>OX421964.1:14676891-17176891 GCA_949128115.1 Anaspis maculata
CACGGAGGTTGCGAAGAAGATCGACGGCTTCTGCGAAAACCACAAGCGACAGGCCCCGCCGGCGGACAACCAGACCCAGGTGAGTACGAGGAGGAGGCATAAGAAGACAAAGAAGCAGAAAACGGCAGGTTCATCCTTGGGAAGTGCCGTGTCTTCTGTTTCGATGTCGGAGTCGACTGAAGTGGGACCTCAGTCACTTGGAGCGATGGAGCTGAGTAGTGCGGAGGACACTGACGAAAGCTCCGGCGAAGGTTACGACGGTTCCGCAGGAACCGGCGGCAAGAGGCAAAGGCTACGGGACGAAGACTTCCCCGAAGGCGCCTGAGCGAAGTATTGTGCCAGCAATGGGAACGCTACCAACGCAGGGCGGAGAGGTACCGCAGGTGCAGGCAAGGCGCGAGAAGGTGCCGCCGATTGTCATCCGGTCGAGAACCGGATGGGTACAGTTGGCGACCGCCTTCGATGCGGCGCGCTTGCGGTACACGAAGGCTAGCATGGTGTCAGCTGGAATCTCCGTTGTGCCATCATCCCCTGCTGACTACAGGGGTATAGTGCACAAGCTGGAGACAATAAAAGTGCCCTTTCTCACCTACGCCCCGGAGGCGGACCGGACCTTGAGGGTGGTAATGCGAGGCATACCCTGCGAGGTGTCCGTCGACGAGGTGAAAAGTGACTTGGAGGCACAAAACTTCCAGTCGGGAGGAGGGCCATCTCTTCGAGTTACGGACGGTTGCAGGCTTAGTAGTGAAAACGGAAGGCCTGCGGAAAGACCGGTCCTGTGTCAACCAATGCCATCGGTGCCAGCTTTTCGGGCACGTACAGAGGAACTGCCATGCAGATCCTAGGTGCGTGAAGTGCGACAAAGCGCACGCCACTGAGGCGTGCACGAAGTCGCCTTCCGAAACGGCTGTGTGCTGCAATTGCGGCGGCGAACATCCGGCGAACTACGGAGGTTGCCCGGCCTTGAAAAAGGCGGGCAAGACGAAAGACTCATCGTCCAAGAAAGGGGCGTCAGGGGCGAAAGTGGGCAAGACTGTCGCGGAAGGGAAGGTCAAGGGGGGACCAACTCAAAACGACGGCCAAACCCAAAGTACCCTTTCCAAAGCCGGATAATGCTGAGAAATCGGCGGCATCCAAAAAAGGCCTAGGCATTCTAAGACTTACGCGGCAGTCGCCCACCGCAAGTCGAAGAAAGAGGCGTCAGGCGCGACTACCCGGCAAAACAAGCAGAGTTCGGATAAGAAGCAGGACAAACTGAAATCTGTCCTCGGTGACATGCTCGGGAACTTCCTCGAGCAGAAGCCGGACGACGAGGCAGTGTCGGTCTTCATAAGACAGACACGGGCGATTTACAACCTTTGGAACTGAGCATGCCGGACGTAAGGAAATCAAAATCTCTCGAGATTTGCTTCTGGAACGCCCGGGGGCTGAGAGCCAATAGGAACGAACTTGAGATTTTCGCGGAGCAGAAAAACGTCGGACGACGGACTGATACACAAAATGATACAACAGAACATCCCCTACCACCTCATACGAATCATCAACAATTCCAAGAATCACAGTCTACAAGTAAACAACATTAAGGAACTGTAAAAAGCAGAAAACAAGCTCAGAAAACTTTATCAAAGACAACCAAATTCCCTCCTAAAAAACCAAATCAGTAACCTAACCAAACCACCACCATAAATACCACTATAAATTCAGTCCGCTCCTCAAATTGGGAAAATTCACTACGAAAGATTATCCCTGAAAATAAAAACAAGCTGTGGAAAATCGCCAAAGGGTTGAAAAAAAAAACAGAGTCCCCACCTTAGAATACAATGGCACCCTACAATACACCGTCTCAGACAAAGCCAATAGCATTGCCAACACCTACTTCGCATCGCATAATATAACTGACCATCTGTCTGGTTCGGTTTGTCTGGCAAACATTGCATCAAAAATGAAAAAACAAAAATGCCTTTGATTTTTGTGCAGAGTCAGAAAAAGAAGAACCTATTGGTTCACTATTCATATGTATACAGAATTCATAGAAAAAGAACTAATTCCGTTAATTGGCGATGTGTCCGGTATAATACGGGCTGTAGTGGTCGAATTCACACGACATCAGCTGACTGCACAGGTACCTTACTACGACGTATGGTCATTCAATAAGTTTGTCTTTTTGGAGACATTGTTGGATCAAAAGACGTAACCCATTGTGGTATTCCCGTTTTGTTTGTACGTTGGTACTTGAAGTAGGTACGGTCGTTGACGTTTGTAGCGTTTGCCGATGGGAGAGGGAGATGGCGCTGCGCTGGGCGAGCGGCAGCCGCGGGCAGACAGAAGAGAATCAGCTGTGGTGAGGAACACGTGATTCCAAGTACAACGAGTGTGCGTCGTTTTTATGGATTTAAGGTCAGTTTTTCACTGAATATTGTATCGTAATTTTGGCTTCCACCCACTCACCAAATCATGCATTTCGATACCTATTTTGTGAGCAAAATTATTGTACATAACCCGAAATTCTTTGTTCTCTTTGTTCTCAACGGGCTTACATAACCTGCAGTTTTTCCCCCTTTGAAATCAAGGTGCTTTGCACTGCTTTGAATTTTGTGTAATTTATCGACTCCCAAATGATCTCAATATTGATGGCAAAGGCCGTAATCTAGTAGGTGTGCACTTTGTGCACTCATGACGTGGCCTCAGGATTGCGCTGTCGCGCGTATTTCGAGGTTTCATCAATTGTTTCTTTTTCACAAGTTACGTCACAAACAGTAAAACGACAAAAAGAAACTCTACCACGCCAAAATCAGCCGCTAAGTAGAGAACAGTACTTCTTATGAATAATTCACATTTCATTATTCATTGCCAGGTTATACCTGGAAGTAAAAGAAGTAAAGGAGACTTGCACGCTTCTCCGTGTCCTGGGGGGGGGGGGTCCACCTGCTCGTATGAATCTGCCTTGTTGAGTCTACTAACCTTTTCTTATTTGGGGGAAATTATGTAAGACGACGAAGAGAGGGCCACAGGTTGGCTCGAGTCGATTTTCTTGTATGTGATTACTGTTTACTAACCATTGTTCTGTTTAGTATGTAAGTATGTATCAGTGGGGTTTGTGATGGGTAACTATTAGGGAATTTAGAGCGAATGCGTTATACTAATAAAATGGCCGCATAGGCCGGATACCGAATAGTAACCTGATATCCGCTGCATCTCTAATAATTTCTTTCTTGCCGATATATACACTTGTTTATTCATCATTTGTGTCTTGTTTTTTTTATCTACTTGTTTACCGATTGTTTCCTTATCTATAAATTTGACTTCTTTTGTTTGTAAAGTGTAAAATAAATTGCTCAACGTTCAAAGCGTAAGCGAGCGAGTTTTCTTTTGTTGTTTCGTAAATAAGTTGTAAACGAAGCAAACGTTTCAAAGAGGTTCAAGCACCGATTCACGCTGACTTGATCAATGCATTACTGAGGTGACTTCTCTGTCACTTCATCATGACTTATTCACACTCGACTTTTGTTCAGATCATTTGAGACGGGATTTTTTCAGCAATCAACCAGGCTATACGCAGGGGTTTCTTTGACGTGTTCTTCCCATGTGTGCCTGTCAGCGAATACGTCACTTTTCCTTTGCGATTAAATTTGACAGTTTGACATGTTTCATGATTTCTTGTTTTGTTTTGTAAATCTGATTTTGTGTCCATTTTATTGTTGTAATTCCCGCACTGTCTAACTAATTTGTAATGATTTTTCTTGCTATGTGTTTTGTTGTTCTTTATTCATGTGATGTCATTTTATCACTGTCAATTTCTTGTTGTGAGGTGTTTTGAGAAAAGAAACAAATTCATCTAAAACTTTGCTGATTGATTTTCAATAAAAGTTCATTTTGCTTGCATTTCATTCGCGTTTCATTTAAGAATTCAACCTTATCCCCAAGGACACACTGTCATCTGGAGTAAGAACTCGCACAACGTAGGTAAAAGGTAAACAATGTTGGGAAGGGAAGAGACAACGACGATCACTGCAAACATCGAAAACGGGGTTACACTACAGAAATGGTGCCCCGTGACCAGGATGCCACAACACCATAACCAATAACCATGCTCTTGATCCTGCCGAGCCGGAGACTCGGAAGATGATATGTGAATTGAAAAAAAAAAGAGCCAGAGAATCCGACAGCGCACCAGGCAACATAATCGCTGACAGCGTCAGAAGAATGTGAGACTCAGGAGCTACTGCACTGCCAACGCAACGAAGGTTAGCTCGTACAATCCAGCCTGTACGACGCATCGATAACCAGGGGCGGACTTGGCTTTCGTGGCGCCCTAGGCATGACTGAATTGGCCGCCCCTTCCCCTTAGAGAGGTGTGTTCCAGAGAACTAGTTTGGGTTAATATTCTTAGAGCACTAACTGCTGTTAATGAAGTGGTTTTTCATCAATAGTTACACAAAAATTACAAAAATTGAACATGAAAAAATAATGCGAAGCGATTTTCGTCGAATAAAAATAAAACCACGCATCACGCATTTTTTTTAAGAAGACGATGTCGATGCCGCCCTCTTGGATCTGCCGCCCAGGGCAGATCCTATCACCTATTAATCCAATAATTTAGCTGCTTTGGCCGCTGCAAAGATGGATAATCCTAGCATGAGGAATTCAAGATCCTTTGATGATGAAAAGAGTACAAGGATAAAGTCTATAGTAGAGAATTATCTCAACAGAACATTGACACTCGCAAGACATGCCATGGGAGAAAGCTCCTCATCAGGAATGGGACCTAAAGAGTCTGTAGAGTATTTCAAGCAGTTACTTTTGGAATCTGAAGAATCGGTTGAATCGGGTCACAGGGCATGAAGAGAGAACCTCTGAGGTGGACAGGCCTTGTCTTTACTCTGATGCTCTTCCGGACTACCTGATATCTGATATCA
Organism: Anaspis maculata; assembly: GCA_949128115.1. NCBI lineage: Eukaryota > Metazoa > Arthropoda > Insecta > Coleoptera > Scraptiidae > Anaspis > Anaspis maculata. Next base: position 14,681,808 of record OX421964.1, read on the forward strand.
AATGCCTGCGGCTGATGAGAAATGTGATAAAATTTGTGTTGATAATATTCCCTGAATGGAAGATCACACAATTGAAATCGTTATCCCATTTTACACAAAACACAACAGAGCGATTACGGCTATCAAATTTTGCAGCTTGGCGTTTCGTTTGGCGGCTGCTGTCATGCTGCATTCTCGTTAAAGAGATGTGAGAGTGCGTTTCACTTAATTTAAAGTCGTATCGATGAATTTGAAAGATCTTCAGAATAAATAATCAAACCCTGTTCTATTATAATATTTTTATCATAAGGTTAAAATGGCATTTTCACACATTTTACACATTGAGAATTGTGAAGTAACTCAAAACTTGTAAACTTCCTCAAACCGCTCTAGAGCAGAGCGCACCTCAAACCGCTGTAGGGGAGAGCGCAAAACATGCATTTGTGAAAAATGTAAGGATGTTGCATATACTTTTTTTAATATCAATTAAAAATTTAAGCCAAAATCCAAAGGTACATCACAATCCGGATAGAATATATTATTATATAATTCAAGGGCATTCTATTGGAACGAGGAAAAATGTCATGAAAGGACCCTATTACATTTCGAAATCTACGGACCTACAGAACATAAAACGCTGTTAACTTTTGCATGGAGATACCGATTTTCAAAATTATCAGTGCATTCAAATCTGACGAACTTCGGATCTATGATATGCTTCACGTTATTACAGTGAAAACGACGCCGTGGTCGAATCAAGAGCGGATTTGTGCTATGCAAGTAATATTTGCCAAGTTTTTCGCAGCACAAATCCGCTCTTGGCGCGACTATGGCTCGATTTTCACCGTTAATGGCAAGCATGTCATGAATCCAAAGCTCCCGAGATTTGAATGCTTCAATAATTTTGAAAATCGGCACCCCCACGCAGAAGCTGTAGCGATTTTAAACTGTCAGCCTGCCGCGCCGCACCCTGTACAAGTGGCTAGACGTACTAGACATATTATAGCACTAATTAAAAACTTTGACGTTGTAATAAACCTAAATACACTAGACGAACTTTCCTTGTGCCACAATCCTGAACTAATGAAGTAGACTTCCTCCAAAGACGAAATCCTGAACTGGACTTCTTCCCAAAACGAAATCCTAACACACCTCGGATCCCCCCCTCCGACGATACAAAACTAGAACGAAAATCGGCGCGGAGCAGCCACTCAAGACTTGGAACACGTAATCAAGAAGAACAAGGCGAACAAGTGGGTAAGCCAGACCAAAAGACCTACACCAGACTAAAAAAAAAAAAAGCGACGAACTCCTCGAGTACGAAAAAAGACGAATGAGACACCGAACTACACTCACTCGACACCCAAGATTTTTCGCTCTGGCGAATGGTCAAAGCACTCACCGGGAAAAAAAACACGTAATTTATAGCCTGCACGACAAACCGCAAAGCACCCGGCAAAGACGGAGTTACTAACAAACAGCTAAACTTGCGACGGCGGCAATCGACCACAACACCGCGATCGCGAATTCAATTCTGACTTTCCCTCAACATTGGAAAAACGCGCAAATTATCCCATTTTTAAAACCCAAAAGAGACAAAAAACTAACGAACTGGAACAGTTACAGACCAATCAGCCTCCTACCAAGCCTTGGAAAGGTAATGGAACGAGTAATCCTGAAAAAACCAACAGACGAACTAAAAGACAACAACATTATTCCAAATTTCCAATACGGCTACAAGCACAGCCGACAACACAACAAGTTCAAAGACTGACGGTAGACATCACAGACAACAGACAACTTCAACAAACACAGACACACAGGGGCCGTATTCCTGGACATCGAGAAAGCATTCGACCGAGTCTGGCACGACTGACTAATCTACAAACTGACAAAACAAAACTTCTCTCAAGTATCATTTACACAGACCTTAACCGTAACATTAACAGCAAGGCTAACCTTAGTGGAGAAGTTTGGATCTGTAAATTCCATCAGTGAGGCCGAGAACGCAACGAAGGCAGGTTGCTGGTTTCCGGTCTAGGCGCCGACAATAACCTGCTTTCGATGTGTTCTCGGCTTCACGGATGAAATGTATAGGTCCAAACTTCTGCACTAAGGTTAGCATTGCTGGTTGCTGTTACGGTTAAGGTCTATGTAAATGATACTTTACTGTTACGGTTAAGGTACGGTTAAGGTAACACATCATCGTCGTCAATAACCAATTCCTTCGCAACAGGACCTTTCGAATTAAAATCAACGACACTCTCAGCCGACCGCGAGTAATCAAGGCAGGAGTAGCGCAAGGCTCCCCGCTCTCACTGACCCTTGACCTCGCCGTACACCGCTGACATTCCCAAACAAGACAACATCAAAATCTATCAATTTGCCGACGACACCGCGCTCACTACACACGCCACATATTCCAATAATCTCAAGCCCAGACTACAGAAATACATGGACGGACTGACGAAATGGCTGGACGATTGGAAAATCAAGGTAAACTCCGACAAAAGTCGATTCTCTTCACAATACGGAAACACAGAAAATCCCAAACGAACGTGACAATACACAACAGACCGATTACATGGACAAAACAAACGAAATACCTAGGAATCACACTCGATAACAAACTTATACGTTGTTTCAGATTGATTGCTATCTCAGTAGGCAATGGAAGTATATGGTGAAAGTCGCTTTAGCTTTGTCTAGTTCTAAAACGTTTATTGTTTCAGTCCCAAGTCAGTGTGAGATGTCAATCAAAATCAACCGAAGTTTTTTACTGTCGTCCAAACTGTCATGTTTCTGTCCACCTGGGATAGCTTTTGGAGAGAAAATCGTAATATAGGCTGTCTGATTTCAACATGATTCTAGTGGGCTGTGTTTCTGGTCGCCATCGACCGATCGCGGCCTGAATCGCAGCCCACTAGAATCATGTAGAAATCAGACAGCCTTCAAGCACCTATCAACGCAAGTTTTAAGAATCTGTACGTGTTACTTACACGGTTACTGTTGTTCCTGTTACGTTATACCTACTGTTACTGTTGTGTTGTTCCTTCATTGGTTTTGATTACCTGATAATTTTCAAGCCATGTTGGGGATCCAGCTCGTTTATCTGCAAGATAACGTGAAATACTTTGCCGCTGCTACGAAAAATACTTCAGAGACTCCAACAATGCAGCTGCCAGCGCGTTGCTTTGATCTTTAGTAACGTACTGCACGGTCAAACGCATACTGGCAAAAAGAATCCAAGGTGTGTCACTACAACCAAAAAGTGGCCGTGAATCCCTTAGCCAAGTCGAGAAAAAAAAGCTGCCAGGCGTCCGTTCTCAATCAAAAGAGTAGGTACAGTACAGTCTGTTGTGCCATCCTAACAGATTTCGTGCTTCTGTCACCACGTGCAGGGTCCATGCCATGTCACTAACCTCTGGACTACAGTAACACTAAAAGGCTCAGTTGAGATAGAACAGCGTAACTCGGCTTTAGAAACAGATCTTCCTTGATATCTGATCCCTCTCAAAGCCATGGAGTTTGCTTTACTGCTTTACTATCTACCTGTGTGATATGTGCACAATGTTGATTGAGACTGTGGCAAGAAGGAAATCTGCTGACTCCCCAGGTACCCATTGTTTTTAGTCCTGAGATCGGAAACAGACGGTTTGACATCAAAACTACATGTATCTTTCTTCAAGTGCACCTTGAATAAGGTGCCGCACGTGATCGATACTCGAAAAAAAACTGAAGAAATACTTTCTGACTGGAAGGAGTGAAAGATCTGACTTATAACCTGAAAATAAATAATGAAGTTTCCATGAGTTAGACACTTTTGATTTGACGGTTTTTGTAATTAAATCTCAAGCTGCATTTAGATTTTCATGACCTACTGGGATAGCAATATTTCTGAAACAACGTATACATTTGCACAACACATCAAAAACAACGTAACAAAAGCATGCTCGATTACATTAAAAACAAACACTCTAAGGTCAGTTCTGCCTGCCCCGCATGGGTGCATGGAGAGCACGTAAAAAAGGTCGAAATCATTCAAAACTACCTACTCTCCGCGAATTCATGCAAAACATTTCAAAAACAACACCGACTTTGTCTGATCTTGATGTCCGAAACACATCTTGAAAAAGTTCCAAAGAACCGAAGATTTCTCAATTACGCTCTAGAAAATGAACCGCTTAATCGTCCGCGGCACGGTCATTTTAATATATTGAAAACATTCCCCACTGCGAAATCCCCCACTTGGAAACCAAACCCGTCGAGGTCCACCAGCGTACATCTCGGGCCAATCCATCAGCCTAAGCCATCATCAGCCCGATCAGAATTCACTCCTGTACTGCTACCTACCACCAAATGCACCTTGGGTTCCCCAGGACCTGAATAAAATGCTTGACTCCAAAAGATGCCCGCATTATTGGTCAAATGAGACGATTTGAAGTCAACAGCTTGAGAAGCACATAAGCGATTACTCTCGGAGTAGGCTCGTTGGAAAGCTACAAAAGAACATCATCAAATTTTGAATCTTCCAAGAAAAACTTGAAAGTTTGGAATATTCGAAACAAAATTGGAAAACACAAAATCTGAGGATGCTATTTCAATAATTTTCTTGTAGCTTTCCAACAAGCCTGCTCCAAAAAGTAATCGCTTGTATGCTCCTCAAGCTGACTGACAGCAAAATGTCTTATTAGACCAATTATTGCGGCCGCCTTGAAAAAACTCATATACGTTTTTCCATCCCCCAGGCGGGCCCCGCCGACCTCATGAATACACATCCAGGCGGCTGCGATGTCATCGACATCGCTTCACCCAAGAACGTCTCTAATGCCCGGTTGCAAGAACGTGGTAGTTAACTTTGCTACGTAGCAAATCGATTCGGGTTGCAGGAACAGGGTATCAAACACGGTACCAAACAGGCTGTGGCTAAGGTTGTCACACATTTGAACTACTTGCATCTTTTTATGCGTAGGTAAGTACCTAAAATGTCTGATTCGACACTTTACTTTGAATTTTCCAACGTCTCCGATTTTTATTCTCCTGAGAAGACCAAGAAATAGCAGTTCGTCGGGACGTCGGGTCATTGCCGATCGAAAAAACCTCCTCGTAGATAAAATGTACTGCGCGGGCTGCGGGCTGTCAAAGTAACGTCAAAATTTTTGAGGTTAACAGCATTATTTATTTCTTCGACTTTTGAACAATAATATGCAAATCATTGCGCTGAATTAAGGCATAAATCCATCATGCACAGGCTCTCGATCAGGTGAATATGACAAATTGCCATAAATCCATCATGCACAGGCTCTCGATCAGGTGAATATGACAAACTGCCTCCGTATAATTATGCTATTATGTCGATCAACAATTCCAGGTTCAGGCGATGGGAGTTACAGACTGAAATTGCGAACACTTGCTGGATGCCTCCACGAGCACGAGCCTTGTACCTCCGGCGGAAACAAAGCTGTTGTTTACACCAAGAACGCGGAGCTCCGTATTGCTCGGTCAAAGTATCAGTGCTTCGGTGACAACGATGAGTTACAGGAGTACTGGGACTGTGATCCTGTGACGAAACTTGAAGAATCCTGGGCCGCTAGTGACACTGTATCAAGCATGTGTCAAGGGTGATGTCCAGTGCTGATTCAGTAGCTCCAGAACAGCTTTTGATGGCAGGAAATACTGCAGGTGCCGTTTGCATCAGCAACAGCGAAGAAATTGAGAGGAAGGAAGGAAACCGAATTCTGGATTTGTCAAGTTTTTCTTTGGTACAAAAATAAATACACATACACAATTGGTACACACAGTGAAAATGGCTGCCTCTTTTTTCTTGTCTTAATTCAAACTTAACCCGCAGAATCTAATCCAAAGAATACGTTTTGGCCTGTATAACTGGTTGCCTACAGCCACTACCCAAAATTCTCAAATTCCGATCAATGAATCGAAACTCAAACGTACACTTGTGCTTACTTTTTCATCTTCTCCCGTGCATCGTTTTTCCATGCACAACCCAGCTTAGCTTTCCATTTCCAAATTTGATTCAATTTTTCGTTTGACAAATAATGTCAGTCGTCACTCTAGATACGTCTCTGTTTACGCCGTCAAATAGTCTACCATTTGTTACCGAGTTTGGCACCGAAGCTAATTTGCGACGGAGCAAATTTGGAGTTTCTTGCAACCGGGGGGTAATAGTCTCCAAAAATTACGAACTCCATCAAGTGGGAGCTGTTCCGCAAAAAAAAACTTTGTCGCTCTGATACCGACAAACAGAGCTATAGGTGATTTACATTTAAAAAACGCCACCTGGTGTAGAGCTCGGTACTTGATCGTAGAGGACGTTTTTGAGAGAAAAACATACTCCGACGTCTAGTAGCCTAGGTGGGCACTAGTGGATACCTGCAATACCCACATATTGACATGGAAATTTGACAAGTAGAAATAATCTGAAAAGGGGTTTGCATTTGTGTCTTTTATTTCATGTTATGGTTAACGTATTTAGCAGGCTTGTAGTAGATCTAGCTCCAGAGGTGCGCAGCTGAAAGACTACGCCCCCAGCAATGCACTACATTGTGGTAAAAAAAAGACAACGTTCACGTCGCGAACACAAAGGTAGCTACGGCGAGCTTGTTATAATGAAAAATGCGAATCTCCACCTGAAGTCCAAGCAGGAAATCTTTAGAAAAAAGCGAGGAAAAAAGGTAGGTGGTGGTTGACTCTGCACGGCCAGCCCGAGGTGATTTTTTCTTGGCTGGCAGGCTGGTCGACGGGCTTGTGTGTTTCCTTCCGTGCGGGTGGAAAGAGTTGACAGAGTCTGTTGCTCTCCCTAGGGCGGAAGCTATGGATGATTTGAAGAACGGTCTGCGACGACGCTGGTCATCAACATGGGGCCCAATAACGAGCCTACGGGGTCCCCAGGGGTCACAGGAACAAAAGTTTGCTTGTAAGAGACTGCACAAGACAGCAAAGTGACAGTTTTGACGTGCCACCAATTGACGTAACAGACGCCGCTGCCTGCGTCCTGCGGCAACCAAGGGCGGCAACTTACACCTCTTCTGAAAATTAATTCCCTAAAACTTCCTCGACGAAACGGCCATTTTCCCCAATAAGGTCAATCGCCTATTGTGAATCTCGCAACGACTCGTTAACGCAGATAGACAAAAAAAAAAGGAGGTATGGGGGTATTCAAATCATAGAAACAAACAAAAACAGCATGCACATAACAAGCGCGTTACGAGATACAAAACGGGCTTGAATATTGAGTATCCAACATTGCCGCGCCCAACTCGTCTGTGGAGATGCTTGAGCGACAAATCAAGACAGCACATAAAGTCCATATGAGCTTCTTCCACCATTATGTCGTGTAAGGTTTTCAAGCTCCAGCACAATTTGTGTAACATTTCACAAGAAGTGAAGAAATTATCACAGGAGCGTGGGTCCCTTTGACTTTATAGTGCAATTGGTGACGTCCGTCGACCAATGGGATTGACCCACGTTCCTGGTATCTCTTCTCGCATACGGCGGGAAGTATGAACTCCGTCATTTAGCTGTCTCTGCATTCAGCATTTCCTGTCGCATGCTGCTCTTTTGTTTGCTGTGGCTATGATTTATTTCTATAATTTATATGTGTTTCGCAATATAACCCTTATTTTACTCACAACCACTATGGTAATTGATTCATTACATACCTAGTCGGAGGTCGGGAAGTGACCCATTGCCGACCTCCCGAGAAAGTGAAGAAATGGTAGCTTAAGAAGGGAAATTTCAAAATATGCATCCAACCCAAACAATAAGTGTGTTAATCAGTATTTCCTGAACCACGTTTCAGCAAAATTATTCGGCCTATCTGGAAGTTATGACAAAAAGTTGATTTTCACAAGCCTCCAGGCTTGTGCAAAGCCTGGAGGCTCTCTGTGTCCTCAGCAGTAATGATGTATTTCCCGTCTCGGTATGTAATATACAATTACGTGTTCGAGGGATTAGCCTCTCCCTATGCTTTTATGTTATACCATGACAATATGGGGAGATTACGGGCCCACCGGGGAGGTGTGTCTCCCCGGTTCCTTTGTAACCCCCCCGACGACATGTACTACATTTTCTCAAGAATCATGAATAAAGTATTGTTTATGGCCGAACTATTGGTCAAATAACACAGTTTTCCTTCAGTTCCAGTAACCATATTCCCTGGAAGAAAATGACATTTTTTTTGTGTTCAAGGACGCATCAACTGCTGAGAGTTATTAGCGTCGTCACTGTGTTAGTATCGACTGACTTTAATGCTAGTTGTTTTGCATATTTCTCTGAGCAGAGTTGGTCAGTCATACTGTGATGGCGATTTGTATTCGGGTTTGGTTTCAAATTTTGTCGAAGAAGTCAGCTTTTCGAAGAAAATCCCGGGATCCTCAAGGTGGATCATTAGCAACTGGGACATTTGGGAAGCTTGGATTAGATTTGGTCAAATAGTTGGATACCTCGGAAAAAAGAAAGAACATTTGAGAATAATGTAGGGTCGATGAGGGTCCTTATTGAGTTTGTAATTTGATGTGACATTCTGGCTCATCATTGAGCCATTTGAGCTCGTTAACTTGAAGACCATTCTAGTAGCTTTCATGAGAGACCTGAATGGTAATTTTGGCCACCTTAATGAGAACATGCCAAAAAATTATCCGAAGGGATTTGCACATTTTTTCTTATTCATGATGTTGATATCCTCGACCGAAGCTTTTTTCCGACGAAGCATGGTTTCACGTCTCTGGATACAACAATTCAAAGAACATGGGAATGTGGTCTGGAAAATCCACATTCCTTCATCGAAGCACCACTCCATCCCCAAAAAGTTGGGCTCTGGCTTGGTCTAAGCCGAAGGCGCTTGATAGGGTCCATTTTCTTCGACGGAACCCCAACGGCAAGAAGATACCAGAAAGAAATTTTAGCTCCATTTGTAAATCAGCTTCAAGAAAACGAAATTCGCTCGAACGATCGCTCTGTATTTGTTCACGTGATAACCAGAGCGATCCGAACAGCTTTGATCAAACCAACGGTCGAAATTATTCAAGCTAGCCCAATGCTAGCTTAACCTCAGGTATGTTTTTTTTCTTTCCTTTTGACCAGACTCTTTTGATTTAAATTCATTGGCAAAATTGTTTTTCAACTTTGAAGGGTTGTTGGACGACATGACAATCATAAAACTGGTTTTAGCACTTGTTGTTTGCGCTTTGTCCCTGATCAGGGTTTTACCGGTTCATTCGCCACGCCGTCCAACAACACTTGGTTGTAGATATTATTCGGTAGTCTTAGATCTTTTTGTTTTTGATTCGCAGAAAAAAAAACAAGGCAGCTAACACCATTGGTGTTTCCCTCCATGCTAAAGAGGAAAGCACCAATTAATGCCAATTCATTGAAAACGGTGTTAATCAGAAGACAAATTCAAACAAAACATATGAAAGAAGACCTCCAAATCGAAGACAAAGCTTCCCAGAATATCTTTGCAGAGGAAGTTGTGGACATTGCTGATACCTCCTTGAATTTGAACCGTATCCCTGGCTGCAGTCATTCGAACAAGATGTTGGTGTCACTGATGATGATGCACTTTGGGGAGTTGAAGAAAATTGTTCCCGAGTTGCAGAATTTAGGAAAAGAAACTGTTCCAAGCACTAGTGATGGAGGGGTTCAAGTGAAAGAGTAAAGATATTGTATATACAATAATAATTATTGTAAATAATTCTTCCTGTATCGAAAGATTTGCTGCCAACAAGCGAGAGAACGAGAAATCCAGGAAATACGCCAACCTCACGAAGGATTACGGATTCATCCCAGTAGTCATTGAAACCATGGGATGTTGGAACTTGGATGGTTTGAAATTCATTAGAGAGATAGGATGCCGGATCACTGAACAAAGTCACGAGAAAAGATCCAGCGAGTTTTTACTCCAACGCATCAGTCTGGTAATAATTCGCGGGAATGCAGCATCCATTATGGGTACTTTCCCTGCTGGAAACATTGAGGAACAACTTTTATAGTGTTGCAAAATATTTATTATACAATATTTTCATTAAATAGACCTTTACATCTGAAAAAAAAAATTGTAAATGCAATTGTTGGTCAAAAGGATTTGAACTTAATAAAGACCAGGGCAACCTGATAACAGTATTTCAGAAAAAGTAAAGATATTGTACATACAATAATTATTGTAAATGCAATTATTGGTACAAAGAATTTGAACTTGATAAAGGCCAGGGCAACCTGATTTCAGTATTTCAGACATGCTGTGTTCGGAAGCGAGTGAAGTGATTCATCAAAGGCAGACGAATTCTTGAGCTTTCACCCCGTGAACGGGTTATTTTAACCCTTTTGAAACAGAAGAAGAACCTGTACATTTATCAGTGCTTTGTTTGGCACCATGATGACTACTTGTCGTTGTATTAATATTAAAATATGATAACAACGCTTGATATAATTCAAAAGCGGTGATATCTCGTTACCGTCAACGAATTCAATTTGAAGACGAATGCCACGATGTTTATAACTTCAAAAGTTTTCACCCCCAAAACTGAGAACCAGTCCTTAGGCTCATTTACATACACCTTAATCTTAATAGTAACAGCCACTGATTAATTGAACTAATAAATAATAATTAATAAATAATTTTATTATTAATTTCGAGGCTGAGAACGCAACGAAGGCAGGTTGCCGGTTTCCGGTCTTGGCGCCGATAACCTGCTTTCGTTGTGTTCTCGGCGTCATGGATGAAATGCGCAGATCCAAACTTCCACACTAAGGTTAGCGTTGCTGTTACTGTTACGGTTAGGGTCTATGTAAATGACACTTTTGAATGAAGCCATACTAGAGGTCAGAGTGTTGACGATCTTGGTAGTTGGTACTAATACTGAAAAGGAAAGCACCAGTGAATGCCAATTTCTTGAAAACAGTGTTCATCAAATAACAAATTCGGACAAAATATACGAAAGACGGCCATCAAAACGATGTGATGGAGGGGTTCAATAAAAGTGAAGATAACGTATATACAATTGTAAATAAAATTATCGGTAAAAAGAATTTGAACTACTGCAAGGCCAGGGAAACCTGATTTTTGAGACTGCTGTGTTCTAACGTGAGTGTGGAGTGATTAAAGACAGACCAATCCTTGAGCGTTCAATTCGTGAACGGGTGCTTAATCTTTTTGGAACTGAAGCAAAAACCTGTCCTGTTCACTCACCAGTGTGCATTTGGCACCGCAATAGCGACTACATGTCGTAATATTTTCAAGAATATGATAACCATGATTGACCTAAGACAATATATCATGGTCATCAAAACCAAATTTGAAGACGAATGCCACGGTGTTTATAATTTCAAAAAATGCCCGGGGTGGCTAATATAATTGCAGAGAATTATTCTTTTCTGGTACAAGATGCCATACAAAATTTCCAATGGTCCAATGAACAGGCCACACTTCTCATCCCTTTGTCGCCTACCATAATGCATAACAATCAAATAATAGTTGTGATACAGGATTTTTGGCTGCGGCCAGTTGGTAGGCCCGAATTGACACCTGTCACTCCTGTCAGGCTTTCGCGCTCAAAGGTTGAGGTTAGGTCAACGTAAACAAAACAAGGGAACACAGAATAAGGAATGATATATTGTTGGAGATGCGATAAAATATATTCAGTACAACGTAATACACGACGCAGCTTTTCTTTTACCCAAAGTAAGTATGATGATGACGACACACACACGCTGAATGCCGGCGAACCGGACCCGATGATGGGAGCTGTGGTCCCGGGCACAGCAAGAACTCCGCAATTCGTTTGACAGTCGAGGTAAAAGTGCGTATGGAGTTTCCTAATTATTACCGGAGGCTACTGCAGCAGTCGGGCGAAATACCCGGCGAATTAATGCAAATCGAGTCGCTGCGACCTAAACCGTGAGCTCACGTTCCAGACACCGACGAAATATCGCGCAAGGTAAGAGATGACACAAGCGATACCGCAGCCCTAGTTCTAATTGGAAACTTACCACCTCGGTCCTGAAGGGAAGAATGGAGCCCTCCTGCGGTCCCCTGGATACCCAGCAAACCAACGGTAATGAAGAAATAGCGCAGCGGTGGTGGTGGGTGACAAAGAGTTAACAACGTGACAACGCCGAAGGGGTCGCTGCTGGTGGTGGGTTCGACGCCAGCCCGGCCGTCAGCACCGGAGCAGGGGTGGTGCTCTGCAGCTCCCCCTGATGTTGCCCGATGTGGTCACCTTTGTTGACTCGTTGGCGCTGGACCTTCCGTCTGTACTCCACAGCGGCCAACCAATACGTTTCAGTACCCGATATCGTGTATTGTTGTCGATGGATGATAATAAAAAAAAAAACCCGGTTGGACTGGGTTTTTTTGCTCCTGGGAGGTGTAAAAGTCCGCCGGCTTTGGATTCTGGTCTTCTTGGAAGACGTCCGTGACCCTTTTCTTGCGCAAATTTGCAACGACGTGCACGGCCGGATCTTTTTGCCAGGAGAAACGCAAAATGGCTACCTTTACCTTTTTTTGTACCAGCAGCTTATCTACTTCTTGTAGCTTATCTCTAGTCTTGACCGGGTCAGGTGGTACCTGTCATGTAAAAAGGTAAACAAACCCGACCTTCTCGGCGGTGCTTCTAGTTCAGGATGTGGAATTAGGAAGAGGAATGGGGTAAGATGGATGGCGAGCTGCAAGTGAGTGCTGAATCTGATTTTTCCTCGTAACAGTTGATAGTCTAAATTGGAGTAGAAGTAGCTTAAAGTATTTCCACAAGTTTTTTAGCTACTTCTACTCCAATATGGAGACCTTCTACATTAAAATAGTTGATAGTTGTATAATTATTTCAGATTGTTTAATCCGTAATACGACAGGGGCCCATCTTTTCCGAAAAAAACTGATCGGTTTTTTTGAAAGAAAAACATGGAAATAGGACTTTGAATAAAACCTTATATTTCGCAGATGGGGCTGCTTCTCAATATAAAAACAAGAAGAATTTCGTTAACTTGGTTCATCACAGAGCGGACTTGGGTTGCGATGCTCAATGGTATTTCTTTGCTACCTCCCATAGCAAGGGGCCTTGCGATGGGAATTGGGGGTACCGTCAGGCGACTGGCAGCGCGATCCAGCCTCCAAAAATTCGCCGATGATCACATTCTAACTCCGCTGAATCTTTTTCATTGGGTCGTGGAAAACTTTAAATAGTTATTTATGCAGTAAGGGCATAAAGTGACTTTTTGGTCCGGAGGAGTGTAAGTTGTGCCCGAGGCCCGAGGGCCAAAAGCAGGCTAATACAATTTTTTTCACACGACCCATCGCTTTTCCAACTTTGTATACAGTTTCATTTCATGCGCTGAAAAAAATGTCACATCTTCACATTTTCAAGTTTCAATTGGATCTAGTGGGATATAAAAAGTCATAGACACCTACGATTTTTGTTTTCGCTTGTCATTCAGATTGTTATTGTTTCAAAATCTGGCGCTTCTACACATGCGCACCTGTTTAAACGAAGTAGCCTATTTAAACCTTAGTCCAATAAACAAACAAAAAAGGGATGACAGAATAGTAGTTTTGATCAGGTCTAGAGTGCATGCTCACGTTCCTTGCCGGTCGGCAAAAATTCGACCTTCGCGTGCTTGCCAGACTCTCGCAGCTCAGGAAGCAGACAGAAAGTTCGGGAACACTATTCGGAGGCCTTATACAGGGTGTTTCAGGGATGATAGCAAAAAATTTATCTGTGGGTAGATCTCGTCAAAATATGACGATAACCTATAAACCACATTGCAAAGTTCGGCTTAATGACGAAGATACAGCCCTCCAAATTTCACTTTTTTCGGATTTCAAAAATTTGTAACTAATGAACGTTTCGACAAATTTAGCTTCAATTCAGCAAAAGCTGTTTTGTCATAATTATCTATCAACCTGGCAAATTTGGAAAGAATCCAACCAGTGTTGTAGGAGTTATGAGGGTCAATAATTTAGAAGCATCCGAAGAAAAGTTGACTTGAGGTGACCCCTCATAACTTTTACGCGACTGATTGGATTCTTCCCAAATTTAGCAGGTTGATAGATAATTATGACAAACCAGCTTACGCTAAATTAAAGCTAAAGTCGAAACGTTCTTGAGCTGCAAATTTTTGAAATCCGAAAAAAGTGAACTTTGGAGGGCTGTATCTTCGTCATTAGGCCGAACTTTGCAAAATGGTATATCGGTTTTCGTCATATTTTGACGAGATCTACCCACATTTGAATGTTTGGCTATCATCCCTGAAACACCCTGTATAAGGCATCAGCCGGCAGCTCAGACCAGTATTGAATTGGAATGCGAAGTGGTAACGAGTGCGAAACAAGCGAAGTACCTGCGATATAATTCCAAGTAGATAATTGTTGGCGTGTAGTTATTTTAGTAGTACGCAGTAATAAACAGTGTGTGTTTAAAACGATTGTCTCAATTATATTTGAACCCGTACGCGAGATATCGTAACAATACGATGAAAACGGAAAAAAAGGACTTACTCGATGACGTCACGGAAATGGCTGCTCACCGAGCAAGGCGGCTGTTTGCAGTGTGGCTTTCGGTTCTGGGCTGGCTAGCCGCGGCGGCCGGCTGGAGGCTTATGGTTACGTTATGGGAAATACGACAACAATTTCACAGGAACAGCTCTCCTGGACTGGCTGCTTGAACTGCTGGCCTAGGGTACCGTGGATGGGCCTCCGTTAGGGCGTTGCCTCACCAATAGATTTCCCAGTCAATTCTTCAAGATGTTGAGGTCGCAGGCCGTCAAGACCTGCCATTGGGGAAGGACATTATTGATGCATATACATCCTCTTGGCTGGCAAGAAGCACTGGATCTTGATCAACTGGAGCCCTCGGAAGAATAAGCGGGAGAGTAGGGGATGGATGTTTGTTTTTCAATTCTTCAAATGTATCTGAATTTTCAGCAGCATAATTATCATCAGATGTTAAAACTCGGGATAGCTCCTCTTATATCTCCATCTTCTAATTTACCTTCTGCGATTTTATATGCCGCCTTTTGTTTTACCGTTGCAATCGAGATCACCTGTGGTGTTTCAAATTTAACAGTGTTTTCTTTCACTTTGCTAGTTAGGCAGCAGTCACACTGGAGCCACCACCACCCACTACCACCCACCACCACCCACTACCACCAAGCAAAATAATAATCCGCCCTGGTCTCACTGAGCCACCGTCCATCGTCCACCGGTAACCACCGTGTCCCCCTCCTGAATTTGACATAATCTTGTTTTATATAATCCGTACTACAATTCTGTAGCGAAAGTTGCCTAAAAACCACGATTTTAGGCAACATTCGCTACATCAGTGTACTGCGGAATGTATTTCATACTCCCAGGGACTTTTCTCACACGATTCAAGAATAGCGGCCCAGCTCATGTCATGACAATATTGACAAGTTCTCTGATTGCAATGATTTCGTCTGATGACTCAGATATCGACGAAGTTGTAGCTTTATACTACATTTCGAAAAAAATCCGTAAAAAACGCCGGAACATATGGGTGCGTCAAATGTCTCTCGACAGAGAACAACTAAAAGAATTTCATCAATTAGTGCCGCAGCTTGTTGATGAAGAACAATTTTACAGTTATTACCGTATGAACAAGAAATGTAACAATTTGTTAGTGACAAAAGTGAAACCTTTGTTCTCTTCGGGACATACACATTGTATGTTGTATGTATGCACAAAATGTTTGTTCTGCATGCGCATGAAGATGCGCATTGTTAACCACCGACCACTGACCACCATTTTGTAAATTTCAAACACATGGCCACCGGTGGTCACTGGGCGGTGGTAAGAGGTGGCTGCAGTGTGACCACCATCATTACATTGCGTGCGTTTGATTTTTGGTTGATGGTAGTGGGTGGTGGTGGGTGGCTCAGTGTGACTGCTGCCTTAGGGACTTATATTGGGAGACTGATTTTGCAGAAACGTGGAGGATACGGTAGGAGAACAAGAAGAGATCTTGCCAAGCTGCAACGTTATTGAGGGACACGCAGGACTCTATTACTGAAATCGGCTTTTTTGCGACAGCAATCATCGCTCCTCATTGTATTCTTTTAAAAATGGGTGTATTTGATTTCAATGTACGTATTTTTTCCTGGAAATCGCAAGTGGGATCTATCTCCATGTTAGATAGATTTATCTCAGGATGGCAGCGAGTTTGGTGTATCTTTAGGTTAGTTTCGTTTTTGAAAGAACTTGAATTTTGACATAACTGTCATTTTACTCTGACAGTCGATGTTTTTTTTTTTTTTTAGAATTAATGCGCTCTCCACTTGAATTGATTGTAAATGAAGCAGATACTGGTTCAGGTTCTCCGTCATCTGAACTGGAATCCGCTTTTAAGGTGTATCTGTACTGAGGACGGAAGTATCTCCCTGTGTTTGAGTGAGATCCTGTTCTTCCACTGGAAGTGCTTGCGATCGACAACCGCCATCATTTCGCACTTGATGCATCTTGCCGATGTGAATGTTTAATCCAGATTCCCTGTTGAAACTTTTACTGCACAGCTTGCAACCGAAATCATGTTGTTGAGAAGTTATTATCGATGTTTCATGAGCGGATGGAGATAGAGCTTGTGACATATTTGACATTTCTATTTTTTTTTTTTTCATCAATATTAGTTGATATAGTACATGGAAAATAGTGAAAAAATCGGCAAAACCTCGGAATAAATATGGACGTCATGAAAATTTGACATTCTGTTCAGAATAGGTTATTTCATGGAATTTTCAAGGTCACACTTTTTGCACGGAGCTGAGCGCATGCACGAGATTTTTGGCAGAAAATGACAGTCCTGCGAGTCAATAACAATAACAAACCGACATAACCAACAAACCGTGAAATTCCAATGTGCTAATTTCCACATGGAAATGAACGTGCATCGTTTAAAACAAGGCACTACAAAATGGTGCGCTTTTGGGGGCTGCAAATCAGACAGCCCGCGCGTGTCTGTACCATTTCGAAACATCACGAAACAGAGAGCAGGTGAGAGAGAGTCTCTGAGAAAACGGAATCGCGCAAAATTCGACAGTTGACGGCAGACTCGCTTATCCGTCAATGTGCGATATCACGCTTGCGCATAAGTTCCACGAAATGTGCTATTGAGTGCTCTACAACATATCCAAAATCGCCAAAAATCGCACCCAGGGGTTTTGAGTTATTGGAGGGGGGGTAAAAAATTGCAGCTCAAAATGGAGAGGATGAAACCCGTCAATTCATTAAAAGCAAATACGTTATAATTAAATGCATCATATCCCGCTGATACCATTTTGGCACCAAAATCGATCATTGTTAAGGGGGAGTCGTGGGGGGGGGGGCGAAGCTCTACTAGGTGGTCGAATTTGTTTATCTGGCCATGTAGAGCCGATCACGACAAGCTTAGTATCTTTTCCGACTGAATCCAATCTCCTAAACTCGAATTTGATGTGTAAATTTGGATGAAAACAAGTTTGAACAAGTTAACTTGGGAAAACAAGTTTGAACAAGTTAACTTGGGAAAACTTGTGTTTTTTTGACAATTTTGACGATTTTCTTTTTTGCTGTTAGAATCTTTGAAAATATTTCAGGGGCGATTATATTGAAGTGTATTTTCCACGAGAATCATCCACTCGATGCATGATTTTGTTTCTAGAGTTTAAAAAATCGATTTGAACTTGAGCCGGCGCGGCGCGTCGTCTACTACTGACCAGAACACTACAGAATGCATCTTTGAATGGAAACACCTCAAACTATCAAAGAAAAAACAACTCATCTTTGAAAATTGGAGGATCTGTGCAGAATTGAATTCTCTATAACATAAACAAAATCGCCATCATGAATCGCACTGCAGGGTTTTGAGTTATCCAAGGGGAGAGGTAACAGTTCATAGGAGAGGTTACAGTTCATAGAGTATGAATCTTGCCAAAATCATCCAAAATTTTATCCTCCTCCTCGAATAACTCAAAATCCTGCATTGTGATTCAAGGCGATTTTGGTCATGTTATAGGGAATTCAATTCTGCACAGATCCTCCAAGTTTCAAAGATGAGTTGTTATTTCTTCAAAAGTTTGAGGTGTTTTCAGGTGCATGCTGTAGTGTTCTGGTCAGTAGTAGACGACGCAACACGCCGGCTCAAATTCAAATCGATTTTTCAAACTCGAGAAACAAAACTACATCGAGTGGATGATTTTCGTAAAGAATACACTTCAATTTAATGGTCCCTGAAAATTTTCTAAGAATGAATACCTCCAACAGTAAAAACAAAATCGTCAAAATTGTCAAAGAAAAAACAAGTTTCCTCAAGTTAACTTCTTCAAACTTGTTTTCATCCGAATTTACACATCGGATACGATTTCAGGAGATTGAATTTAGTCGGAAGAGATACCAAACTTCGTGATCGGTTCTACATGGCCAGAAAGACAAAATTGACCACCTAGCAGAGCTTCGCCCCCCCCCTCCACTACTCCCCTTCAACAATGATGGACACTTTTTGTGCCAAAATGGTATCAACGTGATATGATACGTCGAACTATAATGTATTTGCGTTTCATGGATTGACGGGTTCCATCCCCTCCATTTTTAGCTGCAATTTTCACCCCCCCCCCCCCCTCCAATAACTCAAAACCCCTGGGTGCGATTTTTGGCGATTTTGGATATGTTGTAGAGCACTCAATTCTGAACAAAATATCAAATTTTCAGGACGTCCATATTTTTTCCGAGGTTGAAATCTATCTTTCTTGTACTAATAGAATAAATTGGAGTAGAGTAGCTAGAAGTCTTTCCACAAGGTTTTTAGCTACTTCTACTCCAATTTATACAACAACGATTCCACTTCAAGATTATAGAGACCTACATTAAAATAGTTGATAGTTGTATAATTATTTCAGATTGTTTAATCCGTAATACAACAGGGGCCCACTTTTCCGACAAAAACTGATCGGTTTTTTTTTTTGGAAGAAAAACATGGAAATAGGACTTTGAATAAAACCTTATATTTCTCAGATGGGGCCGCTTCTCAATATAAAAGCAAGAAGAATTTCGTTAAGTTGGTTCATCACTGAGCGGACTTTGGTTGCGATGCCGGATGGTATTTTTTTGCTACCTCCCATGGCAAGGGGCCTCGCGATGGAATTGGGGGTACAGTCCGGAGCCTGGCAGCGCGAGCCAGCCTCCAAAAGTTCGCCGATGATCACATTTTATTCAGGGTGCAAATAATGGAGTAGGGTGCAAATATAATGATTATCCGGCCTTTTTGGTGGAATTTGATTGTGGGGTCTAGAGAGTGCTAGAGTGGGAAAAGTTCCGGCCATTTCAAAAGACCGGATACCGGAACCGCAACCGAATCTCAGTTGCCGGAACCGGACCGCATCGCCGGATCTTAATTTTGGACAGGTTTCTTCCACGCTAATGACCGATTAGCGACAAGTTTATGAAAAGTATGTAGCTATTATAGCACCACTTCTTGAAATCAAAGACAAAATTTTTAAAAAATCATAACTTCTTGAGATCCGGCCGGATTTACATCGAAATCCGGCCAGACCGGATATTGATTCGCTTTCGGCAAAACGGCCGGATTGACCGTATTTGCCGGATACCCGGAACTGGATCTAAATCCGCCTCCAACTTTACTCTGGAAAGTGCACTTACAGTCCAAAGGTTACAACTTCAAAAAAGCACTCGTTAAACTTGTATGGTGAAGCTCTGTGGCGTGGATTGGGGCTTTTTGCACTTTTTGAGGATCCTAATAGTGCAGTCACCGCGTCTTACGACAAGCTGAATGAGATATCACATAGGCATGTACCAAAGGAAAAAAGGGCAACCGGTGTGTATCCGGTTTGGCTCTACGGCAAAATAATAAATCTTCTCAAGTACGGTGTTGACTGGTAAAATAAGCGTTGGGAATCAATCCCTGTGGGTTTATTCCTCGACAGATCTCACCATATAGGTCTCTTTCGAAAGCTACAAGGATGTATTTTGGTTTGAGCCCACTGACACTTCCAAAATCCAAAAATAAAAAAATATATTTTTCGAAATGCAAATGGGCTCAAACCAAAGTACATCCTTGTAGCTTTTGAAAGAGACCTGGGGCTCTATTTTCGGTGCACATGTGAGCTGTTCCTATAGGAACTCTTCCCTCGAACTCAGGGGAAGCGGCATTTTCGGGTACATTCACGCGTGATCACGTCCGTCCTTCTAGGAACTACCGAGAGAACAACTCATTCCCTGCTTATGTCAATCAAAGCAAAGGACTGCCAATAGTCTAAATTAAAAATCACCAGAAAAAGCACATTGTTCATAGGTTGGCAACGCTGAATGCACCAAAAATACAACTAAAACAATCGCCAAACGACAGATTCAACTTTGACAATTGAAATTCTCCGATTCAAATTTGAAAACGGCGTCCTTTCAAAAATTTCAATTTTACGTTCAGATCTCCAATTTTTCGAAAGTTTCTTTAAATAATTTGGGTGAAATGGATCCATTGAACGCGGCATTGGCGGTTCATGTAATCGCGGACTTGGAAGCGGCCGAAGAAGATGCGCGCCAACCCGGCAAACGATTTGTGGACGATAATGGGAAGAAACCTTGGAAAACATCTCGAAATCGCCACTTTCAATGAGCCCATTTTTTTTTCCTGAAAACTTCTCGTTTCTTGAAAAAAATAGTGGTTGATCAACTTAGGAAATTCTAGAGAACCTATTTCTGCCGAGAAATCCTGATTTTTTCTGGATTCTAATTTTTAGGCCTTTGAAAGTGGCAATTTCGAGATGTTTTCTAAAACTTCAAACCCAAATCTCAAAAACGAAGCCTCTAATCCAAATTTTGCAAGAGTAACTTTTTTCTCTCAATTGAAAGCAGAATCCAAAAATAAGAACAATTTGGAAAAAATAGCTATGGGTGTAAAAAAATAGGGGGGTAAAAATGAGGGCACCCACCATTACCTACACCCCTGAACTTTTTTTTTATGTACACGTTACTATTATTCGATAGAAACTTTTTCCAGCTAACTTTGTTGCAAATTTGAACAAAATCCGTTGAATGGTTCAAAACTTATGTCAAAGAATCAGTTTCAAAAAGTCAACTTGAACACCCTGTAACTTTTCAACGGAGCATCAAAGGTATATTTTTTCCTGGTCCATTTTTTTTATGGGGAATCTCCCCTAGAAGTTTGTATCACCATTTTGGAAACACTCTGTATAGAGGGTACGTAGAGATACCTCGGTACATACCCTCTACAACATTGTGGAATATTTATTTTGCGTCTTTCCACGAATCCACGATTCTTGAATTACCGGTATGAGCTGTTCCTGTATGTGAACAGGAGAAGGAGTTGAAAAACACCGGTCACCCATCCCCCCTCTCACGCTACAGAAACAAGTGGAGCAGTGAAACTTGAGCATTTTATTAGCTTTTTCTTGGGATTCCGGCCGATAAACAAAACTAAAGACGATTTTTTCAAACATGTTGCATTCTATTCTAAGTTCTTAGGAGACGTAACGTGAAATAGAATTTGCTAGTGATCATACAACTATAACAATCGCCAAACGACAGAGATAACTTTGACAATTGAAATTCTCTGATTCAAATTTGAAAACGGCGTCCTTTCAGAAATTTCAATTTTACGTTCGAATCTCCAATTTTTCGAAAGTTTCTTTGAATAATTTGGGTGAAATGGATCCATTGAACGCGGCATTGGCGGTCCATGTAATCGCGGACTTGGAAGCGGCCTAAGAAGATGCGCGCCAACCCGGCAAACTATTTGTGGACGATAATGGGAAGAATCCTTTTGAGGAACTTTATGAAGTGCAGTTTGTGCAGTATTTTCGCAGGACAAAAGACTTCACCCGGCACATCACAGAACTATGTGATGTCACGCCATATGCACGCCATTTACCCTAGTTAATCTCAGTTTACGCCAAGCTTCGACATTACACGGACATGTAACGAGTATAGCCGAAAAGTCTAGCGAAAAGTGGTCACGAGAATACCACTCAGATTTTGTCGAGGAATAAACCCACAGGGACTGATTCCGCAACGCTTATTTCACCAAGATAACTCCGTCCTCAAGGTCCTTATCTTCTGATATGACTGAAAAAGTCGAAAAAGTTGTTGACGGGAATCGGTTTTTGTTTACTGTTTTCTTCAGGCAGAAACTCCTTCAAAGATAAATGTACGGGAAATGCTATTGAATTATCAAAATTTCCAAAAAAAAAATAACAGTTTTTGAATGTTTTTTTGAAAATTTCAAAACTAGATAGCAACGACCATACATCTTTATTAAGAAAGCCGCATACTCAATTTGAACTTTCTATTTTAAAAAAAAAAAGGTACCAAAAACAATTTCCGTGAACATGAAAAAATTAATTGCAAATCATTTTTGGTACCTTTTTTTTAAATAGAAAGTTCAAATTCAGTATGCGGCTTTCTTGGATAAAGATGTAGGGTCGTTGCTATCTAGTTTTCAAATTTTCAGAAAACAAAATTAAAAAAAAAACTTTCTTTTTTGGAAACTTTGAAAATTTGATAGCATTGCCCGTATTTTCTCTTCAGGGGAGTTTCTACTCGAAGAAGGAAAATAACAAAAACCGATTCCTCATCAAAAACTTTTTTCGACTTTTTTAGTCAGATCAGAAGCCGCTCAAGAGTAAGAGACGTGCCTGAAAAATATACAGAACACGGTTCCACTTTTGAAAATCAAAACTGTTTCAAACGGCTAAGATCTCAGATAAAAGTTCTTAACAGCGAATCCCATAGGACATACACTTTGCGGGTAAAACGTGAGATTAAAACTAATCCAAAGACTTTCTGGTCACATATCCATTCGAGGAGAAGTGACAAAACTTCACCTTCCATCATGGTCTACAATGGTACAGAATTACGTGATTCCGCATAACTAATGTCTTCGCAGACTCATTATTTCTGAAAAGTTTGAGGAAGGGGTTATTGTCATCCATCACTCAGGAGGATACCTTCGAAGCAGACTACTACCGGCCCAGATTTTATTCCGGCTTTTCTATTGAAAGATTGCGCAAGCGTTTTCTGTACCCCTCTTCATTTCATTCACAGTCTCATAATAAGAACCTCCATTTATCCAGAAGCTTGAAGAGAATCACGGCTGTGTCCGATTTTCTTGAGAATGGCAATAAGAATGGTCTTGACAACTATCGACCCGTTGCCATCATCAACATTTCTCAAAGTCTTCAGAGTTTATTCTCCACGACTGTATATCCTCCTACGCAAGCATGGGTTTGTCTCTCTCAATCGTACCCGATCATAATCATTCTACTCGCTGATGCGATAACAAGTGTACCAGTGCCAAAACGACAAAAGTGAACGAAACAGCCAAGCTGCACACCCCTGAGGAAGAGGCTGTCTTTGATTCTAACCTCAGGGCCCACCTGAGGATTCTAAACAAAAAACACGACATGGACGACACCACGTCACCATCCGAAAAGAAAATGAAGACGTCGGCCATCGCCATTTAGCTTAAAAGCGAGGTATGAATACGGCCCAAAGATACCAACATGCCCACAATCCAAGAATTCATTCACACCACTCTACAAAAGCAAATAGATACAAACTCGAACCACCCAAACCCTTCAATCAAAAACTCGACCGATTACGACGAAAACACCCGAACAGAACACGAAAGGCCCAAACAAATCCTCGCCCACACACACACACAAAAAAGCCGCCCAGGCCAGCCAGAGATGAAGGGATCACGGTCTAAGTACCATTCCCAAAGGAAGAAACAATCAGTGAAGAGGCCAGTGCCAAAACGACAAAAGTGAACGAAACAGCCAAGCTGCACACCCCTGAGGAAGGGGCTGTATCTAATACTAACCTCAGGGCCCACCTGAGGATCTTGAACAAAAAACACGACATGGACGACATCACGCCGCCATCCGGAAAGAAACTGAAGACGTCGGCGTCGGCCATCGCCCTGCGAAACAGATTCGGCATCCTTTCGTCCCTCAACGACGAAGAGGAAATGGCAGTTGACTCGCCGCCGGTCATCAGTCCAGGCTCCGGAAATACGACAGCTCAACCTGCGGCAGTGAGAAGAGCCGCCAAACCTCCACCAATAATTGTGACCCACAAAATCACGAACTGCTATCACTTCTGCAGTTCCAGTAACAGAAATGTTTATTGGATCCACTACTATTTTCGCCGATAGGGTTCTGTCCTGAGCAATCATTTCAGGGACATGCGCTAAATTTTAGGCGGGCTTTTTGAAAAAACCGGACAAAAGCCTTTAAATCCTACTTTAATGCACCTGTAATGTAATACCGGGTGTTTATAAACGTCTGTGATCGCGGCAGGCTTTGGTCAGGCCAAAAGTCGCAGTGAAAGGCGCGATTTGAAAGAGTGATAGGAGATTCCAAAGGCGATATGATAACAAACGTTTATAAACACCCGGTATAACATGGTAGATTTCCAAGGCTAGTCTATTTTTGAGATAAAATATGCTATAATATTTCATCTGTGCAGAAATTTTGTTTATGGCAAATCTGCGTAAATGAATTAGTTTGTCCGGTTTTTTTCAATATCCCGCCATTACTTGCACCCCGCACATGTGTAGTATGGCCAGGAAAATGCCCTATTTCCATTGCGCAGTAATCACTACGTGATTACTAAAAACACACCATATTGTTCAATTATACTTTTTAGTGAACTAAAACTTATGAATCTATAGCGAAAATTAGTATTCACTCAATTTTACTGCGTTAATTTTCGGAATTTGCACGAATTCTATCACGTGACCGGAGTGTACCAATGGCAAGCCCTCCACACTTTGCACATGCGTCAGGAGAAAAGGTAAACTAGATTCGTCTATTATCACGATCACTTGTAACCTTGTTTGAGTTTTGAGTCATACTTGAGTGGTCGTCGTAGGCAGAATGTACGATACAACAGATTCCACTCCTCAGTATATACGCAGGCTTCTGGAGTTCCCCAGGGGACTGTTTTGGGATCTGATTTGTTCGGGATATTTATGAACGACATCGTTGCGGATTTGAATGTGCTTTGTCTACTGTCAGACAAGAAGATAACGCGCGGGAGGTTCTCCGGATCCTCTGCATGGGTAAATTTTACGAGTGGTAGGTACATACCTACATGCAGAATTATTATAATTCAATCCGCCTAATTATTTTATATAGCGGGGGTAGCAGGCATCTAAGTGACTCTACAGTGGCTCTACGTGACTTCTGTTTTGCATGTATACAGGCTGGTCCAGGTTATAGTAGCAATAATTCACCATTCGATAGTCCATCGAAAACTGGGTCGACATGCATAATTAATTAATTTTTTTCTAAAACGCTTCCTAAGAGAGATACAGCCCTTCAAAGTTCAGTTTTTAAAATCTTCTTTTTGCAATAACTCTCAAGTCATCAAAGCGATTTTGACCAAATTTGGTACAAATACTCACGAAATAAATACCCATCACTTGACGTAAATAAATTTTGTCAAAATTGTCCAGTGGCGTAGATACGGGGGAGTTGTTTTACTTCTCACGCCCTATTCTCAACGCCACTGAATATTTTTGGAAAACTATATGTACTATACTATTTTTTTCGAATTCCTTGTTCAATTTAGAAAAAAGTTACTTTAAAAAAATTCTGATTTAGAGGCTCGATTTTCGAGATATTTGGGTTTTAAACTTAGGAAAACATCTCGAAATCGCCACTTTCCAGAGCCCAAATTGTCTTTTCTCTGAAAACGCCTGGTTTCTTAGCTAAAAATGGCAATAAATCATCTCAAATGGCCTAAAAAACTTATTCCAGTTGAGGAATCATGAGTTTGCTTGAATTTTAATTTTTAGGCATTCGAAAGTCGCGATTTCGAATCATTTTCCAAAGTTTCAAACCCAAATATCTCGGAAATGAAGCCTCTAATCAAAATTTAACAGGAGTAACTTTTTTTCTGAATTGAACAAGGAATTTAAAAAAGTACACTTCTTCAAAAATACTCAGTGGCGTAGAAAATACGGTGAAGAAGTTGAACAATTTCCCCGTATCTACGCCACTGGACAATTTTGACAAAAGTTATCAACGTCAAGTGATGGGTATCAATTTCGTAAGCATTTGTACCAAATTTGGTATGACTTGAGGGTTATTGCAAGAAAAAGATTTTAAAAACTGAACTTTGAAGGGCTCTATTAGGAAGCGTTTCGGGAAAATAGTATACAGGGTGTTTCAAATTAAAATCGCGTCCTTTCAGGAAATGATGGGAAACATCAAAAGAAGTAGACTTTCTCGAGAAAATATATGTCAGAAACGAAAAATAACGGAGATACAGGGTGTTTCAGGGATGATAGCAATAAATTGAACTGTGGGTAGATCTCGTCGAAATATGACGAAAATCTATATACCATTTTGCAAAGTTCGGCCTAATGACGAAGATACAGCCCTCCAAAGTTCACTTTTTTGGGATTTGAAAAATTTGTAACTCAGGAACGTTTTGACAAATTCAGCTTTAATTCAGCAAAAACTGGTTTGTCATAATTATCTATCAACCTGCCAAATGTGGGAAGAATCCAACCAAAGGTGTAGGAGTTATGAGGGTCAATAATTTAGAAGCATCCGAAGAAAAGTTGACTCAAGGTGACCCCTCATAACTTCTACGCCACTGATTGGATTCTTTCCAAATTTGGCAGGTTGATAGATAATTATGACAAACCAGCTTATGCTGAATCAAAGCTAAATTTGTCGAAACGTTCCTGAGTTACAAATTTTTGAAATCCGAAAAAAGTGAACTTTGGAGGGCTGTATCTTCGTTATTAGGCCGAACTTTGCTAAATGGTATATAGGTTTTCGTCATATTTTGACGAGATCTTGAATTTTTTGCTATCATCCCTGAAACACTCTGTATAGACGTTCAAAGTTGAACTTAAAAATCGATTTTTCGTCATAACGTTGAAACTTCTCAACCGATTTTGTTAAAATTTGAACCGAAGATTACTGAAATAAGTCGGTATCCAACAATGATAACGCGTTCTATCAAAATTTTTCAGGGGCGTGAATAATGAGGGATGCCTCCGCTTTTTCACCCCTCCAAGTAATTTTGTGGATTGTTCATACTTTTAAATTCTGTGTTCAATTTGGAAGAAAAAGTTACTCTTGCAAAATTTTGATTAAATGCGTTGTTTTCAAGATATTTGAGTTTGAAACTACGAAAAACACATCAAAATATCCGCGCTTTTGAAAGTGCGCGCGATGATGGTGTTTTCGAGATGTTTTCCGAAGTTTCAATTTCAAATATCTCGAGAACGAAGCCTCTCGTCAAATTTTTGCAAGAGTAACTTTTTCTTCCAAATTGGACAATAAAATCAAAAATATCAACAATTTACAAAATTACCTAAGAGGGTAAAAAAACGGAGGCACCACCCATTATCCAAGCCCCTGAAAATTTTTGATGGAACGCGTTATCGGTGTTCGATACTCACTCATTCCAGTAAGCAATGATTCAAATTTGACTAAAATCGGTTAAGAAATTCCAAAGCTATGACGAAAAAACTATTTTTGAAGCTCAACTTTGAACGCCTATATCTCCGTTATTACTCGTTTCTGACATATATTTTTTTGAGAAAGTCTACTTCTTTTCATCATTTTCTGAAAGGACGCGACTTAAATTTGAAACACCCTGTATTATATTCCAAGGTTGAGAAGTGAGCTATTATAGCGTGAGCACCGTTCAAATCCCGAGCCGCGTAGCGGCGAGGGAGATATGTGCGAAGGCTATAATAGCCTTCTCAAGCGCGGTTTATATACGATTTTTAAGCCTCGCCAGACGTAGTGGCGGAGGCAAGTTGTGGCCGCTTTTTTTTCGTGATTTTTTTTCAATTTTTTTCCTCGTTCCTCGTTTCTCAACACAATTCACCTATATCTTCCGTATCTTTTGAACGGTTCAATATATCCAGTTCATTCTTTCGCTAATCGAATCTCAACTATTGCAGGTTGATACCGACGACGTTTCAAGATGATCAGTCAAATATAAACAATCTTTAACAACAAAAAAGAATGCACATCTCGTGAAACTCATTTAAAATAGAGAAAACGCATGGATCTCAGCCTTTCCATCATCATTTCTTTGGATCTAATGAAGCTTTGTGCCTTTTTTTTTAATTGAAGTACATATCCAGACCTTTGTCACAGTGTGACAGCGATTGAGAAACAATGGTTTATTATTTATTGATAAGGTTTATAAAACATTTTCATCGGCTATGAACGCAGCATGATTTTTAATCAGCGAGGAAAATTTTTATTTTCACAGTTTTCTATATACAACCAGCGAAGCGATTGGAGCCAAAGCATTGATGAATTTGGAAAAAAAAATTTGATCTAGGACTTATAGTTTTTTAGATATGATTTTTTTTCTGACGCAACCAACAACTGTAAAGAAGTGATGCGCGCATGCCACTCATACATACTATACATAATGCTCTGTATTACTACCGAGGTAAGCATTTTTCGTATAAAGCTGAGCTTTCACAGAAATAATCAGATATTTGCTTTTTACAAAAAAAAAACAAGGCACCCGTTCAGGCTAGCCGAGTTATGCGGCTAAGACTGCCCTCAACGGTACAATGGTATTAACGTAAAATAGGTATGATGAAGATGAAACTATTCACCCCTAATTTCTACATCGAAAAGGTCATATTCCAAACATTCGCTCTGCTCGTGCCTTTCAAACTTTCAAACAAGTTGAATAATCTCCCATTTTTACCGCAAATCGCAGATGAGAGGTATTCTTACGTGTCACACACAGTTACTCTTTTTATTTCATTGCCTTTTTTTTTGCATTAATGACTACTTATTTTATCTCAGGTCACATTTGGCAAATATGTTTCGATATCACTTCATTAAAGTTTTAGAGTAGGTACCATCATTATTAAATTTTTGCCAAGCAAGTTTCAAACAGTTTCCAAGCTAATAAAACAATAACGATACTTCTTATTGTATGATGTGTGTACGTGTTTTATGTGTACTTTTTGTAATAATGTACCAAAATGATTTATTGCTGCGAAGACCTTTTTTTTGGGGCGAGGCTTCCTATTAGAGACACCGCAAGGTGGGGAGATGGACTGGTTTTCACTACTAGCAAAGTAGATCCGAATCGTGAAGTTCCAAAATTTTATAAAAAACGCTCCGCATCCATTGTAGATGTCAATTAAAACCAAGTAGGCTCTTCGAGCACTTTGAAAGTTTTCAACTTCAAATTATATTCGCCGGGATGATGATAATGAACGAAGGTCGCGAGACACCTTTCGAACTGTGTGAGGCAGCAAATAAGGTCACCAATGACTTACTGCCAGAGCAAAACAAAAAACTAAAAACAATTTAATGAAAACGTATGCGACTTTTAAGAACTGGTTCTTATCGAGGAAAACTGCATACACTAAAAATGACAAATTGTAAATGATGTGTACTTATCAGACTTGGGTAGTATTCGAATACCCAGTAACTTGAATCCTACTCAAGTTACTTTCTACGGTATTCGTATTCGAATACAGTCATGAATTCTGTATTCGTATTCATGCAGCTACTTTTTCTTTGCCGATATTCGGGATTCTGGATTCAAGTTACTATTCTGCGGTATTCTAGTATTCATAGTATTATATAATAGAATCCCTGGATCCTACAGCAAGGGAAAGAGTATTAGTATTCGAATCCCAGTTTGGAAAAGAATCCATGGATTCTAATTTCGAATTCCTGGATTCTGACTTCGAATCCATGGGTTTTGATAATTTAGGCAAAGTAGGTACATACCTACCTACAATAACAATAGTAGGGTGAATTTCGAAGGAACAATTTGCCAGAAGGAGCGGCGGTGGCCGAGTGGTTTTGGTGTTGCCGCGCCAAGCCAGTCGTGATCTACCGCGCGGGTTCGAATCCCGCCTCGTCCATGGATATTTTGTGTTGTCCGATTTGTTCCAAAAATTGTTCCGACCTCACTATGCCATATCTGCACCTGTCTGACTACAGCGGTTACAGAAAAAATGGATTTCTGACTACAGAGTTGAGTGCTATCGGAGTACTGTGGCCTCACATAGTTGACAGTAGGCAATTCAAGAATAATTGAGGACGTGTACCAAAAACCCACTGAATGTTCCGTCGACGCTAATAACCTTGTAGTTGATGCGTCGTAAAACATTCAATAAAAAAAAAAAAATTTGCCAGAACTGCGCGGTTTTAAAGATTTGTATTTGAAACACAATAGTAGGAGTTTCTTCTATTGCTCGCTTCCCGTTTGCACCCACACCCATCGACCTTTCGCGCATAACCAATTGAATGATGATCAATTCGCCAAAAATGCAAAATGTGAGCGACGGTTTATTTCAGATTTTCGTTACCATCAAAGCTATAATGACATCGAAGCCTGAATTTTTTTCTTTTTCGAGTTTTTTTATTTTGTTCATGTTCAACAGTTTATTAGAATATATTTTTTTATTCCTTGATGCCCGAATTTCTTTTTCTTCAATTTTTATTTTGCTTTTATTCAAATTTTTTTGGGATAAACTTTTTTCCAAATCAGAATTTGGGTCCAGTACAGATAACGGCCACAGACAAATCCAAACGACAAAATAGGCAAATCGCTCAGAATGGCGTGTGGAATGATAATCTGAAATAAAATTTGCGGATAATCGATAAATTTTTGCGAAAAAAAAAAGAAACAACGCGTCAAAAGAACAGTTCTGGATGTTGTTGTTTGTATTGTTGGTTGCCTACATCACTTCAGTAGAAAATTAAAGCAGGTACGTCACAGTGTCCGCAAAAAAAAATGGTACGACGTGAACAACTCAACTACAAAGAAAATGTAAGTGTGATCGTAATTTCCCCCTCGGTGGAGACTCATCATCGTGAGTAGAAGGCAACAGAATTTGTTTCGTGATGGTTGTAAAAAGTGTTTATGATGTAGCCGTTGAGAATACTCGACTCCAGAATTTTTTTAGATTTTTATACAGACCTGTTCCAATGAAATTATGTTTATTGATATTTTTGTTTGCGGAATAGGTACTTTCAAGCCAATAGGCCGCGGGAGCAAAAATAGCGTCCTAATGATGGGTATATGGTATAATGTTATTTCCACTAGTGTACTTGTTGATACAATTTTCTTTAGTTGTAATGAATTTTATGAATAATTTATTGAACAATTGTCGCTTTATCAAAAAATCAACAGTGCTAAACTCAAGATTCAAATGAGTAATGTCAAAAACAAACTAATCTCTACAGCGGTACCTTGGCACTCTATTATGCGCTGGCGCGAGCGTCTTATGTCGAAAAGAATGAGCATTGCGCTGTTGCCACGTCAGGCGTACTTGCAACGTTGCCATAGCGAGTACCAAGGGTACGTTTTATTCCCGCGACCTATACAGCTTAATTAAGTACGTAAACAGATAGATCTACGTGGGTATTCAAAAACGGTATTCATTTTTATGAATACATGGATTTCGAATACTTTCGAGAGTCAGTATTCGAATATTTGGGATTCGAATCCTTTTTTTGCATCGGGATTCGGGATTCGTCCTAGGATTCGTATTCGAATACTTTTTTTCGGGATTCGACCCAAGTCTGGTACTTATCGAGAAGTGAACACAGCTAATTGGAAATAATTTCAAAATAGAAATATTGTGAGGTTAGGTTGTAAAGGACCGACCTTTAGCTGCTATTCCATCAAACCAACCAAATTCACGTACACCACAACAAGTTTTGCAGTTAATAAGGCCTGGTCAAACAATTTCTCGATCTTTTAGTGTAAATGCGCAAACGCCAAGTCGCCAAACGTCAATCAGACGAAGTGGTTGATAATATGCCCAGCCAACTTGATTCTGCACATCAATCAGACAACGCGGTTAATAATATGCCCGGCCTAGTTGATTCTGCAAGAGGTTGCAAAATCTCACTTCACGACCTCTAGACGGGTCAATAATAGTACACTTCACAGCTAGTAGTGAAAAAAATTAAATTATGCATGTCGACCTAGTTTTTGATGGACCATCGAATGGTGAATTATTGCTACTATAACCTGGACCCACCTGTATACAGGTACGTAGAGGTACCTCGGTACCTACCCTCTACAACATTGTGGAATATTTATTTTGCGTCTTTCCACGAATCCACGATTCTTGAATTACCGGTAACAGCGGTTTTTGTATGTGAACAGGAGAAGGAGTTGAAAAACACCAGTCACCCATCCCCCCTCTCACGCTACAGAAACAAGTGGAGCAGTGCAACTTGAGCATTTTATCAGCTTTTTCTCGGGTATTCCGCCGATAAACAAAACTGAAGACAATTTTTTCAAACATGTTGCGTTCTATTTCAAGTTCTTAGGAGACGTAACGTGAAATAGAATTTGCTAGTGATCGTTTAGTAATCAGGAACGATTCCTGAGTAGCGAGCGTAAACCAAAAACAGGTGTACTTGATTCACTTACCAATTAATAAAACATTGCTCCCCTGTTCAAAATTTGCACGTATAGGTACCCTTCGGCATCACGAATGGGCTGTCAAAAGCTGAAACGGGAGAGAATTGATCCAAAAGAGCTAAAGAAAAAAGAACTTTGGAGGCTTTTTCCTTATTCAACGCTAAACTTAATTAAACAATGCTCCCCCAATTTCAGGGGACTGAAATTTTGCATACGTATACACTTCGTCACCACGAAAAGACTATCAAAGGCTGGCTCGGGCGAACTAATGCTAAAGGGTTAAAAAAAATAACTTACCCAACCTCAAACATGGCACCAAATCGAATGTTCTGCTTCCCAATTTTGTCATTAGGTTAGTTTTCACCTCGGTTTTTTCAGTCACGTACAAGAGCACACATCACACACTGAATTAAACCCAACGATCATTAAACCCTTAATACTTAGTAGCTCAGCGATCCCGACGGTTTTCCAAAGACTGTTGTGACTTGGGGCGCCACGGGTAGATGGCGTTCTTTTCAAGCGTCGGCTTGCCAATATCTCTTCTTGCCGCCAACTGCCAAAATCACAAACCGGATTGGGTCCCAGAACACACTTCAGTTGTTTTCACTTGGTAAATCACAGGTACCTAACGATAAATCGGGTAGTTTTATTTTGCACCATTTTCAACCAATAAGTAATCGCATTTCGCACACACAAACTGATGGAACATTCCATTCCATGGCCAGTCCCGGATTGCAGGTTTCACGACGTTTTCTGTTACAATAAAAAGGAGCGACGAAATGATGGCGTACTATGCTCTACGAGGCTCACCTAAAAAGTTGCAACTGCAAAGGCTGAGGCTTCTGTCCTCGCACGCACAATCAAGATAACATAACACAATTTGCTCGGTGCTGGAAAATAACCGCCAGGGAGGGCGCTTGGTGAATGAACCAAATCCCACTTGAAAACGCCGAAATTCGCCTGCTGATTTAGTTTGTACATTGTAGGTACAGTCACTGAAATTCACTCGGAGCAACCAAGCACGAGTACCTACACTGTTTTCAGTGGTAATACGAGAAAAAGCCGATTTTCCAACAGTAATTCGACACTCATGAACACGGCACCGCAAAACTAGGACGTGAAATTGAAACTGGACAACAGCGAACAGACAAGAACGTTTCGCACAGACAGTCAGT
This sequence comes from Anaspis maculata, assembly GCA_949128115.1. Classification (NCBI taxonomy): domain Eukaryota; kingdom Metazoa; phylum Arthropoda; class Insecta; order Coleoptera; family Scraptiidae; genus Anaspis; species Anaspis maculata. The sequence goes on from OX421964.1 coordinate 14,715,396, forward strand.
CGCGTAATAATGGCCGCTGGCAGTGTTGCCAAGACTGCAAACTGCAACATAGAGAAAATGACTTTGACGGGGGCGTGGGAGGTCATCCCAGTTAAGCAGCGTTTATAATGGCCGTTAGTGTTAACTTCAACTTATACCGTAACCGTAAAACTTCAACAGTTGAAAATCAATGTTTTGTTTCACAATTGGATGTTAACCGAGATGTTAACTTATGGCATTATTGCCGCTCTGTCAAACTTGACCAAGATCAATTATATTATCTATAGACCGTGGTCCGTACTGTCAAGTTTACATCCTACATCCTACGGCATACGGCATGCGGCATAAGTCACCGATGAACGAAACTTTACAGTATGTCACAGGTTAATGCTTGCACCTGGAAAAACAAGAGATAAATGCAATTTTTTGCAGCACGGCGATGTAAACTTCTTATTTCTCCAAATTTCGTGTCAGCTCGCAGCATGGATGCAATGTCTCGCAGCATGATGCACAGTCGGTTGCATACCATCAACCTCTAGAGAACGCTGCACAGGGACGAACTGGGGGGTCTTTTTAAGGCATTTTAGTATTGAGATATCGCTCTGAGGCTTTCTCAATCATATAAAAAATTGCAGTTTTGTTTAAAATAATGGAAAAATAGTCTAGTAGCTCATTCATGCAAAATTAATCTGGGTTGTTCTCACTATGGGAGAGTTCTCATTGGTTTTAATTGGTTTTAACAACTGAGTCTTCGAATAACTGATCCTTCAGAATCTTCAGATGAAAAACCAATCGACTCTCACTTGTTGACAACCAGATTTTCGATTTTTTTTGCTATTTGCAAATCAAATTCGATCACACTGTTGAAGAAAACAGAAATCGGTTTTAGTTTGAAATTACGCTTCGAGATAACACTATGCGTGGTGTGGTTCGTACTATTACATCTTTGAATTGGTAAGTATCAGTAAGAAACTATCATGGCGACCACCACGATTGTGGATGCGGTCCTGCCTTCTGTGTGCAAAGTATGTAATAAGAATGCCGCTTCAAAGCGTGTTCAGTGTACGATCTGCAAGAGTTACTACCAACCCAGCTGCTATCAGCGAGCTGTTGGCATGCTGCGCCGACCCCACGATGGTGATGTCGTATGATGCCGATCCAGCCGGGAGGCCGAGGAAAGTGATAGCGATGGCGATGAGGATACTCCTGTATCGGTTGATGTTGATGACGCTGACAAAGGTAATACAGAAATTGCTCTTTTGAAAGCTATTACCAAGACGAAACATCAGCTTATCCGTGAGCTGAAAGAAACAAGCGAATATGCCTCATGGGCATGAGGCTCAGTAGCGCACTCCCTTTTTGAGGGATTAGTGAACGCAAGATGTTAATTAGGGTTCTACCGTTATTTGGGCAGAAATTTCAATATGGCGGCCAAAACAGCGACAGAATCATGAAATTTGGCTTAAAAATCATTATGATCGTACTACAAACAAGGGTAAATTCCAAGTTCCATGAAAATCGTTTCACTTATAAATTAGAGATTTCAATATAGCGGCCAAGATGGCGGCAGAATGTTGGAATTTGGCTGAAGAATAAGAATGATCATACGAAGCACAGGTAAGCTCCAAGAAAATCGTTAAGTGATAAAAAATTCCAATATGGCGTTACTTACTTGGATTTCATTAATTTTACTTAATTTCATTACTTGGAACTCCTTCGCCAAGTAATGAAATAAATCATCATAAGTGACAGCTGGCTTTCCGGCATGAATCTATGGCTTCCGTAAATGAACCTGGAGCTCGGCTGGAGTACAAGAAGAATGAGAAGCAAAAGAAGAATGTTCACAGTGATCAAGCATATTCAAATCAAATGCCGACGGAACACGTAACGATCATGAACAGAAGAAGTCGTTGGGAAAACACAACAAGAAGACACCGGCCACTGATGAGCAGCTACCGAAGCAAATGTTATTAAACGAAACAATCGCCAAGCCTGAGAAAAATTAAAATAACGAAAACTCCTCGAAAAACTCGATCAAGTGCATTACCATTTTTCCAAGATGGCGCCTCGGGCGCAAGAGGCAGAGGCGGGGACTTTTATTATGTTCATTAGTATACCTTAGCGAACATCCCTATCAAATTTCTGAAACTCCGACAGTTACTTCTCTCTACTTTTCCCCATTTGACTGGATAAAATTTGTAAAGTCAAGTTTGAGGACCAATAACTTTCAAATAAATCAATTAATCTTGTTCTTTTTTTGCAGCAATGTAAAGGCCGTATTTGTGACATCAGGTGTGCTTTACTAAGTACTTCCATTTTGTATGGTTACTTTTTGTTATACATGGTGGATTTTAACATTTTGATTGATTCTTTTGCACTATTTTGGATAAGGCACATCAATATGGGGCTCATGTACAGTTAGATAACCGTTGGAACTCCTGTATATCCCTTACTGATGTCTTTCGCTTCGAAATGTTTCCTTCAGAACCGATCGACACACTTTTTGAACTCAGCTATTGTTCTTTTAGTTTAATTCATATCGAGCATTCCAAAAGCTCGTAAAGGCACAATACTGGTGAAATCTTGTCTTACAATAAGTAAATATCAAAAGTGATTGATATTCAATCGAAAACTTTACTCCGCCCTGTTGGAAATGTCAAACTCGAGAATCAAATTTTTGCTTAATTTAAAAACAAATAAAAAAATATTTTTGCAATTTTTTTATCTCAACTGTCACGTTTAGCTTTGATGTAGACTGCCAACATCTTCAAAAAATGTTTAAGGAAATATGACAATCAGTGAAAATTGTGAAAGTTGCATTTTTTTGTTTGGGGGCGGGAGCTGGAAGCGGCGACTCATCAAAAGTGGCCTATCTCTTCCCATTTTTAGTCAGATATCTATATAGCGGAACAATTAGATCGCTATGTCTTCAGGGTTATGTTTTACATTTATCTCTTATTTTGGGGGCGGCGTGTGGGAGCGGCAGAGTTTGGCAAAGAAACTCTTCCACAATTTGAGTTGGGAGTTTCTGAATGTTTGAGGTAACATTAAAATGTAATTCAGTGGAAATTATTGAAAGTTGCACTTTTTTCTTTTGGGGGTGGAAGTTGGAGGCGGCGCCATGTCAAAGGTAGCCTATTCTTTCCCATTTTTAGTTAGCTATCCATATAGTGAAGGAATTAGATCGTTATGTCTTCGGGTTTATGTTTTTCATTCATCTCTCACTTTGATGGCAGCGTATGGGGGCGGCAGCATTCGGCAAAGTAACTGTTGCACACTTTGAGTTGGAAGTTACTAAATGTAAGGGAAATATGACAATCAGTGAAAATTGTGAAAGTTGCATTTTTTTGTTTGGAGGCGGCAGCTGGAGGCGGCGGCTAATTAAAAGTGGCCTATCTTTTTCCAATTTCAGTCAGCTATTAATATAGTGAAAGAATTAGATCGTTATGTCTTCAGGTTCATGTTTTTCATTTATCTCTTACTTTGGGGGCGGCGTGTGGGAGCGGCAGCGTTCGGCTGAGCAAATGTTGCACAATTTGAGTTGGCAGTTCCTAAGTGTTAAAGGGAACATCTCAATCAGTAACATTTGTGAAAGTTGGACTTTTTATCGTTCGGGGGCGGAATCTGGGGGCGGCGACTAACCAAAAGTAGCCTATCCTTTCCCATTTTTAGTCAGCTATTTATATACCGAAAGAATCAGATCGCTATGTCTTCGGGTTCATGTTTTTCATTTTAAAGTGCTTGAGGGCGGTTTTTAGCAGTTTTTTTATGTTGGCGGCGCATATTGAAGACGGAATGTTTCTTGGCTTACGTTTATAAGTGGCAACTATGTATTATTCAAAAAATGAGAACACTAGAGCATCAGGTCTGGTAGAAAGTGCAATATTATGTTATTTCAAGTTTATCGGGGGCGGTTTTCTCTATGTTGGCGGCGCAATATGGACATCCAATATAGCCTAGCCCTCCTTTGGGAGTGGCAGCTATGTAACAGCGAAAAAATTAGAAAGCTAGGTCGTCTAGTTTGGGAGGAGTTCGAGGAACGGACGGACGGACGGACGGACGGACAAAGCGGTTGCAATAGCGATTTTCATCAAGATGGAAAATGCGCTAAAAATTTATCTCTAGCCATCGGCAAGAAATCGCTTATTTCTTCGATTGTTTTTTGTTAAGTTAATTTTATTGATATTAACAGATACGAGGAAAAAATCAGTATGAAATAATTTTCTTAGACAAGTTTATAACCTTGATTTTCTATGAAACTTAATTTAATATCTCTGATTAGCGCAGTATAAACAAAAAACTGGATCGAAGAGCCATTTTTCCAAGATGGCGGCTCGAGCTCAATAGTAAGAGTTGGGGACTTCTAGTATGTTTATCAGTACACCTCACCGGACAAATTTCCAAAACTCCAACAGTTTTTTCCCTCTAGCTTTCCTTATTTGGCTGGCCTGAAGGGTTGTATTATTACCTTCAATTTGATGTTTCGCAACATAGCTAGTGGGGGCCTATTTGAAATTCCAAGTAGGGGTAGGGTGGGGGCAAGAGGTTGAAGATGAAAATTTGACAATGTGAGTCCTAGATGTCCCCCTCAAAATAAAAATCGACCAGTTTCGGCATTTCCCTGGAAACAATTTTGGCCGCGAGAAATCTGGGGACCCACAGATTTCTTTTCAAAAAATCACCGGCTGCAGTTGTTGCTTAGAAAGTGCGTAGCTTAGAATGAGCGTATGTTTGAAAAATGGGCTTGTTGCGTATGTTAGAAAGTGTCCCGATGACACCCGAGGGCGGGGATATTGGGATGTACTAGTCAGCCTGAAAATATCCCCACGTCTAGTTAAAGGAGTATAGGTTAGAAGGAGCGTATGTTAGAAACATTCGATAGTGGCCGTTACGTTAGAAATTATTTCGAGTATGCATGTATTTTGTGATGTACTATTTCTAAATTATCATTAGAGGCCCCCCCACTACTTACTACTTACTCAAGTATTTTCGTTTTAATTATTTAGTACTTTTTTTGTATTTTATTCATATATTATGTAATACAGTTTTCATGTGTTCGTTCCGACTTCCGATCATGTTTCTTACTGTTGAGAAATTGAGAAATGTTAAATAATTGAGTGGGGGCAAAACAAATTTTCTGCAGTACCTACTTCAGCAATTCATGTGTTTTCACATTGGGAACATTTTTGGGAAAAGAAGGGGGAATTTTTGCTCAAATAGCTCCTCTAATAATAAATCAGAAATAGTACACAGCACAAAATACATGCGCTTGGAATAATTTCTAACGTACCGGCCACCACCGCATTTTTCTAACATACGCTCTTTCTAACCTATGCTTCTTCCGGTAGTAGCGTAGCTTAAAAAGAGCGTATGTTGGAACATTTGAAATTCATCAACAACGAAAAGTAATTAGACATGGGAATATTTTCAGGCTGACTAGTACATCCCGAAAGCCCCGCCCTCGGGTGTCATCGGAACAGTTTCTAACATACGCAACAAGTGCATTTTTCTAACATACGCTCATTCTAAGCTATGAGCTTTCTAAGCTAACAGCTGCCACCAAATCACCCTGTATGTTCGCTTTTAGCACGAGGCAATTGCCAAGTCGATGGGCTTCAAAAATTGACTTGGATATGCTCCAGCTTCTGAGCGTTTACACAGATGCAGACGTCAACAAAAGTGCTCTCACAGTTGCTAAAAGACACCTTTGGTATCTGTCAGAAACAAATGTAGGATTGGCTTTTTTGGACGAACGTATTACTCAGGCTGAAAATGAGAATATGACTAAAAATTTAAAAACCAAACCTGCAAAGAAAAAAGAAATGAAACGATTAGAGGGTGAAAACAGGAGTTAGTGAAATCCGCGACCGCATCCTCCAATCACAGCGCAGCTAGGCTTGGTGGCTACAGGAGGGAGGGTAGAGGCGCGGCGGGGAGACAGAGAGTGACAGCGCTGTCATTATGGACTTCGAATATTTTTTCGATTGTGCTGATTTTTATTTTGAGGGAATTTTTTTGGCCTGGTGGCGTTGTCAACATGCAAATAATACGGCAACCAGTTGAAAACGTGCATCGGTGGAATGCAAAAGGAGAATCTTCACTATCGGGTAGCCGCTACTTTGCCTGCAGCCTTATGCTGGCCTTACATTGAGCATCAAATGCTGCAGCTTTCTTTGCAGCAAAATTCTGATTGGATGGGCAAAAGTCAAAAAGTTTTGCCGCCATGCTGCTAAAGAAGTTGGCTGGCTAGCAGCATGGCGGCAAAACTTTTTGAATTTTGCCCATCCAATCAGAATTCTGCTGCAAAGAAAGCTGCAGCATTTGATGCTCAATGTAAGGCCACCATAAATGTATACATTTTTTCTTTTAGTCTATAGATATTTTGTAGTTTAGTGTATATTGTACCAACAAATTATTTCTTAGAGGTAATTTTTTTTTTTTTGGGTTATTATTTTAGCTTGGTCAAAAGTATTTGGTTTATTTTTATTGGTTTTTGTGTTTGACACACCTGTACTTTTGTCTAAAAGTGGTTTTTATCTATAGGATATCTCCTTACACCTGCCTTGAATCCAACATTGTGGATGCGAAAAAGTGCCAATTTTGCGGAAAGTCATTTGAACATGCTCGGTCAATAACACAACATGTGAAGAAGTTCCATCCAGAAGAAGTTCAATATGTCCCGTCAACAAAAACTAGTCATATTCATTGCACTTTTGTTTCAATGAAGAGAATAAGGTAAGTTTCAAGACACATGATTCACTAATAGAACATCTTACAGTTTCCCATGGGATCGTTGTTGTAAGATCAAACTTGGACTTCGACACTAAAAATGAATTTGATGAATGGATGATTCATGAAAACAAGGAAACAATCTACGTCATTGAGAGGACGAAAATTCGATCAAATGTAAAGTTCATTCAGTACTCGTGCAACAGGACCAATTCTCGAGGTGGGTTTCTATTTACCACCTGTACCTGGCCGAGCTGAACAAAATACTTGGGTGTTAAGAAGTATTTATTTAGTGTTTTGTCAAGTATAGGCTACCTACAATAATGTGTCAAATAAGCAGATAACCAAAATTACTAAATACTTTCGGAAAGTACTTTTATAATGCATAGTAAATGTAAAAAAAGTCGCTAAAAATTGAAGTGAAATACATGATTGTGCTCATGAAACGCTTATAAAAATTTCAAACAACGAATTATTTTGATGTTCTTTAATGAGATGACATAAACATGAAACTTTGGAAGGCTCTGTACAACCATCCATAGAATGCTGGAAGGCTACGTTGCGTTGGACCATCTGAAGGAAGCACCTTTGCGTAGCACCAAAGTACTTTCAGACGCCAACACTGACCTTCCAGACCTCGCCAACAGTTGGCCTTCAAACAAGAAACTTTTCAATTTAAGGTCACCAAATTCAACCTATTAAAAAGAGTTTGAAAGCTGGAGGAAGCATAAAAATACAAGGCACTTGTCCATCTACAATAACAGCAAGATTTAGTGGTGGTAAGAGTTTTTTCATTTATTCTGCATATACTCCAATAGGTAGGTAGCTATTATTAAATTATAAATTGCAGATAAAGTGAACGTGAAGTACATTGCGACACATGTGGGACATCAACATGAATTACGTGCTCAACACCTAACTCACCTAAGCAAAGAAGAAAAACTCACCATCAAAGAAAAATTGCTAGCAGGAGTACCAACTGGAAGAATGCTACAGGATGCGAGACAAATGAAGAGCGACCCTTTGGAAAGGATCAATTTACTCAACCGGGGTGACGTCAGGAATTTAAAATTGAATTCGAAAATTCGATAATTTTTTGAAAATATCCAATGGCGTAGAAAATGGGGTGAGAGAAGTTGAACAATCCCCCGGTATCTACGCCACTGGACAATTTTGACAAAAGTTATCTACGTCAAGTGATGGATATTTATTTCATGAGTATTTGTACCTTAGGTGAAAATCGCTTCGATGACTTTATATAACTTGGACCACCTGTATAAGTGACTCACAGAGTACTGCTTGACTGAAAAATGTTTGAACGTAAAATGGTACTTCGGTCCAATTTCAACGCTAATCTTGCTGACGAGATATAGGCAATTCGACCTGACTTTATACCCAAATCGATTAGTGAAATCTATGCTTCGATGACCCTATCTTGGGTAGGCTGTGTGCGACTCCCCGGTTCCGTAAGACCAGAGCATGCAAGCATCCAAGCGACCTGCTCCGCCACATCCATTACAATGTTGACAGAATGGTACAATATTTTGACGCTCCTTCTGATACATCACAATTATCAGTTAATCAACCTGTCAAAATTCAAACCCGATTACAACCATTTCATTCAACACCAAATAAAGTTCATCCCCTGGATGAACGTGAAACCGTTTTACAGTGTTTTGACGAGTTTTCCCCCATCACAAAAGTTAGCTCTCCTCTCCAGCCTACTATTACGAAAAACAAGAGTATAAAAGAAGTGAAGAGAACAGATTTCGACATCAATAAAGATGATATGAATTCAGCCCTTGGTCAACCAAGGTGGAGATGATGTGCCAGCTGAAACTTTGATTAACGAGGCGGGAAACACAAATATATTGTTACGAGATAAGTCAACTTCAAATGATGTTGATGTAATCGTATCTAAACCTGAACGTGAGACTGCGAAAAATGGAGATAATTTTGTCCAACATTCAACATCCCTGTGTCTGTCTCACGAAACTGAAAACTTGCAGATCGAGGTGCAAGGTGATGAACCAAGTTTGACCAACGTGGATGTTAGCAAATCAGATGCTGATGAGAATTCTGTGAACGTCAGCAGGGTGCCATTTGGATCCCCTGTAGATCTGTTTGATGTATTGGTTTCTAAAGCAACAGACATTTTGCCGAAAGATTCGAGATCTGTATCTAATGTCATAGGCAAACATACATACTCAGATTGCAATATCTTTTGAACGGGTCATTCCAAATTAATGAGAAAGAGTGGAATTCACTTTATGAAGATGGCAAGTTGGTTTCCAAAAGGTACCCCCCACGTTTTTCCGCATGAAATTTCACAAATATGTGAACAATGTCTGTGTCATATCATTCAAAGACGTTAAATATCGCAAAAGATCGGATACCATTGATGTTCATGCGATATATGTAAGCATAGCGATTATAATTGCAGGAAGTTTATTTTCCGAATAACGATAGACTCTGGTTGAGTTCGAGTATATTGTTGGACAAATGATTATTGCCACAAAGACAATATCACCCAGCACCTTAAGGTGCTGAACGAGATTTGGAGAAAGCCAAGCTCTTGAATCAGAAACCTATGCAGCGAAAAAGGCAAAGGACCCCGCACGATTCTTATGGAAAATGGCTCCCGGTTAAATTCTCTGAATTTTTTATATTTTGTAGCTCATGAGATACTAATCAAATACCGTGAACCCCAAACTCAAATAATGGACAGTTTTTACCCACAGGGGGTTGAAGTTGGAGGTTTTGGCGGCTTCAAAATGATAATATGACGTTAATAAAAGCATTTCATTTGTTTTCTCTTCAAGTTGTGTTTCATGCTAAATTAATTTATTCGACAGAAAAATATCTACCCTCTCCTCCACCCCCAACCCCTATCTACCATCATAAAACTCGAGATTACTCCCAAAAGCCATGCGGATGGCTTCTGTGATTTAAATGATGGATTTTGACATCAAAATCATTTCCCACCTCTAAATGTTGGGGTGCCGATTTTCCAATTTTCCTCGGTTAATTTGGCTGAATTTTTGGTATTGTGTACTTATAATTCTGTTGAACAAAAAGTTCTCATACTAAAACTTATTCCTATGAACAGTTTTTGTTCGGCAGGGGACTGAAGTTCAATATTTATGCTCTCAAATTTTCAACTTCAGTCCTCTGTAGAACAAAAACTGTCCATAGGAATAAGTTTTGGCATGGAAACTTTTTGTTCAACAGAATTAGAAGTACACAATACTTCAGCCAAATTAACCGAGGAAAATTTGAAAATCGGCACCCCAACATTAGGGGTGGAAAATGATTTTTATGTCAAAATCCATAATTTGAATCACAGAAGCCATCCGCATGGCTTTTGGGAGTAATCTCGAATTTTATGATGGTGGATAGGGGTCGGGGGTGGAGGAGGGGGTTGATATTTTTCTGCCAAATAAATACATTTATCATGAAACACAACTTGAAGAGAAACCAAATAAAAAGCTTTTATTAACGTCATAATATCATTTTGAAGCCGTCAAAACCTCCAACTTCAACCCCCTGTGGGTAAAAAACTGTCCATTATTTGAGTTTGGGGTTCACGGTATTTGATAAGTATCTCATGAGCTACAACATATCAAAAATTCAGAGAATTTAACCGGGAGCCATTTTCCATAAGAATCGTGCGGGGTCCTTTTAGAAGAAGCAAACAAACAGTTGATAAAGAAAACCAAAAGCTTGGGAAACATCAAGTCCGATTCGGTTGTGCGAAAAGCACGAGAAGAGGCGCGCGCCTTTCTCGACAGGGACAGGGATCATATGATAGATCTTATGAAGATGGGGATGGGCTGTATGCGCGTCCTCGGCGTTTAAAAAAAATGTATTTTCCAAAGCCGAGTTAGGATTTTTTCAATTCGCAGCCGCTGATTTTTCATGTCGAGAGGTTAAGGTTCGCCGCTAATTTTCCATATCATTTCGGCGGCTCCAGCCGCCGTTAGCCGCTGATTTGCCGCCTACTCGTTCATTGTGGGCTGAACTTTATATTTCTCCATATTTTGTGTCGGCTCTCAGCACGGAATCACGGATGCAATGTCTCGCAGCATGATGCACAGTTGGTTGCATACTATCAACCTCTATAGAGGATGGCTGCACACTGCTCGGACCTCGTAGTGGGGGCACTAGGTGAATGAACCTTGCAAATGGTGATGAAAGCATGAAACTCGGTACACATACTCAGAATGAGCACCTCTCTTAGATAAGAGGTGGAGCCACGCCGAATTTTCACCGGAAGGGGGCTCGGGGGGCTCCTGAAAGTTTAAGGTGCTAGGGCTCCCACTAAACGGCTTATCAGTTCGTTTTAACAATCAAAAAGGAAACTTATGAATATATTGTAAACATTGACGACGATTACCGCCTTGTCCCGGGAATTTCTCATGATGAAAAAAAAAAAGTTCTTCGGCAGAACACACAAATTGGTTTTATTTTATTTTGACCTACAAAGAATTAATAAGGAGATGTGCAACACGTTGATTGCCACAAATTCGTATCCTCTGAATTCGTTTGTGGAATCAAAATTTTGATGGTGTATCTTCTTGAAGAGAAGCATTCCAAAGAGTAAGCTATTTTCAACACTAAGTTCAAACAGAATTTTTCCAATGTTTGGAATCGAAATTACTGAATTCCTTCCAGCAATGCATACCTTGAACCCTTCTTTGGAAGTACCGCGTGCGATTGAACGTGGAACAAGTCCTGAAACACTATCAGAATTTTTCTTCTGTGATGCTACTATCCACTCTCGACCGGGGCAATTAGGTTCCTACACAGCATGCGCGGAGTGTATACACGTTATTTCAATATTATGACACAATTTCAATCATAAAAAATTTGACTGAACCGAGAAAATACCCTGCATCGTGTATACACTCCACGCATGCTGTGTGGGAACCCAATTGCCCCGGTCGAGAGTGGATAGTAGCATCACAGAAGAAAAATTCTGATAGTGTTTCAAGACTTGCTCCACGTTCAATCGCACGCGGTACTTCCAAAGAAGGGTTCAGGGTATGCATTGCTGGAAGGAATTCAGCAATTTCAATTCCGAACATTGGAAATATTCTGTTTGAACTTGGTGTTGAAAATAGCTTACTCTTTGGAATGCTTCTCTTCAAGAAGATACACCATCAAAATTTTGACTCCACGAACGAGTTCAGAGGATACGAATTTGTGGGAATCAACGTGTTGCACATCTCCTTATTAATTCTTTGTGGGTCAAAATAAAATAAAACCAATTTGTGTGTTCTGCCGAAGAACTTTTTTTTTTTCACAATGAAAAATTCCCGGGACAATACGATAAACGCCGTCAATGTTTACAATATATTCATAAGTCTCCTTTTTGATTGTCAAAACGAACTGATAAGCCGTTTAGTGGGAGCCCTAGCACCTTAAACTTTCAGGAGCCCCCCGAGCCCCCTTCCGGTGAAAATTCGGCGTGGCTCCACCTCTTATCTGAGAGAGGTGCTCATTCTGAGTATGTGTACCGAATTTCATGCTTTCATCACCATTTGCAAGGTTCATCCCGATTTTGGCTCTTAGCGCCCGCACTATCGGGGTTTTTCTGGCGGCGCCGCTGAAGGTGGTCATTTTTACTTTCCCGGCCCACCCACGAACACGGAGGGAAAGTATTGTAATCGTGCAGAAAAAAAGTTTTGAGATTTCACCGGATATATCCGTTTTGAGGTCCTCCAAGACGATTAAGACCATTTTCAGAATGATGTCTGTCTGTGTGTGTGTGTGTGTGTATGTGTGTGTGTGTGTGTGTGTGTCTGTCTGTGATCTTCCACGATAACTGCCGTAACGTTGACTGGATCGACTTGATATTTGGTATACAAACATGGTTGTTTCCTGAAAAGAGCCCATTAGTTTTTGGCTGTCATCTGTCAAACCCAACTGTCACTATCATCAAATGTCAGAAGCTATATCTCACGGAACTCAACTTGCAATATGTCATTTGAAAGCCCTTGAAAAACTGTATTCAGAACAGTTGGAAACATTGCCCTATCTGTCATCTGTCAAATAATAAAAAATGTTAAAGTTCAAAACTTTACCAATTAATTATTCAAAATTTATCCGATGGATTGGAACCAGATTTGGCAGGAAGCAACACAACAAAAGAGTCAAATTGAGGCCGCAGTTGCAGTTTTCCACCATTCTCCAGTTGAGCGTAATGAATTTTCGAAATTTCTCCTGGCCGTTGCCACTCAGGAGGGGCTCTCGCCGGTGTTTCGACCAGCACGACTCGCTTTTGTAGCAGGACTCCACTCAAAAATTTATTCCTGCTCGGGGATCGACTTTTTTTTGGAAATTTCAACTGATATCGAAAGTAGATTGTATTGAGCGTCGTGCAGGTCTATTTTCAGAGTTGACACGGTTTCGGTTTTCCGACTGTAATTTTTTCAAAATGAATATGCACATTCCGTGAATTTGAGAAAAACGCAATGCAAACTTCTACATGCGGTAGGCCCCACGAAATATTAATTTTAGGTGCAGACATGCTGTGAATAAAAGTTAGAGAAAAGATTGAGCAAATTTTTGGAGGGAAAATTTTCGAAATCGGATCAACAGTTGCCGAGTTTTCCTCTCTGAAAAAACTGCAAATTTTCCAACTTTTTATTCCGTGAACAGATTTCTCGGAATTGTTTTTTTTAGAGAATAGATAACTGGTTCTTGAACATTTTTCAATGATTTCTCTCCAATTTCCCGGAAATTTTCCTCCTGAAAATATAAAACCACTCATGCGATCGTACAAATTAAGCGGTTCTGTCACGATAATTACCGAATTATTGATCCGATCAAATCGAAATCAGGTACGGAGACCTAAGTTCAGCCTGGAATGTTCTGATTAGACTTTGGGTGGATGATTTTGATCGGAAGCCCTCAGGTGGCACATTGGGTCTGGGTTTGTCTGCCCAAGCTCTAAATTGAAAATATAGAGTTGAAATTTGACACACAGATGCAGTGAAAGTTTTCAATTAAGTTTTTGTAATTTCATCATCATATCTGAAGTAGGAACAAAAATTCCAATAAGGAACCAGCATTGCATTTTTGAGATACCACAACAGTTAGCTACCTAGTTCTACCTTTTGGATCATTTCATCACCTTGGAAAACTGACCTAACCTGTCATTTTTTTTGTCCGCTCAACAATGGATGCAGGATGCTCGCTAAACGCTCGACTAAATAGAATGTTTTCATCAATTTCCAAATCGAATCGCCCCCTTCCGAAGGGACACTTCGATCAGAATCATTACTGACGTCTCTGGATACCGCCGGGAAAGTTTTGTGTCGCCCCACAACAGATTTTTTTTAGTTCTTTTGTTGAAATTACCAACATTCGTTTCAACTTTTGGAACGACAGTGAAAGGAAGTCCAGTTGGTTTACGTTTCGTCTCATTTAAGATAGGTACCTATGAATAATAAGCTTTGAAAATTTCGGTGTAATGCTGTTTCACAAAGGCACTAAACACTTGAACAGCCTCACCGCAAACGGTGCCCATCGGTCGCATGCAACAGTTTTTTATTTATTAGATTTTAAGTCACGTAGGGACTAGGGAGGTAAATTAGACTGATATTGTTCTTGGAAAAGGTAATAAAAAGTTTCCGTCTCCACGCCGATCGCTGGGTTCTTATTGGTATTCTTGCTTACAAGAAAAACTATTAAATTTTCTTGGTCGTTCCTACTTCACGTGAAAGTGGTAGGTACATTACAGAGGTACATTTATTTTTGTTATTTTTGCATGTTTGGTAAATGTACAACAGCGAGTATACTTACTTATTCTATGAACAATATCGAAGTATGAACCTGTAAGTAAGTACCTACCTACCCTTCCAAAATATTACAGCACAATGTGCTGAGCACATAATTTCAATTGATTAATTTCAAAGCCTTTGATTTTTCTGAAAGAAAAGAAAATTCATCTGGCTTTCGATCTAGATAGACGCAAGTGTTGGCACGAAGAAAAAAGAGTAGAATAGTAAAATCCGAGATGATAAAATCAAATTGAGAAGAGATTATTATCACAACGCAGTGCTCGAGCGCCGTTATCATAAGACTGGACCTTTATTGCTTAGCGGAGAGTTTATAGTCACTTTTTATCTAGTATTTGCCGAGTCATCTTGGAATATCAAATTGTTACCAGTTATAGATTAGCTTTTTTCCAACTGTAAGTTCATGTGAACGCAGAGTGTAGCGCGTGAAAAAATATGCAACAAATGTTTTCCAATTCATGCATAAAGAACCCGAGTTGTTCTCACCGTGGAAGAGTTCTGGTTTTCCTACTGAATTTTCGGATAACTCATCCTTCAGATGAAGAACAAAGCCGCCAGATTTTCGATTTTGTTGCAGTTTGCAAATCAAATTTGATCACGCTGTTGAAGAAAACATAAATTGGGTTTTGATTGAAATTACGCTTTGAGATAACATGCGTGGTGTGGTTTGTACCTACAGTATTTAAATATGTTTTCGGGGGTGGCCCAACGAAAACACAACAGAGGGGTTTTTGGGCATTTCACATCATTTTTTTGAAAAAAGCTCGGACAAATCGATTTTTATATCGAGGAGGACATCTCAAAACATACATTGGCGAATTTCTATCTTTGTACCCCCACAGCCCCACCCACCCTAACTTCGAAATTTTAAATGATACCACCCACCTTGCGATACATCAAATTGAAGAGAACTGAATTCTATTTCTGAAAAAATATTACTATAATTTCCAATCCCACCTCCCTTCTTCCTGAAATTCTCCGAGTTTCCGATTTAATATTCTTGACCTCTCAATTCTCTTCAATGCAGTCAATGCTATTCTGCACAGAGTGCCACCAAAATTCACCCCTTCACTCCCCCTCCCAAAATAAAAAAGTACTCGTAATCTCTTCACAACCATTTTTTTTTAATTTAAAATGAATTTCGGCCTTGCCGTAAGGCCATCTTCAGTTGATAAAAGACGTTGCCCACCACCGGCAAAAATATGTGAAAATTCCACAATCTTTCATCAACTGAAGATGGCCTTACGGCAAAGCCGAAATGCATTAAAAATTAAAAAAAAATAGTTGTGAAGAGATTACGAGTACCTTTTAATTTTGTAAAATGGCAACTTCACTAAAGCAAGCAGCAACCACTACGAATTTTTACGTTGGAGGGAACTGAATTCCCTCCCTGGATTAAATAATAATTTCAAAATTTTCAAAAATCTCCCTTTCCCCCTAAATCGAATCGGCAGTTTGGGTTCAAAAGGGGAGGATGTACTGAGGACGCGATTCTGAAGTCGTACAATGAGGTACTGGAAGCTCTGGACAACAGGTGCAAGTCTTTGGCTCATTATTTTGACCTCTTTCGCGCTTTTGACGTGATTGATCATGGTATTCTGTGTCACAAATTGGAGCTTCATGGGTTCAGGGGACAATCCTTGCAGTGGATTAAAAGTTTTCTGAATGGACGAGTGCAAGTGGTAAGAATGAGTGATGGGTGTACACGCTGTCTCTCGGGAGAATTGAGAGTGGAGACTGGAGTGCCTCAGGGTAGTATACTTGGCCCCCTGTTGTTTATTATCGTCATTAATGATCTGCCGCATTTTTGTCCAACCATTCAGGAAAAAGACAATTGGCAAGATGAGTGGAGAACTGTATTGTTTACAGATGTCAGCCGATTTGGAGTTTTTAGTGACAGACGGTCTGTACGAGTGTGGAGACCTCCTGGTGGACGCCTAGACCCGTAGCTTGTTCAATAAGTTCGCTCATTTCAAGGAGGTACCATAATGGTATGGAGTGGCATTTTGTTGGGAGGTCGCACAGAGCTCTATGATTGCGACAACAACATGAACGCTGCAGTCTGCATCAGGGACATCACTGACGGAATTGTGGTGGATTGCCGTGCCAATATTGGGAATGGCTTCCAATCTTTGCTCGTCCGCATCGAGCGCGCGGTGTGAGGGAAAGGCTTCATGAGGTGGACGTTGTCAACTTAGCATCACCAGCACATTCACCGGATCTCAACCCGATCGAACACGCTTGGGATATGCTTGGTCGGGCATCAACTGACCACCGTCCAGCCCCTGCAACCCCGAGGGATGTCAGAAATGTTCTGCCAGTACTGTGGAATAATCTCGATCAACAAATGTCTTAACAATCTTATGTCCGGAAACTAGGGCGCGTGATCGTACGAATAAATATCTGTACTTAGAGGACAGTAACTTATGGCTTGGAAACATCATCCCAATCATGACTACCTACTCTGGATATTTCAGAGGGACCACTAACTTAGCTAATTGCAGCAATGAGACTACTGTCGCACCCCTGATTACCTCAGAACTGACTAGGATGAGCACCGCTCAATCCCGCTTTCACGCTAACCCACGCCTTCCCAGAGGCAGGTGTTTTTGAGCTTGAAAGCCTACACAGGACTACTGAGACTAAAATAGCTCCTGTGTCCGCCGCCATTGCTCAAACCGTGAAGCTAAATGTCCATACCAATTTACCTGGACTAGTACGATTTTCCCTACTCGGACATCAAGATTCACGCGAGAGGGACCATATTGGTTCCACCGCCCTGGCCACCAGACCTCAGCCAAAGAGGCTACCTGGAAATCACTCGGCGCAATCGTTTCCAGCGATTACCCACTACCACGGCCAAAAAACGTCAAGGAGTAAATCTTTGAAACAAAGCTCGAGCCTCCTAAACCCGGGCTACGTGAATATCACTACCCTATTTGCTTAGACAACTATTGACCGCCTGAGCCCAAGTGCACTTGGATAGGTTCTTCATAACAAATTGAAGCACAAAAAAAAAACAGATCCCTATCTGTTTTTCCATGCAACAACTCTACCTAGTTACCTACTGGAAGTTTCTGCTTTTGTAAACGATTTCCTAATGTACATTTACACTGCAACGTCAAACAGGGCGAAATGCGTTTTTTTTGCAAAAAAAAAATGGCAAAAAGGCGTTCTTTTCCAAGTACGGTCCTGAACTTTTTTTGAAACAATTTTTTTGACAACACTTGAACCCTTCGTTCTGCATTAACAGCAGATTGGTAAATGCAAGAGAATGATTTTGGATTAATTTCTTCGAGCATTATAGTACAAGAAAGATAGATTTCAACCTCGGAAAAAATATGGACGTCCTGAAAATTGATATTTTGTTCAGAATTGAGTGCTCTACAACATTTCCAAAATCGCCAAAAATCGCACCCGGGGGTTTTGAGTTGTTGGAGGGGGGGTAAAAAATTGCAACTTAAAATGGAGGGGATGAAACCCGTCAATCCATTGGAAGCAAATACGTCATAATTTGATGCTTCATATCCCGTTGATACCATTTTTGCACAAAAAGTGTCGATCACTGTTGAAGGGGGGTTGTGGGGGGGCGAAGCTCTGCTAAGTGGTCCATTTTGTTTTTCTGGCCATGTAGAACCGATCACGACAAGTTTGGTATCTTTTCCGACTAAATTCGGATGAAACAGAACACATTCTTCCGAACTTTTTCAGTATGAATTGGTAGCAATTTTGGTAACAGATTTTCTTCAATCGGGTTTGAGACGACGACGTGACCTTGCCGTTTTTCCTTTTTCACAAAAATCGAAGCAAACTTTTTGTTCAACTGTTCGCCAAAAGGACACCACTTGATTGATGATGATGAAATTTAGTGGCCGGCTTCACAAAATAATGTGGATTATAATATCGCAAACATGTCATCGATCCTAAGTTCCATTTGGTCATGATTGTCACGTAAGTGGAGAGAAATCAAGAAAAACGAGCTTGATAACGTTTCTTCGGCGAAGAGGTCATTGGCGCAATTCAGGACCTGGTTTTTCATTAT
The DNA here is from genome assembly GCA_949128115.1 of Anaspis maculata. Lineage (NCBI taxonomy): Eukaryota > Metazoa > Arthropoda > Insecta > Coleoptera > Scraptiidae > Anaspis > Anaspis maculata. The sequence goes on from OX421964.1 coordinate 14,733,951, forward strand.
AAAGCGATCGTGTGTGTCCAACAAAGTCGTCACCTGTTATTTTTTCAACAATTCCACGAAGGGCAATTTGAAGATGGTGCTCACGATGGAAAAAAAGTTGAAGATCTTCGCTTTGAATCTAGCAGGCTTTATCGATGTCCCCACTTTCTATTGAAAACATGATTGTTTGTCGGAATATCAAGTTACAGCTCGATATCTCCCAAAACAACTGATTTATTGGAGAATGAAAAAAAAATGAAGAAGTTTCATTTTTTCCGGCGTATTTCGGAAGCGCCTCAAGATATTTCAAAACTGTTTGCAGCTTCTTCATGAGCATGAAATCCGTCATCAATATCTTGATTTACGTACGTCCATCAGTTATGGCTCAAGATTTACGATTTTTCAACAAATTTTTTCTACTTCACCCTGTATAAAGTGTCTGCACGATTTGCGCCGATGTTCCCACATCCAGATTGATCCAGGGTGGTCTCAGCAATAGGCATGAGAAGTGACAATGCTTGGTATAAAAGTGCAAGGTACCCCTAATTTTTTTCTCTTAACGTCCGGACTAAAGCCCTGGAAAAGGCACAAAATAGTATATTATATACCAAGGTTGAGAAAGTATTATTATAGCTGAAGCGCCTGTTTAGATCCCGAAGCGCAGCTGAGGGATATAAAGGCGCTGAAGCTATAATAATTTTCTCGACCGTGGTTTATATAGTATTTTTTTTACTACTAGAAAATCGCCATCCTAATTCAGGAACAGGTTAATAATGATGCACTTCACGGCTAGTAGTGAAAAAAAGATTTATATCACTCCTTCCCGTGCTAAGGTCGCGCACACTCGATCACAAAAACAAGGTCAATATAAAAACATACAGGGTGTTCCAATATTCCATGGACATAGAGCAACCACAGATTCCTGAGGTCAAAATAAGTCGATCGGACCGAACTCACCTCTATACCAAAATGCTTCGTTTGTCCGTGAGAGGGCTTCAAAGTTCAATGAAAATTTTTGCTTTTTCGAATCAGCTCAAAATCGGCGGATCCGAATTAGATGAAATTTGGTATGTTAATTTCTCGTCAAGTTCGGTCCGATCGACTTATTTTGACTTCAGGAATCTGTGGTTGCTCTATGTCCATGGAATATTGGGACACCTGTATATGAAACATACATGAGACCATTGATGACCTACGGATACCCAGCTGGGCCAGCATAAGCCAGACGCTAAACACAAAAGAAAGTACAAAAGTTCCAAAACAAATCCTTCCGACTGGCAACCCTAACGAGAAGAAGAGCTGGCAACCACCACTTACACAACATTGCAGCGACACCGACCATCTATCGAAAATCACACAAAAAATGATGATGAAAGTGGAACCACGAAAATTCAACAACGAGAACTATACTCGTGGAGACAAACCAGAAGCTAAAATACCGTACGACACTGCCAGGAATTAAGCAGATGATGCAATAAAAACAACGAGAGAAAAACTATCAATTCCCCAAAAAGGACGACAAAAGAAAGGGGGCTACCGTCTGAAATCTTTGGTGAAATCCAACAACAAGAGGCCACAGTATACCTCCAACGTCACGTCAACTTACTAGAAAAATTCTTCAAAGAATGGAAAATCAAAATTGATACAGACAAAACCAAATTAACATACTTTACGAAAAAAACAAAAGATCCCCCAACTCTACCACTCAACATGTACAACCATCAAATCTCCATAGAAGATATAACCAAATACCTCGGTGTACCAACACCACCACATCACTGAAACCGTAAAAAAAAATGCACTGCACACACTCTACCCACTCTCCAATAGGTTCAACCCTCTTGAACAAAAAATCAAAACCCAAATCTACAAAAGTTACCTCCGACCCACAATGCTCTATGCATCGCCGGCATGGAGCAACACTAGCAAAACCAACCTTAACAAACTACAAATCATCCAAAACCGTGCGCTTAGAATCATTCTCAACAAAAGCCAACGAACAAGACTTACACTCCTGCATGACCTTGCAAACATCGAAACAATTCAAGACCGAGTGCTTCAAGACACCGAAAAATTTTATATCACCTCAACCAAACAAGTCGCCTTCACAAGCCACCTGGGCACAACCAACATTCATAACATATTCAAATTAAAACACAAAGTTGTACACCAAATCCTGCTACAGTGAACAAAGATTAAACAAAATTCCGCCACAAAACAAACCAAAATTACTCATTGCTCTACACTGTCAGGTTTTTGCCGCCATTTTCCTGATACACTTGTCCATCCAATTCAATACTCGACTGTAAAAAATTGTTAAAATGTTTAGTAAATTGTACGCAATAGGTATACACAAAAATTTATAATAATACATTAAGCGCCGAGGAGCTACCTCCTCTCCTGTCATGTACATACAATTATAGAAATAAAGAGCTTTTTGAACTGAAATTGAATTGAACTGAACTGAACTGAACAATATAACACCAACAATAACAAACCGGCGGCGGCAGGCAGCGCTGAAGCAAGGGTCGTGTGCAAACCTTGTGTGTAAGATTTTCATTACTATGAACAATTTCGCATCGGATTACTGGGAATAGAGCTGTGAGCGCCTGAAATACGGCATATATGTTCTGGGGCAGCTCGGCTGGAGCATCCAGAATCTTTCTTCTTCAAAAGAAATGTATACGACACATTTTGAACCTGAGGTACGAGGACAGCTGCCGGAAGCATTTTGTCAGTAATGGAATTTCAACGTTAACATGATTGTGTTTACTTGTACGAGGCCATAGTTTTTGTCAGGTTGAATGGGGACATGTTCGAGGGCTGCGACAGATGCCACAGTCACGACACCCGTTTCAAGAGTGATTTGCTGGGTCAAAAAAGTAAGTTTTTTATCTACAAAAACAAACTTTCGAAACCATGGGAAGCGAGTGGTTCTTTTCTGGGTTCCCTCCCACGTCGGAATCCAGGGGAACGAGATAGCCGATCGCGAGGCCGTGAACGCAGCTACATCCCCAGGTTCCACCCAAGAAAGACAAATGGTACTCGATGACATCAAAAAATACATGAAAACCCTAGTATTGGACGAATGGAAACATCAATGGACGTTGCAGAACAGCAAACTTCGTGAAATCAAGAACACCACAGAAGCCTGGATCCCTACAGCACTACAAAAAAGAGCCCAAGTAGCAGTCACTCGTCTGAGAATAGGCCACACAAACATAACGCACAGTTTCATCATTGCGAAAACGGATCCTCCCATGTGCGAAGTGTGCGGAGTCCAGGTGGATGTAAAGCACCTTCTGTTGGACTGCAAAAAATATGAAATCTTCAGAACCTTCCCAGAGAATGACATTCAGAGCGTTTTGGCAAATGGTGAAGAAAGAGAAGACACACTGGTCACCTATTTGAAAAACACCCAATTACTAGAACTTGTATAGTATAATGTCTACAGTGTGATTTGTATTGTTACTGGTTGCAAATAGTCCAAGTGGCTGAGCAACATAATTTCTTATTAAAAAAAAAAAAAAAAAAAAAAAAAAAAAAAAAAAAAAAAAACACAACGCATCTTATTGTCAGGATTGATAACCACATACCTTATGAAGTAAGAAGCTAAGAGCTGAGTTTACTAAAAAGAAAATTAAAACGAATGCTACTCAAAAAGGCATATTATAGCTTGAATGAGTTCTTTGATGACTCTTGACATCAAGGCTGTGCCTCTCTGGTCGTCAGAGTGAATTTGGTCTTGTTTTGTTCTCATGAATGAATACTGTGTAGTGTGTTGTGTTTTAGACTTCTAACTACATATTACAACAATATTTCAACGTGTTTTACATTTATATTACTTACATATCTACCATTTTGTTATTCGTCATTGAGTAGTCGTCTTGTTCACATCACGCTCTCAGAATATCCTACCGCAAAAACCGCTCACCAGAAACCAAGACGCCCGCCGCCAAAATTTCATCTATCAAGAATCTCACCGCCCGCCCGCCGCCGAGCCCGCATTCTCCTCGCCCACAACAGGCCCACCCAGCTAACCAAGATGGAGGGCAACGAAGTACCCCACCCAGACTACTTTACACCAGAACAGCTCCAACAGCTGGAAGTCCTCTCCAGACACCAGAACGCCGAGACGTGTACGCACAGTGCTCCGTCAATCGAAAGTGAAAGTCACCGCAAAGAATATAGACGTTGTTAAACTTTCCCCTACCGGGGACATCAATGAAATTTGCAACACCAACATCGACACAGTAGTGTCGTTTCAACTACAAAGACACCTGAAACGGCTGCAAGCCAAACAGGTCCGCAAGCTGCCGCTCAGGCCGGGCGGCACACAACACCCACACGAAGCTGTCTCAGAGGAAAGCACCCAAAACTCATCGCCGAAAAGCCTCAACAGCTCACAGCAGATACTTGAAACATGATACCAAATGATGCCTGGGACAAGCAATCGTTTCGGGATTCTCGCCCAGACGGAGGAGATGGACGAAGATCTCCCACAACAGCAACACACGGGAGCGAGCACGGGAGCAACTGCAAGGCCGAGCGCAGTAATCAAATCTAAGAAACCCCCACCGCTAGTCATCACAACCAAAATCACTAACTATGAAAAATTCCATGCGAGCATACACCATTGACCATTGTGCTGGTAATAAATTCAGGATCCAATACGGAAAAACTACCAAAGTATTCGTGGATGAAATGGACACATACAAATCCATCCGCGACACCCTTGAAGAGGATAACGTGGAATATTACACGTACACAGAGCTGGGCAAAATACTTTTGGAAAGTATTTAAAAACTAAATACTTTTTATTTCCTGGTCAAGATAATATTTAAATAATAAATAATATTTTCAAAGTTGCAGTGTAAATATTTAAATATTTTCGTTATTTAAATACTTTTTTTATTTAAATAATGAGAAAGTATTTAAATAATTCAAAAATATTCATCTCTCAAGTATTTAAATACTTTCAAAGTATTTGACTACTGCAAATGTATTTAAATACATTTCAATATTCGAAGTTGAATACTTTGGTTTATTTAAATACATTTGAAATTATTCAAGGACTTTTTTGCTTAACCCAAAAATATGCGAAAGGAAAATCGCCCATTATTTCGTAACCATTGAACAGAAAAAATCGTGGAAGGTGGATGAATAGTGGCTTCCACAGCCATGAACTCGACAGTTTTCTTTCTAGTTTAGTTTTTATTGGCACAGTTCCGGCTATGAGGCCGAATATTTCGTTATATGAACGATACATCGTTGAGCAATTCTTATCATTTCTGATTTCAAGTCGTGGTCGGTGCAGTCACCCTGAGGTAGATGGCTTCCCGCTTTTACTTTGATGTGTGAATTTCAGGCACGTTTCAAGTCATCGGTATCAATCTTTGTGAATCGTGTTGTTGAATCATTCCCTCATTTCTGCTTCCTCACCAGTTATAGCCTATTGTGATAGTGGTGAAAACTTGGGTGGCTGCATTTACCGCGTCAGAAAGAACCAAATTGGAGTTTGATATGTTCAGATAATCAAGCTCAAGATCTGTGAACAAGCATGTGTTAGCGCGCCATCTGTTGAATAATAGCAGTAATCCACTGGTAAGATCAGTGTATGACGGAATTAATTACTAGCTTTAAAAGGTAATTTATTCAACAGATTTGAATTCTCTTGGTAGCGTCATCTACCGGATGACAACGACAGATCAGAAAATTGCCTATACTATTGGATCGAAATAATTGAGAGTGAGTCATTCATATCCACAGTGAGTGTTTGTGAGTAAGTGGACACTTGGAGCGTGGATAACTGAGAGTGACTCATACTTCCCATCCTAGTTCCACGTTCTTCGCCAAAACGCTCCAAGTGTTCACTTACTCACTCACACCCACTGTGGATGTGAATGACTCACTCTCAATCAAATCGATCCAATAGTGGGTAGTATTAATAAAAAAAAAAAAAGCATAAGCATTAGCTTGAATTTCATAGGCGTTGTCAGGGAAAGTTTGCTTAGCAACTCCTCAAAAATCTAAGCAAATGCTCATGCTTATTTTTTATTAATAATACCCAGTATAACAAAAGTATTTAAATACAATTTACAAAGAATTTTAATCACAAAAAAGTATTGAAATAACGCAAAAGTATTTAAATAGCGCAAAGTATCTTTGAAAGTATTTGCAAATACTTTTTCAAATAATAAATACTAAATCTTTTTGGAAAGTATTTAAATAATAAATACATCTCCCTCTTCCCGAGAAAATATTTAAATACTCAGTATTTAAATAAAAAAAAGTATTTATTATTTGAAAAGTATTTATAAGTGCAAATAATGTCCAGCTCTGGCGGGATGGTCTGTGCATTTTGTGATCAAAGCATGAAAGGACCCAGCACGTTTTCTATGAAAAAGTGGTTTCGGTGAATTTGGCTAAATTTTTTATATGCTGTAGATCTTGATTCAGGAAATCTATACCTGAAAACTTGGACCCCTCCTATGAACAGTTTTTCCCCTACACCCCTAATAAGACCAAAATTAGGAATAGTCTCAATTTTTTTGAAATTCATGAAACTGGTTCAAATCAAACTCGTGATCATGGGAAAAATAATTGAAAAAATCTAAGCTGCGAGTTGGGGTAGTTATCAAGGAGGTTGGGGGTCGAAATTGAGAAAATAAATTAGAATTCCGGATTTTTTTATTCTCATAAAATCTGAACAGAATAATGATTGAGAAATAGCTTTGAAAAATCTTAATCAATTAATTGGGAGTTATTCTAGAGGGGGCTGGGGGTCGAAATCAAGAAAACGCAGTGAAATTCCGTGATTTGCGGTTCCCATAATATATGATTTTACAAGCAATGGGGAAATTGCTCGAAAAAATCTAAACCAATGAATTCGGGTGTTATTGAGGGGGTAGAGGGTCAAAATTAAGAGAACAGTGGAGTTCTGGAACTTCCAGTTTACTAGGAAGATCTGGGCGAATCACAAAATGATAATACAACCAATGTGAATAATGCTCAGTTTATGATGAGCGATACCCGGCGGAGCGGAGCTGAGCTGAGCGATTTTTTTTTGTCTGGACCAATCCTGTCCATTCATGATGTCACTTCCCCGCATCGTAATTGGCCTAGGCAAAAAAATCGCTCCGCTCCGCTCAGCTCAGCTCAAATCGCGGCAAAAAATCGCTCATCATAAACTAACCTTAAGGACTGAGTTTATCGTTTCTCGATCATCCTCACCCCTTACCTCCTTAGTTGTACCAGGGAACCATTATGATACCTACCCACAACCACAATGAGGGCTGAGGGTGGGGGGTGGAATCGAGACTTGCAACAGCATTATTAATTACAGTTCTCGAGAAGCTCTCCACGGTTCTGTGTGCTGTCCATCATATAGCTTGTGCCAAAAAAAAAAAAAATGACTGGACTATCTTTTCTTAAATAAACATAAATCCTGCTTTTGGTCATTGGTTGATTCAATGGGATTCCAAAAATAGATCGATATTGGAAGTTATAGGCTCAATTTTTCAAATCTGAATTTTCAGATTGGGTCTTTTAATAAGAGTGATAGAACTTTGATAAGATTTTACTGTTATTTTTTGACATAAATATTCAGTATATCTCAACAAAATCATCTTATTTCAACAAGACGGGGCTACGTGCCACAACAGCAGGAGAAACCTTGGGACTTGTTGGCCGAAAACTTCCAAGGAAGAACAATTTCGTGGAACGGTGATTTCAATTGGCCAGCGAGATCTTGCGATATTAAGTCCCTGGACTTTTTTCTGTGGGGGTATGTGAAGTCTCTGGTATACAAGAACAAACCTTGAACCATTGAAGCCCTGAGGGACAATATTGTGCGTGTTATTACTAAAATGCAGCCCGATATCTGCCAGAAAGTTATTATAAATTGGACTTCCCGTCTGCACGCCGTTAGACAGAGTCTAGGAGGCCATTTACTAGATGTTATTTTCCACAGATAATGTTAAAAACTGTTCCTTCACAAAAGAGTCAATTAGGTATCGTCGAGGGTATCGTTAACCCAGGCATAATTTGTTTTCATTCCAATTTGAAGTTCTATCACTCCACCTCAATCTCAACCATCTCAATTTATTGATTCAGATTTTTTTAAATTATGTCTCCATCACCCTTTTCCTGGAATGCTAATTCCTTTACTCGATTTCGACCCCCGCCCCCTCGATAATTACTCCAATTCACAGCCTATATTTTTTATTCTTCAACTTAATTCGAGCCAGTTTCATGAATTTCAAAATGCTTAAGACAAATTCTTATTTGGACTAGGACATGGCTGTAGGCAGATATTATGGTGGGTGGAAAAGGGGATGGTCGAGAAATGAAGAACTCAATCCTTATGCAGATTGGTTTTATTATCATTTTGTCATTCACCCAGTTTAATTTCTAGATCAACTGTAAGGTCCAGAATTTCATTGTTATCTTGATTTCGACCCTCTACTTCCTCAATAACACCACAACTCATTGGTTTCGTTTTTTTTGAATTATTTTCCCAATAATGGGAAGCGCAAGTTTCGAAATGTCACTCCGTTCCCTTGGTTTTGACCCCCAGCCCCCTTTAGAATAACCCCCAATAATGGATTTAGATTTTCCAAAATTATTTCTCGATTATTATCCTGGTCAGATTTTATAAGAATAAAAAAGACGGCCCCGTAGCACAGTCGGTAGTCTGCCGTCTGTGGTGCGGATGGCGCGGGTTCGAATCCCGGTCAGTCATGGATGTTTTGTGTTTGTTCAAAAATTTGCGTATATTGTAATACATATGTAATAACTTACTGTTATCAATTAAAAAAAAGGCGCAAAAACTCCTATGGTGCTGATAAGCCGAGAAGGAGGAAAACATTTATTTATTATTTATTTATTTATAAGAATAAAAAAATTCCGAATTTAAATTCATTTTCTCAATTTCGACCCCTAACCCCCTTGATAACTACCCCAATTCACAACTTGGATTTTTTTAATTATTTTTCTCTTGATCACAAGCTCGATCTCAACCAGTTTCATGAATTTCAAAAAATTTGAGACTATTCCTAATTTTGGCCTTATTAGGAGTGTAGGGGAAAAACTATTCATAGGAGGGGTCCAATTTTTCAGGAATATATTTCTTGAATCAAGATCTACAACATATAAAAAATTTAGCCAAATTCACCGAAACCACTTTTTCATATAAAACGTGCGGGGTCCTTTGGCATACTTGTTCAGAAGACCCTCCTTCGCAATTCCAGATGTGGCGCCACGCGAGATTTTACGTCAGAGACACTGTATTGCGGTTAATATACCTGCAAGGGGTGAATTCTGTGAAAAGGTTCCTGGCCGGTCTCTGGTACCGAAGGGTAAAAAATTGCAACTCAAAATTAAAGGTACAGAACCCGATGGAACCCGTCAATCCAATGTATGCAAATACGTCACAGTTCGACGCATCACATCCCGTTGATACAATTTTGGCACAAAAAGTGTCGATCATTTTGAAGGGGGGCCGCGGGGGAGGGCGAAATTCGACTGGGTGGCTCTTTTTCTTCCTGGGCCATGAAGAATCGATCACGACAAGATTGGTATCTTTTCCGACTAAATTCAATGTCCTGAACTTGAATCCGATGTGTGAATTTGGATAAAAAGAAGTTCGAACAAGTTAACTTGAGAAAACCTGTTTTCTCAAACTTTTTTTTACTGTAAGAGGTATTCATCTTGAAAATATCTCAGAGCCCATTAGACTAAACTGTATTCTTCACGAAAATCATCCATTCGATCTGTAACTTTGTTTTTCGAGTTAGGAAAAATCGATTTGAACTTTAGTCGGCACTGCCCGGCGTCTACTAATGACCAGAACACTACAGCATGCACCTTCAAGTAATGACTCAATACCCTGCACTGCGATTTATGACGATATTGTTTATGTTATAGGGAATTCAGTTCTGCACAGATCCTCGAACTTTCAAAGATGAGTTATAATTTTTCAGATAGTTCGGGCTATTTATTATTTATTTAGCGTATGGCATACATGCTACAGACAAGAGGTACCTCGAGAGGTACTATAATAATAGTAATAGAAAGTACTTAATATAACGAGTATATAAAAAAGTAAATAAATAAATAAATAAAAAGAAATAATTAATCAGATCCCGATGTCCAAGTTTTCAATCCAAGTGACTGTATCTTTGGAAAGGGTGTAAAAGTCCAAGAAATTGCCAGGGTATGCCCTTCGTTCGCACTCCTGAACAATGTGCACGACAGTTTGGCGTGGATTTCCACAGTCACAGTGTCCAGATTGAACTTTACCACATTTATACAAAAAGTCGGCGGTTCTACCGTGGTTGCATCTAATTCGGTTCGCAGTCTTCCAGATTTTCCTTGGAAGGTCGAATCCACTCGGCTTCTGGTCGACTGGTAAATATAAGTTCACATCTTGGGTTGTTGTCCGACTCCATAATTCCTTCCACTTATGTATGATATTGAAGTTTTCAACGCGAAGTTGATTGGCCGATTTGATGGGTGGTCTACGCGATTTTAATCGAGTTGAAGACGCGGCGACAATATCTTCGTGTATAGGTAGATGTCCGTTTTCCATCACCTTTCCGAATTGACGAAATAAAGCAGCTTGTCTTCGGAGAAAGGGAGGCGCAATATGGCTAAGTGTGGGAAGCCAGTAAGTCGGTGTAGATTTAATGCATCCCGTGATAATGCGCATTGCACTATTGAGTACGGTGTCGATTTTGTGCACGTGATGGCTGTTCAGCCAGACTGGAGCTCCGTATTCTGCGGCACTGTAAACCAAACTCATTGCCGAACATCTGAGTGTGTCTGCTGAGGCACCCCATGTTGTACCACATAGCTTCTGGAGTATGTTATTCCTCGTTCGTGCTTTAGCTGCTACATTAGACAGATGATAGCTGTACGTAAGGGTTCTGTCAAGAGTGATGCCAAGATATTTTGGTGTTGGATTGTTTCTGAGCAAAGTTCCATTGAAATATATAGTGAGATGATGGTTGGCGAGTCTGTTATCCAAATGAAAACAAGCACATTCAGTCTTCGTAGGGCTTGGGGTCAATCTCCATTTACGGTAGAACTCGGCAAGAATTCTAAGATCGTCGGTCAGGATTTTTTCCGTGCTTTCGATTGTTTTCCGTCTAACGGCTATCGCCAGGTCATCTGCGTACATAAATTTCTTAGAGGTAGTTGGTGGTAGGTCAGCTGTGTATAAGTTGAATAAGATGGGGGCCAGTACTGAGCCTTGAGGTAAGCCATTCTGTAGTTTTCGGACTCTGCTTATCACGTCTCCCATGGTAACTTGAAATGGCCTGTCACATAACATGATGTTCAAAAGTTTGGCCTATTTCGGGCTATTTTCATTTAAAGATGCATGGTGTAGTGTTCTGGTCAGTAGTAGACGACGGGCTGAGCCGACTAAAGTTCAAATCGATTTTTTCTATCTCGAAAAACAAAGTTACAGATCGAATGGATGATTTTCGTCAAGAATACAGTTCAATCTAATGGCCTCTGAAATATTTTCAAAGATGAATGCCTCTAACAGTAAAAAAAAGTTTTGTGAAAATTGTCAAAAAAAACAGGTTTTCTCAAGTTAACTTGTTTGAACTTGTTTTTGTCCAAATTTATACGTCGGATTCAAGTTCAAGACATTGAATTTAGTCGGAAAAGAAAGCAATCTTGTCGTGACCCATTCTTCATGGCCCAGGAAGAAAAAGAGCCACTCAGCCGAGTTTCGCCCTCCCCCGCGACCCCCTTCAACAATGATCGACACTTTTTGCACAAAAATTGTATCAACGGGATGTGATGCGTCGAACTGTGACGTATTTGCATCCATTAGATTGACGGGTTCCATCGGGTTATGTACCTTCAATTTTGAGTTGCAATTTTTTACCCCCCTCCAATAACTCGAAGCCTCGGGGTGCGATTTTTGGCAATTTTAGATATGTAGTAGGGCACTTAATTCTGAACAGAATATCAAATTTTCAGGACGTTCATATCCTTGCCGCGGTTTTGTCAATTTTTTTACCATGTTTCCTGTACTAAAACGAAGTTGGCCTTAAAATGTATTAAAACAACGTATAAAGGCAGCATTTGGAACTTTGCTTGTGAAAATGCTCTTCTCACTCATTTCTACATGTAGTTTTAGCTAAACAGAACTAAAAAATACCGACTGCGGTACCAGAGACCGGCCAGGAACCATTTTTGCAAAATTTACCCCTAGCTGGTATATTAACCGCAATACAGTGCCTCTGGTGTGAAATCTTGCATGGCGCCACATCTGGAATTGCAAAGGAGGGTCTTCTGAACACGTATGTCAAATTTCATGCTTTGATCACAAAATGCACAGATCGTTCCATTCTTGCCCGTTAACCCCGCCACTACTGGTCGAAATTGACAAGACACGGACCGACCTATTCCAAATCCGCCACATTTGCAGCATTTCAGTCACTACCGAATCCCTGAAACCCTCCCTCCAAATAGGGCAATCCATGTGCCGCGCAATGCGCAAACTATAATATCTGCGTGAAGTGCGGCACAAACCACCCCCCAGAGACGTGCGCGTTTTAAAACCGAAGGGTTCAAATGCGCCAACTGCGGCGGAAAACACACGAACACAATGAACGGAACAACGAACAACGAACAGAACCGATTCGTCATTGAGTAACCGTTTTGAACACATCATACGCTCTCAGTTAGAATACCACCGCAACATTTCAACACAACACAAGGCGCCTGCCGCCAAGATTTCGTCGATAAAAAGCCTAACCGCCCGCCGCCGACGAGCCCGCATCGTTCCCACCAAGAAGCCCACCCCGCCAACCAGGATGGAAGGCAACGAAATCCCCCACCCCCAGGACTTCACTCCAGCGCAGCTCCAGCAGCTGGTAAGAGCCTTCAGTGACTTCCAAGCCACCGTGAAAACCCTTACCGACCAGCTTAAAGCCGCCCACGATCAAATCGCACAACTCACACAACACGTACGGACACTGACAAACCCCCCCACCAAGATGCTGACGGAAACCGACGCTAAAAGACACACGCCTCCCGACGATCAGACAAGCGACACAGACGGATTTACCCTACCCAAGGACAAATCCCGTAAAAAGACGAAATACCGAAAACTCAAAATTCAAAACTCTCAAATTCCCCCCAACAACACAAAAATAACAGACGACAAAAAAACGCGTACCTACTCCCAATTTTCATCCGCGAAAAGCAAAATTGGACAAAAATCAGCAGCCAACTGACCCGAAATAACGTCATCATCACGACAGCGACGAATAAACCCGACGCAATCAAAATCCAACCCCAAGATCCCGATCATTACCGCAAAGCCTTGCGAATCCTGAACGACGCCAACGTCCAGTACCATACCTTTCAACTCGACACGGACAAAAACCTCAGAGTAGTCCTCAGAGGAGTGCCAACTGAAATTCAAATCGAAGAAGTCGAAGAATCGCTCGACGATCAATCTTTCAATTCCATCAAAGTAAGCCGCATGCGGCATCCAAGGACTAAACAACCCATGCCACTGATCCTGGTGGAAATCGACGAATCACGGACCGACCTTTTCCAAATCCGCCACATTTGTAACATCTCAGTTACCACCGAATCCCTGAAACCCTACCTCCAAATAGGGCAGTGCCACCGATGCCAAAGCAGCCCAAAATCACCACACAAAAAATCTGTGCAGCGGTTAGTAAGAACCACCTTGCATTTTGTGATAAAAGCATAAAACTGGGCACATACGCTCTACAGACTGTCCTTTACTATTTACGAGGCGGACCCACGATGGAACCGCCGTGCAACTGTCAGAATTGGCATTTGCCTACCTTCCAGGGGCAAAAACTGAAGTCGGTTATCAAGCTGATTTAAAAGTGACGTCTATCAATGCAGTAGACCTTCACAGTATAACTTTGCCAAAACAGATGTCAATATTACGAAAGGAAGGGGAATGGGAGGGGATAGTTCCAGCCGCGGCACAGATTTTTTCATTTGTTAATTTCGGATCAAATTGACAAGTTTAGTGTCGTTTCCGACCAAATCACAACTTCTGAGCTCAAATTAAATGTTGTGATTGCAGTTTGAAGAAAAAATTTCTTGTTTGGTTGAAAAAAAATATATTCCAGAAAAAATCTTAGTTTTTTTTATTTCAACTTTCATCACAATTCCGGGCATTCGAAGTGGAAATCCTTAACTAGTTCACTTCTTCAAAGCTTCCTGTACATAAAAACCATGTACGAGACCTGATTTTTACTCTGACAAGATCGTGAGCCACATTTGTTCCTAAAGTCGTAGAAGTAATATCCAATAATTTTAATAATTTTCATGTACGAATAAAGGTGTACGTGCAAAGCCTTGCAGTTTGTGATAAAAGCCTGAAACTCGACATACATGGTCTATGGACTGTCCTTTACGATATAAGAGGTGCACCCATGACGGAACCGCCGTGCAGCTGTCAGAATCGCCGCGATACCTTCTCACGCACACTTCAATTCGTACATGAAAATGATTGCATATTACTTTCATGACTTTATAAACAAATGAGGCTCACGAACTTGTCAAAGTAAAAGTCAGGTCTCGTACATGGTTTTCATGTGCAGGAAGCTTTGAAGTGAACTAAATAACGATTCCTACTTCGAATGTCTTGAATTAGGATAAAAGTCAAAATAAAAAAACCTAAATTTTTTTTCTGAAATATATTTTTTTGGTAACAAAACAGAATCTTTTTTCTTCAAACTGCAATTACAACATTCAATTTGAAATCAGAAGATGTAATTTAGTCGGAAACGACACCAAACTTATTGATTTTGGTCCGAAATTTCAAATAAAAAAATCTGTGCCGCGGCTTGAACTATCCCCTCCCATTTCTCCTCCTTCTGTAATATTACTTTCCCGGCCCCCCACGAACTCGGAGGGAAAGTATTGTAATCGTGCAGAAAAAAAGTTTTGTGATTACGCCGGATATATCCATTTCGAGGTTTTTCAAGACGATTGAGACAATTTCCAGAATGATGTTTGTCCGTATGTCTGTATGTGTGTATGTCTGTGATCTTCCACGATAACTGCCGAAACGTCGATCAGATCAATTTGAAATTTGGTATGCAGACGTGGTTTCACCCTGAAATGACCGGATTAGTTTTTGGCTGTCATCTGTCAAACAGAAGTGTCACTATCAGAAAATGACAAAAGCTATATCTCACGAAACTTGACTTTCGATATGCCATTCGAAAGCCCTTGAAAAACTGTATTCAGAACAGTTTAAAATATTTCCCTATCTGTTATCTGTCAAATTATAAAAAATGTCAAAGTCTGGAACTTCGCCATTTAATTATTCAAAATCTATACGATAGATTTAAACCAAACTCGGCAGGAAGCAACATTACCAAAGAATCAAACTAATGCTGAAGCTGGTGTTTCCCATCATTCACCAGCCGAGCGCTATGAATTTTCAAAGTTGGGCCTGGCCGAATTCAGCCGGGCTTGCCTGTTGCTCGACTTTTGGCCTATACAATTCTCTTAGCAACCAAACCGGTACGTTTCTGTTACACTGACGTATCTATGTCAAAATGACAACATGGATACTGTTCTCGGTGTTTTATTTTGTATCTTCTGCTTGCATCGTTCAAGGCAACAGTGCGAACAACTTCAAGTGTTGTTTGGGGCTTCGTAAACCCCCTCGTATTTTCTGTAATTCTGTAGCTTCAGCAATTTCAGTATGCTATGCGTATCCCGTTGACGTATATTATATACAAGCTCTAATGTGTGCAGTGCCCTTATATGATGCGGTACCAGGGCTCCACCACGCCTCATGGTGTCTGCCGTTCAAGGCCCCGATGGGGCCCCTCATCTGTGACTATTAGATTTTGCCGTTTCAGGCCAAAACGGCGCCCTTGTGTCTTCCTGGGTTGGTTGAAGCCCTATAGGCTCCCTGGTGTTACAAAGTGTCTCTTGGAGCCCACTGAGCCACCCTCTCGGTTTTCGAGTTTTCAGAGCTATATTGTGCCGTCAGGTGTGGTTGGAACCTAACCTCCTGATGGGCTCGAAGCCTCATTTCACACGTAACTTAGGGGCCCTGAATTGCAATTAGTTAGAACTCTGCCCCTGGTTTTCAACCCATGAATCGATTTTCACCAGCTGTTTTTTAAACAATAAGTAAAGTGGTTCTTGAACATTTTCCAACAATTTTTGTTAAATTTCCCGAGTTTTGTGACGTTCTAGAATAGCGTTGTTAATTCCCATTTGATTTGGCATGGGTATATTCATACCTACTTTCTGATACTTTCTATACAATATGTACTTTAAATACCAACACCTAAAAATTCAGCCCCAAAAATTTAGTGATTTTATCGCACACAAAATAACTTGTTCATTCTATAATTATTTGAAAAAAGTACTTCTAAGTATTTTAGGAATGTTAATATTCAATTTTATACAAAAAAAATCTCTTCGATGGAGAGCAACGGCTCAAATAAATACAAATACTTTTGTACACAGAAACTGTACCTGAACATTGTAAAATAACAACAGATCCTTATCAAATGAGGGCAAGAAAACGTCGCTAGTTTTAGACCGGTAGATTCTGTGCCGGTAGGTAGGTGAAAAGCGTGATCCCTGGGTGAAAATCAAGAACGTAAGAGAAAAATGACGACTGAATTGAAAATTTTTGACATTGCATAAACACCGACCGTTGCGTTGTTGAGTTTGAATGCGATTCATCATATTCTGTTCGATTGTGTGTTACGTTGAGCTTTGAGTTTCTTTTCTTTCGTTGTGGTTCCTCAAAAGTGAGTACTTTATCTCTGATATTATTAATGTACTTTCGAGATCATTGTATTACCTACACTTTAAATGTTTCATAACTCTAAACATACCTACACAAGACATAGCCTGGATAGAGTCCTTACATAGGTATAGTACACGTACAGCCACCGTGAGGCCAGCTGGTCTTTTACCAGCCAAACCTTTTATTCTATTAGGGCCAAATTTCAAGTCTGAGTTACAACACGCGCAGCGTGGCGCAAGAAGTCACGTGATCCAATAATGGCATGCTCATTGGCACAGAGGGATCACGTGACTACTTGCGCCACGCTGCGCGGGTTGCAATTTGAAATTGAAATTTAGCCCTTATAGGCCAGGCGGTATGTCGGTAAAATCACTACAATCTGGAAAAAACTCCGACCAAAGCTTTTATGGTGTCAAACTCTTTGTGAGGTCAGTAGGTCTCTACAACTGAGTTTCCGCCCAAAACCGAGATGTGCTGATTCCTCCCCATCTGCACGAAGGTAAAGGATGCCTTGAAAGTGCAAATAGACTTGCTGAACCTACGTACTTTTTCATTAAATTTGCCTCAGTGCAAACGCACAACTCTTACGCAAACATTGGAAGCATCTGTCATCATCTCTGTGCCAGTCTTACTGTTGGAAAAAAAGATTTCTTTGTGTGGGTCAGATAAATTACATTTAATCGTTTTTCTACACATGAAAACGATGGAGCAACATGTATTTTGTATGTTTTCTAATAACTCGTATCCATTGAACCCATTTATGGCGTTAAAATTCAAATAACAGCATTTTTGAAGATCCTGCCAGCTAAGAAGTGAATAATTTTCACCCGCCTGTTAAGCAGCAATTTTTTCAATTTTACCAAACACCGTTTGCGAAAATTTTATAAGGAATGAAAAGCTCAAACTCTTCTCTAATTATATCGTGCTTGGCTTAATCGCGGCACGCACTTGAAAGTCTAAAAAACTTATTTCTTTTCGAGCGATCCTATTTCACCCGCGTGCAGCCGTGCCTACTTGACATAGACCGGACTGATTACACGAGCTTAGAAATGTACTCTTTTACTTTCCCGGCCCACCCACGAACACGGAGGGAAAGTATTGTAATCGTGCAGAAAAAAAGTTTCGAGATTTCACCGGATATATCCGTTTTGAGGTCCTCCAAGACGATTAAGACCATTTTCAGAATGATGTCTGTCTGTGTGTGTGTGTGTATGTGTGTGTGTATGTGTGTCTGTCTGTGATCTTCCACGATAACTGCCGTAACGTTGACTGGATCGACTTGATATTTGGTATACAAACATGGTTGTTTCCTGAAAAGAGCCCATTAGTTTTTGGCTGTCATCTGTCAAACCCAACTGTCACTATCATCAAATGTCAGAAGCTATATCTCACGGAACTCAACTTGCAATATGTCATTTGAAAGCCCTTGAAAAACTGTATTCAGAACAGTTGGAAACATTGCTCTATCTGTCATCTGTCAAATAATAAAAAATGTTAAAGTTCAAAACTTTACCAATTGATTATTCAAAATCTATCCGATGGATTGGAACCAGATTTGGCAGGAAGCAACACAACAAAAGAGTCAAATTAAGGCCGCAGTTGCAGTTTTCCACCATTCTCCAGTTGAGCGTAATGAATTTTCGAAATTTCTCCTGGCCGTTGCCACTCAGGAGGGGCTCTCGCCGGTGTTTCGACCAGCACGACTCGCTTTTGTAGCAGGACTCCACTCAAAAATTTATTCCTGCTCGGGGATCGACTTTTTTTGGAAAATTTCAACTGATATCGAAAGTAGATTGGATAGAGCGTCGTGCAGGTCTATTTTCAGAGTTGACACGGTGTCGGTTTCCCGACTGTAATTTTTTCAAAATGAAATTTGCACATTCTGTGAATTTGAGAAAAACGCAATGCAAACTTCTACATGCGGTAAGCCCCACGAAATATCAATTTTAGGTGCAGACATGCTGTGAATAAAAGTTAGAGAAAAGATTGAGCTAATTTTTGAAGGAAAAAGTTTCGAAATCGGATCAACAGTTGCCGAGTTTTCCTCTCTGGAAAAACTGCAAATTTTCCAACTTTTTATTCCGTGAACAGATTTCTTGGAATGTTTCTTTTAGAGAATAGATAACTGGTTCTTGAACATTTTCCAATAATTTCTCTCCAATTTCCCGGGAATTTTCCTCCTGAAAATATAAAACCACTCATGCGATCGTACAAATTAAGCGGTTCTGTCACGATAATTACCGAATTATTGATCCGATCAAATCGAAATCAGGTACGGAGGCCTAAGTTCAGCCTGGAATGTTCTGATTAGACTTTGGGTGGATGATTTTGATCGGAAGCCCTCAGGTGGCACATTGGGTCTGGGTTTGTCTGCCCAAGCTCTAAATTGAAAATATAGAGTTGAAATTTGACACAAAGATGCAGTGAAAGTTTTCAATCAAGTTTTTGTAATTTCATCATCATATCTGAAGTAGGAACAAAAATTTCAATAAGGAACCAGCATTGCATTTTTGAGATATCACAACAGTTAGCTACCTAGTTCTACCTTTTGGATCATTCCATCACCTTGGAAAACTGACCTAACCTGTCATTTTTTCTGTCCGCTCAACAATGGATGCAGGATGCTCGCTAAACGCTCGACTAAATAGAATTTTTTCATCAATTTCCAAATCGAATCGCCCCCTCCCGAAGGGACACTTCGATCAAAATCATTACTGACGTCTCTGGATACCGCCGGGAAAGTTTTGTGTCGCCCCACAACAGATTTTGATATCTGTGCTGGCGAAGTTATACTGTGAAGGTCTACTGCATTGATAGACGTCACTTTTGAGTCAGCTCGATAACCGACTTCAGTTTTTGCCCCTGAAAGGTAGGCAATGACAATTCTGACAGCTGCACGGCGGTTCCATCGTGGGTCCGCCTCGTAAATAGTAGAGGAGAGGCTGTAGAGCATATATGCCAAATTTCATGCTTTTATCACAAAATGCAAGGTTTCCCTGAAAAATTGTCGTTAACCGCCGCATTAATACGCTAAAGCGACAGCCAACACACCCAACAACATCAACCCTCTGCAAAGCGCAATCTCCCAACTCCAGATCATACTCAACCAACTTGTTACCATCATTGCGAATCCACAATGAATACACAACCTACCCCGAGCGCACATAAGAAGAAAAGACCGACATCACTTACCATACTGACATGGAACGCGAACAGACTAATCAACAAAAAGCACGAGCTAGAAGAAACCCTTGCGAGACTGAACATTGACATTGCACTCATCAACGAAACCCACTTTAGGCCCTCAAATAACTCTAAAATTTAAAACTACGCCGGCTACAGGACGAGGCGGCGGCACCGCCATCTACATAAAGACGAACTTTTCCCACCAACACTTACGACACATGCAATTTCAGTGGACACCAGCTTCAAAGGCGAAATCCGGCTATCAGCAGCCTACAGGTCCCCCAAGACAACCCCCCTGACTGACAAAGACATGACAGCCCTCTTCGAGTCAGAAAGACCCAAAATCGTCGCGGGCGATTTCAATTGCAAACACACCCACTGGAATTCCACCCATACAAACACGCAAGGTAGACAACTACTAAAGGTGCATTCAGTCAGCTTATTTAGCCGCAATTTTAGTTTTAGCCGTAAGCGCTGCATCGCTTATTGGCTGTTCCGAGGAGGCTGGTTCATAAGAGCCAATGGGCGTCGCTGCGCTTGCGACTAAAATTAAAACTTGCGGCTAAATAAGCTGACTGAACGCACCTTCAAACTCAGCGACAAATTACACTTTGAAATTTACGGACCTACAGAACACACGATTCACACAACGCACAGTAGCGACGTACTCGACATAGCCTTCGTTAAAAACTTCAACGTCCCCATACTCCCACAAACTCTCAACGAATTATCTTCAGACCACAATCCGGTGCTAATCACACTAGGTCATAACGCAACGAACGCCCCCCTCACACGACAAAAACAAATTACGAACTGGACCACTTTTCAAACCGAGATCTTGACTCACCTCGCCCCCCCCCCAACGATACAGGACGAAAACGAACTCGACACGGCCATACAAGACCTGGAACACGTCATCACCCAGCCAGGCATTTCAGACGGCAACCAAAACTAAAACGATACCCATTGGACCCGAATTTCCAGCTACAATCAAAGATCTGATTCGCAAGAAAAACAAAGCGAAAAGACGGGCCAATAAGACGAAAGCCCCCCTCGACAGACAGACATACAACAGACTAAGAAACCAAGTACGCGACGAACTTAGACAACACAAAAATGACGCATGGGACAACACACTACACGCCCTAGACACGCAGGATCTTTCGCTCTGGCGAATGATCCAAGCGCTGACAGGCAAAAAGACAAAAAACACAATCCCTCCGATCGAACACAACGGCACACTAATTTACACAGACACCGAAAAAGCCGAGGCCTTCGCGAAACATTTCGAGACACAATTTACCAACCACAAAACGAAACACGACAAGGAAAAGACGCGCGCCGTAAGGAAAGAAGTAAAACAAACGCTCAAAGACAAAGCAGACACTCACACCCATCACCGCCGACGAAATCGCGAGCACCATAGCCCGGACGAAAAATCGCAAAGCACCCGGTAAAGACGGAATCACAAACAACTAAAAACATTACCGACACCGGCAATCGAACACATCACCGCGATCACTAACTCCATTTTCACGCTCCAAACAAGTTGAAAGAAGCCGTGTTGAAACATTTTCAGCCGATTCTGAAATATTTTGAATTTCGTGGTCGGTTCCATGGAAATGGACATTTTCCAATAATTCAGTGGTTTTTAAAGATATTTGGATAAATCTTTGCATCTCCACAAAAAATGACTTCATGAATGAAATGTGATGTGTTGCCACCGTCCCGGCCTACTATCTTTGAAAATATGACAGTCGACTGCTTTTTTTCTTATGGCCGCCATTTTGGATTCGCCTATCATGGAATGAATGCGAGATCAGTTGGAACTAGTAATTATGGCCACAGTCAATAATCTAAATGCAAAAATAACCGTTCTAAATGGATAACTCTTTGTAATTGACCATAAGAAAATGATAACCCATTTTTACGAGTTTTACAGCACTTCAGCGCTTACCACGACCGAAATGACCATTGTGAAGGTTGTGACCATTGTGACCATTGTGGGGTATTAAAACAATCCGATATCTTGTTCGAGATGCCATCTTGATTCATCATTAGTCATTCCCGAAACATACTGAAGATATTCTGAAAAAATGGAACAAGTTTTGGAAATACGTTCATTTGATCACTTTTTCGTTTTTGAATCGCCGTTTTTTTTTGTCAGCGGGTCATTTTTGGTGTAATATTTTTTTTTCGAACATACACAATAGCCAGAGAGACCAAATAAGATGATGGATTGTTTCAAAACCCCCATATTCATCTTTACAGTAGTCATTTTGGTCGTGTTAAGGCCGAAGTGCTATAAAACTCGTAAAAATGGGTTTAACATTTCCAAGTGGCCAATTACAGGAAGTTACTATTTAAGAACGTTATTTTTGCGTTTCTATTATTCTATTATTGACTATGATCATTACTGCTAGTACCAATTGATTTTCCACTTATTACCTAATGAGCGAATTCAAGATGGCGGCCATAAGAAAAAAGAAGTGGACTGTCATATTTTCGAAAATAGTGCGCGGGGACGATGGCAACGCATTACATTTCATTCATTAGATCAGGTCACGGTCAGGTATACGGCGTCTGCACGGACCGCCATCTTGGCAACACCTCTTAAAATTAAGGCATGGGTATGTGCAACATTCATACCAAACGGCACCTCTTAATCATTAAATGCAAGGTGGTGGTGTATTATGGCTCTTAACATCCAGACTAATACTCCCAGAAACTCTCAACGAAAAAAATTATGCCTGCCAAAAACCAGAAACCTTCTTGAAGAAAGATGCAACGGAGTACAATGCAAAAGGTTAGTGGAGAAATGTTTATTTGTGAGTGATAAAAAGACATACTTTAAGAATAAATCTTTTCCACCCATTTTAGTGTTAGTTGTTTTTAATAAAATCGGTGTATTGTCCTCTCCAACGAAATTAAAGAAATATTAATTTAAATTTCTTTACTGAGTTTCGGCTACATCAATAGGATGCCATTTTCAAAAGCCTAAAGGCAATATAAACAATTGCGCCGAGTAGGCATGAATAACGATTATAGCGACGAGGCATGTTATTCATGCCTACTCGGCGTAATTGTTTATATTGCCTTTAGGCTTTTGAAAATGGCATCCTATTAATGTAGCCGAAACTCAGTAAAGAAATTAAAATTAATACTTCTTTAATTTTGTTGGAGAGGACAATACAATACACCGATTTTATGATAAAGACATGTTTTTTTTTTAAATGCCTTTCATAGAACCGGTAACTTGCAGTTGCAAAGAGAATTTACAACCAGGTACATCAAAGTGGAAAAACTAAAAGACACACAACTCACGCAGAACAGATTCTAGAAGAAATTATACACTCCGTTACTTTTTACCCACGATACAAGGAGATGTGTATCGTGTGCAAAAAACTGTTCCTTAATACGTTATCCGTTTCCCCATCCGTTTCCGAAAGAACTGTTCGTACAGCTTTCGATAAGAAGAAAGATACAGGGATAGTTGAAGAGGAAAAGCGTGGTGGACGTCGCATTAACCTGAAAGAAAATGATATGACTGTTCGAAAAGCCATTACAGCTCATATCAACAGATTTCCCCGAATGGAGTCGCACTATTGCAGATCTTCTACAACAAAACAATACTTCGATCCTGATTTGAACATAAAACGAATGCTGAACATGTTTAACGAAGAGCACAAAGCCAATGGAATACAAAGCAGTTACTGGACTTATCATGACGTCTATAAAAGTTTAAATCTTGCCAAAAAGACCAGTGTGAAAGTGTGGGCTCTGCAGCACCTTTCGCACAAGAGATGCAACACGAAAGGCAGAATTAGAAGACCGTTACAAGCAACACACTGCCGAAAAAATAGCAGTTAGCCAAAAGAAACAAGAAGCAAAACTTTCTTCGGCCAGTGATGAAAAATCAGTTTGTGCTAGTTTTGACTTGCAGCAGGTTATCTTCCTACCAATCAGTAACGACAGTCAAATATTTTACCGCCGAAGACTTTCCAACTACAATTTCACAGTATATAATATTGGCACTAGAGATTGCCACTGCTTCTAATGGCATGAGGCTATAAGTAAGCGAGGCTCTTCGGAAGTAGCAACTTCTCTGTTGCAGTTTTTACGACAACTTGATGCACAAGAAGTCAAAGAAAGAAACACTTCTTGAATAACTTCTTGAATTATTCACACTTGAATAATCTCCCATTTTTACCGCAAATCGCAGATGAGAGGTATTCTTACGTGTCGCATACAGTTTCTCTTTTTATTTCATTGACTTTTTTTGCATTAATGACAACTTATTTTATCTCAGGTCACATTCGGCAAATATCATATACCTGGTTGTGCCGCCATCAGTCCCAAGTTTAGAATTGTCATGTAAGTAGTGATGGCGAATATGTTTCGATATCACTTCATTGAAGTTTTAGAGTAGGTACCATCATTATTAATTTTTTGACAAGCAAAGTTCAAACAGTTTCCAAGCTAACAAAACAATAACGATACTTCTTATTGTATGTGTGTGTGTACGTGTTTTATGTGTACTTTTTGTAATAATGTACCAAAATGATTTATTGCTGCGAAGACCTTTTTTTTGGGGCGAGGCTTCCTATTAGACACACCGCAAGGTAGGGAGATGGAGATGGACTGGTTTTATTTTCGTTCTGTAATTTTGTTGTTTGATATAATTTGAAATTTTTCTACCTAAGTCCTTCTGTCCTATTGAAAATAAATATTTGAAAAAGTGCTCATTTTACTGTCGGTTTATTATTGATAATGAGGCCTACAATATAATAGGTAGGTATTCAGAGAAAACGGAAATTTTCCTCGTTATAACTGTCTGATAAATATTATCTTCATAGAATAACATTACTGGATTGGCGTTGGCGTAACTGTCGCCACTATATGAATGGAACATTATATAAAAGGGACGAAGTGACGTAGCTACTTCTGAGAGCTACTGTAGCTAGAAAATGGGTCAGGGAGGATGCAGTCTTCGTTTGTTACAAGCTTGAATACGTATGTATTGAATAACATTGAAATAGTTCGGTTCCATCAAGCCGTGTAAATATTATGGCGTGTGTTTTAGTCTTCAAAACTTTCGAGAGCCCTACAGAAAAATATGAGAATTGCAGACACGCCACTTCGTCTCGTCAGCGACAAATTGTGCAAAAAAAAACAAATTAATTGAAAAATTACATTCTTATTCTCGTTCTTATTAGTAGGTATAGGCTGTTTGATTTCTACATGATTTCTAGTGGGCTGTGTTTCTGGTCGCCATCGGCCGATCACGGCCTGAATTGCAACTCACTAGAATCATGTAGTATTCCGAAAAATTTTCCCCTGCTCTGATAGCTTTCTAGCTTTCTCAAATTCAAGTCTGTTAACAACAAAAGTTCAATCTTTGCGGCAACAAAAGAAGTGGAAGTTGGGGGGAACATTTTATCAAGCATTGAAATACCGGGTGATTACTGCAATAACCCCTCCCCCAATAACTCCCGATTCCTAGTGAATATTTTTTCGGGCAAAAACAGGTCGATTTTTATATCGGGGGGACATCTAAAACATACATTGGCAAATTTCTATATTCACCCCCCTCGCCCCCACTCACCCCAACTTTGAAATTTCAAATGACACTACCTACCTTGCGATACATCAAATTGAAGAGAATTGAATTTCCTTTCTGAAAAAAATATTTTCAAAATTTTCAACCCCACCCCCTTTCTCCAAAAATTCTGATTGTTCCATTTTATATTCTGGACCCCTTATTTTTTTTTTCAATTTAGTCGGCGTCATCCTAGATAGCATCGAAGAAAATTTTCGGTGGGAAAAGTGCTACCCAAATTCACCCCTTGCTCTCTCCCGCCTCAACTCCAAAATTAAACAAAACACCACCTACTTTGTGATACATCAAATTGGAGAGATTTAAATTCTCTTTCTGAAAAGACTTTTTTCGGAATTTTCTACCCCTCCCCCAATAAATTGGCCATTTGGAGTATTCTTGGGGAGAAATGGGGGGCTTCAAAAATAATGGAAGTCAAGAATATTAACTTGGACACTCAGAAAATTTTAGGAAGAACGGGGATC
Organism: Anaspis maculata; assembly: GCA_949128115.1. NCBI lineage: Eukaryota > Metazoa > Arthropoda > Insecta > Coleoptera > Scraptiidae > Anaspis > Anaspis maculata. The sequence goes on from OX421964.1 coordinate 14,759,995, forward strand.
GAAGTTGAAAAATTTCAAAATATTTTTTTCAGAAAGAGAATTTAATTCTCTTTAATTTGATGCATCGCAAGGTAGGTGGTGTAATTTAAAATCTCAAAGTTGGGGTGAGTGGGGGCGAGGGGGCTTAAGATAAAAATTTTCCAATGTATGTTTTAGATGTCCCCCTCGATATAAAAATCGACCAGTTTTTGCTCAGACATTTGCACTAGGAATCGGGAGATACTGCAGGTGGATGGTTTGAAATGATCACCCGGTATGTTACCTTTCTCAGTAGCTGCTGGACATTACAAATACGTTTTATACAGTCCCTCATTATCGAAAATGTATTAAAGAACTGAAAACAACCGCATCTTCAGTTTGGGATTGATTTGAGGCTGGAAAATGTACAAATCGTCTGAGAAAGGGAAGCTTCAACGAAGTTTGGACCGATATTGCTTTGGAGCGAACTTTCAATAAAGATTGCAAAACTCAAAGCAATTCAGTGGTATAATCATGCAACGAGCGGCAAAAGATCAATCCATTCACGTTTTTCCGCCAAGGACTTGTTGAATATTCATTCAGGCCACAAGTCCAAGTCCACTGAGCTCTATGATGCAAAAGTCATTGGCCTGAAAATTCTAGAGACAGCGGAACAAAAAACGCTGAAAAAATATCGCCGATAAAAATTTGACTGTTTTCCGATAAGCTGAAAAGTTCATGATCCAATGATGTGAAGTCCAGACTATATGAAGCGAAGCTATGGTACCTAGCAGTCTTTATTATGCCAGAGACTTGGATGAAAGTCAAAAAATTCTAGTTTTCAGCCACGAATGGTTGAAGTGGCTCCACCATCTCTGTTCCAACCAGATGCAGAAATCTTTTTCGGGTAGATACTCTATGAGAAAAGGAAATAAGGCTGATTTCTTTTATGCGACGAAGATCATTTTTGAAGAAAAGCTGGATTGAACTGAGTGAACTCATCCCAGACCCCGAACTAAGAACTGCCTATATCATTGACATGATGGCTTTTATAGAGCGTCATCAATCGAAAAACTGTCGGACGTTTTGGCGAACTATTTCAAAAAAATACCGATGCAATTCTAGCTGCAAAACCTATTGAATGTGATGTCATCATTTTAGTGGGAGACAGATATGAACCAAATGTGAACTGAGTGAAAGAAATGGAGAGACACCGATGCAGCAAATCTACAGGGAGTGGCCACAAATTGAAGGCGCAGAATAATATCGAAATCCCAAATTGGAAACATTTCACTGCAAATGCTAACAATAAAGCTTGTTTGCTCCAATTTATTTCAATTTAAAGAAAAAAGTTACTCTTGTGAAATTTTGATTGGACGCTTCATTTCCGGGATATTTGTGTTTGAAACTTTGAAAAACATCTCAAAATCACCACTTTCCAGGACCCAAATTTTATTTTCTGAAATACTTTATGTTTCTCGTCAACAATGGTGGTACATCAACTTGGAACACCTGAAAAAATGTATTTCAGTTGAAGGATCATGTGTTTTCTTCAATAATAATTTTAAAGGCCATCGAAAGTGGCGATTTTGAGCTGTTTTCCGACGTTTCAAACCCAAATATCTCAAAAATGAAGCCTCTAATCCAAATTTTGCAAGAGTAAACTTTTTCTCTAGATTGAACGAAGTATTCAAAAATTGAAACCATTTTCCAAAAATATTCAGAAGGGTGAAAAACTGGAAGGAAAGGGGGGGTAGGGTACCCCCTATTATCTTCGCTCCTGAAAATATTTTATGAAATGCGTTAGCATTGCTCAATAGAGACCTAATTAAGTAAAATTTGGTTCAAATTTGAATTAAATCGGTTTGGCAGTTCGAAAGTTATGCAAAAAAAACTGTTTAAAAAAAACAACTTTGAAGACCTGTATCTCCGTTATTACGTTTGTGAGGGTATTTTTATTAAAGAAGTCTCCTTATTTTTCAATTTTCTACCTCCTGTAAATTTTGTTGCATCAATTCCTAGACACCCTGTATAAAAAGATGATCATCGAAGCTACGAATACAGATATTTTTGTTATAGCGCTTTATTACGTTTCGAAACTCAATATCGACCAATTATGTAGTCATAAGTTCGACGTCTATGTACCTATCCATCACATAGCAAAACAAGTGAGTATGCCTTCACGTGCGTGAGTCTCAGTAGCGCATTTTCAAAAAGAGGCATATTGTGAATGTATAGACATTTGGTTGAAGAAAAACCATTCTTTGCCCACTCTCTTCAATCGGAACTCATTGTGATATTTTGTTATCGGAATGGGGTGGGTACTTGCCAATGGAATGGATTTTAATGAAAATTCTTTAGCAATCACCAATAGTTTCTTGTTTAAGGGCGGGAGCTGGGGGCGACGACTAATCAACAGTAGCCTATTCTTTTCCATTTTTAGTCGGCTATCTATATAGCGAAAGAACTGAATCGTTGTCTTCGGGTTCATGTTTTTTATTATCTCTTACTTTGACGGCGGCGTGTGGGGGCGGCAGCATTCGGCAAAGTAACTGTTGTACAGTTTGAGCTGGAGTTTCTTAATGTTCAAGGGAATATGACAATCAGTGAGAATTCTGAAAGTTGCATTTTTTTGGTTGGGGGCGGGAGCTGGAGGCGGCGACTAATCAAAAGTAGCCTATCTTTTCCCATTTTCAGTCAGCTATCTATATAGCGGAAGACTAAGGTCGCTGTCTTCAGGTTTATGTTCTACATTTATCTCTTACTTTGGGGGCGGCGTGTGGGAGCAGCAGCGTTCGGCTAAGAAACTCTTGCACAGTTCAAGTTGGGAGTTTCTAAACGTTTGAGGTAACATAAACATCTAAATCAGTGAAAACTGTTGAATGCTGCACTTTATTACTTTTGGGGGCGGAAGCTGGAGGCGGCGCCATATCAAAAGTAGCCTATCCTCTCCTATTTTCAGACAGCTATCCATATAGCGAATGACTTCGATCGCTGTATCTTCGGGTTTATGTTTCTCATTTATCTCTCACTTTGGGGGCGGCGTGTGGGAACGGCAGCGTTCGGTTGAGCAAATGTTGCACAGTTTGAGTTGGCAGTTTCTAAATGTCTGAGGAAACATCTCAATCAGTAACAATTGTGAAAGTTGCACTTTTTGTCGTATGGGGGCGGAATCTGGGGGCGGCGACTAACCAAAAGTAGCCTATCCTTTCCCATTTTTGGCGAGCTATTCATATAGCGAAAAAATTAGATCGCCATGTATTCGGATTTGTTTTCCATTCTAAAGTGACTGGGGGTGGTTTTTAGCAATTTTTTCATGCGGGCGGTGCATATTGGAGATTGAATGTTTCTGGGCTCGCGTTTATAAGCGGCAACTATGTATTACTCATAAAATGAGAACACCAGAGCATTAGGTCTGGGAGATATTGCAATATCATGTTATTTCAAGTTGATCGGGGGCGGTTTTCTCAATGCTGGCGGCGCAATATAGACATTCAATATAGCCTAGCCCAGCGTTGGGAGTGGCAGCTATAGAACAGCGAAAAAATCAGAAAGCTATGGCGTCTAGTTCGCGAGGAGTTCGAGGGACGGACGGACGGACAAAGCGGCTGCAATAGCGATTTTCATCAAGATGGAAAATGCGCTAAAAATTATCGACCGTGCAAACTAACATGTCTCAAACGGACTCGACTAGTTGATTACTATGCACATCACATACCTTTTAACTGGTTGCAGGGTTGCGACACAGTCAGCTCATTTTCAGAACATGGGGAAAAATGTTTTCAAGACCTGAATTAACTATGCTAAAGATCCCCAATTAAATTCATTGCGACTTTATCGAAAACAGAATTTTTCAGAAATTGCAGAATTCGAGAAATCTGCTCAATATTTCTTGAAACGTTTGTACGCAAGAGCATTTCTTGCTGGCACATTACGGCTCGATACCAAGTTGGGGCTGAGACCGCCGCGCCGTAAGTGCGGTTACCATAGCAACGGCGGATACCAACCAATCAGACAACTGTATTTGGCGAGTTACGCCGTCCCAAACTTTGCGCCTGCAACTTGGTATCGAACCCTTAGATAATTTGCGGGCTCAGCTATCGGGAATCAGATATTTACCTCCTACCTAGGATTCACTTCATCAACAGGTTTTGAGGGCCGCATAAGGGGCTCAAAAAATAACTTGAAGAATTTTCCCTTCCTTCCGCAAGAGAGAAAACTTTATTCAAAGTGGGCTGCCCGATTACTTCGGGTTGCAATAGTACACCGCATACCGATCAATCCAATGGGAAAATGTAAAATGTATGTATAAAGTTAAAAGATGAAAATAAATATAGCAAATATACAGGGTGATTCACCACCAAATGGACATAGCTTAAGGGTAGGTCCAGTTTTTCCAGGCCAACCAGGATCTGGTTTTGAAATTTTTCTAAAGCTGTTCGTTTCGAAGCTACAGGGTGATTCATGTATTTCGTAGAATTTTTGTGGGTTAATTCTTCTATTGATAGCTGACATATCGCTTTATCAAGCAGTTCGAAATTTGCAGGGCCGGCCTTGATAAAAAAAACCTTCAAAGCTTTTTTCAAAAAAGACCTCTGTATGCATATTTTTCAAAATCCATTCACATATTCAGAAACCATATAAAACATGCTTTCAATATCGCAAAAAAAATTGCTTGGCACCATTCAGCTGTCAATAAAATTTTGATAATCCTGAAGATTTTTGAGGTTAGGATTTTTTGTAAACTGATAATTCAAAATATTCTCAAATTATCTATTATAGCCTCAAATTTCAGCTGTTTCGTCAAAAAAATTTAAAAAAATTTTCTTCACGTTTTCTAAGAAGTTAGCAAGAAAAATTTCCATCAGAATTTTCAAAAAATTTTTGTTATGTCCCTCAACTTCACTTTTATCCCACATTGAGCTGAAATTGAGAGACGTGACATAAATTTTTCGAAAATTCTGATGAAATATTTTGTTAGTTACTGAGAAAACGTGAAAACATTTTTTTAAATTTTTTTGGCGAAACAGCTGAGATTGAAGGCGATAGATCATTTGCAAATATTTTAAATTATCAATTTACAAAAAATCCTAACCTCAAAAATTTTCAGGATTATCAAAATTTTATTGACAGCGCAATGGTGCCAAGCAATTTTTTTTGCGATATTAATAGCATGTTTTATGTAGTCTCTGAATTTGAAAATGAATTGGAAAAAATATGCATACAGAGTCTTTTTTTGAAAAAAGCTTTGAAGATTTTTTTATCAAGGGCGGCCCTGGAAATTTCAAACTGCTTGATGAAGCGATGTGTCAGCTATCAATAGGAGAAATAACCCACAAAATTTCAGTCGAATCCATTGGATCGTTCTAAAGATATGGCTTATTAAAAAAATCGACAAAATATATTTATCACCCTGTAACTTCAAAACGAACAGCGTTAGAAAAATTTCAAAGCCAGATCCTGGTTTGCCTGTAAAAACTGGACCTACCCTTAGGCTATGTCCATTTGGTGGTGAATCACCCTGTATATAAATATGTTTGTGTAAAACATTCCTCCCCCATTTCATAGAGCTAAAAAATTGCATTACTCCTTTACCGCAATTGAATAAACATTACTCCCCCTATTTCAGTGGGACTTGAAAATTTTCATAGGTACCTTTTGACATCAAGATCATCGCGGCTGTCAAAAGCTGAATAGGACGATGTGATCCTAAAGGGCTCAAGAAAAAACTTTGAAAATGTTTCCTTCATTACATTAATTATTATTTCAACACTGCTCCCCCTACTTCAGAGGACTGAACATTTGCATGCGTATACCCTTCAACATCACGAAGGGGCTGTCAAAAGCTGAATTGGGCGAATTGATCTTGAAGAGCGAAAAAAAACGTAAGAAATTGTTCCTTCTTTTCCGCAATTCAACATTACTCTCCATAATTCAGGGGTCTGAAAATTTGCATACGTATACCCTTCGACATCAGTGACATCACGCACAGTGGGCTAGAAATCGACATACGGCGCAAAAATACCAATTCATGAATATTTTTTGTTACCAATTTTGACCTTGGATTATGATACTAAAATGTTCGAACTTTCATTTGACCAAATATTATAATTATCAAACAAGTATTATTGTAGGAAAGCTCGTGCCAGAGTTGCACTGCCTTCTATGCACATTTTCCCCCTCAGAATGACAATCAATTTCTGCCTTCCTTTCGAAGATGAATATTTGAAGGAGGCTGAATGCTTCGACCAGCAACTCAGCTGTGACGAGAATTTTCTGTTTTCGAAACGAATGTTTTTTTTTATTAGAATTTTGGATTTGAGGAAAGTTTTCATTTAGGTCCCACAACATCCCACCTTATAATCATTACCACATTGTTCTCCAATGTTTAAGCTATCAGAGACATCGGAAACATTTTGCGACCAGGTGCGACCTTGGGTTGCAGGATTTTTTTGTTAAAAATCGCATGAGATGTAAATTTCATGGAAAATTGTAAAAATTGCTAAAACCTCTACCATTGCGAATATTCACCATTCACCAGTCATCAATGTTGCACTTTCAATATTTCGACAGCATAAAAAACGCTGATTTAGAAATACATACTCATATACAGGGTGTTCACCTGTAAATTATATTTGCCTTGCCTTGAAGACTTCTCCTTAATTTCAAAAATTAAAAACGATTCTTACATAATTTTTCCGTAGGTTACGAATCTGTCCACAAAAATTTTCTGTGGTATACCGCTTACAGGGTGCAACATCGAAATTTTTCTTCAAATTGAACAGCCTGTATTTTAATACAGGAATCGATCCAGATTTGGGTCCGGTGTCATAAAGGGCAACACGATTTCGATGACTCCAAAAGTGAGAATATATTGAAAACACTGTCCTAGAAGGTTTTCTGAAAGAAAATTTGCGGATCATCCACAAACTTTTGAAAAAAAAATTAAGAAAGTTACGAAAATACGTAGTATATTATTGACGCCAGGCAGTTATGCAACTCCACAAACGCAGTGGAATTGGAAATAAACCAAAGATAACAGTCACTAACGGGACCGGGAGCAAAACAGGGGTGTTGGGCGGGGAGAATCTAAAATTAATGCGCAGTACCGAGTACAACAAAGGCAGAAATTCGCTGGAAATGGTGGAAAGAGCATAGAAACACATTTTATTTCGCATGGAGAAGGCAATGAACGCCAGGAAAGAAGGAGCAAAACAGACAAGATACGGGATCGGGGAGCAAAAGAGGAGTGTTGGGTGGGGAGAAGCTAAAAACAACTCGACGCACAACAAAGAAGGAAAAAAGAATCTGTCAAACTCGTGAAAAAAGCATAAAAAAGTGACCAGCGGGACCGGGGAGCAAAACAGGGATGTTGGGCGGGAAGAATCTAAAAGTAATGCGCAGTACAACAAAGAAGAAGGCAGAAATTCGCTGGAAATAGTGGAAAGAGCATAGAAACACATTTTATTTCGCATGGAGAAGGCAGTGAACGCCAGAAAAGAAGAAGCAAAACAGACAAGATACGGGATCGGGGAGCAAAAGAGGAGTGTTGGGTGGAGAGAAGCTAAAAACAACTCGACGCACAACAAAGAAGGAAAAAAGAATCGGTCAAACTCGTGAAAAAAGCATAAAAAAGTGACCAGCGGGACCAGGGAGCAACAGGGGTGTTGGGCGGGAAGAATCTAAAAGTAATGCGCAGTACAACAAAGAAGAAGGCAGAAATTCGCTGGAAATAGTGGAAAGAGCATAGAAACACATTTCATTTCGCATGGAGAAGGCAATGAACGCCAGGAAAGAGCAACGTTCGCAGATCGCCGTAATTACGCATTTCATTGAACTATGGATCCATACCGAATCGTTGGGAAACACCGCGGAACGAAAAGAATGACGCCGAACAACTTTCTCCTTCGTTCAACGCTGTCAAAGGTTGACAGATGGAAGAGAGACGTCAGAGGAACGTCAACTGTCAAAAAAAAAGAACAGCAACATGCGGTGGTTGTCATGGCAGCAGCAAAGAAATGAACGCAAAAAAGGAGCACTTTCAAGTGACGAGAAGGACTATTTAATGTGAGTAAATCGCATCCATCCGTACCTAAATCGTCTCAAAATTGCATAAGAAAGATAATGGTGGTAGAATTCTTACTGTAAAATGTGCGGTTGCCGTTCCCCTTTATTACACTAGCACCCCAGATTTTCATCCTGAATATAAATACATATCACACTTGATAGGTTGATGAGTCAGTCAACCAAACTTATATGAAGAAACTGATGAAGTTTAAAATTTCCGACAAAGTAACTCAGTCAATTTTTCAACATTTAGGGGAAATGAATTTGATTATAGTTTGAGACTATTACTTGACTTAGCTTGACCCCACAAACCTGAACTTTCGGACAAACAATTTTTTTTCGATATTTCTTGAAACTTCAGCAATTTTTTTACATGTGTTTTGTTGCATAACCTATCAAGTGTGATATATATTTATGATCAGGATGATAATCGGAATCGACTCCCATGCTGAAATACAGGGTGTCTAATTTGAATTTTTTTTTTTCGATGTTTCACCCTGTAAGCGATGTATTACAAAAAATGTTAGTGGGCAGATTCGACACCTACGGAAAAATTGTGTGAGAATCGTTTTTAATTTTTGAAATTACATATACAGGTGTCCGTTTTTCGAGGCTAAGCATGGGTATCTCGCTTATCATGAGAGATATATAGTCGGTTAAATTAGAAAAAAGTTGCGCATTTTCATGACGATCAATGATCCAAGAAGAAATTTGACGATTCGATTCTAGTTTTTGAGATATCGTGAAAAACGGGAATTTGGATTTTTGTTTTCATTTTTTATTCAAAAAACTGTTGAAAGTGGCCTTTTCTAATCTAGACATTGTCAGGGCGCTTTTTCAAGGGGAATTCAAGGCTGTCAAAATCTTTATTCTAGCTTTCAAAGCAACCGAGAGATACGACATTCAACTTTTTTCTCCAATGGGCGCCATATTGGATTTTGATATTTTTTAATACGGTATTCTTTTCTGGTTACAACGATGTGCCACATGTCACTCTTGAATAAATGTTCAACATTTACGTTTTTTTTTATTTGTCGGTGGTGATTTTGTTTCCAAAGCACTCTTTGAAAGATAAAAAAAAATTTTTGCTCAAAAGCATGAATTCAACAGTGACATGTGACACATCGTTGTAACCAGAAATAGATATTGTATTCAAAAATGTTAAAATTCAATATGGCGCCCATAAGAGAAAACAAAGTTGAATGTCATATCTCGGTTGTTTTGAAAGCTAGAATGAAGATTTTGACAACATTAAATTCGCCTTGGAAAAGTGCCTTCACAATGTCTTGATTAAAAAAGGCTACCTTCAACCGTTTTTTAAATAAAAGATAAAAACAAAAATTACAAATTTCTGTTCTTTCTCGATATCTCGAAAACTAAAACTGACAAGTCAAATATCTTTTTGGATCATTGATCGTTATAAAAATTCGCAACTTTTTTCTAATTTAACCGACTCTGTATCTCTAACGATAAACGAGATACCCATGCTTAGCCTCGAAAAGCGGACACCCTGTATGCAAGGGGGAGTCCCAAGAGGGGGAAGGGAGTATAATTTATACGTGAACACCCTGTATCAAGCGATACGGTCCTAGATTGGGTCCAAAACAAGTTACATACACTCTATGATTTCAATGCATTTACCATGCCAAAAATAGTATTGTGAATTTTTGCGCCTGTTTTTGATTTCTGGCCCACTGTGTCACGTAGGGGCTTGTCAAAAGCTAAATCGAACATATTGATTCTAAAAGGCTCTAAAAAAATAAAAACTTGGAGAATTTTTCCTTCTTTACCGAAATCAATTAAACATTCCCCCCCTCCCATTTCCAGGGAGCCGGAAGTGTAATAAACGCTACCCTTCGACATCACGAAGAGACTGTCAGATATCTGAATCAGGTAAATTGATCCTAAAGGATTAAAAAAAAAATTAAAAACTTACCTAACCTCAACGTGGCACCAGATCGAAGGTTCCGCTCCCCAATTTCGCCGCAAAGTCAGTTTTCACCTGGATTTTCTCAGTCACGTACGCGGTCACACCATCACACACTAAATTAAGCCCTTGTCGCAACAGTTCCGTATGCGTTGGAACGCCAAAAAAAAAATTCAGGAAAAAACCAATCGATAGAATTTTTTACTCCAAAAGGCACGATTCCGCTGTCGGAGCGTGTTTTTTTCTACTATCTCTATTAATTCTCTAAACAAAGTTTCAGCGAATGCAAAACAATTACCGCGGACCGTTAATATCTAGTAAGCGTGGACTAGTGATCAAGAAGTGATCCCAACCCAAGGGTCAACGGTTTTCTCAAGACTGCGACTTCTAGTAGTTACGAATACCGCGGGTAGATGGCGTTTTTTAACCGTCGCCTCGCCAACCGCCAAATTACTTGAACCGGATTGGGTCCAACCGCCAACGAATACCGCGGGTAGATGGATGGCATTTTTTAACCGTCGCCTTGCCAACCGCCAAATTCCTTGAACCGGATTGCGTCCAGAACACATTTATTTCAGTTGTTTCCACTTGGTAAATCATAGGTACCTAACGATAAATCGAGTTGTTTTGTTTAGCACCATTTCCCGACCAATAAGTATCGCACTTCACAAACTAATGGAGAATTCCATTCCATGGCCGGCCCCGATTTGCAAGTTTTAGGGCGTTTTCGTTCCAATAAAACAAGCGACGATAACTGAACGTGAACCGATCTCTACGAGACTCACCTGAAAAGTTGCAACTGCGATACTGCGAATACTCAAGCATCTCTCTCTTCGCACTATCACGATAACAAAACACGATCTGCCCGCCGGTGCTGGAAAATAACCGCTAGAGCGTCCGGTAACCGAACAAATGAAAACGCGGAAATTCGCCTGCTGAATTATACAGTACAGTCGCTAAAATTCACTGGGAGCAACCAAGCACGAGTAACCTACACTGTTTCCAGTTGGAAGACGCGGAAAGACCGATTTTTCCACAGTATCTCGACACTCATCACGGCACCGCAAAACTTGGAAGTGGAACTGAAATTGGACAACGGACAATGGACGTCCCCACTCCCCACTCACCAAGAACGTTCCCGCTTCCGCTCCGCATGACTTTCGCGCAGACGCGTAGTAATGGCCGCCGCAGCGTTGCCAACACTGCAAACTGCAACACCGAGAAAACGACTTGTCAGGAGGAATGAACAATCATCCCAGTTACACAGTTTCACAGGTAACTGCTTGCACCTGGGAAACCAAGAAAGAAATGCAATTTTTGCAGCACGGCAATGTCGATTTTATATTTCTTCATAATTTATGTCACCTCGCAGGACGGATGCAGTGTCTCGGTCTCGCAGCATAAGTGCACAGTTGGTTGCATACCATCAACCTCTAGAGATGGCTGCATGCTGCGTAATTAATAGGCCATCCACATTTCAATTTCCATGTTTTAGTCAGTGGTTTGAGGTGACCAACAGTCCTGATTTGGTAAGGACAGGTTTAGATTTTTACACCTTTGCTTTGTCCTGTTTCACGTTCATGTACTGATTTGTCCTGATTTCAAGCAGAAATACTGATTAGTTCTGATTTCAAGCTCGATTTCAGTTAAATTTTGTGTTTTTTCTATCTTGGAATTTTATTTCTAATGACCGACCACATTTGAATTTCTTTCAATATTGATAGAGTTGCCAAAAGCTCTATTCTAAAGAGAACATGTTATCCTCTTCTTCGACGACGATTTTTTCACCCCCTTTTCCCCAGGTACAGCCCAGGGAAGTTCTTTTTTTCAATTCTTAGCAATTGTATTTTTCATGTTGGTGAAATTTTTGGGAAAAAGGGGCATTTTGCTCAACACCATTCCCCCCCCCCTTAGACCCTCGCTTAGACCTTCCTTTCTCTTTCGCATGTCTGTTTTTTCAATGTCCTGATTTTCATTCATTTGGCGTTGGTCACCTTACAGTGGTTATTCCAAGTACCTACCTATGAATTGGACAAATATATTGTAGCATTTGTGGCTGAAGGTTTTTATCAATTTATAGATTAACATCGACTTTGAGAATTCACAGCCAGTAACAAAAATAATGAATAATGTATTCAAAATGGGATTCTTTTATGGCTCAGATTTGTCCAATCTTACGACGCTCTGGAGCTGCCACAACAAAAGATGAAATTATTTTCTACTAAACTCAGAGTTGCAAGTCAGAATTCTGAGTTACAACCCAGAATTTCGAGTTAAAACTCAGAATTTCGAGTTACAACTCAGAATTTCGAATTGCAAGTCAGAATTCCGAGTTGCAAGTCAGAATTCCGGGTTACAACTCAGAATTTCGAGTTGCAATTCAGAATTCCGAGTTGCAAGTCAGAATTCCGACCATTTTGGGCAGCTGACTGCCGGTATAACCCAGGCCCTAGCAATACTTCTGTGAGAAAAACGATGTAATAAAAAAAAAATCTGAATCGTTAGAGAGACATCCAAGGACAAATAACACAGGTCAACACCAATTTTGTGCCTGGGATAAGTATACCAAATTTCTGTTGCTTGAGTCAAAGCAACCTGAAAAAAAATAATATCCCATGAAAAAGTTTGCTTTTGACAAATTTAAAAATTTATGAAAATTTCGATTTTGATAAATTCACTTGTTGAAAAAAATTGAAAAATTTTTTTTTTGTTTTTTCTATCAACCTTAACAAATAATTAATACAAAATAATAAAAAAAAAACAGAAATGAAGTCCTTGACTCTTCCTACTATGATCATGAGAACTTTAACATTTTTTAATTTTTTTCGGCATTTTTAATTTTTTACAAATGTCAATTAAAACACTCGACTATCATTTTTGCGATTCCAGAGCACTCTAGACTCTAATGTAGATGACACATGAACGTCAGAATTTCCCTCCGTCTCTCTATAAACTGATTTTCTGATTTTATTCATCATATGAAATCTGTTCCATCAGTACCTACCAATATTACAAAAGCAAACTTTAATGAGAATGTGGGTATTTTTCCATTATTTTGACTCATGACATTCAATAAAATCATAAAATAAACCCAGGTACAAAAATTTTTTTTCACTTTGTTGACCTGTGTAATCGATCGGGTGCTTTCGCGATTTCTGATACATTTTCCAGCAATATCGCATCAAAGTTGGCGGCTGGTCAACTCTTCAATTCGCTGATATTTCTTGGAGTTTTTGCGATTTTTTTCAAATAATAGTACTTATTCCCCAACAAACAATTCTGAATCGAATGGTGCTGTCAGATATTGAGTATTCACGTTATACCGGGTGAAAAAAAAATCAACTTTTCAGTTTCTTGGCCGATTTTCACAAACTTAGTGAATATACGTCTGCCTCTGCATCTATCCATTATTTTACCCAGCACAAACTGAGCTGTGGATAACGAAATCATGTCAATATAAATTAGAGATAAGTTAAAATTATTAAGTCATTTCAAACAATTCACGGAACATTTCTGGTGAAATAGTGGGACAACTTAGAGGAAAGTAAGATATTTTACAAACGCATGAGGGTATGTTTTGTGCAATAGTGAGTTAAAATGAAATATCTGAAGACTTTTATTGAATCAGTTGGTTTTTTGGTATAAGAGTGAGATATCTTTCACAGTCAAATACTGAGATAACATGAAAAACAAGGACAACTTGAAATTTTCAAATCAGATTTGTTGTAAAATTGGGACATGTTGAAATGTCTTCGTATTATACCAGAAGGCAAGATCAAATTCGATCTATTTCTCAGTAGAAGAAATAGAACATTTGAGATGTTCGAGTATTAGACCAGAACTGTTGGAAAAACAGATAATTATAACAGTGAGATATTCATTTTTTATGAACTTCCATGATGATTCTGAGCAATTCGATTTTTTTACCAGGTAGAGAATAGCTTGGAGCTATAGATTTTGAAATAATCCGAAAATCAGAAATTTGAAGTTATCTTACTATCATTCTAGCACAGCGATATATCAATTAATTATCCATTAAATTCCAATTTTTCCATCACCGCAAAACTTTTTTTAGCTTGAAACTGATTTAAAATCTCGACCCCAGAACCGAGACTCAACAACAATAAGGATCGGCTCGTGGGTTCAAGTGTAGCGTAGAAACCTGGTAGAAATAGAATGTCAATCTGGTTATGATCGTTTGGTATATGGGTGCACTCGACAACAGTCTAAGCTCTTCCAAAGTGATGTTAGCCACCACCTATAATTCCCTTCCATACACCTGTGTAGCTGCGGGTTCCACCAAAAATTTAACAGCGAGTTAACTTTAACCTGAATTATTTGCTGAGTAACCGGCCATGCTATTGGCTGTGTCATAGCAGCTAACTCAGGTTAAAGTTAACACGCTGCTAACTTTTTGGTGGAAGCCGCAGTAGGTGTATTTATTTTGCAAAGAAAACATCGTTGTTATATAGGCAGCTTATTTAATCTTATGTATCACGTGTTGCATAGTCCAAGATTCACACTGTTTTGGAACTTCTGTGGGAAAGGCAAAGCGCAGCTTCAGTTTGAATGACGGATATGTCATTTTCGGTCCTACGACGTTCGATGCAACGCTTTTCGGTTGTACGACTTTCGATTCTACATCTTTCGGTTCTACGATGAGAAAAATATTTGACGCTAAGTCGACGTGGCCGCCATGCATAGAACCGAAAGTCGCAGAACCGAAAGACGCAGAGCCGAACGTCGTAGAACCGAACGTCGTAGGACCGAAATGCGCCATGTTGGAGGGCGGGCATAAAAGTGGTACTCAACACGTCGACTTAGCGTCAAATATTTTTCTCATCGTAGAACCGAAAGATGTAGAATCGAAAGTCGTACAACCGAAAAGCGTTGCATCGAACGTCGTAGGACCGAAAATGACATATCCGTCATTCAAACTGAAGCTGCGCTTTGCCTTTCCCACAGAAGTTCCAAAACAGTGTGAATCTTGGACTATGCAACACGTGATACATAAGATTAAATAAGCTGCCTATATAACAACGATGTTTTCTTTGCAAAATAAATACACCTACTGCGGCTTCCACCAAAAAGTTAGCAGCGTGTTAACTTTAACCTGAGTTAGCTGCTATGACACAGCCAATAGCATGGCCGGTTACTCAGCAAATAATTCAGGTTAAAGTTAACTCGCTGTTAAATTTTTGGTGGAACCCGCAGCTACACAGGTGTATGGAAGGGAATTATAGGTGGTGGCTAACATCACTTTGGAAGAGCTTAGACTGTTGTCGAGTGCACCCATATACCAAACGATCATAACCAGATTGACATTCTATTTCTACCAGGTTTCTACGCTACACTTGAACCCACGAGCCGATCCTTATTGTTGTTGAGTCTCGGTTCTGGGGTCGAGATTTTAAATCAGTTTCAATAAGCTAAAAAAAGTTTTGCGGTGATGGAAAAATTGGAATTTAATGGATAATTAATTGATATATGTGGATATTGTGTTGAACACATCAGATACCTATTATGTATCACGACATCATCACTATTCATGAACGTAATACATACAGGGTATTTTATTTATAATTCCACAAGCTAGGTGTAGCTTGTCTGATTTTCATATTTTGATCTGACTGCGAATATCATCTGTATTATTCATATCATCTATCATCCTCTAAAATTAAAATTGTGTTTTGACCATTTTGTTTTGCAAAATTCTACAAATTTGGATCGAATAAATTTATTTTGTTTTGTTTTTTTGTTCGATTCATTGAGAGACCATTTGAGGTTGTTATTTAATCCTTGTGAATCACCTTATCACTAAAAATAACTGGCGCTCAACAAAGCATTACGATTGCAGGTAAGTGGAATTTATTGTTATATCTCACACGAATTTGACTCAATCATCTCCCGAATTCACCCCTGAAGTCCTTGCTTTTGGTTTATTTTCTAAAGTTTACCTTTTCTCAGAAAAGAGCGTTACACAAATAGCTCCGTTGTTCATCATCCGATTTTCATAAATAAACTGAGGAGAGAAATTGTTCACAATTTTATAAGCATTTCAATTCAGTAAACAGAATTCGACCAGCTTTTTTAGTTTTTGAGATATTTGAGAAAAAAGAAAAAGTTGCAATTTCTTTTATTATCAATATCTTTTTTATTATTCATTTCACACTGATGAGATTTGCACATTCTTAAGGCATTTTTCAAAGATACTACTGCAGACGTTGCTACTTTTTTTTCATCTCTTTTTGTCTCAAAGATACAACCACTAACTTTCGATTTTCTTACGGACGCCTACTGTTTTTTTACCATTTTCAAATACCCATTTTTATTACCTTTTCAACGATGTATGACAACCCTACAGAAAAATTGGAATTCCAATTCAAAATAATAAAAATAACAAATTACGATCAAAATCAAGTCGCCTGGAGAGCGGTCGCTAAAGCGTTGCCATGGAAAATGAAAATCAACAGGCACGCTTCTTTTTCAAACTTTTCCGTCATTCTGTATTTGACACATTTTTGCAAATTAAACAAAAGGGCCCAAAATCATTTCTCTAACGAAAAAAAGTTTGACATGTTCGTTACTTACATTCAAGCAAATCGAAATGTAAACATCACGGGTGAAAACTATTTGCAAAATTTCCCGGAACGCCCTCACCCAATGTTTGACAACGTTGGTGTTTTGCCCTGACATCGTGCGACTTTTATCTTTGGGGCTACGCCAAGAATGAAATTTATGATTTTGAGCCTCCGGAAAATAGACGGGTGTTAGAGGCAAGAGTGGTGAATACGTTGAGTAACATCAACCAAAATACGTTGGGAAGAGTAACTAATTCTGTCAGACGGCAATGCGAAAGATGCATCTAACAAAATGGAGGTCACATTCAGCAATTCAATTAATTTTGCAGCTGAATTGGCTTTATTCAGCCAGTTTTTTTTAATTATTATGTTCATTGGGTTCGATTTAGTTATTTATTGTTTTATTAAAGGTGGTGACCCTCAAATACAATTTATAAAACAAAAACAAAATATTTTTGTTTTCCATAGCAACGCCTTAGCGACCGCTCTCCGGGCGACTTGATTTAGATCGTAATTCGTTATTTTTTATTATTTTGAATTGAAAATTCAAATTTCTTTTAAGGTTGTCATACATCGTTGAAATGGTAATAAAAATAGGTATTTAAAAATGATAAAAAAACAGTAGGCGTCCATAAGAAAATCGAAAGTTCGTGGTTGTATCTTTGAGACAAAAAAAAAATGGAAAAAAGTAGCAGTATTATCAGTACTATCCTTAAAAAGTGCCTTAAGAATGTTCAAGTCTCATTAGTGTGGAATGAATCATAAAAAAGATATTGATAATAAAAGAAAATGCAATTTTTTCTTTTTTCTCGAATATCTCAAAAACTAAAAAAGATGGTCAAATTCTGTTGACTAAATTGGAATGCCAATAAAATTGTGAACCATTTCTCTAATTTAAACTTTCTTGTATCTCTAATAATAACGAAGTTACCCATAGTGGCACCTCGAATCTTGGACACACTGTATACAACTCTTCTTCACGCGCGAAAAACCCTCAAGTGTCCCTGAATTCGCTGCCTGCACACCCCACATTCCATCCCCCGTGCTTCAATTTCGTTGCGGCATTCTTGGCAAACGCCGTAGTGTCCGCAAGGGATATGGGCATATATCCCCTCTTCGACGCGGCATATGATGCAACTATTTTGGTTGTCGGGTTGATGGGGTGCGGGTGCAGGCTCTGGGACATTGAGGGGTTCAAGGAGAGGGACAGGGAGGGGTTCATGGAGGGGTTCTAGGAGAGGGACAGGGAGGGGTTCAAGGAGCAGAGGGACAGGTTCGGGGATAGGTGCAGGGACACCTTGCTGCTGCTCCACATTTTGAGGGCGTCGACGCTGACGACGAAGAGATGGAGGACGTGCACCTGGCGGTGGTAGCACCGGCTGGACAATGGGGTCCATTTCCTGTTGATCATCAATATTGATTAAATTATAAACTTGGAAATATTTAGATAAGAGCTTCAATAATACTGTATACACGTGATCATTTGAAAACGAAGCACCCATAATAACTGACGTCTCTTTGAGAATGTTTCTTCGAGTAAAAACAGGTCGATTTTTATACAAGTGTCCCAGAAATAAGATGCAAGATGCTATCATATTTCAAAATTTCAAATGGCATCACATACTTGGTGATACATCAAACTGAAGAAATTGCCCTCTCTAAAATTGTCTTATATTGTTAATCAATGTGAAGTTTTCACCCTCAATAACCCTCGATTTGTACCGGAGGTCTTTTTGAGCAAAAACAGGTCGATTTTTAATTCTAGTGGGAAATCTTCGCCCCCACCCTACCTTAGGTACCTACTTTAAAATTTTAAATGACGACACTACTACTAGTCCTGCAGTTTAGCATTTGAACCTTGCACTTTGTGATAGGAAGTTGCCGTTTGGCACTCTGCTTCTTCAAGGTTCGAAGTACGATTTGTGAGATGGGACCCGCCCTCGATTTTGTTGTGGGGGCGCATGGGGGCCCTCCCAAACTTGAAAGCCCAAAAAATTTCGACTGGCGCTCCAAGAAATTACCGAACCGACAAAAAACGAATCTCACGGCCTTATTCTGATGACTGACACCGATGGTCGGTTTGTCTATGCCATTCTTCATGTAGGTGAAAAAAAAATTCTTTCGAGCATGTCACAAAACTCATTTTTGATTGGTTTTTGTATTCAATGAAATGATATAATTTGGTCTCATGCGTTGCTATTGACCAACCTGTGGACCCATTCATGAAAGAATTATTTCAATGTTGGCATTTTTCAAGAAATGGCCCGGTTAAAAAATGCTAATTTTTTCCTTTCGATTTAGGTGCAATTTTTTCATGGTTTTAAATCCCAAATTTTGGGAACTCTCTCGAAATGCAATAGCTACCCTTATTTTCTAACTATATTTCTTGTTCAGGACCCGCCATCTCACAAATCGTACTTCGAACCTTGAAGAAGCAGAGTGCCAAACGGCAACTTCCGATCAGAAAGTGCAAGGTTCATATGATTTTTGCTCCTTAACCGCGGGACTAAACCCACTGTGTGAAACATAAAGTTGAAGTGGAAAAAGTTCTCTTGTCACTGATGGTTTAAAAGTGACAGCTGGACATTGACTTGTACAATAGGCCCTTAGAAGGAGAAAGTTTCTGGCACCTCTTCGTCTTCCACGTCCACTCCGTCCTCAGGCCCGAAGTCGCCGTCTCCCGCCATTTGCTCAGGGACCTGGTTGTCTCTGGGTGGATGAAATAAAAGAACGAGGTCATCCATGGTGTGGCCCATATGGCGGAGAAAATGGCTCACCGCCAGAGCCACGGGCTCTCCTCCACGAATGTCCTCGCCCAGTCGCCGTTGTGCACCATCTGAAATCATTCATCATGAGTCTGCATAGGTATAGAAAAGGTACCCGCCTACCTCCCTACATGCGAATAATGCACAATTCAGAACTACGATTTAAATAGGTAGAGGCTCTTGGCTTATTCCCTGAGGGACATACCAAAATTGATTTTGAGTATTATTTGTTAGGTAAAGGGGTCAATATTTGTTAGGTAAAGGGGTCAATACCAAGTTAAAGATAAGTCCACGCGTAACTTACGCCCATGCCCATGAGATAAGCCACCGCTTGGCCCATGAGATTCATGAGAAACACCTATCGGTGCGGCGTCTCATGGGCGCAAGTTCCGCGTGGACTTACCTATTTCTAACTTGGAATTCAGACCTTTTAAATAGTAGGCTCGGTAGTAGGTATAGTCGAGTGCGAAGTAATTCATACGGTTTCATTTTTCAAGTACGCAGGTGGTCCCTAACAACTAAATGAGTAGTTTTTTATAAAATAGAAGATGAGGCAAATGATCTTTTGTTTGAATTGATCTGCTAAGCGCGACGCATGATTTCATGCATAGTTGCATTCGCGATAGTGAACATTTGTTCATCAGCGCTGTCAAACAGTCAGCACCGATCGCTCTGATTTCTGCTTGGATGTTCGTTTTCAGTTTCACCAGTGTACCTACGGAGCTTGTTGACATGAACCATTAGACACTCCACAGACATAACTCCGACGGCGTGAGGTCGGGTGATCTTTACGCCGGAACTTCAAAAATTCTCTGATTTACCTACTGCCCCCAATACATGTCTTCAATAAAGTGGGATAGCAGAACCTGTGCGGTTCACGTGTTGTAAGTCTGAAATTAAAACGTCGAAACACTCTGCACCGATTCTCATGTTTGTTTTGGTTTGAAAGTGACACCCGTACGGAAAAATACTATTGAAAATCAGTAGTTGACCAGTAGTTTTCAATAGTGAACTACTCAAAACTACTACATCGCTAGTAGTTTTCTGTAGTAGTTAACTACTTGAACACTTATTGATCAGTAGTTTTCAGTAGTTACTACTACTACATCATTTTATCGCTAGTAGTTTTCTGTAGTAACTACTTAAAACTACTACTTGATCAATATATCGTCAGTAGTTTTCAGTAGTCAACTACTGAGAGATTCAGTAGAGTTCAGTAGTCAGCTTGGAGTGACTACTGAAACTACTAAAATCACTGGTGTGTTTACTACTGAGGACTATTCTTTACTGAGTAGTTTCATTATTCAACTACCTACTGATGGAAATTACTTTTGCGCATAGGTACCTACATTGAATAACGTATATTGGTTAGTGAATAAAACACAGATATTTTCCAACAAATATTAAGTGGGTTACCATTTTTCACAGAATTCACAAGTAGGTGAATAAAATACAATTTATCAGTGTAATTCTCTGTGGTGTAATTATACCGCGTTTATACTTATAAGGCCCTCCTCGCTTATTCGTTATATTTCAACCTCTTGTTTTTTTTATGGATTAATCATCTGTTTGACTTGTTGCAGTTGCACTTTGAGGTGCGGGGAGGCCCCGAGGCCTAAATTGACAGTTTTTGACGTTGCATTGACTTGACAAACAGAGCGCCAACACCAATACAACAACCACGGAATTTGGAAGTATCACCATTCCAAGTAAAACATTCACGGCCTAGTGTAATAAATGGAATCGAAATTTTTATTGGGTGTTTAGAACCTCTTCTCTCTAGCAATTTATTATATTTTCCATGATTTTTCACCATGGTTTCTTGATTTCATCTTCTTATTGTCTCATTCTATGGTCTCATTCATAGATAAGGTCTCATTCACAAATCTGGGGATAAGCTGCCACGTTGGCAGCACTGACAGCTGACAGGAAAACTTCAACTGTCAACGGTTTTCTTCTGCTCCTGCGTTCCTGTGTTAGTTCAAGCCAAAGCAAACTCGTTTGAAATCAAAGTTCACCGTTTCCTGGTCTAATAAGTTATTATTTGATGAAGTACAATGTTCTACATTTTATTTATAAGTATATATGCTGTGTGTGTGCTCCCATTATTCATTAGAAATAATTGACCGTGAGAAGTGTTTCATTGCACAATTTATTGATGAAGATGAGAAACCCATCCAGGTTTGGTTTCAGTCTTGGATTAAAACTCCACCCTATAAAAGATTTGAAGTCAAACAAGAAATCATAACAAAATTGCCAGGAAGCAAAAATGTAAGTACTAGGCTCGGTACTAGGCCAAAAAATGGAAAAAATGAAAGATTTTTGCCTACGAGAAAATGTGCTGGTTGTGAGTGGTGAGTACCTGCCCCCATATATACCTTGAAATATTATAATATGGGAGTTCGTCACGTTCAAGGATAATGCTACACAGTCGATTTTTGAGAGGTACGTGTCCGTTTATTTGAATTCTGAAAAACAGGCTTGAATAGAGAAATTTACCTTGCCTAGATTAGATTGAGATGCGATGGCATCAGTGTTCCAACACATGGTTATTGTTACAGGTACCTACCTACCCAATAACCTACCTACGCCCCACTGGCGGGGGGCTACTACAGAGGACTACTGACAGTAGTTATTAGGTACTACTAGTCGTACGTACTACTTCCAGTGGTTACTACTGGCTGTAGTCGTACCTACTATTGCAGTAGTAAGTCCAAAATACTACTGGGAGTAGTTACTACTGGCTGTAGTCGTACTACTGCAGTAGTAGGTCCAAAATACTACTGGGAGTGGTTACTACTGGGAGTAGTTACTACTGGATGTAGTGGTTACTACTGTTGCAGTAGTAGGTCCAAAATACTACTTGGAAACTACTGGCAATTTCAGTAGTTTCCAAGTAGTTTCTTTCTGTAGTTTTCAGTAGTATTTTTCCGTACGGGCAGCGGCTGAAATTTTTCAAAGTCATTGGTGTCAATTCCTAGTTCCTGATGATCATTAGATTTCTGCGCATCTTCTGTGTTGCTTATTTGGAAACCTCTATTATCTGCTATAGCTTCAACTTTCTTCGTGTCCCCTGCAACCCCCTCACCCCGTACTTCGCGGAACTTTTGGCATGTTTATCTCCCAACAAGTTTGAACACAGCCCTGCCCTTGAATGAAAAATTGAGATCCCGCCATTTTCCTCTAGACCCTCATTCACTGGACTACAACCATTATTGGCGTTACAAATAAACGTAAAAGAAAAATTGCCAGAATGGTTTGCGAATTGGTAAAATGTGTTTTCTTACCAATCCTGCGATCGAGCCGCCTATGAGCGGGACGAACTCGTACCGGTCGGGGATTTCCCTGCCGTACGAGCTCGATTGAACGGCCATGTGCAGCTTCGTCCTTCTGGACTGCGGCGAGGAACACCCATATGTTGGGGTGGGCCCTTCCAACCATTCGGTTGAGGGTCCCGTGATACGCCTCCACCATATTGTTCGTTCGTATTCTCCGAGGGGTTGACCACCCAAGAAATTTGTGTACACCATTTACTAAATTTACAAAATTTACCAAACATTTACTACATTTACTAAATATTTACCCACATTTACCAACATTTACCAACATTTACCAACATTTACCAAACATTTACCACATTTACTGATATTTACCAAACATTTACCACATTTACCAACATTTACCAACATTTACCAAATATTTACTATATTTACCAACATTTACTAAACATTTACCACATTTATAAATGAAATCCACTAGTAAAAAGCATAAGATGAACTACCCAAGTACTGAAATGTACGAAAACAATAATGGGTAGTAGGTATAAATAAATATATATATACTAAGCATAAATATATATATATAAATAAGCATATCAAATAAGCACTTGCCCAGATTTTTGAGGAGTTGCTAAGCAGACCATCCCTGACAACGCCTATGGAATTCAAGCAAATGCTTATGCTTATTCTCTATCAATACTACCCAATTACTAATAATCACCGGAATACCAACTGGAAAATAGGTACCTAACGAAAAAAATATCGTCGTACTGATTAAGTCAGCTATACTTGTCTCCCGAGTAATTTTGTGTTACCTGTTACCAGTGTCAAGGGCAGAGTTTTTGACTACACATCATTAGAAATTGGAACTCGTCAGAGAATTTCCTGTGAGAAAAATGGAAACCACAGACGTGATAAGTACCTAGTTGACTTTTTCTCATCCATTGAACGAAAAATGAACACAACAATTCCAACATTTATCAAAAACATTCTAAATTTCTAAAATTTCATGGAATCGACTACAAAACGTATCGTTTGGGGATTTGAAAAATCTGTTGTGGGCGACACAAAACTTTTCCGACTAGTATCCAGAAACCCTTGGAAATTTTTGTTCGATGTGTTTCTTCAGGTATAAAGTTGGAGTTCGAAAGGTAGATTGGAATACATTTACAGGAAATTGACAATTGGTTCAGAAAATCATTCGATTTCCCCAAAAATACTCAAAGCCTTTTCCAAACCATTTCATCATGAAAGTCGTCGATTAAGGCTTCATTTTGAGATCCATCATTGTGGTCTTTTCTCGGCTATGAGTTGGTTTTCTCGTTTTCAGCTATAAACCTCGGAAATTGAGAGGATGAACTGTTGGAAAATGTCTGAGAACCAGTAAACTCTTGTTGAATTTTTTTTTGTGAAAATCCGTTCACAAAATGAAGATTTGGAACTTGAAAACTCAAAAAGCATGAGTCCGTTCCCTAAAATTTTCGTCTCAAAAATCGGTCCAATCTTTTCTCCAAGACTGGCAGCAAGTCTGCACCTAAAATGAATATTTTGTGGGGCTTACCGCATGTCGAAGTTTGCTCTGCAGTTTTTTTTTGAAATTACGGAATGTGCAATTTCAATTCTGGATAAACCATCGTCGGACAACTGAAACCGCGTCGCATCTGAAAATAGGCCTACACGACACGCAGGAAGAGAGTGTCTGAGTTGAGTTCTGCACCAAACCCTTTTCGTCCTGGTCAAACCCCGCGCAAGCGGCAGCGTCCCTTCCGGGTGGTAACGGCCAGGAGAAAATTTTGAAATTTGTAACGTCTTGCTGAGAAATGGTGGAAAAGTCCAACTGAAGACTCAATTTGAATATTTTGGCTTGTTGCTCCTTGTCGAATTTGGTTCCAATCCATCGGATAGATTTTGAATAAATAATTAATGTCAAAGCTTCGAATTTCGATATTTTCCAATGACTGACAAGTGAGCTGACAAGTGACAGTTGGAGAAATAGGTACTCGGAACTGTTCTGAATACAACTGATTCAGGGCTTCCAAATAGGTAACATATTGTCAAGTTCCATGAGATACAGCTTCTGTCGTTCTTTGGTAATGACACTTCCGTTTCACAGATGGCAGTCAAAAATTAATCAGCTCATTTGACGGCAAGGCCCTGTCTGTATACGTATACCAAATTTCAAGTCGATCGGGTCAACGGTTCGGCATCAGCTATCGTGTCGGAACGTTTTCCCTGCACCATCACATAATCGGCGGAATCATGAAATATAAATAGCTTGAAAATGAGAATGATAACACGTAACAAGGGTAAGTTCTAAGTTCCATGAAAATCGTTCCACTAATAAGAGATTCCAATATGGCGGCCAAGATGGCGGCGAGATAATGAAATTTAGTTCAAAAATAAGAATGTTCATACGAAACAAGAATAAGTTCTAAGCTTCATGACAATCGTTTCACTACTAAGAGATTTCAATATGGCGGCCAAGATGGCGGCGGAATCATGAAATTTAGCTTGAAAATGAGAATGATCACACGTAACAACGGTAAGTTCTGAGTTCCATGAAAATCCAATATATCGAATAAATCCGATATGGCGGCCAAGATGGCAGCGGGATCATAAAAATCAGCTTGAAAATATAATTGTTTATACAAGGCAAGAATAAGTTCCAAGTTTGATGTCAATCGTTCCACTGATAAGAGATTTCAATATGGCGGCCAAGATGGCGGCGCAACCATTAAACCCAATCTGCCCACTGGCCACCCTTGAGAGCCTGAGCTATCCATAGGAAAAAGTTTCAGGGCTCTATGTTAATTTCCCGAGGAGGAGTTCAACTTCTTAGAAGTGCACAGTGAATCTTTGTTTTTTGATAAATAATGATGATAACTATGTATGGTTGAAAGAAAAAATGCCCATTGGCCACCCTTGGGGACATCAGCTATCATTCAAAAAAAGTCCCAAGGCTCTAACTTCATTTCCCGAGGAGGAGTACAACTTCTCAATTTCTACACGGACAGACAGACAGACAGACAGACAGACAGACAGACAGACAGACAAACCGGCCATATGAGCATCATTTTCTTACGAAAATGCGCTAAAAATTATGTTAGAATAACTGAAAAACTACAACATTGACCAAACACTTACAAATAACATTAATCACAATTTACCAAGCATTTATAAAAATCCGCTAAACATTCACTAGAATTGACTGTTATCCACGGAAATTTACCAAACATTTACCATATTTACAAACATTTACCAAATATTTACCAACATTTACCAAATATTTACCACATTTACTAACATTTACCGAATATTTACCATATTTACCAACATTTACAAACATTTACCAACATTTACTAACATTTACCAACATTTACCAACATTTACCAAATATTTACCACATTTACCAAACATTTACCAACATTTACTCGAACTTGTACACCACATTTACTAGGTGGTCAACCCCTCGGTATTCTCCGCCTAAAGACGGAGATGTTGACGTTCTGCCAGGTAAAGATGTAACGCCTAAATTCAGCGGCTAGGGCGGCTTCTACATGGGGCACCAGGAACTGGTGGCAGGCCGTGACACCTTCATCAAATAGGTTATCGGGCAGCAGGGGCAAAGCCATCGCCATCTTCACCGCCTGCTTGATGTCGGCATGCACATCCCGCCTGCCAACCAGTCCTATCTGGCGTGCTTTGAAATTAAAAACAGAAATATTATAGCTGATCCAATGATTCTCTATAGCTGAGTTTGGAAATAAAAAAAAAGAGTGGGTTTAAAAAATAATAATAATAAAGACGAAATAATAATAATAATAAGGTGAGTTCAGAAGAGCAGCATCTTATCTGGTGGTAATAATTATAATTACCTTTTTTGTACACCGCTCTGGCGAAGTGAAACCAGCAGCCCAATATACGAGCTGCTGGCAACACTTCCCTTATGGCGCGCCGAAGGGCGCGTTCGTAGTCTGCCATCACGGTTCTGATCCTACCGCGACCGCCCAACACTTCCTCCACCTTCCTTAGGACAACTTCATATGCCGCCCTTGTCTTACTTTCCATAAGACAATACATAAGGGGATAAAGCTGCAAAAGAGTAGAGTAAATACTTGACTATCTATCGAAGAAGTTGCAATTGCAGGTGCCTTAATAGTATCTCAATTTCAAGTCAAATGAGTCAGAAAAGTCAAGAGGCTCCCGCATTTTAAGTTCCATATTCTTGAAACTCTATCTTCAGTTTCTTGTTTGAGAACAATATTCATATTTGTTTTCCCCAAAGTCCCTAGATTTACTGGTGACATGCGGCGTGCCGTTCCTGTCCTGCGCGCAAATTTTTTACTCGCCCATACACTAACGCACCTTCAGAATTGCAGCGGTAAAGTGTTACAGATGGGTTTATCAATAATTGGAAAATTCAAATACAGGGTTTTTCACCAGCAAACCGACATAGCTTAAAGGTACATTCAGGTTTTTCTGGAGAAACAGGATCTGGATTTGAAATTTCTAGCGCTTTTCGTTTTGAAGTTACAGGATGAATCATAAATTTGGTCGATTTTTTTAATCAGTCATATCATTTGAACTTCTTGATATATTTGGTTGAAATTGTATATAGGTATATTCTATTACTAATAGTTGACACATCTCATTATCAACCTGTTCAAAAATTCCAGGGCCGGACTCGGAAATGAATTTCCAATGTTTTCGTCAAAAAAAAAACCCGTATTTTTTTGCAAAAGTTCTTAGTGGAACGAAAAGTTTCGGTACAGCTTTTGAAAATTTTTAATTCGCCTCGAGTATACTGCAAATACCTGAGACACATGATGACTACGAATAATCAACCTGCGATTTGAAACACAAAAGTGGCTGACTCGGCGCGTGAGAATTTCAGATTTTCAAACTTTACACGTCACGCCAAGCCTGACGGAAAGATGACAGTTCCGTACCTAGAAACTGTATGTAGGTATATCTCAAACGCATAACAACCGAGATTAAGCCTTCAAAGTTCACCTTTTTTCTTTTTTAAAAATTGATATTCCGTAAACGGTCGAAGTGAGAGAGCCTTTCATTTGGCACAAGTTACTTTACGGTTATCATCTACCCACATGTCAAATTTCATTCAAATTCAAACAGTGGCGACGTAGTTACAGAGGTCGTTATTAAAAAAAAAGTTGCCAAAAATCGATTTTCATAACTCCACCGTCACTGGTTCAATTTAATCGAAATTTGACAGGTGAGTAGACGGTATCCGTAAGGTAACATATGCCAAATTAAGGCTCCCTCACTTGAACCGTTTGCGAAATATCAATTTTTGAAAAAGAAAAAAGTTGAAACTTTGAAAGCTTATATCTCGGTTATTATGTGTTTATTCAGATATATAGTTTCTAAATACGGTCTTCTTCTTTTTTGATTCTCTATCGATTCTCAAAGTTTTTCTACTAAAACCATCCTGCACAGCATCTGTTGCTCCATAGAGTGAGTCTTGAAAAAGACCTCCCTGCACGGTTAATCCTGGACCAAGCAGGTACATAATAGATCTATTTATGCGATAAGAATGTTATATAAAAGGTTTAGGTAGGTACTTCGTTTTCCCTTGTTGCCATCGCTCCAAGCTAACCACCTTATTGTACTACTCTCTACTGGTATTTTTTGTGATAGGTATACTCACTTGCCCTCGGTAGGAAAGGTGGATGATAAATAATTGGTAAGCCCTGGGAGTTCGTGGCACAACCCTGAAGGTGGCGTCCATGTGCAGATCGACATGTGGTACTTCCCCCGGTATGTTAGCTACGGCCAGTACCGAAGGAGATACCATATAAAGAGCCTTTTCGACATGGCCGACTTCAACCAGTCCACCGTAAAAAGGCCTTCCGGCTGGGCCGAGCTCAATGGCGAATCTTCGGTTCCTAAATAAGAAAATGTTCCATTGCATGCTATGAGGTACCTATCTATTTACAGAATGATCCAGTGAGAGGAGTTACCGCCCTAATGCTGAAAATTTCCCCGTTGCATTGGAATAATTCTGCAGGAAAAAATCTTTTTTTAACTACTAGTCGTAAAGTACATCATTTTTGACCTGCCGTTGAATCGCAATGTCGTTTTTGTAGTAGTTAAAAAAAAAATATATAAACTACGGTAGATAAAACCATCATAGCTTCGATCCCTTAAAGCCCTCAGCTGCGCTTCGGGATTTAATCTGGTCCCTCAGCTATGATGTTCTTTTATCTACCTAGGTTTATAATATTATACTATTACTTGCAACCAATTTGTAATTGATAGATCAGTACCTAGAGGGGTGCGTTAAGTTGGCCCCCTCATTTTCGAATCTCGAAAATTCGACTGCGGCATCGTAAAATGCTCGCAAGATGCTGGCGAATGCTGTATTATTTTCCAAAAATGCTCGGCCCGATTCGCCAAAAAAACAATTTTCATTTGGGGGGCCAACTTTACGGTAGCCTCCCACTTTCGAGTTTTGAAAATTTCACGACGGCATCGTGAAATGCTTGCGAAATGCTGGCGAATGCTGTATTTTTTTTGAAAAATGCTGGGCCCAAATCGACACAAAAGCCCTTCGAATTTGGGGGGCCAGCTTAACGATAGCCCCCCACTTTCGAATTTTGGAAATTTCACGACGGCATCTTAAAATGCTCGCGAAATGCTGGCGAATGCTGTATTTTTTTCGAAAAATGCTGGGCCCAAATCGACACAAAAGCCCATCAAAGTTGGGGGGCCAGCTTAACGCTAGCCCCCTACTTTCGAATTTTGGAAATCTCACGACGGCATCTTAAAATGCTCGCGAAATGCTGGCGAATGCTGTATTTTTTCGAAAGATGCTCAGCCCGATTCGCAAAAAAAAATTATTTGGGGGGCCAACTCAACGGTAGCCCCCCCACTATCGAATTTTGGAAATTTAACCACGGCATCTTGAAATGCTCGTGAAATGCCGGGGAATGCTGTATTTTTTTCAAAAAATGCTAGGCCCAAATCGACACAAAGGTCCTTTGGAGTTGGGGGGTCAACTTAAAGCTAGCCCCCCGCTTTCGAATTCTGGGAATTTCACGACGGCATCGCAAAATGCTGGCGAATGCTTTATTTATTCCAAAATATGCTCTACCCTGTTCATCACGATTTCCCATCCTGTTATTCCTGTGCGATGTAGACGGTCCTGTTTAGATAACGGTTAATGACTGTTTGAATCATGGTCTGCTTTCTAATCATTCAATAGCGATAAGCGCAAGTGAGGCACCACTACCAACTGGAAGTGAGGATACTCAGTTCAAATGGCAAAATTGAACCTAGACCTTCAATCTAAATGTTATATCAAATTGCTAATTAACTTGAAAAGACGGAGTCAAATTGGTAAAATAAGGCGTTGCGGAATCAACCGCTGTGGGTTTATTCCTCCACATTAATTCACCATTCAGGTCTTTTTCGAAAGCTGCAAGGATGTACTTTGGTTTTAGCTCATTGAAATTTTCAAAATCAAAAAAAAAAATTCAAATATTGAATTCAAATTTCGAAATTCAAAAATTTCTTTGAATTTTGGTAATGTCTATGGGCTCAGACCAAAGTACATCCTTGTAGCTTTCCAACGAGCATCTGAATGGTAAGTTTCTGTCCAGAAATAAAACCACAGCGACTGATTCCGCAACTAGTATATTGGAAATAGAATATCTGCTGGAATTAATTCAAACAAAAACGATTTTTTTACCATGGCTAGTTTTCAGTTCCCTCTTCAACATATCAAAAGTCCTCAACTCTGGGACTGCTACAAATTAGTATACAGGGTGAAAGTTTATTATTTTTCCTTATTTCCTTTCTTTCTCAAAAAACTTATGACTGAAAAAAACGGTTTTAGGCTAGTTTGATATGCCATAGTCTTCCAATAAACATATGAAAAATATATCGCTCAGCAACTGCTGTGTATGAAGTTACAGGGTGAAAACCAGTTTTCATCTTAATTTTTTTTTTCTTAGCGGAACTGATCTAGATTGGAGCCGGGTCCAGTTCTTTTGCAAGCTTATAATGTCATACTGAACATATAAAAAGGATACATTTCTGCAACTGCTGCTTTTCATTTTACAGGGTGAAAAGTCATTTTCACGTTTTAATTTTTTTCTTGGTGAAATTGGCTCACACATCAATTTCGACTGATTCTTCTGTAAACCTGAAGTTTCAAGTCAAACATATCAAAATAATACATTTCTGCTACAGCTACGTTTTTTTTTATTAATTTAAATGTTTGGGTATATTCGGGTATACCGTCCGTTTTTTTTTCTAGGCCCCAGCTTATAGCGCCTTTATTATGGGTTTTACATCCAACATATTATATATTTTTGAAATCAGAAGAACAAAATCTATCGATTGATGATATGTCAAACTATTTTTGACAGATGTCATTTTTTGACAATTGACGGAATAGTACTTGTGACACACCATTTTAAAGCTCATAAAATTCTTAGGAGAACCGTGTTTCAATTTCTAGAATAGGATGTCTTTTACAGCTTCTGGAGGTCTTTGAATAGGAAAAATTGTTAAAATTCAGAAATACCTACTCAATAACTAAAAGGTATTTTTAATATCAACTGATGATAATATTCTGATTTTTAATCGTCCAAATACTCCAAATTAGCGGGAGACTCTATAAATACCTTATCTTTCAGATAGGCTCATAAAAAAAAATCGAGGGTGTCATACCTGGCCACCTCGGATACTATCGCGTTGGGCTGGCAGTTGCAATTCACCGGTCGTTGAATCTCCCATTTAAGGAATAAGGAGACGGTCATTTCAAGTAACTTCTTCAGGACATGTTTCGTTTCATTGTGATTATTTATTGATTATTATCATCAGTTATTATTAGAAATGCCTGTTTTGCCTATACTTACGTAGTTATTGAGTATTTCTGAATTTCAACATTTTTTCCTATTTGAAGACCTGTAGAAGCTGTGAAAGACATCCTATTCTAAAAATGAAGACACAGTTTTCCTCAGAATTTAATGGGCTTTAAAATGATATTTCACAGTACTATTCTGTCAATTGTCAAAAAATGACATCTGTCAAAAATAATTTGACATACCATCAATCGAAAGATTTTGTTCTTCTGATTTCAAAAATATATAATATGTTGGGTGTGGAACCCATGATAAAGGCGCTACGCGCTGGGGCCTAGAAAAAAAAACGGACGGTATTGCATCAAAAATTCAAAAAATCTTGGAACGCAACCAAACATTTAAATTTGTTAATAAAAACGTGGCTGTAGCAGAGATATATAATTTTGATATGTTTGACTAGAAACCTCAAATTTACAGAAAAACCAGACGCAATTGTTGTGTGAGCCGATTTCATCAAGAAAAAAATTTAAACGTGAAAATGACTTTTCACCCTGTAAAATGAAAATCAGCAGATGCAGAGATGTGTCCTTTTCATATGTTCATTATGACATTATCAGCTTGCAAAAGAACTGGAACCGGCTTCCATCTAGATCAGTTGAAAAATAGTTTTCACCCTGTAATTTGATACGCAGCAGTTGCTGGGTGGTATATTTTTTATATGTTCATTGGAAGACTATGGCCTATCAAACTAGCCTGAAAACCTTTTTTTTCGGTCATCAGTTTTTCAAGAAAAAAGAAAGTAAAGAAAAATAATGAACTTCCACCCTGTATACTGATTTGTAGCAGTCTCAGAGTTGAGGACTTTTGATATGTTGAATAATGGACTGTAAGCTTGCCATGGTGCAAAAATCGTTTTTGTTTGAATTAATTCCAGCAATGCACCTATTTTTTTCTATTTCCAATATACTAAACGTCCTATTTTACCAATTCAACTCCATCCTTAATGCCGTATCAAGGCTAAAGGGGAGTGAAATTGAGTACCAAGTGTGCGACAGAGGAAATACATCAAAAGTAATCAAATGTTTTTGAGAAAACTATTGGTCCGATTTTGGATCTGAAAAAAGGGTTATACTCAAATTTCAATTCTATTTGATGCACTAGTCAAAAAAAATCTGCAAAAAAATTCAAAAAAATTTTTGGAATTTTTTTCAATTTCACAATTGATTATTAATTTTTTTGAACACACTACCAATCTGACTGACGCACATAACTGACGTAGCTCACGTGCCCCGTGACAGATAACGCACATCTGACTGACGTTGCCCCGATCAGCTGTTCAAGACGGAGCTGCGTGACGTCAGTGGAAATGGTCTATTATGGTTGTTGATTACACTGCTGGGATTTTCTACGGGACTGAAGATACAGTCTAATCCACGCAATCACTGTGCTATACGATAGAAGTATTGTTTACCGCGGACTATAAAATATTGTACGATGATACCGGACGGGGAATGCTTGCGCTTGCACGTGGCGGCGCGCGATTAACTTCAAAGGGAAATTTTCAAAATTGATTTCGGTCGATACTAACAATGTTTTTTTGAATTTTGGAAAAAGGTTGATATACAATATTCACCACAGAATAAAGTGAATTTTGAAAACCTTCTAAAATTTGGAATACTTCTATCGTATGGCACAGTGATTGCGTGGATTAGACTGTATCTTCAGTCCCATAGAAAATCCCAGCAGTGTAATAAGCAGCCATAATAGACCATTTCCACTGACGTCACGCAGCTCCGTCTTGAACAGCTGATCCGGGGCAACGTCAGTCAGATGTGCGTTATCTGTCACGGGGCACGTGAGCTACGTCAGTTATGTGCGTCAGTCAGATTGGTAGTGTGTTCAAAAAAATTAATATTCAATTGTGAAATTGAAAAAAAAATTGAAATTTTTTTTTGAATCTTTTTGCAAAATTTTTTTGACTAGTGCATCAAATAGAATTAATATTTGAGTTTAACCCTTTTTTCAGATCCAAAATCGGACCAATAGTTTTCTCAAAAACATTTGATTACTTTTGATGTATTTCCTCTCTGTCGCACACTTGGTACTCAATTTCAGTCCCCTTTAGCCTTAATACGGCATTAAGGATGGAGTTGAATTGGTAAAATAGGACGTTGCGGAATCAGTCGCTGTGGTTTTATTACTCGACAGAAACTTACCATTCAGGTCACGTTGGAAAGCTACAAGGATGTACTTTGGTCTGATCCCATAGACATTTCCAAAATTCAAAGAAATTTTTGAACTTCGAAATTTGATAAATAAGTAAAAATCCATTGGTCTTGAAGTGGTGTTGTATAAAGTAGAAGGTATATATTGAAATAATCTTGAAACTACACCACAATTTTTCTATTTTTCTTTTACCAACCGGTTTCGCCTTTCGGCATCGTCAGGGTTTGTATAATATTTAAAATATTTTCTTTTTCGGAGAAAGTTGTAAAAGTTTTGACATTCGTATGTCAAAGAAAAATAGAAAAATTGTGGTGTAGTTTCAAGATTATTTCAATATATACCTTCGAAATTTGAATTCGAATTTTGAATTTTTTTTCGATTTTGAAAATTTCAATGAGCTCAAACTAAAGTACATCCTTGTAGCTTTCGAAAGAGACCTGGATGGTGAGTTTCTGTCGAGGAATAAACCCACAGCGATTGATTCCGCAACGCCTTATTTTACCAATTTGACTCCGCCCTTTTAAGTAAATTAACAATTTGATATAACATCTATTGATTGAAGGTCTAGGTTCAGTTTTGCCATTTGAACTGTCCATCCTCACTTCCAGTTGGTAGTGGGGCCTCACTTGCGCCTTGCGCTTATCGCTATTGAATGATTAGAAAGCAGACCATAATTCAAACAGTCATTAACCGTTTTCTAAACAGGACCGACTACATCGCATAGGAATAATAGGATGGGAAATCGTGATGAACAGGGTAGAGCATATTTTGGAATAAATACAGCATTCGCCAGCATTTCGCTATGCCGTCGTGAAATTCCCAGAATTCGGAAGTGGGGGGCTAGCTTTAAGTTGACCCCCCAACTTCAAAGGACCTTTGTGTCGATTTGGGCCTAGCATTTTTCGAAAAAACAGCATTCCCCGGCATTTCACGAGCATTTTACGATGCCGTGGTGCAATTTCCAAAATTCGAAAGTGGGGGGACTACCGTTGAGTTAGCCCCCCAAATATTTATTTTTTTTGCGAATCGGGCTGAGCATTTTTAAAAAAAAATACAGCATTCGCCAGCATTTCGCAAGCATTTTAAGATGCCGTCGTGAGATTTCCAAAATTCGAAAGTGGGGGGCTAGCGTTAAGTTGGACCCTCCAACTTCGAAGGACTTTTGTGTCGATTTGGGCCCAGCATTTTTTGAAAAAAATACAGCATTCGCCAGCATTTCGCGAGCATTTCAAGATGCCGACGTGAGATTTCCAAAATTCGAAAGTGGGGGGCTATCGTTAAGCTGGCCCCCCAAATTCGAAGGGCTTTTGTGTCGATTTGGGCCCAGCATTCTTAAAAAAAAATACAGCATTCGCCAGCATTTCGCGAGCATTTCACGATGCCATTGTGAAATTTTCAAAACTCGAAAGTGGGGGGGCTACCGTTGAGTTGGCCCCCTAAATGAAAATTGTTTTTTTGGCGAATCGGGCCGAGCATTTTTGAAAAAAAATACAGCATTCGCCAGCATCTTGCGAGCATTTTACGATGCCGCAGTCGTATTTTCGAAATTCGAAAATGAGGGGGCCAACTTAACGCACCCGTCATAGAGCACGCATGGGACAGGTCAGTTCACATGCGTTCAATGCTCGTGGAAACTGACGGCTGGACCAGCTTGTTTATATGACAACGGCGTTCTTATAGATTGTTGACTCTGACAATAGTTGGTGGTTGGATTGACAGCGTTGACGGTGTCACCTTTTTCCTTTGTCATGATGAAGAAAATTTATGTAATAATATTTC
Organism: Anaspis maculata; assembly: GCA_949128115.1. Classification (NCBI taxonomy): domain Eukaryota; kingdom Metazoa; phylum Arthropoda; class Insecta; order Coleoptera; family Scraptiidae; genus Anaspis; species Anaspis maculata. Next base: position 14,795,410 of record OX421964.1, read on the forward strand.
TTCCTATTGTAAATCAGTTCTATTGTTGCGAGTAAAATCGTATACATGCCTTGGCGGGAACCTGCATCCCACCTTCTGGCATAGCGTCCGCTGTAATGAAGTGTGTCCCGCCTCGGCATGTAATATACTATAACGCAACAATTTTTCCCGTAGGATTTCTAGCAGGGGGGGGAGCTTTCATTGGATCACCTATATAATATATAATATTGTTGAGGAAAAGAAACTTGCTGTTCATTTCTTAGGGCCTGGTCTAGGTCCTCAAGACTTCTAGGCATGGGCGGCAAACCTCGTCGCCTCGCCCTCCTCATGAGGCACTCGTTTGGGCCGCTATAGTGTCCCAATGTGCAGCCATCGCGCTCGGCCTGCAGGCTGGTCTCATTAAATATGGTAAGGAGATCAGTGGTTTCCTCCATGGCCCGTGTCCTCAGTACATCCCGATGATGGAAGGTGCGATACGCCACCCAGGCTTCCCTGGTTAGACACGCCAAGGTATGGGGTTGGCCGCTTATCTGAACATCGCCCAGCGCCGACCATTTCAGGCGTGCACGGCAAGTCGCTGACCAGCATCTATCAATAGATGAAAATGATTGATGAAGACAAAAATGTAAAACCAAATTACAAAACTCCTAAAAATTATACTTAAAATGTAACGATAGGCCAGGCGGTAGGTCATTCTGGATGGAAAAAATTCCGACCAAAGCTTTTATGGTGTCAAACTCTTCGTAAGGTCAGTAGGTATCTACCAGTGAGTTTCCGCCCAAAAACGAGTTGTGCTAATTCCTCCACATCTGCCCAAAGGTAAAAGATGTCTTCAAGGTGCAAAAAGACCTGTTAAACCCCAGTACTTTTTCATTTTATTTGCCTCAATGCAAACGTACAACTCTAACGCAAACATTGGAAGCATTTGTCATCATCTCTGTGCCAGTCTTATTGTTGAAAAAAAAGATTTCTTTGTGCGGGTCAGATAAATCACATTTAATTGTTTTTCCACACAAGAAAACGATGGAGCAACATGTATTTTGGATGTTTTCTGATAACTTGTACTCACTGAGCCCATTTATGGCGTTAAAAATTCAATAACAGCATTTTGGATAATGTTGCCCGCTAAGAAGAGAATAATTTTTACCCGTCTGTTCAGCAGGATTTTTTTCAATTTTACCAAACACCGTTCTCGAAAATTTTATAGGAAATGACAAGCTGGAACTGTTTTCTAATGATATTATATCTGACTTAACCGCGGCACGCTTTTTGGGAGTGTAGGAAACTGATTTCTTTCGAGCGGTTCTATTTTACCCGCGTGCGGCCATGCCTACTTGACATAGACCGGACTGATTACACAAGCTTGGAAATGTACTCTCTTCCAGTTTTGAAACACGACCATTAATGATAAAATAATGTATGATTTCTTCATAAATCAATGTACAAAGTCGCAATAATAATGGTCGCGTTTTAAAGCTGGAAAAGAGTACATTTCCAAGCTCGTGTAATCAGTCCGGTCTATGTCAAGTAGGCACGGCCGCACACGGGTGAAACAGGACCTCTCGAAAAGAAAATAGTTTTTTTAGACTTTCAAGTGCGTGCCGCGGTTAAGCCAGGCACGATATCGTTAGAGAAGAGTTTGAGCTTTCCATTCCTTATAAAATTTTCGCAAACGGTGTTTGGTAAAATTGAAAAAATTGCTGCTCAACAGGCGGGTGAAAATTATTCACTTTTTTGCTGGCAACATCTTCAAAAATGCTGTTATTGAAATTTTAATGCCATAGATGGGCTCAGTGAACACAAGTCATTAGAAAACATCCAAAATACATGTTGCTCCATCGTTTTCTTGTGTGGAAAAACAATTAAATGTGATTTATCTGATCCGCACAAAGAAATCTTTTTTTTCAACAGTAAGACTGGCACAGAGATGATGACAGATGCTTCCAATGTTTGCGTAAGAGTTGTACGTTTGCATTTAGGCAAATATAACAAAAAAGTACGGAGGTTTAACAGGTCTTTTTGCACTTTCGAGGCATCCTTTACCTTCGCGCAGATGTGGAGGAATCAGCACAACTCGTTTTTGGGCGGAAACTCAGTGGTAGATAACTACTGACCTTACGAAGAGTTTGACACCATAAAAGCTTTGGTCGGAGTTTTTTCCAGATTGTAGTGATTTTACCGACATACCGCCTGGCCTACGAGTAAGTATTTTGAAAATTAAATTATTTCTGGTATTGATACAAAAAAAAGCTTTCAGCCTATAAACCAAAATAGGTACTTATAACAGTTACGGCGATGTAATAGTCCAGTCATTATGTCTTTTCGTTTCGGAGAAATTGGTAGAGGGCTGAAATGTGGTACACACGTTCCTACAGTGGTCGTAAATGACCTGTAAAAAGTCCCCTAAAATCCGAGCTTGGGAACCCATGATAATGGCCATCAAGTGTTAAAAGTCAGTTTTTTCGGCGAAGACGTCAAGGCATCATGCCAAGATTGTCTTTTTTGCCATTGAGTGATTGCCTGTTACCATTTCGACAATTCCCGTACACTGTTTCAACTTTCGCATGGAGGGCGGACCCAAGATGGCGGCCAAAAAGGAAAAACCGTTGACTATCTTATTTTCGAAACTAGCAGAATTGGAGACTTACTGACTTACTTCAATACTTTCGAAAATGAGATAGTCAACTGTTTTACATTTTACAAAAAATACAATCTTGGGATGATGCCGTGACGTCTTCGTCGAAAAAACTGGCTTTCAACACTTGATGGCCATTATCATGGGTTCTCAAGCTCGAATTTTGGGGGACTTTTCACAGGTCATTTATAACCATTGTAGGAACGTGTGTACCAAATTTCAGCCCTCTACTAATTTTTCCAAAGTTGGTAGGCAAGATGGCAGGAGTAGGAGAGATATTTTATTAAGCAAAGAATAGCACAAGGCCGAGTCGCCTTTATTGAAAAGCAACCACTCATGTTCAGGAACGATAAATGTGGGGGAAATACTTGTTAAACCTGCTCAATGGAATTTAGGAAGATCTTAACAAGAAAAAGCATTCTGGTAATTAAATTTCCGGAGAAAACTTAAAACTTACCGGAGATATGTTGTTCCTCCGAAATCTTTATCTTTGATGTAAAGCTTTCCAGTGTCACGATTGCCGTGGAAAAACATGACACAGTCAGAACGATTTCCCGTTACTCTTTCCATGGTTTTTCCAACTTTTTCACAAACTTCACTGAACGATAAATAACAAAGCGCGAAAGTGCGAGATGTCAACAATGGGGCGGGAAAGCTCTCTGTGCCCAACTTCACTTAGTGGTAAAAGTAGGCAAAGAGCGACAACTTCATTATTGTCTACATGAGCGTGAATTTCAAAAAGTTCATGGTCACACTGCAGATTACTCAAAGTAATAACGGTGGGGAATCCGGGCAATGAAAAATTTTGAAAATAAAAAATTAGATCGTCATTCTCAGACCAATCAATTTTCAATTGTAGGGACATATCGCAGTTGAATGGTCCGGGAGAATTGTGTTTTGAGCCAATAAAATATCATTTTTATTTGATTTAGGGCCAGTTTTTCAATAGCGGTATAAACTCGGTATTAATAAGCTATTCTTGGTATATTCACCTTGGTTACTTTTGTCGACATGCACTTTATTCCAATGTTTATACTCGGAATAACGCTATACCACTATTGTAAAACTGGCCCCGAGGGGTCGACCACGGCCAGAAATGCGGGACAAAAAACCTCCAAATGGTCTGAAACCTCCAATACCTCCACGGATCTCCACAGATCTCCATAGATCTCCACAGATCTCCATAGATCTCCACGGATCTCCAGAGATCTCCCACAGATCTCCACGGATCTCCAGAAAACCTCGACGGATCTCCACAAAACCTCCAGGGATCTCCACAAAACCTCCACGGATCTCCAAGGCAAGGGACAGAAAACCTCCACAGTGGTCGACCCCTCGACTGGCCCTTAGTCTCTTTAGAGTTTTTTTTTTCAATTTTATTGTTAATTGTAGTAGGTGGTACCCAGTAAACACACATACGTTTAAAACACGTGGTCATATGAACATAACCGAACGTTAGATGTGAGTGGTAATCTTTCGTTGATGCAACCCAAAAATGTCGCTCGGATCCAAGTAGAAATCAACGTTGTGATCAACGTTGAAACCGATGTTGTGATCAACGTTGAGGAAAAACGTTAAAATAGCATTTAAAAAAATTGTTGAAACAACGTCTCTTTGGACGATTTGAAGCACGTCAAAAGCAACGTGTTGAAAACGTTAAATGTTCAGTTATAATAACGTTTAAAAAAATGTGGAACTAACGTCAAAATGCAGCTTTGATACTACGTCAAAAATTACGTATAAAATGTTGGCAGATATAACGTTTTATCAACGTCGAATTTATACTTGAAGAAATCATCGTGTCGAAAAAAAAGGTGTCAAACATTTGATTGCTAATCAAGAGAAAACATTAAAAATTGACATTAAAAAAATTGTCATGGTTACGTTGATTCAATGGCTTACGGCAGCAAAAATACAACGGCTTACGCGCTCCGTCTTCAGTTTTATGCAGATATCTTAATAATTATGGCACGGAAATATGAAATAGAAGCTTCCACTTGTTCAATTTTCAAGAGCGCATCGGCACGTCAGCGTTTCATCCAATTAAAATCGTTTTTCCGGGAAAATCATAGACGGCTCGGACCCGACGCGCCACGAAGATAGCGCACGATCGACGAAAAACGACTACGAAATTTTCGAAAACTGATGAGCGGAAATCATTCTCCGAGTCATTCGTGACATATTTTGTCTTTGGGAAATTTTCGAAAAACGTCTTGTTTCGACGTACAGACCATTTTCACTTTGCCACATTGCACAGTGGGCCGAAAGCTCCAAAAAGTGGACAAAAGTCGTTTTGAGGCATGTTGTTATTTTCCTACAAAATTTTGCGTGCATGTAAAGAAATGATTGATCTATCATCCTCTGAAATTTCAAGCTTGCAGAATAGTTTTTGATGCCTCCACGACGTTCCAAAGATTGAAGACGTTGAAAGCGAGCTAGCAGGAGAGCCGTAGTATTCATTAGTTATTCTATTTCTATTCTCAGTATAACACCTAGGCACTTCCTATATTTGTACAAGTCGTTCTTTGATTAGCAATTATATGAGTTGTTTCTTTGGGAATATAGTTTGAATTGCAATTTTTCATTTTGTTCTGTGTCTTAATTCTAAGAGTCCAATTAGGGTAGGTAGCAGCTAAGGCTATAATAGGCAGGATGTGGAAGCCTGGTTTTGAATGAAAAACCGTTTTTTGATTATGCTCTATATAAGCGAGCAATAGTATTTATTTGCTTTTTTTTTGATACATTGATTCTATTATTCATTTTTAGTGACAGTTGAATGATGTAAATTATTTAAATAAAATACCTACCTAGGTACTGTACAAGTCATTCTTTGATTAGCAATTTTACGAGTTGTTTTGAGTTATATTTGTAATAAAAAAAATTATGAGTTGAGATTGTGTTTTGAATTTCTTACACTTGCCTGAGTGTAAATGAGTTTGAAATTGAGAAAATTTAAATTTAAGAAGCTAATCAATACATAGGTACCTACTATAATAAGGTTACAGCACCATTCCAAGATACGGATTTTTTTTTAATTTAGATCAAATTTCAAATCTGTAAGAACTTTTTAGAGGCACTTTTTGACATAGAATATGACACGTCTGTCAAAAGAATTCCAACTTCTTCCACTTTCGAGATACTGAATGTAACTTTCTTATCTCAAATATGAACCATAGCTTGACTTCAAAATATTGCAAAAAATTCAAGCTTTTCAAAAATATAAAAGTTAGGTTATGTCACAATTCCATAAAAATGTTCCTATATATTTTTGTTCAAAACGATAATTTTGTCACAACATCACAGGTGGCTCTGAAAATCAGTCAATGTCAATGTCAAAAATACTCATTTTCCTCAGCCAACAAATGCTTTTGTCACAAAAGTCTGATTTTGAACAAAAATTTGTTATCACATTTCTAATGGTAATTGGACATAACCTAGCATTTATATTTTTGAAAAGCTCGAAGTTTTTGCAATATTCTGAACTCAAAACCAACTATGATTTACATTTGAAATGAGAAAAGTTGCATTCGATATCTCAAAATTTGAGGAAGGTAACATTTTTTTGACAGATGTATCTTATTCTTCGCCAAAAAGTGCCTGTAGAAAGTTTTTACCGTTTTACAAATTCTTGAAAACCAAAAAGTTACAGCAGTTTTTTGGAAATCTGCCAAATGTCAAAATTCGCCAATATCTCGGGAACGGCTACAGATATTAGAGTGCGGTTTTCGGCTCTCGGCATTTCACCAAAATCGAGCTCGTAACATGGGGGTCAGTTTTTCTCTGTCTGGTGTAGAAGTATGAGAAACAGCCAAAATCAAGCAATTTGGGACATCCTGTACAGGTTATTATTATTATTAAAGCCCTAGTATTATTTTAATGACCCAGCTGGTGATTTTCTTTTTTGATAAGAATAATGACAGGGACATTACAAAACATGCCGTTAGTATTCGCGACACTAGAACAAAATTATAATCGAATGAGTAAAAATACATATTTTAAAAAATTGCGCTGCTGGGGAAAATGGAAAATGTGCGAAAACGATTCAGTATACCTAGGTATCACCTCCAAACGGTTTTCAGTTTGACCCTTGGAAGAAAGCTAAAAAAAGCATGACTTGAATACCCGAAATGGTCCAAGGTAATCCAAAATATCATTGAAAGCTGATGAAAATTAAATTGGTAATGACCATGGAATGACGACATGGTAGGTAGGTACTAGTGAAGTAATGACGGGCAACCGTTCATACACATGTGATGCTCTTCTTCCAGTTGCCTAACTACCATTTTAACGCTCAGTCGACTTGTTGAGTACCACTCCATGCTCGTCCTCCAACATGGCGCATTTCGGTCCTACGACGTTCGGGGCTGCGCTTTTCGGTTGCAAGACTTTCGGTTCTACGACGTTCGATTCTGTGACGGGGCAATGCTCCGACGAGTTACAAACTGTTTTGGAACTGCTCTGAGTAGTGCAAAGCGCAGGCCCAGTTTGAATGGTGGATATGTCATTTTCGGTCCTACGACGTTCGGTCCTACGCCTTTCGGTTCTGCGACTTTCGGTTCTGCGACTTTCGGTTCTACGATATGGCGTCTTTGCACGCCAATCGCGCGCATATCAATATTTAGATTGTTCCTTTCCCAAACCCAAAAGAGAACAATTCTCTCCCATACCTATAGGTACATTTATCTCGGCTCCTGAACGGATTTTCAAGAACTACCTACATACGGACCAAAGAATTACGGACTATGGACAGAGATACTATGAGTGCGTTCCACTAAACGATCGCAACGCCCACGCCCACGACCGCAGATTTTCCCGTTCCACTAGCTTGCAAACGCCCGCGGTCGTTGTGAGCGGAAACTCAAGTGGAACGGGCGTGCGGTCGTCGTGGTGTGTCGAGTCACTCGAGTCACGTCTTTTCTGTGGTCAGGGAGCCAGAATTTCATTTTTTTTGAGTTCGCCATAAGGATACCGTATGGGAATTATGGATGGGATACCGGCACAACTTTTTTGTTTGACGCATGGGTTTGACGTTTGTAGAGAAAATTGCAGCGACAGTGTTGCCGGTTTTACGCCGCTGATGCGTAGCCAAACTAGTGTTGCGCGAAATCGCAGTGCCCTGCCAATGGTCTCTATCTTTTAAATGAAGTTGCGTAAAATCATGTGGAAGGAGGCAAAATTAAAAAAAAAATCGTTATAGAACTGATTGAACTTTAAAGTCGTCACTTTAGGTCGCCATTGCCAAATCAAAAAAGTAAGTCGCAATTTCCAATATAAATTGCTAGAGCTGGCAACATTGCCGCTAACGACCAGAAGACGACCGCAACGCCTCACCTTTTCAGCGCGATCGTTGTGGGCTTGGAGTGGTCGCGATGTATGACGTCATTCGTGACGTAGCAACGACCGCAACACACGACCGCGGCTATAAGTGGAACGGGTAGACGGGCGTTGCGGTCGTTGCGATCGTTTAGTGGAACGCACTCTATGGACTACGGCTGTCGCTGTCAGACCGCACAAGGTGCCTCTGGGTGACGTTACGTTACGATACCAACGAGACAGCAGGGGCATCATCAGGGCATTTCTGTGGGAGAGCCGGCGAAAGCTTTGTCGGGCCCCAATGATGGATAGGAAGGTAGGTACCTATCGATATTCGGCAGCTTGCAGCAGCGAAAATCATTCGAAAGAAGAGGAGGTCGGGGCCCCAATAATATGTCACAACATAACGCCTGAACCACCCTCTGGCAGCCCCACAACCCATTGTGGAGGCACAGTATAGATAGCCATAGCGTTCCGGAACATGATCATGAATTTCATGCTCCTGAAGTTCTGGAGATCACACACCCCACTATTTCCACTGAGTTAACTTGAATAAGGCTTCATCTTAAAGGGGGCCTGCGCTCCAGTTGTACGAAAACAAATAAGGACCATAATTATTAATTATTTATTCGATTTTGATCGACAACAAAAATCCATTACGATTAGGCTCACGGTGGGAACTGCTTGCGCCATCTCTCCCATAGTAGTGCAACTCGGAATACGCCGCAGCTGTGAAAGCTGGTTCTGGTCTGGACTAGCCTGAGAGTCGGGATTTGTATGGTAGGAACCAGTTATGGTCGGAATGATTTCGAGTAGGAATTTGTTCGGTAGGAATTTGTAGGGTAGGACACGCTTATGGTAGAAATTATTTACGGTGAGTATTTGTGTGGTGGGTCTGTAGAGTAGGTTCCTGTTGCAGTCGGAATTTTTACGGTCGGTATTTGTATGGTAGCAAACAATACGGTAGTAGACATGTATGGTAGGCCTCTTTTGTGGGGTGCTGAATGTATGGTAGGATGACTTTACGGTAGGTTACATTGTGCGTTCCCGAAAATCAGATAAGAAGAAGGACAAAACAGAAAAATCAAAAATCATCCGAAGAGCCCAGTGGGGGGGAGAGCGGTGCGCGGCGACGGATTGGCATTCCGATTTCAAGCTTTGAAGTAAACACGGAGAGCGAAAAACCGATCGGGGTGGAAAACGACACCACACCAGTCGAAGACGCGGTTCAAACCGAAAGTCCCATTCAACAGGACAATAATGGTGCTCCCGAGAACTCAGAGCGGGGCCAGCCAACGCGTGAGAGTGTTGAGTCTCGACCGACAACTACTAGTGAAGCAGTTGTAGTACCTCGCATGGCGCATCTGCCGAAAACCTCAAAACGAGTCATTCAACCGCCAAAGTGGATGAAAGATTATAAATGTGATTGAATGAATGGGACGAGCATCATGATATTGGCTAGTAATTTTAAATTGTACATATTGCATATTTTATTTATACAGCAAATTTTCTGTGTGTGATAGTCATGTATAAATTCAAACCTTTTACTGTGATATTGTAATTGTCTGAAAATTGTAACATGTCTAAAGGAAACGAAATCGTCTATGTAACGCCTCTGTAATGATATATTGTGAAACAATGCAATATTACATGATGTATAATATTCTGTACGATGATATTTTTAATGTGTAATATTAAGTATATGACTATCCTGCGAAAGCAGATTTAATGAATATTGTTTATTCAGGACTAAGAGATTGTAAGAAATTAAGGGGGGAAATATGCAGTGTATGTATAGTCAATGCGCATGGCGCAGTGATAACGCATGTATATAAGCGAGCGTCGGGAGACGCGCGGCTCTCTTCTGTCCCAGCCACATGTATTGAGCAGTAATCAGCAATAAAGATGTACACCTGAATCTACGTGTATAAAGTACCTAGATCCCGTTACATAGTATATTTCACTTCTACATTTCCTATGTGGACGAAAATACTCCAGAACCTAATTCACTCCTGAAATGAAGGTAGGGTGAGCTTTATCTGTCAGTGATTATACCATCATTGGTCAACAAAGGAAATAGTATATTACATAACTAGTGTGGAGACACTGGAAAGTGATGTATTTCATACGAGTGGGACGTTTAGCACGAGCCGCTTGCGCGGCGAGTGCGGAAACTCCATGAGTACAAGAAATACACTTTCTAACGAGTTGTGCACACTATTTTTCCTACGACCCCAAAATTTTCTAAAAAATTATCGGGTATAATACCACGAGTGCAATGAAAATTACCGATAATTCTGAAAAATGCGTGTTGCTTGAAAACTGTTTGCGGTTTTCTTATGGCAACACGCATTTTCAGAATTATCTGGTTCATTTTCATTGCAAGAGTGGTATTCGGAAGTATATTTCCCGAATCATTCTACAAATTATTCACATATTATTTCACACGACAATAAAATTGATGATACATGGATAGCTACCTAACTGTACTGAGCCGCAGAACAGAAAAGAGAACCAGAGGCTGACGTAAAAAGTGTGAAATCATTATGACTGCGCAATCCCAAATCGTTTCAATAGACCATATTAATTATTCTCACTTTCCCCTTCCACTAGTCATTTGTAAGTTAGGTATGTGCCGGTGACCATGCGCACTGCAGTAGAAGATCTCGCGCGCCACAGCATGCATAGAAAACGGAACTTTGCTGTCGCTGTCAGAATTTACGATTTCAAGGTGTTTTCTTGATTCTTGGGACGTTTTAACCTTTTTAACCATACTTTTACGTGACGGCTGACGCTCGGTTCGCTTTCAAGCGCTGTCAAAATTCTCGTTAGCGGAAGTTGTGCAATAAAATATGGCGGGTAATTTGAAATTGTTTTGGATTCAAAAACCCCATTCTAAATTGCTTCGCATAAACTTCACAGCAAGATTTTCCATTTCAATATGGTGAAAAGTAGGTCAGGTATTTCTTTTTACACACTTGCTATGTTATACATTTGTTGAAATTGTCAATTTGCACCTTGAATTGATCATCTTACAAAGTCATTCAACATGCATATTCTTATGGGAGTTTCAACCCAGCACATGTGGTTGTCTCTCTCCCCGATCTGCGACTGCGCTCTGAATAATTAATATGGTCAATTTCTTGCACATTCCTCTGGGTCCTTGAGTACTCGCTTGAGCATGAGCATCCCCATACAGTGTCCAGAGTCCAACGCTAACACTGGGCACGCATCATGTTTGTTTGACAGTATGTGTTTAAACAATGACATATCGATTGAATTATCGATATGGTATTTCGGATTATCGCTTATTAATCCTCAAAATTTGTGTCCGAATTATCGCGTTTTTGACGTATGAGTGAAATATTCGAATATATCGAAAAAAATTCAGTAATTATACCCGATTATGACTACGGATTACGAAACAACACATTTTCCCTAAGCCCCAAAATTATACCTATTGTCATGAACATGACGGAAGGGCCATAACGAAAGGCTCATCCCTTGAGTACGAATTATTTTATTAGGTATAAATTATAATAATTCATAAGTCGCCTTCAGCAAAAGCTATGAGCTGCCACAGAAAATGCTGAATGCTGCAAGGGCAGCACAATTCTTAATTCATAACCGCCGTGGTATGCCGGGTTCACCAAGCACGAGGAAACGTGCATCGACCTGATTGGTCGATTGGGATTAGACTGACATACGCGGGCACACGGGGATGGATTCATCAACGGGATTCTATGATGATCTCTCGACGGGTTCGGTGGTAGTAAGAAGTACTGCTGGTTGAAGGCAGACTGTCGGTCCAAGGGACTGAGGTTGTGTCCTCAGTCCCGAGTTTATAATTGTCATGTAAGTAGTGTGATGTGGAATTATTTCATAATAATTAATAAACTTGTATTATGTTAGCATGCTCGAGTTCCATTCACCTTCCCGTTTCAGCTGTGCAAAACAATAAGTAAAGAGTGAGCCCGCAGTCCACGAGTAGCAAAGGGCGGACCCTGAAGAGAAACTGAAGAGAAAATAGAAATCCAAAATTTTACAAATTGTTGAAGTACTATTTTTTAAAATTTATTCTAATACAAAGTGGGTGTCAAAAATTGAAAATTTCTAAGTTTTCCCAATTTCAAAATTAGTAGCACTTTCTGTTCTAGGCGGCTTTTGAACTTGAAAGAATAAATCAAATTTGTCGCGCCAAAATTTGCATCCGTTACTGTTATTGGATAAAAATCAAGCCGTTTTTATAAAACAGCACGTGACGTTCATGCGTCACATTCAAAGCTATTCTCAGGGGGTGGCAAGTGGGATTGCCGCGAAAGTTCCAAGTTGAGCTTATGTGAAAGTCCAACAGATGGCGCTGATGCACGAAATTTGAATGCCAATCGACCTTCGGCGGCGACTGTCGGCTGTCATCGTCAAGACACATCGTTGTTTATGTGACAGGCACGTGAAAAAGTGCGGTTAGCTGAAAAATAACGGACTCATCATCCGCTTTTTCTGTGAACTTTAAATAGTGAACAAGTGAAAATTCTGGTGAAAATGGACGTGAAGAGATTACGTTGCGACCCTGTTGTGTACCAAGTTGTAAGGATAGAACTTCGCCTAGGTAAGCACTGGGTAAATAGCGAAAATTGCCCATTTTTCTATCATGTGCGGTAGTCACAAGAAAACTAATCGATTTATTCATAACTCAGGTTTGCAATACCGTCGGATCCAAATGTTTGGCAAATTTGGATCCAGCGAATGAGCAATGAAAGGATACAGCAGGGTTCCGAAGACTTGACGTTTCTGCGAAACCACCCGGTTTGCAAAACTCATTTTGCTGGCATCTGCATATAGGACTCATCAGGGCGTTCAAGGAAGTCTTTGCTTCCGACTTAAAAGTTACCTTAAAAGTCAATATCATTGAGATAAGAAATTTACAAAGTGAACAATTTTAAAAACTGGAATCCTAAAAAATCCTGATTGTGTAATGCTGAGAGTGCCATTCTAGCCCATTTTATAGCCTTCCCCAATCTGAGCTTGATTTTGTACCTATCAGGTGTATTTCATAGCTATCTGTGTTTTGTCGATGAAGAAGTTACTAAAAATTGTGAAATTTCTTTCTAGACTATGATGGAAACCATCAACGCCAACGGAAGAAAACTGCTTTAATCGTCCAGAAGCCACCAAATATCCTTGTGTGAGACCGGAAAAATTAAGAGGTATTTTGTAACGAATTGCTGTAGTTAATGACAAGCTATTGTATATGTTTTCTTTTTTATAGAAAATTTGCAAAAGCTGCCTGCAGCAGATGCCACAGCTGGTCCCTCGACCTCTGAAGACTCCAGCCCACAAGTACAAGTAGAGCAAGAGCCACGGAAGTTAACATAATTTTGTTAATTTACATCAAAACAAATCATAAAATATCAGGCAAGGATGTTTTAGCGGAAGGGCAAGTTTATTGCTAAGAACTGTTTGTTGACTAACTAGTACTAACTACAGCAAACAACAGAGATGATTGCTTGCCAAAACAAACCCAGTGTTTGAAAAGGTAGGACGACTTGTCATTGTCAAATAGCAAACAAAGCAAAAGATCTCTTCGAGTCTGAAGGAGTGTTCATAAAAGAGGGTAAAAGAGTGAATGGGTTGAGCAAATGGACTGAGAGAATATGACGTAAATGATTCAAGTGACTTTAACCTTACTTGTAAATAATTAGTTTGTTAAAAAAACATCAATAACCGAATTCAAAATTATCTACTATTCTACTGACAAAAACATGAGATAATTCTTTTTACTGGTACCTGAGCATATTTTAATCTAAGCTCCCCTGTTTTAATGATGTGTTCATGATAGAAGAATCAAAATGTTGTTGTGCTATTTACTTCAGTCATTCAAATAGTAAATCAAGTCTTGAGTATTGATTCGGACTTACCTTCTCAGATACTCTATTTCTCTGGTACCTATATCAACAGAAGACATCATGCGATACTGTATTTGCAATCATTGTTGAACTATTTATTGTGTACCGACACTGTATTCACAATCATTGTTATATTTATTGTATACCGACCCTCAGTTGACTCAACAAAATCAGTTGTGAATGTTCGTTCATTAGCTCTTACTGGATCTATAAAAAGCTATTATTTGTTTTTGTTCCAATAGGCATAAATTATAATTAGATATTACAATATCTCGTTATGAATTACTGCTAAATAAGCTATTTTGTCATCTAATAAACCTGCATCTTAATACTGTTTTATTATGTTTGATTTGATGATTATTATTACAAATTGTAACTAGCGTCCATTAGACTGATGCATTAATTTTGATACACCGAATCGAATGAACGTTTTCTAGCTATGAAAATTTCCAAAGTCATAAAACTTCAAATTGTATTGAAGTTAATGCATCAATCGAGGCATCCATGAGGCATCAATTAAACTTCATTATTATTAGGTGTCCATCCAAGCTGAGATATTTTCATGGCATTTTTAACTTACGTGATACTTCGAGCCAAAATCTCACATTTTCTGAATAGCTTTTTTACCTTAGGCCATTCAGAAATGCGAAATTTTGACCAGAAAGTATCAAGTAAGATAAAAATGTCATGAAAAATTCTCATCGTGAACGGACACCTGGATAATGAGAAAATTGAATTTACCGGGTAAATGTCGGTAATGAAAAACTACAGGATTCTGCTGTTAAAACATGAGTCACTATCTGAAAGTCCGATAGATGGTGCTGAAACTCGATTCCGTTTGAGAGCGAGAGAGTCGGCGTTCTCTACCTTGTTGCCCTCTGGCTATTCTAGCCATTGAAGTTTTTAGCCTCGTTTTTAGCTAATGCAACAATCCAAACAGGAGTGAACGACTGAACGATGAGAGTTCATGACTAGATTTCAAGTTTTGATACTTGAATTGCAAGTGAAAAATAATAAATATGAATTGCATAACAATTATAGATGAAGTGGGTTATCTGATTTATAGGAACAGTTCCATTTATCATGTTCTGTTTTGATATAATGGCAATTCGAACAAACGAGAAACGTCAAAGATTCAACAGTTTTGTCTCTTTGAGGACGATTCGAAATTCCGTGTTCCGTGAATGTTTGGGGCTTTAAAATGATTGCGAAAGGTGTTATTTACGATTTAATGTATGCAGAATAATGTACGCATCAGGAAACGTATGTGCCAGTGGATGAATATTGTGGCGGAAAAGCTGGAAAATGTCAATTTCGCAGGTAATAAATTTCATAGACTTCCGGATAATCAAGTAGCGTGCGATTTTTAGAAATATCACACTTGTGTGATATTATGCACTTTCAAAGTGTCAAGAGCATGTAGAAACGTCACTTTCATAGGTGGTCGTAGGAAAATTTCATTTTTGCATCCAGGATTGAGCACACTGCAGCAATTACAAAACAAGCAGCAATAAACTTGAGGTGCGTTCAGTCAGCTTATCTAGCCGTAAGTTTTAATTTTAGCCGTAAGCGCTGCATCGCTTATAGTACAGGAAAAATAGTAAAAAAATCGGCAAAACCTCGGAATAAATATGGACGAAGAGTACGAAGCCCTATCGGACCCCCTTGTGCCCGCAAGTGTGGTTCGAAGCCCTAGTGAGTCCCCTTATGTCCAGAAGTCACTCGTCTTGGAGAAATGGGCTCGTTGATAAGAACGGATTCATCCGGTTGTCGCTGGAGTTCTCCCTCAAGTATCATTTAGTCATCTACATAGACGGCATAGACCCAGAAAAGGTCCACGTTGGGTTTGCCATGAAGTTCTGGGGTGTTCCAACAGCAAACTTGGGGAATTTTGCAGGGGCGGACTGGGGTTCTAAAAGTTAGGCTATTGGTGTCATTTTGGGGGGGGGGGGGCTGTGACGTGGGGGGGGGTCACAGACTAAAACTTTTTTTTTAATTTTAAATTGAGATTATTATTAATGGTAAAAGTATTTGTAACTAGCTGGTAAAACCTACCTACCTGGTGGCCTGATAAAAAAAACCATTCAAACATCTTCTAGGAACTCAGCAGCTTGAAAGCGCAACTGCTTACACTATAAATTCTTACTGCTGAACCATATCTATCTCTTGTGCTATAATATCACTGCCTTTTATTAAAGAAAAATAACAGGAAGGGGGCCTCCTCTTTTGTTTTCGTGTAATTTGTTTTGTATTTTTTCAACCCAATTACTTTTGGTCCAGGCAAGTGCTGGGACCCTTAAGAGGGCCTGGGCAAATTCATGGCAGAAGGCCCTTCCCCCCCTCTCGACTAGAGTTGCCAATTTCAAAAAATCAAAATCAGAACAGGGGAATTTTTTAATAATAAAAGTGAAAAGATTACACCTACTTTTTGAAGCGCAAGCCAAGCGAGAAGAACGGCGCCGCAGTCGAAAATTTCTCGGGATGATGATAATAATAATGCTAATAATAATACCGAAAGCAAATTTCAAATAAGTACCAGTTTCTTCTATGTATTTTCTTTTTCTTATTTTTTTTTCAATTCAACATTTAGCAAATCGGAACTACTTACCTAGGCATGTCCCAAAAATAAACAATTACATCACCAGATAATCTTCATTTATCACCGTTGGTCATTGTTATCCCGTTCGAAATTCAAATTGTCATATCATAATTTCAATACAACAACTTTCTCAATTCTTTGTTTGCAATCACAACTACAATCCTCATGATCTAAAAAGTCTGGAAATCAGATACCTAGTCAATTTTATGCCTCAAAAAAATTCATACAATTTTTGGAAAATTTAAAAATATATTTTAAAAAAATCAACAAAAAGGCCCCTCGAGGCCCTACGGTTTAGGGCCTACCGGAAAATGCCCGGCTGCCCGGCGGGCCAGCACGCGCCTGTTTTGGTCTGCGGGGGCCCCTAATCGACCGAAGTTTTGGTGGCCCTTCGCCAAAAATCTAGGCCGGGATTGCGGCCTTGGCCAGTCCGTCCCTGGAATTTCGATCCCAGATACCTACTATGTACAGGGTGTTCACGATAAAATTCACCCCCCCTCTAGGAGGTTCCCCTTTGAGATATTTTGGAAAACTAAAAACTTTTTCCCAACGATTTTTCCCAGGGATCTTGAATCAATCGTCTAAAAGTTTCTAATTGGTACCGTATACAGGGTGTGATATGTAACTTTTTTATTTTAAATGCAACACCGTATATTTTATTCCGTGATTTGGTGGAGTCTTTTTTTCTAATTACAAATATATATGACACTTATGATTTATTTTGACAAGTAATTTGTCAAAAAAATGATGAAATAGGTAGTCAAATAATTTTGTTTCGCGGCAAGATGGCTTTGATTTCTACAGTTCCCTGAAAAAAAAGTTATTTTCGCAGCATTTTGTCTGCAGAATTCAACTCTGCATGAATGTATGGTCTAATTCGTCCCTAATACAGGGTGTCGCGTAATTTTTAATTTTCAACTCATTTGACTACCTGTTTTATTATTTTTTTGACAGCTCCCTTGTCAAAACAAATCATAAATGTTATATATCTTTGTAATCAGAAAGAAAGGCTTCATCGAATGACGTAATAAAATATAGGGTGTCGTATTTGAAATAAAAAAGTTACATGTCATACCCTGTATACGGTACCAATTGAAAACTTTTAGACGATTGATTCAAGATCCCTGGGAAAAATCGTTGGGAAAAAGTTTTTGGTTTCCCAAAATATCTCAAAGAGGAACCTCCTAGAGGGGGGGTGAATTTTATCGTGAACACCCGGTACAATGCTAACGTCTTGAAAAAGACCGGTGGCTTTTTTGAACGGTCGATGGCCGTGCAGCGACTCGAGCTTTCCTTGTTTGGGCTGGTCGTGATAACGACCCATTGGTTTGAGTCTTTAGAAAAACCGATGTGGATTCTAACGTTGTGGGCTGCTTGTCGAAGCTGGAGAGCTATGGCAAAGAACCGTCAATGGACTGCTGGCTGCTAGACGACATGAACTGCTGAACGAATTCTCTCGATAGAATAAAAGCGCCAGGACAAGCGTTTAAGATGTGGTGTGCATGCACACAGGAGCAAAAGTGAGGACGAGGCATTCACTCTCACCTTATTTATGCATTTTCTTAGGGCGTGGCATCTGTTTTGTTACTGGATTGGTCAGGAGGCGAAGCCTACACCCAGCGCAGGCGCCTATATAAACCAGTGTTTTATAATTTATAATTTATATTATACGTTCACCTCCAGTGATGGCATCACCAACCGTCCCTGGTGATTTCCAAGAGTGTCCAGCGACATCCTTCTCAATGCATCACGCTTCGTCCAGCAGCCACCTATACCTCACCATTGGCCCTTCTCAGGGAAGCACCGGCCTTTATCAAGGCCACCATTACGCTACCACCGCCGAGCGGACTTCGTCCGCCTTCGAAACCACAGAGTCTCATCATGGACATGAAGGATCTCCAACGGGGAGAAGAGTCCCCCGACTTCCGATCGAGCACGCCCGCAACGACATCATGGCGTGCCCAGCATGGGGCTCTTCCGGGATCGCAGTTCCAGAGGAACCCAGCGCGAGCCTGGTCGTGAGGGAGAATTCGAGCGAGAACAGGACGTCTCCGTTCTCAACGACAAACCCTTTTGCCGACGAGTGGCGCCCAACAATCAACTCCACAAACCCCTTCATGGACGCGATGCAAGCCCAAGGAGCCGCCCAGCCTCACAACGTCGTCATTCCGGCCGACGTCCTACTGTCGCTGATTAACATGGCCCACCCCCGGCGTTTCACCGCGACGTTTTCGGGCAAGAGCGTGGAAGACCCCGAGTGCTTCCTGGGCGAGCTGGCCACGCATTTCCGAGACAGCGGTATCACCAACGATCGCGAGCAGCGGCAGGTAGCCATCGGCGCGCTGAGGGACAAGGCAGCGAAGTGGGCCCAGCCGTATCGAAACCTGGCGATATCGTTCTCCACGTTCGCGCAACTCTTCCGGCAGCGTTTCAATAACACCGACCTGCTCGTCGAGCTGACAGCCCAGCTATACTCTACCAAGCAGTCTCCAAACGAGCCGGCCGTGATCTTCATCACACGGAAGCAGGTGCTGTTCAAGAGGTTGCAGCCGCACACTCCCGAGCCACAGATCGTCGCCGCCATCATGGCGCTTCTGCACGCGGACCTGCGCATCGGCCTCGTGGCCAGCAACATCCGAGACGTTGGGACGCTAGTCAAGCTGGCATCTGGTCTCGAGGCGTGCCTACAAGCCGCGCCGCATTTCACACCGGCCAGGCAGTCCATCACCGCACCACCGGCCAGAGAGCCCATCGCATCATCACCGGCCGCCAGACCAGCCCCGCTCGGGTCACGCACGCCGTGTCCGCGCTTTAGTGTCCCAGCCGACGACGACGACCTGATCAACGAGCTCACCGCAAAGCTGTACTCGCTGAAGCAAACCCCGAACGAGCCCGCCGCAGGCTTCATCACCAAGAAGCAGCTGCTGTACGCGAGGCTACAGCCGAACACCCCCGAATCACAGATGGTCGCCGTCATCACCGCGCTTCTGCGGCCAGAGTTGCGCTTCGGCCTTCTAGTCGGGAACATCAAGGACGTGAAGACGCTGATCACAGTAGCGTCCGCCCTCGAGGCGTGCCTGTAAACCATGCTGTGATACCACCAGGCTCAAGTCGTCCGAACCGCACCACACCGGCCAGGCAGTTCATAGCGCACATCACCAGCCGTCAGACCAGCCGCCCAGCTAAGTGACCAATGGCTGAGGGATTGCCGACAGCCGGCAAGAAACCAGTGGCGGAGCGGAGTCAACCCACAACTCTGTCACAAACAATTGGCCCTTCTAAGGGCCACAAAATACCTTAAAACAAAGACAATGATTCGACTCTTTCGATGTGAGATATTGAAAAACGTTCATTATAAGAGTAGATACTTCATCATCAAAACAATAAATGAATGATCAACCTTGATGTTGTACAATTCCACCGAACTCTAGAATTTTACCCACAGTAATGAGGGCTATTCTATATCTTCCTAAGGACTCGTTAACGTAGATAGGTATAGAGGATTTATAAACAGAGACAAATATAGCATACACATAATGACCTCGTTACGAGATACAGAATAGGCGTGAGTAAGTTCAGTGCTCACCAATTAAAGTGGAACACCTGAAAATTTTGGTCAAATTAAAATGGTCCTATTTTCCCAAGAAAAAACCGAATTGTATTGTTTTTTTTCCTGGACAGCTGATGTTAGACTACAGCATTACAGAATTCTTTCTTGTTGCAAGCATGTCATATTATTTGAACATGGTGTAGTAGTGAAGTACTGCACCCCTCCCCATCTGCGAAAAAATTGTTTTGAATTTTTTCAACTCGTTATGGAAAAACATTGAACCCATACCTCGAAACGGTTTTTTAGGTTTTCGTCTATCTTTGTTAATTTATTTTATTTTTTTTTATTTATTGTTGTACTGCACCCAACAGGCAGAAAAGCCCAGTTAAAGGGTGAGGGATACCAGAGACAAATCCGAGAGGGGGTACATACTTAGGAAAAAACCTTCGCCTTTATGTCGGACAGAGAACAGTTGAAGAGATCAACCTCGCTCTCATAAGCAGAGTAATTGACAATCATCTGATAGAGAGGAGATGCCACTAGGATGTTGGTTCTAGCTGTGGGAAGGTGGAATAAACTGTGTGATCTAGAGGAAAGCCGAGGAACACTGAGACCCACAGCACCAAGAAAATCAGGGCAATCCAACGCGTTGCTAAATAGGCCAAAAAGAAAATGGATTGACTGGAACACTCTTCGAGACTTTAAAGATGACAGGTTGAACCGCTCCAACATGATCTCCTGAGGAAAACCACGTGGAGGGTATTGGTTGTCCAGTATAAAATAAGCCGCTTTCAAAAACCTCCTCTGAACTCTCTCCAAATCATTGACGAAGGAGTCATAAATCGGACTCCAGACAAGAGAGGCGTATTCAAGTTTGGACCGGACAAAAGAAACATACAAGGCTTTCAGTGTTTCAACGTTGGTAAATGCCTTTGAGTTTCTCAGCACAAAGCCAAGACTTTTGTATGCCGAGCTCGAGACATAACTGATGTGCTCTTTGAAGGATAGACCGCCGTCAAAAACTACCCCAAGGTCCTTCACCGTCCGAGGTCTCTGCAATATTTCTCCCCCCAAAGTGTAGTCGAAAACGACGTTTGCATGTTTTCTGCTACATAACGCTGCACTTGATCTCACATTGATCGGCAAGCCATTCTCACTGCACCAAGCAACAACTGTATTGAGATCTGCCTGCAGGCGCCCCACACAGGCGGAATTTAAAAAAATCGTGGACAAAATTAAATTTTAATTTTTTTTGATTTTTTTTTGCAGGAATTCGCTTAAAATAGCTAGATTGAATGTAATTCTTCAAAAATCACCAAAAAAAACTTCTTTTTGCGAACAGAAATAAAATAAATGTTTTAGAACGTCGCGTAGACCTCATGGAAAAATTATTTCGTATAAAATGTTTTTTTGACACGTAGATTTGGTTGAAAATCCAGTATATTGTAGATATTCAATAAAGTATCAGATGATCCTATAGCTAAATTCCATTTAATTGATTCCGAGTTTAGCGAGTAGGGCGGAGAGAAGGTGTATTTCCAGTTATTCGGCGAAAATTTTGTAATGTACGTAACTGGTCCAATACCAAGCTCCAGATTACAGGAAAAATAGTGGAAAAAAGTCTCCTTGGGTTGATGAGGGTAGTTAGTGGGGTTTCAAAATTTATTGACTTTACATTCTCCAAAACAGCTCTGTCAAAATTATTAAAAGATTTTCTCACTATCTTTCCTATACCTCCTTCACAGCTTGTGGACAAGTTTCACTACTTTTGAGAATCATTCATTTTTTTGGTTTTCGATGACAAGTCCTGGTCGTCACATCCGGTAACTTGTTTGATTTGGCTTAGCAAATGGCTTGCACTTATCCATGAAGTTAGGAGCTTGACAAAATTGTAAGATACGAACTAGCTTATTTTTTTGCTACGCCTACGGTAATAAACTCTGATCGGGAATCTAAAATTAAAGTATTGGTTGAAAAAAACTAAATTTTTGTCTTGATAATTAAGAATTAAGGTACACATACAGGGTGTTACACTTTTTTTGTCAATATTTCAGGAGATAGTAGAGTATCAAAAAATATGTGGACTTTCTCGAAAAAAAAACATCGGAAACGCATTATATCGGAGATAGAGGTTTTCAAAGTTGAGTTTTGCAAAGGATTTTTTTTTATTACTTCGAGTTCAATCAATGAATTTTTGATAAAATTTGGTACACATCATAAGTTGATGTATGCATACAAGATGGTCATATTGGTTTTTGTCACATCTCGAAAATTGTAACTTTTTATTTTTTATTATTTTTCTTTCATTTGCGAAACTACTTATTTTTCGATGCTCTACCATATTCTCAAATATTGAAAAAAAAGTGAAACACTCTGTATAGGAGAAGCGGTTCAATAGAGCCAAGTTTTCAAATTTGGTTAAAATTCGAGTGGTGCGTTATTTTGCGATTTTATGTACTCCAAAGTCAACAAAAAAATTAGTTTCTCGTAATATAGCAAGTTATAGCAAAATATGTTGCCTGGAACATGTACAGTATACCTTTTGGCATATAAAAATATAAAAATCGCTGCTCGATCGTGCTCGATAGGATACTTTTTGTCTACAGGTAAACAAAAATTCACTTTTTTCGAAGATTGAAAACTCTACTTCAAATATTATTTTTTGGGGATGACCAGTGGATATTTTCCAATGAAATATCTATATGTAAATGTAATACAGACCTCCTGCTATAGACTCCATATATTTGGATTGAATAAATTCACATGGCAATGCGTCGAGGGCCATTCGAAACGAGTAAGAAAAAGTCCAAAACTGATAACTGGTGACAGCTTTTTTTCAGCATGAACTTCATATCGCTGTATCTTTTTTATCCTTGCACCTGTTAAGCTGAGGGTACCTGATAATTATAGCTAGATTATCCAAGAATATTTTAAAGTGGATAGTTCCTGATCAACCCAATATTTTTATTTTTGGTTTTTGTCCACGATTTTTTGAAATTCCGCCTGTGTGCGCCCGCAGTCTGCGAGGAAAGACACCACACTAAAAACCTTCAAGTCGTCTGCATAAAGCAAGTACCTCGCATTGATGTTCATAACTATATCGTTTATAAAAAGGATAAAAAACAAGGGACCTAGCACAGAACCCTGAGGAACTCCGGAAGCCTGTAAAAACCTGCGGGATCTGAAGCCCTTAAGGTAGACGTATTGGTACCTGTTACAAAGATAGGAGCGAAACAAGGATATTAGTGGGTCAGAAAGTCCATAAGAACTCAATTTGCGGAGCAAGATGCCGTGGTCTAGTCTGTCAAATGCCTTCGAGAAATCAGTATATATGGCATCAACCTGTTGTCCACCATCAATTTTTTCACTGAGGTATTGGGTGAAGTTTGCAAGATTGGTCACAGTGGAACGAGCCCTCATGAAACCATGCTGATGAACAGTGACGGAGTGAGATACATGACTAGATATGAGGCCATGCAAAATCGTTTCAAACACCTTGGAAAAATTGTTCAAAAGAGCAATGGGCCTGTAGTTCGTGACCTCCGCCCTGTTACCTTTCTTGAATATGGGACACAGACGAGAAGTTTTCCAGATTGAGGGGAAATGAGACGTTTCGAGAATCAAATTGAAAATGGTCTCCAAAGGACTGACAAGAATCCAGCGGCAATCTCTGATTAGAAAAGCGGGTATCTGATCTGGACCTGCTGTGCAACCATTTTTCAACTTCGCAATGGCACGCATTATGTCATCTTGGCCGATTCGCTTTATAGATAGGTGATTCAGAGAATAATCGGGCGAGGCTGGTGCACTAAAAGAACCGCTACCGGAGGCAGCGAAAGACTCAGAAAAACAGTCAGCAAACGAATCGACTACCTGCTGCAAGTTAGAAGTTGAGCCCTCCCCAAACTTCATGACTGTTGGTATGCCATGACCCCCCTGCTGGATTTTACAAATGACCAGAATTGTTTTGGATTCTGCCTGATGTTAGTCTCAACATTCCTTGAGTAAAGTCTGTGAGCTCCCTGTATATCACTGTTTAGAGAAGTTTATCACTGTTTGTTAATTACAGGGTGATCTCAAAAAAGTGATATTTCAGGCTTTCAATGTATTAACTTCTTTCATTGTTATCCAATTTTAAACATCTTTGGCTCATATTGAAGCTGAAACTTCAGGCGAGAACGTTGTGTGGTCAAAACTTTCTAAAGACAAGAATTCAATAAAAGGGGACGTATCAGAAGAATGCGAAACAGCTTCCGAGTATCTGTTTGATGTAAGACATGAAAAAATTGAAACTTGTCCTCAGAGGATACGCTAATTTGGACCATTTCGACCTGATTTTCGCTTTAGTTGTCTAAGAAATATCCGTGGTAGAATCAAAACTTAACTGCGTGTTTTCGCGGAAAAATCGCATCTCTTATTTACCTGAAGGCGGCCGTAACCCAAGTTACAAAATGCACAACAATTTTAAAAATTCTCCTTGGAAATAAAACACGTATACCTGCCAGTTTTGAATTGTGTTACTTGGGTTACGGCCGCCTACAGGTAAATAAGGGAAGCGATTTTTCCGCGAAAACACGCAATTGAGTTTTAATTCTACCACGGACATTTCTTGGGCAACTAAATCGAAAAGCAGATCGAAATGATCCGAATTAGCGGATCCTTTGAAGACACGTTTCAATTTGTTTCTATCTGTTATTAAACGAACAGTCGGAAGCTATTTCGCATTCGGGTCACTTCTGAGACGTCCCGTTATATTGAATTGTTGAATTGTTGTCTTCAATAACAACCTCTGACCTCACAACGTTCTCGCTTGAAATTTTAGCTTCAATATGAGCCAAAGATGTTTAAAATCGGATAACAATGAAAGAAGTTATCATTGAAAGCCTAAAATATCACTTTTTCGAGATCACCCTGTAATT
Organism: Anaspis maculata; assembly: GCA_949128115.1. Classification (NCBI taxonomy): domain Eukaryota; kingdom Metazoa; phylum Arthropoda; class Insecta; order Coleoptera; family Scraptiidae; genus Anaspis; species Anaspis maculata. Next base: position 14,820,311 of record OX421964.1, read on the forward strand.
AACAAAGATGGACAAAAACCCAAGAAACCGTTCCGAGGTATGGGTTTAGTGTTTCTCCAGAACGAGTTGAAAAAATTCGAAAAAATGTTTTCGCGGATCGGTAGGGGTGCAAACTTTACATTTTTTGCAGTACCTCACTACTACATCCTGTATAAATAATATGAAAAGCTTGTAACAAGAAAGAATTATATCATGCTGTAGTCTAAGGGCCAGATCCCAAGTCCGAGTTGCAACCCGCGCAGCGTGGCGCAAGTAGTCACGTGATCCAATAATGGCATGCTCATTGGCACAGAGGGATCACGTGACTACTTGCGCCACGCTGCGCGGGTTGCAACTTGGACTTGAAATTCAGCCCCAAGACATTAGCTGTCTGGGAAAAAAACTAATTGCGATTCGGTTTTTTCTTGAGAAAATACGACAATTTAAATTTGACCAAAATTTTCAGGTGTTCCACTTCAATTGTTGTATCTGTGAAATTGAAAACTGATTTTTTTTTTCAAGTCCTTATTTTCGAGATAGAGCTCATTAAAAAATGACGAGCTTGGGGGGGGGGACAAAATCTCGTCATTCCGGTATACAGAGTGTCTTAAAAGTATCGCATTCCGAGTCCAGAGTGTTTTATATGAATAAACTTCGTAGGATCTTCTGTAGATAACTTTGTTACTAGATCCAAATAGATAATGACATTACACAAGTGAGCGATATCGATGTTCTGGAACAATCCTCCGATGCTTATGCCACCAGGCATACACCCATACATTACATAGTATATAACCAATCATACAATACACATCATCTCCCTCCTCAAGCTTATATAAGATCAACTCACTTTTAATTGTAGCAATTTTACAAATCATTAACTTAAATGTAACACAAAACCTATTACCACAGAATAATAATACAGAAGCGACACTGACCACAAAAATCGGTTTCATCTAGTTGCCTACACCGAATTTAGTATTTCCATCAACTTCAAAATGATAGGTAATCTTGACGTTTTCTGTCAGTTCCAAATTCGACTAGGTTTTGAACAACAAAAAATGAGTGCGGCACGGGATTTTTTTTGTGCGGTACGTGGATGTGTGGATATTTCGTCCCTCAAAAAGACACCTTTTTCAATTTCCCAAAGGAAGCGGAAAGGTGTGATATATACCTAATTTCCAAGAAAGTGAAGGAAGAAAGTGAATAAAGGTAGCTGTTTTGTTAAGCAAAATTGTCTTATCTACCCCTTCTACATAATATATCTTATTCTTCAGAGCGACAATATGGCTAGAAGCTCGGCTAGAAGCTTGCAGCCGCGAAGACTTGACGAATAAAATTGGAGCGTCTCTTCGGGAAAATCAAAATACGTGCGGCTCATTTTTGTGATATGTACTTTCTGTTTTCAAATGATTAAAAGACCAGGCTTTGTTCCAATTATGTCCCCACAATATTCCCGCATGCGCCAAAAAGGAATAACCAGGATTCCAAAGGAAAGGATGGTAAATCTGACTATAGATTCCACTGACGGAAGACTTTCTCACCAAATATCAAGTAGGTAGTTGGTGTATTTTTTTCTGGAACATTTCAAATCTCTTGACAAGAATACTAGTCCCAAAACACCTGGCAGTTTCAAGGTCATAGAATCTGGTCATAGCAACAACAATGCTACAACAATAGAGTGTCGCTTCTGGTTTGATATTCTGTGCTATTACTAAACAACTTCACTTTAAGCTTGACTTGGCTAACATAATCGAGTCAGAATGTAATTCAATCAACATATTCATCAAACCTAGCAGGTGGTCGAATCGGTCGCCTAGGACGTAAGTTGTGTAACTCATTATTAATAGTAACTTCGTTTTGAACGGGAATATTATCCTGAATTGGAACATCATTCTGAACAGGATGATTATTCACATCATTTTGAACAGGAACATTATTTTGAACACTCTCAAAAATATCATCATCATCAAAATGACTTTCAACGAGATATTTCCCTCTTGTAGGTCTCAAATGGTAAGTATTTCGTCTAAGTACAGTTCCTTTTTGATCTTGCACAATATAAGATCTCGGTGTATCATGTTTTTTAATGAATTCACCCCTTATCCATTCTTTTGTTTTAGTAGTTTTATATGAATAAACTTCGTAGGATCTTCTGTATATAACTTTATTACTAGATCTAAATGTTCTGGAACAATCCTCCGATGTTTTATGCCACCAGGCATACACCCATACATTACATAGTATACAACCAATCATACAATACACATCACAGTGTGTGTAATATAGAATCCACTCGAGAACACGAGAAAAAAATTCCAAAAAATTATTGAAGCTTATCATTGAAGATACGGAGCATCAAAGAAAAGGATTTCGTCTCCCTCCATTTTCGTTATTCGAAATGATATTCTGGAACTGCTTGTAATAGATTAATCTGTCGTTGCATCACCTTATGTTGAAGAGTCAAGTTAAGAATTGATCAACCGGACAACTCAAATTGTAGTTGCACTATTTAACATAATTTAAACTGTGATGAGTAGAGTTAATCCACCGGAGGCAAAGCTCCTTGCAAATAGATGGCCACTAGTGATGTAAAATCTCGCTACTTTTAGGTAATCATTTTTCATTAGTAATCGGTAGGTACTCTTCAATTTAATAATCGTTTCTCAGTAATAATAATAATAATAATAATAATAATAATTTATTGAATCATCTACAGGAAATATCCTATTTACAAGATGATGAACAAAATCGTTAACAAAATACTTTTCATCGAAGTAATCGTTGCTGATTACTTCGATGGAAAGTAAAAAGTAATAGGGGGGCGAAATCCTACCTAAAAAAACGCGGGGGGCTCAGGGGATTCGAGATCCCGGGATCGGATGCCCTTAATAACACTGAATAAAAAAATGAAAATTGAGAATTTTTTTTTGGGCAGGTACTGAATGCGGAAATGTGGTCGCTTTTGAAGTAGGTAATCTTCGAGGTAATCATTTATGAAAGTAACGAATACTTCATCAAATGAGTAATCGGTACTTCGGGTCCCGGCGAGTACGATTTAGGTCAGTCATTGAAAGCATAATTCAGTAGAATAGCGAAAATAAATAGTGTAGTTTGGAAAATTGGTGGAGATGTTCTCCAAAGCTTGCTGTATACTGTGTAAAAAGTCTTCATCGATAGGTGGTGTGGAATCGTCGTCATCTTGGATTATTGGTACAGTTCAAGTATTTTTTGCAGTTATCTCGATGAACAGCGATGCCATCAAAAAACGCCTATGACTCCTGAAAATCTGGCAGAAAAACGTGGCTACCGAGGTGGCTACCAAGAAGACCGAGGCCTACTTTGAGGAGAAATTTATTCGATCACTCTTTATAACTTCGTGTATGTATTATTGTAATTTGATGAGAAAGGGTACTTCTTGTCCGCATGTCCTAAGTTTCCGGCTTCTGAAATGCAACATTCATCGGCGATGCTGGTCGCGCCACACTGAATTGTTTTCATTGTAATTGTTCATCATTATTCCGTCGAAATTTTTGTTGTTTGGGACACAAGGTCATGAGGTATCCATTGGAGTGAACATTTTTCGCAAAAATCTTTCCGTCTAGGACTAGATGCTGTGACGGACGGACGGGCAGACAGACGGACAAAGCGACGACAGAATCGCCTTCCTGTTTGGAGAAGTGCGTTGAAAACAATCACCTAGCCCAGCTCACCCCCCCCCCCACGAGCGGCACGAGCCCCTTTCAACAATGATGGACACTTTTCATACCAAAATGCAAAAATGATATCAATGGGATATAATGCGTTGAATTGCGATGTAAAATCTTTTCATCCAATGTATTGACGGCGGTTTCGTCTTTTCTATTTTTATTAGCAATTTTTTACCCGCCATCCAATAACTGAAAACCCCCGGGTGGATTTTTGGCGATTTTCGATATGTACCTAGTAGTAGAGCACTCAATTCTGAACAGAACATCAAATTTTCAGGACATTTATGATTTGTTCGAGTTTGAAATCTATCTTTCTTGTACTAACTGGTTCTCGACAGTGAAATCTAAATCAGAAAACAAATTGTCGAGAGCATATAACTGAAAGCAGGAAGCTATTAAATGTTGACGGTGCATGCAGTGAATTTTCTGTGGGGGTCGTACAAATTAAGAAATTCAGTAGAAAATATTGGAGTTTCTAAACTTTATCCAACTTTTTGAATAAAAATCATGTTTTGTTAATATCAACAATGAAAATATGGACACTACCCTTGGGGATAGTCACGCCGGCAGCAGAGCAGAGCAGCTTGTTCAGCTCTTCGTCGTTCGTTTCAAATAGTGCGTTCTCCTGACCCGACGGACGGCGCAGATGCAACATACACGCAACTGTCGCTATTTACTGCCAAATTTGAAACATCCAGACAAATATCGACTTTTCTATGAAATACCAGACTATTTCATGACCAGCCAATTTTCTATTTTGTATAGTTCTTCTTTACAAAATAATGAAAACATTGGAAGTTCGTTGCTTACTTCGCAAATGATCCACAGTCTGTTAATCGCGATGTTGTCAGATTAGGCATGGCCGCCGTTACCAATAATAATTTATATTACACTGTCACCTTAAATAGTCACTATAAAATTAATTAATTTTGCAAGATGTTCCCTTGCGCTTTTCTAGTTGGGAAATCTGATACTATACTGAATAAAATAATAAAATTTGGTAATTACTATATTGGAATAATTGAACTTTATATTTCTTGTTCACTTGGCAACCCCGTACAAGGCTTCTGCCGTTCTCCTGCCTGGCTTCTGGGCCGGAAAGTCTTATGCAATCCGCAATACATTGATGTAGCAAGGATTGCCTAAAACGTACCGTGTGAGAGTGGCTCTCGTAGTGGACGTGGTAGGAAAAAACAAGTTGCAAATGATGATAAAGCCAAACCACTTTGCAGGTTCGTAACTAGGACTTGAATAAACGATTTGACCCGCAGTGCTTTTTTTTTCGTCCCTTAGGATTTGAATGGCGCCCCTTTTTCAAAATGACGGATTTTATCTAGGGGCAGAAGGTATCTAATAGCCTGGTGATGTCCAGCTTTGTTAAAATATATGGAGCTATGTCTTGATCGGTTTCTGGGACATCAAACACTATTTAAAAAAATGGTGGAACATTGACATCTATCACAGGCAAATTTGGTGGAGGCGCCAAAATGAATTTAGTACGGTCATAAGAAAATCGCTGTAACATTTTTATTTTTCAACCGATTTTAACACAAGACATTTAATTTTGTAGAAAAGTAAATTCTTCTTGTTATCTTATACCTTTCATGGAAAAAGACATTGAGGAATGTAAAAAAAAAATTGAAAAATAGTTTGAAAAATCTTTTTTTTTTATTTCCATAAAAATTGCCTCATTTGTAGATTTTGATGTGCCCTTTCTAAATTTGCACTTTTCCGATTTATATCTTCTCAGTGCGCACCGCCATCTTGGAAAAATGATATCTGAAAAGAAGGTTTTGACAATATCTGAATTTTAGTCCATGCAAGAATAAAATGTTCACACACGTATGAAAGTACATTCAATTCTCCACGATTTGACACCTAAATCATCTCTGTGCGACTCGGGGTTCTTGAGCTAGAGCTTCCGGAAGTATCAATTTCCGGTGTTAAATAGTGACCGCGCCTACCGGATTTCACCACTGGATCACCACCATGTCTCAATTTAGTTACCCATCAATAACGAGTCGTCATTTATCACAAATCATGAACAACGGTGGCCCTGGCACAGCCCCAAGAGGTGATTTTTATTCTTCTTGAACCGAAAATTGATACTTCCAGAAGGTCTAGCTCAAGAACCGCGGGTCGCATAGAGCTGGTTTAGGTGTCAAACTGAGGAGGATTGAACGTGCTTTCATATGTATATAAACATTTTAATGTCACAAAAGCCAAAATTCAGATATTGTCAAAAACTCCTTTTCAGACATCATTTATTCAATATGACGGCGCGTGCTGCAAAGATAGCAATCGGAAAAGTGCAAATTTAGAAAGGGCACATCAAAATCTACAAATGAGGCAATTTTCATGAAAATAAAAAAATAAAAAAATCTTTTTTCTTTCAATTAATTTTTTTATTTTTTCTTCAACATTCCTCAATGTCTTCTCAAATGGAACGTACAAGGTAACAAGAAGAATTCATTTTTCTACAAAATGAGATGTTTTGTATTAAAATCGGTTGAAAAATAAAAATGTTACAGCAATTTTCTTATGACAGTACTAAATTCCTTTTGGCGCCTCCACCAAATTTGCCTGCAGTGTATGACAATGTTCCACCATTTTTTTAAATAGTATTTGATGTCCCAGAAACCGATTGAGACATAGCCCCATATATTTCTACTAAGCTGGACATCACTAGGCTATTCGATACCTTCTGCCCCTAGATAAAATCCGCCATTTTGAAAAAAAGGCGGTATTCAAATCCTAAGGGACGAAAAGAAAAGCACTGCGGGTCAAATCGTTTATTCAGGTCTCAGTTGTAACTCTGCAAAGTGGTTTGCCTTTATCATCATTTGCAACTTATATTCCCTATTTCGGTTGTACCACGTCCACTATCGCCTACTATTGGCCCCAGAGGGTTTCAGTTGAAGGAGAGGGCCCTGACCAAAACTTCCACGCGACCACGCCACGTGTTCGCGGAAACAAGATGAAATAAAATCTTTTTCTCCGTCGTATCGACTCTCGCTTCTACACTTGTCATGACGCAGTGTTTATACAGTGAGCATCAATAGTTGGACTTCGGCGGCCAGATATTCCATCATGGTGGCGGCCAAGTACACCGGAACTCCGGCCGGCACCGACCCGACAACCGTTCACCGACATCCGCCGATCCGACAACCGATGCGCCGCTCACTGGATCTAAACTGATCCTATTGGCTGTCCGTCTTCCGCAGCGCCACTCCCACTCCACGAGTGAACCGCCGCGCCGTGTCTATAAAGGTGACTGGCGAATTTCGAAATCGGCATTCTGCTGTGAGAGGCCGTAGCGATAGCAACACGTTCTTTAAAAAAGAATTCCAGAGCTCCAGACTTCAAAAGTGCACCACCGCAATAACAACTTCAAGTCCGACACCAGCCCGCCGCCCGCCTAAAGGAAAGCCAAGCCAATATATCGCCGGCGAGAGAAGGTACTGCCGCCAGCCAAGCCACGCCACCGTCTACCATGGAGAACAATGGACCCCGGACCGGCGACAACAGCGTCGAGAACTTGGACATGATAAAGACGTGGATCGAGCTCCTTGCAATCTTCGTAAACGTGCTGCAAGAGAAAGAGACACTGAAAGAAGACCTCAGGCGGGCTAACCTTAAAATCGCAGAACTAACACAACACCCACCAACCACAAAAAGTGAACCATCATCATCCACGGAAACCACCACAACACAACCCGGTCCTCCATTACCGCAGAACATTAAAGACCTGATTAGCCAAAAAGAGAGAGCGAAAAGACGAGCCGAAAAAACCCAAGCCCCCCAAGACAAACAGACATTCAAACGACTGAAGAACCGAGTACGAGATAAACTAAGACGACACCGAAAGGCACTTGGCAAAAACAAAACAAGTCACAAACAACGTTGATCACACCCGCACTGGGCCATCGAATACAACACCGCGGTTCAAGGACATCCAACTGGCGAGGGTGGCGAGACGCATCCGTTGCGAACGTGCCTAGGCTCTCGGGTCTTTAGACGACAATCGGCACGCGAGAAGTTAAGAAAAAAATCATCCTCGAACAAAAATCGGTTCTTTTCAGAGCCACAAAATGATTTCAACAAAGAATATGGTTGGCTCCGAAGAGATACTTTTTTTTTACAGGACTTTTGCATTTCAATTGTGTTTGTGAACACATTATACCAATAATGGTGGCCTTACATTGAGCATCAAATGCTGCAGCTTTTTTAGATGCAGAGTTCTGATTGGACCTGACGCTTGCAATTGCTGTGAACAACCAATATGAGACCAACGAGAGCTCGGCAGCTAAAAAAGCTGCAGCATTTGATGCTCAATGCTAATATGACTTTAATGAATCATTTCTATTGATTATCGGCGATCCACGACAAAAAAAAACTATTAAATCTGTTGTGGGCGCAGTGGCGGACTAAGGGGAGATCGGTGGGGGCGGTCCGCCCGGGCCTCGGGGCCTCAGTCATCGGATGGGGCCCCCAATTCCTTTTGTTTGTAGAAAATACTGACAAAAACTGGGATAAAATCCAAAAATTTGATTTTTTTTCTCTCAGGGGTCATTTTTTTCGCATGTTATTTAGGTGAGTAACATTGTTTTTTTTTTTCATTTAAAAGTTACCTTGGCAGTGTGTCTGTATCACGGAACCTCTCAGAATTATTTTTACTTTGGGCTTTAGGGGCCCCGGCCCAGGATATTAGAGTGCCAGGGGCCTCAAGCCTGTGAAATTTTCTATTTTATTGTTTTTTTTTTCAAAAGAGGGAACGACAAAACGACATAATTGTCTTGTTTGTGCGCCGCAAGTATTAGAAATTCATATTGTTAATAATTTTGTACATACGTGTAGGTTTTAGCATTGAGTTCGCATTGAGTCAACATTCCAAATCCGATTCAACATCCAAAGCTGGAACCAAAAACTTCTTGTAGGTACTGGGTACTGGTGGTCAGTGGCATAGCCAAGGGGGACGAAGGTGGGCGAATGACCCTACTCCCCTACCTCCCAAGCGCCCACGGCACTTCATCCCACATTAAACCAATACAAAAAAAGTTTTTGGCGGAAATTTTCGAGAAGCCCAAGATTTTTATGAAAAGAAGTTTGTTTATCAAGTAATTTTGGTAAAAACGTCGAAAACCAAAATCGTAAAACGCTTGAAATATACTGATAATTATCAGCATTATTATTATTATGCAAAAAAAAAATCTTCTGTGGCGCTGCCTCTACGTTTCAAGAATAGGGCCCCTGGCCGACTGATATGAAAAGGTTTGGATAGCGAGGCAAATCTTTGAATATCATATCACTGATCTACGGTTTTAGTCTTAGTTTTATTAGTCAAGTTTCAAGTTATTATTTTGGTTTCTTGGGCTTTGGCTCAATATACCAATATACCGTAAATCTGCAAAGCCGCATCCAAACACCTGCAAATGTTCGTAACCAACACAACGAGAATCAGAACAATGAGAAACCTGAACTGGTTTGTCTGTCACTCATTGTTCTGATTTTGGTAGCGCTGGTTACGATTATTTCCAGGTGTTTTGATGCGGCTTTGCAGATTTACGCGCACTCTGAAAAAATCCAGTTTTCTCAAAAAAAAACTTTTTTTTTTGAGAAAATGGCCGTGCTATCTTGTGATTTAGATCGGTTCAGAAATGACTCGAACTTTTCGCACTCCAGATCTCTTGAGAGAAAGTATGTATAAAGTTACCGAAATGCTTTGGTGCCATTTTCAAAATGGCAGCGTACCGATTTAGCGGCCTCCTGGATTTTGATAATATGTGTTCAATAAGGCAAAAATTCCAACTCGGTAACCAAAAGAGTTGGAGTCATGAAAGTCACAAGGTAGAGTTACAATTCAATGCTTGCTAAGAAAAAACAAACCGCGTCTCCATATCTTGAGCCGTTCCTGAAAAATCGTGAAATTAGTATTCAGTTGCATAAGAATTGACATTTTTTAATTAATCAGTGATTTGTGAAGATATTCGAGTGAAACTCGGTACCCCATGAACTATCATGGGGCGTGAACTATCACGCCGGATAGCGACATGAATTTCTAAGTCATTTCATCACGCGACAGACTCGGTCAAATCGGTAGTTTTTGTGATGGCAAACAAGGAAAATAACTTCTGTCACTCATGCGTCGGTCGCTTCAGAAGTACAGGGTGTCAAACATGTCAAAAAAGAAACTCACTTAAGTCAGTTTTTCACGAGACAGAAATGGTTAACTCGATAGTTTTTGTGATGGAAAACTAGGGATGTCCAAATGTAGTCGGTGAATCGATTAGTGCTAATCGAATCGAATCGTAACCAATAGTTTGATCCGATTAAAAAATCGTATGAAATGAATCGATTCATCGAAAAGAACCGATCTTATTGCATTCAGTTCGGCGGGGCATCTTATTTAGATTTGTGGTGTAATTAGATGACGCCCTGGCAAAAAAATTCCAGAATAATAATAATGTTGACAATATTAAATGATTTTTCATCAATTGTCGACACAAATCACCAAAAAATTGAACGGCTTTTCGGCACACGAGTGTTGTCGCATGCGTAATAATCGAAACAATAATCACATTAGTTTGAATCTATTCACTAAATAATCGTATACAGTTGAATCGATTCAACTTTTCAGATGCATCGTTTTCATTGAATCGATTCAAGTATGAATCGAATCGAAGTTGGACATCCCTATGGCAAACAAGGAAAACAACTTTTGTCACTCATGCGTCGGTTGCTTCAGATGTTACAGGGTGTCAAACATGTCAAAATGATATAAGTTGACCTAAGTCATTTCATCACAAGACAGAAATGGTTAACTCGATAGTTTTTGTGATGGCAAACAAGAAAAACCACTTCTGTCACTCATGCGTCGGTTGATTCAGAAGTTACAGGGTGTCAAACATAAACATGTCAAAAAAACTTACCCGAGTCATTTCATCACGAGACAAACCGTTGAATCCAAAGGGTCGGGAAACCCCAGCGTTCAGGTAGTACCGCAGGTACCTATGGCGTGGTCAGTATAACTGGTATTTAAGTGATATTTAAGTTATGTTTAACTTGAAATTGATAAGTTTGTTGGAATACAAAACAACGGTACAAAAAGAGTAGGCTGGTGCCATAGTAAATTATTGAAAAGTCCGTGTGTCTCGTGATGATTTGGGTAAGTTTTTTTTTTCGACATGTTTGACACCCTGTAACTTCTGAAGCAACCGACGCATGAGCGATAGAAATCGTTTTTCTTGTTTGCCATCACAAAAACTATCAATTTAACCGTTTCTGTCTCGTGATGAAATGACTTAGGTAAGGTTTTTTTTTGACATGTTTGACACCCTGTAACTTCTGAAGCAACCGACCGACGCATGAGTGACAGAAGTTGTTATTTTTGTTTCCCATCACAAAAACTATCGATTTGACCGAGTCTGTCGCGTGATGAAATGACTAAGGTAAAATGTCGCTATCCGGCGTACTATGAGGAGTGAGGTCAAGAATGGAATGCCGTGTGTTACCATCGTCCCCGCATCAACTATCTAGGAAAAACCGGACTATACGGTGTGAATGCATCTTATAAAAATCCAGGTGGCCGCCAAATCGCTACGCTGTCATTTTGAAAGTGGCACAAAAGCATTTCAGTAACTTCATACATATGACAATGATGAAAAAATATTTGCCAGGCGTGCCTCTCACGGGGAAGCACACAGCACCTGAGGCAATAGGGATCGTGAGAATCACTGATTTTTTTAGTTTTTTTTCACTTTTTGGGAAAACTATTTGGCACACATGCAAATTTTGGACAATAGCAAATAGAGAAAGAGAACATCAATCCATACCTGATCAAAGGAAAAATCATTCAAATCGGTGTGAGACGATCGAAAATAGGCGTAAGTTGAGTGTGAATCCATGTTACCAAAATCAGATAGTCGCTATTTTGGAGCATTTTGAAATTGGTACCAGAGCATTCCGGTGTCTTCAAAGGCCAGAGAAGTAGTAACTAAAAAATCACACGTATACCTACTTCCTGATAAAACACGGCACTTTACTTCTTAATTTTGAAAAAAATTTCGTGAATATTGCTCTTTTTACCCTACTGTATCACTTGTAGCCATTATTTTTCCGGCAAGCTGAGTTTTTAGTGAACTTCATTCATTGTAGATGCTGTTAGGATCAATACAACTTGAATTAGGTTAAGAAACAGTCGAGAAACCTATAGGACTAAAAGTCATCATAATTTCCAGTTTTTTTCTTTCAATTCCGGTCGAACAGATTGATTACTGATTTAAATGATAACCGATGACAGCAGCGGATGGAGAATATGAATTCACGTATTTCTAAAGTTTCCAAATCGGGTAAAAATTAAGCAAGTTTTGTCCGAATAAATGTCACCGGAAACAAATGCCCGCCATTTTGAAAGTGACACCAAAACATTTCGGTATCTCCACATATAGGACTATCAAAAATGAAAGGTCTCTTGCCCCTTCATGAGTGACCTTCATAGGTTAATGGGAGATAGAGGACTTCGAGGCGAGTCAGGATCTGCAGAAGAAATTTTGTTTTCTCCATTCGTTACGAATAAGATACAGGGTGTTTTGCTTGTCCCGTACGAAACTTTGATAAGCGATATTTCTGAAACGGCTTAGAGATCTTTTGTTGAAATTCATCAGTAATATTTCTCTGCTGGAACTTCACCAAAAGCCATACCGGGTAAGTCAAAATCTGACGCCTGAATCTGAAGTCAGAAACAGACGAATCTAGTTTACCTTTTCTCCTGACGCATGTGCGAAGTGTGAAGGGCTTGCCATTGGTACACTCCGGTCACGTGATAGAATTCGTGCAAATTCCGAAAATTAACACAGTAAAATTGAGTGAATACTAATTTTCGCTATAGATTCGTGGGTTTTAGTTCACTAAAAAGTATAATTGAAAAATAGGATGTGTTTTTAGTGATTACTGTACAATGGAAATCGGCGAAAATAGTAGTGGATCCAATAAACATTGCTGTTATTGGAACTGCAGAAGTGATAACCGCTACAATGAGCAAAACTTGTTTAATTTTGAAAGATTTCCAAAAACATGCCTTAAATACCGTGAAGGTGATATCCCCAAACGTCAATTTCGAGGTCATTTAAAGAACTGTGTGCGATGCAACAAGTCAGAAAAATGGATTAGGTTATGTAAACCTTTTGGTGGTGACACTGGTCGACTACAAAGTATCGCAGACATTACAAAAGACACATATTTATGTTCCCTGCCCTTTATTCACTCCAGTGGTGGGCCCTTACAAGAGTTTCCGGACCCAGTACAAGCCACTGTTGATACTGATGGTAGCACCGCTGTTGCGCTGTTGTCACGTGATAGCCGCTCGCCCGCTTCATCGATGTTGTTTTCGGTGTTTTCACACTTTTCATTTCTAAAATACTGACTTTTAGAGGAAAAAAATCGTTTCATATATAACGTTAGTATTTGAAAATTTTATTTAATTTCATGCTCCATAAATTTAGTACACGTAGAACAATTTCTTGTATGAAAAACTACCGATTTGGCCAATATCCCATGTAAAAATAAAAACTTGCACGAATCGTTTGAATTGCCGCCTTTTCAGCAAACTTGCTGCTGCGCACTTTCGACCACTCCATATACTAGATTCCCCTATTGTACCTTTTGATCCAATACCAAAGGGGCACATTTTTTCTAGCCCGGCCCTGGATTTTTGGCTTATCCGGTATGGCTTCTGGTTCTGGATAAGTTTCAACAGAAAAATATTACTGGTAAATTTCAACAAAATATCTCCAGCCGTTTCAGAAATATCGCTTTCAACGTTTTATACAAAACACACAAAACACCCTGTATCTTCCTAACTAATGGAGAAAACAAAATTTATTCTGTGGATCCTGACTCGCCTCGAAGTCAGCTACATTAGCTTATGTAGTCACTCATGAATCACCCTGTATAGACCTTGCCGGTGAGCGGGCGAAGTCTGGTCAGTTGTTACCTCAATAACGATAATTGACAATTGTGTTCTTTTGAATCGTTTTCCGTCTGAAAATACTCAACTGGATAACGCGATTTTGTCGTCTACAGTGCCGGATTAACGCCTAGGCCACCGAGGCCCGGGCCTAGGGCGGCAAAATTTTGGGGGCGGCAAAATCGAAGCAATTTTTTTCCAATATAAAATTCCATTGTGACATTCTGCATTGCCATGTACTGTATGATCAAAAATTTTCCACCTCTATAGGCAGACTGTGGCCTGGCCGGAATCAGCCTCGTTTGCCTGCCAATGACCAGACCACAGCCTGCCTAGAGGAGGAAAGTTTTTGATCATACGGTACTTATTGATTGTTGATTTAGTATTTTCTTTTGTTTCCTATTTCAGTCAGTTTCAATCAGTTTCTTATCTAAAATCTTGGTCTTTGTGATACATTTGTGCAATTATTCGGATAATAAAAGTTTTCGTTAAAAAAGGAGCTCGCTGTGACCGGTAAACATGTGTTGGTATAACTTGCTCATATCATTATGAAGGGGGGGACTTGCGGCAGGCCTAGGTGCAGCAAATACGTTGATCCGGCATTGGTCGTCTATTTTGTACGAACATCGGTATCTGGAAAGGTACGACCAAAACAAAATTGTTTTCTTATTTTCACCCAAACTCAAATACCCAGCTGCTGATAATTGTGCAGTTATCAATTGTCGTGCCCTGTATTGCCGACACTATCAATTCCACCTACGGCCAACAGAGGGCGCACTCGGCGGTCGACTACCCCACTACCCTAAGGGTAGCTGAACACACGAACCGGAACATCCGGTCTCTTTTCCATCAACCGTCCAGCCGAGCGGACGCATCCAAAAACTATACCATTTACTACTTGTGTAACCAAAAACCAAAATAAAATACAGTCCACTAACCAACGCATAGTCACTTACGAGTACTAAACATGGTCAGCATCGAGCCGAATCCAAGGACAACAGCGTATCCAAAGTCTGAGTAAGTGAGTGGCCATCTTTTCCTATTTCTGGTATTTTCCTACCCATCGCCAAAGGTTTAAGTCATATAGTGCTTGAAACCATTGCATTTCCATCTTGTGTAGCAAATAATCCGAGTATTTTTTTGCTAACGTGTCCGAGTACACATTTCCAAATTTTGCTTCAACCACGTGTCCGAGTACACCACCTGCGTCAAGCCACTGCGGCCACGCGCCATTTTGTTTCGTGTTATAATTGTCATATTCTGCAATTTGAGCGAAATTGTCCAGGATTAAACCGCCAATTTATTATTAGTTATTTTTTTGTGATTTTTTGTATACATCCAATATGTCTGAAACTTTGTTAGACCTTGTGACAAAAAGGGCCACCATCAAGGGTAAACTAACTAGGGGAGAGACGAGCATACTTGCCGCGGCGGTAGACGGAAACGCCGAATCGCTCATTCTAGTATCGCGCTTTTTGAAAAAAATCGAACCAACATACGACGAATTTGATACAATACAAGCATCAATCGAGCAGTTGGATACTAAAAATGATCATGAAAAGGAGCGCGCCAGTTTCGAGGCCATTTATTATCGCGTCACGGCGGCTTGCGAACACTTCGTAAACCGAAATACGGAGAAGGACCCCCCGCTGATTCCTGACCAAAAATTTTCCAACAACAACAATTGTCGAATTAAGTTGCCAACTTTGAGTATTCCCAATTTTTCGGGTAACTACACAGATTGGCTACCATTCCGCGACACATTCCAGTCGTTAATCCATGATAATGACGACATTTCGGACGTGGAAAAGCTTCAATATCTAAAATCATGTCTCTCTGGTGAGGCCGCGGATACTATAAGAACGCTTTCCATTACGAATAGTAATTATCCAATTGCATGGGACACCATAACCAAGCAATTTGGCAACACCCGCCTCATTATCCGAAGCCACATCAATGCATTGATTGATATGAAACCCATCGGTAAGGGTACTGCAAGCTCGCTGCGAGAGCTTCAGAACCACGTAAAAACAAACCTCGAGGTGCTAAAGGCTTTGAATCTGCCCACCGATCATTGGGACGCTTTGGTCATTCACCTAATTCTCCCAAAACTCGATTTTGCCACGCGCCGTGAGTGGGAAATTGAAAATGAACATGACATTCCGGTTATGGCAGAGATGTTAGAGTTTCTGAGATCACGCGCGCAAACCCTAGAGTCGTTAGAGTGTGCGCGACCCGCGAGCAAGCCCGATTACGCGCAGGCGCCACCGCGCAAATTCACGCATCAGCGCGTGGCATCGAATGTATGCAAAGCTAAGACTATGTCGCGGTCTTGTCCAGTCTGTAGTGAAGAGCACTTCATAAATCAATGTCCAACTTTCCTTCAGTTGATTCCGGCGGAACGAATAAAACGTGTCAAGGCCTTGAATTTATGCGGTAATTGCCTGAAGGGTGGTCATTTTGCCAATTCGTGCACCGCGGGTGCCTGTCGAACATGCTTCAAACGCCATAACACCCTCTTGCATATACCTACCACTCCCGCCAATAGCGCGAATACGAGCACAGGCATCGCGGCTGTACGAGCCGCACCTGAAGCTTCCGAAGATCCAAGCCTGGTACACACCAGCACCAATGCTGGCCACGCGGATCAAATTCTTTTGTGCACAAGTATGGTCTCCGTAAAGGACGCCAATGGCCAAGACCATCAATTGCGAGCACTCATCGATAGCGGGTCTATGTCCAATTTTTTGTGCAAGAAAGCGCAGAGTAGACTGAATCTACCACTCACACCCACAAATGTGTCAGTCATTGGTATTGGTCAACGAGCGAACTCCATCGACCACCTTACCATTGCGCGACTCAAGTCAAATTGTTCCCATTTCACCGCGAGCGTGTCTTGTCTTGTTGTAGACTCCATAACGGGCAACCTTCCATCGCGAACTTTTGACCCGAAACCTTTAAAAATTCCCCGCGACGTAACTCTTGCGGACCCCTCCTTCAACCAGTCCAATCCAATTGAGATGTTAATCGGCGCCGAACTCTTCTTCGAAATTCAAATGGGGAACACCCTTCATTTGGGCAAGGGCCTACCATGGCTGCAAGAAACCAAACTTGGTTGGTTGTTGGGCGGCCCCATTAGCTCGCGAGTCAATCCGCGTAACCACCAGCTTGTGTGTGGTCTCGCGACCTTGGAAGCTCAAGTGGAGCAATTTTGGAAAATCGAGGAAAATTATGCCTCGCCCGAAAAACGACTTTCCGCCGAAGAAGCTGCTTGCGAAAAACATTTTTCCGAAACGACACGTCGCGATGGCTCAGGTAGGTTTGAAGTCGAACTTCCATTCCGCGGGAACGAGATTCAGGTCGGAAATTCGAAACCCATAGCTCTAAAACGACTGTTTTCTATGGAACGCCGCTTCAGGAAAGATTCCGAGTTAAGGTCTCAGTATTCCGCCTTTATGAAAGAGTATGAAGCGCTGGGTCACATGAGTTTGTTGCCAGAGGATCAACTCGATCAATCGGCATGCTATTATTTACCGCATCATGCAGTATTTAAAGTATCCGAGACCGGTGCGAAAATTCGCATAGTCTTCGACGGGTCTTGCCGACCGAGCGGCGGACCCAGTTTAAACGATAGCCTAATGACAGGTCCTATCATCCAGCAAGACTTGTTTTCGATACTAAATCGCTTCCGAATGCACCCTTTCGTTTTCAGTTTTGATGTCGTGAAGATGTACCGGCAGATAAACGTCGCGCGCGCGCATCGTGCTTACCAGTTGATTGTTTGGCGCGAAAATGAATCGGAGCAAATCAAAACATACCAATTAAACACGGTGACTTATGGTTTAGCCCCATCGTCTTTCTTGGCGGTGCGGTGCCTTAAGCAGCTAGCTATGGAAACTGAATCCAGATTTCCACTAGCAAGTACGATTATCAGCCGTGACATGTACATGGACGACGCGCTCACAGGTAGTGACACGCTTGCTGGCGCAATTCGTCTAAAATCCGAGTTAACCTCCATTTTATCGGAAGCCGGTTTCCAGCTTTGCAAATGGGCTGCTAATCATGCGGACCTTTTACCTCCCAATAGTTCGGAAAACCGCTCCGTGCTTTTGAATTTCGACCCCGAAGGTAATTCCAAGACCTTGGGTCAAAGGTGGAATTGCGCCACAGATTCATTTCACTATGAATTTAAAGCCGAGCTGCCACCGAAGAAATTAACGAAGCGCGTCATGTTATCGCGGATTGCTCAATTGTACGACCCTCTGGGACTACTTGGCCCTGTCATTATTTCCGGAAAAATAATCGTACAGAAACTTTGGGCTGAGAAAACCGGGTGGGACGAGCTAGTCAGGTCAGAACTACGCGATCATTTTCTCGCATTCGACCAAAGCCTTACTGACCTGAGCGCGATCAAAATCCCACGAAAGGTCATCGTCGATGATGAGATCGTGACTCGCGAACTCCACGGGTTCTGTGACGCCTCCGAGTATGCTTATGGAGCCTGTGTCTTTGTGAGAACAATTAATAGCGCCGGCGCTGTGGCGTGTAGGCTTCTGTGCGCTAAAAGTCGATTAGCCCCCCTCAAAACCATTTCTCTGCCGCGGCTGGAATTGTGCGGAGCCTTACTGCTGGCCCGATTAGCAAACAAGACCGTCGCGACCCTTGGCTTTGATTTCCAAGAAACGTACTTCTGGACCGATTCGACCATTGTTTTGGCGTGGCTTAGAACCGAACCGAGCGCGCTTAAAACATTCGTGGCAAACCGCGTGTCCGAAATCCAGAGCACCACGACGGTCGAGGATTGGCGCCACTGCCGGTCGGCTCAAAACTCCGCGGACATCATATCTCGCGGAATGAGTCCCAAGGACCTTGCTGGTTGCGCTTTGTGGTGGCAAGGACCCGCGTTTCTCGTGACCGGTTCTCTACCAGAACCCCCTTCCCTTCCAGATTTACTCGAGCTTCCCGAACAAAGGATGCGAGCTTTGCCTGTCGCGATCGTGCCTGAATGGTCCCTACTGACAAGATATTCCAAGTTTGTGCGCTTGCAAAGAACCCTCGCGTGGATAATGCGTTTCACGGGCAACTGCCGGAAACTGTCGGCCGAGCGATCAAGGTTTTTGACAGTGCGGGAGCTGCAAGAAAGCACCAAGAAGGTTGTCAAGCTAATACAAACCGCTGTGTTCCATCGGGAAGTCACGCATCTCGAAAAATTGGGGCATGTTGACAACCAGAGTCCTCTAAAGTCTCTTGATCCATTTCTGGATTCTGAGCGAATATTGAGAGTAGGCGGTCGGTTAAGAAATTCGATGTTGAATCCTGATCAAAAGCATCCTATTTTATTGCCTCAGAACCATCATGTCACGCGAATACTAATAGAGCGCGAACACCAAGCCCAACTTCACGCTGGGCCACAAGCGACACTCAACGGCTTGAGACAGCAATTCTGGATCATCCACGGTCGATCCGCAGTTCGTCACGTGACTCGGAAATGTCACACTTGTTTTCGGGTGGCACCGAAATTTTTCCAGCCATTCATGGGCGACTTGCCTGCAGTCCGAATCACTCCAGCACGACCTTTTCTCAATTCGGGGGTCGATTACGCCGGACCGGTCAACCTGCGCGAAGGTAGAGGACGCGGCAAGCGCACAGTCAAAGCGTACATTGCCTTATTTGTGTGTATGTGCACCAAAGCCGTACACCTGGAGGTCGTTTCCGATGCCACCGCGGATGCTTTTCTAGCCGCGTTCCGGCGCTTCACCTCTCGCCGCGGCAAGGTGCTCAACGTCTATTCAGATAACGGCACTGCTTTTGTAAAGGCCAACAAGGATCTAAAGGAGCTTCAGACATTGTTTCAGCGTCGAAATTTTAACGAAGGGCTCCATGAGACCCTGAGCCAAGTTGGTACAAATTGGCACTTTATTCCCGCTCGTTCAGCACATTTTGGAGGATTATGGGAATCAGGGGTAAAATCCGTAAAGGGTCATTTGCGAAAAATGCTCGGAAATGCTACTAACACTTTTGAGGAATTGTGTACCATATTGACTCAGATCGAGGCTTGCCTCAACTCCCGACCTCTGATCCCTTTGTCCGAAAATCCCAATGACCTATCCGCCTTGACCCCAAGTCACTTCCTGATTGGTGAACCACTCACTGCCGTCGCTGAACAGGACTTGGAGAACGTGAGTGAAAACAGACTCTCCCACTGGCAGCGAATACAGAGGACGACTCAGCATTTCTGGAAACGTTGGCGGCACGAGTATTTGAACCAGCTGCAGCAACGCACCAAGTGGCAGCGACGTTCCGGCCATCCGTTCGAGATCGGCACCCTAGTAGTTCTCCACGACGACAACCTGCCGCCACTCCAATGGCGCCTCGGACGAATTCTGGAGCTTCACCAAGGCAAGGACGGCATTCCCAGAGTCGCTACCGTGAAAACCACCACGGGTACCGTCAGGCGAGCCATCGTGAAACTTGCCGCGCTCCCGAGTGACGACACCCACAGCCCCCAGCGGAATCCAACAACGCCTGCGGCACCTCCTGTCGCAGAGAATAATTGAACCTGAGGGTTCAATGGCGGCCGGCATGTCGTGCCCTGTATTGCCGACACTATCAATTCCACCTACGGCCAACAGAGGGCGCACTCGGCGGTCGACTACCCCACTACCCTAAGGGTAGCTGAACACACGAACCGGAACATCCGGTCTCTTTTCCATCAACCGTCCAGCCGAGCGGACGCATCCAAAAACTATACCATTTACTACTTGTGTAACCAAAAACCAAAATAAAATACAGTCCACTAACCAACGCATAGTCACTTACGAGTACTAAACATCAATAAATACAGATGAAACCAAAATTGTTCTTCTTGGAAAAAGTCACATCAGCAACTCACAGAGGCTATTTTATTATGGTGACTAGGTGCCTCAATTATAGAACAGGTGGGTGACTATAATTACCTGGGCATACTCTTCAGCTCGGCGAGGCCGGAGTCTTTTCAAAAACTTTGGAGGATAGATTGCAGAAGACAAGAATGAAAATCGGCACAGTAACGCATACAATAGACACAACAAAGATCAATAACCTAAAATCAATCTCTCATCTCTATAGCACAATAATCATACCAACATTTTAATGCTGTGGAGAAATATGGGGCATACAATATTTGAATCAAATAGAGACTCTACAGGACAAGTTTCTCAAAAACGTTTTCTATCTTCAGCGTTCTACTCCAGGGTATGCACTCAGAGCAGAATTTAAGATCAAATAATTAAGCCTGCACTTTATAAAACAACCATTACTCTTGATGATTAAATTCTTTCATTAAATTCATTTAATTCTTCAATTCATTAAATTCTCAGACAACAGACTGACTTATTTGGCTATTGAAAGAATTATATATCTAGACGGCAGCTTGAACAATGATCCTAAGCATAACTAGTACACACAAATTAGGGAAACTCTTCTTAACTATGATGTAGTTGTAGTTTTAGATCCTCATGCCCTCACCTTGAACGTAATTCAGTCCACCTTGAATAAAATGTTTGAACGGAACGATCTGGATGATTGGAATAAGATCCTGCTAAGCACCTATTGTCCTCATTACAAGTTCTTCACACCCGGCAACCATTTCTACACGACCCCTTACCAGTTCCTGAATGCAGACTTACCGCTACATGTCAAAAGATCCATTGCACAGCTCAGACTATCTAATCGTAAAAGCCTGAAATTGTACTTGAACAGCATTACCTACATACCTACACAGTAGATCTGGAACAAGTTTGCACGATTTGCTATCAGCACAAAGCTGAAAACATGAACTTATCCTTAGTCTATGCCCAGTCTACAGGGGTTTGAGAACAGATATGCCTGATAATTTCGGTATGGTGGTTGGATGTTTTGAGGGACCCTTCAAGGAAGGGCGCGCGAGACATTTATAAATACCTCAAGCAGGTTATGATGCTGAGATCGGTTGTCTTGAACGAGTGAATCTTTCTTAAGGTTCAAGTTCAACCCTCAATTTTTAGTAATTTTCGTTCAAAAATGCTGAAATAAATATATATTGTGTACGAAGTGATTTCTCACAATATATATTTTTTTCATAAAATTGCACGAAGTATTTTTTTAGTAACATTGAAAAAATCCAAAAAACACAGCTTTTCTGTAGGTTTCCATGTCTATTTTAACGTGGAATATATTTTTTTTTTCCTCTGGAAAAGTGTGCTTTCTTATGTAAAAACAATTTTTTTGGTTAATTTTGAACAAATAGTTTTTTTGTAACAACGCAAAAAAGGTAAAATATGCTTGTAACCTTGATATACTATCGAGTTTCATCAAAACCAATGAAGAGGAATGTGGCCCTTGATCAATACTACCGTATTGTACACAAAAAATAAAAAAGTTTTGTGTTTTTTCGACAATACATTCCATCAACGGAACTACAATTTCGAAATTCATACGCGACTATTATGCGCTGCATAGAGATGCCACCTCGGCAGGGTGATATTTCACGGAAGCTTCAGCTTCACAGACACCAGGACACCACAGCGATCTAGTGACCGATAGGTAGCGTCGCGGTAGACTGAAGTAATCTTCTCACCGATAGTTTTGAGCAATGAGGATTCATCGATTTAGGTGAGAGAAACACAGATAGCTTGCACCCATAATTTATGACTGCACCATTCGCCAAAATTTTCCTCTTCTTGTTGTGCGATATACGTGCACTAGCGTAGCCCTTGCTCTGCACTTGATTTCACAAAGTCGGCTTCGCAAAAGAGGTAGGTACAGTTGTGATATAATTTATTGGCACGGCTGCAACTATCAAACAGGCGAATTTTGGATATTTCAGGGCGCTTTCATGTCTCGATGACTTGTGTAAGACATCTATTTTTTATAACAATTGGCAACAACAGTTGGTTGTACTCTGTTTACCTTTGTGTGTGAAATGATTGCATAGTTACTGATGGCAAGGTGCATTTCTCCCTGTGACAAATTTACGAAGCTGTCAGCATCTGAACGGTGAGTCTTCTCACGAGCATATTCCTACTTATTTACTGTAATTGACTATCCATATGTAAACAATCGAACATGATAACCTCAGCATTGCTTATACAAAGTAGATTGGAGGTTGTCTGCGCTAATATGCGGCCGGGGGCCTCTCTGGTGGCTTCATTGCACGGTCGGTATTAGAGTGATCCTGTGTGGCTGGACAGGACCCTTATGCGGCTCCATTGCACGAATCGGCACAGGACCAGGTTGCTTGTATCGGTGGTGATCACCTGTTGTAGACAGACCAGGAATGAAATAATCACGCTTGATACACGTGATGTGGTTTTGAAAACAGGTGCTCGTTGGGGGTGCCATTGTACGTTTCATTATCACGGTGTTTACTTAGACTCTGGTTGGTATTTACGTGATGTTTCCGTAATGCTTATAGAAGGCCAAGTCGCGTATTTAGTAAGGCTGAGTGGAAGTGTTTTAGAGTCAGAATAATTCAAGACTGAGTTGAAGTTGAATTCAACACCGAATACACCTGAGATCAATTCATGAGAGTAGTGTAATGCTCACACCCGTTTTATCTTTTCAGAACCAGATGACCATGACCAAACCGCCGCCTCCCATTTGCTTCCAAGATTGTTGGATTGTTTCATTAATCTGTAAAGTTGATTATTAATGAAACCAGACGTTGATTCAAATCATTGTTTCACTTTTCGTTTCAAGTAACTAGATGCCCTTTCGGCATTTACTGACTTACAGCAATTTATCGTCTTACACTTGATATCGCTGATTTGATAATTGCAGCCGTGCCATTAAATAATATCACAGCTGTATCTAGGTACCTACAAGCGCAATGTGCTAGGTACTTAGCGTGTCAAAGTTTGACTTTTTTGATTAATTTTTCATAAATGTTTCTAGTAGCTCGGTAGGTAGATATCTACAAGTTTCAGACAATAATTTCAACGTTCGTTCAACAACCTCCATTTGAAAACCTCGTTTTCCGAAATTTTGCTCGTAGGTAATATTTTATGACATTACCTGTTCGGAGAGGGTCTTTCACGGCTCAAAACTTGAATGGTGAACCCACTGTGCGTTCGAATTCCAAAGGAAAGCCGAAATGGCCCATGTTGAGCATCTTGTGAATCTTATCAGTTTAGGTACTGTATCAAAAACTTTTCTACTTATTGCGGTAGGCTGTGGCCTGGTCATTGGCAGATGAACGAGGCTGATTTTGGTCAGGCCACAGCCTACCACAAGTAGAAAAGTTTTTAATCATACTGCGTATTTTATTCAACATTTATATGGGAAGTTGGTAGGTAGGTACCTAAGCTGATGATCGCAAAATGCCAAATAGGACCTTGCGGTCTGCTTTGATGATGGATATTTCGAACGCACAATACCTGGATACATTTTGTCATTGTCTTGTCCAGAAAGAACCCCGGACCCCCCTCTAAGTAGGTCAGGTACGCTTGGAAAACTATGAACACAAATTCTGCATCGCGCAAATAATTCCAAATATCATTCATAGCTATGCGATACGTTAATCGCATGGGCAGCTGCGCATGCGTGAGGGCGCCAAATAAAAAACCATACACCTGTCAGTTTGGATAGCAACAATCATAGATTAGCAACTGGCAACGTTGTTATTCTTACTACTACAAATAGCGTGCATGCACCTCTTCGTAGTCCCTTAGAATTTTCTCGGAAAAGCCATTCTCAAATCTAATGGCGTTTTCCACTGGGAAAAAAAGTGCGCACTAACTGCTCTGACCTTGCGCATGGACCAATAGCAGGGCTTCCTGGTGAGTTTCTATGACAACGAGAGCAAAAAGTGCGCACTTTTTTTACCAGTGGAAAACGCTATTAATAACACGTGTCCGCGGCATGAAATAAGAGTTAGAGTAGTGGCTTGTGGATGTTGGCGTTAGGAATGATAAATGTCATGGCAAAACGTAAGACTGACAGCTGGCAGAGTGCTGTTGCCAATGTTGCCATTTCCGTTGCTCATGCATCTGCACAATAACTTGATCAAAGTTAATTGCAATAAAACATTACCTTCCGATACCCGATTACCTCGGAAACTCTAAAGTTCAGTGGTTTGAGGGGATGAGATATACCCCTCAGCAAAAATGAAAGAAGATGAGAAAGCTAATAAAGTATCAAGCTCACAAGAAGCAATATGTATTTTCAACTCAAATTTCACATTACGCGGCCACATAGATATACATGGTGATCCCGCGAAAATCCCCCCCCCCATACTGAAGGTTTCCATTTGAGATATTTGTAAAGGAAAAAGTTTGGTAATAGGACTGTGTATCTTACGTGTTATTCGGGCCCATGCGCGTAGAATTAGGCGCTTGATATGAAACTTCCAGACAAATAGCGTCTGTTAACACGTACGTAACATGATCAGAAAAACTATCAATAATCGTTTATGTAAGTGAAATTTTAAACTATTGATGCTCACTGTTTGTGAGTTGTGAGACTGATGTTATTTCAATCTTTTAAACATGAAAAACAATCATTTTGAAGGTGGAGTAGGAAGGCACGCTTTCGGTTCTTACAAGAAAGAATGGAAATAAACACTGCGTCATGACAAGTGTAGAAGCGAGAGTCGATACGATGAAGAAAAAGGTTTAATTTTATTCCGTTTCCGCGAACACGTGGCGTGGAAGTTTTGGTCAGGGCCCTCTCCGAATCTCCTCTAACTGAAAGCCTCTGGGGCCAAAGGTAGGCGAGCCGCGAGAGCCACTCTCATATGGTACGTTTCAGGCAATCCTTGCTACATGAATGTACTGCGGATTGCATAAGACTATCCGGCCCAGAAGCTAGGAAGGAGAACGGCAGAAGCCGTATTCGGGGTTGCCAAGTGAACAAGAAATATAAATTTCAATTACTTCGATATAATAATTTCTCAATTTTGAACTTTCATTCCGTATGGTGTCAGATTCCATAACTAGAAGAGCGCAAGGAAACATCTTGCAAAACAAATTGATTTTATAGTGACTATTTGAGGTGACAGTATATGTAATATAACGTATTATTGGTAACGGCGGCCATGCCAAAGCTGACAACATCGCGATTAACAGACTGTGGATCATTTGCGAAGTAAACAAGGAACTTCCAATATTTTTATTATTTTGTAAAAAAGAACTATACAAAATAGAAATTTGGCTTGCGACTGGTTCTTCTTCACATTTTGAGTAACTTTTTTGTATCTATCTGGAGACTTAGTCATGAAATAGCCTGGTATTCCATAGAAAAGTCGATATTTGTCTGGATGTTTCAAATTTGGCACTAAATAGCGACAGTTGCCTCCATGTTGCATCTGCGCCGTCGGGTCAGGAGAACGCACTATTATTGACGACCACTACTTCTCGACTTCAGCCACCAACTTTTCACGGTAGGTAGACACCACCACAACATCACGTTCGTCGACCGTAGTTTCCTGGGGAAACCACTATTTCCACTGTAAAATGCTCCTTCTTTCCATTACTTATCCACCAATGTCCTACGACGTAAGTACAGGCAAGAAGGAAGCGTCCTACATAGCTGTTTAAGTGGTTGCCCAACTCTTAGAAAATGCTAGTCGAGAAGTAGGTAGTGGTCGTCAATAATTACAAAAAGTTTTTCCTGGACCATTTTTTCCGTAGATTTCAAAATTGGAAACTATAATATTGTGCACCCTATAATATAAAGGGTGTCGCAAAAACTTTTTTGTTGTTGCAACACCCTGTAAATTTGAATTGCAATCGATGTATTTCTTTATTCTGAATGCAAATATACAGGGTGGGCAAATTTTGATGTTTCTATAGAAGATCTCGGTAACTATAAGAGCTATGAAAAACCATACATGGATGGTACCTTCTCGATCGCTTTTTTTGAGACGAACTCAATGGTGAAAACTAGAACTTGCTATCGTCTTTTGTTTTCGAGCTATATTTAAAAGTTTGATTTTTCACGATTTCGATGAATGTCGATATCTTTCTTGGTTTCCAAGTTACAGAAAAGATATTTACACTTTCTTCAGGCACTTTTTTGAGTAGAATGAACTTACCTTAGCAGATTTGAAGAAACTTCTTTAGTTTTTTGGTTATAACACAAAGTTGTATTTTTTCATAGGCAAGTCATAGTTGGCTATAGACTAATCAAATAGAGTGTTTTTTCTCTTTTCAACGATATACCTATAACATGCCTGACAAAAACTTATGGAAAGTTACATTTCTCAAAATAAACTGACTGAGTCACTGAGTCACTCAGTCAAAACAGTGAACAAATGTCTCAGGTAACTATGACAAATTGAAGGTGAAGAGTCAAAACAGTGAAAAATGTCTCGGGTAAAAATGACAAATTCAGTTTAGTTTGAAACATGTAACTTTTCATAAGTTTTTGACAGACATGTTATATATCGTTGAAAAAAGAAAAAAACACTCTATTTAATTTGTCTACGGCCAACTATGACTTGCCTATGAAAAAATACAACTTTGTGTTATAACCAAAAAACAAAAGAAGTTTTTTCAAATCTGTCAAGATAATTTCATTCTACTCAAAAAAGTGCCTGAAAAAAGAGTAAATATCTTTTATGTAACTTGGAAACCAAGAAAGATATCGACATTCATCGATAGTTTTCACCATTGAGTTCGTCTCAAAAAAGCGATCGAGAAGGTACCATCCATTTTTTCATAGCTCTTATAGTTACCAAGATCTCCTATAGAAACATCCAAATTTGCCCACCCTGTACATATACCACAGTGTTCAGTTATTTTAAAAGGCAACTTGTCAAAAAAATTTATAAAAATCTCATGATACCGACCTGAACTTACGTTTATTTGGCTAAAAATAGGTTCTGAAATTTGATCCACAATTTTTTCAAATGTTAGGTCTATTTTTGAGTTTTAAAAGAAATTATCTCCCGAAAAACAAAGACCCCGCACATTTTATGGGTAAAATGGTTCTCGGTCAAATTGGCTGAAATTTGGATATTTTGTAGCTTTTGGTCCACAAAGGAAATGCTGTGAAGCATAATCTATTTGTATGACCAGTTTGCCCCCTACAGGGGGCGAAAGGGTGGCCCAGTCATGTTTTTGTGGAATCATTGAGGAGCAAGACAATACTTTTCCGAAAATCGCCGAAACAGGTCGATTTTCTATTTGAAGGGTCCAGCTTTCTGTCATAAATTCACTCATTTTAGGCCAACCCCCTAAGGGGGTCACTCACCCCCTTAGAACTTTATGAGCAACATAGGTCAAGTTGTATATCATTAAAAAGGTTTTTCAACGCTCTTTGCAACAGTGCTGCGCTTTTTCAGTTCAAGACAGTTGCTCTTGAAATAATGAATGTCAAACTTACAGGTAGTCGATCATTGAAAAAAAAGTAACTGTACTCAGGTTCAACGATTTTATTTAGCTAGTGTGGGTTTCTAAACCTTGAATTACTGACATTTCAACTATCCTAACAACTTTACTTGGTCTGTTACCCACATTCTTACACAGAAGAAAAAATTACTTTGGCGTTAGGATGTCCGGATCTTACAGGTCCGAGAAGGGGTTTTAGCGGGTATCCTTTCGAAACTGCGAGTCTCACACCACCCTGGTACCATGTGCATGTGCATTTGCAATTCTTCGGTCAATTCCTTATGGAGAGTATCTACATTAAAACTTTGAAAGTCATTATCTCAAGAACGACTATCTTGAATTGAAAAAGTTGAGCTAAACTCAACATGAACTAAACACTGTTTGCAACAGTGCTCCGTTTTTTCAAATCAAGATAGGTAGTTGAATCACCGATGGCGGCCTTTTTTTGGGAGAAAGGAAGATGCACTCACGCACACCCTGGCTGGGGTGGTACCCTGGTAGTGATTGAGTCCCACCCTGGTAGTGTGGGACTCACAGTTTCGAAAGGATACCTACTAAAACCCCACCTCGGACCTGGTAAGATCAACAACTTAACGCTAAAGTAATTTCTTATTCTGTGTAATAGACTGTGGATTACAGATGATCAAGTCAAATTGTTACGATAGGTTAAAATATCGTTAGTTCATAGTTCAGGAACCCACACTAGCTCAATAAAATTCCAAAACCTGAATTCAGCTTTTTTTTTGAAAATGACCGACTGCCTGAGAGTTTGAAATTCATTATCTCAAGAACGATAGTCTTGAATTGAAAAAGCGTAGCACTGTTGCAAAGAGCATCGAAAAACCTTTTCAACGATATGCAACTCGACCTATGTTGCTCATAATGTTCTAAGGGGGTGAGTTACCCCCTTAGGGGGGTTGATCTAAAATGAGTGAATTCATGACAGAAAGCTGCATCCCTCTAATAGAAAATCGAACTGTTTCGGCGTTTCCCGGGAAACTATCGCTTTGTTCCTAAATGATGCCACAAAAACATGACTGAGTCACCCTTTCGCCCCCTGTAGGGGGCAAACTGGTCATACAAATAGATTATGCTTCACAGTATTGCCTTTATGAACCAAAACCTACAAAATATCCAAATTTCAGCCAATTTGACCAAGAACCATTTTACCCATAAAATGTGCGGGGTCCTTTATGCGAATTTGAGAAATTTTCTAGCCAAATAAACGGAAGTTTAGGTCAGTTTAGGTCAGTATCTTGGGATTTTTGTAAATTTCTTGACAATTTGCCTTCGGAAATGCCAAACTCAACACTGTGGTATATTATATTTGTATCCAGAATGAAAAACTACATCAACTGCAATTCGAATACACAGAGTGTAACATCAGCACAAAAAGTTTTTTCGCGACACCCTGTATATTATATCTTGTAAAATATTGTTTCCACTTTTGAACTTAACGGAAAAAAGTGTTCAAGAAAAGTTTTATTTCTTTTCTTCTTAGGCTGATCGTAACCTCGATCGTAACGTAACGATCGTTTCGTAGGGTATTTATTGAAAAAAATACAATATACAGGGTGGTCCTCGCTTTATATCATTAAATTCAAGGATCAATAGAGAATGGAAAATAAAGGGGACTTTCTCCAGATAACATATTTGAGAAATGGCTAATAACAAAGTTACAGCCCTTCA
This sequence comes from Anaspis maculata, assembly GCA_949128115.1. Classification (NCBI taxonomy): domain Eukaryota; kingdom Metazoa; phylum Arthropoda; class Insecta; order Coleoptera; family Scraptiidae; genus Anaspis; species Anaspis maculata. The sequence goes on from OX421964.1 coordinate 14,850,001, forward strand.
AAGTTGGAAATGAATAATCGTTTTTTCCGCATAACTTTTGAACCGTTCAACCGATTTCATTCAAAATAGAACCAAAAGTTTACTGAAGTTATCTCCTGTCGAACAATCGTAGCATGTTCCATAAAAAAGTTTCAGGGGCGTAGATATCAGGGGGTGTTCCTACCCCCCCCCCCCCCTATTTCTCACCCACCAGTTATTTTTGAAAACTGTTCATGATTTTAAATTCTACGTTCAATTTAAAAGAAAAAGACACTCAAAAATTTGATCAATAGCCTGCGTTGAGGAGATATTTGAGTTTGAAACTTTGGAAAACATCCCGAAATCGCCACTTTCCAGAACCCAAATTGTTTTTTCCTGGAAATTTCCCGTGTTTTGGAAAAAATGGTGGTTTATCAACTGAGAAATTCTAGAAAACCTATTCCAGCTGAGAAATCATGAGTTTCTTTGGATTTTAATTTTTAGACCTTTGAAAGTGGCGATTTCGGGATGTTTCCCAAAGTTTCAAACCCAAATATCTTCTAAACGAAACCTCTAATCAAAATTTTACAACAGTGATTTTTTCTTCAAAATTGAACGTAGAATTCAAAATTATAAACAGTTTCCAAAAATAACTAGGGAGGTGGAAAATAGGGGGGTGGGAGTAGGATCACCCCATAATGTCTAAGCCCCTAAAACTTTTTTATGGAACATGTTATGATTGTTTGACAGAGGATAATTTCAGTGAAGTTCTATCTTTTATTAAATCGGTTGAACGGTTCAAAAGTTATGCGAAAAAAACGATTATTTATTTCCAACTTTGAAGGGCTGTATCTCTGTTATAAGGCATTTCTCAAATATGTTTTCTGAAGAAAGTGCCCTTCATTTTTCATTCTCTATCGATCCTTAAATTTAATGACATAAAAGTCGGACCACCCTGTACAAGCAGCGCATGTTCAGAAATTGATTTACAAGCACATATTCGCATTTATAGATCCCCTCCGCATCCGCATCGGACTACAAATTCCATTCGCACTCGCAAATATGCAGTTTCTGAGCTATAATGACACAAATTGCCTGACACCCTACAATGCCATGGAAGCATCTTTTTGTTGATGCCATCTACCGAACAGTAGCATAAACATTCCTGTCTAGTTTATCACCATTAGAGGGTTTGACCGTTTTCTTTACGTTTACCTAAAGGGATCTACGGGTCGCTCTGGGCGGTGAGGCGATATTGCCGCCATCTTGCGGAGGCAAATCACATTATTTTGCCTTGACTTTAAACCTTAAGCTAAGTCGGCTTTGCTCAGTAGATAGTCAGTCCATCATGCGTTTTGTCGTTTTCACATTTGGTCCATCTTTTTTTTTCGGATTTATCTCTCGTTTTTTTTTTGTTTTTTCAGGGAGAGTTTAATATTTGTATTTCATCTTCAAGTTTAGGATGGGTAGCTGAAGATGAGCTAAAATTAATTATTAGAGTGTTTTGTTATTTTGTACTTGTTTTGTTGGAATATGATTGTTTACTTTATTTATTAGAATTCAACTCTTGTATGTATATACGAAAGTACAATAAATGATCACGATTATAAAGTCTTCTTTAGCCCTGTATTTCAGTGTAATTATGCTTCTTTAGACCCGAGTCACCCCGTACATACACCGTCGTAAGTCAATGTTAAGAGGCACCTTAGCCCCGCATACTGTACTGGCCTATGAGAAATTATTATTATTATTATTAATCTGGTAACTTGGCTAAAAGTTAAGGAGTGTTCTGATAGATGGCGCTAAAAGAATGATCCCACACGATCCTAAGAACATAATCATTTAGGCCCGTACTGGCCCGTGCCACATTTACACATTTACACTTACAGCCTAGCCGTTTCAGTATTTTGAGTTGAGGGAGGGAAGAAAGGGAGGTTTGAAATTTAATTCGTATATTTCATCACCAGGGTATCTACCTTGAATTGGAGTAATGACAAATCCAAATGAAATCGTGCTTAAACTTACTTAAGAGACTGACCCTTGGTCTCAATTAATCAATCACCCTCAATTAGATTTAGTTCATAACTCGGTTCATAATTAACAACGCATGAAGCTCCTCCCATTTTCATTCATGAATATGCAAATTGGCCAATGACAAGCCTCACAAGCCTCAATTAAAATTTAGTAGCGAACTAAATTTAATTGAGGTTTGATGCAACGCAGGGCTAAGTAGTAAGAGTAGTGCAGTCAGAAAAAATTCAACTAACCAGTTAATCGTTTACGAAATTTTTGACTAGTTACAAAACCAGTTATGGTTAACCAGTCAATATCTGGTCAAACCGGTTAAACGGTCAGCAAGAAATTGAAAATTTTGAAAATTACTCGCAAATAGTGAGTCTATTCTGAAGGCTTCGAACCCAAACACGTCTTCTGAAATATTACCACCTAAAAAACAACTTTGATTATGAATAATTGTGCAGATTTAAGATATAATAAAAACGGATTACATTGTTCCACATTGAACGAGCCGAATCATTTTCTTTGTTTTGCGATATTTTGTGGCCCTTAGAAGGGCCAATTGTTTGCGCCCTTGATAGAGGCACGACCTGCATCATGCCGTCGTCACGGCTGTGGCGGCTTCTCCAGGACTTGTCGTGACGGCGTTGAATTTTGAAAATTACTCGCAAATAGTGAGTCTATTCTGAAGGCTTCGAACCCAAACACGTCTTCTGAAATATTACCACCTAAAAAACAACTTTGACTTTTTTCATTTCCAATCGTGACCAATTTGCCCGAAAAAGTCAGTTCGACTTGGTTGAAAGACGAAGCGGTTTGTTGGTGAAAGTTGACGAAAAAAAAATGCGACCAATGTCGATGTTTTTCGTGGGCAGTTCAACTGACGACAAAATCTGAACGATTTTCTTGGATTGGATAGGAAAGAACTCCCGAAAATCTGACACCAGTCTGTGGACAAGTCGTCTTCTTAAGTCCGTACCTACGGGATTAAGAAGTTGGAAATTTTGAAAATTATTCGCAAATAGTGAGTCTATTCTGAAGGTTTCGGACCCAAACACGTCTTCTGGAAGATAACCACCTGAAAAAAACAACTTCGACTTTTTTTCATTTCCAATCGTGATCAATTGGCCCAAAAACCAAACACCAAAAAATTGGAAATTTTGGAAATTTTGAAAATTATTCGCAAATAGTGAGTCTATTCTGAAGGTTTCGGATCCAAACACGTCTTTTGGAGGATAACCACCTCAAAAAAACAACTTTCTCTTTCTTTCGTCTTTTTTTCATTTCCAATCGAGGTCAAATTGACCGAAAAAGTCAGTTCGGTTTGGTTGAAAGACGAAGCGGTTTGTTGGTCAAAGTTGACGAAAAAAAAAGCGACCAATGTCGATGTGTTTCGTAGGCAGTTCAACTGACGACAAAAACTGAACAATTTTCTTGGATTGGATAGGCCAGAAGTCCCGAAAACTGACACCAGTTTGTAGAAAGGTCATTTCTTAAGCCCGTACACGATTTTCTTGGATTGGATTGGATAGAAAAGAACTTTCGAAAAGCTAACACCAGTTTATATAATAGTCGGCTTCTTAAGCCCGTAGAGGGTTAAAAAGTTGGAAATGTTCAAAATTATTCGCAAATAGTGAGTCTATTCTGGAGGTTTTGGACCCAAACACGTATTCTGAAAGATTACCACCTCAAAAAAACAAGTTTGACTTTTTTTCATTTCCAAATGTGGTCAATTTGCCCGAAAAAGTCAGTTTGGCTTGGTTGAAAGACGAAGCGGTTTGTTGGTCCAAGTTGACGAAAAAAAAAGCGACCAATGTCGTTGCGTTTCGTGGGCAGTTCAACTGACGACAAAATCTGGACGATTTTCATGGATTGGATTGAAAAGAACTTTCGAAAAGCTAACACCAGTTTATAATAGTCGGCTTCTTAAACCCGTACAGGGTTAAGAAGTTGGAAATTTTAAAAATTACTCGCAAATAGTGAGTCTAATCTGAAGGTTTCGGACTCAAACACGTATTCTGAAAGATTACCACCTCAAAAAAACAACTTTGACTTTTTTTCATTTCCAATCGTGGTCAATTTGCCCGAAAAAATCAGATCGGCTTGGTTGAAAGACGAAGCGGTTTGTTGGTCAAATTTGACGGAAAAAATGCGACCAATGTCATTGCTTTTTGTGGGCCTTTCAACTGACGACAAAATCTGGACGATTTTCTTGGAATTGATAGAAAAGAACTTTCGAAAAGCTAACACCAGTATATATAATAGTCGGCTTCTTATGCCCGTACAGGGTTAAGAAGTTGGAAATGTTCAAAATTATTCGCAAATAGTGAGTCTATTCTGGAGGTTTTGGACCCAAACACGTTCTCTGAAAGATTATCACCTCAAAAAAACAACTTTAATTTTTTTTCATTTCTAAACGTGGTCAATTTGCCCGAAAAAGTCAGTTCGGCTTGGTTGAAAGACGAAGCGGTTTGTTGGTCCAAGTTGACGAAAAAAAAAAGCGACCAATGTCGTTGCGTTTCGTGGGCTGTTCAACTGACGACAAAATCTGGACGATTTTCATGGATTGGATAGAAAAGAACTTTCGAAAAGCTAACACCAGTTTATAATAGTCGGCTTCTTAAGCCCGTACAGGGTTAAGAAGTTGGAAATTTTAAAAATTACTCGCAAATAGTGAGTCTATTCTGAAGGTTTCGGACTCAAACACGTGTTCTGGAAGATTACCACCTCAAAAAAACAACTTTGACTTTTTTTCATTTCCAATCGTGGTCAATTTGCCCGAAAAAATCAGATCGGCTTGGTTGAAAGACGAAGCGGTTTGTTGGTCCAAGTTGACGAAAAAAAAAGCGACCAATGACGACGAAATCTGGACGATTTTCATGGATTGGATAGAAAAGAACTTTCGAAAAGCTAACACCAGTTTATAATAGTCGGCTTCTTAAGCCCGTACAGGGTTAAGAAGTTGGAAATTTTAAAAATTACTCGCAAATAGTGAGTCTATTCTGAAGGTTTCGGACTCAAACACGTGTTCTGGAAGATTACCACCTCAAAAAAACAACTTTGATTATGAATAATTGTGCAGATTTAAGATATAATAAAAACGGATTTCATTGTTCCACATTGAACGAGCCGAATCATTTTCTTTGTTTTGCGATATTTTGTGGCCCTTAGAAGGGCCAATTGTTTGCGCCCTTGATAGAGGCACGACCTGCATCATGCCGTCGTCACGGCTGTGGCGGCTTCTCCAGGACTTGTCGTGACGGCGTTGACGTTTCTTTGGTTAGGTATTGAAAAAGAATTGAGTCAGCGTATTGGAAAATACGAATTGCCGTTGTGAAATAGCGGCTTTTTTGGCCTTGGCGGCTGTCGTCTTCTTGGCTTTGAGGGACGACGCGGCCTTCTTTGTGGCCTTGGCATCTGCCTTGTCTGCCGACGCGTTTGACCGGTGATTTCTTGGACTTGGGCCGACCTTCATCTTGTCGCCGGAGGTGGGTTTGGTGCCGCCGGCACAGGTGGCGGAAGCCAGCTTGAAGGAGCCCGATGCGCCCTTTCCCTTGGTTTGGACCAGCGATCCGGTGGCGAACGCTCCCTTGAGGTATTTCTTGATGAACGGGGTGCACTTTTCTGTTTTCGCCGGCTTCTGAAGTTGGCTGCAGCGGATTGGTGGAACTCCACGAAGAGGGCGGCAACTCGGATCCACCTAGCTCACTCGGAATCGTGGGAACTGTCACGGCTTCTCCAGGATTGTCGTGACGGCGTTGACGTTTCGTTGGTTAGGTATTGAAAAAGAATTGAGTCAGCGTACTTATTGGAAAATACGAATTGCCGTTGTGAAATAGCGGCTTTTTTTGCTTTGGCGGCTGTCGTCTCCTTTGGCTTAGGGGGACGATGCGGCCTTCTTTGTGGCCTTGGCATCTGCCTTGTCTGCCGACGCGTTAGACCGGTGATTTCTTGGACTTGGGCCGACCTTCATCTTGTCGCCGGAGGTGGGTTTGGTGCCGCCGGAGGTGGGTTTGGTGCCGCCGGCACAGTTGGCGGAAGCCAGCTTGAAGGAGCCCGATGCGCCCTTTCCCTTGGTTTGGACCAGCGATCCGGTGGCGAACGCTCCCTTGAGGTATTTCTTGATGAACGGGGTGCACTTTTCTGTTTTCGCCGGCTTCTGAAGTTGGCTGCAGCGGATTGGTGGAACTCCACGAAGAGGGCGGCAACTCGGATCCACCTAGCTCACTCGGGATCGTGGGACGTCACGGCTTCTCCAGGATTGTCGTGACGGCGTTGACGTTTCGTTGGTTAGGTAGTGAAAAAGAATTGAGTCAGCGTATTGAAAAATACGAATTGGCGTTGTAAAATAGCGGCTTTTTTGGCCTTGGCGGCTGTCGTCTTCTTGGCTTTGGGGGACGATGCGGCCTTCTTTGTGGCTTTGGCAGCCGCCTTGTCTGAAGACCCGTTTGGCCGGTGATTTGTTGGACTTGGCCGCGCCGAGCTTCTTGTCGCCGGAGGTGGGTTTGGCGCCGCCGGCAGAGGTGGCGGAAGACAGCTTGAAGGAGCCCGATGCGCCCTTTCCCTTGGTTTGGACCAGCGATCCGGTGGCGACCGCTCCCTTGAGGTTTTTCTAGATGAACGGGGCGCACTTTTCTGTTATCGCCGGCTTCTGAATTTGGCTGCAGCTGATTGGTGGAACTCAACGAAGAGGGCGGCAACTCTGATTCAGCTAGCTAGTGGGAAATGTCACGGCTGCGACGGCTTCTCCAGGACATGTCGTACGGCGTTGACGTTTCTTTGGTTAGGTACTCTCAGAATGATATTAGTTTAGCGCGAGTTGGCTGGGGGTTTTTGGCCGATTTATGGCCTCGCGGTAACAATAGCCCCCCTCTTGAGACCATTGGGACGGTTTATTGAATCCAAGCATCCAGGCTTTTTGGCCGTTAGACGGTCTCGGTGCATTACCGACAATCGCAATTCGACGAGTAATTGCTCGGTGCGCGAATTTTGCGGGTTTAGTTCGGCGCAGTAGCCACGGTGATCAGCCGGCGTCGCGACGTAGTCTCTCACACCGGAATTGTCGAGCGGTGCGTAGTGGAGTTCGCACGCGTCGGGTGTCCGCTGCGTGGCCTCGTGATACAAAGGGGCGTAATTTTGGACTAACATCGTCGCGGTGTATGGCGTCGTCACAGCCGGCGTCACTATAGGAGTGTAAGCGGCCCGAGTATAAACGGTTTCGGCGGGGCGGTCAGGACTGTGCACGGTGGGCGTCGCGACAGGTACCGAGGCGGTCGTGACGATTGACGTCGTCAGAGCGATCGTCGGAGGTGGCGTCGAGACGGCAGACCTCGAAGCGGATGTCGACGAACGGAATTGATGGGCGCCACTGGAGGTGTTCTTTCAGTTCTCGCTTCCAGTCGGGGACGTGTCGGTCTTGAAGTCCTGGTGTGTCGCGGCATGGCGGTGGCTCTGGTCTCGCGCGCGCGGATCGCGTTGAAATGTGTTTGGGCAGAGTTTTACCAGTCCACGTGAATCTGGAGTGCCGTGTACACGAGTATCGATCTCTTGGATCTAGGGATAGATACTGTGCAACAGGGTAGATTTCCTCCAGATCACGACGTGCAAAAGCCGCTGCTTTTACACGTACGTTGATCGATACAGAGCGCACGAGATGCGCTGAGCGCTTAGAGCGTGCTAGAACTCTGTACCGATACGGTGATCCCGAAGATCTGGAAGTTCTGAGGTGACGGCGACGAGGATTCTCGGAGAGGCGAGTCGACTTGTAAATGACCTAGCGTCCGGTACTTGAATTTATAGGTTCGAGGCGGAGCACGCGAACCAATGGGCTGTGTTAGCACAGAGGTCGCGAAACGATGCGGACCGACGATTGAACGAAAAAGCCAACTGCATTGCAGGAAGCCAGGGCCTCTTTGCTAAATAGTTTAGCGCGATTTGGCTGTGGGTTTTTGGCCGATTTATGGCCTCGCGGTAACAGTCTGCAGTGTCGCTCGTCATCTGCGTCCTGCGGAACGACTAGTGCTCCTAAACCCGGCCGGAGGAAGCTCTGCAGGAGTGCGCGTCACAACCTGATGCTGGAGGATTCCGCATCGGCCTTCCGCTGATAAACCGCGTCGCTCTCGATAAGATCCGACACCCGCCGTCGGTGGATCACTACACCTTTTCCACCTTCCGCACGACGTGACCATTCGGCATCGCCACGGCAGCCAGAGAACGACTACGATGACGCGTATGTGATGTGCACCTATCATCAGGTTCATACTCGGAAAGAACGCCAACTCCTCGACTGATGTGAAATTCTGACGTTCCATACATACACGTAAGTCACAACACCACACTTGAAGGTGCAAAATTACCGAAAAGCTAAATAAGGAACTCATTTTACAATATTTTCCCTCAGAACTAGGATCCTCCTCCTCACCATCATGATATTAAGTTATTAAGGCTAAAGGGGACTGAAATTGAGTACCAAGTGTGCGACAGAGAGAAAATACATCAAAAGTAATAAAATGTTTTTGGGAAAACTATCAGTCCGATTTCAGATCTGAAAAAAGGGCCATACTCAGATTTCAATTCTATTTGATGCACTAGTAAAAAAAAAATTCCAAAATTTTTTTAATTTTTTTTCTTTCTTCAATTTCACAAATAATTTATTGTTTGGAAAATCGCAGGTAGTCATTTTGAAGTACTGAAAATATCAAACAATAATCCGTTTTTAGAATTTCTGTAGCACAAATAGTGCCCTCCGAAACACATTTTGAAAATCTCTCTTTGTTATTTGCCGTCCGCTGTAGCTGTTCTCCGCGATGAGTCATTCACGATATAGGTGGTGATCACTTTCTGCACACATGGTGTTATGATGTTTTCTGAAAAATAGGCGATGTAAATAGCAGTAGAATGTATATTTGTTGAATCTTGAAACTACACCACAATTTTTGTATTTTTCTTTTACTAACCGGTTTCGCCTTTCGGCATCGTAAGGGCTCTGTAATTAGTTGTATGAAATGAATTGATATAAAATTTGATGAAAGCTCACTGTATAATATTTAAAATATATTCTTTTTTGGAGAAATTTGTAAAAGTTTTGACATTCGTCAAAAATTAATCCAATTGACATAAGTAATAATCAATTTAATTGACATGAAAAACAGTTGGTTCAAGATAACATGATAACAGTTTATTATGAATTTAAATTTTGAGAATAGAAGATTTGAAAAAGGTTGATTATTGATTAAGGTAGATGTAGTCAGCATCTAGTAAAATTTTAATTGTTAAATCTTTAAATCTTCAGTTTGCTCATTACAATTGAAATTTTGAGCCAAAACTATTTCTCCAAAAAAGAATATATTTTAAATACAACAGTGAGCTTTCATCAAATTTTATATCAATTTATTTCATACAACTAATTACAGAGCCCTGACGATGCCGAAAGGCGAAACCGGTTGGTAAAAGGAAAAATACAAAAATTGTGGTATGTAGTTTCAAGATTCAACAAATATACATTCAACTTATACAACACCACTACAAGACAAAATGGATTTTTACTTATTTATAAATAGCAGTAGTAAAGATTTGTGGCATCGTGGTAATACGCCGATATACCGTCCGTTTTTAGCGCATTTTCCATCTTGATAAAAATCGCTATTGCAACCGCTTTGTCCGTCCGTTCCTCGAACTCCTACCAAACTAGACGCCCTAGCTTTCAAATTTTTTCGCTGTTACATAGCTGCCACTCCCAAAGGAGGGCTAGGCCATATTGAATGTCTATGTTACAGGGTGATTCATCACCAAATGGACATAGCTCAAGGGTAGGACCAGTTTTTCCAGGCGAACCAGGATCTGGTTTTGAAATTTTTCTAACGCTGTTCGTTTCGAATCTACAGGGTGATTCATGTATTTCATAGAGTTTTTTGACAAGCCATTATTCCAAAATGACCGAATGAATTGGATTGAAATTTTGTGGGTAGATTCTCCTATTGATATCTGACACATCGCCCTACCAAAAAATTCAAAATTTCCAGGGCCGGCCTTGAAAAAAAATTTCAAAGCTTTTTCCAACCAAAAGACACTCTGTATACATAGCATTCAAAATTCATTTTCATGTTCAGAAATTACATGAAACATGCTATTAAAATCGTAAAAACAATTGTTTGGCACCATTAAGCTGTCAAAAGAAAACTGATAATCCTGATGATTTTGGAGGTTAGGATTTTTTGTGAATCAATATTTTCAAATATTCACAAATGATCTATCATGCCCCCAAATTCCAGCCGTTTCATCAGAAAAATAAAAATGACTTTTCTCTCGTTTTCTCAGTAAATAAAAAAAGTTTCAGCCGAATTTTCAAAAAATTATTGCTACATCCCTCAGCTTCACTTCTATCCCAAATTGAGCTGAAGTTAAGGGACGTAACAAAAAAATTTTGAAAATTCTGATGAAATCTTTTGTTACCACTGAGAAAACGAGAAAAGTGTCATTTTTATTTTTCTGACGAAACGGCTGAAATTTGGGGCCATGATAGATCATTTGTAAATATCTGAAAATATTACTTTACAAAAAATCCTTACCTCCAAAATCATCAGGATTATCAATTTTCTTTTGACAGCTTAATGGTGCTAAGCAATTTTTTTGCGATTTCAATAGCACGTTTCATGTAGTTTCTGAACATGAAAATGAATTTTGAATGCTATGCATACAGAGTGTCCTATTGTTGGAAAAAGCTTTGAAATTTTTTTTCAAGGCCGACCCTGGAGATTTGAATTCTTTGGTAAGGCGATGTGTCAGATATCAATAGAAGAATCAACCCACAAAATTCCATTTCAATCCATCCGGTCGTTCTGAAGTTATGGTTTGTCAAAAAATTCTACGAAATACATGAATCACCCTGTAGCTTCGAAACGAACAGCGTTAGAAAAATTTCAAAACCAGATCCTGGTTCGCTTGGAAAAACTGGACTTACCCTTGAGCTATGTCCATTTGGTGGTGAATCACCCTGTATATTGCGCCGCCAACATAGAGAAAACCGCCCCCGATAAACTTGAAATAACATGATATTGCAATTTCTCCCAGACCTACTGCTCTGGTGTTCTCATTTTATGAATAATACATAGTTGCCACCTATAAACGTGAGCCCAGAAACATTCCGCCTTCAATATGCGCCGCCGATATGAAAAAATTGCTAAAAACCGCCCCCAGTCACTTTAAAATGAAAAACATAAACCCGAAGACATAGCGATCCAATTCTTTCGGTATATAAACAGCTGACTAAAAATGGAAAAGGATAGGCTACTTTTGGTTAGTCGCCGCCCCCAGATTCCGCCCCCAAACGACAAATAGTGCAACTTTCACAATTTTACTGTTGAGATGTTCTCTCAAACATTTATAAACTGCCAACTCAAATTGTGCAACATTTGCTTAGCCGAACGCTGCCGCTCCCACACGCCGCCCCCAAAGTAAGAGATAAATGAAAAACATGAACATAACGATCTAAGTCTTTCGCTATATAGATAGCTGACTAAAAATGGGAGAGGATAGGCTACTTGTGATATGGTGCCGCCTCCAGCTTCCGCCCCCAAAAGAAAAAAAAGTGCAAATTCCAACAATTTAGACTGATTCAGATGTTGATGTTACCTCAAATATTCAAAAACTGTCAACTCAAACTGTGCAAGAATTTCTTTGCCAAACTCTGCCGCTCCCACACGCCGCCCCCAAAGCAAGAGATAACTGTAAAACATAAACCTGAAGACATAGCGATCTAATTCTTTCGCTATATAGATAGCTTACTGTAAATGGGAAAAGATAGGCAACTTTTGATTAACCGGCGCCTCCAGCTCCCGCCCCCCAAACAAAAAAAAAACAACTTCCACAAATTTCACTGATTGCCATATTTTCTTGAACATTTAGAAACTCCCAACTCAAACTGTGCAACAGTTACTTTGTCGAATGCTGCCGCCCCCCAAACGCTGCCCTTAAAAAAAGAGACAAATGAAAAACACAAACCCAAAGACATAACGATCTAATTCTTCCGCTATATGGATAGCTGACTAAAAATGGGAAAGTATAGGCTACTTTTGATATGGCGCCGCCTCCAGCTTCCGCCCCCAAAAGAAAAAAGTGCAACTTCCAACAATTTTCACTGATTTGGATGCTGATGTTACCTCAAACATAGAAAAACTCCCAGCTCAAACTGTGCAAGAATGTCTTTGCCAAACTCTGCCGCTCCCACACGCCGGGACATAACGATCTAATTCTTTCGCTATATGGATAACCGACTAAAAATGGGAAAGAATAGGCTACTGTTGATTAGTGGCTGCTCCCAGCTTCCGCCTCCAAACAAAAAAATATTGATTATTGAAAGAATTTTCATTAAAATCTGTTTCATTGACAAGTACCCCATTCTGAAAACAAAAAATAACAATTAGTTTGGACTGAAGAGAGTGGACAAAGAATGATGTTTCTCCTTCAACCAAATTTCTTTACGTTCATAATATGCCTCTTTAAGAAAATGCGCTACTGAGACTCACGCACGTGAAGGCATACTCACTTGTTTATTTTAGGCCCCAGACCGTAGCATCTCCATTGTGGGTTTCACACCCAATATATTATATATTTTTGAAATCAGAAAAACAAGATCTTTCGAGCGATGATATGTCAAATTATTTTTGACAGATGTCATTTTCTGACAAATGACAGAATAGTACTTGTGATACATCATTTTAAAGCCCATAAAATTTTGAGGACAACTGTGTTTTTATTTTTGGAATAGGGTGTCTTTTACAGCTTCCAGGGGTCCTTCAATAGGAAAAAATGTCAATTCCAGAAATAGCCAATTAATAAGTAATAGGTATTTTTGATATCAACTAATGGTGATGATCTGATTTTTAAATTGTCCAAATTATTGGGAAACTCTAAAACCACCTTATCTTTCAGGTGAGCTCATAAAAAAATCGAGGAGGGTCATATGTGGCAAGCTCGGATGTCATCGCGTTGGGCCGGTAGTTCCAATTCACTGATCGTCGAATCTTTCATTCAAGGAACATTTCGAGCAACTTTTTTAGAAAAATCCAACATTGCCTTTTTCTAAAAAGGTAAGAAGTACAATTTCTAGGTTCTCAAATACCATAAAAATTTTCAACATGAATCCGTATAATCTCCTATTGATGAATCCTGCGACTCCAAGGTTATATGGTCTCCCTAAAATACATAAACCTAATTTCCCTATCAGACCTGTGGTTTCTTTCACAAACTCTCCAACATACAAATTATCTTCTTGGTTGAATTCCATCTTGAGAGATAATTGTCACTTGAATAACCCTTGTTCTTTAAGAAACACGTTTAATTTAACTGAAAAACTTGCAGATTACATTGTTCCACCTAATAGTAGATCAATTTCCTTTGATGTTGTTAATCTATTTCCTAGTGTTCCTACTAACGAATGCATTTCCCTAGTCAGAAATAATCTTTTCGAATCTGACTTGTTGACACATAATATTCTTGATATCTGCTCACTTCTTGGACTTGCCTTAGAACAAAATTTCTTCAAATTTAACAATCATTTTTACAAACAAAATACTGGTTTAGCAATGGGTTCAAATTTGTCCCCTTTTCTAGCGGAAATTTTCATGTCAAATTTAGAGAACCATCACATAACCAACAACAATCCATTCAAAGATAATATCATTTTTTGGTTTAGATACGTTGATGATTGCCTGGTATTGTTCAATGGAGATGATAGCATTTTACACACATTTTTACAATATCTCAACTCATGGCATGATAATATCAAGTTCACTTTTGAAATTGAATCTGACAATGCTTCTATTCAATTCAATTCAATTCAATATATTTATTGTTCCTTCGGTAATACACCATGAACAAGAAAAAAAAAAAACAGGGTAAGATAAGTTAACACACAAGTCAGTACTCGTTCCTGCTGAACGCCCTCAGCCTGAGAGCTCCCACAATGAAATTGACAATTCTAACAATAACAGAAGTATTATTTACCTCAATAAAATGCAAGACATCTCTCAGATTGATGAGGTCATGTATGTAGTGAAATCTTATAGGGTTATAAATTGGACACTCGAAAAGTATATGCTCCAACGTCTCCTGTCTATGCAAATTACATATAGTACAAAGCTCCTCAGTTATAATTCGGTAACATGAACCCTTCCACGTGAATTTCAGGTAGCGATCACTGCCTAATTTCAGTTGGGCTACTATTTTCAACTTGGCAATAGGCAACCTCAACTGCAGGTAGGATCCGCTGTCAATGTCAAAGTTAAAAAATCTGTACAAGGAGGAAAAAGTGGAGGACTGGAACCTGTTTAGATCAATGTTGCGCAATCGTTGTTCATATTGATCGAGAATTTCTCCTTTATACCTGACTAAAGTCTGCAGATCCAAGCACGGCCAGAGGCGCCCAAACCCAGCATCCGTAAAAAACACTCCCATTTGACTGGCCCAACTGTATTTGGTTTCTCTTGAATCTATCTGAATCAAACGCTTGAAACATATAAGCGGATAGCGACTACAGTTCATGCAAAGTAATTTTTCCATCCAACTCAGGCAAGTTTTGAGTATCACAAGTGAGAGAGCCGTGACACCTACCTCCAGTCTTACAGCATAATCAGGAGTATTCTTAGCCAAGGCCAGCAACCGCTTGAAAAAACCGACCTGGACCCTCTCCAGAAGGTCAGCATATCTCACTGCATACACGGCCATGCAATGCGACATAGAGTTTAGTATGGTCGACTCGTAAAGTTTAATTCGCGGTTCCCAGCTATTAAACCCAGCACGTGCCATCAATGATAAAGTCGCCCCAGATGCAACCCTGGCCCTAGCCACTGTCTCTCTCGCCGCTTGCAGGAAAACCGATGAAGAACTAAAGGTAACTCCAAGGTAAGTATATTTATTCTCCACCAATATTTGCTCTCTGTTGTAAAGAAACTTCAACCTGCTAGCCGATCCGGAATGACCCCGACCAAAGCAAACTATTCTTGATTTTTCCGTGTTAACAATCAAGCCATTCGTCGAGCAATAACTCTCAAGGACCGATAATTTTCTTGCCAAATCAACAGGAGAATCACCCAGAATCACCAAATCATCCGCATACAACAGCAAGCAAACATCCAATTTATTATCCACATTCAATCCCACACAACCAGCCTCGCGAAAATATACTTCTATATCAGAAAGGAACAACGCGAACAAACAAGGACTCAACGATTCACCCTGCAAAACTCCCGATTCAACCTTAAACTTTCGTGTAAATTCACAACCAACTTTCACTCTTACACTAGCATTCTCATACAACGCTCTTACTATCCTAATAAATCTTGTACTAACACCCAAGTGGTAGAGTTTCTGCCACAACAAAGTGTGTTTCACAGTGTCAAAGGCACGCCTAAAGTCAATAAAAGCCGCATAAACATGTCTACCTTTCAACCTCAAATGTATCTGAATGATCGAACTCAGTACAAACACATTATCCATGCAGCCCCTCCCCCTCCTGAACCCGGACTGACATTCAGGAATGGTTTTAGTCTCCTCATCCCAAAAAATGAGTCGCTGCAACAAAATCTGGGTGAATAGCTTGGCACAACAATTCACCAAAGCTATTCCTCTATAGTTTAAGGGATCATCGACTGGCCCTTTCTTGTGAAGCATGGTTAAAACAACGTCACTCCACTGTACAGGCAGTTTCTCCTCATCCAAAATTCGGTTAAACATTACTTGAAGGTACAGCAACCAGTTTTGCGGACAGCTTCTGAAAAACTCATAAGCAATCCCGTCAGTACCAGGTGCCTTTTCACATTTAGATCTGCGGAGTGCAGAGATAAGCTCATCAGTTGTTATTGGAACGTCAAGGATTTGATTGCCGGCGTCGTAAAAAACTGTAAGAGGAGAAATGCCTGCACATCCCGGATGTATTGCGCTGTAAAACTCTTCCCAAGCATCAACAGAAAGCATGTCCCTGGTGTAGGTCCGTTCACGGAATATTTTAAGGGTCTTCCAGAAAAGCGCCGAATTCCGTACCTCACTCAATAGTTCCACATGCCTCCTATTGTATTGCAATTTCTTCAACTTTAGTAGTTCTTTGTATTGTTTTTTTGAATGCAAATAAAAGCTGACAAAGATTTTTGAAAAGTTATTCTTTTTACAGTTATTTAGGCTTTCTTTAAGTTCTTTTTTGGCAGTGATGCAATCCCGGTCAAACCATCTTTTGGAGTGGATTACGGCTCTTCTCCTACATGAACCATAATTACAAAGACCAACATTTCTCGCAATCTCAGATACTGTCTCACACAAGTTAACATACATTTCCTGGGCAGAGCCATGTATAGCAACCCTTGGGGATTGCTGCATTGCAATTGTGTACTGAGTGTTAAGTTCATTCTTCCATTTTATACACAATGGACTAGAGGTATTGGAGCTCCTATGAGAAGGTTGATTCGCGTTATGAAAAAATGGGCTGTGCAATTCCAGCCTTATAGGGAAGTGATCCGATTCAAAAATATCGCTCATCACAAGAAAATCTGACACTCTGTAAAGATCCAGGACTGAAGCCCACACGCAATCTACACTACTACTGCCCACCGAACTGCAATAAGTAAAGTCGCCCTGCTGGTCGCTCTTAGATCTGCCATTGACAAGAATCAATGCATTTTCGCCCATAAACTCGAGTAAGGAACGACCCCTCATGTTTAAGGTTTTGTCTTTAGACTTTCTGTGTTGATACAGGTTACAGTCCTCCACAGTCTCCAGAGGAAGGTCACCCAGCTCACCCAGTCTGCAGTTGAAATCACCTCCAACAATTAACATGTCATTGGGGTACATCTGTACATCTGAATCTGACTTGTTGACACATAATATTCTTGATATCTGCTCACTTCTTGGACTTGCCTTAGAACAAAATTTCTTCAAATTTAACAATCATTTTTACAAACAAAATACTGGTTTAGCAATGGGTTCAAATTTGTCCCCTTTTCTAGCGGAAATTTTCATGTCAAATTTAGAGAACCATCACATAACCAACAACAATCCATTCAAAGATAATATCATTTTTTGGTTTAGATACGTTGATGATTGCCTGGTATTGTTCAATGGAGATGATAGCATTTTACACACATTTTTACAATATCTCAACTCATGGCATGATAATATCAAGTTCACTTTTGAAATTGAATCTGACAATGCTTCTATACCTTTTCTTGATCTTTTGATTACCAGAAAAGAAAGTCTTTTTGAATATGCCATCTATCGTAAACCTACCCATACTGACACAATCATCCCTATTCATTCATGTCATCCAATAAGCCATAAACATTCAACGTTCAATTCACTCTTCCATTGACTTTTTAAAATACCATTGTCAAACGATAATTTCAAAAAAGAATTTGACATTATCAAATATTTGGGTCAAGTTAACGGATATAAATATAAAACAATTTTTGGTATTTTCAACAAATTCCGTTCAAAAGCGCTATCCTTTCATGTTACAAATACTGATGTTTTTAGAAAAAGTTACCATAGTATATCTTATTTTGGCATCCCTTCTAAAATCGTTGGAAACATTTTTAAAACTTTTGGAATCAATATTTCTTTCAGAACAAATTCAAATTTAAACTTCTATCTAGTCAATACAAAAGACATTCTCTCTCCTCAAGACAAATCCGGTGTTTACAAACTTAACTGTTACAATTGTAACTCTTTCTATTTCGGACAATCAGGCAGAAAATTTATTGAGCGTCTTAAAGAACACATGAATCAGGCAAGGTCGAGTTACCCTTTCAATTGACACACCTTCATCTTTCGCCAACGCCAATCATATCATCTCAGAGAATCATGACTTCATTTTAGAAACTATGTTTAGTAACGGTATACATAAACATATGAATTTTTGGTAGATTTATTTATAATATATTACAATATGAGGTGTACGTGTTTATTTCACGACTGATGCTTTGCGTAGACTGCCGCATGCGAATGCTACCCCGGTAAGATGATTATGGTCCGGGTCCAGGTACTACTCTCCCCTCTCCTTGGACGCCACAGGGTGCTGTCGGCAGCCGAGCCGAAGGGCGCCAACATAGCCGGCCCCTTTGAACCCACAAGGGTTCAAAACTTCGGTAGTGGGCAGACGGTTTTGACAGCTCGCTTGAGGTGACTTCCATTTGCAATTTTAATCGTCACCACGCGCACAACCTTGTCTCCGCGGCCTGGATGCAGCTCGACGACGCGGCCTCTTAGCCACTGAAGTGGAGGTAGATTATTGTCCTTTAGCACGACTAAATCTCCGCACTGGATGGGGAGGTCGTGACTTGACTGTTGCCACTTGGTCCTGACTTGTAGTTGACTCAGGTACTCATGGGACCAGCGCTTCCAAAAATGCTGGCGCATTGCTGAGATTTGTTGGTAACGACTGAGTCTATTTGTAGAGATGTTGCTCAAGTCTCGATCAATCGGAGCGGTTAATGATGTCCCAATCAACAGATGGCCAGGTGTCAACACTTCTAGATCATTAGGATCATTGGATATAGGAACCAGAGGACGGGAGTTTAAAACCGCTTCAATCATTGTCAATAATGTGTAAAATTCTTCGTAATTTAAAGTGGTTTCGCCAATTACTCGTTTCAAATGAAACTTAGCGGATTTCACCGCTGCTTCTACTAGCCCTCCAAAATGAGGACTGCGAGGGGGTATAAAATGCCAAATAATACCTGATTGCGCGACTTGATCCTTGAATGATTCGAACTGTTTCGATTTGAAAAACTCGTTTAGTTCCTGAAGCTCGCGATTTGCACCTCGGAAGTTAGTTGCATTGTCGGAAAATATTTCAGAAATATTTCCTCTTCTTGATATTAATCGTTTGAACGCGTTAAGAAAAGTGTTAGATGATAGATCAGTGACTAACTCTAAGTGTACGGCCTTTGAAGCCAAACAAACAAAGACGCAGATGTAGGCCTTAGTTTTGGTTTTTGATCGATTCAGATTTGACTTTATCATGATTGGCCCAGCATAATCCACTGAAATTTTGACAAACGGTCTGATTTGCTCCAATCTACCTCTTGGGAGGTCCCCCATAATCAATTGTATTGGATTTTTGGGGTTGTTTCGGAAACAGATTATACACTTATGAAGGACTTTACGTATAGTACTGCGGTCTGCCAATGGCCAGTATGCTTGTCTTACTGCTGCAAGTGTAGCTTGCCCACCGGCATGTAAATGTTTGACGTGTATTTCATTTATTATGAGACCTGTAACGTGATGCTTGTTGGGCAAGATAATCGGGAATTTTCTACCATAACCAATGGGGGCGTTCCTCAGACGGCCACCTACGCGAATTAGCCCATTTTTGTCTAAAAACGGATTCAACGACACAAGTTTACTGTTCTTTGGCATTGAAGATTTTTGATTTAGATGGCGGAGCTCACTTGGAAATTCGTGTTCTTGAACCAATTTTAGAATTTTGAGCTCAGCATTATCTAATTCTTGTGGTGTTAACGGACCTCGAGTTTTGTTCGAAATATTACAGTTTGAAATGAATCTGTAAATAAATGCCATGACACGCTTTAGTTTGGAAAATGATGAGAACTTCGTTAAAAGCTCATTTGAGAATTTATTGGGTGCCGCCACAGTATTGAGACAGATAAGACAGGTCTTTCGTTTTTCTGGTATCTCATCCCATTGTGGCATTGTTTGATTTACAGCCCATTCTGTATTTGAGTTTTCGAGGAATTTCGGCCCGTTCCACCATAATGAGCACGTTTTTAATTCGGTAGGTAGTAAACCCCTACTGACAATATCTGCCGAATTATGAATGGATTTTACGTGAAACCATTCATCCCTTTTAGTGGATGATTGAATTGCAGAGACGCGGTTAGCCACAAATGTATTCCAGTTGTTCGAAGTATTTGATAACCACGCTAGGACTATTGTCGAGTCTGTCCAATAGTATCTTCGTTTTATTTGAAGGTCTAAATTGGAAATGCTTTTATCCATCAATTGTGTCAAGAGTAGCGCGCCACATAGCTCTAACCGCGGGATTGACAGTGTCTTGAGAGGCGAAACTCTAGATTTGGCGCATAAAAGTTGAATTGAATACTCACCGTTAGCCTTTTCTGTTCTGAGGTATATGCAGCACCCATATGCATCATTGGAGGCGTCACAAAACCCGTGTATTTCGATATTAATCGAGCTAGCGGGAATAATTTTTCGCGGAATTGTAATCGTGTTGATTACTGGTAATTGTTCAATACATTGAT
Source organism: Anaspis maculata (assembly GCA_949128115.1). Classification (NCBI taxonomy): domain Eukaryota; kingdom Metazoa; phylum Arthropoda; class Insecta; order Coleoptera; family Scraptiidae; genus Anaspis; species Anaspis maculata. The sequence continues at coordinate 14,870,241 of OX421964.1, forward strand.
TCCATACCTTCAACAGATTGGCTGGGAGTGGGGAGTCCCAGTCAATTTTCGATTCCCATATTTTTTGCATCAAAATTTTGAAGATTATAATTGTTGGCTGCAGTAGACCCAGAGGATCGTAAATTTTACTGATGGTCGATAGGACTGTTCTTTTTGTAATCAAATTATTGACAGAGTTGTTAACAACATATCGTATGTTGTCGTTTTTACAATCCCAACCGATCCCTAACGTTTTTGTGATTGACGGCGAGTCAAAATTATGTAGTGAGTCAGATGATTGATTTTTATCGATTGGCAATACTGCTGGAGCATTGGAAGCCCACTTCCTCAATTCAAATCCTGCTTTGGCGCAAATTTCTGATAGCTGTACTCGAAGGACCTGAGCATGCGCGATGGTGTCTGTTCCAGACAAAAGGTCATCCATGTATACGTCTCGTTTAATGATGGCACACGCTTCTGGATAATTGTCTTTCTCGCTCTCGGCTAATTGTTGTAATACGCGCATTGCTAAATAGGGCGCACATTTGAGCCCGTAAGTTACTGTTTGAAGCTTGTACGTTTTTATGCATTCATTGCGATTATTGCGCCACAGAATTAATTGGTAATCTGCATCTTCATCTGCTACCCGAATCTGTCTGAACATCTTTGCAATATCTGCGTTTATTACGTATTGATACGTTCGAAAGCGGCTAAGAATTAGAAACAAATCCTGTTGTAAGTTGGGACCCGTTAATAGGATGTCATTGAGGCTGATTTGACTTGAGGATAGTGCACTGGCATCAAATACCACTCGAAGGCGGGTGGTTGTTGAATCCTTGAAGACCGGGTGATGCGGGAGAAAAAATGAATTTGATTGATCTATTGAATATGGATCGTTGATTAGCTTCATATGATCGAGCATCAAATACTCATTCAGAAAGGCGGAATACTCAGCTTTCAGGCTAGAGTCTCTATCAAGTTTTCTTTCTAAACAAAAGAAACGTTTGAGCGCTGAGGCTCTTGATGTTCCCAATTTGGCTTTGTTGTCATTAAATGGCAAATTAACCACAAATCTCCCGTCACTTAATCTTTTGTGAGTTTTCAAGAAATGATCTTCACAAATTGAATCCTCTAAGGTTCCCTTTGTTTCTCCTTTAACATCCTCGACTTCCCAGAACCTTTGAATGTTTTCATTGATAGAATTACTGTCATTGTTTACTGCAAGGTTGCAAGTGGATTTGTTGAAATGACAATTGCTTTTTAATGGAACCTTGTAATTCCCTGCAAGTATCCAACCAAACTTGGTATTTTGTATAAATGGCCGATACCTGTCACCGTTTATAACACCATCACTCAATATGGACCAGAAATGGTCTACTCCCAACAAAAGGTCAATTTCCGAAGAAACATTAAATGTGGGGTCTGCCAATTTGAGTCCGTCTGGAATCTTACAACAAGAAGGATCGAATGTGTATTGTGGCAGTTTATTTGTGATAGTGTCTACTATATAACAATGAGCTTGTGTACTAAAAGGTTCGGTCTTTGAATGGATTGTTATCTTAGTGCTCCTTTGAATTTTCGAAATGGATTGTCCTATACCTGAAATGCAGGCGTCCACTGAATTTTGGGAAAGGTTCAGCCTTTGGCATAGTCTATTTGTGATAAAACAGTTTTGGCTGCCATTGTCCAGCAGTAGTCGGCATTCTCGGAAGTTCCCACTATGGTCTTTGATGTTTACGATGGCTGTCGATAACAAAGCCATACTGTAATTCACCGAGCTATGCTGATTCACAAAAGATGCGCTTTCTACAGGGGAGGGAATTTCGTTAGAAACTGCTGCTACTGAATTACTTTGAATGGGTCTTTCCAAATTTGGGTTTTCGTTTGTATGTAGCAATGTATGGTGTGTTTTATGGCACTGGCGGCATCTTGAACGAGATAAGCAATTTGACGCATAATGGTTATTTCTCAGACAATTGGTACAGAGTTTCATTTGCTTAACCTTATTGTATCTTTCCGATAATGGGATTTTAAGAAAATCTGCGCATTGATAAAGAGAATGTTCTCCCTTGCAAAGGGAACATTGTACTTGCACTGTCAAAAAGGATGCTCTATTGGCATTAGTTTGATGTTGATTGAATGTTTTATTACTTTGCTGAAATCGATTAATTGGTTTAACGGTCTTGTTGGACATTTGGTTTGTCGCATCAAGAGATTCTAGAAGTTTACTTTTCTTCTCCAAGAAATTAAGGAGATCATTTAGTTGGGCAACTTCGTTTGTAAGGGTTGATTCAAAATCTCTTTTGGTGAAGAAATCTAATTTAAGCAAAATGATGGGAACGATCAATTCATTCCAAGAATCGATCTTCACCTTTAATGCCTCTAATGCTTTGAGGTTTGCTCTAAGTTTATCTAAAAACTCTTGTATAGTAGAATGAGTTGCTTTGGTTATGTTTGGCAAATTTAGGATTGCGCAAACGTACTCTTGAATGATTAATCTCTTATTATTATAGCGATCGCTCAGTGTTTTCCACGCGACCGTATAATTGTCGTTTGACAAAGTCAATGATCCGATGGTCCTAGCTGCCTCATCGCTTAGACAGGATTTTAAATAGTGGAACTTTTCGATATCGCTAAGCTTGCTATTAACATGTATTAGAGATTCAAAAGTGTCGTGAAAGCTAGTCCAAGATGAGTATGAGCCTTGAAATATGGGTAGTTTAATTACTGGGAGCTGTAGACCGTTTTGAGAATTGTTACCGTTATTGCTCGGGGTGGAACTCGATTGCTGGTCGTTTATAGGTGCCAGAGAAATTGCATCCATATAAGTAAGGGAGTCAAAATATTGCTTGTCGACTAAATCTCGATCTGCTTCGTGTTTGTTTGGCTCCAAAAGTTCCAATTCATCTTGAGTTTCCGAATAATTTTCATACAATTTTTCTAACTTCGGCAAACGCACCTTTGCTTGGGCATACTCGTTTTGCGAACAACCGAGCATGAATGTTGTGATTTTCGTAATTTGGCCTTTTATAACGCCTCGCTTTGCTATTAGGGTAGTAACTGCTGAGTTTTCTTTATCCGTCATGATGATTTAGTTTCGATTTATTACTACTCCAATTTTATACTTATTGACTGATTGATTTGGTTTTATATGTCATAGACGCAATGGGTATAAGAATGGTAAAGATTTAAAGGTAGGATATGATCTTGTGATCTAGAAATGAGTGAGTCTGACCTTTTGTGATGAGTTGATGTTCTTCGTCTTGATTGTAGTACAGTCGATCCCGAGCGTGATGCTGCTTTCTTGGATTGGCTGTAGGTGAGCGCAATGCTGCTTGATTTGTCTGCTTGATGCTTGGAGTCGTTGTGCTTGTTGCTTGGACTCGTTCTGCTTGTTGCTTGGTGGTACCGACTTGATTAACGATCCGACGCCCTTGTATGTATAAATTCACGAGTGGTCGCTGGTAATATCCGGCGCGATTGGATCAACTTATGTTTAGTAACGGTATACATAAACATATGAATTTTTGGTAGATTTATTTATAATATATTACAATATGAGGTGTACGTGTTTATTTCACGACTGATGCTTTGCGTAGACTGCCGCATGCGAATGCTACCCCGGTAAGATGATTATGGTCCGGGTCCAGGTACTACTCTCCCCTCTCCTTGGACGCCACAGGGTGCTGTCGGCAGCCGAGCCGAAGGGCGCCAACAAACTAATTTTGAAATTTTACATGTTTGTAAGAAAGGACGGCTTTTAGATAGTTTAGAGGTTCTTGAAATTTGTAAAGCAACTAGCAATTCTTCTCAAAATTGCCTAAATGATTGTATAGATTTCCCTTTTAAACATTTTCACAACGCCTTTGATTTGAATTACCTTTTTTCTCTCTAATCAACCATCCTTTCATTAATTTTTCACCCACCTTGTACCATTATTATTAGCTCTATTATTTCATACACTTCCATCAAGTTCTTTTGTCCTTCCTTCCATGACAACATCATGACTGTTTTATTGACATCTCAAGAATTTGAAACCATTTACACAAACTTTATTTATACCATCCTTTTATACATTTTTGGTATGTTATCGTTCTCCTTTTATGTACTTGCTTTATGTATTTTATCTTATAGCTTTACACTCTGACGAAGAAGGGCCAGAGACCTTCGAAACCGGTCAGAATAAAATAAATAACATTTTGAAGGAAGACTGCGTGCAGTTCAATCATTTGATTATTTATCTCACGTGATCACACTATCTAGATCTACTTACAATTTACTGATACTCCAAGATACTTATATCCAATTATAAAGGGACAAACATTGTAAAATCATATTGCGATTTCAAAACAATAGGCTGCACAAATGTGTTTAAAACTATATACACTGGAAGTAAATAACAAAACTGCAAAGAACTACTACTACTCTTCCTCCGTCTGAAGTATGTCTGTCTGTCTGTCCGTCCGTTTGACTCCTGTGTGAATATCTGTCTGTTTGTTTGTGTGCCTGGCTGTCTGTGTGGTTATCATCGTGAATGACCTCAGCTCATTTGATTTTTGTTGAAATCGTTCCATTAGAATGCACTCGTTTTGTACAAAATTCGTATTACGTATCGTACGTACGTACGATACGCGATTGAGTGTCGAAAAGTGGCCAGTAAGCAGGGCCGGACCGAAACCAATTTGTTTGGGGGGGTGTAAAAGATCTCAAAATGCCGACTATTATTGTGAGACTGTAAAATTGTGGGACAGCAAATTATTGGATCGTTCTTTATTTACGGGAATTTGAACGGGAATAGCTATATGGCGCGATGTGACGGAGAAAAAGTGTCTGCCCTTTCCCTTTTTTCTTTTCGAACCCGGGTCCTCCATTTTGTTTTCCGGTGTTCCATTGAGTTTTCCGGATGGATACTCTGACCGCTAAGCTATCGGAGGAGACAAGAGTTCCTCCGCCACATGCCCATATGAGAGCCGCCACAGCTATTTAGAGCTTTTACAAAATTTCATTGTTCCGGCCATCAGTGTCATTTTTCCTCCAGAAGGACAGATTCAGCCTTGGTTTTGGTTCCAGCAAGACGGGGCTTCACCGCACTTTACGCTGGCCGTGCAGGAGTTCCTTGACATTCCAGGCATTCCCACGAAAATGGATCAGTCGAAAAAGGGAAATTGAGTGGCCTCCCAGGTCACCCGACCTGTTCCCATTGGACTTTTTCTTGAAAGGATACTTGAAAAAGCTAGTATACAAGACGCAGCCCCAAAACTTACAGCTGCTGGAAGATCTTATTTCGGAGGAATACGGAAGAATATACCTCCAGATTTTCTTTCACTTTCTGTAAGAGGCTTTCAGGAACGCCTTCGTCGCGATGTTGGAGGCAGACAATTTGAACATATGAGATAAATTTTCTAGTTCGCATCATAATAATGAGAAGAAACTTTTTTCTTTTCCTATTTCAATATTAAATTATTCCTCATTCCAATTTAGTTGCAGAACTCATGTAAGTAATGATAGGACAAAAAAATATACCTAATGTTACCATGCGGAGAAAAACACGTACCTAAGTAATTTTTATTGCTGTGAACAAAAATTAAAATTTCGAAAATTGTCAAAAAAGATGTCATCCGTCAAAAAATATGATGACAGCAAAAAACTAATGTCCCGAACGGGTCCGCATCCGTCAAAAAATTATAATGACAGCAAAAAAAAACTAAGGTCACGAACAGATCCGCAGTGGTCCAAATCCAAAATCGTTATAAGTACCACTTGAAGGAATTTTCTGAAAAAGTATCAGGGGAAGAAATATAGAGGTGATTCCACCCCACTGGGACACGCTGTATAGGTATATGTATGGTGTTTTGGTGTTGATGCAAAACTTCAAAAAAACCTTCAAACTTCCAACATCGCATCATCAGTTCAACACTGATGACAATTTGCTGATGGTGTTTTGTTTGAGTGTTCAAAAATTACTTTATACCGAGCGTTCATTAATTAAATGGGTCAAGGGTGCCTGTGACTTTGAAAACATCTGTCGGAACTAGCATCGTTCATTTGATGTTTGTAATTTTTTGGTTATCGTAATTTGTCAAACCAGCCGCAGTTTTCGTTTTCGGAACATTTTAAATGTGGTTTTCACGGCAGGGCACAAAACCTACATGATCGAGGAATGTTTTCGAACTTGAAGTATTCTCGTGCACTTATGATATCATCAGATATCAATAAAATGGGACGTAACTTGTCAAAGTTTGACAAATTTATTACAAAAGGATTACGCTAGTTTCGACAGACGTTTTTGAATTCACAGGCACCCTTGACCCGTTTAATTTATGAACTCTCGGTACAATCCTATTGAATTATGCACGCGTTATATCACGCGCACACATGCCTGCATTCTTCAATAAGACTGGATAAAGCATAGTATTCTACTCGCGGGTAATGGCTATTACTCATTCGGATGCTTTACGACACCCGCCAAGACTCGTGTCGGCAAACTGCATCCTCATGAGTAAGTAGCATCCATTAACCGCTTGTTGAATAATATACTATTATCTAGAACAAATGAACTGTGGATTATGATTATGAATCATAATTCACACGACAAAGATTTACGAAAACGAGCATCTGTTTGCTGTGCTTAGAATGCTGTGCTACGAAACCTGCTTAGCACAATGACTACCTGTTTCCGCAAATCAGACTTCTGAATTTCAATTCTGGCTTCATGTTAGTAGTTCTACCACAGTAATACAACACCATAAATACAAACTTATTTAATACCAACAAAATTTCTTTCCCGTTATGCGTGATAGTTAGGCACTTATGTTTTTTTTTTCAACTCGTTCCACGGACCATATTTCAGTTTATCTCGATTTTGCCGACTAAGCTTGATTTTGCCGAATGGTTGTTCGCGACTGGGGGGGGGTGTTACACCCCCCACACCCCCCTTTCGGACCGGCCCTGCCAGTAAGAACCGTTGATGGAAAAAAAGCCACGGCATTTCAACTTTCCCGAATGGGCATGCTCCTACAAGCTCGCAGATCGATTATCTCAGGCAGTAAAATTTTGATATAGGGGTCAGTCAATTTTGTTTTTATTTTGTCAGTCCAATAATTATGTCCTTGTATGTAGGTACTTGAAAATAGTGATTGTGTGTCCGTTTCAGCTGAGAATTTCTCTCCATACAAAATTGTTGATTGGTCTGTATAGCTTCCTGTATGGTCTTTTGTTTTGCCGACTTAGGACATTTCACCCTGATGATAGTAGGTACCATTCTAATGAGGAAGAAGCCCGTCTGGCGATTCCGCAAGATATCCATGGGTCGGGTCCACAGACAGGCCTCATAGTTCAACTTTATTCCGCCAATTGCCGACACGAATTTTTACACAACAGAGCGTTTATGGAATGTTATTCTTTCCAGAATAGCACAATTTCATCTTTTTTTCTATATTGAACGATGAAGTCCGATGAACGGTAAGGCTGCTATGGGATAATTACGCTAGGATCGACCACTCTGTATCTTCCCAAAGCTTCCAGTTACTGGGTTCAATGCCTGTTCTAGATTTTCATTAAAATCAGAGATTGAAATTGGCTGCTCCCAATGGGCGACAGACTGCTGAAATAAGGTGCTTGTACTTGCACCAGGGTGCACCGTTGGTGTATGGGTGGATATTTTTTTTAATTTTCGAATGTTTCAAGAATTTTATTTCAACAAAAATGAGCTTTAGTCATTTTTTGAGGTACAGTTTCCTATAACATTTGAAAAGTATACATCTCTGTAACTGTTACTTTTTGATTTACAGGCGAACTTGACGGATAGCGTTTTCCATTTCTCTCTCGTTATATGTATACATTTTGTGCATATAACAAAAAACAAAATAAAGCCTCCTAATGTACTTTTTCCTTCTTTATAGTAATTTTTCACTCATCTCACTTATTCATTTCCGGAGTATATTCCATTAATATCGAGTGACGAAGCTATTATAATTAAAATTGAAAAAGTAACCGTTTAGGTATTGCCCAGTTGCCTGTTACACTGTTGGGATTTTCTACGGGACTGGATTCTCAAAAGACATTTGATTTGAGAAAATCGAAAAAAAAATTCCGAAAAATACAAAAATCGAAATTTTTGACTACAGCATCAAATGGTTATATAATCTAAAAATAATAACATTTGAATTTTTGAAATCAGTCTATTGAGTGAATTTTGAGAATGTGATTAGTTTCCGCGCCATCTCGCGTCTCAGAAACTCATTATTTTATCGTCCCCTTTAGCCTTAAGACTGACCATAAGAAACATGATAAAAATCTGCTCCACCATCACCGGACACCTTATACACATACATGTCACTACAGTAACCGGTCACCACACTGTTCCTTTTTGCACCTTTTTCAAGTCGACCCCCCCCCCCCCCCCTCCCCAACAACATCGACAGCGGAATACAACGTCAGTGGTAACATTACATATTTTATATTTTACTCACAACCACTATGGTAATTGATTCATTACATACCTAGTAGGAAGTGGGTCGGGAAGTGACCCATTGCCGAAAGTCTGGTTTAAAAGGTCTACTTTTAGTTAGTGCGTAAGCCCCTCGGTCGCAGCTAAAGTGTGTCTATTGTTTCTCGCCCGAGCAAGTTGGAAATAGTGTCCTTTCTCAATATTAAGCACATAGTCATGGACTTCAGGAATTAATTACAACAATAATAATTAAAGAAAAATAATTAATTGAAGATTTTCGGTGAGTGAGTACCTATCGACTTTTCCGACAATTCTGTCCAAGATTTTGTCGTGTATAACTATCTGGAAACTGATGCAGCAGAATAAACTGGATATTATTTTAAAACAATAGCGTTACAGTGACGATTATTGCGACACGAGTGAGCGGCTTTTTTACATTTGTACATTTCTGTATACTGACCACTTCTCAAAAACTCGCACCACACGATTTCCCACATATAACCGTGACGCAGTGACCAGACGCTTTTCATGATGATCTTTCTACCTTCTATTATTATCGGACTTTTACGACAAGTAAGGTAAAATTTAAAAGCTGCCACTGATGTTTTCACCCATGCCTAACGATCATACACAACAATGAAATAAATAGGCCCCGTAGCACAGTGATCGTGTATCAGCCTGTGGTACGGTTGGTCCTAGGTTCGATTCCTAGTCATGTCTGGGTGTTTTGTGCTGTCCACAATTTGTGTAAATTAAGGTTTATTCAATTGTACAAATTTAAATAAAAACGCAAATAACTCCCATGGCGTTGAAGAAGCCGATAAGGAGGAAAAACAAACTTTTTTTTTATAAATATAGTGCAGCAATTGTTATTTTATTACTTAGGTATATTGTGTACATGAACACACCCATCACCCCACAACAAATAGACCGCAAGGAACGGAGATGTAGTTCGGTTGTAGGCTGAGGCAGGCACCATGGGCATGGGGTAGGCAGGTAGCTAGCTAGTCTCCGCAGTTCCGCACCCGCATCATAAATATTTCTATTTATTACCTGTCCCTTCATTTTTAACCGTACCGGGATGAATACAATCTGTATTTTGTATAATCAACTATAGTAACGAACAGAAAAAGAAGCAATATAATAACAATAATAATACGTGTTAACAGACGCTATTTGTCTGGAAGTTTCATATCAAGCGCCTAATAGTACGCGCATGGGCCCGGATAACACGTAAGATACACAGTCCTATTTAGTAGGTATGGAGAACACGAATGCGCGATAAGCCGAACCGAGGCGGAAAGACTCTGACCAGAACAGCTTGGACAAGGCGACAAGGTAAGGTCAAATACCTAGTTAGGTCAGTTCAACTGTGTAAAAGGCATAAGAGCCTTTTAGCCACGTATAAAAGGCGAGTCGATACAAAGTACATGGGTCACCTTTTACAAATATCGGTGGAGCGATGCAGACTTCAATTTAAAATAATATACGTACTAAAAGTCAGTCATTTTTACTTCCTTTAGGTACTCAAGGGCTGGAAATATTGGGAGTGGAGAATTGTCGTGTTTTCCTTAATGTATGTTCGGCTCAGGTTTGGGGCTTGGACTTTGTTTGATTCAATAATAAATGAGTGGACCGACTTCTTTGCTTTCGTCTTGTCAAATTTACAAAAATTCGGGTGCCCTAATTTTACAGCGACAGCGTGACCTTGGCTACTCCAGGAATATACCTACACGATTACTATCTTTGATTGACAGGCAACCAGTAAAACACTTATAATGACCTGCCCCTGGCGAAAAGCCACATAGTACATTACACCGACACCTACCGGAGTATGCAGCATCTTTGAATTTCTCCAAGGAGTAAATCTCACCGACATCTGGCGGAGCGTGCAGCATCGACGATTCCCCTGGAGTAAAATAAAGTTACTACGCGGGGCTAAATGACCAAAAATATCACGAAATGGAGTCGCATGCACCGGTTTGTCGGGGAACGGCAAACGCGGGGCTATCAACACCGAAATCACACCAAAATCGGACGTATCAACGTTGGTACAATAATATGCTCTTCAAGAACGTGACCGATTTTTCTTTGTCAGAGTCGTGTTGTGGTTCGTTGTGGTGTGATGGTGGCTCGCTTGTTGTAATGGGCAAGACGAGAAGCTTCGGCGTCGATGCGTTCGAAAATGTCGTTGACGAAGCTGTTCATGATGCTCATGGCCTTGCTGGAGATGCCGGTGTCGGGATGAACCTGCTTCAACACCTTGTAGATGTAGATTGCGTAGCTCTCCTTCCTCCTGCGCTTCTTCTTCTTGTCGCTCTTGGAGATGTTTTTTTGGGCTTTGCCGGCCTTTTTGGCGGCCTTTCCGCTAGTCTTGGGTGGCATGGTGCACGATACGAGTCTCGAAACGGGAGGCCACGCCCCGTGACGCTCCAATCGGCGAACGCAGAGCGATGTATATATATTCACAGGTCCGGTATTCAGTGCCAAACGTTCGACGAGTGAACATCAAGATTTTCACGCATAGTACGCAACCGCACGACTACAGAAAGTTCAACAAATCCCTTCGCAGTGGAACCTGCTCCCACCACCCCCGGAACTTCACCATCTGCCACATCAGCAGAAGGGGCTGAGGCCCCATTATTCAACCAGAAGCTGGCAGAACATTTAAGAGTGCTGGCCAAAAAACAAGGTATTCCACCTCACCACCCACTTCAAGCCAAAAGAAGCAAAATGGAAACAACCAACCGATTCGGCGTTCAACTGGATTTACCAGACACCGACATCAATGATGAAAATTCTATGGAAATAGCAAACAACCACACCGACGACGCAACAATTAAAACTCCGCAGCATTCCACCACTATGACAGCCAAGCCAGCACCCATCATAGTGACTAGCAAGGTCAAGGACTTCAGCAAATTTCACGAAGCTATCAGACAAACAGTCGGAAATAACTACAAGGCATTCTACAATCGAGACAATATAAAACTATACCCAAACACCACCGAAGACCACAATAAAGTCAGAGAACTGCTAACTACCAACAACATCAATTTCTTCACCTACACGGCCAAAGAAGACCGTAGCAACAAAATGATCCTAAAAGCGGCTCCATTCATCACTCCTGAAGAAATAATAACAAAAACGAAACATCACAACATCGTAATCCAGGACTGCATCCAACTTAAATCAAGGAAGAGCAACAACTCGCCAACCGGATCATTCTTAATCACGGCCCCAAAATCTACCTCACTAAAGAAAATTCAAGAAATAACGGACATCGAAAACGTCAGAATCCGCTATGAAAATTACGCCAGACGCCCTGTGACGCAGTGCCATCGATGCCAAGGATTCGGCCACGGGTCCTCCAACTGTAGTCTTCCACCCAGATGCGTCAAATGCACCAAGCCACACCTCACCAAGCTGTGCCCCATAACCACCAGGACCTCAGACGTGCAATGCTGCAACTGCGGGGGCCCCCACGCCGCTAACTTCAGCCAATGCCCCAAATACCTGGAGACCATGGAGCAGCTCACAATAAACAGGGTAAGCAAAAACCTGCCAGTAACAAGAGCAATGAGTAAAACAATCACAAATACAAGAACCCCCCCTAACTTCTCCACCGTAACCAAAGACGTCACTTACAGTCAGATTGCCGGCTCAAAAACACAATGAAACACACAAAACACAGAAAACCCCGGAGTAGATGACCTTACGACACTCCTAGCAGAGATTAAAGAATTGAACAAAATTTGTAACCTCAGGCAACTTCTTGCAATGGTAAGAGAACTAAAAAGTGCCCTGATGAACTGTCAAGACAGCGTACAAAAACTTATTATTATTCAAAAAATCTCTGAAAAATATGACTAAAATGGCCCTCGCCCATTCACAAAAATTACACATTCTTTCTTGGAACGCTAACGGCATCCAATTCAAAGCTAACGAGCTTGAAGCACTCGCTCTTGAAATTGATCTCGATATAATCCTTCTGCAAGAAACTAAGCTGAACACAAGGAAGCCACCTAAACTCCGAGGATATCAAACTTACAACAGCCCCAAAACCACGCAAGGGAGTCTTCTAATGTATATAAAAAACCAAATCAAATTTTCCGTCGCGAGGTCGCACTCAATATCCAAAACACCGAAGCACAAGCCATAAAAATACAAAACCTTACTATCATAAACTACTACAACCCCCCGTCCACTCCTATCGATAATAACGACTTGAATAAACTGCTGAACACGCGCCCAGACAAATTCATCATTATGAGGGATTTTACTTCCTGCCACCGAAGCTGGAATTGCCCAGAAACACGTCGATCGGGTACCATTCTCAAAAATTCTGTAGAAAACTCCAACACTATCCTAAAATTTCCCAGCACCCACACAAACTTCCCAACGAACGGCAACAGGCCGTCTACAATAGACCTTGCAATAATCGAAAATCTCACAACCTCAAGACCAAAAGCCCTGGACAAACTAAATTCTGACCACAAGCCAATCGCCATTACCATCCAAACTAGATTCAACTTACCCATGAACCATCCCAAGAAAACAAGCCGCACCGACTGGTCCATATTCCATGCTAACATACTCTCCCAACTAAACATAAACAACAACATAACCACCACCTCACAAATAGACGCCGAAATCACACAATTCACGCAACAAAGCAAAACAGCATTTGACAACAGCACCACCTACAAAAAAATCCAGGCTCAAACCCTCGAACTCCCCCCAGATCTCCTAAATCTTATCAAAACAAAAAACAGAATAAGAACTGCAAATCAAAGAAACCATAACCCCAATACCAAAACACTGATCACCAATCTCACCAACACAATAAAAGCACAAATACAATCTATCAAAAGCCACCAATGGGAAACTACCATACGAAGCATAACCCCCCAAAACAAAAAGAAACTCTGGCAAATCGCAAAGGGCCTCAAACAACCTCACATAAATTCAAAATCCCTTCACTATTGACCCCAAACGGCCTAGCCGAAACTGACTCTGACAAAGCCGATGCCATTGCAAATACATATTTTGACACACACAACCTCACAACAAATCTTTCAAATAACGTCACCAAAAAATCTAGTCCGTAACACTGTCGATGAATTCCTAAATCTGCCAGCGAAATCGCCAACCGAAGCAATGACAAACCCTACAGAAGTCAAAAGAATAATAAAAAACCTTAGACCTAAAGAAGCCCCTGGTCAAGACACACTTAACAACAACATGCTTAAAAACCTTAAAAAAAAGGAATCGTCCAACTCCACTACATTCTCAACGCCTGTATAAAACTTCAATGTTTTCCCACGCAATGGAAAAATACCATTGTTATACCAATAAAAAAAACCTGACAAAGACCCTAAAATTCCAGAAAGCTACCGCCCAATCAGCCTCCTCCCATGCATCTCCAAGATCTTAGAAAAAATACTACTAACGCGCATTCAAACGTTTGAAAAGGCCAACAGCACCCTAATCGACGAACAATTCGGTTTTCGACCAAAACGCGGAACAATCCTCCGACTAGTCCGAATCGCTGACCACATCACTCACAACTTCAATATAAACAAAACCACCGCCATGTTAACACTAGATATTGAGAAGGCTTTCGACACCGTATGGCACGAGGGCCTAATCTTCAAACTCATACAAGCAAACCTTCCCCCGTATCTAATACACATAGTTAACTCCTTCATATCAAACCGCACCTTCCAAGTCAAAATCGAACAATCCTTATCCGCGAAAAATATCATCCCAGCAGGAGTACCTCAAGGTGCAGTTCTCTCCCCCACACTCTTTCTATACTTTTAAAAATACTTCGGCTTTGTCCTCATCTGAGGTGGCGAGGCCTATTGGTGTGGATAGGGCAGGCATTTGGCGTGCGGAGTTGCTTTTGAAGTGTTTGAGCACTCGCCAGAGGGGTTTGGTGTTTTGTGGGGTAATTTGCCGGATGGTGGTTTCCCATTTGGCGGATTTGAGAGAGTGGATTGATGCGTTGATGAGGAGTTTAAGGTGCTCGAATTCGAGTTTGGTGTTGTAGTCGCCAGTTCTTTGGTAGAGCTTTCTGAGCCTATTTTTTTTCCCTTATCATGTCTTTAGTTTCTGGTGGTAGTATTAGTTTTTCGGGATGGATGATAGTTTGAGTGGTGCTTTGGGTGTAAGCGGTTTGGAGAATGGTTGTGATTTCGCCAATGGCCTGGTTTATGGATGCTGGGTTTTCTATTTTAGTGTTGATGGTGAGCCGATTTTGTACTGTTTGTCTGAAGTGACTCTAGTCTGTTGAGGAGGCGTGTTTGGGTGGTGTGGTGATTTTGTTATGATTGGTTACTAGTAAGACGGGATTATGGTCAGACGAGAGTGCATTAATGGATGAAATTTTTGTGAATGTGATATTTTTAGTTAGGGCAAGATCGAGGGTGGATGGTCGAGTGCCGGGTCTGAAGTGTGTGTGGTTGTCTGTTGGGTAGTAAAGGATGAATTGAGTTGTGTCAACGTAGTTTTTGAGAATGGTGCCGTTGGGGTTGTGGGTTTGACAGTTCCAGTCCCGATGTGTTGAATTGAAATCGCCAAAGATGATGACTTTGCCATGTTTTGTTAGAAAATCGTCAAGTTCTTGGACGGAGATGGGGTCAGCGTGGGTGTTATAGTGATTGACGATTAGGAGGTAGTTTAGAAGGAAGGCTTGGGTTTCAGAAGAGGCGGTGTTAGTGGGGAGTTCGGTGGCATTGAGATTGTTTTTGTTGTAGGTTAGTAGGCCGCCGTTGTGGTCTTTGGGTTTACTTGGATTAGGGCTACATCGATGTCGTGGAAAGTTAGGAAGGTTTCGAGCTCATTGTTCTTGTAACGAAAGGAATTGGAGTTCCAGGAAAGGATTTTAAGGTTAGGATTTCGAGCGTGGCTACTCATACTTGGAGGCTACTTCCTGAAAGACTTGAAGGCGGTCCAGATTGTTTGTACAGTGAATGAGTTTGGAATTGATTTCTTTAGCCATTTTTAGGATGAGGGGAAGGTCGCAGAGACTATTCATTTTGTTCATTTCTGACAAGAGGTTTTGGAAATCTGATGTATGGTTTTCATTGGATTGGTTGGTGGCGCTGACTTGGGCGTACGTTGGGTAGTGGTTTGGATTATGACTGGGTTTTCTGTATCTTGGGGGTGTGATTGGGTTTTGGCGGTTGACGGGTGGAGCTTAGGGTTTGGTTTGGGATTCGCTGGGTTTATTTGCTCTTACTCTGTTTAGGTGCTCCAGAAGCATCGGGCACTCTTGGTAGCTTGCGGTGTGGTTGCCGTCGCAGTTCTTGCATTTGAGCAGCGTCTGGGCCAGCTTGATCGGGACACTTTTTGCGTCCATCTTGGTGTGGGGGCAGTTTCTGGATGGGTGCTCGCCAGCGCACTTTACGCAGGCTGGTTTTCTGCGGCAGTTTGAAGCACCGTGGCCGAATTGCTGACAGTTGTAGCACTGCGTGTGTGTTCTGGTCGTGGTGTAAGTTTCCCATTTAATTCTGATATGATCCAGGGATGTGACCTTCGCAGCAGCAGTGATTGAGTATGATGGCTCGAGCTGGACCAGGAACGAGCTGGAGGGTTTCTTCGGGTCTGCGGACTTCAGCTTGGTGCAGCCGCTGATCTTTGCACCTTGGGCGACTAGCTGATCCTTGACTTCTTCGGACGTGAGAAAGTGCGCCGCTTTCATCACCATCTTCGCGCTTCTTGAGTTTTTCGGAGTGTACGTATAGTACTCGATTGATTTCCCCTGTTCGATGCTGTCAAGTCCATTTTTAAATTTGGTGAACCCTTCTAGGGTGGCGAACTGGATTCGCATGTCCTTGGGTTTGAAATTGATGGTGTATTTGTCGGTTGTAAGCGACTTGATCTGATTGTGGATGAGCCGCAGGTCCTTGAACTCGGCGGTGATGACCAGAGGAGGTGGTCACTTTGGCTTGGCGGAGCCAGCCTGGCTGGATGGTGGGTCAGCTGGGTGTGCATTGCTGTCTTCCTGGCTGTGTGCGATGGAGTCAGGCTGGCTCAGGTTGGCCAGCACGCTGAATCTGTTGATCAATGGAATGTCGTCGTGGTCCATCCTGTTTACGTTGGAAGGTTTGGTTTGGAACCCCTTCTCGGAAGGTCTCCAGAATTTTGTTGTACTTCTCGGTAGTATTTGTGTAAATTTTGGTGGCGTTGGCCTGGTATTGTATGCGATGTTCACTGCCGATGGCTTCACGTATGGATTCATGAAATTGTTCGAAGTTCGTGATTTTGTGGGTCACTATTATTGGTGGAGGTTTGGCGGCTCTTCTCACTGCCGCAGGTTGAGTTGTCGTATTTTTGGAGCCTGGACTGATGGCCGGCGGCGAGTCAACTGCCATTTCCTCTTCGTCGTTGAGGGACGAAAGGATCCCGAATCTGTTTTGCAGGGCGATGGTCGACGCGATGGCCGACGTCTTCATTTTCTTTCCGGATGGTGACGTGGTGTCGTCCATGTCGTGTTTTTTGTTAAGGATCCTCAGGTGGGGCCTGAGGTTAGAATAAAATACAGCCCCTTCCTCAGGGGTGTGCAGCTTGGCTCTTTCGTTCACTTTTGTCGTTTTGGCGCTGGTACACTTGTTGTCGCATCAGCGAGTAGACGATGATGATGATGATGATGACTGATGTGGTTTTTTTTTTCCTTCAAAAAAGCTCTCTATTTTTATAATTGTATGTACATGGCAGGAGAGGAGGTAGCTCCTCGGCGCTTAATGTATAATAAATTTTTGTTTATACCCATTACGTACAATTTACTAAACATTTTAACGATTTTTTAAAGTCGAGTATTGAATTGGATGAACAAGTGTATCAGGAAAATGGCGGCAAAAACCTGACAGTATAGAGCAATGAGTAATTTTGGTTTGTTTTGTGGCGGAATTTTGTTTAATCTTTCTTCACTGTAGCAGGATTTGGTGTACAACTTTGTGTTTTAATTTGAATATGTTTTGAATGTTGGGTGTGCCCAGGTGGCTTGTGAAGGCGACTTGTTTGGTTGAGGTGATATAAAATTTTTCGGTGTCTTGAAGCACTCGGTCTTGAATTGTTTCGATGTTTGCAAGGTCATGCAGGAGTGTAAGTCTTGTTCGTTGGCTTTTGTTGAGAATGATTCTAAGCGCAGGGTTTTGGATGATTTGTAGTTTGTTAAGGTTGGTTTTGCTAGTGTTGCTCCATGCCGGCGATGCATAGAGCATTATGGGTCGGAGGTAACTTTTGTAGATTTGGGTTTTGACTTTTTGTTCAAGAGGGTTGAACCTATTGAAGAGTGGGTAGAGTGTGTGCAGTGCATTTTTTGTTTTTTTTTTACGGTTTCAGTGATGTGGTATTGGTAAGTTAGTCGTTTGTCTAGGTAGACACCGAGGTATTTGGTTGTATCTTCTATGGAGATTTGATGGTTGTACATCTTGAGTGGTAGAGTTGGGGGATCTTTTATTTTTTTCGTAAAGTATGTTAATTTGGTTTTGTCTGTATTAATTTTGATTTTCCATTCTTTGAAGAATTTTTCTAGTAACTTGACGTGACGTTGGAGGTATACTGTGGCCTAGTTGGATTTGGTTGAACTGCTGATTATGGCTGTGTCGTCGGCGAAGAGTGCTAACTTGGTGTTTGGAGTTTTGGGAATATCGTTGATAAAGTATAAAAAGAGTGTGGGGGAGAGAACTGCACCTTGAGGTACTCCTGCTGGGATAATATTTTTCGCGGATAAGGATTGTTCGATTTTGACTTGGAAGGTGCGGTTTGATATGAAGGAGTTAACTATGTGTATTAGATACGGGGGAAGGTTTGCTTGTATGAGTTTGAAGACATACCGAAATCAGACCAAACCCAACTCTGCCTCTTTGCGGACGACACCGCCATACTTGCCGCATCAAAAAAGAAAAGATTAGCAAACAGTAAAATCCAATCTCACCTCAACCTCCTCGTCCCATACTTTAACAAATGGAAAATCCAACTCAACGCCGACAAAACAGCCCATATCATATTCTCCCACAATAAAGACGATCCAGGAATCCCGCTAACACTCAACGGCCGACCAGTCGAAACTCAAAACACCATTAAATATCTTGGCTTAAACCTTGACAACAAACTGACATTCAAAACCAGTGGCGCCGAATAGACCTTTTTTTGTGGCGCTCGCCATACCTCAAAATGAGGGGGGGGTCTGGAGGGGAAGAAAAGGGAGGAAGGACAAGAAGAGAAGGAAAAAGGAGAAGAGGGAAGAGGAAGGAAAAGAAGAGGAAGAGAGATTTACCCAGCAAATCATTGGATATTTAATTAGGATACACTGAATCTAGATACACTGAATCTGAATGACAGTTATTTACGATGTACCTAGGTATAGGTACCGTATGATCAAAACCATTTTACTTTGAGTGCTATGACTTTTTTGCCTTTTTCAATTGTTGGTATCCATGATCATGATGTCCTGCAATTTACTTCAGACTTCAGAGTGACATCAGCGTGTTGTTTGGAAATCTTCAATGCATGTCGGTAAGGAATACGACCACTCTCCGTTTCCCAGTTTTGTGCCATTTCAGAAATAACTTTCGATAATGAAAGCTTTTTATTCAGTTTCAAACATTTTCAGAGACCGACATCGGCATTCAACAGTTTATTCAGTCATTATGGTCGCAATTATGGCCCACCTTTGATATACAGGGTGTTACAATTTTTTTGTCAGTACCTACTTCAGGAGATGATAGAGCATTGAAAAATAAGCTCGAAAATAAGTAAGAGTGGTCGAATAAATTTCTCCCCAAAGTAGGCCTCGATCTCCTTGGTAGCCATGTTTTTCCGCCAGATTTTCAGGAATCATAGGCGACTTGAGAAATTTATTCGATCACTCGTTACTTCTGCCAAAAAAAAAACGAAAAATTAAAAAAATCAATAAAAAATAACAAATTTGACAAAAGTCAATATGACCAGATTGTAGGTATGCATCAACTTACTTTGTGTACTAAATTTGGTCAAAGTCCAGTGTTTGAATTTGGAGTTCTAACCAAAAAAACCATTTTCAAAACTCAATTTTGAAGCCTCTATTCCCGTTATAATGCGTTCCCGATATAATAATTTTCTTGAGAAAGTCCACTTATTTTTTGATAGTCCACCATCTTCTAGAATATTGACAAAAAAATTATGTGACACCCTGTATGAAAGAATAATTTCATAGCACTCTAGACCAGAGGCAAAAGGTTTTGATCATACAGACTTCAACAGCCAGCTAACTGGACAAAAAAAATTCGATTCTTGTGCCTAGCTACATTGCGTTGCACTAGGTGTGGCTGCACTGCACATAGAACTGGGGCCCAATTGAACAAAAGGGTCTTACCTACTTCTTCCCACAAACTTCGTAGCAATATTTTCTGCCGCAGTTCCTAAACTCGAAATTCAGCCCATGTCATGTAGGTGGGTACATTTGGGAACTGAAGATTTAAGACTACGGCTCCGCTAGGAAGTCGGCTGGATTCGAGGCTGGATTTCAGAAATGTTAGCTGCTTCGATCGTCTTGAATGCCAGTTTTGATTAGAGATTGATCATAATCAAAACTGACATGGATAACATTTCTGAAACCCAGCCGACTTCCTAGCGGAGACGTATGAATTATTTCGAATTTTGAAAAAGTAATGAAATCTATGGACAACTTGGTCAGCTCCTTTCCTTTTTTTTTTGCTTATTATTGTAATTATTATTATTATTCCGAAAAAATTTCGCCTGCGGCGCTAAATGCCCGCCGGCCCGACCGTAGCGTGGCAATAAGGGGGGGGGGTCTAGAACTTTTTTCGCCATAGTAACTTTTTATGAGTTCGGCGCCACTGTATCAAAACCCACATCGCCAACAAGTTCAAATCAAACTCAGAGCTCCTCCGCGCCATATTCCCACTCTTCAACAAATTCAGCCCCCTAGACGCAAAATTAAAAACCCACATCTACAAAGAAGTCATACGTCCGTCACTCCTGTACGCATGTTCCATCTTTAGTAGTGCCGCCAAAACCCACAAAAACTAGCAGTTGCCCAAAACAAATCACTTAGAATCATCCTCAACAAATCACGACATACTCTCATCCTAGAGCTACAACAAGAGTCCGACATCCCACCCATCCAAGACCACATACAAGATCTATCCGGTAAATTCTTCCTACACACCATTACGCAAAACCCAACAACCTCCACCCTCAACCTCTTCTCCCCAGAGACTGCTCCATTCCGCATCAAACACAAACTTCCACACCAAATCATCTACAACTAAAACCACTACACCTCACACCATCATCACATAATTTCCCATCCCAACATAATTTCCCCTCACCTTTTTTTTTTCTTTTTCCATTCGCTGGGTTTTTTCTCACTCTGTTTTCCCAGGTAACATAACATCACTCCCACCAGAACTCAGGACCACAGAAACTTGATCATTGGATAAGCCACGCGCAGGAGCCAATAAAATGTAAAAATGTACACAAACCTGTAAATATATACAATACTTAATTGAATAAAGAGTTTTCAAACTGCAAAAAATTCAGGTCGAGCGTCCTGCGAAAACGCACGTGCTTCGTTATTTTCTCGTTTGTATAGTACGACTCGGTTCTGAGAAGCCCGGCGTCTAGACGAGATCGTTGCATCTCCTACGTTCCCCCTCGAACTCGTCTCTCCTCAAGGGACTAAACCCCAAGTAACACCACCTTTTCCCTTTTGAGACGGCGCAATTAACTCGAAACTTCTGGTTTTATTTAATCTGCGCCAACAATCTCGAGTCATTCTGCGAAAGAGTATATATCACAAAGAAAGCGTCGACTCCTTGAAGAAGCTGCCACCGGCGTGACAGACCCCTCGACCCGAGACAGTGAGCTAGCTGGATCGTTGTTGCCGCCCACTAAGAGTCCACCAGCCGACTACGACCCAAGGCGATAACAATGCGAAGCGTCCGTCGAGAGCGGATGTCCGAGCATTTTACTGCGTTTCACGAGTGAACTAGTTCATGAAGTGCACACCACTACCAACAACCCGACCTACGCAATCCACCCACCAGCCAGAGCCGGAGCTCGACTCAGGCTTCATAGTGAATATATCTCGACGCAAAGGCCGACTAGCGAGGATTAAACACCACAAAAGCACAGCCAAGCCGCCATCATGGAGGGCAACGAGCTTCTAACGAAATTCAACGCCCTGGTCGCCCAAGTGAAGATACTCAACCAAACCGTTGCACGTCTCC
This sequence comes from Anaspis maculata, assembly GCA_949128115.1. NCBI lineage: Eukaryota > Metazoa > Arthropoda > Insecta > Coleoptera > Scraptiidae > Anaspis > Anaspis maculata. Next base: position 14,891,913 of record OX421964.1, read on the forward strand.
AAGCCGAGAACAACGAGCTCAAGGACCAAATCAGGCGAGAAAACTCAAACTCGAGGGGTCGACCACGGTCAAAAATCTGGTACAAAAAACCTCCAAATAGAGTAAAACCTCCAATACCTCCACAATATCTCCACATATCTCCACGGATCCCCACGGATCTCCACGGATCCCCACGGATCTCCACGGATCCCCACGGATCCCCACGGATCCCCACGGATCTCCACGGATCCCCACAGATCTCCACAAAACCTCCACGGATCTCCACAAAATCTCCATGAATCTCCACAGTATAGCGCATGCGCAGTTTTCGCATACATTCGTACACACATACTGCATATAGGGTTGTCTCAAGTGGGAATCAAATCCAATTGTTTTCTGATAAGTTTGTGATTGTGACCGTGTCATAAAGACGACTTTGATTTCGATCATTCCATAAGTAGGAATGGACTACAAACAGTGGCTAAGAAGGTTTTCTGAAAGGAATTTTGCGGAAGATACACACATTTTGAAGAAAAAATTCATGAAAAGTGGGAAACTACGCAGTCTATTTTTAGCGCCGGGCGGATATGCAACCTCCCGAACGAAGTGGAAATGGTACTTAACGAAAGAATAAACACACTAATGGGACTGGGGAGTAAAAAAGAGTTGTTGAGCCGGGAAAAGCTGAAAATAACGCGTCATAAAACAAGACAGGACAGGAAATGGCAAGAAATCTTGAGAAAACCAGGAAAAGACATTGTTTAGTGGTAATACGCTACTAAAAGGCACAAACGGGACCGTGGAGCGGAATAGAGGTGTTGGGCGAGGACAATCTGAAAAGAACGCGTCATAAAACAAGAAACAGGGCTGAAAATCGCTAACAATCGTAAGAAAAAACATCAAAAAGTAAGAATAACTCACACGAAACGGGAAGAAAGTCGCAAGATGAGGTAGTCGACGCGTGTAAAGAAAGAATGAAATGCAGGGAAAAAACCGAAAGAGCTCAAGAAAAGGATAACAACGCATCAAAATCATCGCGCAAAAGCATAAAAAGGCGTAAAGTACTTGAAAAAAAGGAATAAAACACAGCTCCTATACGCAACATACGAGTAACAATACAACTGTACAATTTTCGTAGCGTGCTTTTATTTTCCGCTCAAGTGATATAGGCAATCAACAATACAGCCGTTTTCACTGTTGCCTAAGTTGAGCCCGTGGGGTCCCATCAAGAGTTCTGTATTGACCCTGCATGACACAAAAGCTGAAATATCTGGCACGTATTCTGTTTTCTTCTTTACAGCATACACTTTGAAAGGCACAATAAAAATAACCTGCAATGAGCGATGTCGCACCCAGCTGTCGGCTAGCTGTCAAACGTTGACCATTGTGAATGAAACGTCAATTGTCAAAAAAAGACCAGCAAGAATAGAGTGTGGTTACCATGGCGATAAGCAAGGAAAGTTAACAATAGGGGCTTGTCATGAGCAATCATTTCAGGGATATGCGCTGAATTTTAGGCGGGCTTTTTGAAACAACCGGACAAAAACCTTTGAATCCTACTCTAATGCACCTGTAATGTAATACAGCGCGGAAGATTTCCAGCGCTAGTCTATTTTTGAGATAAAATAGCTATAATATTTCATCTGTGCAAAAACTTTGTTCATGACAAAAGGTGCGTTCAGTCAGCTTATTTAGCCGCAAGTTTTATTTTAGTCGTAAGCGCTGCATCGCTCATTGGCTGTTCTGAGGAGGCTGGTTCATAAGAGCCAATGGGCGTCTCTGCGCTTGCGACTAAAACTAAAACTTGCGGCTAAAGGTGCGTTCAGTCAGCTTATTTAGCCGCAAGTTTTAATTTTAGTCGCAAGCGCAGAGACGCCCATTGGCTCTTATGAACCAGCCTCCTCAGAACAGCCAATAAGCGATGGAGCGCTTACGGCTAAAACTAAAACTGCGGCTAAATAAGCTGACTGAATCAACCTTAAATAAGCTGACTGAACGCAGCTAAATCTGCGTAAATACATTGGTTTGTCCGGTTGTTTTCAATATCCCGCCATTATTTGCACCTCGGACATGTGCAGTATGCGGCCAGGAAAATGCCCTGTTTAAGTGCGAAAGCTAAATAGTTAACGTAAGTAAATTGTATTCTCCCGTATCTAGATCGACTCAAAATGATTGCATAAGGAAGAGAATGGTGGTTAAATTGTTATTGTGAAATGTACGGCTTCAGGTCCCCTTTATGACAGGGCCACCTACTTTTTCCTTGTAATCTCTTGGGTTAAACTTTCGCCGGCGTGCAGTTTACTGCATCCAAGATTTATTCTCGAAAAGTCCTATTTCGCTTATGTCAAACTGGTCTTTGGAAAAAAAAAAAAAAAAAAACAAAAAAAAACTGGCACTTACCTTGATTTTCTTATTCGCAACGATTCGCAACAAACACGAACATTTCGACGAGCACGAAAGTTACGTGTTTGGCTTAAACGTCAATAACTTGAAAACAGGAAAGGGAAAACAGGAGTGATATCCGTTACAGGTCGTCTTGAATTTGAATGGGATAGTACAGAATTATGTATTAACGATATCAAAAATTTGCCGTTCTATCAATACGAAGTATTTCTTTACTATTTTTAACTAGAGCTGGCCAACGAATCAAACTTATCAAAATATTGATTCAAAGATATCATGACTTCAAATATCGGAAAAATGTCCAAATTGAGCAGAAATCTCCACAAATCTCCACGGATCTCCATAAAACCTCCATGGATCTCCACGAAACCTCCATGGATCTCCACGAAACCTCCACGGATCTCCACGAAACCTCCATGGATCTCCACGAATCCCCAAAAACCCCCACGGATCTCCACGGATCCCCACGGATCCCCACGGATCCCCACGGATCTCCACCAAACCTCCACGGATCTCCAAGGCAAGGGACAGAAAACCTCCACGGTGGTTAACCCCTCGCTCAAACTCAAGTATCGTACACACACACACACAGTCAGATCCCACCACCTACACAAAGCACGCCACTCATACAATTTGCCCCAATGACCCAAAACAACCAGCCCGCCCAAAATAAGCCCGTAGATTCAGCCCCCCCCCAACACCGTCACCCCAATGGCAATCGACCCCCAGGTCCCAAACAAGAAACGCTTCAGAGAGGAATCTCAAGCCAATGACCCTAACTCAAAGAAACAGAAATCACAGCCACACCAGACCTAAATCTCGACATGCCCCCATCTCAAACCCGCCAAAAACTGGCCCCACTCGACCCCATCAACTCTGATATCATGACCGAAAGAACCCCCCCAATTTTCATCTGTGAGAAAAATAAATGGACACAACCTAGTGCCACGCTCAAATTCAACAACGTAGTAATTACCCAAGCAATCAACGCGCCCCATGCCATAAAAATCCTGCCCCAAGACCCGGAGCACTTTAGAAAAGCCTTAAAAATCCTAACAGAACAAAAAGTGGAATTCCACACCTTCCAACTCGAGAGTGAGAAAAACCTCCAAGTCGTTCTACGCGGAGTCCCCTGCGAAATAGCCAATGAAGATATCGAACAATCCCTTATTGAACAGACTTTCACCCCAATCAAGGTAAGCCGCATGCGGCACCCACGATCCAAACAACCAATGCCATTAGTGCTAGTTGAAATAGAAAAATCCCGTACCGATCTCTATCAAATCCGCCACGTATGCAGCCTGGCCATCACGACAGAATCCCTCAAACCCTCTCTTCAAGTTGGACAATGCCACAGATGCCAACGGTTCGATCACTCCCAAACAAACGGTCACGCCAAACAAATATGTGTAAAATGCGGTACGAATCACCCACCCGAAGCATGCAGCTTCAAAACAGAAGGTTTCAATTGCGCCAACTGCGGCGGGAACACGGCGCCAACTGGAGAGGCTGCCCGAAATTCCCAAAGCTAAGGGCTAAGACAACTCAATCGCAACCCCAAGCCACTCAACCACAAAACAGCACCTACAACCCCCCTCAGCCCGCAACTCACCCACCCAAAAAACCCACGGGAACGTCCTACGCCCACCCCGCCAGAAACACCAACACGACACCCAGCGCGATCATCCAACTGCAAAACGCTCTCTCCCAAGCCCCCCTGCAGAAAGATGCCACCATTCAGATCATCAATCTCCTCTTGGCCAACTTAATTTCAAACCCACAATGAACGCACACCAAAAAACGAAACCATCTTCTCTTACGATCCTATCCTGGAACGCCAACAGCCTAAACAAAAAAAAAAAGCACGAAGTAGAAGAAATCCTAGCGCGATTAAACATCGACATCGCGCTAATAAATGAAACCCACTTCAGACCCACAAATAAATCCAAAATCCAAAACTATACCGACTACAGAACAGAGAGACTAACAGGACGAGACGGCGGCACCGCCATATACATTAAAACCAACATATCCCACCAACATCTGCAGCACATTCAGACAGATAATCTCGAATCCACAACCATCTCGGTAGACACAAGCTTCAAAGGAGAAATCCGCCTAACAGCAGCCTATAGACCCCCAACCAATGAGCCACCCACAAACAAGGATTTGACCACTCTATTCGCCTCACGAAAACCCACACTAATTGCAGGAGACCTAAACTGCAAACACACACACTGGAACTCCACCACCATTAACGTACCCGGAAAACATCTTCCAAAATCTAGCGATCAACTTCAATTCGAAATCTACGGGCCCACAGAACACACAATCCACACAACACACAGCAGTGACGTCCTAGACATAGCACTAATTAAAAACCTCAATATCCCAATAAACATAAACACACTACACGAACTTTCATCAGACCACAATCCGGTACTAATCACTCTCGGAAAAAACATCACGAATAACCCAATCACACGGCAGCAACAAACCACAAACTGGACCGACTTCCAAAACGAAATGCTAGCGAACCTCGCCCCCCTCCGACAATGCGGAACGATGACGAGCTGAACGCAGCCATTCAAAACCTAGAACTTATCATCACCCAAGCATTCCAAGCGTCAACTAGAACTACTGTAAAACCAATCGGACCAGAAATTCCACTAACAATTAAAAACCTAATTCGAAGGAAGAACAAAGCAAAAAGATGGGCAAACAAAATCAAAGACCCCAAAGACAAACAAGTATACAATAGGCTCAAAAACCAAGTTCGCAACGAACTTATCCAATTCAAAAATGAAGAATGGGACAATAAACTCCACTCACTAGACACACAAGACCTCTCACTCTGGCAAATGACAAAAGCGCTCACGGGAAAAAACAAAAAACGCACAATCCCCCCGATCCAACACAATACACTTAAATACACAGACTCCCAGAAAGCAGAGGCCTTCGCGGAACACTTTGAAACTCAATTCACGAATCACGAAACAAACGATAACAAAGAAAACACGCGCGCAGTAATCACCGCAGTCAAAAACACACTTAAACATAAAGATTCTACATACTGTAATCTCCCAACCCACCCCTCTTATAAAAATAAACTTTCCCCAAAGAAGAAGAAGAATCACCTTCAAGTTGAAGACTTAGGTTGGCTGTTCGTGTTCGTCTAGTGGTGTTCGTTAGGACTTAAGTTGTTCCGTAGTTACCCCAAAGTAGTACAGGTAAGTGAAGGCTTGGAAATGAAACACAGAGACTTCAAAATTAACAAAGAACAATTTTATTCCAAAGACAAATATATCGACTCATGTTCAAGAATGCAATATCAATTCAATTACACCACCCTCCCACTATTTGAAATGCAGTGTGTAAGCCACTGCTGCCGAGAGAACAAGAGAAAGACGAGAGAGAGTATCGCTCTCGCTAGAACAGATCATATTAGTTCCAGTAACCTAGATTGTTGAGGAACCTGTATAGCGGAAACTAAACGGCAGACCCAAAGTGTGATGCATCGCCGATACATCACTTGGTGCGAAGGGAAAGAAGAGGAAGACAAACGTTTATTAGTAAGTTCTGCGGTGACCTAAATTGACGAGGGATCTAAAAAGGAAATAGCGACGAGTTTGGCTAAGCACAGGTTCACTTGAACAGGCCCCTGCTGCCGAAAGAAGAAAAGAGAACAGTGTTGCATTCCCGGATGTCTTTTAATGGTACATAATAATAATGGCAATGAAAGATCAAGAATGAACATGATCAACATGGTCAATAATATCATCATAAATTATTTACTACAATAAATACCACAACATGGCTTGAGGTAAATCAACAATATCAAAAACAAGGTCTTAACAGTTGAAGACGTATATTATTTCATCAGATAACAAAGTAAGGAAAGATATCTTCTCTCACGAAATACCCTTCTCTTACAAAACACGACAGCAAGTAAAAATATCCGTTGTGCCAAATATCTTTATCTCACAGGACTCAGGCATGAATATAGAAGATAGTCGATCAGTGCAATATGTATCATAGTAAACAAAAGTATGAAGAAATCATTAAAGCAATTCAACTCGACTGAGAAGAATACCACAACCATGCCCATCAAGTATGACAGTATACCTTGGAGCTCTCAAAACCACGTCACCTGTTCTACAGGTCAACGCTTTGTTGTCTCGCCAGACCCAGGCTCTCGTGGTAGCTCGGTCGCAGGTCATCTGGAAATCTTGTGGCGACATCGTTCTACTCTTTCCTCTCTCAAGCTCCCAACAACAGTGACCCACACGCTACGTGTATTCCCTTTATCCCCTGAACGTGATTATCCCGTTAATTGTTACAATTAATAATGTCTAACTGACAGGAAACAAAGGAGCTGAATAAACTTATCTTCGAGCGTTCTGAAGGCACGGCAGCTATACTCTGGAAGTCGTCAACATCGGAAGAGACTTGAATCTTCTCTTTTCTATGATCTGGAGCAGGAAATACCCAGTTTTTCTTGTGTTTTTCTCTTAGACATCTGCCGACCTTTTCTCCACCTTTCAACTTCCCGTTACTTGCCGACGGCATCCCCTTTTCAGGTGTATTACCAAAGCTCACCATGTTTCACGTTTAATTCTTTATAAGCTAAAGAGCCGGTCGATTTCAATACACACACACACACACCCATAACAACCGAAGAAATCGAAAACATCATAACCCGCACAAAAAATCGCAAAGCGCCCGGCAAACACGGAATCACCAACAAACAACTTAAAACACTGCCCACACCGGCCATCAGCCGCATAACCGCGATCGCGAACTTCATTTTCACACTCCAGACTTTCCCGCAACACTGGAAAAACGCCCACATTATCCTTTTCCCCAAACCTAACAAAGACAAAAAAACAAACGAACCACATAAAAATCACGTGGCAAAACTACGAAAAGACATCCAACAAAACCCAGTGCTACAATTGCCAAAGATACGGACATAGATCATCCAATTGTGCCATGAAGCCGAGATGCCTCAAGTGCGCAGATAACCATGTAACGAGGTCAAGTGCGCAGACAACCATGTAACGAGGGAATGCCCAATCAAGAAGGGTCAGCCGGATGTGAATCTAAAATGCTACAACTGCGAAGGGGCCCACGCAGCAAATTACCACGAGTGTCCCGCATACATCGAGTACAGCGAGAGAATAGCCAGGATGGGTAAGAGCAGATTTAATAACAAAACCAGTGACAATCAAATTGAACCACAAAACACACACCGCTAACACAACTAACACCACCACAAACCCTACCATCACATACGCCAAAATCAGTCAAAAGAACTTCAACAATCCAACCAGCAATTCTGTCATTCCAAACGAAGAAATCAATATAAACACAATGCTAAAAGAAATTAATGAACTGAACAACACATTCAACATTAAAAAAATAATCGAAATAGTACGTGAACTAAAAATCAAACTAGCTAACGCCAGCTCAATATTTGATAAAATCGCGGTCATTGCCGAAATAGCAGAGAAGTATGAAAATGACTACTAAACCACACAACAACGCATATAAAATCATCACATGGAACGCATGTGGTATAACAAATAAAACCAACGAACTACAACAACTAGCAGACCAACAAGACGCTGACATACTACTCGTTCAAGAAACCAAACTTAACAATAGAAGCCCCCCAAAACTGACGAACTATAACGAAAACTGGCACTGCCCCACAACCAACAGAAACGGAAACAGATTGCAAGCATGCGTAGACAATAACACATACAACCTATACCTCCCAGAAAACCTACCCACTCACGTCCCATACAATGGTAACACCCCGGCAACAATAGACCTGGCGCTTACACAAAACATAACGGTAACCAACATAGAAACCATAGACCAACTTACATCGGACCACTATCCAGTTCTAATAGAAATTACAGCAAACAGATCACCACCACCACCACCACCACCGCGCCCTAAAACAAAAACAAACTGGGGGAAATACAGACAATTCCTGAACCAGAACACAACCATTAACAATAACATACCAAACATTGAGACCATCAAAGAAGAAATAAAGAAATTCAACACGCTACTCAGCAAAGCTAAAGAATACTCATCAACAACCACAGCCACAAAAACAGTAATCATCGAAATAATTCAATTAATAGAGAATAAAAACAGACTACGCAGACTATACCAGATAAACAGAAACATAGCCATCAAGCAGGAGGTCTGTTACCAAACAAACCTGATAAACGCAAAAATAAACTCAATAAAAACAGATAACTGGGAAGAATTCCTCAGAAAAATCACTAAACAAGACAAAACCAAACTCTGGTAAATTTCCAAATGCCTAAAAAATTAAAATCAAAAAATGAACATCCCCAAATTAACCTCGGGCAACATAACAGCCACAACCGACATAGACAAAGCCAATCTAATAGCAGTTACTTACTTCAACAACCATCAACTCACGGACAATCTTTCAGACGGACAAACAATACAGACAGTGAACGAACAAATTGACAATCTAAACAACACTCACGAATCAACTCCGCTAGAACACCTCACATCGCCCAAAGAAATTGCAAACATCATCAAAAGACTGAACGCTAAAAAAGCTCCAGGCGAAGACAACATCACCAATACAATGCTGGAAAACATGCCAAAGAAAATCAAACTAAACCCAGCCAAAACCGAACTAACCCATTTCACCCACAAAAAAGACAGACTTAACAGACAACTTGTGATGCTACTGCTTGGGTAGCGTGCACTCTCCTCGACCTAGTCGAGGGTAGGGGGCCGGTTAGGTGCTCGGGCGCCACCACGTTTTGTTGAAAACGTGGAAAATGAAGAGAATGAATGAAATGGAGGGTCTGTAGATTCTTTTATTTGAAAATAATAGGGGGGGGGCGATCGTAGATTCCTGCTCGAGAGTCGGGGGTCGTAGATGATGGCACGAGGACAAAGAGATTTGTCAGCGAAAACGTTGCACGAGTCTGTGTAGGCTTGGCGCGCTTGGACGTGTGCGTATGGAGGAGAGCCCGTGCGGTTTGACACCAGGCACGTTGGGCGAATTGGTTGGAAAGACCCGTGTGGTTATGCACCAGGCACGTTGGGTCAGTCGGAGGAGAGCCCGTGCGGTTTGACACCAAGCACGTTGAGCGAATCGAGAGGAAAGACCCGTGTGGTTATGCACCAGGCACGTTGGGTCAGTCGGAGAAGAGCCCGTGCGGTTTGACACCAAGCACGTTGAGCGAATCGAGAGGAAAGACCCGTGTGGTTATGCACCAGGCACGTTGGGTCAGTCGGAGGAGAGCCCGTGCGGTTTGACACCAGGCACGTTGGGCGAATTGGTTGGAAAGACCCGTGTGGCTATGCACCAGGCACGTTGGGTCAGTCGGAGGAGAGCCCGTGCGGTTTGACACCAAGCACGTTGAGCGAATCGAGAGGAAAGACCCGTGTGGTTATGCACCAGGCACGTTGGGTCAGTCGGAGGAGAGCCCGTGCGGTTTGACACCAGGCACCTTGGGCGAATTGGTTGGAAAGACCCGTGTGGTTATGCACCAGGCACGTTGGGTCAGTCGGAGGAGAGCCCGTGCGGTTTGACACCAGGCACGTTGGGCGAATTGGTTGGAAAGACCCGTGGGGTTATGCACCAGGCACGTTGGGTCAGTCGGAGGAGAGCCCGTGCGGTTTGACACCAGGCATCTTGGGCGAATTGGTTGGAAAGACCCGTGTGGTTATGCACCAGGCACGTTGGGTCAGTCGGAGGAGAGCCCGTGCGGTTTGACACCAGGCACCTTGGGCGAATTGGTTGGAAAGACCCGTGTAGTTATGCACCAGGCACGTTGGGTCAGTCGGAGGAGAGCCCGTGCGGTTTGACACCAGGCACGTTGGGCGAATTGGTTGGAAAGACCCGTGTGGTTATGCACCAGGCACGTTGGGTCAGTCGGAGGAGAGCCCGTGCGGTTTGACACCAAGCACGTTGAGCGAATCGAGAGGAAAGACCCGTGTGGTTATGCACCAGGCACGTTGGGTCGTTCGGAGGAGAGCCCGTGCGGTTTGACACTAGGCACCTTGGGCGAATTGGTTGGAAAGACCCGTGTGGTTATGCACCAGGCACGTTGGGTCAGTCGGAGGAGAGCCCGTGCGGTTTGACACCAGGCACGTTGGGCGAATTGGTTGGAAAGACCCGTGTGGTTATGCACCAGGCACGTTGGGTCAGTCGGAGGAGAGGCCGTGCGGTTTGACACCAAGCACGTTGGGCGAATCGAGAGGAAAGACCCGTGTGGTTATGCACCAGGCACGTTAGGTCAGTCGGAGGAGAGCCCGTGCGGTTTGACACCAAGCACGTTGGGCGAATCGAGAGGAAAGACCCGTGTGGTTATGCACCAGGCACGTTAGGTCAGTCGGAGGAGAGCCCGTGCGGTTTGACACCAGACACGTTGGGCGAATCGGGAGGAAAAGAGAGCCTGTGCGGTTCGTCACCAGCACGTCTAGGCGCTATGGAGAGGAGAGCCTGTGCGGTTCGTCACCAGCACGTCTAGGCGCTATGGAAAGGAGAGCCTGTGCGGTTCGTCACCAGCACGTCTAGGCGCTATGGAGAGGAGAGCCTGTGCGGTTTACCACCAGCACGTTTAGGCGGAGTCGTTGTCTTAGCTGAGTTCCTGCTTGCGGAGCGAAGCCAACACGAGACTGGTCGTCCGGTGGCCGTGTGCGCCGTTATATGGACGCGGTCGGTGGTGGGAGAGATGCGCGCACGCTGCGCGAGTGCACCTCCCCACCCGATGCGCTCGCCGGAGCACTGGCGGTATCGCGGGACTTCATTACAAACTAACCATCAATGGCATCCAAATACAAGACACCACCACAACAAAATATCTAGGAATCACACAAGACAAAACTTTGACATACAAAAAACACATCACAACAGTCAAAAACAAAGCAATGGCGGCAACGAGATGCCTATATCCCCTACTAAATCACAACAACCCAATATCAAAAGAAATCAAAATACAACTATACAAAACAATGATCAGACCAATCATGTTATATGCCTGCCCCATCTGGAGCAACACATCAAAGAAAAACAGCGACATGCTACAAGTCACTCAGAACAAAGTTCTTAAAACCATACTAAATAAATCATACTACACAAGAATAGTAGACCTACATGAAGAAGCTGGAATGCCAATAATACGAGAAACGATAGCAGGAATGGCGGAAAAATTCCTGCAACAAACAACCAAAACAAACGATCTCACCTCCAATATCACAAAGTTAATCTCGCAAAATATCCCGTTCCGCATTTAACACAAATTAATGCATCAAATAATATTTAACTGACACTAACTAACCAAATTACACAGCAACACACACAAATACAACACCATCAACATAACGTCACTGGGTTTTTTGCTAAATCTGCTCTTTTTTTCCGCCGCTAGCAAAAACATTACAGTTAAAATAAAATTGCATCAACAACCAATGTACAAAATAACTTGTAAATATGTAAATATATAGGAATAAGTTAGAAAATAAGCTACGCAATACAATGTACTGGAAAATGCATCAATGAAGAGATTTGAATTGAAAAAAAAATCGATTTCATTGGTTTTCGCCGAAGCAAGTCGGAAATAGATTCCAACAATGGCAGCGCTTCATCATTGTGCTTCTCAATATTGAGAATATATCTTGAGCGGTTAATGTTAGCAATTAACTGTACCATCAAAATATTATTCAATCTCGGAAAATTTCGATTTCGGGCTTGGCGCGAAATAACGGTCGACAACGACGACACGCGATGCGATGATAACGGGGATTATTAGAACGTCAACGATTAGCCCGCTCGCGAAATTTTACCACGAAGCCCTTGGCGATAATCTTTTTTTTTTTAATCACAAAGTTCATAGTTCACATAGAAAGTTCATGGTACTTTTCTGCTTTCCTTGCTGTGTGCCGCACCGAACAAGAAATGACATTTTTGTACGATTTTTGACGCGCGGAAGACGTGCATGATTATTCAACAGTAATATCACAAGTGCTTAGATTTTCACGATAATTTTGGTCAGGCGATCGCGAGTGCTGATTGTAGCGATAAATGCCCGACTCCGTAGGAGGAGGGCATTTATCCACGGACAATCAGCCCGAGGGAAACGCCTGGCCAAAATTATCTGGGAAAATCTCGAGCACGAGTGATATTTTGAAGATTATTACATAAAAGAAGTCCGAAGTGACAGCTGTCAGATTTTGTTGTTTACATGACTTTTATTCCGTTGCTATTGACAGTGGGATTTAGATAAGTGAATATTATCCTTGTAGGTCTAATAATCAAGGGCGTTGTATGTAATAATCGACAATAATTGCAAAGTAATGCACCAAAATGAACAGTATACTATTGTAAAACTGTAATGACGATTATTGTAATGGGAGTAAGTTTGCTTGCTCGGCGAGCCGCGGAGCGGCGAGCATTTTTATCGTTTGGCACGAGCCGCGGAGCGGCGAGCATCATTCTTATCGTTCGGTACGAGCCGCGGAGCGGCGAGTGTATTTTCTTTGTTTGACACGAGCCGCGGAGCGGCGAGTGTGTACCTGTTGCTCTATTTTGTTTGCTTGACAAGAGCTGCGAGCAAGTAGATTCAAGTCTAAGTAAGTATTGAAAGAAGAATTGTGGCACGTGTCTTTAAGATACTACCTGATGCTTTGTTATACAAATGGTACCTGATGCTTTGTCATACAAATGGTACCTGATGCTTTGTCATACAAATGGTACCTGATGCTTTGTCATACAAACGGTACCTGGTGCTCTGTCATACAAATGGACAAGTGCGTACACGACAACGCCGATAAATTTCCAATGTGCTTATATTATGTCGGTACAATAATATGCATACGATGACATTCACTGTCAAATGAGCAGAAAAAAGAATTTTTTGAAGCTCTGAGTCAGCCAAAGTGATTAGCCTACCTAGAAAAACAGTTGCACAAAGTAGGCACTTTGTGACGACACAGCAGTTGTCATAAGACAGCCATTGTATACGAAAAATTGGCAAAAATCATCATGCGAGTATCTTACACATCATGCATGATGGTGGTAAACGAAAATTTCGATTTTGATCGGTAAAGATTGAACAGCTGGCTGATCATTTTCTTTGATAAACGGATTTGTGGTTCTGAAAAGAACCGATTTTTTGTTTGTTGTAAAGGTGTTGGTCTAAGCCTGAAGCGTGGTAACGTTTGACACGTCGTTTAACCGCCGAAACCGTACAAGGTACGTCCTTGACGTTTCAGAGCGTAGACGACATCCATGGCGGTGACGGTCTTCCTCTTGGCGTGTTCGGTGTAGGTGACGGCGTCCCTGATGACATTTTCCAGGAAGACCTTCAGCACTCCCCTGGTCTCTTCGTAGATCAGGCCGGAGATACGTTTCACTCCACCGCGACGGGCCAATCGTCTGATGGCCGGCTTGGTGATGCCCTGGATGTTGTCACGAAGAACTTTGCGATGACGCTTGGCGCCACCTTTTCCCAGTCCCTTGCCTCCTTTACCACGTCCGGTCATTTTGAATCTCTACTTGCTGTTGTATCAGACACACACGACTGCTACACGATCTCAGCGATCACTGTTCGAATTTCAGCCGGGGCGCTCAGTTTTATGGCACACGGCGCCGTGCGCCGCCGTTTTATACGGACACGCCCATGCCAAGACCGATTCGGCCAATGGCGACGTCCCAGAGCCAACTGAAAGTCGATTTAAAAACGGACGGGCGCCTAACGGCAGAACCATTCCGTCATTGACGTTCGTCGTGTGTGCATCAGCATTTTAGCGATATAATTTCGAAATGGCCCGTACCAAGCAGACAGCGCGTAAATCCACCGGAGGCAAAGCTCCTCGCAAACAGCTGGCCACCAAGGCCGCTCGCAAGAGCGCCCCGGCCACCGGCGGTGTCAAGAAGCCCCATCGTTACAGGCCCGGCACCGTCGCCCTCAGGGAGATCCGTCGTTACCAGAAGAGCACCGAACTGCTGATCCGCAAGTTGCCCTTCCAGCGTCTGGTCCGTGAGATCGCCCAGGACTTCAAGACCGACCTGCGCTTCCAGAGCTCCGCCGTCATGGCACTGCAGGAAGCCAGCGAGGCCTACCTCGTCGGTCTGTTCGAAGACACGAACTTGTGCGCCATCCACGCCAAGCGCGTCACCATCATGCCCAAGGACATCCAACTGGCGAGACGCATCCGTGGCGAACGTGCTTAGATTCTGGGGTCTTCAGACGACGACAGCAGAAGTTGCATAGACAAATACCTTCTTGAAACAAAAATCGGTTCTTTTCAGAACCACAAAATTACTCCAACAAAGAATAATGTGGTTCGCTCTGAAGAGATGAGTTTTTTTTTTCTTTCTTTTTCTGCAGGACTTTCGCAATTCATGTTACAGATGACACTTTTTTTTCCATTTCCAGTCTTGCCTCCTGTCAACACCTCACAGCGGTTGCGGTCTGTTTGTTGTTGTTGTTGTTGTGGGGTGGATGGGCGGGTACTTGTTTTGTACACAATAATAATACCCGCACTTACCGATGAGACCGAGTAATAAAACAATTATTGCTGCACTATACTCTATTGTTGTGGATTTTCTTTGAATTTGAGCGGGAACATCGGGTACAGCCTTCAAATTTTACCTGACCCGTCGTAAAAGTCCGATAACAAAAGGAAGGGTGCAAGAGGGTCTTGCGTAGTTTTGGCAGTGCTTCTTCGTGCATTGTGCGCTTATCTCGGTACCTACCGACGCGATCCGTGCATGTATTATTATGGTATTATATAATAGTCCTTGCCGGTGAGCGGGCGAGGTCTGGTCAGTTGTTACCTCACCAACGATAATTGTGTTTTATGAATAGTTTTCCGTCTGAAAAAAAAATACTCAACTGGACAAAGCGATTTTGTCGTCTGTCCATTTTGCACGAGCATCGGTATCTCGAAAAGGAACGACAAAAAAAAAATAATTGTTCCCTCATTTTCACCCAAATTCAAATATAATACCCGGCTGCTGATAATTGATAAAAACTGATTTCGTTGTCTCACATCGAACGAATCGAATCATTTTCTTTGTCTTGCGATATTTTGTGGCCCTTAGAAGGGCCAATTGTTTGCGCCCTTGATAGAGGCACGACCTGCATCATGCCGTCGTCCGGCGTGTCGAAAAAGTAGTCGAACTGTCGTCGTGACGATTTAGTTCTTCACTTTTTGCGCTTGGGCGATGCGGCCTTCTTCGCCTTGGCCGGCACAGCTTTGGCGGACTTTGGTTTCGGCGCCTTGGGCTTCTTCGTCGGTCCGGCCTTGTTGGACTTCTTGGCTTTGGATGGCGATTTCGGTTTGGCGGCCGCCTTCACTCCGACCTTCTTTTCAGCAGGAGCCTTCTTTTCCGCCGCGGCTTTTTTGGCCTTGGCGGCTGTCGTCTTCTTGGCTTTCGGAGACGATGCTGCTTTTTTGGTGGCCTTAGCGGCCGCCTTGTCTGCCGACGGGGCGGCGCGCTTCGTCGGAGACTTCTTGGCCTTGGCCGCGCCGACCTTCTTCTTGTCGCCGGAGGCGGGTTTGGCGCCGCCGGCAGAGGTGGCGGAAGCCAGCTTGAAGGAGCCCGATGCGCCCTTTCCCTTGGTCTGGACCAGCGATCCGGTGGCGACCGCTCCCTTGAGGTATTTCTTGATGAACGGGGCGCACTTTTCGGCATCGACCTTGTAATTGGCGGCGACGTACTTCTTGATGGCTTGGAGGGACGAACCGCCGCGTTCTTTCAGACCCTTGATGGCGTTGTTCACCATTTCGCTCGTGGGCGGATGGGACGGCTTCGCCCTCGGATTTTTGATCTTCTTCTCCTTCTTGCTGGAAGACTGGGGGGTGGCGGCGGACGCGCCGGTGGCGGCGTTCGATGCTTGACTTTCTACGTCGGCCATGATTTTGTTTTTTTTCGATCGGAGAAAAAACACACGATTTTGTTACGATAATACAACAATCAACGTAGCACAGCGGGTACGATTGAAACAGCCGGCTCTTCTTTTTCCGACAGTACTCGTGATGCGGACGCGGACCGCAGACTGAACGTTTTCGGGTTTGAAACGACGAAAACTCCCAGGCCTCGATTCCGTCCTCTTCGTGATGGCATCGTTCCGGTTGCGCCGCCGCCGGTCCCCAGGTGGCGTCGTTTCGAAGGTGACGGAAAGGGCATCTTCCCGACAAGATGATGAGGTCTCCGGACGGGCACCGAAAGCAGGCCGTGCGACCTATCCCGGTCATCGGCGACGCGTCCATCTGCACGTCGTCCGATTTGGCCAACAAGGCGGCAGTTCTCCACGTCCCGGACGCCTCGACGGCGTCGAACACGCACTCGACGTTTCTGCGGACGATTGGCGCGTCCATTGACGGCCCGACGACGTCGTGCTGGTTCGTCCCGGACGCCTCTCGGTGGGCGAAAGGGGCGTCCGAAACGACCGACGCACCTGGTTGTCGTGCCGCCGACTGTGGGACACTTCGTCGGATGGCACGTCTCCGGTCGCACTTCTTGGGCGGAAAATCGTCGGAAATGTCGCACGGCCAATGGGAAATGCCATCCCGACCGGAACGGCACGTAATCCGCGTCCTGCGGAACGGCTGGTGCTCCTAAATCCGGCCGGAGGAAGCTCTGCAGGAGCGCGCGTCACAACCTGATGCTGGAGGATTCCGCATCGGCCTTCCGCTAATAAACCGCGTCGCTCTCGATAAGATCCGACACCCGTCGTCGGTGGACCACTCCACCTTTTCCACCTTCCGCACGACGTGACCATCCGGCATCGCCACGGCAGCCAGAGAACGACTATACGATGCCGCGTATGTGATGTGCACCTATCATCAGGTTCGTACTCGGAAAGAACGCCAACCACTCGACTGATGTGAAATTCCGATGTTTCATACACCCAAGTCACAACACCACACTTGTAGGTGCAAAATTACCGAAAAGCTAAATACGGAACTCATTTTGCAATATTTTCCCTCGGAATTAGGATATCCTCCTAGTCGCACCATCACGATATTATTAAGAACGACCATAAGCAACACGATGAAGATCTACTCCACCATCACCGGGCACCTCCAAACACATACATGTCACTACAGTAACCGGTCACCACACTGTTACTTTTGGCACCTTTCTCAAGTCGACCCCCCCCCCCCCCCCCCCAACTCCTCCTCCCTTAACATTTATACATTTATTACTTCATCGGGTTAGCTATATACCTGCATGGGGAGCGCCAGTAAAATAACTACAGACAATGGGTCGCACGAAAAGCGATTGCAGAGATGCTTATACCTGATCTGCATGGGTTTCTGAAGGTTTCAAAGGGCCACTATCAGGCTACTATCCTCGGTCGTACCTGAGGTGTGCCTATTGTTTCTCGCCCGAGCAAGTTGGAAATAGTGTCCTTTCTCGATATTGAGCACACAGTCATGGACTTCGGGAATTAATTACTACAACAATAATAATTAAAGAAATCCGGATGGATTTTCGGTGAGTATATCGACTCATTCGACAATTCTGTTCGAAATTTTGTCGTGTATATAACACTATCTGGAAACTGATGCAGCAGAATAAACTGGATATTATTTTAAAACTATAGCGTTACAGTGACGATTATTGCGACACGAGTGAGCGGCTTTTTTACATTTTTACATCTCTGTATACTGACCACTTCTCGAAAACTCGCACCCACCACACGATTTCCCACATAAATAACCGTAACGCCGCTCTTATTCTTACACATAATCATGATGATCTTTCGCCGCTTGCAGTGTCTTCTACGAAGTAAGCATTGTCACAAATACGCTAAAACCTCTTGCTATTATTACCGGACTTTTACGACAGGTCAGGTAAAATTTAAAAGCTGCAACGCCCATTTTTCGCCCGTGCTTAACGAACATACACAACAATGAAATAAATATAGGTGGTGCAGCAATTGTTATTTTATTACTCCGTCTAATCGGTAGGTATATTGTGTACGTAGTACATGAACACGCCCATCATCCCACAACAAATGGACCGCAAGGGACGGAGATGTGGTTCGGTTGTAGGCTGAAGCCAGGCATCATCGGCATGGGGTAGGTAGGTAGCTAGCCTCCGCACCCGCACCATAAACATTTCTATTTATTTATTACCCGTCCGTTCATTTTTAACCGTACCGGGATGAATACAATCTGTATACTTTGTATCATCAACGATAATGACGAACAGAAAAAGAAGCAATATAATAATAATAATAATGATAATAATATGCTCTTCAAGAACGTGACCGATTTTTCTTTGTAAGAGTCGAGTTGTGGTTCTGAAAAGAACCGATTTTTGCTTTTGGGTCTGTCGAAAGCTCCAGAGGTGCCGTCCCGTCACTCGTCGCCATGGCGATTCGCAGCTGACGATTTACTTCGAGCTGGTGTACTTGGTAACGGCCTTGGTGCCTTCACTGACGGCGTGCTTGGCCAGTTCACCGGGCAACAACAGACGGACAGCCGTCTGGATTTCCCTGCTGGTGATGGTGGCGCGCTTGTTGTAATGGGCAAGACGAGAAGCTTCGGCGGCGATGCGTTCGAAAATGTCGTTGACGAAGCTGTTCATGATGCTCATGGCCTTGCTGGAGATGCCGGTGTCGGGATGAACCTGCTTCAACACCTTGTAGATGTAGATTGCGTAGCTCTCCTTCCTCCTGCGCTTCTTCTTCTTGTCGCTCTTGGAGATGTTCTTTTGGGCTTTGCCGGCCTTTTTGGCGGCCTTTCCGCTAGTCTTAGGTGGCATGGTGCACGATACGAGTCTCGAAACAACTGAACGTGAACTGTGTCCTGGCGTTACTATCAAATAAAATTTATACTACGGCAACGTCGACGAGAGGCCACGCCCCGTGACGCTCGAGCTCCAATCGGCGCACGCAGAGCGATGTATATATTCACAGGTCGCGTGCCGGTTCGGCATCAATTCGTCTGCAGTGTCGCTCGCAGCCGGTCGTCTAGCAATTCGTTTACGTACGTTCTTTAAACAACAACAACAATCATGTCAGGAAGAGGCAAAGGTGGAAAAACCAAGGGAAAGGCAAAGTCCCGTTCCAGCCGTGCAGGACTTCAGTTCCCCGTCGGACGTATCCATCGTCTGCTCAGGAAAGGCAACTATGCCGAACGTGTCGGTGCCGGAGCTCCGGTGTACTTGGCCGCCGTGATGGAATATTTGGCCGCCGAAGTCCTCGAATTGGCCGGCAACGCCGCCAGGGACAACAAGAAGACCAGGATCATTCCCCGTCACTTGCAGTTGGCCATCAGGAACGACGAAGAGCTGAACAAACTGCTCTCCGGCGTGACCATCGCCCAAGGTGGTGTCCTGCCCAACATCCAGGCCGTGCTCTTGCCAAAGAAGACCGAGAAGAAAGCCTAAGCGACTTTTTTCATTCCGAACGTTCTCGGCAGAACTTCCACGAAACAAATCCATCGGCCCTTCTCAGGGCCACAAAACACTTCAATCAAAGAAAAAATGTCTTCCAGTCGAGCAGTGTTCGATTTGTATACATTGGTGTCTCATTTTGGACAGCTGATTTATTATTGTTTTTACTGTCGAAAAATTCCGTCAAAATGGGATTTCGCTTATCGTATCGAACTCGACAGATGATATATTATTATTATTATTATTATTATTATTATTATTGTTGTTGTTCACTACCGGAAAATTCCGTCAAAGTGGGATTTTGCCGATCGAAAACATTCTGCAGTGAACACGAATCGATAAAACGAATCAAAACAGTTTTTTTTTCCAATACATAGTGTTCTTAGTTCATGAAAAATGAAAAAGCATAAACACGTTTTCTGTCTGTTCACTTTATTCGGCATTTAGAAAGACGATTGTAAAATTTTTTGCAAAATTTGCTGCGAGCTAAAATAGTTCAATGTAAATAAGTAAACCAACCACACCCCCGCCCCCTTGCCTGCTCGCAGGTAGAAAAGAAGGAACGAAAAGTGGGCGTGTAGACGTAACAATGGTTTTTATGGCTGTGTTATTCTGAGGAGCTTTGGATATTTGGTGCTTGAGATGATTTCATTGGTTTTCGCCGAAGCAAGTCGGAAATAGATTCAAACAATGGCAGCGCTTCATCATTGTGCTTCTCAATATTGAGAATATATCTTGAGCGGTTAATATTAGCAATTAACTGTACCATCAAAATATTATTCAATCTCGGAAAATTTCGATTTCGGGCTTGGCGCGAAATAACGGTCGACAACGACGACACGATGCGATGATAACGGGGATTATTAGAACGTCAACGATTAGCCCGCTCGCGAAATTTTACCACGAAGCCCTTGGCGATAATCTTTTTTTTTTTAATCACAAAGTTCATAGTTCACATAGAAAGTTCATGGTACTTTTCTGCTTTCCTTGCTGTGTGCCGCACCGAACAAGAAATGACATTTTTGTACGATTTTTGACGCGCGGAAGACGTGCATGATTATTCAACAGTAATATCACAAGTGCTTAGATTTTCACGATAATTTTGGTCAGGCGATCGCGAGTGCTGATTGTAGCGATAAATGCCCGACTCCGTAGGAGGAGGGCATTTATCCACGGACAATCAGCCCGAGGGAAACGCCTGGCCAAAATTATCTGGGAAAATCTCGAGCACGAGTGATATTTTGAAGATTATTACATAAAAGAAGTCCGAAGTGACAGCTGTCAGATTTTGTTGTTTACATGACTTTTATTCCGTTGCTATTGACAGTGGGATTTAGATAAGTGAATATTATCCTTGTAGGTCTAATAATCAAGGGCGTTGTATGTAATAATCGACAATAATTGCAAAGTAATGCACCAAAATGAACAGTATACTATTGTAAAACTGTAATGACGATTATTGTAATGGGAGTAAGTTTGCTTGCTCGGCGAGCCGCGGAGCGGCGAGCATTTTTATCGTTTGGCACGAGCCGCGGAGCGGCGAGCATCATTCTTATCGTTCGGTACGAGCCGCGGAGCGGCGAGTGTATTTTCTTTGTTTGACACGAGCCGCGGAGCGGCGAGTGTGTACCTGTTGCTCTATTTTGTTTGCTTGACAAGAGCTGCGAGCAAGTAGATTCAAGTCTAAGTAAGTATTGAAAGAAGAATTGTGGCACGTGTCTTTAAGATACTACCTGATGCTTTGTTATACAAATGGTACCTGATGCTTTGTCATACAAATGGTACCTGATGCTTTGTCATACAAATGGTACCTGATGCTTTGTCATACAAACGGTACCTGGTGCTCTGTCATACAAATGGACAAGTGCGTACACGACAACGCCGATAAATTTCCAATGTGCTTATATTATGTCGGTACAATAATATGCATACGATGACATTCACTGTCAAATGAGCAGAAAAAAGAATTTTTTGAAGCTCTGAGTCAGCCAAAGTGATTAGCCTACCTAGAAAAACAGTTGCACAAAGTAGGCACTTTGTGACGACACAGCAGTTGTCATAAGACAGCCATTGTATACGAAAAATTGGCAAAAATCATCATGCGAGTATCTTACACATCATGCATGATGGTGGTAAACGAAAATTTCGATTTTGATCGGTAAAGATTGAACAGCTGGCTGATCATTTTCTTTGATAAACGGATTTGTGGTTCTGAAAAGAACCGATTTTTTGTTTGTTGTAAAGGTGTTGGTCTAAGCCTGAAGCGTGGTAACGTTTGACACGTCGTTTAACCGCCGAAACCGTACAAGGTACGTCCTTGACGTTTCAGAGCGTAGACGACATCCATGGCGGTGACGGTCTTCCTCTTGGCGTGTTCGGTGTAGGTGACGGCGTCCCTGATGACATTTTCCAGGAAGACCTTCAGCACTCCCCTGGTCTCTTCGTAGATCAGGCCGGAGATACGTTTCACTCCACCGCGACGGGCCAATCGTCTGATGGCCGGCTTGGTGATGCCCTGGATGTTGTCACGAAGAACTTTGCGATGACGCTTGGCGCCACCTTTTCCCAGTCCCTTGCCTCCTTTACCACGTCCGGTCATTTTGAATCTCTACTTGCTGTTGTATCAGACACACACGACTGCTACACGATCTCAGCGATCACTGTTCGAATTTCACTCACTCTTCCTTGATTTTTATGTTCTTTGGGAACTGGATCTGAGACCTCTATCCCTTCTTCGTTCACTGGCCTGGGCGGCCTATGCGTTGTTTTTGTTTTTGGTGGGGGTCAGTGACTTTTTGTTGTTCGTCATTCGGGGTCTGGATCGGGGTTTAGCAGAATTAGTGCGTGTTTGGGACGGTCGTGCTCTGTGCGAGTGTTTTCGTCGTAATCTGCGGTGTTCTTGATTAGTGCATTTTCATGATTGGCGTCTGCTTCGTATTGCTTCTGGGCTGTTTGAAGGATGTATTCTCGGATTGTGGGCATTTCTGTGTCCTTGTGGATTTGTTTGTTTGTTGTGTAGTAGTGGGCATTTGTAATTAGCCGGAGTTGTTTGTTCTGCACTATTTCGATTTTCTTGATTTGCTTGGCGTGTGCCCAAGCAGGGCAGGCGTACGTAAGAATCGGTCTTATTAGTGTTTTGTACGTCAGGAGTTTAAGCGTTGGTTTTAGTTTGCTATCTCGATTTAGCAGGGGGAACGTGTATTTTGTCATCGCGCGGGCTTTGGCGGCGTTGTTCTTGAGGTGTTGTGAGAATGACAGCTTCGCATCCAGAGTTACTCCCAGGTATTTTGTTTCTTTTGTCCATGCTATGGGTCTATTGTGTATCGTCACTCTTTCCTTCGGTTTCTTATGTTTCCGTCGGGTGAATAGGATCGCGGCGCTTTTGTCCGAGTTCACTTTGATCTTCCAGTCGTCAAGCCATGTGGTTAGTGTGTTCATATACTTTTGGAGTTTTGGTTTTATGTGGTTGGAGCGCGTTGCTTGGGTGGTGAGCGCGGTGTCGTCTGCGAATTGGTATATGTTGATGTCTGGTTGAGTGGGAATGTCTGCTGTGTAGACCAGGTACAGTGAGGGTGAGAGCGGCGATCCTTGGGCGACTCCTGCTTTTATTGTCCTGGGGCTGCTGAGGGTGTCGTTGATTTTGATTTGGAAAGATCTGTTACGCAGGAAACTGTTAATGATATGGATGAGATGGTGGGAGATCTTTTGCTGTTTCATCTTGTATATTAGCCCGTCATGCCACACTCGATCAAAGGCTTTTTCGATGTCTAGGAAGATCGCTCCTGTGTGGCGGTGACTGTTGAAGTTGCATGTGATGTCCTCCGTTAGCCTTTGGATTTGCTGAGTCGTTGAGTGGGCTCTTCTGAACCCATATTGGAAGTCGGGTATTGAGTGGTTTGAGTCCAGTTCTTCGGTCAGTCTTGCTAGTATAATTCTTTCCATTACCTTGCCGATGCTGGGTAACAGGCTGATCGGTCGATAGCTGTTTGTGTGTTTTTTGTCTTTGTTTGGCTTCGGGAAGAGGATTATTTCTGCTTTTTTCCAATGTTGCGGGAAGGTCTGGAGTTCAAAAATTGAGTTTGCTATGGCGGTGATATGTTCTATTGCCGGAGATGGGAGAAGTTTCAGCTGCTTGTTTGTGATGCCGTCTTTGCCAGGGGCTTTGCGGCTTTTTGATCGTGCTATGACGGCCTCTATTTCATCGGTGGTTATGGGTGTATGTTTATGAGTGTTGCACTTATGTTTGAGTGTCTGCTTGACTTCTTTTTTCACGGCGCGTGTTTTTTGTTTGTTGTCTTTGGTTCTGTGGTTTGTGAACTGTTCTTCGAAGTGGTCTGCGAATGCTTCTGTTTTTGCGGCGTCCGTGTATTGTAGCGTGGTCTTGTGTAGTATAGGTGGGATTTGGTGACTGGTTCTTTTCCCCGTTAGTGCTTGGACCATTCTCCAGAGCGATTGATCCTGTGTGTCTAGAGAATGCAGTTTGTTATCCCAGGTTTCATTTTTATGTTGTATCAACTCGTCACGTACTTGATTTTTGAGTCGGGTGTAAATTAGTTTGTCTTGAGGGGCTCTGGTTTTGTTGGCTCTTCTTTTGGCTTTGTTTTTTGTGCGTATTAGGTCTTTGATGGTCCATGGGATTTGGGCTGCGATAGGTGTGGTGGTGGTTTTTGTCGAGTTTTGGAATGCCTGGTTGATAACTTGTTCAAGATTCTGTATTGCTGCTTCGAGCTCGTTCTCGTTCCTGCTTATCGCTGGAGGGCCAAGTTGGGACGTTATCGTGTTTTGGAATTTTTCCCAATTTGTGGTTTGTTTGAATCTTGTTAGTGGGTCATTCGTGATGTTGTGTCCAATTGTAATCAGGACAGGGTTGTGGTCGGAGGACAGCTCGTCCAGTGTGGTCAGGTTGACTGGGACGTTGAGGTTTTTGATTAGTGTTACATCCAGGACATCGCTGCTGTGTGATGTATGTATGGTGTGTTCCGTGGGACCAAATATTTCGAAGTGGAGTTTATCACCTAACTTTTGGAGTTGTCTTCCGAACGAGTTTGTTATAGTGGAATTCCATTGTGTATGTTTACAGTTGAGGTCTCCTGCTACCAGTGTTGGTCTTCTTG
Organism: Anaspis maculata; assembly: GCA_949128115.1. Classification (NCBI taxonomy): domain Eukaryota; kingdom Metazoa; phylum Arthropoda; class Insecta; order Coleoptera; family Scraptiidae; genus Anaspis; species Anaspis maculata. The sequence goes on from OX421964.1 coordinate 14,916,837, forward strand.
ATGCGAATAGTGTCTTGATATCTTTCTCTGTGGGCGGGATGTTTTTTGGCGGTCTGTATGCTGCTGAGAGTCTTATTTCACCTTTGAAGCTGGTGTCTACCGCTATTGTTGTTGACTCTAAGTCGTCTGTTTTGATATGCTCGAGGTGTTGGTGAGCGATGTTCGATTTTATGTACACGGCTGTGCCGCCGCCCCTTCCTGAAATTCTGTCTGTTCTATAGTCAGTGTAATTTTGTATCTTTGCCCTGTTTGACGGTCTGAAGTGTGTTTCATTGATGAGAGCTATGTCCACATTAAGTCGCGAGAGTGCCTCTTCGAGCTCGTGCTTTTTTGTGTTGAGTCCGTTTGCGTTCCACGAGATGATCGTGAGAGAGGATGGTTTTGTTTTCTTGTGTGCATTCATTGTTGTTTTCTGAACAGACTGACTAGCAATGTTGGTAGGAATTCGATAACTTGTTGTGTCGCATCTTCATGTGTCGGGGCTTGTGCGATGATGTTTTGCAGCTGGGTTATGGTGCTTTGAATTGGGTTTTTAGTGGTGGCTCTGGCGAATGTCTTTGTTGTCGGGCCTCTGGGTTGACTTGCTGTACCGGCTGTCTGTGAGAATGTGTTGGATGTTTGCCCTTGAGGTTGTGGTTGATTCGGTTTTGTGCGGGGCTTTGGAAAGTTGGGGCATCCTCTCCAGTTGGCCCCGTGAGCCCCGTTGCAGTTGGCGCAGTGGAATCCTTCATTTTTAAAGTTACAGGCGTCGGCCGGGTGATTTTTCCCGCATTTTACGCAAACATAGTCGGCGTGGCAGTTCGATTGCGAGTGTCCGTATTTTTGACATCTGTGACATTGTCCTATTTGCAGGGACGGCTTGAGGGGTTCGGTGGTGACAGCTAGATGGCAGACTTGGCGAAGTTGGTAAAGGTCTGTCCTTGATTTTTCTATCTCGACTAATACGAGCGGCATGGGTTTTTTCGAGCGTGGGTGCGTCATCCTGCTTACTTTTATTGGATTGAATCCCTGGTCTTCCAAGGACTCTGTAATGTCTTCTTTAGATATCTCTTGGGGGATTCCTCTTAGGACTACCCTCAGGTTCTTTTCGCTGTCTAGGGCGAATGTATGGTATTGTATTTTTTGTTCTGTTAGGTATCTTTGGGTTCTTCTAAAGTGGTCTGCGTCTTGTGCTTGAATCTTTATTGCGTCGGGCGCGTTGATGGCTTTTACGATGTTGATGTGGCGGGCTTTGAGTGCGGTATCTATCTGCGTCCATTTCGCTTTTTCCCTGATGAAGATCGGTGGTACGCGTTCGGTCGTGTCGGCTTTGTTCTGGTTTCTCTCCGTGATGTTTTCTGCTGGGGTCTGTGAGGGGATTTGTGTCGAGTTGGTGTCCACGTCACCGTTGGATTGACTTTGCGTCATGTTGATGTCCATGTCGTCGGTGGATTGACTCTGCGGTGGTGTCACTGAGTGCGCGCGAGAAGCTGCGGTTCTTTGCGAGCCTGTGATTGAGAGTTTGCGTACTCTCTTGGGTTTTTGTTTGACCGAGGTGATGCTGTCTGAGTCACTGGTTTGGTCGTCGTAACGTCGGTTATTGGGCTTTTTAAATTCAATGTCTTGTGCGTCCATTGACGCGGGGGTGGATGTCTTTGATGTTGTTCGAGATTGGGCAGTGAGTTTTAAAATTTGATCATTTGCTTGCCTGAGTTGGTCCTGAAGATCCTTTACTAGGGCTTGTGTTTGATTGTAGGCCCTGAAGAGCTGTTGCACTTGCTCTGGGGTGATGTTCTCGGGGCGGAGCTCGTTTCCTTCCATCGTGGGCGGAGGCACCGGGTCGGCGGTCGGAAGCGCGCTTGGGCTGTTGTCGGCGTGTTGAGGTTTGGATTGTATTCTAACTGAGAGCGTGATGCGTGCACTACGGTAACTCAATAACGAATGTTCGAATTTCAGCCGGGGCGCTCAGTTTTATGGCACACGGCGCCGTGCGCCGCCGTTTTATACGGACACGCCCATGCCAAGACCGATTCGGCCAATGGCGACGTCCCAGAGCCAACTGAAAGTCGATTTAAAAACGGACGGGCGCCTAACGGCAGAACCATTCCGTCATTGACGTTCGTCGTGTGTGCATCAGCATTTTAGCGATATAATTTCGAAATGGCCCGTACCAAGCAGACAGCGCGTAAATCCACCGGAGGCAAAGCTCCTCGCAAACAGCTGGCCACCAAGGCCGCTCGCAAGAGCGCCCCGGCCACCGGCGGTGTCAAGAAGCCCCATCGTTACAGGCCCGGCACCGTCGCCCTCAGGGAGATCCGTCGTTACCAGAAGAGCACCGAACTGCTGATCCGCAAGTTGCCCTTCCAGCGTCTGGTCCGTGAGATCGCCCAGGACTTCAAGACCGACCTGCGCTTCCAGAGCTCCGCCGTCATGGCACTGCAGGAAGCCAGCGAGGCCTACCTCGTCGGTCTGTTCGAAGACACGAACTTGTGCGCCATCCACGCCAAGCGCGTCACCATCATGCCCAAGGACATCCAACTGGCGAGACGCATCCGTGGCGAACGTGCTTAGATTCTGGGGTCTTCAGACGACGACAGCAGAAGTTGCATAGACAAATACCTTCTTGAAACAAAAATCGGTTCTTTTCAGAACCACAAAATTACTCCAACAAAGAATAATGTGGTTCGCTCTGAAGAGATGAGTTTTTTTTTTCTTTCTTTTTCTGCAGGACTTTCGCAATTCATGTTACAGATGACACTTTTTTTTCCATTTCCAGTCTTGCCTCCTGTCAACACCTCACAGCGGTTGCGGTCTGTTTGTTGTTGTTGTTGTTGTGGGGTGGATGGGCGGGTACTTGTTTTGTACACAATAATAATACCCGCACTTACCGATGAGACCGAGTAATAAAACAATTATTGCTGCACTATACTCTATTGTTGTGGATTTTCTTTGAATTTGAGCGGGAACATCGGGTACAGCCTTCAAATTTTACCTGACCCGTCGTAAAAGTCCGATAACAAAAGGAAGGGTGCAAGAGGGTCTTGCGTAGTTTTGGCAGTGCTTCTTCGTGCATTGTGCGCTTATCTCGGTACCTACCGACGCGATCCGTGCATGTATTATTATGGTATTATATAATAGTCCTTGCCGGTGAGCGGGCGAGGTCTGGTCAGTTGTTACCTCACCAACGATAATTGTGTTTTATGAATAGTTTTCCGTCTGAAAAAAAAATACTCAACTGGACAAAGCGATTTTGTCGTCTGTCCATTTTGCACGAGCATCGGTATCTCGAAAAGGAACGACAAAAAAAAAATAATTGTTCCCTCATTTTCACCCAAATTCAAATATAATACCCGGCTGCTGATAATTGATAAAAACTGATTTCGTTGTCTCACATCGAACGAATCGAATCATTTTCTTTGTCTTGCGATATTTTGTGGCCCTTAGAAGGGCCAATTGTTTGCGCCCTTGATAGAGGCACGACCTGCATCATGCCGTCGTCCGGCGTGTCGAAAAAGTAGTCGAACTGTCGTCGTGACGATTTAGTTCTTCACTTTTTGCGCTTGGGCGATGCGGCCTTCTTCGCCTTGGCCGGCACAGCTTTGGCGGACTTTGGTTTCGGCGCCTTGGGCTTCTTCGTCGGTCCGGCCTTGTTGGACTTCTTGGCTTTGGATGGCGATTTCGGTTTGGCGGCCGCCTTCACTCCGACCTTCTTTTCAGCAGGAGCCTTCTTTTCCGCCGCGGCTTTTTTGGCCTTGGCGGCTGTCGTCTTCTTGGCTTTCGGAGACGATGCTGCTTTTTTGGTGGCCTTAGCGGCCGCCTTGTCTGCCGACGGGGCGGCGCGCTTCGTCGGAGACTTCTTGGCCTTGGCCGCGCCGACCTTCTTCTTGTCGCCGGAGGCGGGTTTGGCGCCGCCGGCAGAGGTGGCGGAAGCCAGCTTGAAGGAGCCCGATGCGCCCTTTCCCTTGGTCTGGACCAGCGATCCGGTGGCGACCGCTCCCTTGAGGTATTTCTTGATGAACGGGGCGCACTTTTCGGCATCGACCTTGTAATTGGCGGCGACGTACTTCTTGATGGCTTGGAGGGACGAACCGCCGCGTTCTTTCAGACCCTTGATGGCGTTGTTCACCATTTCGCTCGTGGGCGGATGGGACGGCTTCGCCCTCGGATTTTTGATCTTCTTCTCCTTCTTGCTGGAAGACTGGGGGGTGGCGGCGGACGCGCCGGTGGCGGCGTTCGATGCTTGACTTTCTACGTCGGCCATGATTTTGTTTTTTTTCGATCGGAGAAAAAACACACGATTTTGTTACGATAATACAACAATCAACGTAGCACAGCGGGTACGATTGAAACAGCCGGCTCTTCTTTTTCCGTGTTGCGGGGCCACGCCCCTTGATCGAGCACGTAAATATGTTCGAGCTCCAGCCTAAGCCACGCCCTGCTGAAAGAACATAAATACGCACCGTCCATCTGCAGCCAGTCAGTCTTCGCTCCGTTCTCGTGCTCAACGCATCACGCTGCATCAAGACGCTGTATTCCACGCTCCGGTGTTACCAAATCCAGTGATCACCCGCTTTCCAAGCCATCTCCACTTGCGCCCGGCACTCGCTACTGCCGCACGCAAGCCCCGTTCTGAACCAGCCGCCGAGCGGACCATCGTCCGCCTGCCGAGACTCCGTCTCCCGCCAGTTGCACCCGGCACCCATTGCCGCCTGCGACACACCAGTTCTGAACCAGCCGCCGCGCGGACCACCGTCCGCCTGCCGAGACTCCGTCTCCCGCCCGCTGCACCCGGCAACCACTGCCGCCCGCAGCACACCAGTTCCGCACCAGCCGCCGAGCGGACCATCGTCCGCCTGCCGAGACTCCGTCTCCCGCCTACACCTGCAACCAGCCGCGTTGCCACCAGCTTCGGGCCGTCCACCAGGCCGTCTTCGGGGTGCAGTTCCGGCATACTCCCCCACTGGACGTCATGGCGAGCCCAACGTGGGGCTTTACATCCTCCGTGGAGGAGACCGAACCCATACATCGACCCCAAAACCAAACGCGTCCGCCAGGGATCGACGAGTCCTCCGCCATCTCCGTCGGCGGAACGCGTTTTCTCGTCGAAGACGAGTGGCGCTCAACGTTCCAGTCGACTGCCAGCAACCCCTTCTTGGAGCCGGCACCGACAAACGCGACCAACCCGTTCCTGCAGCCAGCAGCAACGGAACGCTCGACAAATCCGTTCGTGGACCCGATGCCAGCGAACCCATCAACGGAGTCGACCAGTGTCCCAAACGACGTGCTCCGAATGCTGATCGAGGACTCCGGAAAAACCTTCCGGCCCTTCACAGCCACGTTCGGAGGAGAGATCTCGGACGACCCGGAGGTTTTTCTTCGGGATCTCTTTGAACATTTCCGGATCAACCGCATCAGAAATGAACGCGACCAAAGGCTGACAGCCATCGCCGCCATGCGAGGAGACGCCGCGAAATGGGCCAATCAACTCAAGAATCTGGCAATGCCTTTCGACACATTCATCAGACGTTTCCGCGAGGAATACGCCAACCCGGAGCTCATCAACGAGCTGACCGTGCAGATGTACGCACAACAGCAGGGGCCCTACGAGTCGGCTCTAACATTTATCACGAGAAAACAGCTGCTCTACGCCAGGCTACAGCCGCACCTGCCGGAGCGGATCTGGGTGGCGAACGTCATGGGCCTGCTGAACCAGGACCTTCGCTACGTCCTCCTCCCACACAAGATCGAGGACGTGGAGGAACTCATCAGACAAACGCGGCGACTCAAGACGTCCCTGCCGCCCCGGCAGCAATCGAACGCGCCCACCACCCAGCGGCACCAACAGCAGAGCAGCGCCCCTGCCGCCCAGCGGCGCCAACCGGTGAGTAACACACCAGCCACCGAGCCGGCCGCAGCAGCCAGCAAGCCACGCACCCCGTGCCCGCGCTGCAGAGGCGACCACTGGCTCCGCGACTGCACGCAGCCAAAAAACTAGTACCTGACCGGACGATTGCTGGCGGCGATCGTCCCGGTCCACCCACCGTCGCGCCAGGAGGCCGCGACCGCATCGCCGCCAGCCAAACCACCGAGCCCATTGTCACCCTGGGCACCTACACCCCCGGCTGCCGACTACCCCGCATCCGGATTCGAGTGAAGGACAGCACACTTTCCGCCCTTCTAGACACCGGCGCCGGCACCAGCCTAATTCGCGCCAGCCTGCTGCACGACCTGTCCGCCCCACGAGCGACGCCTGTGAAACTGGCCGTCGGCACCACCACCGTCACGCAATACCACGGCCAGATTCTCGCCGTGCACATCAACGGCAACAAAACTGTCGCCGCTTTTTCGCCCGTGGCCGACCTGCACGAAGAGTGCATTCTCGGGCTGCCGTTCCTGCAGGCCACAAACGCCGTTATCGACGTACAACGACAGTGCGTCTACTTGGACCTGCAGCACCGAGTGACTGTGTTTTTCGACCAAGCCCGGCCAGCAGTATCTACGGCAGAGGTCCAGCTGCCGGACACCGATAAACCTGACGTGCAAGCGCTGGTAGAAGAATTCCGGGACATCTTCGAGAGCCAGCTGAACCAGTCCACGACGCTCACGACTTCACATGAGCTCCGCCTGACCAGCACGAAGCCGGTGTGCGTGCGTCCGTATCCCGTTTCCGCGGACAAGAAACGCCTGATTCTCGCGCAGGTCGAGGAGATGCTGCACGCTGGAGTCATCGAGCCTAGCCAGAGCTCGTACTCGTCACCGCCCGTTATAATCGAACGCGCCGGAAAGAAGCCCCGCTTCTGCATCGATTATCGGCAGCTGAACGCAGTCACCGTCGACGAGCCCGCGGTGCTTCCCAAGATCATGGACACCATCAAAGACCTGGGAGCTGCTAAGGTGTTCAGCGTCCTCGACCTGCGAAGCGGCTACTGGCAGGTGCCCATGGCGGAGGCGTCCAAGCGGTACACGGCCTTCAGCACGCCCGACGGCGCCTTGTACCACTTCAAGGTCATGCCGTTCGGCCTGAAGAACGCCCCCACTACCTTCCAGAAGCTGATGACGTCCGAGGTGCTTCCGGGATACCTACACGATTTCTGTAAGGTTTACCTCGACGACGTGCTGGTCTACAGCGACACGTACGAAGACCACCTGCGCCACCTTCGCCTGGTGTTTGAACGCCTTCGAACACACGGGCTTCGCGTGTCCGCAGAAAAGTGTCACCTAGCCGCCGCCGAGCTAGACTACCTGGGCTTCGTCATTCAGGGCTCCACGACGAAGTGCCAGACTCAACACGTGCTGAACATCCAAAACGCCACGCCGCCCCGGAACAAGAAGCAGCTGCAGTCCTTCCTTGGCACCGTCAACTGGCTGAGAGAGTTTATCCCGAACATCTCGGAGTTGACCGCTCCCCTAACGGATCTGCTGGAATGCAAGAAAACCTTCGCGTGGTCCACGAAGCACCAGCTTGCTTTCGCCAGCCTTCAGCAGGCCGCGGGGAAACCGCTGCTGCTCCACCGTCCTGACCCGGCCCTGCAGTTCATCTTGCAGACCGACGCCAGTGCCCTCGGGATGGGCGCCGTCCTCTACCAGGAGATCGACGAGGAGCGGAAAGTCATCAGCTACGGCAGCGCAAAGTTCCGAGAAGTGGAGAAGCGGTACCACGTGAACGAGCAGGAGTGCCTGGCCATCGTTTGGGCCATCAAACGCTACCGGTGCTACCTAGAGGACAAGCCCTTCGTGTTGCGGACAGACAGCCGAGCCCTCCAGTGGCTGAACCGATATTCAGACACCAAATCGAAGCTTACGCGCTGGGCCCTGCTACTCCAGGAGTTCAAATTTCGTGTCGAGCACGTCGCCGGCAAGAACAACGAACTCCCCGACCACCTAAGCCGGAATCCAAGCGAGGAGCTTCGCAAGAGTCCCGCCGAAGAAGCCCGCATGCTCCCGCCGGAAGTCAACACCATCACGATGGACGGCGTGTACGAACAAGTGATGCGCGCTCAGGCACTCTCACCGCAGATTACCAAGGACTGCGTAACCCTCCTGGCGCTTCGGGCCCGAGAGCCCGCGTCGCAAGCTGAACGCGCCCTGCAGGAAGGCTACGTGGTTGACGAGGAGCTGCTGTGGCGCCGCACGCCGCACAAGAACCTGCTGGTCGTGCCACGCGCCATGCATCAGCGCGTTATCTACAGTCATCACGACACCGAGGAGGCCGCACACCCCGGCCAAGAAGAAACTCTTCGGCGAATCCAGGAGACGTTCTACTGGCGCCGGATGGGCGAGGACGTCGGCGAGTACGTACGTAATTGCGTAATCTGCTCGGCCATCAAATCCCGCCATCGACAAGCTCCCGCGCCGATGAAAGCCCACTCGCCGAAACATCCGTGGGAAATTATTTCCATAGACATCATGGGCCCTTACGCCGAGACGTCCGCGGGCAACAAGTACTTGCTGGTGGTCAAGGACGTCTTCTCAAAGTGGATGGAAGCCGCAGCGTTCGCCGCTGTACCAGCGACGACGATCTGCCACTACTTGGAGACGGAATTATTCCCGCGGTACGGATATCCGCGTCAAGTCATCACCGACAACGGCCCCAGTTTCATCAGCGACGTTTTGGCCAAGCTGTGCGAAGAACACCACATCGAGCTGTTCCACACCGCGATCTTCCACCAGCGCGCAAACCCCGTCGAACGGGGAAACCAGGAGCTGAAGAAGATCATGCGGGCGCTTCTGCACAATCGACCCGAGAAAGAGTGGGACAAAGCCGTTCCGAAAGCCCTGGCCATCACGCGAAACCGAGCCAACGCAGCCACCGGAACGTCGCCGGCCAAGCTGCTTTACGGCCAGCCGCTCATGCGAGTCGGCGAACCGCACTTGCCTCGGCCGGTCAGGCCGTCGGCGCGCCAGCGAAAAGCCGAACGCAAAATTGTCTACGCGCGGCAGCTCGATTTCCAGCGCAAGTACGCCGCGCCCGCTCCACAGCCAGTTGAGTTTAACCGCGGCGACAAAGTTATGGCCAAGGAAACACGACAGCTGAGAAACGCCTTCGCTCCGACCTGGTCCGGCCCGCACGAGATCGTGCAACGTGTCGGCGACTCCGTGTACACCATAGCCCGTGACGGTGGCCACGTAAACTTCCATGTGGACAAACTGCGGCCAGCACCAGAGGGCAACCGGGACCCGTTCATTGCCGACAGCGACGGCAGCGACGCCGACGACTCCGACGGCACTCCGCCCAGTGACGACTCGTCCTCCGACGAAGACGAAGAGGACGACTACGAGGAAGACCCCGAGGAGCTCGCGGCCATGCAGAGCCGCCTCAACAAACTCCGCAGCCTGGAACCAGCGTCTCCCGGGCCCGGCGGTGTTGCGGGGCCACGCCCCTTGATCGAGCACGTAAATATGTTCGAGCTCCAGCCTAAGCCACGCCCTGCTGAAAGAACATAAATACGCACCGTCCATCTGCAGCCAGTCAGTCTTCGCTCCGTTCTCGTGCTCAACGCATCACGCTGCATCAAGACGCTGTATTCCACGCTCCGGTGTTACCAAATCCAGTGATCACCCGCTTTCCAAGCCATCTCCACTTGCGCCCGGCACTCGCTACTGCCGCACGCAAGCCCCGTTCTGAACCAGCCGCCGAGCGGACCATCGTCCGCCTGCCGAGACTCCGTCTCCCGCCAGTTGCACCCGGCACCCATTGCCGCCTGCGACACACCAGTTCTGAACCAGCCGCCGCGCGGACCACCGTCCGCCTGCCGAGACTCCGTCTCCCGCCCGCTGCACCCGGCAACCACTGCCGCCCGCAGCACACCAGTTCCGCACCAGCCGCCGAGCGGACCATCGTCCGCCTGCCGAGACTCCGTCTCCCGCCTACACCTGCAACCAGCCGCGTTGCCACCAGCTTCGGGCCGTCCACCAGGCCGTCTTCGGGGTGCAGTTCCGGCATACTCCCCCACTGGACGTCATCCGACAGTACTCGTGATGCGGACGCGGACCGCAGACTGAACGTTTTCGGGTTTGAAACGACGAAAACTCCCAGGCCTCGATTCCGTCCTCTTCGTGATGGCATCGTTCCGGTTGCGCCGCCGCCGGTCCCCAGGTGGCGTCGTTTCGAAGGTGACGGAAAGGGCATCTTCCCGACAAGATGATGAGGTCTCCGGACGGGCACCGAAAGCAGGCCGTGCGACCTATCCCGGTCATCGGCGACGCGTCCATCTGCACGTCGTCCGATTTGGCCAACAAGGCGGCAGTTCTCCACGTCCCGGACGCCTCGACGGCGTCGAACACGCACTCGTTTCTGCGGACGATTGGCGCGTCCATTGACGGCCCGACGACGTCGTGCTGGTTCGTCCCGGACGCCTCTCGGTGGGCGAAAGGGGCGTCCGAAACGACCGACGCACCTGGTTGTCGTGCCGCCGACTGTGGGACACTTCGTCGGATGGCACGTCTCCGGTCGCACTTCTTGGGCGGAAAATCGTCGGAAATGTCGCACGGCCAATGGGAAATGCCATCCCGACCGGAACGGCACGTAATCCGCGTCCTGCGGAACGGCTGGTGCTCCTAAATCCGGCCGGAGGAAGCTCTGCAGGAGCGCGCGTCACAACCTGATGCTGGAGGATTCCGCATCGGCCTTCCGCTAATAAACCGCGTCGCTCTCGATAAGATCCGACACCCGTCGTCGGTGGACCACTCCACCTTTTCCACCTTCCGCACGACGTGACCATCCGGCATCGCCACGGCAGCCAGAGAACGACTATACGATGCCGCGTATGTGATGTGCACCTATCATCAGGTTCGTACTCGGAAAGAACGCCAACCACTCGACTGATGTGAAATTCCGATGTTTCATACACCCAAGTCACAACACCACACTTGTAGGTGCAAAATTACCGAAAAGCTAAATACGGAACTCATTTTGCAATATTTTCCCTCGGAATTAGGATATCCTCCTAGTCGCACCATCACGATATTATTAAGAACGACCATAAGCAACACGATGAAGATCTACTCCACCATCACCGGGCACCTCCAAACACATACATGTCACTACAGTAACCGGTCACCACACTGTTACTTTTGGCACCTTTCTCAAGTCGACCCCCCCCCCCCCCCCCCCAACTCCTCCTCCCTTAACATTTATACATTTATTACTTCATCGGGTTAGCTATATACCTGCATGGGGAGCGCCAGTAAAATAACTACAGACAATGGGTCGCACGAAAAGCGATTGCAGAGATGCTTATACCTGATCTGCATGGGTTTCTGAAGGTTTCAAAGGGCCACTATCAGGCTACTATCCTCGGTCGTACCTGAGGTGTGCCTATTGTTTCTCGCCCGAGCAAGTTGGAAATAGTGTCCTTTCTCGATATTGAGCACACAGTCATGGACTTCGGGAATTAATTACTACAACAATAATAATTAAAGAAATCCGGATGGATTTTCGGTGAGTATATCGACTCATTCGACAATTCTGTTCGAAATTTTGTCGTGTATATAACACTATCTGGAAACTGATGCAGCAGAATAAACTGGATATTATTTTAAAACTATAGCGTTACAGTGACGATTATTGCGACACGAGTGAGCGGCTTTTTTACATTTTTACATCTCTGTATACTGACCACTTCTCGAAAACTCGCACCCACCACACGATTTCCCACATAAATAACCGTAACGCCGCTCTTATTCTTACACATAATCATGATGATCTTTCGCCGCTTGCAGTGTCTTCTACGAAGTAAGCATTGTCACAAATACGCTAAAACCTCTTGCTATTATTACCGGACTTTTACGACAGGTCAGGTAAAATTTAAAAGCTGCAACGCCCATTTTTCGCCCGTGCTTAACGAACATACACAACAATGAAATAAATATAGGTGGTGCAGCAATTGTTATTTTATTACTCCGTCTAATCGGTAGGTATATTGTGTACGTAGTACATGAACACGCCCATCATCCCACAACAAATGGACCGCAAGGGACGGAGATGTGGTTCGGTTGTAGGCTGAAGCCAGGCATCATCGGCATGGGGTAGGTAGGTAGCTAGCCTCCGCACCCGCACCATAAACATTTCTATTTATTTATTACCCGTCCGTTCATTTTTAACCGTACCGGGATGAATACAATCTGTATACTTTGTATCATCAACGATAATGACGAACAGAAAAAGAAGCAATATAATAATAATAATAATGATAATAATATGCTCTTCAAGAACGTGACCGATTTTTCTTTGTAAGAGTCGAGTTGTGGTTCTGAAAAGAACCGATTTTTGCTTTTGGGTCTGTCGAAAGCTCCAGAGGTGCCGTCCCGTCACTCGTCGCCATGGCGATTCGCAGCTGACGATTTACTTCGAGCTGGTGTACTTGGTAACGGCCTTGGTGCCTTCACTGACGGCGTGCTTGGCCAGTTCACCGGGCAACAACAGACGGACAGCCGTCTGGATTTCCCTGCTGGTGATGGTGGCGCGCTTGTTGTAATGGGCAAGACGAGAAGCTTCGGCGGCGATGCGTTCGAAAATGTCGTTGACGAAGCTGTTCATGATGCTCATGGCCTTGCTGGAGATGCCGGTGTCGGGATGAACCTGCTTCAACACCTTGTAGATGTAGATTGCGTAGCTCTCCTTCCTCCTGCGCTTCTTCTTCTTGTCGCTCTTGGAGATGTTCTTTTGGGCTTTGCCGGCCTTTTTGGCGGCCTTTCCGCTAGTCTTAGGTGGCATGGTGCACGATACGAGTCTCGAAACAACTGAACGTGAACTGTGTCCTGGCGTTACTATCAAATAAAATTTATACTACGGCAACGTCGACGAGAGGCCACGCCCCGTGACGCTCGAGCTCCAATCGGCGCACGCAGAGCGATGTATATATTCACAGGTCGCGTGCCGGTTCGGCATCAATTCGTCTGCAGTGTCGCTCGCAGCCGGTCGTCTAGCAATTCGTTTACGTACGTTCTTTAAACAACAACAACAATCATGTCAGGAAGAGGCAAAGGTGGAAAAACCAAGGGAAAGGCAAAGTCCCGTTCCAGCCGTGCAGGACTTCAGTTCCCCGTCGGACGTATCCATCGTCTGCTCAGGAAAGGCAACTATGCCGAACGTGTCGGTGCCGGAGCTCCGGTGTACTTGGCCGCCGTGATGGAATATTTGGCCGCCGAAGTCCTCGAATTGGCCGGCAACGCCGCCAGGGACAACAAGAAGACCAGGATCATTCCCCGTCACTTGCAGTTGGCCATCAGGAACGACGAAGAGCTGAACAAACTGCTCTCCGGCGTGACCATCGCCCAAGGTGGTGTCCTGCCCAACATCCAGGCCGTGCTCTTGCCAAAGAAGACCGAGAAGAAAGCCTAAGCGACTTTTTTCATTCCGAACGTTCTCGGCAGAACTTCCACGAAACAAATCCATCGGCCCTTCTCAGGGCCACAAAACACTTCAATCAAAGAAAAAATGTCTTCCAGTCGAGCAGTGTTCGATTTGTATACATTGGTGTCTCATTTTGGACAGCTGATTTATTATTGTTTTTACTGTCGAAAAATTCCGTCAAAATGGGATTTCGCTTATCGTATCGAACTCGACAGATGATATATTATTATTATTATTATTATTATTATTATTATTGTTGTTGTTCACTACCGGAAAATTCCGTCAAAGTGGGATTTTGCCGATCGAAAACATTCTGCAGTGAACACGAATCGATAAAACGAATCAAAACAGTTTTTTTTTCCAATACATAGTGTTCTTAGTTCATGAAAAATGAAAAAGCATAAACACGTTTTCTGTCTGTTCACTTTATTCGGCATTTAGAAAGACGATTGTAAAATTTTTTGCAAAATTTGCTGCGAGCTAAAATAGTTCAATGTAAATAAGTAAACCAACCACACCCCCGCCCCCTTGCCTGCTCGCAGGTAGAAAAGAAGGAACGAAAAGTGGGCGTGTAGACGTAACAATGGTTTTTATGGCTGTGTTATTCTGAGGAGCTTTGGATATTTGGTGCTTGAGATGATTTCATTGGTTTTCGCCGAAGCAAGTCGGAAATAGATTCAAACAATGGCAGCGCTTCATCATTGTGCTTCTCAATATTGAGAATATATCTTGAGCGGTTAATATTAGCAATTAACTGTACCATCAAAATATTATTCAATCTCGGAAAATTTCGATTTCGGGCTTGGCGCGAAATAACGGTCGACAACGACGACACGATGCGATGATAACGGGGATTATTAGAACGTCAACGATTAGCCCGCTCGCGAAATTTTACCACGAAGCCCTTGGCGATAATCTTTTTTTTTTTAATCACAAAGTTCATAGTTCACATAGAAAGTTCATGGTACTTTTCTGCTTTCCTTGCTGTGTGCCGCACCGAACAAGAAATGACATTTTTGTACGATTTTTGACGCGCGGAAGACGTGCATGATTATTCAACAGTAATATCACAAGTGCTTAGATTTTCACGATAATTTTGGTCAGGCGATCGCGAGTGCTGATTGTAGCGATAAATGCCCGACTCCGTAGGAGGAGGGCATTTATCCACGGACAATCAGCCCGAGGGAAACGCCTGGCCAAAATTATCTGGGAAAATCTCGAGCACGAGTGATATTTTGAAGATTATTACATAAAAGAAGTCCGAAGTGACAGCTGTCAGATTTTGTTGTTTACATGACTTTTATTCCGTTGCTATTGACAGTGGGATTTAGATAAGTGAATATTATCCTTGTAGGTCTAATAATCAAGGGCGTTGTATGTAATAATCGACAATAATTGCAAAGTAATGCACCAAAATGAACAGTATACTATTGTAAAACTGTAATGACGATTATTGTAATGGGAGTAAGTTTGCTTGCTCGGCGAGCCGCGGAGCGGCGAGCATTTTTATCGTTTGGCACGAGCCGCGGAGCGGCGAGCATCATTCTTATCGTTCGGTACGAGCCGCGGAGCGGCGAGTGTATTTTCTTTGTTTGACACGAGCCGCGGAGCGGCGAGTGTGTACCTGTTGCTCTATTTTGTTTGCTTGACAAGAGCTGCGAGCAAGTAGATTCAAGTCTAAGTAAGTATTGAAAGAAGAATTGTGGCACGTGTCTTTAAGATACTACCTGATGCTTTGTTATACAAATGGTACCTGATGCTTTGTCATACAAATGGTACCTGATGCTTTGTCATACAAATGGTACCTGATGCTTTGTCATACAAACGGTACCTGGTGCTCTGTCATACAAATGGACAAGTGCGTACACGACAACGCCGATAAATTTCCAATGTGCTTATATTATGTCGGTACAATAATATGCATACGATGACATTCACTGTCAAATGAGCAGAAAAAAGAATTTTTTGAAGCTCTGAGTCAGCCAAAGTGATTAGCCTACCTAGAAAAACAGTTGCACAAAGTAGGCACTTTGTGACGACACAGCAGTTGTCATAAGACAGCCATTGTATACGAAAAATTGGCAAAAATCATCATGCGAGTATCTTACACATCATGCATGATGGTGGTAAACGAAAATTTCGATTTTGATCGGTAAAGATTGAACAGCTGGCTGATCATTTTCTTTGATAAACGGATTTGTGGTTCTGAAAAGAACCGATTTTTTGTTTGTTGTAAAGGTGTTGGTCTAAGCCTGAAGCGTGGTAACGTTTGACACGTCGTTTAACCGCCGAAACCGTACAAGGTACGTCCTTGACGTTTCAGAGCGTAGACGACATCCATGGCGGTGACGGTCTTCCTCTTGGCGTGTTCGGTGTAGGTGACGGCGTCCCTGATGACATTTTCCAGGAAGACCTTCAGCACTCCCCTGGTCTCTTCGTAGATCAGGCCGGAGATACGTTTCACTCCACCGCGACGGGCCAATCGTCTGATGGCCGGCTTGGTGATGCCCTGGATGTTGTCACGAAGAACTTTGCGATGACGCTTGGCGCCACCTTTTCCCAGTCCCTTGCCTCCTTTACCACGTCCGGTCATTTTGAATCTCTACTTGCTGTTGTATCAGACACACACGACTGCTACACGATCTCAGCGATCACTGTTCGAATTTCACCTCCTCCTCTTCTGTGATTGTACTTTTTCTTGGGAATTAACCTGCGGTTACCGATCCCTTCTTCTGTGTCGGGCCCAGACGGCCTTGGAGTGTGCTTGTGTGTGTGTGTGTGTGTGTGTGTGTGTGTGTGTGTGTGTGTGTGTGTGTGTGTGTGTGTGTGTTTGTGTGTGTGTGTGTGTGTGTGTGTGTGTGGTGTGTGTGTGTGTCTGTTGCTGTCTGTGGCGTGGTTATTTAACCTTTGTGATGTTCGTCATTGCTGTGAGTTGTGGGGATGGGGAGGGGGTGGGATGAGCGCTTGTTTTGGTCGTTTGTGTTCGGTACGTATGTTTTCGTCGTAGTCCGTGGAGTTTTTAATCAGTGTGTTTGTGTGTGTGGCGTTTGTGTCGATTTGTTTTTGTAAAGTGTTGTGCATGAATTCCCGTAGGGTCGGCATGTTCGTGTCCTTGTGTATTTGTTTGTTTGATGTGTAGTAGTGTGCGTTTGTTATGAGTCTTAACTGTTTGTTCTGGATGATTTCAAGTTTTTTGATGTGTTTTGCGTGCGCCCATGCTGGACAGGCGTACGTCAAAACTGGCCGAATGAGAGTTTTGTATGTGAGTAGTTTGAGCGTGGGTTTGAGTTTACTGTGTCTGTTAAGCAGTGGGTATGTTTGCGATGCGATCGCGCGTGCTTTGGTGATGTTGTTTTGAATGTGTTGTGAAAATGTCAGTTTGTTGTCTAGTGTAATCCCTAAGAACTTTGTCTGTTTTGTCCATTGGATCGGTCTTTTGTGTATTGTCACGTTCGTTTTGGGACTTTTGTGTTTTCGTCTTGTGAATAAAATCGCGGCGCTTTTGTCTGAGTTTACCTTGATTTTCCAATCATCTAGCCATTTCGTCAGTCCGTCCATGTATTTTTGTAGTCTAGGCTTGAGATGATTAGAATATGTGGCGTGTGTGGTGAGTGCGGTGTCGTCGGCGAATTGGTAAATTTTAATGTTGTTTTGTGTGGGGATGTCCGCTGTGTACGCGAGGTATAGCGTCGGCGAAAGCGGCGAGCCTTGCGCGACTCCCGCCTTCATTACCCGCGGTTGGCTTAGCGTGTCGTTAATTTTGATTTGAAATGTTCTGTTGCGGAGGAATTGGTTGATGATGTGGATGAGGTGTTTGGGAATGTTCTGTTTTGTCAGTTTGTAAATCAGTCCGTCGTGCCAGACTCGGTCGAAGGCCTTTTCGATGTCCAGGAATACGGCTCCTGTGTGTTTGTGTCTGTTGAAATTTTCCGTGATGTCTTCGGTCAGTCTCTGTACTTGTTGTGTCGTCGAGTGCGCTTGTCTGAAGCCGTATTGGAAGTCTGGTATTGTGTGATTTGCGTCGAGTTCGTCAGTAAGTCTTGTTAGTATCAGGCGCTCCATCACCTTGCCGAGGTTGGGAAGGAGGCTGATTGGTCTGTAACTGTTCGTAAGTTTTTTGTCTTTTTTGGGTTTTGGGAAAAGGATGATTTGCGCATTTTTCCAATGCTGTGGAAAGGTTTGGAGCGTGAAAATGGAGTTAGCGATCGCGGTAATGTGTTCGATTGCCGGTGTCGGTAGTGTTTTTAGTTGTTTATTTGTGATTCCGTCTTTACCGGGTGCTTTGCGATTTTTCGTCCGGGCTATGGTGCTCGCGATTTCGTCGGCGGTGATGGGTGTGAGTGTGTGTGTGTCTGCTTTGTCTTTGAGCGTTTGTTTTACTTCCTTTCTTACGGCGCGCGTCTTTTTCTTGTCGTGTTTCGTTTTGTGGTTGGTGAATTGTGTCTCGAAATGATCCGCGAAGGCCTCGGCTTTTTCGGTGTCTGTGTAAATTAGTGTACCGTTGTGTTCGATCGGGGGGATTGTGTTTTTTGTCTTTTTGCCTGTCAGCGCTTGGATCATTCGCCAGAGCGAAAGATCCTGCGTGTCCAGGGCGTGTAGTGTGTTGTCCCATGTGTCATTTTTATGTTGTCTTAGTTCGTCGCGTACTTGGTTTCTTAGTCTGTTGTATGTCTGTTTGTCGAGGGGGGCTTTCGTCTTATTGGCCCGTCTTTTCGCTTTGTTTTTCTTGCGAATGAGATCTTTGATTGTAGCCGGAAATTCGGGTCCAATGGGTATCGTTTTGGTTTTGGTTGCCGTTTGAAATGCCTGGGTGATGACGTGTTCCAGGTCTTGTATGGCCGTGTCGAGTTCGCTTTCGTCTTGTATCGTTGGGGGGGGCCCGAGGTGAGTCAAGATCTCGGTTTGAAAAGTGGTCCAGTTCGTGATTAGTTTTTGTCGTGTGGGGGGGCCGTTCGTTGCGTTATGACCTAGTGTGATTAGCACCGGATTGTGGTCTGAAGATAATTCGTTGAGAGTTTGTGGGAGTATAGGGACGTTAAAGTTTTTGACGAGGGCTATGTCGAGTACGTCGCTACTGTGCGTCGTGTGAATCGTGTGTTCTGTAGGTCCGTAAATTTCGAAATGTAATTTGTCACTGAGTTTTAGTAGTTGTCTACCTTGCGTGTTTGTGTGGGTGGAATTCCAGTGGGTGTGTTTGCAATTGAAATCGCCCGCGACTATTGTGGGTCTTTGTGACTCGAAGAGGGCTGTCATGTCTTTGTCAGTCAGGGGGGTTGTTTTGGGGGGTCTGTAGGCTGCTGATAGCCGGATTTCGCCTTTGAAGCTGGTGTCCACTGAAATTGTAGTCGTTTCGAGTTCGTCCGTTTGGATGTGTGGTAAATGTTGGTGGGAAAAGTTCGTCTTTATGTAGATGGCGGTGCCGCCGCCTCGTCCTGTGAGTCTGTCAGTCCTGTAGTCGGCGTAGTTTTGAATTTTGGATTTATTTGAGGGCCTAAAGTGAGTTTCGTTGATAAGTGCAATGTCAATGTTCAGTCTCGCAAGGGTTTCTTCGAGCTCGTGCTTTTTGTTGATTAGTCCGTTCGCGTTCCATGTCAGTATGGTAAGTGATGTCGGTCTTGTCTTTTTATGTACGCTCGGGGTAGGATGTGGATTCATTGTGGGTTCGCAATGATGGTAACGAGCTGGCTGAGGATGATCTGGAGTTGGGAGAGTGTGGATTGTAGCGGGTTGATGTTGTTAGGTGTTATGGCTGTGGCTTTGGCGTATGAAATTTTTTGTGTATTGACTTTGGGCTGTTGCGGTGCGTGTGTCCTGTTGGTCTGTGGGGGTGTGTTGTGTGTTTGAGTCCGTGTTTGTGCTTGGTCGGGATTGGGACGGGGCTTTGGGAAATTGGGGCAACCTCGCCAGTTGGCCCCGTGTTTTCCGCCGCAGTTGGCGCATTTGAACCCCTCGGTTTTGAACGCGCACGCCTCTGGGGGATGATTTGTGCCGCACTTCACGCAAATGTAGTTTGCGCGGCACATGGATTGTGAATGGCCGAATTTCTGGCATCGGTGGCACTGCCCTATTTGGAGGGAGGGTTTTAGGGATTCGGTGGTGACAGAGATATTACAAATGTGACGGATTTGGAAAAGGTCGGTCCGTGATTTTTCGATTTCCACCAGGATCAGTGGCATGGGCTGTTTGCTCCTTGGATGCCGCATGCGGCTTACTTTGATGGGGGTGAAATTTTGGTCGTTAAGCGACTCTTCGACTTCCTCGATTTGGATTTCGGTGGGGACTCCGCGGAGGACTACTCTGAGGTTTTTGTCAGTGTCGAGTTGGAAGGTGTGGTACTGTACGTTGGCGTCGTTTAGGATTCGCAGGGCTTTGCGGTAATGGTCGGGATCTTGGGGTTGAATTTTGATCGCGTCGGGTTTGTTCGTCGCTGTCGTGATGATGACGTTGTTTCGTGACAGTTGGCCGCTGATTTTGGTCCAGTTTTGTTTTTCGCGGATGAAAATTGGGGGAGTACGCGTTTTTTTGTCGTCTGTGATGTTGGGAAGAATTTGAGAATTAATTTGAGAATTTTGAGTCAGTGATTGTGTGTTTCGGGCGTGAGAATCGGGCTGGGATGGTGGGGTTTGAAAGTCGGTCGCGGGTTGAGATGGTGGGATTGAAATGTCGGTCACGGGTTGAGATGTTGGGGGGGTGTCTTTGAGTTTGCGGTATTTTGTCTTTTTACGGGATTTGTCCTTGGGTAAGGTGAATCCGTCGGTGTCGCTTGTCTGGTCGTCGGTGGGCGTGTGTCGTTTAGTGTCGGTTTCCGTCAGCATCTTGGTGGGGGGGTTTGTCAGTTGTCGTACGTGTAAAGTCAATTGTGTGATTTGGTCTTGGGCGGCTTTGAGCTGTTCGGTGAGGGCTTTCACGGTGGCTTGGGAGTCACTGAAGGCTCTTACCAGCTGCTGGAGCTGCGCTGGAGTGAAGTCCTGGGGGTGGGGGATTTCGTTGCCTTCCATCCTGGTTGGCGGGGTGGGCTTCTTGGCGGGAACGATGCGGGCTCGTCGGCGGCGGGCGGTTAAACTTTTTATCGACGAAATCTTGTCGGCAGGCGCCTTGTGTTGTGTTGAATTGTTGCGGTGGTATTCTAACTGAGAGCGTATGATGTGATCAAAACGGTTACTCAATGACGAATTGTTCGAATTTCAGCCGGGGCGCTCAGTTTTATGGCACACGGCGCCGTGCGCCGCCGTTTTATACGGACACGCCCATGCCAAGACCGATTCGGCCAATGGCGACGTCCCAGAGCCAACTGAAAGTCGATTTAAAAACGGACGGGCGCCTAACGGCAGAACCATTCCGTCATTGACGTTCGTCGTGTGTGCATCAGCATTTTAGCGATATAATTTCGAAATGGCCCGTACCAAGCAGACAGCGCGTAAATCCACCGGAGGCAAAGCTCCTCGCAAACAGCTGGCCACCAAGGCCGCTCGCAAGAGCGCCCCGGCCACCGGCGGTGTCAAGAAGCCCCATCGTTACAGGCCCGGCACCGTCGCCCTCAGGGAGATCCGTCGTTACCAGAAGAGCACCGAACTGCTGATCCGCAAGTTGCCCTTCCAGCGTCTGGTCCGTGAGATCGCCCAGGACTTCAAGACCGACCTGCGCTTCCAGAGCTCCGCCGTCATGGCACTGCAGGAAGCCAGCGAGGCCTACCTCGTCGGTCTGTTCGAAGACACGAACTTGTGCGCCATCCACGCCAAGCGCGTCACCATCATGCCCAAGGACATCCAACTGGCGAGACGCATCCGTGGCGAACGTGCTTAGATTCTGGGGTCTTCAGACGACGACAGCAGAAGTTGCATAGACAAATACCTTCTTGAAACAAAAATCGGTTCTTTTCAGAACCACAAAATTACTCCAACAAAGAATAATGTGGTTCGCTCTGAAGAGATGAGTTTTTTTTTTCTTTCTTTTTCTGCAGGACTTTCGCAATTCATGTTACAGATGACACTTTTTTTTCCATTTCCAGTCTTGCCTCCTGTCAACACCTCACAGCGGTTGCGGTCTGTTTGTTGTTGTTGTTGTTGTGGGGTGGATGGGCGGGTACTTGTTTTGTACACAATAATAATACCCGCACTTACCGATGAGACCGAGTAATAAAACAATTATTGCTGCACTATACTCTATTGTTGTGGATTTTCTTTGAATTTGAGCGGGAACATCGGGTACAGCCTTCAAATTTTACCTGACCCGTCGTAAAAGTCCGATAACAAAAGGAAGGGTGCAAGAGGGTCTTGCGTAGTTTTGGCAGTGCTTCTTCGTGCATTGTGCGCTTATCTCGGTACCTACCGACGCGATCCGTGCATGTATTATTATGGTATTATATAATAGTCCTTGCCGGTGAGCGGGCGAGGTCTGGTCAGTTGTTACCTCACCAACGATAATTGTGTTTTATGAATAGTTTTCCGTCTGAAAAAAAAATACTCAACTGGACAAAGCGATTTTGTCGTCTGTCCATTTTGCACGAGCATCGGTATCTCGAAAAGGAACGACAAAAAAAAAATAATTGTTCCCTCATTTTCACCCAAATTCAAATATAATACCCGGCTGCTGATAATTGATAAAAACTGATTTCGTTGTCTCACATCGAACGAATCGAATCATTTTCTTTGTCTTGCGATATTTTGTGGCCCTTAGAAGGGCCAATTGTTTGCGCCCTTGATAGAGGCACGACCTGCATCATGCCGTCGTCCGGCGTGTCGAAAAAGTAGTCGAACTGTCGTCGTGACGATTTAGTTCTTCACTTTTTGCGCTTGGGCGATGCGGCCTTCTTCGCCTTGGCCGGCACAGCTTTGGCGGACTTTGGTTTCGGCGCCTTGGGCTTCTTCGTCGGTCCGGCCTTGTTGGACTTCTTGGCTTTGGATGGCGATTTCGGTTTGGCGGCCGCCTTCACTCCGACCTTCTTTTCAGCAGGAGCCTTCTTTTCCGCCGCGGCTTTTTTGGCCTTGGCGGCTGTCGTCTTCTTGGCTTTCGGAGACGATGCTGCTTTTTTGGTGGCCTTAGCGGCCGCCTTGTCTGCCGACGGGGCGGCGCGCTTCGTCGGAGACTTCTTGGCCTTGGCCGCGCCGACCTTCTTCTTGTCGCCGGAGGCGGGTTTGGCGCCGCCGGCAGAGGTGGCGGAAGCCAGCTTGAAGGAGCCCGATGCGCCCTTTCCCTTGGTCTGGACCAGCGATCCGGTGGCGACCGCTCCCTTGAGGTATTTCTTGATGAACGGGGCGCACTTTTCGGCATCGACCTTGTAATTGGCGGCGACGTACTTCTTGATGGCTTGGAGGGACGAACCGCCGCGTTCTTTCAGACCCTTGATGGCGTTGTTCACCATTTCGCTCGTGGGCGGATGGGACGGCTTCGCCCTCGGATTTTTGATCTTCTTCTCCTTCTTGCTGGAAGACTGGGGGGTGGCGGCGGACGCGCCGGTGGCGGCGTTCGATGCTTGACTTTCTACGTCGGCCATGATTTTGTTTTTTTTCGATCGGAGAAAAAACACACGATTTTGTTACGATAATACAACAATCAACGTAGCACAGCGGGTACGATTGAAACAGCCGGCTCTTCTTTTTCCGACAGTACTCGTGATGCGGACGCGGACCGCAGACTGAACGTTTTCGGGTTTGAAACGACGAAAACTCCCAGGCCTCGATTCCGTCCTCTTCGTGATGGCATCGTTCCGGTTGCGCCGCCGCCGGTCCCCAGGTGGCGTCGTTTCGAAGGTGACGGAAAGGGCATCTTCCCGACAAGATGATGAGGTCTCCGGACGGGCACCGAAAGCAGGCCGTGCGACCTATCCCGGTCATCGGCGACGCGTCCATCTGCACGTCGTCCGATTTGGCCAACAAGGCGGCAGTTCTCCACGTCCCGGACGCCTCGACGGCGTCGAACACGCACTCGACGTTTCTGCGGACGATTGGCGCGTCCATTGACGGCCCGACGACGTCGTGCTGGTTCGTCCCGGACGCCTCTCGGTGGGCGAAAGGGGCGTCCGAAACGACCGACGCACCTGGTTGTCGTGCCGCCGACTGTGGGACACTTCGTCGGATGGCACGTCTCCGGTCGCACTTCTTGGGCGGAAAATCGTCGGAAATGTCGCACGGCCAATGGGAAATGCCATCCCGACCGGAACGGCACGTAATCCGCGTCCTGCGGAACGGCTGGTGCTCCTAAATCCGGCCGGAGGAAGCTCTGCAGGAGCGCGCGTCACAACCTGATGCTGGAGGATTCCGCATCGGCCTTCCGCTAATAAACCGCGTCGCTCTCGATAAGATCCGACACCCGTCGTCGGTGGACCACTCCACCTTTTCCACCTTCCGCACGACGTGACCATCCGGCATCGCCACGGCAGCCAGAGAACGACTATACGATGCCGCGTATGTGATGTGCACCTATCATCAGGTTCGTACTCGGAAAGAACGCCAACCACTCGACTGATGTGAAATTCCGATGTTTCATACACCCAAGTCACAACACCACACTTGTAGGTGCAAAATTACCGAAAAGCTAAATACGGAACTCATTTTGCAATATTTTCCCTCGGAATTAGGATATCCTCCTATAGTCGCACCATCACGATATTATTAAGAACGACCATAAGCAACACGATGAAGATCTACTCCACCATCACCGGGCACCTCCAAACACATACATGTCACTACAGTAACCGGTCACCACACTGTTACTTTTGGCACCTTTCTCAAGTCGACCCCCCCCCCCCCCCCCCCAACTCCTCCTCCCTTAACATTTATACATTTATTACTTCATCGGGTTAGCTATATACCTGCATGGGGAGCGCCAGTAAAATAACTACAGACAATGGGTCGCACGAAAAGCGATTGCAGAGATGCTTATACCTGATCTGCATGGGTTTCTGAAGGTTTCAAAGGGCCACTATCAGGCTACTATCCTCGGTCGTACCTGAGGTGTGCCTATTGTTTCTCGCCCGAGCAAGTTGGAAATAGTGTCCTTTCTCGATATTGAGCACACAGTCATGGACTTCGGGAATTAATTACTACAACAATAATAATTAAAGAAATCCGGATGGATTTTCGGTGAGTATATCGACTCATTCGACAATTCTGTTCGAAATTTTGTCGTGTATATAACACTATCTGGAAACTGATGCAGCAGAATAAACTGGATATTATTTTAAAACTATAGCGTTACAGTGACGATTATTGCGACACGAGTGAGCGGCTTTTTTACATTTTTACATCTCTGTATACTGACCACTTCTCGAAAACTCGCACCCACCACACGATTTCCCACATAAATAACCGTAACGCCGCTCTTATTCTTACACATAATCATGATGATCTTTCGCCGCTTGCAGTGTCTTCTACGAAGTAAGCATTGTCACAAATACGCTAAAACCTCTTGCTATTATTACCGGACTTTTACGACAGGTCAGGTAAAATTTAAAAGCTGCAACGCCCATTTTTCGCCCGTGCTTAACGAACATACACAACAATGAAATAAATATAGGTGGTGCAGCAATTGTTATTTTATTACTCCGTCTAATCGGTAGGTATATTGTGTACGTAGTACATGAACACGCCCATCATCCCACAACAAATGGACCGCAAGGGACGGAGATGTGGTTCGGTTGTAGGCTGAAGCCAGGCATCATCGGCATGGGGTAGGTAGGTAGCTAGCCTCCGCACCCGCACCATAAACATTTCTATTTATTTATTACCCGTCCGTTCATTTTTAACCGTACCGGGATGAATACAATCTGTATACTTTGTATCATCAACGATAATGACGAACAGAAAAAGAAGCAATATAATAATAATAATAATGATAATAATATGCTCTTCAAGAACGTGACCGATTTTTCTTTGTAAGAGTCGAGTTGTGGTTCTGAAAAGAACCGATTTTTGCTTTTGGGTCTGTCGAAAGCTCCAGAGGTGCCGTCCCGTCACTCGTCGCCATGGCGATTCGCAGCTGACGATTTACTTCGAGCTGGTGTACTTGGTAACGGCCTTGGTGCCTTCACTGACGGCGTGCTTGGCCAGTTCACCGGGCAACAACAGACGGACAGCCGTCTGGATTTCCCTGCTGGTGATGGTGGCGCGCTTGTTGTAATGGGCAAGACGAGAAGCTTCGGCGGCGATGCGTTCGAAAATGTCGTTGACGAAGCTGTTCATGATGCTCATGGCCTTGCTGGAGATGCCGGTGTCGGGATGAACCTGCTTCAACACCTTGTAGATGTAGATTGCGTAGCTCTCCTTCCTCCTGCGCTTCTTCTTCTTGTCGCTCTTGGAGATGTTCTTTTGGGCTTTGCCGGCCTTTTTGGCGGCCTTTCCGCTAGTCTTAGGTGGCATGGTGCACGATACGAGTCTCGAAACAACTGAACGTGAACTGTGTCCTGGCGTTACTATCAAATAAAATTTATACTACGGCAACGTCGACGAGAGGCCACGCCCCGTGACGCTCGAGCTCCAATCGGCGCACGCAGAGCGATGTATATATTCACAGGTCGCGTGCCGGTTCGGCATCAATTCGTCTGCAGTGTCGCTCGCAGCCGGTCGTCTAGCAATTCGTTTACGTACGTTCTTTAAACAACAACAACAACAATCATGTCAGGAAGAGGCAAAGGTGGAAAAACCAAGGGAAAGGCAAAGTCCCGTTCCAGCCGTGCAGGACTTCAGTTCCCCGTCGGACGTATCCATCGTCTGCTCAGGAAAGGCAACTATGCCGAACGTGTCGGTGCCGGAGCTCCGGTGTACTTGGCCGCCGTGATGGAATATTTGGCCGCCGAAGTCCTCGAATTGGCCGGCAACGCCGCCAGGGACAACAAGAAGACCAGGATCATTCCCCGTCACTTGCAGTTGGCCATCAGGAACGACGAAGAGCTGAACAAACTGCTCTCCGGCGTGACCATCGCCCAAGGTGGTGTCCTGCCCAACATCCAGGCCGTGCTCTTGCCAAAGAAGACCGAGAAGAAAGCCTAAGCGACTTTTTTCATTCCGAACGTTCTCGGCAGAACTTCCACGAAACAAATCCATCGGCCCTTCTCAGGGCCACAAAACACTTCAATCAAAGAAAAAATGTCTTCCAGTCGAGCAGTGTTCGATTTGTATACATTGGTGTCTCATTTTGGACAGCTGATTTATTATTGTTTTTACTGTCGAAAAATTCCGTCAAAATGGGATTTCGCTTATCGTATCGAACTCGACAGATGATATATTATTATTATTATTATTATTATTATTATTATTGTTGTTGTTCACTACCGGAAAATTCCGTCAAAGTGGGATTTTGCCGATCGAAAACATTCTGCAGTGAACACGAATCGATAAAACGAATCAAAACAGTTTTTTTTTCCAATACATAGTGTTCTTAGTTCATGAAAAATGAAAAAGCATAAACACGTTTTCTGTCTGTTCACTTTATTCGGCATTTAGAAAGACGATTGTAAAATTTTTTGCAAAATTTGCTGCGAGCTAAAATAGTTCAATGTAAATAAGTAAACCAACCACACCCCCGCCCCCTTGCCTGCTCGCAGGTAGAAAAGAAGGAACGAAAAGTGGGCGTGTAGACGTAACAATGGTTTTTATGGCTGTGTTATTCTGAGGAGCTTTGGATATTTGGTGCTTGAGATGATTTCATTGGTTTTCGCCGAAGCAAGTCGGAAATAGATTCAAACAATGGCAGCGCTTCATCATTGTGCTTCTCAATATTGAGAATATATCTTGAGCGGTTAATATTAGCAATTAACTGTACCATCAAAATATTATTCAATCTCGGAAAATTTCGATTTCGGGCTTGGCGCGAAATAACGGTCGACAACGACGACACGCGATGCGATGATAACGGGGATTATTAGAACGTCAACGATTAGCCCGCTCGCGAAATTTTACCACGAAGCCCTTGGCGATAATCTTTTTTTTTTTAATCACAAAGTTCATAGTTCACATAGAAAGTTCATGGTACTTTTCTGCTTTCCTTGCTGTGTGCCGCACCGAACAAGAAATGACATTTTTGTACGATTTTTGACGCGCGGAAGACGTGCATGATTATTCAACAGTAATATCACAAGTGCTTAGATTTTCACGATAATTTTGGTCAGGCGATCGCGAGTGCTGATTGTAGCGATAAATGCCCGACTCCGTAGGAGGAGGGCATTTATCCACGGACAATCAGCCCGAGGGAAACGCCTGGCCAAAATTATCTGGGAAAATCTCGAGCACGAGTGATATTTTGAAGATTATTACATAAAAGAAGTCCGAAGTGACAGCTGTCAGATTTTGTTGTTTACATGACTTTTATTCCGTTGCTATTGACAGTGGGATTTAGATAAGTGAATATTATCCTTGTAGGTCTAATAATCAAGGGCGTTGTATGTAATAATCGACAATAATTGCAAAGTAATGCACCAAAATGAACAGTATACTATTGTAAAACTGTAATGACGATTATTGTAATGGGAGTAAGTTTGCTTGCTCGGCGAGCCGCGGAGCGGCGAGCATTTTTATCGTTTGGCACGAGCCGCGGAGCGGCGAGCATCATTCTTATCGTTCGGTACGAGCCGCGGAGCGGCGAGTGTATTTTCTTTGTTTGACACGAGCCGCGGAGCGGCGAGTGTGTACCTGTTGCTCTATTTTGTTTGCTTGACAAGAGCTGCGAGCAAGTAGATTCAAGTCTAAGTAAGTATTGAAAGAAGAATTGTGGCACGTGTCTTTAAGATACTACCTGATGCTTTGTTATACAAATGGTACCTGATGCTTTGTCATACAAATGGTACCTGATGCTTTGTCATACAAATGGTACCTGATGCTTTGTCATACAAACGGTACCTGGTGCTCTGTCATACAAATGGACAAGTGCGTACACGACAACGCCGATAAATTTCCAATGTGCTTATATTATGTCGGTACAATAATATGCATACGATGACATTCACTGTCAAATGAGCAGAAAAAAGAATTTTTTCAAGCTCTGAGTCAGCCAAAGTGATTAGCCTACCTAGAAAAACAGTTGCACAAAGTAGGCACTTTGTGACGACACAGCAGTTGTCATAAGACAGCCATTGTATACGAAAAATTGGCAAAAATCATCATGCGAGTATCTTACACATCATGCATGATGGTGGTAAACGAAAATTTCGATTTTGATCGGTAAAGATTGAACAGCTGGCTGATCATTTTCTTTGATAAACGGATTTGTGGTTCTGAAAAGAACCGATTTTTTGTTTGTTGTAAAGGTGTTGGTCTAAGCCTGAAGCGTGGTAACGTTTGACACGTCGTTTAACCGCCGAAACCGTACAAGGTACGTCCTTGACGTTTCAGAGCGTAGACGACATCCATGGCGGTGACGGTCTTCCTCTTGGCGTGTTCGGTGTAGGTGACGGCGTCCCTGATGACATTTTCCAGGAAGACCTTCAGCACTCCCCTGGTCTCTTCGTAGATCAGGCCGGAGATACGTTTCACTCCACCGCGACGGGCCAATCGTCTGATGGCCGGCTTGGTGATGCCCTGGATGTTGTCACGAAGAACTTTGCGATGACGCTTGGCGCCACCTTTTCCCAGTCCCTTGCCTCCTTTACCACGTCCGGTCATTTTGAATCTCTACTTGCTGTTGTATCAGACACACACGACTGCTACACGATCTCAGCGATCACTGTTCGAATTTCAGCCGGGGCGCTCAGTTTTATGGCACACGGCGCCGTGCGCCGCCGTTTTATACGGACACGCCCATGCCAAGACTATTAAAGATTTAAAAAAAAAAAAAAAAAAAAAAAAAAAAAAAAAAAAAAAAAAAGAGTTTTTTTGGTGAAAATCTGGAACAAAAAAAAAATAGTTTCCCCTTAAGCGGGATTTGAAAATTTTCCGATGTTGCTCTGGAAACTCGAAACTTGGAATGACAAGCTATACCGCATATCGCAATTCTGCAGGAAGTGACATCGTTCCAGCTGTACCTCTGCTCATCGCTCGTCGATTACAAGATATCTATAGCGTGACTCTAGGACTCTATGAGACCGCATGGCCATCAGTGTGATACTTTCGGCCATAGGGTTTCATAAGATGTTCTAGTGTCACGATGTAGGCACCTTGTAATCGACGAGTGATGAGCAGAGGCACAGCTGGAACGATGCCACTTCCTGCAGAATTGCGATGTGCGGTATAGCTGTCACTCCAGGCTTCGACCTTCTAGAACAGCATCGGAAGATTTCCAAACCACTTAGGAGGGCACTACACACAACTTCACAACTGCACTTTCTTTGGTTCTCGAATTCCGTCGCTGAGCAATGAACGTAAGTCATTTTTCTTTGATTAAAACCTTCATTATTTTCTTTGCTTAAGACCTTCAGTATTTTCTTTGTATAAACTCTCTCACCAGCGACGGAATTACAACTGGCGTCATTATCGTCAGCGCTTCTTTTATAATCTATCTGGGTAGGCGGAGATAAAATGTGATTGGCGGAGAGCCAGGAACAAGGCGCACCAATCCCAATGACCCGTTCAAAACAA
This sequence comes from Anaspis maculata, assembly GCA_949128115.1. Lineage (NCBI taxonomy): Eukaryota > Metazoa > Arthropoda > Insecta > Coleoptera > Scraptiidae > Anaspis > Anaspis maculata. Next base: position 14,946,675 of record OX421964.1, read on the forward strand.
CAAAGTTATAAATTCAATGCACGCGTTGTTTTCATGTTCATTCTCAGCCCGACCGTCCATCCATAGCGAAGTGCCTGAAACGTATCACCACTGTCACCGTCGCCGTCGGTGGCCGAAAGTTATCGGCTTACGAAAGCCGAGAAACGAAGACAAGATGTGTTCCCTGGAGAAAAAACGCGAAAGCTCATAATCCTTTCCGAACGTCGCAATGAAATGAGTAAAACTGCCCCAAGGGGCAAGGGCCGTCACGCTGCACTCCAACGGTCTGATAAATTCGGGCATCCAGTGATTTTCCGTTGAAAATAAAATTACTCCCCTGTTCGAAAAATTAATTTCCTGAAATGAAAAAATAATTACTCGACTATTCCTTTTTGTCCTGCCATCCATTTCCTAATTGTCCGACCGAAGTCATTCTTTGAGAGTTACAGCAAAGAATTAACGATGAGAGTGCCCAAGTGGCTCAAGTCATTTTTGAGTGTTTCTCAAGATCACTTGTGTTAATGTTAACCACAAGCTTGACCACAATCCCGACCTCTTCACCGGTCTTCGCCCACCCAATCAGCACCTTCAAGCTTCTTTCACTCGTTTTCTAGTGCTTCGACATTTTTTTTATGCGTAAATTTTCAGGCCTTTTTCCCGGGCTCGAAAATACTTCCCTCGAATACCAAGTGGTGTTGGCCAGAGGGCCATCTGGTGAAGTCAGTGTTAGTGCTAGCCTCGGTGCTAGCTATCTGGAAAGCCCTTGGAATGTGCCGAGTCAACCCGAAAATTCTCAGTACTCAGTGTGGTCCGTAAGTTTTGTAGAAAGAATAAGAGGCTAGTAGTGTTTCATTTCCAATTTCCTTCTTCCACCCTTCGCATGATTATTATTTTAATAAGAATTAGAACAATCCACGTAACCTCCGCAGTTAGTGATAAGAAGTTGCACAGCTGTGAAACCTTGATTCTGAAAATTGCGCACATATTCCGGTCCGAATCAGGACGAAATTCTTAATTAATATTGATCTCGGTATAGCCACCCGTGTTAGGGAAAAAGGTGAGCATCGTACGCCAACTTGAGAAATCGAGTATTCAACCCGTAACCACTGAGGTGGATTATTTACCCCTCAACTGCTGAGGCTGAGTCTCACACTAGTGACACTCTCCGACTAATAAATTGGGCTGATTAGGGTACAAAAATTTAGATAAATAAATGCTATCCAACCGCTGCACTAGTAAGATTGATGTTTTTTTAAATACCTACATTTTTACAATTTTGACAAAAAACACCGTAACGGTGTAATAATAATATTTTTTCACTACTTGCCGTGAAGTAGGTATACATCATTATTTACCTGTTCCTGAATTAGGATGGCGAGGCGATTTTCTAGTAGTAAAAAAAGTACTATATAAAGCACGGTCGAGAAAATCGTTATAGCTTCAGCGCCTTATATTATATCTCTTAGCTGCGCTTCGGGATCTAAACTGGCGCTTCAGCTATAATAACACTTTCTCAACCTTGGTATATAATTTACTATTATCTGCAAATTACTGCACAAAATAACGCATTTCTTTTAGGTCATTTCTGACCTTAAAACAAACCAGTCCATCTCCCCACCTTGCGGTGTGTTTAATAGGAAGCCTCGCTCAGAAAATGGATTTACTTCGCAGCAGTCATTCATTTTGGTTTTTGGTGCATTACTAGAGAAAGTATAATTAAACCGGGTGGCCGGCTCAACGAAAACGAAACAGACAGATCCTCGGGCACTTGATACCATTTGTTTTCATACTGTAATCTGTAATATGTTTACTAGAGGGACATAAGCCCCGTCATGGGTTCGGCAACTTCGAGCCGGCCTCCTGGAAGGGGCTGCAACCCTCCAAAAACACTGAAATTAGCATTATCTTGGTAAAGCATCGAATCGAAGAAAAATAATAACACCGCTGTGAAGACTATTAAACCAGCTTCAAAATGATATACCACTCAAACCCAATTGTCATTTGAAATTTTCGAAGGGGTTGCCACCCTGACTACGGTGGTAAAACTCAATTAACTCTTCGATTAACAGCAGTTGAACGTCCCCCTTGAAAACAAAGCTGACCTATCCGGGGTTGTTATTTCGAAAAAATGAGGGCAAATGTCCGAAAATCTGTCTGCTTCGTTTTCGTTGGGCCTGTATGTATAAGACACATGCACGCATTACTCGGGATATCATAGGGATCTGTGGGCGGAGCCTAACTGCGCGAACTGAGTTTATCCAGTGTCGCACCTAGATTTGCAGTGGAATTTCACGTTCCCCTCCTGTACCTGGTAATGGTCCAGCACTCCAGCTGACGATGTTGCTTCCCCTATTTCAACACATGGGCTCGTTTGAAATGATTTTGGTTTTTCTGTTTAGCCCCGCCCACAGGCCCTTCCGGTGTGCCGTCAACTCTATAATAAATATCATTATTGTTTTGGTGTTACCCTGGAAACTCCCAAAAAGCTGGTTGGCAAAAAATTATCAGCTCTAAAACCACGGTGAAGCGAAATATATTTACTTGCCAAATGTCACCTGAGATGAAATGGCCATTTTTTATGCAAGAAGTAAGAAATTGAAAGTTCTACATCAAAATGGTCCTATTTAGAACATGCTTTGTTCTTTATGTCTCTCAAACTTCAAAATTAGTGAAACAATCATCCGCATTCCTTATGTGTTGCTTGCAATTTTTTTTTCTATACAGGGTGAATCACCACCAAATGGACATAGCTTAGGTCCAGTTTTTCCAGGCGAACCAGAATCTGGGTTTGAAATTTTTATAAAGTTGTTCCTTTCGAAGCTACAGGGTGATTCATGTATTTCGTAGAATTTTTTGACAAGCTGTATCTTCACAAGCTGTATCTTCAGAACGACCCAATGGATTCGATTGAAATTTTGTGGGTCAATTCTTGTATTGATAGCTGACACATAGCCCTATCTATCAAGCAGTCAAAATTTCCAGGGCCGACTTTGAAAAAAAATCTTCAAAGCTCTTTTCAGAAAAAGACATTCTGTATGCATATTTGTCAAAATTCATTCTCATATTCAGAAACCACATGAAACATGCTAATAATATCGCAAAACAATTGCTTGGCACCATTGAGCTGTCAATAAAATTTTGATAATCCTGAAGATTTTTGAGGTATAAGAATTTTTTGTAAATTGATTAATAAAAATATTTGCAAATGATCTATTATGACCTTGAATTTTAGCCGTTTCATAGAAAAAATTGAAAAAAAAATCCACTTATTCTCAGTAGCAAAAAAAATGTCATCAGAATATTCAAAAAAATTTTGTTACGTCCCTCAACTTCACTTTTATCCCACATTGAGCTGAAATTGAGGGACGTGACATGAATTAAAAAAAAAAAAAAATCCGACGAAACGGCTGAAATTCAAGGCCATAATAGATCATTTGCTAATATTTCAAATTATCAATTCACAAAAAATCCTAACCTTGAAAATCTTATAGTTGCTTGCTTATACATGCTTATACTTATAGCATGTTCTATGTAGTTTCTGAACTTGTAAATAAATTCGAAAAAATATACATACAGAACGTCTTTTTTGAAAAAAGCGTCAAGTTTTTTTTATCAAGGCCGGCCCTGAAAATTTCAAACTGCTTGATTAAGCGATGTGTCAGCTATCAATAGAAGAATTGACCCACAAAATTTCAATCGAGTCCATTGGATCGTTCTAAGGATATGACTTGATGAAAAAATCGACAAAATACATGAATCACCCTGTAACTTCAAAACGAACAGCGTTAGAAAAATTTCAAAGCCAGATCTTGGTTTGCCTGGAAAAGCTGGACCTACCCTTAGGCTATGTTCATTTGGTGGTGAATCACCCTGTATAGAATTTTTTTTGTAAGCAACACGTAAAGAATGCGGATGATTATTTCATACTAATTTTGAAGTTTGAGAGACATAAAGAACAAAGCATGTCCGAAATAGGACCTTTTTGATGTAGAACTAGACATGAGCGGTAAATACATAGTTTCATCTCCATCATACCGGGTGATCATTTGAAAACTATCCACCTGCAATAACTCCCGATTCCTAGTGGAAATGTCTTCGAGCAAAAACAGGTCGATTTTTATATCGAGGGGGACATCTAAAACATACATTAGCGATTTTCTATCTTAAGCCCCCTCGCCCCCACCCACCCCAACTTTGAAATTTCAAATAACATTGCCTATTTTGCGATACATTAAATTCAACAGAATTAAATTTCCTTTCTGAAAAAATATTTTCAAAATTTCCAACATCACCCCTCTTCCCCCCTAAATTCTCTGAGTGTCCAATTAAATATTCTTGACCTCTCAATTCCCTCCAATGCAGTCAACGTCGTCCTGCACAGCATCGGAAGAGAAAATTTTCTATGGAAAAAGTGCCACCTAAATTCACCCCTTCGCTCCCCCCTCTACACATTAAATATCTAAAATCACAATACCTACTTTGTGATATATCAAACCAAAGGGAATTGGATTCTCTCTCCTGAATACAATTTTTTCGAAATTTTTAAAACCCCCGTTTTCCTACTAAAATGTCCAGTTGAATGGGGAAGGGGTTGAAAATTTCACAAAAATTGTTTTTTGAAAGAGAGTTCAATTTCCTTCAATTTGATGTATCACAAAGTGGGTGGTATTTTGTTATATTTTAAAGTTGAGGTGGGGGAGAGCAATGGGGTCAATTTGAGGGGCACTTTCTTCACCGAAAATTCTCTTCTTTGAAGGTATTCAGGATGATGCTGACTAAACTGAAGAGAATTGAGTGGTCCAGAATATTGAAAGGGACACTCAGAGAATTTTTAGGGAGAAGGGGGGTAGAGTTGAGTTTTTTGAAAATATCTTTTTTGAAAAGAGAATTCAATTTTCTTAAATTTGATGTATCGCAAGGTAGGTAGTGTCGTTTGAAATTTTATTTTTGGGATGGGTGGGGGCGAAGGGGCTGAAGATAGAAACTTGCCAATGTATGTTTTAGATGTCCCTCTCGATATAAAAATCTACCTGTTTTTGCTCGAATAAATATTGACTAGGAATCGGGAGTTATTGCAGGTGGATAGTTTTCAAATGATCACCCGGTATATACGTCAACACCATTTATTCTCGCCCTCTAATTGTCGTCGCCCCATAACTAGGCTAGCCTAAACGGGTGCCTAGGAGCAAATATCTGATTATTTCTGTAAATGCTCAGCTTTATACGAAAAATGCCCACCACAGTAGTAATGTAGTGCATTTTGCATAGTAAATATGAGTGACATGCGCGCACCACTTGTTTACAGTTGTTGGTTGCGTCAGAAAAAAAATCATATCTAAAAAACTATAAGTCCTAGACCAAAATTTTTCGTTTCAACAAATTCTGCAATAATTGCCTCGCTGGTTGTATATAGAAAACTGTGAAAACAAAAATGTCCCTCGCTGACGCTGACTAAAAATGATGATGCATTCATAGCTGATGAAAATGTTTATAAACTAAATAAAAAAATAATAAACCATTGTTCCTCAATCGCTGTCGCACTGTAACGAAAATCTCGATATGTTCTTCAATTTAAAAAAAAATAGGCACAAAGCTTCGTTATATCGAAAGATATGATGATGTAAAGTTGGTAAATATGCGTTTTCTTTATATTAGATGAGTTTCGCGATTTATGCATCTTTTATTGTTGTAAAAGATTGTTTATATTTGACCGATCATCTTTAAACGTTGTCGGTATCAACCCGCAATAGTTGAGATTCGATTAACGAAAGAATGAACTGAAAGGTGAGTTTTGTTAGGAAACGAGGAGAAAAGTGGTTTTCTTCACATTCCAATAAATCATTTTGGTAATTATTCGTAATGAAGGCGAAACGTTGCCAGACTCAAAAAGTTTTGCCAAGATTAAATAGTCCTGAATACCCAAACAAAATAACTACTCAAAGTATCATTATTGTTTCGTTGTTAACCTGGAATCTGTTGAAAACTTGCTTGGTAAAAAATTATTAATAATAGTTGTTAGCATACCTAAGGAAAGGCTTTATTTGATTTATCCCAGCTAGAAAGGCAAATTGAAGTCGAATTTTCAAATTGGAAGTTATTTTTTTTATTGGATTAGTAGGTACTTTTTCTATGCTTACAAAGTCCAATAATTATAGTTATAATTAACAATATAAACACCTCAGTTTTACAATAATTCATAACATTCTTTCCCTCAGTAATTTGCCATGCGTTTTATGGCAATTACTTTCTATTATAAATATCCAAAATACATAATTTTGATACAGGTCTTCTCAGAATACTTCCGCTTGCCATTTTTATATCCACGACCCTCACCCGACCGTCTCTGGCTGGGTGTAGCTTCAATACTCGTTATGATACTAAGAAAATACTTTTATTCGTTTTCTTTGGGCCAGTCTTCTGATGGCAACTGCAAGAATGTCGATCCGTGTAACCACCTGCTTTGTTTAGAGAAGTCCAATAGGCTACTTCGTTTCGGCAGGTGCGCATGCTTGAGGGCTCAAAAGTTTTGGAAACTTTCGTACACCTGTCAGTTGAATGGCAACGCTGCATGCTCTGTCTAGCCGCCTGACCAGCTACTGGTTCCTGGCTGTCACTTTTACACACACCGTAAATGCATCTCTTCAAAGCTTCTTTGAACTTCCTTCTCGGTACAGCCATTTTCAACAAGTTGAATTCTTCCGTCAAAACATGAGCAAATGAAATGTAGGCCAGGTAGAAACGAGGAGCATGATCATAATTGTCACAAGTGACAGTTGGCGCCGATCTCTTGTTGTTTTGAGCGCTGTTGCCGTTTTCGTTGTTCCTGAATTTCCACAAATAATCATTGAACTTAATTTCAATGGAACATTTCCTTTGAATATAGAAAATGGTATCTAACATTCAACCAAATTATTTGTGGAATTTTAGGTGCCCTACAATATTTTTTAGTGTTAATTTTCAATATCGGTGTACGAAACTATGAAATTCGCGCCAGACATGCGCACTCAAAAAAACCGAAACGAAGGGACCTATTTATGGAGTCTCTTTGTAGCTTCGTCAGCAACATTCTTTTTAGAAGGTAGGTACGTACGGTACGTACTTCCATTGTTCAGGATTTGTCAAGTTTTGAATTTCACCTATAGACGTTGGGCTACGAAGACTTTGAATCTTTGTGCTTCGGATCGAATCCAATACAATACTGTTTTCGAATCAGTCCAGTAATAGACTTTCTTGATGTCCAGATTCAAATTAGCTTTCAAGTAGTGTCCCAAACGTGCTCCCATTAATGCGGCCTGTAACTCGAGTCTAGGTATAAATACTGGTTTCAAAGGTGTTACGCGAGATTTGGCGTTCGCAAAAGCAATTTCCACCTTGTCATCTCTTTGGCATTGTATAAAATACTGTTCGTAGAGGTACAAAAGAGGCGTGAGAACCTACCCAAGGATACCACATTTGCTGGGAAAATAGGTACCTACAAGAAATAAAAAAGATCTTACAAATTACTCACAAAAAGATCATAAAATTGCATTCCTAATTTATTGGATCCGCTTTCAATGGTCTCCGCTAGCCGCATCTCGCGATGCTCCGTCTATTGTATTATTGTTACGTATTTCGAATATAATTGAGACGATCGATTTAAAACACACACTGTTTATTTCTGCGACTACAATATTACACGCGAACAATTATCTGCTTGGAATATCGCTGTGATTATCCGCTCGCTGTCTCTTCCAATTCAATACTGCTGTTGGACGGTGCCTTTTATATGCCTTCGATTAGCGTTTCCGAGCTTTCTAACATCTTCCAGCAATTTCCATAGTGGCCTGGCATATGCGGTTTCTAGACCACTCCTGAATAATCACACACACCTTTCGCGTGCTTTCCGTGTGTTCTGGAATCTGTACCTCCGCCAAAATGGACACATGTGTCTCGATCGAACGTTCAAGTCTCCCAATCGCGTATACTTCTGGAATGCACCAGATCGCTCCGCACTTCTACACTGCGATCTAATGGATGGAAGAATCCAGAAAGATCCCGTGTTTACCAGTATGCACGGAATAGCCGCTCGTAACAGTATGTACTTCCGGCACAGCAAACGGCTTTCTCGCCGACGACGCCGACATGACGTTTCTGTTTTGTTGCAAAGTTGAGACCTGCCTGGCGAAACTATTTCGTCGGAATATTTTCACCCGCGGATGGATTATTTGGCCTGAAAAACTTTCGACACCCACCTATGGTGCACAGGCGGGGTAGGTACGTAAAATAGTTCATGACACTGCATGTTCAAGAAGTCAAGAATTACCACTCCTCTTAAAATTCGAAAGTAGCTGAAAATATTATAATTAAGTACTTACTTATTATTAGATGTAGGTAGTTTTAGGCACCTAGGTACATAGCTTTTCTACTTTACACGTGTTACGACGTGTTTGTTGTGTTAGGTAATACATAAGATGTAATGACTTTTACATAAGTTGTATATGGATATTACAGTTAATGTATTCAAGTTACTCAGAAGTACAAAAAAAATACCTTCGCAATGGAAAAAAATTTCAATATGGCGGCCAAATCATGAAATTCACCTTGAAAATAAAAACGTTCATAGAAGACAAGAATAAGTTCCAAGTTTCATGACAATCCCTCCACTGATAACAGATTTCAATATGGCGGCTAAGATGGCGGCGGAATCATGAAATTCAGTTTGGAAATAAGAATGATCATACGAGACAAGGGTAACTTCCAAGTTTCATGAAAATCGTTCCACTAATGAGAAATTTGGCGGCCAAGATGGCGGCGCAACCATGAAATCCAATCTGCTCATTGGCCACCCACGATGACCCAAGCTATGCATTGGAGAAAGTTACAGGGCTCTAGATTCATTGCCCGAGGAGGAGTTCAACTTCTTAGAAGTGTTTGTACAGGAAATCTTTGTTTTGTGATAATAATAATGATAACAATGTATGTATAAAAAAAAACGTAGGTGCGTGACCATAGTTACCCTCGAAGAGGTGTATTTTTCGTCCTCCCGCTCCGCTCCCTAACGGTTTGTATAATCTTGTTTCTCTTATTATCAATCTTATTATTATTATTATTATTATCAATAATATTCTCCACAAATGATTATGCGAATGTGACATCGTGACGGATTTTCTTACTCTACTCCATTCTGTTTTGTACAAGGTGTTCACGATAAAATTCACCCCCCCTCTAGGAGATTCCCCTTTGAGATATTTCAAAAAACTAAAAACTTTTTCCCAACAATTTTTCCCAGGGATCTTGAATCGATTGTCTAAAAGTTTTCAATTGGTACCGTATACAGGGTGTGACATGTAACTTTTTTATTTCAAATACAACACCCTATATTTTAATACGTCATTTGATGGAGCCTTTCTTTCTGATTACAAAAATATATAACATCAATGATTTACTTTGACAAGAAGCTGTCAAAAAAAATATAAAATAGGTAGTCAAATAAATCAAAAATTAAGAATTACGCGACACCCTGTATTAGGAACGAATTGGACCATTTTTCCATGCAGAGTTGAATTCCGCAGATAAAATTCTGCGAGAATAACTTTTTTTTAAAGAGAACTGTAGAAACCAAAGCCATCTTGCCGCGAAACAAAATTATGTGACTACCTATTTTATTATTTTTTCGACAACTTACTTGTCAAAATAAATCATAAGTGTCATATATATTTGTAATCAGAAAAAAAGGCTTAATCAAATAACGGAATAAAATACAGGGTGTTGCATTTAAAATAAGAAAGTTACATATCACACCCTGTATACGGTACCAATTAGAAACTTTTAGAGGATCGATTTAAGGTCCCTGGGAAAAATCGTGAAGAATAATTTTTCAGTTCTTCGAAATATCTTGAAGGGGAAACTACTGGAGGGGGGTGAATTTTATCGTGAACACCCTGTACATGTTAAGTTTGAAATCCACCCGGGATGATAGTGCACTCCACCAGTTATATTATGCGCAAGTGGAATCGAGGTTGACGTATGGGGTGGGCTTATGGGAGTCCTCCTCATGGGCCCGAGACGTTTTTATCGCGCAAAAGAAAATAATTCGTGTCATTGCGGGCGTTGGCCCCACTTATTCTTGCAGGGAGCTCTTCAAGCATTTTGGATTTTAACATTGCCTAGTATCTTGGTCCTTGATTTGTGTCTGTATGTTTTCGAGAACAGAGGCTCCATGTCTGTCGGTGGCGATCTCCACGGTTACGGCTCTAGATTCGGTGGGCAGTTACGGGCTCCATACCGGAGGCTTGGGCTCGGAATGATGGCACCCAACACTCTGGGTGTCAGACTTTTCAATAAGTTGCCTGAAAGCGTAACTAAGCTCACTTCAAAAAAACAGTTCAAAAGAAAAATCAAAGACCTTCTACTTAAAGAATCTCTATATAGCCTGGAGGACTTCTTCTCGCAAACGTTTTAATGTGTATAATGTTTTTAAAGATATCTTATTTCCTTATTTATTTATTTATGTATATATTTTAGTTTGACGTTTCTGATGTATACATATTTTTACACAGAATAAAAGATACTTACTTACTTACTTACTTACTTACTTACTTACTTACTTACTTACTAACTTACGATTTTCCCCGTTATATTACAGCTGAAAACTGTGTGCTGGCAGGCACAGCATGGCAATCTAATGATCTCCACAAAGTATAAGAATGTCGTTTGGAAAACTCGATCCGGTAATTATTTTAATTGAAAGAATATAAAATACATAGGTATTTACATAGGTATGTAGGTAGGTACCTCGTGAATGTGATTTGAGGTAACTACGTGGTTAACTAGAGTTCCTACGATATTATCTTCTTCAATCAAAATAAAGCCGTAGGTTGAATTGAAATATTGACAGAACTGATATGAGTATTTCCAGTTATGTGCTCGCCACCGTACTTATATTTAGAATGTCACATTTAATTGAGGTGAAATCAAACCATTCAAAAAATTAACGAAGAATAATGTCAAAAATCAATTTCCAAACATAAAAATTTGATTATCAAACCAGTATAATAACATCGCTATACAATCAGCTGACATCTAGAACATCAAGCAATTGTCCCAGCCTCAATTGTCGAAAATTCTTTTTTTCCTCTAGGCTTTAATCATCCATCCCTGCTTTCCTGCTTAATAGGTACAAGGTACCTGAACGTTGTGTCTACATTTGGGTGTGCGGAATATACCCAGGGCCGGGCCTGGCCTATTTGCCGCCTGCGTGCCACCGAAAAATTGCCGCCTCCCTCACCGGCAGTGCAGAGCCCCACCAAATGCAGGAATGGAAAGAATCCTTCGAAATTCAACTTTATTATTATATTACCGCCCCTATAACTTGCCGCCTGCCATACCCGCCTGATGCGCGCCGAAACGCACTGCACGCCTGCTAGGCCCGGCCCTGAATATACCTCCCTATCCCTATAATAAATCACATCCGCTTGAATCTATTCAAGCCAAGTCGAGAACCATTCCTGTCGGGCCAACAGTACGACAACACGAAGAGCAGTCCAGTGTCGGCGGTTAGTAAAAAAATAGAACCGAACGCGGCGAACGCCGCAACAGCTTATTCTCCAATAGGACTGTGTATCTTACGTGTTATCCGGGCCCATGCGCGTATAATTAGGCGCTTAATATGAAACTTCCAGACAAATAGCGTCTGTTAACACGTAACATGATCAGAAAAACTATCAATAATCGTTTGTGTAAGTGAAATTTTCAACTATTGATGCTCACTGTTTGTGAGTTGTGAGACTGATGTTATTTCAATCTTTTAAACATAAAAAACAATCATTTTGAAGGTGGAATAGGAAGGTACGCTTTCGGTTCTTACAAGAAAGAATGGAAATAAACACTGCGTCATGACAAGTATAGAAGCGAGAGTCGATACGATAACGAAAAAGGTTTAATTTTATTCCGTTTCCGCGAACACGTGGCGTAGAAGTTTTGGTCAGGGCCCTCTCCGAGTCTCCAGAGGCTAACTGAAAGCCTCTGGGGCCAAAGGTAGGTGAGCCGCGAGAGCCACTCTCATATGGTACGTTTCAGGCAATCCTTGCTACATGAATGTACTGCGGATTGCATAAGACTATCCGGCCCAGAAGCTAGGCAGAAGAACGGCAGAAGCCGTATTCGGGGTTGTGTGAACAAGTGAACAAGAAATATAAATTTCAATTACTTCCATATAATAATTTCCCAATTTTGAACTTTCATTCAGTATAGTGTCAGATTCCCTAACTAGAAGAGGACAAGGAAACATCTTCCAAAACAAATTGATTTTATGGTGACTATTTGAGGTGACAGTATATGTAATATAACGTATTATTGGTAACGGCGGCCATGCCAAATCTGACAACATCGCGATTAACAGACTGTGGATCATTTGCGATGTAAGCAAGAAACTTCCAATATTTTATTATTTTGTAAAAAAGAACTATACAAAATAGAAATTTGGCTTGCGAGTGGTTCTTCTTCACATTTTTAATAACTTTTTTGTATCTATCTGGAGAGTTAGTCATGAAATAGGCTGGTATTCCATAGAAAAGTCGATATTTGTCTGGATGTTTCAAATTTGGCACTAAATAGCGACAGTTGCGTCCATGTTGCATCTGCGCCGTCGGGTCAGGAGAACGCACTATTTCCTGGGACGACGCTGGTCACCCCAAGGTCAGACAAGACAACGTTACAGGCGTTCGTTACAACCACTGATGCTATGAACCAATTTCACTTCCATGTGTGGTTCTGCGTTAGTTGTGTGTTGTGATCCAGGCGCGAGAATAGAAGTTTCACTTCAAAAAATAATGCCCATTGGCCACCCTTGGGGACATCAGCTATCTATCAAATAAAGGTCTAAGGCTCTAGCTTCATTTCTCGAGGAGGAGTACAACTTCTTAATTTCTACACCGACAGACAGACAGACGGACGGACAGACAGACACACCGCCCATATAAGCGTCATTTTCTCACGAAAATGCGCTAAAAACAAGTAAAATAGTGTACTTCTAAGGCTCTAGCTTCATTTCTCGAGGAGGAGTACAACTTCTTAATTTCTACACCGACAGACAGACAGACGGACGGACAGACAGACACACCGCCCATATAAGCGTCATTTTCTCACGAAAATGCGCTAAAAACAAGTAAAATAGTGTACAACACTCGTGGTTGGTTACACAAGATGCTTTCGGACACTCAGCCTCACAGAACTCGGGCTGCGCCCTCGTTCTGCAAATTTCGGCTATTGTTGATCAAACAGTATAGGTAGTAGTAGGCTAGTAGGAGTATAATAGTAAGGATAGTTATGTGTTGATAATAATAATAAACTGAACGCCTTTTGTATTACTGTTATTTACTCTGAACAAATTACCACAATGCAAAAATTATTTGCGCTTTGCGCATCGTATTTTCACTAGTTTCAATATTTAATTCAAAGCAGCTGGAGGCTGGAGACATTGTAACGTCCCACGAAGTAACCGACATAGCTTAGCAGAGCCGTGGCGTGGCATGGATCTGTGGAGCGACTGCTCCAGGGCGCGATTTGTACAAGGGCGCCAAAATCCAAGCTTTTTGATCAAAATTCACTATCAGCACTGACAGCAAAGTGCCTACCTGGGTAAAATTGGGAAATTCTCGCGAGGCGCGTGTAGTTAGGTACCTATAGGTCAAGATTTCTAAGATCTAAGGAAAACTGATCTGCAAATTCACAATTAAAAAAAACGTGAGTGCGTGACCATAGTCACCCTCGGAAGAAGTGAAACTTCTATAGATATGAATCAATCAGCAAACAACGTTCGAAGAGGTGTTCTTTTCGTACTCCCGCTCCGCTCCCTCACGGTTTGTATCACCTTGTTTTTCTTATTATCAATCTTATTATTATTATTATTAGTCACTCAGAGGGCAGAGTACTTTCGACATGACTTTTTCACGATTAGACTTCTTTTATTTCTTTTCTCGCTGCGCTCGGCAGTGGAGAGCCCCACCAAATGCGGGAATGAAAAGAATCCTTCGAAATTCAACTTAATTATTATATTACCGCCCCTATGACTTGCCGCCTGTCGTACTCGCCTGCGCGCCGGAACGCACTGCACACGCCTGCTAGGCCCGGCCCTGAATATACATCCTTATCCCTATAATAAATCACATCCGCTCGAGTCTATTCAAGCCAAGTCGAGAGCCATTCTTGTCGGGCCAACAGTACGACAACACGAAGAGCAGTCCAGTGTCGGCGATTAGTAAAAAATAGAACCGAACGCGGTGAACGCTGCAACAGCTTATTCTTTCATTTCCTGGGACGACGCTGATCACCCCAAAGTCAGACAAGACAACGTTACAGCACATCGTTACAGGCGTTCGTTACAACCACTGATGCTATCAAGCAATTTCACTCCCATGTGTGGTTCTGCGTTAGTGGTGTGTTGTGATCTAGGCGCGAGAATAGAAGTTTCACTTCAAAAAAATGTAATAATAAAAAGTGTATGCTTAATTATTATCTACGAAAAAAAATTCGGTTTTCAGACGATGAAGTAAGTATTACTTTCTATGTACAAGAAACGCTTGAATACAAATTGAAAAACATACTTAAATCAGATGAATATCATGTTTCTATGAAAAGATGGATACCATCATACCTTCATACCATTATTGGTAAAAAAAATATTGATACGAGTGAAATTAGAAAAAATAAGTGAAAAGAAATATCATTATGAAAAATCATTATACAAAGTACCTAAAACAATTGAACAAAATGGGGAAAACAATCGAAATCAATTATTTTTCTATTATTATTATTAGCATTAATATTATTATTATCTAAAAAAATTTCGCTTCGCTCGCATTTTATTTTCGAATAGGGCGCCAAATGGCTTCTTTGCTCCAGGTGCTTCACTACCACGCCACGGCCCCTTAAGGGTAGATGGACTTCTGCGCAAATCAGAATCTGGACTCGAAATTTTTCTGAGGACCACCGTTTCCCGATATACACCGTAAACGTGATTTATTAGCTTGGCCGAAAATTCTCATTTGCAACATCTCACGTAGATTACCAGAAACGACTGAAATTTGGCAGCTTCATTCTACCACCAACGGTCTTTGTAGACCCCTATTAATTTATGAAAAAATTACAGGATCGTACTTGCTCAAAATTTGGAATTTCAAGTTTTTGTTGAAAAAATTATCCTGTATGAATTTTTTTTTCAAAATCTGATCTCATAATCAAAAACTGCTTGAAGAATTCTACAAATAGTTAAGTTTATTCAGCACTCTTCAGCAGATTCGAGAAAAAATTAGTAATCAAAATTTTTCAGGAATTCATGAGGTAAGTATATTTTCCGGAATCTCAATTCAATCAGTTCAAAGTCGAGTTCAAAGCTGTTCCATAGATATGAACAATATAAAGTTTTTATTTCAATTTGAAGCGAGAATAAATCTAGGACTGGACTCGATGTTTTCGGAAAATTGAAGAAAAACTTATGATTATGATTCCACAAAATTCGTCTGAATTTATTTTGGGTTCAATAGAACACCAAACTTTGAAAGGTGACTTTTTGGTGGAATATAGCGTTTCACTGATTCAAACTGAAATTCTTGAAAATATTCCTGAAAAATTTCAATTCGGTAATAATTTCTTTCATTTTTTCTTCGAATCAAATGAAGAGTGCCAAACAATTCAAGAATAGCTTTTTGTAGCATTTTCTATGTAGTTTTCAAATATGACATGAAGAGACTACAAAAAAGTATACAGGATAACTTTCTCAACAGAAACCCGAAAAACAAAATTTTGAGTAACGGTCATAGACAAGGACAAAAGTAGAAGAAGGAAGAACCACTGCGCATCCATTTCAGCCGATATCGCATGGGATCCGCCATTTTTAGGTCATAACGGCTTTTCCAAGGCGGCAATTTAAATGCGGGGAGTACGCGCGAGTCAAAATCATAGACAGACGTCAAAACAGATGACAGTCATGAGACCATTTGTAGGTTATACTTTGTAAACGAAACAAATAACTCAAGAATTTCTGCTCACGGCCTTGACTAATCCTCATACTCATAGTCAATACTTCACTCGATCTCCGACTTCGCATGTCTCAAGTCCTTGGGACAATTATAACAATTGTTGCCGTTGCCATAGTCGGATTGTGCTTAAATCGGAGACCGACTGTGAGTATGGGCCATAGACGTATGGGCATAAGGCCCACGACATGTGCTTAATTTGAGCTACAGAATAAAATTTCAAGAAAAATATTCAATGTTTTACTTGAGATAAAATAATACAAGTTTGGAAAGTGTTTGTTGAACATTACACTTAATCAGCTCTTCGCTTTACGTTTTTGCTAGATTGTGCACCTAATCTTATTTTCAAATAGCATCTTACGAGCACTTTCCATTAAGATAAAATTGTGGTGTTCCAAAATGTCATTGTCCAAAACGAGGTTCTGACTCGGGTCCTGGGAGTAGTGTGGAGAAAATTTTATTTACATTACTTCGAAATGCCTAGAACAAATCAGCAGCACTGAGCCTTTCTCATAAGACGTTTCCAAGTTATTCCTTCATCATTCCAATTGTCTCGAGCCACAATCGAAGCCCATCACCTCGTGGAAAACTAAAAACAAAACTTAGTTACCGGAGTGAAATTTGATTATTTAAATTCAACGTTACGTATGAAAGGATATCTTCTCAAATCTGGGTTCATCAATCGCTTGAGGTTCTTGCAAATTTCGATAGGTATAACAAGACTTCCTGTATTGATACATTTGCTAAGTTCGATCAGGTTCGATCAAACTTTATTACACAGGGAAAATCGCAAACGAACACTTCACACAGAGGCCTCGATATCTGTTTCACAGCTTCTAAGTGGAGATGAAACTGCGGACCCCATTCTCCATTTCTTGACAATAATTCATCAAGTACAATGCACTCGACAATGCAATATTTATGCAATGCATCCCAGGAATATAATATCCGGTCATAAAGTAGAATTCGTGGAAACGAACACTGAATAACACTCTACATTCAATTCTATTGTTATGTTTTACACAAAACCAAATATCGGCGCCGAGAAAAGTTCGATCACAACAAATCAGTCTAACCTAAAACTTCGTAGCTGTCATCAAGTACACTGTCAGTACTGTCACCCACCTGTCATAATTAAAATTGCCGCCAGGAAAAACCGTTATGTAATCAAAATGGCCGGCCTACAAATTACACAGCCGCGCAGGTATCTTGCCTCTTCTACTTTTGTCCTTGTCTATGGTAACGGTCTCCAGTACATCAGGGTAAAAACTGGGTAAATAAGCGAATTTTAAGGCCGATGGAATCAGGAACTGAGAAGCCAGGATAAATTTTGAAAGTGAGGTCTCGATGCTAAATGATTCAAGTTAATGAAGGGCGCGACAGAGAGAAATTGAGAAAACTCCAATTACTTTTGAAAAAAGTCACAACAATCCAAAAAATCCGAATAAGGGGTAACAGCTCACTAAACTTCCTCAAAGAAAAATTATAATGATATTCTAGTCACACACACACAATACTCAAGGGCGCGACAGCGGTAAATTTTGATAGAATTGAAATTTAGTGGATTTATAGCAAAAAAACGAATCCAGTTTGGGGGCTAAATATTTTAGAAAGGGCAACCTGTGGCAATTTCAATTTCAATTTCAAGAATCACGTCAGGTAGGGTTTTTGAACCAGTAGGCTAGCAACCCGGAAACAAAAGAAAGAAAATTAACATAATTTTTTGATGCCGTCAATTTGAAAAAAGTTTCATTGATTTCGGGCAGCTACGGTGCAATTAGTTTGCTGAAGGTGTTCTCACTGAGTGAGAAGTTTGTCGGAATAAGTCCGGTGAGTCTTTTGAAAGCTAAATGTCAAAATTATAAGTAGTAAAATTCGCTTCTATCTTAGACCGCAGCGTACAGACTACAGACCGCAGCGTATAGACGACAGCGTATAGGCCGCAGCGTATAGACCGCAACGTACCGACCTCATCGTACCCCTACGCAGTCCGGCGCTATAGGTACACTCGAGGGTACACTGAAAATATATTTGAGTGATTTCCTTTTCAACCAAATTGAATTCTCAATTCTTTTTTCATTGAATTCCTTATGATATCGTTTTGCTTTTGCATTTGATATTTTAAATTACTTTTATTTTTTACTTCTATTTCAATATATGGGTACCGGGAGGCTCTGCCAATACTTTCTAATTTAGAAATTAGGCCAAAAACATTCAGAAGGATGAGTTTGCGGGTTTTTTCTCTACAGCAACGTATACCTACGAACCGTGGAGCAGCATCTGTAATTCACCGAATCAAAATTGACACTCAATTTTTCAAATCTTCGAATTAAAATCTCGAAAATCAACATTTGTATTAGAAGCAATATTCAATTTGACTGAACTTGGGTGCGTGTTCATAATTTTTAAAGTTAGAAATGTAGGAATTTCCATTTTCACTGCCGATGTGTAAATCTGTTTCTTATTTCATTGTTGATGTTACAATGTTGATATTAAAAAATACTTTGGCGTTCCATAAACCGGTGTAGCTATTCTAATCGCCAAAAATATAAAATTCCGAACTATCTCAAATAATTTCCGTGAAGAAATCCAAGTTTGTGCCGTACAAGTGTTAAATACTGAGGACAAAATCACATTTCTTTCTGTGTATAGACCTCCAAACATCCAAACTACTAGACAGGATTGGCATAATATCTTTCTCAACGCCCCGCACCCAGCGGTGATAGGGGGAGATTTCAACGCCCATAACATGATGTGGGGTTCGCATGGATCCGATTATTATTATTATTTCGTATGGATTCAGTACATTACACAATGAAGAAAGAAAAATGTATAAAAAATATAAATAAATGATGGGTAAATTGGTGAAAAATCAAAGTTGAATGTCAAGATTTTCCAGCCATAGAAGTGCCTCCGGTGTCAGAGTAAGGAATTCTGTCGCTGGACCTGGATATAATCTTGTCGGACATTGACTCACTATGTGGTCCACCGTTTGAAATTCAGCTCCACAGTCGCAGCGGGGGCTGTTGGTCATGCCCCACTGGAACAGTGAGCTGGCACATCTTCCGCAGCTTGTTCTGACTCGATTTAGTCTAGACCATAATTTCCTTGGTAGTTCAAAACCATCCATAGCAATGGTTGGGTCAGGAGGAGGGATGCCTCTAGTGGGTTTGTGTGCATTCCATTCGGTTACCCATTCCGTGTTTACATTGAAGTCATTGAGTCTTAAAGCAGTTCCTATCGCTGGTTTTCTAGATTTTAATCTCAATTGTTGGAGGACTGGAACATCTTGGTGTATATGTAGTTCTTCATTACTCTCGATTTTGGCGTATTCGGTTTGAAGCATTTTCATGCGTCGTAAATTAGGCGGAACTATATTCGCTAGAACAGGAAGCCATTGTGTTGGAGTAGGCTTGAGCGTGCTTGTTATGATTCGCATAGTGGTATTTAGCTCCACGTCAACAGATGTTATATGGCTGCTGTTCAGCCAGGTTGAACAGCAGTATTCAGCGGTCGGTAAGACCAGTCCTAGAGCTGCAACTTGAAGAGTTGAGGCAGACGCTCCCCAGGATGTGCCAGTCAACTTCTGCAGTAAATTATTCCGGGATCTCAGTTTGGCAGCGGTTTTGTCGAGGTGTTTCTTGAATGTGAGTGTTCTGTCCAGCGTAACGCCAAGATAAGTAGGGTTCTGGTTGAAACGTAGTGGAGTTCCGTTAAAGTTTACCGAGAGCTGATGGTTGGCCATTAGATTATTTAGGTGAAAGCAGGATACCTCGGTTTTCGATTCACTGGGACATAACCGCCATTTCTTGAAGTACAAGTTTAATGATGTTAGGTCCGTTGCTAGAGTTTGTTCAGCCTCTACAAAACTTTTGTCTTGTGTTGCGATGACAATATCATCAGCATATATAAATTTTCTGCATTTGGTTCTCGGTATATCTGCCGTGTACAGATTGAACAGTAAGGGGGCAAGTACAGATCCCTGAGGTAGTCCATTGTTTAAGATTCCATTTTTACTGATTTTTCCATTCAATTGTACACGAAATATACGGTCGCTCATAATGTTGTTGATCAAGCGGGAGATTTTCTTACACGGAATAACTTTTCTCAATTTGAAGATAAGGCCCTTTTTCCATACCGTGTCGTATGCTGCTGTGAGGTCAATAAAATCAGTTGCAGTTTTCTTCTGTTTTTCAAAACCGGCTTCGATGAAGGTCGCTAGTGATAGGACTTGATCACCACAGCTTCTTCTCGGGCGAAATCCAGCTTGTTCTATAGGGGTTATCTCGTCAATAGCAGGTTGAATCCTATTATAGATGACACGTTCAAGTAATTTATAGCAGCAACTTAGTAGAGCTATAGGTCTGTAACTTTCCGGTAAGTGGTTTGGTTTCCCAGGCTTAAGTACCGCTATAATATTTGCCTTTTTGAAAGTGGTAGGAAGTTCTCCCGTCTCAATGATTTTCGAGAAGAGTTTCGCCAACCATTGTTTGGTCTTCGATCCAAAATGTATGATGAATTCGGGATAAATTCCGTCAATTCCAGCAGCTTTACCACGTTTAATAAATCCTATAGCCGTTGTTATTTCCTCTTCAGTACATGGTCGTGCGAACAGTGAAACTTCTGGTAGTGTGCGTTTGGAAATTCGCATTGCTCTTTTGATTCTTTTCGTAAACTGTTTGTCTGCTGGTGCTCTGGACATTGAAATTATGCGTTGAGCAATTTTGTTTGGGTTGATGTCTGATTTTTGTTTTCTAATGTCGCTTGCACCGCCTAATTTCCGTAGAGTTGTCCACGACTTTCGACTAGACCTAGTAAAATTCATTCCTTCAACCATTTCATTCCATTTATCCCTACGAGCGTTGTCCAAAGAGTGGAGAAGTTCATTGGCTATTTCTGGGTCTCCGGATTCTTCATATTGTCTTAGCAAATTTTCACATCCGACATTCCATCCTGGGATGTACCTATTGTTTACGATAACCGCGAGGTATATGTTTCTTTCCAACACATTTGACCAAATTAGAAAAACGGTCGTACTGTTTCGGTGTAGGTGGAATCCATCGGATGCTATCATCCAGATCTTTTTGAAATTTGCCCCATTGGGCTCTGTTGAAATTCCATCTAGGCCGAGGTAATGAATGTATGATTGGAATAGTTATGCCTGATTCGATAATGACTGGTCTGTGTTGACTGTGTGGAAAATGATGCAATACCTTCCTTTGTATTGGTAATGCTTGCTGTCTGTAATCATGGGACACAAAACATAAATCTGGGTTATAGCCATGTTGCCACCTCGCTGAAAAGAAAGTATCAGAGTCTTTAGCATCGAAAACCAGGTGTAAATTATTGGTTTCTGCCCAATTTGACAACGTTTCACCATTTTCATCATTCAGTCTGTATTTCCATAAATTATGATGGCTGTTGAAGTCACCCAAGTAGATACATGGATGTTGATGGGTCGCAAGTACATTGGCTGGCCATGGTGTATTCGGGGGTTTATAAACGTTGGATATAGTCGTATCTCCAATCTTTATGTTAACTACAAATATATCATCCAGGCTGCTCTCCTCAAGTAAATGAACATTCTCGATTTCGTTCCTTGCGAAAGATGCTGTGCCATAGTGTTCATTGTAGGTAAGTGGCTCCCACGAGAGCATATCCTGTCAGTTTGACACGTTTCAGAAGGTCTTCTATTGTGCCAGCGTGTGTTTCCTGGAGTAGAACTACGTCGATTTCATGTTCCTCTAAGATTCTTGTAAGGTATTCTGTTTTCGATACACTGATGCCCTCGATGTTAAGCTGTAGGATCCTTAGTAGTGGTCCAAGTTTTTTTTTCGTTCCATTTTGACTGTTAGGTACCATCAAAAAGTCTTTTCGTTGATTTGATTAATGTGCAATGTTCGTCAGGAGGCAATGAAGCAGTCTGACGTCCAAATGTGTTAGCCCTTCACAAGGTGCACCTCAGGGGCGAGCTAACTTTGCACCCGTCATGTATCACGTAAAGTCACGATGACACATAGTAATGGCATGATACTAGCCTAATGGATCCGATAATACTGGCGATCAAATAATAGAAGTTCTTAATGATTGTGATTTCCCACTAAACTCTCCCCTTTTGGTCAGCGAAGGTCTGCAGTTGATATTTCACTGGTGTCCGATTGTATCTCAGCTAAAATAGTGTTACGATATTTCGCGTACGGGTTCGAATATAATTGAGAAGATTGTTTCAAACAACACACTGTTTATTTCTGCGTACTACTACAATAAATACACCAACAAATATCCACTTGGAATTATTTCGCAGGTACTTCGCTTGTTTCGCACTTGTTCGCTTCCAAATTCACTACTACTGCGAGCTCCCGGCTGACGCCTTATATAAGGCCTCCGAATAATGTTCCCGAAGTTTCTGTCTGCTTCCAGCAAATTCCATGAGGGTCTGGCATATGCGGTTTCTAGATCATTCCCGAATAATCGCACGCGTTACCCGTATGCTTTCCATGTGTTCTGGAATCTGCGCCTCCGCCAAAGTGGACTGATGTGCCTTGATCGAACGTTCAAGTCTCCATTGGGTTCACATACAAGAACGCTCTGGAATGCACGAGATCGCTCCAGACTTCTACACTGCGATCTAATGGTGGAAAGATCGAGAAACATCGAGTGTTTACCTATATGTACAAGATCGCCGCTCGTAACAATAGACTGGAATATTAAACCTGAAACACTCGGTTCCGATCATTTTGCAATCAACTTCACAATTCAGTCAAATTTGGAGGTGTTATGTCCGGTTCAACCTAGGCTCAGGTGGAACTGCAAAATAGGGAATTGGTTACGGTATTACGAACTTACAAGTCAGAGTTTCAGTGAAGACTCTTTGCCTCATTTCAACTCCGCACAGGAGAAACTGGATTATTTTCGGCACTCAGTTGATGAGGCGGCAGAAGTCGCCATTCCGAAAAACAAGCCATATAAAATATGGAGAAGATCACCAGCTCCGTGGTGGGATCGTGAATGCGATGAGGCCGTTAACACAAGAAACAGGCTTTGAAAAGTTATCAAAACAACAGCACGTTAGAAAATTATTTGAATTGTAAAAGGGAAATGGCAAAAACCAAACAACTATTGAAGAGAAAAGCAAAAACTTGTTGGCAAAATTTTTGCTCAAAGCTCCATAGCTCCACTCCGTCGGCGGAGTTATGGAAACAAGCGAGGTTGATGAAAAGAATTCCCCTACAATCCAATAAACCAACTAGTGATGATTCGGCTTGGGCCGAAGAGTTACTAACAAACATTACACCTTACTCGGCTGAATTGCGTCTTCCTGATGGGACATCAAGTGAAAATTTAAATGTAAATGAGGGCTTTAACTCCTGGTTACAACCATTCCAGTATCATGAGCTGGAAAGGGCAATAAAACTTTCACCAAACACATCACCAGGTCTCGATGACATCAGATACCCTATGCTGCAGCATCTTCCCGCGGAGGGCAAAAAGTTCCTTCTGAGTACTTTCAATAACATCTGGGTTCGAGGTGGAAACATAGTCTCATGGAAAGAAGTGGTCGTAGTACCACTACTTAAACCACATAAAGATCCGCAACTGGCTTCTTCATATCGCCCAATCTCTCTACTATCATGCATTTATAAAATGTTCGAAAGGTTGATAAAAGGTAGACTGGATTGGTGGCTGTATAAGAAGAAATTGATCCCACAGAACCAATTTGGATTTCGAAAAGGAATGGGCACTTCGAATGCAATTGCCAGAATAGTAACTGACATACAGTTGTGCCATACAAAAAACAATTACTTGTGCGCTGCGTTTTTGGACATTGAAGGCGCTTACAACTTGGTCGTTCCTTACATTTTAGTGCAGTAAAGATAGTCAAAAAAGACCCCAAACCTTGAAAAAATTAATTCATGAAATTTTATAGCAGATATCGATTCAGAATTTCATTCTTCACCACATACTCAAAATCCCCGAAAATCCCAGTTGAGCATTCTTCTTGCGGCGCTGTCAAAGTATATCATGTTTGCTGCAACTAGTCTGAAAAGAGTATTCTTGTTTTTGTCACACTAGAGCTACATTGTTGGCTTAGAACTGTTGGTATATACTGCAGAGCATGACCAGACCTTCGTTAGACCCTCCAACTTGTATTCCCCGAAAAAAAAAACACGGAAGTCGCTTTAATTTCCATTTAACAGTGTTGATTAAGTATAATCCGAGGGTTAGTAACCAAGTTTATAACAATCTGTTTGATGTGTGATAGAGACATGAAATTTGGTATGAGTGGTCTTCATGGTCTTCTTTCCAAATGTAAACATGACGCCTCGCCATATTTTGGTTGGGGGGGCCTAGGGACCCCCTTAAAAATTTGAAGTCTCAGGAACTCTCACAAACCACCGGTAAATATCGTCACACATTTCAAAAAGTAATCATTTGACTCTACACCAAATCTTGACAAGAGTTACAACAATTGTCGCCATGTACGCATTGTTCTTCGTGTTGAAAAAAAATTTCTTCGGAGTGTCAAAAAAAAACACAGTTTTTAATTATTTTTTTGAACTAAGAAACGGTGAGTTGATCTGCTGTGTATCATTATTCACCAATTTGTATTTGTCAAAGTTATTCATAAAGTCTGTTTTTTGATATTGTCATTCTAGGGATGACAGCTCCCGAAGAAATGAGCCAATTCAAGTGTGAAGTTCAACAGCGTTTTTTAATTGTTCCCAATCAATATGATCGACAATTTATGAATGGATGGATAGCTGGAACTGTTCTGTAACCTAATTTTATATGACTACACGCGGAACCAAGCGCGAAAGCATAGGGAAATTTTTTTTTCGCGTCGCTCACCATCATAAAATTTGTGCCCCTAGGGTGTGTTGAAAATATTTCTATACCGTGTATTCACTCAAACTGAGTGCTTTGAAGTATTCCACGCCTCAATTCTCATTCTTCGTGCCTTCTACTTGATAACTGTAGATCGTATCGACGTTTGTCTATACTGTTTAGTCTGTATTTGCTGTTGTTTCGCCAAAGTAGCATGAAATTTGGTGCAATTCTAACAGTGATAGGTGGCGGTTAAAAAAAATTTCTTCGGGGCTTTCCCGCATCACTCCTCATCTAGTTATACTCAATAAAATCATAAAACAGTTGAAGCTATCCACCCAATAGTAAATTGTCATCTATATCAATTGGTAACATTGAAAAAAACGCTGCTGAACTAAGCACTTGAATTGGCTGGTTTCATCTGGAATTGTTGCTTCTAGATGTCAATATAAAGAAATGGACTTCATCAATGGCTTCAGCAGATAAGAATTAGTGGATAATGATATGCGGAAGATGAATTTATTCCTCTATTATATGAAAAAATTATAAAAACTCGATTTTTTTTGACATTCCGAAGATTTTTTTTTCAATATGAAGAACAGTGCGTACATGATGACAACTGGTGTGTCTCTTGTTGAGATTTAACGTAGAGTCGAACGATCACTTTTTGAGATGCGTGACAATTATTTTAATGGTGGTTTGCATGAGTTTCTGCAACTTCAATTTTCAAGGGGGTCCCTAAGCCCCCCTAGCCAAAATATGGCAAGACGCCATGTCTACATTTGAAAAGGGGACCATGAAGACCATTCATAACAAATTTCATGCCTCTATCACAAAAAGAACAGATTTTACTAAATTTGGTCACCAATCCCCGAACTACACTTGATCACCACTGGTAATTGCAGATTAAAGTGAGTTACGTGTTTTCTTTTGCGGGAAATAGGATTTCAGCGGTTCAGATGACGTTCTGGTCATGCCCTGGAGTATATACCAACAGCTCTGAGCTAACGATATAGCTCCAATGTGGCAAAAGCGAGGATACAATTTTCGGACTTGCTGCAGCAAACATGATATACTTTGACAGCGCCGCAAGAAAAATGCTCAAATGGGATTTTCGGGGATTTTGAGTACATGATAGAGGATGGAATTCTGAATCGATAACAACTTTAAAATTTCATGAATTAATTTTTTCAACCCCAAAACCTATCTTTACTGCACTATTTTATTAGATAAGCTACGCAATATAATAGGTATTCGCCTACAGGTACAGGGGCGACCCGAAAATCGACGGCCAAATGCGATGAAAACAGCTTGGAGGCATGTTGTGCGATCGCAGAGTGTTGCAGCATGTTCGTCAACGCGTACCTACACACACACACCTGAATGTGTTGCAGTATCTGTTGCATGTTGCATTACACGTTGCATTGCACGTTGCATTGCACGTTGCATTGCACGTTGCATTGCACGTTGCATTGCACGTTGCATTACACGTTGCAGATACAGCGCGCTGATGAGTACCCGCCTTTTGATTTGCCTAGAGCATCAGTTACAAGTATCACGCGGCTTCGGCTGGGGCACGGTTCGTACCCAGCTCATCTAAATCGAATCGGTGGGGTGCAGTCGGACAGGTGCGACGTTTGCTTAGTTCGATGCGACCTCAACCATTTATTCTTGGGTTGTGAAAAATATACTGGTGAAACGGAAGCCCTGATGAAGGCTCGGATGAAGGACCTAGCATCTTTGAAAGAGATACAGTTTCCGCTCAATTTGGAAGGGGTCCTCAACACTGGGAGTGTGGAGGCCTACATGTCCCTAATCTAATTTTTAAATAGTACTTCGCTCAACATCTGAGTCACAACCTGGAGAAGGTTTATATTATAATATCTCATATTACCTATACCTACACGCAATGGATCGACCAAACAAACATGAACCGCTGCAACAGTACGACTGACCGACTCTGTTCAGAGAAACAATGTATAAAAATAGCATTGAAGTCAGTTGAGCTGATTTTGTTTTGTTTTGGCTTAGTTGAATAAGAAGGAAAAAACAAGTAGTGGCTAAAGTAAGAAATCCAAAAGCCAAAAAAAAAAACATGGGTGCGTGACCATAGTCACCCTCGGAAGAAGTGAAACTTCTATCGGTATGAATGAATCAGCAAACAACGTTCGAAGAAATGTTTTTTTCGTACTCTCGCTCCGGCGCTCTCTAACGATTTGTATCTTTTTGTTTTTAGTTTTTTGCTTTTTTTTATGAGTTTTTTATTATGAGTCGTTTCTAATGGCAGATATACTTACGACTTACGACACGATTGTCGCTACGCTCGGCGCTTAAACTTCCGCACTCCGTCACATAAAATCTCACTTATACCCCTAATACAATAAATATCTATTTTCATCAATAATATTCTCCACAATAAGTATAACTAATATAATACAGGGTGTTTCAGAGATGATAGCAAAAAATTTAACTGTGAGTAGATCTTGTCAAAATATGACGAAAACCTATATACCATTTTGCAAATTTCGGCCTAATGACGAAGATACAGCCCTCCAAAGTTCACTTTTTTTGGATTTCAAAAATTTGTAACTCAGGAACGTTTCGACAAATTTAGCTCTAATTTAGCATAAGCTGGTTTGTCATGATCAATCTATCAATATCTATCTATCTATCAACCTGCCTTTGGAAAGAATACAATTAGTGGCGTAGAAGTTATGAGGGGTCACCTTGAGTCAACTTTTCTTCGGATGCTTCTAAATTATTGACCCTTATAACTGCTACACCACTGGTTGGATTCTTTTCAAATTTGGCAGGTTGATAGATAATGATGACAAACCAGCTTTTGCAGAATTAAAGCTGAATTTATTAAAACGTTCCTGAGTTACAAGTTTTTGAAATCCGAAAAAAGTGAATTTTGGAGTGCTGGTAAAATGGTATATAGGTTTTCGTCATACTTTGACGAGATCTACCCACAGTTTAATTTTTTGCTATCATCCCTGAAACACCCTCTATAATGTATTATCATTATCATTATTATAATTTAATTTCTTATTTCATCTTCTTGCGGTGCCGGTGAGCCGACGAGGTTCGTTCGTCCATACACATAATTATGCGAATGTGACGGATTTTCTTACTGTACGATTGTCTCCCGTCCCGTTATATAAGCACGGTGGAAACTGTGTCTGGCAGGCCACAATTTTTTCGAAATTGAGTGTAATATTTATTTTTTACGATTGGATGTTGGAGAAAATGCTAATAGAATAGGTAATGTAAGTGTCATCCATTTAAACGTCTCTTATGTACTAGGTAATTGCAAATTGGTGAAGAATGTTCACCAATTACAATGGTACTAACGCATGTCTCCTGCGTTTTTAAAAAAATCTCACGTTCCAAGGTCAAGCTATGATTTTTTCAAGTATTTTTACTCGGAGGGCGGTTTCATCCCCTTCGGGTGCCGAGCAAGTAGCGGCTAGGGTGCAGGGCGATGGAGGTGGTACTAACGCATGTCTTCTGCGTTAAAAAAAAAACACGTTCCAAGGTCAAGCTATGATTTTTCTAAGTATTAAGACTCGGGGGGCGGTTTCATCTCCTTGTGATTTTTTTCAAGTTTTGGAGGTGGTTCCTGCCTGCTTCGTTAGGGATAGTAATGAAATGCGAGTGAAGTGTTGTTGGTAAATTCTGAAGAAAAATTGCAGCCGCTGATTCTTTTATGTTGAGAGTTCAATGTTCGCCGCTGATTTTCCAGTTCCACTTCGCTTCGGCGGCTCCAGCCGCTAGCCGCTGATTTGCCACCTTTTCAATCACTGTGGGTTGGACTAGAGTTCGGGTGAACTCGCCAAATCAGCGGCTGGAGTATTGGCGGCTAGGTTCACGGAGGTCGCCACGCAATGGTCACAATGATAACTTTTAGCCAAGTCGAGAACCATTCCTGTCGGGTCACCAGCACAACAGCCCTGCGCAACACCAAGTAGAGGAGTCCAGTGTCGGCGACAGGTTGGCGATACGCATCACGAAAATAAATTAATCATTTTCGGTTGTAATTGACACTTCCATTGAGTTAGAATTCATCGATAAAATTAAATTTCAGTTTATGATGGAAGCTGTTGTCCTTAAAACACAATGCAAGCGGTAAAAGAATACTAACTGTAAAGAATAGAATCGAACGCGGCAACAGCTTACTCCCATTTTCTCGGACAAGACACTGGTCACCCCAAGGGCCTGACACTTACTACGTTTCCATGGAGAATTGAAATCGATTTGAAAACGGTATCGGGATTGAATACGGAAGTGTTCACATGAGTGGTTCGAACTCGGTATTCAAATCGATTTGAATTCTGTTTACATATCTGTCATGTAAGTCTAACCCTAACCTAAAACTATCCCAACCTAACGTATCAAAGAAAGTGCAAATACTCTGCAAACTATGCAAGTGTGCAGAAGGCAGAAGTGCAGACAACAGGTGCAAGTATGAATGCGACCCTCGATGCGACCAGAACAGCGGTTTTACTCATTGCTATGTGTCAGTTTCTGTTTGTTGATGTTTCGATCCAATCCGATTGGGTTTCCATGAGTAATTTCGATCCGATCCCGATACGATCCCAGAATTTCCCGAATCGACCTTGAAACTCAAATCGATTTGGATACAGTTCTGCAAGTGTTTACATGCAGTTTTCAATCCCGATACCGTTTTCAAATCGATTTCAATTCTCCATGGAAACGTAGTAACTATAACGTTACACCTCCGCGTTACACACCCTCGTTACATGTACCGCGGATTCACTCCCATGTGTGGTTCTGCGTTAGTTGTGTGTTGTGATCTAGGCGCGAGAATAGAAGTTTCACTTCAAAAAACATCACTACAAGATGTACGGGATTATATATTGGAGAGGTGCGATGTTTCCCGGGAAGAAAACCCACAACTTAATAATTTCCAAACAAGTTTTATGACACATATAATCTACGATACATTATACTACTCGGGATTATATTTAGAGAACAATTTAAACTTTCTTTGTCTCGTATGATCTTTTTTTTTCAAGCCAAATTTCATGATTCCGCCACCATCTTGGCCGCCACATTGAAATCTCTTATATGTGGAAGGATTTTCATGAAACTTGAAAGTTACCCTTGTCTCGGATGATCATTCTTATTTTCAAACTGAGTTTCATGATTCCGCCGCCATCTTGGCCGCCATATTGAAATATCTGGAACGATTTTCATTAAACTTGGAACTTACCCTTGTCTAGGATCATTCTGATTTTCAAGCCGAATTTCATTATTCTGCCGAAATTTGGACCGTCATATTGAAATTGTTTGCCCCTCGGTTTGCCCAAATAACGGTAGAGTAGAACCCTAGTTACTTAACATCTTGCGTTCACTAATCGCTTTGTTATTGTTTGCCATCACAAAAACTATCGATTTGACCGTTTCTGTCTCGTGATGAAATTACTTGGAAATTCATGTCGCTATCCGGCGTACTATAATGGGTATACGACCGTGCTCCGTAGCAGGTAGAACGTTGGGTAGAAGAACCAACGGGGGTCAGGGGATACTACTAATGTATGGTTATTCACAGCGTCGGACTGGCAAATTTTGGCCTACCGGGCAAAGAATAGAAGTGGCCTTAAGGCTAAAGGGGACGATAAAATAATGTGTTTCTGAGACGCGAGATGGCGCGGAAACTATTAACATTCTCAGAATTCACTCAATAGACCGATTTTGAAAATTCAAACGTTATTATTTTTAGAATATATAATTATTTGATGCTGAAGTCAAAAATTTCGATTTTTGTATTTTTTGGAAACATTTTTTTGATTTTCTCAAATTTTCAACTTGTTTTTTGAAAATTCCAGGTAGTCATTTTATTCTGTGGTGAATATTGTATAATAATCTTTTTTCAAAATTCAAATATCATCAATAGTATCGACCGAAATCTATTTTGAATATTTCCCTTTGAAGTTCACCGCGTGCCGCCCACCTGCAAGCGCGAGCGGTTCCTGTCCGGTATCATCATACATTATTTATAGTCCGCAAGAAATAAGACCTGTCGATTTTTGTTGGAATCAAATTCTGGAAACATTCGAAAATTCAAAAAAAAGTTCACCCATACACCAACGGTACACCCTGGTGCAAGTACAACAACCTTATCTCAGCAGTCTGTTGCCCATTGGGAGCAGCCAATTTCAATCTTTGATTTCAATGAAAATTTAGAACAGGCATTGAACCCAGTAACTGGAAGCTATGGGAAGATAAAAAGTGGTCGATCCCAGCGTAAATATCCCATAGCGGCCTTACCGTTCAAGATAGAAAAAAAGAATGGTGCTATTCTGTAAAAAATAACATTCCATAAACGCTTTGTTATGTAACAATCCGTGTCGGCAATTGGCTGTTGCCTGAGTAATCACAACGTAACAGAGCCTTTATGGAATGTAATTTTTTAGAGAATCGCACCATAAAAAAAAAAGTTGTATGGTTTGATTAGAACTGAACTTAACGGAATAAAGTTGAACAATGAGGCCTGTTTGTGGACCCGACGACCCATGGATATCTTGCGGAATCGCCAGACGGGCTCCTTCCTCATCAGAATGGTACTATCATCAGGGTGAAATGTCCTATTGGATTTGAAAGTAATCAATTAAATTTATTATTGATGATTTTAGCTCTAAAATATGTACATATTGCCCGAAGTCGGCAAAACAAAAGACCATGCAAGAAGCTATACAGACCAATCAAAAATTTTGTTTGGAGAGAAATTCTCAGCTTAAACGGACACACAATCACTATTTTCAAGTACAAGGACATAGTGCACTGGCAAAATAATAACAAAATTGACTTCAATATCAAAATTCTATTGCCTGAGATCATCGATCTGCGAGCTTGTAGGAGCATGCCCACTCGAGAATGTTTAAATGCCATGACTTTTTCCCCATCAACGTTTCTTACTAGCCACTTTTCGACACTCAAACGCGTATCGTACTACGATACGTAATACGAATTTTATACGAAACAAGAGTGCATTCTAATGGAACGATTTCAACAAAAATCAAATGAGCTGAGGTCATTCATGAAGATAACCACACAGACAGCCAGGCACACAAACAAACAGACAGATATCCACACAGGAGTCAAACGGACGGACGGACAGACAGACAGACATACTTCAGACGGAGTAGGAGTAGTAGTAGTAGTTCTTTGCAGTTTTGTTATTGCTCCCAGTGTATATAGTTTTTAATACATTTGTGCACTTGCAGTCTATTGTTTTGCAATTGCAATATGATTTTACAATGTTTGTCCCTTTTTAATTGGATATAAGTATCTTGGAGTATCAGTAGATTCTAGATCTAGATAGTCTGATCTCGTGAGATAAATGATCAACTTGAAAAAAAATATTACAATTTCAGAAATCGTAGCAACGAAATATATCGGCGTAATACCACGATGTCACAAATCATTACTACTGCTCTATTTACATCGCCTATTTCTCAGAAAACATCATAACACCATGTGTGCAGAAAGTGATCACTACCTTTATCGTGAATGACTCATCGCGGAGAACAGCTGCAGCGGGCGGCAAATATCAAAGAGAGATTTTCAAAATGTGTTTCGGAGGGCACCATTTGTGCTACAAAATTCTAAAAACGGATTAATGTTTGATATTTCCAGTACTTCAAAATGACTACCTGCGATTTTTAAAAAAATCGAAATTAATTTGTGAAATTGAAAAAAAGAATTGAAAAAAAATTTTGGATTTTTTTTTTGACTAGTGCATCAAATAGAATTGAAATCTCAGTATAACCCTTTTTTCAGATCTGAAATTGGACTAATGATTTTCCCAAAAACATTTTATTACTTTTGATGTATTTTCTCTCTGTCGCACACTTGGTACTCAATTTCAGTCCCCTTTAGCCTTAAACTCGAAGGGGGAGCCAAAGAGGCAGGCCTCCCGTTTAGCGCCGCAGGCGACTTTTTTTGATGGTAATATTAATAATAATGCTAATAACAAAAAACTTATGCTTAAAATACACTACGAAAAAGAAAACAACGGAGGAAAGAAAAATCTTTATTGTTGTTACATATTTCGCATACGGGTTCGAATATAATTGAGACAATCGTAAAAACACACTGTTTATTACTGCGTAATACAATAAATACACGCCAACAATTACATTTTTACTCGAGAATATCGCTGTGATTACTATGCGCTTTTAATCCGCTCGCTACCACTTCGCATCCCATTCCATAACTGCTCGTGAGGCGACAATTAATGCCTTATATAGGTCTGACTGATTCATCTCGAATGTTCCATGCATTCTCCAGCAATCTCCACAGTGACCCGACATACGGTTTCTATAAGACTCCCGAAAAATCTTGCACATTACCCGTATAATTCTGCCGTGCTCTAGAACCGGCGCCTCCGCCAAAATGGACAGATGTAGCTTGACCCACTGCTGAAGTCCCCATACAGTTGTACGGGAAAAAGCCTACACGCGCGCTCCGGAACACACCAGAACGCTCCGCACTAGTACACTGCGATCTAACGGGAAGAGTCTAGAAAGATCGCGTGTTATCCAGAATTGCCGCTTATAACATTATTCTAACATTAGTCCAGGAATTACAGAAATAATAGCGAACAAAAATGAAACCCAGTCACATTTTTACATACAGGGTGTTTCAGGGATGATAGCAAAAAATTAACTGTGTGCAGATCTCCTCAAAATATGACGAAAACCTATATACCATTTTGCAAAGTTCAGCTTTATGATGAAGATACAGCCCTCCAAAGTTCACCTTTTCTCTTTTTCAAAAATTCGTAACCCAGGAACGTTTCAACAAATTTAGATTTTATTCAGCAAAAGCTGGTTTGTCATAATTATCTATCAACCTGCCAAATTTGGGAAGAATCCAGCCAGTGGTGTAGGACTTATGAGGGTCAATAATTTAGAAGCATCCGAAGAAAAGTTGACTTAAGGTGACCTCTCATAACTTCTACGCCACTGATTAGATTATTTCCAAATTTGGCAGGTTGATAGATGATTATGACAAACCAGCTTCTGCTGAATTAAAGCTAAATTTGTCGAAACGTTCTTGAGTTGAAAATTTTTGAAATCTGAAAAAAGTGAACTTTGGAGGGCTGTATTTTTGTCATTAGGCCGAACTTTGCAAAATGATTCATAGGTTTTCATCATATTTTGACGAGATCTACACACCGTTTAATTTTTGCTATCATCCCTGAAACACCCTGTATAAGCTCATTAACAGTTTTGATTTCAAAGGTACTGATCTACTTACTTGCGAATTTGTCGATGATTTCTGCATGTGGCTAAAGATGTAAATTCTACATAGACGGTAAAGAAAGAGCACGACTAGATGACAGATAAAACAAACCAACGGCGGGAGCAGCGAGAGCCTCACACATACAATCTTGTCATTCCACGACTAGCGACTACTAAGCAATAATAAATGCATGATAAATGTACAAACAAAAGTGGACCAGACTTTGATACAAAATTAAAAATTTGGATAGAAAAAAAAACATCAAAGTGCAATTTTTTTCCAAATGTGGACAATTTGGCCTCCAAACTGGGGATTGGCCTACCGGGCATTTGCCCGGTTGCCCGGTGGACCAGTCCGACACTGGTTATTCACACTAGGTATATGATTTACACAGACATTTGTTTTGCTTCTCCTATTTATTCCTCGATTTATCTTCTTGTGATTTATCTGATATGAATGTACACAGGTTGATCACGCGAGAATTCCCTCCCATGCTTGAGGTTTCCCCATTGAGATAATTTGAAAAGAAAAACATTTCCCATTTTTTGAGAAAGTGCGCTAAAAACCAATCTCAAAACTCAACTTTGGAAGCCTCTATACGTACGTGACCACCATATAAAGTTGACCAATGATTTTTGTCATTTGGCCGCCATCTTTGATCCGTAATTTTGAATTTCTCTGAAAAAGGTCCGATTTGAGTAAAATTTGCAGGCGATGTGAACTTCACAAGGATACATCCAATTTTTGACAATTGATGCTCCGCCGCCATCTTGTACTCTCCATATAAAACATTTTTCAAAATGATAGAACTAGGAGATATATGCCTCAACGAAAAGAGAGATCGATGTGGTGCACATGCCAATCAAATGCGTACGTGTCCACCATATAAATTTGACCAATGATTTTTGTCACTTGTCCGCCATTTTGAATTTCTCTGAAAGTGGTCCGACTTGAGTGAAATTCACAGGCGATGTGAACTTCATCAAAATACATCAGATTTTGGACAAATGATGCTCTGTTGGCATCTTGGTCGCCATATTGAAATTTCTTATCACTTAACGATTTTCATGGAGCTTGGGACTTACCTTTGTTTCGTATGATCATTCTTATTCTCCAGCCAAATTCCAACATTCTGCCACCATCTTGACCGCCATATTGGAATCTCTTATTAGTGGAACTTAATAGTGGAATAGTCGATTTTCATGAAACTTGGAACCTACCTTTTCTATAGTACGATTATTTTAATTTTCAAGCCAAATTTCATGATTCTGACGCTATTTTGGCCGCCATATCGAAATTTCTGCCCAAATAACGGTAGAACCCTAATTAACATCTTGCGTTCACTAACCCTTGAAAAAGGAAGTGCGCCTCTGCGTACTGAGCCTCATGCTCATGAGGCATATTCGCTTGTTTTCTGTAAATCAGTGATTTCTTGAGAGAAATAATTTTGTGTTTCCATAATACATTATGTCAAAAATAAAATGCAGTAGGTACTCGGGACGTTTTTCAGGTCAGCTAATATACAGGGTGTTCCCAAATTGGTGCTACAAACTTCAAGGGGAGATTCCCCTCACGAAAAGATGAGGTGCTATTTATTCCCTTTTTCAAATTGGAGCTTTATCACCGGGATATCGCACTTCAAATTTGGAGTTTTTGAATTGTTTTCAAGTCGTAACTTTTGAACCGATTTTGTTCAAATTTAAACCAAAATTTACTGAAATAAGTCTTTACTGACTAATAGTAACGTGTTTCATAAAAAATGTTCATAGGCGTATATAAACTAATAGTAACGTGTTCCATAAAAAATGTTCATAGGCGTATATAATAGGGGGTCCGAGGGGCCAACCACTCCGGGAATACCTGTACAAAATGTTCAGAATACTTGGAGAATACTAGAGAATACTTGAAGAATACTAGGAAATACATGGAAATACCAGGAATATTAGGGAATACTCGGAAATACTTGAGAATACCTGAGAATACCTGGGAATACTCGAGAATATGCGGGAATATCATGAAATATCTAGGAATACATAGGAA
The DNA here is from genome assembly GCA_949128115.1 of Anaspis maculata. Lineage (NCBI taxonomy): Eukaryota > Metazoa > Arthropoda > Insecta > Coleoptera > Scraptiidae > Anaspis > Anaspis maculata. Next base: position 14,982,806 of record OX421964.1, read on the forward strand.
ACACTTGTATCAGAAAATCTCACCAGAGATCGGGAGACGAGCCGCTTCCGATTGTTAGGGGGAAAATATTGCTGAGAGAACAACACAGCTCGAGGGTGAAGGAAACGGTGCTATGAATTTTTGGGAAAAAGCGTTAATAAAGGGAAGTGTAGACCAAATTGTCATACATTTTTAAACATTGCTTCTCCTGCATGCGTAAAATACCGTATGATCAGAAACTTTCCTCCTCTAGGCAGGCCGTGGCCTGGCCAAAATCAGCCTTGTTTGCCTGCCAATGACCAGACCACAGCCTGCCTAGAGGAAGAAAGTTTTTGATCATACGGTAGTAGTAATATACGAGAATTTTTATAGAATTAACAGCTTATTTAGATCTTGTTTACTCTCATGTTAATTTAATCTAAAAAATATTGTAGATTCACTAAAAATTCTTGCGGAAATATTACCAGGTACCTGTGTGGCGAGGTTTATGGCATAATAAAGAAGTAAATATCCTCTCACGTGCGTGAGTCGAAATAGCGCATATTTTTTAGGGCAGATCTGTCATTGATGAAAGTCAAGGTTGAAAATAAGGATGTTCATACGAGACAAGGACAAGAGTAAGTTTCATGTCAATCGTTCCACTGAATAAAGATTTCAAGATTGCGGCGGAATCATGGAGTTCAGCTTGAAAACAGCAGAATGACCATCCGCGAGAAGGGTAAGTACTAAGTTGCATGATAATCGTTTCACTAAAAAGTGTCAATATGGCGACCAAGTCGGCAACTGAATCATAAAATTCAGCTTGAAAATAAGAATGATCATACGAGACCACGCCTACGGTAAGTTTCAAATTCCACGGAAATCGTTCCACTCATAAGAAATTTCAATATGGCGGCCAAGATGGCGGCGGAATCATGAAATTCAGTGGAACGATTAGTGAAACGATTTTCATGGAACTTGGAACTTACCCTTGTTTCGTACATAAGTTCAGTCTCATTTTCAAACTGAATTTCATGATTTCGCCGCCATATTGAAATTTCTTATTGAAACGATTTTCATGAAACTTGGAACTTACCCTTGTCTCGTATGTTCAATCTTATTTTTATCGCATTGTAGTAAGGAAATGACGCTTATATGGCCGGTTTGTCTGTCTGTCTATCTTTCCGGCTGTCAGAAAACTTGGCAAATTATTTTCAATCTTATTCTATAATTTCAATTTCCACCCGAAGGGACGTTTTGAACAAAAGTTTACATAGGTTCCTGGATACTAGTCGGGAAAGTTTTGGGGTGACACAACCGATATTTTTATCCATAGTCACTTAGTTATCAATGATCATTATCAAAAACCGAGTCAAAAACCAAAGATTTCCTGATGTGCACTTGAAATAAAGTGAACTCCTCCTCGAGGAATGAAGCTAGGAGCCCTGGATTTTTTTCTGATGGATATCTTAGGTTATCAGGGGTGGCCACTAGGCAGATTGGATTTCATGGTTGCGGCGCCGTATTGGTCGCCATATTGAAATCTCTTATTAGTGGAACGATTTTCATGAAACTTGGAACTTATACCCTTGTCTCGTATGATAATTTTTACTTCCAAGCCGAGTTTCATTATTCCGCCGCCATCTTAACCGTCATATTGATTTTTTTTTTATTAGTGGAACAATTGTCATGGAACGTGAAACTTCGGGAGTCATTTCTCAAATTTGTTACCACTAGTACCTAACACACCCTGTATATTACAGGGTGAGTCAATAGTGAAGGATCGCAAAACTACGTTTCACCCATTCAAGATTAAAATATGGTTCAAACGCCTATCCACATCGTTTTTCATTCTGCATCACTCAAAAAATATCAATTATACAGGGTGAAGTGAGTCATGGTACGTACCATCCAGGCACGTATGTCAACTTTTATTTCAAGTGGAACATCCTATATTCATGGGCCCATGGCCATGCACCCCCTGTATTTTTTGACATGATTGGATCTGTCTGTGGTCTGGCTACAATTTTCATAAGGTATGTCCTATACTTAGAATGCATATTTTTTCGAATATCGGACATTTTTTGTGGAAAATATTTTTTTACACCCTGAGGCGCTTTCGTTTTGCCGGCAGGAGCTGCTGAGGAGCTGCCGCTAGTTAAAGAAAGTAGATCCAGTTGGGCCGTGATTGGCGTAAGTATCTACTTTCTCTGTCTAGTGATCTACCCAGAGCAGCTCCTGGCGCAAAACGAAAGCGGCTTGTATCTAAAGCCAAATCTTATCAAGTCAGGAAGGTAAACCTGTCCTTTTTCCTCATTATGGTAGGTACACATTTTTTTGACGTTTTGATGCATGGCTAATGGCTATTATTGTTATTCACTAAAAAAAATCTCACTGCTCAGTTTTATACTTATAACGTTATTTTTAACATTATGAACTGCGAGGGTGCGTCAATTTAAGGTTTTTAGGGGTTTGACTGCGATATATTTGAATTTGGGGACAAAGAAAATACTTTGGGAATACCTGAGAATACTTGGAATTTTTAGGAAATATTGGGGAATACAAGGAAATACTGGGAAATACAAGGAAATACTTGGGAATACCGAAGAATACCTGGGAAATAATAGGAAATACGTGGAAATGCAGGAATAGTTCGGAAATACATGGTATTCTCGGAATACCTGTACAAATTTTCATGAGTGGTTGGCCCCTCGAGGGGGTCCTTTCACCTTTCCTCCCCTATTTTTTACCTCGTAAAATTTTTTCAGAAATTGTTCATATTTTCGAATTTTGCGTTCAATTTAGAACAAAAAATTATTCTTAAAAAAGTTTGATTAGCGGCTTAGTTTTTGAGATATTTGCATCTGAGTGTTTGGGAAACAACGAAAACAACACTTTCAAGAGAATAAAAATTCAATTTCCTGGAAACTTTTTGTTTTTTTTTAGCTGAATTATTGGCATCTTTAATTTGAAACGCCTAATAAATCTGTTTCGGTGGGGGAATCATGAATTTTTTTGGATTTAAATCTTTATTCTCTAGAAATTGGTGTTTCCGACATGTTTTTCAAGCATCTAAATGCAAATATCTCAAAAACTAAGCCTCCGTTCAAAATTTTGCATAAAAATAATGGTTTTTCTAAATTGAACGCGGAATCTAAAGATATAAATAAAAAAAAAATCAAGGGGGTAAAAAAGTAGTGGAGAGAAAGTTATTATCGTTGAAGTTATTATTATAAGTTATACTATTTTTGTCTACGCCCCTGAGAGTTTTTGATGAAACACGTTACTATTGGTCGGTAGGAACTTATTTCAGTTCACTTTAGTTCAAATTTATACAAAATCGGTTTAACGGTTGAAAAGTTTCGAATAGAAAACCATTTGAAAAAAATCAAGTTATGGACCTTCAAAGATTCTCAAAATTGATAATGCGTCACAGCAAGGTGATCCTACAGTGCAAATAAATAATCTTGTCGCTAAAAGATACCAAAAAATCAAATGCTCTGCAATTTCCAATACAAAAGTATGTATCAACGCATTCATTTAGAAAAAAAATTAAAACTTTTGAACAGCTGAAGTGAATTCCAAGAGTTAAACAAGTGGTAAAGCCTAAAAAAGGCCAATCCAATATGTAGAGATCAGCTCCCTAAAAAATGAGTTGAAGGCTGCTTTCCAAAAATTGGGCACCCTGTATAGGGCAAAATAATTTTCAAAACTGCACTTTGGCCTCTCGTTCGCAACGACCTCTAGTTAATTTCGATTATCGCCGATCATTAACGGCGTAGATGCAATCGGGCTTTGATCTTTCGATATTTGTCTAGTTTTTACCAGAGCCAATTTGCACCTAACTAGCATCTCGCAGCTTTCATGGATCTTTAATTATACTAACCACTGTCAATAAGACATCGCACATAATCAGTAAGTAGATAAAAAAAAGTAATACGTATACATAACTATTATCATGCTCATTAAAAACTTACCCAAAAGGATGCAGAATTTGCGGAAAAAGATGCATAATAGTTCATTAGTTTAGCTTGAATTAAATAACGACACCATCACACACCCACACAGTGCTAATTACAGGCACAAGTTCTTCCGCGGTAAGCACCTACAATCTCGCAACGCCTCTCCGACGCGACTATACCCTTTGCAATAAGGGGTTGTGTACTGTTGGCTGTTGGGTCGGCTTTGGCTCACCCTTGAAGTAAAATGTTGAATGCACCACCAGTGCGCGCAGTTTCGTACATGCTATGTTCACGTGTAGTTTTCACTCTCATACAAAATGATGCGTATTACATTCTAGAAAAGTTGGAATCGCATAAAAGAACTGCAGCGCTTTGACCGGTGACCTTCGTGCCTCCACCAAAACGCTATTAGGAACATTTTGGTGGAGGCGCCAATGTTAATGAAAGATTCGAAGTTCCGAATACCGATCTGAAATTCGAAAGCCCAGTTTGCGAAAGGGTAATTTTTTTCTCAAATTATTGCCTCTGCGCAGAGGTCGAGGGTGATGCGGTAGTGTAAAGAATGTACGATTGTACAGGGTGTTCGCGATAAAATTCACCCCCCCCCCCCTCTAGGAGATTCCTTTTTATTTTGAAAAACTTAAAACTTTTTCTCAACGATTTTTACCAGGGATCTTGAACCGATCGTCTGAAAGTTTTCAATTGGTACCGTATACAGGGTGTGACATGTAACTTTTTTATTTCAAATGCAACACCCTATATTTTATTACGTAATTTGATGAAAAGCCTTTTGTAGTGTGCATGCAGTACATGCTGTGTACCCCGTATTGTAGTGTGCATTTAGCAGGATTCCAATTTTATAGTATGTTATGATTATTGTTATAATTAATTTATATTGTTGTAATTTTGACATATAAAAATAAAGAAATCAAAATACAGAAATTGATCACATAATATCATATAAACTAAAACATAGTATTCCCAAGCGGCAATACCAGGAATACTATACCTTTTATTCTGATTACAAAGATATATAACATTTATGATTTATTTTGGCAGAGAAACTGGCAAAAAAATAATAAAATAGGTAGACAAATAAATTAAAAATTAAAAATTACGCGACACCCTGTATTAGGAACAAATTAGATCATTTATCCATGCAGAGTTGAATTCTGCGAACAAAATGCTGCGAGAATAACTTTTCTTCAAATGAACTGTAGAAACCAAAGCCATCTTGCCGCGAAACAAAATTATTTGACTACCTATTTTATTATTTTTCCGACAACTTACTTGTCAAAATAAATCATAAGTGTCATATATATTTGTAATCAGAAAAAAAGGCACCACCAAATAACGGAATAAAATATAGGGTGTTGCATTTGAAATATAAAATTTACATATCACACCCTGTATACGGTACCAATTAGAAACTTTCATGCCCGATTGCACAAAGGTGGTATCAGATTTCAGTTCGGTACTAAACACGGGATCAAATTTTGATCAAATTTTTGAAGTGGAATTAAATGCAAACCTAGTACAAAATATGGCTCCAAGTGATTATTTGGATACCAGTACACAGGTGAGACAGCCTTTATTTTGGCTTGTAGAACAAATCTTGCCGGAGCTGTCAGATTTTTTCTTTGTGATGAAAAATAAGCGACAAGTGCGTGTTACCCCAACTTTTTTTCTGTATACAAATAATCGTAAGGAGCCATATTTTGTATTTCCATCATGTTCTTCTCTTGAAGTAACCGGATTTGCATTTTGTTTCACTTTTAAATATTTGATCCGCTGTTTGGTACCGAACTAAAATTTGATACCACGTTTGTGCAATCGGGCATCAGAGTATCAATTTAAGGTCCCTGGGAAAAATCGTGGAGAAAAAGTTTTCAGTTCTTCGAAATATCTTGAAGGGGAATCTACTGGAGGGGGGTGAATGGTGAATTTTATCGCGAACACCCTGTACACACTACACACCTCTCCAAACAATTTGGTAATCACTAATCAGTATAGTTTTTTCAATCTAATTTTTTTGCTATATCCCTGAAGTAAAACTTTGAGTAAAACGACGTAATCTAGACTAAAACTCTTTCAAACAGAATTATGCATCAATTCGACGACTATCGCAATAGGTCCCTTCGTTTCGGATTTTTTGAGTGCGCATGTGTGGCGCGAATTTCATAGTTTCGTACACCTATATTGAAAATTAACACTAAAAAATATTGTAGTGCACCTAAAATTCCACGAATAATTTGGTTGAATGTTAAATACCATTATTTTTTATATTCAAAGGAAATGTTTCATTGAAATTAACTTCAATGATCATTTGTGGAAGTTCAGGAACAACGAAAATGGCAACAGCGCTCAAAACAACAAGACGTCGGCGCCAACTGTCACTTGTGACAATTATGATGACTCTTTTCGTTTCTACCTGACCTACATTCATTTGCTCATGTTTTGACGAAACAACACAACTTGTTGAAAATGGCTGTATCGAGAACAAAGTTCAAAGAAGCTACGAAGAAATGCATTCCACGGTGTGTGTAAAAGTGACAGCCAGGAACCAGTAGTTGGTCAGGCGGTTAGACAGAGCATGCAGCGTTGCCATTCAACTGACAGGTGTACGGAAGTTCTTAAAATTTGGAGCCTTCAAGCATGCGCACCAGCCCAAACGAAGTGGCCTATGCAATTTCTCACAAATTTCCAAAAATGCGGTAAGTATGCCAATTAAATAGATTTGACTGAAAATGCTTTTAATCATCAACAAGAGTAATACAGAGTATATCCTGGAAATTTCCGGAAAATATATCCATTATCCATTGCTTAGAAAGATTTCTTTTTCGTTTTTTTTTTCAAAGAGTTGGTAACAACAGTAGAGTGGGTTTTTTATGTCTGTATTTTTCAACTATAGTGATGCCACTCTAACAGTCCTTTTAGTTTTCAGTCCAACAATGCTGTTTATCTACTCCTATTAAATAATTCTGTCATTAACTATGCGTTTCTGATTAATTGAGACATTCATAACTCACTGCCAAAGCCCCGCCCCGTGGGTTATGGGCTCATAACCCAATGGCTCCAACCAACCAGAAGTGGCAATTTCCGTAAATGCAACATATCAAGGAGGCTTATGAGATGACTTGATTTTTAGTCAAATGTCAAATAAAATGTATCAGGTACCTGTCACTGTAAATTTTTATTTTTCTACATTCACGAAGTCAGAATGAACTCTTACGAAAATGAACCTCCAGAAATTTTAGAAGCGGCGAAATCAGTGGTCATGAATCTACTACCGGAAAAGTCTCGACATAAAGCTGGATTCCCAGTTGCGAATATTCGGACAGAAAATGCGAAATTTAATGTCAAAGTCGTCATATTGGCCAATCAGAGCCCTCGAATTCAAAATTTGACATATAAAATCGCATTTTCTGTCCGAATATTCGCATCTGGGAACCCAGCTTAAGTCGATTTGTGTTGACTGCAGGTTGGCTGTCTTCTTGGCGGGCTCTTGTCCACTATCCACCAACAATCCCTTGCAGCCGCAGTGGCAAAATAATTTGTCAGGTGGTCATTCAGTGCCTTGCGCTCAATCATTGAACGGTTTACGTGGTAGAAACTTCATTATTAGACTTGTTGAATAATATACTATTGTTTAGTTTTTAGCGCATTTTCGTAAGAAAATGACGCTTATATGGCCGGTTTGTCTGTCTGTCCCTCTGTCTGTCTGTGTAGAAATTAGGAAGTTGTACTCCTCCTCGGGGAATGAAGTTAGAGCCTTGGAACTTTTTTTGAATGATAGCTGATGTCCTCAAGGGTGGCCAATGAGCGTTATTTTTTTTATCGATACATAGTTATCATTATTATTATCAAAAAACAAAGATTTACTGTGAACTTTTAAGAAATTGAACTCCTCCGGGAATGAAGCTAGAGCCTTGGGACTTCGTCCGATGGATAGCTGATCGAGGGGGTAACCACTAGGACTTGAGGCGTCCCACACATGCAATATTGCACAAATATTGCATGTATTGCATGAATATTCCATGTATTGCATGAATATTGCATGTATTGCATCAATATTGCATATATTGCATAGATATTGCATAACTATTGCATGTATTGCATCAATATTGCATATATTGCATAGATATTGCATAACCATTGCATGTATTGCATCCGTATTGCATAGATATTGCATAAATATTGCATGTATTGCATGCATATTGCATACATTTTGCATTACTAATTGCCATTAAAATAACACAGTAACCGGCACTTAAATACCTACATGTAGGTAAGTACCTGCAGGGAGGTAACCTACAAACAGCCTACAGTTCATATTTCCCATACCTTCAACACTCATTTGACAAAGATAGGTAAATCTCGAGGTAAATGTAGAAGAGGAGCAATTATACAACAATTGAACAATGATAAAAAACTGCAAAGAATAATAACAGGCGAGATAACAGGTAGATAACTGGTATTAGTCGATGAGCCAGGAGCCAAAAATCACGATTTTCACCCCGGGGACTTGACGTGTCATACCTTTTTGAATTTCCCACAACACCAGCATGAAAATAAGCCATGATACGTTTTTGTATCGAGTAGCTTAAGGCCGCCATCTTGGAAAAACCGCGCTAAATATGTAGTTCTTGTGGTTTATATTTTTTTTATCAACGGTACCTCCAATTAGAAAAATGAAACTAAATAAAATTAAACAACAAAATGAATATAAATATCGTTTAGCACCGTTTCTCGACAGGTCTCGTTACTTCAAATATGACAGTTCATAGTTAAGCTATGGCAAATTTCTTTATCTGACATTTTCGAGTACACCCGATGATATTTATACAAACCGAACTTCACGTCATTGTTTTTCTAGGGTACTTTACTAGAAATGCTGCTCTTAGCGGCAATTTGATGTCCGTCTGTCCGTCTGTCCATCGGTCGAACTGTCTGTCTTATGAATTAATTGCCTCTGAACGAGAAAACCTAGCGGAAATCGACTTCTTGTGTGGTTGTGTGTAACATGTAGTCACCGGAGAATGGTAATTAGAAAAAAAAATTCTCAAACCGTCGCCATCTTGATCCGCAATGTCAAATTTTCTTAAAAGTGATCCGATTTTCATGAAACTTGGAATACACTCATGTTTCATATGTTAAAGAATGATTTTATTGTTTTCTTTTTGATCCGCCGCTATTTTGTCCGTAATGTTGAAATTGGTTAAAGTGGTCCGATTTTGATGAAAACTGGAACCTAGTCGTGTCTTGTGTATGCACTGATACTGATGGTTTTTATGTTAGTTCCACGATTTGCGCCATATTGACGTGTCACATGGAAATAAATTTGTTAAACGTTGTGCGTTAACAAAGAAAATTTTTTTACTCATCATCCTTAAACCCTCAAAATTCGCCGAACTATAATTTAATCCAATAAGACAAAAATACAAACGAATGGAAATTGATCTCCAGCTGTCCGTGGAGGATACCATTTATCACTTTAGTACGAGATACAGCGACAAAATGTCATCGCATCCGAACACGCTTGCCAACCAACTCTTAACCGAAGTGACGTAGTACAAAGACTGAATCGTCTTCAGTCAATCGACCTGGTTGATGGACTCAGATAACGAAGAATCACCCAAGTGTCAACAGTCGCATTGTACATTCTTTCATCTTAATATCATTTTAATATGTATTGTATGTCATTTTGTTATGGAATAATATTTATTATTCATCATTGAGGCTACTCACTGGAGCACCTTCTACATGTCATGTACCTATAATGTTTAAAAAGATATGCTTATTGCCCGATGGGCAGATTGCTGTACCAAGGAGAAATAAAAAAAAAAGTTTCATGAAAATCGGATCACTTTTGAGAAAATTTGACATTGCGGACCAAGATGGCGACGGTTTAAGAATTTATTTTTTTTCCTAATTCCATTCTCCGGTGACCACATGTTACACACAAGAAGTCGATTTTCGCTAGGTCTTCTCGTTCAGGGGCAATTAATTGATAAGACAGACAGTTAGACTGATGGACAGACGGACATCAAAATTCCGCGAAGAGCAGCATAGCTGGTCAAGTACGCTAGAAAGACAATGACGTGAAGTTCGGTTTGTATGAATATCATTGGGTGTACTCGAAAATGTTGAATAAAGAAATTTGCCATAGCTGAACTATGAACTGTGATATTTGGAGTACCTAACGAGACCTGTCAAAAAACGGTGCCAAACGATGTTTATAGTAAATTCCGTTGTTTCATTTTATTCAGTTGCATTTTTCCAATCAGAGGTGCCGTTGATGCGAAAAGAGAATACAAACCACAAGAACTACATATTTGGCGCGGTTTTTCCAAGATGACGGTCTTAAGCTACTCGATACAAAAACGTATGATGGCTTATTTGTATGCTGATGTTGTGGGGAATTCAAAAAGGTATGACACGTCAAGTCCCCAAGGTGAAAACCACTCGAGTCCCCTGGCTCAACGACCCACACTCACGATATGGTGTCATCTGAGCATGCGCGTTGTGCTCTACTGCGTATTCATTGCATGCTTATTGCACACTTATTGCATACTTATTGCATATTTATTGCATACTTATTGCGCATTTATTGCATACTATTGCAACCTATTACATAGATATTGCACACTTATTGCATACTATTGCAACCTATTGCATACTTATTGCATACTTATTGCATATATTGCACACGTATTGCACACGTATTGCACACATATTGCAAACAAGGTGTTCCACATATTGCATGAGTGGTTACCCCCTCGTAGCTGATATCCCCAAGGGTGTAGTTGTGCGAGAACTGAATTTCAATGAAACTTTAATGAACAGAGGTAAAGACTGATTCAAAATAGCAAAATAATTATAAATTGGACAAAAATGATCAGACATAAAGATAAATTGATTCTAGTTTGTGGAGGGAGTTTCTTTTTTACATAATGTAGGTAATAAAGATATACAAGCGAATATGCCTCATGGGCATGAGGCTCAGTAGCGCACTTCCTTTTTGGAGGATTAGTGAACGCAAGATGTTAAGTGATTAGGGTTCTACCGTCTTGGGCAAAAAATTGCAATATGGCGGCCAAAATATCGACAGAATCATGAAATTCGGCTTGAAAATCAAAATGATCGTACTAGACAAGGGTAAGTTCCAAGTTTCATGAAAATCGTTCCACTAACAAGAGATTTCAATATGGCAGCCAAGATGGCGGCAGAATTATGAAACTCAGCTTGAAAATAGGAATGATCGTACGAGACAAGCGTAACTCTCAAGTTTCATGAAAATCCTTCCACTTATAAGAGATTTCAATATGGCGGCCAAGATGGTGGGGCAATCATGAAATTTGGCTTGAAAATAAGAATGATCGTACTAGACAAGGGTAAGTTTCAAGTTTCATGACAATCGTTCCACTAATAAGAAATTTCAATATGGCAGCCAAGATGGCGGCCGAATTATGAAAGCCAACCTGCCTATTTGGTCCTTGAGGACCTAAGCTATCCACCGGATAAAGTTCAATCTTCAAGGGCTGTAGCTTTATTTCCCGAGGAGAAGTTCAACTTCATCGAAGTGCACAGGAGATCTCTGTTTTTTGAGAATAATGATAACGATGTATGGATAACAAAAATAGTGCCCATTGGCCACCCTTGGGGACATCAGCTATTAATCGGAAAAAAGTTCCAAGACTCTTGTTTCAATTCTCGAGAAGGAGTACAGCGTCTTAATTTCTGCACGGACTCGGACAGACAGACAGACAGACATACAGACAGACAAACCGGCCACATAAGCGTCATTCTGTTACTTATATAAAAAAATGTTCTCCAACTGATTTCGACCTCCTGAACACTAATATCGGGTTCACTTTTGAATTGGAACATTTCTTTTTTATCGAAAAACCGAAAAAATGATAGCCTTGTCACATGATTTTTAGTGATACCTACCTACTTTTTTTTTGTTATTGAGCGAACATCTTTCGTAATTTGAGTGCCATTATCCTTCAGGTACCTAGTATTGACTATTTCAAAATGTTCAATTACTATTTCGGCACGTCTGATTTTAAATTTGTAGGGTCGTGTAATATGCGCCGAGCCGTGGCTTTGCGGTCGTTTTCGAAAATTGATAACAATTGACCCAACGGTCGGATCGAAGTGGGGTTTTTGTCAAAAGAAAGTTCAAATTGTTCTCTAAATATAATGCCGTACATGCAGTGATGTATTTCATTAAGAAATTGTAGTTGCCTGCATATCGCAACTTTCTACATCTTACCGCGAATGCCAGCACTTGATCGGCGAAGCCGCCCTACACCAAAATGTTATTTTTGTAATTGTTCATGATTATTTCGGCAAAATTTTTCTTGATTCGCGTACCAAGGCCATGAGCTACCCATTCGAGTTGAAATATTTTCTGTATTGAATTTCGTTTTGTTCGGAGGAAAGGATATCAAGCACCAGCAAGCAACGAATAAATCATTTGCGGCCGAGCCGTAGTTTCGGAGTCATTTTCAAAAATTAATAACTACTAATCGGCACTTCGCACCGATGTGAAATTTTCATTAAAATAAAGTTCAAATCATCCTCTAAATATAACTCCGCGTATGTATTATGGTAAAATGATAAGATCGGGTACTTCCTCGCATGTGATAACTTTCGAGATCAGGCCGGCTTCTGAAATGCAGCATTCAACGGCGATGCCGCGTCACACTAAATTGTTATTATTGTCATTGTTTATTATTATTTCGTCAAGATTTTTCTTGGTTTGGGATACAAGGTCATGAGCTACCCAATGCACAGTGGGCCAAGTGCCGTAAAAAGTGGCCAAAAGTCGAGCAAGGTCATTTTGATATTTCGGTCCAAATTTTTGCTATTATTTAGAAAAATAGTTGATTTATAAGTTACCAAGGTCTTGAGATTCCAAGGCAACTTATAACTTCTGTGTGATGCCTCAAACATAGGACTTTAAAATAGCTCTACTGATAACACTTTCATAGTATTTTGTGACTGAAGTGCTATTGCCGACTGTGCTTTTCAGAGGCCAGATATCATTCTACAAATTTTACCATAGCTCACTTGAAGTTTTTTGAAAGTAAATCATACTTCACACAGGATATATGTTCACTTGTTTCAGAATTATAATTTTTTTAAAATGGCGATGTTCGGTTAATTTGTTTTCCAAGAGTTCCATTTTTGCAGTGGCTTACAAAAAATGTTCCACCTTGCTCCAGCCTACAACTTCTTTCACAAAAAGCTACACCTTTTTCAAGTTGATTTCAAAAGAACATGTATGCGTCCACGTGCGTCCCCGTGATTAACAATTTTTTTTTCAAATATATGGATAAAGCGACAAAAATTTAAAATTTCTGGAGAACGCTGATTTTCACTGGACTGCTGTGAGATCATGTTAAGATTATCAAAAAGACATTATTTCAATGATATTGGAAAAGCAGGGTGGTTTCTAGGGGTATTTTGCATAAAAAGTGAAAAGTTCTTTTTTTTCGTTACGAGCATGTTTTCTAGTTTGAATTCTATTATCACTAAGAACTTGAAGTCGGAATTTTTTTCAATATTTTTCCTATAATCACCTCAATATTCTAGGACGATTTGATGAATTTCAATTTTTTTCTCTTGCAATTTTTTTTTTCAACCCTTAAATCTCACCCCCAAGGGTCAATGAATTTTATTCAATATTTTTCCCTTAATCGACTTTATATTCTGAAGCAATTCGCTGAATTGGGAATTTTTCTGTTATTCTTTTGTTTTTTTTTTCAACCCCAAACCCCAATTCCACTCCCGAGCACAATTGAAATTTTTTCAATATTTTTTCTATAATGACCTCAATATTCTAAGACGATCTGGTGAGTTTCAGACTTTTGGCCGCCGACAACTGATTTTGTCCCACGGGATACAAGGTCATGAGCTACCCAATGGAGTAAAAATTTTTCGCAAAAACCTTCTCGTCTAGGACTAGATGCTGTGACGGACGGACGGACGGACGGACGGACAAAGCGAGGACAAAAGCGCCTTCCCGTTTGGAGAAGTGCGCTAAAAAATGCAAAATTATCTTCAGCTTGATTTTTTTTCCCGTGTGTTGCTCAGCTACATGTGACTTGACCCCGTGTGTTGCTTGAGCACGCGAGCTACACACCTATCGCCGGCCCTGCAAGGGTGCGCGGCCTTGGCCAGTGGGCAGATTGGATTTCATGGTTGCGCCGCATCTTGGCTGCCATATTGAAATTTCTTATTAGTAGAACGATTTCAATCTAACTTGAAACTTACCCTTGTCACGTGTGATCATTCTTATCTTCAAGCTAAATTTCATGATTCCGCCGCCATCTTGGCCGCCATATTGAAATCTCTTATTAATGGAACTATTGTCATGAAACTTAGAACTTATGCTTGTCTCATATGAACATTATTATTTTTAAACTGAATTTCATAATTCCACCGCCATCTTGGTCGCCATATTGAAATCTCTTATTAGAGGAACGGTTGACATGAAACTTGGAACTTACTCTTGTCTTGTATGAACATTCTTATTTTCAAGCTGAATTTCATGATTGCGCCGCCATCTTGGCCACCATATTGAAATTTCTTATTAGTGGATCGATTTTCACTTGGAACTTACTCTTGTCTCGTATGAACATTCTTTATTTGAAACTAAATTTCATAATTCCACCGCCATCTTGGCCGCCATATTGAAATCTCTTATTAGAGGAACGATTGACATCAAACTTGGAACTTACTCTTGTCTTGTATGAACATTCTTATTTTCAAGATGAATTTCATGATTTCGCCGCCACCTTATATTGAAATCTGTTATTAGTGGAGGGATTGTCATGAAACTTGGAACTCAACCTTGTCCCTTGTCTCCGTGTCTCGTATAATCATTCTTATTTTCAAGTTGAATTGAATGATTCCACCGCTATCTTGGCCGCCATATTGAAATTTCTCATTAGTGGAACGATTGTCATGAAACGCGAGATGAAACGTGAAACTTACTCTTGTCTCGCATGAACATTCAATTTTCAAGCTGGACTTCATTTCTATCAATCAACGCATTACCTACGGCCGCAATTTTGTAAAGGACCCCGCACGATTCATATGGAAAATGGGTCTCGGTCAAATTCCCTAATTTTTTTATATGTTGTAGCCGAATTTGACACGAGCCAAAATCCATCGTCCGTTACCTAAAAAAATGGACCGTTTTTTTTCTATAAGGGGTTGAAGATGGGTTATTTCAAGGTAGAGAAATATGTTCCAAAGTAAGTGAGAACATTTCAAGGTCCTTTTTAACATATATGGCTCATGACAATTCCCTTTTTATTTTGTGGAAAAATCAACCCCCTCCCTCACCCCCAACCCCTAGTTGAGAGTATCAAATCCGAAATTACGTTTGAAAGTCATGCAAATGGTTCTATTTTGTCAAATTATGAATTTTGGCACAAATTGTTTTTCCAACCCCCAAGTAGGGGGTGGGGTTGAAAAAAAAACCACCGGTCAATTTGGCTGAATTTCTGATATTGTGCTTCATCAGCTACGCTGAACAAGATCACCAAGGGAAAACTCATTCGTATGACCAGTTTTCACCCCACAGAGGGTTGAAGTTGACTATAATGAATCATAAAACATTCTTCCATGTCATAAACCAAATGAATGGAAATAGTAAACTTTCATATCATCCTGTTTCGTGAAAATGTCTATTCTTCAAAAATAATTTCAACCTCATACCTCATCCCCTCTCCCTGTTTCTGAACATCATATTCGAAATAAATCTTGAAAATTATAGTTATTTTTATTTCATCCTTCAAATAGTCGCCGTAGCTGGAATAAGAGTGTGACATGATATTTTGCCTTTTTTGCCTTGATTGAGCACTTGAGCAGCTTTCGCTTCAGATGACATTAAATTCTCCAATCTAAACTATAAATAGAGGTGTATCCGTACAAAAGAAAAAAATGAGGAATTAGGTACAGGTCGAGGTACAGGTAGACATAATAAAACTGCTGTGAAATTGAAGCTTGTTAGAAACACCAATATTTTTAATAATAATCCAGGCCAAATATCATTAAAAAAATTTATATTCCACCCTGCTGTAAGGGTGCTAACATAAGCATAGTGGAAGTCAATTTTGAGAAGGGATTCACAATCAGATGCAGAGAATCCGACCGTAGACCTCCTACATTTTCAAGATTTATTTCGAATATGATGTTCAGAAACAGGGAGAGGGGATGAGGTATGAGGTTGAAATTATTTTTGAAGAATAGACATTTTCACGAAACAGGATGATATGAAAGTTCACTATTTCCATTCATTTGGTTTATGACATGGAAGAATGTTTTATGATCCATTATAGTCAACTTCAACCCTCTGTGGGGTGAAAACTGGTCATACGAATGAGTTTTTCCTTGGTAATCTTGTTCAGCGTAGCTGATAAAGCACAATATCAGAAATTCAGCCAAATTGACCGGTGGTTTTTTTTTCAACCCCACCCCCTACTTGGGGGTTGGAAAAACAATTTGTGCCAAAATTCATAATTTGACAAAATAGAACCATTTGCATGACTTTCAAACGTCATTTCGGATTTGATACTTTCAACTAGGGGTTGGGGGTGAGGGAGGGGGTTGATTTTTTCTTTTTCACAAAATAAAAAGGGAATTGTCATGAGCCATATATGTTAGAAAGGACCTTGAAATGTTCTCACTTACTTTGGAACATATTTCTTTACCTTGAAATAACTCATCTTCAACCCCTTATAGAAAAAAAACTGTCCATTTTTTTAAGTAACGGACGATGGATTTTGGCTCGTGTCAAATTCGGCTACAACATACAAAAAAATTAGGGAATTTGACCGAGACCCATTTTCCATAAGAATCGTGCGGGGTCCTTTATATATTCAAATATTTTTTGCAAATGATCTATTATGGCCTTAAATTCCAGCCGTTTCATCAGAAAAAAAGGGTTTCCTCGTTTTCTTAGTAGTAACGATAAGTTTCAGCAGAATTCTTAAACATTTTTTGTTACGTCCCTCAACTTCTCTTCCATCCCATATTGAGCTTAAGTTAAGGGACGTTACAAAAAAAAATGTTGCTACAACTTTTCGTTACTACATACTAAGAAAACGAGAGCAAATTTTGTTTTTGATGAAACGGCTGAAATTTGAGGCCATAATAGATCATTTTCAGCTGCATTTGCATAGATCATTCATAATCATAATAGCTGATCATAGCAATAGTCAATTTTAGCGAGAGCGCAGCGCCAAAATTTCAAAGAAGTGGACCCTCGAGTGGACCCAACAAGGCACTATTTTGGAAATAGGAGATACAGGCACTCGCACTATACGCCAAAAATCCACACAAACTACGCACACTGTACTGTGGTTGCAGTGGCGAGGCGCAAAGAAACACATTTTCAGGTAGTAAAGTGCATTGGGCATAAGTACTATTCGCTCCGTGCGAAGTACAGAGTGGGAGTAACGAAACCGATCACAGCGCTTTATGTGGACAAAAAGAGCAACATTGATGGCTCGGCGCTGCGTGATTGGGCTGTTTGAAGGAGTAGACCGTTTAGCGTCGAAAACTTTAGCGTCGAAAAAATACACAGCACCGAAAGTGACAGATAATGACAGTGGTCACTTGGTCAGATCACACCCATTTGATAAACCATCTTGGGAAGCCGGCAACATTGCCACAAAACCTGCACACACAGAAGTCACAGAACTTGTGTTATTGAAAGTTGAAGGGGATGGGAAAACAATAATTTCAACCCCCAAATCTTGGCAGCAACCAGCAAATAAACTGCAGGGTATCATGATTGCGTATACCTATGTGTCGTGGAATTTTTAGAGGCGGTTTCTACCAAAAATCATATTATTCGTTTCGATCTTCAAGCACTAATACATCTTGTACAATTTTTGGAACAATTTTTCAGTCAAGCAAACAAGTTTGTTGTTTTTTGACACTATTTTGGCAGATTGTCCCAAAAATTGTGCAGTGTAATACAGTTTTTACAGAATTTTAGATACTTCAATATGTACATTTTTCATAAGCAAAAGATGGGATTGAAAAAATTATCGTGCTCAAACTCGCTGGTTTGTTATGTGGATAGGTACGTATCTAAAAATCCATATTTTTGTATCAAATTTTCTGACCTTATTCTCCTTAATTTTTTTTACGCAAAAAAGATTTTTTGTTGCTGGGCACTACTGTTGAATTTTGCGCATATAGATGATTCATAAATCGCAAATATGGGCTCCAGACGCTGTAGGCTAACTGTATTAAGAAAATTTCAAAATTCTTACTCTTACTTGAGGCCTATAGTTAGTTTCGATTTAAAAAAAAAACTCAAGTAAATACCCTCGTAAATACCCATCCCGAATGTACATTTGACATTTGCTATAAATTCAGGTCTATGATAAATTCTGATCTAAATTTGAAACAGCGGCACCGACTGCTGGTCAAAGCATTGCCTCTCTGCCCGGCTTGTATTGTCGTGTCCTAGCACCTAGGATCTACGCACTGAGCCACTAAGCACTGTTGCTGGCTCGAAAAGCTTTTCCATCCGTTCGGGAAGGGACATGAAAAGGGCACGATTCCCGTCATTTCTGCGTCGACGCTGTATATTTCGACGCTAAAGTTTTCGGCAGTAAGCGGTCTACCCATTTGGAGCACTTAACCACAATCCACAAAATAATGACAGTCCAGCCAGCGATCTGTCATTTATAACAGTTCAGCGATCTGTAATTTAGGACGTGAGTGACGTTTCGCGCCTACAAAGTTGCGTACGCTAGGTGACGCTGGCGTCGTGCACGGAGCGAATAACTGTACACTCGATTATTAACAATAGACCGTGGGCGGAGCCAATTAGTCATGCACCAAGCCTCATCGCTTGTGAAAGCCGGGCAGCGCACCTTATTCCATTTTATCAGTTTGCTGAATTTGCTGCTAGATGGCGAATAATTTCTTCCAGGACGGGTGCTCTTTCCCGATTTGTGCGACCTCTCGTAATAACATCCTAAACCCGAGGCTGACCTACTAGTAGTAGTTATACAATGGTTGTATGTTTGTGTTGTTTGTTGACAATGATATAACCTCAACTGTACCTGACAGACCTGTGTCTGTGTTTCTCTGCTTTCTTACTCTCCACACCGCATAGCAACAATAGTGCAATAGTGCATCAATGTGTTATGGAAATCGGAAGAAACGCCGGCCGTCGGGCACCTTTACTGTCAGAATAAAATTTGTATCCACAACCCACATACGCGCAAGCGGTGCCCCATTTTCTCTTCTTTGCGGAAGGTGGAGGATTCTCCTCAGCCAAGGCCACATGAACTTATCACCAATTCACCACCACAAAACCGTAGTGAGGAGTCCAACAGGTGAAACACGAACACAGGTACAGTTGAGGTTAGCTTTTTGTCAACAAACAACAGGAAGAGCGACGCATTAAATGACATTTAGCAACCGTCATAGCTTCAACGGGGAGCAATCCGCCAATGACGCGTCGCACACAGCGACGAAGCCTCACGAGTGTGCCGAGTACACACGATGTACCTTTAAACCAGTAGTGCACTTCTATCTCGCTCATATTTTTGATATCCTTTTCAAGTGATGCTTCTGTGCCAGGCACTTATTACTATTCTGTGATTATGCATCAATTCGACGACTATCGCAACGCAATTTCTCACAAATTTCCAATGCGACCACAGTAGCGGATCCAGAGACTAAACTAATCCTGGACTAAACTAAGGATTGCAATTATTGCTCTTGTCAGGATGCTTTTCCATGTTACAATATTTACTCGAGTATCTCTTACTACGCGTATTACTATTCGACTCTCAATGTACACAAACACACACAAATACCACTCAGTCGAGCACTCAGTCAACCCATCGAGTCAGTGGCTGGTGGCCGGTGGTCTTCTTCTATTTTCACACAAAACGTATCAAACTACCCTAATAAACTCTCTAAAAACATCACACAAAACGCGCCCCCTGCGCCTTTCTTCTCGCCCGCGACAAAGAATTCACATCTGGTATCCATACTTGCTATCATAAAACACACCAACTCACCTACCTGCCGGAGTGCCTGCCTGCCTAACACAATAAATATTCGATGAAAAACAAACTAAATGGTACATAAGATTTCAAAAACGACGACAGTCAAAACTGAAGAGCCATTATACCTACCTATTTTCTCGAATAATTATACATATGATTGTTTAATTAGGTATTAAACTTAGGGTTGCTTCTGGATGAGTTGCTTGTTACTTCATATTTCGCCGCACAGATAGCTTTAACGAACGCCTAGTCAATAGGTAGGTAGGTAGGTAGGTAGGTACCGAATACCTAATACATACATACATAATTCTTTTAAATCTTAAATTATAGATACAATACCTCAATACCCGGAAAAAATTGACCGGTGTGCCTATGTGGGAAGCCCGGTCTAGTACGAGTAGTACTTATATTATTGGAAATAGAATTTTAGCTGGAATTAATTCAAACAAAAATGGTTTTTTTTATCACGGCAAGCTTTCAGTCCCCTCTTCAACATGCCAAAATTCCGCATCCCTGGGACTGCTACAAATCAGTTACTACGTTTCCATGGAGAATTGAAATCGATTTGAAAACGGTATCGGGATTGAAAACTGCATGTAAACACTTGCAGAACTGTATCCAAATCGATTTGAGTTTCAAGGTCGATTCGGCAAATTCTGGGATCGTATCGGGATCGGATCGAAATTACTCATGGAAACCCGAGTGGAAACCCAATCGGATTGGATCGAAACATCAACAAACAGAAACTGACACATAGCAATGAGTAAAACCGCTGTTCTGGTCGCATCGAGGGTCGCATTCAGACTTGCACCTGTTGTCTGCACTTCTGCCTTCTGCACACTTGCAGTTTGCAGAGTATTTTGCACTTTCTTTGATACGTTAGGTTGGGATAGTTTTAGGTTAGGGTTAGACTTACATGACAGATATGTAAACAGAATTCAAATCGATTTGAATACCGAGTTCGAACCACTCATGTGAACACTTCCGTATTCAATCCCGATACCGTTTTCAAATCGATTTCAATTCTCCATGGAAACGTAGTAAGTATATAGGGTGAAAGTTTGTTATTTTTCTTTACATTCTTTTTTTTTGGAGAATTTATGACCGTTTGCTGTGCATCAAGTTACAGGGTGAAATGAAAACTATTTTCCATCTTCAATTTTTCTTGGTAGAATTGATATAGATTGAAGCCGGTTTCGGTTTTTTTTGCAAGCTTACAATGTCATGCTGAACATAATATGAAAAGGATACATCCCTGTGACTGATGATTTTCAATTTACAGAGTGAAAAGTCATTTTTACGTTTTAATTTTTTTCTTGGTGAAATCGGCTCAAACAACAACTGCGTGTGATTTTTCGGTCAACTTAGAGTTTCTAGTCAAACATCTCAAACATAGACATTTCTGCTACAGCTGCATTTTCTATTTGCAGATTTAAATGCTTGGTTAAATTGCCTAAAAAAATTTCGCCTGCGGCGCTTCTTTTCTGGTATTGGTCGCTGCTTGTGGTGTTGTCCGCTTTGTCAGCAAATCGCTTTCCTGCGTCTGAAAATAACATGCCACCAATAAGCTGGGGCGCCATTTTTCGATCCCTGAATTTCTAGGGCGGAAAACTGCCTAATCCGGCACTGGGGGTGTCTCTGCAGTTTACAGCTCATTCTCTAGATATAGGTGTAAAGTTAGGTGTGGGGGGGTCTCACAGGATAATAAGCCCCGGGTGGCAAATATGCTAGGTACGCCACTGTGTTGCGCCCCCCCCCCCTAGCACAAATCCTGGATCCGCCACTGTGCGACCAAGTGACAAAAATCATTGGTCAAATTCATATGGTGGACACGTACACATTTGATTGGCATTTGCACCACATCGATATCTCTTTTCGTTGCAGCATAATTCTCCTAGCTCTATCATTTTAAAACATGTGCAAAATGGAAAATACAAGATGGCGGCGGGGCATCAATTGTCGAACATTGAATATAGATCTTGATGTGGTTCACATTGCCTGCAAATTTCATTTCAATCGGATCACTTTTAGATAAATTCAAAATGGCGGATCAAAGATGGCGGCAGAATAACAAAAAACAAAAGTCAACTTGACATCCTGTACACATGTACCTACTTTTGATCAGCGTTTACACCACATCGATATCTTTCTTCCCTGAGGAGTTATCCCGGGTACGGACGGACGGACGGACGGACGGACAGACAGACAGACGGAAAAAGTGAAGCTGAAAGCGCCTTTTTTCCATTTTTTTGGGAAAGTGCGCTAAAAACGGTTGTGTCACCCCAAAACTTCCCCGACGAATAGCAAGGAATGGATGGAAATTTTATTATGAGACGTCCCTTCGGATGGGAAGTTAGAATTTGAGAAAAACATTGAAGAATTGAGATATTTTCTCTGATGAGGGATTCATTTTGAGCTCCATCATTTGAGTCTGGTCTCGATAAGCTAGATGAGCTATTCATTTCAAAGTGGGAAACTCTCGGAAAACTTGGAGAATTAATTTTAAGAGAAATTGCCTGAAAATGTTCAAGAATCAATGATTACCCTTTGTTAAAAAAACGTTAGTATAAATCTGTTCACAAGCTAAAGAGTTGGAAAATTGCAGTTTTTCATTAGGAACCAATTTTTTGGTATTTTATTTGACATGCTTCTCCATTTCTGATTGGAGGGTAGAAGCGTTGGGTCGACTAATTTATCGGGGAACATTTTAACTAACGCAGATAATTTTCAGTTATCAGATTTTCACGCTTTATGGAAAAGTTGTATATGTCAAAGAGCGGCTTCAAGTTGTTGATGCAAGTATATTCAACATTATTTAATAACAAAAGGGAAATTAATGTTTCCAAACCAATTATAAACGCTATGCTTGCTTCATTGGCGAGTTTCAAGATTGAATACGCCATCTGACGGCCAACGTGTAAACAACGTTTGTGCACGGATCAACCGCAGATTTGTGTGGGCTCTTATGAGCGTTGCGGTGTTTGGTGACTTTAATTGATTCCATCTGACTTAACGCGGCGTTGATTTTTTCCAACAAAATACGTGAGCCACGCACGTTTCATTATCTTGAATATACTAGGTGTCGTCGGTTGCAAAAGCATTGCATTTTTAAATAAGAGTGGCACGTGTACGACGACTGGCAAGCAAAAGTGGCATCAGAATGGGAGGTGGTGTAAGATTTGTGATTTTGTCATAGTGACAAAAAGTGGCGGAGAATTTGTTGCGTTTCCGAGTGCGAATCGCGCTGTGGAAACCGGAAAAAGGAAGAGTTACATTTTCACCGTTTCCCGTCGAAAGCGAAAGACGCAAGTTGGGTAGTCAAGATGACAAACAAACTTGGCACTGTGGAAAATATGACTACGAGAAAAGCCTGGGAAGTGTGCTGAAAATAAAAACTTTAAATGGCTGCATCGAAGAAGCACAGCTGCGATATGTTTGCATGTCCCGGACTGGCCTGCTTTGCAAGTGCATTTAAACGTTCCAATTTCACAGGAACTCTCGCAGGAACTTCTACTACTATTTCTTTTAATTACAATCTCAGTTGCCTCGTGAGGAGATTCATACAATGCGCTTGTTTGTAAACACAATCCAAATATGTCTATGTTTGAACTGAAGCTTGATTTGGTTCGCTTTCGACCATACAACACAAGAAATTATGACTTCAGAATTTCCTCTCCCATCAGTATCCCATCACGATAGATCGAGAATCCGTTGAGGCTTGAGGCCATCCAGTGATTGAAAACCTTCATAACACTCAATTCGCTTCTGCCATTTTCGAGTTTCACCGCAATAGGTACTAATTAACCACGTTTCACGTCTGGAGGACATTAAAAACCGCTTACTACTGATAAGATTTTTGAACGCGCGGGCAACAATCCGTGCCCTATCCGACATGTTTGTTTACATGCGAAGCGCATCAGCAGCGCCACCATCGGTAGGGGAGAGCAGGTGAATATCGACCACTTAAGGCAAAAAATTCAAAACCAGTCGCCATGTGCACTGTCGAGGCTGTACGTTTTGTACCATAATCTCCAATCATTTGACTACCCAAAACCTTGAATAGTCACTCACTAAGTAGAAACATTTTTGTGAAAAAAATTTAAAAGCAAAGGTAAAATTTTAGCGGGTAATATCGACCAGCGGGATAAAATCGACCACCAGGTCGGATAATATCGATCGCACGTTTTCTTTGCCATTTTAAAGTCTGCATGCTTAGCAAAAGCGCAAAAATACAAGTCGGAACATCTGTTTTCGAAAAACATCTAGTTTTATTTTGATTTTGCCTCCCTATTTCTAACATCTACCAAGAACGGCGCCCATGATAGGAACCTAAAAGAATATCAGAGAAAATTAAAAATAATTCTTGTGTGAGTACTCTCAAGAACCTCATCAGGTCATCTTCGCACCACACGAGGCACGATTCGTTCTTCATCGATATTTTTTGCGAGGCATCTAAAATGATGTATAAAACTCCATTTGTACAATATCGACCATCGTGATCGATATTGGCCGACAACAAAAGCAAAAAACAATTCTTTGATGATGAAGAACATGGTTAGATTATGGAACTAGGCCTACTACACAAAGTTACTATCAATAATCCTTGGTACATTGCACCAGGAGACCCAAGTCTAACTACAATGAAAAGTCCGCAATACCTTATCATGAACACTCCTGAACTTGAGTCATATCGGCTCGAAACAATAATCCGTTTCTATCAGTCAAGCACTTCGAATAAATGGCTGACCGACAGCTGTGCTGGAGTTCACTTGCAAAATGCTAGATGGTTCTCTATGTCATGATTTCAAAAAACTCACAGGGTGGGCCACACTGGTGTGGTCGATATTAGACCACCAGTCGATATTCGCCTCTCTTCCCCTAATGTTACTCGCCAATAACAGCTAACTTAAATTTCTGGATTTTCGTCGATTTTGGACCCTGATGCCTAGCCTAAGCTGCCTAATGTAGTAAAAACTGTTTCCCACGCCCGCACCCATTCAGCAATATTTATACACGTTTTTGAAAGGTTTATGGTGTACGGAATAGGGTGTACAATACTGTCCCTATAGATAAGTAGAGCACCAGCGGAGGAGACGGATGGAATATTGGGGGCAATTAGGATAGGCAGAAAGGCAGGCATCGATCGGGTGGTTTAGGTATTATAGCTTTTCGGAGAAGAATCTGTCTGTGAAGAGAAGTCTGTGTTTATATTACCTACTCGCACAAACCAAAATGTTGTTTTCACTTTTCAGTCATTGATTTTTAGCGCACTTCTCCAAACGGGAAGGCGCTTTTTTGTCCTCGCTTTGCCCGTCCGTCCATCCGTCACAGCATTTAGGCCTAGACGAAAAGGTTTTTGCAAATTTTTTTTACTTCAACGGGTAGCTCGAGGGGTAAATTACCTTGGAAATCTGGTGTACACTTCCATGGAAATCATTGGAAATCTTTGGAAATCATTGGGAATCATGAACCTCATATGTTCAACCGTTCGGGAGATACGGAAGATTTAGGTGAATTTTGTTAGAAAACAAGGAACGAAAAACGAAGAAAAAAATCATGAAAAAAAAAACAAAAAAAGCGACCACAAATAGCCTCCGCCACTACGTTTGGCGAGGCTTAAAAATTTAATCTTGAAAAAATCAAAGGGGTGGAAAAGTAGTCGAGAGAAAGTGGTATAGCACAGCGGTAGGGGTAGGGACTTATTTCAGTGAACTTTATTCAAATTTTAACAAAATCGGTTTAACGGTTCAAAAATTACGAATAAAAAACCATATAAAAACTCCAACTTTAAACGTGTGATATTTTTGTAATGAAGCTTCACTTTGAAAAACGGCATAAATGACACTCAATCTTTTCGTAAGAGGAATCTCCCCACGAAGTTTGTAACACCAATTTGGAATCACCTATGCAAAAGTGGAAACAGTGTATTATGATTGTCAAGATGGTAACATGCAATCATTCAATCACAGGAAGGTCAATCTTGTGATAAAGAAATTACCTCTTCGCCAAAAAAAAGTCAGTCTTTTCCGAAGTTGATAAGATTTTTATTGGCTGAACAGCGAGTTTTGAACGATCTAAGTTCATTGAGTACGGATAATGTACTAGATTATTTGTCCCGTTGTCCACATTCACAACTCAATTTAAAAATACCATTATGATCAAAAGATTCAATAGAGTCGTCTTTTAGGCCAGCAGCTTGAACTACATTTTACTATAAATACGACTGAGAAATAAAATACAGAGAATCCTATTTGAAAAAAAATGAAGTTATGGACCTTCAAAGATTCCTAAAATTAATAATGCGTCACAGTAAGGTGATCCTACAGTGCAAATACTGCAAATAGATGATCTTGTCGCTGAAAGATACCCCAAGCTGTTAACTGGTCATTAGCGAAAATCGCAACTTGACTTTCCAAAAAATCAAATGTTCTACAATTTCCAACACAAAAGTATCTGTCAACGCATTAATTTTGAAAAAAAAATTAAAACTTTTGAACAGCTGAAGTAAATTCCGAGATCAGCTCCCTAAAAAATTGAGTTGGAGGCTGCTTTCCAAAAATTGAGCACCCTGTATAGGGCAAAATAATTTTTCAAAACCACTTTGGCCTCTCGTTCGAACGACCTTTAGTTAATTTCGATTATCGCCGATCATTAAAGGCGTAGATGCAATCGGGCTTTGATCTTTCGATATTTGTCTTGTTTTTATCAGAGCCAATTTGCACTTAACTAGCATCTCGCAGCTTTCATGGATCTTTAATTATACTAACCACTGTCAATAAGACATCGCACATAAACAGTAAGTAGATAAAAAAGTAATACTTATACATAACTATTATCATGCTCATTAAAAACTTACCCAAAGGGATGTAGAATTTGCAAAAAAAGATGCAGAGTTCATTAGTTTAGCTTAAATCAAATAACGACACCATCACACACCCACACAGTGCTTATTACAGGCACAAGTTCTTCCGCGGTAAGCACCTACAATCCCGCAACGCCTCTCCGACGCGACTACCGGGACTACCCCATAGAAGACTACCCTTTGCAATAAGGGGCTGTGTACTGTTGGGTTGGCTTCGGCTCACCCTTGAAGTGAAATGTTGAATGCACCACCAGTGCGCGCAGTTTCGTACATGCTATGTTCACGTGTAGTTCTCACTCTCATACAAAATGATGCGTGGGTATTACATTCTAGAAAAGTTGGAATCGCATAAAAGGAGGACTGCAGCGCTTTGACCGGTGACCTCCGTGCCTTCACCAAAACCCTATGAGGGACATTTTGGTGGAGGCGCCAATGTTAATGAAAGATTCGAAGTTCCGAACAACGATCTAAAATTCGAAAGCCCAGTTTGCGAACGGGTAATTTTTTTCTCAAATCATTGCCTCTGTGCGGAGGTCGAGGGTTATTTGGGCCGATGCCTGCGAATTTCACTCAAATCAGACCACATTCCATAGAAATCCAAAATGGCGGATCAAAGATGGCAGTCAAGTGACAAAAATCATTGGTCAACTTTACCTATATGGTGGACACGTACGCATTCGATTGACGTTTGCACCTTATCGATATCTTTTTTCGTTGCGGCATGATTCTCCCAGTGGCGTACCAACAGGGGGGCGGAGAGGGCGGTCCCGGGGTACCAACGGCAAGGGGGTGTCAGCGGCCTTGGAGGGTGCAAAACAAGCTGGTGAAGACCCATCTTCCACAAAAATTTCGTCCGCGGCGCTTTCTTCTCGCATTAGTCACTACACGTAGTGTTTTCAGCTTTGTTGAGAAATCGTTTTTTTTATGTTCAGAAATACCATGTCACCAATTGGGAGCGATTTTTCGATCCTAAAAATCTAAGGGGGCAAAATTGCCTAATTCGGCACAGGGGATGTCACTAGCACTACGCAGTCTCCAGCTCATTCTCTAGGTAGGCTTAGGGGGTAGGGGGAGGAGGTGCT
This sequence comes from Anaspis maculata, assembly GCA_949128115.1. Taxonomy (NCBI): domain Eukaryota; kingdom Metazoa; phylum Arthropoda; class Insecta; order Coleoptera; family Scraptiidae; genus Anaspis; species Anaspis maculata. Next base: position 15,010,731 of record OX421964.1, read on the forward strand.
ACAGGTACAGGATAGTCCGCCCCGGGTGCCAAATACGCTAGGTATGCCAATGGATTCTCCTAGTTCTATAATTTTCAAAAATGTTCAATATGGAGAATACAAGATGGAGGCGGGGCATCAATTGTCAAAAATTTGATGGATCTTGATGTGATTTACATTGCCTGCAAATTTCACTCTAATCGGATCACTTTTAGAGCAATTCAAAATGGCGGATCAGATGGCGGCAAAGTAACAAAAAACCAAAAATCAACTTGACGTCCTGGACATGTTCACTATTGATCAGCGTTCACATATCACATCGATATCTTTTTTTCCTGAGGGAGTTGATATCCCGGATACAGACAGACAGACGGACGGACGGACAGGCAAAGTGAAGCTAAAAGCGCTTTTTCCCTATTTTTTGAGAATGTGCGCTAAAAACCATGTTCAAAACTCAACTTTGGAAGCCTCTATCTCCGTTATAAAGCGTTTCCGATATTATTTTTTCAAGATAATTTAGTTCACTTATTTTTTGATGCTCTACGACCTCCTGAAATATTGACAAAAATGTGTAACCACCGGTATATACTTATAGGTACAGTCACAGACTGTACAGTACACTACACTCACAGGTATCACAGAATTGAGTGGCCAAATGTCTATAAAATCAGTTAGCCCCTACCTATTTGGCAAAGTAACTAGCTAGTCGCTCTGCTTGCTAACTTGTTTTTTTTTCTCCATCAACTACTAGGTTATTAGCAGGCTTTTTTCGGTGAGTTTTTCTGTAACGATAACAACGAACGACGGCACAACGTGTAGATAACAGTTTTTGGAACTGTGGGGGATTTTCAGTATGGTTTCGTTTTCGATGGCTTTTCTGTTCCATCCCTTTTCCCGGGGCATCACCGCACGATAGTAGATGCCCCAGTACTAAGGAACGCATGAAAAAGTCCATCTGGCCCGGTGCGGATTTGAACCCGGGACCTCCACCTTTGAAAGCGGGGCCGAGCTCACCGTGCTACCGACCGGGTTTCTAACTTGGTTGGTTTGTCAAGTCTGGATGAAATCCATCGTTTGTATCTTTTTGCTTAAAAGTTTTTTTCGAGGCTTTTTTAGAGCTTTCACATTGATTTAGTACAATCCACGTTTACCATCACGTACAACACTTCAGCGCATACATGAGAACGCATACCTGCAGAGCGCGGTAATTTCAATTTTGACGCACGAAGTGTCGCTGTCAATGGCAACTGTCAATCGATAATCGAAATGTAAACAAACAACAAACATAACCTCCTAACCATTCAACATTTAATATTGTTCAGAATGAAATGTTACGTGCCGTATGGCAGAAAGACGCAGAAAAGATTCAGGTGATACGAAACACAACGAGCTGCAAGGCGATCGACGAAACAAGAGCGTTATTTGGTTAGATCTGTCGAAACGTCAAATCGACGTCAAGCGCTGTCAGCTGAAATTTGCGTGACATTACACACGCACACCGTATTACAGTGTTGTCAACTTGTTGTCGCGATATAGATATGGCAACGTCCTACTTTCACAGGTATGCGCAGAAGCCTTTCGGGAAACGTGGATTATTATTCACCCACAATCGGTTCTCGATTCATCTCATGCGATTTTTTTCATCGAATCAAACTATTCATTGCGATTAGCTCGACTACAGCTCGACTAACAGTAATCGATTCACTGACAACATTTGGACATCCCTAGTTTAGGTACACAGGAAAGTTGAGAATGATAAATAGGTTTCTATTTCTAGACTAACATGCCGGCGACGCCGCCAGCAAATACCTGTAATAATGGAAGTTTGTATATTCGATGATAGAGGTCGCCCCATTACAACACAGCTGCGGCGACCGATTAACGAAATAAATTGCCAAATTTTGTTATAATTTAATTCAAAATGTAATTGACTGTCCGAAGCTTCTTGGGCGGATCAACTTTTTTGTTCCACGTTTGAACGCCAGATCAACAAGGTTGTTTTATTGTGATCCGCCCAAGAGCAACGCGCTTATCTGAAGCCCTATTTATAGCATGTTCAATGGTCTAAATTTGTTCTGCTCCGACTGTGATATTTTCTGTGATAATTTTTGTGATATTCGTCAGCACATTTTGGTTGAAATTTATATCTTAGTCTTTTTTATGTTGTATACTTTCACCTGTCACTGTTCGGTTTTCAGCGCACATTTCCTGTGTTTGGGCTTCAGGCCTGTTGGAAATAAACCTCTAATCTAATCTAATAAATTGATCATTTTCTGATTGCAAATGAAACACTTTCGTAAGTTAGAATTCATCGATCAGATCAAATTTTTATTTACGATGAAATCTGAAGTACTTACTTAAAACACAATGCAAGCGGTAAAAGAATACTAACATAACAGTTAAAAGCGAGCCTCACAACACGTTCCCTTCTTCCATTCTCTGGGACGCCACTGGTCACCCACTAAAACGTTACACCAGAGCGTTACACATCATCCTCGCATCAACTGAATTCACCCCCATCCACAGAGTCTCTCATCCTGTGGTTGTTGTGATCTAAGCGAGAGATAAGAAGTTTTACTTCAAAACAAGCGAATATGCCTCATGGGCATGAGGCTCAGTAGCGCACTTCCTTTTTGAAGGATTAGTGAGCGCAAGATGTTAATTAGGGTTCTACCGTTATTTGGGCAGAAATTTCAATATGACGGCCAAAATAGCGTCAGATCATGAAATTTGGCTTAAAAATCAACATGATCGTACTATAGACCAAGGTAAGTTCAATGTTTCATGAAAATCGTTCCTCTAATTAGAGATTCCAATATGGCGGCCAAGATGGCGGCAGAATGTTGAAATTTGGCTGGAGAATAAGAATGATCATACGAAACAAAGGTAAGTCGTTAAAATTAAAATTAAAATTATTATTTTATTTATCATTAAAATCGTTAAGTGATAAGAAATTCCAATATTGCGGCCAAGTGACAAAAATCATTGGTCAAATTTATATGGTGGACACGTACACATTTGATTGGCATTTGCACCACATCAATATCTCTTTTCGTTGAGGCATAATTTTCTTAGTTCACCAGGTCACCAAATTTTTGTTATTTTATTTGACATGATTTTTCAACAATATTGTTGAAGTTTTCACATTATTGTTGATTATTAGCAAAAAATATCTCCATTTCTGATTGGAGGGTAAAAACTTTGGGTCGACTAATTTATCGGAAAACATTTTAACCCACGCAGATAATTTTCAGCTGTCAGATTTTCACGCTTTATGGGAAAGTTCTGGATGTCAAAGAGCGGCTTCAAGTTGTTGATGCAAGTATCAACATTATTTGATAACAAAAGGGAAATTGATGATTCCAAGCCAATTATAAATGCTATGCTTGCTTATGAAAGGAATTGAAGGTATTGGCGAGTTTCAAGATCGAATACGCCATATGACGGTCAACGTGTAAACGACGTTTGTGCACGGATCAACCGCAGATTTGTGTGGGCTCTTATGAGCGTTGCGGTGTTCGGTGACTTTAATTGATTCCATCTGACTTAACGCGGTGTTAATTTTTTCCAACAAAGTACGTGAGCCACGCACGTTTAATTATCTTAAATATACTAGGTGTCGTCGGTTGCAAAAGCATTGCATTTTTAAATAAAAGTGACACGTGTACGACGACTGGCAAGCAAAAGTGGCATCAGAATGGAAGGTGGCAAGATAGATAGTGACAAAAAGTGACGGAGAATTTGTTGTGTTTCCGAGTGCGAGTCGCGCTGTGGAAAAAGGGAGAGTTGCATTTTCACCGTTTCCCGTCGAAAGCGAAAGACGCAGGCGCAGGTTTGGTAGTGAACTAGTCATCACTGGCCTGCTTTGCAAGTGCATTTAAACGTTCCAATTTCACAGAAACTGCTACTACTATTCCTTTTAATTACATTCCCAGTTACCTCGTGAGGAGATTCATACAATGCGCTTGTTTGTAAACACAATCCAAATATGTCTATGTTTAAATTGGTGCTTGATTCGGTTCGCTTTTGACCACACAACACAAGAAATTGTGACTTCAGAATTTCCTCTCCCATCACGATACATCGAGAATCCATTAAGCTGGATTTATAAACTTGACGTTGCAGTTGCCGTTCGCCGTTGCTGTTGCCGTTCAAAGTTAAATATCTGAAAGTGATTGTGGTCATTTATAAGAGCCGTTGCCGTTGCAGTTGGCAGTTTGTGCTGTTCGTGGCGACGTTGGGGTGCAGTTCAGAGATAACCATCTTTTAACTTTCGCTGTTGCCGTTCAGTTGCCGTTCGGGCTTTAACCAATGACACGACAGCAACAAATCACGTGATCGTTCCCACCCTAGAAATTATGAAACCGTCATTCTTGTATGTTGTTTGAATAACTGAAGAGAATCCCTCTTGGGCGCTGCACAAGCACCCAAAACTGCACCGAAGACTTCTAAAAGCTGATTGACTTCCAGTTAATAGATGCATCAACTTGTTTTGACGTTTTTAAAATACCATACTGTGAGGTTAAAAAATATATCAGCTGTCAAAGTTCGTGGACGTTCGGGAGTTTATAAATCGACATTTGATAATTCCGAACTGCACCGCCGCCAACTGAACGTCAACTGCAAACGGCAACGGCAACAGCAACGGCAACCTCAAGTTTATAAATCCAGCTTTAAGGCCATCAACTGATTGAAAACCTCCATAACACTCAATTTCGCTTCTGCCATTTTCGAGTTCCACCGCAATACTAAATAACCACGTTTCACGTCTGGATGACATTAGAAACCGCTTACTACTGATAAGACATTTGAACGCGCGGGCAACAATCCGTGCACTATCCGACATGTTTGTTCACATGCGAAGCGCATCAGCAGCGCCACCATCGGTAATGTTACTCGCCAATAGCAGCTTACTTAAATTTCTGGATTTTCGTCGATTTTGGACCCAGCGCGGGGAGCACGCCGTCTGTTTACGAATTTCGTATACGAAGCTTGCGTATTTTCTATTGTATAAACTTGCGTATTTTCGTTCGTCTTCGCAATCGGAAACGATCGTAAAAAGTCGTGCCCGTGGATGAAGGCCGCCATATTGCTCAAATTTCAGCGACGAAGAGGGAAGATGCAGATATATTATGCTAGACAAAGACAAGAAAGATCGACACTTTCCGCAAAACCCAAGGTTTTCGTATTCGCACGGAGCTTGCGGGCTGTGCATAGGCACGGCTGTGGGTAGGATACGCAAGGGGCTGGTCGATTTCTACGAAAAAAGGAAGTGGCGTGCTCGCAAACTTCGGATACGAAAACGAACTTCGTAACCGCTTGAACGCATGCTCTGCACGGGGCAGAAGACGCAAGGGATTGGGCGATATTCACTATTTACGAAACATGAAAGTGGCGTGCTAGCAAAATTCGTATACGAACACGAATTTCGTAACCGATTGACGGCGTGCTCCCACCACTGATGCCTTGCCTAAGCTGCCTAATGGTGGTCTTACATTGAGCATCAAATGCTGCAGCTTTTTTGCTGCTCAGTGTAAGGCCAGCATAATGTAGTAAAACTGTTTCCCACGCCCGCACCCATTCAGCAACATTTATACACGTTTTTGGAAGGTTTATGGTGTACGGAATAGGGTGTACAATACTGTACCTATAAATAAATAGACCACCAGCGGAGAAGGAGACGGATAGAGGGGGCAATTAGGCAGGATAGGCAGGCATCGATCGGGTGGTTTAGGTATTATCGCTTTTTGGAGAATCATAGGGCCGTATTCATATCCCGCTTTTAAGCTAAAAGCGCATTTAGAGGTGCGCTTTTAGGGGCTATCCAGTTTTATTTGATTTTTCAAAAATACATATTTCAATCGAGCGGCCATATGTAATTGTAATATGTAATTTGGAACACTCAAATATAAATGGATAGTCCCTAAAAGCGCCCCTCTAAATGCGCTTTTAACATAAAAGGGGGATATGAATACGGCCCATAGTGTCTGTGTCTGTTTATATTACTCGCACAAACCAAAATGTTGTTTTCACTTTTCAGTCATTGATTTTTAGCGCACTTCTCCAAACGGGAAGGCGCTTTTGTCTTCGCTTTGCCCGTTCGTCCGTCCGTCACACTCGTCACAGTATCTAGTCCTAGACGAGAAGGTTTTTGCGGAAAATTTTTACTCCAATGGGTAACTCATGAGTCATGACCTTGATCCCGAACCAAGAAAAATCTCAACGAGATAATAATAAACAATTACAATAATAACAATTTAGTGTGGCGCGGCATCGCCGATGAAGGCTGCATTTCAGAAGCCGGCCGAATCTTAGGACATGCGGACAAGTACCCTTTCTTACCAAATTACAATAATACATATGGGGAGTTATATTAAGGGTCTCCAGTACAAAGAATTTATTTCCAATTTGCCCCTATTCTTGAGAATATATGCAACACTATACCGGGTGATCATTTGAAAACTATCCACCTGCAATATCTCCCGATTCCTAGTGCAAATGTCTTTAAGCAAAAACAGGTCGATTTTTATATCGAGGGGGACATCTAAAACATACATTGGAGAATTTTTATCTTGAGCCCCCTCGCCCCCACTCACCCCAACTTTGAAATTTCAAATGACACTACCTACCTTGCAATACATCAAATTGAAGAGAATTGAATTCTCTTTCTAAAAAAAATATTTTGAAATTTTCAACCTCACCCCCTGTTCTTCCTAAAATGCTCTGAGTGTCCAAGTTAATATTCTTGACCTCCATTTCCCTTCAATACAGTAAACGTCATCCTGCACAGCATCGAAAGAGAAAATTTTCTATAAAAAAGTGCCACCCAAATTTACCCCTTCGCTCCCCCCACCTGACCTCAAAAATTTAAAATGTCAATTGACCATATTAATTATTCAGAGCGCAGTCGCAGATCGGGGAGAGAGACAACCACATGTGCTGCGTTGAAACTCCCATAAGAATATGCATGTTGAATGACTTTGTAAAATGATCAATTCAAGGTGCAAATTGACAATTTCAACGAATGTATAACATAGCAAGTGTGTAAAAAGAAATACCTGATCTACTTTTTACCATAATGAAATGGAAAATCTTGCTGTGAAGTTTATGCGAAGCAATTTAGAATGGGATTTTTGAATCCAAAACAATTTCAAATTACCCGCCATATTTTATTGCACAACTTCCGCTAACGAGAATTTCGACAGCGCTTGAAAGCGAACCGAGCGTCAGCTGTCACGTAAAAGTATGGTTGAAAAGGTTAAAACGTCCCAAGAATCAAGAAAACACGTTGAAATCGTAAATTCTGACAACGACAGCAAAGTTCCGTTTTCTATGCATGCTGTGGCGCGCGAGATCTTATACTGCAGTGCGCATGGTCACAGGCACATACCTAACTTACAAATGACTAGTGGAAGGGGAAAGTGAGAATAAATAATATGGTCTATACCCACTTTGTAATACATCAAATTGAAGGAAATTGAATTCTCTTCCTGAAAAAGATTTTTTCAAAATTTTTAAGGCCCCCATTTTCCCCCTAGAATACTCCAAATGGCCAATTTATTGGGGGCGGGGTAGACAATTTTAGAAAAATTCTTTTCGGAAAGAAAATTCAATTCCCTTTAATTTGATGTATCACAAAGTAGGTGGTGTTTTGTTAAATTTGGGAGTTGAGGTGGGGGAGAGCAAAGGGGTGAATTTGGGTAGCACTTTTTCCACCAAAAATTTTCTTTTTTGATGCTTGCTAGGATGACGGCGACTAAATTGAGAAAAAAATGAGGGGTCCAGAATATAAAATGGGACAGTCAGAGCATTTTTAGGGAAAAGGGGGTGGGGTTAAAAATTTTGAAAATATTATTTTCAGAAAAAAAATTTAATTTCCTTCAATTTGATGTATCGCAAGGTAGGTAGTGTCGTTTGAAATTTCAAAGTTGGGGTGAGTGGGGGCGAGGGGGGTGAATATAGAAATTTGCCAATGTATGTTTTGGATGTCCCCCTCGATATAAAAATCGACCTGTTTTTGCTTGAGAAAATATTCACTAGGAATCGGGAGTTATTGCAGGTGGATAGTTTTCAAATGATCACCCGGTATACACATTTACACAAGTCTAGGTACCTACCTGCATTGTTGTAAAGTAAAGTTGTAGTAAATCAGTCTTCTCCACTTGTTTTTTTATATCATTTACATATTTACAAAGACTCCATTGACCCTCTAAATTCTAGTGGAGTCTACAAATTAACTTGTTCCTGCGGCAAAATATACATAGGTCGCACAATAAGATCTTTCAAAATTAGACTAAATGAGCACCGCAGGGAACTACCTGCGTTCGATATAAAATCAAACTTTACAAGACATGTAGTTGCCGAGGGCCATGATTTTGCTTTTAATTGTTTGAAACCAATCCAAAAACTTGACAACAGACACCTAATTGAATTTTCTGGAATTTTGCAAATAAAAAACAATACAATCTTGACCCAGATAGCCTCCTCAACGAACAAACCGATTTTGACAACATCTACATTATACCAGCTCTACTCCCAATTTTATAATCCTCTCCTTCAATTTCTTTTGTTGTTTTACCTGTTACGTCTATTCTTCATTGTTACATCATTACTTAGACATAAAGTTCTATGCTATACGTTGTTTCAGAAATATTGCTATCCCAGTAGGTCATGAAAATCTAAATGCAGCTTTAAAGCGGCTTCACAGAGCTTCGACGTGTCGCCAGCGACACTTCATCAACCAATAGGGAGCCAGAATCGGATGTATTCCCCTCTGTCGCCCACCCCTTCCATTTGGTGTCGCTGTGTAGTTAGGATTTTCCAACTACACAAACCGTGTCGCGTGTCGCTGGGTGATTATGGACCGCATGCAGTCATCAGTCAATCATCGGCCGGTGAAGATTGCGTCAAGTTATTGACACGGACAGAAAATGATTGTGCACGATGGCACAGAACGACGGTTTAGGGTTCGCCTTCGGTTGCATTGCTCAAACTGCTCACCACGTTCACATGCTTCCTTTCCACGATAGCCTGTGCTGTGGCCCTCTGGTGCTGTGCTTCTACGTTGCCTGCTAATCATGTTCCCACGAGACCAGAGATAAAGAAGCAGGTGAAAAGCACCCATTTAACAACCACACTTTCCGAAACAAATCGCCTTTTAACATGGCACTTCCAAGGAAAAGACAATCAGATGAAACAATTTTTTGGGGGACATTGGCAATTGTTTGACATTTTCGAGCACGTGCGTTGACGTGCGTTGTCAACTCGTTCGAGGTTGCGAGCGACACCAATTTTCGCAGTCTTCTGTCGCCGGCGACAGCTGTGGTGTCATGGTGGGGGAATGTCGCCAGCGACACGTCGAGGCTCTGTGAAGCCGCTTTTAGATTTAGTTACAAAAAACGTCGAATCATAAGTGTAAATGGCCGCTTTCATAAGACGGGAGCAGCTACCGCTACGCTCCTTCGCAACTGTTGGCGTCTTACGAACGCATTGTTGGAAGTAGCGGTGACTGGCGGTGACACATCCAGCGCCGCGTCAAGAATAGCCGAAAATATAATCTGGTCTTGGAGAATTTCACCCAGTGCTATAGCTCGATGGTCTATATTTAACAAGCGATTCACATTAGCTGAGAAAAAACTTATAATCTTCAAAAATTCAAAACAGCACGCAAGGTAAACAGCACCGAACAACACTCTTGAACCCATAAAATGTCAGAATGGCACTTGCGAACATAAAAATTTTACGTTTCTCTCATTGGCCGCATTGGCCGCTTTCATAAGACGGGAGCAGCTACCGCTACGCTCCTTCGGAACTGTTGGCGTCTTACGAACGCATTGTTGGAAGTAGCGGTGACTGGCGGTGACACATCCAGCGCCGCGTCAAGAACAGCCGAAGATATAATCTGGTCTTGGAGAATTTCACCCAGTGCTATAGCTCGATGGTCTATATTTAACAAGCGATTCACATTAGCTGAGAAAAAACTTATAATCTTCAAAAATTCAAAACAGCACGCAAGGTAAACAGCACCGAACAACACTCTTGAACCCATAAGATGTCAGAATGGCACTTGCGAACATCAAAATTTAACGTTTCTCTCATTCTTCCACCTCCCACTCCTATCGCTCACTATGCTACCAAAATGTAGCGAACTTCCGAGCCGCTACAAAACATGGCCGTCCGCTCCGAGCGGAGCGGAAAAGTAGCGCACCGTTCACAGGACAAATCGGTAACAGTTCCACAACTGTTGTGACTTATGAATGCGGCCAATATCATGGAAACTTCATTATTTATTTTCAGGTTATAAGTCAGATCTTTCACTTCTTTCAGTCAGAAAGTATTTCTTCAGTTTTTTATCAAGTATCACGTGCGGCACCCCATTCAAGGTGCACTTGAAGAAAGATACATGCAGTTTTGATGTCGAACCGTCTCTGTTTCCGATCTCAGGACTAAAAAAAATAGGCACCTGGGGAGTCAGCAGATTTCGTTCTTGCCACAGTATCAATCAACATTGTGCACATATCACACAGGTAGATAGTAAAGCAGTAAAGCAAACTCCATGACCTTGAGAGGGATCAGATATCAAGGAAGATCTGCGTCTTCTCCGAATTACGCTGTTCTACTTCAACTGAGCCTTTTAGTGAAGACAGAAGCACGAAATCTGGTAGGATATGGCACAACAGACTGTACTGTACCATAGAACTGTACCTACTCTTTTGATTGAGAACGGGCGCCTGGCTGATTTTTTTCTCGACTGGGCTCAGGGATCCACGGCCACTTTTTGGTTGTACGTAGTGACAAACCTTGGCTTCTTTTTGCCAGTATGCGTTTGACCGTGCAGAACGTTACTAAAGATCAAAGCAACGCGCTGAATGCTGGCAGCTGCATTGTTGGAATCTCTGAAGAATTCTTCGTAACAGCGTCAAAGTATTTCACGTTCTCTCGCAGATAAACGAACTGGATCCCCACACATGGCGTGAAAATTATCAGGTAATCAAAACCAATGAAGAAACAACACAACAGTAAGAGTAGGTATAACGTAACAGGAACAACAGTAACTGTATAAGTAACACGTACAGATTCTTAAAACTTGCGTCGATAGGTGCTTATTATAGTGCGGGAGCCCACTGCAAAATTCTGGGTCGATCGCTTTTATGAAGAATTTCTGTTTCAATCGATAGTGGGCAATACGATGAATCTTCCGATACCCGACAGCCACCTTCCATCCCCTGCTATAAGGGTCGCCACCGGTTTCAAAGATGCCCATTTTGAATCATTTTTTACACCTCTTGCTTATATAAAAAAATGTCACAATGATTGACAGAAGGCGAGATGGTCGAGTGGTCTAGATAAAAGTAAACGAAGTCAAAGGTCAGAGGTTCTAATCTCCGCGAATACCTTTTTTTTTAATTCTTTTTTTTCGCATTTAAAAAGCTTGACTTACTTGAACTTTTAAAAATTGCGGAATTGAACGACGTTTCTCAATTTGGAGTAACTTTCGTCGCTAAATTTATTAATGCTGCCGTTTTTTCCACACAAAAAATACGGCATTTCCTAGTATAGTGCTCTTTATTCAAACGTGAGTGCCATGAAAACCAGTGGAGTGTGGAGAATTGGAAAAAATGAAGGTCTCCTAAAATCAGGTGTGAAAATGTATAAGTATGTATTTCAAAATTTCAAAATCCGAAAAACTCGATTTTTTTTCAAAATTTTCATATATTTTTTGAAAAAAGACCCTCATTCTCTTGCCAGCTCAGATTTAAATAACTAATTTTTCTGTTACGTTTTTAACTGCACAGATTTGGCAGTAACTCACGCCAGGTTCGTGCTCACGCCAAAAGAATCTATCTGTTGTTTCTCTTCCGCTCTGCAGCTGATCCGCAGTCTGTTTCAGCCGTTTTTTATGCTAGGAAATAACATCCTCAACTACTGAAAATGGTATCTTTGTATTAAACAGTGATATGTGTCTGTCAAGCTTTTAAAATGCGAAATAAAAGAATAAAAAAAAGGTATTCGCGGAGATTAGAACCTCTGACCTTTGAATTCGTTTACTTTTATCTAGACCACTCGACCATCTCGCCTTCTGTCAATCATTGTGACATTTTTTTATATAAGCAAGAGGTGTAAAAAATGATTCAAAATGGACATCTTTAAAACCGGCGGCGACTCTTATAGCAGGGGATGGAAGGTGGCTGTCGGGTATCGGAAGATTCATCGTATTGCCCACTATCGATTGAAACAGAAATTCTTCATAAAAGCGATCGACCCAGAATTTTGCAGTGGGCTCCCGGACTATTACGGTTTTCTTTCCAAAAGCTATCAAGGTGGACAGAAACATGACAGTTTGGATGACAGTAAAAAACTTCGCGGTTGATTTTGATTGAGATGTCTCACTGACTTGGGACTAAAACAATAAACGTTTTATGGTGGCTTTACAGAACTTCGTATGTCGCCGGCGACAGCGTCGCTGGCCAATAGGATTCGATCTGCCTGTACCCCCTACCCCCCTCCATAACTCCCGCGACACGAGTCGTGTCGTTCAAATTATTCAACTACACTGGAGTGGGGGACTGTCGCCGGCGACATACGAAGTTCTGTAAAGCCGCCATTAGAACTAGACAAAGCTAAAGCGACTTTTACCATATACTTTCAATGCCTACTGAGATAGCAATCAATCTGAAACAACGTATATGTCACATTATTTTTGAAAATGGCTTTATATATTTAATTAGCCGAAACTCGAGTAAATGATATAAACAAGCGAATATGCCTCATGGGCATGAGGCTCAGTAGCGCACTTCCTTTTTGGAGGATTAGTGAACGCAAGATGTTAAGTGATTAGGGTTCTACCGTCTTGGGCAAAAAATTGCAATATGGCGGCCAAAATATCGACAGAATCATGAAATTCGGCTTGAAAATCAAAATGATCGTACTAGACAAGGGTAAGTTCCAAGTTTCATGAAAATCGTTCCACTAACAAAAGATTTCAATATGGCGGCCAAGATGGCGACAGAATTATGAAACTCAGCTTGAAAATAGGAATGATCGTACGAGACAAGCGTAACTCTCAAGTTTCATGAAAATCTTTCCACTTATAATAAATTTCAATATGGCGGCCAAGATGGTGAGGCAATCATAAAATTTGGCTTGAAAATAAGAATGATCATACTAGACAAGGGTGAGTTTCAAGTTTCATGACAATCGTTCCACTAATAAGAAATTTCAATATGGCAGCCAAGATGGCGGCCGAATTATGGAAGCTATTCTGCCTATTTGGTCCTTGAGAACCTAAGCTATCCACCGGATGAAGTTCAATCTTTAAGGGCTGTAGCTTTAGTTCCCGAGAAGTTCAACTTCATCGAAGTGCACAGGAGATCTCTGTTTTTTGAGAATAATGATAACGATGTATGGATAACAAAAATAGTGCCCATTGGCCACCCTTGGAGACATCAGCTATTAATCGGAAAAAAGTTCCAAGACTCTTGTTTCAATTCTCGAGAAGGAGTACAGCGTCTCAATTTCTGCACGGACTCGGACAGACAGACAGACAGACAGACAGACAGACAGACAAACCGGCCACATAAGCGTCATTCTGTTACTTATATAAAAAAATGTGCTCCAACTGATTTCGACCTCCTGAACACGAATATCGGGTTCACTTTTGAATTGGAACATTTCTTTTTTATCGAAAAACCGGAAAAATGGTAGCCTTGTCACATGATTTTTAGTGATACCTACCTACTTTTTTTTTGTTATTGAGCGAACATGTTTCGTAATTTGAGTGCCATTATCCTTCAGGTACCTAGTATTGGCTATTTCAAAATGTTCAATTACTATTTCGGCACGTCTGATTTTAAATTTGTAGGGTCGTGTAATATGCGCCGAGCCGTGGCTTTGCGGCCGTTTTCAAAAATCGATAACAATTGACCTAACGGTCGGATCGAAGTGGGGTTTTTGTCAAAAGAAAGTTCAAATTGTTCTCTAAATATAATGCCGTACATGCAGTGATGTATTTCATTAAGAAATTGTAGTTGCCTGCATATCGCAACTTTCTACATCTTACCGCGAATGCCAGCACTTGATCGGCGAAGCCGCCCTACACCAAAATGTTATTTTTGTAATTGTTCATGATTATTTCGGCAACATTTTTCTTGATTCGCGTACCAAGGCCATGAGCTACCCATTCGAGTTGAAATATTTTCTGTATTGAATTTCGTTTTGTTCGGAGGAAAGGATATCAAGCACCAGCAAGCAACGAATAAATCATTTGCGGGCGAGCCGTAGCTTCGGAGTCATGTTCAAAAATTAATAACTACTAATCGGCACCCCGCACCGATGTGAAATTTTCATTAAAATAAAGTTCAAATCATCCTCTAAATATAACTCCGCATATGTATTATGGTAAAATGATAAGATCGGGTACTTCCTCGCATGTGATAACTTTCGAGATCAGGCCGGCTTCTGAAATGCAGGATTCAACGGCGATGCCGCGTCACACTAAATTGTTATTATTGTCATTGTTTATTATTATTTCGTCAAGATTTTTCTTGGTTCGGGATACAAGGTCATGAGCTACCCAATGGAGTAAAAATTTTTCGCAAAAACCTTTTCGTCTAGGACTAGATGCGGGGACGGACGGACGGACGGACGGACGGACGGACGGACGGACGGACGGACGGACGGACGGACAAAGCGAGGACAAAAGCGCCTTCCCGTTTGGAGAAGTGCGCTAAAAACAAGTGGAGAAGACTGATTTACTACAACTTTATATTATACAACTCCATTTTGAGCACTATGGATCCCTTTATCAATTGTTGTAAAGGTTTTAAAAAACTGGCACAGGATGTACTCATGTGATGTAGGAAGAACATGAAAGACTATCTTGCAGTAAGTAGGAAGCGAACAAATTATGCGGTAGGGCAACACTAATAATGGAGAGAACCTTATAAATTGTGATGCCGCAATGTATTTTGAAATATATTCTATTCAGATTCCTCCTTCAACTTTGGGAAATGTTGGCATGATGGCGATCTATGCAGATGACATCACAGGGTGATAAGAAATTGAAGAATTTCATTCCATCATCTAAATAGGCTGGAGGCATGAAAATCGCCAAAAAGATCCATAATTTAACGCCTAACAAGACAAAAGAAACCGTTTCGAACAATTTTCAGCCGCTTCTTTAATCCTATGCTATAGAATGCACTTTTTTCTAATAATTTAGCATAAATTTATCAACATTCCGTGGAGGATCTATTTTCAATGACCTAAAAATTGACCCAGAGACCTCGTAGTTTTCTGTTTTTTTTTTTCACGAAAAGGCAACACTTCTTAATTCAAACAGCTGCTAAAACCGAACCGCTGCACTTATGGCTATGAATTTCGGTGAGCAACCTGAGAAATGATCAGGGGTCATAATTGTGGGGTTCAATTACTTGCAATGGCTCGCTGGCTGGAAGTAGGTCCTCTAGCTCTGAGGAACCCGATAAAATAAGTGCGTCATGTTTTTTTCAGCAAAAATGGTATGATGGTCCATCCAAGGCGATCTTTCACAATATAGATTAATGGCATGATACTAGCCTGATGAGTATCAGTCATTTTTTCGGTCATCAGCTTGATATTCACAAAACAAGATGGCGGCTCCACCCTAAAAAAGTTGACTGTCTTATTTAGGAAAATAGTCGGCCTAGGAAATAACTGCAGCTGTTATCCATTCATGACGTCTTTTATAAAGCAAATACCAAATTTCATTCTGATATCTTTAAAAATAAGCGATATAATAAAGATAATGTTTTTTTTCGACAGATCTCAGTTTTTTTTAAATATCTCGAGAACGGTTGATAATGTATCAAAACGGTTTGGTGTACCTCAACAACCATCAAATTCCGCATCATATGACATGCCCTGCAATACTCTACCTTTGTCCGTTCAAAAGATGCAATTTTTTTAAATTGTTTTTCTTCTTCACCCTGTATCCAGGATCTGAACTAAAATTTCGCTCGCGGCGATGGACAAAATTGTTCAAACAGGTGCTAAGAACATGTGTGCCAAAAGACATTGCATTACTCAAAAATGCTGCGTGAAATACTGTACCGACCCCACTATTTTTAATTATGATAGGATTATCAAAAATTATAGCTCTGGAATAATCAACCCTCAAACTCCCCCCTGCTTCTTCCATAAAAATTGACAATTCCATTCTTCAACTTTTGGAGTGGCCTAAAATTTTTCGCAAAAGATATTTTCGTGAACTCTCTGATTTAAATAGGGCGGTATATATTGAGGTTTCTTGTGTGAATGAGGTAGTTTTCTTCATAACATGCAAATTGCAAATACAATATTCGCATGGGTAAACATAGACTGATAAAAGACAAAATATAGTGCGGAACATGTGGCATTTTATTCAAGTGCTTCACTCTGCTTCACGTATATGCCGATCAGCTTTTAAATTCAGCACTAGAACGGTAATTTTCTTACGCCAAGTTGGTAATTCTGCGATAATTGGGGATGCTCAAATTTGTAATGATGGATCACTTTTTCCCTAGATGACCTTGAATTTTTATTGTCAATCGAGTACAGCGCTGTTGCAAGATTGTATAAACGTTCAAGGCGTCTTGATTTTGGTAGATTTTCGCCAGTTTAAATGGGCGACTGGTGAAATGTTTTTTCCAAGGTTTTTTCAAATAAAATAATAAATTACGTTGAGGAAACTGTTCTAATTTTTGGTCAAAAATAAAGGTCAATAGCTGATATCTAAAATTAATCTGTGCCTTTTAAATTTAACACTAGGTGATAGATTTTACAAGCTCTCGAAGGAAATAATTGAAAATTTCACAATTTTTCTGAATTAATTGCTATGCCTGTACTAAGGATACAATATTAGTGACAACGTAAATCAACTTATATAGTGCAATAGTACCTAGTATCACTATATGTAGGTACTTAAGATACATTGATACTACAGGGTGATTCATGAATGACCTTACATAGGCTGATGGGAGATAGAGGACTTCGAGGCGAGTCAGGATCCACTGAGGAAATTTTGTTTTCTCCATTGGTTACGAAGATACAGGGTGTTTTGTGTGTTTTGTGTGAAACTTTGATCAGCGATATTTCTGAAACGGCTGAAGATATTGTGTTGAAATTCACCAGTAATATTTCTCTGCTGGAACTTATCCGGAAGTCATACCGGGTGAGTCAAAATCCAGGGCCGGAATTGGAAAAATGTGCCCCTTTTTTATTTGATCAAAAAGTACATTTTCTGACCGCTTTTCTGAAAAACTGTTATCGGATTCGAAAAGCTAAGGAAAAATGCTTGAAGAATCACTCTTCAATTTAAATGGCACACCTAGACCGTTTCGACAAAAAAATTAAAAGTAATATTTGAGGGTAAGTTTCCATCTTTGACCGGACATAATCGACTCATTGTTTGATTGAATTCATTAAAATTCATTTTTTAGCTTGTCTCTGTGGAACAGAAGGGCTTAGTAGTAAGAAAATATCCATGGCCGGAATTTTTTTTCTGACGATCAAATCGAGTCTTATTTTGGTTTCGCTCTCGATTTTGTCATAAAAAAAAATTGTTAGCTCTGAAAATTTTTTCTCAACCAAGCCCTTCTATTCAACAGAGACAAGCAAAAAAATGAATTTTAATGAATTCGATCAAACAATGAGTCGATTATGTCCGGTCGAAAATGGGAACTCACCCACAAATTTTACTTTTAATTTTATTGTCGAAACGGTTTAGGTGTGCCATCTAAATTGAAGAGTGATTCTTAAAGCATTTTTCCTTAGCTTTTTGAGTCCGATAGCAGTTTTTTAGAAAAGCGGTCAGAAAATGTACTTTTTGATGAAACAAAAAAGGGGCACCTTTTTTCTAGCCCGGCCCAGGATTTTGACTTACCCGGTATGGCTTCGGGATGAGTTCCAACAGAGAAATATTACTGGTGAATTTCAACAAAATACCTTCGGCCGTTTCAGAAATATCGCTTATCAAAGTTTCATACGAAACACACAAAACACCCTGTATCTTCGTAACCATCGGAGAAAATAAAATTTCTTCAGTGGATCCTGACTCGCCTCGAAGTCCTCTATCTCCCATTAGTCTATATAAGGTCACTCATGAATCACCCTGTATAACTAAATATATACAACAATTCTTGAAAACCTGTGAGATGAATTAACTTCAGCTACAGCATTCGCTCGAAGATCTATAGGCAAACCACAGAAAAACTGCTCGACGTAGCTTTAATGCAAAAAAAAAGGAAAAGATGTCAGCGAGGCTGATATCAGTGGCCATCTTAGGGAACAGAGGGTAGAGTAGATGCAGCAAGTGGGCGAGTGCGAAGTTGACGATGGAGATGTTGAGGAACTACAGGTCTAGCTCAGATGCAGTTTTTGATAGCCATTGTCCGCGGACGCGGACACCTACTCCGCGACGATGTGGTTCATGGTCTGGTTCTCAGTTCCACATTCAGAACTCGGATCTTCTACATATCCTCACTGATAGAACTGAAATCTGCATTTTCCCTGCCCTGTTCGTATCCTATTGAATCCATACTTTCCTTGGAAGGGAGAAGCTCTTCGGATCCTCTACAATCGCTCTGTTCTTGACGGCGGCTTCAGTATCCCATATTTCCTTCCAGTGTCTTTTCATCTCGAAATCTGCAGCATGGATTTTTGGCTGCGATGTTCAAAATTGGCAGCCAGAAAGTCTGGGTAGATTTGACAACTCCAGCAATGATTCTCAATGCTTGGTTAAGAATGACGTCAATGATGTTGTGTGTGTGTGCTACTCATCCAAACAGGAGCGTAGTATTCCGCTGTCGACTAGACCAAGACAATGGTGGATATCCAAAGAGTAGTGGCGTCGACACTCCATGTAGTTCTCGCAAGTCTCTGAACCAGGTTCATTCGTGTCTTCGTCTTGGCAGTGAGTCTCTCCAAGTTGATCTTGAAGGATAATGTTTGGTCGAAGGTCCCACCGAGGTACTTGGAGTGGGACTGTGCTGCAGATGAAGTCCGGCCATCAAAGCTGACATTGAGGTGACGAACTGCTTCTGTCGTTCAGATGAATGGCTCTAGTCACTATCTCCAGAGAGTTCGGATTCAATCCTCATTTCTGAAAGATGACAAAATTCTGTTGGAAAATCGTAATACATATTTATTATGTGCAGAAATATCATAGTGAAAAATCACAGAATCGGCGGGTTTTTATTTTGCACATCTGTGTTATTTGTCCAAAAAGTTTGTTTTCAGTTTTGACAAAAAAATACAAGATAAAACTTTGGATCAAGTTTTCATTTTTGGTTGGTCATAATCTACTCACTGTTCCACTGAATTGGTTCAAATTCATTTCATGGCTTGTCTCTGTTGACAGAAGGGCTGGCCTAAAAAGCTAAAATTACAGAAGCCAACTTTTTTCAATCGAGTCACATCGCAGGTCAACCATTAAATTTGCCTCAATATGGCTCGAACCCGATAACAGTATTCCCAAAAATGTAAATTTGACCAAATAACACAGGGATACATTTTTCCGAATCTGCGGCCCTAGACTTTGATTTACCCAGTAATTCTTGACAAGTTTTAACAGAGGAATATTGCTGGTAAATCTAAACAAAATTGAAATCCCCTATCTGCCATTGGTCTATGTAACGTTAATGAATAACCTTATAGCGTGGAGACCTTTTTTTTTTTTTTTTTTGTTAATTGGTTGGCCTTGAGGGCTTGCTCTTTAGCCACTAGAACGAATTTTCAATTCAAAATTTTACTTTTTCCATTTCTTTAATTTCACACTTTCGTCTCAATGTTTTGAAAAAACTCTATTATCAGTGAAAGGATTTGGGGGTTATTTGTAGCCAACAGGGAAGTGATGTTCAGAGGAAGAAAACAGTTCCTGATGCTGACCAAGTTCTTTATTAGAGCTTCGATCAGCCTTTGATGATTCCCACAAGCAAACATCAAATGATTTATGTCACCAATCGACTCATTGTCACACGAGCATACCGGTGTCTCGAGAATGCCAATGCGGAACAAATGGGACGGAAAACATCCATGGTTCAGTTTAAGCCGAGTCAAGGTTAAAACTTCTGATCTTTTAGTCAGACTTCCATTGCTCATGAGGGTCTGCCTGGGGAGAATAGGGTGAATCAAGGTGTAGTGATTCTTCGAAGTGCTAACGAATTCTCCCCATGAGGCTTCCCACTCTTTTCTGATATTCACTCTTACTATGGAGTACAGATCAGAGTATGTGACTACGTCTTCCACATGTGGTAAAGTCAATGCCTCCTTAGCCAAGGAGTCCGCCCTTTCATTGCCCGTAACACCGGTATGCCCCTTAACCCATATGAAGATAATTTCTTTACCTTTGTCTTCCAAAATTGTCAACAGATGGAGGATTTGACAAATAATGCTACTGGTTTTTGAGTTTTTTGTAGAAGCCAAAGCTTTCAGAACACTCATGGAGTCCGACAACACAATATTGGTGTGAGCAACGTCGCTAACAGCCCAATCTAGCGCTCTTTCAATGGCATACGCTTCCGCCGTAAAAATTGAAGCCTCGTCCAAAATTTTATATTTGAACGATATATCAAGGTTGTCCACAAAAAAAGCGCAGGCCGTACCTGAGTACGATCTGGACCCATCGGTATAAATTGTATTGCAAGGCTCACCAGAGTTCTGAGTAATCAACTCAGAGACAATAAATTTGTTGACCACTGGACTCGGCGAATATTCCGGAAATATTATTCTTGGTTTGACTTGTCTCAATTTTATTGAAAATTGGAAGATTGGAAGGATTGGGAAGGAGTTTCTGTCTAAAGCGTAATAGTCCAGTCAAAATAGATTTTAACCGGAAATAAATTCGGAAGTTGACAAAATTTGGTGGATCGATGCGGAATTCAACTTGGAATAACATACTGGAATTCCCGAAAATTCCAAGGCTTGGCTTTTTTTCTAGGGCTAATAAAAGAGCACCATCCTTAGAAATTTTCGGTTTTTTCTGAATAACCTGTAAACTATCACTTTTAGAACACAAAGAACAGCAAAGCAAATGTAGCCCGTTAAATTCTCAAGAGATCAGTACTAAATTTATTACTCTATGGTCAATAGCCTCTGAGATACAGCGTCTGCTAAGACGCAGTGAAAATTACTCAAAATTTATTTCCGGATTTTACGTAACAATTTGCATAATGTCAGTTCAGGGGCTGTAACGTGGACAGCAGATGTGTGGGTTTTATTGTGTTTTACATTTTTGGAAAGCCAATTCAACCTTTGGTATCACACTTTTGTCTAGAAGTCGCCAACTCCAAAATGGTACTTTTCCTTGACCTCTGAAATTGATACTTGATTACCCGAAGAATCCCCAAAAATCGATTTTT
Source organism: Anaspis maculata (assembly GCA_949128115.1). Classification (NCBI taxonomy): domain Eukaryota; kingdom Metazoa; phylum Arthropoda; class Insecta; order Coleoptera; family Scraptiidae; genus Anaspis; species Anaspis maculata. Next base: position 15,032,084 of record OX421964.1, read on the forward strand.
TTCATAGCATGCCATTTGCTCAATTTTTCAAGTAGAGCAAAACCATCCAGGGAATATATGAAGAATTGAATACCAAAAAAACAACATGTTCCGGAATCTTTTTCCCAGTGATGGTTCCAGAGTTTTAAGTTGAAAGACTAAAACGACCTATTTGGACAAAAAACTGGGTGATCCGACACTAACTGCTGAATACTGTACGGACCTTGCATTTGAGGTGTAAGATGTCACTTGGCAGACGTGGAAAGTACATAAGTATATTCAATACGTCTGCTTAGTGGCATTTTGCATCATCAAATGCAAGGTCCGTACAGTATTCAGCAGTTAGTGTCCGAACTACCTATCTTTCTTCCAAATAGATCGTTGTAGTCTTTCAATCCATATAACTCAGGAACCATCACTGGGAAAAAGATCCCGTTACATGTTATTTTTTTGGTATTCAATTCTTCATATATTCCTTGGATGGTTTTGCCCTACTTAGAAAATTAGGCAAATGGCATGGTATGAAAAAAATCGATTTTTGGGGATTCTTCGGGACATCAAGTATCGATTTCAAAGGTCGAGGAAAAGTACCATTTTGAAGTTGGCGACTTCTAGACAAAAGTGTGATACCAAATGTTAAATTGGCTTTCCAAATACGTAAAACCGATTGAAATCCGCACATTTGCTGTCCACGTTACAACCCGTGAACTGACACTATGCAAATTGTTACGTAAAATCCGGAAATAATTTTTGAGCAATTTTCACTGCGTTCCGGCAGACGCGGTATCTCAAAGGCTTTTGATCAGAAAGTAATGAGTTTAGTACTGATCTCTTGGGAATTCAACGGGCTACATTTGCCTCGCGAGTATTGGTGTTCTAAAGGTAATAGTTTACAAGTTATTCAGAAAAAATCGAAAACTTTCAAGGATGGTGCTCTTTTATTGGTCCTAAAAAAAAATCCAAGCCTTCGAATTTTCGGGAATTTCGGTATGTTATCCTACGTTGAATTCTGCATCGATCCACCAAATTTTGTCAACTTCCGAATTTATTTCCGGTTTGGCCCGATTTTTGCTTAATTTGACTGGACTATAAGTGTGAGGGTTCAAATTAATGAACGCTTCTGCTATCGGTGGCGTATTTTTTCTTATCCAGTATTTTCCCGATAAGCATTCAATAGCCAAAGGGGCCACGCTTTTCTCAATGAATGATCGGTTGAAGGTAGAGAGCTTGATGAGGGATTTTTCAGCGAGCAATTTTCTTCGTAGATTTAGCGGCGGTTCTTGGGACTCAGCTAGAATGGCTGGACATGGTGATGATCTTAAGGCACCAATGCAAATACGAATGGCTTTATATTGGATACGATCTAGTTTAAGAAGGTTGGATTTCGACGCTGAACCGTACCAAACACAAGCGTAGTCAATGATGGAGCGGATGTATGCCCTATAAAATGTGATTGCAACTTTTGGGTCTATTCCCCATTTAGCTCCACAAATGTGCCTAAGCATATTCAGTCCTTTTTCACACTTACCTATGATATGATCAATGTGTTTTGACCACAGAAGTTTTTTATCCAACACCACTCCTAAATATTTACAGTTATCAACCACCGGAACCGTAAATTTACCCAGTTTGAGCGTACTGCTCAACTTTAATCTTTTTCGAGAGAAAAACATGACCGATGACTTTTCCTGCGACAAAGTAAATGCCTTGCCTGCGAGCCAGTTGTTTAGGCAAAATGCAACGTACCTTAAATCCGTTACACATTCCTTGTAGGTCTTTCTCGAAGTATATAAACATATGTCATCTGCGTATTGAATACACTTGACTGAATTGTCGCACATGTCATGTATATCCGAGGTGTAGACATTGAAAAGCGAAGGGCTTAATTTTGAACTTAGAGGTAAGCCTTGGGACGACTTTTGCGGCCCATACAATTTATTGTTACTGTCACGGACGTAAATTGACCTGTTGTAAAACAATTCCACGATGTTCGAAGCCGCAAAACTTCCAATCCCAAATTCCTGCAGTCTGGTCTTCAAAATTTCCAAATTCACTGCATCGTAAGCACCCTTTATATCTAGAAATAAACATCCCAAAATTTCATTCGATGACATAGAAATCTGAACATCTGTTACCAATTGACCAATCGCCTCCGCTGTACCTTTACCACTCCTAAACCCAAATTGGTTTTTAGGCAGGAGAGAGTTGTGTTCTAAGAACCACTCAAGGCGAGACTTTATTAAACACTCAAAAGTTTTGGTAATACACGACATCAACGAGATGGGCCTATACGCAGATGATTCAGCTGGGTTTTTTCCAGGCTTGAGTAATAAGCACACCACAATTTGCTTCATTTGATCCACGTAAATACCACCATTCCACCAATCGTTGAAAATTTCAAGCATTACCTGTTTAGCTGCCCAAGGTAAGTTTCTCAACATCGCATATGTATTACTGTCTACTCCTGGGGCCGAGCTGTTTCCAGTCTTGATCGCACTGTCGAGATCCGACAAAGAAAAGGGGAAATCGGGAAAATTACTAGTAGCATTTTTTTCCGGTGTGTTGTCAACTGTCACAAAAGGAGGGGCAAGTTTATCCAGGGTGTCAGTAATTACTTCTATGGGTATCTGAGGTTTATTTACTTTGTAGTTTTTGTTCGAAATCTTCCTTATAAATGTCCAAATCTCTGCGGGAGAAGTATTTCTGTCTATTTCGTTCAGAAAACTCTTCCAGCGATCCCTTCCCTTAGTCTTGAACAACCGTTTACATTCTGCATCCCTTTTTTTGTACTGGAGGAAATTATTCATGTTCAAGTTGGATTTGTATTGATTCAACGCATGTTTTCTGATTTTAGCCATTTTTGTACAATCTTCATCCCACCAAAGAGGTTTACCTATTTTGAGGATAGAAGGGGACTTGATTGGGATACTCTGAGATGCCGCATCAGAAATTTTTTCAAGCAAAAAAATCAGTTTATTACCATGGTGCAATTCGTTAATGGTTCTGTTGATCTCGATTTGGAAAACGTCCCAGTCCGCAGAAGAATCCTTCCACTTCGACGACGGAAAAACAACTTCAGGGATAAATGTCTCATTGAAGGAATAAAAAATGGGCAAGTGATCAGAGCCCATTAGTACAAGAAAGATAGATTTTAACCTCGGAAAAAATATGGACGTCCTGAAAATTTGATATTTTGTTCAGAATTGAGTGTTCTACAACATATCCAAAATCGCCAAAAATCGCACCCGGGGGTTTTGAGTTATTGGAGGGGGGGTAAAAAATTGCTGGTAAAAATAGAGGGGATGGAACCCGTTAACCAATTGGATGCGAATACATTATATTTCGACGTATCATATCCCATTGATACCATTTTGGCACAAAAAGTGTCCATCATTGTTAAAGGGGAGTAGTGGGGGGGCGAAGCTCTGCTAGATGGTCCATTTTGTTTTTATGGCCATGTAGAACCGATCACAACAAGTTTGGTATCTTTTCCGACTAAATTCAATCTCCTGAACTCGTATCCGATGTGTAAATTCGGATGAAAACAAGTTTGAACAAGTTAACTTGAGAAAACTTGTTTTTTCTTTGACAATTTTGACGAATTTTTTTTTTACTGTTGGAGGTGTTTATTTTTAGAAAATTTGCAGGGACCATTAAATTGAAGTGTATTCTCCACAAAAATCATCCACTCAATGTATAATTTTGTTTCTCGAGTTTCAAAAATTGATTTGAACTTGAGCCGGCACAGCGCGTCGTCTACTACTGACCAGAACACTACAGCATGCACCTTTAAATGAAAACACCTCAAACTGTTGAAGAAATAACAACTTATCTTTGAAAATTGGAGGATCTGTGAAGAATTGAATTTCCTATACCATGAACAAAATCGCCATGAATCGCATTGCAGGGTTTTGAGTTATTCAAGGGGAGAGGTAACAGTTCATAGAGTATGAATCTTGTCAAAGTGTCATCCTCCTCCTCGAATAACTCAAAATCCTGCATTGCGATTCATGGCAATTTTGTTCATGGTATAGGGAATTCAATTCTTCACAGATCCTCCAATTTTCAAAGATGAGTTGTTATTTCTTCAATAGTTTGAGGTGTTTTCATTTAAAGGTGCATGCTGTAGTGTTCTGGTCAGTAGTAGACGACACGCCGCGCCGGCTCAAGTTCAAATCGATTTTTTAAACTCGTGAAACAAAATTATACATCGAGTGGATGATTTTTGTGGAGAATACACTTCAATTTAATGGTCCCTGAGAATTTTCTAAAAATGAACACCTCCAACAGTAGAAAAAAAATTCGTCAAAATTGTCAAAGAAAAAACAAGTTTTCTCAAGTCAACTTGTTTAAACTTGTTTTTATCCGAATTTACACATCATATACGAGTTCAAGAGATTGAATTCAGTCGGAAAAGATACCAAACGTGTCGTGATCGGTTCTTCATCGCCAGAAAAACAAAATGGACCACCTAGCAGAGCTTCGCCCCCCCACTACTCCCCTTCAACAATGATGGACACTTTTTGTGCCAAAATGGTATCAATGGGATATGAAACGTCGAACTATAGTGTATCCGCAACCAATGGATTGACGGGTTCCATCCCCTCCATGTTTACCTGCAATTTTTTACCCCCCCTCCAATAACTCAAAACCCCCAGGTGCGATTTTTGGCGATTTTGGATATGTTGTAGAGCACTCAATTCTGAACAGAATATGAAATTTTCATGACGTCCATATTTATTCCGAGGTTTTGCCGATTTTCTTACTATTTTTCCTGTACTACATAGGATCCGAGCAAACCTTCCAATCAATTTTAGTCACAATGTCACTAGTAGCCAAGGTAAGATCCACCGCTGAAACCGGCATGGAAGGAGGGGAGAGTCTGGTGGGAGAACCATCATTCAAAACAATAAAATTGGTGTTTTCAAGTGAATCCACCAACCGTACACCTGCGGTATTATTTCTTGCTGAACCCCAAAGAAGACTATGAGCATTGAAGTCACCACCGATGATTGTCTTGTCGGAATAATTCGAGAAAATGTTATCCCAATCTGAACGAGTCACATTCACATTAGGGGGCCTATAAACAACAATAAAATTCAATGTGGTGTTAGTGTTCGTCAGTTTTATACCACATGCTTCAATGTCCAGACGCGTGTTCCAATTCAAGTGCAATCTATCAAACCTGATTTAAAATTGATAAAGGGATCCATAGTGCTCAAAATGGAGTTGTATAATATAAAGTTGTAGTAAATCAGTCTTCTCCACTTGTTTTTTATATCATTTACTCGAGTTTCGGCTAATTAAATATATAAAGCCATTTTCAAAAATAATGTGACATAGCATAGAACTTTATGTCTAAGTAATGATGTAACAATGAAGAATAGACGTAACAGGTAAAACAACAAAACAAAATGAAGGAGAGGATTATAAAATTGGGAGTAGAGCTGGTATAATGTAGATGTTGTCAAAATCGGTTTGTTCGTTGAGGAGGCTATCTGGGTCAAGATTGTATTGTTTTTTTATTTGTAAAATTTCAGAAAATTCAATTAGGTGTCTGTTGTCAAGTTTTTGGATTGGTTTCAAACAATGATGGAATGGAATGGCCATGATTTTGCTTTTAATTGTTTGAAACCAATCCAAAAACTTGACAACAGACACCTAATTGAATTTTCTGAAATTTTACAAATAAAAAAACAATACAATCTTGACCCAGATAGCCTCCTCAACGAACAAACCGATTTTGACAACATCTACATTATACCAGCTCTACTCCCAATTTTATAATCCTCTCCTTCATTTTGTTTTGTTGTTTTACCTGTTACGTCTATTCTTCATTGTTACATCATTACTTAGACATAAAGTTCTATGCTATGTCACATTATTTTTGAAAATGGCTTTATATATTTAATTAGCCGAAACTCGAGTAAATGATATAAAAAACAAGTGGAGAAGACTGATTTACTACAACTTTATATCAAACCTGAGTTTGTTTGCTACCATAATAGCTACACCACCTCCATGTTGATCTCTGTCACATCGTACTAAGCTATATCCCGGAAAACCAAAAGTTTTTCCAGGAGAGAGCCACGTTTCCGTAATCAAAATTATATCGCAGGGTTCATTGTGTAGATAAATTTGAAGATTTGTTTTATTAGACGTTATGGAACGCGCGTTCCATTGTAGGATTTTTATTTGCTTCTTAACCATTATTAGTTGTTGAGTAATGACAAATGTTAGTAAACAACTCATCGGCGAATTTGTTACAGTCTATGGTGAGATCAATTTCATTCCTAACTGATAAAGGAATCTCATCACGTATGTTTTCAAGAATGTCATTTAGCATTCGCAAAACCACCGGTTTCATGGTGCCCTAAAAATTGTCTTTATTTGCCTGTAAATAGTCGATTATCGAACCGCCAGTATCACTGCTATATATGCTTTTTACTCGTTCAAAGTGTGGAGCGATATCCACCGTTTTTCTGCGTTTGGGCGAGTTATCAGCTGCTCTATAATGGCCCTGACTTTGTTGACTGTTTTTATTCCGTGCATTGTAAGAGCGGCTGGGAAGCGATGGAAATTCGGGGATATTTGCGAGTGCAGCAAACCTGTTACCTGTAGTACCTGTAGTTAAATTAGCTTTGACAGCAGCAGCAAAATTTGGGTTTTTTTCGACTTTTTCTGCTTCCTTAAATGTGATATTATGCTCCGCCATGATCTTTTTGATCCGAAGCTGTTTTTCATACATTGGACATTGCCTGGAAAGAGAATTGTGCCGATTGTTTTGGCAATACATGCAGAAAACTTCACTTGTACAACTACCCTCGTGTTTCTCACCACAATTTTTACATTTTGCTTCCGCGCTTTTGCAAGCGAGTGTATGGTGGCCGAACAATAAACATTTGGTACATTGTACAACAGGATAATAATACTGATCAACCTCGCATCTTACATAATCTATGTAAATAAACTGAGGAAGAACGGAACCTGAAAAGGACACCACAATCATTTGCCTTTTTACCTTAATAGACTTTCCATCTTTATCCGTCACAGTTTTTTCCATCCTTCTTACCGAGTTAACAGGAATGTTTGAATCAATATTCTTCAGCAAATAGTCTTCTGACAGTGAAGTATCCACATAGCGCACTATGCCCTTTTTTTCAGTGAGGTGGCGTGGGACATACGCTACCAAATTGTTAGTTTCAAAAACCGGATTTGAGACTATATCGTTAGCCGCATTAGCTGATTTCAGAGCGATTTTCAGTCTATTGATACCTACCACGTTTATCTCGATAATATCGGGGTTATTCAACGCTCTTAGTTTTTGCCCTACGCTCATCGGGTGTAGACGACCGATGTTCAGGTTTTTATGTTCGACAAAAACCCAAAAAGGGCCTTTGTCATTGAAACCATACTTATTGGATTTGAGAAGGTTGATTCTTTCCTCCGTGATAATTGGACGGTCGGGACGCCTTGGCGTGTTGTTGGACCGCTGCGATTGCTGCGATTCATCATTGACTTCCATGTCGTCGTTGGTTCCCACAGAGTCTTCACTCATGATGGTGCCACCTTGGACTCCCTTTCGGGAGTCTCCCAGCTACCACTCACAACACCAGAACAAAACTTTGAATTGCTTTTCTTGAAGAAAACCACAACCAAACTCACAAAACCTATAGCTTTATCTCCCGCACACGTCCGCACCTTAGAGATAACAACACTCGACCAGCGTGGAGACCTCAGGTGATAATAAGCGCCGCAAAGCAAGAGCGCCTTTCTCTGGTGGTGATTCATGCGTGGCCCCAAGCCGTTGGCAATTTGTGGAAATTCCCTGGAATCCCGTGGCTATCCATTTAATTTGAAGAAATCGTATCCGGTGGAAATCCCGTGGTAATCCATCACAATCCGTTGAACGTTCTGATGTCCCAGTAATTCACCCGAGGATTCACCCCATGATCATTTGCATCTGAAGTCAACTTTGAATGAAAGAAAAAATTTACATGAACTTAAGTACTCAGACAAGAGTATTACTCGTACTTACCTTATAAATATACAGGCAGAACCATAAATATAGCAATAGCAGAACCGAGGGCAGAACACTTAATGAAATTTTCCCAGGAATGTAAACAACTATGACACTCACCTGACATCATGACAAACAACGGCCAAGGCAACAGGGCAGCGGATATGATGCAAGGAGACGCCAGAACTGGCATTTCTTGTCAAAATTTTCTAACCTCTTTGAGCTCAGCCCGTTTTTGCGCAACTTGATCTATGAGCGTCCGTTACACTCTAGGCAACATGGCCAACCGCGTTTTATTTTCTGCTGAATTTAAAACGTGATCGGCATATATATGTTATTATTTGATGGAAGTTTAATATTGCCCCTTTGCCAGATAGAAGCTACTGAAAAACAGTGATTTGATGTTTTTAGCGCATTTTCCATCTTGATGAAAATCGCTATTGCAACCGCTTTGTCCGTCCGTCCGTCCGTCCGTCCGTCCGTCCGTCCGTCCGTTCCTCGAACTCCTCCCAAACTAGACGACCTAGCTTTCTAATTTTTTCGCTGTTATATAGCTGCCACTCCCAAAGGAGGGCTAGGCTATATTGGATGTCCATATTGCGCCGCCAACATAGAGAAAACCGCCCCCGATAAACTTGAAATAACATAATATTGCACTTTCTACCAGACCCGATGCTCTGGTGTTTTCATTTTTTGAATAATACATAGTTGCCACTTATAAACGTAAGCCAAGAATCATTCCGTCTTCAATATGCGCCGCCGACATGAAAAAACTGCTAAAAACCGCCCCCAATCACTTTAAAATGTAAAACATAAACCCGAAGACATAGCGATCTGATTCTTTCGGTATATAAATAGCTGACTGAAAATGGGAAAGGATAGGCTACTTTTGGTTAGTCGCCGCCCCCAGATTCCGCCCCCAAACGATAAAAAGTGCAACTTTCATAAATTTTACTGATTGAGAGGTTCCCTTAAACATTTAGAAACTGCCAACTCAAATTGTGCAACATTTGCTCAGCCGAACGCTGCCGCTCCCACACGCCGCCCCCAAAGTAAGAGATAAATGAAAAACATGAACCCGAAGACATAGCGATCTAAGTTTTTCGCTATATGGATAGCTGACTGAAAATGGTAAAGGATAGGCTACTTTTGATATGGCGCCGCCTCCAGCTTCCGCCCCCAAAAGAAAAAAAGGGCGACTTTCAACAATTCCCAAAGTGAGAGATAGATGTAAAACATGAACCTGAAGACATAGCGATCCGATTCTTTCACTATATTGATAGCTGACTAAAATTGGGAAAATATAGGCCACTTTTAATTAGCCGCCGCCTCCAGGTGCCGCCTCCAAACAAAAAAAAAATGCAACTTTCACAATTTTTACTGATTGTCATATTTCCCTTACATTCAGAAACTCTCAACTCAAACTGTGCAACATTTTCTTTGCCGAATGCTGCCGCCCCCACACGCTGCTCTCAAAGTGAGAGATGAATGAAAAACATAAACCCGAAGACATAACGATCTAATTCTTTCGCTATATGGATAGCTAACTAAAAATGGGAAAGAGTAGGCTACTTTTGATATGGCACCGCCTCCACTTCCACCCCTAAAAGAAAAAAAGTGCAAATTTCAATAATTTCCACTGATTTACATTTTAATGTTACCTACCTCAAACATTCAGAAACTCCAAACTCAAACCGTGGAAGAATTTCTTTGCCAAACTCTGCCGCTCCAACACGCCGCCCCCAAAGTAAGAGATAAATGTATAACATAACCCTGAAGACATAGCGATCTAATTGTTCCGCTATACAGGGTGGTCCGACTTTTATGTCATTAAATTCAAAGATCGATAGAGAATGAAAAATGAAGGGGACTTTCTTCAGAAAACATATCTGAGAAATGCTTAATAACAGAGATACAGCCCTTCAAAGTTGGAAATAAATGATAGTTTTTTCCGCATAACTTTTGAACCGTTTAACCGATTTGATTCAAAATAGAACCAAAGGTTCACTGAAACTATCCCCTGTCGAACAATCATAACATGTTCCATAAAAAAGTTTCAGGGGCGTAGACATTAGGGGGTGTCCCTACTTTTACCCCCCTATTTTTCACACCCATAGTTATTTTTGGAAACATAATTTTGAATTCTACGTTCAATTTAAAAGAAAAAGTTACCCTCGCAAAATTTTGATTGGGGGCTTCGTTTAGGAGATATTTGAGTTTGAAACTTTGGAAAACATCCAGAAATCGCCACTTTCCAGAGCCCAAATGGTTTTTTCCTGAAAATTTCTCGTGTTTTGGAAAAAATGGTGGTTTATCAACTTAGAAATTCTAGAAAACCTATTTCAGCTGAGAAATCATCAGTTTTTTTAGATTTTAATTTTTAGACCTTTGAAAGTTGTGCTTTTGAGATGTTTTCCAAACCTTCAAACCTGAATATCTCCCAAACAAAGCCTCTAATCAGAATTTTGCTATTGTGATTTTTTCTTCAAAATTGAACGAAGACTCCAAAATTATGAACAGTTTTCAAAAATAACTAGAGGGGTAAAAAATAGGGGGTAAAAGTAGGGACACCCCCTAATGTCTACGCCCCTGAAACTTTTTCATGAAACTTGTTATGATTGTTTGACAGGGAATAATTTCAGTGAACCTTTGGTTCTATTTTGAGTCAAATCGGTTCAAAAGTTATGCGGAAAAAATGATTATTTATTTCCAACTTTAAAGGGCTGTATCTCTGTTATTAGGCATTTCACAAATATGTTTTCTGGAGAAAGTCCACTTCATTTTTTATTCTCTATCGATCCTTAAATTTAATGACATAAAAGTCGGACCACCCTGTATAGATAGCTGACTAAATATGGGAAGAGATAGGTCATTTTTGATTAGTCGCCCATTCCCGCCCATGATTAGTACCCCATTCTGATAACAAAATATCACAATGAGTTTCGAATGAAGAAAGTGGGCAAGGAATGGTGTTTCTCCTTCAACCAAATTTCTTTACGTTCATAATATGCCTCTTTGAGAAAATGCGCTACTGAGACTCACGCACGTGAAGGCATACTCACTTGTTTTTATTTTTCCGCCAAATGGTACTTCTATAAACGCAAATAAAATTGGAGTAGGCTTATAAAATCAAACTTATTACATAGGAGAAAATGATGAAATTTATTGAAAAGCTATTTAGAAAAATTCAATCATCTAAGGGGATGATTCAGAGGGGGTGGAAAAAAATAAACCCATCGAAAATTCTAAAACTTCGCAAATAAACTAATTAACTTGGGAAATGTTGAAATTGAACAAAAAATTACCTACCTACTTGAAAAATCAAATCATCAAAGGGGGTGAGTTACAGGGGGTGGAGAGAGAAATTAAAAATTCAGCGAAAACTCTGAAACTTCGAAAATAAACCGTAAAAAGGTTGAAATTGATTGGAAAATTATCAAACAATTACAAATCAACCAATGGGGTGAGTAAGGGGGGTGGAGATAAAAATACTATGATCAAAAATTCAGAAAATTGATTCTGAGTGACGAGTTAAAAATTTGAAATTTGGCATGAAAGTTACTGTCATGTGATCAAATGAATTCAAAATTCAGGCAGGCTGTGACCTGATCCAATTTCGGACCGTAAAGCTACTTTTGGCTAGGGCGCAGGCTGTCTCAATCATAATTTATGCATTTGATCAAACATTTTTTCAGTTAATTTCTTTTTTCCGCCCCCTCTAACCGTCTTTTGATGATCTGATTTTTTTATACTTTCCCATTCAATATCAACATGTTCTAAGCTCAGCTGCACAGTTTCAACAATTTTGGTGGCAGTTCTTTCTTTCTACCCCCTCAAACCCACCCCCATGCTCACTTACCAAATTTATTGCGGGATTTCCAAACATACATCAAGCTACACCTGAAACTTTGACCGGTGATCCAGGATCTGTATTTTTTTCGATTATTTATTTACGTTTTTCATGATTGTACAATAGGTACCTACTGTTGTATTTTTCTCAATAGTAATATAACAAGTAATGTTTGTTTTTTCTTCTTTCTAATAACTGAATACACTTGTGAAGCTCACTACTGAATCAAGCTAATTCTGCTTGGCTAAATAATAATTATCTTGCCATGAGTGGTACTTCACAATACAGTAGTTTCACATGGGCAGTAGACTGGTAGAGCTGAAAACTAAATGTCACTAACAGCTGTTGACAGCGCATGAAAGGAGAGTGCACAGTCGCGGATTAAAGAAGGGGCCTCGTTGCTGAAAACAATGCTGGAACGAAGTCTAATAGGTTGTAAAATTGTATTTTAGTAAGTCGAAGGCCCTTTAAACGCACTAGTACTAAAATTTTAGTCGAAACAAGTATAAATACAGTCGTTTCAATTCCATATTATTTGTGGGCCCAAAAATATTTCAATCCGGTGCTATTACCTAGTGTGCATTAATCACCTCCTAATGTGCATTAATCGATAGCTTAAACCGAGTCACGTGGGTCTCATTCGGTTGTTCTGATTGGTTGAATTGGGTATGTGGGCGATAATCATACGAATATATTTTATAAGTATAACCCACCCCCTTTGATACCTAAATTGTGTTTTTTTTTTGATAATTTTCCCATCAGTTAGAACATTTTCTTAGTTTATTTTCGACGTTTTAGAATTTTTGGTGAATTTTTTTCTACCCCTCCTGATTCATCCCCTTGAATGAATAATTTTTTTTTGATAATTTTCTGAAGAATGTCTGGAAGTTGACCATCCATCGCCACATTTTCAGAATTTTGGCCAGCTTTTTTCGAATCTAAACCACTGTGCACCACTGTGCGTCGTACCTACCTACGTCTAATCGAAAATCTTTCAAGATTCAATTTCTAATATTGAAAATTTTCAATGGCATAGAGAATAAGAGTGATTTATGGTGCTATTCTGTAAGAAGAATGAATAAAGATACATTGGTGTAAGCGCTACATCGCTGTAATTAAAATGACATAAATAATAATGTTTTATCAACGACCACTATCGTAAGTTACCAATAGCACATGACTAACAATTCTAGTAAGTTGATCTTTACACACGGATAGCCGTGTGTAAAGTGAGGCGATCGCACGGTTAGGGAATTTATGGTTAAAATTTGCTTCCAAAACTGTCAATGTGAAGTTAACGGCAAAGCAAATTTTCGAATGCCTATATGAAAAACGCCTACTTCTCCCTACACTTAAAAACCTTCCTATTGCGAAAATTCGCACTTGCAGGGCCGACCGCAGTCATGTCCTACGCACCAACAATTGACCTTTCCAATTTTAGGAGATAGAAAATACCATGGTTTTTCGAGGTCACCTTTGACGTTTTGACGTTTATGACGTTTGGACGTTTCGTTTCTGACTTTTGCGGGAATTTTGAATCGGATAGCTATACTGTTCCCATTATCATGTGGGGAAAGTCACTAGAGCCCATAAGGGAGTTTTTAAGGGACGAAGTATTAGAGTTTTTTCGTAGTAAGATGCACGTGTCTGGTGTAGCGTGATCCATGCTGGTGCTGGTGCAGCCACACTTCCATCAAGTTTGGGTCTTTCGTGAACCGGTGCATGCCGGGTGTATTCGTCTTATTATCGCACTCGCATAGAGCGACACAACACCCTTGAACCATTTCTGTAAGTATCTTCTCAGTTTTCCTTTTCCACTATATATAACACACTTATTGGTAAGAACGAGGGTAAGAACAAGTGAAATCATGAAATCCATGCTGAAATCAAATAAATACACGACAGAGCGCTTGTCAGATTCGAAAATTTCCCATTATGTCAGAAACGAAATGTCATACCTCAAAAAACATGGGGCGATTTCTAATAACTGCGACAAGGCTGATACGCAATGTCAAAGTGCACTTGCCAGCTCAATGCCAAACTCAGCCTCGCCAATGTTTCGATTGTGTCGACAAGTGGTGCTATTACTGCTATTGGAACGCTAGCTGTGTGGAATTGTGTCCATATGTGTCCAATTGTGTCCTTATGCGCCTTATTGGGAAGCGCCCAATGACCTCGATTAACCGTATCTTATACGCATGACGTCACAGTAAAGAGAGACAACGGAAAATTGGAGACCTCAATAGGTGTGAGGCAACTCTCTTATATCTTTACGGGCCGCAACTCCATGGAGGTGAGATGTAAGAACGACAAAATCTTGTATAACTTTCGTTTGAAGACGGTTATTGTAAACTTATGAGTTATTTTATGATTTGCACTTACAGAGCTTCATTATTCTTTAATTTTACTAATGTGAATAGCGTCAGCAATTCACAAATTGAATCCTGTTCGAATTCATCAGCTGCACCCCCGCTGCACCCCGATATGTGCTGATATCAAGTGGGTTGGGTAGGCAAGCAGCATGACGTGTCATTTTGACGGGTCGTCGAGTCAACAACTGTCAACTACAAAAGTGCCCCCTTCGACTTTTGTTGGTTACAATTTTCATCAGGTTTGTGAAATCTTACCCATTTACTTACTTTCTACATTACTAATTTACTGTTTAGAGGGTGGGCAACAACCGCAGCCACAACGAGGAACCTTGATAATGTAAAATCGACCACCTGTCCCAGCGCTTCGGCTTGTGATATATTGCCCAGTGTCCAGCTAAGCCATGGAGGCCTGCGAATTTCAGATTTTTGCCAGGTATGCACCTAGGTAAACACTGTCGATATCCACCTAAACATTTGTGAGCAATGAGTCATTCTTATTTTTAGATTCTCAAAGAACAAACTTAGCATGAACTTAACCGGAGGAAGAAAACGTCCAGCCGATTGCAGAGCAAGAAATTTCGAGAAAGCTACCGGAGCCGCCAAAGTTACCCCAGCCATCAGAACAACATGAACATCAATAATTTATTGTGCTTCAACTATTAATATTCGATGCCTTATGAATAGTTTTGACATAAGCATAAATTGTATCGTCTGAGGTTCCATAAAGTTTCAAGTGTAGTACCTAGTTGGATGTTCGAATAAAGTGTTACAAAAATCGACTTTCTCCAGTTTTATTCAATACAACATCTCAACATTCATTTATTCTTAGAATGTGATGGGTTCGATTTAGGTATTTTGTAATCCAGAAGTTTTTAAGATCAGTAAATTCCTGCAGCGCTGCACTTCTCTCTAATTTATTATGAGTATTTCGTAGTGGATTAGTTTAGTAACATCTATTCAAAATTTGAGCGAAATCGGTGGGATGGTTTTAAAGTTATGTTATGACCCTAGTTATGACGAAAGAACGATTTTTTCATTTCAACTTTGGAGGGCTGTATCTTTGTCATTATGCATTCCTGAAAATGTTTTGTGGATGCAGACTACTTATTTTCCGATTCTCTATTGATTGCCAAAGTTTTCGCACATAAAACTCTCATCACCCTATTTTTTTCAAATTGAACTATTGTTGCTCAGAAGCTTCATTATCTGGATATTGAAGTAACCTACGCCAAAATATAGTGAGCATGAAACCATTCAATTTGACGCATCAATTATCAAAATTGGACAACAAATAACGGAGCTATGGGACTTTCTACTTGGAATGGTAGCCAGGGGAAGGGGGGGGGGGGTCGAAGATAAAGTATAGTACGGAACACGAGTAGTAAAGCAATTACGCACTCAGGGAAATACTACACTCGCTCGCTACGCTCGCTCGTGTGCAACTTTTCCCTGCGTGCGTAATATGCTACTTACTACTCTTGTTACGTAATATACTATTGCATTGTCACATGTGTCATCTTACAGCGATACAGCGCCTACATCGATGTATCTTTTTTACAGAATAGCACCATTAGTCTGGCGAAAGCATTGAACCAAAATTCTTGTGGAACTAAAAATCTCAAATACGGCCCTGTCACCTGCCATAATCTCCCAAAAATCAAATCTCAAACGTCAGATTGACATTGACAGAACAACAAATAACATAACCCCACATTCTGTTGTCAAACAGGATGAAGGACGAGCACCTGGATTTCGATAAAACTTGCCGCATTTGCCTGAACGAAACCCACGTCATGAGAAACCTGTTCGAAGAACCGATCCCGGAAAAAATCAAAGCCATTGCACCTATCGAAGTAAGCCCCCAACCTTCCTGTTCTTTTTTCTTTTTTGAATCGTTATAAACAACCAGAACTTTTCCAGTTGGAAGAAACCGATTCATTGCCAAAACAAATATGCACTTTCTGCTCGGACGAACTGGACCGCTGGCACTTGTTCAAGCAGAGAATCGTGCAGAGCGACGAGTTCCTCAGACAAGTCCTCAAGCAACGAGAGGAATTGGAAAGTCTGTGCAACAACGACGACGGACTCGACGAGGACGAGGCGAGAGCCGAAAACGGCAAGTTCCAGTGCGCCTCGTGCGGCAAAGAGGTGAAGACGATACATTCGCTGAAGCGCCACATGAAGATCCACACCGGAGTGAAACCGCACCCGTGCAAGTTTTGCGGCAGGCGTTTCGTCGAACCTGGCAACTTGAAGAAGCACCTGCGCAGGCACAGCATGGACAAAAAACACCAGTGCAATGAATGCGGGCTCAGGTTTTACGAACGGAACAAGCTGACGATCCACATACGGACGCACACCGGCGAGAAGCCGTATCCATGTCAGGTTTGTTCGAGGGCGTTCGCCACGCCGGCTCAGGTCCAGATTCACATGAAAACGCACACGGGCGACAAGCCGTACACTTGCGACGTGTGCCAAAAGTCGTTTCCGTACAGCGGTTCGTTGGAAACCCACAAGAAGATCCACCGAGGTGAGAAATCTTTCGTGTGCACTTATTGCGGCAAGAGTTTTTCGCAAAAAGTCAACCTGGACAGTCACATCAGGACGAAGCACACGCACGAATGTCCGTTCATGTGCAGCGAGTGCGGGAAAGCGTACCCGACCAAGGAACAGTTGAAGAACCATTCGCGGCACCACACCGGCGAGAAAAAGCCCCTGAAGCACATGTGCGGGTTTTGCCAGAAGTTCTTCAGCACGCCGGCCGAGTTGAGGATTCACACGAGGACGCATACGGACGAGAGGCCGTACCAGTGCGATTTTTGCGGGAAGAAGTTCAGGGCGTCGTCTCACATGACGTCGCACAGGAGAATTCACACGGGGGAGAAAAGGCACTGCTGCACGTACTGCGGCAAGGCTTTTCGCGAATCTTCCACTCTGAAGATCCACGTGAGGATTCATACCGGCGAAAGACCGTACAGTTGTAACGTGTGCAATTCGACTTTTACGCAAAGCAATACTTTAAATACTCACATGAAAATCCATAATATTGATGGTTAGCAATATCGTTAATGCTCAAGAGTTTTAAAAGTTGAGAGTTTATCCATTAAAAAAAAAAAGAAACATAAATTATACATAATGTATACTTGCCTACTTAATAAGTACTCTACTTCTTTTTCTTTGGTATTCTGTCCATTAATGTGGCCTCACCTCGGGCCTCACCTGGCCACCTGGGCCCTGATTGCCTGATTCTAACTTTCTAACAAGCTTTTCTCTATTTTGGTTCCCAAAAATCACTTGGGGTTTCTGATGTGACTATAAAAGTTGTTGACGGGAATCGGTTTTTAGCGCATTTTCCATCTTGATGAAAATCGCTATTGCAACCGCTTTGTCCGTCCGTCCGTTCCTCGAACTCTTCGCAAACTAGACGCCCTTCAGCACTAATTTCTAATTTCTAGCTTTCTAATTTTTTCGCTGTTACATAGCCGCCACTCCCAAAGCTGGGCTAGGCCATATTGGATGTCTATATTGCGCCGCCAACCAGAGCTGGGCATTATTTGCACTTATAAATACTTTTCAAATAATAAATACTTTTTTTATTTCAATACTGAGTATTTAAATATTTTCTCGGGAAGAGCGAGATGTATTTATTATTTAAATACTTTCCAAAAGTATTAAGTATTTATTATTTGAAAAAGTATTTGCAAATACTTTCAAAGATACTTTTGCGCTATTTAAATACTTTTGCGTTATTTAAATACTTTTATGTGATTCAAATACTTTGTAAATTGTATTTAAATACTTTTGTCATACTGGGTAGTATTAATAAAAAATAAGCATGAGCATTTGCTTAGATTGCTTATTAGCCCAGGCGCCAGGGAGCAAAAATCAGCTCAATAAGGAAATAATTGTTTCCTGGCTGGAAACTAGCTTAAAACGATCTGTGTGGCTTAGGTTTTGACATACTAGTTTCCCCCCTTTCGGAAATGTCGGCGTCATGTCGCCATCATCAACAAGAAGTGCACCAGCGTGGTTTTTGCCGAATATCTTGATTTTAGGCCATCTGACAGCAAAAGATGTAAGGAGTCATTTTGAAACCAATGAAATTCCCTATGGAATAGTTTTTAAATGACCTTTCTGCGACCTATGGTTTTTGAGATAGAGCTTCTGGACGCGAGAGGCATTGTCGTAAAAGCTCCATGGCCACTTGACTCAAAAAACGAAAATGTCGATGTGACACAAAAATTTCAAAATGAGATTTTTCGAGAATCCTTCATGCTATAGTTGCGGTGATGGTCTTCAACTCTTCCACTTGAACCGTAGATTACGAGTACTGGAAAGTCAAAAACGTCACATTGTACATATACAGGGTGTACTGAGGGAATCAAATCAGATCAGAGAAATTTTACATATTTCTTCGATTTAGCCTATATGCGACACTCTAAGCACCTAACACGAGTCCAATATCGATATGGATTTGCTCTATAAGCTTCACTTAATACACTAAAGAAGTGGTCAGCTCACAGCTTTACTGTAAAATGTTTTGAAGGCCCTCTGAAGTCATCAAAATATTAAAAATTCAGTACCAAGGAATGTATATATAGTCCAGTAAAATAAGGATTTAACTTGGAACAAATTAGGGGCAGGATGAAAAAAATATGGCGATGTAGAGAATGAAAAACTGAATAATAAAAACCAAAGTTTCATTTCCAGTCATCCCGGAAACCATGGAAAAAAAATGGAGATGATGGAAAAACATGCGCCGCGATCTTTCTTTTGAAACGGTGAGAGAACGGTGAGAGATGTGTGAAAACTGTCGGGGACAACGTTGTAGGGAATTCAATAATCTACAAAAAAGTCCCTGGGGGCATATGTCTAACTTCTTCAGTTTAGCCGTTTATCGCAGTCAAAGTTACGCGCCGGTCTAGAGAAGTGGAAAAACTGTCCGCGTGACCTTCCTTCTTGGATGCCGTGAGAACGACAGGAGATATCAAAAAATTGTGAGCGACAAAGTTGTAGAGAATTGAATGCTCCACTAGAAAATTTTCAAGGCCAATTATTATCACTTCTAGTTTAGCCGTGAACCACGTTTGAAGTTGCGCGACAATCCTGTTGATAAAGTGGTGCTTCTGGAAAACTTACAAAAACCCTAGACTCGATGAAAAAACAACGATAATGTAGAGGATGAAAAACTGGATCTAAAAAACCAAAGTTTCATCTCACACTGTTTCGGGAAACCTAAGAAAAAAAAAAGAAAAACTTGAAAAATAGTGATTTGCACTCGCAGCTTCCTCATTGAATACTGAAATAAACGTAATAAGTATGGAAAATCTGAACACACTGGCTTGTAGAGGATTAAATGATCTATAGAAAATCCCATGATGTCATGTATGTATCTCTGTCGACTTAGCTGCGGAGCGCCATCAAAGTTGGGGTACATGACTCGTGACGCGTCGTATATGTGGTGAAACTGGCACGACGTTGCGGTCATTGTTTAATTAATTATAAAACATGATTAGATTATTTGAAAACATTGCGTGCTTTGTTTAACGTCTGGGTAGCTACTTATTGTTAGAATTATCATTGTAGTCATTATCATCGTCTTCTGAAACGACAATGCAGGAAGCGTGAGAACAGGTGGCTCCACGGCAGTGGTGGCAAAACTTGGTACACTTGAGGTCAGCTTTTCTACATCCACAAAGCTTCTCGCAGTTTTTGCATCTGCAGGAAATCAGCCGTAGCAGATTTTCGAGAGCTACGATATCCTGGGTTCCAATAGGCATCAACAGAGAAATGTTTAATTTCCAACCCCATTGTTCAAGTGGACAGTTGTTTATTATCTCCGAGCTGTTGTTGAATGATCATTGTTCATCAGAAATCAGTTGAAAAACATCTCATTATCTAACGTGAATCACGTTTTTCAATTATTATACATATTGTGTTACAAAATACGAGTACTTTCTCAGTTTTAAGCCTGAGTGTCACGATACTATTTTCGTACAATTTTGATGCTATGAATATATGATTAGAAACAACAAATTCAGAAATTCCCTAGCAACCTAGTCTCTCGTCCTAGATTTCTAGAATGAAAATATGACTAAAATAGTACAGTGGCACTCACGAGTTTAATTTTGACAAACAAGAAACTTTATACATAACAAAGCGTTCATCCGCGGAGTTACATTTCCAACAATAGTTACCAGACGTTCAACAAAGCACGCAATTTTTCCAAATCATTCAATCATGTTTTATAATCAATTGAACAATGACCGCAACGTCAGGCCAGTTTGACCACATATGCGACGCGTCACTAGTCATGTACCCCAACTTTGATAGCGCTCCGCAGCTAAGTCGACAAAGATGCATACATGTCATTACGACATTTTCTATAGATGACTTAATCCTCTACAAGCTGGTTTGTTCAGATTTTCCATATTTATCACGTTTATTTCAGTATTCAATGAGGAAGCTAGGAGTGCAAATCGCTATTTTCCAGCTTTTTCTTTTTTTTTTCTCAGATTTTCCGAAACGGTGTGAAATGAAACTTTGGTTTTTTAGATCCAGTTTTTCATCCTCTACATTGTCATAGTTTTTTCATTGAGTCTAGGGCTTTTGTAAGTTTTCCAGAAGAACCACTTTATCAACAGGATTGTCACGCAACTTCGAACGTGGTTCACGGCTGAACTAGAAGTGATAATAATTGGTCTTGAAGATTTTCTAGTGAAGCATTCAATTCTCTACAACTTTGTCGCTCACAATTTTTTGATATCTCTTGTCGTTCTCACAGCATCCAAGGAGGAAGGTCACGCGGACAGTTTTTCCACTTCACTAGACCGGCGCGCAACTTTGACTGCGATAAACGGCTAAACCAAAGAAGTTAGACATATGCCGCCAGGGACTTTTTTTGTAGATTATTGAATTCCCTACAACTTTGTCCCTGACAGTTTTCACACATCTCTCACCGTTCTCTCACCGTTTCAAAAGAAAGATCGCGGCGCATGTTTTTCCATCTTCTCCATTTTTTTTCCATGGTTCCCGGGATGACTGGGAATGAAAGTTTGGTTTTTCTTATTCAGTTTTTCATTCTCTACGTCGCCATATTTTTTTCATCCTGCCCCTAATTTGTTCCAACTTTGACCTAAAAATCGCCTCATTTTACTGGACTAATAACAGTATATTATATACCAAGGGACCAAAGTGAACTTTTGATTTGGGGATTTGGGCCCAAAGGGCCCTCGAGCAACAAACTTTACCCAAGGGATCAAAAATTCACTTTGGTTTCTTAGTATATAATATACTGTTACATACATTTCTTGCTACTGTAAATTTTGATGATTTCAGAGGGCCTTCAAAACATTTTACAGGAAGGCTGTGAGCTGACCACTTCTTAAGTGTATCAAGTGAAGCTTACAGAGCCATGCATATTGATAATGGACTCGTGATAAGTGCTTAGAGTTTCGCATAGGCTATATCGAAGAAATATGTCAAATTTTTCTGTTCTGATTTGATTCCCGTAGTACACCCTGTATATGTACAATGTGACGTTTTTGACTTTTCAATATTCGTAATCTACGGTTCAAGTGGAAGAGTTTGAGACCATCACCGCAACTATAGCATGGAGAATTCTTGAGTAATCTCATTTTGAATTTTTCTTTGTCACATCGACATTATAGTTATTCGAGTCAAGTGGCCATGGAGCTTTCACGACAATGACTCTCGCTTCCAGAAGCTCTATCTCAAAGACCATAGGTCGCAGAGAATTGATTGAAAAACCAAACTGTAGGGAGTTTCATAGGCTTCAAAATGACTCCTTACATCTTTTGCTGTCAGATGACCCAAAATTAAGATATTCGGCAAAAATCACGCTGGTGCACTTCTTGTTGATGATGGCGACATGACGCCGACATTTACGAAAGGGGGGAAACTAGTATGTCAAAACCTAAGCTACACAGATCGTTTTAAGCTAGTTTCCAGCCAGGAAACAATTATTTCCTTATTGTTTCCCCTGGCGCCTGGGCTATATGCTCACTTAGAGTTGCTAAGCAAACTTTCTCTGACAACGGCTATGAAATTCAAGTAAATGCTTATGCTTATTTTTTTAGCGCATTTTCCATCTCGATGAAAATCGCTATTGCAACCGCTTTGTCCGTCCGTCCGTCCGTCCGTCCGTCCGTCCGTCCGTCCATCCGTCCGTTCCTCGAACTCCTCCCAAACTAGACGACCTAGCTTCCTAATTTTTTCACTGTTACATAGCTGCCACTCCCAAAGGAGGGCTAGGCTATATTGGATGTTCATATTGCGCCGCCAACATAGAGAAAACCGCCCCCGATAAACTTGAAATAACGTAATATTGCACTTTCTACCAGACCTGATGCTCTGGTGTTCTCATTTTTTGAATAATACCTAGTTGCCACTTATGAACGTAAGCCAAGAAACATTCCATCTTCAATATGCGCCGCCAACATGAAAAAACTGCTAAAAACCGCCCCTAATCACTTTAAAATGAAAAACATAAACCCGAAGACATAGCGATCTGATTCTTTCGGTATATAAATAGCTGACTAAAAATGGGAAAGGATAGGCCACTTTTCGTTAGTCGCCGCCCCCAGATTCCACCCCCAAACGATAAAAAGTGCAACTTTCATAAATGTTACTGATTGAGATGTTCCCTTGAACATTTAGGAACTGCCAACTCAAATGGTGCAACATTTGCTCAGCCGAACGCTGCCGCTCCCACACGCCGCGCCGCCTTCAAAGTAAGAGATGGATTAAAAACATGAACCCGAAGACAAAGCGATCTAATTCTTTCACTATATTGATAGCTGACTGAAATTGGAAAAATATAGGCCACTTTAAATTAACCGCCGCCTCCGGCTGCCGCCTTCAAACAAAAAAATGCAACTTTCACAATTTTCACTGATTGTCATATTTCCCTTACATTTAGAAACTCCCAACTCAAACTGTGCAACAGTTACTTTGCCGAATGCTGCCGCCCCCACACGCTGCCCTCAAAGTGAGAGATGAATGAAAAACGTAAACCCGAAGACATAACGATCTAATTCTCTCGCTTTATGGATAGCTAACTAAAAATGGGAAAGAATAGGCTACTTTTGATATGGCGTCGCCTCCAACTTCCACCCCCAAAAGAAAAAAAAGTGCAACTTTCAATAATTTCCACTGATTTACATTTTAATGTTACCTCAAACATTCAGAAACTCCAAACTCAAACTGTGGAAGAATTTCTTTGCTAAACTCTGCCGCTCCCACACGCCGCCCCCAAAGTAAGAGATAAATGTAAAACATAACCCTGAAGACATAGCGATCTAAGTTTTTCGCTATATGAATAGTTGACTAAAAATGGAAAAGGATAGGCTACTTTTGATATGGCGCCGCCTCCAGCTTCCGCCCCCAAACAAAAAAAAATGCAACTTTCACAATTTTCACTGATAGTCATATTTCCTTAAACATTTAGAAACTCCTAACTCAAACTGTGCAACAGTTACTTTGCCGAATGCTGCCACCCCCACACGCTGCCCTCAAAGTAAGAGATAAATGGAAAACATAAACCCGAAGACATAGCGATCTAATTCTTTCGCTATATGGATAGCCGACTAAAAATGGGAAAGAATAGACTACTGTTGATCAAACAAAAAAATATTGATGAGTGGAAGAATTTTTATTCAAATCTATTTCATTGGCAAGTACCCCATTCTGATAACAAAATATCACAATGAGTTTCGAATGAAGAAAGTGGACAAGGGATGGTGTTTCTCCTTCAACCAAATTTCTTTACGTTCATAATATGCCTCTTTGAGAAAATGCGCTACTGAGACTCACGCACGTGAAGGCATACTCACTTGTTTATTAATACTACCCACTATTGGATCGAAATAATTGAGAGTGATTCATTCACATCCACAGTGGGTGTGAGTGAGTAAGTGAACACTTGGAGCGTTGCGGCGAAGAACGTGGAACTAGGATGGGAAGTATGGGTCACTCTCAGTTATCCACGCTGCAAGTGTCCACTTACTCACAAACAATCACTGTGGATGTGACTGACTCACTCTCAATTATTTCGATCCAATAGTATAGGCCATTTTCTGATCTGTCGCTGTCATCCGGTACATGACGCTACCAAGAGAATTCAAATCTGTTAAATAAATTACCTTTTGAAGCTAGTAATTAATTCCGTCATACACTCTACACTCTATCTTACCAGTGGATTACTGCTATTATTTAACAGATGGCGCGCTCACACTTGCTTGTTCATTTATCTTGAGCTTGATTATCTGAATTCTGAACATATCAAACTTCAATTTGGTCCTTTCTGACGCGGTAAATACAGCCACCCAAGTTATCACTACTATCACAATAGGCTATAACTGGTGAGGAAGCAGAAATGAGGGAATGATTCAAAAACACGATTCACAAAGATTGATACCGATGATTTGAAACGTGCCTGAAATTCACACATCAAAGTAAAAGCGGGAAGCCATCTACCTCAGGGTGACTGCACCGACCACGACTTGAAATCGGAAATGATAAGAATTCCTCAACGATGTATGGTTCATACAACGAAATAGTCGGCCTCATAGTCGGAACTGTGCCAATAAAAACTAAACTAGAAAGAAAACTGTCAAGTTCATGGCTGTGGAAGCCATCATCATTCATCCACCTTCCACGATTTTTTCTGTTGAATGGTTACGAAATAATAGGCGATTTTCCTTCCGCATTTTTTTGGGTTAAGCAAGGAAGCCCTTGAATAATTTCAAATCGAGTTTCAAATGTATTTAAATAAACCATAGTATTTAACTTCGAATATTGAAATACTTTCGAAGTATTTAAATACATTTGCTCATTTGCAGTAGTCAAATACTTTGAAAGTATTTAAATACTCGAGAGATAAATACTTTTAAATTATTTAAATACTTTCTCATTATTTAAATAATAAAAAGTATTTAAATAACGAAAATATTTAAATATTTACAACTGCAACTTTAAAAATATTATTTATTATTTAAATATTATTTTCATCGGGAAATAAAAAGTATTTAGTATTTAAATACTTTCCAAAAGTATTTTGCCCAGCTCTGCCACCATCATAGACAAAACCGCCCCCGATAAACTTGAAATAACATGATATTGAAATTTCTCCCAGACCTAATGCTCTGGTGTTCGCATTTCATGAATAATACATAGTTGCCACTTATAAACGTAAGCCCAGAAACATTTCATCTTCAATATGCGCCGCTGACATGAAAAAATTGCTGAGAACCGCCTACAATCAATTTAAAACTGAAAAAAAAAACCCAAAGACATAGCTATCTAATTCTTTCGCTATATGGATAGCCGACTAAAAATGGGAAAGAATAGGCTCCTGTTGATTAGTCGCCGCCCCAAGCTCCCGCCCCCAAACAAAAAAATATTGATGATTGAAAGAATGTTCATTCAAATCTATTTGTTTGGCAAGTACCCCATTCTGATAACAAAATATCACAATGAGTTTTGATTGAAGAGAGTGGGGCAAAGAATGGTGTTTCTCCTTCAACCAAATTTCTTTACATTCACAATATGTCTCTTCAAGAAAATGCGCTACTGAGACTCACGCACTTGA
Source organism: Anaspis maculata (assembly GCA_949128115.1). NCBI lineage: Eukaryota > Metazoa > Arthropoda > Insecta > Coleoptera > Scraptiidae > Anaspis > Anaspis maculata. The sequence goes on from OX421964.1 coordinate 15,057,916, forward strand.
AGGCATACTCACTTGTTTATTATTTTTTCTTTAAGTGAATAGAACTCATTTCAAAGAAAAGCGCACGGGCAATGCTATTTAGTTTTCAAAATTTCCAAAAATGTTTGGAAATTTTTGATTGTTTTTTGAAATTTTGAAAACTAAATAGCAACGCCCATTCATCATCTTTCTAAGAAAGTCACATGCCGAATTTTAATTTTTTATTAAAAAAAGTAGGCTCTTACCGAAAATGGTTTCTATATAAAAAAAAACGGTTGTGTCACCTCAAAACCTCCTCGACGAGTAGCAAGGAATGGATGGAAATTTTATTATGGGACGTCCCTTCGTTTACATACAGGTGTCCCAAAATTAATGCACAAAAATTCACAGGGAGACAGAAAAAAAAATAAGGGGGCTTTCCCAATAAATATACCCTCGCAAACGTATATAATAACGGAGACACAGGCCTTCAAGGTTTTTTTCCCAAACAGTTTTTTTCCCAACTTTTGAACCGTTTCACCGATTTTAATCAAATTTGAACCAAAGTTTACTGAAACAAGTCTCTATTGAACAATGATAACGCATCTCATCAAACATTTTTAGGGGCGAGGATAATGGAAGTACCCTCCCCCTTTTCCCCCATTTTTTACCATCCTGAATATTTTTTGAAATTATTGCAATTTTTTAATTCCGCATTCAACTTGGAGAAAAAAGTTACTCTTGTAAAATTTTGATTAGAAGCTTCATTTTTGAGATATTTGAGTTTGAAACTTTGGAAAACATATCGAAATCGCCACTTTTCAGAGCCAAAATGGTTTTTTTTTATGAAAAACTTCATGTTTCTAAGCAAAAATGGTGCTTCAGTATACTGAAAACACCCAGAAAACGTATTTTAGTTGAGGAATCATGAGTTTTTTTTTAAATTTTTATTTTTAAGACGTTTAAAAGTGGTGTTTTCGAGATGTTTCCCGTAGTTTTAAACCCAAATATATTGAAAATGAAGCCTCTAATCAATAATTCGCAAAAATAACTTTTTTCTCTGAATTGAACGTAGAATTCAAACACTGAAACAATTTCGAAAAATATTCAGGATGGTAAATAAAAGGGGGAAAGGGGGAGGGCACCCCCATTATCTTCGCCCCTGAAAATGTTTGATAAGATGCGTTATCATTGTTCAATAGAGACTTGTTTCAGTAAATTTTGGTTCGAATTTGAATTGAATCGGTTTAAAGATTCAAAAGTCATGCAAAAAAACTGTTTAAAAAAAAACAGCTTTAAAGGCCTGTGTCTCCGTTATTATACGTTTGCGAGGGTATGTTTATTGGGAAAGTCCCCTTATTTTTTCATTTTCTATCTCCCTGTGAATTTTGGTGCATTAATTTCGGGACACCTGTATGTGTGGACACCCTACACTACACTCTGAGGGTACGCATAATAAATAATACTCACTCTTCAGCCACGTGGAAGGATAGTGATCGGTGTAGTTGGTTTTTGAGAAGCTTGAGAAGCTTCCGCAACCACTACTACCTCCAGTTTAGTCATTGCGGAAGATAGCTGATAGCATAGATGGCGCCGCACAGATATCTCACTTATGAATACTGTTGAGTCTTCATACTTTATTATACACATCTTCATTCGGACATACTGGGAGAAGGTGTTAGTCGTAACCAGTTCGAACTAAAAGTGTTTTATTCTTTCTTTTTGTATATACAACTTTTTACCATAAAAAACCAAACAGATAAGATATCGATACTTTACGAATACCTATCTACCCTCAGAGTGTAGGTACGTACAGGATGATTCAATGATTCATTGAAAAACCACCAAAGTGACAGAAGCGAGGGCAACGAACCCCAACCCACAGTTCAAAACAATACTTACCAAAAGTGAAACAAAAAAGAACACGTGTCAAGTTCGTCGACCACCCCGCCCTGTGGGGCGCTAACCAAACCGAAAAGTGTACTCCAGTGGCCACACCAAAAGCCACAAGCCGCCATGAAGGACACCCCATTGGCCTACGTGCCAACGAACAATAAATTCGCCGTGCTGGCACGAGCCGAACACATCGATCATCATTCATCGTCTACTCGCTGATGCGACAACAAGTGTACTGTTACGGGTTTTTGGGTTTTCATATATAAATTAGGCTGATAGTAGGTAGATAGTTTTTACAAAGTTTCGTTTTTCTAAAGTGCCGTTATAGTCCAGTAAAATAAGGATTTAACTTGGAACAAATTAGGGGCAGGATGAAAAAAATATGGCGATGTAGAGAATGAAAAACTGAATAAGAAAAACCAAAGTTTCATTTCCAGTCATCCCGGGGACCATGGAAAAAAAAAATGGAGAAGATGGAAAAACATGCGCCGCGATCTTTCTTTTGAAACGGTTAGAGAACGGTGAGAGATGTGTGAAAACTGTCGGGGACAAAGTTGTAAGGAATTCAATAATCTACAAAAAAGTCCCTGGATGCATATGTCTAACTTCTTCAGTTTAGCCGTTTATTGCAGTCAAAGTTGCGCGCCGGTCTAGTGACGTGGAAAAACTGTCCGCGTGACCTTCCTTCTTAGATGCTGTGAGAACGACTAGAGATATCAAAAAATTGTGAGCGACAAAGTTGTAGAGAATTGAATGCTCCACTAGAAAATCTTCATGGCCAATTATTATCTTCTCTAGTTTAGCCGTGAACCACGTTTGAAGTTGCGCGACAATCCTGTTGATAAAGTGTTTTTTCTGGAAAACTTACAAAAACCCTAGACTCGTTGAAAAAACTATGACAATGTAGAGGATGAAAAACTGAGTCTAAAAAACCAAAGTTTCATTTCACACCGTTTCGAGAAACCTGAGAAAAAAAAAAGAAAAACTTGAAAAATAGTGATTTGCACTCGCAGCTTCCCCATTGGATACTGAAATAAACGTGATAAATATGGAAAATCTGAACAAACTAGCTTGTGGAGGATTAAATGATCTATAGAAAATCCCGTGATGTCATTTATGCATCTTTGTCAACTTAGCTGCGGAGCGCTATCATAGTTGGGGTACATGACTCGTGACGCGTCGCATATGTGGTGAAACTGGCACGACGTTGCGATCATTGTTTAATTGATTATAAAACATGATTGAATGATTTGAAAAAATTGCGTACTTTGTTTAACGTCTGGGTAGCTACTTATTGTTAGAATTATCATTGTAGTCATCATCATCGTCTTCCGAAACGACAATGCAGGAAGCGTGAGAACAGGTGGTTCCACGGCAGTGGTGGCAAAACTTGGTACACTTGAGGTCAGCTTTTCTGCATCCACAAAGCTTCTCGCAGTTTTTAAAGCATCTGCAGGAAATCAGCCGTAGCAGATTTTCGAGAGCTACGTTATCCTGGGTTCTAATAGGCATCAACAGAGAAATGTTTAATTTCCAACCTCATTGCTCAGGTGGACAGTTGTTGTTGTTGTTGTTGAATGATCATTGTTCATCAGAAATCAGTTGAAAAACATCTCATTATCTAACGTGAATCACGTTTTTCAATTATTATACATATTGTGTTACAAAATACGAGTACTTTCTCAGTTTTAAGCCTGAGTGCCACGATACTTTTTTCGTACTATTTCGATTCTATAAATATATGATTAGAAACGACAAATTCAGAAATTCCCTAGCAACCTAGTCTCTCGTCCTAGATTTCTAGAATGAAAATATGACGAAAATAGTACAGTGACACTCACGACTTCAATTTTGCCAAACAAGAAACTTTATACATAACAAAGCGTTCATCCGCGGAGTTACATTTCCAACAATAGTTACCAGACGTTCAACAAAGCACGCAATTTTTTCAAATCATTTAATCATGTTTTATAATCAATTGAACAATGACCGCAACGTCGTGCCAGTTTGACCACATATGCGACGCGTCACTAGTCATGTACCCCAACGTTGATAGCGCTCCGCAGCTAAGTCGACAAAGATGCATACATGTCACCACGGCATTTTCTATAGATGATTTAATCCTCTACAAGCTAGTTTGTTCAGATTTTCCATATTTATTACGTTTATTTCAGTATTCACTAAGGAAGCTGAGAGTGCAAATCACTATTTTCCAACTTTTCCTTTTTTTTTTCTTGGATTTCCCAAAACGGTGTGAAATGAAACTTTGGTTTTTTAGATCCAGTTTTTCATCCTCTACATTGTCATAGTTTTTTCATCGAGTCTAGGGTTTTTGTAAGTTTTCTAGAAGAACCACTTTATCAACAGGATTGTCACGCAACTTCGAACGTGGTTCACAGCTGAACTAGAAGTGATAATAATTGGCCTTGAAGATTTTCTAGTGAAGCATTCAATTCTCTACAACTTTGTCGCTCACAATTTTTTGATATCTCTTGTCGTTCTCACAGCATCCAAGAAGAAAGGTCACGCGGACAGTTTTTCCACTTCACTAGACCGGCGCGCAACTTTGACTGCGATAAACGGCTAAACCAAAGAAGTTAGACATATGCCTCCAGGGACTTTTTTGTAGATTATTGAATTCCCTACAACTTTGTCCCTGACAGTTTTTACACATCTTTCACCGTTCTCTCACCGTTTCAAAAGAAAGATCGCGGCGCATGTTTTTCCATTTTCTCCATTTTTTTTCCATGGTTCCCGGGATGACTGGAAATAGAAGTTTGGTTTTTCTTATTCAGTTTTTCATTCTCTACATCGTCATATTTTTTTCATCCTGCCCCTAATTTGTTCCAACTTTGGCCTAAAAATCGCCTCATTTTACTGGACTATTATCGGTCAGTTGAGCGCAAGGCCTCCAACGCTCCGCAGCGTGCGCTTGATGTGGGGAACTTCTTAGGTAGAATCCGTATTTCGGAAAAACGACAAAAGGTCGAATTTTGAAGTTTACCCCCCCAGTTTTTGAAAAGGTGCTTTTTGAGAAAGTTAAGGAGGCCCTAGCACCTTTCGAAGAAATCGTCTGAGGACGGATTAAAGTGGCACAGTGGCTGTTGTTGGAGGTACCGTACTTTATTTGTATTTTTTTGTGGAATGTCGACATTCTTTTGAAATTCATTTTAGGCCTTGTTTTCCGTACTGTGACTTGTAATCCAATACAAGCAAGTTGGTTTTTCGGCCAACATAAATCGAAGCAAAAGTGACGACGCCCGAGACTCGAAACTACCCCGTTTGCGATCGCCGCAGCGATCCTTGCCGTTCGACCCTGCCTGATACGCACGATTCGAGGAATAAACGAAATTGAAACGAAGCACGAGGACTGTTTTTCTTTCGTCCCTTTGGAAAGTTCGTGGTTTGAAGCCAAAGGGCATCATTGAAGATAAATCACGTGGCGCCCGCCTATCAACGATGACGTCCTGAACTTACCCCGCCCAGAACTAGTCGGTGCCGCCGGCCCTGGATCTTTATCCTGGTCATAAGGACTAGAAGAGGTAACAGTACCTACCAGTGCCAAAACGACAAAAGTGAACGAAACAGCCAAGCTGCACACCCCTGAGGAAGGGGCTGTATTTAATCCTAACCTCAGAGGGCCCACCTGAGGATCTTGAATAAAAAACACGACATGGACGACATCACGCCGCCAACCGGAAAGAAAATGAGACGTCGGCCATCGCCCTGCAAAACAGATTCGGCATCCTTTCGTCCCTCAACGACGAAGAGGAAATGGCAGTTGACTCGCCGCCGGCCATCAGTCCAGGCTCCGGAAATACGACAGCTTAACCTGCGGCAGTGAGAAGAGCCGCCAAACCTCCACCAATAGGGGAGACCGGGGCGAGTTGATACCAGGGGTAGGTTGACACAGGGCCAAAATTTCAAAAAATTACCGCCGGAACTCCATTAAATAAGAAGTGGAGTGTGCTGTCATCTACTGGAATACTCTGCGGAAGTTAGAGCGTTATGACGTCTGTTAATTTGAAACTATTGACAATTTACATTTTTCGTGCTAAGTGAGTAAATTTTCAACTTCTCTGAAAATATCACATTTTTTGCATAAAATCATACACTGATGTATACTTTTTTGTTTCACTTGATGCATGCCTATTCTTTATGATATTCCAGTCTTTGTATTCAATAATAACGAGTGGTTTTTATAAAAAAAAATATTTAACCTAATATTTCACACTGGGGCTAGTTGGCACTCTTTGACGGGGTAAGTTGGCACCGTGTATTTCAGTGGGTATTTCGATTATGATATATGATCATGGGTATGATTGTTAATTTATTATATATATTCCTGTTTACACAGTATTACGATACAAATATGCGTATTAGTTATTATAAAGTATGTCTTTTCTGCATTTTTTCATAATAGTATTTTATAATGTTTTGATATTTTTAAAATATTTTTTATTGTTCATTTCAGTTCTTGTATTTTTGTGTAGTGAGTGGGATATGTTCTAAACTCAATGTATTTCAGTTAGAAGGTACATGTTTTATTTTGTTCTTTTTTCGGATTCTATATTTTTCATGTGCCAATTTGCCCCTGCATGTGTGCCAACCTGCCCCTGAATCGGGGTCAGTTGGCACGCTTACATTGGTTTGAAAAAAAAATCATAAAACCAAAACGCAAAAAAATATGTCTAATTTGACTTCAACAATTTTTAGCCAAAGCATGACTCTTAACTCCAACATCATAACAGGAACTTGATATGGCATATTTTGTCGGGAAAAAAATCGAATCTGAAAAGTGTGCCAACCATCCCCGGTCTCCCCTAATAGTGACCCACAAAATCACGAACTTCGAACAATTTCATAAATCCATACGTGAAGCCATCGGCAGCGAACATCGCATACAATACCAAGCCAACGCCACCAAAATTTACATCAATACGAGTACTACCGAGAAGTACAACAAAATTCCGAGAAGGGTCAATCCAGTTCTTCACCTTCACCCCAAAAAAGGACCGAAGGAACAAAATCATACTCAAAGCGGCACATTTCACCACGCCAGAACAAATACTGGATGAAATGAAAACCCAAAAAATCGACGTTCAAGAGTGCAAACAACTCGACTCGAAGAAAACAAGGCTGCCGACCGGATCGTTCCTCCTGACAACGACCAAGGACACCAAAATCAATGATCTTCAAAAAATCAAAGCAGTGGACAACACCTTCATAAAATGGGAGAAGTACAATCGAAAACCAGTGGCGCAATGCCACAACTGCCAGCAGTTCGGCCACGGCTCTTCGAATTGTAACAACCATAGACAGTAACAACCCCGCAAGATGCGGAGTTCAGACGTTTCAGGGTTTCGTCAGGTTTCGAGGTCACAGTCGGTCGAGTTTTCGAGAGCGCAGACCCGCTGTGTTACGTTGATTATTGTATCTGCGAACAAAATCGGGTGTTTTCTCTAAAGTGACAAAAAACTACCAAAGTGACTAAACCGAGGGCAACAAACCATAGCCCACAGTTCAAAACAATCCTAAAAGTGAACTGAAAAAGATCACGCGTCAAGTTCGTCAACCACCCCGCCCTGTGGGGCGGTAACCAAACCGAAAAGTGCACTCCAGTGGCCACACCACAAGCCACCATGACGGACAGCCCGTTGGCCAACGTGCCAACGAGCAACAAATTCGCTGTGCTGGCACGAGCCGAACAAATGGATCAAGACGCACCAGGCAGTGTAGTCGCGAACACAACCGTCAAGACTAAGAAGCCTTCACCTATAATTATCAAGTCTGAAATTGAAAACTACGTGCAATTTCATCACTCCATTGAAACTACAATCGGGGACAACTTCTGGGCCCAATACAACAAGAACAACACGAAGATCTTCCCCAAAACAGAAGTGGAACACAAGGCGCTCTGCGCAGATCTGGAGAAAAACGGCGTAGAATTTTACACTTATACTGCAAGAGGCGAAAAGCAGCACAAGTACGTACTGAAGGCTGCACCGTTCCTTGACGCCACCGAGATCAAAACATATCTGGCCGGCAACAACATTGATTCAAGACTGCATCAAGCTGAAAAACAAACTTGGCAAAACGGACACATCGACCTCATTTTTAATAAAAATGGCCAAAACAACCCCAAAAAAATCCCTGGACAACGTCCAAGCCATCGAAAATGTCAAGATAAGATGGGAAAGGTACAATCAGAAATCCACGGTATCCCAATGCCACCGCTGTCAAAACTTCGGCCACGGATCGACCAATTGCAGACTCCAGCCAAGATGCGTCAAGTGCACAAAAAACCACATGACAAAGGACTGCGACATCAAAGAAAGAAGAGAGGGAGCAGTCAAATGCTGCAACTGCGGAGGCCCCCACACCGCAAACTACAAACAATGCACCACATACCTCCAATACCTTTAATCAAAAAATGTGAGTAAGAATACCCATCCGCCAGCTGCCAGTAAGCCATTTTTAGTCAAGGAAGCCAACTTCCCCCCTCTCAATTCTCAACACAGCGGTATACCCCACCCACCCCCACCCCAAGCCAACTACCAGTTTTACAAGAGTGCCACAGAAGCCGGAAACGGCTCCGATTTCAACGACTTTAACTCACTGCTGAAAGAAAGAGTTGAACGAAATCTGTAACTTGAAAAATGTACTCATAGTGGGGGCACTAGGTGGATGAACCTTGCAAATGGTGATGAAAGCATGAAATTCGGTACACATACTCAGAATGAGCACCTCTCTTAGATAAGAGGTGGAGCCACGCCGAATTTTCACCGGAAGGGGGCTCGGGGGGCTCCTGAAAGTTTAGGGTGTTAGGGCTCCCACCAAACCGCTTATCAGTTCGTTTTATCAATTAAAAAGGAAACTCATGAATATATCGTAAAAATTGATGACGTTTATCGCCTTGTCCCGGAAATTTTCCATGATGAAAAAAAATAAGTTCTTCGGCAGAACACACAAATTGGTTTTATTTTATTTTCACCTACAAAGAATTTATAAGGAGATGTGCAACATGTTGTTTCCCACAAATTCGTATCCTCTGAATTCGTTTGTGAAGTCAAAATTTTGATGGTGTATCTTCTTGAAGAGGATCATTCCAAAGAGTAAGCTATTTTCAACACTAAGTTCAAACAGAATTTTTTCAATGTTCTGGATCGAAATTACTGAATTCCTTCCAGCAATGCATACCCTGAACCCTTCTTTTGAAGTACCGCGTGCGATTGAACGTGGAGTAAATCCTGGAACACTATCAGAATTTTTCTTCTGTGATGCTACTATCCACTCTCGACCGGGGCAATTAGGTTCCTACACAGCATGCGCGGAGTGTATACACGTTATTTCAATATTATGACACAATTTCAATCATAAAAAATTTGACTGAACCGAGAAAATACCCTGCATTGTGTATACACTCCGCGCATACTGTGTAGGAACCTAATTGCCCCGGTCGAGAGTGGACAGTGGCATCACAGAAGAAAAATTCTGATTGTGTTTCAGGACTTACTTCACGTTCAATCGCACGCGGTACTTCAAAAGAAGGGTTCAGGGTATGCATTGCTGAAAGGAATTCAGTAATTTCGATTGAGAACATTGAAAAAATTCTGTTTGAACTTAGTGTTGAAAATAGCTTACTGTTTGGAATGCCCCTCTTCAAGAAGATACACCCTCAAAATTTTGACTCCACAAACGAATTCAGAGGATACGAATTTGTGGGAAACAACGTGTTGCACATCTCCTTATCAATTCTTTGTAGGTGAAAATAAAATAAAACCAATTTGTGTGTTCTGCCGAACAACTTATTTATTTTCATCATGAAAAATTCCCGGGACAAGGCGATAAACGTCGTCAATTTTCACGATATATTCATGAGTTTCCTTTTTGATTGATAAAACGAACTGATAAGCGGTTTGGTGGGAGCCCTAGCACCTTAAACTTTCAGGAGCCCCCCGAGCCCCCTTCCGGTGAAAATTCGGCGTGGCTCCACCTCTTATCTAAGAGAGGTGGTTATTCTGAGTACGTGTACCGAATTTCATGCTTTCATCACCATTTGCAAGGTTCATCCTGATTTTGGCTCTTAGCGCCCGCACTATCAATCTCGTTCGAGAGCTTGAAACAATACTAAAAAAACTGCACTGATAACTTCCAAAAAATAATGATAATCAACAACCTAGCATCTAGCTATGGCCCCTAAACCCAGAAATAACATCAACATAATCTCATGGAACAGTAACGGAATATCTAACAAAATCAACGAGCTCCAAATTCTGGCTAACGATCAAAACCCTGACCTCATTCTCATTCAAGAATCCAAACTAGGCGACAGGTATCCACCGAAACTCCACAATTACCGTCTAATAAACCAGCCCAAGACAATTCACTCCGGAGGCCTAATCACCTACATCAAAAATGACATCAAATACCACGAAATCAACTAAGACAACACCACCGCTGAAATTCAATCTACAATAGTAAACGGACTCCAAATAGTCAACTTCTACAATAACCCAATCCAACCCATTAACACAAACGAACTCAGTACCATCCTAAACAAGAAATTCAGAACAATCATTATAGATGACTACAATGCCAAAGCCCCCAATGGAATAGTAACTTTCATTATAGTGGTATACCCAACGCTTGCGCCAAATTTTGGCGTCAAATACAAAATTTGCGAACAAATGCTACAAAATCGCAAGAAAAACCGCCACAAAGTTGAAAAATACGCGCCGCAGCGAACAGGGTAATAGGCTAGAGGTTAATACACACTAGTGATTACTTATTTTTTATCAAAAAGTCCGCATTGTTCATTAAATTATAAATAACTGCGTTTTACATTGATCGGATGTGCGTACGCAACCCATAATGCAACCCCCACCAACTCTATTTTCAGTTTGACAAGCAACGGCCGTGACTTTCCGCTGCTGTCTGCTGTCAACGTCATCTATTTATTCGCCATTTTGAAGTTCGCTCCGAGTGTCGTACGTTTGTGAACAAGTGGGCCGCTATTCTTGAATCGTGTGAGAAAAGTCCCTGGGTGTAAAATACATTCCGCAGTACACTGATGTAGCGAGTGTTGCCTAAAATCGTGGTTTTTAGGCAACTTTCGCTAGTCAAACTGAAAATAGAGTTGTTGGGGGTTGCATTATGGGTTGCGTATACGCACATCCGATCAATGTAAAACGCAGTTATTTATAATTTAATAAACAATGCGGACTTTTTGATTAAAAATAAGTAATCACTAGTGTGTATTAACCTCTAGCCTATTACCCTGTTCGCTGCGGCGCGTATTTTTCAACTCTATGGCGGTTTTTCACGCCATTTTCTAGCATTTGTTCGCAAATTTTGTATTTGACGCCATTACTTCAGAAGACGAGTATGCGCGCCATTGGGGTGCTGGATAATGAAAGGTACTATTGCATCACCAGTAACACCTCAGGCAGAAAGCTCGCCCTCTTCCTCCAACAAACAAACGCCATCCACAACTACCCCACAAAACCCACCCACTACCCTGACAACAACAACAACAACCCGTCAACCATAGACTTTGCCGTATATAAAAATGTTAACTCCTCCCGTGTCAAAACCATCAACGCCCTAGACTCAGATCACAAACCAATAACCACCAACATTAAGCTAACCCACCCACTAACTATAAACCCGCCCAAAACAATAAAAAAAAACAAACTGGAATTCATTCAGATCACTCATTAACGACAAAATCATAATGAACTCCCAAATTAACTCAATTACCGACATAGAGACAAAGCAATCCAAACACTACTCAGCACAATCACAAGCACACAACCAAGCCTCCCAAATAATACAATCCAAGAACCACACCTTACAAGTAAATAACGACATCAAAGAACTGATGAAAACAAAAAACAAGCTCAGAAAACTTCACCAAAGACAGCCAAACCCCCTCCTAAAAAACCAAATCAACAGCCTAAACCACCACCATAAATACCTCCATAAACTCAGTCCGCTCCCTAAACTGGGAAAATTCACTCCGAAAGATCACCCCTCAAAACAAAAACAAGCTATGGAAAATCGCCAAAGGGCTGAAAAACAAAAAACGACAATCCAGAATCCCCACCTTAGAGTACAACGGTACCCCGCAATACACAGACTCAGAAAAAGCCAATAGCATTGCCAACACCTTAACGCCGATCGATCGCCTTAACGATCTCCACAATACCTCCTCAAACACAACCCCCCCCCCCCCCCCCGAAACAAGGACGAACCCCACAGAAATAAAAAATATCATAAAAAAACTACAAAACAAAAAAGCCCCAAGAGAAGACAAAATCAGCAACGAAATGCTCAAGAATCTCCCCAAAAAAGCCATTGTCCAGCTCAATTACATCCTGAACGCCAGCCTCAATAACACCTATTTCCCAAACTCGTGGAAAAACGCCCTGGTGATGCCCATCCCAAAACCAAACAAAAACCCGAAAGACCCCGTCAGCTACAGGCCAATCAGTCTTCTATCATCAATTTCAAAAAAAATCTTCGAGAAAATCATTTTAAACCGAATCAACAAATTTGAACAAAAAAAACAAAATTCTCATTCCGGAACAATTCGGGTTCAGAAAGTCCCACAGCACCACCTTACAACTCTCCAAAATCGTAGACTTAATCATCAAAAACTACAACACAAAACACAACACCACCCTCCTAACGCTTGACATAGAAAAAGCCTTCGACACCGTGTGGCACGACGGTCTCCTGCACAAACTTATCCAGAACAACTTCCCACCCTACCTCATTAGAATCATCTCTTCTTTTCTAACAAACAGAACCTTCCAAGTGAAAATAGACACATCACTTTCAAAAAAACAACCTCTGCCAGCCGGTGTCCCACAAGGAGCCATCCTCTCACCAATATTATTCATATATTACATAAACGACATACCCAAAACCAACAACACCAACACCAATATAGCCCTCTTTGCCGATGACACAGCAATCTATGGTACCTCAAGAAAACTCGATCAAACAAACAAATACCTACAAAAACACATAAATCTACTCGAAAAATACTACACAAAATGGAAAATCAAAATAAACACAAACAAAACCACGCTCACATACTTCAACAACACTACGTAACTAACACCAAAGACAGACTGACAACTAACGCCACATTCTATAATGAAATCATCCACCAAGTCAAAGAAACCAAGTACCTAGGAGTTAACCTTGACAAAAAACTAAATTTCAACACCCACAACCAAAACATAATCAAGAAAACAAACAGCGCCTTAAGCCTACTATATCCTATCCTAACCAGCACCAACCCGTTAGAACAAAAAATCAAAGTCAACATATACAAATCATACCTACGCCCTATCATCCTTTACGCCTCCGCCTGTTGGGCAAACACATCCCAAGCAAACCACCAAAAAATCCAAAGAACACAAAACAAGATCCTCAGAATTATCCTTGGGAAACCAATTGAAACCAAAATCACAGAACTCCACCAGCTCGCAGATATCCAACCCATCCAGGAGGTCATAACTGATCAAAGTCAAAAATTCTACTCGTACACCTGTAAACAGATAAACAGCACTAAGCATCTCGGCACCCTCCCCCGAAACCACCCCATACAGAATAAAACACAAGTTAATCCACCACATCATCCTCTTAATCAAATCCGTTAGCATCGTAATCATAACCAAATCACAGCAGCGCTCAGCTGGCAACTGTCCAATGGGTTTTCTGCAGCCTACTTCCCATTGAAACATAAGTACCTATCATGTAAATAAAACATAATATATCTCAAAAAACAATTCCTATAGGTAAATTAGAATATATAAGGCGCCTAATATAATACGCACAATACCAACATGATCATTGAATGGCCTCCCCCCCCCCAGAAGAAATGTATGAACATGTATATATTATTATTATTAATAAATGGCTTTAAAATCAAATCAATGATTCATTGATGAAAAATTTTTCAGGTGTCCCAAAAGTATCACACTCTGCTGAGTCCGAAGAGGTATATTATGTAATGTGGGATCCACTCAAGAACACAAGGAAAATGATAAAAAATGCATGTTAGTTTTTGAAGATACATTTGGGTCAAAGGGTGGAACTTCGCCCCCTTTATTTTCGTTATTCCAAGTGATTTTGGCGCATTTCTTTGCATAAATCACAAATCTCTTCATTAATGCCTGTAAAATATTCCATTGGTTCCTAAAATAATTTGGAACAAGGTATGACTCTTTTCGTTTCCATGGAAGAAATTCTAGTGACATTTTTGGAAATGAGTTTTCAAAATTTATGAATCACCCTGTATATCAAATGGAGGTTCAGTGCACAGCCAGTGGTTGATAAAAGCCTACTGAACACCGGTGCCATTTTGAGATTTTACCATGATCGGGCTATCAAATATACAGGCTGTCCCAACTAAAACAATCCAACGCGATTTTCTCAGAAAATATCAAGGCAACAACAACAATTGGGGGAAACCTGAACTTTTAGCTTTCTTTTAAGGGGGCGCCGATGCTTGTAGGTGCTCTAGTTTCCAAGAAAATGCAATTTTAATCTGGCGAGTGACAAGAATTCGAAAATTCATGACCGACAAAACAAAATACTTCAGATGAAAAAAAATCCTCTTTCTCTGAGCTTTCCACTGATATGTGTCGCCGATGTCTGTACCTGGCCCAATAAGCCAGAAATTCTGCCTCAAAGTCTAGCGAACACAATAATCGGAATTCATAACGACGTCACCGATCTCACACTTGTTGATTTTCACATCAGCCAGTATTCATTGCTGTGGAGGATCCAGATATGTTGAGTGAAAAAGTTTTAGTAACGGCTGGTATTGAAATCAACAAGTGTGTGATCGGTGACGTCACGTATTCCGATTATTGTGTTTGCTGGACTTTGAGGCAGAATTGCGGGCTTATTGGGCCAGGTACAGACATCAGCGAGTCAGCGACACATCAATGGAAAGCCCAGAGAAATAGGACTTTTTTTCATCTGAAGTGTTTTGTTTTGTCGGTCATGAATTTTCGAATTCTTGTGACTCGCCCGATTCAAATTGCATTTTCTTGGAAACTAGAGCACCTACAACCATCGGCGCCCCCTCAGAAAAGGCTAAAAGATCAGGCTTCCCCCCAATTAAAAAAATGTTTTCGTTGCCTTGATATTTTCTGAGAAAATCGCGCTGGATTGTTTTAGCTAGGACACCCTGTACATCGGTAAGTCCATTTTGAGAAGAAAAACTTGAGCTTTTTCCACGCGTCTATTTGTCACAGCGATTTTAAAAATTCGCTTGACGTCGTAGAGCTGATTCCATAAGCGCTGCGCGTGAAACGAATACAGCATGCGAGTGGCGCGGTGAGGTGAGAGGAGTAGGGATGGAGATATTAGGTAGTGGTGACGTCACCAGCCTTCTATTTAAATTTTTTTAAGGCACTTAGAATTGAGATATCGCACTGCGGTTTTCACCATAAATCATGTAAAAAATTGCAGTCCCAATTAAAAATGAAAAAAATTCGAGAAAAAATCGACAAGTGCCATACAGTTTTGTAATCAGCAAAGCAAATTGTCTAGATATCAATAAGTAAATACAGGGTGTCGCAAAAATTCAACTTTTTTTCTTCAACACCCTGTATACAGGGTGTTTTAAATTTAAATCGCGTCCTTCCAGGAAATGATGGAGAACGTCAAAAGAAGTAGACTTTCTTGAGAAAATATATGTCAGAAACGAATAATAACGGAGATATAAACGTTCAAAGTTGAACTTTAAAAATCGATTTTTTGTCATAACGTTGAAACTTCTTGACCGATTTTGTTAAAATTTGAACCGGAGATTACTGAAATAAGTCGGTATCCAACAATAATAACGCGTTGTATCAAAATTATTCAGGGGCGTTAATAATGAGGGATGCCTCCGCTTTTTCACCCCTATTTTTTACCCCTTCAAGTAATTTTGTGGATTGGTCATACCTTTAAATTCTGTGTTCAATTTGAAAGAAAAAGTTACTCTAGCAAAATTTTGATTGAATGCGTTGTTTTCAAGATATTTGGGTTTGAAACTACGAAAAACACATCAAAATATCCAATTTCAAGAGCCCAAAAAATGTTTTTTCCTACAAACTTCTCGTCTCTTAGAAAAACTCATGGTTCATAAACTTAAAACACAAAACCTATTCCAATAAAGGAATCATTGGTTATCTTAGATTTTTATTTTTTGGCTTTTGAAAGTGCGATGATGGTGTTTTCGGGATGTTTTCCGAAGTTTTAACGTCAAATATCTCGAGAACGAAGCCTCTTATCAAATTTTTGCAAGGGTAAATTTTTCTTCCAAATTGAACATAGAATTCAAAAATATTAACAATTTATAAAATTACCCGAGAGGGTAGAAACTAAGGGTAAAAAAGCTGGAGCACCCTCCATTACGCGACTTAAATTTGAAACACCCTGTATTATGAGATATAGAAAATTATGGTAAATATATTCGAAAAGTACAAGAAAAATTATCAAGGATTAGTTTTTCATTTTTCATCTCGCGTGATCACCTGTGCAAACATTTTGAATACGGCACTGTGTAGTAGACGAGACGTCAGTTTGACAGTACAGCACTGACAAGTGACATCTATGCAAGTGACAGTTGACAGTAGTGACACCGGGGACGCAACATAACCCAACTTTTTGTTTTTAATTGAAATGTGATTACCGTAACGCAAACGAAGAACCAAAATGAACATAGTGAAGGAAGAACATTTGGATTTCGAGAAAACTTGCCGCATTTGCATGAACGAAAGCGACGTCATGGCCGACCTATTTGAAGAAGCACTTCTGGAGAAATTTAAAGAAATATCATCCATCGAAGTAAGCCATTCTCTCCTGTTTTTTTCTTCTGAGAATTCAGTAGTTGAAAGTGCTGAAACCTACAATTTCTAGCTGGAAAAAACCGACGGATTACCTAGGCAGATTTGTAATTACTGTACCGCCGAGCTGGACCGGTGGCACTTATTCAAGCAAAGAATCCTGCACAGTGATGGACACCTCAGAAACCTCCTCAACGAACGAGAAGAGAACCGTAAAAAAGAACAGGAAGAATTGGAAAGTTTACTACACACTGATTATGATGGTTTGAATGAGAGTAGCGTTAAAGTTGAAAATCTGAGACTCAATTACATCGAGTGTGATGAAGAGAAAAACTCCATAGAAGCCTTAATGCGCCACATGAGCACTCACAACGAAGACGAGAAGCAAAATCACCAGTGCACCGGATGCGATCTCGAATTCTGCGAAAAAAAACTGCTCGTAACTCACATGAAAATGAGCCACCCACACTTGAAACCTTATTCGTGTCCGGTCTGTTCGAAGGGGTTCGAGAAGCAGTGCCGAGTAAAAGTCCACATGGTGACGCACACAAAAGACAGGCCGTACACTTGCGACGTGTGCCAGAAACAGTTTGCATCCAACGGCGGGCTCTACAACCACAAAAAGATCCACCGAGGCGAGAAATCTTTCGTGTGCAACGATTGCGGACTGTCTTTCACGCAAAAGACGCACCTCGAGTCTCACATCAGGAGCAGGCACACGCAAGAACGCCCTTTTCTGTGTGCCGAGTGCGGTCAAGCGTTCGCGACCAAGGGCCAGTTGAGTTATCACACGAGGCGCCACACTGGCGAGAAGAAACCGCTGATACACACCTGCGGGGTCTGTTCGAGAGCCTTCAGCGCGTTAACCGAGTTGAGGTATCACATGAGGACACACACGGGCGAAAAGCCGTTCCAGTGCGATATTTGTGGCAAAAGGTTCGCGATGTCCGGGCAAGTGAATGCGCACAGGACGATGCACACGGGGGAGAAAAAATATCGTTGCACGTTTTGTAAAATGGGATTTCGTTCGACTTCTTCTGTGAAAAGACATGAACGGATTCATACCGGCGAACGGCCGTACATTTGTAAGATTTGTAGTTCGGCTTTTACACAGAGCAGTACCTTGAAAACGCATATGAAAGTTCACACAGGTGATAGCTAACAAATGTATTTTGTTTTGTTGTGAGTTTAAGCTGCTGCAAAGCTTCAAAGTGCAACAGTCACTTAGCTTAGCGTTAAGACAAAAGTACGGAGTAGGTACCTACATACAGTCCTACAAACTAAGTTATGCATGAAAAACTGTCAGAGAGCTATAGGATTTATATTTTGATAATGATAATAATCAATATATATATATATATTATATAATAAAAGAAAGTGTCAAATCTTTGTGCCGCTAAAACTCAGAAACGAGTCCCGCCACGATCAAGGGAGTTGTATGGTGTGGTAGCCCTATATCCCCCATCGATAAAGAAGGTTTCCGTTTTTACCTAAAAGGCGTGCTTTTGAAGATATGGAAGGGTTGGAAGTTTTTGCTCTCTAGAAATGTCTAGGACAATCCAGAACATTCGAGAGTATTCGAGATCATTCCACAACATTCCAGAATGTTTCGGTATGTTCTGGAATGTTCGGGAATAGTCTTCAACGTTCAGATAATAGAAGAAAGTCTACAGTGTGCATGCCGAAACTCAGAAACGAGGGGCGTGTTTTTTTAAGATATAAGGGCTGGTACTTTCGCCCTCTAGAATTGTCTAGAACTGTCTAGAACAGTCCAGAACATTCGAAAGTATTCGGGATCAATCAACAACATTCCAGAATGTTTCGGTATGTTTTACAATATTCGGGGACGTTCGGAAACATCCCGGAACATCCCAGATCATTGTAGAACATTCGAGATCATTCTATAACATTCCAGAATGTTCTGGTATGTTCTGGAATGGTCGGGAATAGTCTGGGATGTTCGGAAACATCCGTGAATATTCCAGATCATTGTGGAGCATTCGTGATCATTCCACAACATTCCAGAATGTTCCGGTATCTTCTGAAATGGTCGGAAATAGTCTGGAACGTTCGGAAACATTCTGGAACATTCCAATCCATTGTGGTACATTCGAGATCGTTCTACAACATTCCAGAATGTTCCGGTATGTTGTAGAATATTCGGGAATAGCCTGGAACGTTCGAAAACATCCCGGAACATTCCAGATCATTGTGGAACATTCGAGATCATTCCATAACATTCCAAAATATTCCGGTATGTTCTAGAATGGTCGGGATAATCTTGAACGTTCAAAAACATCTCGGAACATTCCAGATCATTGTGAAGCATTCGTGATCATTCCACAACATTCCAGAATGTTCGGGTGTGTTCGGAAATAGTCTAGAACGTTCGGAAACATTCCGGAACATTCCAATCCATTGTGGTACATTCAAGATCGTTCACAACATTTCAGAATGTTTGGGTATGCTCGGGAATAGTCTGGAACGTTCGGAAACATTCCAGAATGTTCCGGTATGTTCTATACTGGTCACAATTTGAAGTGGGTCACCCAAAAAACTGTTCGGTTTTTAATCTCTGTCAATCAAGATAAATCCTTCTAATTTCACCATCTGCAAGTGCTTGTTGGCTCGTGACAGCGATATGTTAAATACAGAGTGATTAAGGATGCCTTGTAATTTTGTACTTTTTTGCAATGGTACAGGAACTTTCGTGGCCAGCCTGTAATTTTGGATTTTGCTGTATTTGGTAACCAATAATATGAGGAACTCATTGTTTCTTAGTTTGATGCTCTACGTTGCGTAGTTTTTTTTTTAATTTAGATACTTTATCACGTTAATTTATACGAACCATTTTTTTTTATTATATTTAAATTATGAGCAATGAAAATGAACGGGGTAAAATATTTTAAAAGAAAGTTGGACCTGGTCTGGACTGCGCTACTTTTTGGTAGAATCTAAACATACTGTTACGAGCGGCGATCCCGTACATATTGGTAAACACTCGACCTTTCTGGATCCTTCCATCCATTAGATCGCAGTATAGAAGTCTGGAGCGATCTGGTGCATTCCAGAGCGTTCGTGTATGTGAAACTCAATGGAGACCGAATGCCTGATCAAGGCACATCTGTCCATTTTGGCGGAGGCGCCGTCCAGACCTCGGCAGAATTATACGGGTAACGTGTGTGATTATTCAGGAATGGTCTACAAACCGCCTATGCTGGAATTTGCTGGAAGTAGACAGAAAGTTCGGGAACACCATTCGGAGGCCTTATATAAGGCGTCAGCCGGCAGCTCGCGGCAGTCAGAACCACCGAGAACCATTCAGTGCCAAACGTTCGACGAGTGAACATCAAGATTTTCACGCATAGTACGCAACCGCACGACTACAGAAAGTTCAACAAATCCTTTCGCAGTGGAACCTGCTCCCACCACCCCCGGAACTTCACCATCTGCCACATCAGCAGAAGGGGCTGAGGCCCCATTATTCAACCAGAAGCTGGCAGAACATTCAAGAGTGCTGGCCAAAAAGCAAGGTATTCCACCTCACCACCCACTTCAAGCCAAAAGAAGCAAAATGGAAACAACCAACCGATTCGGCGTTCTACTGGATTTACCAGACACCGACATCAATGATGAAAATTCTATGGAAATAGCAAACAACCACACCGACGACGCAATAATTAAAACTCCGCAGCATTCCACCACTATAACAGCCAAACCACCACCCATCATAGTGACTAGCAAGGTCAAGGACTTCAGCAAATTTCACGAAGCAATCAGACAAGCAGTCGGAAATAACTACAAGGCATTCTACAATCGAGACAATATAAAACTATACCCAAACACCGCCGAAGCCCACAACAAAGCCAGAGAACTGCTAACTACCAACAACATCAATTTCTTCACCTACACGGCCAAAGAAGACCGTAGCAATAAAATGATCCTGAAAGCGGCTCCATTGATCACTTCTGAAGAAATAATAACAAAAATGAAACATCACAACATAGTAATCCAAGACTGCATTCAACTTGAATCAAGGAAGAGCAACAACTCGCCAACCGGATCATTCTTAATCACGGCCCCAAAATCCACCTCACTAAAGAAAATTCAAGAAATAACGGACATCGAAAACGTCAGAATCCGATATGAAAATTACGCCAGACGCCCTGTGACGCAATGCCATCGATGCCAAGGATTCGGCCACGGGTCCTCCAACTGTAATCTTTCACCCAGATGCGTCAAATGCACCAAGCCACACCTCACCAAGCTGTGCCCCATAACCACCAGGACCTCAGACGTGCAATGCTGCAATTGCGGGGGCCCCCACGCCGCTAACTTCAGCCAATGCCCCAAATACCTGGAGGCCATGGAGCAACTCACAATAAGCAGGGTAAGCAAAAACCTGCCAGTGTTTGTAACCTCAGGCAACTTCTTGCAATGGTAAGAGAACTAAAAAGTGCCCTGATGAACTGTCAAGACAGCGTACAAAAACTTATTATTATTCAAAAAATCTCTGAAAAATATGACTAAAATGGCCCTCGCCCATTCACAAAAATTACACATTGTTTCTTGGAACGCCAACGGCATCCAATTCAAAGCTAACGAGCTTGAAGCACTCGCTCTTGAAATTGATCTCGATATAATCCTTCTGCAAGAAACTAAGCTAAACACAAGGAAGCCACCTAAACTCCGGGAAGTATTGAAATGGAATGCGAAAGGATAACAAGTGCGAAACAAGCGAAGTACCTGCGAAATAATTCCTGCGTAGATAATTATTGTTGGCGTTATTTATTGTAGTAGTACGCAGAAATAAACAGTGTGTGTTTTAAAAGATCGTCTCAATTATATTCGAACCCGTACGCGAAATATCGTAACAATACCTTTGAACAGGTTATTGATAGTTTCCACAGGGATTTCTCTCCACTTCGCGGTTAGAGCATCCAATAAGTTCTTCTCTTGTAGTGAGTTGTACTGGTAGTGCTGACAGTCTTCTTTGGAGAGCATCCCATATGTGCTCAATTGGATTGATATCGGGTGGTAAGTTTAGCCATATTATTGTATTGATTTCAATATTCACGAAAGATGAATTCCTAATATTGCCATGTTACATTTATTATTATTGTTATTGTTACAATTTTCAAAGTAATTTTTGCTAAACTCGGAGAAAAACTGTTTATAGCAAAACTAATAACTGTCAAATTGATCGACTCAACTTGAATACCTACTTGATTAGATATTTGAAGCCACCTGTGAAGCTGAGACATTAGAACCACCTTAGACATTAGAAGCAGTGCAGCGCGAAAAATCACCTCATGAAAAAAAATCGTATTTCTGTAACTATGTAACCTGGAGCATCAAGCTAAAAAGCAATGAGTTCCTCATCCTATTGGTTACCAAATAGAGAAAAATCCAAAATTACAGAGTGGCCACGAAAGTTCCTGTACCATCACAAAAAAGTACAAAATTACAAGGCATTCTTTATCACCCTGTATTGAACATATCGCTGTCACGAGCCAACAATCACTTGCAGATGGTGAAAGTAGAAGGATATATCTTGAAGTTGGTGTAAGTTATTTCGAAATCTGATCATTTTCAAGTGATTGATAGAGATTTAAAACCGAACAATTTTTTGGGTGACCCGAAAAACGTTCGAAAACATTCCACATCATTGTAGAACATTCGAGATCATATGATAGCATATGAAACCCTACCACATACCCTTGGTATCTGCCCATACAATGAAGCTCTCAGAAATCAACGGCATCATGAGATCAGATCATTCCTCGCACAAGAGCTCAAAAAAGTTGGATTTGAAACAATGAAGAAGTGACTTGTTATGCGGACAATGGAAGTATGAGACGGATAGACATCATTGCGATAGATCGAATGAAAAGAAAAGGGTATGTTTTGGATCCAAATGTGCGGTTTGAAGTCAAGAAGACTCAGCCAGAAGAAAAGTCCACAAGGAAAAATATGCGATTTATGAGCCAACAACAAAATATCTCAAGGAACACTATGATATTGACAAAATTGATGTGATTGTTCGTATATTTATTGGAGCTCGTGGGACAATTTCAAAGTTCTGTATCTCTTCTATTTGCATTTTTTCAGAATTAGTAGTAAATGGGCTAAACTCAGTGGCGTAACTAGAGGGGGGGTTTCGGGGTCAACCCCCCCCCCCCCATTGGCCATCGAATTCCCTGGAATTTTTTTTAAATGCGACGCTCTTTTATTCGTTTTGCTTGCATATTCGCATATTTTTCAGTCGTGACCCCCCCCCCCCCCCATCGGACACTTCTAGTTACGCCACTGGGCTAAACAAACAGCCTTGATGGCTTTGAAGGGTTCGATAAAGATTTTCCGTCAAGTATTCTTTATACTCTTAGTTTATATGTGTTAACTTTATATATTTACACTGATATTATTGTTAAAAACCCAATTTTATACCTTCTTTTATATCTGTTCATAATAGTATCTTTGTCATTTTGGCAACCTACGATCATGTAGGAAGGCATTATTTATTTGTTCAATAAATAATTATATACAGCATTCCAAAATGTTCCGGTATGTTCTGAAATGTTCGGGTGATTCGAGAGTATTCGAGATCATTCCACAACATTCCAGAATGTTCCGGTAAATCCTGGAAAACATTGTGGACCATTTGAAACATTTTTTTTTGCTTTGGGTGGGGCTACCCATTGGTAGGGGTATATAAAGCAAGATCCGTCGTGGTTTCGAACACCTGTTTCTTATCAGTTGTTACTGTTAATAAGAAGTTGATGTGATTTATATTTTATACAATGCCCAAACGTGAAAGAGGAGATCTTGCCAGTTCTGTAGCAAAATGGCGAAAAAAACAAGTCGAAGAGTGCGAAGTACATATACGTTCCCAACGAATCAGCAGAATGAGCACCTTTAGATGCAGAGAAACTGAAGAACAAGGAAATGAACGAATTGCGCCACAATCTCATAACAAAAACACTGCAAATGCAAGTCACCCATGAAAATATCACCCTTACGAGAAGCGCGAACGAGGACTAGGTTTCGACGCGGCCCCGGCGAAAGCTAGTTAATAATAAAAACCCGTCTTTATTGCATAACACCTTATTCACTTCAAAAACAACAAAAACAAGGGCTCTGAACAAGACGTGGCCAACTATCGAATGATTGCGGTCCAGTGCCAATTCACAAAATTTTTTGAACTTGCCTACTACAAGAGACTTTCATCATTCTTAAACAATAGAGGCCTCTTGCGCGATTTCCAGCACGGTTTCCGGCCCGGAAAAAACACCACGACGGCACTGTCTGATGCACTGGAATTTATCTATGATGCTCTAAACGGCAAAAAAAGCGCTATGGCGATACTATTTGACCTCAGCCGTGCATTTGACACTGTCAGCCACAGCCGTCTCTGCAGTAAGCTCTACAATATAGGTGTTCGTGGATCCGCCTTGCAGTGGATGGATAAAGAGCTACTTGCATGAAAGGACACAGAGGGTGGTGGTCGGCACCTCGAAATCCGGTGAAGAGCGCCTTCCTGCCGGAGTTCCTCAGGGCTCGATTTTGTCGCCGCTTTTTATCATTTTCATGAATGACATCATGGGGGAAGCGATGGACTCCGGCAGGATGGTCGTGTATGCCGATGACATAACCATGATGTTCGCTGAGCCTGAGGCTGGAAACCTCCGGCCCAGAGGAACCGATCTGACTAGTTCCATTACGGACTGGGTTACTGCAAATGGATTGATGCCTAACGTCAAAAAGACCCGCAGTATTCGCTTTCTTCCCAAAAACGGTACTTATGATTCCAGCATCCTAATCAGGAGCGGAGGTCAGTCGATACAGGAGGTGGAGAGCGTGAGTCTGCTTGGAGTACAGCTTGACAATAAGCTAACGTGGGAGCCACATATCACCGGGGTTTTAAAAAAGTTGAGCTCTACCACTTTTCTAATGAAAACTTTAAAAAACACAATTTCCGATGGCGTTTTGAGGATTCTTTATTTTTCTCTGGTGCAATCTGCTGTGTCCTATGGACTGATCTTCTGGGGGAGCGCCCACCACAGTCAAAAAGTTTTTATCGCGCAAAAAAAAATCGTCAGGATAATGAAGGGGGCGGACGCCCGACAACACTGCAGGCCCTTCTTTATTGAATTACGAATTCTGACATTGCAGTCACTATATATCTACCTCCTAATACTGCAGATAAAAACTGATGAAGGAAAATATCCAAAGAACAAAGACTTACATCAGCATGCCACAAGAACTGCTGATAGTATACACATTCCCTTCTCGAGACTTTCTGTATCACAAACATCTCCAATATACAAGGGAATCAAATACTTCAATAAGATTGTAACAGTTGTCGAATATCACCCCATCACTCACATTTTCAAGAAAAGAGTTTTCAACTTTTTGTGCAGTCAGGCTTTTTATACTGAGGAAGAGTTTATGAATTTTTAATGTGTTGTAACATGTCACCATACTGTACCTATATTTATACCAGATTTTATATTTATTTATTTATTTTCATACGACGATGTACTATAGGAATGTTATTGCCTGATGTATAATAAAGATATGTTCTATGTTCTATGTTCTATGTTCAAGCTACATACTGCGCAGGCGTCAACTTTTTGTTGACGTCAGGGAAATCAAGGCATGGGCAAGACGTCGGGCAATTGCGGTGCACCGCCCGTAATTTTTATCGTGAGAAGAATGTTGATGCTGTTGTAAATGCATGACTTCATACTCATACCCTCGCCATCATACGCATTTACTTCGGAATCATGAGAACTCACTTCTTTCACTTTGACACTTCTGAAAGTCATCGATGACGATGAGTCCTTGGTTTTATAACCCGTATTTATCTACTTTTTTCGTACTGAAGTACACGACATTTGTCAAAGTCGTCGGGAATTGTGACTCTTCTTGACCATACATCTCCATTTTTTAATAACTTTTTTTTTTTTTTTTTGGCTTTTGGATTCTGGATTTCTCCCATTATCCACTACTTGTTTTTTCCTTTTTATTCAACTAATCCAAAACAAAACAAAATCAGCTCAACTGACTTCAATGCTATTTTTATACATTGTTTCTCTGAACAGAGTCGGTCAGTCGTACTGTTGCGGCGGTTCATGTTTGTTTGGTCGATCCATTGTGTGTAGGTAATATGAGAGATTATAATATAAACCTTCTCCAGGATGTGACTTAGATGTTGAGCGAAGTACTATTTAAAAATCGGATGAGGGACATGTAGACCTCCACACTCCCAGTGTTGAGGACCCCTTCCAAATTGAGCGGAAACTGTATCTCTTTCAAAGATGCTAGGTCCTTTATCAGGACTTCCGTTTCACCAACCATGAACCATGAACCATGGCTGCCGAGGGATATCTGATTGCACTGACGTGTACCATGATCGTTTTGCAGAGCAATATTTCCTGTACTGCCGACACCAATCCTCTCTCATCATCAATTTCAGTTTATTAGGCAGCCACGACCAACAAGGTTGAACACTATGCTCAATGCCAGTATTGGCGCTGTCCTTAGCCAATTGATCAACATACTCATTATGTTGTATGCCAATGTGTGCCTTTACCCATACCAATCGAAGCGTTTTATTCATTTTTTTGAGGAGTATCAACTCAGATATGCAATTGGACAAGCAGCTGTGTTGGAGAGGGTATTCATTACCCTGCAATGCCTTCAGAACACTCAAAGAGTCGGATAAAACAAAAGCTGAGTCGTGTTCCGCTATTCGGAACGTCTTCAAAGCCATTGCAATAGCAAAAGCTTCAGCGCAGAAAATGGAGGTTGAATCTGGTAGCTTGCGCTTTATCTCTGCTTTATTTGATGGGGTGTAAACTGCAAAACCTGTACCACTCGCGGACTTGGAAGCATCAGTGTATATTTGCAATGCTTGTAGCATCTGTAAAACAATAAGGCTGTTTGGGGGTCAGCTCCCCACCAGGTTTTGGCAATCATTTTCATGAAGTTCAGTCCTTTATTACATTTGGCGACTAGGTGTTCGATGTGTCTTTCCCATTTCAACTTTTTGTCAAGAATGATGCCGAGATATTTAGTATGGCTACTCATTGGCAACCGAAACTTTCCTAAAGTGATTTGGTCTAATTCAGGTGTATTATGTCTTGTGAAAATTGTCACTGTAGATTTTTGGGTGGATAATGTAAATCCATGGTTATCTAGCCAAGCTGATATAGAGGTCAATGACCGTGACAAATTTTGTATGCAGTTTTCATAATTTTTATGTTCGCTGTATATGCAGAAATCGTCAGCATATTGTACAACCCTCGTCGAAGAGCTATTCTTGTGTATATCACTCGTATAAATATTGAAAAGATTTGGGCTCAAGACGGCTCCTTGCGCAAGTCCGAGTGATAGGACCCTTGGTCCTATAATTTTGCCATTTTGTTGACGCAAGAAAACTTTTCTCTCAGTAATCAGACCGACTATTGTTGTTGCAGCTTGTGGTGGAATACCTATATTGTGTAGCTTGTCTAATAAAATGGAAGGAACGACCGAGTTGTAAGCGCCTTCAATGTCCAAAAACGCAGCGCACAAGTAATTGTTTTTTGTATGGCACAACTGTATGTCAGTTACTATTCTGGCAATTGCATTCGAAGTGCCCATTCCTTTTCGAAATCCGAATTGGTTCTGTGGGATCAATTTCTTCTTATACAGCCACCAATCCAGTCTACCTTTTATCAACCTTTCGAACGTTTTATAAATGCATGATAGTAGAGAGATTGGGCGATATGAAGAAGCCAGTTGCGGATCTTTATGTGGTTTAATTAGTGGCACTACGACCACTTCTTTCCATGAGACTATGTTTTCACCTCGAACCCAGATGTCATTGAAAGTACTCAGAAGGAACTTTTTGCCCTCCGGGGGAAGATGCTGCAGCATAGGGTATCTGATGTCATCGAGACCTGGTGATGTGTTTGGGGAAAGTTTTATAGCTCTTTCCAGCTCATGATACTGGAATGGTTGTAACCAGAAGTTATCGCTCTCATTTACATTTAAATTTTCACTTGATATCCTATCAGGAAGACGCAATTCAACCGAGCAAGGTGTAATGTTTGTTAGTAACTCTTCGGCCCAAGCCGAATCATCACTAGTTGGTTTATTGGATTGTAGGGGAATTCTTTTCATCCACCTCGCTTGTTTCCATAACTCCGCCGACGGAGTGGAGCTATGGAGCTTTGAGCAAAAATTTTTCCAACTAGCTTTTGCTATTCTCTTCAATAGTTGTTTGGTTTTTGCCATTTCCCTTTTACAATTCCAATAATTTTCTAACGTGCTGTTGTTTTGATAACTTTTCAAAGCCTGTTTTCTTGCGTTAACGGCCTCATCGCATTCACGATCCCACCACGGAGCTGGTGATCTTCTCTTTATTTTATATGGCTTATTTTTTGGAATGGCGACTTCTGCCGCCTCATTAACTGAGTGCCGAAAATAATCCAGTTTCTCCTGTGCGGAGTTGAAATGAGGCAAAGAGTCTTCACTGAAACTCTGACTTGTAAGTTCGTAATACCGTAACCAATTCCCTTTTTTGCAGTTCCACCTGAGCCTAGGTTGAACCGGACATAACACCTCCAAATTTGACTGAATTGTGAAGTTGATTGCAAAATGATCGGAACCGAGTGTTTCAGGTTTAAGAGTCCTCTGTACGCTTAAAGCAGCTCCGACTAAAAGGCCTCTAAATCGAAGGCGGTGATTCTCTTCCAAATGATATTTAGTGATTACACTTCATATCTTCATAAAAACATGTGAAATGAAAAAAATCCGAGAAAAACCGATCACAGCCGAAGATAGTGAAATTTTACGGGCGCCATCCTAGAGCCTTTATTTGACTTGAAAGAAAATTCCTTTTTCCAAGGAGGACTCTCTACAGTATTCTGCACCAACGTACCGGGTGATTTCTCAATAAAATATCTGGAGCCAAAGTTATTTGGCTGTAAAAATTATTAAAAAAATGCTTAAAAATTCGGAGCTTCATATCTTCAGCTGAAAATTTTTTATTGGAAAACCACCCGGTACGATTGTGCAGAGTACTGTTGAGAGTCTACCCTGAAAAAAGAATATTTGTTTCAAGTCAAATAAAGGCCCTAGGGTGGCGCGCGCAAGATTTGACTATCTTCGGCTCTGATCGGTTTTTCTCGGATTTTTTTCCGTTTACATATTTATATAAACATATGAAGTGAAATCTCCAAATGCCAGTTCAAAGAAAATCACCGGCTTCGATTTAGAGCCATTTTAGTTGAAGCCACTCTGAGCGTACAGAGGACTCTTAATATTCCAGTCTAGTTTAGCTGAGATACAATCGGACACCAGTGAAATATCAACTGCAGACCTTCGTTGACCAAAAGGGGAGAGTCTAGTGGGAGAACCGTTATTCAATACCACCAGATCACAATCATTAAGAACTTCTCTTATTTGATCGCCAGTATTATCGGATCCATGCGAACCCCACATCATGTTATGGGCGTTGAAATCTCCCCCTATCACCGCTGGGTGCGGGGCGTTGAGGAAGATATTATGCCAGTCCTGTCTAGTAGTTTGGATGTTTGGTGGTCTATACACAGAAAGAAATGTGACTTTGTCCTCAGTATTTAACACTTGGACGGCACAAACTTGGATTTCTTCACGGAAATTATTTGAGATAGTTACCTCTCGGAATTTTATATTTTTGGCGATTAGAATAGCTACCACGGTTCGACCATCATCCCTATCTCTTCGAATTACATTATACCCATTGAATTTTACCACTATAGACCTATTCGGTGAAAACGAGAGAGATAGACTTATACAGAAATCCAAGGAGGTTATAATTATAGCAGGAGGGAACATGAGCTCAAAAAAGTGAAGCCGTGTGACGTCACGTTCTGGGTATGCAACCCGTAAGTTATGAACCACACGAAGGCACACGACCACGAGTCACAGAGGTCCATCCCACAGAATCATAAATCTGTCACTGCGAAAAGCGTAGTGACAGAATCAGTCAGTTTCTGTGTTTGTGTTTTTCCTTTGCCAATTTCTCATTTTCATAATGGCGGAATCAGTAGCTTTCATGGCTTTTGGATGCCGAGACCACTAGCGGTCACCGCCCAGAAAGAAATTTTTCGAGCAGAAAAAGCAAAAGGGCATAGCGTAGCAGTAATGGAAAGCAGAACAGAAGGAACAGAGACGAACAGAAGCAGGTGCAGATAAACAAGTTACAAGACTCTAGATATGCCAAACCAAGAATACAAAGACCTACAAGGCAAAGTGCCTAGATGCACGCTTAATCCAAACGTGAAGGCTGGAAGCAGCGATTTGCAAGGTTGGGGTGTGGTGATGGGGTACAGACGAGTAGCTACTGGAAGCTACCAGGGTATATCATGTTGTGGAAAGGAGTGAGACGACGGAGCACTTGAGGTCATGTCAGGAATCGCTGAAGGAGGGCAGAACTCTGAGGCAATTGTTGGGAGATGACGAAAAGGGGCTGAAATGGATGACAAAGATTGAAAGAAAACAGAAGCAGAAGAGGTGCAACACTGATGATGACAAGAGTGGCAGTCGAATTTTGTTTTATATTTATCAACATCCTTTTATTTTGCGGCGTAGTGGTGTGAATAATACAAATAAAAATGTAACATTCTCATAAAATATCAACAATAAAACTCAGTTCTTTCTCGACATTGAGTATCAAATTTTTCTTGATGTATGAACTTCTCATCGTCTCTTGTCTTCAGCGAGCGTTCTTCCTTTATTCCAGCTCAGTCAATTTTCTGTTATTTATCTTACTGTTGCGTCCTATGCTTCTTTTTGTCTTTCTTGATTTCTTATTCCTGTCATTCTCGCTTATCGTTCTACTGGTCTATCCTCGTTCATGCTCTCTAGGCGTCCAGAGCAACTCAGTTGTCTCTTATCTACAAATTTTGTTGCAGGCCTCATCTTAGCTCTTTTCTTACTCGGGGTTACGAATTGTGTCTCCTCACTATTTTTTTTACTCCGCAGACGCATACTTCATCCCCGTTGCTTCACGCTCCTTCTGCATTCTCTTAGATAAGACTTCCATGTCTCACCTGTGAGTCATCAGTCAGTATTGATCTGAAAATCGTATTATAGGTACTTTCAGCTTGGTCTTCTTCGTTACTTCTTTTTTATTCATTAGTGTCTTAGTAGTACATATTACTGGTGGTATTCTTGTACAGACTTTTTATAGCACTAGTTAGTTTCTTTTTCACTCCTCGTTGCTCTCTGAATTTTTTGATGCATTGTGAAGATGAGGCTTTGCACGCTACCTTTTTATCGGAGTCCACTCTGAGTGTTCAGCAACGTTGGCTCTATTGTCTTTTTCAGTTTCTTTCCCAGTAGTTGTATATTTGCATTGGCATGTTCAGCAAGGTGATGCATTTATGGTTTGCACACTCGTTAAGAACCCCCTTTTCTTTTCTATGCTTTATATTGTAGATTTCCAGCAGCAATCTTTTTCCCTCTTCTCCCAAAGCTATTTATTATCTCTGATGTAAATTTATCATGTCCAGGAGCTTTGCCGTTTTTCAGTTTCAGGAATGCTTTTGTTCTTTCAGGTCTTCTGTTAGCGTCCCTTCATTTCTGTCTTCGATCGTATTTTCTTTGTTAATGTCGTCTTCATCAGTCTACCTTGGTTGTGCACTCAGTAACTCTTGGAAATATTCACTCCATCTTTCCATTACTTCTTCAGAGACCACCAGTAGTGCTCGATCCTTCCTTATTGATTATGGAATGTTCTGGTGAGGTTCAGAGATCTTGAATATGGAAAAGTTATTTTCAATTGTAAATTTTCAAAGAGATTTACTCAAGTTTCAATAATAATTCTTGGGCCAAGCAGTATCGTTCTTCTGATTCATCATTATTCTGTGGTTTTTTAATGCCTTTCATCATGGTGCTCTAAACTAAGATCTAGGCCTCCTAAAGCTAAGCCTCACATCATATCCATTTCATCAAATCATCACCTATGCACAAAAGAACTTGAAGGTTGACTGGGTCGAGGCGGTCATACTTCAAGTGACTTTTTTCTTTATTCACTTTCTTCTTGAGTAAAAGGCAGTATCTTCTCTTCGATCGTGCATGTGAAATCCAAAAATAGGCATCCTTGAATTTGGAAAGATAAAACCAATATTATCAAAATTTTGTGGCATTTTTGACTCTCAATTACCTAATTGACTTGCTTCCATTTTATAAGTATGAATTATCCAGTGTAGGTGCACACTAGTACAACACACACGTAGGTCCGTACGCACAATATTGGTAACTGTACTAGGTTAAAAAGGTAGGTACACAGTAGCTGTGCACTGGGCAGTGCAGGAGGCATACTTTGGCTTGCTCGAGCTTTCCATTTGTTTGGTCTTCCATGAGTTTGCAAGGCGGTTATGTCCTTTTCAATTCGGCACTGGACAAGGGCACACGTCGTAGAGGATAGAATCAAATCATTTGGAGCTGCAAATCTTGAATTGGGCATATTCGTAACTTCAAAATTTATTGTTCCAGGTTCACTTACTTGTGCAACAGTATTTTCTAGTTTGGATTGTCTTCTGCTTGGAAAAACTGTCTCTGAACGGCGATCGCTGCGGTTTTCACATTCAAAAACCTCAAAAGCGATTGAAAATGCCACATTGAAGAGCGAAACTGACAAATGAAAAAATTTAACCACAAAAACGAATGATATGCTGTCACTTTGCTGTATAATTCTGTGGGATAGACCTCTGTGATTCGTGTACCTTCGGGTGGTTCATAACTTACGGGTTGCATACTCAAATACATGATTTCCCCTCACCCCGTTCCGCATCAAATTTCCTCGCCTACAAGCTGGGTTACGTTCCCTCCTTATATTCTAACCTCCTTGCAGAAATCTGTGTGAGAAAAGAGACACAAAGTGAGTTGCGCGCGCATCTGAACGACCATCTAGGGAAATTCAGCATGAGGTTTGCGCTCCTGATATTCCCTGTATGTTTCATTTTTGACGGAGCATGTGGATGAAGACTTCAACTGCCGTCATTTTGACGTTTACGCTAGTGAGAATTCACTGCTGAATGATGAGGTGACCTCCACTCAAAATGGAACAAGATGTGTGCCAGGGCTACCCCTCTGAAGGAAGGAGAGGCAGAGACCGTGTAACCGCAAAACATACAGGTCAGCAGCATTCCCACCTATTACAGAACATGTATGCCGGGTCAACCTCATGGAAGAAGCTTTGCATCCTTTGTCACCGACAGCAACTCTTCGAGGGCCTAGAGAACTACGACTATGATCTATAAGTGCTCCCAGAAGGTAACAGTAGCCGAAGACAGGCCGACCTGTAAGAATTTGTCACACTATCGCGGACAGAAACACTCAAAGAAACTGGGGAGTCTGGGAGCTACTAGGTACTGTCCGTGTTTTTCGCGATCGGGGACTTCTAATCTAACCACATCTTGTTGCTTTTAACCACTCTTCTTTCAAGGTGATGTTTGCTGCAGGGAGCATACATGGTACCTACGTACCAGGGATCACGCGAATGTACCGTACACTTATCACTTCAACTGTTTGACACTTTGACTTTGATTTTTCCAAGGATGTCATTTTTCACCATTTCACCTGACTGTTATCATGGCACCGAGTCGTGCAAATGCGCGCGCAGACCAGGTAAAACTGATGGGTGTATTCCTGGCTTGAACCATGTTTCACTAATTAGCGCAATATCAATATTCTGATCGTATAGGAACTTGACTATACAGGGTGATTCAAAAATGGCGCATTTCCTCCCGTGTACGTTGTGGGAGACGTTGAGGGACCACGGAAAAAATAGTAAAAAAAAATTGCCTCATTTATTCTTTGAGTTATGAAGAGGTGAAGTTGAGAAATTAACTTTTTCAATTTGCATGATTTCAAAGCAAAGCACTGTTACTTGCGAAGAGTCACATGTCGTTAGTAGTTCCCGATTGAAAATTTCTCTTGCAACTGAGATTTGAGTCGTATTTTCAAATTTCAAAACTCGTCTTTCACCTCAAAAGTGCCGTGAAAATACATTTGGCAAGTATGTTTGGTATGGTGTGGCAGGTTCTACAGAGTTTCCAGGGTAACAATCCTAACAATACAATAATGCTATTGTGATGTACCTCTTTGATCTAAAGGTGCCAGGTAGGTACTGATGCGATGCTGCCAGATTGGACAGATTTGTTTTTGTTAATAACTTGCAAATCGAAGCCGATTAATTTTTTTTATTATTTTTCCCATGCTCTGTCAACGTTCATTATAACGTGCCCGAAAGGAAATGCGCCATTTTTGAATCACCCTGTATATAGTGGAGTCGGTACGTTCGTAAAATCCAATATTCGCTGCAAATTTGAGGAATGCAATGCCCTTTGGCATACATGTTCTCTGAAGATTTTCAAGCAATTTTGGTCGAGGCGATTTTCCAAATTTTCGTGCAGGGGGCGTATACAGGGTGGAATATAAAAAAAGTGTAAAAGTTAGTATTTCATGAACCAGACCAGGTAGAATTATGCGAATATCGTCATAAGATGCCCAATTTCAAGATGAAAAAAGTGCAATGAGCAGTTCTGACAGTTCTTTCATATTTTCTGGAAAATCATGAAATAACTGAAAATTGTCAAAAAAATGATTTTTCCAAATAAATCAGTAATTTTTCAAAGCGTTAGAGTACAACTTGGTATTTCTACCATAACTCATGTTTCAAATGAAATGTGGTGGAAAGTATGAATCTAGTAATGCTATTTTCAAAAAACAGACTGTCAACTTTTTTTTTCTTGTGATCGCCATCTTGAGTCTCACCATAGCTGAATGGTTTCAACAGTGAGTGGTAATCATTAGAATGACGTCATGGGACAATTCAAGTGGGTAAAAGACAACCTTACATAGAGCAATAACTTCTTCGCCGAGAAAAGAAATCGCTCGATTTTCTGCTTTTCACAGAATTTTATCGCTAACGATGGCTGATGTGACCATGGTATGGGTGAGATAGCTGTGGTGTTATGGTGCGTGATTGTTTGTTAGGTGGTTCGCCAAAATTCATGGCCGCAAGTTGAGTGGTTTGTGTTTAGTGGCTTTTTAAACAAAATATGTGCCACTTTTTAATAAAAAATACAAAAATAAACAGGGTGTCGTATGTATCTTATACCTCATTGTGAAAAACCTGCCTAAGGAATCCTTGAAATTGATAGTGGATATGCTTCTTATGAATATATTCGGTTGTCACCGACTTCAAAAAGTAATAAAGATGAATTCAAGTACTCTGGGGAGGACGTGAAAGATGTTCTTGCAGTTGAAAATTTAAAAAAGCACAAGAGAGAAATCTCTATTACTGTTCACCATTTTGTGGAAATCCGCATGGGAATAGGCACAATTGGTTCTGAGACTGGTTCTTTTCGAAATAAATGTATCATCAACTATGCCACTGAACATGCTGAAAACGGTAATTATAAAGACAATCATGTCTTTTCGGTCAGCAGCAAAACCTACCTAGGTACCTAAATATTTATACCATTGTATATTTCTGGTTTCAATGATAAACCACTGGTATCTTATGTGACTGCACATCCCTGTTGTAAACGCGCATGCAAAACCATAAAAAAAACAGAACTTGGATTTTTTATGGTTCCAGATGTGTTTAGTATAGGTTTTTGTCCGGTGTAATTCCCTACTAAAATGTTGCAATTCCATCTGAGCTTGAAGTTGACCGCTCGGAAAAGTAGGGGTAGTTTGTTCTTGACGCTCTCGTCGGCAGGTGGCTGAGACCCTTCGTCTACCATCCAGTTAGAAATAATTTTTACGAAATGACGACATTACCCTGTCGGAAATTTCATATAAAAGCCTATAAAAAAAATGTATATGATTCCTATATGTTCTGTATACGGTTAGTGCATTTGCAATTTGTATATAGAAACCTATAGGAATCTTATTTGCCAATTGTATTACACAGCCTATAGAATCAAATGGGTCTCTTATATGGGAATGCTGATAGATTCGACGTGAAATGGAAAAGCCAATACATTTCTATATGGTATTACATATAAACGCTTATTATCAAATAGCACATAGGGAATTGCAAATAGGTCTCTTGCATGAATATCACATACAAATCTATATTATGAATTCGAAATAAAGTTCCTTTTTTAAGTATTCCTCGACATTTTCTGTGATTCTACAAATAAAACAAAATTCAACTTGATGTTCGATCCAATTTTTGGTAGTGTGTGCTGACTGTGCTGCACTTTTATCTCCAACATATAGAACACAAGCTGGATAGAAATTGAAAGTCATCATCATCAAATAAGACGCTACATTTTTTCTGCGAATCTTCCGAGCGTCTCGACACTGGCCGTCTTCCAAAAATTTCACATAGACAAAGGCACTGCGAGGGTCAGGCATCTTTCAAAATTCACGATTCAATAAAAACACTAAAGTGAACGTCCTACGCGTCTGCTTTTTTCACTTTTTCTCGCACAAGTCAAACCAAGCGTGCGGGAACTGAACACTTTAGCAAGCAACTGAGATACATAAGAAACCTGTATTGCCGGTATCATTCGCGGCAAATTCAAACATCAGGAATCTTTTTTGCATCTGCAAATAGAGCGGGCAAGTATATATTCTTTATATGTATTCACATATAAAAATCCTATATGCATTTATAAGATCCTAGCGCGATAGGGAATTTTCATATAAAGACTAATAAAGTCGCTTTTGTAATTCCAGATAAAGAATATGAATTAGTTTTTCATATAGAAGCCAGTAGGTTTGATAACATATAAAACTATTCTTCATATAGATCCCAGTAAGTTCAGATAAATCCATATAAAAGCAAATACAATTTCTATTTGTTTGTATATGAAATTTCTAACAGGGAAGAGTGACCTTTTCGACTTGCTAGCCCTTGACTCCTTGAAGAACTTTGAACAATTACATATAGTGACCATCAATGTTTGTGACGTGATATAATCAAACTCGGCAGCAGAAACAGTCCTAGCCGGCTAACTGTGCACTATCGAGGAAGCAGATGGACGCATCTTGGTCATGCAAAAGATATGACTTTTCTTGGAGGTACATCGTTTATTGTTTGTACTGTTGATTCCGATGGGATTGTACTTTTGGTGTAGGTATTTTCTTTCACCGTTTGCGAATTGCGAAGACCCGAAGTACAATTACATCGGAATCAACAGTACAAACAATTATCCATGTAGATCTAAGAAAAGTCATATCTTTTGCATGACCAATGATGCGTCCATCGTCCATCTGCTTCCTCGATAATGCAGAGTTAGTCGGCTAGGGCTGTCCCTACTGCCGAGTTTGATTCTATCACGTCACGAACATTGGTCACTATATATGTAATTGTTCAAAGTTCTTCAAGAAGTCAAGGGCTAGCAAGTTGAAAAGGTCGCTCTTAATGTCATTTCGTAAGAATTATTCCCAACTGGATGGTAGACGAAGGGTCTCAGCCACCTGCCGACGAGAACGTCGAGAACAACTACCCCTACTGTCCCGAGCGGTCAACTTCACTTAGATGGGATTTCAACATTTAAGTTGGAAATTACACCGGACAAAAACCTACACTGAACACATCTGAAACCATAAAAAATCCAGGTTCTGTTTTTTTTATGGTTTTGCATGCGCGTTTACAACAGGGATGTGCAGTCACATAAGATACCAGTGGTTTATCATTGAAACCAGAAATATACAATGGTATAAATATTTAGGTACCTAGGTAGGTTTTGCTGCTGACCGAAAAGACATGATTGTCTTTATAATTACCGTTTTCAGCATGTTCAGTGGCATAGTTGATGATACATTTATTTCGAAAAGAACCAGTCTCAGAACCAATTGTGCCTATTCCCATGCAGATTTCCACAAAATAGTGAACAGTAATGGAGATTTCTCTCTTGTGCTTTTTTAAATTTTCAACTGCAAGAACATCTTTCACGTCCACCCCAGAGTACTTGAATTCATCTTTATCACTTTTTGAAGTCGGTGACAACCGAATATATTCATAAGAAGCATATCCACTATCAATTTCAAGGATTCCTTAGGCAGGTTTTTCACAATGAGGTATAAGATACATACGACACCCTGTTTATTTTTGTATTTTTTATTGAAAAGTGGCACATATTTTGTTTAAAAAGCCACTAAACACAAACCACTCAACTTGCGGCCATGAATTTTGGCGAATCACCTAACAAACAATCACGCACCATAACACCACAGCTATCTCACCCATCCCATGGTCACATCAGCCATCGTGAGCGATAAAATTCTGTGAAAAGCAGAAAATCGAGTGCACTTCTTTTCTCGGCGAAGAAGTTATTGCTCTGTGTAAGGTTGTCTTTTACCCACTTAAATTGTCCCATGACGTCATTCTTATGATTACCACTCACTGTTGAAACCATTCAGCTATGGTGAGACTCAAGATGGCGATCACAAGAAAAAAAAAGTTGACAGTCTGTTTTTTGAAAATAGCATTACTAGATTCATACTTTCCACCACATTTCATTTGAAACATGAGCTATGGTAGAAATACCAAGTTGTACTCTAACGCTTTGAAAAATGACTGATTTATTTGGAAAAATCATTTTTTTGACAATTTTCAGTTATTTCATGATTTTCCAGAAAATATGAAAGAACTGTCAGAACTGCTCATTGCACTTTTTTCATCTTGAAATTGGGCATCTTATGACGATATTCGCATAATTCTACCTGGTCGAAAATTGCTTGAAAATCTTCAGAGAACATGTATGCCAAAGGCGAGGCCAAAGGGCATTGCATTCCTCAAATTTGCAGCGAATATTGGATTTTACGAACGTACCGACTCCACTAATAAGCTGTTTTTATTATTCACAGCAGAACGGGCGTTCCACTGAAGTATATTAAGATTTATGTGTTTGTTTGGGCAATCCATTATGAAAAAGCTTATGTGAGAAAGTAACGATCGATCGAATAGGAATTGAGTATAGCAGTACCTTTATAGCTTACCTTTAGTATTCTTCATGTGA
This sequence comes from Anaspis maculata, assembly GCA_949128115.1. Classification (NCBI taxonomy): domain Eukaryota; kingdom Metazoa; phylum Arthropoda; class Insecta; order Coleoptera; family Scraptiidae; genus Anaspis; species Anaspis maculata. Next base: position 15,096,650 of record OX421964.1, read on the forward strand.
CATTTCGCTCTCAGAAATTTCCTCGGAAATTTCCTTGGAAAGGACCCCGCACGATTCTTATGGAAAATGGCTCCCGGTTAAATTCTCTGAATTTTTGATATGTTGTAGCTCATGAGATACTAATCGAATACCGTGAACCCCCAAACTCAAATAATGGACAGTTTTTTACCCACCGGGGGTTGAAGTTGGAGGTTTTGACGGCTTCAAAATGATATTATAACGTTAATAGAAGCTTTTTATTTGGTTTCTCTTCAAGTTGTGTTTCATGCTAAATGTATTTATTTGACAGAAAAATATCAACCCCCTCCTCCACCCCCAACCCCTATCTACCATCATAAAATTCGAGATTACTCCCGAAAGCCATGCGGATGGCTTCTGTGATTTGAATCATGAATTTTGACATAAAAATTATTTTCCACCCCTAATGTTGGGGTGCCGATTTTCCAATTTTCCTCGGTTAACTTGGCTGAATTTTTGGTATTGTGTACTTCTAATTCTGCTGAACAAAAAGTTCTCATACCAAAACTTATTCCTATGAACAGTTTTTGTTCTGCAGGGGACTGAAGTTCAATATTTATGCTCTTAAATCTTCAACTTCAGTCCCCTGTAGAACAAAAACTGTCCATAGGAATAAGTTTTGGCATGGAAACTTTTTGTTCAGCAGAATTAGAAGTACACAATACCAAAAATTCAGCCAAATTAACAGAGGAAAATTGGAAAATCGGCACCCCAACATTAGGGGTGGAAAATAATTTTTAGGTCAAAATTCATAATTTAAATCACATAAGCCATCTGCATGGTTTTTGAGAGTAATCTCGAATTTTGTGATGGTAGATAGGGGATAGGGGTGGAGGAGGGGGTTGATATTTTTCTGTCAAATAAATACATACAGCATGAAACACATCTTGAAGAGAAATCCGAGGAGAAATTAAATAGAAAGCTTTTATTTACGTCAGAATATCATTTTTAAGCCGTCAAAACCTCCAACTTCAACCCCCTGTGGGTGAAAAACTGTCCATTATTTGAGTTTGAGGTTCAAGGTATTTGATAAGTATCTCATGAGCTACATCATATCAAAAATTCAGAGAATTTAACCGGGAGCCATTTTCCATAAGAATCGTGCGGGGTCCTTTCAGGACTACTTAACACTGCTACAAACGAAGTTTTGAATTTTGCCTGGAAAAATTGTTTGACAGACTCTTCTGCGTTCATGTCCCTTTCTATAGCGGCCCTCTGTGTCAAAGGCACGCTGTCTAGTAGATTTGCATTATATGTTTTCAGAAATTCCAACACAACCTGTTGTATGTTTATCGATTCATGTTCGACAGTCTTAGAGATATCTTCGAGGTCAACTTGAAGTTGACGTCTATTTAGTTCCTTTTCCAAAGGTGTTTCTTGGTGTTTGGGTTTTTTATTTAAGCTCGGGTTTTGTTTTGTGGGAGACTGTACCGGGGAACTTGCTTCTTTTCTTTTTCTATAATTTTCATTCGCCAAGAAGTGACGATTATTATTGTTTTGTTTGATTTGTAGGGTGGGTTTTGTGTTCCAATTTTTATTGCTGCTGCTCATTTGTGGAAATTGAGACTGATCATCCAGTGATAGGACAGAAAAACGGTTATCCGAAATAAAAGAATTCCTAGTCACGGCACTAGAAAATGATGGGTTTTTGGAAGCATCAGCTGCTTCTTTATATGATAAGTTTTTGTCCGCCATGATTTTCTTTGTGCTTTGCTGTTTGATAAATTCTGGACAGTTTTTTGAGTTTGATTTGTGGTCGTTTACATCACAATAAATACACTTTGTTTCCATAGTACAGTTACTATGATTTTCATGCTCATCACCGCAATTAACGCATTTCCTATTTCCACGACACTGCTGTAGGACATGACCGTACCTGAAGCATCCTTTACACTGTATAACTGGGGCGACATAAGGATCTACTCGAAAGAGTACACTGTTTATTATCACCTCATTAGGTAGCTGCGAACCCAAAAAAAGATACACAAACAGTTTGCCGAGGCACTTCTTTAATCAATTTTCCATCCTCGCCCAAAATCCTTCTCATAAATCTCTTGATTTCCATGACTTGGGACCCATTGTCCACCACCATGTGATTTTTCAAATATTGCTCGTCAAAAAATGTATCAACCTCGAGATCAACCTGGTGAATAACACCCCTTCTTTGTACAAAAAATTTTGGAATATAGGCGATCCAATTATTATCACTTATTACTTTGCTAGTGATAATATCATTCGCAGCTTTGACGGTATGTAACAATACTTTGATTTTATTCAAACCAATCGATTTAATTTGAGAAATGGAGTTCTTGAAGTTTGTTGCCTCATGCAGGTAATGACCTACTCTCATTGGGTGCAACTCACCAATATTTTTGTCTTTTGATTCGATGTACACAGAAAATGGACCTTTGTCCGAACTTCTGTATCGTATGCTCGTATCAATATTATTCTTACGCATTTGTTGTTCCTGGGTAGCATTAGTTTCCTGGGATGTAGTGTTCGAGTCCAAGCTCTGTATCCCATCTAAATTGAAAAGGTCCGGTGTACTGGGTTGGCCACCCCCCGGATCATCCCCGTCTTTGCTTCCCATACTTGGGGAAGTATGGGAGGCTCCGCTGAATTAAAGATGACCAAGTGTTTACAACAAGATCACAATTTTCGAATTCGATTTGAAATGTTATTAGAATTGTAAACAAAAACCACGATAAGACACCAGCACGACGACCTTCACTCGCTAAGCTGATAACGTGAACTGTTTAATAACCTTATCATCAAAAATTGCAAAATTACGCCCGATTCTCCCGAGACTTTCAATTGCGTCAAAATTTTACAAACGACATATCAACCTTCAAGGAAACTGATAACACCTTGGCGTTTTCGGCTCACACGCTCTGACGTTGCTCAGAGCGGACCACGCCTGCGCACTGGGGCGGTTTCTATGGAAACTCAAGAAGGCGCTTGAGTAGTCGGCTCCGAGCGTGTGAGCCGAAAACGCCATTGAACGTCTTATTCGCCTTCCCTGTTGCTCAGAACAGGTTAGAACGAGATAAAATATCCATTATAGCCACAGCAATCGACGCATGCTCGTTCAAGACGTGCCTCCCAAAACAAGCTTCCGTTCTTGACCACGTTAAAATCAGCGCCATCATGGTGAATTTGTTGCCAGCAAACAGCAAGGTTTAGCCTAAACTATTCTTACACTTAACCACAGATGCACTTGACGGACAACCAATAGCCATATTTCCAAAGTTTAAGCGCCGACGCGCTAAGGAAAAATGGCGCGTATACAAAAAAAAACCTAAAAATCATGTTTCACATTTAATGATAGATAAAATGATATTAGGAAGTCGAAAATAGTACTTCCATTTTTTATTAATTCTGTATAAACTATTTTGAACTATCTGCACAATTTTAGCGAATCGCTGTGCACAACTTGTGCGAATAACGTTGCCAGTGTAATAAAAAGATTTGGTACAATTTAACGTATGTGTATTGAAATTCCAATCGTACTCACAATCATGTACAAAAAAATCATAGATACATAAATAATAATAACAAAATTATATCGCGCGACATATGCTCGCTAATCTCTTCAATCCATCAGCTGTAAATTATCAAACTTATCCGGATCGTAGAAATTCGCCCTGACCATCCGTCCGCCAAAGAACCTTCCGTTCAAGTCCACCACGGCCTTGATCGCGCTCTCGATCCTCCTAAACTCGACGAAAATCCTGACACCCTCGTCCGGATTTTCGCTCCCGGTCTCGTGTATGATCACGCTGGTGACCTCTCCGTACTTGGTGTTGCACTCGTCCTTCACCTCCGGTTCCAGGTCGTCGTCCACCTCGCCGGGGCCGACCATGTTCTTCAGCAGCACCACCTTGCTGGGATTCTTGATGATTTCCGTTATGCTCGGCTCGGTGTTGCTCATCGTGCTGGCAACTGGCGCCGGTTCGGCGAACGTTGGCGAATTCGACGCGACCATTTCCCGTTCGTGGATGATCCTGCCGCCGCGTTTCGAGGTTTTTTCCACCTGGAGCGCGCTGGACATGCCCTGTTCTTGCTTGCCCAGTCCCTGGCCCTCTCTGAAGCCGTACCTGGCCATGATTTTGGCCGCCACCGACGAGCCGAAGCCCCGGACGGCTTGCGGTTTGACGGGGAACAGGGGCGAGGGGATTTCCATCGGTTCCTGCAGGCTCGGCGGCGGGGCTATGGCCGCCCCGCCCGTGCTTCTCGGTTTGATCGGGGCCTGTTCGACTTCGTCGTCTTCATCGGCCCAGCGTCCTAAAAGTAGAGAGTCCAAGTTAGATCAGAACATAACTGCCTTGAATTGTACAGGGTATCACCATTGACCATTGTGTATCCACTTTTGGAACACATAGTTTCCGCATTTCCTCTGCAGATAGACGGAATATTTTTGCGGGACGTGATGTCTGACTTTTTTTTTCCATTTTATTGGGAACTGTAGTAATTTTTCGACCTGTTTTTAATTTTCGCCAATGAACAAATAAATCAAAGCAGCTTTGACATTTGACAGGTGTCAAAAATATTTCTAACCTCTCGAAGCCGGTTCAACTTTAGGTTGATTCAAACTAAAAAAATACTGGGCCTTCGCCCAAAAAAAAGGGGTCCCATGAAATCATCAATCCTTTCACCTCTTGCAGTCGAAAAAACACGCCGAATCATAAAGAACTATTGGCAAGACAAGGAATACTCCAGCAGGCCTGCTGTTGCAGCAGGATTTACTTGTAAAAAGTTTAACCAACTGAATTAAAAAAAAAAAACAGCCGCTCAAAGTTGCGTATTGGACCGAAATTCATGTGAGTTCCTTCAGTTTTCAATTTGATTTCGTCGGCAAATTGAAGACGAGGCCTGTAGGGTTCTGGTGTCTAAATGACGGTAATACAGCTCTGCGCCCCTCTAGTTGCATTTCCACGCAACTACAGGTCAGGGTTAGGGATGTCCAACTTGGATTCGATTCATATTCAATGGAAAAGATGCATCTAAAAAGTTAAATCGATTCAACTGTATACGATTATTTAGTGAATCGATTCAAACTAATGTGATTGTTGTTTCGATTATTACGCACGCAACAACACTCGTTAATGCCGAAAAGCCGTTCAATTTTTTGGTCATTTGTGTCAACAATAGGTCGTATCGACGAGGCGGCCATTTTGTAGGAGCTAATCAAAAACAACTGACTGAGATTTAGATTTGTCACATACCTACATCAAGACTGACATGGCGAAGTTGTCAAGCAATTACAGCAAGACGCTTGCTGACGATGATTTGCCCAGCCGCGAGTAGAAACTTGCGGTGCTGTGTTTGTAGTGTGACCCATTTGAGCCGGTGAATCAAAATCTCGACTACACATTGGATATGATGCAAAAACACAACGCGGGAGGACCTTGTAGGCTACTTGCGTTGGGTACAGAAACGTTCTCAGTCAAGCAACTCATAGCCCATTAAGCAGAAGAAGCACACGACCTACCGCACGCAAGAAGTGTTCTCTGCAAGCTTTCAAGTCTCTTGTGAACTTTCTGTTGAGATAATTTCTTCGACTTGCTCGATAAAGCCATCAGGATTTCCGTTGTTCAGATCATTCCTGCGCTCGATCTCCACGGGATATCAACACTCCAGGGTAGCCCAAAACAGTGGAAACCGATGCTCCCATGCGGGAGTAGGTGGCCGAACAGCCATATACACAGCGAACAGAGCAAACTACCATCTTCTGGGTCATTGAAAACATGAACTTTGTGACACTCTAGTTGATGTGATAAAAGTCAGTTTGATTAGCTTCTACAAAATGGCCGATTTTCAGGAGCGTGACGTCACGTCGATACGACCTATAGACCATATTAATTATTCTCACTTTCCCCTTCCACTAGTCATTTGTAAGTTAGGTATGTGCCTGTGACCATGCGCACTGCAGTAGAAGATCTCGCGCGCCACAGCATGCATAGAAAACGGAACTTTGCTGTCGCTGTCAGAATTTACGATTTCAAGGTGTTTTCTTGATTCTTGGGACGTTTTAACCTTTTTAACCATACTTTTACATGACGGCTGACGCTCGGTTTGCTTTCAAGCGCTGTCAAAATTCTCGTTAGCGGAAGTTGTGCAATAAAATATGGCGGGTAATTTGAAATTGTTTTGGATTCAAAAACCCCATTCTAAATTGCTTCGCATAAACTTCACAGTAAGATTTTCCATTCCATTATGGTGAAAAGTAGATCAGGTATTTCTTTTTACACACTTGCTATACATTCGTTGAAATTGTCAATTTGCACCTTGAATTGATCATTTTACAAAGTCATTCAACATGCATATTCTTATGGGAGTTTCAATCCAGCACATGTGGTTGTCTCTCTCCCCGATCTGCGACTGCGCTTTGAATAATTAATATGGTCAATTGATGGAAAATCATTTATTATTGTCAACGTTATTATTATTCTGAAATTTCTCCGCCAGGGGCATCATCTATTGACACCACAAACCTAAATAAGTTGCCCCGCCGAACTGAAGCACTAAGATCGGTTCTTTTCGATGCATCGATTCATTTCATACGATTTTTTAATCGAATCAACCTATTGATTACGATTCGATTAGCATTATTCGATTCACCGACAACATTTGGACATCCCTCGTCAGGGCAGGACAAGGTCAGTTTTCCAAGATTTTATTATCAATTTGATAAAAACTTCACTTCTAGAGAAGTCAGTTTCACACCAGGTAAAAAGGCGGCAAGCCTACACTGCTAAAGTAGAAAATTTGCCCAGCCAACTAGAGTCACAGTACAAGTGAACCTACTATACAGGGTGTCCACAGTTTAAGTGCTCTAACTGTAGGGTTGTATTCTTTGGCCAAATGCAAGAAAATTTTTCTCATAAACTTTTTTTTTCGGGCTTCAGTTTCCAAGTTATAGGGTGTCAAAAAATTAGAAAATGAAATCTTTTTTTTGCTATAACTTAGTAACTACTATTTTCACGAAAACCAAACTTGGTGCGATTGATTGACTATTAATCAGCTTTCATTTAGGGTTTTAGTCCGGTGGACTAGCGCCAAATATTGCCCAAACTATGCATTTTATGACTACGGAACGATTTTTTGCAGGCATGTTCAGAAAGCCTTCCTCTATGGATTGAGAAGTGCTGCCAAGTAATTTTTCAATGTGGGGGGCCAGGGGGGCCCCTTTTTGACAACTTGAATCGTTTTTTGTCGATAAAATCCGCGACAAAAATATTATAAAAAAAACTTCAACGGATTATTGAAGAGCAACTTAAAATGTCCCTTATGTGTGATGAAACTTATCACAGGGTGAACAGGTTCCGAGAAAAATGACTTTCTGTCAACATGCAATATGATGAAGAAAAAATTGCGCCAAAGACCTTTAGTTTCGTTATTGAAAGATGCCGATTGGCATATTTGTTGATCATACCCACTTGAACTGGCTAAGAACCGTACCCAAGTGCGTCGTCGGTGCCGGAGCTATATACAGGGTGGAAGAGAAAAATATTTTTGTTTTCATTTATTCCAAAAACCAAGATAGATGAAGTGGGCGAAATTGAGGAATTGATGCTTCATTCAATGCGTGTGAAGACACAACAAACCGTTTTCAAATATCTTGAAGCGTTATTGAAATATTTTGGAAAAACTGAAGAATATCATCAAAATTTTACTTTTTACTTTGATTCCGTATTTTCCATTATACAGAGGTATATACTTTAGTTTAACAACAAATTAGGGTGAAAACTGAACAGCTACATCACTCACCGGCATCAGTCATGTATGCGTCAATGCGTCATATACAGGGTGTAAGAAAAAATGGTTGTTTTCTTTGCTGTAATAGAAAAACCAAGACATAAAAACGGAAAAATTGGGGAAGTAAGAAGTTTCCGGGGAAACAAACCAAGCCAAGACACCTGATCAGGTAAATTACTGACGTGAATGTGTAATCCACGCGTTTTTTGCTTGTTTTTTATATACACCAAAAAAAACCCATTTTTTTCTTACACCCTGTATACAACGCATACATGATTGATGCCGGTGATGGTGCTGTTTAGTTTTAACCATAATTTGTTGTATATTTGTGTATATTGTGAAATTTGCTGCATAACTTGAAGATATACCTCTGTATAATGGAAAATAGAAATCTAAGTGAAAAGTAAAATTTGGATGATATTCTTCAGTTTTTTTTAAATATTTCAGGAACGCTTCAAGATATTTCAAAACGGTTTGTCGTGTCTTCACATGCATTGAACGAAACATCAATTCCTCAATTTTGTCTACTTTATCCGTCTTGGTTTTTGAAATAAATGGAAACAAAACTATTTTTCTCTTTCACCCTGTATATAGCTCCAGCACTATTGACGCTGTTGTGTGCCGTTCTCAACCAGTTCACGTGGATATGATCAACAAATATGCCAATTGGCATTCTCCAATGACGAAGCTAAATGTCTTTGGCTCAATATTTTCTTTATTATATTGCATGTTGACAGAAAGTCATTTTTCTCGGAACCTGTTCACCCTGTGATAAGTTTCATCACACATAAGGGACATTTTGAGTTGCTCTTCAATAATCCGTTGGAATTTTTGATTTAGCATTTTTATTACGGATTTTATCGACAAAAAACGATTTAAGTTGTCAAAAAAGGGCCCCCCTGACCCCCCACATTGAAAAATTGCTTGGCAGCACTTCTCAAATGATAGATGAAGGCTTTCTGAACATGCCTGCAAAAAATTGTTCCGTAGTCATAAAATGCATAGTTGTAACCCTAGTCCACCGGACTATTTACCATTACTTTGTTGAAAAACCAGTGGCGTAGATATTAGGGTTACCCACCAATCAACCCCGGTTATCTGTACGCCACTAAGATAAAATCAATCTTTGATAACATTTTCTGATTCCCCGGACAATAGGGTAGTGACCGATTTTTTTTTTATTATTTTTTTTTAAAGTTCACTTCTTGATAAGTGACGCTATATAGTTAACAGATTTTTTTTCGTAAGTTTTCTTGGTAAAAAAAATTCATGAAAGTTTTCGATCATTTCAAATTTGGCGCGATGACGTCGCAATCTTTCATAGGCGGAGAAGCAGGCTTGACAACATTATACAGAACTTACTACAAAAAGCACTAGCGTCAACCCGTCAACGCTCATAACAGCTGATTGTTATATTGTTAACGCTTTGTGTATCTGTGCGGTGATTCGTGTTGTTTAGTTGTTTTGCTTGAAAATATGGAAAGTTGGTAAAATCTTTCATGATTTATGAATATTTCAAGACTACATCAGACTTCAATGGTTATGTTATGCTGGCAAACGTCAACGTCAACACTGACACACAGGCAACGGAGGTGTGGTCATCCCCACTACTGTCAAAAGATTGAAACGTCACAGCCCGCCTTACAGCTCGGTAGATTTGAAATCGTTCTCAAAAGTAGCCACTTTCAAGGCAGATTTTGAGACACTTGGAACTTTTTTTTTCGAATTTTCACGAAACGTAGTCTTGTTATTAAGGCTCTACATTCGATTAGTATGATTTTTTTCTATATTTTTGGATGGTGGTCACTACCCTATTCTAAGCAAAAAAGGTACTCTTGGTTCAAAGCTCTAAAGTCAACCATTTTCGAGAAAAACGGCATTTTATGCTGAAAAACATGAAAATCGATCATAACAATAAATTGACTGATGATACTTTTGTAAGCTGCAGTATTATTGAAAGTATTAAAATAACTGAAAGAAGACTTATTAGAAATTATTGCTCTTGTTTAGTATTATTTACACTAATTACAAGATAATTTATTGGAAAAATAAGTTGACAATTTTTTTTCTATTTTTTTGAAACCCTGTAACTTGGAAATGAAGCCCGAAAAAAAGTTTATGGAAATTTTTTTCTTGCATTTGGCCAAAGAATACAACCCTACAGTTAGAGCACTTAAACCGTGGACACCCTGTATAAACTGCACTTGATCCTCCTTGCACGGTGTTTCGCTGAGACAAAAGGTGGTTTGACGATTTTTGACGCAAGTCATGTCGACGTCAACTGCCATTCCGGGTTTGCATTGCATCCATGGTTGCCATGGCAACGGCGCCCTCACCTACACCAACCTACGTCATCACTAATGGAGTACTTGCCAATGAAACAGACTTGACTGGAAATACTGTCAATCATCAACAAGAATAATAAATAGTATTTCCTGAAAATTTCCGGAAAATGTATCCATTGGTCGAAAAGATTTTTTTTTCGATTTTTTTTCAAAAGGCTGGTAACAGTAGGAAAACTTTGTTGAAATTTTTCCCTCTGTATTTTTCAAATATTGTGAAGCCACTCCAACATTTTTTCGAGTTTTCAACCCAATAGTGCAGTTTGTTTAGTTTCTAGCCCAGTTTTTAGTATATTTGGGACGTCACAAATATATTTTTAAAACAGGCACTACGGCCGCAATTTTGGGAATTTAGGAAAAAGAAAAAATACGGGTACAATATTTTTGCCCAAACTTTCGATTGAGCCAATAAAAAAAATTGGGCAAGTACCCCATTGAGCGTATTCTCTACCTACGTGAGACAAGAACTAGGTAAATAAAGACGTTTTCAACATTTTGCGTGAGTAGTAATTTAAAAGTTAGAGCCTCTTTTTGCTCGACACTTTTGTCAGTTTTAATACCAACATAAATCAAAATTCCCTGCCAAAACAGTGCGTTATTCCAAAGTCATTACTTGATGTCTGTTTTTTTTTTTGGTCGCTCAAGTACTTAAAACTTACTTTTTTTGACATAAGAATTGGCATTCTGCCACTTCCGGTTATGCCGGAAAGTACCGGGTGTTTATTATTATAGGTTTGTTTTGGCAGCGATACACAACCGTTTCCAACCGTTTGGATTCTGCGCGCTTCCGTTAAGCCGTTCGGGCAGTGTAAACTTCGAGTTGCCAACTGTTGGTAAGCTGTTTGGGCAGGTGCCTCCAACGGTTCGAAAACAGTTTGTGGACGGTCAGAGGAGTTTGAGAATTAAAAAGAAACTGGTGATCAGACGCATGCGTACGCCTTTCTTCGCAATCGGGCGATCTTTGATTGATGGCGTGGCGCGTAATGTGACAGTGTGACAGTAAAGGTAAATAAAGACGCATTTTCGAGGTTAATTTAAAATAGTTTTACCTGCTGAAAGTTACATATTTACATTAATTCGGTAAATTTATTAAGGGGTTTCTGATGCGACTAACAAAGTTGTTGACGGGAATCGGTTTTATTTTATTTTTTTTTCGTCAAGTAGAAACTCCTCCAAAAAGAAAATGTACGGATATTGCTATCAAATTTTGAAAAATTTTGATTTTGATTTTTGAAAATTCGAAAACTAGGTAGCATCGACAATGTATCTTTCCTCAAGAAAGTCGTATGCCAAATATGAACTTTTTATTTTCAAAAAAAGGCACCAAAAATGATTTCTCGTAGACATGAAAAAGTGAATTGGTAGAAGTCATTTTTGGTACCTTTTTTTTTTGAAAATAGAAAGTTCAAATTGCATGCGACTTTCTTGAGGAAATATACATATACAAACGATACATTGTCGATGCTATCTAGTTCTTGAATTTTCAAAAATCAAATTAAAATATTTTCAAAATATTTTGGAAATTTTCAAAATTTGATAGCAATGTCTGTACATTTTCTTTTTGGATGAGTTTGTACTTGACGAAAAAAATAAAATAAAACCGATTTCCGTCGACAACTTTTTTAGTCGCATCAGAAACCCCTTGAATAAGACCTCGGCTTGGCGGGGAAAACTTGACAAGTTGTTGTGTCGCTAGTTTCAACTGGAACCGCTCGCTACGCGTTCTTGCAGCAAAAACTTTCCAACCACTTGAAAACTGGTTGGAGTCGAGTATGCGCGCTGAATCACAGTTAGCAAACCGTCCGCAACTCGCTGCCAAAACAAACCTTATAAATGTCTGTTATCATATCACCTTTGGAATCTCCTATCACTCTTTCAAATCGTGCCTTTCACCGCGACTTTTGGCCTGACCAAGGCCTGCCGCGATCACAGACGTTTATAAACACCCGGTACTTCAAATTTTTCATTACAGGTGGAACACGCTATATATATATTTTAATTTTTAAATATCTCTAGCCTCAGCCTCGTTAAGCACAAAGTAAGCTTCCAGTGTTGGCTGAGCTTTTAGGTTTTAGGTAAGATGTATCAAACTAATATTACTCTTCGAGTGGCTGCCCAGTGGCCCTGTCGTACCATCCTTCCCTTGGCCCGCCTCTGCAATCTGCACACAAACCAACTTACCAGCGAAACCGCTGCCAATCGACGGCGGAGTCATCTGCGGAGTGGAATTCGAGCTTGGAATGATGACGGCCGACTCCTCCGGGTCGCTGAACCGCGACTTTCGCTTGCGTTCCCGGCGCTTCTCCTCCTTGTCGTTTTCTCGATCGCGGTTGTCGCGCAGCTCTTTGACGACCTTGTCGAATTCGTTGGGCCACAAAGGGTCGTATTCGTCGTCAACGCTCCAGTCGTATTCCACGCCATAGGTCACCGACGAGCTGAGGGTGGGCAGGCTCGGCTCGTTTTTCACCTTGGGGAAGCTCGGGTAGATATCGTCCTCATCCCGTTTGGACTTCAGGTCTATGACGGGGGCCAGGCTGACCTTACGTTGCTGATCGCGCTTCGGCTGGGTCACCGTCGCCTTCTTCAGCTGCAGCTGCGACTGCAGCAGCTTGATTCCCGACGACCATCCCGAGACGTTCTCTGTGGTGCGCGTCTTCACGTCCACATCGTCGTAAAGCGACATTTTTTGCCTCTATTTCACTGCCGCCGCCCGGTTTTGTTGTTGTCCGAGCCGAAAAGTGTGGTTAAGGCGCTGTGCTTTGCTGTGCTTTTGACAGGTGCTGTCACAAAATCGCGCCGCCAACCTATAACGAAACGCCCCTATTATTCGTTTTTCAGTGATCTGTCCAATGATTTTGGTCTTCAAATCGAATTGTTTTGGATAATAATGTATGTTTTGTGCTAGTAATGTTGCTTTGAATTGCATATAGTCGATTTTTTGTGATTAATTGGGAGGGTATTGGGAACATTTTACTTTGAAATGTTGGTGCAGCTCGATTTGCAGCAACTGGATTGGAATTGAAACGAATGGCGCTGAATAGAAAATAATTCTAGATTTTTACGTCCTTGAGATTTTTATCGAACAAGAAAACGAAAATCTTGCGGAATATCAACTCCAAATCAGTATAAATGCCCTGGTTCTGTTGAATTGAGTTTACATTTTGTACAACTAAGTACAATTTAGCAGTTCCAGTTTTAGAAAATATTGAATTCGCATTCACATGACATTTGAACTTGAAGTTTTGTTTTTGACAGAGACGTCACTTTGACATTTGCCAAGTAAAGAAATGGCTTTTGCGGTTTTCAGGCGAAAATTACTTTTCAACGGCATAAAAACAGAAACCAGGCGAAACCATGAGCTCGCACGTTTGCTCAGTTACCAGCCAAAAGAATACGGTATTCTTTTGCATTACTCAAATCGAAGGCGTGTATTTTTGAGGTTATGTTTTTAGGTGACAACCCGAACCCGGCCCCGATTTTCGTCAAGAAAGACGTGCAGTCTTTGCTGAAAACGCTGACGAGGATAGATCTGTCCAAAGTGTACCGCAGACGAAAGCTGGGCGGCAAACTGGACCAGCCGACCATAAAATTCATGACCGACGCACAGCTCGAAGAAACCATGAACGAAATCCGCAAAAAAGTCGACGACATCATTCAAATCCCGCCCGTGGTCCCAGTTCGAAAACCAATCGACAATATCCTATCCAAGAATCCAGAGCTGCAAGGCCTGAACGAATCCACGTTCGTTTTCACCGACATCACGTTCGGCGTTAAAAACAAGGACAGGATCATCGTCGTAAGAGAACCGGACGGCACGCTGCGCGCCGCCGACTGGGAACTGCGCGACCGCATGAACCAGCTCTACTTCCCTGTGCCCATCAAGGACATAATACCGCCGAGAATGTTCCAGGACGAATACCTAGAGGATTTACTCAAGAGAAAAGAGTACGAATTTATCCTGGACAGGGCTTGTTTACAGTTCGAACCAGACGATCCGCTTTACCAAAAAAGCGTCAGCGTAACGTACCAGTCCATCAACGAAAACCACGAGTTCGAATCGATTCGTTCGACCCGGCACTTCGGTAGTTTCGTGTTCTTCCTTGCTTGGCACAAGATGATCGACAACTTGCTGCTGGATTTGATCGAAACCTCTAGAGCGGACGAGTGGGATTGCCTAATCGATTTGTACAAGAGAATCCATAATGTTAAGTTTGACACTGACGATGCACTCCTCGATTACATCAGCAAAGCTTCAACGAAGAAAGCGACGCTGGAATTGGCGTATCAGTCGTACAAAAATGCATTGAAAGAAAAGCAGGAGCTGGAAAAGGGTATCAAAGCAGCTCATGGTTATAGTTAAGTCCATAAATAAAAAGAAAAACGTTACGTAGTGAGAATCGAGCTCTTTTATTATTATTTTTTAAAGTAGGTATCCTTAATCTATAATTTTTTTAACACGTTCTGGTTGACGACGCCGGGATAGGTGGTGTATTCTTTGCTTTTTCCGGTCAGGGCTATGAACTGTTCGGAAATTTCGACGGCGACGCGGACTTGCGCCTCGGCCGTGCTGGCGCCCAAGTGAGGCGTCGCGACGACCTTCTGGTGCTGGATCAGTTCCAGAGTGACGGGATTGGTCGGCGGTTCTTGCTCGAACACGTCCAAGGCGGCTCCGCCGCACCTTCCGTCTTTCAAAGCTTGCAGCAGGTCGACTTCGTTGATGATGCCGCCTCTGGCCACGTTCACAATGCGCACGCCTTTTTTGCATCTGTTGAACACCTTGTCGCAAATCAAATCTGCAATAAACGAAGAATTATAAGAATGACAATAATAATAGTGTCGCTCTACATTCTATTGAGGGATTTGGCCTACAAAGCGGAAGGTTAGAGGTAGAGCCTTTCTTTTTTGTATCCACTAAGCGGTTGTCGCGCATCCTTGAGGGTGCGGGGGGATGTGGTAAGCATCACGCCAATAAGACAACAGACAACCTCCCCTCCGTCTTACCTCTTGTCCACATGTAATCCAGGTACCATATTATTTATAAGAACTGGATGTATAAATTTTTACTGCCGTCACTGAGAATCGAACTCACGACCTACAAGCTCGCAGCCCAACGTTCTAACCGCTGAGCCGGGTCGGCTGAATTATTACAGTACAAAAAAAAAAAGTGAATACAAATGTATCGTATTCTATATCGTGCCCCACTAATTTGCATCTTCTGGATCTATTTTGTTTTTTGAACATCAATCAATTAATTCTATACTGTTTTTAGTGTTTTTCATAATTTCACGGTTCTGAAATTTTTAATGAACTGCTCAACATTTGAAATATCGGTTTCGAAAATTTAGCCTTTTTTCAAAATGGTACAACTTTGGATTGTCTCAGCCGATTCCTATTGTGTTTTCCCGGTTGTTTAGATACATCTTTCGGTAATCTACTAAACTGGCGAGAATTTTGATTTTATTCCAATTACATTCGTTACAGGGTGGAATGTAGAGCATTGCAAAATTGTGCTTAGTTCAATACATCCCCGTTTTTTGTGAACAATTTTTTTTTTCAAATTCTTACGATGTAATCATTAA
Organism: Anaspis maculata; assembly: GCA_949128115.1. Classification (NCBI taxonomy): domain Eukaryota; kingdom Metazoa; phylum Arthropoda; class Insecta; order Coleoptera; family Scraptiidae; genus Anaspis; species Anaspis maculata. Next base: position 15,112,347 of record OX421964.1, read on the forward strand.
GCCTGATGTCTTGTCCCGAAACGGTTTTTGAATTTTCCAGATCAGTCAGAAGTCCAACAATGATGATATGATTTTTTTTCGTAAAAGTTGCATTTTCAGATATCTTCAAAAATTTAGAAATTGAGATTTTATTTTTGAAACATATTCAAACTAAAATTTTAGAGTGTGTTTCTGAACCAACAAAACATCTACATATTTAATTTGAGGTCCGTAAGTCGAAAATTCCGATATTGATTCGATGCAATAAGTGCGCCCTCTAGTGGCGTATTTCAATCAAAATCACATAAGTTCATTGGACGCCTAAACCATGGCTGCATATCAAATTTCAGCTCAATTGGATGTACCGTTTAAGAATTATCATGGACAATTACACAGAGTTAAACACACAGACAGACCGACTTTTTTCATTCGAGAACGCGAATCAGGAAAGGAAAACGGAGGTTTCTGCAGGCGCAGCAGTTTTTAACAGTTCAAACAACAGGCATGCGAAATAACAGGTTCTTATCTTCAAATATGCGATTTTATTGCCAACCGAAATGACTAAAATGCAACTTATTCGAAAAAAAATCCATTGTTGGACTTCTGATCTGGAAAATTCAAAAACCGTTTCGAGATAGGACATCAGGCTTCATGATTATATCGTTAGAATTTGAAAAAAAAATTGTTCTTAAAAATGGGGGTCTATTGAAGTAAGCACAATTTCGGAATGCTTTACATTCCACCCTGTAACGAATGTAATTGAATTAAATCAAAAAATCTCGCCAACCAAGTAGATTGCTGGAGGATGTATCTAAACAACTGTGAAAACAAAATTGGAATCGGTTGAGACAATCCAAAGCTATACCGTTTTGAAAAAGGGCAAAATTTCAGATACTGACATTTCAGATGTTGAGCAGTTTGGATTAGCAATTTTAAAAAAACAATTAGGGAGGTAAACGGTCCAACGGTTCAAAAGTTATGGTGAATAAATTATTTGAAAAGTCAACTTCACACCCTGTATCTTTTTAAGGGAGCATTTTGGAACCATGAGCTTTTCTTTCTGCCTTATTTTTTATGGGGGGAATCATCCCTTAAAGTTTGTAATGACCAGTAGGGGTAACCGGTACATAGTGGGACACGGTACATAGTGGGACAAAGGGCACTGAAGTCATACGTGGGCAGTTTTCAGAACAGAAATTTTATAGTAGGCCTACCTTAACATGTATGCCATATTTTGATAGTTTCGGCTCTTGCACCTGGAGCAGATTCTTCTCCAGAGTATCCTGGCTGTGATTACTGACATGAACTTTTTTCGTGCTTATTAACGAGTTTCGTGATAACAGCTACATTACTACTGATATTGCCCTGCTAAATTTTATGGAAGTTCCGGAAGGGATTATCTCAAGCCTAAATGCATTGCAAACAATTGAAAATATGGCCGCAAATTCAAAACACTGGATAAACGCGGTGAAGTCAGGGTGGTGCATAGCGGGACAACTTTCAATTTTGCGTCAATGGCTTCGCAGACACCATTATAAAGTTACCTCAATAGTTACCTCGACTCTTTTCATCCAAAGGTAGTCAGAGGGCTCCAAAGAAATTGAATTTCGATTAATTTGAGTGAATATCAAATTTCTTTAATATTTCAGCTTTTGGTTTTTTTTGGTCTTTAGGTTGGCATTTGAGAAACCAATGCTTTTTATCGCAATGAAAGTTACATTTCTGATCCAAAAATACTCCAAGCAAACGTGTAGTATCCTTACTTAAGCATGTCCCATTATGCACCACCCGGTGGTACATACTGGGACACACGGTACATTGTGGGACAGTGACAGTTATTCCCAGGTTATTAAAACAAACATGGTCCTTTTTTGGTAGTACATGCCCCAAGTCACTGTCCATAAGTCAAACAAGAAATCGAATCAAAAACTTGTTCAATGCATTTTTAATGGCAAAACTAAAAAATCCGTCCCACTATGTACCGGTTTCCCCTACCTAAATTTCCGTATAAGCACAGACGGGGCCGACCGACACCACTATTAAATTCAGAGCGACAACAGCGAGTGTTCGGCGAAGTTAATCAAAGCGATATACCCAAGCGCAAATAATTGTTGACGTGTATTTAGTAGTACGCAGCAATAATGAGCAGAGTGTGTTTTGAACGTTCGTCTCTCAATTACAGAATAACCCAAACGCAATTCCGTAATATGTAATATATGTTACATTTTTCTGAATAGGGAGAACTAGGAGAATCTTTTCCTCAAGTCTGATCGGTTAAAGGTGGGACACTCTGTACATTTTTTGACTTTCGGATGGAGAATTAACTTACTTCTTGTTTCTGGAATCAGAGGAGTGTGCACGGTGATGTAATCGGCCAAAGGCCAGATTTCTTCCAGGCTCATGCTCTGCACGTTGAACTTCTTCGAGTCCTCGGCCGTGACGATCGGATCGTAGCCGATGGTTTTCATACCCCAGGCTTGCATCCTGAGAGCCACTTCGCGTCCGATCCTGCCCAGACCGAGGATGGCCAGGACTTTGCCGTTCAATTCGTGGCCGGAATACAGTTTCCTGTCCCATCGTCCCGCTTTCAGGGACGCGGCCGCCGGGACGACGTTCCTCGCCAGGCTGGTGACGAGACTGCAGGTCAGTTCGCAGGCGCTGATCGCATTTCCTCCAGGTGTGCTTAGAATATCAAATTCAAAAATTAATCATACAAAATACAGTTAATTATAAATAAACAAAAATAATTGAACAATTATTATGACTGGATTAAAATTGAGTGGATTAACCACGGGTTCCACCAAAAATTTAAGAGCGGTTTAAGCTAAACTGATTTTTTTTTCTGGTCAATGCTGGTGGATTCATTATGGAAAATACGTTAAATCGCAAGCATGCAACCCTCTCGTTAATTACTCAGCGTGAAACCTGAATTTACATTGATCATTTGGCCAGAAATCCATCAAAAGAAATTTCGAGTTACTAGTTCGAGTAGCTATATCAACTGGTTGAATATTTTAGTGGAACCCACGATAAATCGATTTGACGTAGAAATCGTCGAGTAAAGCTCGGTGCTCCAAGACGAAATAATGTTTTGAAAGAGGGATGAATCGAGTGGCCGGCCCTCTTTCCCGAATTCAGTCCCATTGCACGCATTTGGGATGCTCTGTGACAGAAGAAACGTACGTCGAGTGCTTGCTGAATCCGGCTTAATGTCACTGTCGGAACGTCATAATTTGATTTGGTCAGTGACGCACGTACGTTCTCTACTTCACAGCGCACTCAAGTTTGATTGCACGATAACTGCATCGGAATTATTCAACAATACAAGAAACTTACTTCAAAACTAAAATGTTCTTGGCGGTGGCCGCGCTGATGTCGATGTTATCGACGCCGGCGCCTGCCCTTCCGATAACCTTGAGGTTTGTTCCTGCTGCGATGACATCGGCGGTCACTTTTGTATCGGACCTCACGATCAGAGCATCGTAATTCTGGAAATGTAAAATCATTCAATAGGTATTTGTTATTGTCATCAATTTGAACTTCCGAAATTAATAGGTAGGTACATAGTACATATAGAACTCTCACATTTCTCAAGCCGCAATAAACGCTACATATCCATGAATCATAACGTGCAGTCTGTTGCTCTTCGCTATAAAATTCATCCTCCCTAGTAGGAGATTCCTCTTCGAGATATTTTTGGAATTGAAAAACCTTTTCTTCGCGATTTTTCCGTAGACTTTGAGGTGTTTCCTCCTTTATTTTCTATATTTTCAACATACTTTTGTCATTCAAAAACTATTCTTGGTCAGTTTTTTTTTATGAACTTTCTGGATCTGCAATCATATTTTGTCTGTCAATAACTCGGTCAACAAAATAGAGAGCGGTTCAAAAAAAAAATATGAAAAAATGTTTCATATTTTTGAATTCACCTTGAAAGGGTCTGTGGAAATATGAAAACAAAATCAGTATATTAAAAAAATATACCTATCATATACAGGGTGTTTCAGGGATGATAACAAAAAATTCAACTGTGGGTAGATCTCGTCAAAATATGACGAAAACCTATATACCATTTTGCAAAGTTTGGCCTAATGACGAAGATATAGCCCTCCAAAGTTCACTTTTTTCGGATTTCAAAAATTTGTAACTCATGAACGTTTCGACAAATTCAGCTTTAATTCTGCAGAAGCTGGTTTGTCATCATTATCCATCAACCTGACAAATTTGGAAAGAATCCAACCGGTGGTGTAGGAGTTATGAGGGTCAATAATTTAGAAGCATCCGAAGAAAAGTTGACTCATCGTGACCCCTCATAACTTCTACGCCACTGATTGTATTCTTTCCAAATTTGGCAGGTTGATAGATAATTATGACAAACCAGCTTATGCTAAATTAGAGCTAAATTTGTCGAAACGTTCCTGAGCTACAGATTTTTGAAATCCGAAAAAAGTGAACTTTGGAGGGCTGTATCTTCGTCATTAGGTCGAACTTTGCAAAATAGTATATAGGTTTTCGTCATATTTTGACGAGATCTACCCACAGTTGAATTCTTTGCTATCATCCCTGAAACACCCTGTATGTATATGTTTTAGAACGCTCTGTATTTTGTTAACGTTAAGAAAATTGATTACAGATCCAAAAAGTTCTTGAAAAACTGATCAAGAAAAGCTTTTGGAATGCCAAAAATATGTTGAGAATAGCGAAAATAAATGGGTAAACACCTTTTGAAGTAGACACCCTGTACTGTAATTTCAAAATTTAAAGTGATTTTTGGGGCATTTTGTCTGTAGAATCCTATATTCTTGAAGAAGTGGTCCAAATTGTGCAATATACAGGACGTCACATATTTATACTAGGTATGTATTTAGTAGTAACTGATGATGAAATAGATTCAAAATTGTATTTTTATAGCTGAATTCTTTTATTAAAATTCTTCGTTACTTATTGATAAAAAGGTAGTGTTGGGTCAAGATATAAACAATCCGAAGACTTTAACGGGGAAGTAACAGTTTGAATCAATTTTTCCAATTATTCAAATAGAAACCAATGTGACACTCTGTAAATGGCACGATTTCGATTTATAGAAATAGATTATTAGGCGATAAGTATAGTGCGTTTATGACAGTTTTTTTGTTTTGGGAATTAATTTAAAACTCTCGACCTATTTACGATAGAGACCTATCAATTTGAATTGCAAAGACATACGTAACGTTACAATTGATTGAATCATTTGTTATTCGTTGTTATGCGAACTTTAGACTTGCGTTTCTTCCATACATACAATCACAAGAGTTCTACCCGAGGTCCCGTATCTCATAATTTGCGTTAGCCTCGCGAAAAATGCTATAGAATGATAAAATTGTAATAATAATGTCAAGTGTTTTGTTACGCAGCACTTGAACTTTATGAACTTCTCAAATACTTGACAATGAAATAAACATCCATATGTTATAGGTACTTTACCTTTTGTAAGTAGGTACCTTTTCAATAGGATCTTTTTAAATCTTTCCAAAATAGAAACAGTTTAATTTAGAATTTTTCTAATGCCGAATAATTAGGTATAAACACATAGGTACTTGAGTAGTAGGTACTTAGGTATCTATCGAGGTATCTACTAAATAATAATAATAAGGGTACGTTTACAAATACTTCTTTGAAAACATCTGCATGTTTTTGTTACCTATACCTTCTACATAATGCTTCTATGCTTATTACAAAGGTACATACCTACCTTATCGTAATTACTAGTCATTTGTCTGGAATTTCAAAAATAGTAAATCGAAAGTGAAACTGACCACTTTATGTTGCTGAATCAATCCGTGTGGGCTTATTTCTTGACAGAAATTTCCCATAATCTTTTTGGTCTTTTTGGGAAGCTACAAGGATGTACTTCGGTTTGAGCCTATAGATATTTTCAAAATCCAAAAATAATCAGATCAAAGAACATATCCTTGTAGCTTTCCAAAAAGACCTAAATGGTGAATTCCTATTTCTCTCAAGTGATAAGCCCGCACGGATTGATTCCGCAAAGCCTTATTTTACCAAAGGAAATCAGCAATAATTTATCTTTTACTTTTTACAACATTTGTTTTCTCTTCACACATAGGAACCGGTACCTACCTACTCGTACAGTGACGGCTGAAAAAATCGCACCACCTTTACAAAATAAAAAAACTGAGCTGATTTGATTCATTGTTGTAACTATACCTACTTATTACACATTTTTCTTTTGGTCTGCTTGAGGTCTGATTGAAGCAATTAGTAGTTGAAACTTTTTCAGCACAAAAAAAATATACATAGGAGAATACGTACCACCTTTGCATTTCACAGGTAGGTGGTGGAGGGTACATACCTTGATTTCTGCTTTAAGTTGATCAACTGGCAATTTGTACTTGCAATCGACCTGGATGGAATGCTGTTCCAGAAGCTTGACGCAGGCCGCGTCTACGGCGTCCGCAACCAGAACTTTTTTGATATTCACGATCACCATCTTTCGGCTTCTTCAGTTCAATGACTCGCGCTGCAGGAGTGTATCTCGATGCAATCGAGAAGAAAGCCGAGGATCAAATGGGAATGTGGCCTGTTGTTTATCGCTCTTATGACAATAACCTTCGGTTTAGGTGTGTACCCAGTCATTCCCCACTCCTGTTTACTACTACTCTAGTACCTTTATGCCTAAAAAATTATAGTAGATACAACATACACAGTAGGTGACTGATGATGGTGTGAGATATTAAAGAGGGAATATCAACCTCACTTTTGTAAAACAATACCCTGTTTTTCGCCCGCGATATTTTTTTTCCGCAAATTGAAATCGCTACAATAATTATTGACTGATGGAATTGCTCCGGTCGCTTTCGAAAAGTTTCCATCGTTCCAAATTATAATGACCAATAATCATTATTGTTAGTTATTATTGAATGTCGTGTTTTTGATAAGGATTAGGTCATATGTTCTTATACGGTGTGAGTTGGAAAAGATGGACACAGTACCTAAATATGCGTGATTTTGCTTCCGAAATTCTCAATTTATGCTAATGCTAAATGCCGTAATGCATACAGGATGGTTCAATGGAAACGAGCCACCCTGAATAAATGTTTGCGCCTGGTGAAATCTAGAAATTAGGAATAGAAATTTCCCGAGGCCCGTCGATTTTTGTTTCGAGGAGGACATCTAAAGCATACATTGGCATATTACTATCTTCAACCCCCTCATCTCCACTCACTCCAACTTCGAAATTTAAAATGACATCGCCTACCTTATACTGAAAATTATTCAGGACATTTAAGGCTGATACCGTATCTCTATACCAAATTTTAATTCAATCGGGTCGAGGTTCGACAGTTACCGTAGCAGATTACAGACACACAGTCAGACATCACTCTGGAAATGGTCTCAATCGTCTTGGGGACCTCAAAACGACTAGAGATCCGTCGTCATCGATTCGTATTTCTGCATGTAGTGTTTTCCCAAGGCTCTGAAATGATAATTGACCAACAAATAAAACAGTAATTGTCAAACTCGGTGGGGTGGGCTTGTTTTTCTGACTTTCTTTGTTGTCTCTTCTAGATAGACACGGAAAATGATTGCAGAAGAAGAGGCCCTGAAAAACAGGCAAGGTCACACAGGATTTACAAAGACTTTAGGTATATTGCAGCCGAGAGCATCTAGGGTTTGTTTTGCGTTTTTTGCATATTTTTACACTAATATCTTCACACCCATTACCCTTCTTGACTCTGTTGTTCGTCTACCATGTTACAGATTACCTGTTTGCGAAGCCTTCTGAATCTTCTGATGACCACTTCGAGCTAAGTAGGTGGCTGATAATATTACCTTTTTAATGATAGCTCTTTCCCACAAGAGCCCCTTATTGATTTTCTTCAGCGTGTTTTCCTGATGGTGTCCATAGTTGTACAGTCTTAGTGTCCAACGAGGGGTCCAAAGTCAAAGTCTTGATGTCTTTTATGGTACCCCATCGAGTCGCCATATTGTGACTTGTCTTGAGTTTTTGAGGGCTTTTGGTACCTACCTCGCACTTCTTCGAACAACTACTTATTACAGTTGTTCCTATTTTTTTTTTGAATGAATTATACGAGGAATAATATCTGAAATGACTTTTTTTTTTCCGGTCACACGGTATATCATAACTGCTATTTTCGCTATTTATCGCCTTTGGAAAGTTGAGACACTAATAATAAATATAGAATTATTGTAGATAACATTTTGCATAACATTCATGTGATTCTGCGGTCACATGTGACCCCCCGCAATTTCTCCTTACGTGTTCTCAAAATGGAAGCAAAAATGATTCCGCAAATAGAAGTCTTATTATTGTTGTTCATGGGGATCTCAGAGAAACTCTGTCTAATTATCTACTTTAGTCCAGGAATTATACCGTATGTTCATTAAAAACTTCAATAAAGGGAGGCTGTGACGTAGGCCATTCGATCCGAAAACGGCCAGGTTATCATCGGTCCACGGCCTCCCATTATTGAATTTTTTAATGAAGATACTGTAGAAAAAACAGCGATCAAAAATGAAACTCAGCCGGATTTTTTGTATACATATAAGCTCAGTTAAGCATGTAGGTAGTTCAACATATACTAAAAGTCCTCAAGGATCCAGTGTGAGCTTCAGCCGATGTGGCCTCGAAAAGAACTTAGGCTCGAACTTGAGATAATTTTTTCGCGTTTATCTCTTGAACGATGGCACTTGGGAAAAGTACCATTGCGGACAAAAAAAAAGTAGAGTTGACGGCACACCACAGGGACCTGTGGAGGGGCTAAACAGAAAAACAAAAATCGTTTTGAACGAGTCCGTGTGTTGCAATAGGGGAAGCAACACCGTCAGCTGGAGTGGTGGACCATTACTGTATCATGGACCATTACCAGGTCACAGGCGAACCTAAAATCCCACTGCAAATCTAGGTGCACCACTAGATAAACTAAGTTCGCGCAGTTAGGCTCCGCCCACAGGTCCCTCTGGTATTCCGACTACTCTAGGACAGAGACTGACACGGAGTGTACTGATTTCGCCCTGCTGTCATTGTGACACAAGGCGGAATTTGGTACACTCCATGACAGGCTCTGTCCTATTTTTTTTTGTCCGCAATCATACCTCAAAAGAAATTGTTGGTCATTTTAAGAATTAGGGATAAATAGCAGAGACTGTTCATTTCATTCATTTCTGAGAGAAGACCTTGGAATTCTGAAGTTTGATTTGAATGGAAAGGTTTGTCGGATGTGACTTTGCGTAGGTTGTACACATGTATAAGCAGAGGCGTGAGTGGGATTAGGACTGAGTTTTTTGTGAGTTATGACTGGGTTAGGGCTGAAGAAGTGAGTTTGAACTAGGGGTTGGGGCTTGTCTTGGAAGTTGCTGAATTTGGTACTTATTCTCACCCAGTCCAAGTAGCTCAGGAGCGTCAGACAGTCTTGGAAATTGAAGGTGTGATTTCCACCATAATTTTTGCATTTCAGCAGCTCCTGAGCCAGCAGCATTCAGTTTGTTAAGGGGCTAGTTCCTGAACGGGTGGTCGCCGGCGCATTTTACGCAGGCTGGCTTCCTGCGGCAATTTGTTGCGCCGTGGCCGAACCGTTGGCAGTTATAACACTGGGTGTGCGTTCTGGTGGTGGTGAAGGATTCCCACTTGATCTGGATGTGGTCCGGCGCAGTTATTTCCACTGCTGAGTTGATAGAGTATCCTGGCTCGAGCTGGACCAGGAAGGAATTTGAATTTTTCCCTGGGTCCGCGGATTTGAGTTTTAAGCAACCGCAGATCTTGACGCCTTCCTTGTACGGTGAGCTGGTCCTGGACTTCTGACGGGGTGAGGAAGTGAGCAGCCTTGACTACCATCCTCGTAGTCTTCTTTGATTTGGGGACGTATGAAGATATTCAATCCTTTTTCCATCTTCGAGGCTGTCGAGGCCTTTCTTGAAATCCGAATAGCCGTTCTTGGTGGAAAACTGGATGCGTACTTCTTTTGGTTTGAAGTCAATGGTATACAGGGTGTTTCAGCGATGATAGCAAAAAATTGAATTGTAAGTAGATTTCGTCAAAATATTACGAAAACCTATATACCATTTTGCAAAGTTCGGCCCTCGGTTCGGCCTATTGACAAAGATACAGCCCTTCAAAATTGACTTTTTTCGGATTTAAAAAATTTCTAGCTCAGGAACGTTTTGACGAGTTTACTTAAATTTGCCATAGACTGGTTTGTCGAAAGTCGAAACCATCTACCGACCTGCCAAATTAAATTTTTAAAGGATCCAGTCAGTGGCGTAGGAGTTACAAGGGTCAGTACTTAAGAACCATCTGAAGAAAAGTTGACCTAAGGTGATTGTCAGGTTGATAGCGATAATGTTCATAAACAGGCTTGTGCTGAATTGAGGCTAATTTTGTCAAAATGTTCCCAAGTTACAAATTTTTGAAATCCGAGAAAGTGAACTTTTAAGGGTTGTATCTTCATCATTAGGCTCTAGCACCTTCAACTTTCAGGAGCCCCCCGAGCCCCCTTCCGGTGAAAATTCCGCGTGGCTCCACCTCTTATCTGAAAGAGGGGCTCATTCTGAGTATGTGTACCTCGATGTGTACTGAATTTCATGCTTTTATGATCATTTGCAAGGTTCATTCCGATTTTGGCTCTTAGCGCCCGCACTAAAAGTGTTTGTATTCCGGACAAAAGTTACTCAGAAGAACCCTGTTCCAATCCTCGGTCCTGTCGTGTTCCAATATCAGCGTCATCATTTCCTCAACTTCCAGTGTTAGCATTGAGCTCGATTTAGTAGCCGTTCAGAATTTCTGTAAGCTCTGGGTGAAGTTGGTTTTTCTTTGTACTCGAATAGGTAATCACATTCTATAGATGGTCAAGCCGTCTTTCCTGTACCTAACTTTTGATGCAATAACAAAGATCACAAACATTGTCAGAGCTTAGGCAGACCTTATTCGGGCAACTTACCTTACTAAGGCTTATTGGTATTTTGATTTTCATACCATCAGACACCTTCCAGTTATCCCTAAACTACACCTGAACTGGAACGCAAACACCATGCATGGTCCATAGAAACAATTATTGTGACAATGGGACCTTGCACTGCCACTTTCACACACCGAGGGCGCCACAACCGTTGGGGGGCAAATTCCAAGGATGGCAAATTCGACAATTTTGACGGCGTTGACACTTCAGCGACCGACGTCCGTCATTTTATGTCTTGATTTGAAATTTGGATAACCTCTGTTTCTTGCTTGACGTCTCCAGTCACTGTCAGTTACTGGTCAAACTACTCAAACTCCCCTGGGGCCCTATTTTCGGTGCACACGTGAACTGTTCCTATAGGAACTGTTCCCTCAAAAACAGGGGAAGCGGCATTTTCGGGTACATTCACGCGTGATCACGCCCGTTCTCCTAGGAGCTACCGAGAGAACAGCTCATTCCCCGCTTATGTCAATCAAAGCAAAGGACTGCCAAGAGTCTAAATTGAAAATCACTAAAAAAAGTAAAAAAAGCACATTGTTCATAGGTTGGCAACGCTGAATGCACCAAAAATACAACTAAAACAACCGCCAAATGACAGATATAGTTTTGACAATTGGAAATTGGAATTACAACGGCGTCCTTTCAAAAATTTCAATTTTACGTTCCAATCTCCAATTTTTCGAAAGTTTCTTTCAATAATTTGGAAAAAATGGATCCATTGAACGCGGCATTGGCGGTCTATGTAATCGCGGACTTGGAAGCGGCCAAAGAAGATGCGCGTCAACCCGGCAAACGATTTGTGGACATAGAAGTGCAGTTTGTGCAGTATTTTCGTGAGACAATTAAAAGACTTCAGTGTGACTTGTGAACTTCAGGCCCGGGCACATCACAGAACTAGTCACGCCATGGTCACGCCATGGTCACGCCATTTATCCCAGTACCCGGGGAAGGAAGCCGGCTGACCGTAGCAAGTTGACAAGGATATATGGGGTTCTTGGCCATGAGTTCGGTCAGTTTTTCTTTTTGAGTTTCGGAAATCGCATCCAATCGTGGCCTCTTGAAGCTTGGGCCGGCAGATTCCATGTTAATAAATAGCAAAAGTAGGTAGGTTTCGAAAAACTACAATTCGATTTCAAATATCACAGCTGACAGCCAAGCTTCGACATTACACGGACATGTACGAGTATAGCCGAAAAGGTGGTCACGAAAATACCACTTTTAGAACCGGGGAACTGATCACTTCACCGGCGTTCCCCGGTGATCGCCGGGGAACAGATCACGTGTACCGAAAATAGGGCCCCTGTTTTTCCCGTCGTTACGGTCGCTTCATCGAAGTAGGCGCCCCCTACAGTAGTGGCGACCTCACGTTGAGTTTTTCAATTGCAAGGCCCCATTGTATCTATGGTATTCAACTACCATGGAATACTTCTATGGTATTCCAGTCCCTGTATTCCAGGCAAAGTTATCTGAAGATGAAAATACCTACCACTCCCTCCTAGCTACCACCTTATTAATTTCATGTAGAAGAGGTGTGCGCCCTCATCTGTGGTGTGGCTCGGTATGTGCGCAACTTTTTACAACCTCGTTTACAACATTATTATTTTATTATTTCTCATAGAGAATAATACAAAACATATCTCAACTAGAGATAATAGAATTTAAAAATTGAAACCGGTCTGCTGTTATCTCCATTTTGCCAAAACGCTCTTCAATGTCTGGCACTTTTTGATCTGTACCGCATCTGATGATGCTTTTTGTCAATACTGCACTCCGTTGCTTCTCTCTTGTTCTCCTCCGCCGGTCCAGTACAAACGGTGACGTGGTACTCCAAGCCCTTCGGGAAGAACTTTCTCTGACACTTTTCACAAGAAACCAAATCCAGATTCTCCTCCCATTTCTTGTTCAGCGACCCAATGTAGTCCACCGGACCGGCTTGCGCTTGCCCCAAAGATGCCAACCTCACATCCGACGGGTTCACCGGATGATGCGGTTTCCGCTCGTGCACGGGCAGCTTGTCGTTTTCCATTTCCCAACTTCTGAGGCATTCGGCTTCGTGCTCGAAGATCTTGCCGATGGAAAAGTTCTTCTGGCAAACGTAACAGGGAAAGAGGAGAGCGTTCTTGTCAATGGACGATGATGGTTTCGGGGCGTTCACGGGGGTGCTGGTGAGGCCGCTGTCACTGACTGCAGGGGCCAGGATGCTGGGTGATGTGACTGATGATGTGGCCATGCTGTTCGGTTTTTGTACGCGTCTAGACTGGTTGTACACCCGTTTTTGTACACCCGTGACGCAAAGAAACTGTGGCTTATTTGGGATGTTTTACCAATTGCCTGAGGTTGTACCTACTTACAATGACACTACAAATTTGTGACACATGGAAAATAGTGATAAGCAAACAATCACAGAGTAAATGATGTGCACAGTTTCTGTGGCTACGCCTGTAGAGTTGAGCTAAAGCGTGATTTTTAATTCACAGGTATAACTGTGAACGTGATTTTCCGTTCACAGCTCCTAGGTTCACAGTGATTTTTACCTGTGAATGTGAATCGTGAATATGGTCGCCTATGCCACATATTCACGATTCACGTCGCGCGCTCCGATGTTGGCGGGCTCCCCGGTGAAAAATACCCGGTACCATGCCGGTGATTTTTCACTGTTTGCTCGTTTTCACATTCACATTGCAGCATTGCACGTTCTAGTTCCACGACCTTCACTGAGAAGTAGCAGCAACAGTGAGCGATCACAGGTCGGCGTTCGTATAACTTGTATCGGAGAACGGTCGTACGTGGCACTCTGCAGAGCAGAGAACGTCGTGTGGTCTGCGTCGCTCTCGCCTAGAAGTTTCCGACTCTTGCGGTGATCGAAATCAAACAAAAGAGCGCATCGATTGGGAGCGCTGCTAATCTGCTAAGTGTTAAAAATGCTTTTGCTCAGTACTTGTCATTCCGTGAAAAATGAGCAATATGAGAGAAATCACGTTTTAGCAATCACGGTTTATTCTGTACTTGTTCACAGGTCGTGAATGTGATTTTTCATTCACAGTGAATAATTCACAGGTAGTGATTTATCGCTCATCTCTATACTCCTGTATACCTACCTACCTACCTATTAGCCCAGGCAAAACAGGTTTGAACCCGGAATAAATTGAGGAAAATCCAGGGATCACGCGGAAAATTTGAGGATCCCTTCAGAATTTGATGGGGAACAACATACCTCTACTAGAAGTCCCAATCTGTCCGAGGCTTGGCATTTGTTCTGTGGGAGGTCGAAGGTACAAGAAGTTACCATTTTTGAAATCGTTACTTTTTTCGTACTTTTTCATTGGACCTTATATTTTCAAAGTCGAGGAACACAATGCAATAAGTTCCCAGAAAGTGTAATGCACCAGTGGCGTGTACCAGACGTCTGCGAAGGGGCCAAGTTGCGATTTTTCACAAAGTCGTATGCATGAATCGTATGGTAAACCGTGACTAACGCTCGGACTAACGCCTTCTTGACATGATTGATATCATTTCTAACTAAATCGCACTCTTTGATTTCAAAAATAAGTGTACAATTTTGATAGATGTGTTTAAACCGGTTGGAAAAAACATGATTTTTTTTACCGAATTTGATGCTTTGTAGCTCGAGTTATATCAGTGTCCAATGTATTCCCAACTATGATTTTGATTTAGACAGTTAGTTTGGGCTATTTCACACACAAATATCATTTTCTGGTTCTTTTTCTTGTTTTCACAAAGTCACGGAGCTATTTTGTTTCTTGAGATGTATCATGTCAAAGCTTGATTTGATAAAATGTTGCTATTTTACATGAAAAATCAGGCCAGGATCAGAATGTAGCTTTTATTTGGTTCTTTATTTCTCTATCAAACAAAACGGAAAAAACTAAAATCGGAGCCGTATTTTAGTCATGGCATCATTTTTCTTCCGACAATGCGAGCTTCTGAAATCAAATATCTACATGATGCACGTTTGGAACAAAATTACCGTGTGACTTTGTAACAGTGATAGAAACTTCTAATTACCCAAGTAGCAATCCGACGTCGGGCCAACGTTGCGATTCGCGACCTGAGGTCGGCTGCCGACGTCCGCGCGACGTTGAGGCGACTCACATTTGCACCCATTTGGTCAATGAAATGCGGGTCGGTACGACGTTGGCATCCGCGACGTTGTGATTGCCGACCAAAACTCGACCAAATCCGACCATCTTACCTACGTGTAGCCAAAGTCGCCTGTCGTGTACCTAATCCGACTTATGCTAGTCGCATTAGGTGGACTTTATTTAACCTGTTTTGTACTAAAGAAATATAGCTCCAAATATAGGACGGTAAAGTTTCCCTAATCCAACCATCAGTCAAATTCAGACCAAAACTACCTACCACAATACAATATGTTGCCGTATAAGATATAACAGACAACAGAGCATCTGAACTTTAATAATGAAATTTTGAGATTGGTTGATATGAAAAGTTGATGCGAAGAAAATTTTACTGATGAACAAGTATGTTTTAAGTCGAAAATACTCATCGCCCACCAAAAATTTGGCTGTTCTCAAAATATTTTAATTTTATATTAAAACATTCATCAATTAAAACACCGTTTCTCAAAAGAAGAGAAGACCAAAGAAGTATGTATATATACTTAATTAATCAATAGCCACCATAATTTCGTTTCTCGAGTTCAAAAATGGTAAATTCAATAATTTCAAAGATTTTCATTGGCATTTCTTCAACATGGCCTCTTCTTGTTGTTTTGATATTGGAAGAAAAAATGGCCGCGTCGGCTCTTTCTACCTATACTGATTAAATCCGACTAAGTTTTATACGAGTATAAATTTCTAGACCAATTCCGACCAATTCTGACTTCTGGTTTGATTTATTGTACCAATGCCGACCTAATCCGACCTATAGTCGGCGTATATACAATTGAGGTCTCCAATTTTCCGTTGTCTCTCTTTACTGTGACGTCATGCGTATAAGATACGGTTAATCGAGGTCATTGGGCGCTTCCCAATAAGGCGTATAAGGACACAATTCGACACATATGGACACAATTTGACACAGCTAGCGTTCCAATAGCAGTAATAGCACCACATGTCGACACAATCGAAACATTGGCGAGGCTGAGTTTAGAATTGAGCTGGCAAGTGCACTTTGACATTGTGTATCCGTCTTGTCGCAGTTATTGGAAAGCGTCCAATGTTTCTTGAGATATGACATTTCGTTTCTGACAATGGGAAATTTTTCGAATCTGACAAGCGCTCTGTCGTGTATTTATTTGATTTCAGCATGGATTTCATGATTTCACTTGTTCTTACCCTCGTTCTTACCAATAAGTGTGTTATATGTAGTGGAAAACTGAGAAGACTTACAGAAATGGTTCAAGGGTGTTGTGTCGCTCTATGCGAGTGCGAGAATAAGACGAATACACCCGGCATCACCATGCACCGGTTCAGGAAAGACCCAAACTTGATGGAAGTGTGGCTGCACCAGCACCACCAGGGATCACGCTGCACCAGACACGTGCATCTTACTACGAAAAAACTCTATTACTTCGTCCATTAAAAACTCCCTTATGGGCTCTAGTGACTTTCCCCACATGATAATGGGAACAGTATAGCTAACCGATTCAAAATTCCCGCAAAAGTCAGAAACGAAACGTTCAAACGTCATAAACGTCAAAACGTCAAAGGTGACCTCGAAAAACCATATATACGTTGTTTCAGATTGATTGCTATCTCAGTAGGCATTGAAAGTATATGGTAAAAGTCGCTTTAGCTTTGTCTAGTTCTAAAACGTTAATTGTTTAAGTCCCAAGTCAGTGTGACATGTCAATCAAAATCAACCGCGAAGTTTCTTACTGTCGTCCAAACTGTCATGTTTCTGTCCACCTAGATAGCTTTTGGAAAGCAAATCGTAATAAGCACCTATCGACGCAAGTTTTAAGAATCTGTACGTGTTACTTATACAGTTACTGTTGTTCCTGTTACGTTATACCTACTGTTACGGTTGTGTTGTTCCTTCATTGGTTTTGATTACCTGATAATTTTCACGCCATGTGTGGGGATCCAGTTCGTTTATCTGCGAGAGAACGTGAAATACTTTGACGCCACAGAGTTTTGACGCTGTTACGAAGAATCCTTCAGAGATTCCAACAATGCAGCTGCCAGCATTCAGCGCGTTGCTTTGATCTTTGGTAACGTACTGCACGGTCAAACGCATACTGGCAAAAAGAAGCCAAGGTTTGTCACTACTTACAACCAATAAGTGGCCGTGAATCCCTGAGCCCAGTCAAGAAAAAAATCAGCCAGGCGCCCGTTCTCAATCAAAAGAGTAGGTACAGTACAGTCTGTTATGCCATATCCTACCAGATTTCGTGCTTCTGTCTTCACTAAAAGGCTCAGTTGAAGTAGAACAGCGTAACTCGGCTTTAGAAGCAGATCTTCCTTGATATCTGATCCATCTCAAGGCCATGGAGTTTGCTTCACTGCTTTACTATCTACCTGTGTGATATGTGTACAATGTTGATTGAGACTGTGGCAAGAACAAAATCTGCTGACTCCCCAGGTGCCTATTTTTTTTAGTCCTGAGATCGGAAACAGAGACGGTTCGACATCAAAACTGCATGTATTTTTCTTCAAGTACACCTTGAATGGGGTGCCGCACGTGATACTCGATAAAAAACTGAAGGAATATTTTCTGACTGAAAGGAGTGAAAGATCTGACTTATAACCTGAAAATAAATAATGAAGTTTCCATGAGATTTACACTTCTGATTTGACGTTTTTTGTAACTAAATCTAAAGCTGCATTTAGATTTTCATGGCCTACTGGGATAGCAATATTTCTGAAACAACGTATACTTTCTATCTCCTAAAATTGGAAAGGTCAATTGCACCAAAACGCCATGCACAAGTCCAGGGCCACCCAGCATAGCGGTTAATAATGTCCATTGTTGCCGCGGTCCCGGCCGTTTTCGCCCAGGGCCGGGCCGGCGCTAGGTATTTTGCCGTCTGAACCGAAGCTCAATTTTTCCGCTTTCATCGGACGTGATCTAACAATGGTCAAGTCTATATACCTATGTCCTATACCCATATTATTTTTGGATTTTACTACACTTTATACAACCCCGGGTGCAATCCCAACAATAAAATTTGAAAACTGGTGCATGACGTTTCCGCGTGCCAGTTAATTTCCGGACCTCTCAAATTACGCCTGGAATCTAACACAGGGGCGGCGCCACGGCTTCTTAAAGTGAAAAAAATACAAAATGAAATTTTGGAACATTTTGCCTCCAGAATTTGCCACCCCTGGAATTTGCCGCCTGAATCAGGGGCTTCGCCGATTCATGCCTAGCGCCGGCCCTGCGGGGCCGAAATCTGGACGACAGTTACACCAGACTAGACTGGTCGCATTAGGTACAAAAATATACACCGAATCCAACGTTGGATACGCCAACGTCCAGCTGACGTTGCATATCCCAACGTTGGGTATGCCGACGTCAGCCGACGTTGTCAAGCTTGCCCAAATATAACTACAGACTGATTTGTTCGCATTAGGTATAAGAATACCCACCGTGTCCAACGTTGGGTATCCCAACGTCCATCCGACGTTGGATGCGCCAACGTTGTATTTACCAACGTCGTGCCAACGTCGGTTTTAGTTGCATGGGGGACGTCGGGTTGCCGACGTAAAGGCAACGTTGTTCCAACGTCGCCTCGTGAGTTTCAAATATTGGTCGCCATCCGACCAAAATTTGCACTAATGGGGTCCCTGCTGAAAATCCTCATGGATTCTCATAGGGAAATCTATCTGGCTTTCATGAGGATCTATATGAGTATTGGAACCGGCATTGCCGCAATGATTCTCATAGGAATCCCGCTGCGTTTTTTCCTCATTGAATCTCATAGATTTCCATATGAATCCACATAAATGCTCATGGATTCTCATTGATTTCCATATGAATCCACATAAATGCTCATGGATTCTCATTGATTTCCATATGAATCCACATAAATGCTCATGGATTCTCATTGATTTCCATATGAATCCACTTAAATGCTCATGGATTCTCATACATTTCCATATGAATCCTCATGGATTCTCATGAAAACTCATACAATCCAGATGGATGCCGCACTGAATACAACAAATTGTTATACAAAACCAAGATGGATTTTGAACTGGATTTTTTATTAGATTTTATCACTTACAAATAAATAAATTCGTGAATGTTCGTGAAATTACATCAATGTCGCACAGGCACACAGGGTGATAATAGCCGCTTTCTTTCGGTCAGGATCACGGATCATGATCCGGAAATCCGCTCACGGGGTTGGTTGGCTGTGTCACGTGCAACCAATCCAACCAATCCAGTCAGCGGATTTCCGAATCATGATCCGTGATCCTGACCGAAAGAAAGCAGCTACTATTGTTTTAGTTCAGTGTTCCAATGATCTCCTATAGAACCTGGAATTGAAGATCATAATTAGTTATGTATTTTACCATAGCTATAGGCACTTTACTTGATAGAAATAGTCCTAATCGTCTTGGGGAACCTCAAAATGGAATATATCCATCGAAATCTCAAACCTTTTCTGCATGATTACAATACTTTTCCTTCCATGTTGGTGGAGCGTCGGTGAAGTAAAAGTCTTTACATCCTGAGTACATGGCAACCTAAGACCAGGCTTGATATTAATATGTATTCGTGGAGTCAGTCCACTGCTGTGATATGCTTGTTATTGTTGATGTTAATGTTTTTGTCCATATTCTGTCTATTTCTTCGTGTATCTATCTATTTATTATTTATTGTAGACCTATGTATATACTATTTACCTTGAAAACTGACGTGGCTGTGATTTCAATGGAGTAATCTTTGAGCTGAATAAATTATTTATTTATTTATTTATTATTTATCCTATAGGTATTAACACAACAAACGTAAACAAACAAACCGATGCGGAAAGGAATCAAACTTTTTTTCAGCGTCCTGTCAGCATTTTGTATTTTCACTGTCACGAAAAGATAACGCACTAGATCGATCGCGCTAGTCGCGCAAGAATTTCCTACGATTCATGACGACTAGATCAGGCGAGCGCGCGGGTTCGCCTAAAATTGATGAGATTATATCTGCCAAAGCCGCATAGATTTACAGGATTCACATGTCAATAAGTCAAATAATGGATTTGTATCAGCATTTATCAGGATTGAATGAGCATTTGCTGTTGATTTCTGCCAATGACTGATGGATTCTCATAGGAATCCCAATGAGGATCCATGAGGATTTAAGCAGGAAATGTACGATAGATTCTCATAGAAACTGTTAGACTTCCCATTTATTATGCGTGCGCCTGATTGATGCTCATGGGGCTGATAGAAACTGATGGATTCTCATAGGGATTCCAATGAGAATCGATGAGCATTTTCAGCAGGGGTGTTTCGCCGCTGAAGAAGACGATAGATGGCAGCAGGGGCCAACCCGGGTTTATCACTAGGTTACTGTTGGTTGGTAAACCTACCTGCTCTATGTTGGTATCTCGTATTTCTTCAGCCCGTTTGTGTGTCTGTCAGGGATGTGTCTGTGTGTGTGTATGCGTAACGCTATATTGCCTAGCAGCATCACGCTACACCCAGCATTTTGCCACCTGCCACTGATCACTCGAACAATGAAAATGACAGCAACGACCATATGACTGACATTTTCTGAAAAAAATATTGAACGTGGGGTTGTACTGGTCGGTTTTGGTGATTTTTGAGGGCTGAAAGGGCCCAATGACCGTGCAAATGTTTGCCAGAGGGACCGTCTGGGAGACAGCACTCGAAGAGCAGTTCGCGGGCACGCCGGCCGATTTGAAACCTATTGCAACCTACCTGCCACCGTGCCGTGTGCCCCACTGTCCATGTTCAGGAACACAATCATGCTCTTTTATTTCTTTTTTACTTCAACTTTTTTATTTCAAATGCAACATCCTATATTTTATTACGTCATTTGATGGACCTTTCTTTCTGATTACAAAGATATATAACATTAATGATTTATTTTGACAAGGAAGCTGTCAAAAAAATAATAAAATAGATAGTCAAATAAATTAAAAATTAAAAATTACGCGACACCCTGTATTAGGAACGAATTAGACCATTTATCCATACAGATTTGAATTCTGCAGACAAAATGCTGCGAGAATAACGTTTTTTTAAGTGAACTGTAGAAACCAAAGCCATCTTGCCGCGAAACAAAATTATTCGACTGCCTATTTTATTATTTTTCCGACAACTTATTTGTCAAAATAAATCATAAGTGTCATATATATTTGTAATCAGAAAAAAAGGCTCCACCAAATAACGGAATAAAATATAGGGTGTTGCATTTAAAATAAAAAAGTTACATATCGGTATTATACGGTACCAATTAAAGACTTTTATGCCCGATTGCACAAACGTGGTATTAAATATTTAGTTCGGTATCAAATCGTTTAATACCGGACTAAACAACAAAATGGAGTGCAGAAACAAAAAAATCTGACATGGGATCAAAATTTGGTACCGAACTATTCTGATACCGCACCAAACGCTGATTACGCCCATTTTGGATTGCACAAAGGATTTGATATAGTAGGTTCACTTGTACCGTGATTCTAGTAGGCTGGGCAAATTTCACAGTTTGGCATTGTAGACTTCACGTCCAACTGCCTAGTGTGCGCCTGAGCGTCTGGCTTCGAAAGATAGGTTATGTTGGTGTGATGGTGTGTTGACTGTTGCTGTCAAAAATGGAAAATTTACCGAAATCAACTTTGCAAATTGCAAATATGGAGTGGATGTTGTTCACCTTTCACAAGCTCCGCAAATTTCTTGTTCCAGTACGATGTCCTGAGCAGTGAAATCAAGTATTAACGCCGATGAATCCCATCCCCACAAAAATTAGGAGGGTTCAGCTTCCCATCGTTTCCAGCCTTCCAGAGTGTGGGTACTTCTTTTAAAAACCAGGAATAGTTCACAATGCTTCCATATTATGTGGTTTTTGAAAATAGATCCACGTCTTCTCCGCAAAGCTGAACGTTTTTGATCCGGCCATTTTTTCTCCCAGAAGCAAGTTCTTGATGGCACTCTCGAGGACTTTAAAATGGGCACTGGACGTTATTGTTCAAGACACAAGCTGAGGCGCAAACACAGTTTTCACAGTAATGGGCATCATTTCACCACAATTTTCGTAAAACTCGTGATTTTCAGTCTATTTGACACTCGATCTGACAAACGGTAAAGTTGTTGATCTTGTCGTCAAGCTTAAACTTTCAAATATCAATGCAACCAACTGCCAAGTTCTAGGGAGTTTTCAAATATCAGATTTGAAAACTTAGAAACAAAATCTCACAGCCAACTAGAATCACGGTACAAGTGAACCTACTATACCGAACTAAACAAACTAATACCGCATCAAATCTGATATCACCTCGACCCCGGTATTAAATTGGGTGCGTCGGCTTGTTCCGACTAATCATTGCTCCGACTCTCGCTTGGTCCGACCTTGGGTTGGCATCACTGGAGATGAAGTGAGGCTTCTGCACAGGCAATGGCCAGTGGCGTAGCGAAGGGGAGGGCCTGATTATGCTTCCTGCGTTTGGTCGCCAGATTACGCGAAATACATGAGCCAGATAGAGGACCGTCCAGAGAAAGTTATTAAAGTATCTCTCATTTTAAGCTGGACGGTGTCCCTGATCGAGGGACCTCATTCCCGGGAGCTGCTTTTGAGAAAGGTTTGGCTTCACTGCCTTTGAGTGGCGCATGCATGCCCGATTTATTGGCCAGAATCGTATTAATAGATAAGGGCTCGATACCAAGTTCCAGGCGCAAAAGTTAGGACGGCGTAACTTGCCAAATAGAGCGGTCTGATTGGCCGTTGCGCCCGTTGCTATAGTAGCCCCAACTTGTAGGTCGTATGCAGTATTGTCACACGACTGGTTTTCGAAGGAAACCACACGGGAGAGTGTGATAATCACGGGTGATCATACGTCTTTTTAACAGAGTATAGTAACTACAGTATGTTCATTAAAAAATTCAATAATGGGACGCCGTGAACCGATGATAACCTGGCCGTTTTCGGATCAAATGGCCTGCGTCACAGCCTCCCTTTATTGAAGTTTTTAATGAACATACGGTATAATACCCTTTATCACACAGAATACCTAATGGTTATTGGCGGCTTTACAGAACTTCGTTTGTCGCCGGCGACAATCCCCCACTCCACTGTATGTAGTTGAATAATTTGAACGACACGACGACAGAAACTCGTGTCGCGGGGAGTTATGGAGGGAGGTAGGGGAGTACAGGCGGATCGAATCCTATTGGCCAGCGACACTGTCCCCGGCGACATACGAAGTTCTGTAAAAGCGGCTTATCAATTCCAAAAATATGCGCTCTTAAAAGGTGGATTCTGTCACACATCACACACTAGACTCGCCTGCTTTGGTGAAAATAAAAGCTGAACGCATAATACGTAACAATTTGCCAGAAACATGCCAAAACCACCTAATTTGACGTCCTTCCTTTTATACTTTTCCGACCCCGTCCCCCCCCCCACCAACATGGAAGGGAAAGTAAGTACATATTGTAATCGTGTAGAAAAAAGTTTTTGAGATTTCCACGGATATATCCATTTGGAGGTCCCCCAAGACGACTAAGACCATTTCCAGAATGATGTCTGTCTATCTGTCTGTGTGTCTGTAATCTCTCACGGTAACTGCGAAACCGTTGATACGATCAATTTTTTTTTTGCCTTAGGACTGGTTTGTCCTATTAGCCATTACACTAATTAAAACCAGAAGAAAATATAGGACTCATAAACAAACGCAATCAAGTTCAGACCTGCAAAATTAAAAACGTTATATGTTGAACGACTCTTCCCCTTCAAAAATTTCACCAAAGCAGAGCACACCTCAACTCTTCCTGTCTCAAGAATTTGTGACATACTTAGACTTGAAATTTGGTGTGCAGACATGGTTTTTCCGTGGAATGAGCCCAATAGTTTTTGACTGTCATCTGTCAAACAGAACTGTTCACTATCAACAAATGTCAGAAGCTATATATCCCACGGATCTCGACTTGCAATATGTTATTTGAAAGCCCTGAAAAACTGTATTCAGCACAGTTGAATGTATTGTCCTATCTGTTATGTCGAATAATGAAAAATGTCAAAATTCAAAACTTCATCATTCAATTATATTTAAAACCTATCCGATGGATATTGGAATTAAATTTTGGCAGGAAGCAACACAACAAAAAAAGTTATATTACCGAGAGGGGCATTTCACCTGTGTTTTGACCAGGAGGACTCGCTTTTTGATCTCGAAAATTCATTCCCACTCGCGGGGATCGACTTTTTTGGAAAAATTCCAACTGATATCGAAAGTAGATGGAATTGAGCGTCGTGTAGATCCATTTTCAAAATTAACACGGTACCAGTTTTCTTACGGTAATTTTTCCACAATGAAATTAGCACATTTCGTGAATTTGAAAAAACTGCAATGCAGACTTTGACATGCAGTGTGAGCCCCACGAAATATTGATTTTAGGTGCAGACATGCTGGGAATTGAACTTGAAAAAAAGATTGAAATAATTTTTGGAAGAAAAACTTTTGAGACCCACGGTTTTCGAGTTTTCCTCTCTGGAAAAACTTAAAATTTTCCAACTTTTTCTCCCGTGAACAGATTTTCAGTGCTATTTTAAACAGGGAGTAACTGGGTCATGAACATTCTCCAACAATTTTTTCTCAACTTCACGAGAATTTTCCGGTTGAAAATGTAAAACCGGCCTGGGTTTTCGAAACCGGACTTGAATGATGGAGCTTGGAGTGAAGCTTTTAATTGATTATTTTTAGAATGATTTGGAATAAGATTTGATGTTTTCCCGGAAAATTCAAATTTTCCTGACAAAATTTTCAATTTCTTGCAAATTATTTTCAATCTCTCTTTCTAATTCTAACTTTCCACCCGGAGGGGCGTTTCGAGAAAAAAAATTCCAGAGGTTCCTGGGTACTAGTCGGAAAAGTTTTGGGGTGACACAGCCGATTTTTTTAACGGTAGAAGCTAAAACAAATAACGAGCTGGAGTGAGAGCTAGAGTTATTTCACAACAGGGGATCTATGAACAGAAGAATAATATAATAGGTTCAAAGTACGATTTCACTGTCTGGTAATTCCAAAAATGGGCGAAGATACCCCCGAAAAGGTGAAAAACTCGAAAGAACGGAAAAACCGAAAATGCTGGAATAAAATGTTGCAGTGTCGTTTTTGAAGCCACAAGTCAGCGAAATGTGAAAAAAATTACCCCGGAGCCTGGCGGCCCACCCTGGTATCGTGTGAAAATGAAGAATGAAGGGCTTATTCTAGAAGATTTTTTATCTAAGCCCGCGTTTTCAAGTTAAATTTTTTTTTTGTCAGTTTTAGGCTATAAAAGATTTATCAAAAACCGGCCCCGGAGCCCTTTGGTCAGCTCTGGTATCATTAATCGTGCAGGGCTCCCGCTAATCTGGAAAACCTGGAAAACCTGGAGAATTCACTATTTGAAAATTTTGGTCAGGAAATGTCATGAAATTTTGAAAAAAAAAATGAAAAAATCAAGGTTTTTTTCTGAGGGTCAGGGAATTCGTAAACTGAGCAACTTTTTTTTCATTTTTCAAATCTGTTATCGCTCCTAGTCATCAATCATGCAGTTAACATGTTTTGTGTTTGCCGAAAAAATTGATCGCTTTATTTTACCTGCTACCCACAACTATTTCTTTTATTAGGTGCTTGAGAATTTCTTTACTCAGTAGTCAGGGAAAACTCACGACCATCCATGGTCTGTAAAATCAGGGAAAAAGTCAAAGAAATTTGACTCCATTGACTAGCGAGAACCCTGTCGTGAGAATTTTCGTAAATCGGCAGAATCGAATGATCTCTTGTCTCATTTGGAGAATAAAATGCCGTTAGAAGATTTTTGATTAGAGCCTGCGTTTTCGATTTGCAAAGTTGTTTTTTTGAAAAAAATTGATAATTTCGAAATTTTCCCGAAAAAATTGCTCGGTAGACCTTTCAGCACCTGAGATCCATGAAATTATCGGGTTTTTTTGACCGCAATTTTTTTTGCGTTCAATATAGGCTCATTCAAGAAAAAAATGCGATCTGTATTCTTAGAACGACCAGGTCATATTTTCAGTCAGCTGAACCCGAAAAATTTCGTTTGTTTTGCAAATATGTAAGGAATTGACCTAATTATGGAAATTGCGTCGTCGAATGTCGCTTTCGAGGCTACAAAGTCTGCGAAATGTCAAAAAAATCGACTCCGGAGCCCTTAGCCCGACCCTGGTGTCATTATTCGTGAAAATTTTTGAGAATCGGTACCATGGCTTGATCCGCCGTTTCATTTGGAGGATAAAGTGCCGTTAGGAGATTTTTTATTAAAGCCCGCATTTTCAAGTTAGCACTGTTTTTTTGCAAATTTAGACTTTCAGAAGATTTATCGGTTTATCTCAGCTTCAGTACCACCGAAAATTGTCCTTCAAGAACCTGATGCTAAAGTTTTCTAGAGCGCATCTGTACGCGATGGTCTCGATAACCGGGAAAATCGTTTTCGTGAACGTGAAGATACCATGGTCCTTTAATGGCTGTTAATGGCGACGGCATAACGGCTCGGAGCGAGTGTAACTCGGAGTACGGAGTGTAATTTCCATTTTTCGGCCAGTCGGAATCGAAAAATTCGGGGTTCTTCTGCAAATATAGGAGGGATTGACCCAACTGTGAATATTCCAACTACGATTGTCGTTTCTGAAACCCAAGAAGTCTGCGAAATGTGAAGAAAAACGGCCTTGCGACCCCTGCTTTGGCTCGGTCCTGGTGTCATGGGCGCCCGGAGGGGGGGGCAAGGGGGGGCACTTGCCCCCCCCTGGCTCCGGAGCAGCTGAATAAATTCTTCCTTACGAAAAAAAAAAGTTTTTCGAGAAAGGAAAAAAAAATTCATTTTCGAAAGAAAAAACTTTGAGAAGGTAATTTACATTTTCTTGAATTGTTAGAGCAATTTGAAATTTCATTAGGCTTCTACCTAAATTAGATAGCTACCCGTAAAGTCATAAAATAGGTAGATAGGTAGGTAGGTAGGTAACGATCTGCAATTTGTGCATTCCAGCTACCAGCTCCACTGCCCAATATAGGGTGAAATGATTATGTTATTTTTTCCGTTTGGTATAAACACTGTAAAGAGCTTTGGATTAAAAGCAGTTTATTATCAAAACATTTCTAAGAACTAATAAGCCACTAAAAAGCTGCAGACTGGTGGGGGCAGAGGGCTGCCGCTGTGCCGCAGCGCTGCTTGCTCTACACTTGGTTATTCAGTTATCCAGTAATTCAGTCGTTATTTAGTAATTCTATGTTTCCTTATTTTTCGCACAATAATTATTATCACCATTATTATTATTATTATTCGAAAAAATTTTCACCTGCGGCGCTAATCTAAAGGACTTCGCAAATTAGGCCAGGTAGGTATGTTACGTTCTCTAACTAAAGCTATTTGCCCCCCCCCTGACAAAAATCCTGCGGGCGCCCATGCCTGGTGTCACTATAATCTTCTGAATTTTCGGGAATCGGCACAATCAAATGATCCGTCGTCTCATCTTGAAGAATAAAGTACCGTTAGATTTTTCATGAAAGCCCCGCATTTTCGAGCTAGGACTGTTTCTTGAGGAAGGAAGGAAAGAGCATATAATTTGCCCCTTCGCAGTATAAGTTAGAGGTTATAGGAAGTGGATGACGTTAGTAGGGTAGGGTTCACGCCACAAGGAACTTGACATAAAATATAAATCAATCACATTCGGTCATCTGTGTCCCACAGATATTATAATTTGGCGGATTTACCCATGGGCGCAGTGAACGCGCGCCCAGGGCCTAACGCGCGCTATCAAAGGGGCCCAGCGGAGGCCCCTTTTCATGACTGTTTTTTTCCCTTCATTTTTGTAAATTCGAAGTTTGTAAAAATTTTTCTTAAATAGATGTATGCTAGTTTCTGGGCCCTGCCCCCTCCCCCCCTTCCGCCCTTTCAGTCTCATTACTTCAAACCTGCACATTCTCAACTTCACTTTATATACCTACTTCATTCACAAAACAAGAGGCCTCTGTTTGAGAGTTCGAGCAGGGCTTTGTTTTATATGTATTAATTTTTCATTTTTTCTTCATATAATAATATTAATGATGATTGATTGGTATATAATAATGCTCGGTATATAATGTGTATTTATGTAACCCGAGTTTAGTGGCGTAGCGGCCTAGCTAGGTGGCTGAGGGCCCCCGCGAAAACTGTTGGGAGAGGGCCCTTCTCCCCCACTTTTTTTAACCTTAAAAAAATCTGTTTTACATCTTTTTCCATTTTCATTTGCTTTTGAATTCAATTTTGATTACCTGTTTTGTGTCGACTGTTGACTAAAAAACACTTATTCTTATTACTATCAACATTCATATTATTATCCGCAAAAAAATTCTGCGCGGCACGCCTCCCTCCCCCAGACCCCCCTTGGGGGCCTCTAAAGGTGCGTTCTGTCAGCTTATTTAGCAGCAAGTTTTAATTTTCGTCGTAAGCGCAGCTCTTACGAACCAGCCTCCTCAGAACAGCCAATAAGCGGTGCTGCGCTTACGGCTGAAATTAAAACTTGCGACTAAATAAGCTGACTGAACGGGTAAATCCGCCACATACAATATATACTACTCCAAACTAGATGAGTGACTCTCAGATGCCCCCCCTCCCCATAAAAAATTTCGCATGACAAACAAAACTCCAACTGGGTCTGGTTGGTACCTACTTTAGTACCACCTACTACTAACTAACCAACTAATCCTACTAGAGGACTAGGACTAGGACTAGGAACTAGAAGTAACTAGAGTAGGTAACCAAATGATTGCTGCAGACAAAACCAAAAGCTTTGCTGTCTTCGCCTTGAGTCCTACCTGTCTGCGATAAATGACCCTATAATTATTTCTCTTTTCCGTCAGGCGGTGTTGATTACTTTGGCTCCCGCTTTGGCTCCATGTAAAAATTGGTCGTTATCGATTCTAGCTGCAATGGTCGCTGATGAAATAACTATTTGACATTTAAGGACAAAGTTATTTATATTGGTGAAATAAAGACATTATTGCGGAATCAATCCGTGTGGGTTTTTTCTAAGAAAGAAATTCACCATTCAGGTCCTTTTGGAAAGCTACAAGGATGTAGGTACTTTAGTTTGAGCCTACAAA
This sequence comes from Anaspis maculata, assembly GCA_949128115.1. Taxonomy (NCBI): domain Eukaryota; kingdom Metazoa; phylum Arthropoda; class Insecta; order Coleoptera; family Scraptiidae; genus Anaspis; species Anaspis maculata. The sequence continues at coordinate 15,141,555 of OX421964.1, forward strand.
CATTTTTATAATAGAAAAATAATTTAACAAGTGTGGGTACTTCTTTTGAAAGCCATGCAGATAGGTATAGGTTCAGAATGCCTCCATATTATGCGGTTTTATCTAGGTACTGGTTTTTGAAAGTAAATTTACCTACATCTTCTTCACAAAGCTGAACACATTACGGGAGTCCATACCACCGCCTCTGTTTATGTTTATGTGATAAGTATATGGTTTATGTTATCCCAGAATAGCGAATCCTCATGGCACCCCCGAGGTAAACGGCGATGTTTACCTAATGCAAAGTGCCGGTTTGTTGATTCTTCACTCCAGGCCAGGGTCCTCATGACAGTCACGTGATGCCGATGCCCCTGCCCTTGTATGCCCTGCCCGCGCCCGGTCTATGCCCTGCCCCAAACGGCTGGGGCTACGCCACTGCAGAACGTACCAGAAGCCTCACTTCATCTCCAGTGATGCCAACCCAAGGTCGGACCAAGCGAGAGTCGGAGCAATGATAAGTCGGAACAAGCCGACGCACCCATTAAATTGACAGAATGACAGATCGTTGGAAATTCGATCATTTCGGAGTGATCCGTGCGTTTGATTCGGCATAAATTTATTGCAAGTGCATATATTAGCAGGTTTGATGTGCATACAAGCTATTATTTGTACATTTTCATTGAAAATTGTTTCCACAGAATGTATTGAACTCACACACAGCTCATGTGCGTGCCAGCCCAAACAATTATTTGAAGCCGGCTGGTCTAGCGGTTAGGATTTCGCCTTCGTATGCGAATATATGTCACAGGTAAAAATCAAACAACGACTATCACTAGGCGCAGGGTTTTGGCCAATTTTTCCTGCCCTGCTGAAAGTGCCCGCATTGAACCGAAAAAAAATAATGAAAACGGTCGAAGAAGGTTTTCAACTTCGGGATGAATGTGGTTAGTGAAACAAATTTATTGAACGGATCCAATAAGGAGTTTCTTCAAGCAGGTCGAATACGGGGAACAAAGGAAAATACGGAACAGGTTCAAAAAGGAATTTTGGGAACGTTTATGAAGCAGGGCGAATGCGGGGAACAAAGGCAAATACGAAACAGGTTCAAAAAGGAATTTGGGAATGTGTATGAAGCAGGGCGAATGCGGGGAACAAAGGGAAATACGAAACAGGTTCAAAAAGGGTTTTGGGAATGTTCGTGAAGCAGGCTGAATGCGGGCTAAAAAGGGAATAATGAAACAGGTTCAAAAAGCGTTTTGGGAATATTTATGAAGCAGGTCAAATGCGGGGAAAAAAGGGAAATACGAAACAGGTTCGAAAAGGGCTTTTGGATTGTTTATGAAGCAGACTGGAATGATATCTGGAAGAAAAAAATGTCCCCGAAAAAAAATCTGGTTCAACCTCGTCAAATCCCATTTTTTTTTTATGAAGATCTGTTCAAATTAATTTGAATGAGGGGACGCGACGTTATTTCTAAGAACATTTTCCAGGAACGCTCTTAGGGACGTTTAATTGATGTCAAACAGGTAGAATTTTGTACACATACCTTTTAAATTCAAGGACACATCGTGGAATTTTGGTTAGGTATACCTACCGAATATTTAGCAGAAATATCCACAAAAATTATTTTTTGCACTGTCTATACAAAAAGCGTCATTTTACTCCCTCAATCCCTCAAATGCAGGAGTAATGTTTGATGGGACAACAATAAAGCTGCAGATACACAAGACACAGTTATTTATTATTGTAATAATAATACACCATAATACTGTAGTGTGAAAACTGGGAACTTTAATGGCGTTTCCTTACTTTATCGTTTTAATTTTTGACTTTAATAATTATGAGTTTATCAGCTTTTTTCTTTGGTCTCGCTCGTCCTGGGTCGAAGGATTTTTTCTAGATCCATCCTGTGATCCAGCAATTCTAAAAAAAATACATATGTATAGTTATAGGTACAGTACGGTTACGATTGCATAAATGGAAACACTTGACATCACTTGTCATCTTTATTTTCCATATTTTGACCGACTGAAGTAATCTCCTTATGGGAACTTGGCTAGCCACAGAAGAGAACGTTTATTTTGTGCTGTCGTAAAGATTGAATAGAAAAATCAAATAATACCAGCTCAAATTGAAAAAGAAAAACAGTGTCAGTGTCAAAGTGTTTCCATTTATGCGATCGCAACTATACTTAGGCAGTCTAAACAGCCTATAGAACTATGAATCTAATATGAACAATATTCACAGTATAATAATTGTTGAGTATAGAGGTACATGGTTTTATTGCTTAAGAATAAGTTGGTGTCAAGAGAAGGTACGATCGCACGCAAAATAAACGGAGACAGTGTTTCGCACGGAGTGTACCGATTTACTGCATTTTGGCTTGGTGTCACAGTGACAAGAAGGCTAAAATTCATTAAATCAGTACACTCCGCGCGAAACACTGTCTCCGTTTATTTTGCGTGCGATCGTACCTCAAAAGATACAGGGTTATTCATATCAAAGGACCACTCAAAATATCTCCCTCAAATTTTTGATTTTAAAAAAACTCAAGTAACTACTCCCATTTTCAGAGAACATGAACGCTTCTAACGATACAAAACGTTTTTTTATTTCAAAATTGTATGGGGGGAGTATAAAAATCGTTGTTTTTTGTGCAATCCCTATATATTTTGTTTATGAGACCTGGTGGAAAATTTTTGGTAGAGATTGAAGATGTATAAATATTCCTAATAATTATGGTTGTTGGTTTCTAGGGTCTGCAGAAAAAAGTGAAATTTTTGTACACGGCGTACAAGTTTAAAAAAAAAAAGTTCTGTATCGAAAGAAGCGTTGATTATTTCTGAAAACTGAAGTACCTACTTGAATTTTTTTTCAAGTCAAAAAATAAGGGAGAAATTTTGAGAGGCCATTTGATATGAATGATCCTGTACCTAATAATCAGCATCAAAATGCTCAGCTTTGCCCTAATTTAATCGACTTCATATAACTTAAGGACTAATTTGTTTTATAAATTGAATCTTCACACCCATCATTATTTTTTTCAATGTTATAATAACAATAATTATCAATCACCATGAACCACTGACTGTTTCCGGGATCACTGCCTCCGTCCTCATGATCGAGGTTTGGTACGTTTTTGGATGTAGGTAGGTACCACCAACATCAGCAGTCTCCATGTCGGCTGCCTCCTCAGGTTGACCCATGGTTGTGTCCACCAATGTCCAGCTTGCAACTTGCAACCTTAGTGCCAAGTTTCACGTCCAGCTGATCGGTTGGTGGTTTTTCCAAAACTGTTAAGACCTCCACATCAGGTTCCGTCTTTTTTTTCTCCTCGTTTTTCTCCAATATTAACTTGGACGTTATCTCAAGGTTCGATGGTTAGCGGTTCTTTCGACTTCGCCCGGGGTAACTTCCATCTCGATCTCGTCGATGCTTTTATAAATGGCATAAGGTCCCTGTGGAAGAATTAGATTTAAGTTCTTTAATTCATGAAAGAACGCACTTCCACCACAATAGGTGATAAATACTTAGATGCTTTCTTAATTCAAGCCAAATAAAAAAATACATAGTTACACTACCACTACAATCATATTACATTATTATCTACAACGAGCGTGAAATAATGCCAATGAACCGAAACCTTCCTGAAATCTTTGTAGATGAAATATTATATGATGTAGGTAATGTTAAAAGGTCTTATTTAGTTTGCGAGGTCACTCTCGTTTCGTCCTGCTCACAAAATAATTTCTGTCAATTTCAACACATGCATCATATATAGGTAGGTAGCTATATCCTTTATATTTTTCTAGTCATCGATATTTCTATGTTGCAAATATGCTCGTACTCAGGGGCTGTTTAGTAGGGAACCATCCAACAAGAGGTCTTGAGGAGGATTAAATATTATCATAACAGAAGAAAACAGATTTCACGAGATTTTTCAAAGCAAGTTTTCTAAAGTTTGGGGTCTCGTACAAAATTAATAAACCTAGTTATGATATTATATGATATGAATTAAAATAGCACGAAGTCAGTACATGTTAAAAACTTGTAACAAAAATAGAGATACCTACGAGGATACCTATCTATTGAGAAGGTTCTTAACAAAATATACTTGTACATATTAGAGAGCTTATACCGGCTGATTCGAGGGCTGATTAATGATTTATTATAGTTGTGCATTGTTAGGATGGCCTTCTGCTGAAAACGCGCATCTGATGGGTTGCCCTTTAGGTATATGCCATATGCCATGAGTGTAGCAGGTTCTTTATATTTTCCAGATGTGGACTCTGTGGAGGCAATAATGGTCTAAACTTGTGAAATGCACCGATATATCGCTCGACCTTCCACGGGTTGTTTATAGGAATCCCTAATAATTCTTTTTGGCTTTTATTTTAATCGCATTGACTCTTATTGTTTTCTATTTTATAAACCGTGGGGCCGGGCGTGCGTTTTGGAAGGAATAAGTACCTAATTCGGCATTGAAAAAGTTAGGTGTTTATATTCATAAGTAGGCACTTACTACCTAAGTAAATATATATAAGTAGGTATAACTGTAAATTGGAACTCAATTTCAAATTGGGAATAATCATATGGGTCCTAAAACAACTTCAAACTGCATGAGAGCAATGATTAGTTCATTTTCGAGAAGAGCAGTGTATAGGTGTTTATCAAATTCTATTGTTCTTCTTGTCATAACTTAGTCCAAGAAGTATCATGGATATTCAAAAATCACATAAATGAGCTCTAACGGTGAGAGAAATTTAGCGTAGGTAGGCGCCCTCAAAAATTTCGAATTATTTTTCCAAAAATCACTATTCTATACCTAATCATAAAAAGCCCCACCTTCCCCGATTCTACCTATCGAGCAGAATATATAGATATGGTATACCCGGTATTATAGCTGTATACCTACCTATACTTACAACAGTTTATTTATTGTGAGAGTGTTTTAGACAGCGAGACAGCGTATCATCCACGCAACAATGTTTGAACGCGATTCTGTAAATAATTAGATTCTATAACGCTTATTCTTTTATGTAAAAAATCCTGTCGGCCATTGGCTGTTTTCTAGGCAGTAACAGAATAACAGAGCGTTTATGGATTGTTATTTTTTAGAGAATCGAGAATCGCACCATGAATTGTTATTACTTAGATATATTATTGTTATTATTGTGATATAATAGTAAATAATAGTACATACCTCCCATCTGTGAGAAGATCAGAAAAATGAAAAAAAAACACTGAATCACTGTAAAAATCGCTGTGGAATCACAATTGTTATTACACTCGCGTCGCAAAGAAATCATGCACATGCAGGGACTAGAATAAGTCAGCAACGAATGATCTATCATCTATTCTGAACCCATAGACTCTAAACTAAACCATTTGTTATACGCTTGTGTCCGGTGATGGGAACTGATCCACCAACTATAGCTTTTACCACTTTGCCGGTGAGCTTTTACGTGGGCTTTTACCCATCAATACGCATCAATACCTACTTCGTTTCATGATGGTCATCGTACGGCCAGGCCAACAATAACTAATGAACCTAACCAAATTCTGTACCTTTTGAGCCCTGAGTTAGGTACCTACCTATTTAAATTATTATTTAGTATGTATTATAAATCAGTTTTTGATGGATTGAACCGTACAATAACCATGGCGTACAACCATGCGTACAACATACAATACATAATTAATACAGGTACTGGTGTCCCGGAATAAGTGTTAAAAAAATTCACAGGGAGATAGAAAATTGAAAAATCACGGAACATTTTTCAATTAACATTGCAAAGGTTCGCAAACGTATAATAACGGAGATACAGGCCTTCAAAGTTGTAAATTAAAATATCGTTTTTTTTTCATAACTTTTGAACCCTTCAACTTATTTTGCTCAAAATCAAACCAAAGCTTACTGAAATAGGTATCTATCGAACAATGATAACGCATTTTATCAAACATTTTCAGGAGCAAACATAATAGGGGGTACCTTCCCCTTTTTCCCCCTATTTTTTCTCCCCTGATTATTTTTGAGGATCGTTTTAATTGTTGAATTCTCCGTTCAATTTAGAGGAGAAAGTTACTCGTGCAAAACTTTGATTCGAGGCTTCGTTTATGAGGTAACTATTTGGGTTTGAAATTTCGGAAAAAATCTCAAAATCTCCATGCACTTTCAAGAGCCCAGTTTTTTTTCGTGAAAACTTCTCGTTTTCAGAAAAAATGCTTATGTATCAACTTGAAACACCTAGAAAACCTATTTGAATTGAGGAATCATGTGTTTTCTTGGATTTTAATTTTTAGGCCTTTGGAAGCGGTGTTCTCGAGATGTTTTCCGGAGTTTCAAACACAATAAAAAACTCAAAAACGAAGCCTCTAATCAAAATCTTCTGGAGTAACTTTCTTCTTCAAATTGAACGTGAAATCCAAAAATTGAAACGATTCCAAAAAATAAGTAGAGGAGTAAAAAATAGGGGGAAAAAGGGGAGAGAACCCCCTATTATCTTTGCCCCTAGAAATTTTTCTATGTAATGCTATACCATTGTTCACTAGAGACCAATTTCAGTAAACTTTGTTCTGAATTTGAACAAAATCGATTCCTGTTCCAGAGCAGTGGTTTTCAAACCGCATTGAAGGTGATTGGAAAATGTCGAATATCTTTCTGATTGACCCGTGCCACAAGCTATTCTTATTCATCCTGTTGGAATATGGTGCTCTTTTACCCGATTCAATATCGTGCTTTTCAAACCGCATTGGGTGTGATTAAAAAATGTGAAGAATCTGCCTGATTGACTCGTGCCACGATCTATCCTTATTCATCCTGATTGAAATATGGTGATTTTTTGCCCGATTCAATATTATGCTCTCAAACCGCATTGAGTGTGTTTGAAAAATGCCGGGAATCTGCCTGATTGACCCGTGCCACCAGTGATCCTCATTCATTCTTATTCAGCATTGTAACCACAAATGAAGGTTTCAATCAGGTCAATTGTAGCCTTATTGAACCTCATTCGATCCGAGCTGACGGGAATGAGGTTGAATGCGGGTCGAATAAGGAAATCACGAAGATTTTCAGCAGGGTGACAATCGAACACACCGAAGCACAATAACGAAAGCGATCAAGAAAATCATCTGCCACCCTCCAGGGATGAGTCATCGCTGTTACGTGAGGCCAGCAGGCCAGGAAGTATTTAAATCAGTTCAAATGTACGGCAATTGCCATCCAATTGATGACCAATAAAGAACCTTTTTATCGTTATCGTTTATCGCCTTCGTATGCGAGAGGTACCGAGATCGAAACCCGCCGAGACCACTTTTTTTTTCAACCATTTTACCTTGAAACTCAAGAATAATGTCACATTTTCAATTTTTCATATCAGAACAATGAACTTGGAAAGTGTGGCCCTTATATTTCACGTTAAAAACAAAATGACACAAAAAAAGATTTGGCTTCCACGGCCGAGGTGGCCGAGGTTCGAACCTGGATCCTTTGCTTCGGAAATCAACCCTCCCACCACCACGCTATGACCACCCGGCCCGTCCAAGGGAAAGTTATGTAATGATGCAGGATGCAGGAAAAACGTTCTGACACGATAGCTGCCGAACCGATAGTCTCATCGACTTGAAATTTGGTACACAGACAGGGTCTCGCTGTTAAATGAGCTGATTAGTTTTTGGCTGTCATCTGTCAAACGGAAGTGTCACTATCAAAAAATGACAGAAGCTATATCTCTCAGAACTTGACTTGCAAAATGCCGTTTGAAAGCCCATGAAAAACTGTATTCAGAACAGTTGAGAATATTGCCCTATCTGTCATCTGTCAAAAAATAAAAAATATCATAGTTCAAAACTTTACCATTCAATTAGTCAAAATCTATTCGATGAATTGGGACCAAATTTGGCAGGAAGCAACAAAACCTAAGAGTTAAATTAAGTCTGCAGTTGCAATTTTCCACCATTTTCCCGTCGGGCATTATGAATTTTCAAAATTTCTCCTAGCCGTTGCCACTCGAGAGAACGTCTCACCCGGATTTCCACCAGGATGACTCGCTTTTGATGCAGCACTCCACTCAAAAATTCATTTCTGCTCGAGGATCGACATTTTTCAGAAAATTTCGACTGATATCGGAAGTAGATTGAACTGAGCGTCTTCTAGATCTGTTTTTAAAATCGACACAGCACCGGTTTTCCGACGGTAATTTTTTCAATATGAAATTTGCACATTCCGTGAATTTGAAAAAACTGCAGGGTAAACTTCAACATGCGGTGAGCCCCACGAAATCTTCATTTTAGGTGCAGACATGCTGCGAATGAAAGTTGGAGGAAAGATTGAATTAATTTTTGAAGGGAAAATTTTCCAAATCGGACCAACGGTTTTCAAGTTTTCCTCTCTGGAAAAACTGGAAATTTTCCAACTTTTTATTTCGTGAACAGATTTCTACCATTTGCTTTTAAAGAAAAGATAACTGGTTCTTGAACATTTTTCAATAATTTTTCTCCAATTTCCCGGAAATTTTCCTCCTGAAAATATAAAACCGCTTATGCGATCGTGCAAATTAGGCGGTTCTGCCACAATAATTACCGAATTATTGATCCAATGAAATCGAAATCAGGTACGAAAGCATAAGTTCAGCCTGGAATGATCTGATTAGACTTTGGGTAGATGATTTTGATCGGAAGCCCTCAAGTGGCACATTGGGTCTGAGCTTGTCTGCCCAAGCTCTAAATTGAAAATATAGAGTTGAAATTTAACACACAGATGCAGTACCTAGGTAAAAGTTCTCAATCAAGTTTGTGTAATTTCATCATCATGTCTAAAATAGGAACAAAAATCTCAATAAGAAACTAGCATGCATTCTTGAGATATCAAAAAATTAGCTACCCAGTTCTACCTTTTGAATCATTTCATCACATTGGAAAACTAACCTAACCTGTCACTTGTTCTGTCGACCCAACAATGTATGCAGGATGCTCGCTCAACGCTCAACTGACTATGTAGAACTTGTTCATTAATGTCCTAATCAAGTCTCATATTCCCGAAGGAACTCTCAGCCCAAAATCATCACTGAGGTCTCTGGATACCGCCGGGAAAGTTTTGTGTCGCCCCACAACAGATGCTTTTTGTGGCTCGTTCACACTTGGTCCGGAGTTAGTTGATCCTGGATGAAATTTTGCTTTGTGCAATGCGATTACGATTTAATACCGCACCAAAATTTGATGCGGAACTACTAAGTTCGGTATCAAATTTTTTTTTGTGCAATCGGGCATTAGAGGATCGATTTAAGGTTCCTGGGAAAAATCGTGAAGAAAAAGTTTTTAGTACTTCGCAATCTCTTATGCCCGATTGCACAAAAAAAAATTTGATACCGAACTTTGTAGTCCCGCATCAAATTTTGGTGCGGGGTTAAATCCAAGGAGGTTATAATTATAGCAGGAGGGAGCATGAGCTCAAAAAAGTGAAGCCATGTGACGTCATGTTCTGTGTATGCAATCCGCAACATACGAACCACACGAAGGCACACGAGTTACAGAAGTCTATCCCACAGAATTATACAGCAAAGTGACAGCATCGTTCGTTTTTATGGTTAAATTTTTTCATTTGTCAGTTCCGCACTTCAATGTGGCATTTCCAATCGCTTTTAGGGCTTTCGAATGGGTAACCACAGCGGTTGCCGTCTAGAAACAGTTTTTTCAAGCAGAAGACAATCCAAAATAGGAAATACTGTTGCATAAGTAAGTGCACCTAGCGATGATAAATTTTGAAGTTACGAATTTTCCCAATTCAAGGTTTGCATCTCCGAATGACTGATTATATTCTCTGCGACGTGTGCCCTTGTCCACTGCCTGATTGAAAAGGACATCACCGCCTTGCAAACTCATGGAAGACCAAACAAATGAAAAGCTCAAGCAAGCCAAAGGCCAAAGTATGCGTCCTCTGCATTGCACACTGCACAGCTGCTGTGTACCTACCTGTTTAACTCAGTATATGTACCAGTATTATTGTACGTACGTACGTACGTACCTACGTGTATGTTGTGCTAATGTGCACCTACACTGATAATTCATAATAATAAAATGGAAGAAAGTCAAATAATAGGTGAACAAGAGTCAAAAACTTCACAAAATTTTGATAATATTGGTTTTATCTTTTCAAATTTAAGGATGCCTATCTGTTGATTCCACATGCACGATTGAAGAGAAGATACTGCCTTCAACTTGAGAAGAAACTAAACAAAGAAAAGAAGTCACTTGAAATTTGAGCGCCTCGACCTAGTCCACCTGCAAGTGGATGATTTGATGAAGTGGAAGTGCACTACTGGTGGTCTCTGAAGAAGTAATGGAAAGATGGAGTGAATATTTCCAAGAGTTACTGAGTGCACAACCAAGATACACCGATGAAGACGATATTAATTAAAAAAATACGATCGAAGACAGAAATGGAAGGACGGTAAGAGAAGACCTGAAATAAGCATTCCTGAAATTATGGAAGCAAAGCTCCTGGACATGATAAATTCACATCAGAGATGATAAATAGCTCAGGAGAAGAAGGAAAAAGGTTGCTGCTGGAAATCTAAAGGGATTTCTTATAAGTGTGCAAACCATAGAAGCATTACCTTGATAAACATGCCAATGAAAATATACAAATACTGGGGAAGGAACTGAGTAAGACAATTGAGCCAACGTTGCTTAACACTCAGCGTGGACTTCGAAAAGAAGGTAGTGTGCAAAGCTCCATCTTCACAGTGCAACAAATAATTCAGAGAGCACGAGAAGTGAAATAGAAACTAATCAGTGCTATAAGAAGTCTGTATAAGAATACCACCAGTAATATGTACTACTATGTACTGTACTATGCAATGAACAAGAGACATTAATAAACGAAAAAGAAGTAACAAAGAAGACCATAAGCTGAAAGTATATAAGACGATTTTCAGATCAATACTGACTGATGGTCCACGGAAGTGAGACATAGAGGTCTTATCTTAGAGAATGCAGAAGAAGCGTGAAGCAACAGGAATGAAGTATACACCTGCGAAGTAACAAAAAACATACACTGACACTGAAGAGACACAATTCGTAACCCTGAGTAAGAGAAGAGCGAAAGATGAAGCCTGTAACGAACTTTCTGGATAAGAGACAACTGTTGGTGAGGACGCCTACAAAGCATGAATGAGGACAGACCAGTAGAACAGATATGGGAAGCAAGAATGGCAGGGAAAAGAAATCAGAGAAAACAGAAAGAAACATGGGACGCAACATAAGGACAAATAGTAACAGAAAATTGACTGAGCTGGAATGAAGGAAAAACGCTGATAAAGACAAGAGACGATGAGCCAAGCTCATACATCAAGAAAAAAGTAAAAATTGATAATGTCTAGGGAAAAAAATGAGTTCTATTGTTGATATTTTATGAGAATGTTACATTTTTATTTGTATTATTCACACTACACTGCGAAATAAAAAGATATTGATAAATATAATACAAATATCGACTGCCACATCTTGTCATCATCGGTGTTGCACCTCTTCTGTTTCCTCTTAATCCTTGTCATCAATTCCAGCCCCTTTTCGTTCTCTCCCAACAATTGACAGAGTTCTGCCCTCCTTCAGCGATTCCTGACAAGACCTCAAGTGTTCCATCGTCTCTACCTCCCTTCCACAACACGACATACCCTAGTTATTCTGTGCCCTGGTAGCTACTCGACGTCAGTACTCTCGTCAGTACCTCATCACCACACCAAAACCTTGCAAATCGTTGCTTCCAGCCTTCAAGTTCGGATTAGACGTGCATCTAGGCACTTTGTCTTGTAGCGCTCCTTGTATTTTTGGTTTGAAATATCTATAGGGTCTTGTACTTATCTTGTTTCCCTTCACAAGCTTCTGTTCGTCTCTGTTTCTGCTTTCTACTTGTGCTGCGCTGTGCCCTTTTCAATTTTTCTGTTTAAAAAATTTGTTTTTGAGCAGCAACCGCTGGTGGTCTCGGCATCCAAAACCCATAAAAGCGACTGAATCCGTCATTATGAAAATGAGAAATTGGCAAACGAAAAACACAGACACAAAAACTGACTGATTCTGTCACTTCGCTTTCGCAGTGTCAGATTCGTGATTCTGTGGGATAGACCTCTGTGTCAGTTACTCGAGTGCCTTCGTGTGGTTCGTATGTTGCGGATTGCATACCCAAATACCGCTTTCCCCTTACCCCGACCCGCATCAAATTTCCTCGCCTATATGCCGATCAGCTTTTAAATTCAGCACTAGAACGGTAATTTTTGCACGCCAAGTTGGCAATTTTGCGATATTTGGGGATGCTCAAATTTGTAATGTTGGATCAATATTTCCCCAGATGACCTTGAATTCGTATTGTCAATCGAGTACACCGCTGTTGCAAGATTGTATATGAACGCTCAAGACGTCTTGATTTTGGTAGACTTTCTCCAGTTTAAATGGGCGACTGGTGAACAGTTTTTTTTGAATAAAATAGTGAATCATAATATACCATCATATTAGGTTTGTTCGCGTCGCATGAACCTTTGGCACCCAAAAGTTCATATGAACCTTGAAGTACATGTACGAGGTGTAGTTGGTGCAGATTAAAACACCAAATCGACGCGAACGGTTTAGTGCAATAAATCTTGTAGCACCAGATTTGATAGTTGATAGTTGACAGTGTTGATACTTTCCGAGTTCTGAGTGATAGCTTCAGAATTCATTTGTAAAATCGAGCAATGTTGTCGAGCAAAGCCAAGAGCTGTGCCAAGACTGCCAAGAGCGAAGCAATCGCCAAGCAGAACCGAAACGCTCTTATGATGATGTTTGGACTGATTACACACAACATAGCTTCTTCCGACGAGGACGATGACAGAGAAACGGACATTTTTACGGACGGACGTTATATTTCAACACCATGAAGAAGGCAAATAAAAATTATGTAGAACAAGTCTCTCCACTTCTTGGTGGATCTTTCTTCTTTGATCGCCAAAATATACGAAGTCTCCTTCTTCAGCAACTTTCCACAAGTCCATCGTACAGACAGAAGCTAACGTCAAATCAGGCGCTAAATCATCCAAATGTCATAAATGGCAAACTTTCTGGGTTCTGAACTTTTGGCACCACCCTCCGACTGGGAGTGCGTTCCACTAAACGATCGCAACGACCGCAACGCCCGTCTACCCGTTCCACTTATAGCCGCGGTCGTGTGTTGCGGTCGTTGCTACGTCACGAATGACGTCATACATCGCGACCACTCCAAGCCCACAACGATCGCGCTGAAAAGGTGAGGCGTTGCGGTCGTCTTCTGGTCGTTAGCGGCAATGTTGCCAGCTCTAGCAATTTATATTGGAAATTGCGACTTACTTTTTTGATTTGGCAATGGCGACCTAAAGTGACGACTTTAAAGTTCAATCAGTTCTATAACGATTTTTTTTTTAATTTTGCCTCCTTCCACATGATTTTACGCAACTTCATTTAAAAGATAGAGACCATTGGCAGGGCACTGCGATTTCGCGCAACACTAGTTTGGCTACGCATCAGCGGCGTAAAACCGGCAACACTGTCGCTGCAATTTTCTCTACAAACGTCAAACCCATGCGTCAAACAAAAAAGTTGTGCCGGTATCCCATCCATAATTCCCATACGGTATCCTTATGGCGAACTCAAGGAATCAAGACCACTTTCAGGCTCATTTTCTCTTCTAATTCGCATAACCATTAATGCAGCGTTAATAGCCATATTGTTGTTGTGATTTGAGTTGACGTTCAACTGTCATGTCATGTGGCTCCCTGACCACAGAAAAGACGTGACTCGAGTGACTCGACACACCACGACGACCGCACGCCCGTTCCACTTGAGTTTCCGCTCACAACGACCGCGGGCGTTTGCAAGCTAGTGGAACGGGAAAATCTGCGGTCGTGGGCGTGGGCGTTGCGATCGTTTAGTGGAACGCACTCTGGGTGTAAAAGGTGCAGCACTTTTTTCTGGCACTGAGAACTTTTTCGGCGACGCGAACACCACCAAACTGTACTTTTTCTGCGACGCGAACGGTAAAGTGCACTTAGGGCAGAAAAGTGCAGAAGGTTCATGCGACGCGAACAAACCTATTATATACTAGGTTGAGAAAACTGTTCAAATGTATGGTCAGAAATGAAGGCCTAGTGTCTAAAACCTAGAACGGCTCGGCACTCTGTCACTTACCTGCCATTCTGACAAGATAACAGTCATAACAGCCAATGCAACACTGTAGCGGAATATGATGCAAGGAGACGCCAGAATTGGCATTTCATGTCAAAATTTCCTAACCTCACTGGACTTCGCCACAAAAAGCCCGTTTTCACGAAACTTGGTCTGTCAGCGTCCGTTACACCCTAGGGAACATGGCCAACCGCGTTTTAATTTCTGCTGAATTTAAAACGTGATCGGCATATACAAGCTGGGTTACGTTCCCTCCTGCTATTATAACCTCCTTGGGCCCTATTCCTACGTCCGAAGCGATGCGGACCGAATCGGATGCAACCCGATCGCTTCGCCTGCTTTCAAAATTTGGTATTCCTACGCTCGTTCACCCCAAGGAGGTTATAATTATAGCAGGAGGGAGCATGAGCTCAAAAAAGTGAAGCCATGTGACGTCACGTTCTGTGTATGCAATCCGCAATATACGAACCACACGAAGGCACACGAGTTACAGAAGTCTATCCCACAGAATTATACAGCAAAGTGACAGCATCGTTCGTTTTTATGGTTAAATTTTTTCATTTGTCAGTTTCGCACTTCAATGTGGCATTTTCAATCGCTTTTAGGGCTTTCGAATGGGAAACCACAGCGGTTGCCGTCTAGAAACAGTTTTTTCAAGCAGAAGACAATCCAAAATAGGAAATACCATTGCATATAAGTAAGTGCACCTAGCGATGATAAATTTTGAAGTTACGAATTTTCCCAATTCAAGGTTTGCATCTCCGAAGATTGATTATATTCTCTGCGACGTGTGCCCTTGTCCAGTGCCTAATTAAAAAGGACATCACCGCCTTGCAAACTCATGGAAGACCAAACAAATGAAAAGCTCGAGCTAGCCAAAGGCCAAAGTAGGTATACGTCCTCTGCACTGCACACTGCACAGCTGCTGTGTACCTACCTGTTCAACTCAGTATATGTACCAATATTATTGTACGTACGTACGTACCTACGTGTGTGTTGTGCTAGTGTGCACCTACACTGATCATACATTATAATAAAATGGAAGAAAGTCAAATAATAGGTAAGCAAGAGTCAAAAATTTCACACAAAATTTTGATAATATTGGTTTTATTTTTTCAAATTTAAGGATGCCTATCTTTTGATTCCACATGCATAATTGAAGAGAAGATACTGCCTTCAACTTAAGAAGAAACTAAACAAAAAAAAAAGTCACTTGAAATATGAGCGCCTCAATCTAGTCCACCTGCAAGTGGATGATTTGATGAAGTGGAAGTGCACTACTGGTGGTCTCTGAAGAAGTAATGGAAAGATGGAGTGAATATTTCCAAGAGTTACCGAGTGCACAACCAAGATACACTGATGAAGACGACATTAATTGAAAAAATACGATCGAAGACCGAAATGGAAAGACGGCAAGAGAAGACCTGAAATAAGCATTCCTGAAATTATGGATGCAAAGCTCCTGGACATGATAAATTCACATCAGAGATGATAAATAGCTTAGGAGAAGAAGGAAAAAGGTTGCTGCTGGAAATCTACAATAAAGCATGGTAAGAAAAAGGGATTTCTTATAAGTGTGCAAACCATAGAAGCATCACCTTGCTAAACATGCCAATGAAAATATACAGAGTGGACTTCGAAAAGAAGGTAGCGTGCAAAGCTCCATCTTCACAGTGCAACAAATAATTCAGAGAGCACGAGGAGTGAAATAGAAACTAATTAGTGCTATGAGAAGTCTGTATAAGAATACCACCAGTAATATGTACTACTATGTACTGTACTATGCAATGAACAAGAGACATTAATAAACGAAAAAGAAGTAACAAAGAAGACCATAAGCTGAAAGTATATAAGACGATTTTCAGATCAATGCTGACTGATGGCCCACGGAAGTGAGACATAGAGGTCTCATCTTAGAGAATGCAGAAGGAGCGTGAAGTAACAGGAATGAAGTATACCTACCTGCGAAGTGAAAAAAAAACATACACTGACACTGAAGAGACACAATTCGCAACCCTGAGTAAGAAAAGAGCTAAAGATGAAGCCTGTAACGAAATTTCTGGATAAGAGACAAATGTTGGTGAGGACGCCTACAAAGCATGAATGAGGACAGACCAGTAGAACAGATATGGGAAGCAAGAATGACGGGGAAAAGAAATCAGAGAAGACAGAAAGAAACATGGGACGCAACATAAGGACAAATTGTAACAGATAATTGACTGAGCTGGAATGAAGGAAAAACGCTGAAAAAGACAAGAGACGATGAGCCAAGCTCATACATCAAGAAAAAATTGATAATGTCGAGAAAAAAAGAGTTTTATTGTTGATATTTCATGAAAATGTTACATTTTTATTTGTATTATTCACACTACACCACAAAATAAAAGGATATTGATAAAAATAATACAAATATCGACTGCCACATCTTGTCATCATCGGTGTTCCACCTCTTCTGTTTCCTTTCAACCCTTGTCATCCATTCCAGCCCCTTTTCGTTCTCTCCCAACAATTGACTCAGAGTTCTGCCCTCCTTCAGCAATTCCTGACAAGACCTCAAGTGCTCCATTGTCTCTCCTCCCTTCCACAACATGACATACCCTGGTCCTGGTAGCTACTCGACGTCAGTACCTCATCACCACACCAAAACCTTGCAAATCGTTGCTTCCAGCCTTCAAGTTCGGATTAGACGTGCATCTAGGCACTTTGTCTTGTAGCTTCTTGTATTTTTGGTTTGGAATACTAGGGTCTTGTACTCAACTTGTTTCCCTTCACAAGCTTCTGTTCGTCCCTGTTTCTGCTTTCTACTTCTGCTGCGCTATGCCCTTTCGATTTTTTTGTTTAAAAAATTTGTTTCTGAGCAGCGACCGCCGGTGGTCTCGGCATCCAAAACCCATAAAAGCGACTGAATCCGTCATTATGAAAATGAGGAATTGGCAAACGAAAAACACAAACACAAAAACTGACTGATTCTGTCACTTCGCTTGCGCAGTGTCAGATTCGTGATTCTGTGGGATAGACCTCTGTGTCAGTTACTCGAGTGCCTTCGTGTGGTTCGTATATTGCGGATTGCATACCCAAATACCGCTTTCCCCTTACCCCGACCCGCATCAAATTTCCTCGCCTACAAGCTGGGTTACGTTCCCTCCTGCTATTATAACCTCCTTGGTTAAATCGGAATCGGATTGCACAAACGAAAATTTGATTCGGTATTCCGTAACTCCGCATCAAACGTGAACGAGCCACATGCACTGGCGTTCCCTTGGTTTTTCGCGCTTGTCTGTGTTTTATCCATCGTAGTCGGCGACGCCGCTTTGACAGTTGACAGCTGTCATTTCAAATTTTGCAGCGGCAGAGTTCAATTTTGTGTTGTGTTGTGTTTTTCTCTTTTTCTATCATGGAATGCATGAAAAAAAACAGGTCCAAGAATTACACGGAGCGTGAAAAAATGAACCTGCTCAAGTTGATCGAGAAGTAAGTTTCTCGTTTATCTTACCGCGGTAAAACAATTAAATTTTCATTGAAATTTTAGATATAAGAATCAGGTTGACAACAAGCGGACGGACGGGACAACCATTCAAAAAAAAAACAGAGGCATGGCAGAGAATTTGCCATGAATTCAACTCCGCGAGCGAATCCGGAAAAAGAAACGTACAGCAGCTCAAGCTGCTGTTCAAAAACTTAAAGAAACATGCCAAAAGCTCGGTGGCTGTCGAGAAAGTAAGTTCTTTAACAAGTACCTACCTACTTTAGGTACTATTTTTGTTGTTACAAGTATGAGCCTACTGCACAGTGCACTTTGTAAAATGCTATACTTATTACTTCTCAGAGACATACATATCTTAAAGATAAAGCAACACCAGGCCATGCATGGGCGGCAGCGGTACCAGCATCGTCGGTGTCGCTGAATACCAGCAGCACCAGCACTGATGAAGGCCAAGAAGAGGAGGACGATTCTCTGGGATATTTGGACCCCATTCAAATAAAAATACTAAAATCACAAGACTCTGCCGACAAGGTATACTCAATTAATTAATACTTACGTTAAGGTGACCAGATTTGTCAGTGAAGAAATCGGAACATGGGAGTTCCGACCACCCCCCCCCCCCCCCGAAATGCGCCGCAGACGATTTTTTTTCCCGAAAGAAGGGGCGTGGTCAACTAAAAAGCTTTTAAAAAACTTTTAAGCTAAAAGCGCATTTAGAGGTGCGCTTTTAGGGGCTATCCATTCATATTTGAGTTTTCAAAAATACATATTACAATTAAACGGCCATATGTAATTGTAATATGTAATTTTGAACACTCAAATATGAATGGATAGCCCCTAAAAGCGCACCTCTGAATGCGCTTTTAGCTTAAAAGCGAGATATGAATACGGCCCTTGGAATTTAGTTTTCCCAGGCAGCTACCTTCCTACCTACCATCTGTTTGTACGTACGATTGTGGAACTAAATATTTATTTAGTTGAGAATAAATCTGATTATGATTCTATTCCTAATTTTATCTATTCCTGTATCGTACTGGCCACTTTTCGACACGCAAATGCGTGTCGTACTGGCGCTTGACTTTTATGACACTGAAAGGCATTTCTACCTCTAGAATTTTCCAATTTCTTCCAAATATTTGCGGCGAAATAGATAAAATAGTATATTACACTCGTTTAATAAGACGTTTCGTCACACTCCTTTCTTTGGGACCCTCCTCACTACGTTCGTCGTGCCCCAAAAACAGTCGGGTGACAAACTTCATCTTATTAAACTCGTATAATAATATACTATTTCCGCGTCTGTTCATTGTTGGTTAGACATGCAAAATACACCAATATTTGGGGATTTTTGTGCCAATCGAAATAAATTCAATCTTGTAAACAAACTACAATCTACATAAATTTCAACCAAATTTACCAAAAATATAGAGCATATGTGAAAAAAATTAAAATGTTCGTTGCTCAAATCGGAAATCGGAGCATTTACGGAATAGTTAGGTACTCAAATCGGAACATTTACGGAACAGAAAATCGAATCGGAAAGTGTCTCCCGAAAACGGTACAGTTCCGATCAAATCGGAACGTCTGGTCACCTTAACTTACGTAAATTAGCCTGCTAAACTTCAGCATCAGTATATGGGTTATATACCTACCTATAAAAATTGATCAAAACCCACACGTGAGTGTCACCGTGCAACCCACAAATAGTGAAACTGACCTTGAAATCATTAATAATGATGTAAAACAAGAGTCACAGACAAGAGTGTCATACAAATTTCACCAAAATCAATTCATGTTTGAAAAATTAAATGCATGTTGGAAACTTACTAGTGATTGCAACCAGTTATACACTCATGTGTGGGACCGAGCTTGTGGGCTGCGCTACTTGCGTTAGACAATAACGAGTACATGAGTCCAACCCATAATGCGCTAAAAAGTTAATATAAATTGAGTCGAAAAATCCTTCGCTGGGGAGCTACAGACCCCTAAAGTGGCCCTCTGAAGCTGGGTCTTCATTTAATGTGGGAGTAAAAAGGACACCAACTTTTTTACATGTATCTTTCATTTCACCATCTTCAGGGGCCCACCTCGAGGAAGCTGTCCCTTTATAAAGCATTTTTCAAGCCATTATTTTGTTTTTCTTTTTACTGAATCTACTGCTGCATACGTTTGACAGGCTAATTTAGGGACAGTTGTATAGGTGTACTCACCTACTAGACATAAAGGCATTCTCTTTATGTAAATTCACTGCTGTATAATAGGAAAATAATTTTGTGTTTTTGTTCAATACTTACAATGAACAATGTTGAAAAGATAAAGCTCAAATCGATTTATTTTTCAGAAAGAATTATACAGAACGGGGGGTGGGAGATTCGTTGCCCAGCTGCCAGAGTCAGGAGCTCAAATTTTGGCTTTGGTTGGGGACCAATTTGAGCCCAAAAAGAACCCATATGACAGCAGCGCTGTGTCTATCACGGTAATTTTTTTTTTTTCTAGGTACTCTCGCCGTAAAATACATCATTCATCATGATATTCCAAAAGTATCGCATTCCGAGTCCAGAGCGACATATTATGGAATGCACTCAAGAACATGGGAAAAATATTAAAAAAATTAATGTCATTTCATTTTTTACGATACAAAGAGTGAGACGACGCTCTTCTGTATTTTCATTATTCAAACGTGATTTTGAGGAACTGTTTGTGATAGACTAATCATCAGTGAAAATTATCAACCATTAGATAGGTATATGCACTTGACTTTTAATTTATTATGCAGAGTGATTCATAAATCTCAAAAACTCATTTTCCTCTAAAAAGGTAGTAATTAAAAATGTTCCAATGAAAACGAGCAAATAAGTCATATCTTGTTCTAAATTGTTAGGGACCGGTGGAAAATTTTACAGGCATTATTGATGATAACTGGATTTTTGTGATTCATCAGTCACCTTTGTATAGTAAACAGAAATTCAATGCAAACCCCCACTAGTTCAGTTTTCATTATTGTTAGTCAGTTTATCACAAAGTTCTTCAAATCACTTTGAATAATAAAAAAAGAGGAGGTTGAGGTTTCACTCCTTGACCCATATCTTTAAAAATAAGCGTCACTGATTTTTGTGAATATTTTTTCATGTTTTTGAGTGGATTCCATGTACATCGCTCTTGACTCAGAATGCGACACTTTTGAGATAGCCTCTGTGTTACTCTGATCGTGAATCGTAATTTTGATTATCTAGTAGAAAAATCTTATATAAACCACGGTTCAGAAAACTATTATAGCTTCGGCGCCTTAGGTACTGTATTCCCCAGCTGCACTTCGGGATTTTAATTTGGCGCGCCTCAGCTATAATAATACTTTCCTTACTTTGGTATATACAGGGTGTTACACTTTTTTGTCAATATTTTAGGAGATGGTAGAGAGCATAAAAAAATAAGTAGACTTTCTCGAAAAAATGTATACCAGAAACGTATTATAACGGAGATAGAAGCTTTCAAAGTTTTAAAAATGGTTTTTGTCTTATAATACTAAATTTAATTACTGGATTTTGACCAAATTTTGTAAACAAAGTAAGTTGATGCATATAGGTACCTACAAGCTGATTACATTGACTCCTGTCAAATGTGTAAAAAATACATTTTTTTTTCCATTAAAAAAAAACAACTTATTTTTCGTTTGTTTCTTCGGCCAAAGTACTTATTTTTCAATGTTCTACCATCTCCTAAAATATTAAAAAAAAAAATGTAACACCCCTGTACAATATAGGTACTGATTTTATTGTCCAGTAATCTAGTCAGACTACGTTTATATCGCAGCTTTGGATGCTTGACTTGAGTCGAGGGGATTGAGATCCGATTTATGTATTTTAGCCGATGAAAACGGAATCGGATCGAAGTGGCTGATGACCAACTTGTAAACAAAGCGTAATTTCCACTGAATCAGGGATATGCTTCCTATTAATTGAAAATAAATTTAAACATAATTTTTGATTAAATCAAACAGCGTGAAGCGGATCGAACGTGCGATGATAAAAATGTGCTTGACTGGAAGCGACTCTGAATTCGATCGAAATTTGCGATGTAAACGTAGTCAATTACTTATTTTTGAATAATTATTATCTTTCTATATTACTTTATACTATAACTTTAATAATAAATAGGTAGATATACCAAGCATACCTTCACCTAACGCCTACACATTTATTTTTTTCTCGATTATTCCTATGTTATATGCATACACATACACTACTCTGTGACATACTTACACATACATAATAATTATTTATCCCTAATTATACCCATACCCTCCTTCTACTCTACCATTTAATAAGGGCGCCGATCGTTTGCTAGAAATTGCGCTCACACCTTTGTACTAAACAGCCTTATTTCTCAACAGTAACTTATCGTTGAGGTCAATTTGAAAAGAGAAGGCAGTGAATGGGTAGAGCCAACCATTCACTTCCGAAAATGACCTCAACGATAAATTTCTATTGGAAGATAGGACTGTTTAACACGAAGACGTGAGCGCATTTTATGGCAATCGACCGGCTCTCTTAATGCCTTCTATACCCAGCCTTTACCTCATACCTCATACTCCTCTTTTCCTGATTGTTTAGGTGACTATGATGACTTTTTGAATGCGGATATCCTTGAAGAGGACATAATGCAGGACGATGGCTATGTGCCGGAATCCGCCTCTTATAACGATGAAGTCATCCCTCGAGCCATCCCATCCACATCCAGAGACTCCCGTTTCTTTTGCATTCCCGCCGCACAAGAATCCCCACCCCCTACCACGATGCACAAAGAAAAACCCGCCCCGCGAAAGATTGTGAAAAAAATTATCAAGTCTAAAACCAGGTCCAAAGTGAAAATGCCTGCTGGCGAAAAAGCGTTAAAAAAAGAATATTTCGCCACGAAGCTGAGATTGGCAAGATTTCAGCTTCGTTCGGCAAAAATACAGCATGTCATTGACATGAAAATAAAAAAGGAACAGTTGAAACAACTTTTGCAAAATAATAATAATTAGGTTAAGAACTATTTTCTGTAAAGGAGTTATCTCTGATATCACTGAAAAGATAGACTAGTAAAAATAATCACTTTTCGTACCTCTATTTTGGAATTAGAAAATTGAAATTTGGCATTTGACTTTTCCTATGGGCAATAATGCTATGTATTTTTAACATTTTTCAAATTTTTTTAAAACTTATGAATTTTTATTTGAAAAATTTGGATATGTAATAGGACCGCGTCCATACATTTCTCTTTCTCTTCAAGGAAGTCATATGCCGAATTTGAATTTTCTGCTTTCAAAATAAACGTACCAAAAGTGATTTCCGAGGTGATTTCTATACTAATCCACTTTTCAGTGGCATCAGAAACGCACCTATAGCATTTAATTTTTTCTTATGAATATAAGTTTTAAGTTACAACTTATCCCAGAAATAATGGAGCTAAGTATTTTAACCTGAAACTCCTAATTTAATTCAGTGAAAGCCTGGTGTAGTTTATAAACACCCGGTATAACGAAAAAGTTGATTTAAAAAAAAACTTCACTATTGTCACCTCTATTGTTGTTGATATCGTCATCCAAGAACGGTGGTTAAAATACTTTCTATTATTTTTGGGACAGCCCTTGTATCCTCTTGAAAAATCATCATTATCCAAGAACTCTGGTGGTTAAAATACTTTCTATTATTTCTGGGACACCCCTTGTATCCGCCCGAAAAGTCGTTGTTGTCCTCGTTGTTGCCTTATTACACAATTATACATGTAGGACATGCACCTACCTTACAGCCAGTTCCACCAAAGTTTTTTGAGCGGATTAACTTTATCACGCTCATAGTTGCTATGCAACAGCCAACAGCGTGGCCAGTTGCTTACTTACAATGAGCGTGATAAAGTTAATTCGCTGAAAAAACTTTGGTGGAACTGGCTGTTGGCTACCTACTGAATAAATTCATTTTGGCAAAAATATGTCTACTTCTTTGTCCTCGACTTTTTCTTATTTGAAAGTGTGATCAGTATTTTTTAGGTAGAGGTAAGTATACCTACGATTGGGATCAATACATCTCGCATAGGATATTTTTTGTTTAAATTCCATGTTTGCCGTCCCAGTCCAATTCGCAGTCCAAGCTTGGATTGAAAATGTCATGTAGCATGTAGGTACAACATAGGTAAGTAAAATAATTATAGCATCGTTAGATATTGAACTATCGATATAGTTAAACATTCAATAATGTGGTAGCATTATGTTCGTGTGGCATTTGAAAAGACAATCCGTCGGCTACCTCTACCTTCTAAACGTAACGGTTCGAAATTTTTCAGTTGAACTGTACTTGAATAGCTTTAATAAAGCCAGTTTTATATCTATTTTCTGTTGTTTTCAAGGTTTGATTTGAAATTAGAAGGGTGGAGAACAATGAGCTGTGTAAGCTTTCTGTGGTAAGCATGTAGACCTATTCTACCTATGGCATAGACTCAAGAAGACAAGAAGTGGTTCACCGCAACTTGCCAATCTTTAAAGGCTGGCTAGTTGCGTTGTTGGTGGGCCGGTGGGTGGGAACACGAAGTTCCATTGAGCATGAGCATTGTGTTCCATGTGACCACAAAAAATGAAAACAAAACCACCATGTTGTAGTTGTCTCGGCCCCGTTCATTGAACACTGCATTCGTGTGCACTGAGGGTATGCAACCCAAAATATCCCTGTGTCGTCCAAGTCCTCACCCCTCACCCCCTGTTCGGTGTGCCTGGCACTTGGCTGTCAGGCGCAAGCGTAAACGAGCTCCAGCACTTTCTTCGGCCGTCTTCGGCATTCTTCGGCTTTCTTTCCGCTCGTGCCTTTGCCGCTTCGTTCGAAGCGGCGTTGATCTCCGTACGTCGAGCGGGAAGCCACGCCGTCTTTTTTTTGGTCATCGTTCTCGCGGCCATCTTGTCGTGCCATCGGCGTACATTCGTACTCGACCAGAAGCCCATCCAAGGCCCATCGCGTCCGATAGTGACTCCTGGAGGAGCTCTGCAGCATCTCCAAGTCCAGAAAGCGGCAGTTTTCACCGCTTTCACCGGGGAGCGGCTTGGATCAGCCAGCCGCACACAAAGCTCCAGTTTCGGACGGGATCGAGTCGTTCGTCCGCCATTTTGGTGACGAACACGGGCACTCGTGCATTTCACCAGGAAATCCACCACCAGAACGGCCATCCACCACGACGCCGCCTTCGGACTCCGCCAGGACGACGCCGCCACCGAATAAGATCCCGACGCCACTCGGCGCCAGCGAATCTGCCCCCGATCAGAACCACTCGGATTTTTCATTTCATTTAATTCACATTTTTTTTTTTTATTGTTTTGTAATTCTGTCTGTTTGTGTTTTTTTCTTTGTTTTGCATTAAAGTTTTTGATTGTTGTTGTGAATTTTATTTCTGACTGTCGCTTGCTGCTTTCCTAATCCAAGAGTTATTGTTTTAATGCAGCCTTCATCGGAAGGCTGCCGTCTTTATGTGTACCGCGCTAACATATAAATTGGTCCTTCGTAGCCGGATACAGGCTAAGCATGGTACAGTCAGGAATTTAATTCACCTCACTATTGAAACTTTAAAGTCACGGGTCAAACCCACGTGACACTTGTGCGTTGGTCCAGCGTGTTGATCAATTCGTTTTTCGCCCGTCTCATTCGCACTTTTTCACCTGGGTTGGGTTCGCCATTCAGGTACGCCAACCTAAGGGTCAGTTGCTTTGTTTTCATTTTTCTTTGTGTCGTACACAATGGACGCAACTTTATCGTCCATCGCGATAGCTATTGCGCGCCTTGAGCCCCTTCTGGAACAAGGCGTCACAGCTACCACCGAGCCAAGCCTCCAACCGGCATTTTTAGCCACGTTTGACATTGCGGCGGAAATTTACAACGGTTTCAAGAGCACGGTCAACACTGCCCCTCTCCCCAGTGCCTCCGAGGAGCAGAAGGCTACATTTCTTGAACGTACACTCCGGGCAGACAGCTTGTATGGCAAACTTGCTGCGGTAAAAGCCTCGTTTGCGAATTCAGAGCCGACTTCCTCGCTCTCTCGCCAAGCCTCGCAAACTTGGTTCGAGACAGGCCGGAGCAATGTCCGATTGCCAAAAATCGCGTTGCCGTTGTTCGACGGAAAGTTAAAATCATGGCCACCATACTATGATCTATTCACGGCGTTAATACACAGAAACCAGTCTCTCTCAGATATTGAACGGTTTCAGTATCTGATCTCGTCTTTATCTGGTGAACCTCTCTCAATGGTTAAACACCTGCCATTGACGGGAGATAATTACATAATTGCGTTCGACTCGTTGGTTGAGAGATACCAGAACGACCGCGTGCTAGTCACTTTTTACTGGCAGTCGATGATGAACGCCTCCTCCGTCACATCTGACTCCGCGCAAGCGCTTCGCCATCTTGTGAACACGTTCAACGAAAATTTAGTGGCGCTCGAGCAGTATCCGCATATCGACCTGTGGGATTTCACCCTGTCGAGCATGCTGCTCCAGAAACTCGATGAGTCGACGCGAAAACGTTTCGAGGTGCAGTCAGCTGGCACCCCCTTCCCCAAATACGAAGACGTCAAGTCTTTCGTGCTCGACCAATGCAAGGCTTTCGAGGCAACTGCCTTAAATTCTAAAACGCAATCGAACTCCCGCTCCACACGGGCAAACACCGTTACCGTGAAGCCCGAGGTCAGCCGCAAGTCGTGGGCCTCACATACGTTGGTGTCTCAGACTTCATCTGCCCCAGCGACGTCGCATGAGTCAGCATGTTCTCATTGTGGGGCGAGAAGTCATAGAGTCACCGCGTGCAAGACTTTTCTGTCAATGTCCCCAAATGACAGATATTTGGCGGTCAAACAGAAAAGGCTCTGTCTCAACTGCTTGAGCACCAATCACGGCGCTCCAAAATGTCCATCGTCGTATTCGTGTCGGCAGTGCCACGCAAGGCATCACACCTTGCTGCACTTCCCCAAGCCACATAGAACTGCAGGTCATGAGTCACCCAGTTCTTTATCGAATCCAGTTGAATTACCGCAAATCGTTTCCCCTGGTCTTCCAGAAAATGTCGCGAATTCGGTGACGAATCTCGCCTCAAGCCTCAAGGCAGCTCATGTTTTGTTGGCCACGGCAATCGTTCACGTTCGTGACCGGTGGGGAGGCTACCAAAGCCTCCGTGCGCTCATAGACCCTGCCAGTCAGGCATCGTTTATTTTGGACTCCTGCGTGCGCAAATTGGGTCTATCCCCATCAAATCACAATGTGCCCGTTTTTGGCTTGGGTCTCACCCCCGCCAATTCGACGTGTGGCACAGTCACTTGCCAGGTCAAGGCTGATGATGAGTCTCTCCCAATCCCTGAATTGGAGTTAATTGTCCTGCGCAGGATTTGTGGTAACCTGCCAGACACCGCTTTGAACCCGGATCAATTCCACTTGAACTTGTCGAATCTGGCGGATCCCACATGGTTCAAGCCAGGCCCCATTCAAGTGTTGTTGGGCGCCGACGTTTATCCGTCAGTCGTGAAAGAGGGAATCGTCTCGTCAGGTCCGTCACAGCCTGTTGCCATAAACACCATTTTTGGCTGGGCTCTTCTCGGTCCCTTTCAAACCCCGTCAAAACCTCTGCATTCCTTTTTGGTTTGCACTCCAACTGGAATCGACGAGTCTCTGCACAAATTTTGGGAAGTAGAGGAAATCTCGTCACCATCGTCCAAAACACGTTTGTCCCCAGATGATGAACGTGCAGAAATTTGTTTCCGGGACTCTGTCTACCGTTGTCCGTCAGGTCGTTTTGGGGTTTCGCTTCCCTTCAAAAGGGAGTCCCCCACCTTTGAACATTGCAGGTCTATGGCTGACCGCCGTTGGTTAGCTATCGAACGTCGCCTGGTCCGTCAGGACACACTCCGTGATCTGTACATAGCATTCATGCGCGACTACCTCGACCTAGGTCACATGACCTTGCTGGACGCAGAACCTCCAGATTCTGAGGCGTATTACATCCCTCATCATCCGATCGTCAAGATCGAAGACGACAAGCCGAAAATTCGCGTCGTTTTTGATGCTTCGGCGCAAGCGCCGAATCATTTATCTCTCAACGAGACGCTTCTCGTCGGTCCTAAGTTACAACAGGACATAGCAGCTTTGCTACTGCAGTTTCGGTGTGAGCCGATCGTTTTTACTTGTGACATCCGTCAGATGTATCGGCAGATACTTATCTCGCCCGAACATCGCAAGTATCAACTCATTGGCTTTCGTTTCTCCCCTGATCGACCCATTGAAACGTACCAATTGAACACCATTACATATGGTGTTTCTTCGGCACCGTTTCTAGCGGTTCGCACGTTGCTTCACTTGGCAGAACAAAGCGCCTCGAAGTTTCCATTGGCTTCGCAGGCAATTCGCCGTAATTTGTATGTAGACGATCTACTTTGCGGTGCGAACTCCGTGGAATCAGCACGGGAATTACAAACGCAGCTAATCAACCTGCTCCAATCGGGTTGCTTTGAATTGCGCAAGTGGGCAAGCAATCACCCTGATGTGCTGCAAGACATACCACTTGATCACGTTCGAACTCAGCCGTCCACTTTCAGTGACGTTGCTGACAATACTGTAAAAATTCTTGGCCTCCAGTGGCAAGCGGCAACAGACACCTTTTCATTCACGGTTCATCCAAATGAACTACCGTGCACAAAACGGTCCATCTTGTCGGAGGTGGCTCGGATTTACGATCCGCTCGGCTTTCTGTGCCCTGTTGCATTTTTCGCCAAACATTTAGTCCAACGGTTATGGAAACTTGGCCTTGATTGGGACGACACCCCTCCAGACATCGTATGTCAGCAGTGGTTGCGTTTTCAATCCGAGCTATCGCAACTTTCGCGGTTGCAAATTCCACGGCATACTTTTCCGTCGCCTGCAGACAGGTGCCAGTTGCACGCCTTTTGCGACGCATCTGAATCTGGGTACGCGAGCGTGTTGTACGTTCGTTACCTTCGAAATGGTGTTCCCACCATTCGTCTCCTAACCGCCAAATCAAAGGTGGCTCCAGTCAAATTGCTGACCGTACCCCGTCTCGAATTGTGTGCAGCGGTCCTACTTTCCAATCTCGTTGCCTTCACCGTTGCAGCGCTCGCAGGAACCGTACAGTTCGATGCCATATTTGCGTGGACCGATTCTACGGTTGTTCTCAGCTGGCTGCGTTCCTCTTCGCACCGCTGGAAAACATTTGTTGCTCACCGTGTTGAGCATATTCAACAGCGTGTCCCGCCTCAGTGTTGGAGACATGTCTCAACATCGGACAATCCCGCCGACCCAGCTTCGCGCGGATTGTTTCCCGAAGACATGCTTTCGTGCTCCCTCTGGTGGTCTGGCCCACCTTTTCTGTCATCAGCGGATGACACATGGCCGGATGACAAATTCTCCGTGTCCTCCCCAGACATTGCGTCTGAAGAGCGAAAGCTCGCTTTGGTCGTGCGTGTGCCGCAGCCGCCGCCGATTGACATCGACGACCTCTTTTTGCGCATATCCTCCTTACGGAAGATTCAGGGCGCTGTCGCCTATTTCTATCGGTTCTGCAAATGCAAGTCCGATGAGAAGTTCACAGGACCTCTCTCGGATACAGAACTCCATTTTGCCTTGTTGTACATTGTCAAACATGTACAGCAGAAGGTATTTGCCGTCGAAATCGCGTCGTTACGCAACGGCAAACCCTGTTCAAGACCCTTTCGAAAACTTTCACCCTTTCTCGATCGTGACGATGTTCTCCGCGTCGGCGGACGTTTGAAGCATTGTCATGAGTTGCCATTTGCAACCAGACACCCTGCTCTTCTTCCATCTCGTCACGTCTTGACAGGACTCGTCATTCGACAAGTTCATTCCCGACATTGCCACCCGGGACTCAACAATACCTGCTATCTCCTGCAGCAAAATTTTTGGATATTGTCCACGCGACGCGCGGTACGGCACTATCTTGCATCGTGTTACCGGTGCTTCCGGACTAAGCCGCAAACTTTTTCTCCCACCATGGGCGACCTCCCCTCGGCGCGAATTTCTCAGCTAAAACCTTTTAGCTGCGTCGGGCTCGACTATGGTGGCCCTTTTCCAATCCTCATGTCACGCGCTCGCGGTGTCAGAACTACGAAGGCGTACATCTGTCTTTTCGTGTGCTTCGCCACCAAGGCATTGCACGTCGAGGTTGCCTCCGATCTCTCAACAGATGCTTTCCTCGCTGCCTTGCGCAGATTCATTGCCCGGCGCGGTCGCTGCTCTACCATCTATAGCGACAATGGCACAAACTTTGTCGGAGCTCATAGGCAATTGACGATGTCAATGCAACTCGCCGCGGAATCCGAAGCCATCACTTGGCGCTTCATTCCTCCCTCCAGTCCCCACTTTGGCGGGCTGTGGGAAAGCGGCATAAAAGCTGTCAAAACTCATCTATCTCGCGTGATAGGTGATCAAATACTCACCTTTGAAGAGCTGACCACGTTGGTCACCCAAGTTGAAGCGTTGCTCAACTCACGGCCACTTTCGGAGCTGGGCTCGGATCCAAATGATCTGTGCCCATTGACGCCTGGTCATTTTTTGACGCTCGAGCCGTTAACGGCCCCACCTGACCCAGATTTGTCCCACCTCAAGATCAGCAGGTTGTCGCGATGGCAGTTGGTCCAATCCATGCAACAGCGTTTCTGGGCGCGTTGGCGCGACGAATATCTACACACGCTGTACCAACGCGGCAAGTGGCACAAGTCACGTCACCTTGAATCCGCAGATGTGGGGTCTTTAGTCCTCATCAAGGACGAAAACGCTCCCCCTCTGAAGTGGAGGTTAGGCAGAATTTCAAAACTCTTCCCCGGCAAAGATGGCATTTGTCGTGTCGCAGATGTCCGTACTCAACGCGACGTTCTGCGACGCCCAATGGTCAAACTTTGTCCCCTCCCTTCAGGACAGTGAGCATTCTGTGTTTTCACTTCCGTCATTGTTTTCACTATGCTCTTTCTTTTTGTATCATGTTTGATTTCATTAATTTTTGAACTTTGAAAATACCCCGAGTGGTATTTTGGTGGGGAGTATGTCTCGGCCCCGTTCATTGAACACTGCATTCGTGTGCACTGAGGGTATGCAACCCAAAATATCCCTGTGTCGTCCAAGTCCTCACCCCTCACCCCCTGTTCGGTGTGCCTGGCACTTGGCTGTCAGGCGCAAGCGTAAACGAGCTCCAGCACTTTCTTCGGCCGTCTTCGGCATTCTTCGGCTTTCTTTCCGCTCGTGCCTTTGCCGCTTCGTTCGAAGCGGCGTTGATCTCCGTACGTCGAGCGGGAAGCCACGCCGTCTTTTTTTTGGTCATCGTTCTCGCGGCCATCTTGTCGTGCCATCGGCGTACATTCGTACTCGACCAGAAGCCCATCCAAGGCCCATCGCGTCCGATAGTGACTCCTGGAGGAGCTCTGCAGCATCTCCAAGTCCAGAAAGCGGCAGTTTTCACCGCTTTCACCGGGGAGCGGCTTGGATCAGCCAGCCGCACACAAAGCTCCAGTTTCGGACGGGATCGAGTCGTTCGTCCGCCATTTTGGTGACGAACACGGGCACTCGTGCATTTCACCAGGAAATCCACCACCAGAACGGCCATCCACCACGACGCCGCCTTCGGACTCCGCCAGGACGACGCCGCCACCGAATAAGATCCCGACGCCACTCGGCGCCAGCGAATCTGCCCCCGATCAGAACCACTCGGATTTTTCATTTCATTTAATTCACATTGTTTTTTTTTTATTGTTTTGTAATTCTGTCTGTTTGTGTTTTTTTCTTTGTTTTGCATTAAAGTTTTTGATTGTTGTTGTGAATTTTATTTCTGACTGTCGCTTGCTGCTTTCCTAATCCAAGAGTTATTGTTTTAATGCAGCCTTCATCGGAAGGCTGCCGTCTTTATGTGTACCGCGCTAACAGTAGTTAACTGAAATATTTTGCTTGAGGGCCAATGAGCCAGCCACACAAGAGAAATACATTTGCTTTATTGATGGCACACTACAAGAATTTTAGAACAAGCAGGTAATAACTCGCTGAATATCAATTTATCTGGCGAATGTGGTTCTAACCAGGGCTGCTCGAACCGCTGTGTTGTTGTTATTGTTCAATCTGGCCTGTCCAGGTACACGTGCTTGTATTTCAGGGCCTTCAATTTCGGGCGGGAGCATAACGTCGGGATCGACCTCCGGCTCTGCATCGCCAAGGTCCAAAGCAATGTTGTGTAGGACACAACAAGCCACTATCACCGCCAGTGATGTTTCCAGCTTTAGTCGGAGGCCAACTGACAAACACGGGAATCGTCTTTTTGCAACCCCATTACACCTTTCAACTCCATTTCGTGTGGAAATGTGAGCTGCATTGTAAGCTGCCTCACTAGCGTTTCGTGGGTGCAGAAACGGTGTTAGTAGGTAACTCTTACATGGATATCCGCTGTCTCCCAGGAGGTAGTGATTGCCATAGCGGCCGTTAATAAAATCTGCATTGAGTGCCGAATCGTTAAAAATAGTGCTGTCGTGCACCGAGCCTGGCCACCGAGCAACTACGTCCCGAATCCGCAATTCCGAATCGCACACTAGTTGGACGTTTATCGAAAAATATCCTTTTCTGTTTCGGAAGAGTTCAGCATCAGGCCCTCCAGGCGACTGTATTCTGACGTGAGTGCAGTCAATGAGGCCAATTACGTTTGGGAACCCATGCATATTGTAAATTCCCAGTTTCACCTGGTCGCACTGCTCTTGTGTTGTCGGCATCTTTATATAGCGTGTGCCGAGACGTGCAATGTGCGGCGTTACGCGAGCGACAATACGGCACATTGTCGACGCATGAACGTTTAAGGTGTCGCCGATAAGTTTTTGAAAAGCGCCCGTCGCGTAGAACCTTAAAGTCACAAGGAGCTGATCTCTTCCACAAATCGCTTTGTTACGGTTTGTTTGCGGCTCCAAGTGGTGGCCAAATATGTTCAGCAAAGCCATCACCGAATTCTTGCTGAACCTGAACCGCAATTTAAATTCGCGCTCATCGTATATTTCGAAGAAGTTCTGTCTGTCCCTCAAGACACGCATTCGGGGAATTTCTTCGACATCTTCGCCCGCGCTCAAGGATGATAATGAAGACAATGACATATTCTGCAAATTAATTCAATGTATTTATGTTTAAAAATTTAACTATGAATATATATTGCCTATTAGTCTGCTTACTAGCTTTAATTTTTTACAAAATAAAACGTAAAATTATCGGATTTCGAACGATCTGTCAAATTTATTATTTTAATACCAGGGTCAAGGTGGTATTAAATTTAGTACCGGATCAAATGGGTTTAGTTCGGTATCAAATGCTTTGTGCAATCCAAAATGGGCGTAATCAGCGTTTGGTGCGGTATCAGAATAGTCCAGTACTAAATTTTGATCCCCTGTCAGATTTTTTTGTTTCTGCAATCCATTTTGTTGTTTAGTCCGGTATTAAACGATTTGATACCGAACTAAATATTTGATACCACGTTTCTGCAATCGGGCATAAAAGGGGAATCTACTGGAGGGGGTGCATTTTATCGTGAACACCCTGTACTATTGATCAGCGTTTACACCACATCGATATCTTTCTTCCCTGAGGAGTTATCCCGGGTACGGACGGACGGACAAAGTGAAGCTAAAGGTGCGTTCAGTCAGCTTATTTAGCCGCAATTTTAGTTTTAGCCGTAAGCGCTGCATCGCTTATTGGCTGTTCTGAGGAGGCTGGTTCATAAGAGCCAATGGGCGTCGCTGCGCTTGCGACTAAAATTAAAACTTGCGGCTAAATAAGCTGACTGAACGCACCTTAAAAGCGCCTTTTTCCTATTTTTGGGGAAAGTGCGCTAAAAATAAAAATCAACACTCCATATTCAACTCAACTTATATTCCCAAACAACTAAAAACTAATCATGAAGTTCCAGTTATTCAAAACCACTGTATCTCAGTTTTCACAATGTGGTCAATAGATGAAACTTGTTGTTCTTATCGACAGGCCCATCCTCACTATCAGAATCAATACCGACATCGGCCAGCTCCTCCGCCACGCCTTCTTGCGTCTTCTTCCTCCGCCTCCTCTTCTTCGGCACCCTCCTGTCCGCCATGCCACAACTTTCGGCGTACTTCTTCATCTCCACCACCATCAGCTCCAACCCGTTCAGAACCCGCGGACAACTGCCCAACAAGACCTTCATGTACGCATCCATGTCTGTCCGCTTGTTCAAATTCGCCGTCATGCTGTACAAAAATGTCCCGTCGTAAAACTGCGACACTTCCAGCTGGCGGAAGGGAAACTTCAAGAGGCTGTTCAGCTGCTTGATGTGATGAAGGCAGCTCTGGAAGACGGCGAACTCGTGGACGATCGTTCTGTCAAAGAGCCTCGCATTGTTCCTCATTTTGTATTCCATTTGGAAGTGGTGTATCAGTTTCTTCATTGCCGCGACGCTGTCGTCCAAATCGATGCAGTCCAACGCTTCTGTTGCGGTGCTTCGGGGAGTGTAGGGTGCTGTGAAGGTGTGGCGGTCGTATCGGTTGAAGAACGGTCTGGATGATCTGTAGAAGCCGAGTTTTTTATCGACGTAGTTGAGGACGATTGCGCAAAGCAGGAGCGAATAAATCGAAGACAAATTGGTTTTGGGAGCGTGTTTGATCCAGTACTTGATGGTGATTATGTATAGTTGCCAAGACTGAGGAAAGCTTTCTAGAGAGGAATCGTCAATGTCCAAGATGTTGAGCAAAACTGTTCTGCTCGTTTCAACTGGTAAATTTTCAAGGTCTTTGAGTGACGGTAAGTCTTTTTCGTAAGGCGGCAAGGCAGTTTTTTTGATACCGCATTTTCCTTGTCGGCCTACGACATGAAGCGTGCTTTTACCACCAGTCAGTATTTTGTGGCAAGCTGATATTATGTTCAAGCTTAAATTATGGGAATGGTTCTGAGTAAAATCTTCAACTTGCGGCATGCAATAGTAAGTATTTGTTGTGATCATATCGATAAAGCAGCCGGGATACAAGCAATTCCTGAAGTTGTCCCTGAAGAACTTTGGTAGATCTAAGGAATCTAAGGGGTTACCCGATTTTGCTTCCACTTTTTCAATGGTTTCAGTTTCATCTCCTTCAATTTCGACGTCTTCTGAACCGGTATCTTCTTCCATTGCTTCAGCTGCTTCAACTTCAGGCATGGCTTCGATGTCTTCGATTGATGGAAAATGTAGGTCTGCAGTTTCAACCTTGACATTGAGATGCTTCAGCATTTCACTTTCGGTGAAATGGTATCCTTTGATGGCCAGTTCGATTTTTCTTGCAACGGCCCTGCGTTTGGCGAGCTTGAACCTGCCGACCACTTTCATGATAGCTGACTCGGGCGTTTCGTTTTTCAACCACATTATCAAAGTTTTAATGCGACGCTGTTGTTCGTTACCACCGCCGCCTTTTTGCAGCTTCAGGTGCCTGTAAAAGGCCGCAAACACGCTCTTTTGCACGTAGTCGTTCCCCAACAGGACGGCCAGGACCGGCAAATTGATTTTATTCATTCCCCCGAATGACGCCAAGAACTTTTCGACGTGGTAAATTTGGCACGGGATGTAACTCTTGCCGTTCGTCCTTCTCACGTGCAGGTCCACGGTGGAGAACGGGATGTACTGCACGTCGAATATGTAGAAATCGGAATCGTAGCTCAGGACGGGGCAGTTTAGGCTCCGCGCCAGGCAGGCGGTTTCACTGTCGCCTTCGAAATCGCACCGGACGCATTTGATGCCGTTCTTGAGGGCCAGCTCGATGAACAGGTCTCTGACTAGAAGCGGGAAGACTGACACGGCGCCTTCGGTGACGCCGGTGAGGTTGTTGGCGCTTTGGATGCGGTCTCTCATGCGGCTGTAGATGGTTCTCATTTTTCGTTTTTCGTAGCCGCCGTCGAAAACTATGATGGGGGTGACGTTGCACGCTTTCAACATTTCGAAAAAGTCTTCAACTACGTCCCGGTATTTGTCGTAATCGCCTCCGAAGCAGTCGTTTCGTTTGCAGTGCCATTTGTACAGCTGGCACGCTATGCACAGGCCATCAAGTACAAGATTCGTGTCTGACAGCTGGTGATCTTGTAAATAGCGATCGGATCTGTTGGCTATGAACGTTGTTAAACCAGGTATGCCCATTTTTCTTGATTTTTTGTTAAAAATTGTCAACAACTGGAGTAACTGAGCAATATTTGGGGTTAAGGCATTGCTGTTGCTGTCACTTTTGACATTTATTACCGTCAACTGTCACCTTGACATCGCCGTCGTTTTGATCTTGACAAGTTTGTCGTGGCTAACAACACGTCTCTGCTTGAATCTTCAGCTTTTTCAGCTCAATTTCGATAATCAAAAATCAAATTGCGTTTTTACAAGACACAAAAAACGCTGCTGAACGATCCAGAGAACTTCTATCACCATTTACACGTAAAAAATGCACAGCGGGTTGCGGTCGTTCCCGGCGTGTCTTTAGCCACATCTATTTTGATCGGTGTTATCACCTGTGTGATAGCAGGCCCGTAAAAATGTTCACTTTCCAAATTTGCCGTGATTGAAACCGAAATTCTCGTCAGTAAACGATGTAAAAGCAAACCCAGTGAGCGTCGCCGAAATGCTTAGTCTGGAAGGCCAAGTTTCGCTGCACAACTTCGCGGGGAGTTTCGCAACGCTGTTTTCCATTTGCGTCGTGAATTTGTACCTGAACCTCACCTGGAGCCTCCCCGCACAAGGCCTGTTCCTGTCGCTGTTCTATGCAGGCTTGTATTCCCTGCTGAAATTCACTTACAATGAGTATTGTTTCAAGGTGGGTCAAATGTTCCGGAAAAAGTGCTTTTCGTTCAATTGGCTTTCCGTTGCAGATTGCCATCCGAGCTGCGTTCTTGGGTTCGATATTCGCTTTGGGACTGTACGTGAAGCTAGTCGCACCCTCGAACTACAAGGTTTTCGGAGGGTACATGTGTGTTATGGCCATGTTCCACTACAGCGAGTTCCTGGCCATAGCTATTGTACAGCCAAAACAAGTCACCACTGATTCTTTTGTGATAAACCATAGTCCTCAGTATACCATAGCGGCTGTCACGTCGTGGCTCGAGTTTTTCTTGGAAGCGTACTTCATTCCTGGTAATAAGAATTTGCTTGGTACA
Organism: Anaspis maculata; assembly: GCA_949128115.1. Classification (NCBI taxonomy): domain Eukaryota; kingdom Metazoa; phylum Arthropoda; class Insecta; order Coleoptera; family Scraptiidae; genus Anaspis; species Anaspis maculata. The sequence continues at coordinate 15,178,385 of OX421964.1, forward strand.
AATAACACTACAGGTGGCAACAAATTTAGAGTAAAGAAAGTCTAGGAGAAAATTAGGTCAATGTAATTTACCTAGTGTTCTTCCCTGCATTCAGTGGGAATAACTATAAAGCAGTAGGTAGTGTATGGTTTCCTGACTGCACTGAAGTTAGGGAACTAAATACTTATCACTGAATAAAATCATTATCAATCAGTCTATAAATTGACTTCAGACTAAAACTGGAAAGTTCTGGAGTGGTCAACAAATTATTTTACTGGTTTTCAAAACTGGATAGCTTTGGATTCTTTGGGGCGATTTTCGATCCATTTGTACTGGTCGATAGCCCGATGCACTGGTTATCTAGCCCCGATTTTGTGAAATATAAGAAAAGCCAAATAAAATTTCTACAGGGTGTGAAATAAAACGGTGCCTAAGTGCTGAAGATTTAGCCATTCCTATTTAGCCAAGAATTTTTTTTGTAGATAGGAACACCAAAAATATGAAGAATGACGTCTTACTTTGAAACGATTTTCAATTTTCCCCTCAAGTATTTGATTCTTGAAGTTTCTTGTTTGGTTAAATTGCACATCTTGAAAGTTTATCTTGGCTTTTGAATAATCATTGACCATTTTGTTGACGCCAATTTGACAATATTGGTAGTTTTACTTGACTGTTCCACACAACATACTTCTGACCAATCAATGCGCGTGAAACCTTGTGAGTTGAACCAATGAAATCAATTTTATAGCGATAAAACACGACCTTCTTTTTGCGATTTCTTTTTGGATTTGGGTTTGAAACGTTTTTATATTTCAATAAATTTTACATTTTGTGGAATTTTGTCACGAATAAGGCAAGGGCCGCCCTTAGCCCTATCCGTGATTCAGGGGTTTGCTCTTTATTGTTGCTGATTTAACCACGGATTTAACGCACAGCTGAAATCGGGGGAGGTATAGACAATACAAATAGAAAAGACCATAATGTCACGGATTTTTACGGTTGCGTAAGAACAAGGCGAGTCCATCATTCAAAAAAAGGTTGGCTGATTTTTGATGCCCCAATATTCGTGACGACGGTGGTGATAACATATGGTCTTCTCTATTTGTATTGTCTATACATGCATAGACAAAAGGAATGTCAAAACGCTGTGCTTACTTAGATCGGCAACTTGGCTTCAGAATTTAAGCCGTGTTCAGCGCTCCCAGCGCAATGGAGGGGCACTAATCAGAGAAGTGCCTACTAGATTTTCCGTTTGAAATCGAAGACTTCCAATTATTGTTGATATGAGCATTTTGCTCTTGCTCCTTGCTCCTTGCTCCGTTTGTGCGAGAAGTTGCTAAGGAAACTCCCCTAGCAACTCCTTGCACAAACGAAGCAGAGCAAAAATGCTTCTACAACACTTTTTCCCCGTTTTGTGGACGGTTGAGTAGACCAGATATTAGTAAAAACGAACATTTATTAAGAAAATGTATACAAATAAAATTATTCTGTAACGGACGCAACAATGAGGTTCACTAAATTGTCCAGGCGAAGACAAACACTTTTGAGATGAACTCCAATTTTCACAAGCAGGGTCGAAGAGGCGCAGGTAATGGGAACTGGAAGCAGTTTTGGGAGTTTGGAATCAGAAAAAGTCAGAAAGTCAACAGTCAGGAAGTGTTCCATGCGTTTATTGCAACAAGCTGTTCTCGAATGAATCCTCTCTTCACATCTCTACAAAGCTGCTGCGTTTCTTGCGTATTGCGTACTCCTTAACGTGCGTCACCACTATTTCACAATTCAGCAAACAGCACGAAGGCACGTCCCGGCTAGTGGGTCGGCGCCAGAACTACTATTAACATGCTACGCTATGATTTGATATTATGAATCTTAATATTATGATTAGTTTAGTAGGACCACGGAGATCCATAACAGTTCCATAACAGCAGCAAAGTCATCTTCTGAAGTTCCGAAGGTTCCTACTGCTGTTGACTTGAGGGCTTGATGGGGGATATGCGCACCTAGGCGAGGGGTCCCCGGGGAATTCAGAACTTGTTGAATAAAACGTTGCACAAAAACTACTTTGAATACTGCCACACCATCCAATATCCAACACTAATCCACAGAATAACTTGCATGTACACTACACTTGCTATAGTAACTAATATGTTTGTTCAAAAGAAGAACGCTGGAAAATGGGGCAAACGAAAAATGTGTTCATAATTCGTTGCTTTGGCAATCTCACAGTCACTGCGAAACCCTGCCCTACCGCGCTGCAAATTCCGATTTTGGAGGGCCGGATCGGGGGTCTCGGGACTTGAGGTATGAATCGGTCGAGCCGAGAAAGATCACCAATCAGGGGTGGGAAGAGTGACGCTGGCGCCACTTGGGAGGCAGGAGTCGCGGCTCAACCCCAGACGCCAACCTCTCGAAAACGTTGCCACGGCAGTTTTACGGGAAGTGCGTAGACCCTGGGTCTTGGTGCCATTCTACCAGACATAGCATGCCCTTATTCGGGCTTTGCCCTTTGTTTTCAACGTAAAAGACGAAGGACCTCCACCAAATGTAACGAATAGGGCAAGGGCCGCTCTTAGCCCTATCCGTGATTTAGGGGTTTGCTCTTTATTGTGGTTGATTTACGCACAGCTGAAATCGGGGGAGGTACATGGGTATTCATACATTCTACTACATTACGTTTATTGGATTATGACAAAATATTATACACATGACAATTACCGCAGGACGACACATCGAAACTTGTCGGTATAAAATATGACAATATTCTCCGTAAATACCACTCAAGCCAATAGAGTTTTATAAAAAATTTCGAAGTGTTTCTCAAGCTTCGCTGTCGGGTTTTTATTCACATGATAAAGTGACCATTTCACACTCGATGAATTTCTTGAAAACAAAGTTTTCGAGATAGTTCGAAAATTTTATCGATGAAAATGTTGGCTTTTGTGGTATCACGTACGAAAAAATGTTCCCTGAAAAACACTTTCGTACTCACCCCTAAAGAAAGTTCATTCCCGGACCACGGCAGGCTCCATTTTTACTTGGCCGGCGGCATTAAAAAGGGCAAAATAGGGGAATAAATCAAAAATCCTTTCGTGGAAAGACGCCATTCTTCATAATTTTTTTGGTGTTGGTACCCACAGAAAAATCTGGGCTAAAAAATGAGGCAAGGCTAAACATTCAGCAGTTTTGCACCGTTTTATTTGACACCTTGTAGAAACTTTTTTTGGCTTTTCTTATATCCCGAAATACCAGAGTCCGATAGCTGAATGGTTGGGCTGTCGACCAGTCCAAACAGACTGAAAACCACCCAAATGAATCGCAAGCTGTCCAATTTTGAAAATCAATTGAAATTTCAACATACAGGGTGTCACAATTTTTTTTGAAATTTTTCAAAACACCCTGTATTTCATCACTACAATCGATGCACACTGTTATCCTGATTACAAAAATGCACGACTTTTCTGAAAATTTTTCTAAAAATATTGAAAAATTTAGAATGGCGTCTCAAAAAATATATTTTTTTGAGAATGATGGATTCATTTCAGAATTCAAATATATCCAGAATATTTTGTTTTATTTTTAAATGACATGGAATGACATAAAATGACTAATGAAATATTCTGGAGATATTTAAATTCTGAAATGAATCTATCATTCTCAAAAAATATATTTTTTTAGATGCCATTGTATTTTTGATATTTTTTTTTAGAATTTTTTTCGATGTGTCATTAGTTTTTGTAACCAGGGTAACAATTTGCATCGATTGTAGTGATGAAATACAGGGTGTTTCGGAAAAATGCAAAAAATTGCGATACCTTGTATATGCGGCGAAATGGAGAATTATACTTGACATATTCAGAAACTACGGAAAAAATTGTTTCAGTAAGGTGAAGGCGCTTCTAGCTTCACTTTGTCCGTCCGTCCGTCCGCCCGTACCCGGGATAACTCCTCGGGGAAGAAAGATATCGATGTGGTGTAAACGCTGATCGATAGTACATATGTCCAGGATGTCAAGTTGACTTTTAGTTTTTTTGTTATTCTGCCGCCATCTTTGATCCGCCATTTTGAATTCTCTAAAAGTGACCCGATTGAAATGAAATTTGCAGGCAATGCAAACCACATCAAGATCTATCCAATTTTCGACAATTGATGTCCCGCCGCCATCTTGTATTCTCCATATTGAACATGTTTCGAAGTGATAGAACTAGGAGAATTAAGTCTTAACGAAAAGAGATATCGATTTGGTGCAAACGCAAATCGAATGCGTACGTGACCACCATATAAAGTTGACCAATGACTTTTGTCACTTGGCCGCCATCTTTGATCCGCCAATTTGAATTTCTTTGAAAGTGGTCTGATTCGAGTGAAATTCGCAGGCCATGTGAACTTCAATTAGATACATCCAATTTTCGACAATTGATGCCCCACCGCCATCTTGTATTCTCCATATTGAACATGTTTCAAAGTGACAGAACTAGGAGAATTATGCCTCAACGAAAAGAGATATCGATGTGGTGCAAACCCCAATCGAATGCATACGTGTCCACAATATAAAGTTGACCAATTATTTTTGTCACTTGGCCGCCATCTTTGATCCGCCATTTTGATTTTCACTGAAAGTAGTCCAATTTGGGTGAAATTTGCAGGCGATGTGAACTTCATTAAGATACCTACATCCAATTTTTGACAATTGGTGCCCCGCCGCCATCTTGTATTCTCCATATTGAACATGTTTCAAAGTGATAGAACTAGGAGAATTATGCCTCAACGAAAAGAGATATCGATGTGGTGCAAACGCCAATGAAATGCGTACGTGTCCACCATATAAAGTTGACCAATGATTTTTGTCATTTGGCTGCCATCTTGATCCGCCATTTTGAATTTCTCTGAAAGTTGTCTGATTCGAGTGAAATTCGCAGGCGATGTGAATTTCAATTAGATTCATCTAATTTTCGACAATTGATGCCCCGCCGACATCTTGTATTCTCCATATTGAACATGTTTCAAAGTGATAGAACTAGGAGAATTATGCCTCAACGAAAAGAGATATCGATGTGGTGCAAACGCCAATCGAATGCGTACGTGACCACCATATAAAGTTGACCAATGATTTTTGTCACTTGGACGCCATCTTTGATCCGCCATTTTGAATTTCTCTGAAAGTGGTTCGATTTGAATGAAATTCACAGGCGATGTGAACTTCATCAAAATACATTCGATTTTAGACAAATGATGCTCTGCCGCCATATTGAAATTTCTTATCACTTAACGGTTTTGATGGAGCTTGGGACTCACCTTTGTTTCGTATGATCATTCTTATTCTCCAGCCAAATCCCAACATTCTGCCGTCATCTTGACCGCCATATTCAAATCTTTTATTAGTGGAACGATTTTCATGAAACTTGGAACTCACCCTTGTCTATAGTACGATCATTTAGATTTTTGAGCCAAATTTCATGAATCTGACGTTATTTTGGCCGCAATATTGAAATTTCTGCTCAAATAACGGTAGAACCCTAATTAACATCTTGCGTTTACTAATCCTTCAAAAAGGAAGTGCGCTACTGAGCCTCATGCCCATGAGGCATATTCGCTTGTTTCTTTTTTGAATTATCATAAAGGGAAAGTTTTTTATGGGGGGGGGGGGGGGGGGGTATCCGTCTCGCGTGAACCCTGTACCTACCTAGACTCTTATTTTGTTGACCATTTTACATTGTTACCTAATAAGGTAACAACCACGCTTTCCACTGGTGTTGGTTTGAATTTTTTTATTCACTTTTTGGACGTTCCAGGAATGAAAGAGTTCTACTGGATCTCGAACATCGGCCTGACAATCTGCATCCTGGGCGAGGTCCTGAGGAAAACGGCCATCCTGACCGCGGGCTCCAACTTCAACCACTTGGTCCAGTGCGAAAAGTCCAACGACCACACCCTGGTGACGCACGGCGTCTACGCCTGGTTCCGGCACCCGAGCTACGTCGGGTGGTTCTACTGGTCCGTCGGGACGCAAATAATCCTGCTGAATCCGATCTGCGTGCCGGCGTACGCCGTCGCCAGCTGGCTCTTTTTCAAGGGACGCATCTACATTGAAGAGATCATGCTGTTGAACTTCTTCGGACAGCACTACTGTGATTACCAGCAGAAAGTGGGGACTGGCATTCCTTTTATTGAAGGATACAGAGTTTAAAAAATTATCAATGTTGTGAAAACACCTAATTTTTATTATTTTTTTATATAGTTCTAATACCACTTAATATTATTTATTATTTGGAGAATTAACCTTTTTTTTGTATTGAAACTGACTTATTATATTAAAAACTGACTGAAAACCAAGGGTTTGGTTTTAATGATTCCTGTGATTTTCACTAGGTGGTAACGGCACCTCCACACTTGTTGCATAAATAACAATGATCAAATAAAGCAAAAACACGTGAGTTTATATAAATTTATTGTAAAACATTGTATAATTTCTTAAAAAGTGTCGCTAGTGTTACAGGTTCAACTAAGAGGGTGTTTTCTGACCAGAGTACAATTTAGAAATTCCAATATCAATTCAATAATAATTATCATAAAATTAGCGCTAACATAATTAGAATCCGTAACAAATTTCTATATGCCTCAAAATTAAACTAATATTCTTGTTCTTCGATACGCAATCAACACATTGGCAAGACTTAAAAAATAATTGAATAAATACGACTCGTTACACTTGAGTGACTTCACCGTCCTGCTGTAGGATCCACTGGGCCGCTTTCGCCACGTCCCAGGACGAGCTCTCCAAGGCGTTCGAACAGGCCGCCATGTCCGCGTTGACCATGTTCTGGAGCTTGACCATTTTTATTGCTTTCATGAAGTCCCATTCCGAATGGTCCAGGGCTTCCAGGCACTTTTCAGTTGTCACCTGCAAAATAATTTGTTCTCGTTATCAACAATCAGACCAGAATAGAGTCCTTGCATTAATTTCATTTCTAGACCCTAGACGCTACAGGGACTCTAGGTCCAAACAACAGCAGTACCGTGAAAAAAAAAGCCTAAAAACTTACGTCCTTGCCCAAGACTTTGGACATGATCCTGACCTCATCGGAATCGTTGCCTCTAGTCCTCGAATTCGGCTTGGCATTGGCAAACTTGAGCAAATCCTCGCAGCTCACGTGATGACTCGACAGTTTTTCCTCGGCCTCCACCACCTTCAAATTGGAAAAAGCCTCGTCGGCACCGCCGTCCGTGACGTCCTGTTCTTGAGGCGGAATCGCATCCAGGGCGTTCAGATTCGATTCGATTTCCGCCTCGAAATGCAGCGATTCGGAATTCTTTTCGGCCATCTGCCGCACGTCGTTCGAATAAATCGGAGGCTGCGCTTGCGGCTCGACGGGAGGCGGAGTGATGGTGTTGATCTTGTTCAGGGTGCGCTGAAGACTAGACGGAGGAATGATGAGGGGATGCTTGCGGGTGTGCCTCGGCTTGGCGGCCAGCAGGGTTTTGTTGCGGTCGCGCGGCGGCAGAGGGATCGGGTTGTTCTCGTCCTTGCTGTGGTGACAATCCGAGCTTTTCCGCGTCGTCAGATCGTCTATCATCGGGAAATCTGCATGGATCAAAAACATAACGAGTCTTGAATGCGGAAACAACGGAGTCAGAACCGTTTACCTCTAGTCCCGTTTAGATTTTCCGGCACAGAATTCCTGATGACTTCCCTCTGTATCGATCCGGGATAACAGCCGGCCACGCTGGCCGACCGCGTCCTGGTGCTGACCATCACTGGGTTCACGGGATTTGCCCGCAGGATCCTCAACGGATTCGTCACCATCAACTGAAATTCAGTCGTTATTTTCAACATGTTAAGCCCGAGGGTTCGAAGAATATCTCACCTGGGATACGTCAGGCGAAGGGGTGTCAATCAGACCCTGATATGCCATTTGAGCCTCTTGCGTAACTTTGGACTGAAGGGAAAGAAAAATAAGAAAACGGAAAAATAATAAAGACAAAAACAAAACAAATTGGAATTAAAAAAAAAATAAAGAAAGGAAGGAGTATGTGACGGGTGCAGAAATTGGAAACCGAGCAAATGGATATGGCTGAGTGATAATGAGTTTCTAATATTGCTCGCTATGTGCAAAAAAAGTTTTCGCATCGATTCAGTTGCTCCACGGACTTCTGATACAGAGAACTGAGACGTCCTCTTTTCGAGTTTCAATCCACGACAGCCGCCATGTTAACGAGCAGCTTTGCTCATGCGCAGTTTGGATACTTCATAGAACCTTCATCGTTGTCAAATTGACTGTTCAGGTGACGTAACCTTGCTTTTGTGCACTGTGAGTTGTATCTGTTAACTTTAATTAATGATTGATATTGGTGATTGGAAATTTCTTCTAGGTCCAATGATTTTTACAGTTCATGGATACAAATCCATTTTTCTTTGAATTTTTCATGAATCTGTTCCAAAATCCGACATTTTCAACAATTAGTTTCACACTGAATTTTTCAAGGCTATTTTGGAAAAAATCGCTTACATTTTATGAGTAGCAGTTTATTTAGGAAATTAATAAAATAAGACATCCAGTAGTATAACCGTACAGTTGGAAGAACTGTCTTTTCGGAACAATGAAACGAATAAATTTTTGCAATGAGCGAGACATTTCCTTGATAGTTCTCGCTGGCCCAGTAGAGCCCAGTGCCAATTTGAAGACTAGAAAATGCCCTAGAACTATCCATCCTGGAGTTAGAAGTCTAGACCCACGACTGCGATTTTAGTATTGGTCTAAATAATTTAGCCCTATGCTAAATTAGGTCAGGAAACACCGCAACCAGTCTACTCACAGCCTGATTTGACATACTGAATCATTTAGAACGATTCGAGAGTCGCAGCTTTGGGCAAGATCTAAAGAAATTAAGAGTGTGTCCGGAGAAAAAAGAATTCTTCTTCGAATTTTTCTTCTTCGAATTTTTGGGTTCATGTTGAAGCTGGCAAAACTTGTTGTGTTCCAATTAATGAGAGTTTTGACGATCACAGACCAAATAAAAATGTCAGGTAATCGTGCGCACCATTACAGAATGGTGCCGTGACCAGGATTGTTAAAGCAGGGAGGCGCTGTGGTAAGAAGCCAGGATTGTCCAAGGACGAGTTGTTTTTTTTTTGTAACTCAGAATTGTCACAATGACATTTCTCATAGCTAATCCAGCTGGACGTTCGAGAAAAATCACACACGGGCAGCGAAAAACAAAGGAAATGTCTTGTAAAAAATCAATAAGTAAAACGATGCTAGTTTTGATGCTCGTCAACATGGCGGTGTTGATAGAAACGTTTTTTCATGCGACCTGGTTATCGACCCAGATCATTTGATATTCAAAAGCCCGTGCGTTCGCTTTAAAAATTATCAAGCAGAAACAGTACCAAGCACGTTATCGTTAAAGGAGGGATACGTTACGTATTGTTTTTGTATGACAAAGTATTAAACACTACTGCTTATTATTATTATAAATATACGGTGTGTAGCAAAAATTTTCATGTTTTGTCTTCCATCAATTTATCATCATGTCTTTTTTATTTGTTTAATATTTAAATGCTAGACTCAGAAGAAGTCGAATTGGAATTGCGCTGACAACGCGCCGCGGAAGTCGGGGACAGCCCGCTCAGGATGCTGCTGCTGGGCGGCGGAGATCTGCCCATCATCTTGACGGGAAGTCCGAAATTCGGTTTGAGAAATGGATTCGTCGATCGCTTGCACATTTCGGATCGGATCGAGCTGTTGGAGGCCGACAGGCGGGAGAGGCGCCTGCGCCGGCGCCAGTCCAGGTCGACGGAACCGACGCTGACGCAGTCGGAATCGCTCGAGCTCGATTCGTACGCTTTCGGGTTGTACGACTGGCGTCTTCGGTTGCGGTCGCGGATGCTGCGGCCGTTTTTCCGGTGCAGTCCCGACGGGTCTTGCGTGTCGCTGAAACCGGCAGGGGTGAGTTGCGCACGGCGCTCAGGAACCTTCTCGAATTTGAGACAGTTTCAGAGCTATTAGTTTGCAATTTCACTGGACGTAGGTACGACGTGAACGCCGGACATAGGTACGACGTGAACGTCACAGAATAGCTATCAGCTATTGTATACAGACGAAGCTCTAGAGTCAAAAACCATTGTTTGATTGCAAGTAGCGGATGACCTTGCGATGTTCATCTAGTAGTGATCTATAGAGATGAGTGTGTTTAATGTAGTAGGTTGAAAAGCGAAATTTCAGTTGAAATCTGAAATTTTTACCCAAAAAGTTACAAGGCTTCAATAATTAACCCTCATGAGACTTCTTCCCTTGGCATACTGTACATCATACAGCCAAAGGAATGCTCTATTATTCAAGCGCTACCAGTTTTTTCCAAATCGGATATTTTCCCCCGGATGTATCCTTAGTTGAAATTGGAGCAAATTTTGGTCCATCCTTGACTTTCGACGAGCAGTTCATATCGGAAACATATATCATACTGGGTGATATAAATTGACTGTCTTCGCCGTCTTTCGGAAATAGCGGTTGCAACTGGCAAGTAACAGAAAAAGACTACTCAAGTGCTCTAGTAGCGAAACTCTCAACTCATTCTATTTCCAGTTTCTCTGTCAAGTGGTCTTTCTGTACACAATAGCTATTCTGTGGTAACGCTAAATTTCACAGGTCCGGGAGACGGACGCATGTTTAGTACCCCGATCGAGTTATGTTTTGAGACTATCATCTATGTATTGAGAAAATATGTGCAACCATGGAATGGTAATCCTGCCTGAGTAAATCTTGCCGGAAATGCAATTAATTAAATAATTTAAAAATTGTAGAATACAACCTTCAAAATTTTTGTCAACAAATATCAGTCACATTGTTGATGGCACACAACAATCACCCCTTTCACGCGCCACTGTCAGAGCTTACATGGTGCTGCTAGGCAACTATCGTTACGCATACGCAAAACTAGATGAGTTTCTGGCAGTGGCCCGTGAAAGGAGTGATTGTTGTGTGCCATCAACAATGTAACTGACATTTGTTAACAAGAATTTTGAAGGTTGTATTCTACAGTTTTTAAATTATTTGATTAATTGCATCTCCGGCAGGATTTACTTGGGCAGGATTGCCATTCCATGGTTACACATATTTTCTCGATACATGATAGTCTCTACACATAACTCGATAGGGGTATTAAAACTGCGTCCGTCTCCCTTACTATAACATCTGTCTGGTCTGTAACCAAGGACAAGCTCCTTAGTTACAGGGGCAATGTTCACGTTTCGCGTCCCTCTCAAGTTCGCGAAAGATTCTGCCCGCCGTGCGCAGCTCACCTGTGTCCGCCGAAGCTCAACGTGCGAGGCCTCTCGAAAAAATCCTTGCTGCACTTCCTGTCTTCCGCCAGGAACTTTTTGATTCCGTTGTCGTTGGCGCCGTTGTTGTAGTTCTCGAACAAATTATCAGTCTTGTAGTAAACGTACGACGTTTCAAAGTACTGCGATCCGTTGGCGTTGTCGTAGAAAAACCGCGGATCTATCACGGGGGCGGGGGACACGGCCGCCGGCGCCGGGGGCGGCGCGTTGTACGTCTTCCTGCCCATGTTTTCGCTCTTGGTCAGCGTCCGGTCGCGGTACTGCGCCTGATGGTGGCGCTGCGGTCGGTAGTAGTCGTCTTCGAACGACAGATTTTCGAAATGCCCGACGAAGTTGTCGTCCAGGTGCGACAGGTTGCGACAGGAGCTGTGAGGCACGCGATGCACGGCCGGAAACGGCCGGCTCAGCAGCTCGCGCGATTTCGCAAAGTAGAATTCGGCCGAGGCCTTGTCCCACAAGGGCAGACGCAGCGAGCCGGAAAGTTCGTCGAGGGACGAGGGCGAACTTATGAACTTCTAAACGGGTCGAAGTTTGCATGCGCGCGTGGCGACGCGCAATTACGAGTGAGATGGTGTTGAAATGATAATAATTGAGAAAAAATCGAGGTTAAGGATAATAAAGGGCATGGAAGGGAGAAAATTCAGTGTTAGTACGAGTGTTAGTCAATCATAACTGTGCAAATTTGTGCTTAGGTATTGCTGCGTTACGCAGCGACACCTTCACGCAGTGGATCTGTTTCGATTACTGTTGAGCTGCTTCGCTTAGGACGAAACACATTTATCCTAATTATCATAGTTTTGTTTTTATATTAATTAAGTATAATGTAGGTATATGTAAATCAAAGAATTACTATTTATTAGTAAGAAGCGAAATTCTGTCATGTACTGCTTGCATTGCCATGAAATACGCCCAAGATGACCTCAACATCTGCAAACAAGAAAATACAAATTCCTGTCGATATTTATCAAAACTTTTTTCCAAGTTACAGTTGAGAATACGTTCAGTCCAACTGGAAAATTACGCGTTACCACGTACAGCACCAGCGGCTGTTGCAGTTTGAAAATGAAAAATTGTAGGTCTTTCTTCAAGTTTTGCGGAAAATTGCACCAGTTTCCGCCGAATATCTCATCAGCCAGCACCTTGCTCTGCGAAAGCAAACTGATAAAAATTTTGCACAGTTGGGATGACTGCATACCGTCGCAGCTAGATCGTTCGCAAACCAGCAGTACAATAATGTTTGTGTACAAACAGCGAGCAGGTAACCAGTTAGCCAGTAAAAAGCTACCGTGGACGTTGGTGTCTGAAAAGTATATGAATGTAAAAAAAGCACAGCATCAGCGCAAAGAAACCGAGTACCAGGACGTAGGGCTTGAGCAGATCGATTTTTTCGTAATATGGCAAAAAAATGAGTCTTAGAGGTCTGCTCATTATAGAAAAAAATTGAGAAATGCATCTGTATTCTGTATCGAACGAAACGACTGATGGTAGTCGGGTGTTGGAATAGATTTTATAATGAAGCGTGATGTTGAATGTTCCCCTGTACCTGTATCTTCCTCTTTTGTTGGACCGAGAGAGGCTCTCATTATCCCTTAGAGCTGAATTTCAAGTCCGACTTGCAACCCGTGCAGCTTGTTCAAGTTGCTCTTCGCCGTCTGAGACCAGACCGGGGCGGCGTATGCCAGGACCGGTTCGATGATCGTTTTATAAATCCGCACTTTGTTACGGATGCTCAACCCGCTGTTGCGTCTCATCAGTGGCCACAGTGCACCGCTGACCGCTCTCGCTTTGACGTATGTACGTTCGATGTGATCCGTGAATCTTAGCGGTTTGTCTAGGTGCACTCCTAGGTACTTGACCGACATTTTCATTGGGATGTCCTCACCGAGGATGTGAAGCCGATCTGGAAGGGCGAAGTTCCTCCTCCTGGTGAACAGGATGGCTTCACTTTTGTCTCCGTTTATTGCTATGCACCGTTTGGAGAACCAATCGCCGAGTGCATCTAGCGCTTGCTGTAGTCTGTTGTACAGAATGTCAGGGGCTCTGCTGCTGGCGATGATGGCCGTGTCATCGGCGTAGAGAGCGAGCTGACACGGAGGAGCCAGCGGGATGTCTGCCGTGTACAGCGTGTACAGTTTTGGTGACAGCGGGGAGCCTTGCGGAACTCCGGCGCTCAATGCCCTCGTGGATGATTTGGTACCGGACAGTGAGATCTGGAATGAGCGGTGCGTGAGGAAGGATGCGGTGGTCTTCAGGAGAGGGAGCGGGGTTCCCTGCCGGTGCATTTTCCAAATCAGGCCGTTGTGCCAGACTCTGTCAAACGCCTTGGCAACATCAAGAAAGACAGCACCCGTGACTTCTTTGTTGTCGAAACCCTCGTACGCCGTCTCAGTGATACGTAGTATCTGCTGGACCGTGGAGTGGCGTTTGCGGAAACCATATTGTTCGTTCTGGGTGACGTCGTTCTCATCGATATGTTCCTGAAGGCGGTTCAGAATGACCTTCTCCGCAATCTTGCCGAGAGCAAGCAACAGACTGATGGGTCGGTGGTTCATGGGCAGTTTGTGGTCCTTGTTTGGCTTCGGGGTCGTAATGACATCGGCGTTTTTCCGGATCAGCGGGAAGTATTGCAACCGAAGAACCGCATTTACCATAGCCAGCAGACGGAGACGGAACTTCTTCGGGAACATTTTTACAGCTCTGTTCGGTATCTTGTCGGGCCCGGGGGTCTTCCGGAACTTAAGCGCTTGGATGATACCGTCCAGTTCTGCCGGATCCGCGTTTGGGACAACAGCGTCGTCATGTGTGGCGAGGAGAAGAGCCACTTGGCGGTCGATTGCAGCGATATGTTCTGGATCACCGTTTGCCACCTGTGGCCTGCACTGGCTGACGAAGTTGTCAGCGAGCGCTTCCGCTTTGTCGCCGGTGTCGTACGCCGTGGTGCCTGCTGGTGTTAGCAGAGGGGGCACGCTCGATCTCTCGTTCTTCAGCACCTTGATCATCCTCCATGTGTCAGTTTCGCTGCCGTTCAGGCTTTCCACCTTCCGCGTCCACTGCGCGTTTCGGTGGTCCAGAAGAGCGTTTCTGACCCGCAGTTGGAGTCTGTTCAGCTCTCGTTTGTGGGCCGGGTCAAGGGTCCGGTGGTAACGGCGCTTTGCTTGGTTTTTGACCCTTGACAGATCGCGGAGATCCGGGGGCAGGTCGTTGTATGCCATGGTGTGCTTGAATGTCTTCGTGGACCGCTGGATGATGTCCGTGATTTCGCTTTGGAACTGAGCGATTTCAGCATCTAGTTCCTCGGTGGTGTGGATGATCGGGATGCGACATTCCGCGTTCGCCATCTGGTACGCAACCTTGGTCAAGTCGGTACGAGGTACCGTTTGCTCGTTCGCGCCGTATGCGCCGATTTGCGCTGGCAGCGGGGTGTGGTCGGAGCTCAGCTCGTCGACGTTGACCAGGGTCATGAAGCCGTTCATCCGGTAAAGGATGGCGATGTCAATGGTGTCTGGTCTCCTTAGCGTGCAATGATGCGTCGGGTGTGGCGGCGCCATGATGTGGAGGTCCGGGTGGAGGACGTCGTAATCAGTCGTAATTGTCGAGGATTACGCCGTTGGTGTTGGTGGTGTGCGAATTCCAGGCCGGGTGCTTGGCGTTCAGCTCACCGATCAATATCACGGGGGTGTTGCCCGAGAATACCATGTCGAGCTCTTGTGGCAGGAAGTTATACCGTGGTGGTTTGTAGCAGGATACCAATTTCAGCGGACCGAGAGTGGCGGTCGTGACACTTATTGCCGAGTTCTCGAACGACGTCGACGCTACGTGCATAAGTGGATGGTGATCAAGGTAAGACCTGACAGCGATCGCCGTTCCTCCACCTGGGCCGGTTTGGCGGTCGTCTCGGTAAATAGTATAGCCGGGAAGTTTGAGTTTGTCTCCGATGCGTAAATGCGTTTCCTGGATGAGGATGACGTCGACTTGATGTTTGTGGAGAAAGTAGTTAAGCTCATCGGTTTTGTTGGAAACGCTATTTGCATTCCAGTAGACAACTCGGAGAGATTTATGTCGGTGTGTGGCCATCAGTAAATCAGACTAAGGATGTTCTGGGCCTCGCGGAGGAAGTTCGCCGATGCAGCCTGATCAGCGTTCGTTTGGCTGAAGCTGATCAGCATCTCTCCCGGAGATTTGGCCATCTTCTGGTTAGACCCCGAAGAAGCGCGTTGCTTGGTACTCGTGAGCGGAGGAAAGTCACTCACGTTTGGAATCGGTACGACCGTTGTGCTTGCAGCGCTTCTTTGGTGCCAGGCGTTCACCATCTTGGGTTGGGGGTCTGAGCTTGGGGCAGGATGGGCAGCCCCGGTAGCTCGCCGGGTGGGCTCCGCCACAGTTGGCACACTTCGCCGGCTCTTTGCGGGCCTTGGGACATTCGAAGCTGGGGTGCGGCTCGCCACACTTGACGCACTTGTGGGGTGCCGAGCACCGGGCTTGGGAGTGGCCGAACATCTGGCACCGGAAGCACTGCCCTTGTGATCCTGTGACTCTACCCTGACTGACAGCTGGCAGATGTGCGTAATGTCGTAGTTTTTCCTAGATTCCCTCGGCAGGATCACAAGCATCAACGGCATTGGGGGTTTTGATGGGCCTTCCGTCATTTTTATCGTTTTGACAGGAGTCATACCTATGTTGGTGAGCTCCTCTTGCCACATCCGCCGGTTCGATTTCTGTCGGGAGTCCTCTTATCACCACCTTTAGGAGCTTCTCCTCATCCAACGCAAAGGTGTGATAAGGGATCTTTCCTTCATCCATCATGCGCGTCAGCTTACTGTAGTCCTCTACGGTGTCCGGCGACATTCTTACACTGCGCCTTGTCCCGCAGGATTGTGGGAGGAATCTTGTCGCTTTTTTCGGTAACGTGTTGTTCGTTCTTCTGTTGATATTGTGATGGAAGATTATATGGGCGTCAGCGTCTCTCAGCGACTTCCTCCATTGATTTGAGTACGTTGGCACGCACTTGGTCAAGGAGGTCTTCGTCATTCATCTCTTGGTCACTCTCTTGTCGCACTTCTGTTTGAACGTCAGATGAATTGTCACTTTGACTCAGGACCTCAAAGCGATTTTGGGTGAATACTTTGGGTTCTGTGCTTTGGGGCTGGCACTGCCGGAGGGGGCTGCAGGGTGTCTTCGGTCGTATACCGTGGGGTGTTGTGACGGGGGACCGGTGCGAAATTGAGACGCTGGTCTCTTCCACTTAGCTTCGTTGTCACACTGTAGCTTTAGGTTTCGGATCTCCTCCTTTGGGAGATGTATTTCCTCATCCCTCTTCCTCAGTGCAATGGCGAGGTCTTGTAGCGAAATCAGGGGAGGCTCTTCGTCCTCCATGTTGCCTGGGGGCTGCACTAACACTTGTATTTAGAAGTTGCACTGTCACTACAACTTGTCCGACTTGTCAGGCTCGTCAGACAACTCACTGTTGTTGAATGTTCATTTGTAACTGAAAAGTTATGTATGGGTAAAGAACAGGTTTGTGGTAAAGATGCGCATGTTTGTGAATGAGGTCTGGTCAGTTGAAATTGATCAAGGACGAAGCCGACTGATTTTGGAAAGTTGCAACGGGAGTCTGCCACATGATTTGGTTTTTCGTATATTTTGGGAATGTCAACTCAGACTGCGTAAGGAAAAAGGGCGGAGCAGAGGCCAAGTTACAATAATTTGAATCTGCCAGATGGCTAATTGGCTACGTTTCGTAGTTTCATATTCATGTCCATATTCATAGTCGTTGTCAAGTGCACCTTGTTCGAGTATCACTTTTGATCAAGCTGTAACTCAAGTACGATTTCTGTTTCATGGACATATTTTTGACTATTCCCGTGAAATAGTATTCCTAGAGGAAAGCCGAAGTTCTGTCTAGGAAACAGATTTCGTACTTGAGTTAAAGCTTGATTTAAAGTGGTACTTGGACAAGGTGCACTTGACAACGACTATGAATACGGGCATTGCAGTTGCAAGTCGACCGGTTGAGAAATATAAATACTCAAAATGGCGGCCTCAAAAAAACTGATTTGACAGATGCATCATATGGATTCTATATTAGAAATACCGGTCGATTTATTATTTCAATTACCGAATAGAAACCAATGAGAATTGTGCGTCTCCGTTTTTGATCTTGCATGTTTCATTACAGTGTGAACTTCTATCAGTCCAAGCCCCACGTCCTCGAATGCACAGCCTTCACTGATTCAAGATCATTTTGCTCGCGCAAAAATGCATCGGGTGTTCGCGCATAAATTCTCCCCTCTCTGTAAACTTCCCCTTCAAAATAACCTCGAAAATATAAGGAACGTGATCTTGAATTTTCGATTTTCCCGTAGTTTTCGGATCTGTCCCCCAACATTCTCTACGATATATCGCTTACAGGGTGCCGCGTGTAGTGTATTCTTCCTGCTCCAAGTTTCATAGTTTCCGAGATAAACCAGAGTTTTTATAAGAAGTGCTGTTTATTTGCACTTTCCATAGCTCAAGTGGGCCGTGGTGATGACAACAAATGTCAAAATAAGATTTTTGGCTACTTTGATCGTTCTTACTGAATATCCATGTTGGATTTGCAATGTGCTTTTTAAGTCAAACAGTTCATAATAAAAACCTTTCTTCAATTTGTGAACGTTTGATGATCATAATCTAGCACATAAAACTTATCTGGTTTAGATGATCCATTATTATGAAAGATGAATTTGTACTGAGCGAATTTGGCACGAACACGAAGTTGATAAATGACAAACTTCAAATTTAATGGGATTTACACATCCTTGCGCCATCTATTGACGGTTTTCCGTAATGTGTATACTGTATAATGGAGGCAGTAATGGCCGCGGAAGATTTTCGAAAGCCGACTACACCGACCACTGTCCTCCCACATGGTGGAAGTGTGTACTAGCGGTCTCAAACTCTGAGACTGGGATAATAAACAAAGGTAAATGCCTTTATGAAAAGTTTGGCTTTCACGCTAATGTACAAAGATGTGAAAAATTAGGAAAATAATCTCAGAACATCAGACAGACCACTGTATCGTGAGACCGACCGAGCAACAGCCACAACCACCAACCAAAGTCACTTTCGAAAAGTTTCCGCGGCCATTACTGCCTCCATTATATACGCTGCTAATAGATGGTGCCACGCAGGTGTCTCACTTATAAGTACCCTCAAAGTGTGGATATAGGTAATCTGGATATTTTGAGTTAACAACCTCGTACTGGTGGTGAACAGTCGGGAGGAGGGCCACCTCTTTGATTAACGGACGGTCGCAGGCTTAGTAGTGAAAACGGAAAACCTGCGGAAAGACAGGTCCCGTGTTAATCAATGCCATCGGTGCCAGCTGTTCGGACACGTACAGAGGAACTGCCACGCAAATCCTAGGTGCGTGAAGTGCGACAAAGTGCACGCCACTACGGCGTGTGCCAAGTCGCCTGCCAGGCCTTGAAGCAGACAGTCACAGAGTCAGAAGAACCAGGAGCTAGAGGCCAGGAGAGCTCGAGAAGCTCGTGGTCCAAGAAAGTGGGTGTCTTGCGTCAGCCGTGATCAACCAAAAGTAACGGACGCGCCCGCCCAAAGTAACTTAAAAACGTAAAATCAGCCGGTGCGTTTTCGGCACAATATTTGCTTCATCACAGCCTTAATCAGAGCATGAAAAATACAAATTATCAACAATTTTCGACGTGATTCGTCGGTTTCCATATAACGGGTTGAAATGGTACCAATTTCAGGCGGTACCCTGCAAGCGACATATCCTGGAAGAGTTCAAAAACACTTACCACTGTCAACAGGAACATTACTATACACAATACGATGGTATTGTTGAAGAACTTCACAAAGAAGATGTTGTCGTAGACTTGCTCCACGTATCCTGTTAACCTGCGCAATTACGGTAATGTCTAAAGACGGTTTCTCATGTGCGGATATTGGCAAAAAATGTATTGACATCAAATTTGAATTGTTCGAGGTTTTGTTTACTCTTCAAATTTGTCAGTCAACAAATCAATTTTGCGAACATTCGCACATGAGAATCCGCCTTAGATTAGTATTCACTTGAAATTCTAGCACTTGACTCCTGAAAATTCAATGAACTCGCATTATCTGATTAAAAAAATGCAGTTTTCTCATAAGTTTATTTCATCATCAAAAATCAAAATTAAATTAAATGAGTTTCCAGAAATTGGGGCGTTGAAGTGCAATTTTCTTATATTAAAACCTCCGGAAATTCATTCCGTATAGGTATATATATTTTTTAACGTTCCAGAACAAGACTTGTTCAACTGAAGTCAGAATAGGCGAAATTCAGTGCCATTTCTGCGCTGGCGCAACCATGCTAGGGGATTTGAGAATAGTGCCGTATGCTAACACATGTAAAAAGCGTAATTTCAACATTGACTATTATTGAAACGGCTGAAAATGAAACTTTCAAATAAGCTATGGAAAAAAGAGTGTTTCTTGATCTTTCATTGTGTTCAAAACCAGCAATGATGGATCAGTTCTAGATACACAATGAGCGAAAATATGGTAACGTGTTCATCAGTTGGTGTGTTTTTGAAAATACCGCTCTACTTCTGGTATTCTTCTCTGCCTTACGGTTGCCGTCCTGTCTGTCAGTGGCATGAAACTGCATGTAAACAAATGGTAACTAAAATTTTATCGGGTTATATGTATAATATATCAGAGGTTTTGTGTTTTCTGTTTTTTTTTTTTCAAAAATGACGGGCAGTTTGTTGAGTGCCTGGCTGCAAAAACCGTACGAAAAGAAAATTACAGTTCCATTTCATGTGTGTTCCCAAAAAACATCACCTTCTAGGCAACCAGTTATACACTGAAAACGGCTTTTTCGTTCTTTTCGGAACACTACGCGCGGAATTCATTTTTTCGACAGCAATGCACATGGACAACATCATTCCACATAATCTAGCATGGAAGTCAGGAGTTTCTTGTCATCTATTTTCCTTTGTTAAATCAATGGCTGAAAATCTGCAGGTTTTGACTTTTCTTAGCTCGCGCAGACGCATGAGTTCCATCCCCTAGCTTTGCTAACCTACAGAGCAACTCGTGCCGCTGAATATCGCATATTGACATATTGTCGGGATTTGCATAATGGCGCACCCGGTATGTCTCGGTTTAACTGACTTAAATAAAGCTGAAGCTAAAAGCTAAAGCGAGTGCTACGTCCCCAGTCGATTGCAATGAGACGACATAGCAATTGACATTTGGTGGAGGCGCCAGTTTGGCATCAAATGATTACACCAAACAAAAAGAACCTATACCAATTGAACGACGTGAGAACGCACACACGTTTTGGATGATTTACGAACAAATCAGAGTCAGCGAATATTTATATATTTCGAACCGCACTTGCCAATAGATACGGGGTTTGCCGGAAAATTATTCGTTGAATTATTTATAAAATAATAATGAACTGTATGTACCTGCACAAATTCCCACCAACCCCATCCCCAAAATAAAGCATTTGCCGGAGAGAGACTACAATTGCCCTAAGGTTATCCGGAAGTCTACAAATAACAGCATTTGGTTCCCTTTGATTCCCCTATGTTGGTAAGAGTCACCAATTACGTGGAGTTGGATCGTTCTAACAAATCAAATAGGTTTTTACCTAAACTCTAACAACGTTCTGTGTCAAAAAAAAAAACAACTGTACAGATTACTTAGACAATAATAGTCTAGATCTGCATACATCTCATTGAGGGACTTGGCCTACAGAGCGGAAGGCTAGAGCTCCAATTCTCGTCTCTACTACTTGGTTGTCGCCCAACCCTGAGGATGCGGGGTGATGTGGTAAGCATCACGCCTTAGACAACCGCCTTATTATTATTCCTTGTTCACAGAGAACTCAGCTGTTATCCAATAATTTATAGCGACTGGGTCAACGCCGGAGTTTGACACTTGGATACTCACTGCAAAATAAGCTGATGGTGTCTGACGCACCCGGTGAAATCGCCACGCAAATCCTTGCTCTCTTCACCGCCCAAACTCTCCAGAGACATCCTCAAAAATTCGCACTGCACCTGAACTTGTCTGACCACAATGAAGAGAAGTATGTCGACAGTGATGGCAGGAAAAATGACCAGATAGCAACACAGACACTGCCACGCATAAATAAAGACGTATCTTTTCCAATTATTGAAAGCATCAAACGGAAACCACGAGCTCGCAGGCAGTTCCTTGTGCAACATTGGAGTAAAACTCCATAAAGCAACCAGAGAGCCAACCATAATCCAGTAATATTTGAATATAAATTTCGATTCGGCAAAGGTTTCTGCCGCGAAGCGCCGCTCTTTGTGGTTTTTCGCTCGGAACTGTCGATTATTATTCAGCATCTCCATGATTCGCTTGAACGCTTCCAAGTCGGAATGGAAAGTCAGGGCTTTAATGGTGACGCTTGCTATTTCAATTTGATAGTACAAGGCGTTGGATGTGGTTTCGAAATTGTTTCTTTTGGTTATCAAGCCCATGATCAGAGTGAAATTGAAGAAGTAAACGTTGGCCAGAATTAGCCATCTGTATAAGCGGTACAGGTGTTCGTTTCCGATTGGCCAAATTCCGGAAATTATGAGTACGAGTTTGTTTTTGGCGATGAGTCGGTTTAAATTATCATCCATGGTAGTTTGACGGAATATAGGACATTTACGAAAAACTCTCTGTTAAATTTTAATGATACAAAAGCATTTCCAATAATTTATTAAGCGATGCAATTAAAATTTATACGTACGAATGTTTTTATTTAAATATTCCACTAACTTCAGCCACTTCCTATGCTTCCTCCTCCTTCATCATCAATCCCTTTTATCCTATCATTCAAGTACCTGAGTACATGAAAGCGTCTATCAAATTTTGATGATACGAAAACTTCGAGCAACACGATGTGATGTTTATAATGCATTAGTTTGCATTAATAATTAATCAAACAATATAATTATTGATTGAAATGTATACAAAACTTACCTTTGTTTGCTCAGTCTCTTGAATGAGTTCAATCTTAATTGAATTATAAAAAAAATCGAAAATTTGACAGATCAATTCACTAGATAATTTGTAACTGAATGAAGATTTGCAAAGCCTTCTTTCCAAAAGCAAACTCCTACTTGTAAACTCAGGAATTTGGTCGATTGGAAACGCTTGTACCGTTTATATGGATGGTTTGTTTTCATCAACATTTTCATCTTCAATTTTACAATATTTTTATAAAAGCTGTTTCTTTTTTTGTTGAAGTTCCCCTCTTTAGGTAGTGAACATGGATGACGACCTGAAGCGGCACATTGCCAAAAACCAGTTCCTGCTAATAATTTCAGGAGTTTGGCCAAGCGGAAGCGAACGCCTATACCGTTTGTACAGATGGTTCGTTTTCATCAACGTCTTATTCTTCGAATTCACAATGGCCATGTATTTAGTCACCACAAAAGCCAACTTAGAAACTACGTCAAATGCATTGTACATCCTCATGGGAGCGATTGGCAGCACTGTGAAAGTATTGGCGTTCCTATCAAAACTGCAGGCATTTGAACAAATCGTGGAGATGTTCAAGGATGAACATTTTCGAGTGAAAAACCACAGAAGATGGCTGGTCGGTGCAAAAACCATGGCGGAATTGAAATTTATTTTCAAGTATTTCTGGATTCTGGTCGGTTTTGTGATTGCACTGTGGATGCTTGCGCCTGTTTTACGCAGAATGAAGGAGCTGCCTGGAAATGCTTGGTTTCCGTTTGATGCTTTGAGCGGGAAAAAGTACGTTTTTATTTATGCATGGCAATGCATTTGTGGAATTCTGGTCACTTTGTCTTCCATCACTGTCGACATACTTTACGTTGTTGTGCTCAGACAAGTTCAGGTGCAATGTGAATTTTTGAAAATATCTTTGGAGAATTTGGGTGACGAAGGAGACGAAAACTTGCGCAGCAGCTTTGACGAGTGCGTCAGACACCACCAGCTTATTTTACAGTGAGTCTACAGAAAGTGCGCAGTGAATGCGCAATAGGTATTGCGCGGTAACAATGTTTTGCGTAATGCTATTTGACTGTGAAAAATCGCTCACAATGATGTCTTCGACGTCAGACTTAACACACATGCGATTATAGTACGTTCAATCCTAGTGCGATTCTAGTGAGCTATGATTTGCTCATTTCCAAATGCGTCGTGTGGCGAGACTTCCAGCCAACTAGAAACTATAGGGTTGACATACTGTTGGACTTTTGAGATACGTCTAACCGCTTTCCTTACGCACCGGGACGAGAGGCAAAGAGAGCAAACCGAGTGCGAAGCCCGAAACTATTCTGCTCGCGGTGATTCTTGCTAGAAGAGAACAGCGACGTAGTTGTGGTTTTGTAAGCAAGTGAATAAAACTTCCGTAAGGCCTAAAAGTGGATTTCATTTTACCTACCGACACAAAATTAATCTCAACATGGTAGCAGAGCGTGGTTCCGTAATTGCAATTTTCAATTTTGCGATAATTTTGGGTCTGGTCGGATTAATTGTTGTTGTGCAATAATTGCGTAAGAATGTTTGATTTCGGAAGGTCCAAAGGCAGCTGCCGAAGAAAAAGAAGTCGCCGTGATGGACGTTGAGGCCCAACGTAAGTAACCAAAACATGTTTAAGTCAAATTGTTGGCGAAGATGCGGTTTGATGCGAGAAGAGATAAATGCATGCATTGTTTATTTTGAACGTTCAATAATTTAAACCCGGGTCGTAGTTGTGAAGCTACGTGTGCGAATCATGATATGATAGTGAGCGTGATCATGATGGAATGAAGAGATGAGTTTCGAGATGAGAGTTATTAGTTTAAGATGAGATATCAGGCGGAATGCCATGATTAAGTTGAAACACATTGTAGGTAGGTACCTAACTAAATTCCGTCACTCTGGCGCGATTGAGTGTGTCATCGCGCTTGCCGGCCGTGAGAAGAACGTGCTTTTGTTCGAAAATTGCTCTAGTTGATTGCCTAAAAATAGATGTGGTGGCGTCATGAGAGTGAGAAAAGCGCGTAAATATATTTGATTCCAATCGAAGGCTTGATAATTGAAAGGTACCGTCAAGTCTTCCACCTGGACAAAAATCACGCCGGTTGGGCAGACGCGCTCAGTTTCAGGGACAGCGGAAAAGGTACGTTCTATGCAGAGACAAGAAGAGAACCTTACCAAGCAGGTGGATTGTGGGTTTCATCATTTTTGTGCACACAAAGCACAATAATGGAACATTCATTCGTGCTATCTTATGTCTTGCATAGATATTCAAGAGTGACTTGTGAGATGATTGTCGCTGTGCTTCAGTCATCACCATTTCCACTCGGGAGGTTGTCATGTAATCTTGTGTTCGGATTATTATGTCAATCTCTCGCCTTAGTCTGATTATACTTGTTGTTCGGTAAAATTAGACTAAGAGCTCATGTCATACAATGTATAAAATCGGACTACATTTGGCTCCTTGAGTTGTTATACCAGGAACAAATGACAGTGTAGATCTAACCGGTGAAAATGAGACGCCATGCGAAGAGATGAGATGAGAAGTGATGAGAGAAAGAGAAAAAGATGAGAAACTGAGATGAGCAAGGTACGAGAAAAGTAAAAATGAGATGAGGAAAAAGATATGCGAAACTGAGATGAGGAAAGATGTGGTAATAAAAACAAGTCCTGAAGAGACTGAAGTTGAAGGTTTAACATACAAAGTAGTTGCAGACGCGAAAATAAAATCAGATGAGGCCTTGAAAGTCATCAACGATTTTTGTACCGTTTCCACTAGCATGAGGAAACAATTGCATGATATACTAATAGGTACATACATAATCGGCCCTAGCCACTACGAACAAAATTCAAAATTCTATTCTTACAAAAAAAAAGAGGTTTTTGCTGAACCACCAAAAGAAGCAGAGGGGTGGCGAAATTGATAAGCAATATTAGCTGAGATGACGGCTAATTCGAGATGTAGATGTAGATTAAAGGTGGTCGTTTGGTCTCGGAGGATCCTCTCTGCACTGCGACCTATAAGATTTTTGTGCGTGACCATGCTTCTATTCTAATCTCGATTCTAATTCTAACAAGATATGTACTGATGCTAAGGAGATGCAATAATACAGAAAAAAAGGTGATGTGGTTAGTACAGGGGATGAGATAATACAGAGTGAGCAGTTGACGAGATGAGATAATTGAGATAATACCGAATGAGAAGTTAACGGGTGAAATATCAGAAGCAGTGAGACGAGAGCTGAACAAAAAGTAAATTACCTGAGAAAGGACGAGAAAATGAAAACTCTGAGAACTTAGCAGACAAAGTTGAAGAAACGCTTGAAGTTGAAATAATCAGTAAAGATTCAGGATTGAGACGAGATTACAAAATAACAGCAAACACCAAGTTTGAACATTTTAGTGATTATGTCACATTTGAGCTGAGAACTCCTCAATTGTTTTACGCAATTGATCCCGAAAGTGCTTTGAAAAAATTTTGAGATGCGAATATGACAGAAAAATTAGGCGGGAAGAGTCATTAGGATCAAAACAATCGTGCAAAAGTAATTCAGATCAAAGATCCTGTAGAACTGTTGACTAAAATCAGAAAAAAAAGTGAGAGTAATATTGAGAAACAATTCAATAAAGGCAAGATTATCCAACTAAACAAAAGGCCTCTGTCTTTTGTGATAAGTTTGAAGATGTGGTGAGAACAAAATTTGGCACGTGTTGTTTTGTTAGCTGAAAGCGAAAAGAAAGATGCGTTCTTTAGTGAAAAGTTATGCGTTCTTTGAGGCTATCATGACAACAGTCTCTGAGGTAAAGTCCGTCAAGCTCTTCCAAAGAATTCGACTGGAAAATGTCTAAAAATTGAGCACTAAAATCGCTTTTTAATGCAAGCAGAAGCGAATAACAATCAGACTGCTTCCTCAGAACTTAGAGTTCTAATGAAAGCTTATACCTTGCGAGGTATGCAAGGTGCGAAAGAGCCTAGATATTACGCGTGTGATGACAGTGGTCATATAGCAAGTAAGTGTAGATCGCAAAAAGATTCAAAAGCAACAGAGGAATAGTTAACTACATGAACGTAAACATGAACATAGGATATCACAGTAATCACAACAAGCAAAGAAAAAAGGTGAGCAATCTGTTACTGATCCATTGAACTGTTCTAATCCTAACTTGGAAAAATATTTACCAAGGCTCTTGCCAACTCAGGTGCGACTGAATACCTAACAAATATTGAAGTGATTTGTAAGTCGTTCAGTGAGTCGGATTGTGGTATACTGAAATGAGTGCCAATAAAGATGCGGCAGCAGAGTTGAAAACGGAGGGAGCAGGAAAAATTGAAGTTCTACGAAACGATAATAAGTCATTTGAAATAGATAGTGTTCTCTATGCTGATTCATTGTTATTGAGAAAATTTGCAGAGATGGGTCTTAGTATTTATTGCTTATTGAGATAATGAAGAAATTGACATCTTAGATCCAGTTTCGAGTGAATTTTTTGTCACAGGGGTTTATAGCAAACCCTATTGCATTGAGTTACAACTTGATCCAAGCAAGAATAAAAATGAAAAAAAAAAAGGTTTTATAAAAAGGCAGTTGTGGCAAATCTCACTTAGAGATAATGGTAAAACGTTCAGAGACAACACGAGGAGGGTGACTCGGAAAAAAAAAGTAAGAAGATTACGACGCGAAAGAACAAAACAGAGATGAGAAGAAACATACAGCTAGTAAACGAGATGAGAAAAAAAAATTGGAGATGAGAGCTTAGAGCAAGAAAACAAAATACTTCAGGAAAATTCAAACGTTGATAGTTCCATTTGGGACAGAGAGTTTCATGATATAGATGAACTTCCTATCATGGAATTTTCAACACAGAGTCCCCATTTGACATCAGTTATAGGCGTTTTGTCAAAAGGAACAAGGCTATGTAAGGGTACGTGAGATGAGAACCCACCTGTATTCCTATCTCAAGGAATTGCAAAAGAAGTTTCCTGAAAATGACGAGTTAAACAACGCGATTTGTGATGAGTCATTTCTAAACTGTGAAACCGTGTAGTTCAGTACGATGGCAAGCCACTGAAACTCTACAAACTATTCATACCATGGGGCCAAGTACGCCAATAACCTACCCCAAAAGGTATAATTGTGATCATCTTTGTAGATGACTACTCAAGATTAGCAATGGCTGACCCAATGAAAGCAAAGAGTGAAACAGGTCATTGTTTTGATGCGTTTGCAAGGAGTGCACAAAGCTTATGAGGAAGAGATGCGGAACTTATAAGTGTGTTATTTGCGAACAGATCAAGGTAGCGACGATACAAGAGTTTACACCAGCAAAGTGATTGAAAGACTAGGTGCAGAACTGCAACTGGCAAGTCCGGATATACCAGAGTACTCCGGGGTTTCTGAAAGGTTTAGTCAGACAATAGAAAGAAAAAAGGTAAGAACTTACACATATGATGCGAAAATACCTGAAAACATGTGGGGTCTTGCTTCAAGTGCTGCTGTGTAGGCGGATAACAGAGCACCTTATGACTCCAACACTATGATATTGCTGCTCCAAAAGGTCGCTCCCAACCACCTTTTTGACATTAGTCATATAAGAAGGTTTAGATGCGTTGCTTACATTAAAGTTCAAAGAAAAGTTGGTCCTAAGTTCAGATATACCGAAAGACGCGTGATCCTAGTAGGCTATACGCCTAATGGATATCAGTTCTTGAAACCTGAAGAAAAAAAAACTCCTATGAAAATTGAGATGTCGGGGTTTATTGAAAAACTAGTGTAAGACAATCAATAGAAGAGAAAAAAAAATAGCATGAAATATTGGCCGATAGAAGACGGTGAAAGTGACCTAGAGAAGTGTTTTTTTTTCATAAGTCAGAAAACACGGAAGCTTTAAAACCGGAGGGAGCAAGTGAAATAAACAGAGAACGACAAAAGGAAAAGAATTTCACTCCCTCTGAAAGTAACCCGTGGACAGGAAAAATAGTAATGACACTAGTTTTTCGGATATAACAAGAGACGAGAAAGAAAGAACTGTTGTCGTACATTCAAGTCCATTTGATGGAGAGACAGAAAATGAGATGCGTTGCGGTAAAAGTATGGCAGACAAAAGTAAGAACCCAACGACATCTTATGAACCGATTGATTCTGAGAGAAAGGAACAAATCACAAAAGCGAGGAGGCTGAGAGTGATAAATGGTGAGTTGCAATCCATGTAACGACGAGTGGTCATTAGTTGATTGACCAACTCTCATGGTAACAAAATTGAAGTTGGGGGATAACATAAAGCACGACTAGTCATAAGAGGTTTGGAAAATAAAAACAGTTACAAAAAATCGTTACAACCTAAGAGAAACCGATGCTCCTGTGTCTCAATTACCTTTGATAAGATATGTTTTTGCGATGATCATTGGTCAGTATTAAGTAGATGTGTCAATCAGATATAACTGCCTTCTTGAATGATGAAAGATGAGGAAATTTATGTAAATCCCAGAAGGAGTGAACGTTACACAAGAGGAGCGAAAAACCAAAGTCTGTAAAGTAAAACGCGCATTTCATGGTCTACGAATCAGTCCGAAAAAATTGAATAAAAGGTTCACTGAGGTCGTGGCACCGAGCGTAGAACTGAAAAATGACGAAAATGAGCATGGGCAGTTCTTTACTTGGAGAGAAGAAAAACTTCTCATTTTGTTGATAGTCGACGATATCATAATCGCAAGTATTGATAAAAACAAAGTGAGCGAAGTGATATCAGCAGTGAAAAATGAATTTGAGATGAGTGAATTAATAAATTTGAGAGGAGCGAATTGATGAATTTGAGATGAGTGAAAGGGGAACCGGGGAACCAAGAGTTTCTTGAAATTTGATTCCCAGAGACAGAAATCACCATAATCTTTATTTGAGTCAAGAAAAAGCTGTTGGGAAACTTTTATATCAATTTAAGTTTCATGAAGTACATCCACAGAGAACCCCTATGGTAACTACACAAGGAAGAAATAGAGAGAGGGAACAAAGAGAAGAGAATTAATTATTGAGGAGAGATATTAGGAGAACAGAAACAAGAGAAAAGGTTCCATGAAGAAAGGTCATCGGTAGTCTGTCATATTTGTCCGGGGCAACTCGACCAGATATAGCATTCGCCGCAAACGTCTTGAGCAGCCAATCAATCACTCTGACTCAGGATGATTGGAAAGTGGTCAAAAGAGGGTTCAGATACTTGAAAGGAACAAAATCTCATGGCTTCAGATATACTGGAGAGAGAGATGATTTGCAAACTAATTCTGGTGCAAGTTTGGCTGACTCCAAGGGTTCACTTACAACGAGTGGTTACGTAGTAAAATTTTTGGAGATGCGATAACATGGAAACCCCATGAACAGTAATCCGTTGCATTGTCACCGTTGCATTGTCACCCTAAGCCTAAGCAGATTATGTGGTGATGAGTGAGGCTTGTCAGGAATTGATGGCAATGAATAACTCATTGCAAGTAATAATAAACAAAACATTTTACCCTATCATACTGTGGTGCGACAATAAAGCTACCGAGGCGAGTGCAAAAACAAATTGGGGTAATAAAGTCAGATCTCTGACTGCGATGTGAGAAAATTACGTCAAAG
The DNA here is from genome assembly GCA_949128115.1 of Anaspis maculata. Lineage (NCBI taxonomy): Eukaryota > Metazoa > Arthropoda > Insecta > Coleoptera > Scraptiidae > Anaspis > Anaspis maculata. Next base: position 15,208,307 of record OX421964.1, read on the forward strand.
ACTGTGTGACGAGAGGTAGACATATGACTGAGATGCGAGAAAGTTATGGCACAGAATGTGCGAGAAGAGAGTTGAGTGAAAGACAGTGGGGTCCTTCCAAGGATCAAATAGCTGAGCATATAAGCACTGTGTACTTAAGTCTTTTGTTAGTTGGTCTGATTGAGTTTTCAACTGGGTTTTCCTCAATCCATGCAACAAATGTTGGACCATGATCTTTCAATACCCAGAAGTTAAATTTACAGGTCGTTCAGTTTTTGAGTGGATGTGTTGGATTATTCCAATTAAGTAAGAACAACAAAATCACAACTACTTGGTGACAGAAGTCCAGAAGAATGAAGTCCAGGGTGTGGAGATGTGATAACATTTAATTCTATATTGTTCACAGGAAAATGATCAAGACGACGTGAACGAGGAAAAACAGTGTTATTTTGATTAAATGAAGAATATTACAGCTAGATAATAAGTTTTGAGATGTAATACAACTTATACACTTGAGGAAGTGAATTTTATTGTGAAATGAATTGATTGTGTGAGAACTGAGAATCGTGTACATGAAAAGCGATTAGTCGGGAGGGAGTGTTGGACTTTTGAGATACGTCTAACCGCTTTCCTTACGCACCGGGACGAGAGGCAAAGAGAGCAAACCGAGTGCGAAGCCCGAAACTATTCTGCTCGCGGTGATTCTTGCTAGAAGAGAACAGCGACGTAGTTGTGGTTTTGTAAGCAAGTGAATAAAACTTCCGTAAGGCCTAAAAGTGGATTTCATTTTACCTACCGACACAAAATTAATCTCAACACATACCAACATGATATAGAACTGATGAAGTTGATGCAAAAACCCAATTGACATGAAAATGAAACACACTGAAAATCAAGGTTTAAAAGATAGGTTCAGGTTTCTCATGTCTGACTTCAGCGCCGTAATACTGACTATATTCAAGATTTCGGCCCGATAACAATGATATTTTTGACATAACGTTAGGAAAGCCTCATGACTTTCTGAAGCACGTGTTTTGATAGTGTAAAAGCCGATGTAAAAGCCAAATGACCCTAAAGCAGTTTTATGTTTGTCAATTCTGACGTCGTATTCATCATCATGATTATAATTTGAAAGGGATTCCAACAAGAACATCAATTGCAGGTTAGCAGAATACGCAGAGCAAATCTACGGAAAGATCTTCTTTGTACAATTTTTCACGATTACCATTGTAATGTGCATAGTGATGTTCCTTTTGACTATAGTAAGTACTGTTTTATTCAGTAAGATTATATTTATCAAGCGAATTCCAGACACCGCCGTTCACGGTAGCTTTTTACTGGTTGGTTGGTTTCTTTCTCGGTGTTTGTACACAAACATTGCTGTATTGTTGGTTTGCGAACGATCTAGCTGCGACGGTATGCCATTTCCATCACTAACACTAATCGTGCAAGATTTTATTTATTTTGTTTTGACAGAGCAAAGTATTGGCTGATGTCGCATTCAACGGGAGCTGGTACAATTTTCCGCAAAAAGTGAAGAAAGATTTTCAATTTTTCATACATAAACTTCAACAGCCCGTGTATCTTTACATGATATCTCATCATTTCCCAATCGGAATGAACGTATTTTCAACTGTAACTTTGAATTATTTACATGGAAAACACAAATGTAATACATTTTATTGTTTTGTAGATCCTGCGGTCATCTTGGGCATATTTCATGGCAATGCAAGCGGTGCACGACAGAATTTCACATTTTACAAAATGAGTTGGAGGACCATGCTTTTCATTAGCTCTTCATAAAAGTAACTAAGATAAACATTAATACTTAGTTGATAGACAAAAGTGTGACGTGACACCTGCCCGTAGTCATAGTAACAATTTCCAAATAATTAATACACAAGTATATTTTGTATGACAGAATGATTGTTTGGTCTAGAAAGAGTTGTTATGGTAGCAAAAGACCTATAGCATTGTATAGGCTGTCTGATTTCTACATGATTGTAGTGGGCTGCGACTCAGGCCGCGATCGGCCGACAGCGACCAGAAACACAGCCCACTAGAATCATGTCGAATTCAGACAGCCTATACAATGTGCTTGTATCGTGCGGAGAACAAAATTCTTGGTTGGCGGTGACTTTGGAAACAAAATTTTTTCATCAACTGGAGCGACTCGAATGGCGGAATGACCAGATATATTGACAGCAAAGCCAACTGCGATCAAGAATTTTGTTGTTTGCATGGTATTCCTATTAATTAAAATTAAAATAAAACAATATTAAACTATGCGAGCGGTATCGAAATTGCGAAAAGATCTATCATGTGATCAAATGAATTCTTAATCAGAACGGGCTGTGGTAGAATCAACGTAGGTACTGTCTTAATTATTGATTCATGTCGGCCGGTAGCTCAGAAGCTTAGCGAAGCACACTACCAACCTGGAGGTCCCAGGATCAAATCCGGCCGGCAGCATCACATTTTTCTCAGCAATATACTGTGACATCGAAATATAATGTACATACCTATAAATGAAATAATAAAGTATCAAACTCCTATAGCCCAAAGAGGGTTGAGAAGGAGAAGACAACAAATTTAAAATTATTGATTCATACAATCAAAGTGCCTTTTCAATAAATTTAGATTTTGAATTACTTTGATGATACAAAACGATTTTTAATGTAGAGCGGGAGGTATAGTTGGATCGTATTTTTGCAATTCACCTGAAGTACAAATTCACATTTCTAAAACTTGACAGATGACAATATCGGGCGTCGAGTTTGAAGTGTGAAGTTGGTCATGTGAAGCACGCTACTACGACGGCCGTTTTTAGCGCACTTTCCCAAAAAATGGGAAAAAGGCGCTTTCAGTTTGACTTTGTCCGTCCGTCCGTCCGTCCGTCCGTACCCGGGATAACTCATCAGGGAAGAAAGATATCGATGTGGTGTAAACGCTGATCAATAGTACATATGTCCAGGATGTCAAGTTGACTTTTGTTTTTCTGTTATTCTGCCGCCATCTTTGATCCGCCATTTTGCATTTCTCTAAAAGTGATCCGATTGAAATGAAATTTGCAGGCAATGTGAACCACATCAAGATCTATCCAATTTTTGACAATTGATGCTCCGCCGCCATCTTGTATTCTCACAATTGAACATGTTTCAAAGTGATAGAACTAGGAGAATTATGCCTTAACGAAAAGAGATATCGATGTGATGCAAACGCCAATCGAATGCGTACGTGACCACCATATAAAATTTACCAATGATTTATGTCACTTGGCCGCCATCTTTGCCCCGCCATTTTGGATTTCTCTGAAAGTGGTCCGATTTGAGTGAAATTTGCAGGCGATGTGAACTTTATCAGGATACATCCAATTTTTGACAATTGATGCTCCGCCGCCATCTTGTATTCTCACTATTGAACATGTTTCGAAGTGATAGAACTAGGAGAATTATGTCTCAACAAAAAGAGATATCGATGTGTTGCAAACGCCAATCGAATGCATACGTGACCACCATATAAAGTTGACCAATAATTTTTGTCACTTGGCCGCCATCTTTGATCCGCCATTTTGAATCTCTCTGAAAGTGGTCTGATTTTAGTGAAATTCACAGGCGATGTGAACTTTATCAAAATACATCCGATTTTGGACAAATGATGCTCTGCCGCCATCTTGGCCGCCATATTGAAATTTCTTATCATTTAACGATTTTCATGGAGCTTGGGACTTACCCTTGTCTATAGTACGATCATTTTGATTTTTAAGCCAAATTTCATGATTCTGGCGCTATATTGGCCGCCATATTGAAATTTCTGCCCAAATAACGGTAGAACCCTAATCAACATCTTGCGTTCACGAATTCTTCAAAAAGGAAGTGCGCTACTGAGCCTCATGCCCATGAGGCATATTCGCTTGTTTAGCTTATCGCCTGCTCCAATCAAAAACTCGTTGATTCACATGATAATATAGTAGGTTCACTTGTGCCGCGATTCTAGTAGACTGGGCAAGTTTCACATTTTAGCATTGTAGACTTCACGTCCAACTGCCTAGTGTGCGCCTGAGCGTCTGGCTTCGAAAGATAGGTTATGTTGGTGCGTTTACTGCGTTTTATCAAGATAGGTTATGTTGATATGTGTAGACTGTTGCTGTCAAAAATGAAAAAATTACCGAAATTAACTTTGCAAATTGCAAGTATGGAGTGGATGTAGTTCACCTTTCACAAGTTCCGCAAATTTCTTGTTCCAGTACGATGTTCTGAGCACTGAATCAAGTATTAACGTCGATGAATCCCATCCACACAAAAATTAGAAGGGTGTAGCTTACCAGAGTTCCCAGTCTTCCAGAGTGTGGGTACTTCTTTTAAAAACCAGGAATAGTTCACAATGCTTCCATATTATGTGGTTTTTGAACATAAATTCACGTCTTCTCTGCAAAACTGAACGTTATGGGTCACATGCCAAGCACCTACTCCGCCAATTTTCTCCCAGAAGCGAGTTCTCAATGGCACCCTCGAGGGCTTCAAAATGGGCACTGTTGTCAAGCTTGAACTTTCAAACATCAATGCAACCAACTGCCAAGTTCTAAGGAGTTTTCAAATGTCAGATTTGAAAACTTAGAAACAAAATCTCACAGCCAAGTAGAATCACGGTAGGAGTGAACCTACTATAGCTGTATTCCTTTTTCCTTTTACACGAAATGCCAGATAATCTCACCTCAATTGGAAAGAGAATAAGCGGAAATTGCATGAGAGGGAGGTAGACACACACCACAGACAATGGGGCCATGCAATTGAAAAACTCAACGTGAGGTCGCCACTACTGTATGGGGCGCCTACTTCCATGAAGTGGCCGGGAAACGACGGGAAAACACGGGATTTGAGTAGTTTAGCCAGTAACTGACAGTGACTGGATGCGTCAAGCAAGAAACAGAGGTTATCCAAATTTCAAATCAAGACATGAAATGACGGACGTCGGTCTTTGAAGCGTCAACGCCGTCAGAATTGTCGAATTTGCCCCCAACGGTTGTGGCGCCCTCGGTGTCTGAAAGTGGCAGTGCAAGGTCCCATTGAAGTGAGAATTCTCAGTTCAGACGATAAAAGGAACGCAGCTATAGTAACCACACGTGGAAGCAGTCGACATGGGTACGTTGACAAATAACTGCGCATGCGCTAACTGGATACGATCGCCGTTCCTGGGACACTACGGCTAGTTCCAAAATTTCCACCGGAGCAGCACCTGTTTTAGATACCATCAAGCGAAAGACAAAGATATTCGTTCTAAAGTGAAACCGTGCGGTAGGAAGTCATACAGTTTTCAAGTCACATCCAATACCAAAGCATTGCAATGCAATACTGATCCTGGTTGATTCAAACACTAAAAATAATAAACTGCTGGACAACGAAGTTGTCGGTATCGGAAAAATGGTTCGACTTTGAAGACCAATAACTTCTGATTGCCGAATGCGATTTCCATTTTGTTTGTTGTGTTACTCAGTCTAATGTTTTCGTAACCTATCCTGTTAAGGTAAATGTTGAAAAACTTCCTGTAACATTTCTACAGGGTGATACGTGAAATGCTGCAAAATTGCACCGACTTTATCGTACCCCCATTTGTCAAAAATTTTTTGTTTATGTATTCTGATCATGGACCTGTATTCTGATACAAAAATCATGAAGTGTGGTGTATTATCTCGGAACGGTTTTGGATTAACCCAAGTTAGAAGTCTAACATTGAAGATATAAGTTTTTATGTTGAATGTTACAGATTTGCCTTGATGGCACGCTAGATAAGGTCACTTTTGATTAATGGATGTTGACATTGAGCAAGATTGTTCGTACAACAGTCCAGGACAATTTTATTCTCAACACAACCCGAATATTTGGCGTGGGGCCAAGCAGGGGGCATTTTTTAAAGTGGTTGTCACTGCCTGTTTTTCGTACGTTGAATTTCGTCAGAATTTCATCACGATTTTAGATGTGAAACATGTTCTATTTGCAAGTTTAAGCCCCTGAACATGGTAACGATGTAAAACTTCAGTTTTCGAGTAAATGAAAGCCTCCCCGGACGTCATACTTTTGGTGCTTGTGCTATGTCTGAGTTTCGTAAATCTGCAACATTCAACATAAAAATTTAGATCTTCAATGTTCGACTTCCAATCTGGGTAATTCCAAAACCGTTTCGAGGTAAGACACCACACTTCATGATTTTTGTATTAGATTATTGAAAAAATATTTTTTTGGACAATGGGGGTACGATGAAGTCGTTGCAATTTAGTACCATTTTACGTATCACCCTGTAGAAAATTCACATGAAGTTTCTCAACATTCACTATCACAAGATGGGCTACGGAAAAAAAAGGCTAGTTGACGCAACAAACAAAATGGAAATCGCAATCGGCAATCGGAAAATATTGGTCTCCAAAGTCGAACCATTTTTCTGATACCGACAACTTCGTTGTCCAGCAGTTTAGTTCTCGCTTGACATTTTCATTACTAATTTACAAATGCATGAGAAATAACACATCTTTGTTGGGAAAAGCCTCTATCGTTGAATTTTGATGAGATTTCCAGATCAAAGTTGTTTTTTTTTCCTGAAGTTCCCTGTTTTAGTTAGTCAACATGGATGACGATCTGAAGCGGCTTATTGCCAAAAATCAGTTCCTGCTAATAATTTCGGGAATCTGGCCAATCGGAAACGAACGGCTGTACCGTTTGTATAGATGGTTCATTTTCATCAACGTTTTCTTCTTCGAATTCACAATGGTCATGTACTTGATCACTACAAAAGCCAACTTAGAAACTACGTCAAATGCTTTATACTTCGTCATAGGACTGATTGGCAACACTGTAAAAGTACTGTCGTTCCTATCAAAAATGCAGGCCTTTAAACAAATCGTGGAGATGTTCAAGGATGAACATTTCCGAGCGAAAAGCCAAAGAAGATGGCGGGTCGGTGCAAAAACCATGGTGGAATTGACGTTTATATTCACGTACTTCTGGATTCTGGTCGGTTTTGTGATTGCACTGTGGATGTTTGCGCCTGTTTTACGCAGAATGAAGGAGCTGCCTGGAAATGCTTGGTTTCCGTTTGATGCTCTGATGCCCGGTTGCAGGAACGTGGTAGCAAATTTTGCGACGTAGCAAATTGAATCGGGTTGCAGGAACAGGGTATCAAACGAGGTAGCAAACAGGCTGTGGCTAAGGTTATCACGCATTTGAACTACTTGCATCTTTTTATGCGTATGCACGTACCTAAAAGCGCTAAAAGGTCTGATTCGACACTTTATTTTGAATTTTCCAACGTCTCCAATTTTTATTCTTCTGAAGAAGAACAAGAAGTAGAAGATGCAGTTCGTTGTGTCATTGCCGATCAAAAAAAACCGTCTCGTAGATAAGATGTACCTACCTCGCGTCGCGAGCTGTCAAAGTCAAAGAAGCGTCAGGAATTTCAGAGGTTAACAGCATTATTTATTTCTTCGAGTTTTGAAGAATAATATGCAAATCATTGCGCCGAATTGAGGCATAAATCCATGCACAGGCTGTCGATCAGGTGAATATGACAAACTGCCTCCGTAAATGCTATTATGTCGATCAACAATTCCAGGTTCAGGCGATGGGAGTTACCGACTGAAATTGCGAACACTTGCTGGGTGCCTCCACGAGCCCTGTACCTGTACGGCGGAAACAAAGCTGTTGTTTACACCAAGAACGCGGGGCTCTTTATTGCAAAGTATTGCTCAGTCAAAGTATGAGTGCTTCGGTGACAACGATGAGTTACAGGAGTACTGGGACTGTGATCCCGTGACGAAACTTGAACAATTTTGGGCCGCTAGTGACACTGTATCAAGCATGTGTCAAGGTGATATCCAGTGCTGATTCAGTAGCTCCAGAACAGCTTTTGACGACAGGAAATACTGCAGGAGTCGTTGGCATGAGCAACAGCAAAGAAATTGAGAGAAAGGAATGAAACTGAATTCTGGATTTGTCAAGTTTTTCTTTGGTACAAAAATAGACCTCACACACTGAAAATGGCTGCCTCTTTTCTCTTGTCTTATTGTCTCTTGCCCTAACCCTTAGATGTGCACATTTAGGTAGTTTAGGTCCCTTGCCCATCAGGTCCCAACACGACACACGACTCGGCAACTGCAATAAAGAGTTAACCGGATCGAAACGTGTGGTGGACGGTTTGTTGTTGACCGGGCCGTCACAATATGTCATGCTGTATGCGTATCTAAAATGTCTGACTCGGCGCTTTCAGAATTTTCTGAAGTCTCCGAATTTTCCTCTTCTGAAGAAGAGCAAGACGTTGCAGGTGCAGTTCGTCGTGTAAATGCTGAGCGGAAAAACCTCTTCGAGTTTTACAACGACAAGGAATCTAAGGAGCGATATAGGTTCACGAAGTACAATGTGTTGCGGATCGTGGATCTCATCGGAGTTGAAGACCTAGAGCTATCTTCTTCGGTGTATTTCTTTCCGCGCACCATTTCCACTCTTCAAATTTGCTTGACTCTTGACAGCTAGACTTCAACTGTTTCAAATGTCCTCATACAAACAAACCTGTATAACTGATTGCCTGCACCCATCAGCCAAAATTCTCTATTTATGAGCACAAAATGTAAACCCAAACGTATACTCGGTTTGAATTAGGCACACCAGTGCTTTTCTCACTCACAATATCAGCTCAGCTTTCCCTTCCCATATTTTATTCAATTTTTTTGTTTGACATATTATGTCAGTCGTCACCCTAGACACTCCTTTTTTTACGCCTACAAATAGCCTACCATTTGATACCGAGTTTGGTACCGAAGCTAATTTGCGACGGAGCAAATTTTAGTTTCTTGCAACCGGGGGTGAGTGGAAAAAAGTACGTTTTATGTATGCATGGCAATGCATTTGTCTGACTCTGCTCTCTCTCACTTCTGTTACTGTCGACATACTTTACGTTGTTGTGATCAGACAAGTTCAAGTGCAATGCGAATTTTTGAAAATTTCTGTGGAGAATTTGGGTGATGAAGGAGAAGAAGACTTGCGCAGCAACTTTGACGAGTGCGTCAGACACCATCAGCTTATTTTAGAGCATGGAGGTTAGAGAGAAGAAGACTGAACGACATTGGTTTCTGTCATAAAAAATGGCACCATTTTATGTCGCAAAAATGCAGTTCAAAAATTATACACTGTGTCGCTGAAATCTGGGGACGGCTCACAGGAAACTGTAATTTTGCTCAAAGAATAGAACTCTGTAATTATTCATGGTTTAGATCTGAGGCCCGTCTCATAAAACTACAAACGGCATGACACATTACATACAAATGACAAATTACAAATGTATAACCTTGACGACAAATTGTTGCAACAATGGGTTACCAAGACTACACACTTGTAAATTGTCGTTTGAACTTTTATGAAACGGGCCCCTGATGATGCTTTTATGCCATGCTTTCTGCATGGACTTTTATGTGAACGAAGTGTAACGGAAACGATCATATATTTGTATTTTTTCTAAGAAACATCGATACATAATTATATCAAAAGGAAAAGGTAATGGGGGAACCATTTCAAAATATCTACTATCAATATGGCAAGCATGTGAATCCAATTTTGCCACGAATTTTGCACGAAAACCAATACTCTGATGGGAGGGAGATTTGCATCGAATTTCTTCGTCCGTAATAAGCATTGGTCGATGTTCGGGTGCGTTTATGTCTTCGATCGTGGGTATCTGTCGATGAGCAGGTGAGGTGAAACATGGCTGTCAATAGGGCTTCGCTTGCCTGCAGGCTGTCTGAGCACGATCTTCTCAGCTCCAGTCTCATTCGTTCTCCTTATCTTTGATGGAACCTCCACCTCCCTTCGGTCAAACGATTCATGCTGTTTTGAAAAAGTGGTGAGACTACATTCTCCTTCCATTTTGGAATGCTCTTCCTAATCACCTGGAAGACTGTTCCATCCGAAAGCTCTGTTATGAAACAGATACCGTTCAATGTCATCATCTCTAAAATGTAGTTCGCAACAGGGATCACCTTTGTAAACCTTTTCTCTCGATGTCAGGGGTCTACCTTGCCTCCTGATGGCATTCCTCCATTCACAAGCCATTTCGTCCTTCAACAAGGCAAAACGTTAAACAGATATTATTATAAGAAGAATAAATATATCATAGAACATAGAGCAACCAAGAGAGTCGGATCGGAACCCCACGTATAGTAGGTACAAAGTTTATACAGTTGAACTTACTGCGTGAGGTCGGAACATGCTCCGGCATTTTTGGCCACTTTTCCTCAACCGGGCCTTCTCATTTCCATTGGAGCTTGTGCACCCTGGCGCACAGCAAGACACGGTGAAGGAATGAAGAAGGAATTTACCTACTCCTAGTTTTATTACTGTCATCACAAGCAAATTGAATCAGTCACTTTGACAAATAATGACTAATTCCAAAATCTGCCACACGAGCGCAAGCAACAGTGGACGGCTCCCGGAATTTTCACGACATAAAAGTAGCACACATTTGAATGCCTCGATCAGTCTCCTTACTTCTAACCTCCATGTTTTAGAGTAAGTCTAAATAAAGTACGCAGTCACTGCGATTGCGCAATAGGAATTGCGTAGTTACGTTGTATTCGCAGTAACAATGTATTGCGTAATACTAGTGACTCTAAAAAATCGTTTACAATGGGCGCTTTCCATTTAAGCTTGTGTTAGCTTGTGTCGATGACACACAGCAACATAAATCAAATGGAACGGAATTGTGCCGATGTGTGTCGACATAAGTTGACTTGTGTCGGTAAACGGAAAGCGCCCAATGATGTCTTCGACGTCAGACTTGACACACGTGCAGTTATGGCAAGTTCAACGTTCAACCCTAGTGTGATTTTAGTGAGCTATGATTTACCGAATTTCTCATCTCCAAATGCGTCACGTGGCGAGACCACCAGCCAACTAGAACCATACTAGGGTTAAAGGGTCAGGATCAGTTCAGGTTTCTCAAGTTTGACTTCCACGCCGTAAAACTGACTATTCGAGATCTCGGGCCGATAACAATGATATATTTTTGACAAGACATCAAAAAAGCCTGATGATTTTTTTGAAGCACGTGTCTTGATAGTGTTATGGACTGACACTAAGACGATGTAAAAGCCAAATGAGCCAGAACCAGAAGCGACGAAGCTTTACGTTTCTCAATTTTGATGTCTTATTCATCATGTACGGGGTGTTCACGTATAAATTATATCCACCCTTGGGGACTTCCCTTTGGACATAATTCCAGAAATTGAAAACGATTCTTATATGGTTCTTTTAGTAAGCGTTGAATCTGTCCACAAAAACATTTTTCTGTAGTGTACATCATCGAAAATTTTTCTTAAATTGGACACCTGTATTTTGATATAGGAATCGATTCCGCTCTTCCTTCTCATTATCAATAGCTTCAACACTTGAAGGGTTTATTGACAAAATACGTATGGAAGAATTATTAACATGTTGAAAAATTAAAATTTTTTTTTTTCCAAAAGCAGCTCTGAATATTTGAGGAGTCGATGACTTTCGTTATAGTTTGTGAACTTTTACTAAACTTAAACTGACTTACTACGTTTCCATGGAGGATTGAAAACTGCATGTAAACGTTTGCAACACCGTATTCAAATCGATTTGAGTCTCAAGGTCGATTCGGCAAATTCTGGGATCGTATCGGGATCGGATCGAAATAATACTCATGGAAACCCAATGGGATTGGATCGAGACATCAACAAACAGAAACTGATACATAGCAATGAGTAAAACCGCTGTTCTGGTCGTATCGAGGGTCGCATTCATACTTGCACCTGTTGTCTGCACTTCTGCCTTCTGCACACTTGCAGTTTGCAGAGTACTTGCACTTTCATTGATACGTTAGGTTGAGATAGTTTTAGGTTAGGGTTAGACTTACGTGACAGATATATGTAAACAGAATTCAAATCGATTTGAATACTGAGTTCGAACCACTCATGTGAACACTTCCGTATTCAATACCGATACCGTTTTAAAATCGATTTGAATTCTCCATGGAAACGTAGTAACTGTATAAACAGTGAGTTTTGAAAAAATATACATTTCGATATATATTTTTTAAATTTTAACAAATTTTTTCAGGTGTTCCGTTAATAACTTATCTAGTGTGAAACATAATATATATTTATAATCAGAATAAAAAGCGGAGACGATCCCTATATTAAAATATAGGTGTCCAACTTGAGAAAATTTTTCGATGATGCATCCTAAAAAGCTGTATACCACAGAAATTTTTGTTGACAGATTCGAAGACTACGGAAAAATCATAGAGAACCATTTTTTATTGTTGAAATTATGCTCAAGGGGAAGTCTCGGAAAAGTGGGGGGGTATAATTTATACGTGAACACCCTGTACCCAATTTTGAAGAGATTTTAACAAAAACGTCAATTACAGGTTAACGGGATATGCAGAGCAAATCTATAGCAAGATCTTTCTTACACAATTTTCAACGATCACCATTGAACTGTGCATAGTTATGTTCCTTTTGACTATAGTAAGTACTGTTTTATTCAGTAAGATTATATTTATCAAGCGAATTCCAGACACCGCCGTTCACGGTAGCTTTTTACTGGTTGGTTGGTTTCTTTCTCGGTGTTTGTACACAAACATTGCTGTACTGTTGGTTTGCGAACGATCTAGCTGCGACGGTATGCCATCTCCATCATCAACAGTAGTTGCGCAAAACATTATTTCCTTTTTTTTTTGCAGAGTAGAGTACTGGCTGATGTCGCATTCAACGGGAACTGGTACAATTTTCCGCAAAAAGTGAAGAAAGATTATCAGTTTTTTATACATAAACTGCAACAGCCCGTGTATCTTTACATGATATCTCACCATTTCCCAATTGGAATGAACGTATTTTCAACTGTAGCTCGAAATGTTTTCATGGAAAACACAAAATATTTTATTTTTATTGTTTTGTAGATGCTGCGGTCATCTTGGGCATATTTCATGGCAATGCAAGCAGTACACGATAGAATTTCACATTTTACAAAATGAATTGGAGCACTTGCTTTCCTTCAGCTAATCTTCATTAAAACAACTAAGATAATCATTGATACTTGGTTGACTTGAAAATGTTATTTATATGCTAAATAAACTGAGAAGAATGTGACGTGACACCGTTCGTAATCATGGTAACAATAGGGCAATAGCATGGTATTGGTTCAGCTTGTCGCCACTTGGTGGCTACCAGTTGCGATTTTCCAGAATTATCGATTCGTTTCGTTTGTGTGGTGTTTCGAGGTTGTTGAGTGATGATAAAATCAAAGGCTCTTGTAAAGCGTGCTGCTTGTTCAATCTTTTAATAAACGCGTGCGCGATGTACATTTTGTATTTGACATTCTCATCAGATACCTGTCCTGTCATTTCGGCATTAGCTGGTATACAGATTTCTATCATCGGTAATACAGGATACTACAGTTTGGTGTGTAAATTGGCTACGGTTTGATGTCAGCGAAAAATGAAATGTCCATTGAAAAAGAAAACCTAGACAGTCTGAGAGCTTCGTTGAGCTAAGTGCGGCACACAACAAATGTGGGGCAAAAAGCGTTTTTCAGCGTCGACAGTGACAGTACCTAGGCACCAAAGTGTCAAAAAATGACGTCATTGACAGAGGATTTGACGGTTTGCAATACCAATTGATAAACCTAAAGTCCCCAAGTGGCAAACAATGCCGCAAGCGCCCCCTGGATGCAATCACCTTATTTCCGAATAATCCGCAAGAATAGTTTGTATTATGGACAGGACACAATGATTGTTTGGTCTAGAAAGCGTTGTTATGGTAGCAAAAGACCTAAAGCATTGTACAATGTGCTTGTATCGTGCAGAGAACAAAATTCTTGGTTGGCGGTTACTTTGGAAACACAATTTTCATCAATTGGAGCGACTGGAATTGCGGAATGACCAAATATATTGACGCAAAGCCGACTGCGATCGACAATTTTGTTGTTTGCATTGTATTTCTAGTAATTACATGGAAAAAAAATTCAACTATGCGAGCGGTATCAAAATTGTGAGGAGATCTCTCTTCTCTCCTCTCATGTGATCAGATGGATTCTTAAGGCTGTATTATTCTCAGTAGGTAAAAACTATTTAAAGGATTTCTCTCTCAAAAATGGAGATAAACCTCGATTTTTTTAAAGGGTGCACTAAGTGTAATACAAAATCGAGTACAAAATTGAGTACAGAGCGTTTTTTCAATTATGTGAAAAAATTTTTTTTTCTTTTGTTAACTTTTTTCAAAAAAAAACGGCTCTGTACTCAATTTTCTACGTCTCCCAAAATAATAAAACAGTTGACAATTTTTTTGTTCGCCAAAAAATGTCCCAGGAATCCTTCAGAAACTTTTTTAGTGTTTTAGGGCTATTGGGCTCCTAAAAAAATGTGGGGTAATCCAAACGGAAACAAGGTGGACAAACATTTAATGGAATCCCATCAAAATCTCTATATCTCTTTATTTTTGAGGGAGAAATATTGATATCCTGCGTATACAGCCTTAATCAGAACAGGCTATGGTGGAAGAAACGTAGGTCTTTTCTTAATTATTGATCCATACAATCGAGTGCCTTTCCAATGCATCAAGATTTTGAGCTATTCTGATGATATAAAATGATTTTTAATGAAGAGTGGGAGGTACAGTCATTGCCCATTAAAAACGCGTACAAGCTTTTGACACGGAGTGGACTGATTTGTTTAATTTTGGCCACCATGTCACTGTGACGCCAGGCCAAAATTAATCAAGTCAGTACACTCCTGTAACTGTAACCAGTAACCACACGTGTGGGAGCATTTTACGGCATAATCAGTTATTTGCTTGAAAAGAATGTTTGAATTTATGTCACGCGAGCAAAAAAAATGTATATCGTCTTATCGTGACGTCCCTGTAAAAAATTTACAGTTGACATAGGCACGTCGACAAATAACTGCGCATGCGCTAACTGGACACGATCCCGTTATTGGGACACTACGATTAGTTCCAAAATTTCCACCGGAGCAGCACCTGTTTTAGATACCGTCAAGTTTAAGACAAAGATCTTCGTTCTTATTTGAAACTGTCCGGTGGGAAGATACACAGTATTCAAGTCATATCCAATACCGCAATACTGATCTTATGTAATTCAAACACTGAATAAAATAACAGTTCTTGCTGTATATCGCATTATTAATTCACAAATGGATGAGAAACAACACATCTTTACTGACGAGAGCCTCTATCGTTAAATCTTGATGAGGTTTTCAGATCAAAGTTCTTTTTTCGTTGGAGTTCCCTTATTTAGGTAGTCAACATGGATGACGATTTGAAGCGGCTCATTGCCAAAAACCAGTTCCTGCTAATAATTTCAGGAATTTGGCCAATCGGAAACGAACGCCTGTACCGTTTGTATAGATGGTTCGTTTTAATCAACGTTTTCTTCTTCGAATTCACAATGGCCATGTACTTGATCACTACAAAAGCCAACTTAGAAACTACGTCAAATGCAGTATACATCGTCGTGGCAGCCTTTGGCGCTGCTGTAAAGATACTGGTGTTCTTATCAAAAATCCAGGTTTTCAAACAAATCGTGGAGATGTTCAAGGATGAACATTTCCGAGCGAAAAACCACAAAAGACGGCGGGTCGGTGCAAAAACAATGGCGGAATTGAAATTTATATTCAAGTATTTCTGGATTCTGATCGGTTTGGTGGTAGCAATGTGGATGTTTGCGCCCATTTTACGCAGAACGAAGGAGCTGCCTGGCAATGCTTGGTTTCCGTTTGATGCTTTGAGTGGGAAAAAGTACGTTTTTGTTTATGCATGGCAATGCATTTGTATGAGTCTGCTCGCTCTTTCTTCCGTTACTGTCGACATACTTTACGTTGTTATGGTCAGACAATTTCAGGTGCAATGCGAATTTTGGAAAATATCTCTCGAGAATTTGGGCGACGAAGGGGACGAAGACTTGCGCAGCAACTTTAACGAGTGCCTCAGACATCATCAGCTTATTTTACAGTAAGTCTAAATAAAATGCGTGATTATTGCGCAATAGGCACTGTGCAGTTACATTGTATGCGCAGTAACAATGTCCTGTGTAATACTATTGACTGTAAAAAAATCGCTTGCAATGATGTCTTTGACGTCAGACTTGACACACGTGCAGTTAGAGTACGTTCAACCCCAGTGATTCTACTGAGCTATGATTTAACGATAAATGAATTTCTCATTCCCAAATGCGTCGCCTGGCGATACTCCCAGTCAATTAGAATCACACTAGGGTTAAACACACTGTAGCTCTAGTTTTCCTATCTAGGTACACGTCAGCAGATAACTCTCAAGTTTGACTTTTGCGCCGTAGCACTAGATCTGTTTCTTTGTCCTTCTCTAACTTACTCCGGAGCAGACGTTGCTTAGCAACGACCAATCAGACAGCTCTATTTTCTGCTCTAAGCGCTCCAGAGTAAGTTAGAGCAGGACAAAGAAACAGACCTAGTGACTGTATCCGAGATTTCGGGCCGATAACAATGGTATTTTTTGACATGACGTCGAGAAAGCCTTATGATTTTCTGAAGAACGTATTTTCACAGTGTTATGAACTGACGCTGAGTCGATGCAACCGAAAGCGACGTATCTTAATGTTTGTCAATTTCGACGTCATATTCATACTGATTGTAATTTTAAATGGGACTTCAACAAAAACGTCAATTGCAGGTTAACAGAATACGTAGAGCAAATCTACGGCAAGATCTTCTTTATACAATTTTCCACGATTACCATTGAACTGTGCATATTAATGTTCCTTTTGGCAATAGTGAGTGCTGTTTTTTTTTCCAATAAAATTTATATTCCTTAGATGAATTTCAGACACCGCCGTTAACGGTAGCTTTTTACTGGTTGATTGGTTTCTTGCTCGTTGTTTGTACACAAACAATGCTTTACTGTTGGTTTGCGAACGACCTAGCTGCGACGGTATGCCACTTTCATCACTGACAGTAGTTGCGCAAGACTTTATTTTTTTTGCAGAGTAGACTACTGGCTGATGTCGCATTCAACGGGAACTGGTATAATTTTCCGCAAAAACTGAAAAGCGATTTTCAATTTTTCCTGCATAAATTGCAACAGCCCCTGTATCTCTACATGATATCTCACCATTTTCCAATCGGGATGAACGTATTTTCAACTGTAACTTCAACATGTTTTGATTGACAACACAAAAATATCTATTTTTTGTTTGTTTTGTAGATCCTGCGGTCATCTTGGGCATATTTCATGGCAATGCAAGCATTGCACGATAGAATTTCACATTTTACAAAATGAACATCTCATTAACTAATTTTACTAATAATAATGATTGAGGTATTCGATTTTCAAAATTTAGGGCTCGTGGTGAAGCTGGAACTTGAAATAAAGACCTTGGGGTCAAAATCGAATTAAGGTCAACATTTGAAATACAGAGTTGCGTCGACAAATATCCAAATCTGAACCGCCCCCGAAATTCCGTTTGCAATGAAAATTTCGATTTAAATCAACTTGCTTTCGAAAGAGCCATTCATACTTTACACTTCAAGATGATTCTTGTTTGTATGGAAAAAAATTATTGCTGAATGAACCAGATTACAACTGCATGCGTTCGAGGGAGAATCACCAAATTCCAAATTCTGACCCGGCACCGCGTTGCTGCAGTCGAGTTTTATCTCGGCTGGAGCGGTGTACCGCGCGCTATGTAGTCCCCACAATTCAGCCAGTCAAGGCAGGTCCATTTTTATCCTTAATGAGAGATTATAAGGTCGCCAAATAATGGAAGACTGTTTTTCTTGAAGAATATTTCAACGGAATAAAAAAATTGAAGATTTTCCTGTAGTTTTGCCCTGTATACTAATTAATACCAGTCGCAGGGATGTATATTTTGATACGTTGAACAGATGGGTTATGAGCTTGCCACAAAACTAAGAACCATTTGAGAAATACTTTCTTCAAGCAAAAATCTAGCTACCCTCTGCTCAAATGTACAACTTCAACCCTACTGTATCGTGAAAAACAATGTAATGAAAAAAATTCTTGCATAACCACTGCACAACGCCCATAATATACTCGAGTATAATTATTTATGAATCATTATAAGGCATAGACCCTTACCCTCTCAGTCTGTATTCAGGTGATTTTCATTTCTATGTATTGGTAGATCTGTTCTCCCTAAACAAAGCGTCATTCTAAAGATGTGCCAGTGTCAAGTCAGTGTCATTCATCGTTTGGCTCTCATCGCTTGAACTATAAAAACGAAAGCAATTTTATTTTCTGGAATCTCACGCGTGAGGCAAAGACCTTCCACCGTTTCAAGAGTTCAGTTTCGAGTGTAGCTACCAGTTCTTCGTAAGCAAAGGTGCGTACCTACCCTATCATGGGATTTAATAATCCCAATTCAATTTCAACATCTCTTAGGCGCAGCATTTCGATAACTTTTTTCTATAGAACTTTATCCTCGACTATGTTGCTCGGGAATGTATGTCGAAAAAGTACCTTCCCCACTTTTCTAGCTGACCCAGTGATATAACAGCAATACGGAACACTGCAAGGTCAAGACTGAGCCATTTCGAACTTGGCGCTGAGTGCTGAGCTCAATCGACATCATGTTGACGCTTGACATCAGTAAACTTTTCGAAATAACATTTGTTTGCGCGTTGCTAAAACTACCAAGCAGGATCAATGACCACAAAATGAGCACGCAATCAAGGTGAAACTAAAAGGGTTCATTATCGCAGACAAAAAAAAAACGAACTTTTCAGAAAATTTTCCCCGTTATAAGTTTTGTCCAGTGGTGGTCTACATTATGTTGGCATGTTGACACTTGACAGTTATGATTGATTGCCCAAACTAAATATATTATTATCATCAAGCCGAATACAACTCATTCTGAAGCTAAGGAAGGTTTGTCAAGGCAAGATAGAATTACCATTTGGAATTTTCTGGCCGCGATGGAAAATTCCAAGTGCTGTATAATCAAATTCACAGCTTTTATCAATAGAGTAAGCTATGGAAATTGATACTTGTGCTGAGAATCATGCGTTCGGTGAGTCAATGGTTACTCTAATGAAAAAAGCCGTGGAATTGATCATCAGTTTTGTAATATTAATAATTTACTAATACATGGGAAACAACACATCTTTGCTGGTCAAAGCCGCCATACAGTTAAAATTTTATAATCGTTTCACGTGAATGTTTAATACGTAATTGTATGGGATTTAGGGGCGACCCGAAAGTTATTGATTAAGTTCTCCGTTTAAAGTTGTTGACAATGATTTATGTGTTTTTTTTTTACCATGGATGATGCTTTGAAGGGATTTATTTCCAAAAACGAACTCGTACTCAGGATATGTGGAATTTGCTCAGTAAGAAACGAGCGCCTGTATCGTTTACTCAGGGGCAAAATACTGCATACATCAAAATTTTTGTCATTAGAAAAAAAGCGACAAGGTCTTGCGTTATTGCAGTTATGGCCTAATAGCTACCATGGCCTAATGCTTTAGATTTTTCGACGGGTTCTGGCCGAGCAACTGTCCGTTGAAAGTGTGGGTAGCTTGTGTATTTGTGAGTCGGCGGTTCAACTTCAATTAAAAGTGACTCGCGAATAAATAAAGGTTTCAAATACATTTATGTATAAATGTATTTTGCATTTGATATTTCCAAAACGGTTGACAGTCCGGCTGGATGGCATGAACACGGCTAGATGGATGAAACTTCAACACCAGTTAAGATATGGCACTCGAACGTGCCTTTTAATATTAAAGACGCCAAACAAAGAAACGTTACATTAATTTTAATTATTGTATCGGTTACTAAATCATTAATAATCACGTGCTGATCAAAGCTTTCTTATATTTACTCGATTAGAATTTGATACAAGACTGCCACGAGAACAGCGTCCATATTTTTATAGTACGTTGACTCCCACAAGTTACCATGGACGACGACTTGAAGCAACTCATTTTTAAAAACGAAGCCCTGCTCGTGATTTCGGGAATCATGCAAATCGGCAAGTACAAACATTTGTACCGTTTATACACTTGTTTCGTTTTGATCAACGTCCTCCTCTTCAATTCAACAATGTTAGTGGATTTTCTCACTGGAAATGCCAACTTCGAGACCGCGGCCAACGCGCTGTACTTCCAAATGGGAGTAGCAGCCACCATCGTAAAATTGCTGACGTTGCTCTACAACATAAAGGCGTTCAAGCGAATCGTGGACTTGCTGAACGATGGACATTTCCGAGCGAAAAACCAGAAAGAACGGCGATACATGAAAGAAACCGTGGCGGGGTTGGAGTTCATATTCAAGTATCACTGGATCCTGGTCGGAGTGATGATTGTCTTGTGGATCGTAACGCCTCTTTGGCACGAAAACAGGGAGCTGCCAGCGAAAGCCTGGTTTCCTTTTGATGCTCTGAACAGAGGGAAAACAACGTACGTCGGTGTTTACGTGTGGCAATGCGTTTGTCTGATTATGTGTGGCATCGTTGGCGTAACCACCGACATAGTTTACATTATTATGGTGAAGCAAGTCGAAGTGCAATGTGAATTCTTGAAAAATTCTCTGGAGTGTTTAGGGGACGAAGGGAGCAAAGACCTGCGCAGTGAATTTGACGGCTGCGTCAGGCACCATCAGTTAATTTTGAAGTAAGTCTGAGTTGGCGCACTAGCGCAATATCAAGTGAGCGAAAAGCGGAATGACAGAATTGAGGGAGGAATATGTCAGCTTTTAGCGTAGGCACACTTTGTCTGTCATAATAGACCCAACAGGGAATATAATTAGGGAACCTGATTATCACGTGACCGGCCGGCCGGCGTAAGCTGTAAGCCAAAGCTGTCGATAATCTAGCAACCCTAAATATAATTCAAGCACTACGCTCCCAGTGGCAGATTTGCGAACTTGTTTGGTAATGGATGTTGATAGCGTTACCTAGATACGCCTGCTTTGAGGATTCCGTAAAATTCCGCTTCGCTTGTCACAATACACGCTGACATAGGATTAACAAGTTGACAAGCAACTTGGAAATTTGGCATATTCTTATTCATCGAAATACGATAGGAAACGCCGAATTGTCAGTATAAAAATCAGCTGCTTAGTTATCACAAGGTGGAGTGAACCGAAATTTGCTTACCGTGTAGCACAACGGAAACGAACATGACTTTCAACCAGAAGGTCGAGGGTTTAAAATGCAGCCATGCCGATTTTTTTTTCATCAAAAACACCTGAACTGTGATGTCCCTATCGAATATAAAATTGACCTGTCCCGGGATTTGTTGAGCAAAAAAATTTCAGGGAAGAAATTGGGAGTGAAAGTTTTCAAATGAGCATCCTGTCATTTGGTTGTCCATGTGGTTCTGACAAAGACGTTCAGCCGAATTCAGTAATTTCTCAACGTACACCTCTTCTGGCACTGCGGCCTGAATGAGAAATTCGTCTGATCACAGACAAGAAGACTAGAACCAGGAGACGAGGCTAGGGTGGTAGAGGTAGGCAAAAATGCGTCGAAATGGGAATGTGTGACAACCACGATTGACGTGCAGCAAACTCTTGAGCCGTAAATTAGCCAGTCAATAGAAATAGTGATTTCTTAAAGCAGCAGATTTTCTTCACCTGGCAAATGCTTTTTCGGCCAATCAACTTCCATTTTTGCACTTTTGCAGATTGCAGAAAACACAACAGCACTCTTTCCCAAGAGTTACGTCTCCTCTTTCTAGTCTTCTTGATCAATATGTATGCTTCTTAACAAAAAAACAATCGTAGGTTAACAGAATACGTTGAACAAATCTACGGCAAAATCTTCTTTGTGCAATTCCTGATCAATACCGTTGCCCTGTGCATAGTAATGTTCCTCTTGACAGTGGTAAGCATCGCTTTTTTTTCCAACACCTCTAAATTTAAAACTATGAAATATTTTTCCAGACACCGCTGTTCACGGCAGCTTTTTACTGGCTGGTTGGTTACCTGCTCGCCATTTGCACACAAACATTGGTGTACTGTTGGTTCGCGAACAATTTGGCTGCGACGGTATGCAAATCATCGCAATTTTTTTTTATTTATTCTAACCGCAAATGGTGCGCAAACTTTTGGCTTTTGTAGAGTACGGTACTGGCTGATGTCGCCTTCAACGGAAACTGGTACAACTTTCCGCCAAAACTGAAGAAAGATTTGCAATTTTTCATACATAAATTGCAACAGCCGATAGTACTCTACGTGATATCTCATAATTTTTCGATAGGAATGAACGTATTCTCAACTGTAACTTTGAAATGTTGCGAAAACGAGCACGTAAATTATTTTCTTATTGTTTCGTAGATCCTGAGGTCGTCTTGGGCATACTTCATGGCAATGCAAGCAGTACACGATAGAATTTCGCATATCACGCGATGAACATCATATTATAATAATAAAATAATAATTAGTTATTGCTTGTTTCTGGACAATTCACTGCGTTTTACCAGAGTGTAGGTAATTATCAAGAAATCCACTCAAAGAATCGAGTGATTCAGTTTGAGAGAACGCGACATGTAGCGGCTTCTACCCCTTGGAATCCAAACTAAAGTGTTCGTTTCCTTTATTTTGAGATAATGCATATTTGAACTTGTTGCTACTATTTATTATGACAAGAGTGCGTACCGAAGTACCTACAATCTGGTATCATGTATCATGTGTATGTAGTGTTTGTCCTTTAATAAACTAAAGAAACGATTCTGCATATTATTTTAAGCAAATCCAAACAAATCCAAACAGATCCACCGCAAATCTAAACCGTATCAAGTACGAAAGAAAAAATTACCTGCAAATCTTGCGTCGACAAGGCCTCTTCGGAGAAGTTCCGCCTTTCGCTCGAGTTCTTGTCGTGCTCGTTGGCGGAGGGGAACCTGAACGAAAACTTCTTCTTGTTGGGCGAGGCGGGAGTGGTGGCCGCGGCCGCCGGCGCTGACATCGACCTGGTGCTGATCTCGTTGGCCAGCGCTATGGCCGTGTCCAGGGTCTTCTGATCGTGTGCCGAGATCGGCTTGACCATGTTCTGCTTCCGCGATTTTGTGCTGGTGTTGCCGATGCCGCCGCCGCCGCCTCCGCCGAGTTTTTCGCGAAGCTCGTTGCTGCGATTCGAACCTTCGTGGTCCAGGCCGCCGCCCAGAGAGCAGTGGCCGTTGTTGTGCAACGGCGGCGGCGGCGGCAGCTGGTGTTGGCTGCCGAAAGAGCCGAGCATCAGTTCCATTTCGGCCATGAGCGACGGGCCGAGGTCCAGGTGGGGGCTGTGGGTGTTCTCTTCGTCGCTGATTTCGTGGTACTCGTGATCCTGGAGAGGGGCGGGGGCGGGAACGTGGTCGCCGGATTCGAGCAGGGGCGCCGCCTCCAAGTCTTTGTGGGGCCGGTAGGGGGCTACCACCTGTGTCGGCACGGAGCCATACTGAAAAAACGCACGAGTACAAAAATGTCATCCGCTGCTTCCTTGTGAAATTCTAGATAATCGCAGCAACACTGCTGTAGACTGCGCATAAAGCTTCTAAAGAAAACAAAGCTAGGGTACAAATAGGCCAGTCAACAAATAGATCGAAGGTGGGAGAAAAATCCCAAAAATTTAGAAGAAAAATACATTGTTTGGTTGGGGTCAAGCCGGCAGCGTGGTCAAGGAAACCGACGAAGTCAGGAACGTACCGGCGCAGGGCGTGGATGGGAGTCAAAGACGGAATCTAGGTCAGCCATGCGCTTGTCGGCCCCAGTGCTTGAACCGACCATCAAACATCCAGCACCACATTGTGGCTTGGTGAGTCCGGCTGGTTTGGGAGGGGTACAATGGGCCCAATAGTAAGGCCTATGTGCCAGGTGGAACTACGTTCCATTAACTCCCCTCGATAAATCCAGAATGTCAAGCCATGATTCACAAAGGCATCGTATACAGGGTAAGAACGGAAGGTGTGTTCAGTGGGACCATTTTCGAAAACCCCTAACTTCCTTTAAAAAAGTGCAGAGTTTTTCCATGGCTATTTTTGAAAAGCTTACATCAGTATCTCGAAACGATTTTCGATTCTTCATCGTAGGCGCTTTTTTTTAAGGAAGTTTTCAAATTATTAGCTCAAATTTGACAGAAGCGTATGACTTTACTTCAGAAACCGTCCCATGATAAAAATTGTACTCGCTGGCCACCTAAGGCGACTATCCCAGGTCAATATTTGGAACCCTCAAGGTCGGGTCAAAATGGGGCATTAATCTAGGCCCTAGCAGTACTTCTGTAGGAAAAACGATGTAATCAAAAAAATTTTTCTGGAATCGTTAGAGGGTCATCCCAGTACAAATAATCACTCGGGTGCTTTCGCGATTTCTGGTACATTTTCCAGCAATATCGCATCAAAGTTGGCGGCTGGTCAATTCTTCAGTTCGCTGATATTTCTTTGAGTTTTCGCGATTTTCTTCAAATAAGAAAACTAATCTACTCAACAAACAATTCTAGATCGAATAGTGCTGTCAGATATTGGGTACTTATCTTATACCGGGTGAAAAAAAAAATAAAAGGAGTTACATTTTTTTTTTCCAAACTTCTTAGTTTCTTGGCCGATTTTCACAAACTTGGTGTCAAAAGCTCGCTGACTAAATCGTCTACTCAAATCAATTGTCAATATAGCCAAATTATCAAAACTCAAGATGGCGGCGGCGAACTCAAATAAAAACGTGTCGTATGTCGAGATTTTTTTTTTGGTTCCTGAACTTTGTAAAGAACGACATTGATGGTGGGTTCTGGGAGATTCAGCTTTCCTTTGCAATTTGGGACTGTATTCACTTGATTCGCACATTCCACTGTAAAAATATAGTGAATTAAAGGAAGGTCCACATGTCATTTTTTCCAAATTCACAATAAATCAACAGTTTCAAAACCTCCCGCAAATCCTTATTTCTGGAGCAATTTCTACAGAATTGGTGGTGATCGTAAGCTGTGTGCATTGGCTACAAATACAGTGTGGGTGCATGGCAAAAGTTTCAAAATTTCAGATGATAGATGACGTAAATGGTAGTGGTGCGCATGTCAAATATCGAATATTCTACTTTTTTGTTCTCACATGTTCTAAACGGAATTTCTGCAAATGGTTGGCTCAACGGTCAGCTGAATAAACACGCAACGAGAGTCAAATGTTGAAGGAGTCAAAATGTGAAATTTTCAAATAGACGACTTTTCTTCTTGGGAGAAAATGAAACGGTTCTATCGTGAATTTCAATTACGATTGGTTTAAGGCGGTTGAGATAAAAATACAGGGCTCAAACAAGGCACATAATATGACAGAAAAACAATAATTGTAGCAATGCCATTGATGAGGATCTTACTTATTTATATCTGCCTCTTCCACTCAACAAAACCCAAAGAAACGTTCCAAACATTTTAGGGGAAAAAATCCTGGTGGTATGACTTGAATTAAGATATTTTATATTGTTTGGCCCGCAGAGGATATTTGATTTGTATGACTAGTTTGCCCCCGACAGGAGGCGAAAGGTGTCTCATCGATTGCTGGTAGAATTATTTTGGTACTGGATAATCATTTTTAAGGATAAAGCTCCTCAAATTTTGGTCCACTTTGATAATGCTGGGCCTAGAGGGTCACTTGAAATGAACGAATCCATGACAAAATTCTAGGTCGTTAAAGAGCCAACCGACCTGTTTGAGTGGTTTCCTGAAAGAGACTAATGAATTATTGTCCACAAAATGATCTCATAAGCTCATCGATGACACAAGTTATACAAACTTATAAGATATACTTAATACTCTTTTGCATTTCCTACGTGGACGAAAATACTCCGGAGCCTGATCCACTGTCGATGCAGTGCTCTTACTGCGACTTACTGTATGCTCGTATGTAATACACCGATAGGTAAGGTGTATTATCGCTACATCGAGGATTTTCACGAGGGGATCCGAGTGTAAATCGAGATGTGAGCGATAATATATCGAACCTAGAGGTGTATTTGTTAGGACAATTAACCGAACCACACTGAAAATCTTCCTGAAAAAGTGAAAACTGTTTGAATGTTCAAGGTTGGTCATTCTGGAGGGGTGTTTTCACCAATGACCTTGATGGTAATACACTTATACGGCCTACTGTTTTGAGGAGTGAAGTGAATTGTCGTATGTAATACACCGATAGGTGAGGTGTATTATCGCAACATCGAGAATTTTCACGAGGGGATCCGAGTGTAAATCGAGATGTAAGCGATAATATATCGAACCTAGAGGTGTATTCGTTAAGACAATTAACCGAACCACCCTGAAAATCTTCCTGAAAAAGTGAAAACTGTTTGAATATTCAAGGTTGGTCATTCTGGAGGGGTGTTTTCACCAATGACCTTGGTGGTAATACACTTGAACGGCCTACTATTTTAAGAAGTGAGGTGAATTGTCGCAGTAAGTGCCCTCTAATGCATCTACTGGTTGGTGGTAGATTTTCAATGTGCGTGTTTTTGCCATGCCGAAACGACCAGACTGACCAGAGTCTGAGCTTACCCAGAGTTTTGCAACTGAATCCTTTGCGTGAAAGTTGTACCAGATATTCTTCGGCTACCAACAGTATCTTCGATATCTGTCCAGTTGTCAGAAACTCCAAAGTTGTTGAGATAAGAAGGATGTTTCGAGAGGAAGAGCTCCTTTTTTGTACCAAACTTGCTGCTGGTAATCTGGTATAATCATCTCCATTTAAAGCATGGAGAACCAATCAGCGTCGTCTTTATGATTTATATACCTACACTATTCGTGACTATAGTATATACTTACAGGGCGTAGGTACTTTCACAAAAATCTAGCCAATGCAGGTACCTACCTTGCATCAGGTACTCGGTCCTCAATAATTTGAACAGATGAACGCTGTCACTGTTATGTTGAAGACACCATTTTGTCATTGCCAAACACAGATGTTGAGTCTGAAGATTTGGGGCAAGCGACTAGCAAGTTTTGGCAAGTTTGATCTTTGTACTTCCATCTTAACCACCTTACACCGATTACCGATTGTAACTGGAATTCACAATAAAATCCTTCAATTTTTCCCAAAGAAGTAAAGTTGTATATTTCAAATTTTTACATTTTGACTCTCATAACACTTGGCTTTCGTTGCGTGCTTATTCAGCTGACCCATTAAGCCAACCATTTGCAGAAATTCCGTTTAGAACATGTGAGAACAAAAAAGTAGAATATTCGATATTTGACATGCGCACTACCACCATTTACATCATCTATCATCTGAAATTTTGAAACTTTTGCCATGCACCCACACTGTATTTGTAGCCAATGCACACAGCTTACGATCACCACCAAGTGTGTAGAAATTGCTTCAGAAATAAGGATTTGCGGGAGGTTTTGAAACTGTTGATTTATTGTGAATTTGGAAAAAATGACATGTGGACCTTCCTTTTATTCACTATATTTTCACAGTGGAATGTGCGAATCAAGTGAATCTGGTCCCAAATTGCGGAGGAAAGCTGTATCTTCCAGAACCCATCATCAATGTCGTTCTTTACAAAGTTCAGGAACAAAAAAAAAATCTCGATATACGACACATTTTTATTTGAGTTCGCCGCCGCCATCTTGAGTTTTGATAATTTGACTATATTGACAATTGATTTCAGTAGACGATTTAGTCAGCGAGCTTTTGACACCAAGTTTGTGAAAATCGGCCAAGAAACTAAGAAGTTGGAAAAAAATAATGAAACTCCTTTTTTTTTTTTTCACCCGGTATAAGGTAAGAACCCAATATCTGAAATACCAATACCAGAATTGTTTGTTGGGTAGATCCGTACTTTTATTTGGAGAAAATCGGGAAAACTCAAAGAAATATCAGCGAACTGAAGAATTGACCAGCCGCCAACTTTGATGCGATATTGCTGGAAAATGTACCAGAAATCGCGAAAGCACCCGAGTGATTATTTGTCCTGGGATGACCCTCGAACGATTCCAAGAATTCTTTTTTGATTACATCGTTTTTCCTACAGAAGTACTGCTAGGGACAGGACTCCATGTTTTTTCTGATAAAACCGTTCTAAACACGTCTCCATCAAAACTGTATACTTATTTTTGGAATCAAAATGTGCGATTTGGTCAAAAAGATACCAAACATGTCAAAAAAAAGTGTTAATCACGGTTTACTATAAGACTTAGTGAAAAATCGCACCTCAACTTCTTCGCAGCCGTCTGGTACGCCACTGGTGCAATACACTTCCTGGAAAATTATTGCATTGTGCTCTCTGACCTCGAAAATAGATAGTCCAATGGACAAAAAGTATAAAAAAGCAACGATAACAAAAATTGTGATTTCTTGGACCTTCGACCTCCTACGAAGCATGCCAATCGCGGGTCCCATCGGGGCATCACTTTCCAAAAGTTACCTGTGTAGGTACCTACTACTCACGTGCAAAAGCGTTATGCATCGGAATTAAATGCAAGGTTGGTTCCCCTAACGTGAGCTGTTCATTGAATTCTGCAAATTACGCCAGATGAGTAGGCAGTCCCTTCGGCGCGGGAGACTTGAAATTGTCACAGACTATATTCAGGCAATCCAGTGGGTCATTTCTGACTAAAATAGTAAAAGCCCCGCCACTGCAAATTGCATTTTGAGGAATTTCAAGAAATCTCCTCAGAAAGTGCCTGGTAGAGCAAACTCTTGCACCGTGGCCCTGTCACGGGTCCCAACCGGGCACTACTTCTCAAAAGTGACCCAATGGTATGTACTCATCACACATGCAAAGTTTCATCCCAGCAGAATGAAAAGCAAGGTTCGACCTGAAATCGACCTTTAACGTCCGCACTAGTCTCCGTCCGAATCTCGTAATACTCCCTATGACTGTGGTAACCTCACTTGTATTTATAAAATGACACCGAAAGTCTTCTAGGAGACACCAGCGGGGCCCCTAGAGCTCCGAGGAGTGCAAAAGACTCCTCAAACGCTTTTTATACTGGCGTCAAGCTGTCCCGGCGGAGAAATGGCCACAGCGGAAAACTGTCCGCGTCACATCGTCAATACGCAGTCCCAGCGGTATTTTAAAACTAGTCATACAATTTTTTTTCGGCATTTCATCAATTTCGGAGTTTTCGAGTTTTCGAAATTTTGAAAAAAAGCCTTCATTTGGGCCCCGCATAAGAAATGTTTAGGAGGGGGAGGTAACAACTAAACAAACGCAGAAATAAAAGTTTTAGGTACTATGTACTTACATTTCCTTTGGAACCGCCCAGGAAGCTCAAATCGCCAAAATACGCTCCGTCCAGCCCGACGTGCCCCGTGTGCTTGAAATCGCCCTGGGGAGCGCTGATCATCTCGCTCCGCAACTTCCTCCGCGACGACGACCTCGTGCTGTCCGTGCGCAGAAACGAAGAACTGGGCAGATCGCTGCCAAGATACGCGACGAAATTCACCGGATCGAAAATGCCCGTCTTTCCGCCGGCCGTGACGCCCTTCCAGAACGGATGATGCGTTTTCTTATCCAAAACCGTGACCACATCCCCGACGCGAAAGTTCAGCATGTCGCCCATCCTGGCCGCGAACATGTCCTGCACGGCGTAATTGAGCACGTTCAGGCCCTCGCCGAACGACGACTTGGCCTGCACCTGTTCCGGCCGGCATTCGGCCAGCACCGGTCCGATTTCGGCGAACCTCGGCCTGGCCGACGCCTCGTGCTTCCAGCAGTCCAGCATGAGGTTGTAGTGATCCAGGGGGCAGCAGTCGGGCTGCTCGAGACGCTGGAATTTCGGCTCGTCGATCGCCTCGAGGATCTGCTGGCCCGTGAGGGCGGCCCACGGCTGGAACCCGTACGAGAACATCTCCCACAGGGTCACGCCGAAGGCCCACACGTCGCTGGAAGTGGTGAATCGCAAGTAGCTGATGCACTCGGGGGCGCACCAGGCTATCGGAAGTTTGAGATTGACGTTGAAGTTGGTTTGGTAGTAGTCCTTGCCTTGGCCGAGGGCGCGGCTGAGGCCGAAATCCGAGATTTTTACTTTGTTTTTCGAGAAGACTAGGATATTCCTCGCTGCCAAATCTCTGTAATTAATAAATCCGGGCGTAGAAATACGAACAAGAAAGCGAAAAAGAACATGATAAATATGAGTTAATTAGAAAAAAAATAAGTACCGATGGATTAGGCGGTTGGCTTCGAGGTATTGCATTCCGTCACATATTTGGTAAGCGAAATCACACAAAGTCAGTACGGGGAAGCTCGATCTCAAAGAGGGCTCTTTGAGGCATTCCAATAGAGAGCGCAGAGGTGCCAGTTCGGTGACCAACATCAGGCTGCCTTCAATGTCCGGCAAAACGACTCCGAAGAACCGGACGATGTTGGGGTGGTCGATGTTGTGCATTATCGACGCCTCTTTTAGGAACTCTACCATGTTGCTTTGCATCCTGTCGCGGCTTAGGCATTTTATTGCCACCTGGACAACAACAAAAATCATTGCAATTATTACCATGTGTGTATCGTGCATCTGGAAGTATTGTTTACAAATAATTGAAATGCTCTCGGACAATTAGCCCAGGACTTGGACGAAAAATCGATCAAACCTCAATAAGACTGGAGAGAAGCTGAATTTTCACATGCAGGCTCACTAAGGTGTCCTAAACACCCCACTGAAATTCCCAAACTTTCCCATGTCCCATGCGCGTCATGATTTCTTTTTAAGGGAAAAGGTCGGATGCCTCGTCTGATGCACATTTTTGCTGGGAACATCCAATTTGGCATACACACTTGATAAAGCGTGCTGAACAACACAATAAAATTTCTCAAGTTTTTATAGTGCGCGTCATGTCCTTTAAGAGGGTGAAGTAAAATATACGCAGTACACATCCAGCTGGCGTCGAGAAAGGCTGAAAATTTGCATACATACAGACCCAGAAGAGTGTGTCGAGTAAAATCCTGATTTTCTCAAACTTTCCCATTCACACTTCATGTTTTTTTAAGAGTCCTCCGTACGCTTGAAGCAGCTCCGACTAATGGCGGCTAGAATGGCGGCTTTACAGAAATACAGAACTCCGTATGTCGCCGGCGACAGTGTCGCTGGCCAATAGGATTCGATCTGCCTGTACTCTCCCTACCTCCCTCCATATCATTTTCGCGACACGAGTTTTTGTCGTCGTGCCGTTCAAATTATTCAACTACAGTGGATTGGAGGACTGTCGCTGGCGACATATAATATATCTGCACCTTCCCTCTTCGTCGCTGAAATTTTAGCAATATGGCGGCCTTCATCCACGGGCACGACTTTTTATGATCGTTTTCGATTGCGAAGACGAACGAAAATACGCAAGTTTATACAATAGAAAATACGCAAGCTTCGTATACGAAATTCGTAAACAGACGGCGTGCTCCCCGCACTGCTTACGTGAAATAAAGTAAGACCCAGATTAACTTGGTGCTGTTCAGCATGCCAGAAACCATTTTGTCTGAATTGTTTTTTAGCATACATAAGGCTGTTACAGCATGAAATAAATTCATAATTTTTTTTATAGATTTGTCATGCTTCTGACCACCATTTTCATTGTTCTATATGTGTCTTGGAATCAATGAACCTGTTTGTCAAGTAAATAATGACTTGATTGTGGCTTTTTCTTTACATTTTCAGGAAATTTCACATATTTTAGTGTCAAACCCAAACCAGAAACATTTTTCTGGAGTTTTTTTTACATTTTCTGGACCAGCGTGCCACTCTGAACACTACATGATGTCCCTCAGCGCGGGAACGAAAAATTTTGCGAGGCACAGCGCGTAGCCCTCATGACTGCTAACGTGTTAAAAGTCCACCCTGAAGAAAGGAAATCTTTTCGAGTCAAACAGAGGCCCTAGGATGGCGCGCGTGAAATTTGATTATCTTCGGCTGTGATAGGTTTTTCTCGGATTTTCTTCGCTTTCACATGTTTATACAGGGTGTTTTAAAAGTTAGTACCTAGCTATGTGTCCTTGGATTCAGATTTCAAAAACATGAAGTTTGCGATAAGAGTGAATTGTGAGAGGTGCTCCCCAAAAAAGTTACGGCCCCTCAAAGTTCAATTTTTTAAATAGTAGTAAAATAGATTCAAGTTTTTATTTTGACAGTTATAACTTTTGACAGATGACAGATATGTCATAGATTTTACATATTTTAAATAGTAGGTTTGTTCGCGTCGCATGAACTTTTTGCACTTTCTGCACCCTAGCCAATAGCGTGGGGTCCCGGCAGCAGCTGACCAATCACAGCAGTTTGAGTGCAGAAAGTTCATGCGACGCGAGCAAACCTAGTTTTTCAAGGGCCTCAAAATGAACTATCAAAATCGTTACGTCAAAATTTCCTGTCACTTTTTGACAATGACATTTCCCGCTGACAGATCACGTTGAAAATCAAATTTTCTCTTTTCTACCATAAACCCTAGTTGACAGATATGTCATAGATTTTACACATTTCAAATAGTTTTTCAAGGGCTTCAAAATGAGCTATCAAAAATCAGAATCGTAACATCAAAATTTCCTGTCACTCTTTGACAGTGACATTTCCCGCTGACAGATCACGTTGAAAATCAAAATTTCTCTTTTCTACCATAAACCTTACGTTCATACCAAATTTGGTCGAAATCGGTCAGACAGTTTAGAAATAAATCGGGGGGTCAAAAAAAAAACTGACACACCGACTAACATACTTACATATAGACCGACCGACACGGATTTTTTTTATAGATCTCGACGTTTTAGCATACCGACAACGCTTTCTGACATGAACAATGAACAAACTTCCAACTTTGGATTTTTATTTGTGGTCGCAGCCACCTTTGGCAATGATAATTGAATTATATTCAATCCGCTATAAAATCGCAAAAAAGCAAAAAATATACAGATGTTCCATTTGAAAATCATAAGTTCCGGTTAGTTCCGGAAGTGAGAGTTGCTTCGTGATCAACGCAAAAATAGCAAAAGTGCTCTCAAATACCCCATGAAAATTTCAAATCTACCGGGTGGGCCATAAAAAACCGTGCTCGAAATTTTTCCTTCCAAATTTTTTATTTTGTCACCGATTTTATTGAACTTTTTAGTATTGGCTAGCCAATTGAATAGGCTATCATGAACTAGGTAGACGGAAATGATAGCCTATTCAATTGGCTAGCCAATGCTGAAAGCTCGATAAAATCGGTGGAAAAATGAAAATTTTAGAAGGAAAAATTGCGAGCACGGTTTTTTATGGTCCACCCGGTATATATCTCATAAGAAAAAAGTTATGGGCTGGTGCGGTTTTCGGAAAACACACGGTATATTACATACTACTGTTCAAAACCGTATCTTTTCTACTCTTTGTCATGTTTTGCCATTAACTTCGAATAATCGTAATCGTAATCGCACGATATCATAATGCGTAATCGAATTAAAATTAAACCAATAATCGTTTCATCCCTGAAGGAAACTTAAAGAGTCATATCTCGTTCTAGATTACTTTAGGGGCCAATGGAATATTTTTCAGGCATTATTGAAGAAAAGTGGATTTTTGTGATTATGACTCGCCCTGTATCATTGACAAAAAAATAGTGCGCTCACTGATCGATAATTTTTACAGATTGGTTCATCACAAACAGTTGATTAAAATCACTTTGAATAACGGAAATGGTTAGAGACGAAGTCCCAAACTTTAACCAATATCTTTGAAAATGAACGTCATCAATTTTCTTTTATATTTTTCTCGTGTTTTGAGTGGATTCCATAATACCGCCCTGGACTCGGAATGCGATATTTTTGAGACATCCCTGTATATTGAAAATTGTGAAAATTATTCCCACTGAAAGTTTTCGCACGGACACCCGGTATGTTATTATAAAAGCATGCGTAACAACTCAAAAAAATGTTCGCCATAATCAACAAAATCTCAACACTTTCATGTATGAAATAACCATGACTGTAGTGTTCATATTAAATGAACACACCAGCTTTAGCATATGCATAATGTGAATACCAATTATTTCTCCATATGGTGTGTTGTAATCAAAGTAGTAAATGCATGAATGAAAAAGGTGATTCCATAACGAGAAAATTGCAACAATTTATCACTTCATCAATGAATCATGCGCGAAAGTTTTTGATTTGAAATAAAGAAAAATGGAACACCACGGACCGCGACTTATGGTCGCGATTTATAAATACCTTGCTCGAAAGCCTAAACAAACAACAGTCTGAACAAATGTTTGTTTTCATTATCGGCAAGAGAACGAGAAGAAAAGCTTTTTTTAACCATTCAAGTTGAATTCAACACAGGGCAGTAAACATAAATCGCAGAAGGTGAATTTCTTACAAAAAAAGACAAACTCTCCCACGCATTGTTGCATTGTTATATTTTCTCCGAATTCAAAACATAACGCGGGAGAAAGTGAAATTATCATCATCAAGTATTTATCGCGTATTAAAAGTGTAAAAATGCGTTCACATGCCGCGTGAAATATGGCGCCCGGCCGAGGGCAATTATTGGACAAAGTAAAAGCCCTAAGGGACATTAAATAACATTTAGGGTTTTAAAGTGGAACTTTATAAACGACGAGTTGTACATAATCTTTAATATGAATTTAATGGAAAAAAGAGCTCAAAAGTTATCATTCCAAAGACCTTGGCTTGATAAAAATAATTGCACGTTTCAGACAACAATTTACTTGACCGTGACTTACAGAGGCTTTGAAAACTATAATCAAGACATGTTCCAAATACCAATCAAGCAATAGGAAATGTTATTTACGCAAAATATGCGCGTTTCCAGATGTAATCCATATTATGGTAATCCTTGAATCGTGACAGATGTAAGCTAATATTGCAACCACAAGACTGAATATTATATAAAGTGGTTCAAGTGTGAAGAACGTTCTCTGAGTCACACTTCATATACATACAGACCACTTCTTCTTCGGCAATATTCAGTACATTGCACTATTAAGTAACAGTACCACATGATTAATTTCAGTTTCCTTATAAGGATTCAACGCCTAATTTATATTTCTTACCTATACTTGTATTGTATAAATTCTATAGGTACCTACTTATGTGAAATGAAAAAACTTGCCTGTATTCTTTCTCCTTCATTGCACCATACCCCTTGCTGGACTACCCCGAACTCCCCCATTCCCAGTTCTTTATTGATGGTTATGCTGGCCGCCGGTATGATGTGCTTGCTGGAAACCCTCGGAGCCCTGGATACGGACAGAGAATCAATATTCATCAGTAGATACGCATCGTTGGACGAGTGCCCCTGTTTCCGATAATTGATGATTTTTTTCAGTTTCGACAGGTAATTGTGCGGAAAATGCTTGTCGTAGTATTTGCGCAGCCTGCGCATTTCCGGCTTCGACATGCCGATTTCCAGAAGGTCGCTTTCGGCTGTGAACTTCAGCTGGGAGGGATGAGCAATTTTCAGAGTGTTTCTATAAATAGAGGCGTACAGTTGGAATTTGTCCGGCTATTTATAAAAAAAAAACAGAAGGGCCTCACCTGAAGCTGTTGAAGTAGTGCTGGAGTTCAGCCTCCACGAGGAATTCGTAGAGGCCGGGCCCCTTCTTGATGGAGGCATTGACACCCTCTGAAACAGAACAATGAGTCTCTTGTTCGCACATCTGGGGGGCGATCTGGCGACAAGCGCATGCCGTATAGCGAAAGGTGAATGCGAAAAATGAGAACAATAATCATACCCATATCCACTATAATCTATTGGGGGGGACCTGTGTTATTACAATGGTGAAGAAGAGGATCAACACACAACACACACTAAACAACAATTAAAACTATAGTGCTCCGTCGAAGACACCATCTAATGTGTAGTAGTAGTACCTGGAAGGATCTCCATGTCCAATGCACTATAAATATTTATGCGATCAAAATAAATAAATACATTCCAGAGGAGTTATTGCCCAATATTTATCATTCCACCATTTTGACAGGAGATTGACAGGCGACTGACGGGCGCTTGTAATTTGACACCTGTCGCCGCAGCTCTAGCCACGATCACCATAAATAAAATCTTTTACCAACACAATCAATCATTGTAATACATTTTAGGCACCGTATATCTCTCCACAATTATTCAAAATGCAGTTATTTTCATTTTAGCAATTTATTATAATAGATCTTTTTAAATTTCCAGTGGCAAATGACAGGTGACAAATGACGTAACTGACGTGATACATAACCTAAAAAAAAAGCTAGCCGACTGGCTCCAAAAACATGGTTTTTACGAGTATAGTGAATTTCGTACGCTCCAGAGGCCCAGATGAATTCTGGAGGAAGCGTAAAGTTTTCAAACTTGCTGCTGTAAGCCGTCCATTTGCTGTATATGCATTTTTTTTAAAACTGATTTTGTTCCCAGCACTATATCGGGAGGAGGCGCAATTGCTACACCATTGCCATTCGAAACGTGCACAGGGCCTTGGTCTACGCCACTAAAGGTCGCAAACTCAAAAAACTCGACTATCAGAACGTAAGTAATGAGAGGCAAGGCTCCAGAGTTTAGCCACAGTCAATTAAAGATTGGCATCAGCTTCTTCGAATGTCTTTTTTTCCAACTGGACCCTAACTTTGTCACCTCTGCTCTGGTGTAAAAACATGAGCTCCAACAGAGTTCCCTGATTCTATTCAAAATCCAAGAGGAAATGCTTGGAGAAAGTTACTCGAGACAAAAACTTGACCAAGTACGGGATGTTTATAAGAAACTGTGATCGCGGCAGGCATGGGTCAGGCCGAAAAATGCAGTAACAGGCGCAATTGTAGTGATTGAAAGCGGATTCCAAAGGCGATGCGATCACAGACATTTATATAAACACCCGGTACTTGAAAGGTGTAGCATGATAGGTCAGTGCCCAATTTTTATTGACTAACAATACATTTTGTGATTTAAAAATTATCTTATTAGCAACCAAGGACTAGGAACCATTCCAAAGTATTGAATATTTCCTTAAGAAATTCTTAAGAATCCTTTGTAAAGAGCTTTACTCTTTAGGATACTAATGGTGTTATTCTGTAACGGAATTAAGACAAGATGTAGCTCTACATTGGTATAAGATAACAGACCAACAATACACAACATTATTTTTGTCATTTTACAGTGATGTAGCGCTTACATCGATGTATCTTTTTTACAGAATAGCACCATTATTTTGTCCTTGTATCATTCAAGTCAAAAGAGTTGAGCTTGATTCAAATATTTGGACATTCCTGGAAAGAGCTGGATCTCTTTGAAGTCTAATGTAAAATTGAATTTCCCATTGTGTACTATTCTCCAGAGAGATCAGATATCTTCAAAACTTTCTAAATGTCTTGAATCTCTACCCATGTCCCTTAAAAGCTATCCTGTTTTATCCTCTCCACTACTGGCTCTGATAATATTTAGGCCCAATTTTAAAAGGGATACGCCTTTTTTTTCTACCAGTTGCTGAGATAGATTCATTCCATTTATTGTAGCATTCATAGGCGTCGTCGAATTTAGAGAATCATGAATTCGCACGCAAAAAAGGTTTGCTTTAGTACAGCCCGGTCGATCCAAAGTCAAAAAAATTGTCAAGTCTTTTTGGATTGATTGTAGCTGGTTTATCTGTAGTCCGTCTAGACATTTTCCAGATACTTTTTTGTCTTCATTTCCAGATATTTGTTACATGTGCTAAATATTCTCCAGATATTAGTCACATTATTTGTTACATTTGTCACATTCCCGGACATTTTACCAGTTACCCCACATTACCTACATTTGATTCATAGACATTATGATTCATTTTCCAGACATTTCTCACTTGTTCCAGATAATACTGTCAGGTTTGCCGCTGTTCTGGACATTTTACAAATACTTACTTGCAACATTTTCTACTTCTGTCTCAGTTGATATTGTCCCATTTTCCGAATATTTGCCACATATTTTGGTCACATTTTCTATTTGGTCTCATTGTTCAAACATTTTCTCTGATTTTCCAAACATTTGACACACTTTTGCTGAGTATTTCCCAGACACTTGCGGTATTTGCTACATTTCACCCCAAACATTTTTCAGATATTTCTCACATGCATGCTGCATTTCCCACAAATTTCACCAGTTAGTTGCCATATTGCCTACATTTCATTCATAGATATATTACATTTTTTGGGACATTTTTGTACCGTTTTCCACATTTATTGGCCTTTTTCCAGATACTTGCCACTTTTCCACAGTGGTGGACATTTTTCAGATACAATTTTTCCGACATTTACGAGATTTTGTATACTTTGCCAGACATTTGGAACATGTTCCAGACATTTCTTTTGTTTTTGTCATATTTGTGACGGTTTTTTGAACATAATTATTGTTATTCTATCTGCCAGACAATAATTAGAACATTTCTGGACATTCTCCTCTGATATTTGCTGAACATTTTGTCTCAAACTTGAAATTCAGCTTACAACTCGCGTGAACTACATCTACCTCGCATTTGCTACATCATTTGCTCTATTTGCATAATTTGGTGGCACATTTTTCACATTTGCTACATTGGCATATTCCCCGGACATTATTGTACGGGGTGTTTATAAGAAACTGTGATCGCGGCAGGCATGGGCAGGGCTGGGCAAAATACTTCGAAAAATGTATTTAAATACAAAATACAAAATACACGATCCAAGATAGTCGAAATACAAAATACAAACTACTTCTTGAAATGTCTTTGAAATACAAAATACAAAATACGTATTTTGGAAAACTAAGAAATTCCAAAATACAAAATACCACCTAGAGTATTCCAAATACAAAATTCAAAATACATTCTTATTGCGTATTCCAACCATTTTATTGGAAAAACCGTAAAATGCAAGTATTTCAATGGGAACACTCCATTGATTCAGTCGCAACAATAAGTAAATTATTATGAACTATGAAAAGACAAATAAAATAAACATAAAGTGAAGAAAACTTCATGTTCAAACCCATTCCTTACTTCATTCATCAATTCTCCAAAATAACAAATGTTGATTTCCTTTGGGGACAACCAACTTTTCGAAAATATTGTCCGACATCCGACATGGAACCTCTCGTGGCTGACAGTAGGATGCACTTGCCAGTAAAACGTAAAACGTAAAAGATGCAATCAAACTCATTATCGATCCCAGATAGTGTGCAAAAGCAAGAAATGTCAATGGGGTGAATATAGTATTACCAGAACAATTTCGGCCCGAACAGACTAAAGAGCATGGGAAACAAATGTATTTTGTATTTTGTATTTTGAAAATCAAAATACTTCTCCGAAAAATGTATTTAAAATACAAAATACAAAATACTAGCTGCCTGAACTATTCCAAAATACAAAATACAAATACTTCTCAATCAAATGTATTTAAATACAAAATACAAAATACTTAAATGTATTTCAAATACGTATTTCAAATACTTGTATTTGAAATACCGCCCAGCCCTGGGCATGGGTCAGGCCGAAAAACGCAGTAACAGGCGCAATAGGTCGTATCGACGAGGCGGCCATTTTGTAGGAGCTAATCAAAAACAGCTGACTGAGATTTAGATTTGTCACATACCTACATCAAGACTGACATGGCGAAGTTGTCAAGCAATTACAGCAAGACGCTTGCTGACGATGATTTGCCCAGCCGCGAGTAGAAACTTGCGGTGCTGTGTTTGTAGTGTGACTAGGGTTACCATCTTCAAACCACACGAAAAGAGTACAGTGTGAGCGGAGCGAGCGAAATAGCGCCGCAGGCGAAAATTTTTCGGGAAAAGGGGCGTCATCAGTTAGTTTTGAATACGATAAAGACTTGAGGCGGATTCCCACTTATGGTACCCATTCACGTACAGTCGGACTGCAGTTCCGACCTGCAGATCTCAGTATCTGCAGTTATGTTTTCCCAATACACGCGCAGGCCGCCGGCAGTCTGAGATCTGCAGTCAATCGAAGACTGATAGAAAACTGACGTGTATGGACATGAATCCACAGTTCTGGTCGGCACTGTAGAACTTCCAACGAGTTAGAAAATTTGATCGTGCAACATGTCGGCTGATACCAAATTTTTGACGAATTTCCTTATATGCCTTATAAATGTATTTGCAAGTTTCCGGTATAATTTTGCCAAGAGCTTGAAGTGAGATTATTGCTGAGAACTTTAATCTTCAAAACTTCTTCCGGTTGCCAAATACCTTAGTGTCACAATTAATCGCTCTTCTGGAGTGATGGCTTTTCTCATAACAGTATTTTTCCTTGATATGTAAGGTTTAATTGAACCGAGAAGTTTATTGAAACATTTATCATCCATTCGGATGTAATTTTTCAGGTCATCCTTTAGCACTTTGTCTTATTCTTCGGACAAAATTCATATGGGACAATTCATCACGTTCCAGGAGCCAATCCTTGACCCAGAACCTTTTCTTCTGTCTGGACATTGGTTCTTGCAATAGCAGTATCACTAGAAGTGCAGCTAGTTTTCTCTTCCTTTGTCTGTCACTGAACATTTTCACCATATTTCTCACTTCGTTGCCGACTGAAAACTGTGCGTGGATGTTGAAATCTGAGGTTGCCGGCAGTCCCAGGACTGTTAGATCTAGATTTGACGATCAGATCGTTCACATAAACTGAATCGTGTGTGGTGCACAACAGTCCAGATCGTCATTTCAAATCGTACAGTCCTGGGACTGCAGTCCGACTGTACGTGAATGGGTACCATTAGAGATATTCGCAAAAAAGTTTGGTGACACTCGTCAAATTCTAATTTTTGAAGGATTTACTGACCCTTCAAATTTGACAATTGATAATCAAAATCTTGTGATATTCCCACATGAGAGTCCACCGTTTCGCATGATGTCGTCCCAATGTAGAACACAACGGAAAAGTGGAATATAAACAAAAATACATAGAAATTCGAAAATTCCTCATATTCTTGGATTTTGGCCGCATGCGTGATTGCGTGCGAACGTGACAATAGGTACAGGGAGCTTTGGTTAGTGGTAACATTACTGACAGTATTGACACAGATACGAGACAGATATCAATATCACCAATATTGCACTGCACAGTCACAGTAGTCACAGTCACAGCACTGGACTGAGATTATTGGCCTTGATTGTGTCTTGAATCTACAGAAGAACGCATGCGCCCAAGAACATACCTAATTTGTGGGATCATTGATTATTATTCAACCTTTTCACTGCGTTCGCCACATATAGACGTAAAATTTTTTTTCTACCTTGGCTGCGTTCGACGCATTT
Source organism: Anaspis maculata (assembly GCA_949128115.1). Taxonomy (NCBI): domain Eukaryota; kingdom Metazoa; phylum Arthropoda; class Insecta; order Coleoptera; family Scraptiidae; genus Anaspis; species Anaspis maculata. The sequence goes on from OX421964.1 coordinate 15,249,505, forward strand.
ACGCGCAAGGGCTTATTCTTTTCGCTGCAAGGTCCGCTTTTAGCCGTAAGTACTGCAGAGCAATCGTGGGAGGACCCCCCACACTTTGGCATCGAAATCGCACCCAGCGCCTTTGAGCTAAGCCTAGTTCCACCCTCAAAATGCAAGAATTAACAAGCATACGTCTTGATCTATAACCTAATTATTGTAAAAATTAGCTGGTGATGTCTCAACTACCTGGGCCAAGTCTACCTGGGCCATTTTTTTCGAGTTTATTTGATATCGATACTTTTTTAGAATTTTCAATTTTTTTTATTCTTTTGTATTTTTCAATTATTTTTTTACAATCAAGTTTTTTGCCTCGTACTCGAAAGTTGATCTATCAATAGAATAAAGATAAATTGAAGAAAATTGGAAAACTGTACTTAATGGCCATTTAAAACGACAAAAATGCATTTTTTTCTGAAGTTTTACCCGTTCGCTGCGAAAGACGTGTTTTAGCGCCGCAACGAGGGAAGTAGTTTCGGCAAACAAGGGCCGCAGTGAAAAGGTTAATATTGTATGGTCTATAGCAATAGAAGAAAAAATGGGGAGAATTCGTCCGGATAAACTAAAAAGAGTACATTTGGCTTCAATATGGGAAAAGTGAGAGTACGCTACTCTTTTACCTCAAAAAGAGTACCTGTACTCTTTAAAGAGTACGGTTGGTAACCCTAAGTGTGACCCATTTGAGCCGGTGAATCAAAATCTCGACTACACATTGGATATGATGCAAAAACACAACGCGGGAGGCCCTTGTAGGCTACTTGCGTTGGGTACAGAAACGTTCTCAGTCAAGCAACTCATAGCTCATTAAGCAGAAGAAGCACACGACCTACCGCACGCAAGAAGTGTTCTCTGCAAGCTTTCAATAAGTCTCTTTCAACTTTCTGTTGAGATAATTTCTTCGACTTGCTCGATAAAGCCATCAGGATTTCCGTTGTTCAGATCATTCCTGCGCTCGATCTTCACGGGATATCAACACTCCAGGGTAGTCCAAAACAGTGAAAACCGATGCTCCCATGCGGGAGTAGGTGGCCGAACAGCCATATACACAGCGAACAGAGCAAACTACCATCTTCTGGGTCATTGAAAACATGAACTTTGTGACACTCTAGTTGATGTGATAAAAGTCAGTTTGATTAGCTTCTACAAAATGGCCGATTTTCAGGAGCGTGACGTCACGTCGATACGACCTATTAGCCGCTTTCTTTCGGTCAGGATCACGGATCATGATCCCGAAATCCGCTCACGGGGTTGGTTGGCTGTGTCACGTGCAACCAATCCAACCAATCCAGTCAGCGGATTTCCGAATCATGATCTAGTAGCTAGTAGCTGCTTTCTTTTGGTCAGGATCACGGATCATGATTCGGAAATCCGCTGACTGGATTGGTTGGATTGGTTGCACGTGACACAGCCAACCAACCCCGTGAGCGGATTTCGGGATCACGATCCGTGATCCTGACCGAAAGAAAGCAGCTATTGTAGTGATCGAAAGCTGATTCCAAAGGCGATGCGATCACAGACATTTATAAACACCCGGTACATACGCCACATATGTTGACGTTATCCTGTCATTTGCCACATTTGCTTTACCTGTCACATTCTCCAGAAGAAAAATACTTTGGTCTGCTCCGTCATGTTCTGGACATTTTCAGAATTCTGCCACATTTGCAACATCTATCTCATTGTTCAGCAATTATCAACTCATTGTCCAGACATGGACTAAAGTGTTTCATACATTTCCCATATATTTGATATGTTTCCTACATTTTACTCTAATCATTCTTCAGATATTCGTTACTTTTGTTTGTCACATTGCCCAGCCATTGTCCCAGAGACATTTGCTGTATTCTTAAAAAGGGCCATTGTCAATCGCTTCTGGACAATGTATTTTAATATTTTTTCAATTATCGTCAGTCCAAACTGTTCTACACTTTTCCTTCTTTACAATGAGCCCATGAATTGTTAGAAACGACGCAGTATTAAGAGCAGTGTTATCAGTCCAGGAAAGCTCCAAATGTGCGCTATTTTGAAACGTTGTAATCCCTCTTGAGATTTTTTCCAGAATTTTCAGTGTTACGCGTTATAATAAATATATTACATATTATGAAATTCTATTAAGTCTACCAGTACAGTGCCTTCACGAGATTTCAAATGTCTTCATTAGTTGTTTTTTTGATTGCTTCAAAGGCAATTCTCACTGAACTCGTTAGTTCTCACGAATTCGTCCATTCTAGTCTACTCCTGTAATTCTAATTAGAGACTCCTGCTTCCCTTCTAGAGACCAATTTTTTATTTTCTTTGTATCACACCTATTATGATAATTGAAGATTCAAGAGTCAGCTCAATTTATAGTCGAGACTAGGGTCGAGACCTTCAAATTGAAGTAGCGCGACGACCACTTTAGTGGGGTCGGTACAGTATTATATGCTGCATTTTTGAGTAATTCAATGTCTTTTGGCACACATGTTCTTAGCACCTGTTTGAATAATTTTGTCCATCGCCGCAAGCGAAATTTTAGTTCAGATCCTGTATACAGGGCAGTGGCGCAACAAGGGGGGGTTTGCCAGGTACCCGCACCCACCTACAAGATTTCCAAGTGCAAAGGCGCCTTTTTGGGTCAATCTCCTACTCATATATAATCTTAAAACATCCCATCCTTCCCGATGAATAGCCCGGCCCTTTGCACCGGACACTTGTGACCGACACACATATTCTGGCGGAGTGGCGGCCACACGGAAGACAGACCCATCGGACCCATCCAAATACAACCCACCAATATACCAACACCCCCACACTCACAAAAACATTTCAGTATTTTGTGGATATCACGATCGACCGCCCTTTCAGTTTGTATTTCTTGTTATAAGTACGGGTTGTCGCAAAATGTCGAGTTTAAAAAAGAAAAAGCTCTCCGGCTGGGAACGGAAGAAAAACGAATGGTTCAAAAAGTCCCGTACTATTTATTCGTTTGAATTGGTTAGGTTACTCCACGTTACTCTCATCCTAATCTATTCACAGGAGTAAGTTCTTGTATTGGATCAATATAGTTAATGAGTTAATATTAATCAAGTAATAAGTTAATGAAAAACGCTTCACTTCAAATTGCCGCGCATCAGTAAACACGAGAATATACAATGGTATGATCACACACCTTGCCTTTGGACCCGAAATACTCAGTTATTTTCATTTTTCCTAATAAGTGCGGAAAGTACCACTTTTCCGCACGCAACTGCGGTTGACTGAACGACGCAAAGCGGAGGTCAGTCTCGCAGTTGAGTGCGGAAAAGATACTTTCCGCAAGAGTTAGAAACAAAATTTTTCATACAAGAGTGCGGAAGGTAAAGTATGCATACAAAATGAAACATCAGAAATTTCTGTAGAAAAAAGCGAACATTTATAAACATCAACGCATTAACACTTTAGTTGGTAAGTAATCACTAATCAGTTTTTAATGAACATGTTGATTGTAAAGCTGCAAGCACTTGTACTTAGAAAATAAAAAGTGAACGAGATTCATGTACAATGTTTCAAGGGAGTATCCGGTCGTACCGTCACGGAGATTTCCAGCCGGAGGAATAACCAAACAAAAACTCACGAAGTTCTGGTAGCTTCACTTCATCATAAGCCACCATCAAAAATACAAGCGGGAGTTTATAATTTTGATACCGTATTACTTTTCCGCACGCATTTACTTTTCCGCACGTACTCATTTGCGTGCGGAAAAGTGGAACTTTCGAAACGCATTCGAAATAATTATTCTTGTATAAAAAATAATCAACAGGCCTCGCTGTCGATAAGTGTCATTTTTGCGATACTATCGTGTGTTCAAATGAATTCGTATTTTAGGTAGGCTGTGGCCTAGCCGAACGCAGCTTCGCGCCCCTGAATTCGACCAGGCCACAGCCTACCTAAAATAAGAATTCATTCGATCACACGATATATCGTTCTCGTTTATCCATAGCGACAGGACAGTACATATTATATATAGGTACCCAATACCTTTACCCCCAAGTGGGCTGTCCTGCTCTTTAGAGAAAAAAATACTCCATTTATTTTTCTAAAATATTTTGTCTGCGGCGCTAGAGCCCGGGACCCCAGCCCCCTGAACCCCTCCCCCCGAAGCTTGATCCATCTTCAGCACTTTGTTGATCTATTACATTTCTCATACCAAATCTATCGAAAAAAAATAAAACTAGTATTTACGAAAGATTTACGTCAAGTGACATTGGTCACAACCATATGGCGCCTTTTTGAGGATTGATACCTGCCTGGAAAAAACCCTAGTTGCGCCACTGATACAGGGTGAAGAAGAAAAACAATTTAAAAAATTGCATATTTTGAACGGACAAAGGTAGAGTATTGCAGGGCATGTCATATGATGCGCAATTGGATGGTTGTTGAGTTACACCAAACCATTTTGATACATTATCAACCGTTTTCAAGATATTTGAAAAATACTGAGATCTGTCAAAAAAAACATTATCTTCATTATATCGCTCATTTTTGAAGATATCGGAATGAAATTTTGTATTTGTTCTATGAAAAACGTCATAAATGAATAACAGCTGCAGTTATTTCCTAGGCCTACTATTTTCCTAAATGAGACAGTCAACTTTTTTGGAGGGGAGCCGCCATCTTGCTTTGTGAATATCAAGCTGATGACCAAAAAAATGACTGATAGTCATTAGGCTAGTATCATGTCATTATTCTATCATGTGAAAGATCACATTGGATGGACCATCATACCATTTTTGCTGGAAGAAACATGACGCACTTATTTTATCGGGTTCCTCAGAACTAGAGGACCTACTTCCAGCCATCGAGCCATTGCAAGTAATTGAACACCGCAGTTATGACCCCTGATCATTTCTCAGGTTGCTCACCAAGATTCATAGCCATAAGTGCAGCGGTTCAGTTTTAGCAGCTGTTTGAATTGAGACGCGTTGCCTTTTCGTGAAAAAAACAGAAAATTACGAGGTCTCTGGGTCAATTCTTAGGTCATTGGAAATAGATCCTCCACGGAATGTTGATATATTTTTGATAAATCATTAGAAAAAAGTGCATTCTATAGCATAGGTTTAAAGAAACGGCTGAAAATTGTTCGAAACTTTTTTTTTTGTCTTGTTAAGCGTTAAATTATGGATCTTTTTGGCGATTTTCATGCCTCCAGCCTATTTAGATGATGGGATGAAATTCTTCAATTTCTCATCACCCTGTGATGTCATCTGCATAGATCGCCATCATGCCATCATTTCTCAAAGCTGAAGGAGGAAGTTGAATAGAATATATTCCAAAATACATTGCGGCATCAAAAATTATAAGGTTCTCTCCATTATTAGTGTTGCCCTACCGCATAATTTGTTCGCTTCCTACCAACTGCAAAATAGTCTTTCATGTTCGTCCTACATCACATGAGTACATCCTGTGCCAGTTTTTCAAAACCTATACTGTAGAATGCACTTTTTTCTAATAATTCAGCATAAATTTATCAAAATTCCATGGAGGATCTTTTTCCAATGACCTAAGAAATGACCCAGAGACCTCGTGATTTCCTGTTTTTTCCATGAAAAATCGACACTATTTCATTTGAATAGCTGCTAAAACCGAACCGCTGAACTTATGGCTATGAATCTTGGTAGACAACCTGAAGAATGATCAAGGGTCATAATCGCGGTGTTGAATTATTTGCAATGGCTCGATGGCTAGCAGTAGATCCTCTAGTTCTGAGGAATCCGATAAAATCCGTGCATCATCTTTCTTTCAGCAAAAATGGTATGATGGTCCATCCAAGGTGATCTTTCACATGATAGAGTAACGGCATGATACTAGCCTAATGACTATCAGTCATTTTTTCGGTCATCAACTTGATATTCACAAAATAAGATGGCGGCTCCCCTCCAAAAAAGTTGACTGTCTTATTTAGGAAAATAGTAGGCCTAGAAAATAACTGCAGCTGTTATTCATTTATGACGTCTTTTATAAGGCAAATACCAGATTCCATTCCGATATCTTCAAAAATAAGCGATATAATGAAGATAATGTTTTTTTTGAGAGATCTCAGTTTTCTTAGAATATCTCAAAAACGGTAATTGATGTTTCAAAATGGTTTGGTGTACCTCAACAACCATCAAGTTGCGCATCATATGACATGCCCTGCAATACTCTACCTTTGTTCGTTCAAAAGATGCAATTTTTTCAAATTGTTTTTCTTCTTCACCCTGTATACAGGATTTGAACTAAAATTCTGCTTGCGGCGATGGACAGAATTGTTCAGACAGGTTCTCAGGACATGTGTGCAAAAGGGCATCGCATTACTCAAAAATGCAGTGAACAGGACTTTTTCCGAACGTGCCGACTCCACTACTTAGAAGTAAAGATCAAAGAGCCAGCTGGGACTCAGCTAATGCATATCTTTCCTGTAACGTTAACTGGAGACTTCAAAACCAGCTGAATTTATCAGGCATTGAATCGTCTTATTCAGACTGGTCGCATCTTCCGAATTCATTGAATATCTCCAACGAATCTTGTTACGTTTCCTATTTCGACCCTTGTCATGATAAGTTGTTTAATTCAAAAGTACATATTTGAAATATTTCTTTGCAGCTATGGCAGACGCGATTGGCGGCAGGATGCCACCAGCACGACATAGATTACGGTTCCTTCAGGGAAGCGATGGGCAGAGAACACATCTTGCTCAACAGGAAAACCCTGGCCGACCTCGCGTGCTGGGAACCGTACACTTTCAAAGCCTTGACTGACGTGGCGCAAAAACGAATCGAAGATGATACCATCACACCTTACGTCGACAAAGGAGAGCTACCCAGCATAACGACCGCGAAAGGCCGCGCCAAAAAGATCCGGGGGTACAACGAGCACGACGAAAAGAAATTGTTCCCTTACAACTAAAACTGTACACCGAAAATACACAAGTAGTTCTATTAATAAAATTTAAAAAGAAATTACATCAACAATCTATTTTTGCTTCTGCTTCTTTTTCTTCTTCTTTTTTGCGGAGGGCAACTCGTCCTCTGGCTCCACAGCTTCGACGTTTTCGTGCATCCGTTTCTCGCCGCTGCAAAAAAATTGGGTTACTCCTCGGTTTCGCTACAACACAAGGTTCAGTTTTCACGATTCCGTGGTCGGACGACTCACCTCTTGATCGAAATCAGGTTCTTTTTCCCGGTTCCGGTTTCAACTTTGGACCAGTCCGCTTCGCTGCCCTGGATGCGGTACTCTTTCAGGTCCTCCAGGTTCAGTTTTCGTTTCTCTTTGTTTTGTTTTTTCTTCAGTGCCTCAGCGCCCTTTTCCAATTCTTCGTGAAGGCTCTCGGCCAAGGGCGTCATGTTGGCGCCCTTGTCCTTGATAGAGTCCAGGCTTTGCTTGATGTCTTGTTCGAGGATCTCTTTAAGGTACTGGACGAACCTTCGAATCGCTCTGTTGAAAAGACCCAGCAGTTGGGTTGCCGGCAAGTCGAGCTCGGCGGCCACGGCGTCCACGGTCTTGCTCTGCAGCCCGATACCCAGCAGAATAGCCTGCAAAATCAATTATTATTCATCGGAGCCTCAAACGACACTTGAAGACACAAAGGATCGGGGCCCACTGTTGCCTCACACAGCACAAACGGACAACTGCAACACTCGTGCGGCCGTCAGTTTGATATGATACCTATAAAACAGCTATGGACCGCTGTAAAATTTGTTAGGCCGATGTAATAAAATTTACAGGTTTGGTTACTGAAGATATAGAATGGGCTGGAGGCCGGGTGAACGACCAGGCCTGGGTGGTATCGACAAAAAAAAGTTTGAACTTTATAGCGCCCGTCCGGGAAATGGTGGAAAACTCCAAGTGCAGACTTAATTTGATTCTTTTGTTGAGTTGCTTTCTGTTGAATTTGGTTCCAATCCATCGAACAGATATTGAATAATCAAATGGCAAAGTTTTGAACTTTGACATTTCAAGGGTCCTACACAAAAGCAAAACAAACTTACGGATTGCACAGCGGAAAGCTGCACGTCCTTCATTTCGCCCAAGAAGTAAATCTTGGCCAGAGTCTGCACCAGGTCCATGATCAAATGGTAATCGACCAGGTTCTTGCTGTAGTTCTCCAGACGTTTGATGTCGTACTTTGAAATATACTTCGTTTCCAAATCGGCCCTGGACAACCGCCTGCCCTCCTCCGTTTCATTTTTTTTGTTCACCAGCACGCTCAGCGCCAGAGACGGCGGGAACTTCCTGAACTCCCTCGTCAGCAGATTGGCGAAGCGCTTTTTGAAATCCGCAAAATACCCCGGCAGCCAGTCGGCGCCCCCATCGTCGGCGTGCAGGACGTTCAGCATTATGCAGGAATGTTCTCCGGTCAGATCGTTCGTGGTCTGTCGCAGATAGACGGGAACGTAACCGGCCCGCTTCCAGAACTTGAGCAGCGGCTCCGTCAGGCCGTACGACACGCCCAGATAGTTGAGCCTTTCCGGCGGTCGTTCGCTCAGCTTCAGCAAAAGCGGAGGCAGTGACTTGCGCGGAGCTATCGTTTCCTCCAGGAGGCCCACCTCGTCGTCGTCCACCGTGGCGATTTCTTCCGCGGGCAGGTCGTCCTCGTCCACGCAGGGTATTTCGAATTCGTAGTACTTCTTGAGGATCTGCAGCGCCTTGGCGCCGTAGCCCATGCCCTGGTAGTCGGGATGGGTGGCGATGCGGACGATTCTGGCTCCGGACAGGCGCGGGAAATTGGCGTCCGAGAACTGCTGGGACACGGTCCACGGGATCAGATCGCCGGATGCGCGTTTTCCTCTGGCAAAGCCGTCGACTACGGTGCCTTTGGAAATTTCACCTTCCAAACACACTTGGATTATGACGAAGACATCGGGCAGGCTTTTCTTGTTGGGGTCTGTGGGGCCCAAGAGGCAGAACAGGTGGTGGGCCGGAGCGTCGGACATCATTTGAAGATCGTTTGGCGTGTTCTGGAAAAAAAAGTGAGAACGATTTTATAACCTTTCGCAGTTTTCTGCCGACTATTCGCACCGCAAAGCGAAGGAGTCGCTATCGTTAATTGGAGAAGATGAAGAGCCCTGAGCTTGGAGCTCGAGGATATAAGCGACTAATTAAGTGGTCAAATTAAAAGAAAATGCGTTGTTGAGAGCTGGACATAGTGCAAATTCTATGCGGTGCTGTGCCAAGAAGCTCATCAAAAGGAGGCGAAAATACATTTTGTGTTCCTGAACCATGGACCTGTATTTAAACTGGACTGCTAATCAAAGTACCAGGCCGAACAATAAATTTTCTGGATATTAGCGCTACCAGTGTGAATAACGTAACAGCACTTCTCAAAAGCCTACAGAAACTCGGAATTTGCACTTGAATTTGATGCTTGTAGATACTGATGCTAGTTCCTAAAATAAATTGCATTTATAATGATGTGTTTATTTCTCCGGAACGTACGGTCAGCTTTGTTTGTCCCCAAAAACCGTATCGTAAGAAGAAAGTTTGAGAGCCACTGATTAGCAGGTCTCTACCCGCCTCTGATATTCCAAGTAACACTGACAGTTAATCAAAAAGCTATTCAAGATAACAAACAATAGAGTTGTGTCTGATTCTCAAGTAATTCAAGTACGAATAACCTATTATTCAATTAACCGATTAATTTTATGTATTTAAACTGCGATCAAGTGCGTTTAATTTCTGACTAGTGCCCGTTGATTAATTGATTGGTGTTTGTTATCTACCATGGCGGATTTGTCGGCCCAGTATTTGAGACTATGGCAATGAACGCCATTATCAGTCCAGTTTCTAAACAGGTACATGCCCTGAATTAATAAGAGAAGAAAAAAGGTCAGTATTTTGCGTAAATATAAATGAGAATGAGTTGAGAGACTGAAGGTTCGTTGAGCATATTTTAGGGTTCAGGCTTAGATCTCGGAGACTGCAGCTGATCGAGGACTTTCAAGAGATGCTTTTCCGGAAGGACTTCGACTTGAGTCACATTTTCATCCTATTACTCCTTTTTTTCTAGGTTCAATATTTCCCGTGATCCCAGTAGATACTGACTCCTGAGATGTCCTATTTATATGAAGAGACTTTTTAGTACAGGAAAAATAGTAAAAAAATCGGCCAAACCTCGGAATAAATATGGACGTCATGAAAATTTTATATTCTGTTCAGAATTGAGTGCTCTACAACATATCCAAAATCGCCAAAAATCGCACTAGGGGGTTTTGAGTTATTGGAGGGGGGGGGGGGTAAAAAATTGCAACTTAAAATGGAGGGGATGAAACCTGTCAATCCATTGGAAGCAAATACGTTATAATTCGACGCATCATATCATGCTAATACCATTTTGCCACAAAAAGTGTCGATAATTGATAAAGGGTGGTCCTGGGGAGGCGAAGGTCTGCCAGGTGGTTAATTTTGTTTTTCTGGCCATGTAGAACCGATCACGACAAGTTTGGTATTTTTTCCAACTAAATTCAATCTCCTAAACTCGAATTTGATGTGTAAATTTGGATGAAAACAAGTTTGAACAAGTTAACTTGGGAAAACTTGTTTTTTCTTTGACAATTTCGACGATTTTTTTTTCACTGTTGGAGGTGTTTATCTTCGAAAATATTTTAGGGACGATTAGATTGGAGTGTATTTCTCACGAGAATCATCCACTCGATGTATAGTTTTGTTTCTCGAGTTTACAACATTGATTTGAACTCGAGCTGGCGCGGCGCGTCGTCTACTACTGACCAGAACACTACAGCATGCACCTTTAAATGAAAACACCTCAAACTAATCAAGGAATAACAACTCATCTCAGAAAATTGGAGGATCTGTGCAGAATTGAATTCCCTATAATATGAACCATATCGCCATGAATCGCACTGCAGGGTTTTGAGTTATTTGAGGGGAGAGGTAACAGTTCATAGAGTATGAATCTTGCCAAAATGTTATCCTCCTCCTCGAATAACTCAAAATCCTGCATTGCGATTCAAGGCGATTTTGTTCATGTTATAGGGAATTCAATTCTGCACAAATCTTCCAATTTTGAAAGATGAGTTAATATTTCTTCAATAGTTTGAGGTGTTTTCATTTAAAGGTGCATGCTGTAGTGTTCTGGTCAGTAATAGACGACGCGCCGCGCCGGCTCAAGTTCAAATCGATTTTTTAAACTTGAGAAACAAAACTATACATCGAGTGGATGATTTTCGTGAAAAAAACACTTCAATTTGATGGTCCCTGGAAATCTTCTGAGAATGAACAGTGAAAAAAAAAATCGTCAAAACTGTCAAAGAAAAAACAAGTTTTCTCAAGTTAACTTGTTCAAACTTGTTTTTATCCAAATATTCACAACGGATGTGAGTTCAGGAGATTGCATTCAGTCGGAAAAGATACCAAACTTGTCGTGATCGGTTCTACATGGCCAGAAAAACAAAATGGACCACCTAGAAGAGCTTCGCCCCCCCACTACTCCCCTCCAACAATGATGGACACTTTTTGTGCCAAAATGGTATCAACGGGATATGATACGTCGAACTATAATGTATTTGCATCCAGTGGATTGACGGGTTCCATCCCCTCTATTTTTAGCTGCAATTTTTTACCCCCCCTCCAATAACTCAAAACCCCCGAGTGCGATTTTTGGCGATTTTGGATATGTTATAAAGCACTCAATTTTGAACAAAATATCAAATTTTCAGGACGTCCATATTTTTTCCGAGGTTAAAATCTATCTTTCTTGTACTATTTGGCCCTACGAAGGCGTAGAGCGGCCACTGCAGTGTTTTTTTTTCAATTTACACTTTGAAACTGTAAATTTACACTTCAAACTGTAAATTTACACTTTCAAACTGTAAATTTACACTTTTAAACTGTAAATTTACACTTTGAAACTGTAAATTTACACTTTGAAACTGTAAATTTACACTTTGAAACTGTAAATTTACACTTTGAAACTGTAAATTTACACTTTAAACTGTAAATTAAGCGTTGTGATGCCGGATTGGTTCAAATTCAAGTGGTCAACGCACCCTCACCACATTCTCACCCTTATCACTTTATGTATATCCATTGTTCCCACAAAAATTATAAAAATTAAAATTGTATCAAAGGGGGTGGTTTTTTAGCGCATTTTCATAAGAAAATGACGCTTATATGGCCGGTTTGTCTGTCTGTCTGTCTGTCTGTCTGTCCGTGTAGAAATTGAGTAGTTGTACTCCTCCACGGGGAATGAAGTTAGAGCCTTGGAACTTTTTTTGAATGATAGCTGATGTCCCCAAGGGTGGCCAATGGCCATTATTTTTGTTATCCATACACTGACCGTGGGTTCCACCAAAATATTTAACCAGCTGATAGCTAACTCGAGATTTATTTTGATGAATTCTGGCCAAATGATCAATGTAAATTCAGGTTTCACGTTGAGTAATTAACCAAAGGGTGGTATACTTGCGATTTAACGTATTTTCCAAAATGAATCTACCAACATTGACCAGAGAAAAATCCGTTCAATCTCGGTTTAGCTTAAACCGCTCTTAAATTTTTTAGTGGAACCCGTGGTGAGAGAATTTTTAAATATCGCGGGCTGTCATCGTTAAGCTGTGTGTCGGAAAATATTCAATAATTAGTTTTGCCCCCTATTCCATGTATAATGTGTGTGATGCCAGAACAGCCATTCTGTCTTCATGTTTAGTTTGAGGCCCTGCGGGCCCTCTTGTCTTCATGTGTCGTTTGAAAACATTTTTGTGTCTTCTTGTGCTTGTGGCTTTCGGAACTAGTGTGCCCCGTTTGGGTCTCCTTGTGTTCTTCGAAAGCCTACTGGGCCTTCTTCTCGACCTTCTTACATTGTGTCGTGGCTTTCGCACCTTTGATGAACCCTTGTGTCTGCTTTTGTGTCATTCGGAACCCCAAAAATGGGCCCCTTTTTGTCTTATTGTGCTTTTGAATACTTTGATGACTCCCGTTCATGTCTTATTGTAACGTCCGGGGCCCCAACGGAGCCCCTTGTGTCTTGCTGTAACGTTTCGAGCCCCAGTGAGGCTCTTTGGGGCTCGGTGTATCGTTCGGAGTCTTGATGAAATATCCCGAGAAATATCCCTGAACGTCAAGCGCGCTGTTTGAATATACTGTATTAGACAATTTGGTAGCTTAGACGAATCGGCAGCAGTGTCTCTATCACCTGTGGGGATCCAGGTTCGAATCCTGCGGAGGACGCCAATAGTAGAACAACTTTTCTTAGGGGAAAAACGTGCTGTATAGAACGTGCTGTAGTGCTGTCTTAATTGTAAAAATTAGTATAAATAGGTGCGGAACCTCCTATGACATAAAACTATGTTGAAAAGTGATGGAAAGTTAATTTATATAAAATCGTGTCGAAAATGTGTTATATTATAGCGACCAAAATCATTTCGAAAGTGCCACTTTATAGCACTAGTGTTATAAATAGTACTAGTGCTATAAACTGGTACAAACCTAGTACTTCTACGACTGTGAACGTTCCATTAAAATATGTGACCGCTTCAGGCAGCTCAATACCACAGACTGTGAATGTTCCAATAACATCTGTGACCGCTTCAGGTAGCCCCAATGCACAATCTGTATCACAGGGTGTACTGATATTAATTTATATATTTCATAGATTTCCCTCGTTCTATTTTACCTTCGTTTTCGGCACGATTTTATATAAAATAGTGTATATGCCTCGTTCCCAAAGTACCTTTATGTCACCTCGTGGTGCATGTAAACCTCGCTTCGCTCGGTCCACAACCCGCACCACTCAGTGCCATAAAGTAGTACTTTGGGAACTTGGTATATAATATACTATTTTCTTCAAAAATACACATCCAAAATGCGACGTTATATATGTACGTCAAAAAGTGATATCTACGAGATGTGGAATAGCGATGTAGATAGTATTTCACATTTGGACATCTTTGAGATATCTCATTCATGTTCTAATTACCCGGACACGAGCCCGGACATAAGAGGTAGGTAACAGAGATGTCCACTCAACATCGCATAGACTTTTTTGTTAACATCGCAGTTGTGACTGGAACATCTAAGTGATGTCACAGAGATGTTTTCTTGCTGAGTGGGTAGGTAGTCTTTCTATGCTGCAAGGTGCAGCAGCCCGATAAAGAGGTCCTGTGAAAATCTGTAGGCGGTGTTATATCTTCAACAAGTGAATATCCCCTCACGTGCGTGAGTCGCAATAGAGCATTCTCATAGTGCAGATCTGTCATTGATAGAAATGAAGTCCGGCTTGAAAATTGAATGTTCATCTAAGACAAGAGTAAGTCTCACTTTTCATGACAATCGTTCCACTAATGAAGAATTTCAATATGGCGGCCAAGATGGCGGCGGGATCATAATATCCTACTTGAAAATAAGAATGATTATACGAGATAAGGGTAAATTCCAATAAGTTTCATGACAATCACTCCACTAATAACAGATTTCAATATGGCGACCAAGATGGCGGCGAAATCATGAAATTCAGCTTGAAAATAAGAATGTTCATACAAGACAAAAATTCATTCCAAGTTTGATGTCAATCGTTCCACTGATAAGAGATTTCAATATGGTGGCCAAGATGGCAGTGGAATTATGAAATTCAGTTCGAAAATAAGAATGTTCATACGTGACAAGGGTAAGTTCCAAGTTCCATGAAAATCGTTCCACTGATAAGAAATTTCAATATGACAGCCAAGATGGCGGTGGAATCATGAAATTCAACTTGAAAATAAGAATGATCATACGAGACAAGGGTATAAGTTCCAAGTTTCATGAAAATCGTTTCACTAATGAGAAATTTCAATATGGAGGCCAAGATGGCGGTGGCATCATGGAATTCAACTTGAAAATGATAATGATCATACAAGACAAGAAAAACTTCCAAGTTTCATGTCAATTGTTCCAATAATAAGAGATTTGAATATGGCGGTCAAGATGGCGGCGGAATCATAAAATTCATCTTGAAAATAAGAATGTTCATACAAGACAAGAATAAGTTCATGACAAGAATCAATAATAAGAGAATTTAATGTGGCGGTCAAGATGGCGGCGGAATCATAAAATTCATCTTGAAAATAAGAAAGTTCATACAAGACAAGAATAAGTTCCAAGTTTGATGACAATTGTTCCACTAATGAAAGATTCAATATGGCGGCCAAGATGGCGGTGGAATCATAAAATTCAACTTGAAAATGATGATGATTATACGAGACAAGGGACAAGGGTGAGTTCCAAGTTTCATGACAATCCTTCCACTAATAACAGATTTCAATATAGAGGCCAAGATGGCGGCGAAATCATGAAATTCATCTTGAAAATAAGAATGTTCATACAAGACAAGAATAACTTCCAAGTTTGATGTCAATCGTTCCACTAATAAGAGATTTCAATATGGCGGCCCAGATGGCGGCGGAATCATGAAATTCAGCTGGAAAATAAGAATGATCACACGTGACAAGGGTAAGTTCCAAGTTTCATGAAAATCGTTTCACTAATAAGAAATTTCAATATGGCGGCCAAGATGGCGGCGCAACCACGAAATCCAATCTGTCCACTAGCAAGGCTCTAGCTTCATTCCCGGAGGAGGAGTTCAACTTCTTAGAAGTGCACAGTAAATCTTTGGTTTTTGATAATAATAATGATAACTATGTATGGATAAAGAAAATAATGGCCATTGGCCACCCTTGGGGACATCAGCTATGATTCAAAAGAAGTTCCAAGGCTCTAACTTCATTCCCCGAGGAGGAGCACAACTATACTCAATTTCTACACGGACAGCCAGACAGACAGACAGACAGACAGACAAACCGGCCATATAAGCGTCATTTTCTCACGAAAATGCGCTAAAAAGCCGCCTCTTTCGATTTTTAATTTTCAATAATTTTTGTGGGAACAATGGATATATAGTGATAAGGATGAGAATGTGGTGAGGGTGCGTTGACCACTTGAATTTGAACCAATCCGGCATCACAACGCCTAATTTACAGTTATCAGTGTAAATTTACAGTTTTAAAGTGTAAATTTACAGTTTTAAAGTGTAAATTTACAGTTTCAAAGTGTAAATTTAAAGTTTACAGTTTCAAAGTGTGAATTTACAGTTTACAGTTTCAAAGTGTAAATTTACAGTTTCAAATTGTAAATTTACAGCTTCAAAGTGTAAATTTACAGTTTCAAAGTGTAAATTTACAGTTTCAAAGTGTAAATTAGGAAAAAACACTGCAGTGGCCGCTCTACGCCTTCGTACATTCCCTCCAATGTGATCTGCTCCGTTTGTTACCTCAACGAAAGCGAATCACTGGAACATCTACTTTTTAGATGTCCTTTGTACGAGGGACTTCGTCATTCGCTTCCTGATGGGCTGATTGATCGCGAGAGTTTGGTTTCCTTCGTTGACTTAATTAACTTGAATTCGTTAAAGTTGCTGTCCAATTTTGAACTCGGTTTTCTTTTTAATATTTAGAAGCGCTAGCGATTACAAAAAATTAATAATGAATTTCGGAAAAACAGCCTTTTCAGATGGCAGAATAGTAGACGAATTTCGAAATAACAATAAATCTAAGAATAGTTATAAGATAATTCTATCTATGAAGTCCGTCACTCTAAAAACCCCTATTAGGTCTCCAACAGAGAGAAAGCTGAAGCAGCTTAGCTCAAACTGGAAGAACTTGTGGCGGGATAATTTATTTAAATCGCTAATACTGCTTCATTGCCGACAGTGTTCATGTATATTAAACACTGAAGAACGCATTGAGTTGATACTCTTGTCACTTGGTTGAGAAGTAGTATTTTTTCGTTTGAGGATGACTCGTGGGAGCAGCGAAGAAACTGGACATAACCTTCAACCCTCTACGCACCGCTATCATGTCAGTTACCCATTAGCGAAAAAAGGGGCGATTTGTCAAGGCAGCTATTCATCAGCAAAATAATTAGAATGCTATGTTTTATGCTTAAGGAGAGGCAGTTGAAATAAACTGCTTGACAATTGAACTGCAACACCTAAAAATGAGGTTCGTTTTCAAATTGAGATAGCTCGAAAAATATTTGACGGATTCCAGAAATTCAGACATGTGAGGAAAGATCATTTCTTTGACTATCGAATGCTGGTATTGATGATCAGTTTGATTGCACAATTCGTCATATACAGGGTGCCAACGGAGAACGTGCAGATATGGGCAATCTTTCACCTTGTACAACTTTCGAAAAAAAAATCCGAGATTTTTTCTATCACCTGCTTTTGAAAGGTTGTATCATTATGCCAAAACAGTTTTGAAATTTTGACCCCAACTTTTTTTTTCCAAAAATTGTGCTCAATTTTCTGAAATATGCACTTTCTGATTAAGAAAAAGAAATGGAGACATTGTTTGTTTTCAAACGCCGTCCATATTGAATTTGCTCACGAATATTTTCATTTGAGCCTCCACATCCCCTAGGAACTACCCCTTTTGGGACACCGTCTGACAACAAGATATGCAATGCTTCATTTAAAAGGCCTAAGAAAAGTACTCATCAATAATTGGATTGAAACAAGGATACTACGATGACCCCACACGTACAGCTCCCTAAAAGCCACCCCTTGACTTCAAGGGGTAGTTCTTGTTTCAAGAAGGTAGCTGTTGGGATGACCTACGCAAAAGGTCATTGTGTAGCATCACTTTTGTAGTGGAACAGTTGAAAAAGACGGTTTTTGCAATTTTCATGTATTGCATGTCTTATCATATACCAACCCTGTCCCGGTCCCTTGAAGTCAAAGGGTGGTTTTCAGGGAGCTGTACGTGTGGGGTCATCGTAGTATCCTAATTTGAATCCAATTATTGATGAGTACTTTTCTTACGCCTTTTAAATGAAGCATATTGCACATCTTGTTGTGAGACGGAGACGGTGTACCAAAAGCCAAAAGGGGTAGTTTCTAGGGGATGTGGAGGCTCAAATGAAAATCTTCGTAAGCAAATTCAATATGGACGCCGCCGTCGTTTGAAAACAAACAATGTCTCTATTTCTTTTTCTTAATCAAAAAGTGCATATTTCAGAAATTTGAGCACAATTTTTTGAGAAAGAAAGTTAGGGTCAAAATTCCAAAACCGTTTTGGCATAATGATACAACCTTTCAAAAGCAGGTGATGGAAAAAATCTTGGACTTTTTTTTCAAAAGTTGTACAAGGTGAAAGTTTGCCCGTATCTGCACGCTCTCCGTTGGCACCCTGTATATAACAAATTGTGCAATTAAACTTATCATCAATACCAGCACTCGATAGTCAAAGAAATGATCTTTCCTCACATGCCTGAACTTCTGGAATCCGTCAAATACTTTTCGAGCTATCTCAATTTGAAAACGCACCTAATTTTCAGGTGTTGCAGTTCAATTGTCAAGCAGTTTATTCACTCAAATTAGAGAAATTAGGCTGGGCCCAAATGTCGATCAAAATTAAATTCAAATAAATCATCAAGACGACAGGCAATCATCACAGATATTTGCATACGTATGAGAAATTACACACTTATGTATATCACATAATAGTGGAGCGAAATCGGCCTGAAAAGTCGTCGTTGTTTTTTTGAAGGTATAACAGCACCAAACCTTATAGGTCTTATAGAGAATTAAGTTCCACGTATGTATGGTCATTTTGGGGATGATCTTGTGGTAGGGATCTTTTTTATGGGTAAAAAACCTCAAAAATTGAAAATGAGCAGTTCAGCATTCACAACGTTATATTTCTGGATCCAGTTGAGCTATCGGCCTGTTTTTTTTTTAAATAAAAGTACATGGAAAAACCTTTCCAACGGTTCCCACCAATTCGAGAAAGTGGTGACAAAATTCAGCGTAAAACTGGTCCCACGTGGCCCAAAATATTTCCAAACGCGATAGTGTCCTTAAGCATAGAAGTGTCGTAGGAGACGGTAATGGGGATTGAAATTTGGAAGGATCTGAAGACAAGTTGGCTCAAAATGACCTCCTATAATACCCTGGATACACTGGAAAGCCGAAAAAAGTCAATTTTGAGGGGCTGTAGCTTTGTTATTAGACTGAACGAGAGGATTCTTGACCTTTTCCAATAAGCAAGTTTCCTGTAAGCGAATTTATTCTGAAGGATTGGTTGTTCAAGTTGGCGGTAAAAATTAGTTTATCCAATCCTATTGAATAATGCACGCATTATCACGCGCATACATGCCTGCATTTTTCAATAAGACTGGATAAAGCATAGTATTCTACTCGCGGGTAATGGCTATCACTCATTCGGGTGATTTACGACACTCGTCAAGGCTCGTGTCGGCAAACTGCATCATCATGAGTAAGAAGCAATCATTACCCGCTTGTTGAATAATATACTATTTTTCTACGACCACCTATGAAAGTGACGTCTACATGTTCTTGACACTTTGAAAGTACAAAATATCACACATGATTATCTAGACGTCTTTTACCTGCGAAATTGACATTTTTCAGCTTTTCCGCCACAATTATTATCCACCGACACGTACGTTTTCTTATGCGTACGCTCTTCTGCATACATTCAATCGTAAATAACACATTTACACGGTGTTATGAATATTATAACTGTAACTAAATACTGCGGCCACCATAACTGGACAAAATGACCAATCCAAAGAAGGAAACCCAGAAAAACACTTACCTTATAATGAGATGAGACATACAAAGAAACTAGTCTTTGTAAAAATTGTTCTGATACTTTATGGTATGAGAACAGAGTGTCTCTGTTGATGTAGTATAAGTCGCACGCGTCTGGATGGGGGAAACCGCTCACTATGGGCGTCACTGAAGTTGCATCCAGACACAAGAGCTTGGTCAGCCAGCTTTCCACTTCGTCTCCAGGTCGGTAACGAATCGATTCGTCCAAAGTTATCTAAATAAAATTACAAAATAAGAACAGAAATACAAAATTACCATCAGATTCTTTTAATTCATTCAAATACAGGGTGGTCCATCCTAGCGTAATTATCCCATAGCGGCTTTACCATTCAAGACAGAAAAAACCGGTTGTCACCCCAAAATTCACCGACGAGTAGCAAGGAATGGATGGAATTTGAAATTTTATCATGAGACGTCCCTTAGGGTGGGAAGTTAGAGAAAAAGATTGAAGAATTGAGATATTTTCTCTAACTAGGGTTTCATTTAGAGCTCCATCATTTGAGTCTCGTCTCAATAAGCTAGGCCGGTGAATTTTAAAGCGGAAAACTCTCGGAAAACTTGAAAAATTTCGAGAGAAATTGCCTGGAATGTTAAATAATCAATTATCCTTTGTTTGAAAAAGTTGGTATAAAGCTGTTCACAAGCTAAAAAAATAGAAATTTGCAGTTTTTCATAAGGAACCAAATTATGTAGAAAGAAAAGCGAGTGAGGCAGTCAGAGGCATTGGTACATGGATAAAGGTGAACGATATGAAACTGGCACCACAGAAAGATTGAAAATAATTTTCAGCAAATTGAATTTTTTTTAAATTTGAATTTTCTGGGAAAACCTCAAAAAAATTCCAATTCATCTTATTATGAAGGTCGTCAATTACGGCTTCACTTGAGGCTCCATCACTTTCGATAACCCAGGCCTGTTTTACATTTTCAACAGGGAAATTTCCGGGAAATTGAAAAGAAAATTATTGGAAAATGTTCAAGAGCCAGTTACCTCTTATTTAAAAAACAAGTAAGTATGCCTTCACGTGCGTGAGTCTCAGTAGCGCATTTTCTCAAAGAGGCATATTATGAACGTAAAGGAATTTGGTTGAAGGAGAAACACCATCCCTTGTCCACTTTCTTCATTCAAAACTCATTGTGATATTTTGTTATCAGAATGGGGTACTTGCCAATGAAATAGATTTGAATAAAAATTCTTTCACTCATCAATATTTTTTTGTTTGAGGGCGGGAGCTGGGAGCGGCGACTAATCAACAGTAGTCTATTCTTTTCCCATTCTTAGTCGGCTATCCATATAGCGAAAGAATCAGATCGCTATGTCTTCGGGTTTATGTTTTTCATTTATCTCTTACTTTGAGAGCAGCGTGTGGGGGTGGCAGCATTCGGCAAAGTGACTGTTGCACAGTTTGAGTTAGGAGTTTCTAAATGTTTTTAAGGAAATATGACAATCAGTGAAAATTGTGAAAGTTGCATTTTTTTTGTTTGGGGGCGGGAGCTGGAGGCGGCGACTAATCAAAAGTGGCCTATCTCTTCCCATTTTTAGTCAGCTATCTATATAGCGGAACAATTAGATCGCTATGTCTTCAGGGTTATGTTTTACATTTATCTCTTACTTTGGGGGCGGCGTGTGGGAGCGGCAGAGTTTGGCGAAGAAATTCTTCCACAGTTTGAGTTTGGAGTTTCTGAATGTTTGAGGTAACATTAAAATGTAAATCAGTGGAAATTATTGAAAGTTGCACTTTTTTCTTTTGGGGGTGGAAGTTGGAGGCGGCGCCATATTAAAAGTAGCCTATTCTTTCCCTTTTTTAGTTAGCTATCCATATAGCGAGAGAATTAGATCGTTATGTCTTCGGGTCTATGTTTTTCATTCATCTCTCACTTTGAGGGCAGCGTGTGGGGGCGGCAGCATTCGGCAAAGTAACTGTTGCACAGTTTGAGTTGGGAGTTTCTAAATGTAAGGGAAATATGACAATCAGTGAAAATTGTGAAAGTTGCATTTTTTGTTTGTTTGGAGGCGGCAGCTGGAGGCGGCAGCTGGAGGCGGCGGCTAATTAAAAGTGGCCTATCTTTTTCTAATTTCAGTCAGCTATCAATATAGTGAAAAAATTAGATCGCTATGTCTTCAGGTTCATGTTTTACATTCATCTCTCACTTTGGGGGCGGCGTGTGGGAGCGGCAGAGTTTGGCAAAGAAATTCTTGCACAGTTTGAGTCAAGAGTTTCTGAATGTTCGAGGTAACATTATCAGCTAAATCAGTGAAAATTGTTGAAAGTTGCACTTTTTTTCTTTTGGGGGCGGAAGCTGGAGGCGGCGCCATATCAAAAGTAGCCTACCTTTTTCCATTTTTAGTCAGCTATTCATATAGCGAAAAACTTAGATCGCTATGTCTTCGGGTTCATGTTTTTCATTTATCTCTTATTTTGGGGGCGGCGTGTGGGAGCGGCAGCGTTCGGCTGAGCAAATGTTGCACAATTTGAGTTGGCAGTTCCTACATGTTTAAGGGAACATCTCAATCAGTAACATTTATGAAAGTTGCACTTTTTATCGTTTGGGGGTGGAATCTGGGGGCGGAATCTGGGGCGGCGACTAACGAAAAGTAGCCCATCTTTTCCCATTTTTAGTCAGATATTTATATACCGAAAGAATCAGATCGCTATGTCTTCGGGTTCATGTTTTTCATTTTAAAGTGATTGGGGGCGGTTTTTAGCAGTTTTTTCATGTCGGCGGCGCATATTGAAGACGGAATGTTTCTTGGCTTACGTTTATAAGTGGCAACTATGTATTATCTAAAAAATGAGAACACCAGAGCATCAGGTCTGGTAGAAAGTGCAATATTATGTTATTTCAAGTTTATCGGGGGCGGTTTTCTCTATGTTGACGGCGCAATATGGACATCCAATATAGCCTAGCCCTCCTTTGGGAGTGGCAGCTATGTAACAGTGAAAAAATTAGAAAGCTAGGTCGTCTAGTTTGGGAGGGGTTCGAGGAACGGACGGACGGACGGACGGACGGACGGACGGACGGACGGACGGACGGACAAAGCGGTTGGAATAGCGATTTTCATCGAGATGGAAAATGCGCTAAAAATGGTGAAAATCTGTTCACGGAATAAAAAGTTGGAAAGTTTGCAGTTTTTCCAGAAATGAAAACTCGGAAACCGTGGGTCCGATTTCGAAAATTATCCCTCCAAAAATTAATTCAATCTGGGATTCAATTTTTCTCCAACTTTCATTCTCAACATGTCTGCACCTAAAGTGAATATTTTGTGGGGCTCACCCTCACCGTATGTCAAAGTTTGCATTGCAGTTTTTTCAAATTCACGGAATGTGCTAATTTCATTTTGAAAAAATTACCGTCGGAAAACCGGAACCGTGCCGGTTTTGAAAATTAGTCTACACGACGCCCAATCCAATATACTTTCGATATCAGTTTGAGTCTTTCGAAAAAGTCGATCCCCGAGCAAGAATTAATTTTTGAGTGGAGTACTGGATCAAAAGCGAGTCGTCGTGGTCAAAATACGGGCGAGAGGCCCTCTCGAGTGCCAACGGCTAGGAGAAATTTTGAAAATTCATAACGCTCGACTGGACAATGGTGGAAGATTGCAACTGCAGACTCAGTTTGACTCTTTTGTTCTATTGCTTTCTGCCAAATTTGGTCTCAATCCATTGGATAGATTTTGAATAATAAAATGATAAAGTTTTGAACTTTGACATTTTTCATTATTTGACAGGTGACAGATAGGGCAATACTTTGAACTGTTCTGGATACAGGTTTTTGTCGGCTTTCAAACTGCATATCGCAAGTCCAGTTCCGTGAGATAAAGCTTCTGCCATTTTTTGATAGTGACACTTCCGTTTGACGGATGACAGCCAAAAACTAATGGCGGCTTTACAGAACTTCGTTTGTCGCCGGCGACAGTCCCCCACTCCACTGTAGTTGAATAATTTGAACGACACGACGACAGAAACTCGTGTCGCGGGAATTATGGAGGGAGGTAGGGGAGTACAGACAGATCGAATCCCATTGGCCAGCGACACTGTCGCCGGCGACAAACGAAGTTCTGTAAAGCCGCCATAATGGGCTCATTCGACGGTGAAACCATGTCTGTGTACCAAATTTCAAGTTGATCGGATAGACGTTGAGGTTTTCGATTCCACTACCACATGTCAAGTTTCATCACTTAGTTTTGAGAAGCAAGGCCGCTACAATTTTTTCAAGTTAACTCTGAAAATGCGATTTTTTCAGTTTTTAATTTTTGGAAGACAACTTGGAAAGCTGAGCACGAAATTGCAAAAAAAAAACTGTTCCATAAAAAAATACGTTTCGTTTACTCCGTCAAAATGGAACACGCTGTATGGCAGAAAATGATTTCAGGTCATAGGTCTAAAATAGCTGTATTACACTACACAATTTCTTGTACAATTTCTTGAACCATCTGCCAAAATAGTGTCAAAAAACAATGAACTTGATTGTTGATCTGACAGATTGTACAAGAAATTGTACATGAAATTGGGTAGTGTAATACAGCTATTACATCTTTTTTTCTGTCTTGAACAGTAAGACCGCTATGGGATAGCTAAGCTAGGATGGACCTATTATTATTTGTCAAGAATGTCAAGATAATACTGTTAAAACCGCGAAGTTTTTTTTAAAAGTTGAAGATTTGTTCAAAAGTTGAAAGATTGAACAAGTGAGTGCACAGATTGAATGTTATTGGGTTTCAAATCTGAACGATCTTTAGACCCCTGATAACTTCAATGTTGCGCTGTTTAAATGTAGATGCCCATGACACAGGTATGCTATGGAGTTTTTTAAATTCATTACCTCGTGTAAAGTTCTGCTTAAGGCGGCGCTCGATTTCTTATTGACAGCATTGGAATTGGTCTCGGCCGGCATCGAACTGACCCTCAGCTGCTGGAGTAGCTTCAGCGAGAGCGACCGTCCGGTGCCCTCGTAACCGTTGATGGTGGAAGCCATGAACACCAAGTACGGACCCAGCATCGCCTTGACGTACGGCAAAGGAATCGCGGCCGCTTCATCAATGACCAGGAGCTCAGCCTGCGACAACTTCTCGCTGTCCGTCGGAGAAATGTACTGGATCGTCTGTCGGTTATTGACGAAAACGTTGACCCGAACTATGGCCTTGTTGAACTCCGGATTCGTCGACTGTATAATGCTGTAATCGGCATTGTCCTTGTACTCCAGCACGTCGAAACCTTTGAAGATGAATTCGAAAAACGTGTTCAAGTTCTCCGGACTGGGACTGGTCACGAAAATGTTGGCATAACCGAAGGAGACGGCGGCCGCCACGGCCAACCCGAGCGCGGCACTCTTGCCTCTGCCCCTGGGAGCCGTCAGCGAAACCGTATGCCTGAGCGTCTTCTCCGAAGCCGCCTCCACGAACTTCAACAGCGCTTTGGCTTGATCAAAAGTCTTACATAAACCAAGCAAATTTCCAATCGGCTGCGTATCTTGCAATTCCTTTTGCAAATTCGCCAGTTCTACATCGTTTTCTGACAGCTCTCTTGCGTTTTCGACAGGGTTCACGTGCAAATTATGCGAAGAAATTGGCAAAACGGTCAGCTGATCGTCCACAACCAAGCAGCGTTTGCACGAAGCCAGTGACAACAGGAATCGTTCGTTGAACCGGCAAACGACATCTTGATGTGCTTCGGTCCTGAACCTCAAGTGCACGTCCATGCACATTGTGTACAGCTGCTTCAGTGAAGTCACCGATCGTAACAACAATACAATCAAGCCGCCGCCTTCGACGGTTTCTACGGTACGCGCCAGCAAATTCGGCGTCAGCGCTTCGAAATCTTGCAGCACGCACATTCCGTACGTGTTACCCAAGATTTTGTGTGTTTCTGAATAGTAACAGTATCTGATTTTGGTAGAAGACAAGAACAGCTCGAACGGGTCGTCTTCGCACAGCATCTTTGCGTTTTTGATCTTGTACTGCACGTCTTTCATGCGCTTCTTTCGGTTGCTGCTGAAGCCCAGCTCTTTCTTGTAGCACCACAGCACCGTCGGCCTGGCTTTGACTTCGGCTTTGGCCAACATGTGGTGTAAAATTACCACCTGAAATACAGATCAGTCAAGATACTTTTTCAATATAAAAAGGGGAGAAATAAGGATACTGATATATATATCAAGAAACTGAAGCGAGGAACTTGGAAATCCTTACTTGATCCTTGCTCTTGTCTCCAACGATGACGAACAGGGTCCTGTGGCCCAATTTAACGCCGTTTTCGATCATCACGCGGATCCTGTTGTCGATTTTCTTTCGCACCATTTTGATTTGGCTTGGTTTTTACAATAAAAAGGACTACTTTACGTTTCACGCACTGAAAATAAACTGAAAAACTGAAAACCGAACTGGACTGCAGCCATGTGCGTTCCGCGCTCCGTTAGTGGTTTGAGGTTATGTCGAAATGTCATAAATGACATCAGTGACGTCTATGGCAGAAACGTCAGTTGGTTCCAGTGGCGTAGCAAAAAAACTTTCACCAATAATGTAGCAGCGATGACGGTAATTTAGTAATTTTATGTTTTATGTGAACTCTTTGACAAACGAAAAAGCATCTTCTCACTTCTCACTTCTCATCCATTAATATACCTATTCCGTCGGAATATTGTGGACACAGTGCGCACGCAATATAACTATATTCAAAATTGAGGTTGGCAAGTCTGACGGGAGTGACCGGCATAGGTCGCGGGAACATAACGTCACCTTGGCACCCGCTATGGCAACGTTGCAAGTATTCATGCTTCTGCGCGAGCTAGGAAAAGTCAAAGCCTGCAGATTTTCAGCCACCGATTTAACATAGAAAAATAGATGACAAGAATAAGCTCCTGATTTCCATGCTAAATTATGCTAAATTATGTTGTCCATGTGCACTGCTGTCGAAAAAATGAATTCCGCTCGTAATTTCCGGAGAGAACGAAAAAGCCGTTTTCACTGTATAACTGGTTGCCTAGAAAGTGATATTTCATGAGAATACACATGAAATGAAACTCCAGTGCTTCTTTCATAAGGTTTTTGCAGCCAGGCACGCAACAAACTGCCCGTAATTAAAAAAAAAACGTAAAACACAAAATCTGTGATATAAGCCTATACAATTTTATTAAAATTATTGTTTTGGACATATACTGGACTGGACTGGAAAAATATATAATTCATTGTAAAAGGGCACTGTGCAAAACCCAGCCGGAAATCTTTATTCTTATGGAAAACAAGCGTAGCTCATATAATTTTTTAGTTAGAGAAAACACAAGGACTGCCTCTTGTAGAAGACACTTCACTCTATCAATTCTTTCTTGGCGCATTTTTCTGTTAAACTAGCCAGTTTTGAGATACACGCTTCTATAGACGAAGTTATACGAGATTTTCCCTGCGTGTTCGGAATTACCCTAAATTTTGTACGTGTTTTGCACAGCTTAGGTGGGGACCAGCCAAATGTGTTTAACAGGCACATGATCATGGAATTTTTAATTTATCTTATTTGGGAGACGATTTAGGAACCGCTGAGACTCATTCATATCACCCGTAAAACTGAAAATCATTACCCGCACCTCATGAAACATGTTTCGCCCTATAAATTAAATCTCCTCCATTTTTATTCTACAACAAGCCGTTTTTGAGATATCCGCTGTTAAGCAGCGTCGGAGCGGGTGTCTAGAGCGCGCTCTTCGAGCTTGTAGAACTTCGAACGGTGATTGCAAGAGCTGGGTGGGAGTTAGCTGATTAGTGTATTCAACCTTTTCGATGCAAAATTTACTCAGAAATATTTTTGGTCACTTACTAATTTTGCATTTGAGCAACCGTTTAGCCGAAAATTGAAAAAAACCAGTTGGAAGTCACTTGAAGGGTGGTTTACACCCTCAAAACTTGGTTAATGTGGGGAGGACGGACGGGGACTTTTTTATTTGACTAAGAAGATATCAGTGATGACCAGTGTCAAAGACCGGTCTTTTAGGACCAAAAGCGATTGTGAAATTTCAATTTATTTGAAATTGCTGCATTGCATATGGGGCACTTTTTCGTGATATAACCCAAAAAATTGTTTTCAAAGGGATTGACAACTCATACATTGTATGCAGAACATAATGATGAGCAATTTCGTCCTCAACGGTTTTTTTGTCAGATCAGCCATTTATCAGATATCTACCTTGAAACACAGCGTTACATAAATTTCTCGTGGCGCGCTTGAAACTATACCCCCCACTTCAACCGCTGTTTACGCGAATTGGGTGGAACCTAGACATGTGGTTGATACACGGGGTTGATAAGACCTTTTCAATGCAGATTTTAGTGGGAAATATTTTGAGTTCTATACTTATTTTACGTGCAAGTGACCGTTTGGCAGAAAAATGAGTAAAACCAGCACCGTGTCACTTTTAGGGGCGGTTTTCACCCCATAGCTCGGCTAGCGCCAACCGGACACTTGGGGACTTTTTTTTGGTGAATAAGAACATGCTTCCGAATGTCTCTGCGAAATTTCAGCTTTATATCAAAGATGTCTATCTCTACCATATAAAATCATCAAACGGTCCTGGACAGGCAGGCTGTGGTCTGACCATTGGCAAGCAAATGAGGCTGATTTTGGCCTGGCCACAGCCTGTCTAGAGGTAGAGGAGGAAAGTTTTTGATCATTGCGGCCAAAATAAAGTGGACGCAGTGTTGCCAGTGTCAGTACTTTTGTACTGAATTCAGTACTCTTGCAATTAAAAAAGTACGCAAGTACCTCGTTGATAACTTCGGTATGTTTTCCATTTTACGATTTCCTGTTCTGTTTAGTAAAAACTTGGAGAACAGCTAGAGCAAAAACACAAAAATCATGGCATATTAATGTTTTTAGGTTGATAAAGCTCACTTATCTTAGTATTTTGAATTTTAGAAGTTTAGAACTACCGTTGATTTGAGCAAATATCTTGCAAAATCCAAAGTCAGTACGCTGTCTTTCGAATTCAGTACGTTTTTAAAGCCAGTTCGGTTCTTTCATTTCGCTACTTCTGGCAACACGGTGGACGACAATGTCAACGAGTTGCCTTGCTGTCATGCGGCGTTCAGGCCAGAATCCTGAGAAATCTGTCAACTGTCGTCCACTTTAAAAAGTCCGCAACGGTACTATGCAACCAAAAACACACATCGGCCTCTTTTTAGCGCATTTTCGTAGGAAATACGCTATTAGCCGCGCTTTGATGTCCGTCTGTCCGTCTGTCCGTCTTGAACTCCTCCTAAACGAAAAGTCATGGTGGTATCGGGTTTTTTGCAAATTAACTCTGATTGTCTGCGAGTGGGAATAGGCACAAAAAATATTTGGTTTGACTGCGCGATTGCAAGAAAAAAATTAGAATGTGTTTAGAAAGTCTGTATTCAACGCTACGGTGGTGAACTTCTACATGGAGGAATCTTGCGAACCGTTCTAGATACATGCCTACATGCAGCGAACAAAAGATGCAGAAAAAAAATGAAGACATCCTTAGTGGAAAAATTAACCTGATTCATTCATTCTCAAGAAAGATATCTCTATTTTTAGGAGGAATCTATACTTATGCACTTTTATGCGGATGCGATTTTCAAGTCGCGGTGCTGCGGTTCAGCAAGCTGCAAAAAGCAACAGCATCTCAAGAACAAGATCCTGGAGAAATAGGAGGCAAATAGGCTCTTCCAGAAGGTTCTTCGCGCAATTTATCCTTATATCCACTGCCACTGCTGATTGCACCAACCAAACGACCATCTACTTCCAGCGCCAGCGTCTCGTCTATTCAGTAGCTGTAGTCTATTCAATGACGTCATCTCGGACGTCACGAATGTCACGATTATAAATGTTTATTTGCAAAATTATTAGGAATGATCAAAAGTTTTTTTACTTTATTAAAAGAAAATGACTTCGTGTTGGTGAAGCTTTATTTTTATTATTATTATTATTAGTCGAGTAGATTTAGCATTCCTTACTATATGCAATCCGCAATACACTGATGTATCGAGAATTGCATGGATCGTTTAGACAGAGACAAGTTCATTTTTCCAGCTTGGGTTTCCAAAAATCACATAGTGCGAAGTTACAGACTACCTCCTTGGCGGCAATTTTTAGTGGCTAATAAGTGAAGAAATGAATCATTCGGTAAGTTACCAACAATAAGTACTTAACGCCTAATTTGATAATCGTGTGTATTATATAATTATGTATTTATGTAAAGCAGAGTGTGGACTATGGAGTGTGGACTATGGTAAAGGTATATGTATAGACAAACGGTAAAGGTAAAAGCTAAAGGAAATGTAGGTAGGGGAGAGTAGAGTAAAACAGAGTCGCCCGGAGCAGTGTTTTTTTTTAGCCATATATTATATCAATCCGCCTTTCCCATGCGAGAGATTACTTGCGCGCATACCTGTGAGCGCAGGCTCCCGCTAATTCATTCGGCTACTACAGACCGCCAGGGGCCCTATTTTCGGTACACGTGATCTGTTCCCCGGCGATCACCGGGGAACGCCGGTGAAGTGATCAGTTCTCCGGTTCTAAAAGTGGTATTTTCGTGACCACTTTTTCGGCTATACTCGTACATGTCCGTGTAATGTCGAAGCTTGGCTGTCAGCTGTGATATTTGAAATCGAATTGTAGTTTTTCGAAACCTACCTACTTTTGCTATTTATTAACATGGAATCTGCCGGCCCAAGCTTCAAGAGGCCACGATTGGATGCGATTTCCGAAATTAAAAAAGAAAAACTGACCGAACTCATGGCCAAGAACCCCATATATCCTTGTCAACTTGCTACGGTCAGCCGGCTTCCTTCCCCGGGTACTGGGATAAATGGCGTGACTAGTTCTGTGATGTGCCGGGCCTTCACAAGTCACACTCGTCTTTTAATTGTCACGCGAAAATACTGCACAAACTGCACTTCTATGTCCACAAATCGTTTGCCGGGTTGGCGCGCATCTTCTTCGGCCGCTTCCAAATCCGCGATTACATGGACCGCCAATGCCGCGTTCAATGGATCCATTTTACCCAAATTATTTCAAGAAACTTTCGAAAAATTGAAGATTGGAACGTAAAATTGAAATTTTTGAAAAGACGCCGAACGAGAATTTCAATTGTCAAAGTTATATCTATCATCTGTCATTTGGCAATTGTTTTGGTTGTTTTTTTGGTGCATTCAGCGTTGCCAACTTATGAACAATGTGCTTTTTTTAGTGATTTTCAATTTAGACTATTTGCAGCCCTTTGCTTTGATTGACATAAGCAGGGAATGAGCTGTTCTCTCGGTCGTTCCTAGGAGAACGAGTGTGCTCTGATTGACATAAGCGGGGAATGAGTTGTCCTCTCGGTCGTTCCTAGGAGAACAGGCGTGATCACGCGTGAATGTACCCGAAAATGCCGCTTCCCCTGTTTTTGAGGGAACAGTTCCTATAGGAACAGTTCACATGTGCACCGAAAATAGGGCCCCTGAGGTCTCCACGCTATAAGGTTATTTATTAACGTTACATAGACCAATGGCAGATAGAGGACTTCAATTTTGTTTAGATTTACCAGCAATATTCCTCTGTTAAAACTTGTCAAGAATTACTGGGTTAATCAAAGTCCAGGGCCGCAGATTCGGAAAAATGTATCCCTGTGTTATTTGGTCAAATTTACATTTTTGGGAATACTGTTATCGGGTTCGAGCCATATTGAGGCAAATTTAATGGTTGACCCGCGATGTGGCTCGATTCTTTCTTGAAAAAAGTTGGCTTCTGTAATTTTAGCTTTTTAGGCCAGCCCTTCTGTCAACAGAGACAAGCCATGAAATGAATTTGAACCAATTCAGTCGAACAGTGAGTAGATTATGACCAGCAAAAAATGAAAACTTGATCCAAAGTTTTACCTTGTATTTTTTTGTCAAAACTGAAAACGAACTTTATGGACAAATAACACAGATGTGCAAAATAAAAACCCGCCAATTCTGTGATTTTTCACTATGATATTTCTGCACAAAATAAATATGTATTACGATTTTCCAACAGAATTTTGTCATCTTTCAGAAATGAGGATTGAATCCGAACTCTCGGGAGATAGAGACTAGAACCATTCATCTGAACAACAGAGGAGCAGATCGTCACCTCAATGTCAGCTTTGATGGCTGGACTTCATCTGCAGCACAATCCCACTCCTAAATACCTCGGTGTGACCTTCGACCAAACATTGTCCTTCAAGCTCAACTTGGAGAAACTCAGTGCCAAGACGAAGACACGAATGAACCTGGTTCAGAGACTTGCGAGAACTACATGGAGTGTCGACGCCACTACTCTTCGGATATCCACCTTTGTCTTGGTCTAGTCGACAGCGGAATACTGCGCTCCTGTTTGGATGAATAGCACACACACACAACATCATTGACGTCATTCTTAACCAAGCATTGAGAATCATTGCTGGAGTTGTCAAATCTACCCAGACTTTCTGGCTGCCAATTTTGAACATCGCAGCCATGTGGAACTGAGAACCAGACCATGAACCACATCGTCGCGGAGTAGGTGTCCGCGGACAATGGCTATCAAAAACTGCATCTGAGCTAGACCTGTAGTTCCTCAACTCGTTCCTCAACATCTCCATCGGCAACTTCGCACTCGCCCACTTGCTGCATCTACTCTACCCTCTGTTTCCTAAGATGCCCACTGATATCAGCCTCGCTGACATCTTTTCCTTTTTTTTTTTGCATTAAAGCTACGTCGAACAGTTTCTCTGTGCTTTGCCTATAGAAGTTAATTCATCTCACAGGTTTTCAAGAATTGTTGTATATATTTGGTTATAGTATCAATGTATCTTAAGTACCTACATATAGTGATACTAGGTACTATTGCACTATATAAGTTGATTTACGTTGTCACTAAAATTAGATCCTTAGTACAGGCATAGCAATAATTTCAGAAAAATTGTGAAATTTTCGATTATTACCTACCTTTGAGAGCTTGTAAAATCTATCACCTAGTGTTAAATTTGAAGGGCACAGATTAATTTCAGATATCAGCTATTGACCTTTATTTTTGACCAAAAATTAGAACAGTTTCCTCAACGTGATTTATTATTTTATTTGAAAAAACATTCCACCACCAGTCGCCTATTTAAACTGGCGAAAATCTACCAAAATCAAGACGCCTTGAACGTTCGTACAATCTTGCAACAGCGCTGTACTTGATTGACAATACAAATTCAAGGTCATCTAAGGAAAAACTGATCCAACATTACAAATTTGAGCATCCCCAATTATCGCAGAATTGCCAACTTGGCGTAAGAAAATTACCGTTCTAGTGCTGAATTTAAAAGCTGATCGGCATATAAACAGGTATATCTATGTGGGTATTCAAAAACGGTATTCATTTTCACGAATACATGGATTCGAATACCGATTCGAATACTTGGTATTCGAAGACTTTCGAGAGTCAGTATTCGAATCTTCTGGATTCGAATCCTTTTTTTGCATCGGGATGCAGGATTCGTATTCGAATACTTTTTTTCGGGATTCGAGCCAAGTCTGCGAGAGATGAGATATCAGAAAACTGCAGGACAAGGTTGTAGAAAACTGAACTAGGTATCCTACAATTAAATCTCGAATTAAATCCTCAAGACCAATTATTAAACTTTTCTGGTTTAGCCGTGAACCACGTTCAAAGTTGGGCGACAACGTAACTAAAGATCGTGAGAAGCAAGTGCTCATTATTGGTTGATAAAATAAAGCAATAGGATGCGACAACGTAGGCCACTAACAAAATGCCTTAAAAAAGCTATAAGTTGATAAATAATAAGAGCCCCATTGCCCGGAGACTTGTCCTGGGCAATAATTTCAGGCGCATGCGTCATAATTTGCGCGAGTTTTTACAAATGAATGGACAAAAGCCTTTCAACTTTTACTGTAATACATCTGAAACTGAAATGCAAGATCACGCGGTACATTTCCAACACTTGTCTATTTTTTTATATAATATAGGTACTGTAGTATTTCCGCGAGCTCGCGAGCATTTCATCTGCTCTGAAGTTTAGTTTCCTAAATAACAAAGTTCCTAGAATAATGGGCACATGAGTTTGTTTGGTTGTTTTCATTTTTCAATATCCCGGCATTACTTGCCGCCCGCGTACCTATATCTCGATGTAGGTAGTACTTAGTATAGTATGGCCAGGAAAAAGCCCTATTTGAAAAATGATGAAAAAAAAAATGAAAATGCGAAAGAAATGTTGAAAGCTGGCAGTGCTTTGCACTCGCTCAGGCTATAGTAGGTATGGCACAATCCTCTTGCTATTTCGTTTTAATCCAAAGGATAAAAACGAGGATAAAAATGATAGTTTAAAAACAAACAATAATAGCAGAGGTAGCGATGTACTACATCATACTTTAACTAAGCTTATCTGTGTAACTGATGACACTGTGGCACTAAGTAACTGGTCAATGTTTTATAGGTCGAATAGTAAGTACCTACAGTTACAATCCACGTTTCCCATGAGAACATCACGCATACCTGTGTGGGTACAACTGGGGCCCTATTTTCGGTGCACATGTGAACTGTTCCTATAGGAACTGTTCCCTCAAAAACAGGGGAAGCGGCATTTTCGGGTACATTCACGCGTGATCACGCCTGTTCTCCTAGGAACGACCGAGAGAACAACTCATTCCCCGCTTATGTCAATCAGAGCACACTCGTTCTCCTAGGAACGACCGAGAGAACAGCTCATTCCCTGCTTATGTCAATCAAAGCAAAGGGCTGCAAATAGTCTAAATTGAAAATCACTAAAAAAAGCACATTGTTCATAAGTTGGCAACGCTGAATGCACCAAAAAAACAACCAAAACAATTGCCAAATGACAGATGATAGATATAACTTTGACAATTGAAATTCTCGTTCGGCGTCTTTTCAAAAATTTCAATTTTACGTTCCAATCTTCAATTTTTCGAAAGTTTCTTGAAATAATTTGGGTAAAATGGATCCATTGAACGCGGCATTGGCGGTCCATGTAATCGCGGATTTGGAAGCGGCCGAAGAAGATGCGCGCCAACCCGGCAAACGATTTGTGGACATAGAAGTGCAGTTTGTGCAGTATTTTCGCGTGACAATTAAAAGACGAGTGTGACTTGTGAAGGCCCGGCACATCACAGAACTAGTCACGCCATTTATCCCAGTACCCGGGGAAGGAAGCCGGCTGACCGTAGCAAGTTGACAAGGATATATGGGGTTCTTGGCCATGAGTTCGGTCAGTTTTTCTTTTTTAATTTCGGAAATCGCATCCAATCGTGGCCTCTTGAAGCTTGGGCCGGCAGATTCCATGTTAATAAATAGCAAAAGTAGGTAGGTTTCGAAAAACTACAATTCGATTTCAAATATCACAGCTGACAGCCAAGCTTCGACATTACACGGACAGGTAATTGTTCCGTATGCGGTGAAACGCCAAAAATTCGGTTTTTTTCGGGAAAAAAGACTCTAACAGATAGATTTCACTCCAAAGAACACGATTCCGTTGTCGGAGCCGGGGTTTTACAACTATTTCTTTTGATTTTCTAACCTCAAAAGTTTCACCGCATACGGAACAATTACCGCGGGGATATTATTCCGTATACGGTGAAACGCTTAAAATGCATCAATTTTGGTAGGAAACGACACTCATTTGTAGATTTTACTTTCAAAAACACAGTTCTGTTGTCGGAGCGGCACTTCTCATTCGCTTTCCATCGAATTTTATCTTATAAGTTATGAAATCTGTTAAATAGTGCGCCACTGTTTTACGCGAGGCCATACGTCAAAGTCTGACAGATGATAGTTAACAGAACGGCTGAAATTGCAAAAAATTCGTGAATTATGTGATAAATGGTCTCTTATTGTTATATTAAACAAGAATTCATTATTTTTGTTGAAGTCTCCCCGTCGTCTCAAGTATGCTCCTTCTTTTTAGACCTGCGCCAGTGGGTAGGGAGTTGGAGTTGCCTTGATTCTGCTTTTGTTTTGTTGACATATGACACATATTCAGTGGCGGCGCGGGGTAATTATTATGAGCTGTAAAAAGTGAACGTTTTTTAAACTAAAAAAAAACTTGTTGAGAAATGCATCTTTCCGACATTGGTATCACGTTCTTTTAAGTGGAATCTATCTATGAGTGTCATCTCCCACCAAAATTGATGCCTTTTTGGTGTTTCACCGTATACGGAATAATATTCCCGCGGTAATTGTTCCGTATGCAGTGAAACTTTTGAGGTTAGAAAATCAGAAGAAATAGTTGGAAAAACCTGGCTCCGACAGCGGAATCGTCTTCTTTGGAGTGAAATCCATCTGTTAGAGTCTTTTTTCCCGAAAAAAACCGAATTTTTGGCGTTTCACCGCATACGGAACTGTTACCTTTCGGACATGTACGAGTATAGCCGAAAAAGTGGTCACGAAAATACCACTTTTAGAACCGGAGAACTGATCACTTCACCGGCGTTCCCCGGTGATCGCCGGGGAACAGATCACGTGTACCGAAAATAGGGCCCCTGGTGATGATAAGCACCGCAAAGCAAGAGCGCCTTTCTCTGGTGGTGATTCAGGCGTGGCCCCAAACTATTGGTAATTTGTGGAAATTCACTGGAATCCCGTGGCTATCCATTTAATTTGAAGAAATCGTATCCGGTGGGAATCCCGTGGTAATCCCGTGGCAATCCATCACAATCCGTTGAACGTTCTGATGTCCCAATAATTCACCCGAGGATTCACCCCTTGGTCATTTGCATCTGATGTCAACTTTGAATGAAAGAAAAAAATTACATGCACCTAAGTACTGAGACAAGAGTGCTACTCGTACTTACCTCATAAATGTACAGGCAGAACCATGAATTTTAACAATGGCAGAACCGGGGGCAGAACACTTAAATGAAATTTTCCCAGGAATGTAAACAACTATGACACTCACCTGACATCATGACAAACAACGGCCAAGGCAACAGGGCAGCGGATATGATGCAAGGAGACGCCAGATCTGGCATTTCTTGTCAAAATTTTCTAACCTCTTTAAGCTCAGCCCGTTTTCGCGCAACTTGGTCTATGAGCGTCCGTTACACTCTAAGCAACATGGCCAACCGCGTTTTTAATTCTGCTGAATTTAAAACGTGATCGGCATATACGTACTTTATCAAGCTTTATTGACTTGAAAGTAGGTACTTATTCTTATTCCGCAAACAAAAATATCAATAAACATGATTTCCTTGTAAAAGGGGTGCTATTCTCGAGTTATTCGAATGACTTTTCGTATACGAATCTCCTTGGTTCTGTGTGTACTTGGACAGTCTGAAAGGATAATTCGTAAGTATACGAAAACTTTTTGAACACGTTCAAGAATAGCACCCCAGGTCGGTATAAAAATCAAACAAATTCTGATTGGGAAAAAAGTTTATTCTGATGAAAATTGGAATGAAAACTAAATAAAAATTGAGGAGCTTGTGGTGTGGTGGTCAGCGCGCTCGACTGCCATTCCAGAAATCGCGGGCTCGATCCCCGCCGGGGAAGGATTTTCGCATCAAAAACAAGCTTCTTGGTTTAGTAATGCGCGACGTAAAATACGAACGATGGTACCGACCCCATGCGATATTGGTGGTCGTTGAAAATTCCTACCCTGTTTTGGAACACACAGGGGTTCGGCGAAATTTCTGGTATAGTGGAGGAAAGCATTCACCGGCGTCGGTGTTAGGCCTCGTTGCGGAAATAAGCCGACGTTAAATGAACGAAATAAAAAAAATAAAAAAAAAGAAACTCAGGCCTCAAGGAACAAAAAAATATATTTTAATGATCTGTTGAGCATAAAAAAAATTAAAAATTTGAAAAAGAAAAAGACTGCAGGCTTCGATGCCATTAGCTTTAAAGATAACAAGAATTTGAAATAAATCGTGGCTCAAATTTTGCCTTATTGGCGAATTGATCATTCAGTTTCTTATGCGCCAAAGGTCGATTGGGGTGCGAAAGGAAAGTGAGCAATAGAAAGAACTTGTGCTATCGTGTATCAAAAACAAATCTTCAAAACTGCGCAGTCCTGGCAAATTGTTATTTTGAAATTCACCCTACTATCGGTAGGTATCCACTTTTCCTAGATCATCAGAATCCATAGATTCGGAGTCAGAATCCAGCGATTCGAAATAAGAATCCATGGATTCGAAATTAGAGTCTTTCGAATCCATGGATTCTTTTCCAAACCGGGATTCGAATACCAATACTCTTTTCTTTGCTGTAGAATCCAGGGATTCTATTAAAGTATTCGAATACTTGGGATTCGAATACTATGAATACTAGAATACCGCAGAATAGTAACTTGAATTCAGAATCCCGAATATCGGCAAAGAAAAAGTAGCTGCATGAATACGAATACAGAATTCATGA
Source organism: Anaspis maculata (assembly GCA_949128115.1). Lineage (NCBI taxonomy): Eukaryota > Metazoa > Arthropoda > Insecta > Coleoptera > Scraptiidae > Anaspis > Anaspis maculata. The sequence continues at coordinate 15,287,520 of OX421964.1, forward strand.
CTGCATTCGAATACGAATACGAATACCGTAGAAAGTAACTTGAGTAGGATTCAAGTTACTGGGTATTCGTATACTACCCAAGTCTGATCTCTCGTGGTTCTTACAGCCTTCAAGGAGCAATGTGACGACGAGGGTTTTTCCAATTCACTGAATTGGCGCGGAATTTGAAGACGATTTGTCCCAGTCATTTTAGGTTTTAACCCGGAAATAACTCCCACAAAGCTGATTTTTTGTATAGTGAACTTTTTGACCCGTCTGAGCAACATATCAAAATACTCGGAAATTCTGGCGTTCGCGTCATGGATTTTAGGGGCTAAAAACCACCCTTACGGTGACATGGTGCCGGTTTTTCTCATTTTTTTTGGCTAAACGGTGACTTGGACGTGAAATAGTAATAGGAGTGAAAATATTTCCCACTAATAGTGCTATTCTGTAAAAAATAACATTCCATAAACGCTCTGTTATGTAAAAATTCGTGTCGGCCATTGGCTGTTGCCTGGGTAATAACAACGTAACAGAGCCTTTATGGAATGTAATTTTTTAGAGAATCGCACCATAAATTCTGCATCGAAAAGATTGATTCGACTATACGTCCATTCCTTACCATATTCTAGAAAAAAACGTTTGAAGTGGGGGATAGCCTCGGGGATAGCTTTGAGCGCGCAGCGAAAAATCAGAGCTATCCCGTGTTTTGAGGCATCAGATATGTTGTAAGTGGCTGATTCCAGAGAATTTCTAGCGGAAGCATCGCACCGAGCATCGCACCGAGCATCGCACGCAGTACATTATGATCAACAATTTTCTCTCTTGCAGTTTTTTCGTCGGATCAACCACTTGCAAGATATCTGCCTCGAAACACGGCGTTGCTCGGATTTTCCACTGTGCGCTCAAAGTTTGGCGGAAAAATCAGCAAAACTCAAAAACCGGTACCATGTCACCGTAAGGGTGACTTTTATCCCCGTAAATCCATGATGTGAACGCTCTAATGTCCAAGTATTTTGATATGTTGTTCAGACGGGTCAAAAAGGTCACTATACAAAAATTCAGCTTTGTGGGAGTTATTTACGGTTTGGCCGTTTTCAGACCTAAATTGCCTGGGCTAATTAGCGGCTAGACTGAAGAAGTTAGATAATTATAATATTGATCTCGCTGACTTCGTTATAGATCATTAAATTGTCTGCAACTTTGTCCTTGACAATTTTCACATATCTCACCGTTTTCTCATCGTTCCAGGAGAAGTTTTTCAATATTCTTCATTTTTTTTTGCCATGGTTGCCGGGACGATGTGAAATATAACTTTAGTTTTTCTTATTCAGTTTTTCATTCTCTACATTGCCATATTTTTTCATCAGTTCCCAATTGATTAGTTCCAAATTAAGCATGAAAATTGCCTCATTTTACTAAACTAAAAACACTGGAGACCTCGTGACTAATTGTTTACATGATGCCGAGCATGATGCATTCCAGAAGGATATCCGGAAGTTATCTGGTATAAAAATACCGGCCCTAAATGGAAGGCAGCTAAAAATTTTGAATCTGGAATTATTTGTCGCATTTATTCTCGCTTTATACTTCGTCTTTAACGTATTTCAAAAGAAGGCGCCTTAAAAAGTTTCTTTATTTTCATCAAATAATTAGTGAAACAATATTGACAGCAATAACTTATTGGAACTATGCTCATAAGAATTGTGCTGCGCGATTGAGAACGGAAATAGGTACCTACCTAATCCAATAATATGCCAAATTGCAGACTATAATAAAACTATAAAAATATGTTTGATGTCCCTTCTAGAGAATATATCATATCGTCTTGTGGTTTCGTGCTTTTTTTATGCCTGGACGATCAGGCAGCTACCGGTCTATTGCTATATATTTTTGCCACATAAGATATTTTCGATATAAATATTTTACTGTCATCGGAAATATTGATTTTGTGTAAACAATTTATATTTTCTGAGAAAAGATTTTGCTCCATAGGAATGACCAATAAACAGTCTGGTGTAGGTATCGTATCCATCCATATCGTTGTCTATACCTACCTACGTAATAGCATTGTGTAATAGTATCGTTATTATTATAAAAATTTCCTCCTCCGCCACATTTTCTTTTTACTTCTATCTTCAATCTCGCCGATTTTATTTTCATTACCAAATAAAGTTTATCCGAAACACTGGATATTTCGGAAAATATGCTTCGTTGTCGATATACAGGGTGCTTAAAGTTATGAAATGCTCTTTTCTATTTCTAATTTATTTTGATGCTTGTTCTAACGGCTCAATACCAAGTTCTTGGAAGCAAGGTCTTTCAACCAATCAGACGGCTGTATTTGGGTACTTACACCGTCCTAACCAACTTAACCTACTTAACCTACCAACTTAATTTTCTATAATTATTCATTAATTTATTCCTTCTTCTAAATGTATCTGGATAAAGCACTTCCAGTGATTACAGGATTTTTCACCCTCTTCCAAACGTTATAGTTACTGATTCATGTTATTTTTTTTTTTCGAGAAAATTTGAAAGCAGTTTGACATTTTTGGTGAACGCACTATTTTTTCCAAACGTCAATTTTAACTGTGAAATTTTTCCTTATTATGTCCTTTGGCAAAAACCAGAATACGGAAGGTTCACTTCTAGATCACCTTGTATATTTTATGTGCAAAGTGCAAATACCTGTATAGAGCAAAATGTACAAAAAATCAGCGCTTTTTGATCCTGTCCCGCGTTTTAATAAAGTGAGAGAAAAAGCATGATCACATAATACTTTTATTCATAAATCGTCATTAAATGCATCAGCTATGTACATAATAATATAAACAAAATCAACAAACAATATCGACAATAACAAGGTAGATGAGGTACCTACCTAACTAATATATTCTATGTACAAAATACACAAGATAATAGAAAAACAATGTGAGCGGTGGAACAAAAAAATGCAGTCTAAGCGCAAGTCAAGATTATCGCTGAACTTAGCTTATAATCGGTGTTGTAATACCTAATTGACTGAACCAAGTGCTAACTTTCAACCTCGATTTTGAAAAGTTTCGAATTGAGTCCGTTCAAGAGCTCAAAACCACACAACCACAAAGTTTCCACAACGTTCACATGGATCTAGAAGAGAAAAACTACAGAAGAGTTATCACGTTATCACAAAATCACCAGGGGCGCCACATGTCACCGTTGTCGTTGTTCTTGCTGTAATCCAGGGGTCTTTCGCCCGGAATCGCAGGTGGCTCTTCGAGCACGACGTCCATCTTCTCCGGAGGCTTCAGCGGTTCCAGGACTTCCTGAGGTGGCGGCGGCCTGAGATTGACGCCGAGCGCATTGGCCAGCTGGAGGTAGTGCTCTGGGAGGAGCAACACGAAGTTGCCGTCGTAGTTTTTCTTGAGGTCTTCTTTCGGCTCAACCGACGGGATCTGGTTGAAGACGTGGTTGAGACCGTTGGAGCCGAGGCCGTTGGTGGTGAGGGCGTTGTTGTTGTTGTTGACCTCTTCCAGAGTGCTGGAGTCTGGCGGTTGGAGGCGTTCTTCGGAAACCGCAGGTGGAGGCACAGGCACGGCGTTGCGGATGTCCATGTCGACTTCGGAAACGCAGTTGTCCAGGTGGCGCAGCAGCCTCTGCCGCACGCCGGTGTCGACGATGGTCATGGTCTGCGCGTCCGGGGTGTCCAGGTAGCGCTGGACTTCGCGGACGCAGTCCGAGTAGCCGGCTTTGTACTGGTTGACGCCTTTCACGTCCAGGCTCCGGTGCCTCTGGAAGTGGCGCACCGTCAGTTCCAGGATGTCGGCCTTTTCCAGCTTGGAGTGCTTGGTGTTGTCGGCTTTGGCCGAGTCGAGGATGAGCGTCTTGAGGGCGGCCAGGCTCTGGTTGATCCTGGCCCGGCGGCGTTTCTCCATCAGCGGCTTGTTGGCTCTTCGCGGTTCGGAGGCTCTTTTGTTCTTGGCGGTCATGCTACTCTCAGCAGCGCTTTGGCGGTAGCATTGGATTTTTTTTCAGACGGTCGAGTCGATTTTTTTCCAGAAGGGTTGAGAGCACGGAGAAAAGTGTGGAAAACTTGACAAGAGTCGACGAAGCACTGGTGTGGCGCACGCGAGAGGCGAGAGGTCTGAGTGCGAGCGACCGAACTCTGGCAGCACGAGCCGTGCAATGAGGCGGAGTGGTGGGCGCACGGCAGGCGGGCGACCGTGTGGGGGCAACGGGGGCGGCGGCAGCGAGACGGGGGGTGGCGGCGCGTGCGGTAGCAGGATCGGCAGCGGGCGGCGGGGGGAGGCGCGGGGGCGCTGCTTTAGTCGCGTGCCGACACCGCCACATCACACCAACGGATCCGATCGGTGACCGTCAAAATGTTTCGTGGGATTTTCGCATTTTCGGCGCCGGGCTCGGGCAAGGTTCGGCTCCAATAGTGGCCTAAAATGCTCCATTTGTCATCACGAACATGCACCTTGATCAGATTTTTTAAAATTCCAATTTTTCAACCCGGTTTGGTGTCAAATTAGGATGTCTACGAATTCGCTAAATAAAATGCAGCTTCCACCTACTCCCAAGTAACTGGTGGAACTTTGGAGACAATAATAATTTAGCTGGGTTCCACTCAGCAAGAAAACATCTCTGTGACATCACTTAGATGTTCAAGTCACAACTGCGATGTTAACAGTAAAAGTCTCTGCGATGTTAAGTGGACATTTCTGTTACCTCTTATGCTGTTACCATTCATTAGAACATGAATGAGATATCTCAAAGATGTCCAAATGTGACATACTATCTACATCGTTATTCCACATCTCGTAGATATCACTTTTTGACGTACATATAACGTCGCATTTTGGATGTGTATTTTTGAATAAAAATTAATTTTTCACCACTTTTCAACATAGTTTTATGTCGTAGGAGGTTCCGCACCTATTTTCACTGATTTTTACAATCTATACAGCACGTTTTTTCCCTAAGAAAAGATATTCTTCTATTGGCGTACTCCGGAGGATTCGAACCTGGATCCCCATAGGTGATAGTTAGTTAGAGACACTGGCTGCCGATTCGTCTAAGCTACCATCTTGTCTAATACAGTATGTTTAAACAGCGTGCTTGATATTCAGGGATATTTCTCGGGATATTTCATTAGGACTCCAAACGATACACCGAGCCCCAAGAGCCTCGCTGGGGCTCGAAACGTTACAGCAAGACACAAGGGGCTCCGTTGGGGCCCCGGACGTTACAATAAGACATGAACGGGAGTCATCAAAGTATTAGAAAGCACAATAAGACAAAAAGGGGCCAATTTTGGGGTTCCGAATAACACAAGAGCAGACATAAGGGTTCACCAAAGGTGCGAAAGCCACGACAAAATGCAAGAAGGCCTAGTAGGCTTTCGAAGAACACAAGGAGACACAAACGGGACACTCTAGTTCCGAAAGCCACAAGCACCAGAAGACACAAAAATGGTTCCAAACGACACATGAAGACATAAGGGGGCCAGCAGGGCTTCAAACTAAACATGAAGACAAAAAGGCTGTTCTGGCATCACACACATGGAATAGGGGGCAAAACTACTAATTAAATATTTTCCGACACACAGAGCTTAACGATGACAGCCCGCGAAATTTAAAAAAAAACTCTCAGTGACTACGTTTCATTGACGTCAGTGGGATGTTACACTTAGATCAGTTGAAAGAAGTAACAATGTTACGTCCGGTAGATGTCGCATGAGTGATGTTCAATTCAAGTTCATTTCGAAACATCTCTCAGACATTACATCGTATAACATCGCGGATGAACATCACATAGATGTGGAAGTAACGTTCATTGTGATCCTAATTGTGATGTTATTTTGTGACATGATTGAGATCATCTCATTTATGAAACATGACATGCTATGCTGAGTGGGTTTACGTTTGGTTTAAAATGAGTGATTCCCACTAGCAATATCACGAGACGAGATTCTCCCCGCCAATTGGGTGTCAAAGCGTGAGAAAACTTATACCACATCTGCAGGGGCGGACTTGGGTTTCGTGGCGCCTTAGGCATGACTAAATTGCCCACTCAGCAAGAAAACATCTCTGTGACATCACTTAGATGTTCAAGTCACAACTGCGATGTTAACAAAAAAAAGTCTATGCGATGTTAAGTGGACATCTCTGTTACCTCTTATGTCCGGGTAATTAGAACATGAATGAGATATCTCAAAGATGTCCAAATGTGACATACTATCTACATCGCTATTCCACATCTCGTAGATATCACTGGATGACGTACATGATACGTCGCATTTTGGATGTGTATTTTGAAATAAAAATTATTTTTCACCACTTTTCAACATAATTTTATGTCACAGGAGGTTCCGCACCTATTTTTACTAATTTTTACAATTTATACAGCACGTTTTTTCCCTAAGAAAAGTTGTTCTTCTATTGGCGTCCTCCGTAGGATTCGAACCTGGATCCCCACAGGTGATAGTTAGAGACACAGCTGCCGATTCGTCTAAGCTACCAACTTGTCTAATACAGTGTATTTAAACAGCGCTCTTAATGTTCAGGGATATTTAATTAAGACTCCAAACGATACACTGAGCCCAAAGAGCCTCGCTTGGGCTAGAAACGTTACAGCAAGACACAAGGAACCCCGTTGGGCCCTCGACATTACAATAAGACATGAACGGGAGTCATCAAAGTATTCGAAAGCACAATAAGACAAAAAGGGGCCCATTTTGGGGTTCCGAATAACACAAGAGCTGACGGGTTCATCAAAGGTGCGAAAGTCACGACAAAATACAAGAAGGCCCAGTAGGTTTTCGAAGAGCACAAGGAGACACAAACGGCGCACACTAGTTCCGAAAGCCACAAGCACAAGAAGACACAAAAGTTGTTCCAAACAACACTTGAAGACATAAGAGGGCCCGCAGGGCCTCAAACTAAACATGAAGACACAAGGCTGTTCTGACATCACATACGTATATGGAATAGAGGGCAAAACTATTTATTAAATATTTTCCGACGCACAGAGCTAACGATGACAGCCCGCGAAATTTGAAAAATCTCTCAGCGACTACGTCTCATTAACGTCAGTGAGATGTTACACTTCGGCAAGTTGAAAGCAGTACCTAACAATGTGATGTCCGTTAGATGTCTCATGTGTGATGTTCAATTTAAGTTCATTTCGAAACATCTCTCAGACATTACATCGTATAACATCGCGGATGAACATCACATAGATGTGGAAGTAACGTTCATTGTGATGTTATTTTGTGACATGATTGAGGTCATCTCATTTATGAAACATGGCATATGCTATGCTGAGTGGGTGGCCGCCCCTTCCCCTTAGAGAAGTGTGTTTCAAGGAACTAGTTTGTGTTTATATTTTCAGAGCACTAACTGCTGTTAATGATGATAAGTGGTTTTTCATCAATAGTTGACACCGAGGTTGACACAAATTAACAAAAATTGAACAGAAAAAAATTGTGCGAACGCGATTTTTGTGGAATAATGGAATGGAAAAATGAAGCTAAGCGAGAATATAGTTGAAAAAGAAAATAAACCTGTGTTATGCAACGAAGGAACAGACTGGGAAAATGTTAAGGACGATCTGATAAGCAAGAGAAAAGAGCTGAAAAAAAAAGATTGCGAAGCAGAAAAGTTGGTACCTAATAGATATATAACAAGCAGCTTAGAATAACATGCCTGAAATCAGAAAAAGGACACCTGGCAATGCTTATCCTAGAGAGATCAAAGAGCTGATTTATGAAAAAACAAAAGCAAGAAAAAAGTGGCAGATTATTAGATATCCAGAAGATAAAATCATACTCAACACACTAACAATGCAGATGAAAACAGAAATTAAAGCAATCAAAAACGAGTCCCATCGACGCAAATTTAAGAAACCAATACAGCAACAAGATGGAAACTGGGCTCGCTCAAGTCAAAAAAAAATCTACAATCTTCGCTGACCACCTATCAAATATTTTCCAGCCCAACGAAGACGAAGGATGCGAATTGCCGATCTCGAACGAAAATGAAGAACAAGAAGAAACCGCAAAAGTGACACCAGAGAAAGTAGGTAATGAACGATATCAAAGGAAACATCAACTTCAAAAAATCCCCAGGATATGATCTGATCACGGGAGATAATGAAAAACCTGTCAAAAAAAGCCATTGTCAAACTAACTTACATAATGGACGCTGCATTTCGTCTAAAATACGTTCCAAGCACGTGGAATGTCGCGGAAGTGATGGTATACCTAAGCCTGGCAAGCCACCATACGAAGTGAAATCGTACAGACCTATATCATTTCACTTCTGCCGGTCATGTCTATACTCTTCGAGAAACTCTTCCTGGAAAGACTGACACCTATAATAATAGACAGAAAAAAGTTGATCCCAGAATACCAGTTCGGTTTCAGACGAAAGCATTCCACCATCGACCAAGTTCATAGAATAACAGCTGAAATATTTAGAAAAGACCCTTGAAGATAAGAAAATTTGTTCCACAATATTTCTGGATGTGGGAGTCAGTGGGACAAGCCTTTGACAAAGTTTGGTACCAAGGTCTGGAGCATAAACTGAAAAAATTATGACCAAAACAATATTCCGAACTCTTAATAACATACATAATCGGCTGGATCTTCCGAGTGAAACATGACGACGAATATTCCACCTTCAAAGACGTTTTAAAGCAGGAGTATTACAAGGGAGTGTCCTGGGACCCGGTACTTTATCTATTGTAAACCTCTGACCTACCACAACTAAGTAACATCATAGCAGCAACATTTGTCGATAACACGGCCTTAATATCATTTGGTAAAACTGTAGAAGAATCTACACGCAAACTTCAACAGGCAGCAAATGGAATATACAGGGTGTTTCTCAATTACGGTTACAAACTTCTAGGGGAGATTCCTCACAAAAAATGGACCAGGAAAAAATATAACTTCGATGTCCTAAAATGCTCCGTTGAAAAGTTACAGGGTGTTCAAGTAAGACTTTTTGAAATCGATTTTTTGACATAACTTTTGAATCGTTCAATCGATTTTGTTCAAATGTGAAACTAAGTCAACTGAAATAGGTCTGTATCGGATAATAACGACGTGTTTGAAAAAAAAATTCAGGGGCGTAGATAATATTTTTTCCCCTATTTTTTACATTCATAGCTATTTTTCTAAACTTTTCTTTTTTGGATTTTACAATCAATTTAGAAAAAATCGTTACTCTTGCAAAATTTTGATTAGAAGCTTTGTTTTTGAGATATTTGGGTTTGAAACTTTGGGAAACATCTGAAAATTGCCACTTTTCAAGCCCTAAAAATTAGAATCCAAAAAAACTCATGATTTCTCACCAGAAATAGGTTCTTTAGAATTTTTGAGTTGATGAACCACCATTTTTTTTTGAAAAACGAGAAGTTTTGAGGAAAAAAAAACTGGGCTCCTTGAACTTCTTCTATCTAGCAGGATCTAAGGAAACTTCTTGTTTTTCAGTAAAAATTGTGGTTCATCAATGTAAGACACCTGGGAAACCTATTGTAATGGAGGAATCATGACTTTTCTTGGATTTTAATTTCTAGGCTCTTGAAAGTATAGTGCTTTCCACTCGGCTTTCCAAGATGTTTTTTCGAAGTTTCAAACTCAAATATCTGGAAAATGAAGCCTCTAATGAAAAATTCCCAAAAGTAACTCTCTTATCTAAATTGAACGTAGAATTCAAAAATCGGGGTCATTCTCAAAAATAGCTAGGGGGAGAAAAGGGGAGGGTACCCTTCATTATCTTTGCACCTGGAAAGGTTTGATAAAACGTGTTCTTATTGTTCGAAAGAGACTTACTTCACTAACCTTTGATTGAAATTTGATCAAAATCGGTTGAACGGTCGAAAAGTTACTTTCAAAAAACTATTTCAAAAATTGAACTTTGAGGGGCCGGCGCAGCGGTTGTTTCATAGGGGGACCTCTTGCAGTTCATTCTTATCGCAAACTTCATATTTTTGAAAGCTGAATCCGACGATATAGAGCTAGGTAGACACTCACTTTTGAAACACCCTGTATGTGTTGAGTAACGCAGCTTCCGGCCGTTCCCACTGATTTCGGTCAAGGAAGGCTTTTCTGCAACTTTGGAAATTCGTAGTGCCCCACCGAGAGACAGGTGAAAAACTCCGACTGCCTACTAAAACTTCCTTTTTCAGTTCCCTTGCTTTTTGCTGAATTTGATTTAAATCCTTAGGGTACCTAGTTTTGGAGTTAGAGTTGACGGCACACCACAGGGACCTGTGGGCGGGGCTGAACAGAAAAGAAAAATCGTTTTGGACGAGTCCGTGAGTTGAAATAGGGGAAGCAACACCGTCAGCTGGAGTGGTGGACCATTACCAGGTCACAGGTGAACCTAAAATCCCCCTGCAAATCTTGGTGCACCACTAGATGAACTCAGTTCGCGCAGTTAGGCTCCGCCCACAGGTCCCTCTGGTATTCCGAGTACTCTAATAAATTGAATCCACATTTGAATTCTGTCATTGAATAACTTCTGACAGATGACAGGTGACCCATTACCAAGGGCTTTCAAATGACATACTGTATGCCACTGTATGCTTATAGCATTGTTCTTATAGTTTCGTGAGAAATAGCTTCTGTCATTTCTTGACAGTCACACTCTGGAAATCGTCTCAATCATATTGGGGACCTCAAAACGGATCTAATAATTATAACCGTCGTCATCAAATTCTTGTTTCACTGTTTCAGTAGGTACTTTCTCTTCGAGAATGGGAGCACATATATGTTTCTCATATTGGCAGTATTGTTTCCGAACTGATAGATAATTATTGCAAATCTGACACACAAAATCTCATAAATAGACATTTTAAACTTTGCTTTGAACTTTCAGATCATGCCTTACCTCTTTCCTCTTTCTGTCTTTCACAAACAGCTCTGTTATATCGCTCTTTTTGCAGTTGAATCGAATCTTATTCTATTTCAGAGCCGGAGGTCAAGCTAACTTTTCAACTAAATATAGTACAATAAAGGTCAAGCTTGCTGTGACTTGTTTATATGGAATCACTCTGTATATTCAGATTTAGACTGCACCAATTACGTGAAGGTCCAAAGGTTTGGTATACTTAGTATAGACACGCGTGCAAATCATTATTGTTAAATTACCCTACCACCCACAAAACTAATATAATGAAAAGGGGAATAGCCGCGTAAACAGTGTTTATTTTCTCGCAATGTGGCATTTTCCCACAACCCACACCTCCATCCACCAACTAAAACTATCAATACTTTACCTACGTGCGTGTGCCATCGATTACTTCTCTGACGCAAGTTTTACAACTTTCAAATTTTTCCAGCGTCGCTTTTTCAAAATTAAGAACACCAAACCGTAATTTTCGTCAAATTCACGACCATGCAAAATTTTGCAAAAAATTTTCCCATGCCAAATTTGACGCCAAAACTGCTCTAAATCTAGACATTTTTGAAGAAAATATCTGGGATTTGTTGTAAGCTTGTTTGTGATCACGTTGACGGAGGTGCAGACCCGAAGGTTTCGGAAAAAATCGAAAAAGTGTCGAAAATGCCGGACGAAGCCGCAACATTTTGAGGGTCACCGTGCTGCGGTTGACGCGGGGCGCCGGGTGGGTCGCTTGTTAGACACGAGACGCGTCAGACACGCGCCGCCTCGTCCACACCGCAGCACACAGCGTCGCGACGCTACCCGGCTTTATTATTGCTCATTTACCGGCCAACCTGTTCCGAGCTCTACGCTCCGGCTGCGAGGCTATTATGCTTGAGCTGGTTTCGCCCAGCAGAGAACAACACACGAAATATGAGGCGATATACGCTCTGGCACATACACCGCACCAAGCACCGGGAGCCTTCCGGCGGCGTGTACGAATGTGTGTGTGCGGAAGCGGGAATTTTCCCTGACGCTGGAAATGGCAAAAGTTGAAAATCGAAAATGTTTGTTTTCCATTTATTATTTCGGACGTAATTGCGTAACTTTTCTGCGTTTACCCCGAAAACTCTTCGAGCTGTTTATTTTTTTCCTCTGGTTGGCTCTAGTTCTGTGGTGCCACTGTCAACGATCCAGACACTGGTTCCAAATAAGGTTCTTGTGTTTCTTGAAAAATTATAGATATGTACCTGAATCCATCTCACGTTAACACATTCCCTTTAAAAACTTTCCCATCACCAGTCATTGCCATTATTTAAAGAAAAAATAACACCTTGAACGATTTTCTCCGTAATCGATTACAGAGGTGGTCCAGTTTTTTCTGACATTACTGGCACTACTTTACTATTTGATAGTCTATCGAAAAATTAGTCGATATCATAATAATAATATCTAATAATAATATAGGCCTTTATTTGTGGCGGAGTTCAGCTTGGAGTCTGAGCTCCAGCTGTTCTTACACACAACCACCATAATGCATAGTATAATTGTTTCAAAAACGCTTTCCACGAGAGATACAGCTGAATTAGGAACAGCCCTTCAAGCTTCAGTTGAAAAAATCTTTTTGTACATCCTCGATCATACTTTCAAAGCTCTTAGGCAATTCTGCCCAAATTTTGCACACTTTTGTTTTATAAGGCATTTCCACATGACGTCACGAGCTCGTCAGTGTTGCCAACCTAGTTGAATTTATAACCTCAAAAAAAGTGTTCGGGAACAACCCGCGTTGTTATGAATGGAAAAAAAGTACTTTTTTGAGATTTTGGATAACTTAGGAAGCAAGTTTGTGCGTGATAATTATTCACAAATCTTCGGAGTCTCGATCAATACCGACAGTTGGAAGTGTATTGACCTAGATAGATCAATAAACAAGAAAGTTTGGTGAAGTGCTTAAATCTTTTTTGTTGAAAAAAAAATCCGTGGATTTTTCGGAGAACTGGATTCTTGGAAGGAAAAAGCATCTCAAGAAGTATCTCAAAGTGCCAAGAAATGCGACTCAAAGGCATCTGGGAAAGAGAAAATATGCCAGTTTATTATCCTGCCGATAAGGTAAAAAGCTGACTAAATTGTTGGAATACAGAATAAATATGAGATGATTTTACAAATTATCCATTACTAAGCGCCCTTCTGATTTCAAAAAGTATGGCTGTGGCAAAAACTGTGACCTGTAGCGATCTCGAAATGGGAAAATCCAGCGACCAAGGAATTTCTAAGTTGACCACAATTTTACCTCAAATCCTGCTTATAAGAAGAAATTTCAGGATTCATTAGGCAATATGTCTTGACGCGATGAAGCCATCAACTGAAAATTTAAGATTGTCAAGTAAGGTGTACGATTTGGTCAGCAGAAGATACTCGAAGCCGAACTCGGAGCCGATCCCATCTGGTTCACATGTGCTTCTATCACAGCGAATATTACAACTACAGTGAAGTAAAAAATGGAAATTATTGTCAATTCAAACGTTCAGGCTTGTGAAAGCAATGGAGAAAGCATGGCTAGAGATGTACAGGGCTCAGTGGTCGTGAAAGTTGGGTTGGAGTGGTTGAATTTTTTTTTGAGGAAAAAATGAGACATTCATGGTTTTCTCGAAACGCTGGGCTCGTGGAAGTACGAAGTATCACAGAAAGTATCCCAAAGCGCCAAGAAATGGAAAAGAGGAAGGAAGGAATACACTTGAAAAAATATACGGAGGTTGTACCGATAACGATAAGGATGGATAACTAAATTGCTGTAATACAGTTATGATGTTTGCACAAAATTATCTGTTGCTAAGCCTCTCTAGTTTCAGGAAGTACCTACCTGTGTCAAAAATTGTGGCCTTCGGCAATCTAAAAATGGGAAAATCTACGGACTGAGGAATTGCTACGTCGACCACAATTTGGAACCTTTAATCCTCAATAGAACAATAAATATTTGTATTTTCAAGAAATGTATCTTGACAGAATCAAGTTGTAGTTGAAAATTTAACATCGTTAAATCAGGTGTAAAATTTCTGTCAAGGAGCAGGACTCCGGTGACCGAAGACATCTTCGGTGGCCGAACAGCTGTTCGAGTTAAACTTCCATGTTTTCTCGATTTATTTCCCTAGCCACTTTATTTAGGGTGGTATCAAAAACGATTTCTAGGTTTTTCGGTGATATTATTTTTAAATCTTGACCAATTTTCAAAATCCAAGGCTCAAATTGAAGCTGAAACCTCAAGTAAGAATATCCCATAATCAGAATCGCCTGGAAACAAGCATTAAAAATGTATGGTTCCCTCAAGAGTGACCGAACGTTTCATCGGTCCCGGAATCTGGCTTGATATGAAAATGGACTCATAATCAACCTTGCCCTTAAGCGAAGCATTCATCCTGAACATCTTTCGATGTTCTAGAGCTTTGTCAAGATAGAATAATCTTTCTTGCTCATGTGAAATCGCTTGTAACTAACGTTACGGAAATTAGAACAATCAGCATAAAAAAATTCTGTTTGTTGTAATTTCCATAACGTTGGTTACAAAAAGCCGCAGGTGAGCGGAGCATTCTCGTAACGTTAGTTACAAGCTATTTCATACGAGCAAGAAAGATGATTTTACCTTGATAACATGTAAATAGTTGTAATTTTGTCCCTTTGTCAACAGTTCTTATCTCATTCAAGCTCTAAACATCGGAAGATGTTCAGAATGAATGCTACGCTCAAGGTCAAGGTTGATTATCAGGTTATTCTCATCCCAAGCCAGATTCCTGGACCGATGGAACGTCGGGTCCGAGGTCGCATCACTCTTGAGGAAACCATACATTTTTAATGTCTGTTTCAGTCGATTCTGATTTTGGAAACTTCTTACTTGAAGTTTCAGCTTCAATTTGAGCCCTGTATTTTGAAAATTGGTCAATAATGAACAATATCACCGAAAAACCAAGAAATTTTTTTATACCACCCTGTCAATAAAGGGGCTAGGGAAATGAATCGAGTAACGTGGCAAGATATGAGGTTATCTCTTATGCCTCCAATGAAAGAATCCAGAAAAGAAATCTTCAAATGGGAGCATGTTGAACGCCTGACAGTTTTGCACCGCTTCACATGTCACCCTGTATAAACTTCACTCAAGTTGCATTGAGTTTCCCTAATCAGAGTTATGGATTACGAAAAGATTGAGCTAAGCAACGGGACAAACAGATTCCAAATCGTCCAATAGTGCGATTCCCTAAAAAAAGCATTCTATAAAGGCTCTGTTACGCTGTTATTACCTAAGCAACAGCCAATGACAGACGAGATTTTTTACATGACAGCGTTTATGGAAAGTTATTTTTTACAGAACCGCACTATTATAGCTTTTGTTCAATTTATATCGTTTCCGAGCCTGTATCGAGGGTGTGAAAACTGTGGTCACCGATCGTTATTCACTTGTGTGGTTGAATAACCTAAAAAACCCAACCGGAAAATTGGCGCGTTGGGCTGTAAAGTTAAGACAACATACATTTGATTTAGTTCATCGGAAGGGGCAACTAACTTGACGTTGTACCCAACGCTCTGTCCCGCATCCCAAACGCCGAAATACTCATGGTCGACATCTCTCTGGAGCAAACCGAACCATGGTATCGAACCTCCTAGAAAACATATTGCGTGCTTTCCACCTAGCCCCAAGTTCGGTACACCTGCCATTTACGCATGTGCGGGTGCCGAACGGTGCTTTCCATCTACGTGTTCCTACTCGGTTCTGCGCCGTTCATTGGATCACCTAAAACTTTGTGCCACACCATGGAACATGTGCTGTCACTGCTGTCTGGTGGTATTTGTACCGTCTAGGTGGAAAGCACCCAATGACGACTCCTGAATCATATCTCCAGTGGAGAGTAGAAGATGGTGCCATTTACAAGTTCGTATGCACTTCCGCGGTCACCAGTTGAAACGAACAATAATGAGTGGAAAATTGTAGTTCCAAAGTATCTTCGAAAAAACGTATCAAAAAGGCACAGATCTTCCTTTCTCTGGACATCAAAATAAAAAAATCTATTTTCCAGTTTTCACCCTGTATACTAAATATACGCATCACAGTCAAAAATAAAAAATAAATATACTCCAGAGCTTGAGGGAAAGCTGTATGGACTCCTTGAATTGTACGGCAAGGAGATGCCCTTTGACACACTGTTAATTAGGCATTTCCATTGACGTCACAGCAGTGTTGCCAACTGTCCAGAATTGTCCGCCAAATTTGAACAAAATAATGTTCGGGGGACAACCGAACTACAGGGTGCTTATGGAGTTCCAGTTTCTGCATTTTTTTCCTCGGCTGCCTTTGTGAGTTTGAGTTTGAAACTTTTGTATTAAGTTCAAAGTAATGTCCTTAATGCGCCTGTGAAATAAGTTCTCGTGAAAAAGTGTGTTTTTTGTGAAAAAGCAAGCCAAACATATTAGGTTACCTGCACAGGGTAGTGGTGAAAATTCATATTTTCCGACAAAATTGGGCATGGACTTTGCCAGCAAACTTAACCTGAATGTTGGGGGTTTACATTACCGGCATTGCTGGAGTGATATGCCTTGTGAGGGGCTAGGTATGTACCTCTTCGGTTTGTGCTTTCCAATCACTCAAATACTTGAGGCTCAGCTTTTACTGCCGTATTAAAGAGACATACAATAGTTTTTGTTTATATTTTATATTTAAAAAGTGCAAGAATGTCTTCACTTCGATTGTAGCATATGAACAGAGGCAAAACATGAAAGTTTAACACGAACAGCTGTTCGGCCACCTAAGATGTCTTCGGTCACCGGAGCCCTCCTTGACAGAAATTTTACACCTGATTCAATGATGTTGAATTTTCAACTACAACTTGATTGTGTCAAGATACATTTCTTGAAAATACAAATATTCATTGTTCTATTTAGGATTCTAGATTCCAAATTGTGGTCGACGTTTCACAATTTTTGAAACAGGTACTTCCTGAAACTAGAGAATCTTAGCAACAGATAATTTTGTGCAAACATCATAACAGTATTACAGCAATTTAGTTACCGATCCCAATCGTTATCGGTACAACCTCCGTATATTTTTTCAAGTGTATTCCTTCCTTCTTCTTTTCCATTTCTTGGCGCTTTGGGATACATTCTGTGATACTTCGTACTTCCACGAGTCCAGCGTTTCGAGAAAACCATGAATCTCTCATTTTTTTCTCAAAAAAAGATTCAACCACTCCGACCCAACTTTCACGTTCGTTGAGCCCTCTACATCTCTAGCCATGCTTTCTCTATTGCTTCCACAAGCCTTGGATGTTTAAATTGACAATAATTTCCATTTTCTACTTCACTGTAGTTGTAATATTGGCTGTGATTCAAGCACATGTGAACCAGATGGGATCGGCTCCGAGTATTTTCTGATGACCAAATCGTACACCTGACTTGACAATCTTGAATTTTCAGCAGATGGCTTCATCGCGTCAAGACACATTGCATAGTAAAGCCTGAAATTTCTTCTTACAAGCAGGATTTGAGATAAAATTGTGGTCAGCTTAGAAATGCCTTGGTCGCTGGATTTTCCCATTTCGAGATCGCCACAGGTCACAGTTTTTGCCACAGCCATACTTTCTGAAATCAGAAGGGCGCTTAGCAATGGATAATTTGCAAAATTATCTCACATGTATTTTGTATTTCAACAATTTAGTCAGCTTTTTACCTTATCGGCAGGATAATAAACTGGCATATTTTCTCCTTTGCAGATGTCTTTGAGTCGCATTTCTTGGCACTTTGAGATACTTCCTGAGATGCTCTTTTCTTCCAGGAATCTGGTTTCCCGAAAAAGCCACGGATTTCTTTTTTTTTTCGACGAAAATTACTACGTTTCCATGGAGAATTGAAATCGATTTGAAAACGGTATCGGGATTGAATACGGAAGTGTTCACATGAGTGGTTCGAACTCGGTATTCAAATCGATTTGAATTCTGTTTACATATCTGTCATGTAAGTCTATTCCTAACCTAAAACTATCCCAACCTAACGTATCAAAGAAAGTGCAAATACTCTGCAAACTGCAAGTGTGCAGAAGGCAGAAGTGCAGACAACAGGTGCAAGTATGAATGCGACCCTCGATGCGACCAAAACAGCGGTTTTACTCATTGCTATGTGTCAGTTTCTGTTTGTTGATGTTTCGATCCAATCCGATTGGGTTTCCATGAGTAATTTCGATCCGATCCCGATACGATCCCAGAATTTGCCGAATCGACCTTGAAACTCAAATCGATTTGGATACAGTTCTGCAAGTGTTTACATGCAGTTTTCAATCCTGATACCGTTTTCAAATCGATTTCAATTCTCCATGGAAACGTAGTAAGTGATTCAAGCACTCCACCAATATTTCTTGTTTATTGAGCTATTTGGGGCAGCACATCTCCAACTATCAGTATTGATCGAAGCGCCAGAGTTTTGTGAACAATTGTCACGCACCAACTTGCTTCCTATACTGTATCCAAAATCACAAAAAGTACTTTTTTTCCAATCATAACAACGCGGGTTGTTCCCGAACACTTTTTTGAGGTTATAAATTCAACTAAATAGGTTGGCAACACTGACGAGCTCGTGACGTCATGTGGAAATGCCTAATTGGACTATATGTTTTTGGATGTTAATAGGATGTAATGTTTAGGGACTATTATCCACGACACTCATCCAAACTGGTTGGTTTTTGGGGGGGCGTTGCCGTTGCCTATTTGTGGAACAGATACGGCAAAATGGATTGAACAACATTTCCATCTTTTTTAGAGAGATTGATTGATGAAAATGACAGCCTTAAGGTACCTACCTTTCAGTAGTTACTGAATTATCTAAAAGCTCAATATGTATGCGGCCACGCACGTCGCAATTATTTTTGTGTTGTTCTAAGCAGATCCGCATATTAGCCATATCGAGAAAACAATGCCTATTGTAAAGGGCATACGCACACACGTGCCCCCAGTGGTCACGCTAGATTTACTCGACACGCTATGAGACTACGTTCTAGCTGCCTGTATAGATCATTTATCATCATAGAATAGATCGTACCTACACCTCGACGCCGAATTGTCTAACTGCGTGTTTCCATCCGACATTTTTCAAAAAAAAAGCTGAGGAGGCAAAATTGTTCCTGTCTTTTTAAAACAGAACTCAATGTCCGTTTTGTGGAAACACGCCTCAATTATTCTTCTGTACTATACGTACAGCGAGTAATTCTTGAGCTTTCTCGTAGATTTTAAGAATTCTGGGGCTCTTGCTATGCTGAACGTAGAACGTAGCTATTTCGATTTTTACTCCATAGACTTTGCGTGCAGGTATACCGTAGTCTCGATTTTCCGAGTTCTCTAACTTGAATTTACCTTTTTGATAGAATAAAAAAAATTCTCTCTTCTCAATAGTTCTAATTTTATCTTTGTAGTTTGAGTTTCATAATGAATAACGCACCAAATTTTCACTTCATGTTCAGCACCTGCGTCGTTTCTTGAACTATACGTTCGCGCCTCCACCATTATTTATGTTGGTTCGTTCCTTGACCACGCGCTCAATTCTTTTTGTTTCGCCATGTAGTGGAGTTAAGTTGTTCGTTCAGTCAGTGGTGTTTGTCCTTCCAGAGCTTTCCTCAATGCCTCTTTTTGTTCGAAACGTTTTTTTTTTGAGCCTCTAGAACTTCTTTCGATCCCTCTTTTTCTTAGAGGTGTTTCTGCTCTAGGGCTTCTAGAACCTTCGTTTGTTCCTGCATCATCACCATGAAGCTTTCCCAGAGCATTTTTTTTTGTTTTGGGACACGTTTCTGATTGTCGGCGTCGGTCGTCGTCCAACGATTTCTGGTGGGCTTCTCCAAAAACCAATCAAATTTCTCCTAATTAGCAGTCGAAATTTAAAAATTCCGAAATATTTCACTTCTGCTGCCACTCAGTTGTTTGGATTTCGATGCGCCTATTTCAATTTTCAAACGCTGATTATGTTGCATGCAAACTGCGTTACTTTATTTCGTATTGCTCTGTACACACTGTTAATTTCGCATTTGGGTTTTTTTTATAATTGAGACGAAGTTCAAACACACACTGGTTTATTACTGCGTGCTACTATAAATACTCGTCAATTATTATCCGCGCGTGGGTATATCGCCGATCACTACTCGCTTTGTCGCTCAGGATTTGAAACCGCTGTGTCTGTGGACCCATCGGTGCTTATATACCTTCTACGTCTATTCTGGAACTTTCCACCGGTTTTCTGGCAAATTCCGCACTGACCACCGCTACTACATTCGCGGTGATTGTCGAAGAGACCAACACTTTTCGCGTGCATTACCAGCATGTTCTAGAGCGGCGCCTCCGCCAATTGGGCAGGTATATCCAGAGTGCTTGCAAACTTGGAGTAGGAAATTGAACCGCAGCACATAGGGGTATTTGATCAAAAAAGCTGGCCAAAAGTCGAAAAATTAAATAAAATTTTACATCAAAATGGACATTTTTTGCATGCAGTATAACATCCTACCAGATGGCTTGTTATCTTTTACCATTTTATTGATTCTGGTAACCGTGACATCCTTTGAAATTCAGCCACTGTTAGCTAGTGCGCTTTTTGCTGTTATTGTTACTTTTTGTCACCGGTTTTTCAAAGTTGTTTGTAGGTTTATGTAAAGAGAAGCTTATCGATTCAAATTGGCTTCACAAATATAAGGTTAGTACTTATGATCCAATGTAGTTTATTACCCTTATGATTATTTTTACTTTTGTTTCAAGTATTTGAACATGGCTCATCAAGTATTCCATTATTAGTTCTTTTTTTGGAAAATTGTTGTTTTAGTAACAGTGTCGGGGGGTGTCGCGCAGAAATGAATATGGTCCTTTATAGACCAGCTCATTGGCTATCCAAAACAGTAAAAATATCACCCGCGAACACACGCCATCAAAAAATATTGAAGTAATAAAAATATTATATTTTTTTATTTATATGTATAATTACATTAATTTTTAACGGGTGAAATTCATCCAGTTTCAAATTTAGAAATGTTATCAGGTAATCCGTCTTCTTACAGACACATAAAAACATATGAAGGAGGTAACCAGAAAGAGAGAAAACCGAGAGTGTCTCCATCTTCCGGTTACCTCCTTCATACTTATATAAAAATAATAAAATACTAAAAAAATACCATTTTTCTATTACAATTTTTTTTTGAATGGCGTGTGTTCGCGGTTGATATTTTTACTGCTTTGGATAGCCAATGAGCTGGTCTATAGAGGACCATATTAATTTCTGCGCGACACCCCCCGACACTGTTACTTAAACAACAATTTTTCGAAAAAAAGCCTAATAATGGAATATTTGATGAGCCATGTTCAAATACTTGAAACTGAAGTAAAACCAAGTCATAATGATGATATACTACATCAGATCATAAGTATTTACCTTCTATTTGTGAAATCATTATGAATCGCTATGCTTCACTTTATATTAACCTACAAACAACATTGAAAAACCGGTGACAAAAAGTGCCAATAAGAGCAAAAAGCGCACTAGCTAACAGTGGCTGAGTTTCGAAGGATGTCACGGCTACCAGAATCAATAAAATGGTAAAAGATAACAAGGCATGATACAGTAGGATGTTATACCACATGCAAAAAATGTCCATTTTCTCCTACAATTTTATTTTATTTTTCGACTTTTGGCCAGCTTTTTTGATCAAATACCCCTATGTGCGCAGTTAGAGAACTGCTTGAAAAATATCAAAACAAATTCGAAATCTTTTTGGGTTTTCATTTTTGAAAATATGGAATGGAGGGTCAAAGGGTGGTCCTTTGACCTTCGTTATTTTGGAAGATTTTAGTGAACTCTTTTCAACAGACCAAAAAGCGATGTTTTTGTACCTTTGAATGTTTCTCAATTTCATTTTCTATAATAGGGTGAGTCGTAAATCCTGAAAATCCAGTTTTCTTCAAAAATGCATGCAGAAAATTTGGTATGGGAACTATTTGTGTTACTTGTTGCTCTACATCAGTTTTAAAACCTCTGGAACCTTTTACAGACATTTTCGAGAAAAAATAGATTTTTAGGATTTATGATTCACCCTGTACAGTAAATGAAATGATAAAACACATTCAAACGTTATAAAATTCGCTTTTTGGTCTGATGAAAGGAATTTACTGTAATATTTCAAAATAACGGAAATGGGAGGTGTCGAAGGACCACACCTTGACCCTCCAGATTTCCAAAAATAATAATAAAATTGTTTCAACATTTTTCTGGCACTTTCGGATCATTTTCCTAACTATGGTTCAATTTTATCTATCAAGTTTGCAAACAGCCTTTATAAAGAGAGGTTTAACGTCCTCTTCACGAATATACAGGGTGATTCACCACCAAATGGACATAGCCTGAGTGTAGGTCCAGTTTTTTCAGGCAAACCAGGATCTGGCTTTGAAAATTTTCTAACGCTGTTCGTTTTGAAGTTACAGGGTGATTAATGTATTTTGTCGATTTTTTAAATAAGCCATATCTTTAGAACGATCCAATGGATTCGATTGAAATTGTGTGAGTTAATTCTACTATTTATATTGACACATCGCCTAATCAAGCAGTTCAAAATTTCCAGGGCCGGCCTTGATAAAAAAACTTCAAAGTTAAAAAAAAACGTTTTGTATGTATATTTTCTAAAATTTATTTCCACATTCAGAAACTACATAAAGCATGCTATAAGTATCGCAAAAAAAATTGCTTGGCACCATTGAGCTGTCAATAAAATTTTGATAATCCTGAAAATTTTCAAGGATAGGATTTTTTGTGAATTGATAATTTGAAATATTTGCAGATGATATATATTGATCAAAAACTTACATGGAATGCACATATCGGGGATCTTGTTTCGAAGCTCAGTAGTTGCACGTTCCTGATTCGCTCGATCAGGGGCACAGTCTCCTCGGGTGTGCTGAGGGTCATATATTTTTCTATGTTCCAGTCCAGACTCACTTACGGAATTCTGCACTGGGGTTGTGCCGCAAATATGAAGCGTGTTCTCGTGGCGCAGAAAAGAGTTGTTCGATGCATGACGGGTTCTTCAAACAGATCATCCTGCAGACCATTGTTCCTTAAATTGAATGTGATGACGGTGACGTCCCTGTATTTGTATTCTTTGTTGATGTATGTTAGGGCGAACATCGATAAATGCACCTTGAGACGGAATATTCACGGTCATGACACGAGAAATGGCAATCTGCTTGATGTCCCATTCTCAAGACTTGTCATTGGACAGCACAGTCTTCAATATATGAGTCTCAGGGTGTACAATCACGCGTTGAAGGTTCACGGATGTTTCACTGACGCTGATACACATCGTGTTTTTGTGAGAAAAATAAAGCAATTTTTAATTGCCAAATGCTTTTATACACTCGACGAGTTCTTTCTGTAATATATTTTTGTATATATGTATCTTCTTATTGTCACAGTGTGTGGCTGTATGTGTACCGTCTGCCAGATGTATATAAACTGTGTTAAGTGACTGTCTGACTTTGCCGATTTTATGTGTAGATTCTCAAATCTGTATATTTTCATAAGGCATAAATAAATACTTTACTTTACTTTACTTTATCTACTATGGCCTCAAATTTCAGCCGTTTCGTCAAAAAATATTTTTTTTAACGTTTTCCAGTAACTAAGCAACAAAAAATTTCATCAAAATTTTCGAAAAAATTATGTCACGTCCCTCAATTCCAGCTCAATGTGGGATAGAAGTGAAGTTGAGGGACGTAACAATTTTTTTTTTGATTCTGATGAATTTTTTTTTTGACTACCGAAAAAAACGTGAAAATTTTTCTTTCAATTTTTTTGACGAAACGATTGAAACTCAAGGCCATAATGAATCATTTGCAAATATTTTGAATTATCAATTTACAAAAAATCCTAACCTCAAAAATTTTTAGGATCATCAAAATTTTATTGACAGCTCAATGGTGCCAAGCAATTTTTTTGGCTTTTATTTATTATTTTTCGATATTAATAGCATGTTTCATGTGGATTCTGAATATGAAAATGAATTTTGAAAAATATGCATACAGAATGTCTTTTTTGAAAAAAGCTTTGAAGTTTTTTTTTTAAAGCCGGCCCTGGAAATTTTGAACTGTTTGATATGGCGATGTGTCAGCTATCAATAAAAGAATTAACTCAAAAAATGTCAATCGAATCCATTGAGTCGTTCTGAAGATAGAGGTTGTCAAAAAATTCTACATAAATAAATACAAAAAATACATAAATCACCCTGTAGCTTCGGAACGAACAACTTTATAGAAATTTCAAAACCAGATCCTGGTTCGCCTGGAGAAACTGGACCTACCCTTAAGCTATGTCCATTTGGTGGTGGATCACCCTGTATGTATTAGGGAGAATCTTGGACGAGTTGAAATGGGTTTGATCATTGGGATGGGGATAATTTGTAGAAGTTTCTGATTTCGAATTCTCCCAGAAACAGCAAAGGGATTTGTTAACGGTGACATGTAAAACTGATTTGAAATTGATGGGAGGGTCATGCGGACGATCATAGGCATGGGCAGTAAAGGAGGAAGAAAATTAGGAAGAATCAAGATTGGGACGTTAATTTGTCAGGAATCTGGTGTGTTCAAGAAACTTGGAGTCGAAGCTTCTGAAAGTGCGACCTATATACCGGGTGATCATTTGAAAACTATCCACCTGCAATAACTCCCGATTCCTAGTGAAAATGTCTTCGAGCAAAAACAGGTCGATTTTTATATCGAGGGGGACATCTAAAACATACATCAGCGATTTTCTATCTTCAGCCCCCTCGCCCCCACCTTCCCCAACTTTGAAATTTTGAATGACACTACCTATTTTGCGATACATTAAATTGAACAGAATCAAATTCTCTTTCTGAAAAAATATTTCTGAAATTTTTAACCCCACCCCTCTTTCCCCCTAAATTCTCTGAGTGTCCAATTAAATATTCTTGACCTCTCAATTCTCTTCAATGCAGTCAACGTCATCCTGCACAGCATTGGAAGAGAAAATTTTCTATGGAAAAAGTGCCACCCAAATTCATCCCTTTGCTCCCCTCTCCTCACCTTAAAAATCCAAAATGACAATACCTACTTTGTAATACATCAAATTGAAGGGAATTGAATTCTCTCCCTGAACACAATTTTTTCGAAATTTTTGAAACCCCCGTTTTTCTACTAAAATTCTCCAAATGTCCAGTTGAATGGAGAAGGGGTTGAAAATTTCGAAAAAATTGTTTTCAGAAAGAGAATTTAATTTTCTTTAATTTGATGTATCACAAAGTGGGTGGTATTTTGTTAAATTTTAAAGTTGAGGGGGGGGGGAGAGCAATGAGGTGAATTCAGGTGGCACTTTTTACACCAAAAACTTTCTTCTTAGAAGCTATTCAGGATGATGCTGACTAAACTGAAGAGAATTGAGGGGTCCAGAATATTGAGAGGTACACTCAGAGAATTTTTAGGGAGCAGGGGGGGTAAAGTTAATTTTTTTGTAAATATCTTTTTCAAAAAAAGAATTTGATTTTCTTCAATTTGATGTATCGCAAGGTAGGTAGTGTCATTTGAAATTTTATTTTTGGGATGGGTGGGGGCGAGGGGGCTGAAGATAGAAAATTTGCCAATGTATGTTTTAGATGTCCCCCTCGATATAAAAATCGACCTGGTTTTGCTCGAAGAAATATTGACTAGGAATAGGGAGTTATTGCAGGTGGATGGTTCTCAAATGATCACCCGGTATATGTTTTACCGCAACTGCAAGAAAGTCTGTAGACTCCGCTCTTAGAAAATAACGGTATTGGGTCTTTATTTGATATTAGGGATGAAAAGAGAGTTCGAGGAATTGAAAATGACACTCTGATGTTGAGGGATTTAAGGATTTTGGAGAAGTTGTAAGAAAGACGACCAAAAAAGGGGATGCTCACATATGTGAACGGTTGAGAAGAGATGGGAATCAAAGAAGTGTAATTGGAAAAGTCAAGTTTCGTTTATGTACAAGATTTAAGGGGTGACCGTTATCACGGGCTATTGTGAGTATGTAATTCAATCTAATTGATAGTTCGAAGGTGTCAAGGGCATGGAAAAAAGTCTATGGAAGCTTGAATGGAAAAATGCAAATTTGTGTGAAGAGTGAAAGGGGATAATGCAATCGGTGGACGTGGGTGTGTGGTGGATACCGAACCCAAAGGTGTTGTGGAAAAAGTTATAAGAAGATCTAAGAATGAGATGACATTGTCTTTTCTGAGTTCAATGGTGAATTTGATGTTTGGGTGTATGTTGTTGAGGGAATCTAGAAAGATAGAAGTGTCTCTTTCAGAACCTTTGAAGACAACACAAAAACATCATCAACATATCTGAACCATCTAGAGATGAATCTGTCGAACATGGGGTTGGTGGGAATGTGGATAATTTCCAGATAATAAATGAAATTTCGACCAAGAAAAGAGATGGGGAGGAGTCAATATTGAAGCAAGTTTTTTGACAGTAAATCTTATCATTAAGAGAGAAAATTCTGTGAAATGGCCAATTCCAACAGACTGAACAAACCTTGAGCTATAGTGTCAGGGAGATCAAAACTGTGAAGGAGTTGTTTGACGATGGTGAGGCAACTCGAAATGGAGACAGAAGGAAAGAAGTTGCTTACATCGAAAGATAAGAAAGTGGCATTGGGTGGAGTGATGAATCCTTCAAAATGAGAGTTTAAATGAATAGAGTTTTTGATGCTCAACTTGGAAGTGAAGCTCAAAACATTGGATGAAAGTTTATTGAGAAAGGAGCACAAAGGTTGATTCGGAGAACTGATGAAAGAAACGACAGGTCTGATGGGTGTGTCAGCTTTATGAATTATAGGCAAAGAATAAAAAAGGGGTATTCTAGAGATGCTCTACTCTGTCATTGGGACTCCAGTTAAAGGTGCGTTCAGTCAGCTTATTTAGCCGCAAGTTTTAATTTTAGTCGCAAGCGCAGCGACGCCCATTGGCTCTTATGAACCAGCCTCCGCAGAGCAGCCGATAAGCGATGCAGCGCTTACGGCTAAAGTTAAAACTTGCGGCTGAATGAGCTGACTGAACCCATGCCGAACCCGTTCATTGTACTGTCAAAAGCAATATCGTCGGCCTAACGTGAAAATTGCTCAAGTCCATAAACACAAATTGTTCAGGAGAAGGTAAAAACTGATTTCTTGAGATGTTTTTTGTGATTTTACCTCGAGTTTTTCAGAGTAGAAACTTCTAGTTCATTAGTAGTTGTTCATTAAAAACAAAATCTAAAATTGCCAGCTGATAGAAACTACAGTTTTCTACAAGTTGCGCCAATAATCTCATTTTGGACCAAATGTGGACTTATGCAATTTTCACGTTAGGCCGACGATATGCACAAGTGATTATTGATTCAGTTGTTCCGTTTTTCACCTGAAAACTCATTTGTGCGAGTGTTTTGACTGTTCAGTGACGGTCTTCGGTTTTGGTTGTTTTGTATTAGACCAATATTGTCGCTTGAACCAACAACAAAATCGTCTTGCCAACGTATGAACTGAATAATTTGAAACTGTTTCATCTTATATTTGTGTGCACCTCATATTGACGACTTTGTAGGTATACTGCGCTTGACCTCCACGATTTCCATTAATTGCTAAGAAACAGCGTAAACAAATACGCACTATGATAATTAAACACATTATTTTGACGGTGGTGATGCGTTTCGTCTTTTTTGTCGACCCTGTCGACATATCCTCCTGAAAAATCCCCATTGTCATGCCACATACCGTGAGAAGCAACATTACAAGGCCGGATTTCCTAAAACTTTGTGTGGAAAACAACACATGGGTACACACGAACTCGCTCGCACAATGGGGTCGTCGTCGTCGTTTGCAAACGCAACAGACCTTTGATCGCACTCGTATAGGTGGTATAAGTATATATTTGAAACATTGAAATTTAAATGTATTCCGGAGGTGTAGGTATACGAGTGTCTCTGGTGTTCGATTTTGCGGTCACCTACATGGAGAACGCACACGCTAACGCCGCGCTCAGCCATCAAACGTATACACGCGCGCGCGTTTTTCCTCCGTCATATCCGCTTTAAACCATCAGACTGAATTCAATTAAGCCATTCATTTTTGCTAATTTCAAAGCCGAAGTCCTGGAGATGCGGAAGATGAAATCAAGCGAGCATGCGATTTTTACTTTCCCTTTTCCCGACCCCCCACTAATGGAAAAGAAAGTATTGTGATCGCACGGAAAAAAATAAGTAACGACGGATATATCAAATTTGTAGTTCCCAAGACGATCGAGACAATTTTGAGAGTGGTATAAGTGTAAGAGAGTGGCCAGTAAGACTTCACCATGGCAACGAAGAAAAAATGGCATTCTCTGCCAGAAGCGGCTTTTACCAGTTTACTGTGATGCCTTTTGGACTTTGTAACGCACCGGCCACCGTTTGAACATGTAATTGAGTGCATCTTGCGAAGTCTCACATGGGAAACTTGTCTAGTCTACCTCGACGACGTAATGGTCATCGGTCGGACGTCCGAAGAACATCTGAAGAACCTTCAGGAGGTATTTTAACATTTTCAAGGTGCCCGTCTGAAGCTCAATTCCAAGAAGTGCCTGCTTTTTCAGAAGCAGGTCCAGTTTTCGGGGCACGTATAGTGTGGTCGAATTGTTGGATACACGACAGTAGTACACATGCGCTCAGAAACATCTTCAATCTGTACATTATATGATTGACACGCACACGCTATCGTCAGAGCAGATCAAAAGGCTAAAGACTAAAGAGCAACCTTTTTTTTATTGTTACGTCCACTTTTACACTTTTATACTTATGATATACACTATTTCGTTAGATTAAACGAAGCTAATCTGCCAAAACCCATCTTTCGAGCAACTTCAAACACCTGCAACCCCAATAGGAATTCAAACAGGTCCGGCGAAATTGGACGCTGTCCAAAAATGGCCACGACTGAGAAATCAGCATGGAGTTAGAAGTTTGTTGTATCGTCTACTATTCTGTCGTGGGTGTTTTCTGGTAATTGAGGTCTCCAATTTTCCGTTGTCTCTCTTTACTGTGACGTCATGCGTATAAGAGACGGTTAATCGAGGTCATTGGGCGCTTCCCAATAAGGCGTATAAGGACACAGTTCGACACATATGGACACAATTTGACACAGCTAGCGTTCCAATAGCAGTAATAGCACCACATGTCGACACAATCGAAACATTGGCGAGGCTGAGTTTAGAATTGAGCTGGCAAGTGCACTTTGACGTTGTGTATCCGTCTTGTCGCAGTTATTGGAAAGCGCCCTATGTTTCTTGAGATGTGAGTGATGTGACATTTCGTTTCTGACATTGGGAAATTTTTCGAATCTGACAAGCGCTCTGTCGTGTATTTATTTGATTTCAGCATGGATTTCATGATTTCACTTGTTCTTACCCTCGTTCTTACCAATAAGTGTGTTATATGAAGTGGAAAACTGAGAAGATACTTACAGAAATGGTTCAAGGGTGTTGTGTCGCTCTATGCGAGTCGAGAATAAGACGAATACACCCAGCATAACCATGCACCGGTTCACGAAAGACCCAAACTTGATGGAAGTGTGGCTGCACCAGCACCAGCAGGGATCACGCTGCACCAGACACGTGCATCTTACTACGAAAAAACTCTATTACTTCGTCCATTAAAAACTCCCTTATGGGCTCTAGTGACTTTCCTCACATGATAATGGGAACAGTATAGCTAACCGATTCAAAATTCCCGCAAAAGTCAGAAACGAAACGTCCAAACGTCATAAACGTCAAAGGTGACCTCGAAAAACTATCTATTTTCTATCTCCTAAAATTGGAAAGGTCAATTGTTCGAGGTGTGTCGAGTGCAAAGCAAATGGTGTATGAGATGCGGTTTATTACTGGATGTAACTAAAATATATGATCATATGTACGCGTGTTTTGTTACAGGTGTTAATCGGTTGGTGGTAGGTGCGCGTCTCCCTGCGGCTCGGCTGTTGCGGCTGGATGTCACCGGGCTGTCCCACTCCATTTCCCGACGCACACGCAGTCCCTTGGCTGTGGCTGACCTTGACCGTGGATCACGACACAACATCTCCTTCTCTCTCTTGGGGAAAACAGCTGATGTCTGTTTGTTCGCTCAACAGCCATCACGTCTCGCTGGGATATATTTGATTAGAAAAGTGAGTTTATTTTCCAAATTAAATATTAAATTTTGACTATGATACGTGGGCCAAACAAGATGCCGTTGAGAATTGATTTATTCGTGAAGAAACAAAAATGTTTGTTGTAAAAACTCGAGAAAATTAGTTATTTGGAATTTGACTGTTTTCAAATCGAAAATAATGAAATTGACTGTTTATGACTTTTGCCTGTTTATGACTTTCGACTGTTTGCAAGTATGACTGAATAAATGATTATTGTCTAATTTAAAATGTAGTCGTTCCTCAGGTGTGCTGGAATTTTCCGTGTTCTAGCCGGTCTCTGGTCGTGCAGTGCTGGGCTCTTGCTTGTTTGGTTCCGCGGCTCGTCCTCTAGGTGGGTATTTACTGCGTCTATGTCACTGCCAGCGCTCTCGTAATCTCCTTCCTCGGATTGGTCGTCATCTTGTCTGTTGTCGTCCTGATTCAGAGTCTGGTCGTCGTTTTGAACATCTTCTTCTGAACCTGAAGGTTGGTTGTCGTCTTTATTTTCTTCCGGACCTGGGAGCTGGTCGTCATCGTGCTCCTCTAAATCTGGAGCGAACGCTACTGGACTCGGCGCGCTCGGCGGCATGTGTGTATGCTCCGTCTGCGACGATGGTTTCGGTCTTCTGGCGTTTCCTGCAGGTGTCTTTTTTTGTCAAGTTGTACCGGGTGGGCCATAGAAAACCGTACTGTTTTATTTTCCTCGCCGATTTTTTGTTTCTTGACCGATTTTGACAAGCTTGATATCATTGTGTAGCTATTTGAAGAGGCTACCAGAACCATATACAAATGATTTCTAAGTGTCAAAATTCAAAATGGCGGAAACAACTGAAAGTAGGCCTTCTTTTGCAGTCGTTTTTTTAAATTAAAATTTTACAAAATAATCGAACTAAAGACGTTTTCTGAAAGAATGAACTATTTTCTACATTTTGAGACCACAATCAGCTCAATTGGTTTATTCGTTGGGAAGATGTGGCAAATTCGGAAGAAGCTTATTTTCCATTGTTTTAATCCAAAATGAATAATAAAAAATATTGTTTTGCCTGCCAAATTTTTATTTCTGGAGCGATTTTGACAGGTTTAGTATCATTATGTAACCAATTAAATAGGCTTGAAGTGTCATATACCAATATGATTGAAATGTCAGAATTCAAAATGGCCGATACAACTAAAAATGGGCCATCTTTCGCGGTCGTTTTTTGAAATTGAAATTCGACAAAATGACAGAACTAGAAGCGTTTTTTAAATAATGAACTATTTTTTACATTTTGACACCACAACTAGCTCAATTGGTTCATTCGTTGAGGAGATGTGGCAAATTGAGAAAAAGCTTATTTGCCATTGTTTCAATCCAAAACGAATAATAAAAAATATTATTTTGTCTGTAAAATTTTTGCTTCTGAAGCGATTATGATAGATTTGATGTTATTATGTAGCCGATTAACTAGGCTACAAGTGTCATATACGAATATGATCGAAATGTCCAAATTCCAAATAGCGGACACAACTGAAAACAATCCTTCTTTTGCAGTCTTTTTTTTCATTGAAATTTGACAGAATTAAAGGGGCTTTTTGAAAAAAACGATGTGCAAATGTTGTGGAAAAGACTATCAGAATATGTTTCTACCATCAGTGAAATTAAAACCTATCTTACATGTATATTTTGAGGTTAACAATGGATTCAAGTAATCAACAACAACTTTGACCAACACAATTACAAAAACTAGGATAGTCCTCAAATGTTTGCATCCAGAGAGTCCGCGTCCATAGATAGGAACCTACCAAGTGAAACTCACCCTGAAATAATTTTGAATTATATTTTGAAAAAACGGTGATTATATCTCAGGCAGCCACCCCTTGAATAAATTTTACAGACAAAATAATATTTTTTACTACTATTCGTTTTGGATTGAAACAATGGCAAACAAGCTTTTTTTTTAATTTGCCACATCTCCTCAACGAATGAACCAATTGAGTTAGTTGTGGTGTCAAAATCTTAAAAACAGTTCGTTCTTCAGAAAACATGTCTAGTTCTGTCATTTTGTAAAAATTTCAATTTAAAAAAGCGACTGCGAAAGAAGGCTTATTTTCAGTTGTGTCCGCCATTTTGAATTTTGACATTTCAATCATATTCGTATATGACACTTGGAGCCTATTTAATTGACCTTTCCAATTTTAGGAGATAGAAAGTACATGGTTTTTCGAGGTCACCTTTGACGTTTTGACGTTTATGACGTTTGGACGTTTCGTTTCTGACTTTTGCGGGAATTTTGAATCGGTTAGCTATACTGTTCCCATTATCATGTGGGGAAAGTCACTAGAGCCCATAAGGGAGTTTTGATTGGACGAAGTAATAGAGTTTTTTCGTAGTAAGATGCACGTGTCTGGTGCAGCGTGATCCTCGCTGGTGCTGGTGCAGCCACACTTCCATCAAGTTATGCCGGATGTATTCGTCTTATTCTCGCACTCGCATAGAGCGACACAACACCCTTGAACCATTTCTATAAGTATCTTCTCAGTTTTCCACTACATTATAACACACTTTGTTACCTTTTAGACTCTCCGGATGGAAATTTTGAGAATCTTTTATTCTACCCGGGGTAGAAAACGGGGCCAGAGAGACCTCTGGGGTACATCACCGCTACAGTATCGACTAGCTCAGTTCGGAAACATTACCGAGTGTGTCAGCGTTCACGAATCACAAAGGGGCGCAGTGGCACGGCAAATTAAAACCCTGATTTAGCAGTGACAAACATTTAATTATGAAATTACTCTAAATAAGTTTACAAAGGAGTACTAAACAACTAATCAAGAATTCGACGACTTATAGGCGATGAATATAATGTTTCTAAAATGAACTTGCCCGGCGAATCGTGCGACGTCATCAGCCCAGCAATCCCAGCCTCCAGATTCACTGCTTCTCTGCCATGCTCCTCCAGGTTCGCAGCGAGTCGGCCCCTCTTGTCATGCCGTCCACCGGTAACAGGCCCGCACAGCTGTCGGGTATGTTTTGGGGAGAATTCTCCCTGGACGCCACCTTCCATGTCGCTGCTCCGGTGAGACGGTTGATTTGCCGTGAAAGGTCGGCTGCGGCATGACTTTGGGGCGTTCCCACTGGACCTGGAACATGACAGAGAAACAGTAATCGGTCACAAAAAAAAGGCATAAATTGCACGATGACAAGGCCAATACACAGGCAACTAAGAAAAATAAATCAGCTACATACAAGTCGCAATAACAGGTGGTATTGACTCGTCGGACAGATAACCTCAAACATTTTGGCTTAATTAAACAAAATCGTGGAACCTGACATCACCGCCTGTCAAATGGCCGACACGGCTGCCAACCTGACAGACGGCAAAGTCCATCGACAGCAGACATTCCCAGTCGCACAACAACAAAAGTGAACGAGGTTTTTCGCGTTCGGCGCACGACCGCACAATCAAATGCCAAACTGACACCGTGCGAGCGAGACGGATAAACTTTCAATGATACAGGCAGGCATGGTACGCAGGTAGAGAAAAGAATCAAACATGAGAAAGACAAGCTTTTCGAAATGAACTTAACTTTTCTTGTACTCGAAGTCCGGCGGGTGAGTTAGATTCCGCGGGACCCCACGAGCGAAGCTGGTAGAGTGCATTCGGTCGCCGACGGCACGGGAGCACAGAAACATGCAGACGATAGCCCCCTTGGTCGTTGGACGACAGCAGCACAAGTAGAGGTGGACGTTGGCGCTCTTCTGCGCGGGCGAAAGCGTAGATTGAGGGTTGGGCCCCCATGGGCATCCAAGGACAGCAGAAAACAGTTGTAGGGTGGACGTTAGCGCTCTTCTGCGCTTCCAAGGCCGCAGAAATATGGACGGAAGCGCTCCTCTGCGCGGGCGAGAGTGTAGATTGAGGGTTGGGCCCCCATGGGCATCCAAGGACAGCAGGAAACAGTTGTAGGGTGGACGTTAGCGCTCCTCCCTACCTTGAGGGGGCGCGGGGTGGACTGGCGGCGCGTTCATCACACCGACGAGATTGGTACGGGCATCCGCAGGTGGACAGGGAAGCGGAGAACGTCCTCTCATGAATCGACGAGCAGCCCCCCGCCGAAACGGCCTGTTCACAAAAATGTACCAATAAAGAACCTGCTTTCCGGACGCAGATAACTTGAATTGAACATACCCAAGGCGCTCCTCTTTCAAAGTGGTGCACGCACCGTAAGTGTACTACTCACACATGACGTTTTTCGATACACTGGTTCGAGGCGGAAAGAACGAAATCTGGACGCGGCCGGTTTTATAGGGACGCCGTTTCTTGCCCAAAAAAACTCCGCTGTTTTTATCCTCGACGGAACATTTCCATGGCCGCACAGTCCGACTGTCACTGCCAACTCAGCGCCGAGAAAATCACCAGAACCTGACCACCCCGAGTTCAGGTCCGGGCTCAATTTTTGAAGAAGGGCCTCGCACCCTGAGCGCTCGAAAATCGAGGCCGTAACATCACCCCTCCCCTAAAATGGGAGATTTGCCTCAAATCGAACCTTCAACGCCGCCACAAAAAAAAATTTGACCTGTTTATAGTGGTCGGCCGAGATTAAAAATCCCACGTGGCCGCTGCCACTGACAAAAAATGAACTTTTGGTTAAACCAAAACAAAATTAAACTGGCAGTTCTCGGGTTTGAGCCACCCATCCCACCGAACAATCCCCCACCACTGACGCGGCCCGATGGACGCACTGACCAGTCTCAGGCCAGACCGTGAGCGTCTCGCGCTGGATGTTAAAGGCACGTCGTGACCACCCACGACCTATAGCCCTCGGCCCGACAGCACATCCACCACCCAGGCATGTGAAGCTTGGGTCAAACCCTCGCCTACTCCACACTACCCCACACCAGCGGCAGAAAACCGAACGATAGGGTAAGCTTTTCGCCCCTCTGAACAGCCAGGAAGACTCTAACCAAACAAACAAACGTGTTCGGGTTGTCACAGCGAACGATCAGGCGCTGACAAGAAAGCTACAATGCTCACTCGTGGGGGTACTGCCGAGGCGAAGTCGCACAGTCCCGAACCCATCCACAAGGAATGCAGGACCCAACGAGTAGCATACAACACACGCGAAACCCTAACAGCATCAACGCCTCCCATTCGCTCCTGACAACCCTCGGGCCATCACCCTAGACACGTACCAACAGGCAAATAGTTGGATTTTCGTGCAACACCCTTGCACACCCAACTGCCGCCACGAATACCACCAGTTTTACCCTATCACACAAAAACAGAGACATCGACTTCCAAGAATCGATTCTCTCGCTCCGCTGGTGGTACAAACCACGGAAGGCTCCAGGCACAATTCGGACAGACTGTTGCCCAAATCCTGCAGACAGCAGATCGGCTGTGTCGCCATAACCCAAAAAAAAAAACCACAGCCTGTCCACACGCATCTACGCTTCTTCACTTGTCGAAGAATCAAATCCGCATGGCGCGGGACAGCTGTCAACTTCCACACGGGAAAGCATGGCCGACACCAACCCCCCAACAGCACAGTTCTGTCCAACCGTCACCCACACCCTCCGCGTTTTCACACAGCGCACTCCTGGGAGTTTTAGGAGGACTTGTACCCCAAAGGTTGAGCAGACCTCTTGGCGAATTCCTTGCCCCAACCAAGCGGGCATACGTCAATACGGAAATTACTCGTCATCAAGCGGCGCAGTCTTCAGATCGCTGGCGTGCCAGGCACCAGCAGGACGACCGTCCAAGTCCTCGAGCTCATAGAGCCAACGGTTCACGCAACGTCGAACACGGAAGGGGCCGACGAATTTTGGGGCCAGTTTGGCCGCAAATCGCTGTACCGCGCTAGACAAGACTTTATTTCGACGGAGCACCAATTGTCCCACGTCGAAGGTAGCGTCGCGACGCCTCAGATCGTAGCGCCGTTTTGCTACCTGTGCCGCAGCGCGAAGTCGGTCGTGAACCCTTGAAAACAAATCCGCCATGTGTTCGGCGCGCTCTTCTGGATTCACTTCCAACCCCTCCAAGTTGGCACGACGGTGACGAGTTCCGTGCAGAAACATTTCTCTTCCGAAGTTCAGAAAATATGGGCTCCGTCCAGTCACTTCATGTTTGGCAGTTCGCAGTGCACACCCAATTTGGGCAAGGTGGCGGTCCCAAAACCGATGATCTCGATCACCTTGGTCCATCAGAACTGCACGCAGCACGGTCTTGAAGTTCCGATTAACTCGTTCGGCCTCATTGGACTGCGCATGGTATAACGGGTTGTACCGGGCGGTGATTCCATACTTCAGGAGCAGTCTCTCCATTTGTCGACTTCGGAATTGCACCCCATTATCCATCTGAATCGCCGCAGGTACTCCATAGACCAATAGGACTCGCTCCTCCAACAACGTACAGACGATTTGCGCAGTCGCAGTTCTGACAGGGAACAGGAGGCAAAACTTGGTGAATACGTCCGTGACGACCAGGACTTGGGTGTGGCCCTGTGTGGAACGTGGCAACGGTCCAAACAGGTCGATGGCCAATTTTTGCCACGGTCTCGTGGGCGGATCGGCAATGGCCATCAATCCAATTGGTCGCTGATTCGATGGTTTGACAGCTGCACACACTCGGCAACGTGTCACGTAGCGTCGCACGTCTTCGGCAAATTTCGGCCACCAATACTGTTCCAGGACTCTTGTTCTGGTCCTGTCGATCCCCAGATGTCCAGCTGTCGGGTCGTCATGACACTCACGGAGCAGCTGTTGTCGAATTTCGGTCGGTGGTATAATTTTCCAGTTGGAATCACACGTGTCCCATCTGGTCGTTCCCATCTTCTTGAAAAGCTGTCCATCGGCGATTCTGAACAACGGATACTGGTCTGGAGAGCGTTCCACGTTCTCCAACAAACGCCGATACCACGCATCCGGTCCATTATAGGGCACTGACGGCGCCTCAATCGCAGCGACTGACGTTTCCACAGCAACGGCACGAGACAAAAAATCTGGGACCACGTGTTCTTTCCCTTTTCGGTGGACGATCGTAAAGTCATACGGCAACAGTCGCAGAGCCCATCTTGCAAGACGTCCCTGTGGGTCCTTCAAGTTGTGAAGCCACAGAAGGCTGTGGTGGTCCGTGATGACCGTGAAGGGTCGTCCCTCAAGGTAAAACCTCAGCTTCTCTACGCCCCAGATCACCGCAATGCACTCGCGTTCAGTCGCCGAGTACTTGCGTTCCATCGCCGTCAACGATCTGGAGGCATAGCAGATGACACGTTCTCCCTCTGACGTCCTCTGTGTCAACACAGCGCCGAGGCCGTAGCCGGACGCGTCAACTTGCAAGATGAAAGGTAAGGTGAAGTCTGGACGTGCCAAAATAGGTGAAGAAATCAGGCACTCCTTTAAATGTCGAAAAGCCTCGTCACATTCGCCAGTCCAAACGAAATCACGCCCCTTTCTGGTCAAATCGGTCAGTGGTGCAGCGACGCTCGCAAAGTCTGGTACGAACCGTCGGTACCACGAGGCCATACCTAAAAAGGCACGGACCTCTTTCACGTTCGTAGGTGGCGCAATTCCAGCGATGGACTTGACTTTGTCAGGGTCTGTCCTGAGACCATTTCCATCGATAACGAAGCCAAGATATTTAAGTTCAGGTCGACATAGTTGGCACTTATCCGCTGAAACGATTAGACCGGCCTTTTGGAGTCGATCCAATACGGTGTTGAGCAATTTCAGGTGAGTGTCAAAATCGGCTGCAGATACCACTATGTCGTCCAGGTAGACCCAAACGTTGGGTTTTAGGTCTTCTCCTAAAACCGTGTCAATAATTCGTTGCCACATGGCTGGCGCGTTTGTCAAGCCGAAGGGCATCCTCACAAACTGGTACAGACCTCGGCCCTGGACGGTGAATGCTGTCAAAGGGCGCGACTCTGTAGCCAACGGTACTTGCCAATACGCACTCTTGATATCCAGCGTCGACAGATATCGAGTGTTGCGCAGATTGTCCAAGATGGCGTCAATGTTGGGCAAAGGGTAGGCGTCCTTGACGGTGACCGAATTTAAACGACGGTAGTCGATGCAAAATCGCTGAGTGCCATCCTTTTTCGGAACAAGGCACACTGGTGACGCCCAAGGACTGCTAGACGGCTCCACCACATTCAACGACAACATCTTGTCCAACTCTTTGTCGATCAGCTCCTGTCGATAAGGCGACACTCGGTACGCTCGCTGCTTGACTGGCTCCGTGCCAGGATTCAAACGAATTTCGTGCTGGATCTTCAGTGAACCCAAAGTCTTCGGCAACTGTCGCAATCGGTGTCCAATCGTTTTGTTCAACTGTGCCCTCTCGGCATGAGTCAACTCGGTTCCCGAAGATTCGATGCAGTAAACCTCGGTGTCAGTCGGTGCAGCAAAATGCCAGATG
This sequence comes from Anaspis maculata, assembly GCA_949128115.1. Taxonomy (NCBI): domain Eukaryota; kingdom Metazoa; phylum Arthropoda; class Insecta; order Coleoptera; family Scraptiidae; genus Anaspis; species Anaspis maculata. Next base: position 15,325,984 of record OX421964.1, read on the forward strand.
TCGCGTGTCACATCAGGTACCAATCCCATCAGGCGCCAAAAGTCGATTCCGAGAATCACGGGATGTGGAATGCTGGGCACGACCAGTGCCGATACCACACGACATCTTCCCTCCAGCTCCATGGGCACCTGGATCGCACCAAGGCAGCTGCAGGAAGTCCCATTGGCCACTAAACAGGAAGAAGGTCCTGGTCCCAAGGTGACTCCGCAACTCTTCAAAAACTCCCAGCCAGGCTTGCCGAAAATTGTGCTCGTAGCACCGCTGTCGAGTAATCCAAGCAATGGCTGGTCGTACACCTTCAGACGGACGTAGGGTCTGCGATCCTGTGGAACGTGTGCGAAGACAAAATCAAGTTGCGCAGGTAGCGAAGAATTTTTTGAATCCTCGTCGGAATTAGCTGATGAAGGCATGCTGGTTGTTGACATGCTGGATGTTGTTATAGTGGGGGCCGTCGAAAATTTCGATGACATGTCCGCTGTCGATGTTTCCAATGTTGACATAGTAGGGGTGTACAAAAGTTGTGCCGACATGTTTGATGTTGACAATGATGTCGAAGACAAACTTGGTGTAGACGTAGTTGGTGTTGACATAATTGGTGTTGACATAATCGGTGTAGACAATTTCGGGTTAGACATGATCGGTGTAGACAAAATTGGTTGAGACGTTTTCGGTGGCGTCCGCTTCAATCGATGCGCCACCGGAGTGCTAGGCGGACTCGCTAGACACTCCCAGGGGCGTTTCCCGATGATCGGTCGGCCCGTGGTCCGGCTTTTCCGCCCTGACCACCCCGTGACCCGCGCTGACCACCATTGCATCGAGTGCAAGTGCGCATGGTGACGCCCTCCAGCCCGCAGCGAAAGCAGCGCAATCCCGCGACTGGGTGGCGACACTGGTCACGAAAATGACCCGTTCGGCCACAGGACCAACACTTGGCCTCGGCCCGACGATCCGTCCTGACCGCAGGAGCAGATTCAGGGGTAGGCGGCTCTACCACCGCAGCCACGGCTGTCTTCCGGTCTTCCGCGCACTGGGCGCACGACGATAGGCCAAATGTGGCTCGTCCACCAATCTGGTCTGGAGAGGGGGTGGCGCATACAAGCCCGCTTGTAAATGCGCCTGCTCAGCCTGCTTTCCTACGGAGAGCAGCTCAGCGTAAGTGTTCGTTACCTGAAACGCCAAAGCGGTTTGCAGGTAGGGCAACAAGTTCCGTCGAATCATGTTGATCTGACTGACCTCATGGGGTCGCAAACGTGTCAGCTGTGAGAACAAGTTCTGCATACGCGTGACATACAGCAGCAAGGCTTCGCCTTGGCCTTGGGTTCGCCGACGAATTTCGTCGAGGAGACTCTCCTCGAAATTAAGAGGTAAGAAGGCCTCTTTCAACTGATGCGCAAAGTCAGACCAATCCTGGAATTGGTTGCGGCGCGGCAGATACCAATCACGAGCGTCGCCACGCAACAACTCGTAAACGGCGCGGAACACCGGTTCCAAGGTCACGCCACGCGATTCGGCAAGTAGCTCGACCTGCTCGAGAAAACCGTTGACACTACCGGAGCCGTCGAATTGAATTCCCCACTTGTGAACGGAGACGTTGGCGGTCGGCGACGACAGTCGACGCGGGAGTGCAGATGCAGCTGGCGGGCGCGCAGGAATCGATGCAGGGTCTAACGTAGACCGAAAAGTTTCGATGAAGGGTTCTGAAGGAACCGAAATGTGCTCGAAGGACACTCGGCCTCGAGTTCGATTACCGGTGTACAAATTCAGCTGGCGAAAATCACTGGACAATCGCCGCTCCAGCATACGCGTCTCGGCTTCTGCTTGCTGTTGCTCAAATTGAGCAAACGAGGCACTCGGGTCCTCAGCAAGTAAAGGCACAGCCCGACGGGTCGCCTCAGGGTCGGACACACCCTCAGACAAATCAACCAGTGCCCCGACACGTGGTTCTACCATCGTAGGTGGGGGTGGAGCGGACTCGACTGAGTCCTCACGGCCTACGGCCTCAGCAGCCAAATGAAACGCGGCGTCTAAGTTGCGAACTACGATGCCCAAGGCAGCCAACAACTGCCCCAAGTGTTCCTGATGGCTTTGCGTCACCACCGGAATGCGACTCAATCGCGTCTGGAGATGGCATAGGCGGCTACGAATCGCGGCGTGCTCGTTGTGGCGATTCTCGGAATTGAAATGCTGCACGCGATCGATAAGCTGGTCCAGCTTGCTAGTACACTCCGCGAGTTCGACTGCAGGATCGACTTCGATGTCGTCCAGCAACGGCTTGCGTTCGCGCAAGGCTTCGCGCAGCTGTGCTCTACGAGTATCAGCTGTGGTACCGACGTTGCAACCGCGCATGCGCAACTCCCAGGCTAACTCATCGCTGAGTAGCCGGTTGACCTCATACTCTGCCATGCTGCGGGAGTACAGGAGAGAAAAAAAACAAATTCCGAATTAACCGAAGACCGAATAATCCACCGGCCGAGGAATCCAAATGCCAGAAAATTCCGATGATCGAAGATTCCGTCGAACGAAGTTTCCGTCGAGCGAAGTTTCCGTCGAACGAAGCTTCCGTCGAGCGAAGTCGACGTGTAAATGCACGGCAATCGCGGGTGAGTTCAATCGATGGACCGCCAGTGGCACCTACCAGGCCGCGGCGACCAAATGCACAAACCAAGTCAACCACGAAATTTCAAAAAAAAACACGGGCAATAGGGAGAGAGCAAACAACCAAAAAAAAAAATTGAAACAAGTGGAAGCAGAAGCAATAAATAAATTCCACCGGCAAAAATACAAAAAATGCCGCAAGAATTCTTTCTACCAGATGATTCACCTGCACAGGCAAATCGAACCTGAATTCGAACTTTTATTCAAATTCAATAAATACAAAATTTCAGTGGCAGAGCGTGCAACCACTCAAGGCGACCTTGGGCCGATTCCAGCCTGAGTCGCTCAAGGCCACACGCACCGTTGGAACTAGTGACCAGCTAGTCCATCACCTCCCAGCGAGAGATTTTGGAGAGAGTTTTCGAAAGACAGAGAAAGCAACAAGCAAAACTTACCACCCTACACGCGCACCTAACTGACTTAAAAAAAAAAATGTCACGGTGGGCAGTGAAGGAACAGAATAAAAAAAAACTTGTGAAAAGCTAGCACTACGTCACCCCCGAACTACACATTGAAACTTCCGAAAATAGGAACAAAACCGCAAGAGTGCGAACCTCTCAATTCAGCCCTGAAGTGACACAAAAAAGGAACCTAAACCAAACTTGAATCCAAAACTCAACGCAACTCGACTCAGATCACCCAACGTATAGTGGCTCGTAATTCCCTTAAACAAGAACAGATCCGAAGCCCACTACCCCGTTGATTCAAAATCCTACCCTGAACAGGAACGTCGATCACAGACAACAGTCTGACCGACAATCGGCCAGGACTGCGTCTCAAGCCCCAACGGACTGATTCAAAACAACAAAAAAAAAACACGGAGGGTAAAGAATCTAAATTTGTAATTTGAATTTTCTGTTTACAAAAAAAAATTAACATTACAGTTCACGACTAAATTGAACTGCCAACCTAACTTGATTCGAGCCACTATCGCGCTTTTAGAAAAATCCCTACAGGTCGAAACTCGTAAGAGAAATTTCCCACATCCGATGTGCGGCTAAAACCGAGGTCCTAAACTTGAAATTGAATTTAAACAAGGTGGGCAATACTCTCTCTCATTTCATCTCGCCAGGACATCTCCGGGTCAACCTATCCTGAAATCCCTAGCGCTAACTATTCTCTCAACAAAACAAGCACTGCAACAACCGCTGTGCACGCGTCCCCCCTTACAAATTTACAAATTTACACGCGACGCGCCCGTCCGGGACCCCGATACAAAATACACGGCCTGCAATAATGCCGTAATCAAGAATCAAAACACGCCATGCCAACCTATCTTCATTTTACCGCAAGCAAAAAAAAATTTTATTGACGTTACACTCTCTTTTTGAGGAAAAGAGAATAAAACAAAACTTTTGAACAAATGACGTGACATCCTTCCTTTCAGGAGAAATTGAAATGAAAGAAAGGGCAGAGAAATCTAATCTTAAACGCGACTCGAATGCTGTGTGTCTTCAACACCTGACTTTTAAAATTTCTATGTCACTACCAAATCAATCCACCGCACCACGCACCAAAATGCAAAACGCAAGACGCCAACACACTCAAAAAACTAAAGACTGAAGGTCCACTCGTTGAGAGCCAAATGTTACTTCGAGGCCCCACGTTGGGCGCCAAATGTTACCTTTTAGACTCTCCGGATGGAAATTTTGAGAATCTTTTATTCTACCCGGGGTAGAAAACGGGGCCAGAGAGACCTCTGGGGTACATCACCGCTACAGTATCGACTAGCTCAGTTCGGAAACATTACCGAGTGTGTCAGCGTTCACGAATCACAAAGGGGCGCAGTGGCACGGCAAATTAAAACCCTGATTTAGCAGTGACAAACATTTAATTATGAAATTACTCTAAATAAGTTTACAAAGGAGTACTAAACAACTAATCAAGAATTCGACGACTTATAGGCGATGAATATAATGTTTCTAAAATGAACTTGCCCGGCGAATCGTGCGACGTCATCAGCCCAGCAATCCCAGCCTCCAGATTCACTGCTTCTCTGCCATGCTCCTCCAGGTTCGCAGCGAGTCGGCCCCTCTTGTCATGCCGTCCACCGGTAACAGGCCCGCACAGCTGTCGGGTATGTTTTGGGGAGAATTCTCCCTGGACGCCACCTTCCATGTCGCTGCTCCGGTGAGACGGTTGATTTGCCGTGAAAGGTCGGCTGCGGCATGACTTTGGGGCGTTCCCACTGGACCTGGAACATGACAGAGAAACAGTAATCGGTCACAAAAAAAAGGCATAAATTGCACGATGACAAGGCCAATACACAGGCAACTAAGAAAAATAAATCAGCTACATACAAGTCGCAATAACAGGTGGTATTGACTCGTCGGACAGATAACCTCAAACATTTTGGCTTAATTAAACAAAATCGTGGAACCTGACATCACCGCCTGTCAAATGGCCGACACGGCTGCCAACCTGACAGACGGCAAAGTCCATCGACAGCAGACATTCCCAGTCGCACAACAACAAAAGTGAACGAGGTTTTTCGCGTTCGGCGCACGACCGCACAATCAAATGCCAAACTGACACCGTGCGAGCGAGACGGATAAACTTTCAATGATACAGGCAGGCATGGTACGCAGGTAGAGAAAAGAATCAAACATGAGAAAGACAAGCTTTTCGAAATGAACTTAACTTTTCTTGTACTCGAAGTCCGGCGGGTGAGTTAGATTCCGCGGGACCCCACGAGCGAAGCTGGTAGAGTGCATTCGGTCGCCGACGGCACGGGAGCACAGAAACATGCAGACGATAGCCCCCTTGGTCGTTGGACGACAGCAGCACAAGTAGAGGTGGACGTTGGCGCTCTTCTGCGCGGGCGAGAGCGTAGATTGAGGGTTGGGCCCCCATGGGCATCCAAGGACAGCAGAAAACAGTTGTAGGGTGGACGTTAGCGCTCTTCTGCGCTTCCAAGGCCGCAGAAATATGGACGGAAGCGCTCCTCTGCGCGGGCGAGAGTGTAGATTGAGGGTTGGGCCCCCATGGGCATCCAAGGACAGCAGGAAACAGTTGTAGGGTGGACGTTAGCGCTCCTCCCTACCTTGAGGGGGCGCGGGGTGGACTGGCGGCGCGTTCATCACACCGACGAGATTGGTACGGGCATCCGCAGGTGGACAGGGAAGCGGAGAACGTCCTCTCATGAATCGACGAGCAGCCCCCCGCCGAAACGGCCTGTTCACAAAAATGTACCAATAAAGAACCTGCTTTCCGGACGCAGATAACTTGAATTGAACATACCCAAGGCGCTCCTCTTTCAAAGTGGTGCACGCACCGTAAGTGTACTACTCACACATGACGTTTTTCGATACACTGGTTCGAGGCGGAAAGAACGAAATCTGGACGCGGCCGGTTTTATAGGGACGCCGTTTCTTGCCCAAAAAAACTCCGCTGTTTTTATCCTCGACGGAACATTTCCATGGCCGCACAGTCCGACTGTCACTGCCAACTCAGCGCCGAGAAAATCACCAGAACCTGACCACCCCGAGTTCAGGTCCGGGCTCAATTTTTGAAGAAGGGCCTCGCACCCTGAGCGCTCGAAAATCGAGGCCGTAACAACTTATTGGTAAGAACGAGGGTAAGAACAGGTGAAATCATGAAATCCATGCTGAAATCAAATAAATACACGACAGAGCGCTTGTCAGATTCGAAAAGTTTCCCATTTGTCAGAAACGAAATGTCATATCTCAAGAAACATAGGGCGCTTTCCAATAACTGCGACAAGACGGATACACAATGTCAAAGTGCACTTGCCAGCTCAATTCCAAACTCAGCCTCGCCAATGTTTCGATTGTGTCGACATGTGGTGCTATTACTGCTATTGGAACGCTAGCTGTGTCAAATTGTGTTCATATGTGTCGAATTGTGCCCTTATACGCCTTATTGGGAAGCGCTCAATGACCTCGATTAACCGTATCTTATACGCATGACGTCACAGTAAAGAGAGACAACGGAAAATTGGAGACCTCAATTGGTTACATAATGATACTAAACCTGTCAAAATCGTTCCAAAAATAAAAATTTGACAGGCAAAACAATATTTTTTATCATTCATTTTGGATTGAAACAATAGCAAATAAGCTTGTTTTCAATTTGCCACATCTCCCCAACGAATGAATCAATTGAGCTAGTTGTGGTCTTAAAATGTAGGAAATAGTCCATTCTTTCAGAAAACGTCTTTAGTTGGGTTATTCTGTCAAATTTTAATTTAAAAAAAACGACTGCAAAAGAAGGCCTATTTTCAGTTGTTTCCGCCATTTTGAATTTTGACACTTAGGAATCATTTGTATATGGTTCTGGTAGCCTCTTCAATTAGCTACACAATGATATCAAGCTTGTCAAAACCGGTCAAGAAACAAAAAATCGGCGAGAAAAATAAAACAGTACGGTTTTTTATGGCCCACCCGGTATAAATCTTTTGAAGAACGATGAATTTCAGGCTATGGTCCTCTCTTCTCTTCTGGCAATGATTTTTGTTCCAATTATATCAACAATCGTATACGGCTGCGGGTCATAATACGGCACGAGAGTGCGGAATTTCTTTTGTTTACACAGGAACTTGTCGTCTATCATGAAGACGTGTCTTTTACATTTCCTCTTTTCATCTTCCTTTAGGTTTTTCCTTTTCCGTTCCTCCTCATCTCTGTCTTCTTTTTGATTTATGTCTTGATCCAGTTCTGGGAGTAATGTTCGAATATTCCTATTGAACATACGTTCGAATGGTGTTTGGAATGTTGTTGCATGAGGGGAGCTTTTGTAGCTTAGCAAAAAATCTTGGAGTTACGTGTTGAATTTTTCGGTTTCTAACTGGGCACAGGTTAGGGATTTCTTTAGAGTACGAATAAATCTCTCTACCATTCCGTTTGCGTCAGGCCATCGGGGTTTTGTTTCATGTGTTTTATTCCTCGTTAAATCAGAAAAATTTCGAACATTCTTCCAATAAACAGGGGCCCATTATCTGATCGTAACCGTATTGGCATTCCGAACATGGCGAATGTTTTTTCTAGGATAGGTTTAATACTGTCGAAGCTTGTAGACGGAACGATTCCTTCAATGGGGTATCGTAAGAATTCGTCTATTAATACAAACATGTATTTCCCGTTCGGCAAAGGGCCCGCATAATCCACGTTGACTTGTTCGAATGGTGTTTTCGGAACGTTTGATGTCATTATTGGGTCTCTAGTCTCTTCTGGGATCACTGCTTGGCAGGCTGGGCAGCTCCTGACGAGTTTTTCTGTTTTCTTGTCCATGTTTCGGAACCATACTTTCGTTCTCAAAAGTTGCTTCGTCTTGTCAATTCCCAGATGTCCTTTATGTGCCAGCTGTAAACACCTTTCTTCGAGTGATGTTGGAATGATAATTCTTCTTCCTTTCATGATGGCTCCATTGGAATGTGTTAGTTCTTGTCTGAATTTTCTGTATGCTGATAACTCAGGCCGGTTCCAGATGTTTTCGCTCACGCCACGCAATGCTTCTCGTAATAGCCTTAGGGATTCGTCCTTATTGGTCTCTTTCTGTACTTCCTACATGCTGATGGCTTTTGGCAGACTTGCGGTTGTTGTGAACTTGACGTATTTTTCAATTTTCGCTGCGCTGGTGTTTTCTTTCCACGATGGATATCTCGACAGGTTGGCCGAAGGGTTTGTTGTGCTTTTTTGGTACCTGATGGTGAGCTGGTATTGCTGTATTCGGAGGCACATTCGTTCAATTCTGAGGCTCGATGCAGATCTTGGGTTTTCCAGAATGCTGCCAAGGGGTATATGGTCAGTGTATAGCTCAAACTTTGAGCCGTAGAGGTACATGTTCAAGTATTGCACCGCCCAGGACGCAGCTAACATATCTTTCTCAATTTGGCTGTATCTCTGTTCCACCGGTGTCAGTGCTCTGCTTCCATAGGATATTATGCTGGTGTTGTTGAGTTTTGTCTGGCACAGGATGACTCTCAATCCAACCGGTCCCGCATCTACGTAAAGCTGAGTTGGCTTGCTGGCATCGAAATATTTCAATTTTTCTGCATTAAGTAGTTCTCGCTTCAGCTCTTCAAATGCTTCTTAATGTATTTGAACCAAATACAACCAACCAAAATGGGTAACCAAACCCATTTTGTTTTTTTCAGGATGAGCTCCCTCAGCAGTGAGGTCTTGTTTGCCAGGTCTGGTATGAATTTTCCAATATAATTCACCATACCGAGCAGGCTTCTTACCTCGGATACGTTTACTGAGGCTTTCAAGTTTTTGAAAGTCTTAACCTTGTCTGGATCTGGATGGAATCCGTCTGATGTGAAGACAAAACCAAAGTATTTCACGCTCGTATAGTTGAGAATGCATTTTTCTCTGTTTATTGTTAGGCCTTCTTCTTCTAACCGTTTCAGTACCTTCAGCAGTGCGCGATCGTGCTGTGGTTGATCCTTTCCAAAAATTAGAATATCATCACTGAAGTTTATTACGCCTTGGATACCGGATAAAATCTGACGCACGGTGTTTTGGAAAACTTCCGCTGCGGCGTTGATTCCAAAAAAAAAGCCTTTTGTATCTGAACAGGCCGATGTGTGTTGAGAACGTTGTGATGCTTCTGAACTTTTCACAAAGCAAAAACTGATGGTATCCATCTTTTAAATCTACCTTACTGAAGTGTTTCGCACCGTTTAGCACTGATATGAGGTCATCTAGGGTTGGCGTTATGTGCCTTTTTCTCTCTATGGCTGAGTTTGCCGTTCTCATATCAACACAGATCCTTATCTGTGACGTTATGTCCTGTTGCAAAAGTATTCTTATTTCTTGATCTACTTCGTTTTGTATTGGAAATGGAATTCTCCTGTGTTTTTGCGCTATAGGGTGGATGTTTTCGTTGATGTGCAGCTTGACTTGATGGTTAGCTGACTTTCCAATGCTCTTCAAGATATTTGGGAACTCCTTTTCTATGGAATCCATGTTCACCAGTGTGTTGTTCGATAGAGTAACGTTTATCAATAGGGTAGTGACCGATTTTTTTTTTATTATTTTTTTTTAAAGTTCACTTCTTGATAAGTGACGCTATATAGTTAACAGATTTTTTTTCGTAAGTTTTCTTGGTAAAAAAAATTCATGAAAGTTTTCGATCATTTCAAATTTGGCGCGATGACGTCGCAATCTTTCATAGGCGGAGAAGCAGGCTTGACAACATTATACAGAACTTACTACAAAAAGCACTAGCGTCAACCCGTCAACGCTCATAACAGCTGATTGTTATATTGTTAACGCTTTGTGTATCTGTGCGGTGATTCGTGTTGTTTAGTTGTTTTGCTTGAAAATATGGAAAGTTGGTAAAATCTTTCATGATTTATGAATATTTCAAGACTACATCAGACTTCAATGGTTATGTTATGCTGGCAAACGTCAACGTCAACACTGACACACAGGCAACGGAGGTGTGGTCATCCCCACTACTGTCAAAGATTGAAACGTCACAGCCCGCCTTACAGCTCGGTAGATTTGAAATCGTTCGCAAAAGTAGCCACTTTCAAGGCAGATTTTGAGACACTTGGAACTTTTTTTTTCGAATTTTCACGAAACGTAGTCTTGTTATTAAGGCTCTACATTAGAATTAGTATGATTTTTTTCTATATTTTTGGATGGTGGTCACTACCCTATTGCAGTGCTTTTGATATTCCATAGCTCAGCAGCGACTCTGCTTCTCCTCTGACTACCACTACTTCGGCTTTTCTTGTTACATCTCGGTATCGGAAATTTCCTACAAATTTGCCCAAAGTAAATAAACAATTCTTTGTGTTGTAGGGATATACAGGGTGTCCGTTTTTTGAGGCTAAGCATGGGTATCTCGCTTATCTCGAGAGATACAAAGTCGATTAAATTAGGAAAAAGTTGCGCATTTTCATGACGATTAATGATCCAAAAAGAAATTTGACGTATCGATTTTAGTTTTTGAGATATCGTTAAAAAACAGAAATTTGAATTTTTGTTTCAATTTTTTATTCAAAAAACGGTTGAAGGTGTCCTTTTCTAATCTAGACATTGTCAGGGCACTTTTTCAAGGGGAATTCAAAGCTGCTAAAATCTTTATTCTAGCTTTCAAAGCAACCGAAGATACGACATTCAACTTTTTTCTCTAATGGGCGCCATATTGGATTATGATATTTTTGAAAACTGTATTCTTTTCTGGTTACAACGATGTGCCACATGTCACTGTTAAATAAATGTTCAACATTTACGTTTTTTTATTGTCGGTGCTGATTTTGTTACCAAAGCACACAGAATGTCATAGGTATCTCGGTTGTTTTGAAAGCTAGAATGAAGATTTTGGCAACATTGAATTCCCCTTGGAAAAGTATCTCTACAATGTTTCAATTAGAAAAGGCTACCTTCAACCGTTTTTCAAATAAAAAATGAAAGCAAAAATTACAAATCTCTGTTTTTTCTTAATATCTGGAAAACTAAAACTGACAAGTCAAATATCTTTTTGGATAATTGATCGTCATAAAAATCCGCAACTTGTTTCTAATTTAACCGACTCTGTATCTCTAAAGATAAGCGAGATACCCATGCTTAGCCTCGAAAAACGGACACCCTGTATAGGAGTAGGGTCTCGTGTAAGCAAAGGTGGATTGTGCAATGCTCTGTACGTTGTCTCGCTGATAAGGTTTACTGAGCTGCCTGTATCTATAATTGCGCTTTGTTTGCAGTTGTTAAGGAATAATGTTACTCTTGGAAACTTAGTGATACTTACTGTTTGTTACCAGTTGGAAGGATGCTTTGGAAAACGCCGGACTTCTTTGAGGACTTTCTCGCTCTTCTTGATTCATATTTGCGTTCACCTGTCTTCGATACGTTTGTTTGTTTGGGAAACTAATGTTCTTCTTCCATAGGCACATCTTTGAGAAATGATTTTATTTCCCACACGAATGACAGTTTGCACCCTTTGCCGGGCAGCTATCTCTTCCTCTTTGGTGCCAGGGACCTCCACAATTGTTACAAAAATTCTTCTTGAAATCTCTTCTGATAGTTTCTTTCGGGCCTCTGGTTTTTCAACTTGATAACGGAATGTTTTATGCGGATCGTACCTAGATGTTTTTTGGGCTCTGGGCATTTTGTACGTTTGTTCTTTTTCTTCCATTTTCTTTTGATGATAATCCGTTTCTTCGAGCGTTTTTGCTTTTTGCAATAGGTCTTCTAATGATGGATTTTGTGATAAGCCGCATCTTCTCAACGCTGAATTTGCCGTAAATTGAATTATTTGCGATTTTACCTTGTCATTTCGGTCCACAAATTCGCAATTTTTGCTCAGCTTTAGTCTATAATAAAACGCCTCGGTAGCCTCGCCTTGTTCCTGCCTCGCTTGCCTGAAGTTGTATACTTCGAAATTTCTATTCGTGCGAGCTTTGAAATATTGCTGGAGCTTCAATTTGGCAGTTTCGTCAACGGAAATTGGCGGGTCTGCTGCTGGTATTTTTGGAAGCGAATCATAAAGGTCATAAATCTGCTCACCACCATAATGTAGAAGAACAGCTTTCTTTCTATTTTCATCTTTTATGTCCAGAGCCGTTATGTAATTTTCGAATCTGTTCAACCATCTTTCTCATCTCACACCCATGCTAGTTGGTTCTTGTTCGAAGTTAAACGGTTCCACGGGTGTTACCGCTAGAGCCGCCATCTTGTCGACCACTGTTCTGTCTTGAGATGCTTCGTTCAAATTTTCGCTTTAATCTTCGTCGCCAATGTTGTATCGTCTACTATTCTGTCCTGGGTGTTTTCTGGTGATTGTTCGAGGTGTGTCGAGTGCAAAGCAAATGGTGTATGAGATGCGGTTATTTACTGGATGTAACTACAATATAAGATCAAATGTACGCGTGTGTTGTTACAGGTGTTAATGCGGCTCGGCTGTTGCGGCTGGATGTCACCGGGCTGTCCTACTCCATTTCCCGACGCACACGCAGTCCCTTGGCTGTGGTTGACCTTGACCGTGAATCACGACACAACAGGTCTTATGCACATACTCTAGAAAATTTGTGGACCGTTTTTGTGGACCAAAGAATGTGGAAAGAAGAATCTTCGAAGGCTCCAGAACATCCAGTCTCCAAAATGAGCAGCGGAAGCGTCACGACAAAAGTATAGTTGCAGTTTAGATTTTTTAACGATGAAAATGCGAACAAAAGTGCTAGCGAAATAGCAGGTGGTCATTGCCGATTATTGTGAAACTATTACAAGTGTGCGATAATACCTAGTTGATTGTACAGAGTAATATGAGATAAAGTGCGGTTTGAAAGCAGCTCAATCAGCGTTTAAAAATCGAAATAGGCGATCACGAAAACCGCAACAATATTTTAATTGTCCGCTTTTCAGTGCAAACTCCAAGCTGTCCGTGCTCATTTATCTCTGTTCCTTATTCCCCTCGGGAATCCGTCTATTTCTCGAATCGGTCGGTATCGTACAAATCACCCTGTGCGAAAGTCGACGCCTATGCCCGCACCCGAAGGCTCTCCCGCGGCAGCTAAATATGCCTCGGCGTCCTTTTCCCGAACGCCCATGTCTCGGTCTTGGCCCAGACTCATATTTTAAATTCGGATATACGTTACGGGATTCATTTATTCAGGCGCGGGGGCTACTTTTTCTGGGTGAACCGGGACGTGCCTTCCATCCGGAATTGGACTCGAGAGTTCGAGCTCGCGCGCGCGAGCTCGCACACCAGCTCGGCAGGCGGCAGACGGCCTCGACGGCTCACACATACCCTCGCCGGGCGGCGGCGGAAGGAGGGTGCGGCCGCCGGGGGTGGCGTTGGCGGCGGTTATTTCCTCACGTCTCGCGGCCCACCCCCGCTACTATACTATACTACTACTTCTACCCACAACTGTACGGCTGCTACCTGCCTTTTCCATATAGACTATATACAGTTTGCACATTTTTTGCCGCTTCGCCCCCAACTCCAGCTGCCAGAGCAGCAGAGGATCGGGAAACCCGACCGTAAATTATGGAACATGTCGATGTTTCTAATATTTCATGAGGTCGACCGCCGCTGTGCATTAATTTTTGAATTTTTAGGAATTATTGCGCGCGGACGGCTTACCGGCTTTGCCCACACGTTGCACATAGGTACGTCAGGTGTGGGATATATTCCCGAAAGCCATATGGATACACCTAGGCCTAGCCAGAAAATGACAAAATACTCCTTTTTAAGGCAGTTCCAAGACGATTCATTCGAAATCAGCATATATGCCGTTAACGTTTTGAATTCAGTGGAACAAGCCGTCGCCTGGGTGACAGCATTGGTTGAAAAGTAGCCAGGGGATTTGTTCCACTGACAACGGACAAGTGGGAAGAGAATTGTGTACATGATGTTGATTTTCCGTTGTTTTAGGCAGATGTCAGGTTTTCCCTTGGCTAGTTTAGCAATTTTATGGATATCCGTCGATAGTGTTTTGGTCAGATGAAGTTTTCCAAGAGGCGTAAGCAACTGACTGAGTAAGAGTAACATGAATTCGAAAAGATGTTTGTTTTTCGCGTGCTTTGCAATTTCCGCCTCGACTTGTAGGGTTCTATTGTGAACGAAACGCATGTTAGTGGGTAGTGTCTGGTTAGTGAAGAGTTGTCGGGATAAATCGATACACCATTATTTTGTTGGTGTCACCATTATGTATTTTTAATATGTATTTCTACTCTGGTTCAAGGTAACTACCAAAAATACAGGGTACATTATGAAGTACCACAATTTTGAAAATGGAAGCGACGATGTGTGTTATGAAAACCTGAACCCTGAAGAAGGTTCTGCCGTGGAGGACACTGTGTAGTGGAAAGGAAAGAAGAACCGTGTATTTGTATTATTCAGGAGTCTTTTCAAATATGTACCTGTAGGAGAAATTGAGATGAAATAAAAGTATGTGCAAAATTCAAAATTTGACAGTTACGTTCCAATTGTTCATCTGAACCAAGAATAGGTTAGAAAACCCAATGTAATCAGTTGAAACAACAAAAGTTCAATACGGCGCTTAAACTGCCAAAATGTCGAGTTCGACAAATGCACTTTGATTGTCCATCTTGACTAAGTATGTATGTTCAAAATCTAAATCTAATCTGTTGAAAAATAAAAAAGGTTAATATGGTGGCCTCGTAAAACGCCAAAAATCAAAATTTGACAAATGCATTTTGATCGCCAATCTCGAGTAGGTATAGGTTCAAAATTCCAATCAGATCGGTTGAAAAATGCTAAAGTTCAATATGGCGACCTCTAGAAACGTCAAAAATAGGAATTTGCCAGATGCATCTCGACTGCATAACTGAAGCAAGTAGAGATTCTAAATCCCCATCGGATAGGTTGAAAAATGCGAAAGTTCAATATGGCGGCGGAATCAGAGCTGTCAAAATGACAAATTTGACAGATGTATTCAGACTTCCTAATTCAAGCTGTCATAGATTCAAAATTTCAATCGGATAGGTTGAAAAATGCGAGAGTTCAAAATGGCGGGCTCTTGAAACGTCAAAAATCAGAATTTGACAGATGTATTTCGGTTGTTAAGTTGGAAATCCAAATCGGATCGGCTGAAAATCGGTTGACAGATGCATCTTGATTGCCTACCCTAAACAAGTAGTATGAGTTGAAAATCTCAATCGTATCGGTTGAAAAATGAAAAAGTTGAATATGGCGGCCTCTGGAGACGTCAAAAATCGAAATTTTACAATGGCAAATTCGTTGTGTTTGAAATTGAAAAATAAAATAGCGAACGCTCACAAAAGGGGAAATACCATGAAATTTCGAATAAAAATTCAATAAATTATCTGGTCGACGCGTCGGTCGTCTGTGTTTGTAGTGGACGTGGTACAACCGAAATAGAGAATATAAGTTGCAAATGATGATAAAGGCAAACCACTTTGCAGGGTTACAACTGAGGCTTAAATCAACGATTTGACCCGCAGTGCTTTTCTTTTCGTCCCTTAGGATTTGGATAGCGCCCCTTTTTCAAAATGGCGGATATTATCTAGGGGCAGAAGGTATCGAATAGCCTAGTGATGTCCAGCTTAGTAGAAATACAGGGTGTTCAGGTTTGGCTATTAGAAACTTTGAGGGATGATTCCTCTTCAAAAATGAAGCCGAAAGAACAAAAAACTCATGGTCCTAAAATGCTTCCTTAAAAAGATACAGGGTGTTGAAGTTGACTTTTTTAATCGTTTTTTCACCGTAACTTTTCAACCGTTGAACCGATTTTGATCAAATTTAAACCAAAGTTTAGTCAACTGAGTCTCCATCGAATAATAGTACCACAATCCATCAAAGATTCCTGGGGGCGTGGATAATAGGGCACTGTCCCCTATTTTTGCCCCTATTTTTATCTTCCCTAATAATTTTTGATATTTTTGGACTCTACGTCCAATTAAGAAGAAAAAGTTACTCTTGCAAAATTTTGATTAGAGGCTTCATTTTCAAGATATCTGGTTTTTAAACTTTGAAAAACATCTCGAAATCGCCACTTTCCAGAGCCAAAATTGTTTTTCTCTGAAAACGCCTCGTTTCTTAGCCCAAAATGGCAGTAAATCAACCTAAGCGACCTAGAAAACTTATTCCAGTTGAGGAATCATGAATTTTCTTGGATTTTAATTTTTAGGCCTTTCAAAGTCGTGATTTCGAGACGTTTTCCAAAGTTTCAGACCCAAATATCTCGGAAATGAAGCCTCTAATCAAAATTTTGCAAGAGTAACTTTTTCTTCTAAATTGAACGTAGAATCCGAAAATATCAACAATTTAAAAAAAAATTGGGGAAGATAAAAATAGGGGCGAAAATAGGGGACAGTCCCCTATTATCTACGCCCCCAGAAATTTTTGATGAATTGTGCTATCATTATTCAATGGAGACTCATTTGACTTAACTTTGGTTCAAGTTTGATTAAAATCGGTCCAACGGTTCTAAAGTTACGGTGAAAAAACCATTTAAAAAAGTCAACTTCAACACCCTGTATCTTTTTAAGGAAGCATTTTAGGACCACGAGTTTTTTGGTCTCTCGGCTTCTTTTTTGAAGGGGAATCATCCTTCAAAGTTTGTAATAGCCAAACCCGAACACCCTATACAGGGTGTTTCCAAAATGGTGTTACAAACTTCTAGGGGAGATTCCCCATCAAAAATGGACAAGGAAAATATATACTGGGTAACTTGATTTAGACATGGTGGTGATCCAGTGGTGAAAACCGGTAGGCGCGGTCACTATTTAACACCGAAAATTAATACTTCCGGAAGCTCTAGCTCAAGAGCCCCGAGTCGCACAAAGATGGTTCAGGTGTCAAATTGTGGAGAATTGAATGTACTTTCATACGTATATAAACATTTTAATTTTGCATGGACTTAAATTTAGATATTGTCAAAAACTTCTTTTCAGATATCATTTTTTCAAGATGGCGGTGCGCACTGCAAAGATATAAATCGGAGAAATGCAAATTTAGAAAGGGTACATCGAAATCTACAAATAAGGCAATTTTCATGAAAATAAAAAAATGAGAAAATCTTTTTTTCAAATTATTTTTCAATTTTTTTTCAACATTCCTCAATGTCTTTTTTATGGGAGGTAGGTATGAGATAACAAGAAGAATTCACTTTTCTACAAAATTAGATGTCTTGTGTTAAAATCGGTTGGAAAATAAAAATGTTACAGCGATTTTCTTATGACCGTACTAAATTCATTTTGGCGCCTCCACCAAATTTGCCTGCGACAGATGTCAATGTTCCACTTTTTTTTAAAATAGTGTTTGATGTCCCAGAAACCGATCGAGACATAGCTCCATATATTTTAACAAAGCTGGACATCACCAGGCTAATCGATACCTTCTGCCCCTAGATAAAATCCGCCATTTTGAAAAAGGGGCGCCATTCAAATCCTAAGGGACGGAAAAAAAAGCACTGCGGGTCAAATCGTTTATTCAAGTCTTGGTTACGATCCTGCAAAGTGGTTTGCCTCTATCATCATTTGCAACTTGTTTTTTCCTACCACGTCCACTATTGGTTCAGATCACGCAAAAAAAACACCGCAGACACGATGAACTGTGACGTATGTATTATGTATCACGATTAGGCTTAGGCCATTATTTGAACGAATTCTCACGGATTTTCACTATAGCTGGGCAGGAAAAAAATCAGAGCTTGATTGTAGAGTCTCCTGTATTTTGAATTTTGCAACAACTCACGTCAAGCGTTGAGCATAATTATTCAAGATTATGTTCATTGAAGCGTCAGCATTCGGCGATCGGTGGCGCGAGTTTGACGGATTTGCGTTAAAATCAAGTGAACGGAGGCGGGCGGTGCTGTTGGCAAAAGTGACAGTAGCAGTCCGACGCTAGGTCGACCGTATCGATGCGAAAAGTTCCACACAGATTTCGATAAAATGGACTACAAAGACGTAATAAAACGCATATGGATCGAAGTACGGACCCTTTCTGAAGGTCTGGCCAGAAGGTCCGATGGAATTATCTAGGATTTTGCAGAAAACAAGACGTGACAACAAGACATTGACGCCGCCGCAAGATGTGTCTGGAAATGGAAAAAAGAGGCCTTTCTCGTAATGTGAACCCAGCAAAAATCGGGTTCTAGTGCAAATATACTGTGAGTACCCCCCAGACGTATTTTGCCCCTTCAAATTTCCTGTTTTTGTGAAATTACTCCGTCAACACCGGAGCTGGCCTACAAAATTTTCATCAAAGTGCCGTCAAATTTGAAGAATTCCTTGGTTTTTGGTGTCTGATGGACGCTCAAAAGTCCCCTCGAGACCACGGTTCAATCTGGCACGCTGACACAGTACGTTTTTTCCAAAAACACTGTTGAAATGCCCCGAGGTGTTGTCGAGTTTCATAAAACCGAGAGCGTCAATAATGACGTTCCTGTCAGATTTTTTGGCCGGGCCGTGTACCGTTTTCAACATTTTTTGGCAAAATTTCAAGAAAAGCCACGCCGAATGGCTCGCATCAGACGACAGTGGGTCCCCGAAGCCCCCCGGTCGGCATTTCACAGCAAATTTCTCGAAATTCTGCCCGAAAAGCCGAATTTTCGCCGCAAAAATGTAACAAGAAATCTTGGACGAATTATTTGAAATGACGATTCCCTTGAAAAAATTGGAATGCATTATTTACGAATTTTCGGAAAATCCCCTCAAATTCAGCAGAAATTTTGGAAATTTCCCATCGTCAACTGGCACTGCGGTTCGTTGGCGATTTTTTTTTTTAAAATACCCCGCCAAAATCCAACGTCTGGTTTTCACAAATTTCGCCCAGCCGTCGTTTGGTTTCCACACCGATGGTTAGATGGTTGGATGAAAACGCGGTTAGTCATGTTAGTACGGACGTTAGGGGAACCAACCTTGTATTCCATCCCGATGCAAAACGTTTTTGCACGTGAGTAGTAGGTACCTACAGGTAATTTTTGAGAAGTGGTGCCCCGATGGGACCCGCGACTGACGTGCCTCCTAAGAGGTCGAAGGTCCAAAAAATTACCATTTTTGAAATCGTTGCTTTTTTCAAACTTTCTTTGCTGGACTATATATTTTCAAAGTCGAGGAACACAGTGCAATCAGTTTCCAGAAAGTGTCATGCACCAGTGGCGCGCCAGACGGCTGCGAAAGGGCCAAGGTACGATTTTTCACAAGTCTTATGATGGTAAACCTAAACTAACACTTTTTTTGACATGTTTAGTATCATTTCTGACCAAAACGCACATTCTGATTACAAAAATCAGTGTGAAATTTTGATAGAGACTTGTTTAAATTGGTTTTATATGGAAAAACATGATTTTTTTCCCTCAAAATTGATGTCTTGTAATTCTGCTTCCATCACTGTCCAATGTTATTATAACTATTATTTCAACTTGAAATAGTTTCCTCTATCAAACAAAATAGAAAAAACTGGAATCGGAGTCGTATTTTAGTCATGACATCTTTTTTCTTCCGACATTGCGAGCTTTTGGAATTGAATTTCTACATGATGCACGTTTTGAAACCAAACTACCGTGTGACTTTGTAACATCGATAAAAACTTCTGGTGTATGAAATTCATCTATAAAATAGTTCAATTGCACAATCTATGTCAAAATTGTGATCATCGGTGTTTTGAGCCACAGTGGGAATGGAGCTCAAAAACGACAAATTCATAGGTCGAAACTTCGTGTTTTTTCAGAAATTTATTCCGCAATGTCGGAAGAAAAATG
Source organism: Anaspis maculata (assembly GCA_949128115.1). NCBI lineage: Eukaryota > Metazoa > Arthropoda > Insecta > Coleoptera > Scraptiidae > Anaspis > Anaspis maculata. Next base: position 15,345,800 of record OX421964.1, read on the forward strand.
ATGTCATGACTGAAATACTGCTCCGATTCCAGTTTTTTTCTATTTTGTTTGATAGAGAAAACTATTTTTATGCCTTAAAATAAATGAAGTACCAAATCAAAGCTACATTTCGACCCTAGCCTAATTTTTTCTGTGAAATAGCCCAAATTAACTGATTAAGTCAAAATCATATTCACAATAACATTGAACAATGGTAGAAGTAGAATTACAAAACGTCAATTTTGAGGGTAAAAAAATCATGTTTTTTTCTGATAAAATCGGTTTGAACACGTCTTTATCAAAATTTAATACTTATTTTTGGAATCAGCATGTGCGAAGAAATGATACCAAACATATAAAAAAAAAATGTCAGTTACGGTTTACCATAAGACTTGTCAAAAAATCGCACTTCGGCCCCTTCGCAGCCGTCTGGTATACGCCACTGGTGCATGACACTTTCTGGAAACTGTTTCTTGACCCTAAAAATATTAAGTCCAGCGAAAAAAGTATGAAAAATGCAACGCTTTCAAAAATGGTAATTTTTTTGACCTTCGACCTCTTAGGGAGCACGGCAGTTGCGTGTCCCATTGGGGAACCACTTCTTAAAAATTACCTGTAAGTACTTATTACTCACGTGCAAAAGCGTTTTGCATCGGAATGAAATGCAAGGTTGGTCCTGATATGTGCCGCTAACGTCCGTACTATGTTGCCTAGATGAGAGTGTAACGGACGCTCATAGACCTAGTTGCGCGAAAATGGGCGGAGTCCAGAGAGGTTAGAAAATGTTGACAAAAAATGCCAATTCTGGCGTCTCCTTGCATCATATCCGCCGATCAAGGGCTGTAAAACAAGGAAAAAGGAAGAATGGACACTGGACAGAACAGGCGGAACCAGCGTTTTTGCAGAATGCAGATCAAGCAATTACTAGTCTCTGCTCCTATTCTGCGAAATCCGAATTTCAGTCTACCTTTCACAATTCAGTCCGATGCTAGCGATGTTGGTATCGACACAAGTACACAACGGAGAAGAAACCGTGATAGCGTTCTGTTCAAAATCACTGTCTTCCGCTGAGCGAAACTATACGGTAACAGAGAAAGAGCTTTTAGGTGTCATCTTTAGCATTCAAAAATTCAGGCTTTATGTAGAGGAAACGCATTTTCAGGTAATCACAGACCATCATTCATTATTGTGGTTATATTTACAAGATCAAAGAGCCAACGGGACGAGATTCAGTCGACATTTCTTCATTCGGTGGAACCGGGACTACAGGGAACCTCTGCACCGTACTACCGGCTGGTAGCTTCTCCAACAAGTCTGTTCTCACTTTCAGAGACTTGTTTAGATCCTGAAAAGTTGGAACTCATTTTCCGCCTTGTCGAGCTTTCCCCCACGGGTCGTTTTAGGATCCAATTTACTCGCAACTGTCGCAGCAATAAAAATTATCAAGTATTCGGGTATCCCACTGGTTTGTGGGTTGGTTGAGTAGTTCCAAGGATCTCAAGTTTTTATTTACAGAGATCATCAAATTTCGTATTTTAGTGGAATGACTCTTTTTTGTATCGATTCCAAATTGAATAATGCTTTGACGTGTTTGGAGCTTCTGAAAATGGTAATGTCTGTCTTTGATCCTCTCTTGGGTTCAACACTCATATGACGATGAAGGAAAAGATTCTTTGTCGAGAGACATACATATAGAGACTGAAGGTGTCCTGGGACGGAGAGTTACCATAAGACATTATTGGAATATGGATGACCAAAAAGATCAAGACCGTCCAGATTCCTCGCAGCTATTCACAGCTCATACCTCAAGTGTACCTACCCTAAGTTCACTTTCTATTTTTAGTAGAATGATTTTTTGGAGCAAAAATTAAGTGACAATCAGCCGTAGCCCCCCAGATTGTCACTTTATTCTTGCTCTGAAAAGTCATTCTACTGAAAATAAAAAATGAACGAGGTAGAAGTATTTGGTTTGGTAGGTATACAAAGTGGTCCAGGTTATAGTAGCAATAATTCACCAATCGATTGTCTATCGAAAACAAGGTTGACATCGATAATTTTTTTTCTTCCAAAACGCTTCCTAAGAGAGATACAGCCCTTCAAAGTTCAGTTTTAAAAATCTTATTTTTGCAATAACTCTCAGCTCATCAAAGCAATTTTGACCAAATTCGATACAAATACTTATAAAATAGGTACCCATCACTTGACGTAGATAACTTTTGTCAAAATTGTCCAGTGGCGTAGATACTGTGCGTAGATTGTTCAACTTCTCCCGCCCCATTTTCTACGCCACTGGATATTCTGGAAAAATTGTACTTTTTTTGAATTTCTTGTTCAATTTAGAAAAAAGTTACTCTTGTGAAATTTTGATTAGAGGCTTGATTTTCTAAATATTTGGGTTTTAAACTTTGGAAAACATCTCGAAATCGCCACTTTCCAGAGCCCAAATTGTTTTTTTCTGGAAACGCCTCGTTTCTTAGCAAAAAATGACAGCAAATCAACTTAAACGACCCAGAAAACTCATTCCAGTTGAGGAATCATGGATTTCTAATTTTTGGATTTTAATTTTTAAGCCTTTGAAAGTGGCGATTTCGAGGCGTTTCCCAAAAATTTTACAGATGTAACATTTTTTTCTAAGTTGAAGAAGGAATTCAAAAAAGTATAATTTCTCAAAAATATCCAGTGGCGTAGAAAATGGGGTGGGAGAAGTTGAACAATCCCCCCGTATCTACGGGACTGGACAATTTTGACAAAGTTATCTACGTCAAGTGATGGGTATCTATTTCGTGAGCATTTGTACTAAATTTGGTAAAAATCGCTTCAATGACCTGAGAGTTATTAGGTACAAAAAGGAGATTTTGAAAACTGAACTTTGAAGGGCTGTATCTCTCTTAGGAAGCGTTTTGGAGAAAAATTAAATCATTGATATCGACCTAGTTTTCGATGGACCATGGAATAGTGAATTATTGCTACTATAACCTGGACCAGCCTGTATATCCACTTTTCACGTTATGTGTCAATTTAAACGATAATGAAAATGCTCTTAATTTTTCCGCTTCTTCCCTTTGCACGGAAAGCATTTCGCACAACCCCAATGTCATGCTCCAAACATATCATTCTTATTCCTACCTTCACTTTTCATAACATCATATCGTCGCCGAAAATGCGAGACCTCGTATAATGCATTCCACCAAATTTTACAGGAGAGTCAAAAAACTGATGATAACAATAATAATAATGATGACAATCCCAATAATCGTTTATTGTGAACTCATCAAAAGTTACACACTAACTTTTCAAGTAAAGCAGGAACACGAGGTACGAGGTTGGTACAAAAACATACTATGTATCAGTTTTTTGACTCTCCTGTAAAATTTGGTGAAATGCATATACGAGGTCTTGCATTTTCGGCGACGATATGTGTTTTCAAAATTGGTATATTGTTTGTTCTCAGGCATATATCAGCGGCTCTTCATTAAAAATTAAATCTACGCCACCCTTATTCATTTTTCTTTCTAAATATTTATTTAACAGAAGTCCTCGGAAAAGTCCGCAACTTCCAACTTTTACGATCCGATTGAGCACCAATAGCTAATCTCTATGTACTTACCTACCGTAAAAACATAACAGAAAAGGAACAAACTACGTAACAAATAATTGATTGTCAAAGAAGGACGGCACGCTCTAGTTATGGTGCGGAGCTTTTCCAAAGTTTTTATTGCTATGACCGTCACTTTAATTTCTTTAATTAGAAGGGCGTGGGAGGTTCTTTCTGCCTTTCTATATCTACGCAGATTAAAATTCATAATCATCCGAATTATGCATGAGGTGGCCGTCTGATGCGACTTTTAATATCCCACCCTGGAAAAAAAAATAGAAAGAGAGAGACAGAGGTGTGGCACCAGACCGGGGCACCTAATTCCACTTATTTCCACCCCCTTATTCCTCTCACTTCTCTAATATTTACCTGTTTGTACAAAAGAAGGGGTGTGGATCCAGATACCAACAAAAAGCTATAGTGTAGTTCAAAGTTTTGATATTTAGGTTGGTAGGTATAAGTATGATGTATACCATCATACCTACAATAATGCGACTAACGCGAGTAATATTCCTTTGAACAAAACTCAGTCGTTACCTTATTTGTGTTTCTGGCAATTGAAGTGCTCAATAATTGAAGTGGAAAGTCGGAACAAAAATCAAATTGAATTGCTGTCCTGGTATCAAATACTGAACAGATTTTCAGGATTTTTATATTTTCTGGGAAGCTGACTACTTTCGTAGTTGCAGCGGTACGCTAGCGAAATGACCCTGATCCTGCATTTTGTTTACCGCCCTATCTACCGTACAGGACCTAAACAACTTTGTTCTTGACCATCATAACATTTTTCGTCATGTCAATTCCATTCTTCTTACAGAAAAAAAAGACTTCTTTGTCTGGTCAACCAATCAAAAAATTAGTTTTTTTGGTCCACAAATAGATTGTTGAGTCGTTCTTATGTGATCATCGATAAATCCGCATCCCCTTGATTCATTTATGGAAACAAAAGTTTTGCTGTTCTATTTTTCAACGAAGGGGTGACCTCAACTTACCATTATTTTCAACATTACCTATTTCAATGTTTTATCCCGATAAATATGATTATTGTTGTACTAATATATAGCTTGAAGTTTTCTCCGATGGTGTGGATGATGAAACGGCCTCATATTCCACCTGAAAGCCGTGCATATTAATTTTTCTGCAAGGCCATCAAATTTGACATTTTTGATTTTCTACCGGGAGCGGCCAAAATGTCAATTCCCACCACTCCGCCCAAGAGCACCGGTTTCGGTACTTTCGCACCAACTCTCATTATATCTAGGTACTATACTCCTCATTTATTTATGTTCAATTGTATTTAACTATTAATTTTATGTAGATCATTATATTGACTTTGTATCCTTTGTCAGAAGGCAGCCTACATAAAATGTAGGAAGGCGTTTATTTATTTTGAATAAAAAGTATATATAAAATGCAAAATTGTTAGACGTGAATATCGTTTCCCGCTAGAGCAAACGTCGCTTCGCTCCTCGTGCTTCAAAATGACGCGTGTGACAATACGATGTCGTATAAAACTTGTATTGTAATATACTATTTTCTATTTTGCGATTATAAGAAAGTCATTTCGATATGCAAATGACGTCATTCGGGTATCGAAAGAGGCTCCATTTCGATACGCATTTTTTTAATCCCAAGAGTTGGCCAATATCAGCGCTCATGACATCGACATAACAGCACTCACTGACAAAAGTGACAGCTTGGGTGACATGATTCCGCAGAAAAGGTTTATTTCAGAAAAATCTGGCTCATTTCTGATGATGAACTGTGCTTTCACCCTCAAGAGTAATTCCCAACAATTCTGTTAGCAGAGGCTCATATTTGACATTTTTATTCAAAAAAAGCATGGAATAGTTGCAAAATAAAAAAAATTGTGAATAACACACGTTTTATAAGACCTATTGTCACACTGGTCGCTTCGCTCCTCGTGCTTTAAAATGACGCGTGTATAATATACTATTTTCGTTTCCCTGGTTTCACTTTTTCGTATACCGCCAATTCGATTTTGAAACCGTAACAAATACTATGAAATTTTGAGTTTTGTACAGTTCATAGTATTGTTACGAGCGACGATTCTGGATAACACGCGATCTTTCTAGACTCTTTCCGTTGGATCGCAGTGTACAAGTGCGGAGTGTTCTGGTGTGTTCCAGAGCTGTAGGCTTTTTCCCGTACAACTGTATGGAGACTTCAGCAGTGGGTCAAGCTATATTGTAACAGTTTGATTTTGTCGAGAATAATAAAAAAAAAACTATTAGTAGGTATTGGCTGCAACAATGGAAAAAAAGGGACTTTTCGAGATGTCGTTTTTCTGAGAAAACGGACAAAAAACGTTCGAGTTGAAAGCAAGAAAACGGAGCTACTGCTTGAAGAAAAGATCGTTTTCGTTGTGATTATCTGGCACAATCCAAGAGCGGCGTCGAGGTGTCAGGTCAGTCTCTGGGGACCCATCCAGCCAGCGGTTCAGGGTATAACGTGGAGAACGGAGTCGTCAAGAAAGTCCTCGAAGGAATCGAGGCGAGACAGCGCCTTCCGTGAGTTGAGAAACCGGACACGAACCAGTATTGGCGAAGATTTCGGTACCTGTCTTTGGCCGCGGACCGACGGATCCGTCGTAAGGACGTCATTAGGTCGGCGCAGGACGTCACCACTTAATTCTGATCTGGCCCGGATCTTCGGAGTTCGGAGAGCCGGAGTTCTTCGACTCGGTCACCACCAGCCCCTCGGGCCAAGCTTCCCATCCAACTCCAGCTGTGAAGGTTGTCAGTGAGGCCTCAAAGGGACGTTAACTTGGTGAGACGTGTCATTTCCTTTTAGTGCTAAGCCGAGTTTGATGCCGGGAACTACAGATCGCGGTCAGGTTTTGTCACCGAAGTGACTCGGTGTTAGGGCCCCCGTCTTGAACTGAGCTCAGGGCAACCGCGGCGCGCCGAACAAAGTTTTTTTCTATCTTGCGTCCCGTGGATTTTCCGAGTTCCGCTGGGTGAAAGCGAATCTCACACTCCAATGACATAATCTCACTTTGTGTGACTGCTCTTGGAGGGCCACTGTGTGCCCCCGACAGGCGTACGGCTACGAAAGGAAACAAAGCGGCAACGGCAAAACCCACTGCTTGCCTGTATATAGATACCTATACCTTGTAAATAAACCCCAAACAACCTAAAAACTCATTGTTTACCCTTGTACATACATACCATCTTCGTCTTCGTGCTCTCAACAGTAACATACCCGGCTCCGGCTGTCGGTCACGTCAAGCGACTGTCAACAGTCACTGTTAGTGACATCACAGGTACCACGACACAGGGACGTACGGAGAGAGCTAATTCCGATTAATCAGGAGGTCGGAATTTAATTTAGCATACTGTTACGATATTTCGCGTACGGGTTCGAATATAATTGAGACGATTGTTTTAAAACAAACACTGTTTATTTCGGCGTACTACCACAATCAATACACCAACAATTATTCACTTGGAATTATCTCGCAGGTACTTCGCTTGTTAACACTCGCTATCTAACTCAATACTGCCGCGAGCTCCCGGCTGACGCCTTATATAAGGCTTCCGAATGATGTTCCCGAAGTTTCTGTCTGCTTCCAGCAAATTCCATGAGGGTCTGGCATATGCGGTTTCTAGATCATTCCTGAATAATCGCACACGTTACCCGTATGCTTTCCATGTGTTCTGGACTCTGCGCCTCCGCCAAAGTGGACTGATGTGCCTTGATCGAACGTTCAAGTCTCCATTGGGTTCACATGCAAGAACGCTCTGGAATGCACGAGATCGCTCCAGACTTCTACACTGCGATCTAATGGTGGAAAGATCGAGAAACATCGAGTGTTTACCTATATGTACAAGATCGCCGCTCGTAACAATACCTATATTCCTGATTGGCGCCCTATAAATAATTTCTTCGAACATCCACTTTGTACGACCCACGGCCCAGCGACCGAGACTAACGAGCGAACCGGCGGGCAGCGTTTGCCGAAGTGAACGTTTCAATATCTTTCCATTTTGGCGGAGGTGTCACATACCAGAACACACGGAAAGCACGCGAAAGGTGTGTGATTATTCGGGAGTCGTCCAGAAATCATATGCCGGGTTACTATGGAAATTGCTGGAGGATAATGGAAAGTTCGGAAACACTAATCGAAGGCATATATGCTGTCACGATTGGATAAGTACACATCAATGTATGACATAATAAAATCAGAGCAACATGGATTTCGCCGGGGAAAGTCTACACTCTCTGCTCTTTGCGCGTTTTATGAAAACTTGGTTTCTGAGGTTGATCGTGGGTCTCATGCGCTGTAGTCAGGGGGCATCCGGTATTCCGTGGGCTCCTTCGTGAAGGGGACAAGAGACCTTTAATTTCTCATAGTTTTATATGTGGAGATACCGAAATGTTTTGATGCCACTTTCAAAATGGCGTCATTCCAAAATGGCGGCCGTTTGTTTCCGGTGACATTTATTCAGACCTAACTTGCTTCATCCTCACCCGATTTGAAAAAAAATTTCTTAGAAATACGTGAATCCATATTCTCTGTTCGCTGCTATTATCGGTTATCATTTATATCAATCCATACCTGATCACAAGAAAAATGAAAATCGGTTTGAGTCGAGCAAAAAAAGGCGTGAGTTGGGTGTGAATCCATGTTGCCAAAATCAAATGGTCGCTATTTTGGAACGACGCCATTTCGAAATTGGTACCAGAGCATTTCGGTGTCTACAGAGGCCATTAAAGTAGTAGATAGTCCGGTGGATTAGCGCCAAAAAATGCCTGAACTATGCATTTTGTGATAAAGCAAAGGGCTTCTGGATTTACGTCCCCGAGATTCAACTTGACAATTCCAGAAATGGCGCCAACGAGTTTAGTGTGGCAGGCGACCTCAGGAGCCTTCCGTAAGTCTGAAAGAACAAAAATTTCGTTGCCGTTATTTAAAAGCTCGAAAACGATCACAAATCATCAATTTGCATCGTGTTGCAGCCTTACTTGTTGGAAGCAGTTTTTTTTATGTTGCTTGTGGAGTGAGTATAGAAATCAAGCATGTTGATGGCCTGTTCTTGAGGGAGAATATTTTTCTTTTAGTTTGATAGAGCCAGTGAGCATCTTACACATTTCGTGAGACTTTTATTTTGATTTCTGTTCTTGTTCATTAGCGATCATCAATTGCATAATATACAGGGTGTTCCGCGACATTACAACCCTTTTTGGGGCCTTTCTCTTTGCAATGATCTCAAAAAAAACTTTCCATTGTCAATTTTCATGAATATTCCAAAATATCAGTAACCTACCTATTTCTAATTTTCTGCCTCTTGTCATGTACAGGGTGTTACAGATTGATCACAGCCTGTAGGTTACAGAGTGTTACACTAGATTGTTCACAGCCTCCAGGTAGGCTTTTACATATACCTATAATACCTTAGGGGTGCTATTTGATGTGGATGTGATGATGACTCATGTGCACTATGACGATGTGCTCAACGTATCCATGTGCACCATGGGGATGTGCTCAATGTATCCATGTGCACCATGGGGATGTGCTCAATGTATTAATGGCGATGTGACTATGGTTGATGGACATAAGCACGTTGGGCGGATCCCCTGTATCTTGAGCACATCCTCATGATGCACATAGGAACGTTGAGCACATCTGAATGATGCACATGGGAACATTGGGCACATCTCCATGGTAAACAATGCCATGGTGCACATATGTATTCCAAAATGTGCCAATGGGCACTTTTCTACCAGAAAATTGGACTCACGGAATGTGATTTGGTTACTCAATAGAACATCATGAATTTATCCTTTCCTTGTCAAAAAAAAACAAGTTTTTTCAAGTTTGGAGAATGGAACGAACGCGACGACAATTGCTACCAACATTTCTAATCGACTCATAAGCTTCCTTCATGACGATACTCAATGGTCGTTTTGTGAAAGTTCCTTGCACCTTCAAAGTTTGAAGGGCACCCATTTGCCCCCTTATTGACGAAATTTCAAGTGCTGCTGGTCAAATCATGCCTATTGATATAAGGTTTGCACATGAGAAAGTTCGTTGCCCTAGCCCAAAATGCAGTATCGATTTATCCTTAGAACGAATTACCCGGTATTTCGATTCGGAAAAAAATCAGGGAAAATATCAAAGATTTTACCGCAGGTTTATTACTTTTCGAAGACATCTGGACTCGAAATTGTTATATATTGTATCAGTCTCAGGTCTCTTGATGATAAAAAACATACACTGGATATGTCTTTTATTTTTACAAGATGATTACAAGGATTTGTTCCGAAAGTTATTTTATGTCAACTTTGAACACTGTAATTGACGCACCTTCACACGAAAAGTCATATTGTGCATGCGATACAGCTCCGATATCATGTTTGTTGCTTTTAGAAAGCGAAAGAATTCTTCCTCTGCCAGACAAAGTTGAAAACCGTACAATAGAACCTTTATTTATGACGCAACACGTTTTTGAATCTAAGCATGCGTCACTTATCAGGTGCCGTGTTGACGCAAAAATGCCCACGCGACCAGACACTTCTATGAGCTTGTAAAGATGAGAAGCATATCTAATGCATCTTTTTCAGTCGAAGAAAAGTTGAAAGTAACTGAATATGCAAGAATAAATTAAATGTCTATGGTGAGGAGTGGAAACCATGAGGTTAAAGTTGAATATCAAAAAAACGTGTTTTTCCAGACAAACTTGTTCAAACATGTTTCCAACGTAATTTGAACACTTTATTCGAACTCAGAACGTCGATTTTAGTCGAAAATGATACCAAAATTCTTCATATTCATTCAGGATTGATGAAAACCATGAATCGCCTCCAAAGACAAAAATGCCTTCTCCTCAGCCCCCTTACGTGATTAGCATCGACAAATTTTGTCAATTCCTCCCCATAGGGTATCAGCGCATCGAAGTATGATGTATTTGGGTGCCTTCGAGGAACATGGAAGATTTTGGTTCTTTTACAGCTCTCGATGGCTCCTGAGGTCACCTGCCACACCAAACTCGTTGGCGCCATTTCTGGAATTGTCAAGCTCAGTCTCAAGAACGTAAATCCAAAAGGCCTTTGCTTTATCACAAAATGCATAGCTCAGGCGCTAATCCACCGGACTAAGATAAAGAATCACACGTATACCTACTCCCTAAAAAAACACCCGACACTTTCCTTCTCAATTTTACCATTTGTCGTGGATATCGCTCTTTTTTTGCCTACTGTATCACTTGTGGCCATTATTTTTCCAGCAAGCTGAGTTTTCAGTGAACTTCATTTATTGTAGATGCTGTTAGGATCAATACAACTTGAATTAGGTTAAGAAACAGTCGAGAAACCGATAGGACTAAAAGTCATCATAATTTCCAGTTTTTTTTTCCTAATTCCGGTCAAACAAAATGATATAAATGACAACCGATGACAGCAGCGGATAGAGAATATGAATTCAAGTATTTCTAAAAAAAGATTTTTCCAAATCGGGTGAGAATGAAGCAAGTTAAGTCCGGATAAATGTCACCGGAAACAAATGGCCGCCATTTTGAAATGACGCCATTTTGAAAGTGGCACCAAAACATTTTGGTATTTCCACATATGAGACTATAAGAAATAAAAGGTCTCTTGCCCCCTTCACGAAGGAGCCCACAGGATCAGTTTTTTGAACCTATGGTACCTGACTACTGTTTTTTTTTGCGATCTAACGAAGGCCTTCGATTGCGTGAACCATGGGATACTACTGGAAAAGTTGAGTCATTACGGTGTACGAGGTTTACTTTTGCAGTGGCTCAATTCTTACTTGCTTGACAGAAGACAGATAATTAGAGTGGAACACGCATGGACAAACTAAAGACTTCTTTGATTCTGATGTTGTGAGTCTGGATACTGGGGTACCACAAGGCTCGGTGTTGGGTCCCGTGTTGCTTGTTCTGTATTGATGATGATTGATTGATTTATTGATGATGATGATGATGATGATTCTGATTGATGATTGATATACAGGGTGGTGAAAATTTCGATGCTCACCACTGGTATCTTGGAAACGGTAAGAGATACGAGGTCGGTTAAATTAGAAAAAAGTTGCGCATTTTTGTGGCGATTGACAATCTGAAAAGAGACTTTGAATATTTTGATTGGTTTACGATTTATCACAAAAAAACAGAAAATTTTGATTTCAGAAATTATTTTTTATCTTTCCAACCATTCAAGCTATTTCAATCAAACTTGATAGTTTTAGGTTTTTGATCACTCCGAGTCAATCAACGTTGGCAGAAATTTTCCAGGCCTTCTAGATGTCAAATTATGATAGTCAACTTTTGTTTTTCTTATGGCCGCCATATTAGATTCTTGCACTAATAGATAGAGAAAAAAATTAGCTTTCCGAATTAGTAACCAACTTGTTCGTTTTATGACATTTTAAGCGTCAAATTTTGAAATTTTCGTAAATTATTGACAAAATCGGGAATGCTTTGGAAAATAATTGAAATATTATCAATAGCAACAACAAAAAAGTGACAGATGGTGTGCAATTGACGTATCTAACTTCGTAATCGTGTTTTGTGCTTGTTTGTACCGGTAGTTCATGAATTGAATGGGTCAAGGGTGTCTGTGAGTTCAAAGACGTCTGTCGGAACTAGCATCGTTCTTGTTAAAGTTTGACAAATTTATTAGAAAAGGAGTAAGGATTACCCGGGTTTTGACAGACGTTTTTGAATTCACAGGCACCCTTGACTCATTTAATTTATGAGCTCTCGGTACAAACAAGCACAAAACACGATTAAGAAGTTACGGCTCGATATCAAGTTGGGGCTGAGACCGCCGTAAGTGCCGTTACCATAGCAACGGCGGATCCCAACCAATCAGACCGCGCTGTATTTGGCGAGTTACGCCGTCCCAAACTTCATGCCTGTAACTTGGTATCGAGCCCCTAGATACGTCAATTGAATACAATCTGTCTTTTTTTAGCGCATTTTCCATCTTGATGAAAATCGCTATTGCAACCGCTTTGTCCGTCCGTCCGTCCGTCCGTCCGTCCGTCCGTCCGTCCGTCCGTCCGTCCGTCCGTCCGTCCGTCCGTTCCTCGAACTCCTCCCAAACTAGACGACCCAGCTTTCTAACTTTTTCGCTGTTACATAGCTGCCACTCCCAAAGGAGGGCTAGGCTATATTGGATGTCCATATTGCGCCGCCAACATAGAGAAAACCTCCCCCGATAAACTTAAAATAACATAAAATTGCACTTTCTACCAGACCTGATGCTCTAGTGTTCTCATTTTTTGAATAATACATAGTTGCCACTTATAAACGTAAGCCAAGAAACATTCTGTCTTCAATATGCGCCGCCGACATGAAAAAACTGCTAAAAATCGCCCCCAATCACTTTAAAATGAAAAACATAAACCCGAAGACATAGCGATCTGATTCTTTTGGTATATAAATAGCTGACTAAAAATGGGAAAGGATAGGCTACTTTTGGTTAGTCGCCGCCCCCAGATTCCGCCCCCAAACGATAAAAAGTGCAACTTTCACAAATGTTACTGATTGAAATGTTCCCTCCAACATTTAGGAACTGCCAACTCAAATTGTGCAACAATTGCTCAGCCGAACGCTGCCGCCCCCACACGCCGCCCCCAAAGTAAGAGATAAATGAAAAACATGAACCCGAAGACATAGCGATCTAAGTTTTTCGCTATGTGGATAGCTGACTAAAAATGGAAAAGGATAGGCTACTTTTGATATGGCGCCGCCTCCAGCTTCCGCCCCCAAAAGAAAAAAAGTGCAACTTTCAACAATTTTCACTGATTTAGCTGATAATGTTACCTCGAACATTTAGGAACTCTTGACTCAAACTGTGCAAGAATTTCTTTGCCAAACTCTGCCGCTCCCACACGCCGCCCCCAAAGTGAAAGATGAATGTAAAACATGAATCTGAAGACATAGCGATCTAATTCTTTCACTATATTGATAGCTGACTAAAATTGGAAGAATAAAGGCCACTTTCAATTAGCCGCCGCCTCCAGCTGCCGCCTCCAAACAAAAAAATGCAACTTTCACAATCTTCACTGATTGTCATATTTCCCTTACATTCAGTAACTTCCAACTCAAACTGTGCAACAGTTACTTTGCCGAATGCTGCCGCCCCCATACGCTGCCATTAAAGTGAGAGATGAATGAAAAACATAAACCCGAAGACATAACGATCTGATTCTTTCGCTATATAGATAGCTTACTAAAAATGGGAAAGAATAGGCTACTTTTGATATGACGCCGCCTCCAACTTCCACCCCCAAAAGAAAAAAGTGCAACTTTCAATAATTTCCACTGATTTACATTTTAATGTTACCTCAAACATTCAGAAACTCCCAACTCAAACTGTGGAAGAATTTCTTTGCCAAACCCTGCCGCTCCCACACGCTGCCCCCAAAGTAAGAGATAAATGTAAAACATAACCCTGAAGACATAGCGATCTAATTGTTCCGCTATATAGATAGCTGACTAAAAATGGGAAGAGATAGGCCACTTTTGATTAGTCGCCGCTTCCAGTTCCCGCCCCCAAACAAAAAAAATGCAACTTCCACAATTCTCACTGATTGTCATATTTCCTTAAACATTTAGAAACTCCTAACTCAAACTGTGCAACAGTTACTTTGCCGAATGCTGCCACCCCCACACGCTGCCCTCAAAGTAAGAGATAAATGGAAAACATAAACCCGAAGACATAGCGATCTAATTCTTTCGCTATATGGATAGCCGACTAAAAATGGGAAAGAATAGACTACTGTTGATTAGTCGCCGCTCCCAGCTCCCGCTCTCAAACAAAAAAATGTTGATGAATGAAAGAATTTTCATTCAAATCTATTTCATTGGCAAGTACCCCATTCTGATAACAAAATACCACAATGAGTTTCGATTGAAGAAAGTGGGCAAGGAATGGTGTTTCTCCTTCAACCATATTTCTTTACGTTCACAATATGCCTCTTTGAGAAAATGCGCTACTGAGACTCACGCACGTGAAGGCATACTCACTTGTTTGTTGTTGCTATTGATAATATTACAATTGTTTTCCAAAGCATTCCCGATTTTGTCAATAATTTATGCAAATTTCAGAATTTGACGCTAATAATGTCATAAAAAAACATGTTGGTTACTAATTCAAAAAGCTAATTTTTTTCTCTATCTATTAGTGCAAAAATCCAATATGGCGGCCATAAGAAGAACAAAAGTTGACCATCATAATTTGACATCTGGAAGGCCTGGAAAATTGATAATTTTTCAATTGTTTTTCAAAGCATTCCCGATTTTGTCAATAATTTATGAAAATTTCTAAATTTGACGCTAAAAGTGTCATAGAAAAAACATGTTGGTTACTAATTCAAAAAAGTAATTTTTTTCTCTACCTATTAGTGCAAAAATCCAATATGGCGGCCATAAGAAAAACAAAAGTTGACTATCATAATTAGACATCCAGAAGGCTTGGAAATTTCCTGCCAACGTTGATCGACTCGGAGTGATCAAAAACATGAAATTACCAAGTTTGATTGAAATAGCTTGAATGGTTGGAAAAATGAAAAATAATTTCTAAAAATCAAAATTTTCAGTTTTTTCGTGATAAATCGTAAACCAATCAAAATATTCAAAGTCTCTTTTCAGATTGTCAATCGCCACAAAAATGCGCAACTTTTTTCTAATTTAACCGACCTCGTATCTCTTACCGTTTCCAAGATACCAATGGTGAGCATCGAAATTTTCACCACCCTGTATACCGTCCGTTTTTTTTCTAGGCCCCAGCTTATAGCGCCTTTATTATGGGTTTTACACCAAACATATTATATATTTTTGAAATCAGAAGAGCAAAATCTCTCGATTGATGATATGTCAAATAATTTTTGACAGATGTCATTTTCTGACAATTGACAGAATAGTACTTGTGACACACCATTTTAAAGCCCATAAAATTCTTAGGAGAACTGTGTTTTCATTTCTAGAATAGGATGTCTTTTACAGCTTCTGGAGGTCTTTGAATAGGAAAAATTGTTGAAATTCAGAAATACCTACTCAATAATTAAAAGGTATTTTTAATATCAACTGATGATAATATTCTGATTTAAAATCGTCCAAATTAGCGGGGGACTCTATAAACACCTCATCTTTCAAATAGGCTCATAAAAAAAAATCGAGGGGGCCATACCTGGCCACCTCGGATACTATCGCGTTGGGCTGGCAGTTGCAATTCACCGGTCGTTGAATCTCTCATTAAAGGAACAAAAAGACGGTCAATTCGAGTAACTTCTTCAGGACATTTTTCGTTTCATTGTGATTATTTATTGATTATTATCATTCGTTATTATTAAAAATACCTGTTTTGCCTATACTTACGTACTTATTGAGTATTTCTGAATTTCAACTATTTTCCCTATTTGAAGACCTCTAGAAGCTGTGAAAGACATCCTATTCCAAAAATGAAGACACAGTTTTCCTCAGAATTCAATGGGCTTCAAAATGATGTATCACAAGTACTATTCTGTCAATTGTCAAAAAATGACATCTGTCAAAAATAATTTGACATACCATCAGTCGCAAGATTTTGTTCTTCTGATTTCAAAAATATATAATATGTTGGGTGTGGAACCCATACTAAAGGCGCTACGCGCTGGGGCCTAGAAAAAAAAACGGACGGTATACACCGTCCTCAGCGCGACATCGACAGTCAAAATAGAAGCGATAGTCCCAGCGATATTTCTAAGCGTAAATAATTGTTGGCGTGTATTTATTGTAGTACGCAGTAATACCTGAACAGTTTGTGTTTTAAAACGATCGTCTCAATTATAATCGAACCCGTACGCGAAATACGTAACAGTATAGTGTTTAATTATGAAGCAGAAGCCTACACAGAAAAAAATTCTGCTCAGTCATTTTTTCCTAAAGCCATGAGCTACCCATTGATGTAGAATTTTTTTTTGTTGAAATAGAAATCCTTTCGTCTAGGACTAGATGATGGTGTGATGGACAGACAGACAGACATACGGACAATGCGAGGACATGAGCGCCTTTCCGTTTCGGAGAATTGCTTCAAGAAGAATGAAGAATGGAATAAGCGATCAAGCGACCAACCTGCATACAAATGGTGGAGGTGCTGAATGTCACAGTGTTGAAATGGTGGAGACTGGTGGGGAATAATTCAAAGTTTTCCATTACCGCATTAGTGTTTTAATAGATTAATAGCTGTCACTCGGAGATCAATCCCACCCAAGGTATATCAATCAATCAATCAACCAATTAATTGATTATTTAATTAATCACGCACGCCGGCTTTGGGGGAGTGCAACACATTTTTCCTCCGTCACAGTTTTCTGCAAACAAAACCGTAACCGCCAGCAGGGCGGTTTTGAATTAGCAAACTCCAGCCGTCTCCCGCTCGCTCGTCGCCGGTGCACACCGGGCGCGAATAATTGAAATCGAATTTTCCGCTATCTATAATTAGATTGGTCCTCGGGTGAGCGCTGAAATAGTAATTAAGATACCCTGCCCTTCTTGCTTCTCTTATGCTCGGCGGCTCTACCCGGGCTCTATATACACAGCTCTGCCTCTTTGGTGAAAAATCCGCCACGGCTATATTTCCAGAGAAAGAGCAAGAGCATAGAGCGCAGAGAGCGAACACCATCGCCACCGGAGACTGGCTTGCTTGCTTGCTTCGAGAGAGTACGTCAAGGGGATTGGGAGTGGGCGGTCGGCGGCGGGCGGCGGAGATGGAGTGCCGAAGGCTGAAATCCCCCGATGGTGTCGGTCGGAGAGCGGCGATAAACCGCCGCCGTTGACGCTGTGTGCCGTCGCCGCCGCCGCCGCGGCGCTCCGTAAAAATGTGTATGTGACTCTCCGACGCTCGCTGTGCTCTGCCGCTGCTGCCAGTGGCGTATTCATGGGGGTGGCACAGTGGGCATGTGCCCCCCCCTCCATTGATCTGTAATGATAATTATAAGAAGAATGTACCGGCAAAAGAACAGGCGCGCTCCGATAATGTTGTTAATTTAAAAATGTATATCGACCTAATTTCGTTGTATAATATAGGTAATTGGTCTCTGATAATAGTACCGAGAGTTCATAAATTAAATGGGTCAAGGGTGCCTGTGAATTCAAAAACGTCTGTCTGAACTAGCGTAATCCTTTTATAATAAATTTGTCAAACTTTGACAAGTTACGTCCCATATATTGATCTCTGATCTGCCATAAGTGCACGAGAATACTTCAAGTTCGAAAAGACTCCTCGATCATGTAGGTTTTGTGCCCTGCCGTGAATATCACATTTAAAATGTTCCGAAAACGAAAACTGCGGCTGGTTTGACAGATTACGATAACCAAAAAATTACAGACATCAAATGAACGATGCTAGTTCCGACAGATGTTTTCGAACCCACAGCCACCCTTGACCCATTTAATTTATGAACGCTCGGTATAATACGTTATTCTACCCTTCTACACAGTAATTACTATTGGACAGGGAGCTGGTGCCTCAAAACTTACGTCATAAGGTACATGATTTTAACCCTGTAGGTCTAATGTGCATTTATAAAGTTAGGGTTGTTAAAAATTGCTTTGTCTTACATGTCAGACCGAGAGTTATAGGCTGGTATGAGCTTGTCAATTTTCGAAAAAATAGCTAAAAATTTACGTCATAAGGTACATGAATGAAACCAACGGGATTTTGTGTAAGAACATCCCGTCAATCGAAAATCTGGTCGTAAGACAACAGATTTGTGGGCTTTCGGTCCATAAGGAAGTTTCAAATTTTCAAAAAAAGAACCAAAATTTATCAATTTTTTCACAGGCGTTTTGTTGACTAACCCACTAAGTGTGATGATATTTGTAATCAGAATGAAAGACGGAATCGATTTCCTTGTTAAAATACAGGTGTACGATTTTAGAAAAAAATTTCGATGTTGCACCCTTAAACATTTTTGTGGAGAGTTCGAAACCTGCGTGAAAAATCATGTAAGAATCGTTTTTCATTTCTAAAATTAATTCCATGTTGTCAAGACAATTACATAAAACGATAAAGGAGACCCTTTTCAATGGAGAAGAATGTCGCAAGATATTTAATTTTATTTTAGTTTTTCCAGTTGTTTATTTATTTATCAGATAAATAAAGTAGTTATTGTTCTAGAAAATGCAGGACAGATTGTACAAAATCATGGGTTCAATAAAAAAAAATCTGAAATTTTGTCAGATGAGAAATCTTCAGGAGGAGGTAAATTTTGGCCCTTTTTGAAAATTTCAAACTTGTCTTACACACAAAAGCCCGTTGGTTTAATTCATGTACCTTATGACGTAAGTTTTGGCTATTTTTCGAAAATTGACAAGCCTATACCAGCCTAAGCCCCCGGTTTGACATGTAAGACAGAGAAATTTTCAACAACCTTATCAACGCACATTAGACCTGACCTACAGGGTGAACATCATGTATTTTATGACGTTAGTTTTGAGGCACCAGCTCCCTGCCCATATTAGTCCACATCCTTATTTTTTTTTTCTATTTTTTTTCGAACCTAGTGCTGTTTATTGATGGAGGCATTTTGTCTGCCTTCTGTTTAACCCCCCCCCCCCCTCGCAAACTCCTTCTTACGGTTCTTGCTTTATTTATAAAAAAAAATCACCTTCCCCCCCCCAAATCCAATTCTCTAAATACGCCACTGGCTGCTGCTGCTGCCGTATAATGCGGGGGCGGGTTCGGCGTGGCGGCGGTGGCAGCGGAAGGGTGTGAGAAGCACGCCGGGAATGAGCAGGAGCCGTACCGGAGGATGAGGGTGGGTGGCGGCGGACCGCCAGCCAGACCTCTGTGTGTGTGTGTGTGTGTGTGCGCGAGCGTGTGTGCATGTGTGCGAGTGTGCTATGTGCCTGCACGGCTGTCTGACGGAATAGATTTATCAAAAGCTTCGAGTACAGTAGTCACGACGGTCGGTGGCGGTGGCACGAGAGGCGCTAACCGAGACATTTGCCACAGACAGGTGGCCTCCCACGCAATACCGCATCTATCTTCGTCTATAACGCGACGCTGGCGTCACGCTATATACCGACGCCCTTGCCGCCTGGCCTGACGACGACGACGAGGACGACGACGGCAGCGACTTCAGGGCCGGATCCAGGTCAACCGACGCTGCGACTCTTTTTCTCGTTTCGCACAATTTATGGACGGTTCAAGCGGGGTCCAGAAGAGGCAACTTTTGACCCCCATTTGCATTGTGGGCTCGTCCAAAAACAAACACCCAATCTGAATAAATTGTCGTGTCATGCAAGATGGCTGGTTCCGTTATAATTTGGAAGCTTATCTTAGCTGATTAATTAGACTCAACAATGATGAACCTGTATTTTCTAACTAACTGGGTCTAAGGAAGCGCAAATAGCTTGTTCTCTGTTGTACTTGTCTGGTTTATTTATATACAATATTTACAGTCGATTGTATAAGGTAACAGTACAATACAATTATTAGTTTCTGTCCGTGTGTTCTCTCGGGTGTCGGAGATGGAAAGGACCTAGCTGTCCTCAGCTGCTGGCAACGTGCTCGGCAGACATGCGCCTCGTCGTCTGGTAGGCAGGGTAGCCAACACCTCCCTCTTTGAAGATGTCTTGCTCACTATGAAGTCCTTCAAGTGCCTCGGAGTGGCTCGAGTTCGCCTGGGTCTAGCTGGTGTTTCAGCTTCAGCGATTGTGACGTTTTTCTCCAAGTCGATTCTCTGGAGATGAGGCTCAGCTGATGGTGACGCTGGCGGACTGATTCTGGGCAGTGGCATCTCCTGTGCTTCCGGTGACTGTAGTGGACCTGGTGCTGGTGGTAGCGGAACTCCATCGCTGCCAGTAGGTCGGTCGGCTTCAATTGCTTCGAACAAGAATTGAAGTGGTAGTTCGTCATTTTCTGGTTGATGTTTTCCTTTCCTTTCTTCATACCTTTTCTCCATCTGCATTGCATGTGCTCGAATTAGCCTATTTTTCCCAGTCTGCAACCTGACGTTATACATGAGCAACATGACTGTTCCAATTCTTTCGATAACTATACCAGGAGTCCATTCGCATGAGTGTGTTCTATATACTTTGGTATACACTGCGTCTCCCGGAATAAAGTGCTTTTTCCTAGCTCCATGCCTTCGATCATACTGCGTTTTCATGGTTTCTTGATAAGAACAGCTGGTTGTTTCACCTAGATCTTGAGATGCTGATTTCATGAGGTCTAGAGTTGTCCTTATCCTTCTTCCAAACATGAGCTCTGCTGGTGACTTGCTTCCTGGAGTATTTCTGTTCGGTG
Source organism: Anaspis maculata (assembly GCA_949128115.1). Classification (NCBI taxonomy): domain Eukaryota; kingdom Metazoa; phylum Arthropoda; class Insecta; order Coleoptera; family Scraptiidae; genus Anaspis; species Anaspis maculata. Next base: position 15,366,657 of record OX421964.1, read on the forward strand.
TCATACGGTAGGTTGCCAAGAAAGTTTGGATATCCTTCCGCAGGTACTCCCCTGGGCTGATTTTCTTCAAAGTTCTCTTAAATGTGTCGACAAACCTCTCTGCTTGTCCGTTCGACTGTGGACAGTATGGAGCCGTGCGGATGTGTCTGATTCCATTCTCCAAGCAAAATTTTCAGAATATTTCACTTGTAAACTGAGTCCCGTTATCCGTTGCAATGGTTACAGTCAATCCAAAACAGGTAAACACTTCCTCCAAGGTGCGAACGGTCTGTGCTGACGTAGTTGAAGACATGTGATGAATCTCCGACCACTTTGTGTAGGCGTCGACAATTATCATGAACGTGCTGCCGTTCACGGGTCCCGCGAAATCCAAATCTAGCCTCTGCCAGGGTGCTACTGGTGTTGGTCAAGGTGCCAATGTAGTTTTCCTTGGATCTTTCGCCGCCTTTGCGCAATTACTGCATCTCTGGGTGAATTCCTGGATATCCTTATCCATTCCTGGCCAATACGCATAGCTTCTTGCCACTGATTTCATTCTCTCTTGGCTCGGATGTCCTTTGTGTAGTTGTTGTAACACTTTCGCCCGGAAAACTCTTGGAATAATAAGCCTCTCCGCCAACATCAAACACCCCTGAACTACGCAGAGTGTATCCTTGCGCAGATGATATGCTTTCAGGTCCTGACTGATGTCTTGCAAATTTCTTGGCCAGCCCTGTTCTGTATACTTGGTGATTCGCTTAAATTCTCCGTCCTTTGCACATTCTTCCTGTACCATCTTGAATGTTGAAGGTAATACTTCCACAGCTGTATTCAAAATTTGACGAACTTCTGTTTCCATGCTGACTGTTGCGATAATTGAGTCTTCATCGCGTTGCTCGTGTTGGTTTATTAGTCTTGAAAGTATATCTGCGTGACCAAATTCTTCCGTTGAGATGTACTGTATCTTGAAGTCGTATGCTCTCAGGATAAGTGCCCACCTCTGGAGACGATTTGCTGTGTAAACCGGAATTCCTTTCTTGCTTTCGAAGATGGTCAATAAAGGTAAATGATCGGTCTGTAAAATGAAACGTCTTCCGTAGATCATTTTGTGAAAACGTGTCACTGCGAATACCAAAGCTAATCCTTCTTTTCCACTTGGCTGTACTTTTTTCTGTCAGATTTAGCGTCTTTGACTGATCCGTCTGGATATCGGTGGAGTATACAAGCTCTTATCCCACTGTTGAATGCGTCGGCTGCTACTATAATCTCCTGTTCCGGATCGTAATGTGTGAGGAGTAAATCTAACTGTAAAATTCGCTTGAACTTGTTGAACGAATCTTGGCATCTTTCAGACCAGTTCCGGTTCCAGTTCAGTTCCATTTTGTGTTTGCCTGCAATAATTCGTTTAGGGGTTCTCTGAGCGAATGCATATTATGTATTTATTTAGCATAATAATTTATCCCTCCCAAATATAACTGCAGGGTTGCCACATCTGTAGGTGGTGGCATATTGGCAATAGTTTTTGTTCTACCGGGTGTTTATAAACGTTTGTGATCGCATCACCTTTAGAATCCGCTTTCGATCACTACAATTACGCCTGTTACTGCGTTTTTCGGCCCGACCCATGCCTGCCGCGATCACAGTTTCTTATAAACACCCCGTATTTATCTGGATCTGGCTGTTGGCCTTTCTCACTGATGATCTGTCCAAGGTACTTGAGCTGTGTTGTATGAAACCTGCATCCTGCATTTCTTGATTTTGAGTTTGAATCCAAATTCCTCGATGCGCTTCAACACATTGCAGAGATTCCTTCTGTGCTCCTCTTCATTTTTTCCTGATACGAGGATATCGTCCAAAAATGCTGCCGTTCCTGTCAGTCCCGAAATCATGGTGTCCGTGATTTGCTGGAATGCCCCTGGAGCAACTTTGATTCCAAAGGGAAGGCGATTATAGCGATATAAGCCTTGATGTGTGTTTATCGTTAGATAATTTCTTGAATTTTCGTGGACTTCTACTTGTAGGAAGGCATCTGATAAGTCTATGACGCAAAAATATTCACAACCGGCCAGTGTTACGAATATTTGGTCTGGAACTGACCAAATGCGCAATTCCCCATTCACTTTCTTGAGTGCGACTATAGGTGCTGCCCAATCCGAAAATTCCACTGGTGTGATGATTTTCAACTGTTGTAATCGGTCTAACTCTTCCGAAATTTCTCGAACGGCTGCGTATGGTACCGGACGCCTTGGACGAAATACTGGCTTGTGGTCCGACTTGACTTGAAGTTCAACCTTGATCTTACTGCGTAAGCCCAGTCCTCCTCCGAACACTCCTGGAAATTGTTTTTGTATTGCATTTCTCCATGCTACGCTCTGGCTTGCGGTACTATTGACGTGGTGACGTGGTTGCATATCGAACTTAACGGTACATCCCACAATTCAAACTTGTCTATCCAATCAATTCCCAAAAGATTCAGATTTTTTTATTGGCGTAACATAAAACAACCCCAGTTTGGGTTTTTTCTCCTAATGTTGTACTGCATTCCAGTTCCTTTGTCAGCTTTAGCATTTCTCCAGAAGCATTTTCTGCTGCATGCTTAGTTGGTTTGCTTGTTCTTTGCTTCAGCTTTCTGAAGGTTACCTCCAATATAATTGAAATATCTGATGCTGTGTCTAGCTGTAATCTGACTGGGGTTCCGTTTATCTTGACTGTAACGTACTTCCTTGCTTCGGAACTTCTTGCATGATTCACGTGTGATATAACTTTTGTGTTACTATTCCAATCTTTTTTGTGGTACTTGGGATTTCTTGGAGGACAATACCCTTCCTTGTGGCCTTTTCCTGAGCATTGTTCACATATTTGTGATCTTTGAAAGTGCAGAATTTCGAATAATGCATTGATCCACAAAACCAGCACGGGTTTTTTGGCTGCTTTACTGATTGCTCTTATCATCTTGTTTTTCTTGGTTTTTACCGGACCGACTACTTGATAATGCTTGCACTAGAACTGAGTTTGAATTATTGTTTTGAATCATGGCTACATCTTCTTTGAGGTTTAATATGCGCTGACATTACAATACCAAGTCTTGCAAGTTGACCTTGATGGTGTCGTCGGTTCCAATTTTTGAAAGTAGTCTTGATCACAATTCTGTATCTTGTGTCGATTGCAACCCACAAGTAAAAATAAGACACTTGAATTGGTCCGGTGTGATTGTGTTTATTTGGGAATCTTCGCATGCTTTGTTTACTCTGGCTGCATAGGTGGTTATGTCTTCTATTTGTCTCCTCGACGTCTGCATGCATTGGTACCTACTGTTGAACACAGACGTTTTTCTCCCAAATATTTTCTTGAGTTGGGTAACCGTTTCCTTAAAATCGAAACCGTTGGGTTCTTAGGCAGAATGAAATTAGTGTACAATGAATGAGACGTAGCTTCCAACTTTCGGAGCAATAACCTTACCTTTGCGGCGTCATCCAGCTGATTTGCATCTTGTTCAAATAGACTCGCATACCTCTTGTACCAACTTTCGAACGTTATACCATTTTCTGGGTCGTAATGGAACTCAGCAATGCCGTTTCCCAGTGTTTTCATGCGGAATTCTGTGTTGTGCTGACGCAAAACCTCTGATGATGAGCCTGACTGACCTGAAACTGCGACGCTTGCTGTAATAACTTGTGCTAACTTGTTAAGAAATTCCTGTTGGGACTTCCTGCTTTCTTCGCCTTGAGCCTTGATACATTCCAAAATGGCTTCCATTTTACTTAGGTACACGTGCTTCAGTTTTCCAATAATTTCCAAGCAATCCTTCTACTTTGTCGTGTTTCGCATCCTTCGTCGCCACTGTTGTACTTGTCTGGTTTATTTATAAACAATATTCACAGTCGATGGTATAAGGTAACAGTACAATACAATTATTAGTTTCTGTCCGTGTGTTCTCTCGGGTGTCGGAGATGTATATTACCAGAGATCTCATGGTAATATACACCCAGGAGGATTCCTAATATAATGTGAGTCCCCCAAGCGGCCCCATTTATCAAAGGCGCCATGAGATCTCTGGCTGCCACAGCATCGGATGGTTTGACTGAATGCCTGCGCACTGATGAGCCCCCAATAGAGGTGAAACACGTGTATGTGCAGCTTTGGTCCGACTTTCTGATGTTGTGGTAGTCGGAGAGCTTTTGTTTCATTGAGAAGTATTTAGTTCTTGACAGTGAGCATCCTTTAGGGAAAGCAATGCGCTAAAAGAAGACAATTTGACGCACAAAATGAGAATTAGTTTTCAGTGCACTTACGTTATAAGCACTCAACTGTCCTCATTCGTGGATCGAGCGAGTCGCACGGCTTTGTTCCCTGGCCTGATTTCCTGAACTTTTCCAACTTTTCAAAAACCACAGACTCAACATTAAATCAAGTTCCGCTCCAGTTTCTCTAGCCGGAGCATTTACAAGTTCAAAAGTGTAATTCTCGTCTCGTATCTATAAACAGTCCAAAACAAGGAAAAATTCCGCATCGCTGCCGGCCCTGCACACGTTCGAATTCTCTGGCCGAGCCTCGGCGCTGTTGTCCTTATCTAACCCTTGGGATGCATCGTCGGAGACGCTCAACGCAAAAGACTAATCAATTTCAACGGCCGCACCGCACGAGGCGTTCGTTCGCTCGCTCGCTCCTTTCCACATTCATTTTTGTTAAGTCGACTATGCCATGCCAGGCTGCGGCTGCCGCTCGCTTGTGTGTATGTGTGTGTGTGTTTGGCGTCGTGACGCTCCACTCCGACGCCACCGACGCCACCGCCGCATCCTGCGATGCTTATTTCCAGCTATGCATTACGCGTTTCTGATGTCGCATAAATCAAATCGATCGCTATTGCCACCACCACCACCACCGCCGCCGCCACTGCTATAGCTGCCGCTTTATGCTCGCCACCACCGGGATCAACCCGGCCGCCGCCGTTTCCCCGGCACCCCCCGGTCGCTCTCTTCTCAACCACGCATCTCGTGTTTACTACTTCCATTGCTAATCCCGCACACCCCACACCCGCGCGCACACACACATACACACACACCCTTCTGGCGGTGGCACGCTTTGCGTCAGAGAACGTGGGGGAAAAATGGGGTTTGCTCATCGAACTGTACCGGCCCTGTTAGCGCGGTACACATAAAGACGGCAGCCTTCCGATGAAGGCTGCATTAAAACAATAACTCTTGGATTAGGAAAGCAGCAAGCGACAGTCAGAAATAAAATTCACAACAACAATCAAAAACTTTAATGCAAAACAAAGAAAAAAACACAAACAGACAGAATTACAAAACAATAAAAAAAAAACAATGTTATAACGGATGGAGAGTAGGCAGCCAACAATACCGGCTGTCAGAACTGTCAAAACTATTTTAGTGACTTTAGTGTGAGGGGGTTGTCGATTAAGTTCGTTACGAGTGATTTTAAGAATAAGAATGATGGCGTTATCCGGGTTTGTTGTAACAAGTCGATGAATAGATGCTTTCGTTGATTTCATTGCGTTGTTCTTAATTCTTTTAATTCGAAGTGTGTAACTTGTGCACGGAGCACCCTAGCGCGTGCCCCACGAGTTATAATGTGAATTAAATGAAATGAAAAATCCGAGTGGTTCTGGTCGGGGGCAGATTCGCTGGCGCCGAGTGGCGTCGGGATCTTATTCGGTGGCGGCGTCGTCCTGGCGGAGTCCGAAGGCGGCGTCGTGGTGGATGGCCGTTCTGGTGGTGGATTTCCTGGTGAAATGCACGAGTGCCCGTGTTCGTCACCAAAATGGCGGACGAACGACTCGATCCCGTCCGAAACTGGAGCTTTGTGTGCGGCTGGCTGATCCAAGCCGCTCCCCGGTGAAAGCGGTGAAAACTGCCGCTTTCTGGACTTGGAGATGCTGCAGAGCTCCTCCAGGAGTCACTATCGGACGCGATGGGCCTTGGATGGGCTTCTGGTCGAGTACGAATGTACGCCGATGGCACGACAAGATGGCCGCGAGAACGATGACCAAAAAAAGACGGCGTGGCTTCCCGCTCGACGTACGGAGATCAACGCCGCTTCGAACGAAGCGGCAAAGGCACGAGCGGAAAGAAAGCCGAAGAATGCCGAAGACGGCCGAAGAAAGTGCTGGAGCTCGTTTACGCTTGCGCCTGACAGCCAAGTGCCAGGCACACCGAACAGGGGGTGAGGGGTGAGGACTTGGACGACACAGGGATATTTTGGGTTGCATACCCTCAGTGCACACGAATGCAGTTTTCAATGAACGGGGCCGAGACATACTCCCCACCAAAATACCACTCGGGGTATTTTCAAAGTTCAAAAATTAATGAAATCAAACATGATACAAAAAGAAAGAGCATAGTGAAAACAATGACGGAAGTGAAAACACAGAATGCTCACTGTCCTGAAGGGAGGGGACAAAGTTTGACCATTGGGCGTCGCAGAACGTCGCGTTGAGTACGGACATCTGCGACACGACAAATGCCATCTTTGCCGGGGAAGAGTTTTGAAATTCTGCCTAACCTCCACTTCAGAGGGGGAGCGTTTTCGTCCTTGATGAGGACTAAAGACCCCACATCTGCGGATTCAAGGTGACGTGACTTGTGCCACTTGCCGCGTTGGTACAGCGTGTGTAGATATTCGTCGCGCCAACGCGCCCAGAAACGCTGTTGCATGGATTGGACCAACTGCCATCGCGACAACCTGCTGATCTTGAGGTGGGACAAATCTGGGTCAGGTGGGGCCGTTAACGGCTCGAGCGTCAAAAAATGACCAGGCGTCAATGGGCACAGATCATTTGGATCCGAGCCCAGCTCCGAAAGTGGCCGTGAGTTGAGCAACGCTTCAACTTGGGTGACCAACGTGGTCAGCTCTTCAAAGGTGAGTATTTGATCACCTATCACGCGAGATAGATGAGTTTTGACAGCTTTTATGCCGCTTTCCCACAGCCCGCCAAAGTGGGGACTGGAGGGAGGAATGAAGCGCCAAGTGATGGCTTCGGATTCCGCGGCGAGTTGCATTGACATCGTCAATTGCCTATGAGCTCCGACAAAGTTTGTGCCATTGTCGCTATAGATGGTAGAGCAACGACCGCGCCGGGCAATGAATCTGCGCAAGGCAGCGAGGAAAGCATCTGTTGAGAGATCGGAGGCAACCTCGACGTGCAATGCCTTGGTGGCGAAGCACACGAAAAGACAGATGTACGCCTTCGTAGTTCTGACACCGCGAGCGCGTGACATGAGGATTGGAAAAGGGCCACCATAGTCGAGCCCGACGCAGCTAAAAGGTTTTAGCTGAGAAATTCGCGCCGAGGGGAGGTCGCCCATGGTGGGAGAAAAAGTTTGCGGCTTAGTCCGGAAGCACCGGTCACACGATGCAAGATAGTGCCGTACCGCGCGTCGCGTGGACAATATCCAAAAATTTTGCTGCAGGAGATAGCAGGTATTGTTGAGTCCCGGGTGGCAATGTCGGGAATGAACTTGTCGAATGACGAGTCCTGTCAAGACGTGACGAGATGGAAGAAGAGCAGGGTGTCTGGTTGCAAATGGCAACTCATGACAATGCTTCAAACGTCCGCCGACGCGGAGAACATCGTCACGATCGAGAAAGGGTGAAAGTTTTCGAAAGGGTCTTGAACAGGGTTTGCCGTTGCGTAACGACGCGATTTCGACGGCAAATACCTTCTGCTGTACATGTTTGACAATGTACAACAAGACAAAATGGAGTTCTGTATCCGAGAGAGGTCCTGTGAACTTCTCATCGGACTTGCATTTGCAGAACCGATAGAAATAGGCGACAGCGCCCTGAATCTTCCGTAAGGAGGATATGCGCAAAAAGAGGTCGTCGATGTCAATCGGCGGCGGCTGCGGCACACGCACGACCAAAGCGAGCTTTCGCTCTTCAGACGCAATGTCTGGGGAGGACACGGAGAATTTGTCATCCGGCCATGTGTCATCCGCTGATGACAGAAAAGGTGGGCCAGACCACCAGAGGGAGCACGAAAGCATGTCTTCGGGAAACAATCCGCGCGAAGCTGGGTCGGCGGGATTGTCCGATGTTGAGACATGTCTCCAACACTGAGGCGGGACACGCTGTTGAATATGCTCAACACGGTGAGCAACAAATGTTTTCCAGCGGTGCGAAGAGGAACGCAGCCAGCTGAGAACAACCGTAGAATCGGTCCACGCAAATATGGCATCGAACTGTACGGTTCCTGCGAGCGCTGCAACGGTGAAGGCAACGAGATTGGAAAGTAGGACCGCTGCACACAATTCGAGACGGGGTACGGTCAGCAATTTGACTGGAGCCACCTTTGATTTGGCGGTTAGGAGACGAATGGTGGGAACACCATTTCGAAGGTAACGAACGTACAACACGCTCGCGTACCCAGATTCAGATGCGTCGCAAAAGGCGTGCAACTGGCACCTGTCTGCAGGCGACGGAAAAGTATGCCGTGGAATTTGCAACCGCGAAAGTTGCGATAGCTCGGATTGAAAACGCAACCACTGCTGACATACGATGTCTGGAGGGGTGTCGTCCCAATCAAGGCCAAGTTTCCATAACCGTTGGATTAAATGTTTGGCGAAAAATGCAACAGGGCACAGAAAGCCGAGCGGATCGTAAATCCGAGCCACCTCCGACAAGATGGACCGTTTTGTGCACGGCAGTTCATTTGGATGAACCGTGAATGAAAAGGTGTCTGTTGCCGCTTGCCACTGGAGGCCAAGAATTTTTACAGTATTGTCAGCAACGTCACTGAAAGTGGACGGCTGAGTTCGAACGTGATCAAGTGGTATGTCTTGCAGCACATCAGGGTGATTGCTTGCCCACTTGCGCAATTCAAAGCAACCCGATTGGAGCAGGTTGATTAGCTGCGTTTGTAATTCCCGTGCTGATTCCACGGAGTTCGCACCGCAAAGTAGATCGTCTACATACAAATTACGGCGAATTGCCTGCGAAGCCAATGGAAACTTCGAGGCGCTTTGTTCTGCCAAGTGAAGCAACGTGCGAACCGCTAGAAACGGTGCCGAAGAAACACCATATGTAATGGTGTTCAATTGGTACGTTTCAATGGGTCGATCAGGGGAGAAACGAAAGCGAATGAGTTGATACTTGCGATGTTCGGGCGAGATAAGTATCTGCCGATACATCTGACGGATGTCACAAGTAAAAACGATCGGCTCACACCGAAACTGCAGTAGCAAAGCTGCTATGTCCTGTTGTAACTTAGGACCGACGAGAAGCGTCTCGTTGAGAGATAAATGATTCGGCGCTTGCGCCGAAGCATCAAAAACGACGCGAATTTTCGGCTTGTCGTCTTCGATCTTGACGATCGGATGATGAGGGATGTAATACGCCTCAGAATCTGGAGGTTCTGCGTCCAGCAAGGTCATGTGACCTAGGTCGAGGTAGTCGCGCATGAATGCTATGTACAGATCACGGAGTGTGTCCTGACGGACCAGGCGACGTTCGATAGCTAACCAACGGCGGTCAGCCATAGACCTGCAATGTTCAAAGGTGGGGGACTCCCTTTTGAAGGGAAGCGAAACCCCAAAACGACCTGACGGACAACGGTAGACAGAGTCCCGGAAACAAATTTCTGCACGTTCATCATCTGGGGACAAACGTGGTTTGGACGATGGTGACGAGATTTCCTCTACTTCCCAAAATTTGTGCAGAGACTCGTCGATTCCAGTTGGAGTGCAGACCAAAAAGGAATGCAGAGGTTTTGACGGGGTTTGAAAGGGACCGAGAAGAGCCCAGCCAAAAATGGTGTTTATGGCAACAGGCTGTGACGGACCTGACGAGACGATTCCCTCTTTCACGACTGACGGATAAACGTCGGCGCCCAACAACACTTGAATGGGGCCTGGCTTGAACCATGTGGGATCCGCCAGATTCGATAAGTTCAAGTGGAATTGATCCGGGTTCAAAGCGGTGTCTGGCAGGTTACCACAAATCCTGCGCAGGACAATTAACTCCAATTCAGGGATTGGGAGAGACTCATCATCAGCCTTGACCTGGCAAGTGACTGTGCCACACGTCGAATTGGCGGGGGTGAGACCCAAGCCAAAAACGGGCACATTGTGATTTGATGGGGATAGACCCAATTTGCGCACGCAGGAGTCCAAAATAAACGATGCCTGACTGGCAGGGTCTATGAGCGCACGGAGGCTTTGGTAGCCTCCCCACCGGTCACGAACGTGAACGATTGCCGTGGCCAACAAAACATGAGCTGCCTTGAGGCTTGAGGCGAGATTCGTCACCGAATTCGCGACATTTTCTGGAAGACCAGGGGAAACGATTTGCGGTAATTCAACTGGATTCGATAAAGAACTGGGTGACTCATGACCTGCAGTTCTATGTGGCTTGGGGAAGTGCAGCAAGGTGTGATGCCTTGCGTGGCACTGCCGACACGAATACGACGATGGACATTTTGGAGCGCCGTGATTGGTGCTCAAGCAGTTGAGACAAAGCCTTTTCTGTTTGACCGCCAAATATCTGTCATTTGGGGACATTGACAGAAAAGTCTTGCACGCGGTGACTCTATGACTTCTCGCCCCACAATGAGAACATGCTGACTCATGCGACGTCGCTGGGGCAGATGAAGTCTGAGACACCAACGTATGTGAGGCCCACGACTTGCGGCTGACCTCGGGCTTCACGGTAACGGTGTTTGCCCGTGTGGAGCGGGAGTTCGATTGCGTTTTAGAATTTAAGGCAGTTGCCTCGAAAGCCTTGCATTGGTCGAGCACGAAAGACTTGACGTCTTCGTATTTGGGGAAGGGGGTGCCAGCTGACTGCACCTCGAAACGTTTTCGCGTCGACTCATCGAGTTTCTGGAGCAGCATGCTCGACAGGGTGAAATCCCACAGGTCGATATGCGGATACTGCTCGAGCGCCACTAAATTTTCGTTGAACGTGCTCACAAGATGGCGAAGCGCTTGCGCGGAGTCAGATGTGACGGAGGAGGCGTTCATCATCGACTGCCAGTAAAAAGTGACTAGCACGCGGTCGTTCTGGTATCTCTCAACCAACGAGTCGAACGCAATTATGTAATTATCTCCCGTCAATGGCAGGTGTTTAACCATTGAGAGAGGTTCACCAGATAAAGACGAGATCAGATACTGAAACCGTTCAATATCTGAGAGAGACTGGTTTCTGTGTATTAACGCCGTGAATAGATCATAGTATGGTGGCCATGATTTTAACTTTCCGTCGAACAACGGCAACGCGATTTTTGGCAATCGGACATTGCTCCGGCCTGTCTCGAACCAAGTTTGCGAGGCTTGGCGAGAGAGCGAGGAAGTCGGCTCTGAATTCGCAAACGAGGCTTTTACCGCAGCAAGTTTGCCATACAAGCTGTCTGCCCGGAGTGTACGTTCAAGAAATGTAGCCTTCTGCTCCTCGGAGGCACTGGGGAGAGGGGCAGTGTTGACCGTGCTCTTGAAACCGTTGTAAATTTCCGCCGCAATGTCAAACGTGGCTAAAAATGCCGGTTGGAGGCTTGGCTCGGTGGTAGCTGTGACGCCTTGTTCCAGAAGGGGCTCAAGGCGCGCAATAGCTATCGCGATGGACGATAAAGTTGCGTCCATTGTGTACGACACAAAGAAAAATGAAAACAAAGCAACTGACCCTTAGGTTGGTGTACCTGAATGGCGAACCCAACCCAGGTGAAAAAGTGCGAATGAGACGGGCGAAAAACGAATTGATCAACACGCTGGACCAACGCACAAGTGTCACGTGGGTTTGACCCGTGACTTTAAAGTTTCAATAGTGAGGTGAATTAAATTCCTGACTGTACCATGCTTAGCCTGTATCCGGCTACGAAGGACCAATTTATATGTTAGCGCGGTACACATAAAGACGGCAGCCTTCCGATGAAGGCTGCATTAAAACAATAACTCTTGGATTAGGAAAGCAGCAAGCGACAGTCAGAAATAAAATTCACAACAACAATCAAAAACTTTAATGCAAAACAAAGAAAAAAACACAAACAGACAGAATTACAAAACAATAAAAAAAAAACAATGTTATAACGGATGGAGAGTAGGCAGCCAACAATACCGGCTGTCAGAACTGTCAAAACTATTTTAGTGACTTTAGTGTGAGGGGGTTGTCGATTAAGTTCGTTACGAGTGATTTTAAGAATAAGAATGATGGCGTTATCCGGGTTTGTTGTAACAAGTCGATGAATAGATGCTTTCGTTGATTTCATTGCGTTGTTCTTAATTCTTTTAATTCGAAGTGTGTAACTTGTGCACGGAGCACCCTAGCGCGTGCCCCACGAGTTATAATGTGAATTAAATGAAATGAAAAATCCGAGTGGTTCTGGTCGGGGGCAGATTCGCTGGCGCCGAGTGGCGTCGGGATCTTATTCGGTGGCGGCGTCGTCCTGGCGGAGTCCGAAGGCGGCGTCGTGGTGGATGGCCGTTCTGGTGGTGGATTTCCTGGTGAAATGCACGAGTGCCCGTGTTCGTCACCAAAATGGCGGACGAACGACTCGATCCCGTCCGAAACTGGAGCTTTGTGTGCGGCTGGCTGATCCAAGCCGCTCCCCGGTGAAAGCGGTGAAAACTGCCGCTTTCTGGACTTGGAGATGCTGCAGAGCTCCTCCAGGAGTCACTATCGGACGCGATGGGCCTTGGATGGGCTTCTGGTCGAGTACGAATGTACGCCGATGGCACGACAAGATGGCCGCGAGAACGATGACCAAAAAAAGACGGCGTGGCTTCCCGCTCGACGTACGGAGATCAACGCCGCTTCGAACGAAGCGGCAAAGGCACGAGCGGAAAGAAAGCCGAAGAATGCCGAAGACGGCCGAAGAAAGTGCTGGAGCTCGTTTACGCTTGCGCCTGACAGCCAAGTGCCAGGCACACCGAACAGGGGGTGAGGGGTGAGGACTTAGACGACACAGGGATATTTTGGGTTGCATACCCTCAGTGCACACGAATGCAGTTTTCAATGAACGGGGCCGAGACAGGCCCAAAGGCTAATTCGACGCACACCTCGGTTCTTCCGTATCGTAAACTAACCTAGGCAAACTACCCATCTTATTTTCTCCTATTTTCAAGTCGAACAGTAGGTACCTAATGAGAAGTTGGACTCTACGAAAGTCACCGTTTCATGGACTTTTTTGGTCAGTTCACTTGTCATTTACTACGTTTATATGAACGAGTTAGACCAGTCTAAATGCGAACCAATGACATAAGACCGAATGATGCTGAATCATGTAAACGGGTCCGTCTTCCTTAAAACCGATCCATCTGACTGGACTGGTTCGGATCGTTCATATAAACAGGTGGAAGGAACCGATCCAGATTACCCGATTCAATTAGATCGATTTCTGGAGATCGGTACTTGCCAACATATAAACGTAGTAATTGTCAACACTAACTTGTCAGAGTTCCGAATCACATATAAACAAGTGAGGCAAAAGAGGCGCTTTCGTTTTGCGCCAGGAGCTGCTCCGTGTGAAGATGGTCGCCAGATGGCAGCTAGAAGTGTGCAACCTCGGCAACGAGCCCACATTCCAGAGAAGAAACGCAAAATCGATAATTGACCAAACTTTGGCAACTGGACAAACAGCAAGTCGGATAAGGGGTTGGCAGGTTGAATATTGCGAAACGCTCAGCGACTATAGGCGATTGACCTTATTGGGGAAAATGGCCGTTTCGTCGAGGAAGTTTTAGGGCATTAATTTTTAGAACTGGTGTAAGTTGCCGTCCGGCAACGGCGGTGGTTACGTCAATTGGTGGCATGTCAAAACTGTCACTTTGCTGTCTTGTGCAGTACGCCACAAGCAAACTTTCGTTCCTGTGAACCCTTGGGACCCCATAGGCTCGTTATTGGGCCCCATGTTGATGACCAGCGTCGTCGCAGACCTTTCTCTAAATCATCCATAGCTTCCGCCCAAGGAAGAGCAACATACTCTGTCACACCCGCACGGAGGGAAACACACAAGCCCGTCGACCAGCCTGCCAGCCAAGAAAAAATCACCTCGGGCTGGCCGTGCAGAGTCAACCACCACCTACCTTTTTTCCTCGCTTTTTTCTAAAGATTTCCTGCTTCGACTTCAGCTGGAGATCCGCATTTTTCATTCTAACAAGCTCGCCGTAGCTACCTCTGTGTTCGCGACGTAAACGTTGTCTTTTTTTATTGCAATAATGTAGTGCATTGCTGGGGGCGTAGTCTTTCAGCTGCGCACCTCTGGAGCTCGATCTACTAAAAACCTGCTAAATACGCTAACCATAACATGAAATAAGAGACACAAATGCAAACCCCTTTTTCAGATTATTTCTACTTGTCAAATTTCCATGTCAATATGTGGGTATTACAGGTATCCACTAGTGCCCACCTAGGCTACTAGACGTCGGAGTAGGTTTTCCTCGCAAAAACGTCCTCGACGATCAAGTACCGAGCTCTACACCAGGTGGCGTTTTTCTAATGTAAATCGCCTATAGGTATATTAGCTACACAGTAAGGGGAGAAAGGCCGACAGTCGACAATAGGGTCCTTGCACGATTTTTTTATATTGTCTCCAATGATGCTTTGGTAGCCAAATAGCACCACAGACTGAACGGTTTTTCGAAATTCTTGATATTTTATTTTATTTTGTAAATTTAAAACACAAAAACTGTTAGGTATGCAACTTCCATGCACCTATCTGTCACCTGCGGAGTAGCTATAACCTGCGTAGCTGTAACCTGCGGGTGCTGTAACCTGCGGGATGACGTCATTATGCCCCGGACGGGGCTACTTGATTTTACACTAACAGATTGCGACTACGAATTTTAAATGTTTGACATAATCCAACTGTCACCGTCTCAGACGTCTGTGAGGTTGAAACTCAGTTCAGGTTGAAAAGCGCGCAGCACGAGCTTGGGGATCGCCCTGACACGTGAGAAAAGGCGACGGCGCATTTTCGCGGCTTTCATACTTCCATTAACTATGGCGCGGCGGCTTTCCGTGAGGTCAGTTTTTTGTAAGATGTAACAGTAAAAGTGGGTGTATTCCAGTGGTGTATTCTGGTGTCCTGAGTACGGAAATAAGTGCAATATTAACAGGTAAAGGTTGGCTGACACAGGCGCTACATCCCAAAATTGAAATAGGTCTGTTTTGTTTAGCTATAGGGCTACATGGAGGACAAGAGAAGAGTTCCCCAGAAGGAACAGCTATTCTATGGAGGCAACGAACAAAACTTTCTTTCGCTCCGCCAGGGACCCCCAATTGCGACGGAAATGGAAGAATATTTGCCAGACAAGTGACGCTACGTAGTAAATGGTAGTAGATACTAACCGTCCTTCGTTGTTTGTGGAGACATAGATTGTGGAGATCATTTTTCACCAAGTGATTTTTTTAACAAGAACAAGGTGAGACAGCGTCATTCCTATGCACTTGGACAATCTGCCGGAGTCTTGAAGAGAGGTGATCGAGTCATTATTTTATGTATGTTGTGGCGTGCCGTAGGATTGGTTTGAACGTTGATAGGTTGGCCGGTTGGAACATTCACGCTTAAGGAGGTAAAGACGAGGAATTGTTTGAAATAGTAGCACAATCATTACTGATCTTTTGCAGGAATGAAATCTGCGAAAAGTTATGGAGTACGGACCCTTGCTTTCAACACGATTAAGCCTTGGAATGCACAAAGAAAAACGAAAAAGGTGAAGGTCGTTTCTCTTTCTTGTGAATTGAACCTAGCTTAATGACTCAGCCTGAACCGCTTCATGTAATAAATAGAAGCAGACGATGGGAAATAGATTGTAGCCATATTACTCTGGCTATGACACATGTGGCATTCCAGACATGACTCCGTTGAGAGATAAATTCAATGGTAAATTGCTAGGGACCCCTTCTGTACAAGTTGAAGGATCTCAAGGAGAACTCTTCTATTGGCACTCGCCAGGTGAACTGCTTGGAACTCGGAGGGTCTATGAAAAAATACTGAAAAAGCCTGGAGAAACTGTGAAGAAACTCAGCAGGGAAACTAGGGGCTGACCTCTTTCGTACAAATTTTTCCAGCAATTTACTCATTAGACTGCACAGAGAACAAGAAATGGGGAAACGCGAAGTTCAAGGTCCCACTTAATATTTAGATTAATAATATGGAAAACATCTGAAGTCTGCCTCTGTTGCGGGTTGGCCACAAGTAAATTAGCAGTTTATAAAATAACGCAGCTAGTTTTCCATATGGCGGGCACATAGCACTTGTCATGGCATAATCCTGTGTTTTCTGATGTACTTAACTGAAACAATTTTTTTTGTAGCCATCCACGAGGATGCTGGAAGGCTGCGGTTGGTGGCGTCTGAAATTCCTCTGTGCTATCTTCACATGAAATCAATGGTACTCTCCCAACACCATGCTCGCCCCCATGTCCCCAGAAGATTTCGAAGTTTTGTCCAGGTTATCTCAGAAAAATGCAAGATTCATCTGCATTACTGCAGGGAAGTGCAGCCAAACGTGGATGCAGGAATGAAGAGAGATTTTTGGAGCCACTGTTACCTTTGAGGTGTCTGTGCGGTGCCCGGAAATCGCAATTTAAAGTAAACTGCTGGACAACGAAGTTGTCGGTATCGGAAAAATGGTCCAACTTTGGAGGCCAATATCTCCCGATTGCCGATTGCGATTTTCATTTTGTTTGTTGCGTCAACTAGCTCAATCTTTCCGTAACCCATCCTGTGATAGTGAATGTTAAGAAACTTCATGTGAATTTTCTACAGGGTGATACGTAAAATAGTGCAAAACTGCAACGACTTCATCGTATCCCCATTTGTCAAAAAAAATTTTTTTATGTATTCCAATACAAAAATCATGAAGTGTGGTGTCTTATCTCGAAACGGTTTTGAAATTACCCAGATTGGAAGTCTAACATTGGAGATACAAATTTTTATGTTGAATGTTACAGATTTGCCTTGTTGGCACGCGGGATTAAGTCACTTTTGATGAATGGATGTTGGTATTAAGCAAGATTGTTCGTGCAACAGTCCAGGACAATTTGCTGTCAACACAACTTGAATATTTGGTGTGGGGCCAAGCAGGGGGCACTTTTTTGAGTGGTTGTCACTGCCTGTTTTTCGTACGTTGAATTTAGTCAGAATTTCATCAGAATTTCAGATGTGGAACATGTTCTAATTGCAAGTTCAAGCCCCTGAACATGGTACCGATGTAAAACTATAGTTTCCGAGTGAAGTAAAGCCCCCCTGGATGTTATACTTTTTGTGCTTGTGCTATGCGTGAGTCAAGCAAATCTGCAACATTCAACATAAAAATTTATATCTTTGATGTTAGACTTCCAATCTGGGTAATTCCAAAACAGTTTTGAGATAAGACATCACACTTCATGATTTTTGTGTTAAAATAATACCAAAATATTTTTTTGAGAAATGGGGGTACGATGAAGTCGTTGCAATTTTGCACCATTTCACGTATCACCCTGTAGAAAATTCACATGAAGTTTCTCAAGATTCACTATTACAGGATAGGTTACGGAAAGATTGAGCTAGTTAACGCAACAAACAAAATGGAAATCACAATCGGCAATCGGGAGATATTGACCTCCAAAGTCGGACCATTTTTCCGATACCGACAACTTCGTTGTCCAGCAGTTTATGTTTGGGTCAGTATTTCATCAGGATCTTGTATCACATGCCGAAAGAATCTGCAGTATTTTTGCACTCTCCTCCTGGGCAGATTTTTTTTTCGGAAACTGATATCAAGTACTTTTTCAAAGTTGATGAAAAAAATTTTGAAATCCATTTTACTACTTGCGAAATTGGTTTCACTTCTACTGTTACTGAAATTTGACAAAGGCTAAAAATGAGCTTCATGGCGAAATTGTTTGATTTACGTAAGAACTCAATAATAAAATATTTCTATTTTTTTTCACAGGTACTTTGAAGAGAAGTCGTCTCCTGTTGCAAAAGCTATCTCTGATGTGTCCATTAGAACGACTGCATTGATCTGGAAATATGTGGAGGAAAATGGGGTCACTACTTATCCACAGCTAGGGCGCTAAATGAAGATTGCCTTTGTTTAATACCATAGGATCGAGGACCGTACCTACAGATACATCTAGTGGCAAATCAATCGCAGCTATTACAAGTTCAACGAATCAAATTTTGATTGAGCTCACCCTCGAGCTCAGCAAACCAATTTTTTTATGAAATTATGAGAAGAAAGAACACACCAGCTTGTTCTAGCGATCTTGTCATCAATCATCATTCATAAAAACGGATGTTATACCAGGCCGACGATATACCAGACCTGCAACAGCAATCTGAATACCCTGGCATCATACATACCAAGCAGATCACACCTATAATACGTCACTACTATTTTCGATTCCCAGTTCTGATGCACATCCTTTCTTAACATGAAAAAGGAATGTACCAGATGACCAGTTTGAAGTGTCCGATGATCGCGTTGCTATAAAATAATTATTGTTTTGGTCCAGCATCCTGCAATTTTTTGAAGTGATTCCGTACCAGAAAGTATACCTATGTGACGTCAGAGCAGAACTAGAAAAAAAAATGCAAGATTCTACTTCTACATGAGAGCAAAAGAAGATTTCTCTTGGTTTATCTGCAAAAACCGTGAAACAAATTGTATAATAGAAGATCCGTCATTGCTATGTTTGGTATTCTTTGGTAGTGCAGAAGGCGGAATGATAATCACACAAGCAAGATAAGAAAAATGGTCGTAAGACAAAAGGAAAGTTCAACATTCTGTTGATACATAATTTATTTATTTGATTGTTTCGTTAATAGACTGAATTTGTTATAATTTAATCAGGTACTGTGGTAATAAAAATATAGAATGAAAATACAATGATTTTGAATTTTTCGGGACTGATTTAGGTTAATAGCAAGTTAATAGGTTGAATAGTCTCCTTGGGTAAAATAGTGACGATTTGAAATTTCGCGGGGTTTCAGGGCGCAGGGCTGCAACCTCGCAAAGAAAAAAAACTTGCAAACAAAAAATAGAACTCTCGGGATGACGTCATTGTGAGCATTCAAGGTCATTTTAGAAGCGACCGCGTTTTTGGCGCGAAAAAAAAAAAACTTTGATCTTCATTCAAAGGATGGGGAAATTTTTTTTATTTTTTTTTTGGGGCGGAAATTATTGTGGATAACGTTTTTAATGATTTTATGAGGTAATCGTCTTGAAATAAAATTCATGCAAGGATGGCATCGATCGAGTAAGCCATTCCCCCGATCATCATCAGAGACAAAGAAAAATGGCTTGCCATCTCCCACAGACTGAAAACCAAGGACATTTCCTACACCAAGGCGAAAACTGTCTCAGAAGAGGATTACCGCAAACTGTACAAAATGTTGGATGAATCGAACCAGCAGTTCCACACGTACCAACTCAAAAGCGAAAAAAAACTCAAAACAGTATTGCGAAGCGTAATACAGGAAATCGACTTCAAGGACGTAAAGGCCGACCTGGCCCAGCAAGGCTATCCCACAACAAAGATAGTTCGCATGATGGGGCGCAACCCGCTCCACTGGTCCTGGTGGAAATCAGCAAGGACTATAAATCTATATACGACCTACGCTACTGCTGCGGACTGTCCGTGGCCGTCGAACCCCTCAAACTAAAAGCTGACGTCATCCAATGCCACCGATGCCAGCTCTTTGGCCATGCTCAGAAGAATTGTCACGCCGACTACAAATGTCTTAAGTGCGGTAATGGGCACTCCACCCATTTCTGTGAAAAACCCAAGACAACCCCCCGAAGTGCGCAAACTGTGAAGGAGAGCACCTATCCAGCTCGAAAAACTTGCAAACACAACCCCAACAACCCCTCTCAACCTAAAACAAGCCAGGAAAAAACAAGCAACAGGACATATGTAGCAGCCGCAGAAATCAAACCAGCCACTGCTATACCAACCCCGAACACCCATCCAAGGGATTCCAAAGAACTGGCCACCCTCGTGGGAGAAATGTTGATTCAGTTCGTGGCCCAAAAACCAAGTAACGCCGACAAGATGTCCTTCTTGGACAAAACGCAAAAACTCATCACACTCTTCGAACACCAACATGCATAAACACCGCCCTCCAAAGGCATTGAAGATGGCCGCATGGAACGCCAACGGACTAACATTAAAACAAGCGAATATGCCTCATGGGCATGAGGCTCAGTAGCGCACTTCCTTTTTGGAGGATTAGTGAACGCAAGATGTTAAGTGATTAGGGTTCTACCGTCTTGGGCAAAAAATTGCAATATGGCGGCCAAAATATCGACAGAATCATGAAATTCGGCTTGAAAATCAAAATGATCGTACTAGACAAGGGTTAGTTCCAAGTTTCATGAAAATTGTTCCACTAACAAGAGATTTCAATATGGCGGCCAAGATGGCGGCAGAATTATGAAACTCAGCTTGAAAATAGGAATGATCGTACGAGACAAGCGTAACTCTCAAGTTTCATGAAAATCTTTCCACTTATAAGAGATTTCAATATGGCGGCCAAGATGGTGGGGCAATCATAAGATTTGGCTTGAAAATAAGAATGATCGTACTAGACAAGGGTGAGTTTCAAGTTTCATGACAATCGTTCCACTAATAAGAAATTTCAATATGGCAGCCAAGATGGCGGCCGAATTATGAAAGCCAACCTGCCTATTTGGTCCTTGAGGACCTAAGCTATCCACCGGATAAAGTTCAATCTTCAACGGCTGTAGCTTTATTTCCCGAGGAGAAGTTCAACTTCATCGAAGTGCACAGGAGATCTCTGTTTTTTGAGAATAATGATAACGATGTATGGATAACAAAAATAGTGCCCATTGGCCACCCTTGGAGACATCAGCTATTAATCGGAAAAAAGTTCCAAGACTCTTGTTTCAATTCTCGAGAAGGAGTACAGCGTCTTAATTTCTGCACGGACTCGGACAGACAGACAGACAGACAGACAGACAGACAAACCGGCCACATAAGCGTCATTCTGTTACTTATATAAAAAAATGTGCTCCAACTGATTTCGACCTCCTGAACACGAATATCGGGTTCACTTTTGAATTGGAACATTTCTTTTTTATCGAAAAACCGAAAAAATGGTAGCCTTGTCACATGATTTTTAGTGATACCTACCTACTTTTTTTTTGTTATTGAGCGAACATGTTTCGTAATTTGAGTGCCATTATCCTTCAGGTACCTAGTATTGGCTATTTCAAAATGTTCAATTACTATTTCGGCACGTCTGATTTTAAATTTGTAGGGTCGTGTAATATGCGCCGAGCCGTGGCTTTGCGGCCGTTTTCAAAAATCGATAACAATTGACCTAACGGTCGGATTGAAGTGGGGTTTTTGTCAAAAGAAAGTTCAAATTGTTCTCTAAATATAATGCCGTACATTCAGTGATGTATTTCATTAAGAAATTGTAGTTGCCTGCATATCGCAACTTTCTACATCTTACCGCGAATGCCAGCACTTGATCGGCGAAGCCGCCCTACACCAAAATGTTATTTTTGTAATTGTTCATGATTATTTCGGCAACATTTTTCTTGATTCGCGTACCAAGGCCATGAGCTACCCATTCGAGTTGGAATATTTTCTGTATTAAATTTCGTTTTGTTCGGAGGAAAGGATATCAAGCACCAGCAAGCAACGAATAAATCATTTGCGGCCGAGCCGTAGTTTCGGAGTCATGTTCAAAAATTAATAACTACTAATCGGCACCTCGCACCGATGTGAAATTTTCATTAAAATAAAGTTCAAATCATCCTCTAAATATAACTCCGCATATGTATTATGGTAAAATGATAAGATCGGGTACTTCCTCGCATGTGATAACTTTCGAGATCAGGCCGGCTTCTGAAATGCAGCATTCAACGGCGATGCCGCGTCACACTAAATTGTTATTATTGTCATTGTTTATTATTATTTCGTCAAGATTTTTCTTGGTTCGGGATACAAGGTCATGAGCTACCCAATGGAGTAAAAATTTTTCGCAAAAACCTTTTCGTCTAGGACTAGATGCTGGGACGGACGGACGGACGGACGGACGGACGGACAAAGCGAGGACAAAAGCGCCTTCCCGTTTGGAGAAGTGCGCTAAAAACACGAATTAAGAACTTTCATCGAAGAACACCACATCGATCTCATGCTGGTGTCCGAAACTCACCTCAAGCCAACACAGACGCCAAACATTCCAAACTTAGCCCAGGCGCCAGGGAAAACAATAAGGAAATAATTGTTTCCTGGCTGGAAACTAGCTTAAAACGATCTGTGTAGCTTAGGTTTTGACATACTAGTTTCCCCCCTTTCGAAAATGTCGGCGTCATGTCGCCATCATCAACAAGAAGTGTACCAGCGTGGTTTTTGCCGGATATTTTGATTTTGGGTCATCTGACAGCAAAAGATGTAGGAAGTCATTTTGAAGCCTATGAAATTCTCTACAGTTTGGTTTTTCAATCAATTTTCTGTGACCTATGGTCTTCAAGATAGAGCTTCTGGAAGCGAGAGTCATTGTCGTGGAAGCTCCATGGCCACTTGACTAGAAAAACAAAAATGTCGATGTGACAAAAAAAAATTTCAAAATGAGAATACTCAAAAATTCTTCACGCTATAGTTGCGGTGATAGTCTTAAACCCTTCCCCTTGAACCGTAGATTACGAATAATGAAAAGTCAAAAACGTGACATTGTACATATACAGGGTGTACTACGGGAATCAAATCAGAACAGAGAAATTTGACATATTTCTTCGATTTAGCCTATGCGAAACTCTAAGCACTTATCACGAGTCGAATATCAATATGCATTGCTCTGTAAGCTTCACTTGATACACTTAAGAAGTGGTCAGCACACAGCCTTCCTGT
Organism: Anaspis maculata; assembly: GCA_949128115.1. Lineage (NCBI taxonomy): Eukaryota > Metazoa > Arthropoda > Insecta > Coleoptera > Scraptiidae > Anaspis > Anaspis maculata. Next base: position 15,389,456 of record OX421964.1, read on the forward strand.
AAAATGTTTTGAAGGCCCTCTGAAATCATCAAAATTTACAGTAGCAAGAAATGTATGTAACAGTATATTATATACCAAGGAACCAAAGTGAATTTTTGATCCCTTGGGTGAAGTTTGTTGCTCGAGGGCCCTTTGGGTCCAAATCCCCAAATAAAAAATTCACTGTTGTCCCTTGGTATATAATATACTGTTATATACATTCCTTGGTACTGTAAACTTTTCTATATTAGTAATCAACGGTTCAAGAGAAAGAGTTTAAGACCATCACCGCAACTATAGCATGAAAGATTCTCGAGAAATCTCATTTTTAAATTTTTTTGTCACATCGACATTTTAGTTTTTTGAGTCAAGAGTAGCCATGGAGCTTTTACGACAATGCCTCTCGCTTCCAGAAGCTCTATCTCAAAAGCTATAGGTCGCAGAAAGGTCATTTAAAAACTATTCCGTTGGGAAATTCATTGGTTTCAAAATGACTTCCTACATCTTTTGCTGTCAGATGGCCCAAAATCAAGATATTCGGCAAAAACCACGCTGGTGCACTTCTTGTTGATGATGGCGACATGACGCCGACATTTCCGGAAGGGGGGAAATTAGTATGTCAAAACCTAAGCCACACAGATCGTTTTAAGCTAGTTTCCAGCCAGGAAACAATTATTTCCTTATTGAGCTGATTTTTGCTCCCTGGCGCCTGGGCTAAACTATATACCTACGTTATCTACAAAACCGATAGGCCGATCGCTCGAGGTGGCAGCACAGCCATCTACATCAAGAACACCATCCTGCACTGCGAACTACCTCACCTTGAAACCGAGCAAATTGAAGTCACCAGCCTCCAAGTGTCGCTTCAATCCGGCCCCATCAGAGTACATTCCGCCTACTACTCGCCATCCAAGCCCTGGCCCCCCCAGGACATGAAGAAAATCTTCAACTCGAGGCACCCAGCCATCCTCTTCGGCGACCTAAACGCGAAGCACACTGACTGGAACTCCAAAAGGAACTGCCACCGAGGCATTCTCCTCAAAAAGTTTGCACACCCGTACAACGTCATTGCAGCGGGCCCAACAGACCCTACACACCTGCACCCGACCAGCTCGGACGTCCTCGACATAGCTCTTCTGAAAAACATTCCGCTCAACTTTGATCTCCGCACAATACCAAATCTGACTTCAGACCACCTTCCCGTGGTCATAACGCTGGGCGACCCAGTCGACAGCGACGAAACAAAAGAAATCCGATCCATCAACTGGGAGATGTTCCGGGACAAGGCCTCAGCCTTTCCTATTCCGATTATCAGCAACGCTGCAGAACTCAACGCAGCAGTGGACACACTCGAGAAACAAATCAAGCAAGCGCTAAACGAGTCCACCAGAACCAAGAAGGTGCAATATACCAAGACCAACTTCTGCAGCACCTACAACAGTTGCTTCGGAACAAGAACAGAGCTAAGAAGACCTGCAGCCGAGCCCTAAACCCTGTCGACAAAAACGAGCTGAACAGGGCATCTAACCAACTCAAGAACGCTCTCTCCGAGTGGAATAACGGAAAATGGGATGAGAAACTGGACAGCCTTCAATCAGAGGATACCAGTCTTTGGAAAATGACCAGAGCACTGTCGAAGAAACGAAGCTGGAAATGCCACGCTAGTCATAACAATAAAACGTATTTCTCTGATGCCGATAAAGCGGAAGTCTTCGCCCAAACGATGGCCGACCAATTTGCAACGAATGCAACTCGAAGAGAAGAAAAGGACACCGCTAAAAAAATCAAGGAGCTCAAAAAGAACGTCAACCTTCCTCAAGACCTCCTTCGCCACGAACCGGCAGAAATCCGAAAGTACATCAAGCTACTGAGAAAGAAAAAAGCCCCAGGCCCAGATACTATCAACAACCTGACTCTTCAAAATTTTCCACCGAAGACAATCGCCCACATAAGTCGATCGCCAACGCAGTCCTGCGCCTGAAAAAATTCCCAACAGCCTAGAAAACTGCAAAAGTAGTGATGATTCCTAAGCCCGGTAAACCCCAACAAGACCCGACCTCTTCGATAAGTCTGCTCTCTTCGCTCAGCAAGGTCATCGAAAAATGCATACTAGCGAGACTCAACGATGAAACCACAGCGCTCAACGTACTGTCGGACGAACAATTCGGCTTCAGGAACCACCATTCAACAGTACACCAGGTCACCAGAGTCGTCGACCGCGTGCTGGAGGGATTCAACAGACATCGAAAAACCGTCTCTCTTTTATACTTGACTTATCCAAAGCTTTCGACAAGGTCTGGCATCAAGGCATCATCCTCAAGATGCTCCAGCGAGGATACTCCATAAACCTGATTCAACTCATCAAGTCTTACCTAACTGGCCGACACTTCTTCATCAGTATCGGAGAAACTTCGTCAAATATGCAAAAAATCCGCACAGGAGCTCCCCAGGGATCTGTACTCGGGCCGCTCCTGTTTAACATCTACCCATCGGACTTACCCAAACTTCCTCACATCGAAATAGCACAATTCGCCGACGACACGGCGCTCTTCACTCAATCAATTTTTGCCTCGCAGATCGTTTCAAGACTTCAACTCGGGATCGAAAAACTGACGGCCTGGTTTCGCAAATGGAAGTTCCAGTTGAACGCTAACAAAACTGAAGCAGTCTACTTCCACACCGCAACCAAAAGAAGCACTTAACTTGAGAAACCCATCAGAGTGAACGGCCACTGTGTACCTTGAACTGACCATGCCAAGTACCTCGGCATCACACTCGATAGAAAACTGAATTTCAATAGACACACCGAGGACACCAGGGAAAAAACACTGCAGAAACTCCACTGCCTGTTCCCACTTATCGATAGGAACAGCAAACTATCCACAAAAAAACAAATCACACATCTACAGTGTCATCATGCTCCCAACCATGACGTACGGAATCCAAGCCTGGAACCAGATGTCCGAAACCAATCTCCGAAAACTACAAACACCACAAAACCGAATTCTACGAATGAGCGTCAATGCCCCCTGGTACATCACGAACAGACAACTCCACAACGACCTAAACATCAAAACCATCAAAGAACTGACAAAAGAACGCACCACCAAATTCTTCGACAACCTCATAGGCCACCCGAACCCTCTCATTGATGCCCTCACCATCACAGACCTGAGCGGCGCCCCGCCGCGAAAGCGACCAAGACTCATCACTCTCACGTGATAAGACCAATCATCCAACCATAACCGGGCACTCAACCCAACATAAAGGAGCTTCAAGGCCTCATCAGGAACACGATATCACATCGGAAATAGGCCACCGGAGCGTCTTAAGAAGCTGCTAGAGGAGCTACCCCCCACTTACAAATGACTATGATGACCTCGATCTCTATTTGAGAGATGTGATAGACCAGATCACCGGCATCTGTGATGAAGTGATGCCTAGACTCAAACACCGCTCCAGGAAAGCAAGCTACTGGTGGAACGATGAAATTGGCACAACAAGGAAGGAAACGAACTGCCGTAGAAGAGTATGTACACGATCGCTACGTAGAAATACGGAATACGGACATTTCACCGACAACCAACTCACCGACAGGACATTTCACTGACTCGCCGTTTCGCCGACTGGACATTTCACCTACACGCCGATTCACCGACAGGACAGTTCACCGACTGGACATTTCACCGACAGGACATTTCAACGACACGCCATTTCGCCTACAGGACATTTCACCGACAGGACATTTCACCGAATCGCCGATTCACCGACAGGACATTCCACCGACACGCCATTTTACCGACAGGACATTTCACCGGCACGCTATTTCACCGACAGGACATTTCACCGACACGCCATTTCACCGACACGTCATTTCACCGACAGGGCATTCCACCGACACGCCATTTCACCGACACGTCATTTCACCGACAGGACATTTCACCGACACACCATTTCACCGACAGGACAATCTACCGAATCGCCGATTCACCGACAGGACTGTAGCGTTTTGAGTTTTGGACCATAGGTACCTACATTTGAAAGATTGATATGCTCGATCCCGTACCGGTGCGATTCCGAGCATGGTTGCTGTTCAGCGCCAAAAGTACATTCGATAACCAGCTAAGAATCTAATTTTCACTTAAGGGTGACGCCCCAAAATGTTGTTTTTCCTCTTACGGTTTCATTGTTATCAGTGCTTCGAGAGAAAAACTGATAAGAAAACGGGGATCTGAAATTGGATTGTCTAATCAGATAGCTATTTTGTTGCTAAAAATTTTCCAAAAAAATTTCCACCCTTTTTGGAAAAAAAAAAATAAAAAATAGCTATTGGACTGGCCAATTCAATTTTAGAAATACGTGTTTTTTCCTTTTTGCATTTGGAGCATTGGCAGAGCCAAAACCGCAGAAGAAAAATTCTATCTCTATCTCTTCCTCACTCATGGTATGTCACGGTATTTCCTTCGCTGTGAATCGTCACCCTTAAGTATCTTCCTTTTTTTTTAGACCCACCTGATGAGGAAATGTTTTGTTGCTTATCTTCCTTTTTTTAGACCCGCCAATTGAGGAGTTTATTTTTGACTAGAGTATCGTCCTTCTTTTTTGACTCAAGTCAGTTCCTGAATTTTTGACTCAAGCATTCTCTTTTTCAAACCCACAAAATGAGAAGTGTATTCTCAACTCAAGTATCATTTTTTTCGGCCCCACTAGATAAGAAACCGATTTTTGACGCAAGTATTGAAATCGACCGGCTCTCCAGCCTATAAAGAATTAAATTTGAAACATCGTGAGCTTTGGTGATACACCTGACAAGGAGGATGCCGTCGTCAAGTAACGAGAAGTTGAAAAAGAGAGAAAAGTCGGCAGATGTCTGGAAGAAGAACACAAGAGATATTTGGTATTTCCACACTCCAGATCATAGAAAAGAGAAGATTCAAGTCTCTGCCGATGTTGAAGATCTCCAGAGTATAGCTGCCGTGCCTTTAGAACGCTCGAAGATAAGTTATTTAGCTCCTTTGTTGCCTGTCACATAAAAGTCAATAATTATAACAATTAACGGGTTAATCACGTTCAGGGGAGTAAAGGGATTACACGTAGCGTATGGGTCACTGTTGTTGGGAGTTTGAGAGAGACGAAAGAGTAGAACGATGTCACCACAAGATATCCAGATGACCTGCGGCCGAGCTACCATGAGAGACAGGACCTAGCGGGACAACAAAGCGATGACCTGTAGAACAGGTGACGTGGTTTTGAGAGCTCCGAGATATGCTGTCATACTTGATGTACCTGGTCGGGTTATTCTCCTCCATCTGAGTTGAATTGCTTTAATGATTTCTTCATACTTCTGTTTACCATGTTACATATTACACTGATCAACTATCTTCTGTATCCATACCTGGATCTTATGAGAGAAAGGGATCTGCACACAACAGATGTTTTTCTTATTGTCGTGTCTTGTGAGAGAAGGTTATCTCGTGAGAGAAGATATCTTTCCTCACTTTGTTATCTTATGGAAATAATATACGTCTTCAACTGTTGAGACCTGGTTGTTGGTATTGTTGATTTACATTGAATTATGTTGTGGTATTTATTGTGATAAATAATTGATGATGATTTCATTGACCATGTTCATTATGTATGAACCCATGTACTGTGATTATTCACTGTTTCGGTTTATTGGTGATATTGATTGTTATTGATTTGTATAACATGTGTTCTCCCTCTTCTTTCTGCAGCAGTGCCCAGCTACTGTTCTTGCCAAAATCTTCTCTATTTCCCTACAGATCCCTCGTCAATTTAGGTCACCGTAGAACTTACTAATAAACCTTTCTCTCTGTTTCACACTGCGCCAAGTGACTACACTGCGCCGAGCACTTGGTCTGCAGTATTCTTTCTCGCTTACAGGTTCCTCAACAATCTAGGTCCGTGGAACTGATATAATCTGTTCTAGCGAGAGCGATACTTTCTCTCGTCTCTCTCTCTTGTTCTTTCTGCATCAGTGACTTACACACTGCATTTCAAATAGTGGGAGGGTGGGATAATTGAATTGTTATCGCATTCTTGAACTAGAGTCGATATATTTGCCTTTGGAATAAAATTGTTCTTTGTTGATTTTGAAGTCTCTGCGTTTCATTTCCAAGCCTTCACTTACCTGTACTATCTTGGGTAACTACAACACAACGAAAGTCCTAACAAACACCACTAGACGAACACGAACAGCCAACCTAAGTCTTCAACTTAAAGAGGATTCTTCTTCTTTGGGGATGTTTATTTTTATAAGAGGGGTGGGTTGGGAGATTACAGTATCATCCGAGGTATCATCGTTCTTCTCAGACGCACCAGATAAGAAGTTCATTTTCTATTATTCAATATAGAATAATATCTCTATTCAATATAGTCAAACAATTTCTCCTCCGCCCCTGCCAAAAAGGCAGGGGAGAGAAAAAAAAAAGGAGCTGCTCCGGGTAGCATCTTAACATTCCGTCTATGTATTTTAGACCCGGGCTTTTCCTATTGGCCAATTTGAAATTCCCATCCAATGAGCGGCGTGGTGCGAAACACGCATACGGAATGTTACTTGGTGCGAAAATAAGGTATGGAATGTTATCAAGTTGATGGCATGCGCCCACCGTCATGCAACACGCGGCGGCTCTCATATGGGCATGTGGCGGAGGAACTGTTGTCTCCCCGATAGCTTAGTGGTCAGAGTATCCATCCGGCAAATGAAAGACGCGGGTTCGAGTCCCGCTCAGGGCAGACACTTTTTCTCCGTCACATCGCGCCATAAATTATGACCCCGAACAACAATAACACGCACGCAACACGCTACTTAAATAAACAAGTAACAGCGAACAATTGAACAGCACCGCCACTTCTCTGCCTACGTCCACCCACGTCCTATCCGTCGCCCTAGCTGAGGGGTACCGAACAACGGTTTATAAGAATGGTGAACACGGATGGCATACGAGACGAACGACGTCTCTGGAGGGGGAGTACTGTGGCGGCTCTCATATGGGCATGCGGCGGAGGAACTGTTGTCTCCCCGATAGCTTAGTGGTCAGAGTATCCATCCGGCAAATGGAAGACGCGGGTTCGAGTCCCGCTCAGGCCAGACACTTTTTCTCCGTCACATCGCGCCATGAACACATACGCGATCATTTTAATAATACGAATAATACCAATACCCAACTATCCATTTACTACCTGAATACCTACCTAAATACCTACTAAAATAATGCTGCGATATGATGAAAATGTGTACGAGTTTTCCTCGGAGTTTTCTAACTTTTCTCCATCAGGACGAGAAATGATGCGGGACTCAACTCTTAGGCCCAATGCCCATATTCACATGCCGCTGTTAGATTTTCTTTGGGTATTCCTGTTTGCTGAATAAAGGGTAAGGTGTTTGTTAAATTTTTAGTGTAAGTCGAGGTGTAAGTACTAGTCAGGAGGTGTACAGATTTTACCTGCATATGAAATTGGGCGTGTTCACTTACTTTTCTGGATTTCAGCCTCCAGCTCATAGGCAAGCTCAGCTTGTCTTAGATTTTGTGCAATATTCTGTCGTCTACTATGCTACCTATTTCGCTTCCATTTTTCAAGTAATATTTAGGCATTATGTTGCCTATTTTGGAAGCTACAAAATTTTTTGGATAACCATTTTTTATTGACGTTAGCTAGGTTTTTGCCTAGACCTTTTACGACGGTTCTGGGTCGCATATTTTTAGCGCACTTCTCCAAACGGGAAGACGCTTTTGTCCTCGCTTTGTCCGTCCGTCCGTCCGTCCGTCCGTCACAGCATCTAGTCCTAGACGAAAAAGTTTTTGCAAAAAAATTTTACTCCATTGGGTAGCTCATCACCTTGTATCCCGAACCAAGAAAAATCTCGACGAAATAATAATGAACAATGACAATAATAACAATTTAGTGTGACGCGGCATCGCCGTTGAATGCTGCATTTCAGAAGCCGGCCTGATCTCGAAAGTTATCACATGCGAGGAAGTACCCGATTTTATCATTTTACCATAATACATATGCGGAGTTATATTTAGAGGATGATTTGAACTTTATTTTAATGAAAATTTCACATCGGTGCGAGGTGCAAGCCAATAGTTATTAATTCTTGAAAATGACTCCGAAACTACGGCTCGGCCGCAAATGATTTATTCGTTGCTTGCTGGTGCTTGATATCCTTTCCTCCGAACAAAACGAAATTCAATACAGGAAATATTTCAACTCGAATGGGTAGCTCATGGCCTTGGTACGCGAATCAAGGAAATTTTGCCGAAATAATCATGAACAATTACAAAAATAACATTTTGGTGTAGGGCGGCTTCGCTGATCAAGTGCTGGCATTCGCGGTAAGATGTAGAAAGTTGCGATATGCAGGCAACTACAATTTCTTAATGAAATACATTACTGCATGTACGGCATTATATTTAGAGAACAATTTGAACTTCCTTTTGACAAAAACCCCACTTCGATCCGACCGTCGGGTCAATTGTTATCAATATTTGAAAACGAGCGCAAAGCCACGGCTCGGCGCATATTACACGACCCTACAAATTTAAAATCAGACGTGCCGAAATAGTAATTGACCATTTTGAAATAGCCAATACTAGGTACCTAAAGGATAATGGCACTCAAATTACGAAACATGTTCGCTCAATAACAAAAAAAGTAAGTAGGTATCACTAAAAATCATGTGACAGGCTACCATTTTTTCGGTTTTTCGATAAAAGAGAAATGTTCCAATTCAAAACTGAACCCGATATTCGTGTTCAGGAGGTCGAAATCAGTTGGAGAACATTTTTTTATATAAGTAACAGAATGACGCTTATGTGGCCGGTTTGTCTGTCTGTCTGTCTGTCTGTCTGTCCGAGTCCGTGCAGAAATTAAGACGCTGTACTCTTTCTCGAGAATTGAAACAAGAGTCTTGGAACTTTTTTCCGATCAATAGCTGATGTCCCCAAGAGTGGCCAATGGGCACTATTTTTGTTATCCATACATCGTTATCATTATTCTCAAAAAACAGAGATCTCCTGTGCACTTCATGAAGTTGAACTTCTTCTCGGGAGCTAAAGCTACAGCCCTTGAAGATTGAACTTCATCCGGTGGATAGCTTAGGTTCTCAAGGACCAAATAGGCAGAATGGCTTTCATAATTCGGTCGCCATCTTGGCTGCCATATTGAAACTTACCCTTGTCTAGTACGATCATTCTTATTTTCAAGCCAAATTTCATGATTGCCCCACCATCTTGGCCGCCATATTGAAATCTCTTATAAGTGGGAGGATTTTCATGAAACTTGAGGGTTACGCTTGTCTTGTACGATCATTCCTATTTTCAAGCTGAGTTTCATAATTCTGCCGCCATCTTGGCCGCCATATTGAAATCTCTTATTAGTGGAACGATTTTCATGAAACTTGGAACTTACCCTTGTCTAGTACAATCATTCTGATTTTCAAGCCGAATTTCATGATTCTGTCGATGTTTTGGCCGCCATATTGGAATTTTTTGCCCAAGACGGTAGAACCCTAATTACTCAACATCTTGCGTTCACTAATCCTCCAAAAAGGAAGTGCGCTACTGAGCCTCATGTCCATGAGGCGTATTCGCTTGTTTCTTCATCGCGGTCCTCTGCTGTAAGTAATAAAAACGTAACCGGGCGGTTTTTAATTAGCAAACTATAGTCGCATCTCGCTCGCCTCGTGACTTTTTTGAACTAAACAACAAGAGAACCTAGTCCAACCCCTTTCCCCCTCAGCTTCAAAGTTTAGTTTACATCCACTGCACACTAAATCGTCCGTATAGATAACCTCACTCCTTTCTCCATCCCTGATGTAATATAAGCCATCAAAAGGGCTCCGCTCTTGTACCCAGTACACATTACAGGAGCACACCTGCAAACAAACTAAAGGGTCAAAGCCAACTCTCCGAGGCGCCCCAATCCGAGCTGAAATTTATCGGAGAACGGAGATCCTTTGTGCCCCCGGCACACACATTTCGGATAGCCTGCCGCCTATCAAACTCAGCTGATGCCCAATTTCGCTTCCTCCTGGAAAACATCTCTCTAGCCAGCAGGCTGGCGGCAGCTCGTGTAGCCGAGCCAAGCTAACCGTCCAGAAAATACCCGTATACCGCGCTCACACACACACACACACACACACACACACACACACTTACCTATCCTTACGGTCTTCTCTTCGCCGCCCCCGCACGCCGCCCCCGTCTCAATTCCGGCGCAATTCCGGGGGATGATAATAAAAAGCATCATCCCCGAATTTTTTGCGCTTCCACCTACGCATCGGATTGCTTGCTTCCTTCCACCGTCTAAATTAAGTGATGACGTCGATATGCTTCTTGACCCTAATGAGAGCTTTCGGATCCCGATTCGTGCTGCGCGCTTTCCGAGGAGCTTTCCTCAAAACTTATTTAATGCGAAACGATGGCGCGCTCCGCTTCGCCTCTATTTTCTCTCCGGAATATAAACATTTCCGCGCGCCGTCCTCGCATCCGCCAAATAAAAAATTGAAAGTTTGCGATCGATTTTTCCAAACTCGCCGCCTGCTCTTTTCAATTTTTAATCGGGGCTTTTCGCAACGGTTTTTCAGGACAACTTTTTGGCGCTGCGCGATTTTTTTTTGTGCGCCCGGTGTACGCTTTGGTTTGCATTTTTTTCCCCGGCTACCTCACACAAAGCACGCTATACCTATAGCTCTATCGCGCGCCGCCGTCACCCTTTTATTCGAGGCGGCTCTGTCATTAACCCGGTCCATAAAAAAAGGGAAAAGCCTGCAAAATTCAGGACTCCCTGTGCTTGTGTCATAAGCACACACGATTTAAGATTACGAATCCAGCGTTAGCGCGCGCTCTTCTTATACTTTCACGCTTTCTGTCTCGCTTCTTCGGAGATATATAACGCCCGTGCCACAGTACGCTGGATGAGGGAGGCGAGCGAGCCGGAAAATTCTGGACTCGCAGGCGGTTTTCGGTATAGCCCAGTGTTTCACGCAAGATTAAGTTTTAAGAGAATGATACAGGAGGCAATGCAACATTGCCATATTGAGAAAATGGAGTGGCCACCTTTGTCTCCAGACATGAATGTCATTGAGCATGTATGGAGCAAGATGAAACTGAGACTGAAATAGAGAGAAGTACGAATGGGAAACTTGAATGATTTGGCGAATGCATGTCAAGATGAATGGGAAGCTATCCTCCAGGACTTTCTCACCAGCTTGCTGGGATCTATGCCTCGACGGGTTGCATCTACCTGGCAAGAGGGGGCCCTACTGAATGTTGAAGAAAACTAGTTATTGAAAATTACTTGAATGAAATGTTGATGCTTGGCTTTTATAAGAATGCTGTGTAATTTTTGTTATCATTTCAAAGAAGAATACTGTATAGAGATATCTCGAGTGAGAGCTCGATGAATCGCTTTAGGAAGGGGACAAGCTGCTCGTCTCCTACACAGAGCCGGCGTCGGACTGTCTTGCTTGAGACTTGGAGAACTCCAGCCTCCGTTATTATCTTGCTGGACAAGGAGACGAGATTTGTGCTTTCCAGATCTGCCTAAGATTAAGACGTTCGAACAGCTTACGGCATTGATGACAAAGCATTTCAGTCCGCCAGTGGCCGTATTCCGAGAAGAAATTACATTTCATAAGGCACAGCAGGACATGACAGAATCAGTCAGCGATTGGTTTGCAAGGCTAAAGAGACTGGCTGTAAACTGTGAGTTTGGCACAAGCTCAGAATTTGCTTTGAAAGAAAGATTTGTAGCTGGATTGAAGCCGGGTCCCGTTTTGGACAGGGTATGTGACGAGTCACATACACTAGGGCTCGCAGACATGGTACAAGTTGCAGTGAAGAAAGAGACAGTTCTGCACAGTAGCCGCGGAGGCTCCGACACGGACGTGAACTGGGACAAGAAGGGCAACACATCGCAGAGAGCTTCATTTCCCAAGAGAACGGCGCATCGAGATGGCCCACGAAGCAAGGAAGAAATGAGGAGCTGTGATTGTTGCGGAGGAAGACATCAGCGGGGTCAGAGCTGCAAGTACGCAAACTACAAGTGCAGGAGCTGCTCAGCCATGGGACATCTAGCAAGGGTCTGTAGAAGAAAACCAATGAGACCAGTTGACAACGTACAAGCTGGACAAAGCAATTTTGACAGCGAAGAGTTTGACATCTACAACATCAGGGAAGAGGTGATATATGTGCCTATCAACAAGATAAGTAAATATCAACCTATAACAGTAGAAGTGTTACTAGACAAGAAACCCGTCGTGATAGAGGTTGATAGCGGAGCCTCAATAACCATCATAAACAGAGACGTATTGTAATGTAACCCTCTTTTTCGATGTTATTGCTGTAGTGTATCCTGGTCACGGCACCATTCTGTAGTGTATCCACGTTGACGATACCATGATCCTGGTCACGGCACCATTCTGTAATGTAACCCCCTTTTTCGATGTTATTGCTGTAGTGTATCCTGGTCATGACATCATTTTGTAGTGTACCCAACTCTCGACATCATCCTGGTCACGAGGCACCATTCTGTAATGTAACGTAGTTTATCCTGGTTGATGGAACCATTCTGTAGTGTAACGTAGTTTATCCTGGTTGATGGCATCAATCTGTAGAGTACCGTGGTCACGGCACCACTTCTGTAGTGTAACCTCGTTTTCGATGTTGGCAGTGATCGTCGTTATCCCTTTCCTTCTTGACGTTGTTTACATTTTACCTACGTTGTGTGGTTGGGTTCTTACTCGAGATGAGAATGTGTCGTGGGGGATGAGGTTTGATTCTTGAATGAAACGCGAATGAAATGCAAGCAAAATGAATGTTTTATTGAAAATCAATGGCAAAGTTTTTGAATGAATTTGTTTCTTTTCTCAAAACGCTTAACAACAAGGAATTGACAGTTAAAAATTACAAAACAAGAATAAAGAACAGAAAAACACAAACAAATGAAACAAGAGAAATCATTACAAATTATTTGACAATGCAGGAATTTACAACAATAAAATGAACACAAAATCAGATTAACAAAACAAAACAAGAAATCATGAAACATGTTCACTGTCAATTTAATCGCAAAGGAAAAGTGACGTATTCGCTGACAGGCACACATGGGAAGAACACGTCAAAGAAACCCATGGGTATAGCCTGGTTGATTGCTGAAAAATCCCTTCCCAAATGATCTGAATAAAAGTCAAGTGTGAATGAGTCATGATGAAATGACAGAGAAGTCACTCCAGTTATGCATTGATCAAGTCAGCGTGAAGCGGTGCTTGAACCTCTTTGAAAGATTGTTTCGTTTACAAGTTATTTTTGTAACAACAAAAGGAAACCAGCTCACCAATTAATTTTTACAATTTACAAACAAAAGAAATCAAATTGATAGATGAGTAAACAATAAAAAAAAAGATCGGTAAACAAGTTAATAAATGAGCCAGAAACAAATGATTAGTAATGGTGTAGGTAAATAAACAAGAAACAAATAAGAGATGAACAGGTAGATAAATAAACAAGGCAGAAATGATGAGTAATAGTGTAGGTAAATAAACAAGAAACAAATCAGAGATAAACAGGTAAATGAATAAAAAAGAAACAGGTGAAAGATAAATAAGTAGAGAATTTGAAGTTGGTCATACCCTTTGTAAGCAATTGGAAGGAAGAAGTATCTATAACGCATTCGCCCGAAATTCTCCAGAAGTTACCCATCAAAAACCCCACAGATACATACATACAAAACAGAAGAAGAATTAGTAAACAATAACCATGCAAGGGAATCGACTCGAGCCAACCTGTGGCCCACTCTTCGTCGTTTAAGTTGGAACGGAAACCCCAACGTGAATCGAAGAGGTAAATTTGGAGTCAGATGTACTTTAGTGATATCCTGATGGGATGGACAAGGACCTCTCAAGAAGCCTATGTTAGATGAGGGCCCACGTGAGATCAACCCACTCAGGTGCTTGCCGGTGAGAGTGCCGACAAGGCCGCCCAAGGTACTGATCAGAGCGGGTAAAAGCAAAAGAAGTGGAAACACTCCTGCAAAATTGACTGTGTCTACATTCGTTCCCGAAGGTAAACACTTATTTTCGTTCAAATGCAAGATAAGTGACATTTACAGTTAAGCTTGTGAATGGACATTGTCGGTATTATCGAGAAACGATCATTGCAACCACAATCATTGAGTACTCACACCACTTTCATACTCCATTCGAACTCCAACATTCAACGTACGCATTCTTGGTGAGGAAGTTCCGTGATACTACCGAATATGTTTATAAATAAATATGCCCGTCAAAACAGGGCAGTAAAAAGAAACAAACCCGAAGTCTGAAGCAGCGGCAAAAGGATGGGAGACTAATGTAGCGATTCCCCAAAAACAACATTCCACAAGCGCTCCGTTACACAAGGCAAACCAATAGCCGACAGGATTTCTTTTAAATAACAGAGTATCTACAGAATGCTATCCTTTACAGAATTGCATCATAAGTAGGAACAACAAAGGATCACGTTAAACATTTTGAAAAAGAGATTACATAATTCCCCCCAAATAATAAAATGTTAGTAGACTCAACAAGGCAGATTCATACGAGCAGGTGGAACCCCCCCCCCCCAGGACACGGAGAAGCGTGCAGGTCTTCTTTCCTTCGTTTACTTTCAGGTATAACCCGACAATGAACAATGAAATGAGAATGAATCTTAAAAAGTACTGTTCTCTACTTATCGGCTGATTTTGGCGTAGCAGAGTTTCTTTTTGTCATCTTACTGTTTGTGACGTAACTTGTGGAAAAGAAACAATTAATGAAATCTCGAAGTACGCGCGATAGCGCGGCCTCGCGGCCTTGAGGTCACGTTATGAGTGCGCAAAAAGCACGCCCACTAGATTTACGGCTTTTGCCGTCAATATTAAGATCATTTGGGAGTAGATAAATTACAAAAACTCAAAGCAGTGCGAAGCACTTTGATTTCAAAGGGGAAAAACTGCGGGTTATGCAAGCCCGTTGAGAACAAAGAGAACAAAGCATTTCGGGTTATGTACAATAATTTCGCGGACAAAATAGGTATCGAAATGCATGATTTGGTGAGTGGGTGAAAGCCAAAATTACGATACAATAATTAAAGAAAGACCGACCTTAGAGTTGTAAAAACCACACACTCTTGATGCACTGAAAATCACGTGTTCTTCACCACCACAGCTGATCCTCTTCTCCCTGTCTGCCCGCGGCTGCCGCCCGGCCGGCTCGCCTAGCGCCATCTCCCTCTTTTATCGGCAAACGCTACGAACGTCAACGACAGTACTTACTTCAGGTACCAACGTACTAATAAAACAAAGGGGGAATACCACAGTATGTAGCAGAAACTTGGGTCAGATACCTTTGGAAAGGCCAACGGTATTGCTTAGAACTTTTGCTAGACATATTGTTAAACCATTGGGCTGTGTGAATGTCAATGCAGCTTATAGAAATGTAGAGAAAAAGATGTATATCCATGTAGTAAATGAGGACAGCCTTAGCTTGTTAGGTAGAGATTTTTTGGCACTGTTTAAATAAAGTCAGGTTTGATGTTGCAGAGATTGGAAATGTGAACACCCCTGACATTCAGAGCATCTTGGCAAGATATGAAGACGTTTTTGGTGGAGGATTGGGAAGATTCAAGCACGCAAGAGTTTCGGTGAGATTGAAGAAGGAGGCAAGCCCGGTGTTTTGCAGGCCGCGTCCGATTCCGTTAGCTTTCAAGCAGGAGGTTGAGGAAGAGCTGGATAGGCTGGAGGAGCAGGGTGTTATCACACCGGTCGGCTCAAACCAATGGGGCACCAGCTTGGTTCCGGTAGTGAAGTCTGATGGGACAGTTCGACTTTGGCAGGGTGTTATCACACCGGTCGGCTCAAACCAATGGGGCACCAGCTTGGTTCCGGTAGTGAAGTCTGATGGGACAGTTCGACTTTGTGGAGATTACCGTGTCACCGTAAACAAACATCTTGAAGAAGTGAAGTATCAATTGCCACTCATTGATGATATATTCGCCGTGTTGAATGGAGGACAACAGGTCACAGTCATCGACCTCAGCCATGCATACACTCAGTTCGAATTGAATGAAGATAATAGAAGGGTCTTGGCATGGAATACTCCAAGAGGAATTTATCTCATGAACAGAATGCCCTATGGTATTAGCCCGGCAACAGCGCTCTTCCAGAAACATATCGAACAACTACTCAGACCAGTCGAGGGAGTTGTGAATTTTCTCGACGACATCATAATAACAGGAAGAGACCGGGCAGAGCATCTTCAGAGATTGGAAGAGGTCCTGAAGAGATTTTCCGAGGCAGGGCTGAGGGCGAAAAAGGACAAGTCCGAGTTCCCGAAAGACGAGGTGTGTTACTTGGGTCACAGAATAAGTAAACACGGATTTCAAAAGACAAAAAGTGGAGTAGAGGCAATTCTCAAGGCCAAAACACCATCTAACAGGAAGGAAGCACGTTCCTTGTTAGGAATGGTGAACTATTACAACAGATATCTGCCGAATGCTGCCGAAACTTTAACTCCTTTGTATAAATTGTTGTCAAAAGAGAATACGTTTGTGTGGACCAGAGAATGCAAGCTAGCTGTCAATAAAATAAAATAGATGATGGCTTCTGACACAATATTGGAACACTTTGACCCGTCGACACCGCTTATTTTGTACTGTGAAATACAGAAGAGGGAGTGGGAAGTGCTCTATTGTATAGGTACCCAAACGGAGAAGAGAGACCAATGGCGTTCAGTTCCAGTGAACTATCTCCACCAGAAAAACGATATTCAACAATACACCGAGAGGCATTGGCCATTTTTGAAGGGGTAGAGAAGTTTCAACAACATCTCTTAGGTCACAGTTTCACTTTACGGTCTGACCACAAGTCAATATCAGCCCTATTCGGTGAGCATAAATCGATTCCACAGATGTACGTGACGCGCATGCAGAGGTGGGATGTATTTTTGGCAGAGTTCAACTACAAGCTTGAATACGTTCGAGGAGAACAGAACGTAATTGCTGATTACTTATCAAGAGCACCAGTGCAAATTAATGCAATGAAAACTGCAGCTGTAGAGAAATGGAAATACATCAACTTCACGTCGGTTAGAGAATGGCCGGTAGATAACAGAAAGGTAGCAGAAGAAACGCTAAAGGATCCAGTATTATGCAGGGTCAGAAGACACATGGAAGAAAATTAGAAATCGAGAACCAGCAACGATCTACAACCATTTTATCGAAGGCGAGATGAACTCCAGGTGGAAAACAACTGTATACCATGGGGCTATAGATTGATAATACCCGAGAAATACCCGGTAAAATCATGCGATCCATGCCTACAACAAAGAAGCAATCCACCAAAAAGCTACAAGCCATGGCCGGAATCTACAAAACCGTGGGAGAGAATTCACACCGACCTAATGGGACCAGTGGATAGCAAGAATTTCTTGAATGTCATGGACTCGTACCCAAAATGGCCTGAAGTGTTTCATATGAGAACCTCCACATCGGAAAATGTGATCGAAGCGTTGAGAACGACATTTTCCAGGTATGGGCTTCCTGTGCTAATGGTTTCTGACAACGGAATACTATTCGTATCAGAAAATGCAAGAATTTCTAACCAGGCATCCAACAGAAGACCAGCGCACCGTGGCATCCGGCCAGCAATGGACAGGCCGAAAACGCTGTAAAACATTCAAAAACAAGCTGAAAGCGGCGTTAAAAGATCCGAAAAACAAGAACACATCAACACCAACATTGATTTCCAGATTTTTACTAGCCTACAGAAATATGCCACACTGTACAACTGGCGAAACTCCAGCGCAATTAATGTTTGGTCGCAAATTGCGTATACGGATAGATTAATTAAAAGAACACAGAAGAGGGGAAGGTGGAAACAAACCAACCACTTCATTTCTTGAAGAAGGCCAGAAGGTAATGGTCAGGAATTACCGAAAGTGGACTGAGTCGTCGATAGTTGCCAAGGAGGGAAATGTCGACTAGAAGGGGGACAAATCTGGCGTAGACATAGCAAGTGAGTATGCCTTCACGTGCGTGAGTCTCAGTAGCGCATTTTCTCAAAGAGGCATATTGTGAACGTAAAGAAATTTGGTTGAAGGAGAAACACCATTCCTTGCCCACTTTCTTCACTCGAAACTCATTGTGATATTGTGTTATCAGAATGGGGTACTTGCCAATGAAATAGATTTGAATGAAAATTCTTTTACTCATCAATATACTTTTTTGTTTGAGGGCGGGAGCTGGGAGCGGCGACTAATCAACAGTAGTCTATTCTTTCCCATTTTTAGTCGGCTATCCATATAGCAAAAGAATTGGATCGCTATGTCTTCGGGTTCATGTTTTCCATTTATCTCTTACTTTGAGGGCAGCGTGTGGGGGTGGCAGCATTCTGCAAAGTAACTGTTGCACAGTTTGAGTTGAGAGTTTCTGAATGTTTAAGGAAATATGACAATCAATGAAATTGTAAAAGTTGCATTTTTTGTTCGGGGGCGGGAGCTGGAGGCGGCGACTGATCAAAAGTGGCCTATCTTCCCATTTTTAGTCAGCTATCTATATAGCGGAACAATTTAATCGCTATGTCTTCAGGGTTATGTTTTACATTCATCTCTTACTTTGGGGGCGGCGTGTAGGAGCGGCAGAGTTTGGCAAAGAAATTCTTTCACAGTTTGAGTTGGGAGTTTCTGAATGTTTGAGGTAACATTAAAATGTAATTCAGTGGAAATTATTGAAAGTTGCACTTTTTCTCTTTTGGGGGTGGAAGTTGGAGGCGTCGCCATGTCAAAGGTAGCCTATTCTTTCCCATTTTTAGTTAGCTATCCATATAGCGAAAGAATTAGATCGTTATGTCTTCGGGTTTATGTTTTTCATTCATCTCTCACTTTGAGGGCAGCGTGTGGGGGCGGCAGCATTCGGCAAAGTAACTGTTGCACAGTTTGAGTTGGGAGTTTCTAAATGTGAGGGAAATATGACAATCAGTGAAAATTGTGAAAGTTGCATTTTTTGTTTGTTTGGAGGCAGCAGCTGGAGGCGGCGGCTAATTAAAAGTGGCCTATATTTTTCCAATTTCAGTCAGCTATCAATATAGTGAAAGAATTAGATCGCTATGTCTTCAGGTTCATGTTTTACATTCATCTCTCACTTTGGGGGCGGCGTGTGGGAGCGGCAGAATTTGGCAAAGAAATTCTTGCACAGTTTGAGTCAAGAGTTTTGAAATGTTCGAGGTAACAGTATCAGCTAAATCAGTGAAAATTGTTGGAAGTTGCACTTTTTTCTTTTGGGGGCGGAATCTGGGGGCGGTGACTAACCAAAAGTAGCCTATCCTTTCCCATTTTTAGTCAGCTATTTATATACCGAAAGAATCAGATCGCTA
The DNA here is from genome assembly GCA_949128115.1 of Anaspis maculata. NCBI lineage: Eukaryota > Metazoa > Arthropoda > Insecta > Coleoptera > Scraptiidae > Anaspis > Anaspis maculata. The sequence continues at coordinate 15,408,848 of OX421964.1, forward strand.
TGTCTTCGGGTTTATGTTTTTCATTTTATTGCACTTTTTATCGTTTGGGGGCGGAATCTGGGGGCGGCGACTAACCAAAAGTAGCCTATCCTTTCCCATTTTTAGTCAGCTATTTATATACCAAAAGAATCAGATCGCTATGTCTTCGGGTTTATGTTTTTCATTTTAAAGTGATTGGGGGCGGTTTTTAGCAGTTTTTTCATGTCGGCGGCGCATATTAATGACGGAATGTTTCTTGGCTTACGTTTATAAGTGTCAACTATGTATTATTCAAAAAATGAGAACACCAGAGCATCAGGTCTGGTAGAAAGTGCAATATTATGTTATTTCAAGTTTATCGGGGGCGGTTTTCTCTATGTTGGCGGCGCAATATAGACATCCAATATAGCCTAGCCCTCCGTTGAGAGTGGCAGCTATGTAACAGCGAAAAAATTAGAAAGCTAGGTCGTCTAGTTTGGGAGGAGTTCGAGGAACGGACGGACGGACGGACGGACGGACAAAGCGGTTGCAATAGCGATTTTCATCAAGATGGAAAATGCACTAAAAACCAGATAAAAAAGAGATCGGAAGGAAGACCTCAAGAAAATGGACAGATACCCCAGAAACCTGCATACAATCCAACCAACAAAATTGGCAATTTGATCGATAAATCCGAAACCAGCACCACAAACATCAGGCAGGAAAATTCTCCAATTGTTGGACCTGGAGACGTCACAGGCGCTATAGAGGGCACCCTAGAGAACCACGAAGACGACGCGGTCGGAGCACCGGCAGAACAGTCTATCAAGGAGCCTTCCAAATCTGTACCTAACGAAAACCACCGGAACGAAGACGGCGCTACTGAGAGAGGAGAAAAACAAGAAGAACGAATTCCGGACTGCTCTGAGTCTCAAGGGGTAGGGCAGCGTCCAAAAAGGACAATTTTTGTACCCAAGAGGTATAGAAGGTAACTAATGTGATAGGTATACCTACTCATTGTTTAGTTGTGATGTACCAATTTAATTGTTGTAATGTATCAATTCAATTGCTTGTTGTAGATGTAAATTAATACGTGTTCCTGTGTTGAAAAGCTTGGTAGTGAGGGATGTAATGTACCCGCCATGCGCATTGATACCGACACAACGCCGAAGCCAGAGCTCGCTCTCTCTTCCGCCAGCCGTCAAACGACACACATCTCCACTGACCTGTGAATAACTTGTAACACCAAAGATTGTTAAAACGTATTGAATAAGTTTGTTGACCAACTCGAAGATCATTAAGCCTTCACCACCGGACTCCACAATCATCAACGCACTCATCCAAGCAATCCACGGTGAAGCAGTCAAAGATGCTTTGCGCAGATATCGACTTGGAGAGGTGAACTTTGAGGTATCCAGAATTTTGCAGACTTGCAACAAATAGGTTATGGAATCTTGGAGCAACTTCTCGACGCTATGTTCCGGATTCAATCCCAAGACGACGAGGCAGGAACTAGAAGAAGGAACGCTTTTATTGTGGAAAGGATGGGCATATTCGACGCGACTGTAGCGAAAGATGCCCTTCAGCAGGCCCGTTTTAGACTGGAACACGAAACTGCTGTTCAAGGCGACGCGACGCAACCAGGAGAACTATATAGTTCCATCTAGCTCTAAGGGACTCACACTGGCTGGTAGTCTCCAATGCTTCAGAAGCTATATTGTCTTATTAATGGAGAGATCTGCTGATAGTATATTTCTTGATGGAAAACTCGATGGGTGTAACTGCGTCTGTGTCTTCGATACATTAGCCACAGCATCTCTTGCTTGCCATGAAGATCTTCGAGGTCAACACATTGCTCCAGTGATGAACCGTACACGTTTGACTGCAGCTACAAGAGAACCTACTCACCTGTCTGGACATCGCATCAACACTGAGAACGTCGCTTTCAGTCGTCAAGTTCCGAAACGCCCACACCTAGGAAAGCAGGGAGAGGCTTCAAAGCTTCTACAAAAAAAAAAACTGGGACGACGATGTCGTAGAGGAATTCACGAGCTCACGGACATCACCAGTCATTTTGGCCACTGAAAAGGATGGCAGTACGCGTTCCTGTGTGGACCACCGGAAACTCAACGATGTCACCAAGAAAGACGGCTAATCCTCTGCCACGAATTGGTGACATCTCGAACACCCCTTTACGAAGACGCAGAGCGGACATGGAAGATATTTATTTGTAATTGCGACTTTTTTCTGTCAATTGCCACTTTATTCTGGCAATCGCGACTTTTTTATGTCAATTGACACTTTTTTTCTGTCAATTGACACTTTTTTCTGGCAATTGCGACTTTTTTCTGTCAATTGACACTTTATTCTGGCAATTGCGACTTTTTTCTGTCAATTGACACTTTTTTCTGTCAATTGCGACTTTTTAGCACACTTCGATAGAAAATGATGTTTATATGGCCGGTTTGTCGGTCTGTCTGTTCGTCCGTTATCCGTCCGTTATCCAGAATAAAGTGGTAATTGACAGAAAAAAGTGGCAATTGCCAGAATAAAGTGTCAATTGACAGAAAAAAGTCAAAATTGCCAGAATAAAGTGGTAATTGACAGAAAAAAGTGTCAATTGACAGAAAAAAGTCGCAATTGCCAGAATAAAGTGGCAATAGACAGAATAAAGTCGCAATTGCCAGAATAAAGTGTCAATTGACAGAAAAAGTCGCAATTACAAATAAATATCTTCCATGTCCGCTCTGCGCCTTTGTACCTCTTCTCCAGATCGAAATGGTTTTTGATACTTGGTTTAAAAAGTGGCTATTTAGTACAGGAAAAATAGTAAAAAAATCGGCAAAACCTCGGAATAAATATGGACGTCATGAAAATTTGATATTCTGTTCAGAATTAAGTGCTCTACAACATATCCAAAATCGTCAAAAATCGCACCTGGGGGTTTTAAGTTATTGGAGGGGGGGTAAAAAATTGCAGGTAAAAATGGAGGGGATGGAACCCGTCAATCCATTGGATGCGAATACATTATAGTTCGACGTATCATATCCCCTTGGTACCATTTTGGTACAAAAAGTGACCATCATTGTTAAAGGGGAGTAGTGGGGGGGGGAAGTCTGCTAGGTGGTCCATTTTATTTTTCTGGCCATGTAGAACCGATCACGACAAGTTTGATATCTTTTCCGGCTAAATTCAATCTCCTGAACTCGTATCCGATGTGTTAATTCGATTGAAAACAAGTTTGAACAAGTTAACTTCAGAAAACTTGTTTTTTCTTTGACAATTTTGACGAATTTTTTTTTACTGCTAGAGGCGTTCATGTTTAGAAAATTTTCAGGAACCATTGAATTGAAGTGTATTCTCCACAAAAATCATCCACTCGGTGTATAATTTTGTTTCTCGAGTTTAAAAAATCGATTTGAACTTGAGCCGGCACGGCGCGTCGTCTACTACTGACCAGAACACTACAGCATGCACTTTTAAATGAAAACACCTCAAACTATTGAAGAAATAACAACTTATTTTTGAAAATTGGAGGATTTGTGCAGAACTGAATTCCCTATAACATGAACAAAATTGCCATGATTCGCAATGCAGGATTTTGAGTTATTTGAGGAGGAGGATAACACTTTGACAGGATTCATACTCTATGAACTGTTACCTCTCCACTCAAATAACTCAAAACCCTGCAGTGCGATTCAAGGCGATTTTGTTCATGTTATAGGAAATTCAATTCTCCACAGATCCTCCAATTTTCAAAGATGAGTTTTTATTTCTTCAATAGTTTGAGGTGTTTTCATTTAAAGGTGCACGCTGTAGTGTTCTGGTCAGTAGTAGACGACGCGCCGCGCCGGCTCAAGTTCAATTCGATTTTTTAAACTCGAGAAACAAAATTATACATCGAGTGGATGATTTTTATGGAGAATACACTTCAATTTAATGATCCCTGAAAATTTTCTAGAAATGAAGGCCTCCAACAGTAAAACAAAAATTCGTCAAAATTGCCAAAGAAAAAACAAGTTTTCTCAAGTTAACTTGTTCAAACTTGTTTTCATCCACATTTACACATCGAATATGAGTTCAGGAGATTAAATTTAGTCGGAAAAGATACCAAACTTGTCGTGATCAGTTCTACATGGCCAGAAAAACAAAATGGACCACCTAGCAGAGCTTCGCCCCCCCACTACTCCCCTTTAACAATGATGGACACTTTTTGTGCCAAAATGGTATCAATGGGATATGATACGTCGAACTATAATGTATTCGCATTCAATGGATCGACATGTTCCATCCCCTCCATTTTTACCTGCAATTTTTTACCCCTCCTCCAATAACTCAAAACCCCCGGGTGCGATTATTGGCGATTTTGGATTATGTTGTAGAGCACTCAATTCTGAACAAAATATCAAATTTTCAGGACGTCCATATTTTTTCCGAGGTTGAATCCTATCTTTCTTGTACTAATTGGCAAGTTGGACTTCATCCCGAGGATAAAGGGAAGACCGCGTTTTCGGCCGAAAGTGGATTGTACCAGTTTATTGTCATGCCTTTTGGATGGATCTACTCATTTTGAACACAATTTTAATTTTTGTTCTGAAAAAAATTGCAAAAATAATATAAACTCTTACCGTGGGTTCACAAAACAGATAATAGGTACGAGATTAGTTGATTTGCGATTTTTGTTTGTCAATTTGTAGCTGACTGATCAATGGAAATGCTGGGTTTATCCCTCAATAATGAAAAGATTATGGATCTAGTACAGATTTCAGGCATTTTTTGTGAAAGATCACCTAGCATTCAGCAGAAAAAAGTTCAGTTGATCTGCAATCAGCCTTGATCGCTGATCATCTTTTTTGTGGAACTAACGGTTAGCGAATGAGTAGAGCCATCTTTTCTTTCTTTCCAAATTGACCCAAACGATAAATTTTTGTTTGAAAATGAATATGCTCAACAAGAAGGCGTTGGTGCATTTTATAACTACGGTCGTTTGCCCTAAATCATGATTTTTTCATCGTTGCTCTTGCTATAGCGGAATGTCTCCGGTTATCAATATTCAGGCACAGAACTCATCAATTACTCACTTAAGTCTTGTGGTTCTAAACACTGCGGCTCTTAACTCCTCTGTAAACAACAAAGCTATCAACAATAAAATTAGAGGAATGTTCCCTAGTCCATAGTTAAATAAGTAGGTATATGAACACTCTACTTATGCAAAGCATTTCAAATTCAAACGATTGGGTTGTGTTTCGATAATTGGTGCCACTCTCTCTAATTATCCTGGCAACCCCGTCAGCTAATGAGCTGATGAAAGAGAAAAAATAAATAAAAATAGGGAATAGCCTCGGGAATAGCGAGAAATATTGATTGTATCCAGACTCGAGGCTTAAGGGTAAAATTATCGACAATTATTTTCTCTACCTCAATTAGGCAGGTACTGTTTAATTTACTAGATAATACTCTGTAAACGAACAGAGCCAGATTTATTTATTAATGAAGAAAACTGGAGGAAACTTTCAAAAGGTAGGTAGATTGACGGACTTAAGAATCGGACCACTTCTACTCTACGAAATCAAGAATCTGCGACTTCCATCGCCATTTAGTTGTCAAACAATGCAAATTCGATGACCGCTTGATTTTGAATGATGGTTCGATTTTAAAGTCACTGACTTTATACCGACAACCCACGAGCGTAATGCATAATTAATTGTTTCCATGCGCGCTTCCAGAAAACTTCGCTTTCTCACCATTTCATGTGCTTCCACATATATTGGCGGCACGCGCGCCCGGACGCCAGCTCGCCGCCGTCACGTCTACATTGGGGTCTTTAACCGACCGAAATTCACCAATTTTCGCGTTTCGTGCCGATCGCAGCAGAACAAAGAAAAAGGAAAAAGTCGTGTGTAATTTGAAAGCGGAAGGGTTCTGCAGAGCTTCAACTCAACTTTTACTTGACTTGAACAGGACCGGAACAGGACCTCAAGTTACTGATAGGTACTCCGTATAATAAATGAGAAACTGCTGGTCATAATGCCACAAGTGAAGTACTCAACAAAATGAGTGTCACCCTTGCAAAATTTGACCTAACTTTGAACCTAGACAACTTTGAAATGCTACAAGCGATTCAATCAATTTTCAAACCATTCGCTAGCCCAGTCCTCAAGCTATTAGTCCGTATTTTGAAATACATCAAGTTTTCAACATACTATTTCTATGTTTTTACTGTATTTCAAAACCATAGACAGGAAGGCAGACCTCATACTTCGAGACGGTTTTTGAATTTTCGGTGTATCTCTTTTATTTACAGGGCCACCTGCGGCCTCAAAAAGTTGACTTTTTTATAATGCATTATTAACTCTTTTCCTCGTTACCAGATTTTCAAAATTTTCGGCTCGTTTTGAAACGAAAGCTTTAGGTAGGAATACCGAAGGATCAAAATCAACTCAAGACAGACATTCAAGATACAGGGTTGCATGAAAAGTGACTCAAACCTGAACTTCTCTCGGAATCAAGGTTGAGAGGAGAATCGAATGAAAATCAACTTGCCTTCTGAAATTCCATTCATTTTGAACACTTCAAAGTGCGTTTTTTCTTCTATGGAACTAGAATTGCTGGTTAACAGGCCACATTTGAACTGTTTGCTTTTGAACAAGAAATATCGCCCTTGTGCACCTGAAAATGTTCGTAACCAAAGTAACAAAAGCCTAATAATCACTAACAAACAGTGATCGACAAGTGAGTGATTGTTCCGATTTTTGTAACGTTGGTTACAAGCAGCTTCATGTGAGCAAGGCTCTGATTCTCCTCTGAAAACATGCTGTTGTAATTTGGTTATGCAAGAAGAGGATATCTTGAAGTGTTCAGAGTGGATGATTCTTCGAAGGTGAGTTGATTTTCATCCGATTCTCCTCCCGATTCATATTCCAAGAGCAGTTCAGGTTTTGATAACTTTTTATGCAATTTTGATCCTATGATTCTACCTGAAGCTTTAGCTTCAAAACGAGCCTGAAATCTCGAAAATCGTTCAGCGACTAAGAAAGTTACAACTGTAACACCAAAAAGTTGACGTTTTGAGGTCACTCTGTAAATTGAAGAGATAAACCGGAAATTCAAGAGCCGTTCCAAGGTATGAGTTTTACCTTCTTGCCGATGATGTTGAAATTCAAGAAACAAATGTTTCGCTCAAGAGGGAGTACTTATGTTGAACTCTCAGTAATTTTGCACCAGTGTATTGAACACCCGGTAAAAATACTATGTGAAATATTTCATGAGTATTTAAAAATACGGACTAATAGTGAAAGACTGGGCTAGCGAACGGTCTAAAAATTGATTGAATCGCTTGTAGCATTCCAAAGTTGTCCAGGTTAAAAGTTGGGTTTTGCAGGGTGACACTTATTTTGTTGAGTACTTGAGATTGGATTGAGCTTCGTGTAGACCCATTTTCAAAATCAACAAGGCTTCGGTTTGCCGACGGTAGTTTTTTCCAAATGAAATTTGTACGAATCTGAAAAAAAAACTGCAGTGCAAACTTTGACCTGCGGTGAGCGGGTGAGCTCCACGAAATATTCATTTTAGATGTAGACATGCTGGGAATGGAAGTTGAAGAAAAGAATGAAATAATTTTTGGAGGAAAAACTTTTGAAATCGGACCCACGCCACGGTTTCTGAGTTTTCCTCTCTGGAAAAACTGCAAATTTTCTAACTTTTTATCCCGTGAACATATTCCCACTATTTTTTTTAAACAAGCGGTAGCTGATTCTTGGACATTTTCCAGTCATTTTTTTTTTCAATTTCCCGGGAATTTTTCTGTTGAAAATGTAAAACCGGCCGGGGTTTACGAGACTGGACTTGAATGATGGAGCTTAAAGTGAAGCCTTAATTGACGATTTTTACAATAAGATGATTTCGAAAAATATTTGAGGTTTTCCCGGAAAATTCAAATTTTCTTGACAAGATTATCAATTTCCTGCAAGTTATTTTTACTCTTACCCTCAAATTACAACTTCCCACCCGAAGGGAGTTTCGAACAAAAATTTCCATAGGTTCCTGGATACTAGTCGGGAAAGTTTTGGGGTGACAACCGAATTTTTTTAGTATTGGAGTGTGTTGTTGAGGTTGAGCTGTATCTGTATTGGTAAAATTACGGAACGAAAATAATAAAAGCGAATTTTCCGGAAAAAGGCGGCTGAAAGCTCCAAAGAAAGGGATCAAATTGACGGAATTCGTGTCGGCCGGCCACATGTAAACGTGCTAAGCGTGGCGGCAGGTCAACCCGAGCGTCGCGGCGTAGTTCAACACTCCTCCCGCCGCCCCCGCCGCTGCCCCCCGCCTTGCGGCCTCCACAGTCTGCTGATTACGAAGCCACCCCATGGCCTTACCGCCCCCGCAACTCGCACCATTGTTAAACGGCGCCCCGACGCCCGTCGCTCTCTCACACTCCCTCCGCCGCCACCGCCCCTTGCCCACCGTCCGCTCGCGCTAAATGATCACCGCCATCATCATCATCATCATCATCATCATCATACCTCTGCGTAGGTACTTGCCATTCTTATTTCTTAGCAGCAGGAATATGTCCGAAGTTCCGACGTCATCACCATTATCATTGTCCATGACTATGGAACCATAGTGTGTGTGGAGGAGGACAGGAAACCCATCCCCTCATGGTGTAGGACTGGTCGTGGGAATCGATATAATACAGTGGATGTGTGCGGTGGTAGTGGTGTTGGAGTTAACCACCGACAGACACCCACCGCCACCCCCGGCTTCCCGCCTTCTCCAGAGCTATATAATGCTATAAATGTGAATGTGCTAATGGCAAAAAAGTCGAACACGCGCTGATGTTCAATGACGCACATAGATAACGCTTTATTAAAGTTGTGGTGGATGGTGGTCGTGCTGAGTCGCCGATGGAAAAACTCGCCGCCTGTCATTAAAGCCGTTATCAGCGGGAGGCTTCTTTGTTGTTCTAGGTGGCGAAGGGAAGGAATGAAGGATGCGGGAATACGTCGCAAAAAGTTCGCGTGGGACTGTTCTTATTTCCTTCCAAAAAATTAACTGCGCGACGGGCTTTATACAGGGGTAGGGGTGATACAATAACACGTGTTTTTTGGTTCAACTTTGGTCTGCATGTTCAACTTTTACGATCACCTTGTGACTATTTTTGATAACTTGTCTCTAGGAGACATGCTCCAGCTACAGACTCCTTAAATTTTTCCTCTGGCTCTTCTCAATCTTATGTGACCTCATATGTCACACAGGGTAGGGTGTCCCTTAAAAGTGAACATTTTCATGGACCACGTGAACTTCTTTTATTTTGATTCTTCTGAATTTTAAAGCATCACTGCAAAATTTGATCTCGATACGTTGAGTTTTCACCCTGCCACAAGGTCTCGAATGTCGTTGAAAAGTTGCTTGGTAGCATGAGTATTCATAAATAAGTATTGGTCTCCATTTCATACTTTTTGTGTTTAATGTTAGTGGACTATGCATTCAAACGTCACTTTAACAAGTCACAGACAAAGTGGGCTGTGTAGGTATTCTAACGTCACTTTCACAAGTTAAAGACAATTACTATTAGTTCTGGCCTGCGTACACACCCTATATCTTTGTGAGCTTCAAGCAAGACCACAAGGTTTAGAAAACTGCAACATAAAATGGAAGGGATGTAACCCGTCAATTCATTGGATGCAATTACGTCGTAATTAGATCCATCATATCCCGTTGATACCTTTTTGGCACAAAAAATGTCGATCATTGTTGAAGGGATATCGTGGGGGGGGGCTAAGCTCGGCTAGGTGGTTCTCTTTGTTTTCCTAGCCATATAGAACCGATCACGACAAGTTTGATATCTTTTTCGACTAAACTCAATCTCCTGAACTCGAATTAGATGTGTAAATTTAGATAAAAACAAGTTTCAACTGGTTAACTCGAAGAAATTTGCTTTCTTTTGACAATTTTGTTAAATTGTTTTTTTTTACTGTTAGAGGCTACTGTTATACGAAAATCATCCGCTCCATGTATAATTATTTTGTTTTTCGAGATTAAAAATTGATTTGAACCTGAGCTGGCCTGGCGTGGCGTCCACCAATGACCAGAACACTGCATGCACCTCTAATTGAAAATAGCTTAAACTATCGAAAAAAATTGTAACTCATCTTTAAAAGTTCGAGGATCTGGGCAGAATTGAATTCCCTATAACATAGACAAAATTGCCATGAATTACATTGCAGAGTTTTGAGTTATTTGAGGGGAGGGGGTAACAGTTCTCGTTCAAAATATAGAGTATGAATCCTGCCGAAATGTTATTTTCCTCCTTGAATAACTCAAACCTCTGCAGTGCAATTCATGGCGATCTGTTTATGTTATAGGGAGTTAAATTCTGCACATATCCTTGAACTTTTAAAACCCATTAGTATCTCAGGTCTCTCGTCGAGAAATTCACTGTACTGTGGGATTTGTGGGATTTCACAGTACTAAAGAAGCTCTATGAAAAAGCACATTGTAAGTTTAATGCTTTATACTTGTAATATTTTTTCAAGTTTCACGTAATATTTTTTTACATTATCTCATTCCTTTATATCAGTACACACCCTATTATTCAACAATTATAACAATTGTTTAGTATAATGACCTTGTTATAAAAAAAATTGTTGATCGCATTACCTGATTTTAAACAAAATTTGAAATCTCTTGTGGCAGGGTGAAAAATCAACTGGTGAAGTTGAAATTTTGCATAAAAACTCCTTTTTGGAAATGGAAACGAATGAAAAAACTTCGGAGTGACTTGGGAAAAAAATCGAAATTTTGACAATATAAGGGACACCCTAACACAGGGTTGCAATTATAGTGATTTTTTGGCCTTACTTACGTCACTTAAATAAAATACAGGAGCCTGTGATTTTGTGGTGAGGTAAGTAGGTCACTACAATTTCACCATCAGTTTAACACGGTTAGCTAGAAATCATCATTCATGGATGATAATATCCATTTTTTTTTTACGAAGAACAACATCGCGCCTGTTATCTGGCCATGGGCGCCCGGAGGGGAGGGCAAGGGGGGGCACTTGCCCCCCCCTGGCTCCGGAGCAGCTGAATAAACTCTTCCTTACGAAAAAATTTTTTTTTCGAGAAAGGAAAAAAAAATTCATTTTCAAAAGAAAAAACTTTGAGAAGGTAATTTACATTTTCTTGAATTGTTAGAGCAATTTGAAATTTCATTAGGCTTCTACCTAAATTAGGTAGCTACCCGTAAAGTCATAAAATAGGTAGATAGATAGGTAGGTAGGTAACGATCTGCAAGCAATACTTGAAATTTTCTGAACCTCTGCCTCTAGTTTAAAACACCAGGGGTTTCTTTTAACATAATGAACGAGTGTAACAATTGACCTCTATATCAATCATGGCAATAATTGAAATTTTCTAAACCTCTGGTTTAAAACACTAGGGGTTTTTTCAAGATAATGAACGAGTGTAACTATTGACCTGGCTATTTTGAAGTAAATTTTTATACATTCTGTACAAAATTACAAATTTTAATAGATTTCTCTAAAGTTAAGTTTAATTTTCAAATATATTTCCTAATTTTTCGCACAATAATTATTATCACCATTATTATTATTATTCGAAGAAATTTTGAGCCTGCGGCGCTAATCTAAAGGACTTCGCAAATTAGGCCAGGTAGGTATGTGACGTTCTCTAACTAAAGCTATTCGCCCCTCCCTGACGAAAATCCTGCGGGCGTCCATGTATCTGGCCAGCCATATCCCCAGATATGAACCCCATTGAACCCGTATAGGACCTTCTGCAATGGAGCTTGTCAGATACAGAACCATTAGCAAGGACCACGAAGGGGTTGGTTTGACCATTTACACGAAGAATGGACGGCGAACATAAAAGGAATTGGTAATTGCATTGGAACCATACCATGAAGATGCCAGACAGCTATAGGGTGGACCTCAAGAGTTCAAGACGTTAATTTGATCGCAAGATATAGTCCTTTTTATTCTTTTGCGGTTTCATTCTTACCTCGAGATCGTTTGGCGATTGGTGAATCAGAAGTCTATCACAATGAAGAACATAATTTTTTCCGTATGGTTGCATTTTGGACGTAGGTATCGATCGCAGTGTCGCAATATCGTTGCGAAACTCACCGGACACACATCTGCATAATTGGCGGAGGAGCCGCCGTACATTGGAAGCTTACCGAGATGTTCGCGACGCCAATGGACTTTCCAGACGTCTTGCGAATACAGGTGGATGTGGAATAAGCCAGTGTTATTGGAAATGACGAGAGCATTTGAGGTCTTTCTGGAAGAGGTCCGGAATATTCTGAAATGCAGAAGCAGGTATAAAGAAGCGACTCAGCATCAAAGCAGAGATCTAAATTCAGAGCGCCATAAAATTGTTGTGTTTTTGTTTTATAATTCACATTTCAGAAGTGAACTACTCGTATCAACAAATAGAGCTCAGATGGCAGCCGCGGTATACATGACAGCCAATTAAAGTTATTTGTGCTGTTAGATTAATCGATTCTAAAGCCAAAACATGGGAGAAAATGATTCGACCAGAAATGGCATGATCAAATGCAAAATCGCAATATGTGGTTACTGATCTGGCCCGCTTTCTCACCCGATTCAAATCCTATATATATATGCCGATCAGCTTTTAAATTCAGCACTAGAACGGTAATTTTCTTACGCCAAGTTGGCAATTCTGCGATAATTGGGGATGCTCAAATTTGTAATGTTGGATCACTTTTTCCCTAGATGACCTTGAATTTTTATTGTCAATCGAGTACAGCGCTGTTGCAAGATTGTATAAACGTTCAAGGCGTCTTGATTTTGGTAGATTTTCGCCAGTTTAAATGGGCGACTGGTGGAATGTTTTTTCCAAGGTTTTTTCAAATAAAATAATAAATTACGTTGAGAAAACTGTTCTAATTTTTGGTCAAAAATAAAGGTCAATAGCTGATATCTGAAATTAATCTGTGCCTTTTAAATTTAACACTAGGTGATAGATTTTACAAGCTCTCGAAGGTAATAATCGAAAATTTCACAATTTTTCTGAATTAATTGCTATGCCTGTACTAAGGATACAATATTAGTGACAATGTAAATCAACTTATATAGTGCAATAGTACCTAGTATCACTATATGTAGGTACTTAAGATACATTGATACTATAACTAAATATATACAACAATTCTTGAAAACCTGTGAGATGAATTAACTTCAGCGACAGCATTCGCTCGAAGATCTATAGGCAAACCACAGAAAAACTGCTCGACGTAGCTTTAATGCAAAAAAAAAAGGAAAAGATGTCAGCGAGGCTGATATCAGTGGCCATCTTAGGGAACAGAGGGTAGAGTAGATGCAGCAAGTGGGCGAGTGCCAAGTTGACGATGGAGATGTTGAGGAACTACAGGTCTAGCTCAGATGCAGTTTTTGATAGCCATTGTCCGCAGACACCTACTCCGCGACGATGTGGTTCATGGTCTGGTTCTCAGTTCCACACTCAGAACTCGGATCTTCTACATATCCTCACTGATAGAACTGAAATCTGCATTTTCCCTGCCCTGTTCGTATCCTATTGAATCCATACTTTCCTTGGAAGGGAGAAGCTCTTCGGATCCTCTACAATCGCTCTGTTCTTGACGGCGGCTTCAGTATCCCATATTTCCTTCCAGTGTCTTTTCATCTCGAAATCTGCAGCATGGATTTTTGGCTGCGATGTTCAAAATTGGCAACCAGAAAGTCTGGGTAGATTTGACAACTCCAGCAATGATTCTCAATGCTTGGTTAAGAATGACGTCAATGATGTTGTGTGTGTGTGCTATTCATCCAAACAGGAGCGTAGTATTCCGCTGTCGACTAGACCAAGACAATGGTGGATATCCGAAGAGTAGTGGCGTCGACACTCCATGTAGTTCTCGCAAGTCTCTGAACCAGGTTCATTCGTGTCTTCGTCTTGGCAGTGAGTCTCTCCAAGTTGATCTTGAAGGATAATGTTTGGTCGAAGGTCCCACCGAGGTACTTGGAGTGGGACTGTGCTGCAGATGAAGTCCGGCCATCAAAGCTGACATTGAGGTGACGAACTGCTTCTGTCGTTCAGATGAATGGCTCTAGTCTCTATCTCCAGAGAGTTCGGATTCAATCCTCATTTCTGGAAGATGACAAAATTCTGTTGGAAAATCGTAATACATATTTATTATGTGCAGAAATATCATAGTGAAAAATCACAGAATCGGCGGGTTTTTATTTTGCACATCTGTGTTATTTGTCCAAAAAGTTTGTTTTCAGTTTTGACAAAAAAATACAAGATAAAACTTTGGATCAAGTTTTCATTTTTGGCTGGTCATAATCTACTCACTGTTCGACTGAATTGGTTCAAATTCATTTCATGGCTTGTCTCTGTTGACAGAAGGGCTGGCCTCAAAAGCTAAAATTACAGAAGCCAACTTTTTTCAATCGAGTCACATCTCAGGTCAACCATTAAATTTGCCTCAATATGGCTCGAACCCGATAACAGTATTCCCAAAAATGTAAATTTGACCAAATAACACAGGGATACATTTTTCCGAATCTGCAGCCCTAGACTTTGATTTACCCAGTAATTCTTGACAAGTTTTAACAGAGGAATATTGCTGGTAAATCTAAACAAAATTGAAATCCCCTATCTGCCATTGGTCTATGTAACGTTAATGAATAACCTTTCTGCGTGGAGACCTCAGGTGATAATAAGCGCCGCAAAGCAAGAGCGCCTTTCTCTGGTGGTGATTCATGCGTGGCCCCAAGCCGTTGGTAATTTGTGGAAATTCCCTGGAATTCCGTGGCTATCCATTTAATTTGAAGAAATCGTATCCGGTGGAAATCCCGTGGTACTCCCGTGGCAATCCATCACAATCCGTTGAACGTTCTGATGTCCCAGTAATTCACCCAAGGATTCACCCCATGATCATTTGCATCTGAAGTCAACTTTGAATGAAAAAAAAAAAATTACATGAACTTAAGTACTCAGACAAGAGTGTTACTCGTACTTACCTTATAAATATTGTTACGATATTACGCGTACGGGTTCGAATATAATTGAGACGATTGTTTTTAAACAACACACTGTTTATTTCGGCGTACTACTACAATAAATGCCAACAATTATCCACTTGGAATTATTTCGCAGGTACTTCACTTGTTATCGCACTTGTTCGCTATCCAATTCACTACTGCCGCGAGCTCCCGGCTGACGCCTTATATAAGGCCTCCGAATAATGTTCCCGAAGTTTCTGTCTGCTTCCAGCAAATTCCATGAGGGTCTGGCATATGCGGTTTCTAGATCATTCCCGAATAATCGCACACGTTACCCGTATGCTTTCCATGTGTTCTTGAATCTGCGCCTCCGCCAAAGTGGACTGATGTGCCTTGATCGAACGTTCAAGTCTCCATTGGGTTCACATACAAGAACGCTCTGGAATGCACGAGATCGCTCCAGACTTCTACACTGCGATCTAATGGTGGAAAGATCGAGAAACATCGAGTGTTTACCTATATGTACAAGATCGCCGCTCGTAACAATATACAGGCAGAACCATGAATATAGCAATAGCAGAACCGAGGGCAGAACACTAAAGCCTAGTCTACAATATGGTCTCTAGTTGCAAGTTGCAAGTCTCTAGTCGCAAGAGTTGGTCTAGAACCAACTTTCACTGCGACTAGCGACTGCAATTCCAACCTCACATCCACGTTACGACTTGCAACTTGCAACTAAAGACCATATTGTAGACTAGGCTTTAATGAAATTTTCCCAGGAATGTAAACAACTATGACACTCACCTAACATCATGACAAACAACGGCCAAGGCAACAGGGCAGCGGATATGATGCAAGGAGACGCCAGAACTGGCATTTCTTGTCAAAATTTTCTAACCTCTTTGAGCTCAGCCCGTTTTTGCGCAACTTGGTCTATGAGCGTCCGTTACACTCTAGGCAACATGGCCAACCGCGTTTTATTTTCTGCTGAATTTAAAACGTGATCGGCATATATGTAGAGGTCTGCAATGCGCTTGCGCAAAATATCCATGAACATGTCATACTATAACTTAGAAGAACTGTCTTTAGTGGTCGCAAAAGTGTGGCCTCTCGTTGAACAAACAGTCATCGACAATTGGACGATATACTTGGACGCAGTGTGCCCAAAGCTGTCAGAATGGACCTCGGGCAAAAAAGTGGATCAACTTGATATTGGGTTGATTTCTTTTTTCATAAAGTCATCTTCAGTGTGTATTTTTCTCTGTTGTCGTTATTGTGATCATAGAGACCGGTTGTCGTTAATGTGATTATAGAGACCAGGTTTTAGTTCAAAAGTGGAAATCAATACACCTGTTTAGGCAGATAAAAGCTCTATTTTAGGACGCTCCAGGCCGAAACGAGCTAAAATAGACCGAAAACATTTTCCCCATGTATTAGGGCAAATAAGTTATTTACTAGTATTGTGTCCATGAAAAAGTCATTTTGAGAACCACTCGGCTTCCGCCCCGTGTCTAGCAAGCCCTCGGGACGACTCAGAAAGTCTTAGCGCACAAGCCCAAAACTCAAACATTCCAGAGCGCAAAAGTCCATAGTGAATTGTGCACCGATTCTGCAACTAGGCAGGCATCCCCACAGTTCAGACATTCACCCGGAAAGCAACCCACCACTCAATGTTCCACGAATTTTGCAAACGCGCAAATGTCCACTGCTCAAACGACCCACCCCGAAAACAATCCACCACTCAATGTTCCACGGATTCTGCAAATGCGCGACGCAGGCAGGGTCGTTTTAGCAGTGGACATTTGCAAAATTCATTGTTTCGGGTGAATGTCTGAGCTGTGGGGATGCCTGCCTGGTTGCAGAATCGGTGGCACAATGCACTGTGGACTTTTGTGCTTTGAAATATTTGAGTTTTGGACTTTTGCGCTGAGTCGTTCCGAGTGGGATATTGAGCGGTGGACCTTTTTCTAGTAGGATGTCTGAGCTGTGGGTTGCTGCGTGGTTGCAGAGTAAGTAGCATTATGCACGGTGGGCTTTTGGTTTTGGGATATCTCAGCGGTAGAATGGATGGATGGTGGGTTGAAGAGTGCGGGCGCCCCTCGTACTATATACGCTAGGCACGCGATAAGACGTTTTTATACCAAATCAAAACTGGCTCACCCAAGGAAGAAGTTATGAAAAAAATAGCACAAGTCTGAATTTAACTGAAATAACACAAAATTCAAAACACAAAATTAGGAAGTCAAAGTTTCAGTACGATAGAATAAACAAGTTTTCTGTTTATTTGATACAAAAGCGAGCAACGAAGGTGTGGTTCGTTTCTTATCCACCCAATACCCACAGAGGCGCAAGCGTTTTATTTTAGGAGTCCCAAAAGGAATAGCCTATAATGCACTTCTTCTATAGGCTGTTATAGTAATTCCCCAACAAAGCCCTTTTCTGTTTTCGACAGAAAAATACTCGAGTACCTTTCGCAAACAGCAAAATATATCGTAATAGATTCAGACAACAAGGCAAGGAAAAATTAAAAGAAATGTCAACAATGAATAAAATACACGTCTTACGCAAACCTCTGAACGTCTAGCTGGCCAGGGCGAGAGCCTCGCCCGGAGTTTATCCGAGCGGTGCCTTGCTTCGGAGTTCGGGGAGCGTCGCGCTTTCCTGGCCGGAAGGCTCCGCCGGAAGGTGATGGCAAGTTGTACCACCACAGAAAATGGGAGGTATCCTCCAGACTAAAGGTGGATTTATACTCGCAGAAAATAAGAATAAAAATAAAATAACGATAAAAATAAAAATAAGAAAAATAAGAACGGCAACTGCCCATTCATACTCCAGAAATGAAAATAAGAATAAGAAATAGTTTGAAACATTGCTCCTAGGTGTCGCTCAAGGCATTAAAATGTCAGTCGTCAAAATTTTTAGTTACAGTTTTTAGCTTTATGCTGTTGTTATGGGGATATATAGCGGTCCGATGACGAACTACGAGCGCTCGTGTACTAGTCCCCCCTCTGTCAAAAACCAGCACGTAACCTCAACTTTCACGTGTCACTCTCACTCGGTATCGGCCCAGCTTAGGCGGCGTCAGGTTATTTGAGTGTTATTTATTATTATTATTTAAGAAAAATCAACAATAGTCTTGAAATATTGCATTTCTGGTGTAGCGGGAGGAATGGCCGGCTGTAGCGGATTTAAAACTAAAACTGACTAAACGAACATTCGTATGCTATGAACATTTAAAGCATGTGATTACCCCAGAACCAGTAAACATACAGGTAGATTAGAGAGATATTCTTATTGCGTAATTTATAAAAAAGTTGTTGTAGATATAATTATGGCATACACAAGAAAAATCTTGAAGTCATATATCTTGAAGCCTTTCCCACCATAGTTCACTGTGCGAAGACGGCAAGTTGGTTGCGGAATCAGTGAGAAAAGAGTGGCATCCAGAAAGAACTTGAGGTTGAGGCTTTTATTTGAAGATAAAAGTAACGATTTTATAGTAAAGTAGCTAATGAATGGCATCGACAATATTGCAGGCGAAATAAACAGTCGTTTCGACAGTTGGATCGATATTACTGCTGCAAACAATTAATTAAACAATGAAATAAAAGTTCGAATATTTAAACTCATAATCACTTTGCTCACTCTAATCTCTAATCACCGTGAAGAGAGCACGGGAGCTCTACATAATACAAGCCCGCCTAAATTTGAACTTCATTAATGAGTTGAGGTTATGTTCAGCATAAGTCAAAACTGTCAAACTTGGTGTATTGGTACACGTCGCCCTCTACATATAGTTTTCGCCATATATCCCCATTGCGGTTGTTTTCCTACTTGTTTTGTTTGGTGTAATACAATATCACTAATCTGTAATAATACTTGAATAGGTAGGTATCCCAAAAGAATTTTTTACATCGCATTATTTCAAATTAATATCATGGTAGTGTAGGTATCTACTTCTCAATCTAAATTATTGCAGTAATAGACAATTATCACTGATGTGAACTTGTGAGGATAACTGGTAGATGGCGCGACGTTTGGACCGCCGTTACAAAACAACCCGTGGGAGTTTCTCGCCTACCCAAAGACAGGCGGTTTCAGGCAACTCTTGCTACGTCGATGCAATGCGGATTGCATGAAAGCAGCCCCCATCGTCATCGGCAAAGCTCGACTGCGTTCGTCACTCGTTCGGTTTATGTTCGAGCAGAAGTTGAAAATATTCAACTTGTTATTTTTATTCTGAAATTTTTTGGGCAGTAGCGGCGATTAGTATTTTTTGGGAGGGGCTAGGATCTTGTCATTAACGGAAGGAAACACAAGCCACGGAAGGCCTTAAAACACATTGTAGAATATTATTCTACATAAGTTAACCGCGTAACTTGATTAATCAATAACATTGAGGATGATTTCTGCAGAATTTAGGAAACATTTCGCCCTCAAAGACTCTTTTACGCCGCCACTGTGGCCATATCTGCGCATCTTCAACACGCAACAGTGAATGGAAAGTTGGAATTCCTTATTCTTATTGTAATTTCTTATTTTTGGTGTATAAATGCTTCCATCTGAAAGCTCATTTTCAACATTTTCTTATTTTTATTCTTATTGTTATTTTTATTCCTATTTTCTGCGAGTATAAATCCACCTTAAATCTTGCAGCCCGAAGGAGCTCGGTGACTTGAAACGATGAGACACTCGTGTACGACCTGGACCTGCAGCCCGAAGAAACTCGATGTCTTGAAAGGATGAAACCCGAAGGCGCAAGTCCAAATCTTGGACCTCGTTCTTCCGGAAGATCTTTCGAAGTTTCCCGCAACTAGACGGTGCACGTCGGGGGGACGTCTCTTGAGGCTAGCGTTTCCAAGTAAAACTGCACGATGATAGCTTGCTTATAGCTTGAAATGGGGTGTTCCTAGGGTTGCCAGATTTTCTTGAATCATACATATACCGTCCGTTTTTTATTTTAGGCCCCAGCCCGTAGCACCTTTATTATGGGTTTCACACCCAATATATTATATATTTTTGAAATCAGAAAAACAAGATCTTTCGACTGATGATATGTCAAATTTTTTTTGACAGATGTCATTTTTTGACAAATGACAGAATAGTACTTGTGATATATCATTTTAAAGCCCATCAAATTCTGAGGAGAACTGTGTTTTTTTTTGAAATAGGGTGTCTTTTACAGCTTCAAGGGGTCTTTCAATAGGAAAAAATGTCAATTCCAGAAATAGCCACTCAATAAGTAATAGGTATTTTTGGAATTAACTAATGGTGATGATCTGATTTTCAAATCGTACGATTTATTGGGAAACTCTATAAACACCTTATCTTTTGGGTAGACTCATAAAAAAATCGAGGGGGGTCATATCTGGCAAGCTCGGATGTCATCGCGTTGGGCCGGTAGTTCCAATTCACTGATCGTCGAATCTTTCATTCAAGGAACTAAGAGGCGGTCATTTCGAGCAACTTCTTTAGGACATTTTTTGTTTCATTGTGAATAATTAATTATTATTATCATTAGTTAACATCAAAAATAGGTACCTGCTTTACCTACTTACTTATTATGTATTTCTGAAATTCAACATTTTTTCCTGTTGAAAGACTCCTAGAAGCTGTAAAAGACACCCTTTTTAAAAATAAAAACACAGTTCTCCTCAGAAATTGATGGGCTTCAAAATGATGTATCACAAGTACTTTTCTGTCATTTGTTAAAAAATGACATCTGTCAAAAATTATTTGACATATCATCCGTCGAAAGATCTTGTTTTTGTGATTTCAAAAATATACAGGGTGGTCCAGGTTTTAGTCGACAAACTTTGCAGGCTGATAAAGGATAAAAAAAAAGTCGACTCACTCCAAAAAGTACGTATCTAAAATGCATATTGAAAAAGTTACAGGCCTTCAAAGTTGCAGAAAAAATTTGTTTTTTCTTGATAACCTTTGAACTGCTTAACCGATTTTGCTCAAATTTTGCACATACAGGGTGTCCGTTTTTCGAGGCTAAGCATGGGTATCTCGCTTATCTTGAGATATACAAAGTAGGTTAAATTAGGAAAAAGTTGCCCATTTTCATGACGATTAATGATCCAAAAAGAAATTTGACGTATCGGTTTTAGTTTTTGAGATATCGTGAGAAAACAGGAATTTGAATTTTTGTTTTCATTTTTTATTCAAAAAACGGTTGAAGGTGGCCTTTTCTAATCTAGACATTGTCAGGGCACTTTTTCAAGAGGAATTCAAAGCTGCCAAAATCTTTATTCTAGCTTTCAAAACAACCGAGATACGACATTCAACTTTTTGCTCTAATGGGCGCCATATTGGATTTTGATATTTTTGAATACGGTATTCTTTTCTGGTTACAAAGATGTGCCACATGTCACTGTTGAATAAATGTTCAACATTTACGTTTTTTTATTGTCAGTGCTGATTTTGTTTCCAAAGCACTCTTTGAAAAATAAAAAAATAATTTTTTGCTCAAAAGCATGAATTCAACAGTGGAATGTGACACATCATTGTAACCAGAAAAAAATATTGTATTGAAAAATGTCAAAATCCAATATGGCGCCCATAAGAGAAAAAAAAGTTGAATGTCATATCTCGGTTGTTTCGAAAGCTAGAATGAAGATTTTGGCGACAATGAATTCCCCTTGGAAAAGTGCCTGCACAATGTCCTAATTAGAAAAAGCTACCTTCAACCGTTTCTCAAACAAAAATTACAAATTTCTGTTTTTTCTCGATATCTCGAAAACTAAAACTGACAAGTCAAATATCTTTTTGGATCATTGATCGTCATAAAAATTTGCAACTTTTTTCTAATTTAACCGACTCTGTATCTCTAAAGATAAGCAAGATACCCATGCTTAGCCTCGAAAAACGGACACCCTGTATAGTTAACAAACACGTCCCCAGTGATTTCTTGAAAAAAATTCTGTCAGAATGACGCAGTGCCGTAGATATGGGGGGGTACTAACCCTCTTAACCCCCTACTTTCTACGCCACTGGATATTTTGGAAAACCGTTGAAAGTATTGAATTTGGCGTTCAATTCTGAAGAGAAAAT
Organism: Anaspis maculata; assembly: GCA_949128115.1. NCBI lineage: Eukaryota > Metazoa > Arthropoda > Insecta > Coleoptera > Scraptiidae > Anaspis > Anaspis maculata. The sequence goes on from OX421964.1 coordinate 15,430,881, forward strand.
TGGCGTGTCATTGCTACATTTGAAGCAGCGGTTTCGGAGATATTTGTGTTTAAAGGTTCAAAAACATCGAATTACGCAAATGTTTCAAAATTCGAGAAAGCTTTGATCCATCAACTTTTAACTTTTTTTTCAATTTGAAGTTTATTAATACAAAATTTAGTTCATGAGAAATTGAAAATTGGTTGTGAAAATTCATAATTTCAGCAACAAATAAATATTCAATAGGTACCTATTCACTTACTGATGGTTGTTCTAGTTCAGTAAGAACAAGAACCAAGGGCTCTGTGTTTCTTATTGGTCACGTTATTAAAATTAGGAATTTTCACAACCAATTTTCAATTTCTCATGAGCTAAATCATGGATCAATCAACTTTAAATTGAAAAAAAGTTGAAGGTTAATGGATCAAAGCTTGCTCGAATTTTGAAACATTTTTGTAATTCGGTGTTTTTGAACCTTTGAACACAAATATCTCCGAAATCGCTGCTCCAAATGTAGCAATGACACGCCAATTTTCTCTTCAGAATTGAACGCCGAATTCAATACTTTTAACGGTTTTCCGAAATATCCAGTGGCGTAGAAAGTAGGGGGGTAAGAGGGTTAGTACCCCTCATATCTACGGCACTGCGTCATTCTGACAGAATTTTTTTCAAGAAATCACTGGGGACGTGTTTGTTAACTATATTTGCAAAATTTGAGCGAAATCCGTCAAGCTGTTCGAAAGTTATCAAGAAAAAAACAATTTTTTTCTGCAACTTTGAAGGCCTGTAACTTTTTTATTATGCATTTTAGATATGTACATTTTGAGGTGAGTCGACTTCTTTTTTTATCCTCTATCAGCCTGCAAAGTTTGTCGACTAAAACCTGGACCACCCTGTATAATATATTGGGTGTGAAACCCATAATAAAGGTGCTACGGGCTGGGGCCTAAAATAAAAAACGGACGGTATATGAGACACCTGAGAAATATATATGAGATTAGCAAAAAATATATTGGGTCAGTTTTTTTTATTATGACTTCACATCACAATAAACATTTTGTAAAAAAGACAAATAAGAAATAAACAATTTGAAAATCTGATTAATTTTATAAAGTCCTAATAAAATAGTTGCTAATGCTTGAGCCATTCTAATTTACCTGGGGTCCTTGCCGCAGGTTCACCTATATTGACGCCTATAACAGCCAATACACAATATTGCGCGGAAGTGGCGCTCCGACACGGATGTCATGCGAACTAAGAAAACGGTGACAAGTTATCATCGCGCATGTTCAGGGCCGCTATTCTTAAATCGTATGAGAAAAGTTCCTGGGAGTAAAATACATTCCGCAGTACACTGATGTAGCGAATGTTGCCTAAAATCGTGGTTTTTAGGCAACTTTCGCTACAGAAAAGTAGTACGGATTATATAAAACTCCCAGAGACTCTTCTCACACGATTGAAGACAATGACATTGATTTCTGTGTTTGACGTTGACATTTTGTCCAGTTTTATCAGCAACTTGTGAAGCCTTTCGATTTAAAATGGATATTCGGCGGTCGAAAAAGTGTGTGTCACTCAGAGGACCGACTGTCGCCACACCATGCTGTCGTTGATACAATACAGCACTGATTAAATGAAATATCCCCAGACAATTTTGCGGTAAATTTGAATGTTATGGTTGAAGTGTTCCATGTTTTTTTTATTTCGTAATTTGGGGCATTTGGGAATGGCCCCTCACATATGTGCTTTCATGAATAGGTTGCGAGGGTTACACCGATTTTTCTATGTAATCACTTCTACTTGAAAACGACGCATAATCCATTAAGCTTAGTTTGAGAATCACCTATTTTACAGCGTAACATATGGAAGACTTAGAACGAATCACCTCGTTTTTTAGCGCATGCGCTAAGCGGTCACGCAATATTGTGTATTGAACCAGTGAGCTTGTATACTTGAAGACCTGCACACGAGCTGCGAGCAAAAGGGAACCGCCTATATGAGAAAGTCCATACTAACTACCTACATCTATTAATATTGGTTCGCTCATCTTGAAACAAGTAAGTTGGTGATCTGAATGAATTGAAACACTAAAATACTCTTTTCTACCATTTTAAGAGAAATAACTTTGTTGAGGGCAATAATTCCGACTCTTCTTTGTAACTTTTAGGAAATAATAAACACAAAACTAAGTACCTACAGACCATAATTATGTCTGAAACAGCTAATAGCTCAAAATATATAAGATTTGCTCATATATTTGATGTTGTGGTATGAGGTATGAGATCTTGTTGAAATACAGGTGTCCCGAAAATACACCGACAACGTTCTAAGACAGCTTCCTCTCATCAAAATAAGAAGAAAAGTTCCCATGAACATGGGTCCGGAAATGCTTCATAAAGGAGCCACAGTCCCCTGAAGGTGGGACCCTGAAGATGGTTGTTTATTTAATATTACCGAAACCGTTCAAGGAAAACCAATCAAACTTGAGCAATTTAATAACCTTCTTATGCCTAACAAAATTTGAATGCCTAACAAAAATGAAATTGCTTTGAAATAGTTTTTCTTTCTCCTTGAATATCGTGATTGAAAATCAGCATTTCTGAGCACGTTTCCATACATTTAAACTCATATATCTCGTGAACGGTGCATCTATCGAGGTTGAACAGGGGGACCTTTTTTGGCAGAAAACTCTAATATTCCATGATTTCTTGTTGAATTTGGGAACAATTCACATTGAAAAAAGTTGGGGTTATTTTTACCCCCTCACCTCCGCCTAACCCACCCCTGGTAAATTATTTTGGAATTAATCTTGCCACATTTTTGGGCCTGAGGAGGGTAGTGAATGTGTCAAGTTTGATTGATTTCCCTTGAACGGTTTCGGAGATATTGAATAAAAACCATCTTCAGGGTCCTACGTTTAGGGGCCTGTAGCTCCCTTAGGAAGCGTTTCCGGACCCATGTTCATAGGAACTTTTCTCTTGATTTGATAAGAGGAAGCTGTCCTAGAACGTTGTCGGTATATTTTCGGGACACCCTGTATATGAGTCTCATACCAAATATATGAGATCTGGCAACCCTAGGTGTTCCACGGGTTTTGGGACTTTTGGGAAAACATGAATTTAAATACTAGAGCGTTTGTAGAGCCCACATGTTTTTTATTTGATTTTTTTGCGCTCATTCAGGCCCAAAAAAAAAATAAAGAAAATTTCGCGTGACGTCACGCTTACTGAGAATCAGATACGTAACTGGGTCAAGTTTTGAGTAGTCTGTAGTCGGCCGGTCTGCTGCTTGGTTCGAGTGGAGTGACCTGTAGTGTATCGTGCTGCTGCAGTCATTTTAAATTCGAACAAATGTGACAGATGCCATGTGGTTTTCGAGTGTGATTTGATGTTTTCAATTACACATTACACGTCAAAAGTGACAAAACGTGATTCAAACTTGTGAACGCCAAAATGTCGGTAAAGTAGGTCACGTTTGGTTTGCGCGCGAGGTTGACCGAGTGACGTCATAGTTTATTGAGAAAAAAAAGTTCTAGAACATTAGAGGAGAAATTAAATGCGTGTTACAGGAAAGGCTTAATTAGATCAGAAGCAATCGGAATAATCAATAAAAATAAACTACTTTTTTCCAACATAACACCCCGAGTAACACCCCCATTCAACTCCAACCTTAAACCGTGAACTTGAACGTACACCTGTAGTTTTTGTTTCTACCGTGGCTTTTGGAAATATTGAGGGAAATATCCTAATAAGGTAATCCACTATGCTGATAGTAGCAGGAAGCATCCTTCAGAAAACCACAATATCCATCACTGTGGGGAACGGTTCGCTTTTATACACAGGGTCTTGGCCCAACATCCCAACTCTCCCCTACGCCACTGTTCCCCCCTTGTTCCCGTTCTTCTAGCTTAAAAAATCTCAAGTCGCCTATGCTCTAGCGTTTCAAAACTCATCATGAAATCAAGAAAATAGCGGAATTTCAAATAGTTCAATGTCAATCTTGTTCTTAGAAATGGAAAATAAAAAAAGATTTTCCGCAGTTTAAAAACGCCGAGAAAATAGGAGAAAGAAAGAGCGCCGTGAGTTTGTATCCAGCGCTGGCACCTACCAACGGAAAGCCGAACTCAACACTGCCGATACAACAGCCGCGCTGTTTTACCGGCTCCGACCCAAAATCAATTTGACGTCCCGCTCGCTTCAATCAAAAAGGAGGCAAACACAAGATTATCATTAAACTGATAAAGACGCAAGATCCGCGCTTGTCTCAGATATTCCCGGCCGAGTCACCTCGTGTGAACGATAACCTACACACCAGTGCACATTGGTCCCTTGCCGGTCTTCTGGAAAAATCTATCTCTCCAACCTCAAATAGATATCATGGTAAGAACCGAAATCATTAAATTTTTAAAAATTGCCGTCAATTTCCATCCGATAATCACGTCGAAATTCTCGAAATCAGGCCGCCGCCGCTGCGAAACGTCTGCTTCCCCTGTTTGACCGCGTTCTCATCAGAAAAGCCGACATCGTCACGAAGTCAAAGGGCGGTATCGTCATTCCGGAAAAGGCGGCCGAAAAAGTCCTGAGGGGAACTGTCGTGGCCGTCGGGCCTGGAGCTAGGAACCAGGTAAAAACCCACTTTTCTTTGTCAATCGCCAATCAATAATCAATCCCAATGTCGTAATTCTGAAAAATTTCATAATAATTGAATAATTCACAGAACGGAGAGCACGTGCCAATGTCCATCAAAGTAGGAGACAACGTTTTGTTGCCTGAATACGGTGGTACCAAGATTTCCCTGGAAAAAGACGAAGAATACCATCTTTTCAGAGAATCTGACATCCTAGCTAAGCTGAACGAATAAATTTTTCGTTTTTCTTTCTTTTTTACACATGATTTGTTATACGTTCTCTGTGAGAAACCGGCCGTAATCTTCCAGTTGTCTTTTTTGTGCATTTAAAACCTGGAAGGCTATGGCCGTTGAGCATTTCCTTTGCCAGTGTTCACGATGTATGAGCGTGGGAAATGAAGTAGTCATTTAGTAATTACTGTTATAAAATCTTCGATTCCTGAATATATTTGTAGAAAATTTTCCATGGGTTTTATTGAGATCATCTATGGGGATTTTCCCGTTCAAGACTGAGAAAAGCCAAGAAAGCATGGCTTTTTACAGGTGACATAACCTCAAAGTTTCCATTTCGCTTACAAAATTTCAACTGAAACCGCATTTCGGGATTACAAAAACGCAGGAGGAAGCCAAAATAATGAAAGCTTGGAAGTATTTCGCATAAAATTGAAAAGAAAATTAACAAAAAAAAACATTTTTGACAGGAACGTCAAAAAAGTTGACAACAAACGTCAAGTCATGTCAAGCTGTCAAAGTGACATAACGCGATACATAACCTCATAATTTGCATTTTCCAAGTCCACATCTCGATCTGATCAAGAACAGAAATACAGAAATGGGCAGCAGAAACATCCGGGACGTATCGCCGCTTTTGCAGAAAGTGCGCAATTTTTTGCTGGGACGTCCGCACACTTTGGCGTTGCGCTTCGAGGACGAGGTGGCCACAAGGTCTCCTCCGCTCCCGGTGCTCCCGGACGGTCCGTGCCACCGCTTGAACAGCAACTACTACTACGCCAGAGATGCCAGGCGTGAAGTGAGCCCACCGGAAATCCTAGCCGTAGGCGGGCAAAAGATGCTTCAGAGCGGTGAAAGTGCTCTGGCAGCCAAGTCGGTGAAGGAACGCATTCCCGGCAGAGTGTACCAGTGGGATTAGAAGAACGTTTCGTAATTTATCGAGTAGAGTGATTATTGTACATAAGTCTGTAATAAATTATGTAAAATGTTGAATGTTCACAGTCTTTCCATGAAGCTGAATAAGGGTATATTGACCGAGAAGTGAATAGTTCTAGAAGTAGAAGTATCAAGAAACAACCACACCACAATATAAATCTCTGATATATACCTTCCTGTATTGTAACACAGTACCTAGTTGCCTGCAGTGCGCATTTTACCATCAAAAAGGTTAAATTAAGAATTTTTCACTTCATAGTTTATCAAGCTTCAATTTCATGAAAATAATAAATCAATGAATGTATCTACATCGGTACTTCTTGTGATTGTATTGGTGAAAATCCTCAAGTTGTGGGGGAGAGCAGGGGTGGAAAAGGAAGATGATCGACTTTGGCGCTTTTCCATAATATGTTGTCCATGAACAATCAAAATAATATTTTTGTATCAGAAAGAAAATTCAAGTTTTTTCAAAAAAATAATATATTTTTCAAAAATACCTACTTGATAAGATACCATCACAATAACTTGTTGAATTGGGTATAAACGAATTTCAAAAATAAGACTCTAGTTATTTAAATGTATCAACATCCACTAATAAGTGTGTGATGGTTCATTTTACTGAGAATATCACAAGAAGGCTTAAAAAAACAAAAAAAAAACAAGGGGGACGGTTTCGTTTGAACAAATTATCCCGTGACGTCATCAGATTTTACACTATTAGCTCTATGCTATTAGGCAACCTTGCCTGAGTCGCGATAGCAACAAATAATTTCTGTTTCAAACTTTCAAAGTCAAACTATCTGTTAGTTTTAGTTCCGACTGCAAACAAGTACCGTTGCGGACTTTTTAAAGTGAACGACAGTTGACAGATTTTTCAGGATTCTGGCCTGAACGTCGCATGACAGCAAGCCAACTCGTTGACATTGTCGTCCACTTTATTTTGGCCGCAACCGTACCTTCCTGATGTTATTTGTTCTTTCTCGTTCGCGGTTTGTCTCCATTTTCATAATAATAATGCCGGGTGAGGCCAAGATGTCTTTTATTATGGTTGTATCATTGCCAACAAACTTGTCGATACGAGTCACTTTTGGATCTCGATTTAATGGGGGAGTTGATAGAACATTGTTCCACCTGGCACGTAGGCCTCGCCGCCTCGCTATCCACGTTTCCCGACAGAGGGCAACTTTCCCGAAAGGCTTCTGCGCATACCTGTGAAAGTAGGACCTTGCCATTTATCTATCACGACGACAAGTTGACAACACTGTAATACCGTGTGTGTAATGTCAATGGTTGCAGTGACCGCAACCAATTCACTTTTTGCTGCGTTTGCTATAAGGCGACCACTGAGCCAGCATATTGGACGAGTATAGGCGTTCTGCACATTTTGAATATCCCGCCCGTTTCAGCACCCTCATGCGGCAGTCGCGAGCATATGTGTGAGGAAAATTGTCAAAATTGAAGTTTATGCATTGTTGAAATTGACATTTGCAGGTGGTATGATTATTTAAATGGCATTGTTGTTATGGAAATACCTAGATAACTTCCTGTAGGAAAAGTACAAAAAAACCGCAACTTTTGGCGCTGAAGCAAATCCGCAGAGTGCCTGTCCAGCGTATGTTTTACCGAAAATTCGAAGATGTCCAAACCAACCCGTTGTTCAAACCATCCCCGGTCTCCCCTACCTATTCTGTGACAGCATCTCTTTCGATATCACAAGGTGCGTTCAGTCAGCTTATTTAGCCGCAAGTTTTAATTTTAGTCGCAAGCGCAGTGACGCCCATTGGCTCTTGTGAACCAGCCTCCTCAGAACAGCCAATAAGCGATGTAGCGCTTACGACTAAAATTAAAACTTGCGGCTGAATAAGCTGACTGAACGCACCTTCAACCGGGCCGTAAAGTCACGCTTTGCCGTCCGTTCTTTCGTCCGTCCGTCTGCCAGGTATCCCCTGCTCCTGAACAAAGAGGACCAGCAAGGCCCAAATAGCACCCGGTCTCTGAGAGCACTGCGTGCCAGAATGAGCATGAACCGAAAGGGTTAAGGTTGACGTCCCAAAATGTTGTTTTTCTTCTTACGGTTCCATTTGCTACCAGTGATGCGAAAGAAAATCTGAAAAAAGCGGGTATCTGAAATTGGATTGTCTAGTCGAATAGCTATTTTTGTTTTTGTTGCTAAAAATTTTTCAAAAAATTTCCATTTTTGGAAAAAAATATAAAAAATAGCTATTGAACCGGCCAATTCAATTCTAGAAATGCCTGTTTTTTCCATTTTGGATCTGGAGCATTGGCAGCGCCGAAACCGCAGAAGAAAAATCTATCTCTATATTTCTACCTCACTCATATGGTATAGTAGGTTCACTTGTACTGTGACTCTAGTTGGCGGGGCAAATTTTCTACTTTAGCATTGTAGGCTTGCCGCCTTTTCACCTGGTGTGAAACTGACTTCTCTGGAAGTGAAGTTATATTTCTCATCAAATTGATATTAAAATCTTGGGAAACTGACCTGATCATAAGTGGACGTGCGACTAGGGGGACGCAGAGCTGTGTTACCGTCATGTAGACACCAAAAGAGCACGGGGCGGCCGCAAATTGAGTCATCTTGACGGCGGCCCATTCAGGGTCGACAAAAACTCGTCCCGGAAAGCCCCAAAGCGAAAGCAAATTGCAAATTGAAGGTACTTACATCAATTTCGGTCCAATACACAACTTTGAGCGGCTGGGTTTTTTGAAATTTGGTTTAATTTACTTTTTACACGTAAATTCTTTTGCCAATGACAGACTGCACGGCGATCCTTGTATCGCCCATAATTCTTCAGGGTTTGACTTGTATTTTTGACTGGAAAAGGCGAAAGGGTTGATGATTGCATGGGGCCCCTTTTTTGGACGAAGGGCATTGTACAATCTTCAATTTGAAGCATCTAAAGTTGAACCGGCTTCAAGAGGTTAGGAACATTTTTCACAACTGTCAAATGTCAAGGCTCTCTTGATTTATTTGTTCATTGGCGAAAATTGGAAACAAGTCGAAAAATTGTTACACTTTACCAATAAAATGGAAAAAAGCGTCAGACATCACGTCCCGCAAAAATGTTCCGGCTATCTGCAAAGGAAATACGCAAAAAATGTGTTTCAAAACTGGTCCGGCCAGAGCAGCCAACTGCAAAGTTTTGGGGATTTTCTATATTTCACATTTGGAAACTTAGAAACAAAATCTCACAGCCGACTAGAATCACGGTACAAGTGAACCTACTTTATATGTCACGGCATCTCTCCTTCATTGTGAATCGTCACCTTCAAAGATCCTCATATTCTGTGTTGGAACTATCAATATCAATGGCTGGATTTAGCAAAATTTCCGGTATAGTGTAGAAAATAAGCATTCACCGGCGTCGGTGTTGGGCCTTGGCAGCGGAAATAGGCCGAAGTTGAATGAACAAATGAAAATGAAAAATGTTTGAAATGAAATGAAACCAGATGTGTGGTTTGATTCTTAGCAACTCAAAATTTGAGCTTTCCTCTAAATTAGTAGTAGTAGTAGATTAGTCTATTAAAGTCTTAGTACTAGAATCTAGTACTAGTATTAGTACTAGATTAGTCTAGTAAATTAGTCTAACAAAAATAGCGTGCTAAAGATGGGTACATGGTATGATGTTATTTTCACCACTACGTACTTGTTGATACAATTTTCTTCAGTTGTAAAGTTGTAATAAATATATAGATAATTTATTGAACAATTATCGCTTTATCACAAAAACTAATGTGCTAAACTCAAGAGTTAACTGAGTAATGTCAAAAAGAAGCGAATCTCTACAGCGGTACTTTGGCAGCCCCTAAGGCGCTTAGGGGGCAAGAACGCGGGCAAGAAGCTGGCAAGAAGCGCTTTGTTCTCGACTTCGTTGTGCCGGCGTGCCTGCAACGTTGCCATAGCGGGTGCCAGGGTGACGGTTATGTTCCCGCGACCTATACAGGTGTTCCTGGTTTAATCTGCCAAACTTCGGGAAGCAATAGAAAACCAAGAAATAAGTAGACTTCTCAAGAAATATCCACGGAAATATCTCAGATAATATTCCTAATAACGGAGATACAGTAGGCTTCCGAAGTTTAACCTACAAAATCGGTTATTATTCGCAATAATTATTTTGAACAGCCAAACCGATTCTATTCAAATTTGGCAACACAGTTTTCCCAGTACAGACCTGTAATGCACTAGTACCAAATTTTCCCAATTCGATCCAGTGGCGTAGTGAAAGTGGGATTGCCCTTCTTTTCCGTCCCTGTTTTCAAGATACTGGAAAGTTCTCAAAATTGAGCACATGTTCCAATTCTTCGTTCAGTTGAGAGTGAAAGGTTAAAGGTGCGTTCAGTCGAGTGACAGAAAAAAGAACGAAAAACAAAAGGTCGAAAACAAAACATCGAATGCATAAGGTCGAAAAAGAAAAGGTCGAATTTACAATATATCGAAAGTGATGATGATCGAAATACATATGGTCGAAAATACATAATATCGAATAACAGAATGTCGAAAAACAAAAGGTCGAAAAACAAAAGGTCGAAAAACAAAAGGTCGAAAAACAATTGGTCGAAAAACAATTGGTCGAAAAACAAAACGTCGAAAAGCAATAGATCGAGAAACAAAAAATCGAAAAGAAAAGGTCTAGAAAGAAAAACCGTAAAAATCGAAATTGAGCGCGAAATTAGGTGTATGTACAATTGTTGTAAAGACAAATGATTTGAGAGTTTGGGACGGGATAAGAGAAGCACTGAGTCAAAAATCAACTGGCCCAAATTTATTTCTGTAGAAAAACCTAATCAGGCCTTGAAAAAAAAAACTGAACCTGACAAGATCTGTGTGGTGTGTACACCGATTTATGAGTATAGATCAATTTTGCGTCAAAAAACCGAATCAGTTTTGCAAAAAAATTACTGAACCTGACGAGGTCCATGTACACAGCTTCACGTTTCAGAGTGGATTTTGCGTCAAAAGAAAAAAACGAAACAGGTCTGCAAAAAAAATTACTGAGCCTGACGAGGTCCATGCATGTGTCCAAGTTGATTTTGCGTCGAAAAATCAAATCAGGGCTTCAAAAAAAAAAAAAAACCTGACGAGGTCCATGTGCACAACTTGACGTTTCAGAGTTGATTTTGCTTCAAAAAACCGAATCAGGTGTGTAAAAAAAATACTGAACCTGACGAGGTTCATGCACACAGGTTTATAAGTCCAAGTTAATTTTGCGTCAAAACACCAAATCAGGTCTTCAAACAAAAAAAACTACTAGACCTGACGAGGTCCATGTGCACAGCTTTATGTGTCCAACTTGATTTTGCGTCAAAAAACCAAATCAGGTCTTCAAAAAAAAAAACTACTAGACCTGACGAGGTCCATGTGCACAGCTTTACGTTTCAGAGTGAATTTTGCGTCAAAAAACCAAATCAGGTCTTCAAAAAAAAAACAACTAGACCTGACGAGGTCTATGTACACTGCTTCATGTGTCCAAGTTGATTTTGCATCGAAAAACCAAATCAGGTCTTCAAAAAATATATATACCAAGCCTGACGAGGTCCATGTGCACAACTTGACGTTTCAGAGTGGATTTTGCGTCAAAAGAAACCGAATCAGGTCTGCAAAAAAATTACTGAACCTGACGAGGTTCATGTACACAGGTTTATAAGTCCAAGTTAATTTTGCGTCGAAAAACCAAATCAGGTCTTCAAAAAAAAAACTACTAGACCTGACGAGGTCCATGTGCACAGCTTTAAGATTCAGAGTGGATTTTGCGTCAAAAAACCCAATCAGGTCTGCAAAAAAAACACTCAACCTGACAAGGTCCATGCGTGCACAGGTTTATAAGTCTTAAGTTAATTTATGCTGACGCTGATCAGATTTAAAAGAATATACAGGTGTTTCGGTGGCCTTGCATAATACTTTGAGAGGTGATTTATCTCTGACGAATAAGTCGAAAAGTGAGAGTGAAATTTTTCCTCAAGTGCTCTCTGAGAGAGTCACAGCTCCTCAGTCGATCCGAATTGTAATCACATTTAAAACAGGTATTTCTAGTTCGACATTGTGCTATTCGACATTTCATTATTCGATGTTTTGCTTTTCGATCTTTTGTTTTTCGACCTTTTGGTTTTCGACCTTTTGGTTTTCGACCTTTTGCTTCTCGATATTTCACTTTTCGACCTTTTGGTTTTCGACCTTTTGCTATTCGATATTTCACTTTTCGATCTTTTGATTTTCGACCTTTTGTACTTTCGACAATACCTAGTGCTTTCGATGTTTTGTGGTTTCGTTATTTTGTTTCTCGACTTTATGCATTCGATGTTTTGTTTTCGACCTTTTGTATTTCGATCTTTTTTCCGTCACCCCGTTCAGTCAGCTTATTTAGCCGCAAGTTTTAATTTTAGTCGTAAGCGCAGCATCGCTTATTGGCTGATCTGAGGAGGCTGGTTCATGACAGCCAATGAGCATCGCTGCGCTTACGACTGAACCTAAAACTTGCGGCTAAATAAGCTGACTGAACGCACCTTCAGTTGAAGTAAGATTTGAACTGAATACCTACTTCGTTTTTGAAATGTTTGAGTTAAGAAAAACACCCCAAAAGCAAAATCAGAGCTGAAAAATTTGAGGAAAATTCTAATTTTTTGCCTTATTTTATTTACCTCCATGAGACCCATAAAATCTCATTGTATGATTTGAAAATGGCTTTGGGTTTTTTCTGGAAAATCGGCAATTTATTTGGAGTCTCGTCACAAATTTTATTTTCACGTCTAGGCTCCACACCTTACAATAACTGCACCCAATTTGGGTGAGATCCGTTCAACGGATTAGACATACACAGTGATGTAAAATACCCGGGTTTTTATATTTAAGGGTATAATTACCCAAAATCGGGTCTCTAATAGGGTATCTATTTTCATTAATTGTTATTAACAATTGGAGAAACAAACAAACAAATCATGATGATTTTTGCTCACAGCAGCAAAATAATAATAAGTGCTTTGGAGGTTATGTTTATAAAGCTTTGGAACTTGGAAAAAGAAATCATTCAACCGTCAACACTGTCAACCGAGCTGTCAACAGTGTCAACTTTTCTGTCAAACTGGGTAGGGTGGGTAAATATCGCTCGGGAAAATACCGGGTAAATACCCGATTTATATTTACCTACCTCTACCCGGTAAATACCCGACTCACATCACTGGACATACATCAGGATTCAGGAGCACGACCAAATGCGGGCAGAATTTACTGTGTGGACAAATAAACCGGAACAAAAAAAAATAATTTTCAACAAATCTTTACGTTTTGGCAAACATACAAGGAACCCAAAAATTCAAAAACAACCGTTTACCACACCTTCAGTTTCGATGAACGATAAAAAAGTATTTCGATATTATGTTGAACTACATATGTATTTGGAAAATATCGAAAATTGTTAAGATACTTGCTGGAGACTCCGACACGAGGGTAAGCGACAAACCCGGAGACTTCGATTCGAGGCAAGTAGGAACCCGTACAATATTGGCGGAGGAACCGTTCGAGAGCTGGTCGGATTCATTATCGGAAGCTCCCGGACTTTTTTCGAGCTCTCCAAATCAGACGGAACTTGGAAACGTCGTTGTTGTTGAAGTTGGTTTTTACTTGATCGATCATCCCCAAATGCAGCAATAAGAGGTGTCGAGCTGAAATAAATAAAATACCTACGATTAGCGAAAAAACGAACTCATTTAAACTGTTTAGAAGATTAAGCTACCGCTACCACCATCACGAAAAAGAAAGAAAAAGAGACGGCCACAAAATATAACCCTTGTTACTCCGTATGGCGAAGCTTGGAAAATCAAGTCTAGGTTTGAAAATTACCAGAACCGCCCATAGTGGACGTTGGTACAACAGAAATAGGAAATACAAGTTGCAAATTATGATAAAGGCAAACCACTTGGCAGGGTGACAACTGAGACCTAAATAAACGATTTGACCCGCAGTGCTTTTCTTTTCGTCCCTTAGGATTTGAATAGCGTTCCTTTTTCAAAATGGTGGATATTATCTAGGGGCAGAAGGTATCGAATAGCCTGGTGATGTCCAGTTTAGTAGAAATATATGGGGCTATGTCTTAATCGGTTTCTGGGACATCAAACACTAATAAAAAAAATGGTGGAACATTGACATCTACCGCAGGCAAATTTGGTGAGGGCGCCAAAAGGAATTTAATACTGTCATGAGAAAATTGCTATAAACATTTTTATTTTTCAACGGATTTCAACACAAGACATTTCATTTTGTGAAAAAGTGAATTCTTCTTGTCACCTTATACCTTCCATTGAAAAAAAAGAAGAATGTTGAAAAAAAATTTATGCAATTTGCCCCATTTGTAGACTTTGATGTGCCCTTTCTAAATTTGCACTTTTCCGATTTACCGGGTGTTTATAAACGTCTGTGTTCGCATCGCCTTTGGAATCCGCTTTCATCACTAGAATCGCGCCTGTTACTGCGTTTTTCGGCCTGACCCATGCCTGCCGCGATCACAGTTTCTTATAAACACCCCGTATATCTTTGCAGTACGCGCCGCCATATTGAAAAAATGATGTCTGAAAAGAAGTTTTGACAATATCTGAATTTTGGCCCTTGTGACCTTTAAATGTTTATATACATATGAAAGCACATTCAATCCTCCACAGTTTGACATCTAAACCGCCAGCTCTTTCGGTTCTTGAGCTAGACCTTTTGGAAGTATCAATTTTCGGTTCCAAAATCCAAAAGAATTAAAAATCACCTCTTGGGGCTGTGCCAGGTCCACCAATGTTCATAATTTGAGATAAATGACGACGCGTTATTGATGGGTAACTTGATTAAGACATGGTGGTGATCCAGTGGTGAAATCCGGTAGGCGTGGTCACTATTTAACACCGAAAATTGATACTTCCGGAAGCTCTAGCTCAAGAACTCCGAGTCGCACAGAGATGGTTCAGGTGTATCAGGTGTCAAATCGTGGAGCATTGGATGTACTTTCATACGTATATAAACATTCCAATCTCGCATGAACCTCAATTCAGATATTGTCAAAAACTTCTTTTCAGATATCATTTTTTCAACATGACGGTGCGCACTGCAAAGATATAAATCGGAAAAGTGCAAATTTAGAAAAAACGCATCAAAATCTACAAATAAGGCAATGTTTATGAGAATGAAAAAATAAAAAAAGACCTTTTTTATAATTTTTAATTTTTTTCTTCAACATTCCTCAATGTCTTTTTTCATGGAAGGTATAAGTTAACAAGATACATTTACTTTTTTAGAAAATGAGATACCTTGTGTTAAAATCGGTTGAAAAATAAAAATGTTACAACAATTTTCTTATGACCGTACTAAATTCATTTTGGCGCCTCCACCAAATTTGCCTGCGACAGATGTCGATGTTCCATCATTTTTTTTTTCAAGTGTTTTATGTCTCAGAAACCGATCAAGACATAGCTTCATATATTTTAACGAAGCTGGACATCACCAGGCTATTCGATACCTTCTGCCCCTGAATGAAATCCGCCATAATGTTTTCCCTCGATGCTGTGCAGGATGACGTTGACTGCAATGGAGAAAATTGAGAGGTCAAGAATATCAAATTGAACATTCAGAGAATTTTAGAAAAAAGGGGGGTGGGGTTAAAAAAATTTAGCAATATTTTTTCAAAAAGATCGAGATTTAAATTTTCTTCAATTTGATATATCGCAAAGTAGATATAGTCATTTGAAAGCTTTAGATGTCCCCCTAGAAACAAAAATCGACTGGTTTCGGGAAATGTTCTAAATTTCACCTGGCAAAGATTCATTCAGGGTGGCTCGTTTCCATTGAAACACCCTGTATATTCTTACATGCCAGATGCATTATCGTCTGAAGAAAGCAAGGTAATCGGTGGAAATACAAAAAAGACCGATGCTATTTGAAGTTGTTTGGGGGCGGTTAATTCTACGTTGGTGGCGGTTCTACCGATATTAATTGGCGGCGAGTTATGAAAATTTAATATAGCCTATTTCAGGTTTGGGGGATGGCGGCTATAGGTATATTACCGGAAGAATTGGAACGTCAGAACGTCTGGTTTTGGAGGAGTTGCAATATAGGACATTAGACGGATAAAGCGAATATGCAACAGCGATTTTCACACCAAGGTGTAAAATATGCGATAAAAATATCCCCTAAAACCCAGAAAAGTTTTGAAAACTACAAAATTGATACGGAAAAAGTTAAAGGCTGGGGCATTTTTCGAAAAACATACGGTAAGTACGAGGGTATAGGTGTAACTTTGGTGGATGCGCTGAGTATTTGGGACTTTTGGCGGATGCGCCACTGCATGAACACATGAAAATGTTCGTTAACAAGATTTATTTAAATTTCAATCCTTCTTATTGGCAAGCTCTGGTAATCTCATTCTTATTTGTGGACATGCCCATGATGGATAACATACTATTTATCTCTGGGTACCTACCTAGATAATATATTATTTTCTGCAACATTATCAGGCAGCCCAGAAAAAATATTTGCTTTTTGTAAAAATCTAACACCGCAGAGTTCATCGTTCTAGATTATTTCTAATTAGTTGGGTAGGTAGGTATACATATTAGTCAACGGTATTATTATATAGGTATTGATTTTGCATAATTCGAATCGGAAACGTGTTATTCACCATCACTTAAAAGTGGACAAGATAAAAGTAAATATGTATATATAGGTATGCGAAAATCCGGGAAATATATGATTGAAACCCGATAAATTCCAAGAAAAAGGAGTGAGTGGTTGTGCGATAATTTTTTTTCAATGAGAAATACTGAATGGATCAGCGCGCCATTATGTCCCACCCACTCTGCAAAGATATTTTCAGGCAACACGACGTCCTCCCCGCTTCCCTTCTCACACGCACAATGGGACAGGGCAGGTGTCCCAATGCCCCATTTCGCCCAGCCGGCATAGCTTCGACCTCAGCATAATGCACTTTTTAAATTGGAATAAATTGAAAACTCCACCAGTGGCACAACTAACACAGACGCTTCTAAATTGAATTTTTTCGGGGGCACTTTTAGTTTTCCCATCAAATATTTGTGGAAGGGGGGACACGGACCAGTCCCGGTTTATTTAAGAACGCGGAAATTCCTAATAAAATTCTCATATATTTTCATGGTTTGCAGCAAGCCGTCTCTCTTTCCAGCACGCTTCGCCCGTCTTTGTCTACGCGAAGCTTGGATATTGCGCAAGGACTGGTACGCCTCCAAACTGAGTGTGGTAATGTGATGATCTAGTCGTTCCGTTTTGTAGGTGATAGGATCCGTGATAATAAACCGAAAATATCGGAAAGTGGAAATTTGGAAAATTGACCGGAACCAGGTGAGTTGTTCGACTCGACGAAAAACGAACGTTTGCTTGCTGGAAAAATTCCGCGCAGATTATCGGCTTGGGTGTAAATGGGCAAGATCGATCTAGAATGGCATTATTATAGGTGTAGAAGAGGTAGCAAACTTGACCCCCTTGCATTGCCGTAAAATGCCTCTGATGGTGTTTGTAATTTTAGCATCGATGCAATCATGACATCATCAACAAGCACACCCAACCATCAATTATTATTATTAGTCAAAGTGTAAATTCAATATTTCCAGGTATTCAGCAAGACTGAAAAATGGCAGATCCAGGCTTTCCAGGACAACACACGACCACCACCACAGTAACCTCAAACACCACAGTGAGGACCGACACAAGATTCGATCCGAGCTACATCCGGATCCTGCCCGGCATACTGAAATGCGCCCAAATTGTAAGTCTTACGAGTAGGCTTTGGAAGTGCACACCTACTGTTTCTGTATTAGCAAAAAAAAAACTGAGCACAACTGCCCACTGCTCTTTTTTGATCTCCAAACAAAATCATAGATGGCTAATAAAAACAAAAACGTGTGGCAAACACTACTCCAGGTACTTTGAAATTGCTTGTTTGAAAACTAATAACCTGTGTGAGAAATAAAAATTTTATTTTATTATTTCAAGGTTCCAAATACCAGATGCGATAAGTTTAGGCAATCCAATTGATTAATTATACAGTTTTTATCATTAATAAAAGTCTAAAATTAGAGGCGTTAGGTATTGCTGAAAAAATTGAAGAGAAAGCCATAAAAAAAGCACTGCTCAAGTTTGGTTTGAATGTGCTGGTATCACTTCAAATTATGAATAATTATCGCGCTTATTTAAAAGGTCAAACTGTACAAATTATAAGTAGACAATTTTACATAAACATTGAGCATCAAAAAAGTGTGTGGGAACCATTGCAATTTTTACCTGATTCTTGGCGTTATCTGTGGCTTTATCTCATAAAGGAGGTATATCCACCTAGTCTTGAAGTGGCATTTTGTTTATATTCTCGAATCTAAATAAATATTGAATTTTGTATGTGTTAAAGGACTACAAACACGCCAATTGTTGTTAATAAATATTAATGAGATTATACCTCCACAGCGCTATGGTTGGCATGCACTGTAGCAAAGAGTTGCGTGTTGCAGAAGTGAGAAATGTTTAAGAAAAGCCAGGTGATTCAAGGGTTTAGCGTGATTCAGTAGGTCGTTTATTGTTTACGGCTATATTGTCTGAGATGGATCTTATCTGGATATTGTTTATCTCTAATCAGCTGGTGATAGATACCTAACGGTTTTTTCGCGAAACAATGACACTTGTGGAATTTCAAGTAATATTATCATCCAGTCAAGTGGACTTGGAGGATGCTCCCAAGTGAAAACATTTTATGCTATTGCTATGGCTAACCAACACACATCAACTCCATCCAGTCCACAGAAGGTTGCAGTGTTGGTTGCAACGATCAGCCTGAGAAGAAGTCAAATAAAATTAGACCACCAGTTCTCAAAGAACAACTGAATCGCATTTCCGGAATCGTAACTGGACATGTCCGATGTTTGTAGATCAAATCTCTCAGAACTGTAGAGCGACATCTATGAGATCGTAGAGTCGACATCTCCGAGAATCGTAGGGTCGACATCTCCGAGAATTCTGGGATATTTGCTCTACAGACATAAGAAATGTCGTCTTTAGGATCTAGAAAATGTTCCTCTACGAACTTTGCGAATGTAGTTCTATGATTCTCGCCACTATAGCTGTGTGTGATCATGCAAGGTAGTGCTGTATGAACATCAGAGATGTCACCTTTCTATTATTATCGGAGGTGGCTCTAGGGTTCTCGGAGATGTCGAGTCTACGATTCTCTCCGAGACACAACTTTGATGTTGGCGACTACCGACAGCCATAACCACATTAGCTTCAAGGATTGGAAACAAAGATGCCGAAGATTGTTCAGTATTGTTTACAAAGAACGTAGAGCTAGATTTTCGAGGTTCTTGATTTTTTTTTACCAACCTACATCGACGGTATTTTTTTGGTTATAGTGCGACATTTCGGAGGGTTCTAGAGTAACATCTCCTAGGTTGGTACAGCGAATTGGCGGGAATATTTTCGAGAATTGTAGATAGTAAATCAAGAACAATAAAGCAACAGCTCCGAACATCGTGTAGCGATTAGGCCCGAGGATCGTAGGGCAACATCTCCATGTTCGTAGAGCAATATCTCGAAATATCGTACTTACTATCGTACTTCGATAGTTCGAAGGATTACAGAACTATATTTCTGAATGATGGTAGAGCGATACCTCGCCGCTAGCAGCTGAAGGCCACATACATTTTTTATAATGAGAAGTCTCTATCATGCAATCTAACTGTTCTACCGAGCAATCAAGAAAAAACAAACATTTGAGTTTACAAAGCTAACCCTAAGCGGTTTTTTATTGATCGCTATGTAGTGAATAGATGAGAAAATAATTCAATTATAATGGACAATGCCTTCTAGAACCGCAAGGTAATATCTTCATGTTTATAGAACGAATCTCCGACAACCGTAGAACGATTGTTTTCTAGAATTGCAGAACAAAATGCCTCAATCACAAGGGTCGATCAGCGACATTTTTGGTGTTTGGGAGGTAATACATACCTACATCTCTGAGTATCGTAGAGCAGTAGCTCCAAGGCTCGTAGGACGGTATCTTCGAGTATCGCAAAGCTTTTTGTTTGATCGTAGAGTCGAAATTCCGTAAAGTAAAATATTTGATGATCTTCGAACAATTGACACCTCCGAGAATCGCAAACCAATTCTTTCGATGGTTTTAAGGCGACATCTCTGATGTTTATATCTAGAGCAAAAATATTTGAAAATCGTAGAACATCTTTGATTCTTACAAAACAGTGATGTTTATCAAATATCTCCGAAGATCGGGAAGCGAAATTTCCGAGATTCGTAGGGCGACATCTTCGAGGATCGCAGGACGATTTTTCTATGATCGTAAAGCGACATAAGTCAGGTCAGGACTGTAGCGAAGTTTCTTCGAGGTTCTTTAAACGAGAAAATTCCGAGATATTTGCTGATAAACGAACTTATCACTGCCGCCCGCAGTTGCATGGTATTGAAGTTCAGTAGTACCTTGTCTCCAGTCTCTTTTGTTAGTCTGCCTCTGCCTAGATAGCTATTGATAATAAAGCGACTAAATGGCAATTTCGACCTCTTAAAGATACGCCTGTGCAACTCTTGCCATTTTCAGTGTAGCATTATCCTGCATTAAGGTGGCCGGAATATTGGTGAAATGACACAGTTTTTCTTCAGTTCCAGCAACCTTATTCTCTGGAAGAAAATCATCATTCAGGTCCCTTTTGAAAGCTACAAGAATGCTCTTCAACGTAACAATTGTTAAGCTGAAATTTCAAATTTTAAATTTTTTTTCCAAACATTCAGAATTTTAGCTTGTTACGTTGAAGACCATTTTTGTAGCTTTCAAAAGAGACCTGAATGATAATTTTCCTCCAGAAAAGAAGGTTATTGGAACTGAAGGAAAACTGTGTTATTTGACCAATATTCCGGCCACCTTAACAAGAATTTGTCGCGAATCAAATGGATCCACGTCATCTTCAAGAATGCCCGGCTATACGTGCCATTGTGCTGTTGTTAGCCGCCAATTATTAAACAGCAGTAACTTGGTACATACGAGCATTGTTGGACCCCTCCAAACTAATTCAACTCCTATAACTATAACCCTAATTTCCACTCTGCATTATGCCATGCCATTTTTCTTGCCTTTCGTAGTTGCACTCTATCCCACTTTTGATGTCTCGGAGAAAGGATACAAACTGACTCGTCTGAGAACATGACTTCTGTGTCCAGACTTGATTTCCTCAACCAGCTTTTTTTGCGGGCTGTAGCTGCCACTCCAGGTTGAAAAACGTTCCGAAAGTCTTCTCTTCACTGCATTCTGGCTGATTCCTAAAAAATATGATGCTTTATGGACTTATTTTGCAAAGAAGTGTGTTGGCCAGGATCACAAATCTTTGTCACAGTGCAGGTAAAAGCTGAAAAGTTGCACAGAAAACGGCCTTGATCAGGCTTTCGTGTCCCTTCTTTCACCTTGTATTGACCTTTTTGTGTAGGTGTCTACCTTGAAAAATTCAAATTTTCCTGTCAAAATTTCCAATTTCCTGCAAATTATTTTCTATATTTCTCTCTAATCCCAACTTCCCACCCAAAGGACGTTCCAAACACAACCGATTTTTGATACTAGCTTTTGTGAAATTATGGAATGAAATTCAAAACAGTGGAACAAGCTCTCGCACTCGCTTATTTCAAGTTTTTCAATTTTCAATTGATTGCCCTTTGTTTCTGCCTTCTTTTGACTTCCAAACTAAAGGTTTTGCTCTTAGTTTCTTCTACTCCACTTATCCACCAAACATTTCATCTCCTTCACCTTTCACTCTGTAAGAGTACTTATTTTTCCTACGATCATCCATGAAAGTGACGTTTCCTACATGTACTTGACTCTTCGAAAGTACGAAATATCACACCAGTAGTAGTGTGATATTTTCGAAACCGGCACGCTACTTGATTATTAAGACATCTTCGAAATGTATTTCCTGAAAGTTGATATTTTCCAGCATTTCCGCCATAATTACAATCCACCGACACGTAAGTTTTCTTGTGCGTACGCTCTTCTCCAAACATTCAATCATAACACCTTTCACAATAATCTGAAGCCCCAAATCATGAACGAAACACGGAATTTCGAATCGAGTCTCATTCTCAAAGGGAAAAACTGTTGAATTGTTTGACTTTTCTCGTTTATTCGAATTCTCATTACATTTATAAAAAAAACTTGATGAATGGAATTGTTCCCATGAATTCCACACTTCCCACTTTATCTAAAATTATGTAATTTATATTTATATTTTTTTTTCCAATGGTTACGAAGATACAGGGTGTTTTGTGTGTTTCGTAGTAAGCTTAAATGAGCGATATTTCTGAAACGGCCAGAGGTATTTTGTTGAAATTCACCAGTAATATTTCCCTGTTGAAACTCATCCCGAAGCCATACCGGGTAAGTCAAAATCCAGGGCCGGACTAGAAAAAAGGTCCCCCTTTTTTGTTTCATCAAAAAGTACATTTTCTGACCGCTTTTCTAAAAAACTGCTATCGGATTCAAAAAGTTAAGGAAAAATGCTTCAACAATCACTCTTTAATTTAGATGGCACACCTAAACTGTTTCGACAATAAAATTAAAAGTAAAATTTGTGGGTGAGTTCCCATTTTCGACCGGACATAATCGACTCATTGTTTGATTGGATTCATCAAAATTCATTTTTTGGCTTGTCTCTGTTGGATAGAAGAGCTTGGTTGAAAGAAAAATTCCAGAGCCGACAATTTTTTTTTATGACAAAATCGAGAGTGAAATCAAAATTAGACTCGATTAGGTCGTCAAAAAAAATCTCCGGCTATGGAATTTTTCTTCCTACCAAGCCCTTTTTTTTTTTCCACAGAGACAAGCTAAAAAATGAATTTGAATGAATTTAATCAAACAATGAGTCGATTATGTCCGGTCAAAAATGGAAACTTACCCATAAATTTCACTTTCAATTTTTATGTCGAAACGGTTAAGGTGTGCCATCTAAATTGAAGAGTGATTCTTGGAGCATTTTTCCTCAGCTTTTCGAATCCAATAGCAGTTTTTAAGAGAAGCGGTCAGAAAATATAATTTTTGATCAAATAAAAAAGGGCACATTTTTTCAATCCCGGCCCTGAATTTTGACTTACCCAGTATGGCTTCAGGGTAAGTTCCAATAGAGAAATATTACTGGTGAATTTCAAGAAAATATCTTTACTTAGCCGTTTCAGAAATATCGCTTATCAAAGTTTCATACGAAACACACAAAACATCCTGTATCTTCGTAAGGAATGGTGGAAACAAAATTTCTTAAGTGGATCCTGACTCGCCTCGAAGTCCTCTATCTCCCATTAGCCTATGTAAGGTCACTTATGAATCACCCTGTATAAAAACTTCAGCGGCTAGAATAGCTAAGCATGTGGCGTCTTGTTTTGTGAAAAAGACTTTGTTTTATCCAATCACAGATGTAGGATTTGGCGCGACAAATAATTATTCCCTCTAATTTAAAAATTGACTAGGTATATACAGGGTGTTTCACAATTACGGGCACAAGCTTCTAGGGGAGATTCCTCATCCAAAATGGACCAGGAAAAAATATAACTTCGATGTCCTAAAATGCTCCGTTGAAAAGTTACAGGGTGTTGGAGTTGAATTTTTAAAATAAATTTTTTGACATAACTTTTGAACCGTTTAACCGATTTTGTTCAAATTTAAATCAAAGTTTACTGAAATAGGTCTCTTTCGAACAATGTAACGGAGTTGAGAAAAAATCAGGGGCGTAGATAATGGGGGGGTGTTCCCAATTTACCTCCCTATTTTCTACCATCCTATTTATTTCTTGAGATTGTTCTTATTTTTGGATTTTACGTTTAATTTAGAAAAAAGTTACTTCTGCAAATTTTTGGTTAGAGGCTTCATTTTTGAGATATTTGGGTTTAAAACTGCAGAACATACCGAAATCGCCACTTTCCAGAGCCCAAATTGCTTTTTCCTGAAAACTCCTTGTTTCTTATCAAAAAATGGTAGTTTATTAACTCAAAGACACCTGAAAAACTCATTACAGTTGAAGACTCTATGATACATTGGAAATAACGCTTCAACTTGACAATTAAGCGAATTAAGGACTACAGGGATCGTGAAGCAATCACAGAGCCTGCTGGAGGTCATTGAAGTTATGACTGGATTGAAAATCTTGCGAAATTGATTTGGGTACATTGGAACATTCCAAATCGTGTCACCCTGTAACGCTTAAGTTTAAAAATCTGCGACGTTGAGGACTTCACTTCCACTTCTCCTGCTTTCTTCTTGCAACCCTTTTTAGCTTTCTTCATGCAAAATTTTGAAGAAATCGGTTGATTGGTTGTCCAGTAAAAGAACCCCCAAAAAAAATCGTTCCGCTGATTTGGCTCCTCAGTATGTTCAGTTGAAAGCGGAACGACATAAAAACAAAAAAACAGCACCTGCTTGGCCAGTTGTATAGACAAACTAATTTTGGCACTTTCCAGATCCTGAATCTCGTCGGATTCATCTGCATTGAGGCCAGCGGATACGCCTGGCACTCCAGGGGCTCCTGGTTCAATTTCGTAGCGATGACCGGTTTCTGGTTCACCGGTTTCTTGCTACTCTTCTACCTGTTCCACGTCGTCGAGAAGTTCTACAAAATCCCCTGGCTCAAGATCGAGTTCGTGTTCTGCGGGCTGTGGACGGTGTTCTACCTGATTGCCGCCTGCCTGGCCGCCACGTTCAACAATGAAGCCTATTCTGCGGCTGCGGTTAGTACCACAATACTTATCTTCAAGACCATTTTCCAAACTTTTGTTCACTCGGTAGCAAAAATAGCGCCCACTTGGTTTATGACGAAGACGACTGTTTACTTGGCCTGCTCTGCCTTAGTAGGTGGGTATGAATTCGAGATGAATAAAACAATGCCGCATGCCGCCCTTACACAAGATTAAGTAAACAAACCGGGTGTAGGGTCAGCGGTCTCTTGTCTTCTTTCTACAATTTGACTGACGATCCCAATAAAATGAGTTGAATGGCATAATAATAATAACAAGGGCGGCATTGCTTCATACATCTCGAGTACTACTACTACCACCACTACATCTATGGTAGAACATACCAAGCAAATCTCGTCGCAGTCATAAATCAAGTGGGAGCTATTGTTGCTGCCGACTGTACCAACAATTTGAACATATCGTACTGACTTGACAGTTTTTAGGTTTTAAATTTACAAAATTTGAAAAATCATGTATACAGGGTGTTTCAGGGATGATAGCAAAAAATTTAACTGTGGGTAGATCTCGTCAAAATATGACGAAAACCTATGTACCATTTTGCAAAGTTCGGCCTAATGACAAAGATACAGTCCTCTAAAGTTCACTTTTTTCGGAATTCAAAAATTTGTAGCTCTTTCAACAAATTTAGCTTTAATTTAGCATGAGCTGGTTTGTCATAACTATTTATCAACCTGCCAAATTTGGAAAGAATCCAATCAGTGGCGTAGAAGTTATGAGAGGTCACCTTAAGTCAACTTTTCTTTGGATGCTTCTAAATTATTGACCCTCATAACTCCTACACCACTAGTTGGATTCTTACCAAATTTGACAGGTTGATAGATAATTATGACAAACCAGCTTTTGCTGAATTAAAGCTAAAGTCAAAACGTTCCTGAGTTACAAATTTTTCAAAAAAGTGAACTTTGGAGGGCTGTATCTTCGTCATTAGGCCGAACTTTGCAAAATGGTATATAGGTTTTCGTCATATTTTGACGAGATCTACCCACAGTTGAATTTTGTGCCATCATCCCTGAAACACCCTGTATTTGCGAGAGACCACTCAGTTTTTGGTGTTATGTAGCTGCCATAGCATCATTTGGGACAATAAAAAAAAATCGTGCAAGGACCCCTATTGATAAATTTGAATTTTTTGCAGTTCTTTGGATTCTGCGCAATGATTGCCTACGGTGCCGACTGCTACTTCAAACTGAGGGCGATACAAGGCGGCCAATTGGCCCAGGGCGAACGCGTTATCAACAAACAAACCACAACCACCACTTCACCAACCACTTATTAATGAAAAACTTGTGTTCAAAAAAAGTTTGCCGCTTTTCAAAGTAATCATAATTAATTATTATCAAGAATTGTATTTATTAAGGAGAACATTATTTATATTGTTATTACAACGCGTGTTATAACTCTTTTACTGTATTTACTATTATACTGATACTGTATTATCTTTTCTCTTTGTACTAAGTAAATTTCCTTGTAAATTGATGGTTGCTTATTCATGATGTTATACATACACATAATTGTAGTTATACATAGTATTCATATATTTATATGTATATAATGTATGTATATTAAGCCTACACATGTACTTACAACTTTTGAACAATCCATTTGAACGTTACCTCATTACTATTATTGTTGTCTACTAATAATTTATGAAGAGGATGATTGAGAATCTATTTTTTAGACTGCAAGAATTAATTTTTAGTTTCTCGAAATGTATACCAGAAGTATATTTACACCAAGAGTCCCAAATACACTAATTTTTATAATGATATATCTACACCTGATATCACGATGGAAATAGAATAGGTAGATTGTATATTTATTATTCTGTTGTGGTTGCACGCGGGGGACCACTTGTATTGTTTTTTACCAACACAACGAGTAAATATATGTATGTTGTACTTTACACTTTTCTAATAAAATCATTTCTTCGCCCGATTTTGTTCCGTCTGTTACTGGCTTTAATCTCGCAAACGGAACAAGCTTCTATGTAAAGCCGGACTGAGAGCTCAAAATAACTGCTTGCAAGTGAAAGAATAATTACCTTGATCGATACTCTTCACTGCTGGAA
Organism: Anaspis maculata; assembly: GCA_949128115.1. Taxonomy (NCBI): domain Eukaryota; kingdom Metazoa; phylum Arthropoda; class Insecta; order Coleoptera; family Scraptiidae; genus Anaspis; species Anaspis maculata. The sequence goes on from OX421964.1 coordinate 15,457,520, forward strand.
CACAAGGAAGGAGCGCTTTGTGGTGGGTCACCATCACCTCAAGACTCTTGTAAGTTGAAGGATTAATAATTGATGGAACACATTTTTTTGTACAAGAAACATTGTATATTCAACCACCCCAAGTGAGTCTAGCAACATGATCAGTCTTTCTCTTTGAGCTCTTGATGAATCCCAAGAATTCCAATTCAGCAACTGCTTGAGTGAAACGGGCTCTGGAATTTGAAATGTTTAAAATTAGAATAAAAATTATACAACTCTATATTTACGTGGCTTATAGCCAGTTCCACCAGCGAATTTAATCATTGTTAGCTAATTGAGGTATTTTCTCTGGTGGATATTGGTTTACTGACCACAGAAAACACAAGTTTCATGAAAGATTATGGAAAAATGTTCAGACCACAACAGCTTCTATGCATTTTCCGTAGTCATTCAACCAGCACTGACCTAGAATCCATCCGAGAAAATGTCTCAATTAGCTAACAATAATTAAATTCGCTGGTGGAACTGGATGTTAGGTGCCTACCTATCCTAACTTTTTCATCAATTCGCTCCAATAATAAGGAAATAGACTTACTGCAGTTCGGGTTTTACGATGCGTTTTGAAGAGTCCTGTTCGCTATTTCGAGGATCGAGCACCGTGAGGAATGCCTGGAGCCAGTCGTACATGTTTATCATTTTTCCGCATTCCAGGTGGAGCTTGTAGGCTATGCTGAGGTCGGGCATGGTCGAGAGGATGATGGAATCGTCGTTTATTTTGCAACAGGAGCACTAGAAGAAAAACTGAATCATTCGGGAATTCAGGAAACGCTGTCGGTTGCCGTGAAAAACTGTCTACTTTTAACAAAAGAAGCATTTTGTTGAACCGTTTTAAACCAGTAGAAAGACAGTTGATTGCTACATGAAGAGAATTTTCACGTGGAGATGGAGCAGCGTTCACATTTTGAAAATTTATAATGTTATTCATTTATTATTGATTTTTACATAGGTTCTACTTGTTTTTCATGTAATAATTATGCCTTTTTAGCAAGATATTTTATGTAAAAAAAATCCTACGTTAGTTAAGTAACTTAGCGTGCGATGAAAAACAACAGCGTTTGATGAATTCTGACATATCCATGACAAAGTTGCATCAGACGCTTTGTTTTCCATGACACGCTGGGAGCTCAATATCGATGAAATCTGTGTGCATTTTTCAGAAAATCCTAATTATCTCCTAAATACGAAAGCGTAGAGCGGACATTCTACTTTTTTCATAATTTCAACCTTCAAACTCGAAATTTCAACTCGAATCTCGAAATTCCGACTTAGGTTCCCTCGCACGTAACTCTTGTGTTCCTTCACTGACGTTGTCTTTTCCCAGCGGAGAAGGGCCATCCCTTTGTGACATTTCCCTCGCCCGTTGAATGACGACACGGTATTAAGAAAATCAAAAAAATATCGGAAATTACTGAATTGCGTTATGGCTATCGCCAGTTACAATCATACTTTTATTTATCCTTTTTCACCTGAATTCAGTCAACTACTTTCTCTTGAAATATAACTGGACTTGATGGTAGCTTATTCATATATGCATGATGCAAAAAATTAGGGAAAAACCATATACACTCCGTGTTGTAATCCAAGGTCGGCTTGCAGTGTGGAAAATGTCTCTTTCACTGCTTTTTTTCCCGCAAGCTGGTGGCGTTATCGAGTAATCTTATACCGAGGTGATATGTTCATTGTAAAAGTTATAAGTTCATATCCTGCGTGGTACTTGAGTTGGTTTTTCAACTCGTGAGACGTGAGTTCCAAAAAAACTGCACTGATTCATTGCTCAACCTTTCTTACATTGTCATTTTTGAAAATTTCATTATGTCGTTTGAAAAGCCATCGTTCTTGGCTCTTCCTGTGGCGAACCGAGCCCTCCTGGTGTGGGTGGCTCCGTGGCTCCATCCTGTAGTGGTGCGTCGAAGGTACGCCCGGGCTTAGGTTTTGTGGATTCCAATGCGTGCCGTTTAAAGCCCGGCGCCTCCACCATGTCGCGTTCTAGAAGGGCTTTGGACCTGTTAAGACGGGTTTTAGGGATCGATAGTTCAATTAGTTAAACCAAGAGGGTCTTCAGATTTAATATGTATAACTGGAACCGCTCTTCAGACATTCGTTACTGACATATAGGCTGTCTGATTTCTGCATGATTCTAGTGGGCTGTGTTTCTGGTCACCATCGGCCGATCGCGGCCTGAATCGCAGCCCACTAGAATCATGTGGAAATCAGACAGCCTATACCGATTCCACACTCCCTGATTCGTACGCCTGGATCAACAGTATCTTATCGTACATCTTTCTCGCTTCACTATCGAGCCGCCAGTTCCCTGAACGTTACTCTTGCGTTCTTTTATTGACGTTGCCTTAATTCAGCGAAGGGCGGCCATCCCTTCGTGATATTCCCCTCGCCCGTTAAATAACGGCCCGGCATTTGAAAAAAAATCGGAGATTACTGAAATTTCTTGAGACATTCTATCCATACTTTTCATTCCGATTTTTTTTTTAATAACGGGACCCTCATTCAACGGGCGAGGGAAATGTCACAAAGGAATGGCCCTTCTCTCTTTAGTCAGTGACGTCAGTGAAAGAACACAAGAATTACGTGCGAGGGAACTGGCGGCTCGATCCGCGGTAGGAAGAGAGCAAATAATGAATGATTGATCCAAGCGAACGAATCAAGGAGTGTTGAATCGGTATCTGAGTTACGAGTGGAGTGCCTAAGGAGCGGTTCCACAAACATTTTCTTGAAAACCCGGAATTTCGAGTTTGAAAGTCGAAATTATGAAAAAAAGAGTATGTCCGCTTTGCGCCCTTGTACCTAAAGTATCTTTTTTTAGAAAAAAGTGAAACAAGTAGCGAAGTCCTCACAGGCGTGAGTCTCAGCGTGAGTCTCATGAGCGCATTTTCGAAGTGCAGATGAGTAGACTGTTCATTGTTACACATTGGTTGTTCTAAACAGTACAATACGAAATCATCAATTTTAGTACCTACATTTTTGAATTTCATGAAAATTGGCTCTGATATATTGATATGTCTGCCTATCACATCACAATAATGATTTAAAGTTTAATTGAAATTGGTTCAGGTATAACGAAGTCCAATTCCTCATACTTCTTCAGTTTTCCAGATAATAAAAACAAGTACCGAAATTTTTCAAAACTGAAATTTGCGAGATTTGAAGAAAAAAATGAACATAAAAAATCATCGATATTTATTAAAAAAATGAAAGTAGAAAAATGAGAAACGCATCTTTTTCACAAGAGAAAAGACAATCGCGCCGCCGAATTATTTTTTCATGTCTATTCCCATTCGCAGAGAATTAGCAATGGATGGACGGACTGATTCAAAGCGCGGCTAACAGCGGATTTCCAAAGGAAAAAAACAAGAAAGTCACTCTTGAATAAATTGAAACAGACCATTATTATAATCATGAAATGAATTCTTCAATAATACACTCTAGTACCATTAATAAAGGGAGTGAATGCTGGGTATTTGTACCTACATCGAAGCGTCATTATTGCCAGCTGGTCGGGGCTCCCTGTCCGTATAGATTCACCACACAAAAATAATGGTATCTTCCTTGATAATGAAGCAATCAAAATAATTCTTTCACTAAAATTTCCTCCATTTCTTCCTGCAGATTTCAATTGGATATATGTATGTCTGTATCTGTGATGATTCGTTAGGACCTCGATTGTAAAGTTAACACCGCAGTTTGGAATCCGCACTCGTTAAGACATTAATCGACGAAAAAAAATGCATCTTCCATAGCAATAAGGGAATCGAAATGATTCTTCAACTGAAAATTACCGAGAGCAAATTCAAATTTGTACTTGAAGATATAGAGGGGGTGCCATTTGAAAACAAATCAATTTGAAGGCCGGCTGCTCTGCAAAAATGGGACACCTGTGTAATGCAAAATAATTTTACGAACTGCACTTTGGTGTCCCGTTTGAAATGGTATTTGGTTCATTACGGTATCATCAACGGCGTAGATGCAATCAAGCGTTCTCATATTAATGATTCACCCTATACCTATAAACCACGGTTGAGAAATCCATTAGAGCTTCAGCGCCTTATATCCCTCAGCCGTACTTTGAGATTTAATCTGGCGCTTTCAGAATAACGCATGTAACAATTATCAATCACTGGGTCTGTACTGAACTTCTCTTCAATATACAGGATGATTCATGAATCTTGAAAGTTTTCAAGTTTCCCTCAAAAAACGACACTAAAAATTCTTCTATGGAAACAAAAAGAGTCTTATCTTGTTCTAAATTATTTTGACACCAATGAGATATTTTACAGGCATTAATTAATAAAATTGGATTTTTGTGATCTATGACTCACCCTGTATCGTTTACAGAAATTCAGTGCACACCCACTAGTCGATGATTTTTACTTATTAGTTTACCATAAACAGTTCCCCAAAATTACTTTGAATAATGGAAATATTGAGGGGCCAAGTTCCAACCTTTGAGCCCTTCTTGCAATTTTTACTGTAGCTCATTTATTCAATGAGCAATTCCATTTTCAAGTTCGTGTGATTTTTGCTTAGCAAGAAGTCTTTGAAAACAAACGAGGTTTGTGACGAGATCAATTCATCAATAGTAAGCACATTATCTCGTTTAGGTTAGGTCATTTTGGCAAAAATAGCTTGTATAAAATATCCAAAGAATGGAGCGGCCGGCAATTCCGCCCGACTTGAATCCGACAGAACGCAATCTTTTAAAGCCATTTTAAAGTTATGAGCCCTCAAAATTCAGCTACATGGCCGTTATTTCTATAATGGAGCTGTATTTTTGAAAATCAGCTTAATAAGCGCTCATAGTATTACTAGGAGGAATCTAGCGACTCGATATTATGTTGGGACTCAGACTGCCGTAAGTAAGGATCACCGTGGGCTTATTATAACAAAGCCTATCAACCAATCAGACCACTACCGTTGAAGTTACGCCGACTTAAATTTGCGTCTCAAACTTGATGTGTTCAATTACTTTTGCAGTACCTGCTAAATTCTGGGACACCTTTGTTTTTATTCATGTTATTCAATAATAATAAAAATACCTGTAAATAACTTTGAGGGTCAGTCAAAGCGGCATGGATTGCAGCCCTGTGCGATCCGACCAAGTGATCCCTGATCGAAATATCATTGAAAAAGAACACCTCGTGAAAATAAAAACCCATAGGATCCGCCAAGAATTGCCCGAACATTTCCAGCAGATAGTCCAAAATCGTCTGGCGAAGCTTCTCGTACTTATTCAGAGGCCTTTTGCTCTGTTTCGACATTTGTAGAAGTTGCTAAAAAATACTCACACAGTTTAGAAAACCAACGAGAAATCATGCAAACTAACTTCTTTCAACTTGGCTCTATCAGTAACCATTGACAGAGTTGTTGTCTTCAAGTTGTCTTTTTCGATCGCCTCGACCTCGTCATCGTCACTAAAAGATACTTCATCCATCTTGGTCAAGTACTTCTGCAGTTCTAGTATGACAAGCGAAACCTCTATCTTTCTGGCACGTCGACTGGAAGTTAAAATTTGTATAATCCCAGCCAGCTTCCTGCTCAGCTCGTCTTTCGATTGGAATCCCAAGAGCTGGAAGCTTTCCTTGTATTCGGGAGTTTTGGTGACGTTCGCAACGCAAAAGGAGTACAGTTCGCGGACTTGCTTGCCCAGAGGTGCTCGGGGTAAATCGCAGACGAGCACGTGCAAGGCCTTCATGAACAAATGAAACGTCTTCAGGTGGGTTTTCAGTATGCGGATTTCTTTTTTCAGAACGTCTTTGAAATACGCGTCGTCCGATATGAGACCGATGCGGTTTTCTGGAATCTTTTCGTTTTCGACCAGCTTCCGGAACGACATCAACCTCCGGACGTTTTCCAAATCGTCGTGCGTCAAACTCTCGATCAAGTTTTTGGTTTTCTTTTTTTTACAAAGCGCCATCGCGTTGCCGTACGAAAAGTGCTGCAGCATGGCGTACTTGATGTTTTGTATGAACCCGCTCACGGACAGATCGTAAAAGAGGAAGATGTCGGTGAATAAGTTGAAAACTTGATCGCCAAGGTAAAACGGGCAGTTTTTGGTGAAGAAAACGTTTTCCAGTACGTTATTCAAGTAGGTGACCGAAGCTGGCGATTGGAACACTTGCACGTTGATTTTGGAAGACACTTGATATGGCAATGTTCTATGAATCGAAGCTACCGACGTCGAAATGCCAAAAACGAAAACGAAAGGTATCACGTTCAAGTACGAGCTGGCGATTTGTATGAAATCTTGCATGATTCGTTCGCAGAAATTCTCAAATTCTGGTATGATGACCACAATGACTTTTTTGCCCTTTCTTGGCGACAAGCTCTGGTACCATTCGAGCAGAGTTCTAAAGTTGCACTGCGACTTTTTTATTTTACCTCCGTTCATTTCGTCATCTTCCTAAAAAAAAAATGAATCATTTGAACAAAATTGACATTTATCATTGGTCATTTACAGAGTCTTCTTGTTCGGTTTTCAACAACTGGTTGACGAGATTCTCGACTAGTGTTTTCATGTTTTGACAATTTTCAGCTTTGAGATTGGCAACGTGGGGCGTCACGTTGTGGACTAGTTCTTCGAGAAGGGATTTGAATTGGACGTGGTGATCGGGCATGTTGATTCCGGTCAGAAGGGCTGCAGTGGGGATTTCCAGGACCGGTTCTCGGTAGCTGTCTTTGATGTAGTTCACTAGGTTCTTTAGCACGTTCGAGAACATTTCGTTGTTCAAATCCTGCAAATTTACGTATACATGAATACCAAACAGCTAAAATCTTGTGGAATTCTTAATACCGGTCGAGATATTTGCAATAATAATGTATGTCCAGCAGAACTGTGATTCAAGTGACCTGATAAATTTTCTAGCCTGGCAATGTAGGTTTCCCGTCTTTAGTCCGGACGTTAGGGGAAGGTACTCTGCATTTTGGGGTTAAAGCATGCCACTTGGCATAGTTGTTGTATGAACCATATTCTTCCGATTCAGAAGTGTAGACATCGGCGGCAGCCGTGCAATCTCTCTCCACAGGGTGAATAAGAAAAAAGAAGGACAAAAAGTTGTAATACTCATGAACCATGGGAGACAGAGGCGTTTATATCGGCATATACGGTCTACCGTTCATGCTGATGAAGTTCCATTAAATCATTTTTTAATGTTATGAAGAGTTTCGGAAATATCTTGAGCACACTGTTTTTTGTCGTAAAAATTGAATTTTCGGATAAATACGTAAATAATCAAAATATCGAAGTGAAACATGGTACCTAGGCATTCAGTGGTATACGGAATTGAAATTGATCGGTAGCGAGCGCCTAGGCCTACTATTTCCAGAAAAAAGACATTCAACTTTTTCTTTTTTCCAGAAGCCATCTTTCTTTTACCATTGACGAGAATAGTGAAGAAATTGGATAGTAATTATAGAGAAGGAAAGGTACAATCATTCTACTGCAAAAAAGCGGTCTTAACATCAAGTATTGCCTCTTGGTCAAGAAATCATTGCCATTCGAGCTATTTTAAGTTTTACAAACTTTCAGGGCTCATGATGACCAGTGTGGTTCTTGAAAAGATTATTTTCATTTTGCAATACATTGCCTTACATTTTGTCAAGTCGGTTACCAAAATTCATCGTCCTCAGTGATAAGGTTTCACCCTGCCAGTTGGTCAAACTCGATATGCGCCATTTTTGGGAGAAAAATGCAAAAATGAAAAGTTTTTTGCCATCATCAAATGCTCCTTGAGGAAGATCTATTGCCGCAAGAGGCACAAATTGACATGCACGTGATTCAGAGAGATTCGGTGTTAACGATAGTGCTACGCGGAATAGGTGCGGTTTGTCCAAACGTCCTAGAAAGAAGGAGGAAGACGTTGCAGCTTAAATTTAAGTGTGAGTATTATAGCTACATCTGGACAACACCAGAAAGTACCCTGCATTTTATGGTTAGAACTTGCCACTCCACAAAATTGTTGATTGGGCCATACTCTTTTGATTCAGAAGTGTAGCAATTGGCGTCAACCGTGCAGACTCTGTATACTGGTTGAAGAAGAAAAAGAAACAACAGAAGAAGTAACTCATGAACCAAAAAAGATAGAGGCGTGTAAATTGACACATATAGTCTACCATCAATTGTGATGAGGCTCTATCAAACAATTCTGAAATATCTTGAAGCGTTCTTGAAATATCCTCAAAAACAAAAATATAACCGAGAACTTGATTTTTCCATAAAAAAAGTGAATTTTCAGAGGAATGGAGTGAAACTTAGTTTTTTCTGCATCCAGTGATGTAAGAAATTAGGAATGATCCCGAGCCAGTGTCCAGGCCTTTTATTGCCAGAAATAAGACATTCAACTATTCTTCTTGCGAAGGCTCGGCTTTGTGCGATGCTGCCAAGATTGTGCGAGAAGGTCTATTCAGAAGTCGTGATAGGCCCAAAGAGAACGGTGGAAGCGAAATGCCTCCTTCAATTTTAGCTTCGGTGAAGATGATCATGAGTGGACCATGTCTTTTGTCATCTTCTGAATCCGAAGATAGAGTGAATGATCGAGTTGTTCTTACAATAGCGCAACTTCTGGCCTTTCATACCGTGAAGCATCGAAAAGGAGCAAGAAGGCGTCATGAACACAGACAGGAAACTCCAGTGCCAACATACCTTGCTGTGAAACTCTACGGAGAGACACGAAAAAAGCTTATCGATCTCACGTACCGCTTAGGAATGAGCCTTTTGTATAAAAGACTGTATTCTATTTTCGGGAAAAAAGCTGATGCTGTGTGCTCCTCTTATCATAGAGAAGGTGTCGTATGTCCACCTAGACTTCTTTATGACGTTTTCACAACAGCTGCAGTTGACAATGTTGACCACAACACCTCATCTACGACTGCTACCAGCTTGTTCCATGTTACATGGAACAGCTATATTCCACTCATGCATGATGGGATTGCTCAGTGGAAGTTTATAAAAGTAAGGACCATTCGATCGACAACATTGTCTTGGCGTAGAGGCAATATACTTGATGTTGAGACTACTCTTTTCATGGCGAGATGATTGTTCGTCACCGTCTCTGTAGTTACCATAGTAACTTACACTAGATTATTCCGTAGATTGTGAACTTGAGGTGGCTGGCTGTCGCAAGAAGACAAGTTGAATGTCTTATTTCTGGTGATAAAAGGCCTGGATACTGGCTAGGGATCATTCCTAATTTCTTACATCACTGAATGCAGAAAATAACAAGTTTTACTCCATTCCTCTGGAAATTCACTTATTTTTTGTAAAAATCAAGTTCTCGGTTTTATTTTTTGTTTTTGGAGATATTTCAAGAACGCTTCAAGATATTTCAGAATTGTTCGATATAGCTTCATCACCATAAACCATAGACTATATGTGCCAGTTAACACGCCTCTATCTCTTTTGGTTCATGAGTTACTTCTTCTGGTGTTTTTTTTTTCTTCTTCAACCATTATACATAGTCTGCACGGTTGAGACCGATGCCTACACTTTTCAGTCAAAAGAGTATGGTCCATGCAACCACTTTGTGGAGTAACAAGTTCTAACCATAAGATGCAGGGTACTTTTTGCTGTTGTCCAGATGTAGTTATAATACTTACATTTATATTTACGCTGCAACGTCTTCCTCCTTTTTTCTAGGACAATTGGACAAACCTCACCTATTCCGCGTAGCACTATAGTCAACACCGAATCCTTCTAGATCACTTGCATGTCAATTCGTGCCTTTTGCGGCAATAGATCTTCCTCAAGGAGCATTTGATGATCGCAAAAAACTTCTACTTTTTGCATTTTCCCCTCAAAAATGGCGCATATTGAGTTTGATCAACTGGCAGGGTGAAACCTTATCACTGAGGACGATGAATTTTGGTAACTGACTTGAGAAAATGTAAGGCAATGTAATGCAAAATGAAAATAATCTTTTCAAGAACCACAGTGGTCATCATGAGCCCTGAAAGTTTGTAAAACTAAAAATAGCTCGAATGGCAATGATTTCTTGACTAAGAGGCAATACTTGATGTTGAGACCGCTTTTTTGCAGTAGAATGATTGTACCTTTCCTTCTCTATAATTACTATCCAATTTCTTCACTATTCTTATCAATGGTGAAAGGAAGATGGCTTCTGGAAAAAAGAAAAAGTTGAATGTCTTTTCTCTGGAAATAGTAGGCCTAGGCGCTGGCTACCGATCAATTTCAATTTCGTATACCACTGAATGCCTAGGTACCATGTTTCACTCCGATATTTTGATTATTTACGAATTTATTCGAAAATTCAATTTTTACGACAAAAAACAGTGTGCTCAAGATATTTCCGAAACTCTTCATAACATTAAAAAATGATTTAATTGAACTCCATCAGCATAAACGGAAGACCGTGTGTGCCGATTTACACGCCTCTGTCTCTTATGGTTCATGAGTTACAACTTTTTGTCCTTCTTTTTTCTTATTCACCCTGTAGAGAGAGACTGCACGGCTGCCGTCGATGTCTACACTTCTGAATCGGAAGAATATGGTTCATACAATAGCTATGCCAAGTGGCATTCCTTAACCCCAAAATGCAGGGTTCATCTATATTTTAGCGCCTAACGGCCGGACTACTTGTTTTGTGTAAAACTGGCTTGTCCAAAAGTTATGTTATGGTTGGTATTTTTCGGGACGACAAAAAAAGGCGAAAAATCGACAAAACAGGTGAAAATCACAGCACAATAATGCAATGCAATCCAGAATATATTGTTACGAGCAACGAGACTCTCCTGCATTCTAGAGCACACCTGATCTTTCTAGACTATTCGCATCAGATTGCTGTGTTACAAGTGCGAAGCTCTGAACATTCGAGAGCACACGCGATGGTTTGGCGATTTAAATAACATGGGAGATTCCAATAGCCAGGTAAGACACATCTTGCCAATTGGCGGAAGTACCGCCGGTCCAGAGCACGCAGTAATGCACGCAAAAGTGTGGGATTGCTTCAGAGTCGCCTCGAAACCATATGCAGTGATCATATGGAATTTGTCGGAGAACCGATGGAAGATTCCAGAACAACAGTCGCAAGTATATAAGCACCAAAGACAAACCAGTATCAAAGCCGCATGGATGGCAGCCCTGTGCGACCCGACCAAGTGATCCCTGATCGAAATATCATTGAAAAAGAACACCTCGTGGGAATAAAAATGAAAAAACCAGAGCGATAGCAGCGAGAAGTTGAAGCGATATACCCAAGCGCAAGTAATAGTTGACGTGTATTTTGTAGTAGTACGCAGTAATAAACTATGTGCGTTTCAAGAGTGCGACAATTTTATTTTAGCCGATGGATCTCCATCTCCGCTACCGAAAACAGAATAAATATAGGCATTAGTCAGTTTCGTGAATCGTCACCTTGAGCGCTGATGTCGACTCATCCCACTTTTTTGGCGAACGCACATAGCGGATAGTACAGCTTGGCAAGCTTAGCAGGAAAATGTAATCAAAAGTGGGGCAATTCGCTTAAAAAATCTCTGTTTTTGTCATAGCGCAAAAATAGGACACCCTGTCTAGTTGATAATAATTAGGACTCTTATAGCCGCTTTTGTTTTGCAAGCAGAAACTGCTCGAGGTAAATCACTAGACAAAAAAACTGAATCCAAGTGGGACGTGATTGGTGTACTTATCTCTACTTCTCTATCTAGTGATCTACCCCTAGCAGGTCCGCTGGCAAAACAAAAACGGTTCATTTCAATGTTTTATTCACATTCCCCGGGCACGTATGGCAGATCAGTGGTGGAACCACGAGCACTCGACAGTAGTTGTCGATCTCGACAATTTCCCCTTTCCCCTCTGCACCCCTCACCCTAATTTCTCCTTTCTCCTCTGCACCCCTTTAGGAAAGGAGAAATTATCGAGATCGACAACTGTCGAGTGCTCGTGGTTCCACCAGTTTTCTTCTTATCGACAACACCCTTTTACATTGTCAACAATCTATTAAATCATAAATGGCGGCACCTTGAATTATAGGTGGCAGCACTCCCTTGCCACATGTTGGGTTCGGATGCCATTTTGAATTTTTTGCCCTGCTCTTACCTGGTGTGAAACTGGCTTGTCCGAAAGTCATGTTATGGGTGGTAACTTTCGGCCCGATAAAAGAGGTCACGACACAATAAAATTAACGTTTAAATACTATAAGGGAGCGTTAGGGCTTCGAAGGAGCAATATAAAGCGACTTGTTGAGACTTCAAGGGAGCTTCTGGACTTCTGCAGATGCGACAAACTCGGTTCTTGGTAAAAATTGGCATAATGAAGGCTGCAAGGGGCACTATAGAGCCCAACGCCTGGAGGCAAGACGAGACCTAGTACTACAGTAGGTTCACTTGTACTGTGACTCTAGTTGGCTGGGCAAATTTTCTACTTTAGCATTGTAGGCTTGCCGCCTTTTTACCTGGTGTGGAACTGACTTCTTTGGAAGTGAAGTTTATATTTCTTATCAAATTGATATTAAAATCTTGGAAAACTGATCTTGTCATACGTGGAAATGCCACTAGAGGGGCGCAGAACTGTAATACCATCATTTAGAGCCCAAAACCGGCCATTCAAGGCCGACAAAAACTCGTTCCGTCAAGCTCCAAAACGAAAGCAAATTGCAAACTGAAGGTACTCACATGAATTTCGGTCCAATACGCAACTTTTAGCGGCTGGGTTTTTTGAAATTCGGTTTAATTAACTTTTTACACGTAAATCCTGCTGCAACTGCAGGCCTGCTGGGATGTTCCTCGTCTTGCCAAAATTTCTTCATGGTTTGGCGTGTCTTTTCGAGTGGAAGAGGTGAAAGGATTGATGATTCCATGGGATCCCTTTTTTTGGACGAAGGGCTAGTAAATTTTTAGTTTGAATCATTGTGAAGTTGAACCGGCTTCGAGAGGTTAGGAATACTTTTGACACCTGTCAAATGTCAAAAGCTGCTTGGATTTATTTGTTCATTGGCGAAGATTAAAAACAGGTCGAAAAATTACTACGTTTTCCAATAAAATGGAAAAAAGCGTCAGACATTACGTCCCGCAAAAATGTTCCGTCTATCTGCAGAGGAAATGCGTAAAAACTGTGTTCCAAAAGTGGTTCGAACAACTTCGTGTCTCTTCGTGAATTGTTGTGCCAAATGCAGCCAAAGCGGCCAACCGCTAAGTTTTGGGGATTTTCTATATTTCAGATTTGGAAACTTGAAAACAAAATCTCACAGCCGACTAGAATCACGGTACAAGTGAACATACTTTAGTTTTATTTAACATCAAATTTTCATAAAATTTAGAAGTGCAGAAATTTTCTTAGTTTTGAAGTCATGAATTCTGGCGAATATCACAATGTCAGTTTGATAAAAGCCACTAACTGCTAATCTTTGGACTATTTTAGACAACTGAACAATAAATAAAATTGTGCGATTTTAGTGATGGGCACTATCGACAAATTTTACTATCGAATGATCGACTATCGAATGACTGAAACTATCGAATGATTCATTCAAATTCATTCATTCACATAAATCCGTTGAATTCATTCGCATTTGCTATCGATTCATTCATTCGTTCATTCATTCATTCGTTCATTCATTCATTCATTTGAACGTGCTATCGAATTATTCGATAGCTGACAACTATCAAATAATTCGATAGTATTCATTCGATAGTGCCCATCACTAGCGATTATAGGATCATTCCATGCCAAAACGATCACTTTCTGCACTCATGGTGACGGACCTCCATAAATTTTGGATATGTTGTAGAGCCTTGAAAATAAGTCGACCCGTATCCGCCGTTTTTTTTTAATTTTTTTTTTCGGAATTACAATTTTTTCAAATTTTTCACTTTTGATTTGCATCCTACCCTGAGAAAAATCATAGCTCTTCAGTCCAGTGTCCGATCTTGAATATTTTTGTTTTGATTCAACCACAAAAGATGAGGAATTTTGGACATTGCACTCTTTTTTCAACAGATGTTGAACAAAAGTATGGAAGCCACTTTTTCGAAAAGACAACGGTATATGTTCTGAAAAATGGTACATCTTGGATTTTCCCAATTTTTTGAAATATTGTTCTCTGAAGTTTTCTGAGTCGATGAGTAATGGTCGCCAGAATGGACATCGCCCAAAAACTCACGGAATAATTTTTTCAAGGGAGCCGCCGCGAGGAGTCCAGTAAAATGAGGCGATTTTTATGCTGAAGTTGGAACTAACTGAGGGCTCGATAAAAAATATGGCAATGTAGAGGATGAAAAACTGAATTAGAAAAACCAAAGTTTCATCTCCAAACACCCCGGGAACCATGGAAAAAAATGGAGACGATTAAAAAACATGCGCCGCGATCTTTCTTCTGAAACGGTGAGAGAACGGCGAGAGATGTGTCAAAACTGCAAGGGACAAAGTTGTAGGGAATTCAATAATCTACAGAAAAGTCCACGGGGGCATATATCTAACTTATCCAGTTAAACCGTTAATCGCGGTCAAAGTTGTCATATTTTTTTCATTGAGACCTCAGTTAGTTCCAACTTCGGCATAAAAACCGCCTTATTTAACTGGACTCCTGAGCACCAAATCAGCTTGCGCGGCTCGCTTAAAAAATTTATTCCGTAGTTTTTGGGCGATGTCTGGCGACCATTGACCATTACTTATCGATTCAGAAAAGTTCAAAGAACAATATATCAAAAAATTGGGAAAATCAAAGATGTGTCATTTTTCAGTATAGGTACCGTTTTCTTTTTGGAAAAGTGACATTCCATACTTTTCTTCAACATCTGTCAAAAAAAAGAGTGCAATGTCCAAAATTCCTCATCTTTTGTGGTTGAATCAAAACAAAAATATTCAAGATTGGACATTGGACTGAAGAGCTATGATTTTTCTCAGAGTAGGATGCAAGTCAAAAGTGGATTAAAAAAAATTGTAATTCCGAGAAAAAAAATTATTTAAAAAATTAATTAAAAAAACGGACTTATTTTTATGTCTCTACAACATACCTACCTATCAAAAATTTATGGAAATCCGTCACCATGAGTGCAGAAAGTGATCGTTTTGGCATGGAATGACCCTATAGGCAAAAATCAACACATATCTGAAATAAACGAATCCAGTAGGAATACATTGTTCATACATAGCATTCATAGCAACACATAGCATTCATAGCAACACATAGCATTCATAGCAACCATGAGTAATGACAGCAATTTACAATGAACAACAGCTATGTTGCTGAGCACTGATGGTTGCTATGGTATCATCAGATGGCCCTATGCCTACTAGGTTCATATTATACAGTGCCTGCCAGGCCACAGCCCACCACAAGTAGAAAAGTTTTTGATCATGAGGTATTTTAGAAGTGATGATCTTGGCCAGTAACTTGAACGGATTAGGAAAGAGAGACAACAAGAAGTGCCATGGGTTAAAACAAAACAACAAGACTCTCACTTGAATTTGTTCCTCGAGATCTTCCCACAACGATTTGAAAGCGCCATACCAGAGACTGTCCGAGAAAACCGTTTCGTTCTGCTTCGGCTTCTTCTTGGCCCTCTTGACTGGAGGCTTGAAACCATTTTTGAACACGAAAACGCCCTGGAATTGAAAAACAACATAATTTTGGCGCCAAATTTTCACCAATATTATTGTCATGTTTATCATCGATCATTTTTCTATTTTTTTGGCAAACTAGACTCAGATTTTGACTTTATAAGAAAATACACACGCAAGCGTATCAACAATCAAAAAGCAAACGTGGAATTCAGAATTTTTGCAAAAAAGAAACCAAGATCAACAGGTAGTTTGAACTTTGTTGAGGTTATGTTCAATAAACTTTTATTATTTTAAAGACAGCGGCTGGTTTCACCTTTGACACTGAGACTGTTGAAGACATTGAAAACTGAAAATGAATAAACACAGAAGCTGTATATAAACTTGAATAAATACGACTGAATAGAAGTAAAATAACAAAACGAACTGTTTATGAAATAAACAAAAGTTGGTGGAATCTGGTGAAATTCTGCCTGTAATGTTGGCAGTAGTGCTTGGTTTTGGATTCAAATTTTTTTACTAACCAGTGGTGTCACAAGCAACGGGGCCAAAAAAAAAACAAATTACGTAAATTATTACAAAAAAAATCGGTTGTGTCACCCAAAAACTTCCCCGACGAGTAGCAAGGAACGGATGGAAATTTTATTATGAAATGATGTCCCTTCGGGTGGGAAGTGTTAGAGACAAAGATTGAAGAATTGAGATATTTTCTCTTATTACGGATTAATTTAGAGCTCCATCATTTGAGTCTCGTCTCGATAAGCTAGGCCGGTGGATTTTAAAGCAGAAAACTCTCGGAAAACTTGAAGAATTTCAAGATAAATTGCCTGGAAATGTTCAATAATCAATTACCCTTTGTTTAAAGAACGTTAGTATGAATCTATTCACAAGCTAAAAAGTTAGAAATTTGCAGGTTTTCATTAGGAATCAAATTATGTAGAAAGAAAAGCAATAAGTGAGTCAGTCAGACGCATCAGTACATGGATAGAGGTGAACGATCTGAAACTGGCACAACAGAAAGATTAAAAATGGTTTGCAGGAAATTGAAAATTATGAAAATTTGAATTTTCCGGGAAAACCTCGAATCTTTTTCCAAATCATCTTATTATGAAGATCGTCAATTACGGCTTCACTTTAAGCTCCATCATTCAAATCCGGTTTCGATAACCCAGGCCTGTTTTACATTTTCAACAGGGAAATTCCTGGAAAATTGAGAAGAAAATTATTGGAAAATGTTCAGGAGCCAGTAACCTCTTGTTTGGAAAAAAAATGGTAAAAATCTGTTCACGGGATAAAAAGTTGGAAATTTTTCTTTCTAAAAATAATTTAATCTTTTCTCCAACTTTCATTCCCAGCATGTCTGCACCTAAAATGAATATTTCGAGGGGCTCGGCGCATGTCAAAGTTGGCAATGTAGTTTTTTCAAATTCACGGAATATACTAATTTCATTTTGAAAATATTACCGTCAGAAAACCGAAAACGTGCCGATTTTGAAAATAGGTCTACACGACGCCCAATCCAATATCCTTTCGATATCAGTTCGACTTTTTTAAAAAAAGTTGATCGCCGAGTAGTAATGAATTTTTGAGTGGAGTCCTGCATCAAAGGCGAGTCGTTCTGGTCAAAATTCGGGTGGGAGGCCCTCTCGAGTGGCAACGGCTAGGAGAAATTTTGGAAATTCATACCGCTCGACTGGAAAATGGTCGAACATTAGTCTTTTTCGAGCGAATAATCTTTTGTAACCGGTTGATGGTTATTAGCGGTTGACATTAGATTGACAGAGACTGTCATTTTTTGACATCTGACATTTCTCGCTAAAACGTTGCGGTTATAACTATGGTTATCAGCATTTGGCGGGAAAACAGTAAATTTAATTGAAGGAGAAAATTCTGCGGTACTTGGCTGTACCGGCAAGGGAATAAAAACTTAATTTTCTGGAAACTATTTGTTTTTATCTGAAATATTGATATCCTAATTTAAAATCTCTGATAAATCTGAGTCACGGCTAGAAAACAATTTATAAACTCCAACTTTTAAGGGTGATATCTCGGTAATAGAGTTGCACGATGTCAATTGACCGGTCAAATGAGCCGTTAATTGACCGATCATTTGACCGTGTCAAATACTCTGGTCAATTGACCGGTCAAATACGAGCCCCCGGGCCTCGTTTGGCACGATTTATGATAATTTAAATTTAATAAAGTCTAAAAATAAAACCAAATATTAGTTTTATTTTTGGAACATGTTATATCATATACCATATACCGTCCGTTTTTTATTTTAGGCCCCAGCCCGTAGCACCTTTATTATGGGTGTCACACCCAATATATTATATATTTTTGAAATAAGAAAAACAAGATCTATCGAGTGATGATATGTCAAATTATTTTTGACAGATGTCATTTTTTGACAAATGACAGAATACTACTTGTGATACATCATTTCAAAGCCCATTAAATTTTGAGACGAACTGTGTTGTTATTTTTTGAATAGGGTGTCTTTTACAGCTTCTAGGGGTTTTTAAATAGGAAAACATGTCAATTCCAGAAATAGCCACTCAATAAGTGATAGATATTTTTGATATCAACTAATGGTGATGATCAAATTTTCAAATCGTCTAAATTATTGGGAAACTCTATAAACACCTCATCTTTCAGGTGGGCTCATAAAAAAATTGAGGGGGGTCATATCTGGCAAGCTCGGATGTCATCGCATTGGGCCGGTGGTTTCAATTCACTGATCGTCGAATCTTTCATCCAAGGAACAAGGAGGCGGTCATTTCGAGCAACTTTTTCAACACATTTTTCGTTTCATTGTGATTAATCAATGATTATTATCATTAGTAACCATTAAAAATAGGTACCTGCTTCACCTACTTACTTATTATGTATTTCTGAAATTCAACATTTTTCTCCTATTGGAAGACCCCTAGAAGCTGTGAAACATACCCGATTTCAAAAATAAAAACACAGTTCTCCTCAAAATTTTATTGGCTTTGAAATGATGTATCATAAGTACTATTCTGTAAATAGTCAAAAAATGACATCTGTCAAAAATAATTTGACATATCATCAGTCGAAAGATCTTATTTTTGTGATTTCAAAAATATATAATACATTAGGTGTGAAACCCATAATAAAGATGCTACGGGCTGGGGCCTAAAATAAAAAACGGACGGTATTTGTATGAGTACCTGAACTGAGTTAGTTAAGGTGTTCGCGTACCTACCTATAATTACCAAAAATAAAAATTGGAATATATTTTTATTCAAATTTATTTGTTTCGAAATAAAAGTATATATGTATATTTTGTCAACATTTTACATTTTTCATATGTTTAAAACTATAAATCTTTTTTTTGTATAGGTAAGTATATAAAATATGTTATAAAAGGTATAAAATAAAATAAAAATCGAGTAAAATATAGTACCGTATGATCAAAAACTTTCCTGCTCTAGGCAGGCTGTGGCCTGGTCATTGGCAGGCAAACAAAGCTGATTTTGGCCAGGCCACAGCCTGCTTAGAGGAGGAAAGTTTTTTATATTACGGTACTTACAGGCTTTTTACGCAGGGTATAAATATTTCTCTCTCAAAAATAAAGGTGAAGAGATATAGAAATTTTGATGAGATTCCATCAAATGTTTGTCCACTTTGTTTCCAATTGGATTACCCCACTTTTTTTAGGAGCCCAATAGCCCTAAAAAAGTTTCTGAAGGATTACTGGGTCATTTTTTGACAAACAAAAAAATTATCAACTGTTTTATAATTTTGAGAAAACTGAGTACAGAGTCGTTTTTTTGAAAAAAGTTGCTAACAAAAGAGAATTTTTTTTTCTTCACATTTTTGTAAAAACGCTCTGTACTCAATTTTGTTATACACTTAGTACACCGTATAAAACAAATTGAGTTTTTATCTCCATTTTTGAGGGAGAAATCCCTTAGATAGTTTTTACCTACTGAGAATACAGCCTTAACGAAATATTCAAATTGTTGTCTAATTTCAAGAAATAATGTTGAATGATAGTAACACCTGTTTTTAGCGTATTTTTTTTAATATTTAACCGATTTGACCGTCAATTGACCAAATCTTATTTGACCGGTCAAAATGCAACCCTACTCGGTAATGAAGCTACAATTAAAAAAACGGCGTAAATGGCACTTTTACGCAAGGAGAATCCCCGAATCCCCCCTTGAAGTTTATAACACCAGCTTGGAAACACCCTGTAGAATCCATTTAAAACTTGAATCATAGATCCATAGGGGTTAACCATAAGCGGCCATCGGACATCTGGATTACCCGATGTTCTTGTGGGTCCATCGCAGATGAGTCCATCGTCTTCGATTTTTCTCGTCGCCAACGCCAAGTCAAGTTGTCAAGTTTTTGAGGTTAGGTTAGGTACGTTTCACGTTTGGAAATTCTGAACCGTTGCTTGTTTCAAATTCAAATCTGTTGCCGCCACAATTTCTTATTTCTATAACCAAGTGTAACCGGTCATGAACGGTTATTCGCTCGAAAAAGACTATTGTAACTCCAGACTTGATTTGATTCCTTTGTGTTGTTGCTTGCTGCCAAATTTGGTCCCAATCTATCTGATAGATTTTGAATAATTAAATGGTAAAGTTTTGAACTTTGACATTTTTATTATTTGACAGATGACAGAAGCCCTGAAGCCCTGAAGAAGCGAAGGGCCGTTGTTCGAATTTTATTTGCAATTTGCAAAACATAAACAAACGAAACTAATTGATAATCTAGATCTGACGCAAGCGCGCTGTGCCACGGAACCAAAGCCACCAAGTGGCGACAAGCTGAACCAACATCATGCAATTGCCCTAAAATGATGAATTTTGACTTGAAAATTATTTTCCACCCCTAATGTTAGAGTGACGATTTTCCAATTTTCCTCGATTAATTTGGCTGAATTTTTGATATTGTGTACTTTTAATTCTGTTGAACAAAAAGTTCTCATACCAAAACTTATTCCTATGAACAGTTTTTGTTCCACATGGGACTGAGGTTCAATATTTATGCTTTCAAATATTCAAATTCAGTCCCCTGTAGAACGAAAACTGCCCATAGAAAGAAGTTTTGGGATGAGAACTTCTTGTTGAGCAGAATAGAAGTACACAATACCAAAAATTCAGCCAAATTAACCGAGGAAAATTGGAAAATCGTCACCCCAACATTAGGGGTGGAAAATAATTTGTATGTCAAAATTCATAATTTGAAGGTGCGTTCAGTCAGCTTATTCAGTCGCAAGTTTTAATTTTTGTCGTGAGCGCTGCATCGCTTATTGGCTGTACAGAGGAGGCTGGCTCGTAAGAGCCAATGGGCGTCGCTGCGCTTGCGACTAAAATTAAAACTTGCGGCTAAATAAACTGACTGAACGCACCTTAAATCACAGAAGCCATCTGCATGGCTTTTAAGAATAATCTCCAATTTTAGGATGGTAGATAGGAGTTGGGGGTGGAGGAGGGGGTTTATATTTTTCTGTCAAATAAATACAATTGGCATGAAACACAACTTGAAGAGAAACCAAATTAAAAGCTTTTATTTACGTCAGAATATAATTTTTAAATCGTCAAAACCTCTAACTTCAACCCCCTGTGGGTAAAAAACTGTCTGTTTAAATATCACAGTATAAGCAAATATCACAATGTAAATATAAAAGATACATATGAAAGATGTATATGCCGCCAATAATATCCCAGGCCAAAAATATCCCCGCCAATAATATCCCAGACAAAAATATCCCCGCGACAAAATATCCCAGACCAAAAATATCCCCGCCAATAATATCCCAGCCAAAAATATCCCAGGCCAAAAATATCCCAGTCAAAAATATCCCCGTGAAACCTGTGCACATGGACCCAGTCAGGTACGTCCGAAGAGCGGTAAATTCCGGCTACCGCTACACTATACATTTTTGGCTCGAAAACAACTCTCGGACGCGAAAGTGCCTCAAAATATCTTAAAGGGGAATCTACTGGAGGAGGGGGGTGAATTTTATCGTGAACACCCTGTACCTACATAGAACTGTATTCTTTATGGGAATCGCCCACTTGGTGTAGGGTATAGGTGGGTACCTCTATTTCACTGGGCAAGTTTGATTCATTCTGGACAGATAGTTAGATACCCAAATTTTCATGACAGCCACATTTCTTATAAGCGCTTGACAAATTTTTACCTTTTTGACTAACTTCCTTGTATTATAATGTATAGGTATAAAATAAATTGGGGTAAGAACATGATAAAAAAGCGAAGAAAACCTACATTAGATATTAGAATTTAGCATGGCTGAAACTCGCGGTCACAAAACAAACGACAATAGAAGCTTTTGAATTTAATTAAAAAAATACCTACCAATCGCTATCATTAAAAACTAAAATACATTAATCACACATCTGGATTCATGTTGGATCGTTTATTGCATCCCCATTTGCATCATGTCTCAACATATGTCTCTTCAGAGCAGATCTGTATTTGGTCTTGAACAAGCACTTTGCGCACTCGAACAAGCTGATTTCTCCATCGACGGCATGTTTCAGCATGTGCGTTTTCAACTCTGACTTTCGTTTCGCCCGAAACGAGCACAGCTCGCACTGTTCATCCTTCGTGGAATGTGTCAACAAGTGATACCTCCAGTTGGATTTGCGGTTGGATCGATACGGGCACTGGTCGCACCGAAACCAAACGATATCGTCCTCCCCGGCGTGCTTCCACATGTGCCTTTTCAACTCAAACTTCAGCCTCGATCGGTACGAACACTGCTTGCACTGAAACCAGTCGATTTCTTCCTCTTTGGCGTGCCTCAGCTTGTGCTGCTTCAAGCCGGACTTCCACTTGGAACGATAAGGGCAGCAATCGCACTGAAACCAGACGATTTCTTCCATTCTGGCATGATTCATCATGTGTCTTATCAGGCTTGCTTTTTGCTTGGCTCGAAACGAGCAATGGCAGCAATGAAAATAGTTGATTTCTTTGTTCACAGCGTGTTCCAACAAGTGCTTTTTCAACCCCGAGTTTTCTTTGGCTTGGTAAGAACAGTGGCTGCACCGAAACCAGTTGATTTGTTCATGTGCAGTGTGTTTTCTCAAGACGTGCCTTTGCAAGTGAGATTTGCGCTTGGCTCGATACAAACACAGTTCACATCGAAACCAGTCGATTTCTTCATTTGCAGCGTGAGTCAACTGATGCAATTTCAAAGCGTTTTTATGTTTTGTCTTCAACGGGCACTTGAGACAATGAAAGCGTTTCTCACTAGACTTTTTCTGTTCTGTTGGATTTCTTGGTCCTACCGTTTCACAACAATGGCGTATGAACAGCAAGCTCGAATCCGATTTGTATTTACAAGTGGCACAAAGATACCTTCCAAGTTTTTCGTGAACTGAATCAGTATCACGGTTTTTCATTGCAGAATTCTGAGTCCGCTTGCAATGCTCGAATGAATCGAAACGATGGTAGCTCTTGCGACCACCGCAAACGCAAGAGAACTGTTCCAACTCGGCGATGGCATGGAACGGTTCGATCGAATGAGTCTCTTTGTGACTTCTTTGGACGTGGTGGTCGAGCTGGAAGGGCCATGCCGCGCGATGCGAACATTGTGAACACTCGTAGTAATCAGTGTCAGATCGTTCTAACCTAGAATGCGTACTTGGGATGACTAACTTCTTGTGTAAATCATAGCAACCCAAGAGTGTTACTTACATTTCGTATTGGTTTTAATTTACTGGCAAGGTTTGTTTTTAAAACTGGCTTTTTGCTGAGGGGAGATATTTCAGACTTCAACTGTCATCGCTGACAGCGGTTGCGGTTGCGGTATTTTCGCCCGACACTGGGTCGCCCGACACGAAAGTCAATGTTAGACTGTTGGCACCATTGTGACATTTCGACTCAAAATTCAGCGGGAAGGATGCATTTGTTGAAGGGACGGCAACAAGGCAATGTCTCGGGCGAAAATACCCGTCACGTGACCAAGGCCAACACCACGGTGAAAGACCAGTTTCAGGGGCAGGTTTCCAAAACCCAAAAATCTTATTTGCGTTTATCCATCTATGGGTTTTAGATGGATAAAAAGATAAAGGTGGACTTCAGTATCAAAAGCACTCGAAAGCTCAGTGGGTTATATTTCACACAACCCCCGCATATGATAAGAATAAAAACCAAACTTAAATACCTAAGGGGCAGTAGACCAAGGGGTGCCTCGGCTTTTGCCAATATTGCCATGTTGGTGTCATGATCATAGAGCAGGGTTTCTTGACCTTTTCCTAGTCATGGACCCCTCTTAAAATTTTAGAGAGCTTTTACACCGGACCCTTAATTTCTCGAAAGTAAAACGCGGTTTAACATTTTTACCACCTTTTATATTGTTTTCGCTTATAAACTTTAGGATACAGGTGATTTTTCAAAAAGAACCCACCCACACCTCCAATTTTTCGCTGCACCATTTTTTTGCGAGAAAAAAGCTGCCACAGGTCGGATTTGCTTTTTTGAGGGGCTTTTTGACTAACACCACACACGTTATTTTCAATGGCCCGTATTCATATCCCCCTTTTAGCGTTAGAAGCGGTTTTAAAGATGCGCCTCTAACATTTCCGTATTCATACGTGGTTTTAGCGCGCCTCTATCATCACTTTAAACAGGCGTCTCTAAAGTCGTCTTAAAAGGGGATGTTTAGAGACGCGTCTATTCATATGTCTCTTTTACGTGTCTTTAAGCGATTTTGGATGGTCTCACGCATGCGTCAAGTTAGATGGGATCCAAATGTGCCAACAGGCGTGTTTTGAGTCCATTTAACCTACAAGCTATGCTGTGTGTTCTTGGGAAGTGTAACGAAAATCACATTTTCTTTCTAAAATATTGATTTAATTGAATTAATGAAGCATGCCGCCGAAATGCAGGAAGTGCGCAATGCTCTGGATGTCCCTTTCGGTTATACTCCTTTACTATTTACTGTACTCAAGGCGGGGACGACTTGCACAAAACAGTCGAAAGAGGTGTTCACTTGTTAAGTTAACAGATCCAGGCCGGTATTCTTGAAACTGTGGAGAAACTCCCTGAAAGTTTTTTGCGAGGTTTCATGCAATACGCAGTACATCAATGTAACAAGAGTTGCCAGCACTTCCCTTTTGCCAGGCGGAGCTGCTCGGGGTAAATCACTAGACAAAGAAAACAGATCCAGCTGGGCCGTGATTGGTGTATGTATCTACTTTCTCTATCTAGTGATCTACCCGGAGCGGCTCCCGGCGCAAAACGAAAGCGGCTTGGGGTTCTTGCCTACCTGCGTCCACCTTCGGGTAGGTAGTTTTGAGTACATTTCACAACGTTGCCAAATCAACACCCCCTTTAGTTAGATGGGCCCTAACAGGACGTAAAAGGTGGCCTATGAATACGACCGATTTTATCAGGTGGCCGAGCGCTTTTTGTTAGAGGCATGCTAAATGTGGCTTAAAAGTGGGATATGAATACGGGCCAATATGTCTTTCCCTTATTCGTTCCACGACCGTCCACCCTTCTAGGTATTAGGGTGACTATACCCTTTTAAGAATTTCAAATGGGAATAGAGGTCGAACGTCGAACTGCACATCATTTTTGAAGGTCTTCTAAATTCCCTTCACAATTTCGAAAAAATTAAAATCAAACAAAGCCCGCGCGTTCTAAAATAGGTATACCTACAGGTGTTTATTGCAAGTTTGGGGTAGAAAATTGAACAGCAGGGTAGGGAAATGTTCCAAAAGTGCCAGAAAAATATATTCAGAAAAATGTTGGAAAAAAGTATGATTTTTATTTTTTTAAATAAAATAAATATCAAGGTCGAGGGTCAAAAGTTGGTCATTCGACCCCTTTTTATTTTCGTAATTTTGAAAAAATAATTCAGTAAACTTTTTTAAGTTTACTAGATCCGCCTCTATATTTTTTGAAATTTTGTGTTCAGCTTTCTCAACTGTCTAATAGCACTTTTCATCAGGCTGCATACGCAAGCCTGATCGAGTATCCATGGAACGATTGACAGATAAAGTAGTCAAGTCGACCAAACATGGCATCTCCTTAACGAAAGCCGCTTATTGCATTGTGCGATAATGACGTTCCGGGCGCATTATTATCAAACGTCTCGTGTTTGGAAGCAAACAGTAAACAGTGTGGCGCAACTGAAACGATGGCTGGAGTGCAGGAATTTACCACGTAGTGGCCAGCTGAGAGATTTTCTCCCTTTGACATTTAGAAATTCATAACTTGCTTTCGGCACACAAACTGCACCTCTTCAGGTGATTTTCATCACCAGTCACCTTTTGTGTTCTCACCCATAAACACGGTTTTCGGAAAGGAACAAAAGGTATAGACACACGCCGGCTATGTGACTTGCAACCTCCAAAAGAGCACCATTTTGTAGCGCTTTGCTTAAAGTGATCCACATTCATGATGTCCATCCATATAACAGTTTTAGCTCATTTGAGTTCAACACGGTGAAATTATATTAGCACTTCAGGGAAAACAATATCCGAACAGCTACATGAGAAGTAGGTAAAAACTGATGAAAACCACGAACATACCTAAACAACCATGAGGCACAAACTCTCAACCAGGGATCACCCTTCAACATGACCTAAAGCACCTACAAATCGCTGTCGCTGTCAGTAGTGTCAGTGTCAGCCAGGTGTCTGCAGGTATCACCCAGGATTTTTTGGACTACATTATCTGTCAATTCTCGCGCATGCGTCCAGTTCCGTGCAAAATGAGTATGAAGTGAATGGCCATGAAAAGACCTATAATGTCTCTATTTTTTTTTGTGTTACTGTAATATGTAGGATGAGCGAAAGGAAATTATTGATATGATATTCTGGTATGAAGCCAGATATTCCACGATTCAACTTTAGATTTCTTTTTGCGCTTAAGCCATTTTTCTTTGTTCGACAATATTCAGACTGACTAACTGACAGCTGCGTACTATTTGGCTTGTCTCTTATTCATCACGGCCGACCTAGTTTATGGAAAAAAAAGTCAAAAAAATTGCAAATTTCGTAAAAACTTCCGATTATGTATTTCGAAAAGTGTATGAAGTTTAAATGTAGTAAAGACCATTTGAAAAAAAATAAGTAATGATACTTTGAAAATTAAAAAGTTCAATTTTTTGTGAATTTTTTCAAGCAAACTGAAAATGCGATTTTTTCAGTTTTCAATTTTTAGTTGCTAGTACTGCCATACAATTTAAAAACAAAATACAGGCATAAGACAATTGAAAAAGCTGAACACGAAAATGCAAAAAATATCTGGTGTTCCATTTAAAAAAAATGTCTTTTTGTTAATTCCATCAATATAGAACACCTGATAGCCGAAAATAGTTTAAGGTCATAGGTCTCATCGAGGGTCTCATTAAAACCATGTAACTTTTTTCTTACACCTTTTTTTCTACTTGAACGGTAAGACCGAGGGTAAGACCGCTATGGGATAATTACGCTAGGATGGACCACTCTGTATACAAGAAAGTACACCGTATAAAAAAAAATCATCTTAATTTTTGAGGGTGAAATATTGAAGGTATGTATACTTTTACCCTGCTGCTGCAGTGGGCATTGTCATTCCATTTTCTTCAGTACCACCGCGCTTGAGCATCATTTTCTTCAGTGGTCAGCAGGTCACCACTATTCCCAACAGCATTAGCGCATTGACGATTTTCGCTACAATGCTGGAACATTTTTTGACAAAAAAACAATTATCAACTGTTTTATAATTTTGAGAGACGTAGAAAATTAAATATATGCCTATTTTTCTGAAAAAAGTTACTAAGAAAGAAAAAAATATTTTTTTTTACATAATTGAAAAACTATATTACATTTTCCAACACACACTCAGTACACCGAATACAAAAAATTGAGTTTTCATCTCAATTTTTGAGGGAGAAATATTGAAGATACTTGCACCCTGCTGCTGCGGTGGGCATTGTCATTCCATTTTCTTTAGCACCGCCGCGCTTGGGCATCATTTTCTTCAGTAGCCACCACTATACCTAACAGCATTAGCGAAAAAACGCCAACCAGTTGACAGCTGAGTCTTTGTAAAGTTCCCTGGAAGGTCCGCTACAACGTACGACTGGAGAGTTTAAGCGCTATTTCTGGGACACCTGTATATCCCACAAAATTTGATAAACACTTTAGGACAGGACAGAACTTTGAAAGTCACTACAGACTAAATAGTGTCGGACCATAGAATACCTAACAGAAAAAATCAACATGCGGGAGGTTTGGTCAATGTATGATGTATGGAATATGGCTGAAACATAATAATGATCGATGATGGTTCATGGCTATATGTCATGTCCAAGCTATCCCACAGTAGCAATAATCTTTCAAAAAAAGTTATTCCAAACTAAAATGGATTGTTTGCTATTTCTGCTTTTGTACAGAGAGCCCTCTCTTCCTCTTCATGGGTGAAATGTTACCTATCAGAATAAACCATGGAAATGCATTTTTTCAACATCTATCAAAACAAAACATTAAAAAAAAAGAAAATCAAAATTTCGGAGCCATCCTTTCTCTTTTCAAATTGACCTCAACGATAAATTTCTGTTGAAAACGAAGGCTCAAGGGCGCTGATCGTTTACTAGAAAATATGCGCTCCACGCCTTCCTGAAAAACAATAAGTAGGTATATTTAGACCTTCTCATATAGGCGGTTTCCTTTACTCGCAGCTCGTGCGCAGGTCTTCCTATAGACTAAATAACTTACTGGTTCAATTGGCTGTTTAACCGGGAGCGCTTATCGATCGGGCTGGCTGGGCTTGGGGTTGACGATGGCGCCAATATAGGTGAACCTGCGCCCCGAGGACCGCTATATCCTTTCTCTTTTCAAATTGACCTCAACTTTATAATTTTGGAATTTGAGGCGCTATGGATTCACAAATCCTTACTGGTTAGAGAATGGGTTCATTATCCTTGCCATGTGAAAATTTCTCTGCGATTGGATATGATGGGTCGTTTTCTTGAACGGTTCCCAAAGGGTTTTTGGAAGGAATAAAAAACCGTTTTCAAGAAAACGACTAATCCACTCGCAGTGGAATTTTGACATAGCAATAAGGGATAATGATCCATTGATCTGTTATTCTCTACCATTAACGAATTGTGAAACTATAATAAACGACTCCTCAAGTTTAAAAATTAAAAAATATATACCTATCATCAAAATTGGAAGTTTTGAAGCGCTAGGATCCCAACCTTGAAACGAAGCTTTAATTGACGATATTTACAATGAAATGATTTGGAAAAGGCTGATTCAAAGTTTTCCCGGAAAATTAAGATTTTCTCCGGCAAGAAGAAAACACGTACGACTAAAACATGAAATTTTAGTCTGTAGTCCAGGATTTCCACCATTTCCCGGTCGGACGCTACGAATTTTCAAGGTTTTCCCATGCCATTGATTACTCGATTTGGATGGCCATTGATCAGATTTTAACCAGAATGACGCGTCGTTCGGTGCTAGGCACTATAGGGAGAAGAAACTCGAGAAGAAATCCTTGCCTGAGGAATGAGATAAACTTACTTGAGAGAGGAACTTTTTTCGAAATATTCCGACTGAAATCGAAAGTGTATTGCATTAGTTTTTCGATTCCCTTGAGCTCCGCCACTTGAAACTCGTAAGCAAAGGAAATTGGTAAACAGATCTGTGTGATGGATCTGTGATATAAGATATACCTACGCTACTTTTTGATGTGTTTTGAATTAGCATATTTTATTCATAGGTGTTATAATGTATATGATCAATTATTGATAAACGTATTATTCATTATTTTTGGAGGAGGAATTTTTGAAATCGGACCAACGGTTTTCGATTCCTCCCTCCTGGAAAAACTCCAAATTTTCCAACCTCTGATCTCGTAAACAGATGTTCACCAATTTTTTTTTTGAGCAATATGTAACTGGTTCTTGGTCATTTCCCAACAATTTCTTTTCCCAATTTTCCCGTGATTTGCTGTAGGTAGAATAACAATGGCGATTTAGGGATGTGACGCAAGAGACTAAAAGAAGACTCTTAACATAGATCGGATCCCAGATAAATCATCTAAATGTCCGATATCACAAAATTATCAAATTCTATCAAATTTATAACGTAAATAAAATGCAAACCCAGTTAAGTACTTCAAGAAAAAAAAATTACCGGATGATAGCAAGATATATTCAAGTTTAAGCTTTTCAGAACA
This sequence comes from Anaspis maculata, assembly GCA_949128115.1. Lineage (NCBI taxonomy): Eukaryota > Metazoa > Arthropoda > Insecta > Coleoptera > Scraptiidae > Anaspis > Anaspis maculata. The sequence continues at coordinate 15,487,269 of OX421964.1, forward strand.
AAATACAATTTGTTATTAGCACGTCAAAATAAATATAATGAAGTATAACATAAAATATAAATGGATAATATATAGATATAAAACAATCACAGCCTTATGACTCAGGCGTAACAGTAAATCTGTCACTTAGAAATTCGTCTATCCTGTTATAAACTCCCTCACCGCTGGTTCAGCTAAAAGTTTATGAGAGAGTCAATTTTAATCTGAGTTAGTTGCTAAGCAACTGGCCATGCTATTGGCTGTGTCATAGCATCTAACTCAGATTAAAGTTAAGTCGCTTATAAAGCTTTTGGTGGAACTTGCAGTCAGTTAACAAACTTTCAAGTTTTTTTTCAAGTTGATTGGGTAGGTACATAATTTTTCTTCATTTTTTGTCAACAGCTTCAACTTTGAAAAAGCTTCCTGCTACCGAATCTCCTACATTTTTTGCATATAGTCTTGACTACACTCTTCAGCAATATGAGGATCTTGTGTATCGTCGGAGAAACTCTATGAAAATTCGCATGATACGCTGTAAGGGCAGCTTCTCTGGTTCTCATTTGCCTCAGTCTTCAAATGGAAAAAATGGCTGAGGACAGAGTTGTGCTTAGTCTATTGATGTGGGCCAACCTTTTCAGATTTTGTTGTAGGTGCAGTCTTAAGAAATTTAGGGCGTTTTGAGTGGTACCTTTGATTTCAAAAGTAAGGTATTGTTTTCCCTTGATTTAGTTTTAGTCTGTTAGCCTCGAACCATTCATCTACTTCCAACAAGTCTATACTGATGCAATATACATCCTTATTGTAACGTGATGACTTCATGCCTCCAACCATTTTCAAAGTCTCTTTTGCTGCCACTTCTCGGATAACAATAGAATGTGTTGTGGTTGCTTTCTGATTTCTTAGGTAGTGTTTGAGTTGAATTTGGACTTGAAACCTGGTGAATGATTCTTCAGATGTTGCAGTTGTTGTTCCATCCATATATGGTACCCAAGTTGGCTTAATGAAGTGTTGTGGCCAGGTTTGTTCCAATACATTTCTCTTATTGTTGTTTATTATACACAGTGGTCTTGATTTGTATGGCTTGTGCCAGATAGATGGCCAGAGATGGGGGGTTCCATGTTGTCTTCATTCCTTTCCACTTTGTTTCCACTCATGTCATTGCGAAGATGTTGTCAATGTATGTTGATTACTGCTGATTATCCTGGTGATGTGACGGATTGAGGGCTCAGCAAACAAGTGGGTCGGGCCGAATTCTCACATCTTGGCTAGTAGCTCCATTGTCGGCTTTGGGTTTTCCAAAATGTTAGTGTTAAGTCACCTGCAACAAAGAAAGGCTTATTGATGCATCGGTTTTGAAGATATGACAAGCATTATTTCTCCAAGTGGCTCATGAACTCATAAATGCTCAGGATGATCAAGGAAGGAAGGAAATGAGAATACAAAATATAGCTCCAAGACACCAAAACCAAGTGGGACAGCCTTTATTTTGGCTTGTAGAACACACTGTATATAGGTACCGGAACTAAGCGAAAAGAGTGTTAGCCCAAGTTTGTCTCAGTATACAAATAAATGTAAGCTATTATGCTGTATTCCCATCATGTTCTTTCATTGAAGTAATAGGATTTGCATTTTATTTCGGTTTTAAACATTTGATTCCCTATTTGGTACTCACCGAACTTGAATTTAATGTACCAATTTTTGTGCAATGGGGTACTTGCCAATGGAATAGATTCAGCTGGAAATACTTTTGATTGCTAGTATAAGTGATAAGGGGACTCTACTGAGAATTTCCCAAAAATCCCGTCGTTTTCTACAGAAAAAAACGAATTTGAAAAATCCTCCTAAAAGCTTCGCGCCAGGACAGGGATTTTGAGTGGGGTTGGTCTGACTGTGTGACAATGGAACAAGGACGTCTATACTGACTGGACAGGAAGCTTCGCCGGTTTTGACGTAGAAAGGTGAAGCCGAGATTTGACAATCCCGACGGTCGAAGTGTTATTGTCCGCGACTGGTCCGCCACCCGTAACCATAGTCACGTTCAGTCGGAGCACGCTCGAAACTGTCGTTCAGAAGTTTGCTGCCAGGCCCGGTATGGGCCCGGTCTTGTAAAATGATAGCAGTTAGTCAATTACCTGCAACAAAAAGTGCGTTATGTTGCGGGGTCCGCTTGTTGCGAACACTATTGGGCTTGCGCGGCATAATCAACGATAATTCGCCATGGATGCACAAGAGGCTGGCGGCGTCCATCACGAATGTCACGATGACAATCCCGACGGTCACAGATTCAAATCAAGCTTCAAGATAGCGGCGAAGTTTCTTATCCAGCCAGTAGTATAGACATCCTTGCAATGGAATAATCAAGAATGTCAGGGATGTCACTGTGACACTGTCATTTTGAACATGATATCGCAAAACCGGTTTCCTATCGAATTCTCCTACCATGAGCATTTAGACAATAAAGTCGAACAAGGTTTCGAAGAAACTTACTCCAGAAACCTCTTATAACACTGTCTCAGTCGAGATAATTTATTTCCAGGGGAAAATCTGGAGGATCACCAATAGCACAGAAATAAGAGGCTGAAAATGAACAGTGAGCTTTTATAGGTTCATCATTAGCATACAATTCCGGATAGGTAATACTTTAGAGCTACAAGAGATCCATGTGGGGAGGCGCGATGGATCTCCAAATAAAATGTAGGGAGCAGGAACACTGATGTCCGAAATGAAGCCAAGGGTCAGCCAGGTCAGAGCACGGGTGACAAACATGCGAAAGGCCTTTAGGTGGACAGCACTGAAGACTAAAGAAAGAGACTAGTTAGGTTGAACAAGAAATGAATGAAACGAGTAGGTACTTACCGCGTAGATCAAAGCCTCGATCAAAGCAGTCAAAGGCAAAAAAAGGGCACAGGAAGAAATTACGGTCGGCGGTTTGACGTTGTCAGTCAGACTCAGATCTTGTTGTTTGAAAACGGCACCTTGGCGACGTTATATCATTGCCAACCCAACGAGGAAAAAGAGTCCTTCTATGTTCTATATCTAATATATTTGTGACGTCACAAATATATTTTTAAAACACGCATTGCGGCCGCAATTTTGGGAATTTAGGAAAAAGAAAAAATACGGGTACATTATTTTTGACCATACTATCGATTAAGCCAATAAAAAAAAATTAGGCAAGTACCCCATTGGGCATGAAGGATTCCAATTCGAAATAGTGTCGGGCGAACATGATGCAAGTCTGCAACTTTCTTGGTTGGCCCGGAAAATCAAAAATCCGTGTTGGCTGGCTCGTCCAACACCGTCAACACAACACTACGTGCCAGGGGGCCACGGCCCATTCACGGCCACGTGCCCAACTGAAGCCCTGTTGCCACATACTTTTAATGCTTTTCCACTCAGTGATACCAAACGTTTAACAATGAAGAATCTGTCGGGCGAACATTCTGTCGGGTGGAAATTTGTCGGGCGAAAATACCTGAATCGCTGACAGCAGCAGTAGTGACAGAGCGTGACAGTTTAACTGTCAATGCCTATGCTGTCATTGGCCGGCCGATGGGTGCGTTCAGCAGGTTCCGTTCACCGGTTCCATTTTCCGTCCGACTCAAGACTCAAGCAATGGACCTTTTCAATAAAGACGGCTCTCTCGCACGATTTATGTCCACCCCCACATAGCCGCAGTGTGGTGCCGCGCACATCTCTGTCGAGCCAGTGCGCAGAATATTTGAAAAAGTTCGTTCATAACAAACGGAGTTTCCCTTGGAGATATTCGGCGCCGTTATAGCTAGACCAGACCCCACAGCTGCGCGGTACGAACGCGCACGCATCTGCTTCTCTTTTCTGAAAAGGTCCATGAACGTACCGATACCGTTTTACTACTTGTGAATCTTCTGATGAAAATCTACATTTACCACGAGAGTTTCACGCATACCGCATTCCTGTGAACGTGAACCCAGAGCTACAGTCCTTTTTTATTTTTAACCCATCTGCACCACAATGATGGGCTTTAAAAAAAATGGACTGTGGCAGTCTGTAGGGTCCGTAGATTGCATACCATAAATCCACGTTTACCATCACGAACATCACTTCAGCGCATACATGAGAACGCATACCTGCAAAGCGCGGTAATTTCAATTTTGACGCACGAAGTGTCACTGTCAATGGCAACTGTCAATCAATAATCGAAATGTAAACAAACAACAAACATAACCTCCTATAACCATTCAACATAAATTATTGTTCAGAATGAAAAGTTACGTGCCGTATGGCAGAAAGACGCAGAAAAGATTCAGGTGATACGAAACACAACGAGCTGCAAGGCGATCGACGAAACAAGAGCGTTATTTGGTTAGATATCTGTCGAAACGTCAAATCGACGCCAAGCGCTGTCAGCTGAAATTTGCGTGACATTACACACGCACACCGTATTACAGTGTTGTCAACTTATTGTCGTGATATAGATATGGCAACGTCCTACTATCACAGGTATGCGCAGAAGCCTTTCGGGAAACGTGGATTGTCGCAAATTGACGTGACAGCTCGGCACAGAAATGCGCATTGCGCTGTTGCCACATCAGGCGTGCTTGCAACGTTGCCATAGTGGGTGCCGAGGAGGCGCCATGTTCCCGCGACCTATACAGAATCAGAAATCTACCTGTCAGGTTTCGTCACTGAAGGCGGTACATTCCCGATTCAGAGTTGGCAGGTCAAAATAAAACTGTCAGAAGTGATAGTTAGCCTGTGAATCATGTGGGAAGTATTTTAATAAGGTATTTTAATAAATAGTGACAAAAGAAAATTTCACTTAGGTATACCTTTCTGCCGCCAAAAACTAATGAAATGGAGAAAATATTTTTTAGGACTTTCAATATGTTGCTCAACTAATCAAGGAGACCATTATCAGCAATTTTCAGCTGTATCGAAACTTGACCGCCTGTTTGATTGAACAGTTTCCAAAACAATGTCACTTACATCTGTTTGCCGCCAAAAAACAAGGTAGCGGACATAGGATTACTTAGGACTTTTAGTATGCTGCTCAACTGACCGAAGAGACGTAATATTTTCACCTGTATCAAAACTTCAACTCGTATTTTATTAAATAGTAACAAAAAAAAGTCACCTATACCTTTCTGCCGCCAAAAAACGATGAAACGAACATAGGATTTTTGAGGACTTTTAGTATGTTGTTCAACTGACAAAGGAGACCAGTTCTAGCAATTTTCAGCTGTACTGAAACTCCAACTCGTATTTAAATAAATAGTTTCCAAAATAATGCCATTTGAACATTTTTGCCGCCAAAAACCAATGAAGCGGAGAGAGTTTTTTTAAGACTTTCAATATGTTGTTCAACTGACCGAGAAGATAATTTTCGCAAGTTTTCAGCTGTATTGAAACTTCAACGCGTATTTTAATAAATCCTAAATAATCCTAAAACAATGTCACTTACACCTTTTTGCCGCCAAAAACCGATGAAGCAGACATAGGATTTTTTTTAGGACTTTCAGTATGTGGCTAAGGGGTTAAAGTGGAAGCGTTCCACCAATTTTCAGATCTACGTTATTTTTTTCCAGGTCGAAACCTAAAATACCTGGGGTACATGCGCAAATGGCAGGTGTACCAGACTTGGAGCTAGGTGGAAATCACCCATGTGAGTCGGGTATTTTTACCGCGTAGGTGATAAATATCAATCGGGTATTTACCCGGTATTTTCCCGAGCGATATTTACCCACCCTACCCAGTTTGACAGGAAAGTTGACACTGTTGGCAGCTCGGTTGACAGTGTTGACGGTTGAAGGTTGAATGATTTTTTTTCCAAGTTCCAAGGCTTTATAAACATAACTTCCAAAGCACTTATTACCTATTATTTTGCTGCTGTGAGGAAAAATGATATACCTACCCTATTAAGAGACCTGATTTTGGGTAAATACCGGGTATTTACCCTTGAATATAAAAACCCGGGTATTTTACATCACTGCGTCAGCCATTTTAGTGAAGATGTCAAATTACTCAAATTTGCGCACATTGTCACGCGTCGTGGTGCGTGGATAATTATTATTAATAGAGGAAAATTTGAGAATTAATTTTCAACCTCGTCGTACGGGGCATCAGTCATCAGCCATATCCATCCCGAGATCCATCGTAAAAAGAAAAAGTTCCAAGGCTCTAGGTTCATTTCCCGAGGAGGAGTACAATTTCTTTATTTCTACACGAACAGACAAACAGACAGACAAACCGGCCATATAAGCGTAATTTTCTATTGGAAATGCGCTAAAAACACCCGGTATAAGTGCCCAACTTGTCTTACCTTCTGTACCTAGGTTGAAGACCGAGGCCAGTTTCGCAGTTTCTCTTAAGTCCGTCTCTGAATAATTATGCTGGTAGGTGGTAGGTGCATGGTTACTGGTTGTTGGCTCCATAGACTCCATAGACTGTTGGCTCGAGAGGGCAGCACCACCGGCACAACCCATCGTTGTCAGTTTGTCACTTTTGCCTTTTGTTTTGTTGGTTGTTGCTTTTCGACGTTGGCTGATGAATTTCGCTAGAAGAATTCTCTGATTCCTGGATAAATAAATTTAACGTTTCCTGTTGGTATTCGGTCGAATGCGAAGTCGCGTAAGTCAAGTGAATGGTGAGTGACTGATGACCCTGGTGACGGTGACCACTGACGGACCATCTAGATCTCGATCTAGATCTCCTTGGACCATTTATTTTGCTATTTTGCATCCGTTGGCCGTTATTGCCATGGTGAGTCAACAGGATTTCGGGATTCGAGATCGGAAAGTCGGGAAGAGCCACAAAGGAGGTAAGTTTTTCGAGAAGTTTTCACTTTTCCGACAACCCCCTCCTTCCACCATGCACCAACATGAAAGGAAATTCCGTGGAAATTCGAGGGAAAAGTATTGTGATTGTGTTGAAAAGCCTTGAGGTTTATTATTTCGTTACTGATACAGGTTTTTCGTGTTTTCTCGTGATTTTTTGGCATAAATTTCGGATTTTCTAAATGTTTTTAACCCTGTTTTCAACGATCTCCAGTCCTCCAGTCGTTAGGTTTACTTAGGTAATGTACGTAGGTACCTAGATACTGTTATTTGAGATTTCTCAGAAAATTGAAAGAAAAATCGAGACTTTCGGATCCGAGTTCGCGGATCCGACCTTACTAACACACTGTGCTAACACATTACCATTGTTACATTACCTATTCTACTTACATGTCTTGTGAAATTTATTTTGTTTGCATCTCGGTTTACATCCACTCTCTTTTTCAAAACACAGGTGTATGTATTGAGAATTGGGGGTTAGTCCAGTAAAATAAGGATTTAACTTGGAACAAATTAGGGGCAGGATGAAAAAAATATGGCGATGTAGAGAATGAAAAACTGAATAAGAAAAACCAAAGTTTCATTTCCAGTCATCCCGGGGACCATGGAAAAAAAAAATGGAGAAGATGGAAAAACATGCGCCGCGATCTTTCTTTTGAAACGGTTAGAGAACGGTGAGAGATGTGTGAAAACTGTCGGGGACAAAGTTGTAAGGAATTCAATAATCTACAAAAAAGTCCCTGGATGCATATGTCTAACTTCTTCAGTTTAGCCGTTTATTGCAGTCAAAGTTGCGCGCCGGTCTAGTGACGTGGAAAAACTGTCCGCGTGACCTTCCTTCTTAGATGCTGTGAGAACGACTAGAGATATCAAAAAATTGTGAGCGACAAAGTTGTAGAGAATTGAATGCTCCACTAGAAAATCTTCATGGCCAATTATTATCTTCTCTAGTTTAGCCGTGAACCACGTTTGAAGTTGCGCGACAATCCTGTTGATAAAGTGTTTTTTCTGGAAAACTTACAAAAACCCTAGACTCGTTGAAAAAACTATGACAATGTAGAGGATTAAAAACTGGGTCTAAAAAACCAAAGTTTCATTTCACACCGTTTCGAGAAACCTGAGAAAAAAAAAAGAAAAACTTGAAAAATAGTGATTTGCACTCGCAGCTTCCCCATTGGATACTGAAATAAACGTGATAAATATGGAAAATCTGAACAAACTAGCTTGTGGAGGATTAAATGATCTATAGAAAATCCCGTGATGTCATTTATGCATCTTTGTCAACTTAGCTGCGGAGCGCTATCATAGTTGGGGTACATGACTCGTGACGCGTCGCATATGTGGTGAAACTGGCACGACGTTGCGATCATTGTTTAATTGATTATAAAACATGATTGAATGATTTGAAAAAATTGCGTACTTTGTTTAACGTCTGGGTAGCTACTTATTGTTAGAATTATCATTGTAGTCATCATCATCGTCTTCCGAAACGACAATGCAGGAAGCGTGAGAACAGGTGGTTCCACGGCAGTGGTGGCAAAACTTGGTACACTTGAGGTCAGCTTTTCTGCATCCACAAAGCTTCTCGCAGTTTTTAAAGCATCTGCAGGAAATCAGCCGTAGCAGATTTTCGAGAGCTACGTTATCCTGGGTTCTAATAGGCATCAACAGAGAAATGTTTAATTTCCAACCTCATTGCTCAGGTGGACAGTTGTTGTTGTTGTTGTTGTTGAATGATCATTGTTCATCAGAAATCAGTTGAAAAACATCTCATTATCTAACGTGAATCACGTTTTTCAATTATTATACATATTGTGTTACAAAATACGAGTACTTTCTCAGTTTTAAGCCTGAGTGCCACGATACTTTTTTCGTACTATTTCGATTCTATAAATATATGATTAGAAACGACAAATTCAGAAATTCCCTAGCAACCTAGTCTCTCGTCCTAGATTTCTAGAATGAAAATATGACGAAAATAGTACAGTGACACTCACGACTTCAATTTTGCCAAACAAGAAACTTTATACATAACAAAGCGTTCATCCGCGGAGTTACATTTCCAACAATAGTTACCAGACGTTCAACAAAGCACGCAATTTTTTCAAATCATTTAATCATGTTTTATAATCAATTGAACAATGACCGCAACGTCGTGCCAGTTTGACCACATATGCGACGCGTCACTAGTCATGTACCCCAACGTTGATAGCGCTCCGCAGCTAAGTCGACAAAGATGCATACATGTCACCACGGCATTTTCTATAGATGATTTAATCCTCTACAAGCTAGTTTGTTCAGATTTTCCATATTTATTACGTTTATTTCAGTATTCACTAAGGAAGCTGAGAGTGCAAATCACTATTTTCCAACTTTTCCTTTTTTTTTTTCTTGGATTTCCCAAAACGGTGTGAAATGAAACTTTGGTTTTTTAGATCCAGTTTTTCATCCTCTACATTGTCATAGTTTTTTCATCGAGTCTAGGGTTTTTGTAAGTTTTCTAGAAGAACCACTTTATCAACAGGATTGTCACGCAACTTCGAACGTGGTTCACAGCTGAACTAGAAGTGATAATAATTGGCCTTGAAGATTTTCTAGTGAAGCATTCAATTCTCTACAACTTTGTCGCTCACAATTTTTTGATATCTCTTGTCGTTCTCACAGCATCCAAGAAGAAAGGTCACGCGGACAGTTTTTCCACTTCACTAGACCGGCGCGCAACTTTGACTGCGATAAACGGCTAAACCAAAGAAGTTAGACATATGCCTCCAGGGACTTTTTTGTAGATTATTGAATTCCCTACAACTTTGTCCCTGACAGTTTTTACACATCTTTCACCGTTCTCTCACCGTTTCAAAAGAAAGATCGCGGCGCATGTTTTTCCATTTTCTCCATTTTTTTTCCATGGTTCCCGGGATGACTGGAAATAGAAGTTTGGTTTTTCTTATTCAGTTTTTCATTCTCTACATCGTCATATTTTTTTCATCCTGCCCCTAATTTGTTCCAACTTTGGCCTAAAAATCGCCTCATTTTACTGGACTAGGTGCTGGTGGGTATGAAATGGAAAGAAACAAAACTAAAAAGCGAAAACCAGTAAGAAAATAATAAAACTACGGGACCAGGGAGCGAATTGAGGCGTGGGTGGGTAAGAAATTTGAAGATCTAAACTAAACATGTACAGAAAAAAGCAAAAATGGGCGACAGGGTCAATTTTGTGCTCGATGTAGGACGGGAGAATGCGGTTTGGTTACGTTGACTATTCCATTTTCGCACTTGAACATCGCCCAGTTTCCTCACTCGTCCGAGCACTCGTCGCCATGGTAACCACTCCATTCTCGCTGTTCTTTTTTTGACAACGTCACTTGTCACAATTGTCAACGTTTGATAGCTGGCCGACAGCTGGCTGCGTACTACATTGCTTACTGCAGGTTATTGTGCCTTTCAAAGTGTATGCTGTAAAGTTTTCTTCTTTTTTGTTATGCGGCGTTTACCGCGTTTCGAGCCGCGTTTATTACAAACCATGGGCATTGCTGACATACGCAATAGTAGTTTTCATCAGGTCTAGAGCGCGCATGCTCACGTTTCTTGCCGGTCGGCAAAAATTTGACTTTTGCGTGCTTGCCAGACTCTCGCAGCTCTGTAATCACTCTCCCCACTCTATACCTCTGGTGCTAGCCGACCCGAACTGTCAAATCTTGCGCATGCCCACCGAAACACAAAATTTTCATGAAAACTACTATTGCAATCACCGTCGCACCATTGTGTCGCACCTTGCTGGTGATGATGGTGAAGCATGCGAGCAAGTATTGTTGGTTGCCTATATCACTTGAGCGGAAATAAAGTACGCCACAAAAACTGTGCAGTTGTTTTTCTAGTTGGCTATAGAAGCTATGCGAAAAATGTGAAAATCGAGTTGAAAATGCATGTTTTACACAAAGCGCAGTACGTTATTGCCGTGAAAAAAAAAACACAAGTATGAATTGAAAATCAAATAGAGAAATTACAAGCGTCAACTACCTATTTTTTGCGACTTTCTTTTCATGCGTTGTTATCATTTTTTTTTGTGCTCTTCCCCTTATTTCTTTTCATCATTTCATTCCTTCTTTTCACGCATCGACTGCCTTTTTTTGCGAGTTTTTTCCCGTTTTGTTTTTTTTTTACGATTGTTCGCGCGATTTCTAGCCCTGTTTCTTGTTTTACGACGCGTTCTTTTCAGCTTCTCCCCGCCCAACACCCATTTGAAGGGTCTAAATTTGGTAGCAGTTCCGGACTGTTGGCAACTCTGCTGTGACCAGGGTTGGAAAATATGATATTTATATAAATATCAAAATATCATAATATCAGATATTTATTGATATATTCGATATACAGGGTGGCCTATTGAAAACGAAACAGGCGGGATTGTGGCCAGCAAATTTTTTTTTCAAAAAAGGCAAAAACAGGTCAATTTCATCATTGAGGGGGACATCTTTTATGACCAATCTCACTCCCGAATTGTTCCATCTCTTCGCGCTATGATGACAACCCTTGAAATGTTAATAGGGATGATAGGGCAAGTGGCACTTCATTTGAAAGGGCTTGCTTCCCTGAATCCAGTGCAATAATTTTTTTCTAGTTTTATCAATTAATCAACAAAAAAATTAAGCTTCAGACATGCGAAATAAATCCGATATTTCAAGACATTCAGGAATGAAAAATTGAAAAACGCTTGGACAGGTTAATTTTAATTTCAAGGGGGCTACTTTTATTGCCATTTGTTGATATTGTCACTTCAACCCTTGAGGTGAAGGGCAAATCTCGGGCAAACCACCCTTGGAATTTTGAAATCAGATGATGAGTCTGATGAAAAGATCAGTTTCATCAAATTAGATGTTAAAATTGTTCACCACCAGCAGAAATGTTTCAATTCCTTATTGCATTGAAGACTGTAAGGGTGGTTCACCCTCCACTTGAAGGGTTGAACTGTCAATGTTTATGGATAGCAATAAAAGTAGCCCCCTTGAAATTAAAATTGAACTTGTCCAAGCGTTTTTCAATTTTTCATTCCTGAATGTCTTGAAATATCGGATTTATTCCGCATGTTTGAAGCTATGATTTTTTGTCGATTAATTGATAAAACTTCAAAAACATTATTGCACTGAATTCAGGGAAGCATGACCTTTCAAATGAGGTGTCACTTGCCCTATCATCCCTATTAACATTTCAGGGGTTGTCATCACAGCGCGAAGGGATGAAACAATACAGGAGTGAGATTGGTCATAAAAGATGTCCCCTTCGATAATGAAATTGACCTGTTTTTGCATTTTTGGAAAAAAAAATTCTGCTGGCCACAATCCCGTCTGTTTCGTTTTCAATGGGCCACCCTGTATATCCGATATTTTGATATTCTCTTGGAATTTTGATTTTTAGGTAATGTTTTAAGTCTGAAATTAAAACAAACATTACTTGGACAAAAATTAGATAACATATACAGGGTGATTCATGAGTATGACCTTACATACGCTAATGGGAGATAGAGGACTCCGAGGCGAGTCAGGATCCACAAAAGAAATTTTGTTTTCTCCATTGGTTACGAAGATACAGGGTGTTTTGTGTGTTTCGTATAAAACTTTGATGAGCGATATTTTTAAAACGGCTGGAGATATTTTCTTGAAATTTACAAGTACAATTTCTCTATTAGAACTTACCCCGAAGCCATACTGTGTAAGTCAAAATCCAGGGCCGGGATAGAAATAATGCACCCCTTTTTTATTTAATCAAAAAGTACATTTTCTGACCGCTTTTCTGAAAAACTGCTATCGGATTCAAAGAGCTGAGGAAAAATGCTTCAAGAATCACTCTTCAATTTAGATGACACACCTAACCGCTTCGACATAAAAATTAAAGGTAAAATTTGTGGGTAAGTTTCCATTTTCGAGCGGACATAATCGACTCATTGTTTGATTGAATTTATTCAAATTCATTTTTTAGCCTGTCTCTGTGGAATAGAAGGACTTCTCAACCAAGCCCTTCTATTCAAGAAAGACAAGCCAAAAAATGAATTTTAATGAATTCAATCAAACAATGAGTCGATTATGTCCGGTCGAAAATGGAAACTCACCCACAAATTTTACTTTAAATTTTATTGTTGAAACGGTTTAGGTGTGCCATCTGAATTGAAGAGTGATTCTTGAAGCATTTTCACTTAGATTTTTTAATCCGATAGCAGTTTTTTAGAAAAGCGGTCAGAAAATGTACTCTTTGATGAAACAAAAAAGGGGCATATTTTTTCTAGCCCGGCCCTGGATTTTGACTTACCCGGTATGACTTTCGGGGTGAGTTCCAACATTGAAATATCACCGGCAAATTTCAACAAAATATGTCCAGCCGTTTCAGAAATATCGATTATCAAAGTTTCATACGAAACACACAAAACACCCTGTATCTTTGTAACCACTGAACAAAACAAAATTTCTTCTGTGGATCCTGACTCGCCTCGAAGTCCTCTATCTCCCATTAGCCTATGTAAGGTCACTCATGAATCACCCTGTATATTGATAAATGACAAAAATCAATCATAATATTATCAATGTTATTTATATTCACAATAAATCTAAATTAACATCATTCTGAAAGAAAAACAAGTCGAGACAAAGAGACGTGCTGCATCCGTAAAGCATATAGCCCAATTTCGCAGATCACAATGCTTCAAATGAACTCCATTGCGCAACATTTTTGTCGGATATATATCATGATATATATCAATCAATAAATATCATGATATATATCGTGATATTTATTGTGATACATATCACTTGATATATATCTGACAACCCTGGCTGTGACGCTCGCTGTGACGCTCGCTGTGACGTCACTGGAAATGCCTGATTGTATCCGAAGTGATCACTTTTAATTCGCGGCCCTATTGGGTACAATTTTGACCAATAGCAGCGCAAGTTGAAGTTAATCACGGTGATGAAATTGAAGAGAGGCAGTTTTTTCTAAGAAAGACACGCCAAATTTTTAACTTTTCCATTGCCGCTCTGAGGATTCTAGTCTAGATGATACAGATGCGAGAGATGGTACGGTACAATGAATTCAGGATAAAAATACTTTTTTTTTGTAGATTTTACTGCGGGTTCCACCAAAGTTTTTTGAGCGCGTCAGCTTCATGATGTTGACTCATCAGTTGGCAGAGTTGATGACACAGCCAATAGCAAGGCCCGTTGCTTACAGAGGGCTTAGCAACTGACTCAAATTGAAGTTAACTCGGCCGTAGAACTTTTGTTGAAACCCGCAGTTAAGGGGTTTATCGCTTTGAGCCCCTGACTAAACTTCTCTCTACCTTTATTGAGTATAACTGGTTGCCTATCCACCCAGGTCTATCTTTAGAGATTAAAAGCCACAATGCAACGGCCAATGTCAGAACAACATCGAGACAACAACAGTTAGGGACATATTATAGCCCGTCATTTTATTTTAGAGAAAAACATAACTGCCTTTGGGTCTAAAAAAATTTTTTTTCTTGTTCAAAACATCGAACCATTTATAACTTCCCGGAATTTCCTTTTTCTCTACTTCTAGTGCCTCTACCTTTTCCTTTTGCCTAAGCTGCTCAACGGAAACGATAAAAGTAGGTGCTTATACCTAATTCGCAACATAAATCATGAATGATTAACTTTTCCTCCTTTGCCACCACCAACCGCCGGCCATCAGCATCAAAACAAGTTCCATGCTACCGATGTTATTGTTGTTATTAAACCGAAAGGATACCGCGGCCGCGAGAGAAAGAAAGATTTTTGCAACCGACAACAGTCACAACTGGCAATTTTCCCTTCCACCCGGAGGAGAGCAGAGTAGTACAAGTGATGTAAGAGAGATTGTCGAGTTACGAAAGTAAGGCATTGAACTCGAGTGGCCTACCTTTTGCCAAGTTCACTGTTAAACGTTGTGTGCAATTCCGCAAATGGCATAGGATGGAGGACTGTGAAACAACAATTGAACATAACAACAACAACAACAACAACAAAAATTACATGCATTCGCTCGTATGTGCCTACTCGCGTGCAATTTGCAATTCGTTTCGATTAAATGAGCAAAGAGCAAATAAGCGGAGCCCACACACACTTGGAAGGAAGAGGAGGAGAGGATAGGTATTTACTTGTCTCTTTTTTCTTTTTCGTTTTTGTAAAAGCTCAATGACTTTTGCTGAACTTCCGGTTATTCGGGGAGGTGTGTCTAATTAATTCAATTTTAGGTAAATAATAGCGCTGTGAGTAGGAGAGGAAGCTTTTAGGATTGTTAACGTGGGCATGGAAGTGTGCAAGAATAGGCTTTGATTAAGATTTAGGAGGTATAAGCATCGACATGTTTTTATTTTTAAAAGTAAAATTATTAACCGAGCTCAGGTTTTTTGGCGTTGAAAACGACATGATTTTGTTCTATAATGTAACGCATCGGCAGTTCCGCTTGTTCTTTCTGCGAGGATTGTGACGTTGCTGGTTAATTGGACAAGCAAGAGCAGATAATATTTGGAATGAAGACATAATCATATCTAGTTGGAGGTATTATTGTACCATTAGATTTGGTTGATATCAAAAATTTGAATACTCAAGTATAAATTATTGAAGCTTTATGTTGATAGATGAGTGGTATACAGGGTTATTCAATAGTCCGGAATAAAATTTATAATTTTTTTCCATATTTATTTCGGAAAAAACGCTCGAACCGGTCGATCTCTGAAAATGGTAAGCCGTTTTTCCATGACACGTGTCATGTTCTACCGTCAACCCCCTAACCCCAAGCCACCTTTAGTATTTTTTTTCAAGTGGCACTTTATGGCTTGTGAGGGCTCGTTGGAAAGCTTGGCAAGAACTCTATCCAGACCCACCATTGAAAATTAGATCGGACGCTTCACCATGAAGTTTTGAGGAACCCCAGTTTTACTTAACAGTCCGGAATAAAATTCATCATTTTTTTTCCATATTTATTTCGGAAAAAACGCTCGAACCGGTCAATTTCTAAAAACGGTAGGCCGTTTTTTCATGACATGTGTCATGTTCTACCGTCAACCCCCTAACCCCAAGCTACCCTTGGTTTTTTTTTTCAAATGGCACCCTATGGCTCTATGGTCAAACATTCGATCTAATTTCCAATGGTAGATCTGAATAGAGTTTTTGATAAGCTTTCCAACGAGCCCCCACAAGCTATAGGGTGCCATTTGAAAAAAAATACTCAGGGTGGCTTGGGGTTACGGGGTTAATGGTAGAACATGACACGTGTCATGAAAAAACGGCTTACCATTTTTAAAAATCGACCTGTTCGAGCGTTTTCTTTCTGGAAAAATATGGTAAGACATTATGAATTTTGTTCCGGACTGTTAAGTAAAACTGGGGTTCCTCAAAACTTCATGGTGAAGCGTCCGATCTAATTTTTAATGGTTGATCTGAATAGAGTTTTTGACAAGCTTTCCAACGAGCCCCCACAAGCCATAAAGTGCCATTTGAAAAAAATACTAAGGGTGGTTTGGGGTTAGGGGATTGACGGTAAAACATGACACGTGTCATGAAAAAACGGCTTACCGTTTTTAGAAATCGTCCTGTTCTAGCGTTTTTTCCGAAATGAATATGGAAAAAAATTATGAATTTTATTCCGGACTTTTGAATAACCCTGTATAGGCAGCAATACACGACGTAAAGCAAACTGTATAGCTTTATAATAGTGTTACATATTTCGCGTACGGGTTCGAATATAATTGAGACGATCGTTTTAGAACACACTGTTTGTAACTGCGTACTACCACAATAAATTCACGCCAACGATGATCTACTTGGAAATATATCGCAGGTACTTCGCTTTTATCCGCTCGCTACCACTTTGCATTCCAATTCAATACTGACTGTCGCACATCATTTCTATTTTTGTTGGTTTTATCTTCAGAGATAATTTTGAAGAATTATTTCAGTCGTAGCGATTTTACTCGACCGAACTCAATTATTTTATTTTCGAGACTTTTGCTCAATGAACACTATTCTCGACACTATTACTGTATCAGATTTCATCGAATTTGGTTCAATACTCGGTCCAATATTTCTGAAGATACAAATTCTTCATCGAGTTCTTCATGAAATTTGCAACATCCTCATATTACTAAATATCTATGAATTTGTTTTGCCTATTTTTGAAAAACTGATTCGTTCCACTGAAAGGTGTCGTTTATTTAAATGTTGATTTCTTATATTATTCGGAGTGTTCTACAAGTTTCTCCTTGTGCAAAGCCACGACTTCAAGTGGCACCAAACAGGGTGTATAGTGTATTTTTACTTTTTTTCTATACGACACCCTGTATACGATGCCTGCATTGCTTGCGACTTTGGCTCCTGATCTTAATCGGTCAAACATGGTCTCGGCAACAGGTATGCCAAGTGGCATTGCTTGTTATGAAAGTGAAGGGTATTATACCTTATAAGTCCTTAACTAGTCCTTAACATCCGGACTAGTTTGGAGACCGTGTTATGAAGGAGACCCAAAGCCACACATTTTACAGTACCTAAGATTTTACCATCGTTCTCTTCCTTATGCAATTTTGAGTCGATGTAGGTACGGAAGAATGCGATTTACTTACTTCAACTATCCCATTTTCGCACTTGAACATCGTCCACCTTCCTTACTCGTCGCCATGGTAACCATTCTATTCTCGCTGTTTTTTTTTTGACAATTGACGTTTCATTCACAACTGTCAACGTTTGACAGCTAGCCGACAGCACTGCGTGCGACATGGCTCAATGCAGGTTATTCTGCCTTTCAAAGAAGGAAATAGAATCCCTGTTGCAAATGTACTATAGAATCATATAGAAATTGTATATGTCATCTATATGGCCCTAACAGTCTCTACAGGAGTCTATAGGTTGTCATTCAGTTCGACTGGTTTTCTACATGGAATTCCTGGTAAAAAAAAATATATACAATCCATATACATTCCTGTAGAAGTGTACATGGAAAACATTGTTGAATTTGATGTACATGGAAAAACATATGATATCTCTACATGGTATAATGTGACTTTTTTCATTCAAATATGCGTTACATGGATTTCCATGTCGCTACATGGATTTCCATGTAGAATCTAACCAATAAACAGCGAGAAAATTCGCTCATATGATTGGTCCATTTCGGGACTCGGAAAATGACGATGTCACTTCGAGCTTGCTCGACGGTCGTCATCTCAATCTGGCTTGGCTTAGTTTGACCAGCAAGCCGTGTCTCGCGTCATCTTGAATGAAATTATGAAGTTCGCGTATGTTTATTTCGTAGGTGACCAAACCCGCGAAGTGGTGCCGACAGAAAACATAAAATAATCAGTCTCGGCGGTAAGTTTAATTCAACCTCAGTGCTCCCAGGCGGATTTAAGATTATTTTCTTCTACTAGCAACAAAAGCCAAGCGATTCCGAATTCCGAACCTGCTAAAAGAGGAATCATCTCAAGATTCACAATCATAAGATGATAATGGTATCGGTGATGGTAAGGAAATTGCGTCTACATATTCACAACATAATGTAAGTACCTGTCTTGGACTGGCAGGGCAGTCTGCACGAGCACGAGTATTTTGAAGTTAGGTATAAAACGAGGTATGTATAAAATTAAAAATATCAATGTTCCAGAAAATAAAGAATAAACGCCCAGAGTTGGAGAGAACGCTTCTCCAAAGCCAGTTTCAGTTCCAACAAGATGGAGGAACTGGGACCAATCAGGGATATTTTTGAGCTATATGTTTTTCCATGTAGAGGTATATGGATGTATATTATTCTACATGGAATTCCATGAAATTGACCTTCAATCGTATCTGGCTCTACATGGCTTTTATATGGTTTTTAAAGTATTCCTACATGGATGTCCATACGTAATTTTATATGCCGTCTATATGGAATGACTGTACCAAATTCCATATACCAGCCATACAGAAGCCATATAGTTTTTTTTTATATGGTTCTATATGACATTTGCAACAGGGATACCCGCCTAATATTTCAGCTTTTGTGTCATGCACGGCCAATACGAACCTCTCGATGGGCTTTCACGGACTCGACGTAGGCAACAGTGGAAAAAGGCCCAGTGGTATAGACCGGAGAAGTGATGACGTCACAACATGGCAACATGGCCGGCGGTTGACATTTTCTGGAGGCCAACGTCACATGAACGTGACGTTGCTATGTTTGGTTGTGTTTGGCATGACATTTTCTGGAGGTTCACAACAAAAGTCACAAAAGTCAGTGCAAAATGGCAGTGAGCATTGCTGAAATTGCCAGCCTAAGAGACAGCCAGCGTCATACAGGCGGACTTGGTTGCAAAAAGGCCAGACATAGCCCAACTCATTGACAGAGAGCTGCGCAAAGCTGCACTCAGAATCACCAGTGCCTACAGAACGGTTCCGCATGATGCAGCCCGAGCGCTCTCGGGTATCTCACCCTTCGCCCTGATGCTTGCGATTAGAGGAAACAAGCCTAGGAGTGCCCATCAGCAAACCAGAAAGCAGAAACAAGGCCAGAGAGCAGTTCGTCGAGCAGTGGCAACGGCAGTGGAACGTCTTGGTTCAAAGTTGGATGAAAGAAATACTGGGGAGCCTCAAAAGCCTCAGCGCCAGGACAACGCGGAACACGCTCGTTTTCATTGTAACGGTCCATCAAGGCAACGAGAAGACCTCGAAGAAAAACTGGGCAGGAGAATCGCCGTCGACAATCTCGTTCATGAGATGCTCAGAGGCAAAGAGCAATGGATCGCAGTTTATAGTTAGCAGTTTTTAGTTTATAGCAATATAGTTTGATTTCCTCCACCTGATATAGCCCAAAATATGAATCTTTGTTGTTATATCCATTTCCGTTATTTACCTTTGTAAAATTTGACAAACACATGACAAACACAAACAGAGAAACGTCAAGTGCATGCCACGTGCCGTGCATTCCACGGTCATGTCACGTTTGACGTTGGCCTCCAGAAAATGTCAACCGCCGGCCATGTTGCCATGTTGTGACGTCACACTTCTTCGGTCTATTGTTTACAATAGGTCGCGGGAACAAAAATGGCTGCCTAAAGATGAGTATATGGTATGACGTTATCTTCACTAGTACTTGGTAATATAATTTTCTTTGGTTGTAATAAATACAAGGATAAATTATCGAAGAATTGTCGCTGTATTAAAAAAATTGATGCGCTGAACTCAAGATTTGGCTGAGTAATGAGTAAAAACGAGCGAATCTCTACTGCGCTACCTTGGCCGTCCCCAATGCGCAAACGCGGGCAAGAAGCTGGCAAGAGGCGCTTCGTTCTCGGTTTCGTTGTGCCGGCGTGCCTGCAACGTTGCCATAGCGGGTGCCAGGGTGACGGTTATGTTCCCGTACTTCACCCCCTTTTCATGCTTTTGCGCGATACTTTCCATGCGTTATTATTCTTCTTTTGGGCTCTTTCGCTTCTGTTTCCTGCATTCCATTCTTTCTTTACACGCGTCGACTGCCTTTTTTTACGACTTTCTTCCCGTTTCGTGTGATTTATTCTTTTTTTCGATGTTTTTTTCACCCCTATTTTGCTTCCCGGTCCCGTTGATGTCCTTTGGTAGAGTATTGCCACAAAAACGATATCTTTCAGTGTTTTTCTCACGATTACTTGCGATTTTTCGTTCTTTTCTTTGTTTTATGACGCGTTATTTCTTCCACCCGTCCAACACCCTTATTTTGCTCCCCGGTCCCGTTGGTGTGTTTTATCTTTCGTTCAGTACCATTTCTACTTCGTTCGAGGAGCCGCCCGGCGCTGAAAATACACTGCGTAGTTTCCTAAATTTCATAATGGTCTTCTCAAAACTTTGTCGATAATTCGCAAATTTTCTTTTCAAAAACGTTCTTGGACACTGTTTGCAGTCCACTCCTACTTTTGGAATTATCGAAATCGGGATCCCCTTTATGACACGGTCACCGCGTGTTTGGATTCATGTTTAAAAAAAATTATTTCAAGAATTGCGGTGTCTGGAAAAATAATTTCACCCCGGCTTAGGTGCTATCGAGCTTTCCCATTCCAATGACTCACTCCAGTATGATCTTGAGGACCTTTTGATAGCTTATTTAGTACTCTACAGGTTTGTCAGTGAAGGCTCCCAAAAATCTTTGCGTTTATTCTAGCATTCATCAATAAAATTTCCAGTAAAATATTCATTTTTGTAGCAGTAGCTGTATTCTTGAAGTGTGGGAGAAATGGCCGAATCGGTTCCTTTCGCAGTTTTTCGTTTCCCGTAACGTGTTCCGAACCCTCGCCCGAAGCCGCCGCTCGCCATGACAGCCATGACACTTCACGCCGAATAATGGTGCAACCTGTGTGAGTTTTCGCGTCTACTCTAAGGTAGGCGAGAATCATTCTCGCATGATTTTAGGCAACTCTCGCTACATCCTGGCTGTTATGAAACTTTGCCGAGATATTTCTGAGGCGTATGAAAGCAATGAATACCTTCATGCTGCATTCTATGAACTGTCAAAGGCTTTTGATTGCGTAGCTCATGATCTACTGTTACAAAAACTGAAGTTCTATGGATTCCAGGCTGCAAGTCAAAGATTGATGGAATCTTATCTACAGGGAAGAGCCCAATATGTATCGCTCGACGGCAAAACATCTAGTCTTGAACACATAACCATAGGAGTACCTCAGGGCTCTGTTTTGGGTCCACTACTACTGTTCCTCATTTATATTAATGATCTTCCTTATTGCTCCAATTCCGACTTCCTGCTGTTTGCAGACGATACAACCACATACGGTGAAGGTACCAACATCAACACTCTCGATTCGCTTGCAACCACCACCCAAGATAGCCTAAACCAATGGTTTCATTCGAATAAACTCTTACTAAATAACAACAAGACACAACACCTCACATTTTCCTTTGTAACGGTTAAATTTGACAACCTGAAAAATTGTGGTAGAAAAACACTATATTTAGGTGGTCCACGAGAGTTTATTTGTTAGGTTTTAATTTATTTTTGTTTTATCACTCTGCATTCATTATTATTTTGATTCTGGCTTCTTCTTTAAAAATTCTTTTAGTTGTGGGTAGTCTTATGCATGTTTATCTCCGTCGAGGCATTACCTTTGCTTTGGTTCTTTCCTCTTTCTTTTACCTAGAACAGAGCACACATTACAGCAGATTAATTCTACGTAGGTACCTACCTGCTTTGTTATTGTTGCGATCGAGCCGTGTATTTAATGCCGGAATTGTAGATAACACCTCACTCTATCGGGTCGGCAAGAAAACGGGAAAAAGTGGCAGTAGACTTTTTCTTTGGTTTTTATTTTTCTTCTTTTTCTTGGTCTACGTTTTTTTTTCTCTCGGTTTTAGTTTAGTTCCACGTCTCGTTGAAGAAAAAGGTGTTAGGAGAATTTTGTAAAAATTCGTTGTTTGGATACCGACGATTCGGGATAAACCAGGATTCTCTTTTGGCTGAAAAAAAAGGTTGAAGTTTAGTATTATTGAGCACCTTTTGCCACCCACGATTGGGGATTAACAAACCTAGAATTTTCAACGAGATTTAAAGGAAGGAACCGAGACCAAAAGATCAGAGTTGGTTGATTATTTTTCATCCCCAACGTACCTATACCTCACAAGATCGGAGGGTAAGCTTCACGTTTCGTCGCAATTAACTTTGTTTTTCACATTTTCGTTTCTTGTAGGCTTCTGTAAATTTGTCATATATTTTTTTACCTTAGGGGTATATGCACAGCTGGGGGTGCGAGGAGTCAGGTTGTTCAGACCCTCTTAGAGCAACGACAAATTAAATTTTTCGACCACCACAACCCCTAATTGAAAATGAAGGTGGTGATCACCGGGCTAGCAATAGAGTTGGGGTGAATTCTTAGCTGGACTTCCAAGCAAAAAAAAAAAAAAACTAATTTTGAAATAGTAAAATTAAAATATTTAAGTTTATTTAAAAAAAAAAATTAAATAAATTAATGAATAAATAAATTAAATGTGGTTATTGGCTTATAATCTCTTTCCTCTTTTAATTAAATATTTACGAATGAGTTAAATTACCTACTAAATTAAATTTCAGTGAATCATGAATGAATTCCCTTTTTCGTAGTACTACCAAACTGGGTTACAGCAGCAAATTCAATCACTGGGTTTGCAAATTGCTCTTGCGAACACTTATCTTGTTATAAGAGAAGAAAAAAACTTAATAATTAAATTTAATAATTAACTAATAAGAGTAGGTACTCAACAAAAACGGAAATGTGAAGTGAACACAAAACAAAAGGATAAAACAAAGTAATAAATAATCAAGGACTTTTCTTGCAACAAAATTATAGGTATCTAGTGCTGGTACTAAAATTCTCTCAGATAAACAAAATAACACAATTTAACAATGAAGGTAAGTGGGTTCCTTTATTTCACGGACTACACGAAATTTGCTCGTTCGTTTTCTTGGTGTGGAAGCAGTCTCAGGCAACAAATTAGTTTTGTGCAACTTACTTTTTTCGTCGGGAACAACAGAGCATAAACTAATTACCGGAAAATGGACCGGCTTCCTCCACCTTTTTCCTGGGTCGCAGGCCTTCAGAAGGGATAAGATTCAACTGATAGAAGCTCCAGAACGATCGAACCAACAGAGCAGGCAGTATACACCTTATCCCAAAGCGGCGGCAAAATGGCGTGGCGCCCAACGTGGGGCCTGGCATATTATTTTTTTTTGCTGGAGTAAAATTGGACTTAAAAAAAATAGGTATCTGGTACACTTAGTGTCACTTTTAGTTATTTCAAAGGTGTTTAAGTTGAATTCACTCAGCAAGACTCAACAACTTACTAATCACAACAAAGTTTGAAGTTTTGAAATAGGTACTTCCTCCTCCTTGTAAACTGGTGTATTTTTTTTGTGTGTGTTCTTGTTGTGTATTTTGTACGCGCATTGTATTGGTCGATACTGTTGATCTACTTACCTATTATAATTATTGCGGTCTATATTTTTGCGAGGTAGGTATTTCAGTTGAGTATCGTGACCTTTGTTTGTTTTTCCCCTTTTGTTTTTTTTTTCTCTTTCGTAATCTTATTTATCTTGTTTTTTAGTGTTAGGTATTTACTTATTAGGTGTTAGGTATCGATTTCGTGTCGATTTTACATTGTTCTGTTTATCGTTGAAAACGCTTACGTCATCATGGCTTCAAAACTTAACTTTGAAGTTAATCGGTTGTCCACTGAGGAGTTAACCTACGAATTAACGGTGAGAGGTATCACTGGTGTTCAGGGGGCCGATGAGATGAGGAAAACGCTTCGACAATTACTTCGTCTAGAGAAACAGTCAACGCCGTTGGAATATCCGGAATATCCCTTCCAATTTGATGAAGATAAGGTTGCGTTAACCGCGAAGATTGCCGAAATCCAGGGTTTGATTGCAAGTTTTGATGGAAGCGATAAATCAGCTCTGACGAAACTAAACACTAAAGTTGCGCATGGACTTGGGAGAGCGAATAAATGTCAAGCAATTTCAGCGGAGCAGAAATCCGCGAAGTCCAAATTTATTGTCGACTTGCTGAATTTGAAGTCGGAGGTATCTCGGAAAACTCGACGACATGAGAAGTCTCTTCATACCTCCTTGGCTGCAGTGTGTTTAGATGGGAGTGGATCTTCGTCTACCGGTTCGGAGAGTGATGAGGACCCACCTTTAGCATCGTCTTCACTTCTTTCTGTACCACAGCCTCAGCCTAGAATAAAAAGTATACCGCCTTCACAATGGAACCTCAAGTTTTCTGGAGAGCCGAATGATATGTCAGTCAATTCATTTTTAGAGAGGATTGAGGAGTTGAGGACATCGCGTCAAATATCTGAGGTCGAGCTTTTTATATCGGCCATTGATCTGTTTAAAGGAAAAGCCCTAGTCTGGTACCGATCCATGAGAAAACAGGTTTCCGATTGGAATTCGCTGGTGTATCAGCTGAGAAGACAGTTTTTGCCTGCTGATTACGATGAGCATCTCTTCGAGGAAATTCGCAAACGCACCCAAGGTCCTACAGAATCGATTGGCGTTTATTTGGCGGTGATGGATAATCTTTTCAATCGACTTACTGGAAAAGTATCCGAGAAGACTAAACTGAAGATCCTGAGTCGAAATATTTCTCCTTACTTCCAACAACAGTTGGGACTTCACCAAATCTCTACTCGTGAAGAACTTCTGGATCTGGGTTTAAAGCTTGAAGCGAGGAAGCAAGCGTTAGAAGCATTCAAGCCTCCACCATCTCGGCAAGCTGGTCGTTTACTGGAACCAGATTTGGCGTACTTCGAACATCAGGTGGTAATGCCAGTGGAACCTGAGAGAAATTTGAATGGATCTGCTTCTTGCTGGAACTGTGGAAGAAAAGGCCATGTTTTTCGCAATTGTCGTGAACCAAGGAAGAAAATGTGTTATCGATGTGGTCAGCCAAATGTTACCGTACAGAGTTGTCCTTCTTGTAATCGTGCGGGAAACGGAAGACGGGAAAATTAAAGGGTCGGCTAATTTTCCCAGACACTCGAAGTACCCTTACCGATCCGCTCAACCCTGTTATCGACTACATCATCTCTCACGCTGGCTCTGATCAAAGACCATATCTACGAGTATCAATTCTTGGACGTACAATGTTGGGACTGCTGGATAGTGGTGCGACCTGTACCATAGCGGGAGCAAGAGGTTGGCTTATTCTTCAAAATCTTGGCCTTGGCCTTCGTCCCGAAATTCAAAATTGTACTGTGGCGGATGGAACATCTTGCTTATCAGAAGGATTTGTGGAAGCACCAATCAGACTCATGGACACCATCAAGATCATCAAAATTCTCGTGATTCCTTCCTCCCCACATGAACTTATTCTCGGAGTTGACTTTTGGAAAGCAATGAATATAATACCGGACCTGAATCAAGATGTGTGGCATTTCTCTTCATCTCGTGAACCGGAAATCAACAGCCTCCGGGACGGACAAGATCTGAACCTTCAGCAGCAGGAAACTTTGAACCAGTTGATAAAAGAAAAGTTGATTTCACCCACTGCACCTTTGGGAAGTTTGGATGTATACCATCAAATTGAACTGTTGCCTGGAGCGCAGCCACTCAAGCAAAGGTATTACCGTGTATCACCACATAGGCAGAAAATGATTGAAGAAGAGTTGGATAATATGTTACAGCTCGGCGTAGTTGAACCTTCGAAGAGTTCCTGGTCCTCACCGGTATGTCTGGTGCCAAAGAAAGACGGTTCGCAAAGATTTTGCGTCGATTATCGACAATTGAATTCCGTAACAAAAAAAGATGCGTACCCAATTCCTTATATTTCCGCCATTTTGGATTCTTTGAGAGACGCAAGATATATGAGTACACTTGACATCAAGAGCGCCTACTGGCAAGTGCCACTAGCACTTGAGTCACGGGAATTGACTGCATTTACTGTACCCGGTCGCGGACTTTACCAGTTCACTAAGATGAGTTTTGGACTGACGAATGCTCCGGCCACGTGGCAACGTATAATCGATTCTGTGCTTGGCCCCGATCTGCAACCATCGGTAATGGTCTACCTTGACGACATCGTCGTGATTTCTCAAGACTTCGAAGAACATCTAAAAACCTTGGCAATTGTTTTCGATCGACTACGTGCAGCTGGTCTAGCAGTAAGCAAAGAAAAGTGTCAGTTTTGTAGGCCAGAGCTGAGATATCTTGGCTACGTGGTGGACCGCCGCGGACTTCGGACAGATCCTGAGAAGATCAGAGCCATGTTAGACATTCCAACACCTCAGAATGCCAAAGATATCCGCAGTTTCCTAGGTACCGCTTCATGGTACAGACGATTCGTTCCAGAGTTTTCTACGGTTGTCGCACCCTTGACCGAGCTCACGAAGAAAAACGTTTCGTTCCGCTGGACTGACGCCTGCACTCAAGCCTTCAGAAGAATTAAAGAACATCTGGTCTCAGCTCCGATACTGAGCTGCCCTGACTTCACGAAGCCATTTAGCCTTCAGACGGATGCATCGGGATATGGGATAGGAGCCGTACTCTCTCAGACTTATGACGGAAAAGAGCATGTCATCTGCTACTTATCGAGATCGCTTACTAGACAAGAAAAGAACTTCTCAACTACAGAGCGCGAATGTTTGTCGGCGATCTGGTCAGTAGAGAAACTGAGGCATTACTTGGAAGGCACGCATTTTGAAATCATCACGGATCACCATAGCTTAATCTGGCTACACCGTCTCAAAGATCCTCAAGGTCGTCTCGCTCGCTGGGCCCTACGTCTTCAACCGTATGATTACACCATAATTCACCGAAAAGGCAAATATCATGTGGTTCCTGATTTGCTATCGAGATCCGTTCCGAAGATAGAAGCAATTACCTTGGATCGAGACCAAACTCAGGAAAAGAACACTGAAAGTAGTGATAAGTGGTATGTTAATCTCGTTCGAAAACTCACCGAAACTCCCGACAAATATCCACAGTTTCGACTGCAGGATGGGATCGTGTTCAAATATATCATCAACCGATCAGTTCAGCTAGTGGAAGATTATGAGTGTTGGAAACAGGTTGTCCCGAAACAAGATCGCTCAGAGTTAATGAAGAAGTTTCATGATGAACCCACTTCAGGTCATGTGGGAGTTTCGAAAACTTTTTCTCGTCTTGCAGAGCTTTACACTTGGCCGAAAATGCGACAAGATGTATCAAGTTATATCGCTCGATGTTATACGTGTCAGTCACACAAACCTGTTCAGAAGTCACCACCTGGATTCATGCATTCGCACACCCCACCAAGACGGCCATGGCAAACTATAAGCGTAGATCTAGTTGGACCGCTTCCTCGGTCACGAAAAGGACACAAATATATTCTAGTGGTGGCTGATATCTTCTCCAAATTTGTGGTAACATGTGCTTTACGAAAAGCTGTTGCACCTGCAATTGTCAAGTATTTGGAAGACAGCGTTATCTTGATGTTCGGTACTCCTTCAACGATTATCTGCGATAACGGCCCACAATTTCGTGGCAAGGAATTTGATAGATTATGTAAGAAGTATGACATCCATATAAAGTTCACCGCGAATTATCACCCACAGGCGAATCCTGTAGAGCGGGTCAATCGAGTACTGAAGACTATGCTTTCCTGTTATGTCAAAGAAGATCAGCGAACCTGGGACGATTATTTGCAACCTGTAACCTGCGCCATACGTACTTCGAAACATGAAGTTACCGCGTACACACCATACTTTATGAACTTTGGGCGAGAGATTTCCTTAAGTGGAAATCAGAAAAGAGAAGAAATGGTTTCTGACCAACCTGTAGATCCCGTCACGAAGAGCGAAACCATGTTGAAAATCTATCATCAGGTCCGAAAGAAAATCTTTCAAGCGAACGAGCGTAACAAACGCCATTATGATTTGAGGCGTCGTGCTGAAGATTTTCACATCGATCAGAAGGTTTTGAGAAGAAATTTTTCTCTATCAGATGCGGCCCAGTACTACACTTCAAAATTAGCGTCTAAGTATGTCGGACCTTATGTTATCCAGAAGAAGATTAGCCCGTGGACGTATCAGTTGCAGGATCCTTATGGAGTACCTCAGGGAGTTTGGCACGCGAAAGACCTCAAGCCCTACGTTGAAGGATCAGACGTTTCTGTTAATTGTTGTGCTGATTTGTCGAGAAACATAGGATGTTTCTCTCCTTCGAAGGAAGGGGGGGATTTGTAACGGTTAAATTTGACAACCTGAAAAATTGTGGTAGAAAAACACTATATTTAGGTGGTCCACGAGAGTTTATTTGTTAGGTTTTAATTTATTTTTGTTTTATCACTCTGCATTCATTATTATTTTGATTCTGGCTTCTTCTTTAAAAATTCTTTTAGTTGTGGGTAGTCTTATGCATGTTTATCTCCGTCGAGGCATTACCTTTGCTTTGGTTCTTTCCTCTTTCTTTTACCTAGAACAGAGCACACATTACAGCAGATTAATTCTACGTAGGTACCTACCTGCTTTGTTATTGTTGCGATCGAGCCGTGTATTTAATGCCGGAATTGTAGATAACACCTCACTCTATCGGGTCGGCAAGAAAACGGGAAAAAGTGGCAGTAGACTTTTTCTTTGGTTTTTATTTTTCTTCTTTTTCTTGGTCTACGTTTTTTTTTTCTCTCGGTTTTAGTTTAGTTCCACGTCTCGTTGAAGAAAAAGGTGTTAGGAGAATTTTGTAAAAATTCGTTGTTTGGATACCGACGATTCGGGATAAACCAGGATTCTCTTTTGGCTGAAAAAAAAGGTTGAAGTTTAGTATTATTGAGCACCTTTTGCCACCCACGATTGGGGATTAACAAACCTAGAATTTTCAACGAGATTTAAAGGAAGGAACCGAGACCAAAAGATCAGAGTTGGTTGATTATTTTTCATCCCCAACGTACCTATACCTCACAAGATCGGAGGGCTTCTGTTGTTGTTTTGTTTTCTCCATTCCGCACACACCCGCCGAGGGTTGTCGAAGAATTTCTGCGAAACAGAAAGACCATATAGAAACAAAGAGAAACCCTCATTCGAGGGTTCTTTGCTCGGGTCTTTATACCGAATTGATTACGACATCGTGTCTGGGCTGTAGAAATTCAACGCACTTCTGCTTGGGGCCCGCCATTTTGCCGCCGCTTTGGGATAAGGTGTATACTGCCTGCTCTGTTGGTTCGATCGTTCTGGAGCTTCTATCAGTTGAATCTTATCCCTTCTGAAGGCCTGCGACCCAGGAAAAAGGTGGAGGAAGCCGGTCCATTTTCCGGTAATTAGTTTATGCTCTGTTGTTCCCGACGAAAAAAGTAAGTTGCACAAAACTAATTTGTTGCCTGAGACTGCTTCCACACCAAGAAAACGAACGAGCAAATTTCGTGTAGTCCGTGAAATAAAGGAACCCACTTACCTTCATTGTTAAATTGTGTTATTTTGTTTATCTGAGAGAATTTTAGTACCAGCACTAGATACCTATAATTTTGTTGCAAGAAAAGTCCTTGATTATTTATTACTTTGTTTTATCCTTTTGTTTTGTGTTCACTTCACATTTCCGTTTTTGTTGAGTACCTACTCTTATTAGTTAATTATTAAATTTAATTATTAAGTTTTTTTCTTCTCTTATAACAAGATAAGTGTTCGCAAGAGCAATTTGCAAACCCAGTGATTGAATTTGCTGCTGTAACCCAGTTTGGTAGTACTACGAAAAAGGGAATTCATTCATGATTCACTGAAATTTAATTTAGTAGGTAATTTAACTCATTCGTAAATATTTAATTAAAAGAGGAAAGAGATTATAAGCCAATAACCACATTTAATTTATTTATTCATTAATTTATTTAATTTTTTTTTTTAAATAAACTTAAATATTTTAATTTTACTATTTCAAAATTAGTTTTTTTTTTTTTTTGCTTGGAAGTCCAGCTAAGAATTCACCCCAACTCTATTGCTAGCCCGGTGATCACCACCTTCATTTTCAATTAGGGGTTGTGGTGGTCGAAAAAATTTAATTTGTCGTTGCTCTAAGAGGGTCTGAACAACCTGACTCCTCGCACCCCCAGCTGTGCATATACCCCTAAGGTAAAAAAATATATGACACCTTGAAACAAATTGAAACAGAGAATGAACCCATAAAATTTCTTGGTATTGTCTTGGATCCAGGACTGACTTGGAAGACTCATCTAACATCTGTAGGTAAAAAACTATCGTCGCAAACGTTCCTAATACGTCAGCTTAAGCCCTTGGTTTCCAGAGAGGTTCTCAAGTCAGCATATTACGGTCTCTTTCATAGCCACCTGAATTACGGTCTGTTAGCATGGGGGCACTCAGCTCATACCAAGGTAGTTTTCGCGGTCCAGAGAAGATGCATAAGGATATTATCTGGGCTCCAGTATAGAGCTGATTGCAGACAGGCTTTTATAGAGCATCGAATCCTAACTTTGCCCTGCCTGTACATTTTACAGGCCATAATGTACCTATGTCAAATCTAATCCAACCGACTACCAGATCAACCCACACCTCCACGATACACGGTATAAAGATAACTATGTTGTGCCATTCCACCGTCTTAAACGCTCGAGGGAGGCGACTCATTATCACGGGATAGTATTTTTCAATAGTTTACCAAACCCCCTTAGAACAATGTCTCCAGCTCAGCTTAAAAGAACTGTCAAAGAGATCCTGCTGAACAAAGCGTTCTACACAGCCGAAAAGTTCCTTTCCTTCAAAAATAGGGTATTGACCACCATCGAAAAATATAAAAAAAAATCATACTAACCGAATGTAGAGCCCTAATAGCAAGGGTAGGTTTCGTGAAAATTCGAAAAAAAAATTCCAAGTGTCTCAAAATCTGCCTTGAAAGTGGCTACTTTTGCGAACGATTTTAAATCTACCGAGCTGTAAGGCGGGCTGTGACGTTTCAATCTTTTGACAGTAGTGGGGATGACCCCACCTCCGTTGCCTGTGTGTCAGTGTTGACGTTGACGTTTGCCAGCATAACATAACCGTTGAAGTCTGATGTAGTCTTGAAATATTCATAAATCATGAAAGATTTCACCAACTTTCCATATTTTCAAGCAAAACAACACGAATCATCGCACAGATACACAAAGCATTAACAATATAACAAATCAGCTGTTATGAGCGTTGACGGGTTGACGCTAGTGCTTTTTGTCGTAAGTTCTGTAGTGTTGTCAAGCCTGCTTCTCCGCCTATGAAAGATTGTGACGTCTTCGCGCCAAATTTGAAATGATCGAAAACTTTCATAATTTTTTTTACCAAGAAAACTTACGAAAAAAAATATGTTAACTATATGCGTCACTTATCAAGAAGTGAACTTTTAAAAAAAATAATAAAAAAAAAATTGGTCACTACCCTATTGGCAGCACTACCTGTGACTAATATTATTTAATATCTTTGTATTGTTATAATTTCGCACTGCTGTTGCTCTGTTGTATGATACTATGGTATTGTGTCTATACTATTGTTGCTTTGTTATTGCATACTATGCAGTTTCTATTCTATATTGTTGTGACTTGTGACGTGTGTGAATGTGCTTTGTGCATCCTGACATGAATAAATCAATCTAATCTAATCTAATCTACATCGATGTATCGCGGATTGCATAAAACTCCCAGGGACTTTTCTCACACGATTCAAGAATAGCGGCCCTGGAGTCTCTTTCGCACGAGGCTAATAATCCCTAGCAATAATACATAAGTAAAATCTTTGCGCCACCTGCCCCGGTCGGTGAAAAGGTGGAAGAATTATCGCCCTTTTGGTCAGGAATTTGGGATATAGCCCAGGAAAGAAATGCAAAATTTTGATGAAACCCGGAATAAATTGAGGAAAATCTGAAAATCTGAGGATCCCTTCAGAATTTGATGGGGAACAACATACTCAAAGTCCCCATCTGTTTGAGGCTTGGCATTTTTTCTGTAGGAGGTCGAAGGTACAAGAAGTTACCATTTTCAAAGTTGGTATTTTTTTGGTGATTTCTTTTTCTCCATTGGACTTCATATTTTCAAGGTCGAGGAACCCAATGCAATGGTTACCAGGAAGTGTAATGCACCAGTGGCGTACCAGACGGCTGCGAAGTGGCCGAGGTGCGATTTTTTATAGAGTCGTATGGTAAACCATGACTAACAGCTTTTTTTGACATGTTTGGTATCATTTCTTATCAAATCGCACATTCAGATTCCACAACTAGGTGTGAAATTCTGATAGAGACGTGTTCAAACCAGTTATATCAGAAAGAAACATGATTTTTTCACCCTCAAATTTCATGCTTTGTAGCTCTCGTTCCATCAGTGTCCAATGTATTTCTAACTATGATTTTGATTTGAACAGTTGGTTTGAGCTATTTTACACACAAATATCATTCGCTGATCTTTTTTCCTGTTTTTAAAATGTCACGGAGTGATTTTGTTTCTTGAGATGTATCATGCCAAAGCTTGATTTGACGAAACGTGCTATTTCACAAGAAAAATTAGGCTACGATCAGAATGTAGCTCTGAATTGATACTTTAATCATTTTATGACATGAATATGTTCTCTTTATCAAACAGAATGAGCGAAACAAAAATCGGAGCCGTATTTTAGTCATGACATCATTTTTCTTCCGACAATGCGGACTAAATTTCCCAAAGAAACGCGAAGTTTCGATCTATAAATTTGTCGTTTTGTAGCTCCATTCCCATCGTGGTTCAAAACACCCATGATCACAATAATTTTGACACAGATTGTTCAATTGAACTATTTAATGGATGAATTCCATAACTAAAAGTTTCTATCGCTGTTACAAAGTCACACGGTAATTTTGTTCCAAAACGTGCATCATGTAGAAATTTAATTTCGAAAGCTCGCGTTGTCGAAGGAAAAATGATGTCATGACTAAAATACGGCTCCGGTTTCAGTTTTTTCCATTTTGTTCGATAGAGAAAACTATTTTCATGCCTTGAAATGGATAAAGAACCAAATAAAAGCCACATTCTGATCGCAGCCCAATTTTTCCTGTGAAGTAGCACGTTCCATCAAGTCGAGCTCTCAGATGGTACATCTCAAGAAACAAAATAACTCCGTGACTGTGTAAAAACGAGAAAAGAAATCAGAAAATGATATTTGTGTGAAATAGTCCAAACTAACTGTCCAAATCAAAATCATGGTGGATCATGGTTGATTGGACACTGATAGAACTGGAGCTACAAAACATCAAATTTGAGAGGAAAAAAAATCACATTTTTTCCTGTTGAAACCGATTTAAACACGTCGCTATCAAAATTTTCTGCTTATTTTTGTAATCAGAGAGTGCGATTTAGTTAGAAATGATACCAACTATGTCAAAAAAGGTGTTAGTCACGGTTTACCATGAAACTTTGTCAAAAATTGCACCTCGGCCCCTTCGCAGTCGTCTAGTACGCCACTGGTGCATTACAATTTCTGGAAACTTATTTCAGTGGGTTCTTCGACCTTGAAAATATAAGGTCCAATGAAAAAAGTATGAAAAAGGGAACGATTTCAAAAATGGTAACTTCTTGTACCTTCGACCTCCAACAGAAAAAATGCCAAGCCTCGGACAGATGGGGACTTTTAGTATGCTGTTCCCCATAAAATTCTGAAGGGATCCTTAAATGTTCAGATTTTCCTCAATTTATTCCGGTTTGAAACCTGTTTTGCCTGGGCTAATAACCTGGTACTGAATGGACAGTTTCAATTTGACCGTATGGATTTCTACAACAAGAACAAGTTACCTACAGTTTGGTGACTCCCGAGGAGAGCAGTCATCCGAAACATTGGTATTTCTATCTCGTGCAGTCTCCAGATAACATCTAATCGTGCACTTATTTATTTGAAATATGTTTACTCCACAAGGGAAATCAGAGTAGAACGGGGTAGCATTCATCTGCCAAATAGCGAAATAAACGGAGCTTATTCCGAGATAAAAATACCGGCGCTCGCAGTTCGTGTATAATTGGTTGCATACCTAACGGCAGCCTGAGATGTCTTTTCTCAAAACGATCTCAATCAAAGCCTTCAGCGAATGTACTAATCACAGAAATCGAAAAATACGTGGAAAAATACAAACAAAGCCAATAATAGCCCACACACATAGGTATATAGCTAGGTAGTTAGGTCCTGCATGATGAAGACACGCTATAAATTTGCCGGCGTGATGAGCGATTGGCTAATAATTTGTCGTCCAGACTGTCGCGTGAATGGTAATTTTATTCACATTTTCATGGAAACGCCATCACCGGACGATTTACGATTAATTTGCGTCGAAATCCCGTTGGAATTTCAAGAAATGTGTACAGGCAATAAAGTATGCGTGCATGTGTGCGGATTAGGAAACTTTTGAAATGGTGCAACTTTTGAAAGGAAAAAGAACTCGAAGAAAAAAGGAACAGAAGAAGACCGAAGAAGTAAAACAATTTCGTTTATATATCTGTTGAAATGATGTCGTCGGTGAGCGCGTGCATGTGTTGCAACATATCATAGAGTTCAGGCATGTACAGTTTAGTGTGAAAGGAATCTAGAGTTACAGTTTCCGAGTTCAAATGGTCATTCACGGGCATTGTTGCGGATTTAAAGAATGACAGCGCAAGAATTTAGATCTAAAGGTAACGTAACAGGAACATAATGATGTGTATTATAATTTTTAGAATTAGCTGTCGACATGTGTGTGACTAGAAAGTAATAACTGATGTTCAGGATAGTTTTAACTGTACTTGCAATGAAGGCGCTATAGAGTTGAGGTAGGTATTTGTAGGGCCAATAATTTTACCGTGTACAAGGTGTACTCTCTTAACTATCCAAATACGGCGGGTTGATCGAGGGGTTGATTCGTTGATCGGGAATATTATGCCCCGTAGCCATACTGATCGTACTTCCGGCATGCGTATCTCCAACTTGAAATCAAGCCCTTATCCAATAAGTACTCACTCATTGAGACTTGAAAGTATGCACCAGATTTCGTGCATGTAAATGTAGCACTTACCGAAGTGTAGAGAGAGACTTCCGTTGGAATAAAATGATAGGGAATTTTTGGCCAAGTTTTTGTTGTCTAAACCCAAGGGCCCAAGGCCTATACCTATACCTATCTGATTGTTTGAGGATTCAGTCCCCAGCTCAGCTCAAAAAATCCATGGAAGATCTGTTGTTGCAAAATGCGTTTTATTCTATAGAAGAATTTCTTTCTTTTGAATTCACTACTTGATATTTTTTTATTTTTTTATTTTCTTTTGACGGGTGTAAGTGTCTGTTTTGCACATTTTAACTAACACGAATAAAGTATTATTATTATCCTTTCATTGTCGAAATACAGCAAAGTAACAGCATTTTCCTTGTTACACGTTTGGTTTTCAGCATAGGCCCATAAATGAGCCGCTAGCAGCAAACTCTCCAACGCAAAACGATTGTACAGTTAATCATTCAAATTATGCTAACACGCGCGCTGTAGCTATAGATGTTATTAAAAGATGAGCATTCATTAAGCTCGGCCAATTATGCATTATTTAATGGAGATTGTTTGCGGAAACAGAATTCACTACTTCCAACATCAGCATAAACCCAATGCGGTAGATATTGATGGTGATTTTAGAACGGCAGATGGTTGAAGATTTGCATTCCGCTAATGAAATGTGCGACATCAGCAGCGCAGTAACAACTAGCGTTTTGAATGGTTTACGGTTTTTGAAGATTAAAGGAAGGTATCTACTGTTAGCTTGAAGATATTGCAGAATTTTTCGCCGGAAGAGCAATTACCAAAATCTTTTGCAAACCCAGAAGAAAATTGCCAAAGATACCTCTTGGGCTGTATAACATCTTTGGCTGTGAATGAGTATTCAATAGAAGTCCCGAGAGAGGTCTTATTACTCCTATTCAGACCAGTAGATTTTTGATCAGTTTCGAATGGTATCTCGCATACTTCTCAAAAGGTTTAGGTAGGTACCTTCAAGGGTACCGTAATGGTGGCCTTATGGTAGCCTTACACTGAGCATCAAATGCTGCAGCTTTTTTTGCTGCCGAGCTCTCATTGGTCAAATGTTGGTCACTGACAGCAATAACAGGCGTCAGTTCCAAT
Source organism: Anaspis maculata (assembly GCA_949128115.1). Taxonomy (NCBI): domain Eukaryota; kingdom Metazoa; phylum Arthropoda; class Insecta; order Coleoptera; family Scraptiidae; genus Anaspis; species Anaspis maculata. The sequence continues at coordinate 15,523,628 of OX421964.1, forward strand.
CAGAACTCTGCTGCAAAGAAAGCGGCAGCATTTGATGCTCAATGTAAGGCCACCATAAGACGTTTATTACTTTCTGTTTCAAAGTCGGTGCCTAAGTGCAAGTTTCAATTAGTCAGATCCAGTAGTACATGAATAGTGTAACCCCAGGAGCGTTTGATGCTCGGGTTTAATTAGGAGATATCGCCAAAAAATGTCTATGCAGTAACCCTACACGAGATCAAGGGTTCAAAAGAAACGACAAAGCTCAACTCTTTTTTGGTTTCACGAGTGTGAAGCTGGAGAAATTGTCTCTGGGCAGTAATAAACATCAGGAACGAAATGAAGTACTCAACAAAATAAGTCTCACCCTGCCAAATTTGACCTATAACTTTGGACCTAGACAACTTTGGAATGCTACAAGCGGTTCAATTAATTTTTAGACCATTTATTCGCTAGTCCAGTCCTTCAGCTATTAGTCCGTATTTTTCAATTACATATAATATTCCGCATGATATTTCTACAGGGTGTTCAATAGACTGGTGCAAAATTACTGAAAGTTTGACATACTCCCTCTTGAGGGAAATTTTTTTTCTTGGATTTCCAACATCATCGGCAAGAAGGTAGAGCTCATACTTCGGGACAGCTCTTGAATTTCCGGTTTATCACTTCAATTTACAGATTGACCCTAGGAGGGATTGACCTCAAAAAGTCAACTTTTACTTTCCCGGCCCCACCAACATGGAGGGAAAGTATTGTAATCGTGCAGAAAAAAAGTTTTGAGATTTCACCGGATATATCCATTTTGAGGTCCCCCAAGTCGATTAAGACCATTTCCAGAATGATGTCTGTCTGTAGGTGTGTATGTGTGTGTGTGTGTGTGTATGTGATCTTCCACGATAACTGCCGAACCGTTTATCCGATCGATTTGAAATTTGATATGCAGACGTGGTTTCGCCCTGGAATGACCGGATTAGTTTTTGGCTGACATCTGTCAAACATAAGTGTCACTATCAGAAAATGACAGAAGCTACATCTCACGGAACTTGACTTGCGATATGTCATTTGAAAGCCCTTGAAGAACTGTATTCAGAACAGTTGAAAGTATTCTCCTACCTGTTACCTGTCAAATTATAAAAAACATCAAAGTCTGGAACTTTGCCATTTATTTATTCAAAATCTATAGGACAGATGTGAACCAAACCCGGCAGGAAGCAACATTACCAAAGAATCAAACTAATGCTGAAGTTGGAGTTTCCCACCGTTTTCCGGACAAGCGCTATGAATTTTCAAAGTTTGGCCTGGCCGAATTCAGCCGGGCTTGCCTGTTCCTCGATTTTTGGCCTATTCAATTTTTTTAGCAACATAGCAACCAAACCGGTAGGTAACTACGTTTTTGTTACGAATCGTATCAATGTCAAAGTGACAACATGAACGCTGTTCTCGGCAGGTTCTCGGTGTTTTCTTTTGTATCTTCTTGCATTATTTGGGGCAACAGTGCGAACCGATCCTTTGTGTTGTTTGGGGCTCCGTAAACCCCCTTGTGTTTTCTGTAGTTTTAGCAACTCCAGTATGCTCATTCCATTGACGTATATGTACAAACTGTAATGTGTGCAGTTCCCTTATTTGATTCGGTACCAGGGCCCCATCTCCATGGTGTCTGCTGTTCAAGGCCCTGATGGGGCCCCCATCTGTGTCTATCAGATTTTGCCGTTTCAGGCCAAAACTGCGGCCTTGTGTCTTCTTGGGTTCGTTGAAGCCCTCTAGGCTCCTGGTGTCTACGGGTGTCTCTTGAAGCCCCACTGAGCCCCCCCTTTTTTTAGTTTTCAGAACTATCGTGCCTTCAGGTGTGGTTCGGACCTAACTTCTTGATGGGCTCGAAGTATCATTTCAGAGGTCACCACTTGGGGGCCCTGAATTGCACTCAATTATTACTCTGCCCCAGGTTTTCAATCCGCGACTGATTTTCACCAGCTATTTTTCAAACAATAATTTAGGTTGCATCATTGAAGGCAACAGTGCGCCCCGATTAATTGTGCCTTCAGGTGTTGTTTGGGGCTGCGTAAACCCCTTTGTGTGGAACTAGCATTGCATTCTTGAGATATCACAACAGTTAACTACCTGTAGCTCCAATCAAATCGAAATCAGGTACGAAAACATAAGGTCAGCCTGGAATGACCTGATTAGTTTTTGGATAGATGATTTCGATCGGGAGTCCTCAAGGGACACATTGGGTCTGGGCTTGTCTGGATGCAGCATTGCATTCTCCAAATTCGCAACAATTGTCTTCCTAGTTCTACCTTTCGAAGTATTTTATCACTATGGAAACCTAAGAACCTGTTACTTATTTTGTAGGCCCAACAATGGATGCAGAATGATCGCATAACGCACAACTCACTAGAACTTTTCTAATCAACTTTTCAATTAAATCCAACTTCCCCGAAGGGACGATTAAATCAAACTCATTACTGACGTCCCTGAATACCGCCGGGAAAGTTTTGTGTCGCCCCACAACAGATTTTTGGTGTTACAATTGTAACTTTTTTAGTCGCTGACTGGTTTGCGAGATTGCGGGCTCATTTTGAAGCTTAAGCTTCAGGTGGGATCATAGAATCAAAATCAATAACTCAAGGCAAGCATTATAGATACGGGGTTGCATAAAAAGTAACCAAAACCTGAACTGCTCCCTGAAATATGAATTGTGAGGAGAATCGGATGTAAATCAACTTACCTTCGAAAGACTAATCTATTCTGAACACTTCAAGGTATCCTCTTCTTGCATGAGACCTGAATTGTTAGTGGAAGGAACAAAATTACAGCCGCTTGTTTTTGGAGGAGCATTGCGGCCTTTCTCGCATGAAGCTGCTCGTAACCAACGTTACAAAAATCATAACAATCACTCACTTGTCGATCACTGTTTGTTAGTGATTATCAGGCTTTTGTTACTTTGGTTACGGACATTTTCAGGTGCACAAGGGCGATATTTCTCGTTCAAAAGCAAACAGTTCAAATGTGGCCTGTTAACCAGCAATTCTGGTTCCATAGAAGAAAAAACGCACTTTGAAGTGTTCAGAATGAATGGTACTTCAGAAGGTTTCGCTGGATTTTCATTCGGTTTTTCTTTCAACTTAGATTCCGAGAGAAGTTCAGGTTTGGGCCACTTTTCATGCAACCCTGTATCTTGAATGTCTGTCATAAGTTGATTTTGATCCTTTGGTATTCCTATCTGAACGTTTAGTTTCAAAATGCGCCGAAAATTTTGAAAATCGGGCAACGAGGAAAAGAGCTATTGATGCATCACAAAAAAGTTATCACAAAAAAGTTAACATTTTGAGGTCGCCCTGTAATTAAAAGAGATACACCGAAAATTCAAAAGCCGTCTCGAACCGTCTACCTTCCTGCCTATGGTGTTAAATAGGTACTGTAAGTAGTACTGTAAAAAAAAATTGTTTAAAGAGGTAGCATGTCAAACTTTCAGAAATTTTGCACCAGCCTATACATATAACACCCTGTAGAAATATTATGTTGAATATTTCATGTATTTCAAAAATACGGACTGATATAGCTTGAGGACTGGGCTAGGGACTAAAATCTTGCTACGTGACTGGGTTTAAACTTCAAAACCGCCCTTCCTCATTCTCATTTCAACTTTTTTTTTTGGCAATAACAGCTAAAAGCACCTCTACCTACTTATTTATTGTTATATTTCACACTCATATACCTTGATTTCTAAAGCTTGGTCTAATCTTTGGATCTAACGTGAAAGATCGCATACCTCAGTTTTTCCATAACTATCTCACTTCCATCGGACTTTTTTTTTGAAGTCCTCCGATGTCCGATGGCGAAACTATTGAAAGGGTTCTTCTGTCTGGTGGCGCACGGCATGGTGGCCAAGCGGCAGCAACCGTGAATTATCCGAGTCGCAAAGAGGTCGTGAAAAAAATAATCACGCAGAGTGCTTTCGAGGAGAAGTTCCGAAGGATCGGTAAATTGCATAGGTTTTTTTGTATTATCATTTCGGGCATCACAACCGTTGTTGGCACGACTCCGCGAGCGGAGTTCGTTGTCCGCGGGCCCGGGTAAGAGTCGAATCCAACGGCCATCATCATCGTCGGGTCGGCCACCAGTCACAGCGATTGCACCGCACAAGTATAGTGTTCACTTTCGTGGGCCAACGGACGAAGAAGAGTAAAATTCAGCTGCGACTGCGAAACGGAGAAATTAATTTAATATTATCTCTCTAGGACTAGGACACCGGCTCTGATGCCACTCCTTGGATTCAAGACCTCAAATTCTCATCAGCACCGCGTTCCTTCCGCTTTTTGAGATCTTTGCCCTTATTTTAACATAATATTGCAGCTCACCGACATCTTTCGGCAATTTTTTTTTAACGAATTCAACGCATTTATCCTTTAAACGAAGCTCGAAGCTGTCTACAATTTCCATCTCATGAGCACTGGTTGCTAACTTCACCTAAATTTTTCATTATTTTAATTTAAGGATGCATTTGCCATTTGTATGATAACGTAAGACTCGAACTAGAAAATTTTATGTCACACACAAATTTTTCATTCTTCGACTGCGGGAGGGGGGGGGCTAAAACTCTTGAATTGAATGAAGTTGATGCTGTAGCAGGGCCCATGACACTTGACGGCCACACGCAAATCGAAACGAAAAAATAGGCAAATCACTCAGAATGGCGTGTGGAATGATAATCCAAAATAAAATTTGCGGATTATCCAAAAAAAGTTGCAAAAAAATTAAAGAAGGAACAACGCTTTCTCGCCTTCAAAGAACAGTTTCAGTTTCTGGATGTGGTTGTATTGTTGGTTGCCTACACCCACTTCAGTGGAAAATTAGAGCAGGTACGGGGTGTTGCGTCCCTGCACGTTCGGTTGTGCGCGGTGCGGGAAAGTTGGGTGATGTTTATCACAGTCACGGCGCTGTGGAAAAAACAATTGACGCAGAGAATTGACAGAAAAAAGGCGTCCGTCCGTCAAGCGGAGCGAAAAAAGTCGGCATCAGCTGGCAAGATCCCGAAAAGCATCCACGACACATCAAAAAAGAGCATCCACGACGTCTACTGCCTGTTCTGGTCTGCTGAGTGTCGCCGGGCCCATGCAGAAGCCTGCGGCGGCGATTCTGTGTCGAGCGTGACATTAATCACAGCGAGCCGACTTCCCAGAGTGCCTGGATCTCGCCGGTGCCACGTCGCAGGTGACGCTATTCCCGTTGCCCTTCATCCATACAATTAACTTTGGCTTCAATATACATTTTCCCCTCAAATTTCAATCCAGTTGTGTTTCATTCCTCCTTGCATCCGTGTTTAAGTTGTGTTTTTGTCGCTGAGCATTTTTATCGGAGCACTTGGGAGGTACCTACTCTTAGGATACCTCCCACAATTTTGTGTCCAGCGTGCTCTCACGCAGCGTCATAAAACTGGTCCTTCGAGCCGGATATGCTTCTGGCCTTTTTCTACACGGTGTGCAAGGTGGAATTTCACATTTTTCCAAATTTGCATCTTTTTATTTTTTTTATATTTCTTTTTTTTGCGCTCTTTTGGTAAATTTCAGCTTGACCTTCGTACGTCTCGTGGTCTTTCATTCGGTCCGCTCATCGTGCATCATTTTGCTTCGGTAAAGCCGCGTTCACACTGCACTTTTGCAGATTTTCAACTTTTTCGTCCTCAAATTGCGAAAATTTGTGCCGTTTAATACGCTTTTCACCGGTGTAGGTGTCACATGTCCCTAAGTGTTTCGTGACATTGCTGTGCTGGCGCGTTTCTTGCGAAAATCGGGGTCTAGCTGCGCCTTTGAGAGCCTGCTAGTCCGGTCCATTGCGGCCCACGCTCTTTCTAGTTGCGCTTTCGAGCCTTCGAGTTGTCACTTAGCGCCATTTTATCGTTGGTATCAGCAGAGAATTCGATCGGGGCGAACTCCCCCTCCATCTCAGCATGGTGGTTCACAGTGGTCTTTAAACCAAAACGGGAATCAGTCTCGTAGCAACGTAAAGTTGCCAAAAATTACGCTACCCTCCTTTGATGGTTCTTTGAAGGCTTGGCCTACATTTTTCGACATGTTCAATACGCTCATTCACAATAATGAGTCCTTGTCAGACATTGAGCGTTTTCAATACCTCATTTCGTCTCTTTCGGGGGAACCTCTGTCATTAGTGAAGCACCTTCCTCTCAACGCGGACAATTACGAGACTGGTTATACTGCTTTAGTAGAACGCTACCAGAATGATCGTCTTCTAGTAACTTTTTATTGGAAGGCGCTTTGGAATGCCCCTGCGGCAACTTCAAATTCTGTGAAGTCTCTTCGTGAATTGCTCAACACGTTTAAGGAAAACCTTGAGGCCCTGAAACAGTACTCTCAAGTTGACTTGTGGAATTTTACACTCCTTAGTGTTTTCCTACAAAAACTGGACAGTTCAACCCGCACGAGGTTTGAGTTGAAATATTCCGGTTCAGATATTCCTCGCTTCGAGGATCTACAATCTTTCATTCTCAATCAATGCCGTGCATTTGAAGCCACTTCGTTGAATTCTGAGACTGACGTGTCTCTTACGCCGTCTAATTCTTCGAAGTCTGCTCCTGCTAAAACCAAATTCGATTCTGGTCACAAGCAGAGATTCTCACAGTCGCTTGTCTCTCAAGCCGATGGTGGCAGATCAGAGTGCTTTTATTGCAAAGGCAAACATTTGCCCTCTCAGTGCAAGTCCTCTCTAGCTCTTTCCCCACGCGAAAGGTTCAATGCTACTCGTAGCAAAAGGGTCTGTGGAAATTGCTTGAGGTCTGATCATAATTCTTTTGATTGTACTTCCAAGTTTTCGTGTCGCGTGTGTAATATGAAGCACCACACGTTGCTGCATTTCCCAACCGCAAACTCGCCGGCATCGTCTCTTTCTAATACGTCACCGGCCCCGTCTGGTTCTGCACAGAGTCCAGCATCTCTGAGCTGCGTAGTCAACCTCACAGCAAACGCTCTCGCGTCTCAAGTCCTGCTCGCCACTGCGATCGTTCACGTTTGTGACCGGTGGGGAGGCTACCGCCGTCTTCGTGCTCTCATCGACCCGGGCAGTCAAGTCTCTTTCATTCTCGACTCTAGTGCACGCAACTTAGGCCTTTCACGTTCTTCTGAACAAGTACCTGTGTTTGGTTTGGGTCTCACTCCCTCCAAATCCACATGTGGTACAATGTCTTGCTCAATCAAAGCTGTGAATTCTCCGCCTCTTCCGGCAGTTGACTTTGTTGTATTGCGCAACATTTGTGGCGATTTGCCGGACACTCGTTTGAATCCGCTGCGGTTGCAAGACGCTCGTCTGCAAAATCTTGCTGACCCAAGCTGGCACACGCCGGGACCGATTCATATGCTTTTGGGCGCGGATGTTTATCCCGCTATCATTCAAAATGGTATTATCTCCACTGGATGTGGGAATCCGATTGCCATTAACACGATCTTCGGTTGGGCTTTGCTGGGTCCTTTTCAGTCGCCCGCAAAGTCTCGCCAGTCATTTCTTGCCTGTATGTCGGCCGGCGTGGACGATGCTCTCCAACGTTTTTGGGAAATAGAAGAAATTCCTAATTCCCTGTCGAGTTCTCGTATGTCTCTTGAAGATCAAGAGGCAGAGGCCGTTTTCCGTGACACCGTTTATCGCTGTCCTTCCGGTCGCTTTGGAGTCGCTTTGCCATTCAAAGTGTCCTCACCAACGTTTGAGAATTCCAAACCCATAGCTGATCGTCGTTGGTTAGCCACTGAACGGCGGTTAGGTAATCAGGATACACTCCGTGAGTTATATATGGAATTTATGCGCGATTATGTTGACTCAGGTCACATGACGTTGTTGGACGAGGAACCTCATAATTCGGAGAGCTATTATCTCCCCCATCATCCTGTCGTCAAAATCGAAAACGATAAACAAAAAATTCGTGTTGTGTTTGATGCTTCGGCGCAAGCGGCGAATGGTCTGTCTCTCAACGAGACTCTTCTCGTCGGTGCTAAGCTGCAACATGATATAGTAGCCTTGCTACTTCGGTTCCGTTGTCAACCCGTCGTGTTTACTTGTGACATTCGCCAAATGTATCGGCAAATTCTTATCTTGCCTGAACACCGAAAGTACCAACTCATTCGTTTCCGTTTTTCTTCTGACGGACCCATCGAAACTTACCAACTAAACACCGTTACATATGGTGTTTCTTCGTCACCGTTCCTCGCTATCCGCACCTTGCTTCATTTGGCTGAACAAGGCGCCTCAGAGTTCCCTTTGGCTGCGCAGGCAATTCGTCGCAGTTTGTATGTAGACGATTTACTTTGCGGTGCGGACTCCGTGGAATCGGCCCGTGAGTTACTAACTCAGATCATCAACCTACTTCAATCAGGTTGTTTTGAACTGCGCAAATGGGCCAGCAATCACCCAGCTGTGTTGCAAAACATACCTCCTGATCATTGTCGTACAAAGCCGTCCACCTTCAGTGATGTTGCTGACAATACGGTTAAAATTCTCGGCCTCCAGTGGCAAGCGAACAATGACGCCTTCTCGTTCACTGTTCAGCCCTCAGATGCATCATGCACCAAACGTGCCATTTTGTCTAAGGTGGCTCGCATTTACGATCCTCTCGGGTTCATATGTCCCGTGTCATTTTTTGCCAAGTGTATCATCCAGCGTTTATGGAAACTTGGACTTGATTGGGACGACACCCCGCCAGATGTCATATGTCAGCAATGGACACGTTTCCAGTCTGAACTTACGCAACTTTCGCAGTTGCAAATTCCTCGTCTATCATTCTCGTCGCCCGTAGACAAGTGTCAGTTACATGCATTCTGTGACGCATCGGAGTCTGGGTACGCGTGCGTTTTATACGCTCGCTATCTTCAGGATGGTGTTACCACCGTTCGGTTCTTGATCACCAAATCGAAAGTAGCTCCGGTTAAATTACTGACCATCCCTCGTCTCGAATTGTGTGCAGCGGTACTTTTATCCAAACTTGTTACCTTTGTTGTTGACGCTCTTTCTGACGTCATTCGTTTTGAGGAAATTTTTGCGTGGACGGACTCCACCATTGTCCTCAGTTGGTTGCGATCTCCCTCGCACCGTTGGAAGACTTTCGTGGCTCACCGGGTGGAGCATATCCAACAACGGGTCCCTCCCCAGTGCTGGAGACATGTCGGCTCTGCTGACAACTCTGCAGACCCCGCGTCTCGCGGACTTTATCCAGGGGATCTTTCGACGTGTTCTCAGTGGTGGTGTGGACCAACGTTCTTGTTGGCTCCAGCAGATTCTTGGCCTAATCATGTGCCATTGCCGCCCTGTACAGATACCTTGTGTGAAGAACGCAAGGTCGTCTTGGTCGCGCGGACTTCTACACCTCGCGGGATAAATGTCGTTGATTTGTTGAGCCGTTTTTCGTCATTGCGGAAAATTCAGGGTATTATCGCCTATTGCTTCCGTTTTGCCCGCTATATCCAATCGAAGAAGAAGATACTGATGGTCGGGCCCTTGTCTGACGTGGAACTTCACTCGGCCATGATTTGCGTTGTTAAACAGGTCCAGCTAGCAGTATTTTCTGTCGAAATGACGAATATAAGCAAGGGTCTACCGTTGGCCAAACCTTTTCGAAAGTTAACTCCTTTTTTGGACCGTGATGGTGTTTTGCGCGTGGGGGGTCGTCTAAAACATTGCCCTGAACTACCGTTCGAATCGAGGCACCCTGCTTTGCTCCCTCAGCGACATGCGCTTACAGAGCTTGTTGTGCGCCAGATTCATTATCGTCATTCCCATCCGGGTCTCAATAATACTTGTTTTCTCATTCAACAAAACTTTTGGATCATGTCTGCTCGACGAGCGGTACGTCATTACTTGTCAAAGTGCTACCGGTGTTTCCGAACTCGTCCTCTCGCGTTGGCTCCGTCTATGGGAAACTTGCCCTCTTTGCGCATTTCGCAGCTTAAGCCATTTAGTTGCGTCGGCGTGGACTACGCCGGGCCTTTCACGGTTGCTATGTCTCGAGGTCGTGGTGTTCGAACCACAAAGGCGTACTTGTGTCTTTTTGTCTGCTTTGCCACCAAAGCGCTTCACGTTGAAGTCGCGTCCGACCTTTCGTCTGATACTTTCCTTGCCGCACTTCGCAGGTTCATTGCCCGGCGGGGTAGGTGTTCAACTATATTCAGCGATTGTGGATCGAATTTCGTCGGCGCTAACAAACAGCTCAATTCATACGTTCAGCTCGCAGCCGAGAGTGAAGCCATAACTTGGCGCTTCAATCCTCCTGCCACGCCCCATTTTGGCGGGCTGTGGGAAAGTGGCGTCAAATCAGTTAAAACCCATCTCTATCGTGTCGTTGGTGAGCAAACGTTGACTTACGAGGAACTAACTACATTAGTCGCTCAGATTGAGTCCTTGTTGAACTCACGGCCACTTTGCCCTTTGAGCACTGATCCCAACGATATGTCGTCATTGACTCCAGGCCATTTTTTGACCCTTGAATCATTGTCTGCGCCCCCTGATCCCGACCTTTCTCACCTCAACCGTGGAAAGCTATCCAGATGGCAGCTGATTCAAGAAATGCACCAGCGCTTCTGGTCACGTTGGCGGGATGAGTACCTACACACCCTGTACCAGCGCAGTAAATGGCACAAATCAAATCACCTCGAGGCCTCTGACGTGGGAACGTTGGTTCTGATAAAAGACGAGAGTGCCCCCCCTCTCAAATGGAGAATTGGACGAATTGTGACGCTTTACCCGGGTAAAGACGGTATCAACCGTGTAGCGGATGTTCGAACCCAGACAGACGTCATGAGGCGTCCTCTGGTGAAGCTGTGCCCTTTACCCAAAGATTAGTCATTTCATCCTTCTTTACAAGTCGCATTGCGCACTTTGTAATAAAAAAAAAATGCAAAATATTTTCCTTCAACAAATGTTTACTGGTTTGAATAGAGGTAAAATAACATGTTGTTGGGCCGTCTTGTTCAATTTGAAAATACCTATAGGGTATTTTGGTGGGGAGAATGTTGCGTCCCTGCACGTTCGGTTGTGCGCGGTGCGGGAAAGTTGGGTGATGTTTATCACAGTCACGGCGCTGTGGAAAAAACAATTGACGCAGAGAGTTGACAGAAAAAAGGCGTCCGTCCGTCAAGCGGAGCGAAAAAGTCGGCATCAGCTGGCAAGATCCCGAAAAGCATCCACGACACATCAAAAAAGAGCATCCACGACGTCTACTGCCTGTTCTGGTCTGCTGAGTGTCGCCGGGCCCATGCAGAAGCCTGCGGCGGCGATTCTGTGTCGAGCGTGACATTCATCACAGCGAGCCGACTTCCCAGAGTGCCTGGATCTCGCCGGTGCCACGTCGCAGGTGACGCTATTCCCGTTGCCCTTCATCCATACAATTAACTTTGGCTTCAATATACATTTTCCCCTCAAATTTCAATCCAGTTGTGTTTCATTCCTCCTTGCATCCGTGTTTAAGTTGTGTTTTTGTCGCTGAGCATTTTTATCGGAGCACTTGAGAGGTACCTACTCTTAGGATACCTCCCACAATTTTGTGTCCAGCGTGCTCTCACGCAGCGTCACGGGGTACAGTCACTCATGACTTGCCAACAGAAGAATGTTGCGCAATGTTGTGCGTTGGCATGAGATGGGCACCGCATAGAAGAGTAGTGCGACGTTAACAATTCAACTGCAAAGAAACTATAAGTGTGATCGTAATTTCCCCCTCGGTCGGGACTAATCATCGTGAGTAGAAGGCAACAGAGTTTATTTCGTGGTTGTGGAAAGTGTTTACAATGTAGCCGTTAAGTGTACTAGACCCCTGTAACATTCTTCACTTGCCAGAAGACACACTTCAGCAATCAATTTTAGCAATTTTAGCGTTAAATTACAAGTGGGAGAAATAGGCCCGATACAAGCAAGTGAGATGGCGCGAGTGTTCCAAATTCTTACATGCGCGCAATGGCATTTTGCCCACGTCTGATATAGGTACGACGTTTTATCATAGAGTAGCGGCTTAAGCTTGACAAACTGAAATTGAAAAGGAATTCTGCCAAATAAATCAAGCAATAGACAGTTTTGATGGATTATTGTGAAAAGTATGTAAAATGACTCACTTTAGTCACTTATGAATAATAACTTCTTTTGGTCACTGAAAATGAATTCAAGAAAAAATTAAAGTAAACAAATTGAAGAACTTGAAAAGATGAAAATTAGTATCAATATAATTGAATAATTATTGTAGGTATGTGCAAGTCATGAACCTGTACTAAAACTGGACTTTAATTACCGTACATTGCCATGACTCCATCAAGGACTTCAGTAGAAGGCCGACATGCTCGTTTAACTGGAGACTTTATTTTTCCACAATTGATGACGATATAACATGACAGTGTGAAGTTCAAGGATGTCTATACTACTGGCTGGATAAGAAACTTCGCCGCCATCTTGAAGCTTGATTTGAATCTGTGACCGTCGGGATTGTCATCGTGACATTCGTGATGGACGCCGCCAGCCTCTTGTGCATCCATGGCGAATTATCGTTGATTATGCCGCGCAAGCCCAATAGTGTTCGCAACAAGCGGACCCCGCAACATAACACACTTTTTGTTGCAGGTAATTGACTAATTGCTATCATTTTACAAGACCGGACCCATACCGGGCCTGGCAGCAAACTTCTGAACGACAGTTTCGAGCGTGCTCCGACTGAACGTGACTATGGTTACGGGTGGCGGACCAGTCGCGAACAATAACACTTCGACCGTCGGGATTGTCAAATCTCGGCTTCACCTTTCCACGTCAAAACCGGCGAAGCTTCTTGTCCAGTCAGTATAGACGTCCTTGGTGAAGTTAGAGTTAGGTGTCAAAATGACATGTTTGCATTTGCTGCAGAGGAAGAGCCGTTTCCTCTCCTTCTGCTTACGGCACACAGTACCTACACCTACATGATGTTCATAGGTCGAATTGGCAAAAAGGTAAATTGGTAGAAGGGATGGTGTTCCATGCAAAAAATCGTTAGCTGAAGTGCGTTGAGTACAGGAATAGCAACTGCCAAGTTTTTTCTTTATCAAGAGAGAACAATACTGCTTTTTTGAATTGAAATTTTTGAATTTTCAAAAATTCTCCTGGTCGTTGCCACCCCAGACAGCCTCTCGTCCGTGTTTTGACCAGAACGACTCGCTATTATAGCAGGACTCCACTCAAAAATTCATTTCTGCTCGTCGGGGATCGACTTTTTTTGAAAATTTTTGACTGATATAGAAAGTAGATTGGATTGGGCATCGTGTAGGCCTATTTTCAAAATCGACACGGTTCCACTTTTCTGACGGTAATTTTTTCAAAATGAAATTTGCACACTCCGTGAATTTGAAAGAAATGCAGTTCAAACTTCGACATGGGGTGAGCCCTACGAAATATTCATTTTTAGGTGCAGACCTGCTGAGAATGAAAGGTGGGAAATAAATTGATTGGAGATTGATTTTTGGAGATAAAACTTTTGGAATCAGACCCACGGCTTTCGAGTTTTCCTCTCTGGAAAAACTGTAAATTTTCCAACTTTTCATCTTGTCAACAGATTCTAACCATTTTTTTTAACAAGAGGTAACTGGTTTTTGAACGTTTTCCATTTTTTTTTCAATTTTACGGGAATTGTCCGGTTGAAAATGTAAAACCGGCCTGGGTTTTTGAGACCGGACTTGAATGATGGAGTTCAAAGCTCCAAAGTGAAGCCTTAAATATTGACGATTTGTACGATAGGAAGATTTGGAATAAGATTTGAGGTTTTCCGGGAAAATTCAGATTTTCCTGACAATACTATTTCCAATCTCTTGCAAATTATTTTTAATCTTTTTCTCTAATTCCATCTTCCCACCCGAAGGGACGTTTCGAACAAAATTTTACATAGGTTCCTGGGATACTAGTCGGGAAAGTTTTGGGGTGACACAACCGATTTTTTTACATTTTATTGGAAAATGTAGTAATTTTTCGACCCGTTTTTAATTTTCGTCAATGAACAAATAAATCAAAGCAGCTTTGACATTTGACAGTTGTCAGAAATCCTTTCCACCTCTGAAAGCCAGTTCAACTTTCCGATGCTTCAAAAAACTGGGATCACCAAACCTTTCGCCTCTTCCAGTCGAAAAGACATGCCAAACCCTGAAGAATTATTGACAAAACAAGGATCGCCGCGGCGGTCCGTCATGGGTAAAAGAATTTTCGTGTAAAAAGTTGTATAAATCACATTTCAAAAAGCCCAGGCGCTCAAAGTTGCGCATTGGACCGATATTGATGCGAGTACCTTCAATTTGCAATTTGCTTTCGTTTTTGCGCAATTTTAGCGCAGTTTCCAAAAAAAATGGGAAAAAGGCGCTTTTAGCTTCACTTTGTCCGTCCGTCCGTCCGTCCGTCCGTCCGTACCCGGGATAACTCCTCAGGGAAGAAAGATATCGATGTGGTGTAAACGCTGATCAATAGTACATATGTCCAGGATGTCAAGTTGACTTTTGGTTTTTTGTTATACTGCCGCCATCTTTGATCCGCCATTTTGAATTTCTCTAAAAAGTGATCCGATTCAAATGAAATTTGCAGGCAATGTGAACCACATCAAGATCTATCCAATTTTCGACAATTGATGCCCCGGCGCCATCTTGTATTCTCACTATTGAACATGTTTCGAAGTGATAGAACTAGGAGAATTATGCCTCAACGAAAAAAGATATGAATGTAGTGCCAACGCCAATCGAACGCGTACGTGACCACCATATGAAGTTGATCAATAATTTTTGTCACTTGGCCGCCATCTTTGATCCGCCATTTTGAATTTCTCTGAAAGTGGTCCGATTTGAGTGGAATTCGCAGGCGATGTGAACTTCAATTAGATACATCCAATTTTCGACAATTGATGCCTCGCCGCCATCTTGTATTCTCCATATTGATCATGTTTCAAAGTGATAGAACTAGGAGAATCATGCCTCAACGAAAAAAGATATCGATGTGGTGCAAACGCCAATAGAATGCGTACGTGACCACTATATAAAGTTGACCAATATTTTTTCTCACTTGGCCGCCATTTTTGATCCGCCATTTTGAATTTTTTCTAGATGTATCGAAAACGTTCAACAATGTCAGCCATGACCACGTTCCAATGTCCTTATGTCAATACCAGTAACAAGTCGTCTGTGAAAATTACTGATGGTCTTTTTGTCATCAAACATTCAACTTCAGCGCTGAGAGGGGTAGCTCAACGGTCATCCTTTTTGTCTATTCTGTTCAACTTCGCATAGATTTTATCTTGAAAGAAGCGAGTGATCCTGCAGTAGCGAAAGCCCATGGTTTTGTCTATATCTTTTAAACTTGAAATTGGTACTAATCAACTTCAAATTATTGGGACCAATCAATCTCTCCAACTGGGAACATTCAATTTCAAAATGGAGTAAATAATTTCAACTTGGTACTAAGTAAATTCGAATTGGAACCAAATAACTTCAAATTGAGAGCGATAATTTTTTTTTTCGAGAAGGAAAAATAAAATCTATACCTACTTCTTGGACTGAGTTATCGGGAGGAGAATTTGATGAGAATCTCGTTCAATTTGAAGTTGTTCAGTGACAATTTGAAATTTTCATCTTCAATTTGAAGTTGTTTATTTTCTTCTGACATTGGTAACTCCCGATTTGAAGTTGAAGTTTCTGAATAACCGATTTCAGAATTAAATAAACAATTCCAGATTGCTAGTAAACAAATTCAAATTGGCTATAAACAACTTCTGACTATGAGAGGGATTATTAATTCATTTCAGAAAAGGAGGAATAAATCTGGAACAGTGTATTTCGAGATGGGAATACTTCTTCGACTGAGTTATGGCACAGACGTTATGATAAAGAAAAGAAGTTTATGAGCACTAGCTTTCTTCACCAAATTAAAATAATCATCGCTCTCAATTCGAAATTGCTCATCCTCATTTTGGGGTTGTTTATTTCATTTTGAAATTGATTGTTCCCAATTTGAAACTGATTTATCCCAATTTAAAATTGAAAAGTAGTGTTGCCGTCTAGACAAGACAAGACAAGAGTTGCCCCACTCTTGTCTTGTCTTGAAATATCAAGATAATTTCAAAATTTCAAGACAAGACTCTAACTCTTGATGGAAATTTTTCAAGAGTCTAGATAGACTCTTGAAATTAAATTACCATAAAACCCCTTCTTCCAAGAAAAATACATGACAGAAATATAAACATCTTTCAGCAAGAAAAACACAGAAACTGTGAGGAGCAAGGAGCACCCTTCGAATAGAGACTGCGCTTCAATCAAATATTCTACTTGGGTAAAGTTAAGTTCAAATTTCAAAACAAAGACCCCCTCTTAGTGACACTGAAATTTATCATTGGTGTGAATTCTGAAAGAAAAGGTTGCCAACGCCACCTCCGACCTGTTAGTAGACGTATGTCTGCAATGGGATCTTATATAAAATGACATTTTATAGCCGTAGGTTGATGCCTGAATAACTATAGTCAACTACTGTTCATTTAAAAAAGTACTAAAAAAATCTGGCACAAGGAATATATATAGAAATTTAACGCACCGCAGTCCATCGGCTCAAATCGAGTGAATAAGCAAGCCAAGAACAATACCGGGTTGCCACATGAACGTCAAGAAACAGTCAACAAAGGAGTCACAGTCAAAAAAAAAGTCAAACAACCAACTTCAACATTCTTTTGCTGTTTGGTGTTCGAAACATTGCTGCTGGACAAAGAAATGTAAATAATTGGGTTTAAGCTGGATCCATCGTTCCCAGATGTCGTGGTGCGGACGTGGTCCAATATTTTTGTCGAAAATATACCGATTATTTGCAGACCTGTGTCAGGTTTCCGCTTGTGTCAACCTGACGCGGGCAAGAAGACTAACTTCACTCAAGTTGTAAGAAGAACACTAGCTTAATCGGTATTTTGCCTTGGTACATTGGAAGGATATCTGGCTGCAGCATGTTGTCTGAATCATTTTCCTTTTATTGACAAGAAACACTTTGTTTCGCAACTATTGACCAAAAGCCTCATCGAGCTACCTAATTTCTTAGAAGGCGCAGCTATTTTTTGGGAAAGTAGAAATGAAGATGTTGGAGCAGCCCTTGAAAAAAAAAATCACTTCGACGAAACTTTCGCATGAAAACCGGAAAAAAACAGTAGAGACATACAGAGTCCGAAAGAGATGTCATACGAATGGCTTTTCTCTGGCATCGCTTTCTCGTGCTCTGATGCAAAATTGATGAATTTATAGTGAACTGTCACCACAAACCGAAAATCAAATTGTCTTCTGATATATAAAATTCACAATATACAGAAAGATGCTTCTGTGTTGTTTTGTTTTTCCTAATTTTTAACCATAACTAATGAATATTCATGAACTGTAGACTGTCTATCAGACACAGCCTGACAACAACGGTCAATGCATAATGACATGATGGCCTACCTAGTGCGCACGCGCAGAACAGGTTTATTGCTTCATTATTCTCCCAATTTAAACTCCCAAATTCCCAGATTTTTTTATGAGAAAAGTATAGGGACTTTTGAGACGAGACATTTTATATCATCATTTTGTAGTGATCTCGGTACTTTGATTTCAACAAATAAAAGCAAAATAGTGCCGTATGATCAAAAACTTTTCAACTTACGGTAGGCTGTGGCCTGGTCATTGGCAGGCAAACGAGGCTGATTTTGGCCAGGCCACAGCCTACCGCAAGTAGAGTTTTTGATCATACGGTATAAGAACCCATTGCAATAATTTTCATTTCAAGTAGATATAGTTTTGAATAGTATTTTGTCATACCGTTTACCCTTATTTATGTTATGTTATGTTGTCAATGAGCTTTGTAAGAAATCTCTAAGCTAATCATACATTCAGTAGAAAATAAAAATCACGGAGAGGAATATATCTGATTTTTTTTATGTTTTTTTTCAAGAGTCTAATCAAGACTCTTGATCTTGACAGCCCTACTCTTGTCTTGTCTAGAAATTTCAAGACAAGAGTTTCTAGAGGTCTTGTCTAAGTCTTGACGCCTTTTCAAGACAAGAGTCTAGAAAGTCTAACTCTAGACGGCAACACTATTGAAAAGGTACAATGGAGATGACCAGTTGAGCCAATTCGATCAATCGGAAATTCTTGGAGCTACCGATTTTTTCTTCAAATTAGCCGAGGAGTACTGAACAATTTAATAAGGGCTTCTTGTAGTATTTTTTATGTGATTTCCGAAGATGGGAACAGATTATGAGAAAATTCACAGGATGGAAAACAGATGCTCAAGGAATACAATTTCAAGTTTGGCCCTGTATTTTTTTTTTAAGCGAAAGCACAACATAGAGACTTTCAGTAGTAGAACACAGCTGCAAAATTGCACTTGACTCTTTCTATTGATCCCTTCACGAGATATGGACCTCAGGAAACGTTCAGATTCGGATTTGCTTTGGAAATATCCGTCTACCCTTGAGCTATGTCGGTTACTTCGTGGGACAACCTGTATAAGTAGGAACCCAATCTAACTGACAAAAATCAGAGTGTATTTTTCAAATTAACTAAAAACTAAACAATATCTCTAAAATATAAAGAAATAAAATGATGATCATAATAATGTAAGAGATACAAAGACAAAAATTGATCAGTCACAGGCTGACGATTAATGGGCCCATAACCGGCGATTACGATTAATATTTATGTAATTGTAACGTACTAAAACTGTAATTCCAGAACATAGATTATATCGTCAAAGCCATTCTAGTTGGCTTCTATTTTTTCAACTTTTGTCGGCAGGCAGGTTCAGCTGAGGATCACGATAGAAAAAAAAATAGGAAATGACGTATTTTATATTGATAGGCTGAAGAAGTGGTTCATTTGGACAATCATATTCAATAACAGTTTTCACAATGTAATCTGTTACATTGTCATCTCCCTTGAAAAGCAGTATTGTCCTCTCTCTTGATAAAAAAAAAACTTGGCAGTTGCTTATTCTTCAGTATCATGTTGCTTATTATCCAAATAATATTTGAATATTTTCGGTGTCCGGCAGATCGTAAGACAATAACAGACAAAAGTTCAGCCTGAAGATCACATGACAAAATTATGTAAAGTTGACAACAGTTGAAGGGCTCATTTACTACTATGAATACTGTTAGGAGTTCGAGGCTCTCGTACAGTTCCAATACATTCGAGAGCAAACGCGATGATTCTCTAGATCGTTCGTGCAAGCTGGAGATCGAGACGTGCCAATAGGACACATCTGCACAATTGGCGAAAGTGCCGACTTTCCAGAGCACACCGGTATATATGCGAATCTGATGGTCTCTGCGGAAGCCGCGGCGAATCTCCTGGCGGGTTATGCTGTAGTATGCCGGAGAACCTACGAAATGTTCCCGAAGGGAACACTGGAAGTATAAGAGCGGAGATGAGTCGACCGGCACCAGATTTAAATTCACAGCGACAACAGCGAGTGATCCGCGAAGTTGATCTAAGCGTTGTCTAAGTACGAATAATAACTGACGTATGTTTCGCAGTAATAAACAGTGTGTGTTCGTTCGTTTTTCTAGCGCAAATTCGTAACAATCACTATAGATACGTTGCGATCACTGTTGATCAATAGTTTATTGTAGGTATGTACAACAATTCTGCATCAGTCCACAATTTCATTATCAATATGATCTTCTATTATGTTTTTCACATTCTGAATTTGAAAACTTCATCTCTCATTGTCTTCGAATGCCCGAGGAATCGAAAAACGTGCATGGGAGAGCCATTCAACTCGGCACCTCATGAACTTGACTTCTTGTACAGGTCGAAACGGAATTTATTATTAAATTATTAAATTGAATGTTGCGGTGCAGGCGTATAACAATCAGATTGTGCAAAACTGTTATGTAAGCTTTATGCTTTGTGGTACATCCTCATTGCATGCCTTTTGCTTTGTAGTGGCGGAGAGGCATATACTCTTCGAAAATGACCGTGATGGCGTATATACCGTACAAAGTGTGAGATCGGGGAGAGTCCTCAGCGGCGGCTCTTCTCATAATGAAACGTTCCGCTGGACTTCCTTATTATTCGCCGCGCCAGGCATCACACCTGAAGTTTATCCATACAATCATCGAAATTCCTGCCAATTTCACGCGATGTTTCCATTTGCAAGCACATAACGTGTTTGGTGTTTCCACTTTGCTTTTCGCGATTGAAACAATTTTTCTCGTACTGCCAAATGCCGATTGAACTGCCAGTGACATCAAAGTGACGTAACAATGGCAACCGGTCATTGTCAACGCATGCCGCTTTTGGCGGCCATCTTGTGGCGGGAAAAATTAATTTGAATTGCGGCAAATGTTTGTGTTTCAGAACCTGATTTGAGCAACTGTATAGGTATACTCACACGCCAAAACCCTTTGGCTTTCCGTTTTACTTTTCTCGGTATCTCTCCCTTTCATACGCGTCTTTCGCTTCCTGCTCGTCTTTCTCCGGTGTTTCTCTCCGGTGTCCCGCTTTGGAACGTCGCGTCGTCGATCGCGCGCGGTCATCCTCCTATAAAAGTAAGAACCAAAGAGCGAGTGCTTTCCAAGGATTTGCTTTGCTGGGCGCGCTAGCGATTCTTTTCGCCAACCAGCTCGTTGGAGGACACACTTTGTTGTCCATCGCCAATGGCTGTTGAATAAGGTTAGATATCAAGACTGCTGCTCTGCTGGGTCATTCGCGAACGTTGTGCCACTTACCTGCTCTGGCACTCGCTCGCGGTCGACTCGCCCGGCAGAAAAGAAGAGTTTGCCATTACGCGCGCCAGGCGAGAGCATCAGGGAATCGAACACGACATGCCATTGAACTCTTCCGTATGCTCTTGCATTGGCACTGGATATGTGTTATTTCGTATGCAGGAAAAAATTGATGGCGTGAGTGACCAGTTCACACTACAAAGAGTACGGCAGTATGTATGGCTGTTGTAGCTGATGCTTCGATGCCAATTAACTGTGTGCACCTTGGCTTAGCAATAAACGTTACGGCTTACGAGAATAAGAGAAACAATTTACCAAACAGTTGAGTTGTTGATGATGAAGTTTATTTATCTTTAAAACGCGCTGATTGCTTCGATTTATGACTGCGAGACATGAAGACGGAAATGATATCGGGAGCAACAACTCTGAAGATCATGGATTTCGATATCAAATGATAAATTAAATGTGGAAGTGAGAAGAAGTAATCTTCCTTGCGACCAAAACGCTTCGCTCACTTGGAACGCTGAACTTTGAATCAATAACAATTTCAAGAATGAGTTGTGGCACCAAAATACTTTCCCGACAAGTATCCAGGGTTGCAAATAATTTTGTGTTAGACAATGTCCCTTTGGGCAAGAGGTCAGAACCTGATTGAAAAATTGAAAAGAATTGAAAACGACACTTGTAATAAGGTGGTCCTGTAGAACTCAAATCAACACATGAAGACACATGTGGGCTTGTTACAGCTTCGGAATCTAAGACGATATAAGAGGGAGCTCAGCAGAGCTACAAATATCACATGAAGACCCAGTTCAGAAACTTTGACAACGGAGCTTATTGGAGCTGTTCTGAAAGCCATGAGAAAACACCAGGGGACTCGGCAGAGCTTGAAACGACAATGTGGACACAAGGCGCCTAATAATATTTTTTTTCGAAAAAAGAGCAATAAATTTAAATTCACTGGCATTTCGCATTTCCACCAAATCCGCAAAGTTCAATAAGCTCAAGACTTTCAATAAATAATAAGTAGAAGAAGTTCAGAGTCTCGCCTAGTCGGAGCCTGTGTTAAGCAAGGTAGATCTATTTAGGACGTTTAAGGGATAAAAAAAAAATCTTCGCGAAAGTTCGACCCATATACAGGTGTCCCGAAATTAATGCAACAAAATTTACAGGGAGGTAGAAAATTGAAAAATAAGGGGACTTCCTTGGTAAAAATACCCTCGCAAACGTAATAACGGAGATACAGTCCTTCAAAGTTGTTTTTTGGAAACAGTTTTTTTTGCATTACTTTTGAACCGTTGAACCGATTTCATTCAAATTTCAACCAAAGTTTACTAAAATAGGTCTCTATTTAACAAAAATAACAGATTTTATGAAACATTTTCAGGGGCGGAGATAATAGGTGGTACCTTCCCCCCTTTTCCTCTATTTTCCACCCCTCTAAATATGTTTTCAAGATACTTGGGTTTGAAACTTCGGAAAACGTATCGAAAACACCACTTTCAAAGGCCTTAAAAATTAAAATTCAAGAAAACTCAAGATTCCTCAAGTGAAATAAGAATTCCAGGTGTTTTAGGTTGATAAACCACCACTTTTGCTAGGAAACATGAAGTTTTTCAGAAAAAAAATTTGGGCCCTGGAAACTGGCGATATTGAGATGTTTTCCAATGTTTCAATCCCAAATATCTTCTAAACGAAGCTTCTAATCAAAATTTTGCAAGAGTAACTTTTTTTCCTAAATTGAACGTAGAATTCAAAAATTGAAACCATTTTCAAAAATATCCAGGGGGTGGAAAATAGGAGAAAAAGGGGAAAGGTACCCCCTATTATCTTCGCCCCTAAAAATGTTTGATAAAATCCATTGTTATTGTTTAATAGAGACCTATTTTAGTAAACTTTGGTTGAAATTTGAATGAAATCGGTTCAACGGTTCAAAAGTAATGTCGAAAAAACTGTTTTCAAAAAACAACTTTGAAGGCCTGTGTCTCCGTTATTACGTTTGCGAGGGTATTTTCATCAAGGAAGTTCCCTTATTTCTCAATTTTCTATCTCCCTGTGATTTTGTTGCATTAATTTCGGGACACCTGTACAGGGCGTTCAGGTTATAGTCGCAATAACTCACCATTCGATGGTCCATCGAAAACTAGGTCGACATGCATAAATTAATTTCTCACCAAAACGCTTCCTGAGGGAGATTGAGCTCTTCAAAGTTCAGTATTCAAAATAATCTTTTTGCAATAACCCTCAAGTCGCCAAAGCAATTTTTATCAAATTGAATCCAAATACTTATGAAATAAATACCCATCACTTGACGTAGATAACTTTTGTCAAAATTGTCCAGTGGCGTAGATACCGAGGGATTGTTCAACATCTCTCACCCCATTTTCTACGCCACTGGATATTTGTAAAAAAATTTACTTTTTTTAAATTCCTCGTTCAATTTAGAAAAAAAAGTTGTTCCTGTAAAATTTTGATTAGAGGCTTCTTTTCTGAGATATTTGGGTTTGAAACTTTGGAAAACGCTTCGAAATCGCGACTTTCGAAGGCCTAAAAATAAAATCCAAGAAAACTCATGATTCCTCAACTGGAATAAGTTTTCTAGGTCGTTTGAGTTGATTTACTGCCATTTTTTGCTGAGAAACGAGGTGTTTCCAGAAAAAAACAATTTGGGCTCTTAGTCCAGTCAAAATAGGTTTTAACCGGAAAGAAATTCGGAAGTTGACGAAATTTGGTGGATCGATGCAGAATTCAACGTGGAATAACATACTGAAATTCCTGAAAATTCCAATGCTTGGCTTTTTTTCTAGGACCAATAAAAGAGCGCCATCCTTGTGAATTTTCGATTTTTTCCGAATAACTTGTAAACTATCACCTTTAGAACACAAAAACCAGCGAAGCAAATGTAGCGCGTTAAATTATCAAGAGATCAGTATCAAATTCATAACTTTGTGGTTAATAATCTCCAAAATACAGCGTCTGCTAGAACGCAGTGAAAATGACTCAAAATTTATTTCCGGATTTTACGTAACAATTTGCATAGTGTCAGTTCAAGGGCTATAACGTGGACAGTAAATGTGCGGATTTCAGTGTGTTTTACAATCTTGGAAAGCCAATTCAACATTTGGTATCACACTTTTGTCAAGAAGTCGCCAACTTCAAAATGGTACTTTTCCTCGACCTTTCAAATTTATATTTGTAGTTCCGAAGAATCCCCAAAAATCGATTATTTCCATACCATACCATTTGCTTCATTTTCCAAGTATGGAAAAACCATCTGGAGAATATGTTAAGGATTGAATACCAAAAAAATAACATGTTTCAGAATCTTTTTCCTAGTGATGGTTCCTGAGGTATATGGGTTAAAAGACTAAAACGACATACTTGGAAAAAAAATTGGTAGTTCGGACACTAACTGCTGAATACTGTACGGACCTTGCATTTTAGGTGTAAGATGCCACTTGGCAGACGTGAAAAGTACATAAATATATTCACTACGTCTGCTGAGTGGCATCTTACACCTAAAATGCAAGGTCCGTACAGTATTCAGCAGTTAGTGTCCGGACTACCAATTTTTTTTCCAAGTATGTCGTTTTAGTCTTTCAACCCATATACCTCAGGAACCATCACTAGGAAAAACATTCTGAAACATCCTATGGTTTTGGTATCCAATTCTTCACATATTTCCTGGATGGTTTTGCTCTACTTGAAAAAGTAGGCAAATGGCATGGTATCAAAATAATCGATCTTTGGGGATTCTTCGGGACTTCAAGTATCGATGTCAAAGGTTGAGGAAAGGTACCATTTTGAAGTTGGCGACTTCTGGACAAAAGTGTGATACCGAATGTTGAATTGGCTTTCCAAAAATGTGAAACACGTTGAAATCCGCACATTTTCTGTCCACGTTACAGCTTCTGAACTGACACTATGCAAATTGTTACGTAAAATCCAGAAATAAATTTTGAGTCATTTTCACTGCGTTCTAGCAGACGCTGTGTCTCAGAGACTATTAACCACAAAGTGATGAATTTAACACTGATCTCTTGAGAATTTAACGGGCTACATTTGCTTCTCCGGTTTTTGTGTTCTTAATGTAATAGTTTACAGGTTATTCAGAAAAAATCGAAAATTTACAAGGATGGCGCTCTTTTATTGGTCCTAGAAAAAAAGCCAAGCGTTGGAATTTTCGGGAATTTTAGTATGTTATTCCACGTTGAATTCTGCATCGATCCACCAAATTTCGTCAACTTCCGAATTTATTTCCGGTTTGGCCAGATTTTTGCTTAATTTGACTGGACTATCTGGAAAGTGGCGATTTCGAGATGTTTTCCAAAGTTTAAAATCCAAATATCCCGAAAATCAAGCCTCTAATCAAAATTTTACAAGAGTAACTTTTTTTCTAAATTAAACAAGGAATGCGAAAAAAATATAGTTTTCCAAAAATATCAGTGGTGTAGGGGATAGGGCGTGAAAAGTAAAACAACTCCCCCACTGGACATCTACGCATCTGTATCTGCGCCACTGGACAATTTTGACAAAAGTTACTACGTCAAGTGATGGGTATTTATTTCGTAAGTATTTGTACCAAATTTGGTCAAAATTAATTCGATGACTTGAGAATTATTGCAAAAAGAAGATTTTAAAAACTGAACTTTGAAGGACTGTATCTCTCTTAGGGTGCGTTTTAGAAAAAATTGAATTATGCATGTCGACCTAGTTTGCGATGGACTATCGAATGGTGAATTATTGCTACTATAACCTGGACCACCCTGTATACCCATAAATACCTAGATACCACAAAAACAAGAATGTTACAAAACTGCGAACTCCTTGGAACCGAGTTTGGTGCCCCCAAAATAAATTATACGCACACACCTTCCCCATTGAATTTTTTCAGGGTTTGGTATAACTTATCGACACCCAACTCATCGACAGGATAACTTGCCGACACCCAACTCATCGACAAGACAACTCATCGACAAAACAACTCACCGACAGGACAATTCGCCGACAGGACAACTCACCGACAGGAAAACTCATCGACAAGACAACTCGCCGAAAAGACAACTCGCCGACAGGACAATGTATCGACGGGAAAACACATCGACAGGGTAACTTGCCGACACCCAACTCGCCGACAATTCTTCGCCGGAAACTTTGGAGCTCTAATGAGGCGCCCAGTGTGAGTGTGAAATTCAGAGCCCTATTCCCCACTGAGTTTTCACGTAGCGTTTCAAGCCTTGCTGAGCCCCCTGTCTCTGCAAGTATCGTTTGGGATCTTATGAACCCCCTTGGGTATCTTCAAATTTTCTAAAGATTCGCTTCGCCCTTATGCCTTGGACGGTTCCTCAGAGCCCTATTAGGCCCCCTTGTCTTCATGTCGCATTTGTAGTCCTTCTGAGCTCCTTTGTACCTTGCATTAGTTTTCAAAGCTCTATAGTTAGCTCCTCTGTGTCTTCTTGTGTTGGTCGAAATCCTACTGCCCCCCCCCCCCTTGTGTCTTCAAGTGTCGTTTGGAACCCTAGGGGGCCAGGCAGGCCTTCTTGCGATTTTCAAAGCTTTATTCTGCTTTAAGTCTATATCGAAGCCTTTCAAGCCCTGTTGAGCCCCCTTTGTATCTTCAAATATCGTTTGGAGTCCTAATGAGCCCCCTTGTGTCGTCAATCATTATCGTTGGCGTCCCTTCTGATTTCTCTGGAGTTTCTGGAATTTTCGAAAACTCCCTTGTGCCTTCTTAGGTTTCTCGGAGCCCTATGTGCCCCCCTGTATCTTTATGATTCATTTGTAGCTCTGCTGGGCCCTTTTTTCATAGCTTTAGTTTTCAAAGCTCTAGTTAGCTCCTGTGAGTCACTCTGTGTTGGTTGAAGTCCTGCAGGGCCCCCTTTTTGTCTTTCAGTATCATTCGGAGCCCTAGTGAGCCCCGTCAGGCCTTCTTGCGATTTTCAGAGCTCTATCCTCCCTTGTGTCTACATCAAAGCATTTCAAGCCCTGCTGAGCCCCCTTTTATCTTCAAGTATCGTTTGGAGCCCTATTGAGCCCCTTGTGTCTTCGATTATCGTTTGCGGCCCAAGTGCCCCCCTTCTGATTTTTTGATGTTTCTGGAATCTTAGAAACCTCCTTTGTACCTTCTTAGGTTTCTCAGAGCAATATGTGGCCCCCTGGTGTCTTCATGTTGCATTCGTAGCCCTGCTGAGCCTCTTTCTACAATGTGTTAGTTTTCCAAGCTCTAGGTAGCTCCTGTTAGTCTTTATGTGTTGGTCAATGTTCTACGGGGCGCCCCCTCGTGTCCCCGAGTGTCATTTGGAGTCCCAGTAAGCCCCGCCAGGCGTTCGTCGGATTTTTAGACGCCTCTCCTCTCTTGTATCTACAATGATGCGTTTCAAGCCCTAATGAGCCCCCTTGTATATTCAAGTATCGTTGCAGACCAGGTGACCCACTTCTAATTTCTCGAAGTTTTTGAAATCTTAGATATCTCCTTTGTGCCTTATCAAGTTTTTCAGAGCCCTATGTGGCCCCCCTTTCTCTTTATGTTTCATTTGTAGCCCTGCTGAGCCCCATTTTACAATGTGTTAGTTTTCCCAGCTCTAGTTAGCTTCTGTTAGTCTTTATGTGTTGGTCAAAGTTCTATACGGGGCCCCCTCGTGTCCCCGAGTGTCATTTGGAACTCAAATGAACCCCGCCAGGCCTTTGTCCGATTTTTAGAGGCCTCTTCTCTCTTGTGTCTACATTGAAGCGTTTCAAGCCCTACTGAGCCACCTTGTATCTTGAAGTACCGTTTGGTGCCCTATTGAGCCCCCTTGTGTCTTCAACTATCGTTTGCAGACCAGGTGACCCCCTTCTGATCTCTAGAATTTTCTGGAATCTTAGAAAGTTTCTTTGTGCCTTGTTAGGCTTCTCAGAGCCCTATGTGGCCCTTCTGTGTCTTAATGTTTTATTTGCGGCCCTGTTGAGCCCCTTTTTACATTGTGTTAATTTTCCAAGCTCTAGTTAGCTCCTGTTTGTCTTTATGTGTTGGTCAAAGTTCTACGGGGCCCCCTCGTGTCCCCAAGTCTCATTCGGAGCCCCAGTGAGCCCCGCCAGGCCTTCGCCCGATTTTAAGTGGCCATTCCTCTCTTGTGTCTACATTGAAGCGTTTCAAGCTCTACTGAGCCCCCTTGTATCTTCAAGTATCGTTTGGAGCCCTATTGAGCCCCCTTGTGTCTTCAATTATCGTTGACAGACCAGGTGCCCTCTTCTGATTTCTCAAAGTTTCTGGAATCTTGGAAAGCTCCTTTGTGCCTCATAAGGCATCTCAGACCCCTATGTGGCCACCCGGTTGTCTTGTCGATGAGTTGTCCTGTCGGCGAGTTGTCTTGTCGATGAGTTGTCTTGTCGGTGAGTTGGGTGTCGGCAAGTTATCCTGTCGATGAGTTGGGTGTCGACGAGTTGTCCGACTCCCTTTTTTCCATCACAGACTACATGGGACCCTATAAAATCTCTAAAAGTTTGGATCCCCCTGCAATCGCGGGGCCTGCGGGTACTTAGTTCTGCCCCTGGATAATTCCTGAATGGTCGAGTTCAGGTTCGATTTTTCGGGATAAAGTCAGCATTCCCGTTGAAAAGACGGTGTTTCTGGGTTTGATCAAGATGGATATTTTGAGTTTGAGGCCGACTATCTGAGTTTGAGGCCTAATGTCAGAAAATCGCAATTTACGAGACAATGTCGAAGTTTCCGAGATAATCCCTGAATATTAGAGCTCAAATTTGATTTTTTGGAATAGAGTCCGAGTTTTCGATATGAAGTCGGTCAATACAATTCTGAATTTGATTTAAGCAGAACTTTTGACCTGAAGTACCAATGTCCGAATTCAAGTCTGAATTTCTGACACAAACTCAAAACTATCAAGCGAGATAAAGTGACAATCCACGATATAATGTTCCGGGATAAAGTCAAAATTTCCGATATAAAGTCGATGATTCTGGGTTCTATAAGAGCGGACATTTTGAGATCGACTCCGAATGACCGAGTTGAAGTCTGAATTTCCAAGATAAAGTCGCAATTTACGAGGCAAAGCCGGAGTTTCCGGGATAATCCCTGAATGTTGGATCTAAAATTTGATTGTTTGGAATTAGGTCGGAATTTTCTGGAGTTCGATAAAAGAAATTTTGAGCTTGACCTCAGATGCATGTCTGAATTTCTAAAATATACTCAAAATTTCCAAGAAAATTCCGCAATTCACGGGACAATGTCGAAGTTGTCAAAATTATCCCTGAATGTTCAATTTTAGGTTTGAGTTTCCATAATGAAATCAGAATTCTCGATATGGAGTCGGTCATTCTGGGTTAAATAAGATCAGAAATTCCAAGTTCAAGTTCGAATGTCCGAGTTTGAGTCTGAATTCCCGAAATAACTGTGAAATTTCTAAGATAAAGTGGCAGTTTACGATATTAAGTCGCAGTTTCCGGGATAATCCCTGAATGTTTGAGTTAGAATTGATTTTTCGGGATAAAATCAGAGTTCCCTGTGTAAAGTCGGTGATTCTTAGTTAGATAGAAGCGGACATTCCGGGTTCAAGTCCAATTGTCCAGAAGTTGTCCAAACTTAAGTCTGAATTTCCGAAATAAACTCAGGCTTTCCAAGATAAACTCGCAATTATGAGGCGATTTCGGAATTTCCGGGATAATCCCTAAATGTTAGGACTCAAATTTTTTTTTTTTAATAAAATCAAAATTTCCTATATAAAGTTGGCTATTTCGAGTTTGACATGAGCAGAAATTTTGAATTTGAATCGAAATGTTCGAGTTTAGGTCTGAATTTCTGAAATTATTTCGAAAGTCTTGAGATTCAATTCAATTCAATTCAATTCAATTCACTAGATAATGTTCCAGGGTAATCTCTGAATGTTGGAGCCTAAATTTGATTTTTTGTTGTTGAATAAAGTGAGAATCTCTGATATAATTATAAGTCGGTGATTCTGAGCTTTATGAAAGCAGAAATTTCGAGCGTAAGTCCGAATATCCGGGATCTAGGAAAAAACGCCCCCAGCAAAACACCTCTGGAAAAAACGACCCCGGAATAAACACCCCCGGGGAAAAAAGGCCCCTGGAAAAAAACACCCCTGGACAAAACGCCCCTCTATGTTGTTTTCAACGTAATTTAAGCCCTATTCCCCATTGAATTTTCCATGACTTCCGGAGCAGCGTTGCGCCGTTAAGTCATGTCCGGAGCCCTACCGGGCCCCATTGTATCTTAAAGTGTTGTTGGAGCTCTGTTGAGCCCCCTTATATGTTTTTTCCTCAGTTTTTTCATTGCTCACGGAGTAGGTACCAGTAAACCCCATTTTGCGTAATTTTGTAATACAGACCTCCATTAAGCTCCCTTGTGTCTTCAATAAAGTTTGAAGTTCTTATGAGCCTCCTTGCACTTTTCTGAGTATTTCAGAGCACTAGTGAGACCCTTGTGCATTTATGTCAGATCGGGTTCCAATTAGAACCCTAATGAACCCCCTTTATGTGCTTAATGGCTTCTAGAATTCCGTAATAGTAGTTTACAATACGAGTTGGCTGTTACATAAGTGGTTTTCAGACACGAAGCCGAAATTTGCAGAATGAGGGCGCAGCCCGAGTTCTGTGAGAGGCTGAGTGCCGGAAAGCATCTTGTGTAACAAGCCACGAGTGTTGTACAACATTTTACGTGTTTGTTCTATTGAAAATTGTGAAATTTTTGTAATTTTTGAGGTTATTTTGACAAGTGTCAACTTAAATACATAAACTGTAATATCCATATACAACTTATATAAAAGTCATTACATCTCATGTATTAACACAACCAACACGTGAAGCCCTCTTTTGCTGCCATCTTGTGTTATACAATATGCACGATTGGCCCCCTTGTTATGTTTTTTCGTGACTTTCAGAATTCCATTAAGCTATCTTGTGCGTTCTTGCATTGCTGAAAGCCCTAGTGTAAGTCTTTTGTGCCTTCATGTGATATACGGAGCTCTATCGGACCCCGTTGCGTCCGCCAGTGTAGTTTGGAGCCCTAGTGAGCCCCCTTGTGTTTTTCTTCCAGCTATCAAAATTCCAGTACGTCCCTTTTGCCTTCTTGGGTTATCAGAGCTCCATTATGCCCCCTTGCTCCTTTAGAAAAGACTTCATCATACCACATGCTTATTGAATCTTATTTTCTCCATCTTCTATGTCCAACAGTGATAAAATAAATTTTTAGGCGAAACACTTCTATCAATTCATTTCTAGTACCTTTTCCGTGAGCAAAATTTAACTACTTTTTTATCAGAATATCTATTGTACCTGTTTACCTCAGTGGATAAGTGCTTACGAATAGGTAATCCATTGCACGCTTCTGCTCTTAATTCGTGATTTCTTTCCAATAAAAAAATGCAATTTTGGGAATGCACTGATAAATTTAGTGGTATAAAAACAAGCGTGTCTGCCAAATGGACAACTTTGAAGTGAACATGATGTTCAAGAAAATTACAGTAGCTTTTGCATGTCTCAGTGTGGTTTTCGGTGAGTTTATTTCATTCATATTCTGAATAATAACTTTCACTAAACTTTAACATTTTACTATAAAAAAATACCTGATTTAAAGCCCTTCCTGAATGGAGGATAGTTCGTGGTACAGACGCTGAGCCAGGCGAGTTCAAGTTCATCTGTTCTTTGCAGATCTCTGGAACACACTCTTGCGGTTGTAGTATAATCGGAAAGCGATGGATACTTACAGCGTCGCATTGCTTAATTGGTGATTGGTCCCTTCCATTGTAGGAAAAATATTCATGACATTATTGTAGAATTATTTATATCTCAATTCAATTTTTAGGGACGAAGAAGATGTAGGTATTAGAGCCGGTACAATCGAGCTGGATGATCCAAATGCTATGAATTTTGAAGTCGCCGAAATAATTATTCATCCAGGCTACGACTCTTCCACTAAACAAAACGATATTGCTCTCCTGATGCTCAAAGAAGATGTTAATTTTGACTCCGGGTCGATAGAAACCATCGATCTCCAGTGCACAGATGACAGAAGCAGCACGGGACATTGCATTTTGGCTGGTTGGGGCCGAGCGCCCTCATGGTTTCTGGGACGAACCTATCCAAACATTTTACAACGGCAAGATTCGACTTTCTTGACTGGCGAGAGTTGTCACCAGATTTGGAACTTTGCTGGGCCACCAGTTAGCGATGAACAAATCTGTGCTTCTAGTGAACGAGGTGAAGGATCTTGCGATGGAGATTCGGGAGGACCGTTGATTATCAGGTTTCCGGGCGAAAGAGACAAGTTGATTGGAGTGTCGTCTTTTGGCGAAAAAGGCTGTGGCACAGAATCACTGAATGTCTACGCTAGAGTTTCTTCGTTTTGTGATTGGATCAAAAGCGTCATTGAAGATCGTGATCTTGGATGGTGGGGTGGAAGCGAAGGCGATGACGATAGCTGAAATGAACATACCATCAACTTTGAGGGACTCTCATGATAATAACCTGTTAACGTTCTCATGTAAAATGCTTCTGTAAACTTATGCTATTCTCGAAGCGAACTCGTTATGATACCTGTCCTTACATCTCCAACTCTTCTCTTGATTCCTCAAAGAAATGTACCTAGGAGAATGTCAACTGTTGATTTGATACACGCATAACACCAAAAATGCGGCTTACTTTTGGCTGACGCCTTCCACTGCCGGAACGTTCAGCTTATGATGCTTTATACTTCTTCTGGAAAAAAGAACCGTGCTCCCGCCTTGGACGTTTAGCCTGTCAATTCAGTATGTTGCTTTGCCTCTGATTGGTGTCTTCGCGGGGCTTGAGAAACGTCTCGTTTATAGACAAAACATCGACGTGATTCTGCTTAACAAAAATCTCAGGCTCGTTCCCATTGCTTTTCAGTTCCCGGGCGTTCCAGAAGCAAATTCTGAAAGATTTTGACTTCCTAATGTTGTCCGGCATTCTCAGTTGAAGAGCTCAAAAATCGCTTGCGTTTGCTCCATGAAGAGTGACGCGCTGCCTTCAGCTCAGGAATATTAGATAAAAATAGCACCAAACCCGGAACAAGAACCAAACCGATTTTTTTATATCGTTCTGAAACATGTCCTGAACATACGTGGAAAATCTCACCTTGTAACCCATCTGCGTTACAAGATATTGGCGAAAGAGGGCGCACCTCACCGATGTAAGATCACTGGATCCGTAGTAGATGGAGATTTTTCTTCTCGCTCGCACTCGCATGAAACTGTTTCTGTCGCACACCAATTTATACGCATTTTTGGCCCCATAATGTCGTGATCTTACTATGGATCCAGTGATCTTATTTTTATGGGTTTTCCAATTTCATGCCAAAAAAGGCAAACATCATGATTTTTTTCTTAATCAGTCTCACTCTGTAACATGCCCTGAACATATCCCGAATATTTCATCCATCTATCCTTTGTGGTGTTGGAGATATGGGCTATTTTTCGTCGATATACTCACTTTTTCTGGTTTTCTCAATATTTTCCCAATAAATGCGTAAATTTTGAGGATTTTTTGAATCGAATAGCACTGGCACCTCAACTGGCATCGAGGCATCTTCATTTCATAAATCATGAAAGTTATAGTCATAAAAAATGGTGGCCAAGAAGAAGCAACATTGTAATTTTTCAACATGTGTGACGTCTTTACGTAGTGACCGTTCATTTATTTATTTATTTTTTTTTTCAAAGTCATTTTTCGATAAGTGACGCTATATGTATAGTTGCAGAAGGTTTTTTCAAGTTTTCTCGGTGAAAAAAAAAGTATTCTTAATGGTTTATTCTTACTGGAAAAATGGTCCTAACCGGTAAAAACAGAATTTGTTGTTGAACGGAAAATACTTATTGAGGTTTATTTTCTTCATTTTCTACGTCCCACAGTAATAGATATTTCAGGCAAAATTCTTCTATCAGTTCATTCCTAATGTCGTCTCCGTGTGCGAAATTTAACGACTTTTTTCATCAAAATATCTATTGTACCTACCTGTTAGTCCAGGAGCTTATGTAATCCCGTGGGATTTTAAATAAAAGAGCATAGTGACTATGTGGAATACATTCTTTAGATGGCCAGCAATCACACCTCACCGGGTGTTTTGCTCGAATTTCTTGCAGGAAATTTATACAGGGTGAAACAGAAAAAAATAATAAAAATTCGTAGCTCCAGACTGGAAAAAGATGGAAAGCTTGAACTGCATACGTGATTTGATTCTGTTGTTGTGTTGATCTCTGCCGAATTTGGTTCCAATCCATCGGATAAATTTTGAAGAATTAAATGACAAAGCTTTGAACTTTGACATTTTTTAATATTTGATAGATGCCATGCGGAGCAATACTTTCAACAATTTTAAATACAGTTTTTCAAGGGCTATCAAAAGACATATTGCGAGTCAAGTTTCGTGACATATGCTTTCTGTCATTTTTGATGGTGACATTCCCGTTTGACAGATGACAACCAAAATGTAACAGACTCATTCGACGGCAAAATCATGTCCGCATACTGAATTTCAAGTCGATCGAATTAACGTTGCGGCTGTTATCGTGGAAGATTACAAACACAGGCACACACAGCTTCGTAATCTTATCTAAAAAACTTTGCCATTTGATTATTCAATATCTATCCGATAGATTGGAGCCAAATTTGGAAGGAAGCAACAAAACAAAATCATTAAATCAAGCCCGCAGTTGCAGCTTTCCACCAGTTCCTAGTTGGACGTTACGAGGTTTTAAATTTTCTCCTGGCCGTTACCACCTGAGACGGCCGCTCGTTTGGATTTTGACCAGGACGACCCGTGTTTGGTGCAGGACTCAACTCATCTGTCCTTTCCTGGTGGGGGATTGACTTTTTTCCAAAAATTCCAACTGATATCGGAAGTAGATTGCATTGGGCGTCGTGTAGGCTCATTTTCAAATCCGACACGGCTTCGCTCTTCCGACGATGATTTTTTCAAAATAATAAATTTAATTTTCAAGTTTTCTTGTTTTCCACTCTATTTACCACGAATGTCAATTTTTCAAGCAAAACCTTCAAAAGCATCAAGTCGGGCATCCACCTGGTGATTTGTACCGCTCCACCCTCTATAGTTCACGAAAAAAAAATTTTTCTTTTTTTCTCTTGTTTCACCCTGTATAAATCCCCTGCAAGAAATTCAAGCAAAACACCCGGTGAGGTGTGATTGCTGCCCATTCAAGGAATGTATTCCTCATGGTCGCTATGCTCTTTCATTTAAAATCCCACGGAATGCTTTTTATTTACATATGCTCCTGGACTATGTGTAGTAGTTGTACCTCAGTGGACAGTGGATAAGTATTTACGAGTAGGTAATAAATTGCACGCTCCTGCTCTAAAATCGTGATTTCTTTATAAAAAAAATGGGAATGCACTGATGATAATTTGTTGGTATAAAAACAAGCGTGTCTGCCAAATGGACAATTTTAAAGTGAACAAGATGTTCAAGCATATCATAGTAGCTTTTGCTTTCCTCAGTGTGGCTTTCGGTGAGTTTATTTCAATCTAACTACTAAATATCAGCTTTCACTAAACTTGACGTATTATTTTGAAAAAACCTAATTTGAAGCCATTCCTGAGTGGAGGATTATTGGAGGTTCAGATGCTGGGCCAGGCGAGTTCAAGTACATCTGTTCTTTGCGGATCTTTGGAGAACACGTGTGCGGTTGTAGTATAATCGGAAAGCAATGGGTACTTACAGCGTCGCATTGTTTCAATGATTTATTCCTTCTATTGTGAGCAAAAATATTCATGAAATTATTGCAGAATTATTCCTATCTCACTTCAATTTTTAGGGCCGAAGTAGCTACAACCATTCAAGCCGGTAC
The DNA here is from genome assembly GCA_949128115.1 of Anaspis maculata. Taxonomy (NCBI): domain Eukaryota; kingdom Metazoa; phylum Arthropoda; class Insecta; order Coleoptera; family Scraptiidae; genus Anaspis; species Anaspis maculata. The sequence continues at coordinate 15,559,154 of OX421964.1, forward strand.
AATCGTGCTGGATGATCCAAATGCTATGATTTTCGAAGTCGCCGAAATAAATATCCATCCAGGCTACCACCCTTCCACCGAAAACAACGACATTGCTCTCCTGAGGCTCAAAGAAGATATCAATTTTGACTCCAACAAGTCGATAGATACCATCGGTCTCCAGTGCACGGATGACAGAAGCAACACGGGACGTTGCGTTTTGGCTGGTTGGGGCCTAACGTCAAATCTAGGATTCTCTACAAACATTTTACAACAGCTGAGATCGACTTTCTTGACTGACGAGAGTTGTCAGAAGACTTACCTTCCTTATTTTTCGATAATAAGCGATACAGAAGTCTGTGTTTCTAGTGAAGTACTCAAAGGAGCTTGCTTAGGAGATTCAGGAGGGCCGTTGATTACCAGGAAGCAGGGCGAAAACGACAAGTTGATTGGACTGACTTCTAGGAGCTTTCCAATATGTGGCACAAAACTTCCTGTTGTCTACACTAGAGTCTCTTCGTTTTGTGGATGGATCAAAAGCATGATTGAAGAGCGTGGTCTTGGATGGTGAAGACGATGACCATGTGTAAAATGAAAATATCACCAACTTCGAGAAACTCAATAAAATAACCTGTTAACGTCCTCGTGTAAAATACTACTATCAACTTATGCAATTGTACTTATTCTCGAAGTGAACTTGTTATGATACCTGTCTCCACATCTCCAACTCTTATAGCATCTCTCTTGACTCCTCAAAGAAATAAACCTTAGAAAGTGTCAACTGTCAATTTGATACACGCATAATATCTACAGGTGTTTCAAAAATAAGTGGAAGTGAAAAACCTACATTATCCATGATAAGCTATATCAACATGACTGCCTGTACATTTAGTTTCCGAAAATTCGGCTTCCTTTTGACTGACGCTCTTCACTGCCGAAACGTTCAGCTGATGCTACTTTATACTTCTTCTAGCAAAAATAGCCGTGAATCCTCTTGGACGTTTATCCTGTCAGTTCAGTATGTTCAGTTCAGTTCAGTTTTGTCAACTTGACACCTACAAATTTTGAAATTGTTTTGACGTTGATGAGTTGGTAACCTCGGTAACACAAGGTTGGTAAAACAGGGATTTCTAGAGTCGGGTCATACTTTGCGACTTTCGATGAGGTCAATTGAAATCAGTGAAACGTTATTCCAGGTGGTCAAACAATGTCATTATTTCAATTGTGGTGCTCTAACTAACCAAGGATGATTTCACGAGAATTTTTTGGAAACATGAATTTGGTACCTCCAGATTCCTACCCAAGTTCATGTTTTCAGAAGATCTCCTGAAATTATCCTTAGTTTGGTAGAACATCAAAATTGAAATTGTGACTTTGTTTGACCATCTGGAATAGCGTTTGAGTGATTTGAAATCAAATTTTCAAAAATATTCCTGAAAGATGTCTGGTAATTTTTTTTTCGAGTCAGCTATTAATTAGTGCCAAACAATTCAAGAATCGTATTTCGTAGCATTATTTATACAACAGAATATTTTTCAACAGAAACTCGAAAAACGAAAAACAAACTTCTGATGACGGTCCGGTACTTATTTTGGAAATGAATAAGGCGATACAAAGACCCTGTAAAATTCAAATCGTTTCTATTGATCTATTCCTGAGATATGGCTAATCAAACTTTTCGGTTGGACATAAATCGGAAACGGAAGACGTCAGAAAAATTTCGAATGCAGATTCTGATTTGCCTTGAAAAAGTACATTTGCCCTCAAGCCATGTCGGTTACTTCGTGGCACACCCTGTATATCAACATGACTGCCTGTTCATTTGGTTTCCAAAACACTCGGCTTCTTTTTGGCTGACGCTTTCCACTGCCGGAACGTTCAGCTGGTGATGCTTTAATGCTTCTTCTGGCAAACATGGCGGTGCACCCTCTTAGATGTTTAGCCTGTCAGTTCAGTATGTTGCTTACCCTCTGGTCGGTGTCTTCGCGGGACTTCAGATTCAGAAACGTCTCGTTTATGACACAGAACATCGACGTGATTCTGAAATGGGAACTTTTCAAACTTTTCGATTTTTGAAGTACCTACCTGATTGAGCACCTGCATAAATAATAGGAAACACCTGTACCAAAAATAGCCCATGACATGTATAAGTTTTAATTCATGAGCTAATTAGAATAAAGAAATGATTCAAAATAAATAGTCCACTCATTAACTCATTCCACTTTGAACGCGATATTTTTGGGTGACCCACTTCAATTGGTACGCAGTTTAAAGTCAGAAGTTCCGATATAAAATTGGTTATTTTGAGTTTGATTAAAGCAGAAATGTCGGGGTTAAGTCCGAATGTCGGGAGCTCAAGTCTGAATTTTTGAAATAAACTCAAAGTCTCAAGATAAAGACGCAGTTTACGAGACATTAGGTGCTTTCCTTTTACCACAAAACTCACTGATCTGATCTAAGTTAGAGAGAGACAAAGCGAGAAATTACATGCGCGAAAGTGGGATACCATTAGCAACTTAATTCAGAATACTTTGTTTAGGTGGTAAAAAGAAATCACCTATTGTTCCGGGATAATCCCTCAATGTTCAAGCCTGAATTTTGTCCGAATTTACGAGTTGAGGTCACAATTTCCGAATTGAAGTCAAAATTGCCATGTAAAGGTCGCAACTCACGAGACAATGTCGGTGTTTCCGGGATAATCTTTGAATGTTTGAATCTAGGTTTGAGAATTCCCGATATTGAAGTCGATAATTCTAGGTTCGATAAAAGCGGGAATTTCGAGATCAAGTCCGAATATCCGACTTGAACTCTGAATTTTCGAAATAAACTCAAAGTTTCAAATGGAATAGAATGAAAAGTACAAATGATAATCTGAAAATTTTAATTTTATTTTGTAGACAAATCAATCTTATTATGTTTTGAAAATTATGTCATTCAAATGTCCTCCTCTTCTTTGCCTGGTTGAATGCATTCTGGCGACCCAATTTTGAACAACTCTATCGCACATATCGCGTGGGATATCCTCAATGGTCCGTCGAATGTTGCGTTTCAACTCTGGAACTGTTTGGGGATTATTTTCATAGACCCGAGATTTAACATACCCCCAAAGAAAGAAGTCTAAGGGGGTGAGGTCGCATGATCTTGGAGGCCAGTTGATGGCAGAATTCCTCGAAATAACGCGTCCGAGAAATCGTTATTGACACGAACACACATTTTGATGGTATAGATACCGATGATTTCGGAGCGGTGTTCAACTGTATATCTTACTATTTTGATTTGACACGATATACAAGAGGTAACTGTCAATGTTTGACAATTATATTCTAAGCCCCCTTGCCGCAGTTGATTTTGAAAACTGGGACATACTTATTGGAAAACCCTTAATAATATTTCCAATAAAAAGTTGGACGGCTATTTATCTTACAACAGTTATAATCCAGATCTTGCTGAACCGATCTTATAGTTGTTACAACGCAACATTTTAAATTTTATAAGAAATTTTTATAGCAGGTAGGGATCAATTTCATTGCTATTATGATCTCTGTCTTATTATATTATTTTGTATTATAAATACTAGCTATGAGATGTTTCCTGTTAGTATAAATCCATTTGCATTTCCAATATACAGAGGAGTGCATGAAAAACGGCCACCGCTGTAGCATCGTTATTCCTTATTCGATCTTCAAAATTCAAAAATCAGTTTGAATGGTATAATGTCTTCTATGATTCGACAGTAGAAAATATTTTTTTTATTATGATGCTTCTGAGCACTGACAGTCAATTTTTGTTTTTCAAATAGCAACTATATTTTTTTAATTTTTTTTCGGATTCCTCACATATATCTGAATATAATGATGCATCAATATCACACTTTTTGTTATTGAATACGAAGAAAAAAAAATTAAACTGCGAAATTTTCACACACAACAGTAGCGTCAGAACACCCACGATATGCACGCAATCCGGTAGGCTCGGTGCAAAATGATGTTCAAAAGCACATAGTAGGTCAGGCGTTTGATTTTCCAAAATGTAAATGTCAAAATGTTATCAAAATCCGAAAGAAGCTGTCCGTCTCTAAGACTTGTTTATTTTTTATTTTAAGCTTACTATCTTATATCTTTTCAAGTGTGTATTGTGGAAATAAAAAATCAATAAGACGTTTTTGTCCAGACAGGTCACAATACCTACTTAAAAATGTGTGAAATAATAAGCTGAAAATAGAGAATAAAGACGTCTCAGAAACGGACAGCTTCTTTTGGATTTTGAAAACATTTTGACATTTACATTTTGAAAAATCAAACGCCTGACCTACTCTGTGCTTTTAAACATCATTTTGCACCCAGCCTACCAGATCGCGTGCATATCGTGGGTGTTGTGATGCTACTGTGATGTGTAAAAATTTCGCAGTTTCAATTTTTTTTTCTTCGTGTCTGATAATAAAATGTGTAATATTGATGCAACATTATATTCAGATAAGCATAAGGAATCAAAAAAAAAATTAAAAAAATATTGTTGCCATTTGAAAAACAAAAGTTGACTATCAGTGCTCAGAAGCATCATAACAAAAAAAATGTTTTTTACTGTCGAATCATGGAAGACGTAAAACCATTTGAACTGGTTTTTTAATTTTGAAGATCGGATAAGGAATAACGATGCTACAGCGGTGGCCGTTTTTTATGCACCCCTCTGTATGTGTGGCTTAGACAAAAAAAGTGCAAAACGTTGGTCGTGAGTGAATGAGACTTAGAAGAGACACTGAGGGACATCGTCCACCCATAGCCAAAGTATAAGCCAAACTCGAGTGATAGGTGCCTATAGACGATGTCCTTCAGTGTCTGTACCTAGTGCCATTTTTATACTTACATTACCAATTTTTGTCACTTTGGTCATTTTTTTATCCAAGTCACAGGATATAAGTGCATGTGCAAATTGGGCTGCGATGACGTAAAAATTTTTGGAAGAAGATTTCGGCCAACATATACAAGAGTCTTTGCAGGAGTGAAGAACCAAATATTGACAAAGTGCGAATGGCGACGGCAGCCTTTCGAGGTGTCTCATCGCGTCAATCCAATAAAGTCGTCTATTTCTTGGTATAAGATTTCTTATAAACCGCACTCTCGATTTTATCACCCTTAGAAGTCGGCGTTTATACATCCCAAGTTGATAATAAATCTAATTATTTCATCAATTTGACCGATCTACAGGGTGATTCACCACCAAATGAACATAGCTCAAGGGTAGGTCTAGTTTTTCCAGGCGAACCAGGATCTTGTTTTGAAATTTCTATAAAGTTGTTCGTTTCGAAGCTACAGGGTGATTCATGTATTTCGTAGAATTTTTTGACAAGCAAGAACGACTCGATTGAAATTTTGTAAGTTAATTCTTCTATTGATAGCTGACACATCGCCCTATCAAACAGTTCAAAATTTCCAGGGCCTGCTTTGAAAAAAAAACTTCAAAGCTTTTTTCAAAAAGAGACATTCAGTATGCATATTTTTCAAAATTAATTTTCATATTCAGAAACCACATGAAACATGTTGAAAATATCGCAAAAAAATTGCTTGGCACCATTGAGCTATCAATAAAATTTTGATGATCCTGCAATTTTTTGAGGTTAGGATTTTTTGTAAATTGATAATTCAAAATATTTGCAAATGATCTTTCATGGCCTCAAATTTCAGCCGTTTCGTGAAAAAAAAATCACGTTTTTCGGTAGCAAAAGAAAAATTTCATCAGAATTTGAAAAAAAATTTGTTACGTCCCTCAACTTCACTTCTATCCCACATTGAGCTGAAATTGAGGGACGTGACATGATTGTTTCGAAATTTTTGATGAAATTTTTTGTTGCTCCTAGTTAGCTAGTGGAAAACGTTGAATTTTTTTTGACGAAAAGGCTGAAATTTAAGGCCTAATAGATCATCTACGTATACAGGGTGGTCCATCCTAGCGTAATTATCCCATAGCGGTCTTACCGTTCAAGATAGAGAAAAATATGTAAGAAAGAAGTTATATGGTTTGATGGGACCTATAACCTAAAATTATTTTCAGCTATACAGGGTGTCCCATTTTGACGGGATCAACAAAACGTCAATTTTTTCAAATAGAATACCCTATATTTTTTTGCATTTTCGGATTCAGCTTTTTCAACTGTTTTATGCCTGTATTTTTGTTTTTCAATTGTGTGGCAGTGCTACCAACTAAAGATTAAAAACTGAAAAAAATTGCATTTCCACAGTTATCTTGGAAAAATTGTAGCGGCCTTGCTTTTCAAAACTAAGAGATGAAACTTGACATGGTGATGGTCAAGTCAAAGACCAATATCCCAATGTCAAAAAATTGCGATTTCTTGATACAGGGCGTTCACAAAAAAAAAATCAAACTTTATAAATTTCAAAGTCTCATAACTCATTTTTTTCAAATAGCATGCCCCTAATTTTATAACGTTATCTGATAGCTTTTTTTATCCTCTTTAGTCGCACATGAGTGATTCAGACGTCAAATTATAGAGAATTTATTAGACCTTCACTTTTGATATGAAGTCTGAAGTTTTATGACGAATTTGAAAAAAAAATCAAAAATATGTTTTTTTTGGCGCCATTTTTTCCAAATTATGACCAGAACAGCAAAGATACGAAGTGGAAAAGTAGATATTCTGAATGATGACCCCAAATTTCATCATAATGATGAGTTTCGAATGTATCTGATATCCTTCAAATGCTATATTACCTTTATTTCTTTCTAAAGTCAGTTTGCTTTCACAGTTCAACCTGTAATTACACAAATAACATCACCATGATCGATTTTCTAAATTTTTATCATCTATGGTTAATGGCCAAGAGCTATTGATGGGTTATTTGCCTACTACATGACGGTGGTATCAATTTAACATGCTGATTGAATGCCGAAAGTTGATGCTTCCGGAAGTTCTGAAAGCTCTAACTCAAGAACCGTAAATTGCACATTAATGACTGATACTGATACTGGGTTTGTTGAAGGCGTGAATTTCGAGCTCGAGTCCGAATCCCGGTTTTGAGTCTGAATTTCCGGAATAAACTAAATATTTTCAAAATAAAGTCGCCATTCACGTACAATGTCGGAGTTTCCGGGATAATCCCTGAATATTAGAGTTTAAGTTTCATTTGGCCAGATAAAGTCAGATTTCCCATAATATTAAGTCGGCGATCCTGGGTTCCATGAAAACGAGAGCTTCGAGCATACGTGCAAATACCCGAGTTAAATTCTGAATATTCAGAAATAAACTCAAATTTGATGCGAAGCTTTGTTAGACTAGGGCACAGGCTGCCTAAATTAGGAACTCATTTGGTCACACGATAGTTTCAAACCACATTATTTCCAATGCACAATTGTACAATGTTATGAATTCTATGCATTCTGTAAAAAAAAATTATTTCCAAAATGTGCAGTTTGAATAAAAAAATTGCAGTCCTGAAAAGACTTCATCATACCACTTGTTGAGGTTTTCTTTATTTTCTACGTCCAAAAGTAATAGATATTTTAGACGAAAAACTTCAGTTAATTTGTGATGCCTTTTCCGTGAGCGAAATTCAACGACTTTTTTTTTACAAAATATCCATTGTACCTGTATACCTCAGTGGAAAAGTACCTATTTATACGAGTAGGTAATCCATTGCACGGCCCCTGCTCTAGAATCGTGATTTCTGCCAATAAAAAATGCAATTTTGATAATACACTGATAATTTAGTGGTATAAAAACAACCGTAAAACAAGCGTGTCTGCCAAATAGATAATTTCACAGTGAACAAAATGTTCAAGAATATTTTAGTAGCTTTTGCATACCTCACTGTGGCTTTCGGTAAGTTTATTTCATTTTAACGTCCTAATTATAAGTTTCAATTAAACTCGACGTGTTATTAAAAAAAAACCTGATCTGAAGCCATTCCTGAGTGGAGGATTATTGGAGGTACAGACGCTGAGCCAGGCGAGTTCAAGTCCATCTGTTCTTTTCGGTTCTTTGGAAAACACCAGTGCGGTTGTAGTATAATCGGAAAGCAATGGGTACTTACAGCGTCACATTGTTTTGATGACTTGTCTCTTCCATTGTAAGCATAATATTTATGGCATTATGTAGAATTATTTCTATCTCAGGTAAATTTTCAGGGCTGAAGGAGCTCTAGCTATTCGAGCCGGTACAACTGAGCTGAATGATCCAAATGCTAAAATTTTTGAAGTCGCCGAAATAATTATTCATCCAGGCTACCACCCTTACCCTAAACGAAACGATATTGCTCTCCTGAGGCTCAAAGAAGATATTAATTTTGATTCCGAGTCGTCGATAGCTGCCATCGATCTTCAGTGCACGGACGACAGAAACCACACGGGACATTGCATTTCGGCTGGTTGGGGCCGAACGTCAAATGCAGGAACCCCTTCAAACATTTTACAACAGCAGGATTCGACTTTCTTGAATGTCAAAAGTTGTCACGAGATTCTTTTACCCATTGTTGGGCCAATTAGCAATGAGGTAATCTGTGTTGCCAGTAGACCAGGTGAAGGACCTTGCTTTGGAGATTCAGGAGGGCCGTTGATTATCAGGAAGCAGGGCGAAAAAGACAAGTTGATTGGACTGACTTCTTTTGGTCCCAGAGTATGTGGCACAAGAGGTTCGGCTGTCTACACTAGAGTTTCTTGGTTTTGTAGATGGATCAAAAGCGTCATTGAACAGCGTGATCTTGGATGGTGAAGGCGATGACGATGGGTAAAATGAACATATCATCAACTTTGAGAAACCCCCAATATAATAGCCTGGGTGTACAAGTATTACAAATCAAATAATATATCGTAAAGTAATAACGTGAGAAACAAAGAACTGGAATGATAATTTTGCGAAATAAAATAAGCAAAATACGAAGGTGAGAAATCACTCATTCATTGCAAACGCTCTGAGGTAACCGGAAAACATCGCAGGAAAAATCAAAGTTGAAAAAACATAGCAAGAAAAAACATCGCACGGTAAAAACATGACAAGGAAATAACATGGCGAGGGGTACTTTTTTCGAAATCTTCTGTAAACTCCCAGTCAAAATCAAGTATGACCTGATCAGACCCGATGACTATTCACTAATAATAATAAAAATATATATTCATCGATCTCATGTTTGACATACTTAATAACATGTATGGGGACAAGTCAGGTCAGGCAAGTATAGCCAGCCTATCTTGTGGAGATAAATGAATAGCATATCAAATAAATGTATGAATAAGAATAACAAACCCATAATATAAATAGATGAAATGAGCAGCAGCGACAACAACAAAAAATAAATTTTATATACAATCATGTAAACTGTTCAATGAAAAATAGGGATATTGAAAATTTTTCTCCAAATTCAAGAGAGGATATCTCGAAAAAAAATAGGGCGATCTCAAAACGATCAACACCATCTGATAGGACATATCTTTGGCTACAAAATGCCATACAGGACCAGGGCATCATTCACATAGGGGACAATATACACATACAGGGTGAGGAAGGAAGGTGTGTCGAACAGGTTAATTTTCAAACGCCCATTACTTTGTTCAAAATTTTGCAGATTTCCTCCAATGCTATTTTTGGAAAGCCCATATCAATGTCTCGAAACGGTTCTTGATTATTTTCATATCATTTAGGTGTAACTGCAGTAGGTCGCATCCAACAGTCTTCCCCTTACTTCTGTTTTGAACTCATCGAAGCTTTAGCGTCTCAACCACTCTGGGAGTTTATTATAAAGTCTAATGCCTAAGTACAACGGACTCTTCTCGTAGTGAGTTAGCCTATGAATGGGGAGCTCCAACGTTGAAACACTTCGCGTTTCATATGAGTGATATTCACTTGAAGGAATGAAGTCCTTACAGTGCTTTTTCATGTGACAAAATATGTGAAACGCAAATGTACAGGGCATCGTCATGATCCACATGTCCTTAAACACTCCTCTACAACTCTGACGTGACCTCAATCCCAACCATGGTTCTCGAAGCCCTTTTCGTGATTTAAAAATTCTCGGGATTCTAGCAGAAACCTCCCATACCATAATGCCGTAGGACGCAAGTGAGTGGAAATATGCGAAATATTAGCATTTCAGTACATCAACTTCTACAATTGATCTGAGTTTCCTCAGCGCATAACCGACAGGAGCAACTCGTTTACATGAGTTATCGATGTGACTGTGCCACCTACATTCATCGTCGACGGTAACACCCAGAAATTTAGTTTCTCTAACCTGTTTCATGCTTTTGTCTTCCACTCTATCCAGTGCACTGCTAGAAGCTGCTCTTTAAGAACCGAGTAAGAACATTTCAAATTTACAATTTCATACTTATTATAATTTAACTTTGGTCAATCATCAGCGAACCATGCATCGAAATCAGCAACCCTGCCATTTGCCCACTCCACAGCCAAATGCAGAGTGCTCGAAGATACCAGGAGATTCGTGTCATTAGCAAACATCACCGTATTCTCATCATCTCCGAAACATTCACATATTGTCATGTATAGCAATGGACCCAGTACAGAGCCCTGTGGCGCTCCCCTGTTCAACGTCAACATCTCTGACTCACATCCCTCAACCACCACATGATGTCGCCTATCCTGTAGAGAACCATTCCTGAGCAACACCACGCACTCCGTATATGCGTATATCTCTTTTTTAAAAGTAACTCATGAACGATATCGAAAGCTTTAATTCCAATACACTGTTGACCTCGGTCAATCATTTTATGAATGCTACTTACAAAACGCCACAGTGCATCAGCCGTTGACATGCCTTTCCGGAACCCATATTGCCCGTCAAAAAGAAGATTGAATCTAACGAGATAATCCGTTATCTGGTCTGCAACAAGTTTTTCAATCAGTGACTTGCACACTGCATTTCAAATAGTGGGATGATGGAGTAATTGAATTGATATTGTATCCTTGTACATGAATCGATGTATCTGTATTTCAAATAAGATTGTTCTTTGTTGATTTGAAGTCTCTGGTTTTCATTCCCAAGCCTTCACTTACCTGACTACCTTGGGGTGCCGTGTCTCAGCACCTGAACCAGAAACCAGACACACCAGTCAGTTCAGTATGTTGCTTACCCTCTGATCGGTGTCTTCGCGGGGCTTGAGAAACGTTTCGTTTATGCACAAAACATCGACGTGATTCTGCACTGCGAAAATCTCGGGCTCGTCCCTATTAGCAAATTTTGGAAGATTTTGCCTCCCTAATATCGTCCGGCATTCTCAGTTGAAGGGCTCAAAAATCGTTGCGTTGGCGTTTCAAGATATTAGCGGAAGAGCTTTCATGTAAGATCACTGGATCTTGAATCCGTAGTAATGACATAATGGGACCAAAAATGCTTATGAACTGGTGTGCGACAGAAACAGTTCTACGTGAGAGCTCGCTCGCTTTATACACATTTTTGGCCCCATTATGTCGTGACCTTACTATACCTACGGATCCAGTGATCTTATTTTTATGGGTTTTTCAATTCTAACTGAAAAGTGCGGAAATCATGAATTTTTTATGATTAATCTCACTCTGTAACATGCCCTGAACATATCCTGAAAATTTCATCCAGCTACCCATTGTAAATATTTGAATAAATTGATTCTGTGACAGCTGGAGATTAATTTCCATGTGGCACGTCAATATGGCGCTAAGCATGAAACTAACATGAAAACCATCAATGCATACACAATTACACAAGACACGACTAGGTTCCAATTTTCATCAAAATCGGACCACTTTAACCAATTTGAACATGGCGGACCAAATGGCGGTGGATCAAAAAGAAAACATTGAAATCATACTCTCACATATCGGATCACCTATATCCCGTTCACCTTTTATTTTCAGTAGAATGAGTTTTCTAGTTAAAAATAAAGTGACAAGCTGGGGGGCTACGGCAACGGCCGATGGCACCTGCAAAGTTTTAGATCAAAACTATCAGCGGCCGTCAGCCGTATCTCCCCAGCGCTCCAGCTTGTCACTTTATTTTTGCCACAAAAATCATTCTACTGACAATAAATAAATAAATAAATAAATAATTTTATTAATCTTTTGTTACTATATAACATAGATGAAGATAAGTCACAGTAATAATAATACAATAAGTACACATATATGTTACAACAATACAAACAGAAACACAAATAGGTAGGTACTCGGACAACAACGTCTACAGGCTCAAGCGATTTAAATGCAACTCAATGTCGACCCCGCCGCAAATCACCGAGGAACCCCCGAAACTCCGCCAGACTGTAGAAGCAATGAGAGGTCAAAAGGACCTTAACCTCAGATTTGAATTCCTTAAAATCCGCGATGTTACGCAACTCAGGGGGTAACTCACCAAACAACCTGCAACCAGCGGCGAGAGGCGATCTTTCGTGAAAAGTATGCTTATGTGCTAAAGGTCTTATCATTCCTCTCTGCCGCGTGCAGTAATCGTGGACATCTCCGTTCAAGGTAAGCAGCGACCTATTTTCAAAAGCATAGCACAGAACTTTCAGAATATAAATTGACGTGACCGTTAGGATTTTATGTTTGACAAAGTATTCCCTGCATGAGGCCCCGAAAGGCAAACCAAACATCGCCCGCACTATCCTTTTTTGTGCTCTCAGGACTCTTCCGACATCAGTGGACCGGCCCCATACCACAACACCGTAGGAAATGACGGACTGGCAGACTGCGTAATAAGTCTGGAGAAGTATATCAATACTAACCGATTTTCTGAGAGTCAAAAGCATGTAACAGGAAGAGGCCAGCCCTGAGCAAACCGTATTGACATGACCGCGGAAGCCGAGACCCCTGTCGAACACCACCCCCAGAAGCTTACACTCAGCCGACACACTAACCCCTCCAATGCCTACCGACGGTCGCCCATGAGCGCCGAAAAACTCTACACAAACAGTTTTGTTAATGTTAATAATAAGATTATTGCGGCGACACCACTCCCGAAACTGCTCCACAATAGCGCTCAAGCGTAATCCTGCACGCTCCGAGTCTGAATCTCTAATCAAGACTGTAATGTCATCGGCGTACACAAACAGCAGTCCATCCGTTACGTACTTCGGCAAATCATTTATAAACAAAATGAATATCAGCGGACCTAAAACACTGCCCTGAGGGGTACCCAGATCTATGTTGAAAAATTTAGATTTAACATCAGCAATCTTTACGGCAAACTTTCTGTGCGATAAAAATGAGACAATCCAGTCGTTGATGGAACCCCTCACCCCCAAACTATGTATCTTACGCGCAAGAAATCTTTTATCCAAGGTGTCGAATGCCCTGGACAGATCAAACATTACCGTTACGACTTTTTCACCTCGGTCTAAACCGTCGTAAATCTGCTGGACAAGCTCCGCGGTAAGAGTCTCCGTGGAAAACCCAGGCCTGAAACCATGTTGACAGTTAGACAGCAAATAGAACTTGGTTAAGAAACAATATAATCTCGCGTGCATTATCCTCTCAATGATTTTGGAGAAAACGCTAAGAAGAGCAACAGGCCTGTAGTCCTCCACAGAGCCACCCCCACACTTGAGAATCGGAACCACAAGCGCAGTCTTTAACCTACCGGGAAACACCCCCGATCCTACTGAGAGATTTATAAGTTCAGCAAGAGGCTGAGCCATCTCCCCCGCACAGTGCTTAACGACAGCCGTGGGCACCCCATCAAAACCCGTACTCCGTTTACACGGAAGACCCCTGATCACCTCCCTTACCTCGGCGTCCGTCACATCATGAAAATACATAGAGAACGGCACAGAATCCGAAGCAGTGCAGCAGTCCGATCCGCTCCCGCCGAAATGCTCCCGCAACCTGTCCCGGACAACCCGGGAGTAATGCTCACCAAATATCCCAGCCACCCGATTAACGTCGGTGACCACCGAATCATCACAAGTAAGCGCAATCCCCCTGACATGTCCGCCAGGCTTTCTCACCTCGTTGACAAGCTTCCAGGCAGTTTTAGTCCTGTTACGCGAATTGGCAATTATGTTACTATTGCGTTGAATTTTTTCGTTGGATATTTTGCTATTGATACTTTTCTTTTTTGCTTTATGTAGAGCGTCTAATTCAGGATTCTGCACAGTTTTACGTAAGAAATTCAAATGTTTCACCTCATCAATCTCGCGCAACAGCTCGGGAGAAAAGATCTGCTTTTTTCTCCCCGCAGCCACATCAACTGTACTAATTACCGGACATGCCAGGTCGAGATGCCACATAAAGTGTTCAATAAACTGCTCGAAAGAACTCTCAGCGTCCGCGCCACTCAATTTAAAAGGATCTCTCTGCAATAAATACTTAAGGTAATTCAAAGACTCCTCTCCAACACGTCTAGCCTCCGTCACTCTCCGGCACTCCCCCCCATTAGTCGATGTTCGGCTCCTATGTCGGAAGAGTTGCACGTGGTGGTCTGAAATGTCAGGATCGCAGTTTTTAACCAATTCAACATTCTCATCATTGCTAATGACATAGTCAAGTGCGGACGATGATACGGTCGCTCCCAGCCTAGCCACTCTAGTGGGTTCTTTAATCAAGGAACACATATAAAAAGAGGAAAAAATATCGGTCAAAATTCGATACTGTACGGAATCTCTCAAGGCGTCAACATTTAAATCGCCACACAACACAACGGACCTGAATCTATCAGTCAACATTGTAAGAGCTTGAACCAGTCTGGCGGAGAAAGAGTCGAAATCACCCCTCGGCGATCTATACACAGATAAAATACATAGGTCCCGACCAATCGAAACAGCCGCGCACTCGAAAACCATATCTTCCGCGATGGCATCAATTGACTTCACAACGTCAAACAAGTATCGGCGGCTCTTACTCACATAGATAATGCTACCCCCATGAGCAGACGCACGTCGACAGAAAACACCCAGCCTGGAGTAGCCGGATATCTGCGCAGAGGCTACGCTGACCGGAGACAGCCAGTGTTCAGATAGACACATCACATCTACATTGTTTTGCTGTAAAAAGACTTCCAAAACGTTTATCCTGTTTAAAATGCTTCGAACATTTAGATGCATTATATTCAAACACGTATCACGCAACATCCGGCCCCCAGAAGCCTCCGCATTACTGGCGACTGTCTCTGGGCTTTCCACGAAAAAAGTGATATCTGTCAACAATCACCCCTTTCGGCCAGAAAGAAGGCTGCTTAAGGTCCTCAGCCAACTCAGGTCTCACACCAACACGAAACGACCTGCTCCTAGCGTCAGGATGTCCCTCAAGTTGAGTAACCTCAAAATTTTCTCCCGGCATCTTGCTCCTCAAGTAATCGCTGACGGCCTCCCCACTCACGTCACCTGCCACTCTTCCAACATAAAGCCATGTTTTGCTGTCGCTCGCCCGGAACACAGTGCTACTGGACGCTGTACCGCTAATGGCATTTTTTCTATTAGCCCTGCTGGTTGTCTGCTGGTGGCGGTCGCCCGCAGAAAGACCCCTCGATGAATCCTTCCGATCCGCTTGGCTGTGCTCGTCCGGATGGAAGTCCTGAACAGCACTTGAAACTGTTTGTTTACTTTCAGTATCAGCAGCTGGCTGCTTGTTTTTTGCTCTTCGATTCTTCTTTGTTGTTACTTCGGTCCATGTACCCGGGTCGGCAGATAAGGTAGACTTTTTCAACGGTGCTCGAACCTCCTTATCGTTGGTCTTCAGAGATGGCGTTAGCGTTAACTTTTCGTAGTTTACGAGAGCATTCAGCAAACGATTTTTTTCTCGCAGTTCCTCTATGAGCTCGTTCTTGCCTTTGATGATCATTCTCAAATGTCGAACCATCGAGACCTCAGCAGGCACAGCAGTCGCATCCAAATCACCATCGGCAGTCTCAAACGTGTCGTCCAAAGAACAGTCAACGTCCGATCCACAATCAGCAAGATGCCGCCGGTCCCCACAACAAACAATCCTGTCAGCATCCAGCTTCACCACCTTGGTCTTGATCTTCGCCACGCAGCTCACGTGATAATACCGCTTGCACTGGTCACATTGCACTCTTCGTAGTACAGCATTATTTGAACAAACACCGCAGGGAGTCACAACAGGTGTTATCCCATCGGCCGCCATGATTATTTTGTGACAATGAACACACAATGAAAAGTGAACGGGTTTGGCGGAAATCAGCGGCCACCAGAAGGCGCTGAACGCAGTCAAACATGGTGGCCCAAGGGGCCTTGACAAATAGGTACCCAACGCACAGTCCAGCGCAGTAGCGCAGTAGCACTCGACAGTTGACAGTACCTACTCCAAATCACAAGATATTGACAGTTTTGACAGTTGAAAAATAATTAAATTTTTTCGTCTTCCTTGTTTTCCACATCGTCGTGAATATGAGCGAGTGAGTGTTGTAATTTGACTTGAATTACTGCGTTAGTATACGCTGATGGACACAATGCACAATGCAGCAGCAAAAGCCGATACGTAAGTTGGTGAAATGCTGGCCGAAACAAGCAATCTCATAATGCTCATTTACATTACAGGTGTTGAGTTGTGTGAGCCCCTTGCACACAAGGTGGAAATACTAAGCCCCCACAAGACAAGGCATAGGTACAACAGGACGCATCACGAAAATAAGCCAACAATTATCATTTAGGCCAGAAAGATGAACATTCTTTTGGAGTAATCGTACGACTCATACATTGACTGTGCTAATAAGCATTTACCGCTGTCTAGAATAATAAAAATCATAGTTTATCAATAATAATTGAGTATTCTTCAATCATAAGTTTAATCATAGCATTATCGGTTGATGCATAGAGTGTTAATGTTAGTGTTTCTACAATGGAAAATATTTTCATATCGATTAAGTTGTTCTGAATCTGAACTGATGAGGCGAGTGACGGATTCTGATTTGCAGGCAAGGTATCTTCTCTCAATACCGCTGGCGTTGATCTCCAGGCTCTCCGGCTGCTCTCACTGGCTTATCGGAGATGGCTTCACGAGTTCATTCACTGTTCTAACAACTGGTCCACAGAACCTAACTTCCAAATGGTTTTCAATTATCCATTTATGAGACATAACAAAGCACAAGAGTCTCAGTCGCAGTGAGCCCCAGTCACCCCACACACAATTAAATGACCTGCCTCAATCACTTCTTTGCACTTTGTCGAGAGGGGGCTGATTTGGTCACCAACATGACCATAAATATTGGGCAAATGAATCTGTATTATCGGCACTTTCTAAAACAAAAATAAGTTAGAGATACTGCAACGAAATTCCATTCCCAACGAACCCCCAGTTCTTGGCCCACTGTTACGCTCTCACCAGCTGTCACTGACAGCTATCACTGTTGACAGCTGTTGTGATGTAAATCAGATGTAAGTGCGCTCTGCGTTTACTACCTATTTGTCAAGGCCCCTTGGGCCACCATGTTTTATTGCGTACAGCGCTACCACGCGGAAAAGATTTTCGCCAATATACCTAGATAAACTCGTAGAATCAGACCGTTGCCGTGGCAGGTGATGCCAACCGTTGAAAACAAAAAACTTGGTGACCACATAATCTCATGGCAGCGCCCGCCTGGCGTCATTTCCCCCTCTGTTATCATCTGTCCAGCTATACTACAGGTTCGTGGGTGTACTCGAAAATGTTAAATAAAGAAACTTGCCATTGCTAAACTATGAACTATCATATTTGGAGTAACGAGACCTGTCAAAAAAACGGTGATAAATGATATTTATAGTAAATTTTGTCGTTTAATTTTATTCAGTTTCATTTTTTTAATTGGAGGTGCCGTTGCTCCTGGCTCATCGACTATTGTGGTGTTGGGAGATAGAAGCTAATTTTTGTCGATGGACTCTTTTTTTTCTGGTTTTCTCAATATTTTTCCAATAGATGCGAAAATTTTGAGTATTTTTCTAAATCGAATACCAACTGGCACCTCACCTACTCGAGGCATCTTATTTCATGAATCATAAAAGTTAAAGTCATAAAAAACGGTGGCTAAGAAGAAGCAAAATTGTATACGTTATTAACATGTGTGACTCGTAATCTACGAGACATTGCTCCACGATAATCTCTGAATATTCGAGCCTATATTTGGTCCGAGTTTACGAGTTGGGCCGGATTAAGGTCAACATTTCCAAGATAAAGTCGAAACTCACGAGACAATGTCGGAGTTTCCAGGATAATCTTAATGTTGGAACTTGGGTTCGAGAATTCCCAAAATAAAGTCGATGATTCTGGGCTCGATAAAAGTGAAAATTACGAGATCAAGTTCGAATATCGAGTTGAACTCTGAATTGTAGAAATAAACTCAAAGTTTCCAAGATAAAGTTGCAGTTTACGAGATAGTGTTGGAGTTGCCGGGATAATCCCTGACTGTTCGAGTCAAGTTTCGATTTTTTGGGATCAAGTTGGTGCGTTTCTGGGTTTGGTAAAAGTGAATATTTTGAGCTTAATAAGGCCGAATATCCAAGTTCAAGTCAAAATTTCTAGGATAAAAACGCAATTCACAAGACAAAGTCGAAGTTTCCGAGATAATTTCTAAATGTTCGAGTTTACTTGTTTTTTTTGAAATAAAGTCAAAATTTCTGATATAAAGTTGGTTATTCTGAATTTGATAAAAGCAGAAATTTTGAGCTCGAGTCCAATTGTCCAAGTTTGAGTGTGAATTTCCGAAACAAAATCTAAATACTCCGAGATAAAATTGCAGTTCACGAGAAACGTCGGAGTTCCCGGGAAAATCCCTGAATAGTTTAAGTGTAATTTTTCAAGATGAAGTCAGAATCTCTAATACATATAATGTCGCTTATTGTGGGTTTGTTGAAAGCGGGGATTTTGAGCTCAATTCCGAATCCTGTTTTTAAGATTGAGTTTCCGAAAAAAAACTCTAAATTTTCAAAATTTAGTCGCGATTTACGAGCCAGTGTCGGAGTTTGCGATATAATCCCTGAATATTATTGGAGTTTAAGTTTCATTTTGCGATAGTCAGATTTCCCAATATAAAGTCGGCGATTCTGAGTTTCATAATAGCGAGAGCTTAGGGCTTACGCGCAAATGTCCGAGTTAAGTTCTGAATTTCAGAAATAAACTCAAAATTGGTGCGAAGCTCCCTCGGAAGCTCCGTTCGGTTAGACCACAGGTTACCTAAATTAAGAACTCATTTGATCACGTCACGATAGTTTTAAACCACATTCATGGAGTGTGCAGTTTGAATAAAAAATTTGCAGTCCTGGAAATACTTTATTATATCACCTACTTATTGAGCTTTATTCCACGTCCAACAGTAATACATATTTCAGGCGAAATACTTCTATTTATCTCTAATGCCTTTTCCTTGAGCAAACTGGAACTACTTTTTTTTACCAAAATATCTATTGTATATCATTCTGTGTACCTCAGTGGATAAGTATTATTTAGATATAAATATCGATGTTCTTCTGTCTATACACTACTTTATAAAATTATATCTATTATTTAGATAGATAGATAGATACATTTATTGTCTTCCATAAAACCATTTACAGGTTGTAGAACTGTCAACTTTTCTTACTTAGTCTTACTTTACGACTAGGTAATCCATTGCACGCTCCTGCTCTAAAATCGTGATTTCTTCCAGTAAAAAAAAGCAATTTTCAAACTGCACTGATAATTTAGTCGTATAAAAACAAGCGTGTCTACCAAATGGACAATTTTAAAGTGAACAAGATGTTCAAGCATATCATAGTAGCTTTTGCTTTCCTCAGTGTGGCTTTTGGTAAGTTTGTTCATTCTTACTTCCAAATGATAACTGTCACTAAACTTGACATAATATCATCGAAAAATACCTGATTTAAGGCCATTCCTGAATGGAGGATCGTTGGTGGTACAGACGCTGAGCCAGGCGAGTTCAAGTTCGTCTGTTCTTTGTGGATCTCTGGATGGAACTATTGCGGTTGTAGTATAATCGGAAAGCAATGGGTACTTACAGCGGCGCATTGTTTCAAATCCTCATTGTAAGCAGAAACATTCATGAAATTAATGTAGAATTATTCCTATCTCAGTTCAATTTTTAGTGCAGAAGGAACTGTAGCCATTCGGGCCGGTACAACCGAGCTGAATGATCCAAATCCTATGATTTTTGAAGTCGCCGAAATAAATATTCATCCAGGCTACAACTTTTCCACTAAACAAAACGATATTGCTCTCCTGAGACTCAAAGAACATATTAATTTTGACTCCGAGTCGATAGGTACCATCGATCTCCAGTGCACAGATGACAGAAGCAACACGGGACATTGCATTTTGACTGGCTGGGGCCTAACGTCCTCAGAGTTCCTGGGAGGAACCTCTCCAAATATTTTACAGAAGCAAAATTCGACTTTCTGGACTAGAGAGAGTTGTAAAGAGACTACCTTTTCCCAAATCTTATTTGGAATGTGGCCAATGAGTGATACACAAATCTGTGCTTCTAAAGAATTATTTAGAGGATCTTGCAGTGGAGATTCAGGAGGGCCGTTGATTATCAGGAAGCAGGGCGAAAAAGACAAGTTAATTGGACTGTCTTCTTTTGGCTTCCCAATATGTGGCACCAGAGTACCGTATGTCTACACTAGAGTCTCTTCGTTTTGTGGATGGATCAAAAGCTCCATTAAAGAGCGTGGTCTTGGATGGTGAAGACAATGACGATGGCTGAAATGAATATATACCATCAACTTTGAGAAACCTCAAGATGATAACCTGTTAACGTTCTTATGTAAAAGACTAATATAAGCCTACGCAAACCCTACTTATTCTCCAAGTGAGCGCGATATGATATACCTGTCCTTAATTCATCGTCTCCACCTCTTATAGCATTGACCTTGACTCCCTAACGAAATTCACCCAAGAAAATGTCAGTTGGTTATACCCTATGATTATACATATACAGGGTGATTCCTAAAACATGCTCACACCCATTTTTCTCGAGAACTGTTCGTGATATGGAGTCGCAGGAAAAACTGTTGAAGAAACCATATTTTCAAGGTCCGATTTCATAGGCTACCAGATTTTTTCATCAAAACTTTCTGTACGGTGGCGCCTCAGAAATTTGTTGAATTATTTCCCATACATTGTACAGTACAGTAGATTTTTGTGACGTTATTTGAAAGATTTGTTGTGAGGTTGTGTGTGTCAAAATATGTATTTGCAATGGCGTCGGCTTTGTCAGAGTCAGTTTCGGCTGGGCCGTGTGGGGTCAATAGTGAAGGGATTTTGAATTTATGTGAGGCTTGTTTGAGGCCCTTTGCGATTTGCCAAAGTTTGTTTTTGTTTTGGGGGGTTATGCTCCGTATGGTAGCATTTGGTGGCTTTTGATAGATTGTATTTGTGCGTTGATTGTGTTGGTGAGATTGTTAATCAGTGTTTTGGTATTGGGGTTATAGTTTCTTTGATTTGCAGTTCTTATTCTGTTTTTTTTGTTTTGATAAGATTTAGGAGGTCTGGGGGGAGTTCAAGGGTTTGAACCTGGATTTTTTTGTAAGTGGTGCTGTTGTCAAATGCTGTTTTGATTTGTTGCGTGAATTGTGTGATTTCGGCGTCTATTTGTGAGGTGGTGGTTATGTTGTTGTTTATGTTCAGTTGGGAGAGTATGTTAGCGAAGAATATGGACAAGTCGGTGCGGCTTATTTTCTTGGGATGGTTCATGGGTAAGTTGAATCCAGTTTGGATGGCAATGGCGATTGGCTTGTGGTCAGAATTTAGTTTGTCCAGGGCTTTTGGTCTTGAGGTTGTGAGATTTTTGATTATTGCAAGGTCTATTGTAGACGGCCTGTTGCCGTTCGTTGGGAAGTACGGGAAAGTGCTGGGAAATTTTAGAATAGTGTTGGAGTTTTCTACAGAATTTTTAAGAATGGTACCCGATCGACGTGTTTCTGGGCAATTCCAGCTTCGATGACAGGAGTTAAAATCCCCTATAATGATGAATTTGTCTGGGCGCGTGTTCAGCAGTTTATTCAAGTCGTTATTATCGATAGGAGTGGACGGGGGTTGTAGTAGTTTATGATAGTAAGGTTTTGTATTTTTATGGCTTGTGCTTCGGTATTTTGGATATTGAGTGCGACCTCGGAAAATTTGATTTGGTATTTTATATATACATTAGAAGACCCCCTTGGGTGGTTTTGGGGCAGTTGTAAGTTTGATATCCTCGGAGTTTAGGTGGCTTCCTTGTGTTTAGCTTAGTTTCTTGCAGAATGATTATATCGAGATCAATTTCAAAAACGAGTGCTTCAAGCTCGTTTGCTTTGGATTGGATGCCGTTTGCGTTCCAAGAGAGAATGTGTAATTTTTGTGAATGGGCGAAGGCCATTTTAGTCATATTTTTCAGAGATTTTTTGAATAATTATAAGTTTTTGTACGCTGCCTTGACAGTTCATCAGGGCACTTTTTAGTTCTCTTACCATTGCAAGAAGTTGGCTGAGGTTGCAAATTTGGTTCAATTCTTTAATCTCTGCTAACAGTGAAGTGAGGTCATCTACTCCGGAGTTTTCTGAGTTTTGGGTGTTTGATTGTGTTTTTGGTCCGGCTATCTGGCTGTTAGTGACGTCTTTGGAAGTTATGGTGGAGAAATCAGGGGGGGTTCTTGTGTTAGTGATTGTTTTACTCATTGGTCTTATTACTGGCAGGTTTTTGCTCACCCTGTTTATTGTAAGTTGCTCCATGGCCTCTAGGTATTTGGGGCATTGGCTGAAGTTTGCGGCGTGGGAGCCCCCGCAATTGCAGCACTGCACGTCTGTGGTCCTTGTTGTTATGGGGCACAACTTGGTGAGGTGTGGCTTGATGTATTTGACGCATCTGGGCAGAAGGTTGCAGTTTGAGGAACCGTGGCCGAATCCTTGGCATCGGTGGCACTGCGTCACAGGGCGTCTGGCATAATTTTCATAGCGGATTCTGACGTTTTCGATGTCCGTTATTTCTTGAATTTTCTTCAGCGAAGTGGATTTTGGGGCCGTGATTGAAAATGATCCGGTTGGTGTGTTTTTGTTCTTCCTTGATTTCAGTTGAATGCTGTCCTGGATTTCGATGTTGTGGTGTTTCATTTTAGTTATTATTTCCTCTGGTGTGATGAACGGAGCCGCTTTCAGGATCATTTTGTTGTTGCGGTCTTCTTTGGCCGTGTAGGTGTAGAAATTAATGTTGTTGGTAGTTAGCAGTTCTCTGATTTTGTTGTGGTCTTCGGTGGTGTTTGGGTATAGTTTTATGTTGTCGCGATTGTAGAACGCCTTGTAGTTGTTTCCAACAGTTTGTCTGATGGCTTCATGGAATTTGCTGAAGTCCTTGACCTTGTTAGTCACTATGATAGGCGGTGGCTTGACTGTTATAGTGGTGGAATTCTGCGGAGTTTTAATTGTTGCGTCGTCGGTGTGGTTGTTTACTATTTCCATGGAGCTATCGTCGTTGATGTCGGTGTTTGTGTCTGGTAAGTCCAGTAGAACGCCGAATCGGTTGGTTGTTTCCATTTTGCATTTTGCTTTTTTTGGATTGAAATGGGTGGTGAGGTGGAATACCTTGTTTTTTGGCCAGCACTCTCAAATGTGTTGCCAGCTTCTGGTTGAATAATGGGGCCTCAGCCCCTTCTGCCATAGACAAGCCTAAATAGATAGGCCACTCTCCATACAGCAGGCGTGGATGAATTAGAGCGCCATCTACCGAAATGGGACAGTATCATTCGCATTGTATTGTGATATCTTGGAAGAAATCTGTAAAAAATTGTGGCGGGGAAATATGAAATCCCTGTATTTTTGTTATTTTTACTTTTTTTAAGCCCAAGTGCAAAAATCATGCATGAAACATATTTCACAGTATTTTTCTCGAATAATATTGTAAACTCATTTGAGAAAATTTACTGTTGTCTACCCTTCACACATAATTTTTACAAGTAAGCTTTTCACAAGAACTTTTTAGTTTGTAATTTACTCAGAAAATACCATATGATCAAAAACTTTCTTACTCAACGCAGGCTGTGGCCTGGCCAAAATCAGCCTCGTTTTCCTGTCAATGACCAAGACCACAGCCTGCCTTGAGTACGGAAGTTTTTGATCAGACGGTACTCATATTGTTACTGATCGACTCGAAGGTATGGCAAACAGAAAATTATACAGAAATAAACAATATTTCGAGACGTCACTTCTGAAAAAATCTTTATTATTCATCTTCTCTTCCAATTTGTTTCAGAAAATCTCAGATAGTTGGCTTGTTGTTGGCCGTAATGTTCACTGTTTTGTTCTGTTCGACAACCTCGGCGAAATTAGGTATAAGCACACGAACACCTCATCAAGATGGTGTTTCCACGCGAAATTCTGTTGTAGAGTCATCTGAGGAAGAGAAGTACCTAGATCAATCCAACAAAATACGATGTAGAAGCAGGTCAAGCAACTTACCGTGTTTGAGGTTAAATTAAAAAAAATGCTTCAAAATGAAATCAAACTTAATTCAAGCAATTCGTGACAAGGACTGGAGTCCGAAACAATCACTGGAAACTTGGATGTTGGAATTGTCAGACGAAAAACACAGAACAGACGCCAAACAGAAATAAGTGAAAATTTTTCAACGGTTTTTCTCCTGTCAGTTGAAGGTGTCAGGTGTTGTACTGTCAATAGTGTCCAATTTTGATGTCTGGTGTATGTCAAATTGGGTGCTGCTGTCGCCATCTATACCTATGGGACAGAACCGCAATATAACTGTTAACAATTATATCCCAGTTTCCTACCCCTGCCTTCTGCTAATGTGGCAGATGGTGAAGCTCCGGGGGTGGTGGGTGCAGGGTCCACTGTGAGGAGATTTGTTGAACTTTCTGTAGTCGTGCGGTTGCGTACTATGATGCGTGAAAATCTTGATGTTCACTCGTCGAACGTTTGGCACTGGCTGGTTCTGAGCTGGTTCGGTGGGTTCTGCGGCGGCGGTGAAGTCTGATATCAACCTATATTGCGCTAGGAGGATACTCATGAGTGAGACTCCCATGTGGCGCCATCTATTAGCCGCCTTCCGCAATGTGTTTAGCCTTTTTCATAAAGGCCACTTCTTCCTTTTGTTGATATTGTAATTCTTTGGAACAGGTAAATAGCCGAGGTCAAAATGATACCAAGAAAAGCTCCACCCGTCGACAGGGACTTTTAGCTATTCGAAGTGGCAGTTTTCGACTTTTCGGCCTGGATTTCGTCACGGAAGCCATGCTCAACTGCAAGGTGGACTTCGAACAAGGCTTGCTAATACAAGCACTCTCACGGTTTTGAAGGAAGCAATCCCGTGATAATTTTCACCTTTTCATCAATCGCCATATAAACTTCTGCAAGATT
Organism: Anaspis maculata; assembly: GCA_949128115.1. Taxonomy (NCBI): domain Eukaryota; kingdom Metazoa; phylum Arthropoda; class Insecta; order Coleoptera; family Scraptiidae; genus Anaspis; species Anaspis maculata. Next base: position 15,584,396 of record OX421964.1, read on the forward strand.
CTTCGGAGTCCACCAGGGCGGGGTCGTATCGTCATTAATCTGAATACGCAATTTATATGCACTCGGCTTAATTGCATTTTTCGAGTGCATCACTTTTAGATCGATACCAATACCTACATATGAGCTGGTTGCCTGCTGATGTGCATTTGCCGCTGTCATCAGATAAAATCGTGTAATTTGAGTCCTTTTCCGGACTTATCGGCCGAAACCATCAGCCAAATTTTGATGACCGTGCGTACGCAAAGATATACATTTTACGAGTGGGTATTTCTACTTCACCTGCACTTTTGTGCAAAATGTAAAATATGTATATTTAAACGACTGGTCGCCGGTCAATTTGGCATAACATGAACACGTGTCCAGACAAACGAGCGTGACGCAGATGCTCCTGCGTCTCTTCCTGATTCCCCGAGCAATTTGCCACTGAAATTTGTAAGTAATAATTATTCTTGCCATCATCGTCAGGCGACAGGCGCGCGCCCGCAAAATTTGCATCATAATTGCCCCCGTTTGCTTCCGATGACCTTAATCGGCATACCGCAAAAAGAAAATCTCAAAGAAATTTGAGGAAGTAATTCGAGTTTACTTATACCACTCTCTGTTGCAACAATTTGAATATTCGATGGTGCTGATGTCATCGCTTTGTGGCTTTGGAAAAATGCAACAATGTGCAACGGGGGGCGTGTGGGCACTCCGGGTTCAACACGTAGGTTTATTATAAATTTTCAAGTCCACAATTAGAATTTATAATTCGTATCCATCAGCCCAGCTGGATTTGTCACGGGTTCATTGTTATGGGAATAGGAAGAGGAAGCCTTTTCCATACTGTCTAGCGCGGGTCAAGCCATGGGCGGAGAGTCGGAGACCCTTGTTCCTTGTACTTCCTCAATGCGATACCAAGACAATTATAAAGTCGTCTAAAATGATGAGCAGCTATTCACTCGATAACAAGGGAAATGTAGAAAAAAATAAGCAAATCGTGTGGAACCGCATAAAGCTTAATAGAGCTTTCAGAGGTGGCGAAGGTTAATGGAGGTGTACTCAAGCTGAAACTCCATCTCATTCAAACTATACCTACCAGTCTACGAAACTTCTATGATACAACAATGAGATACAACAACCGTCCTGTGATTAACCGTATAGACTACTCGCGTTGGAAAAGTTATGGGCATCGGCAGCAATGCAAATACCAGAATTTCCATTTCAAATAGGATGTGCGATTTTCTATTTCATAAACAATTTCCTCATCAGTGATTTACGAGTGGGTAAATTACTGCAAGAACCCATTCGATTTATAAACTGCCCACGATCACGACATATTCCGTAGGTATACTTGCTTCTTTGTAGTGCATAATATGGCAAATGCTTCACATATACACCGGCGCGAACTACATAATGTTGCAAAGTTCAGGAGCGGTCAATGTCACACATTGCGCAAAACGAGATTATAAACTGTTCATCTGGGGGGGTTTTGCAGTGATCTTGTCCTCGAAATGGCAGCATTATTGCCGATGCAAAACGTTTCTTGTCTGGTAGACAGGAGGGAGGTACTTGATAATTTATCAGAATTTGCTCTTTTGGCTCTTGGCTTTTAACAATATTTCAGGTAGGTACCTACTTTATTTTTCTTTGAAACTCTAATGTTCAAAGTCATTACACGAGGTCTACCTTGTCTGGTGACCTTGTACTTGAAAGTAACTTCTACGCCCAAATCCATCGCATAGAGGAGTGAAATTCGCCTAAAGTATAGACACTGCTGACGAGATAACCACTCCTCTATCCTAATATCTGCAAAAAACTTATTCAGCTGAAATCATCGATCTTCAAAGTTTGTTACTAACTCATGATTTAAGCAATTCCCGCCGCAAGATGACCGCAAAAAGCAGTGATTGGTGGCCTTTACAGTGTCATTTTTTGTTATTAGCAGTTCAATCAGTTATTATCACTCGACTCACTACTCATTACAATCCACTTTTGGCAGTCATCGTGTGGCGTGAAAAATGAAATTGAATCGCAAATGATTCTCATGTCACATGGTTTTATAATTTTCACTGTAAAATTCTTGCATTCTTGCATTCCAGATCTACAGTTTCTTGAATCTGAACTAAACTGCGCAACAAATATGTTGTCGCGAGGGAAAAATTGGTCCGACTTTGGACCACAATAACGTTTGAATAATACAATCCATTTCGATTCTAATTTGACAATAAGTGAGCTCAGTCTTTCTGCCATTCACCTTCTGGAGGTGAAGATCAGGAATCTCCATGTAAAATATCGACAGGGTGAAATGCAAAACAGTGCAAAATTTTAGCAAATTCAACGGACCTCCATTATCAGAACTTTTTTTTTCTAAAATGCAAATAAAAGGATCATAAAGCGTGATGTTTTGGCTTGCGCCCAAGTTTGAAAGTTTTTGAATTGGAAGTCTGGTTTTGACTTTATGATTTTTTTTCTCTTGGATAATGCTGATTTATCCTGTCCCTACAAGAAAGACTATGTTATTCTGATGATGGGAGGTTGCAATTCACGAATTTTGTTTCTTGAACGGTTCTCGGCAACTTAATTCGCTGACCATCTGAAACAGTGATGGGTCGTAGTTATTTACCAGTCGGGTAGGTAAATAAAATTTGGGCAAATACCCGGTATTTACTCACACGCGTTGGGGTATGAGGTATATAACGGGTGTTTTTTTTTAAATCTGGCGTCAAGCATGCTGTGCTCCGGCCGAATGAGGCTTTTTTCGGCCTGAATCACCCGTTACTATCAGGCATGCACAGGCAGAAAAAAATAGTTCGGGTAAATACAAGGTAAATATCAGGTTTTTGATTAAATACCCAGGTATTTACCAGGGATTTACCTGCCCGAATTTTTCATCGGGATCAAATTTTGGTTAGCAAACAAGTTAAGCGGCATTTATCAACATTGCAACCCAAAATTAATGGGCATCGGCATCCCACTTTATAATCTGCTCAAAAGTGAATAGGAGTAATCAAAATATTCGCATTTTTTGAAATGGGAACATCTCCGAAGAGAAATATCCGATTTCAAAAAGGAAGACGACGCCAGATGGGGCCTTCTTTCATCTACGCGGTGATGGATAGAATAATTTCATTATTAAAAATGTACTTGATGTACAGAATGTCAAAAGGAGAAGTGTCCAGAGGGCCAATTTTCAACGTTGTGCCATTTTTCGAAAAAAAAAAAAATTGTAGATTATTTCTGATATCGTTTTTAGAAAATAGTAGCATAAATATCTCGAAACGGTTTGTTAGTTTCACGAATATTTCTTTCAATTCAAAGGCTACGTGATTTTTTTTTAAATTTACAGTTTTTGATTGCGAACCTCTAAATGGGCATATTATTGACATAAATTTGGCAGATACGCATGAATTTACTTCACATACCTTCCCACGATAAAAATCCACCCCAACGACCCCCAAGGGGGCTACCCCCGGTGGACGTCAGCAACCTCTTTAGGGGTGAGTTGAAATGAAGCATGTTGTGGCGGTTACCATGGATTTTCCAAACCAGGATTCTTGACGTAACATTAGTAACTTTATGTCAAATCATAATTTTCATCATAGTTACCATATCAGCCCCTTTTTGGTTTATTTCTGTACACGGTGTTCACGCGAGAGGGATATACCCTCCTATCAAAAACTTTTTTTTTATGATAATTCAAACAAAAAAACTTTCTTGAAACAATTTTTCCCGTATTCTCTGAATATGGCAAGTATAGTTTTCCATTTCGTGCCATGTACAGGGTGTCGCATTTTCTTTGCATTTTTTTGAAACACCCTGTATTTCATCATCATAATCAATGCTCACTGGTTATCCTGATTACAAAAATGCATGACACTTCTGAAAAAGTATTCCATTTACTTTTTTTTTTTGAATGGTGGATCCATTTCAGAATTTAAATATTCATGTTCAGAAAATTCTGTTTTACTACTAAATGACATGGAATGACATAGAATGACTAATAAAATATCGGGGATATATTTCTAAAATGTAGGTATCCATCATCCTAAAAAAAAATATTTTTGATATGCCATTGTGAATTTTAATTTTTTCAAAAAAGTTCAGAAGTGTCATCCATTCCAGTAATCCGGTTAAGAATGTGAATCGACTGTGATGCTGATGACGAAATACAGGGTGTTTGGAAAAATTCAAAAAAAAATTGGCACGAAATGGAAAATTATACTTGACATTTTCAGAAACTACGGGAAAAATTGTTTAATAGTTTTTTTTTTAATTATTACGAAGGGAAAGTTTTCAATCAGGGGGTATCCGTCTCGCGTGAATACCCTGTACAGAAATGTCCACAAAGGGGGCTGATATGGTAACTAGCAGTAACTAATTATGGCTTGACATAAAGTTACTGAGGTTACGTCAAGAATCCTGATTTGAAAAATTCATGGTAACCGCCACAAATGCTTCATTTCAACTCATCCGTAAAGAGGTTGCTGGCGTCAACCAGGGGTAACCCCCTTGGGGGTCGTTGGGGTGGAATTTTGTCGTGGGAAAGTATATTAAGTTCTCGTTATCGTTTCATTGATACATAACGCGCAAAGTAACACATAATCAAAAATATAAGTTTTGCAGTTTATGTATCTAGCCTGACATTTGTCAAAGTGGTGTCAAAATTTACAAGAAATTTGAGTTTTCTCTCAATTTAAGCAACGATTACGGAAAACGTTGTTCGACACAAGAGCGCTGAGCTTTTTCAGGCCCTCAGCTTCTTCTGCAGCATTCGGCTACGCCTCATGATGGCAAACAAGGCTTCGGGCCTGAAAATGCGCTCTTGTATCGAAAAATGCTAGAATTCATGCATGTCTGCCACATTTATGCCAATAATATGACCAATGAGGGAATCGCAATAAAAAACTGTGAATTTCAGAAAAAAATCACGTAGCCCTTGAAATAATAGAAATTTTTGTGAAACTAAAAAACCGTTTCGAGATATTAATGCTAACTTTCCAAAAATGACATAAGAAATAATCTGTTTTTTTTTTCTTTCGAAAAATGGCACAACGTTGAAAATTGACCCTTTGGACACTCCCTCTTTTGACACCCTTTTGACATATCATGTACATTTTTGATAATGAAATTATCCTATCCATCACCACGTAGCTGGAAGAAGGCCCTATCAGGCGTCGTCTTCCTTTTTGAAATCGGGCAATTTTTTTTCGAGATATTCCCATTTTGAAAAACGCAAAATTTTTGATTACCCCTATTTACTTTTGAGCAGTTTATTTGGATAAAGTTTGCTCTCTATCTCTTATGTCGTTTGTATTGGTTTCATTTGGTAGTGTGTTGTTTGTTTTTCACTTTGATTTTTGTTTTGTTTTTTTTGACATATTACTCAATTGAGTTTGAATTATTTGAGCATTCTGGGTATATACCAGGTGAATACCGGGTATATATTCGGGTATTTACCAACATTCAATGTACCGGGTAAATTGCCCATCACTGATCTGGAATACCTTGATCAAGGATCTTGAAAAAGGGTTCCCATTCAAAATGGGCGACACTCCGGCCAGACAACAGAATTTTTTCTAAAAATTGAATTCGATCAGATTTTCACATTTGAACCAAGCTTTTTCTTGTGATTTTGACTTTCTGAATTTGATGCTGATAATCAGTTCAAGTCTTTAATGATGAAAGGCTCCCTGAAGGTCTTTTTGCGGAAAAAAAATTCATAAACGTGTCTATGCATATGCTCAAAGTTCATAAATTTGAATTGGAAAAAGCCTCAAGTTTTCTCATTTATTTCATTATCTGGACTCCCGGAATGTAACAATAAATTGAATCGGAAAAACCCCTTCGCGTGATAAGTCAAGAAGAACAAAAACATCTACCATGATTTTTGTTTTATTATTATTGTTACAAACACTGAATTATGACTTGTGACAACTATTGGAAAAAGAAAAGTGATGAATTTTGTATTCCTGTTGTGAATCCTCTAGGGATCCTGTCATCATCAAAAACCGAAATTGACCATCAGCATCAAGTTCAGGAGGTCAAAATTACAGAAAAATCTTGGTTCAAATGTGAAAATCTGATTGAATTTTGAAAAAAACTGTGTCGCCCATTCTGAATGGGCCCCCTTTTTTGGGACCCTGATCAAGGTATTCTAGATATTCTGCGAATTAAGCTAATGAGAACCGTTTAAGAAACAATATTCGTGAATTGCAACCTTCCATCATCAGAGTAACATAGTCTTCCTTGTAGCGATAGAATAAAACAGCAGCTTCCAAGAGGAAACAATCATAAAGTCAGAACTAGACTTCCGATTTCAAAAATTTCAAAACTGGGTGCAAGACAAAACATCACGCTTTATGATCCTTCCATTTGCATTTGGGAAAAAAAATATGAAAATGGAGGTTCGTTGAATTTGCAAAAATTTAACCAGGAGCCAGGAGGAAGTGGTATGACAAAGGAAGGCAATAATGCCAGACGATTCTTCTACAAGTTTGAAAAATCTGCAGAAATCACACGAATCCATAATTGTGAACTACTCTTTCGATCGGCTGTGATTTTACAGACATCATCTTCTGGGTATGACATCGATTGTGATGCCTTTGGTAGATGTGCTTTGGATACGGCTCAACTTTTCGTAGAAGAGTACCAGATTCCAGCCAGTATCCATAAGATATTGATTCATCGGTCGGCAATAGCCTCTGCTGCGTTGTTACCCACTGGTCAACTTTCGGAAGAAGCTCAGGAATATCGGAACAAGGACTTGAAGTACTTTAGACGAAGCCATTTTAGAAAAACGTTCAGAAAATCGACAAACGGAGATGTGTTCAATTTACTTTCAATTTCGTCAGATCCCCTGGTAACAAATTTTAACACTAGCCGTCACTAGGACTTATTCACTTACCATACCTGGATTCACTATAGCAATGAATACTGGCTGATATTAAAATCAACAAGTGTGTGATCGGTGATGTCGTCATGAATTCCGATTATTGTGTTTGCTGGACTGTAAGGCAGAATATCTGGCTTACTGGGCCAGGTACAGACACCGGCGACACATCAATAGAAGGCCCAGAGAAAAAGGATTTTTTTCATCCGATGTATTTTGTTTTGTCGGTTATGAATTTTCGAATTCTTGTGACTCGCCCGATTAAAATTGCATTTTCTTGCAAACTAGAGCACCTACAAGCATCGGCGCCCCCTCAAAAGAAAGCTAAAGGAACAGGCTTCCCCTCAGATGATACATTTTTCTTGTTGGCTTGATATTTTCGGAGAAAATCGCCCTGGATTGTTTTAGCTGGGACACCCTGTATTTATAATACCTACTCTTTCTATTATTGTGATTAAACTGAATCATCATAAGGCCTGCTAAGCAAGGCTAAGCAACACTGTCTTTCTTGAGAGCTCAAAATGTTTGAAAAACAATCTATCGCGCAATCTACTTGGCCTTACAATATGTAGAATTCGATTCATAAATTCTTTGCCTGATGCCTGAGGCTTGAGTGATGGCATCGCGGAATGTCTTGAATAGATGGCGCCGCATGAGAAACTCACAAGTCTGCCAGTAGCATACTTTGGGGATCTCCGACTGCTGTTGCTGTTTGATCGAACCGTTTGACCTGGATGCCTCCGCACTGATGAGTGATGAGCACCTAAGTGAGGCGAAGCACGTGTCTATGAAGTTCTGGTCTGGTGGTCCGATGTTGTGGTGATCTGAGAGCTGTTTCTCAATGATTTCTTTGCCAGAAATATCTGCGGTATCAGTGGCCGTAATTATTGGTTGATCCAAATGATCCTGCGAAAGGCTTAATCTTAACCGATTTTCTATTATTTCCAGTATTGGAAAATTCTTTTCGCATTCCAGTTGAGTCGCAGACAGAGTGAGGGTTCACGCCTAACAAACTTTAAGATAAGGCTTGATTTATTTGAGACTTTTACAAGAGGGCCACGATATTTTTCAATATGTTAAAAAGCTGGTGAGCCCGGCAAGCTCTCGAACGGCTCCTCCGCCAATTCTACGGGTTTGTAAGCTATACCCGAGTCGGAGTCTCCAGCAGTTTTCCCAATAATTTTGTGGAAAGTTGAATATTATAATCAATTATTGCAAATTAAACGAACATTTAAGTTTATGACGTCTTTTTTCGTCAGTTGTTTTCGTTTAACGTCTCTATCGATTTTTATTTGAAATCATCTCTCTAATAATAATTATTATTATAACGTCTGTTTCGTTTTTCATATTCGTCGTTGTATTTTCATATAATTGACAAAATGAAAAACTTGTCTAAAATGCATTGAACATTACCGTTCTACACGAAAAACATCCTCGTCAATAGTTCCTGTTCCTATACATAGTGTTCTAGACACATGTGCAACTTTGAATTAGGCAACTTGTGCTACATTCGAACAAACTGGAAAATTTGTGTACAATGGGCCGTGTGAATAAAAAGTAGCTTTTGCTTCCACTTTGATTTTTCTAGGAGTTGCTAAGCAAATTCTTCTTAGCAACTCCTAGCTAAAGCTAGTGAAAAGCAAAAGCTACTTTTTATTCACACGGCCCAATACGTTGGAAAACGTTGCGTTTCTTATCAAATGAGTTGTTTTTAGTAGGAAATAGTTATTAAGAAGCTAAATGGTGAATGCTAGAGGGATACGAGAAGGTTCAGTGAGCGATCAGGCCTTTTTGTATTATTTTATCATCAGGTTAGGCAACCAATCTTACATCCGAACATTCCGAACTGACGGTACTGTACTGACACACGTGTCACAAACGAATAAACCATGAAAAAATTGAGGCATAAAGTCTATTGTTTGCCTTAAATCGACGGACACTTTTCTCTGATGTATGTACTCTGATGTAATGACTTTTCTCGACCAAACATTTGAGGTTAACACATGGCACATGGCACGTGGGACGTGGGTTTAAAACATAAACAGAGGGCAAACGGCCAACGAGCAGGCAACCAGTTATACAGTCCATCCTCGGATCAGAATCTCACCACAAATTTTTCAACTTCAATATCGAAATATATGAAAAATCAAGAATCATTTAGTTTCTTGCTTACTTTCCTAGCAAAATGTTATACTTTTACATGCTCTAGCACAAATTTTGACGCATTCCATGCATCCATTTGTTAATTGTTATGGTAAAATTGATCATTTGTTTGAAATTATGGCCTGATCAAATATACCGCCATTACCTATACCTGTCCACGCCGTCGCAGAAGAGCCCAATCTGTATAGGAAGAAGAACTATTCTGCCACAACAGACATTATGATAATTGTGGTCCTTTCATGACTGTGATAAGATATGTGATAAAAATGTACCGATAGAGAAACGAGTGTCGAGGAAAGATTATAAATTGCTCATTGATATAGACGTTCAACGACTGACGGAAAAAGACGTCATACAAACTGATCATTCACGTGACGAAGACGTAACCAACCAGTAATATCGAATAGCCAAAATGTGACAGAAAAAAGACATTGTGAAGCCACTTTGTCACCCTGCAAGCATGATTTTGCCAACGTCTTTGTTTCCAAATTTTGAAAATCTGGAGTCTGCTTTTCTGACATCCGCATTTTTACTTTTGATTGTCGGATGTCTAGAGATTTTCTAGAATTTCTCACACAGCAATATGATATAATACGAGTTCAAATTTAGCCTGCATACTTTTTGTACGATGCACTAGCTAAAAACTTGTAAACGCTGTAAGAATTCAGAATCTAGCACTGGCAGCACAAACGGCAGAAAAAAAAAACACTAGAGGATAGAGGATAGCATGCCAATGTAAAATGGAAATCATCTACTCCGGTTCCTTTGAACTTCCGCATTCTATTCATTTTATGGATTTCGTCAGGTTTGAGCCGGAGCTACCTACACCTACCCATACCGAAAATCTTTTCGATTTCTTCGGTGGGGTTGAGGCAAAAAAAGTGGTCAAGTAACAAAAAACGCTATTAGGATCTTTTTTGTTGTTCAAAAAATTCCCACACTAAAAGGGTTGCGTTCCGTTAGGTAGGTATATTATGGCCTTTGCGTATAAATTGCTCTCGTTTTCAAGGAAGTGACCCAACGGTACCCGATCCCTTTCTCATAGCATAGCCGCAGATCAGGCGAGCCGCCTACAAACTCATAATATAATCATTATATTATGGAGTAACCTACCTATACCCACCTTTTTTTTCATCCTTATATAACCAAACAGCCCCTTGTATTTTTTACATAATATCAGTGAAGCAACCCAGGAAGTGCACAAAAAAGCATGTTTGCCGGAGGCAAGAGCACCAGCTTTTTCCCACATCAGTGCATAATAAGTTTTGGACGGTTTTTGCAAGAATGATTAGACGATTTAGAAAAATTCATGCTTGAAACGGCCGAGACCCGGACGAAATTCAATCTAACCACATTCAAATTCCTGAAAACAGCCGTCAGCTGGGCCAGGGCCAGACTGCAGTCACTGAAATGGAATCCATTTTCTTTTCAGCCATCAGCCGCCCGAATTCCATGTACCGTTATCAACTTACACTTGAGACCCAATATACTACTCTTGCGTTTGTGTGTGTGTGTAGTCTTGTATACGATATTCCATCGGACATAACAGTGAGCGTGGACCACAAAGGAACGAAGGTGGAAGGCCATGCCATACCTCTATATACGCCCAAGCAAGTCTCCGAGGCCCGTTCTCGAATAACGGGTCTTTGAAAAATTTTACTCCACTTTTTGGTCGACGACCCGCAAGGAAACCGATCTTGTTACGTTATAATACGGGGCTCTGCGGCACACAATGCCATCCAAGAAACACTCCGACACTTTTACGATATGCGATTGTGCAAAAAAATGCTCCGTCTCTCTTCCCGAAAAAATCACAATGATATAATTTGGCGGAAAGGCCGTTATGGGGGCCCGGGCACCATCCAGCAGTAAATCTTCAGCAAGACGTAAAAAATACAACAATTGGTTCTGATGGTAGAAAGGGCGGTGAACCTGGTCGTAATGATTTTATTGAAGGTCGGGATTTCTGGGAAGATCGCGGCGTTTGCTTGTGCTTACGGGATTTTTATTGTTGCATCACGAAATTTTTTGGTGAAGAGTTTTCGAGCGTTTATGACTTTCCCATAAGTCAACTTTTACAATCCCATTCAGGTTTTATCTGTATTTTGTACATATGTGGCTAATTGGCTGGAATTTATTGCCGAGAACTTTTGTAACGTTTACCGTAATGCCAAAAGAAATTGCGAAACAAGGCAGTGCAGTTACTATATTTGAGAGAAGCTGTAGGTACCACGAAGTAGTCTACTCTAATATGGATTCGTTTCATTTGCATAATAGCTATTCATGTATTAAGAGAATTATTACGATGATAATAGCCGAGGGCAACAAATCACCCCGAGGGCCCTACGGTGCCCGAGGTAATTGTCATCTGATAGTAATTACTGAATTTCATAGATTGTTTTATTCCATACCGAACAGAGTTTTTCTCGTTCAAAAAGGTTGGAGTTTCACTGATTAATTAGTCAGTTTTGACGGTTGCCATGAGCTAGAGGGAATTATGAATCCATAACAACAACAACTCTTAGGGTATGTTCGGAAAAGCTTGGGAACAGAGACGGTGAAGGTGTGAGATTTTCAAATTCAAAATTTTGAAAATCCTAGTTGTTGAGCGGAAAACTTCAAAAAAATTTACAGGTGTCAGCTTAACCAACCCCTAAAAAAACGGGAAAGTGGATAAAAACTGAAATTTCTGTTTTAGTAGGGTTGGGCATTAAAAAGTATTGGGATAATGGGATACTATTGGTCGTGGCTGGTTCAGACGATATTTGTCAACGCTAGTAGATACATCAATATTGGGATATTACAGTTAAAGACCCTTCTTCCGAAAAAAATTCGCATGCGGCGCTTTTTTCTCACATTTGTCGTAAGTAGTAATTCATTGTACCGGGACTGGGTGACCACGCGAGAATTCCCCCTTTCACTGGAGGCTTCCTTTTTGGAATAATTTAGGAGTGAAAAAACTTCTTGGAAACAATAATTTTTCACAACCTCCATGTTTTTATTTGCTTATGCGACATTTTGCATATTAGTCTAGAATCTTTTCGGATAAAAAGCAATGCTAGAGGCAAGTCATGTTAAAGTTTGGCAACATACATTTTAAAGGTATTTGGACTCTGCTGAATACGAAAACCATTGTTGACAAGCCGAATTTTGCACCGGAAGCCCGCAATGGGGGGGTAAAGGGAAGGGAAGACCAAAAATCACTATTTTTCATCATTTTTGATGTCGGGACTGCGACCTGTCATTAACGTAAAGTTAATTACATCATATCCTGATTCACTGAGGTCTTATACTACCATATTGACATGAATACTGTCAAAATTTCTAGAGGGGAAGACTGGTGGGGGCATGTTGACTGTGTAGATGATTCTTCTTTTCTCTCGATTTTGAGTAAATATAAACATGTTTGGTATCGTTTCCGACTAAATTCCATATTTCTTATTCAACTATGGTGTTCAAACTGCAAGAGAAGCGAGTTTGAACAAGTTTTAGATGATGAAACATGTTTTTTGTCAATATTTTTTCACGTCCTTTAACTGTGTTATTTTACTGCAAATCGGATTTTTTTTTCAAAATTCTTGCGTAGTTCGTTAGTCTCATGTATTTACCATAATATAGGCATTCAATTGATTTGCCTTTACTTTTCAAAATATGAAGAAAAAAATTGTGTTGAGTTGTTTGGCCCTACTTTCCAACTTTGTTTTTTGCTGTATTATGTATGTATGATCAAAACTCAAGGTTTTCATATTTAAAAAAGTAAAGACACACTTAGTACGTGAATGTATTGTGTAAAATACACCAGACTAACGAATTACGCAAGAATTGTTGAAAAAAAACTCCGATTTGCATTGAGATATCATAATTTATAGAATTTAAAAAAAAACGCTGATGAAACTGAAGAGAACTTGGTGCAACCGAAGGCGGACACGTACATTACCCTAAACGTTAAGTTAAATAATACAATTATAGGTTTTATCATTCACACTCGATGTCAAAATCTCTGTATCTACCTCTTTTCTGGGTATTATTGGAGGAATGCGGCTTTTTCGAATATAGCTACATCTCATGAACGTAAATTTTGAGGAGTTGTTCTTTTTTAGAGGTTGATGGTAGAGAACACCTGCCCAAGACGTTCGAAAAAGGTAACTTTTCTTGGAGGTTTGATGAATCATCTCACGGAGCATAATCAAACATACCAAAGAAAATTTAAAAAAAAATTTGAGCTGAAATAGAACTTTCTAGAGAAGTTGGAGAAAGGTAACCTCAAGGGTAACCTGTGGAGCTTTATAATTTTATAATACATTTTGAATAAGTTCCTAAAAGGTAACCTTCTTTGGAGCTTGAGTGAACATCATAGAGAAGTTAGAAAAACGTAACCTTTTTGGAGCTTAATAGAACAACTCGAAGAAGTGCAAAAGTGGTAACATTTTTGGAGCTCAAAAGAACATCACAAAAGAGTTGGAAGAAGGTAACTTCTCTGTATCTTAATAGGGCATAATCAAGCCGTTTGGAAGAGGTAACCGTTTCTCGAGCTTAATAGAACATCTCAGGCCTCTCTGAGAGGACTCTTGCCCACTGGGCATCAGGTTCTGACATAAAAAACTCTTCTTTTGAAAAAAAGTACATTCTAGAATATCTCAGCTGAGGTTTTCTTTATAATTATGAGGTGGAGAACCACAGCTTTTTATCATACAATGAAATAATAGCAAAATATAAAGTTGAAAAGTAGCGCCAAACAGTTTTCACAAAAAAATATTTTTTTCATATTTTAAAAGGTAAAGGCACATCAGTTACATGACTGTATTGTGTGAAATGCACCAGACTAACGAACTACGCAGGAATTTCTAGAAAAAATGTCAATTTGCAATAAATAAGAGTTCAAAGTGGTATAAAAATATTGAGAAAAAAACATGTTTTATCAACTAAAACTTGTTCAAACTTGCTCCTATTGCAATTTTGACACCATAATTGAACTGAGAATATGAAACTTGATAGGAAAATATACCAAACATGTATATATTCACTCAGAATCAAAAGAAAAGAAGAATCATCTTCACAGTCAACATTCCCCCCCACCAGTCGCCCCCCTCCGGAAATTGTAGTAATCATGACAAGATGATAGTATAAGACCTCAGTTTATCAAGATACGATGTAATTTACTCCACATTGATGACAGGTCTCAGTCCCGGTATAAAAAATGGTGGAAAATGGTGACTTTCGGGCTTTCCCCCCCTTCACCCCCCCCCATTGCGGTCTTCCGGTGCAAAATTCGGCTTGGCAACAATGGTTTTCGTATTTAGCGAGGTCCAAATATCCTTAAAACATATGTTGCCAAACTTTAACATGACTTGCCTCTAGAACCACTTTCCAGGCCACTTTTTCAAAAATGATCCTAGTCTATATATAATTTGCAATCGATGTAGTTTTTACTGTGAATACGTAGAAATATCCATCCTGTATAATGTTATTTCCGAAGTTAGATACTCACGAAAGACAATTATGAAAAATTACAATAATCCCATCAATTTGACGCATAAACTACTAATGTGGCTATGAGCATAAAATCTCTCGGATTGGTTCAATTTTTTTTCCTCGGAGAGATATTTTCCTTTGAAACTTTAATATCAGCTTAGCTCTGTAATAAATTGTAAACCGAATTTGAGAAATGCATAATCTGACTTGAGCTGGTGTTTGGCGGTAGCCACCTCGGAAAGTTTCAACTTCAAAAAGTAGGGACTTTTCAGGAGCCTTTCATAGGAAGACTTCGCAGCTTTTCACTTTGCAAGACTTCTGGTCAAAATCGGCTTGATATTTAGGTATCTCAAGTGCTTATTCAAATACTGACCCCTATTTTTATACCTACCTATGTATGAGAGACAGAGCATATTTTAAGGAATTCTATGTGCGCGACCAAAAGTCATGATGCTTCCGTTTGGCGCCGCAGGCGAAATTTTTCAAAATTTGGGCGGGCCAGAGAGTCAAACGGCCCTTTTTTTTAAAATTACAAGAAAACTTTTCATTTGAGGTTATTCCAGAAATTTAATAAAACAGTAGTTAGGAAAATTATTATTCTTATTTTTAGAAATATGGCTGGTTAAAAAGTGGTCCTTCGGCCCCTTTCATTCTCGTTATTTTAAAAGGTTCGAGGAAACTCTTCCCATCAGACCAAAAAGCAAATTTTTTGAACCTTTGAATGTGTTCTGTAATTGTATTTAGTGTACAGGGTGAGTCATAAATCGTAACAATTTATCTGCCTCGAAAATGTCGGTGGAAGGTTCTAGAGGTTATAAAACTGATGTAGATTGTAGAGCAACAAATAACACAAATGGTTCTCATATGAAGTTTTCGCATGGATTTTTGAAAAGAACTGGATTTTAAAGACTTACGAATCACCCTGTATATTAAATAGAATTACAAAACACATTCAAGGATTCAAAAACATTGCTTTTTGGTCTATTCAAAAGAGTTCACCGAAATCGAGACTAAATAAATCTTTCAAAATAACGACCATTAGGCCGACAAGATGGGCCAAAGGACCACCTTTTGACCCTCCATATTTTCCAAAATAAAAACCCTAAATTTTCTTCAACATTTTTCCGATACTTTTGACGTATTTTCTGTCACTGCGGTTCAATTTTCTACCCCATATTTGCAAACACCCTGTATAATAATGAACGAGGAGCTTTAGATAAATATCAAAATTTCAATGTATCCAAACTATTCATTCAAATCATTGAATTGGTAGGAAAAACAATGAATATTGTGAGTAGCTCGACTGTTTGGAGCTTTTTATGATCGTGTGCACGGGAACAGCCTTTTCTGGACCTGCGTTATGCGGTGCTAGAGAAATGAAAGCTTCGACTAATTTCGCAAAAACGGTAGCAGGCCATGCAACTCTCGAACATTGAAAAAGGAGAAGAAAGATTTTCACTTTCAAAAAGAGGAACAACATCTGTGAACTGTGAAACAGCTTTATTACCGAAAAGATTTTTGACCTCCGCTCTTGCTGTGGCAATCATGTCACTTTGATTTCTGGAGTTGTTAACGATTTTTTTATTATTTCCACAATATCTCGGTCTTGTGACGTACCTACGTTGGACAAAAATTCTTGAGTTAAATATATAACTTCATTTACGATATCAATAAGGAGTCAACCCTTTTCCTAGAAACAGTTTCTTCCAATTCATCGTCGTCATTCGGGCCAATGGCTTCTGCCGAAAAACCTCCCTCAAACCCACCAGGATAAGGACCTTTTTCCATCATGAGATTTATTGACTAGAACTAGATCACAATTTTCTGTGGAATTCCAACGTCACAAATGGTGAACATTGATTTTTGAAAAAAAAAATTTAGAAGTACGAAGTAATAAAATGTAGCAAAGGAATATTTTTTGACTGCGCGACCAAACTTTGTCACTGGGCGACCAATTGGTCGCCCACTTTATATGTTATTTTATGCTCTGATGAGAGACATGACAATAGAATACCCAGTGACTTTACGTGAAACGAATAGATTGGCTTAAATAAAAACAATAATTGGATGGTTCAACTATTACTTTTTCAATTGAATTACAGTTTGAAAACTTCCGTGAACACAACACTTTTTGTAAATTGCTGTTCGTTATGTAGCAGCTGCCCGAAAGTGCCATGTAAAGTTTACAACGTAAACAAAGGTGCAGAAAACACGATTATTTTGATCCGTTTGGCCCTTAGAGTAAAATAGTGTTACGATATTTCGCGTACGGGTTCGAATATAATTGAGACGATCGATTTAAATACACACACTGTTTATTTCTGCGTACTACTACAATAAATGCCAACAATTATCTACTTGGAATTAAATCGCAGGTACTTCGCTTGTTTCGTACTCGTTACCACTTCGCATTCCATTTCAATACTCCCGCGAGCTGCCTGCTGATGCTTTATATAAGGCCTCCGAATAGCGTTCCCGAACTTTCTGTCTATTTCCAGCAAATTCCATAGCGTTCCGGCATATGCGGTTTCTAGACCATTCCTGAATAATCATACACATCACCCGTATAATTCTGCCGGGTTCTGGACGGCGCCTCCGCCAAAATGGACAGATGTGCCCTGATCAGGCATTCGGGTCTCCATTCAGTTTCACATACACGAACGCTCTGGAATGCACCAGATCGCTCCAGACTTCTACACTGCGATCTAATGAAAGGAAGAATCCAGAAAGATCGAGTGTTTACCAATATGTACGGGATCGCCGCTCGTAACAATAGGTTGGTTCTGTTTTTTTAGTTGGAAGCGGCGTAAGCGGTGGGGTTAAAACTATTTTTCATGTGATGTTCAATGGGCAGGAAACACGATAGTATTTGTCCGGTGTCTGTAACTTTTTCGGTTTTGTTTCTTTTTCGTCGGGGGCGGCGTATGAGGACGGCGTCGGTTGAAACCGTCTTTCCTGTAATGGCAAAGAGACAGGAGACACGATTATTTTTATCCCGTGTCTGTAACTTCTGTGGTTCTGTTTCTTTTTGTCGGGGGCGGCGTATGGGGCTGAAACTACTTTTCCTGCGATGTTGAATGAACAGAAAACACTATAGTTTTTGTCCGATGTCTGTAACTTTTTCGGTTCTGTTTCTTTCTCGTCGGGGGTGGCGTATGGGAGCGGCGGCTGAAACAATTTTTCCTGCGATGTCGCAGGGACCAGGAACACAATGGTTTCCAACCTGTGACTGTGATTTTTTTGTTCTGTTTGTTTTTCGTCGGGGGCGGCGTATGGGAACGGCGTCGGTTGAAACTATTTTTCCTGTAATGCCCAATGTATAGAAAAAACAATGATTTATGTTTTGTCTCTGTAACTTGCTTGCTTCCCCCTTTTGGTATCGGGGCGGCAGCGGATTTTTGAACGATAAATTAATAAGTATTCCAGAGGCGCCAGCAAGAGTTATCCCAGACGGAGAAATCACATTACATTTTCCATTGCATTATTGGCCTCGCAGCTGGCACACATGTGCGTTGCCAAAGCGCCCCGAGTCCCGACGAATTCTCACAGAAGCGTGACCCGATCGCGTGACGGACAAATGTGGGCTTTTCTTATGTATATATCTTTGAGAATTTTTTGACAATTTGCTTTCGTATTCAGAAGGCCTATTCCGCATATTTGTATTCAGAATGAAAACTACAGTGATTGCAAATTAAATATCATACAAGGTCTCGCATAAACTTTTTTTTGCGACACTCTATAAAGTTGTTGTTTTGGAACTCACGCGAAAAGTTGTTCAAGGGAAGCTTTTTTTCTTCCAAATTATTCCAAAGGGAAAACCTCCAGTAGGAGAGGAGGGAGATTCTCGCGAGATTTCCCTGTAGAATAAGCGGTAAAAACTTGAAAAATTTGTCATTATTCATGAAAGAATACACCCAGTCGATAGATTTCCTTCCAAGAACACGATTTTCCGCTGTTTAAACTTGACACTTGACACTTCCGCATTATTTTTCGTTCAAATAAAAATTATGGAGTTTTTAAATTCAAGTGCGTCATTCATCTACGTCAGAAACAAAAGTCAAAAACTTACACATGACAGATGAATGTCAGATCAATGACAGTTGCATAAATCGGGAGCGCTAAAAGGTGTCTAGTCTTTTGTAATACTAAATTCTGGGACACCTGTAGGTATATTCGTCTACAACAATATGATTTTTTGGAAATTTCTTTATTTTTTTTTCCATTGCTTTGGTAGTTACGTATTTTTTTGGAAACTCTTGTCTGTAAAGTTATTTTGTTTTTTCGAAAAAGTTGCGTTTTTGAACGTTGAAAGTGTCGTACAAAAATTGCTACCTACTTCTATGTAGAGAGATTGTTATCAATCAGGTTTGGCTTCAAATTAGTTTCTAAATCTAAATTAGTTTCTCAGGATTGGTCTGTTCTGGACTCAGTTGATGACGTCGATGATGCCTGTTCTTTGTTTTATAAGATTCTTTATAGCATTTTTGATTTGACCGTTCCCAAGTTGAAAGTTAAATTATCTCGTCGTTCCTTTCCACCGTGGTTTGACTCGGAGACGGTCAGGTCGATACGCAAAAAAAATTCTCTTTTTAAAGTTTACAAAAGGACTCGTTCAGTGTATCATTGTGAGTTATATCGACAACAGCGTACCCATGTGAAGAGACTCATATCTGTTGGTTATGAAAATTACATACGTGACGTTGAGAATAGCCTTATCTCTGACCCCAACAAGATCTGGTCCTATATCAATTTAAAAAAAAGTCGTACACGAATACCTGGGGTCATGAAGTATGACAATTTTGAACTCTCCACGCCTCAGTCTGTGGTTGACTCTTTCGCCAGTTATTTTGGTTCTGTTTACATTCCTTCTGACCCAAAAAATATGCCTGCCTCAAATGATGTTTCTCACTATCCTACAGTTTCCATGCATCATGTGTCCAATGATGACATCTATCAAGCCTTGAAACGGGCAAAGAATTCCTTTACTGCTGGTGTTGATGAAATCCCGAGTTTTTTGCTGAGAGATTGTGCTTCTGTCTTCACCATACCATTGGCTAGTGTCTTTAACCTTATTCTCCGTCACTCTTCTTTTCCTTCACTTTGGAAGAAATCTCATGTAACACCTGTTTTCAAGAAAGGCGACAAATGTGATATAAGGAACTATAGACCAATATCTCTACTATGCAACTTCGCTAAAGTGTTCGAATCAATAATGTATGTCCAAATTTACTCCTCCGTCAAATGTCATATTTCGCCTTGTCAGCATGGCTTCATGCAGAAGAAATCTACTATTTCTAACTTGTCTTGCTTCAAACAATATGTTGCAGAAGTTATCGATGACAGGGGTCAGGTTGATGTCGTTTATACCGATTTCCAAAAAGCTTTCGATCAGATTGATCACTATGTTCTCCTTGATAAACTTGACAGGTTGGGTTTCTCACCGGCACTGCTGTCATTGTTTCAGTCCTACTTGCTCGATAGAGAGCAATACGTTAAATACCGCAATTATACCTCAAAAGTTTTCAGACCTTCTTCCGGTGTTCCTCAGGGCTCAAATCTTGGGCCCCTTCTTTTCCTGCTTTTCATTAATGACATTGTCAATAACATTTCTTGCGAGAAGCTTCTTTTTGCCGATGACTTGAAGCTATTTCTCAGGGTCAACTCGGTGGATGACTGCTTAGTGTTGCAGCACAATGTTCGGGCTGTTGAGCAGTGGTGCACATCTAATCGTCTTTTTCTCAATATCCAGAAATGTACTGTCATGTCCTTCTCTAAAATTCAATCCACAATTTCTTATCCCTACAGCATCAGTGGTACTATTTTGCAACACTCCGAATCAGTTGTGGATCTTGGCGTTACTTTTACTCCAAAGCTTGATTTTACAGATCATAGAGCGAAAGTTATCAGTCAGTCATATAAGATGTATGGTATGTTGTACCGAAACTGCCGAGAATTTACTAATACTAACACTCTCTTAACTCTTTATTATGCTTTGATCAGGTCCCGACTGGAGTATGCCTCTATTATTTGGTATCCCTACTGCGGTGTTCACATTCATGGTGTGGAGTTGGTACAGCGTCGCTTTCTCAAGCACTTGAGTTTCCTCGTGGATGGTGTATATCCTGTTCGTGGCATCGAGTACTCTTCATTATTATCCAGGTTTAACCTTCACTCCTTGGAAACTAGACGTACCATGTTAGCTGTTAAACTTCTCCACTCCTTATTGAATAATAATTTGGATTGTCCCTATCTTCTATCCAAAATTAATTTTTTTATACCACGTATAAATTCCAGACAACGCACCACGTTCTATAATCCCAGTTCCAGAACCAACGTCCTTTTCAATTCCCCTATTTCTATTATGTGCCACACGTTCAACAAAATCTCTAATGTTTGTGATATTAATTTCAGCAGCATCAAGTCCATTATGTCTTCCGTCCTGGGCAATGACTGACTCCACGAAGTCAACTTGCTTATGTTATTGATATTATTTTGACCTTTTCTTTTTGTGTATTCGCATGATTGTGTTTGATTTTTTGTTTTATATAATTTCTCATTCAATTCCATTTTTTTTTTGTTATAAAGTTTTCCTGTAATTGGGCGTTGCCTGTTGGGAAATAAATCCATTCTATTCTATTCTATTCTATTCTAAGGAAATGTTAGTCGATTAAAACTGGGTAGTTTTGTTCTAGCATGAGAAACCGAAATTCCACTAAATATTCAGTTTTGAATGACACTTTCTGCTCATCAATAATCATTATTTACAGTTTTATCGACGCCTTTAACCGGTACACAAAGGGAAAAATGAAATAAAAACTGTTTTCAATTTTAAAGGAAGCGGAAGAGCCCAATCTCGGCCCCACAATAAAATCACTACATAACTTTTATATGAGGTACCTATACCCATACTTTCCTATACACCCTCCCTTTTTACCTACGGCGTTTTTTACATAAGTAGATTAACTGTAAAACTTGTTAATGCGGCATGCACCCACCATCAGGAAATATCAAACAAAAAATCCATCAAAAGAACAACCCTCGCAGGCCCGAACTCCTCTTTTAATGGGGATGTCTTGGATTTACCACTATATTTAGTTTCATGTGTCAGGTGGCCCATAGAAATAAAGCAAAACCCTCCGAGCGGAGTTTGATTATTGAATTTTACATGTGGAACTAATGAAACGTTGGATGTTTTATTTATTAGGGACCTTGCATATAGCGGTAAATTGACCCACCTTTTTTTGCTGCTTCCCTCGTTAGCGTCTGAATTATTGCATAGGTAAGGGTACTTATTCATTGATCGCATAAAGAATCTCAGGTATACAATGATTTGAGGAAGCGGGCGGGATTATCCGAATACATTTTAATAATGTAAAAAGTACAGTTCATCTTCTAAAAAAAGGAATGCCTACCTACCTACCGAATTCAAATGAGATTGTTTTAAATTTTTTTACAGATACCAGGCTCCAGGTAGGTATAATCTATTTAATATGTTTTTTGTTCAAATTTCAAGAGCACTGGACCAATTCCAATTGGTGCGACCAAAAAATTAATCAACGGACGCATAGCTGGCGCCAATTAAAAACGAAAAGAACAGTTTTGTTGGTTCAAGAACCTTTCCACCTATCGTTTTGCAACAGTGCTTCATCGAACCAAAAGACGAAACGAAAATGACGGTACATTTCTCACATTCACTGATGTTTTCGACGGCGTGAACCGTTCGAAAAGCTGTGACGGCCTCTGCTGGGATTCCTCAGGCTGTAATAATTACCTATCGAGAAATGCGCGTCACTCTTTTGTCGGAAACCATTGGATCCTGCATATAAGATTCCTTTGAATACTTCTTAAAATCTTGATGAAGCAAAAATTGAATGGACTGGAAAGTCATTAGTGTTTATCTCGCACGAATGTGTGCCCACCTACAGCGATTTTTTCGTAACTTGCACTTTGATTGATTTGTATAAGACTTTTCGAATACTTACTTATTGAGAAGCTTGGGTAACATTCTTGATTGATTACAAAAGCTTCGAAAGGTCCCAGAACGATGTTCAAGTAAGCAGCCCCTTGAGTACTTGAACCTCCAGTAATCAGTAATCTTTTTCAAGGTAGCTAGATACTCATATCTCGAAAATCCTGTGAAGCCTCGTTGACTTTTGTATTCCATGCATTTTTCAATTCCAAATTCACATATTTCAACTATTGAACAAAAATCATACTGTTATACCAAAACCTCTTCTGATTCGTATTTCAGCGACTGCTTTGATTGAAAGCAATTCCGCATCGCACACACTGTGGTCTTGAGTAGAAACCACTAGGTCAGAGCGGTCAACGACCAACCTTCGTGAAGAAAATCAACGGCTACACGACGTGCTTCAGACGCGCCATCCTCGTCTCCACTTTGCCGACCCCACCTCTACAACGTACGTCGTTTCCCATCGAGCCGGCACCAAGGTAAGCTGCGATCAAGGCGAGGCAGCCAAGTTCTTGGCCTCGTTTCACCCAAGATCAAGGCTCAGAACGCATCTGGTCTGTACGGATAACATGCTAACGGTACTCTTCCATTATCAAGGGTAGGTTTTTTTTTAATGCTCTCTGATTGCTGGTGTCCAGACTCGTAATCCCAGATTCCACGTTCTATACCGCGCCAAGCCAATATACGCCTCCGCCGCCTTTCCCATTGTCATCAGTACTGTTACAAGAAAAGTGTTAGAGTTGAGCAATCCTGTTACTCAAAGTTCACCGTTACCATTTGGATGAAAGTAAACTCACGTAACGGTATGTACTGTATGTACGCTCTGTGTCGAAGCGGCCAATCGCACTTTGCATTTTCGGAAGGACCTCTCTGCAATAACATAACTGTTTTGTAAGAGAGTTCAGAACGGCAATTTGAGCAATGATGATGGTGGGCATGAGTAACGTTACGCCGGTGTACCTGCATAGCGGAGAGCCCAGTAATAACGTTACTTTCGGTTATGGGTGCATAATTGCCCAACAAACAGTCGTTTATCAATAGAACTGTAGAGGAGAACCTGATGATGATGATGCGTGTGGTCGGATCGGAAAGCGTTTTCTGTTTTAATTAAAATATTGCTCAAGAAGAAAGAAGTTGAAGAGCCGTCGAAACGGTGCTTGATGGGCGTTTAACTGTTGTTGTGCTATGATCAGAGTTTTGTAACATTCCTCGACATGTTCACTTCCACTTACGCATCGTTTTTTTATCGTGTCCTTGAGTTCCAAACACGTTCTTCGATGAACGGTACCTATACCGATGGTTTATTAAGCTCACATTGAAATCTTAAAAGGTGACCATGCTGAGAACATCCAAAGAGATAAAGCGTTGTTATGGTGCGTTTTGTTTCTTATTCTTATACAGGGTGGTCCAGGTTTTAGTGGGAAAACTCTACCGTCGAGAGACCATCAAAAAATGAATAAAATAATACGACTTCTCTTGAAAAACATATCAAAAACGCCTGATAATGAAGATATAGGCTACCAAAGTTAAAGTTTTGAAAATGGTCTTATTATCATAAATTTTACACCGGTCAATCTATTTAGTCAAAATTTTGTATAGATAAACTAGTCGTCAATTTAAGTGGGACACCAAAAAAATTCACCAACTTTGGGCAACTGTAACTTTTGACTTAGATAACCGATTTCAAAAACTCTTCCACTTTTAAATTACCTTATTTTGTGGCAATTCACTCGTCATACCATGTTTTTATCCAACTACTTATTAGGCTGTATACAGGGTGATTTATCAACACGTGTTTTTTACCCCAACTTTAGTCCGTATTTTTTTATTTTTGTGGTCACCCTGTAATTATGGTTCATATCTCGTCTTATGGAGACATGTTTCAGCTATAGACTTCATTTTGAAATTAAGCTCTGTCTCTCTTCAATCTTGAGATATGACTTCATATGTTGGATAGTGCCACTAATTCAATTTTCATAAAAACACTGTATAAATTATCGAATCAGAAAATATTTATTTTCGTTATGTAGAATCGTGGAACGGTAATTCAACTTCATAAAAATCAATAACGGGTGGGACCTCCTGCGGCTTCCCTAACTGCCATGCAACTCTGTGGCATGCTCTTGATGCAGTTATCAATCAAATCAACTGCTGTGGAAGAGCCACCCATTCTTTCTGTATGAATTCAGTTGATTCTTCTACGGTCCTTGCTGCAGGTTCTCTGTCTGACAACCGGCGTTGCAGAAGATTTCATACGTGCTCAATGGGGTTAATATCAGTCGACATGGCCGGCCATATCATGCGCCTGATATTGTTCCTCTCAAAAAACTCGTTCACGACCGCGGCTCGGTAGTAGTGCAGCTTGTGGTACTGCTAAAAACAATTTTAACTAAAATGTCATCATGACACCTTATTATCCATGGCATACTCTATTGAAACAGGTACAGACACATTATTGGAAAAAAACACCCCTTTGCATGTCTGAGGTCATATCTCAAGATTGAAAAAAGACAGAGCTAAATTTCGAAATGGAGTCTGTAGCTGAAACATCTCTTCATAAGACGAGATATGAATCATAATTACAGGGTGACCACAAAAGTAAAAAATTTGGTTGAAGGAGAAACACCATTCCTTGCCCACTTTCTTCATTCGAAACTCATTGTGATATTTTGTTATCAGAATGGGGTACTTGCCAATGAAATAGATCTGAATGACAATTCTTTCACTTATCAATATTTTTTTGATTGAGGGCGGGAGCTGGGAGCGGCGACTAATCAACAGTAGTCTATTCTTTCCCATTTTTAGTCGGCTATCCATATAGCGAATGAATTAGATCGCTATGTCTTCGGGTTTATGTTTTCCATTTATCTCTTATTTTGAGAGGGCAGCGTGTGGGGGTGGCAGCATTCGGCAAAGTAACTGTTGCACAGTTTGAGTTAGGAGTTTCTAAATGTTTTAGGAAATATGACAATCAGTGAAAATTGTGAAAGTTGCATTTTTTTTTGTTTGGGGGCGAGAGCTGGAGGCGGCGACTAATCAAAAGTGGCCTATCTCTTCCCATTTTTAGTCAGCTATTCATATACCGAAAGAATCAGATCGCTATGTCTTCGGGTTTATGTTTTTCATTTTAAAGTGATTGGGGGCGGTTTTTAGCAGTTTTTTCATGTCGGTGGCGCATATTGAAGACGGAATGTTTCTTGGCTTACGTTTATAAGTGGCAACTATGTATAATTCAAAAAATGAGAACACGAGAGCATCAGGTCTGGTAGAAAGTGCAATATTAGGTTATTTCAAGTTTATCGGGGGCGGTTTTCTCTATGTTGGCGGCGCAATATGGACATCCAATATAGCCTAGCCCTCCTTTGGGAGTGGCAGCTATGTAACAGCGAAAAAATTAAAAAGCTAGGTCGTCTAGTTTGGGGGGAGTTCGAGGAACGGACGGACGGACGGACGGACGGACAAAGCGGTTGCAATAGCGATTTTCATCAAGATGGAAAATGCGCTAAAAATAGTGACCGAAGTTGGGGTAAAAAACAAGTGTTGATAAATCACCCTGTATACAGCCCAATAAGTGGTTAGATAAGAAAGTGGTATGACGAGTGAATTACTACATAATGAGGTAATTTAACAGTGGAAGAGTTTTTGAAATCGGTCATCCAAGTCAAAAGTTGAAGGTTCCCAAAGTTGGTGATTTTTTTTGGTGTCCCACTTCAATTGACGACTAGTTTATATAGGTGCCAGATACCTGCATGGGTATTTATGAACTGTCCATACTTGATTTTGTCAAACCAGCTCAGTGCCAGTGGCTATATTTGGAGGCTTGCTCCCTATTTTCTACGTCACTGAATTTCTCCTTGAATTGATCCGATTTTGGATTCTGCCCTAAATTCTGAAGTAGAAACTGACGCACTAAAGGTACATTGGAGATAGAATTAGTCGTTAGTGAAATATATTAATTGACAAGTTTACAAACACCTCTAAAAAATTAAATCAGGAGCTGAATAACATTTTGATTCCAAAAGAGTTTTGCATATTCCTGAGAAATCGGCAAAGGAATTAATCTTTCCGCTATGCCCAGATTAAAACTCCAGGACAACAAGGCCAGAACTCTGAAGGAAGGGCGCGCTGCTTCAATTGTGGACGAATTTGACATTTACGACGCGACTACTGATAGGGAGCGACGCAACCAGGAAAACTGATTATTCCAGCTGGGGCTGAGGGGTGCATGCTGACCTAAAATTCTCAATGTCCCGGGACCTACATCGTGTCATCGCTGAAGAGATCTGCTAATAGCCTATTTCTTGATTGAAAAACTCCGTGGTCTGTGTCATCAATACAGGAGCGACATTAGCATTTTGTTCTTTGTCGTGAAATTCTTCGAAATCAATGTATAGTTCCAGTGATTCTAGGAACTCATCGAGGATAAGGGATGGAAGATTCTGAATGGAAATAAAACTGGAGATGAAGAAGGAGAATATACATTTGTTACAGGCAATAATGCAACAACAATCGATCATGGCGTTCCAAGTTGGCACGCATTCGACGAATAGTACAGGCCAGTTAGAATAAAAACTGGCTCAACCTGGAAATTTCAAATAACAAACTGAAATTTTGGGGATATGTTCAGGAAGCTACTGCGAACAAACCCTGAAAAGTCCCAAAAAATCCCACTTGGGCAAACGCCGCCATCTTGATTTCTAACATGATCTCAACTTTTTCTCAGTTTTTACAGTTTTATTTTAATTTTTCGTTACAACTAAACTAAGTATACATATTATAATTAAATAGGGTAAAAAGATTCCTCTATATCCCATACACTTTCTATTTCCAGTAGGTAGAATGACTTTTTGGATCAAAAATAGCGTGATAAGCTGGAGCGCTGGGAAAATACGGCCGATGGCCGCTAATGAATAATTTTGCTCCAAAACTTTGCAGGTGCCATCAGCTGAAGCTCCTCAGCTTGTCACTTTATTTCTGCTCCAAAAAGTCATTCTACAGAAAATAGAAAGTGTATAATGGGATATACCTGATACGCCGGCGCCTCGCAACGGGAGAATCCGCATAGTGATGCGTATACTCCTCTCCATCTTCAGCACATAGGTGAATTTTGTCATCTTCGTCTACCTACACCGACCTTTTGCTGCAGCCATGGCCAGTGCAGAAATCACACTCATTATCAAAGTGCAATGGCTTATTATGGGCCAATTATGGCCCCGGTTCTTGATTCGTTGTTTTAGGCTTGTATTTCCCATCCGATCGACTTGTTACTGGTTTTACAGAGTTTCTTTGCTCATGATGGCCAATGCGGTTTTTAAAGGAATGAATTACATCAGGCATTCTTGTGCCCCACATTTTGTTAAATCAGTCCACCAAAATCATCACCATCAATTAATAAGAGGTTCGTTCCTGGCAGCTGGTCAGACTAAGTTTGTACCATTTCAAACATTATAAGGGGTTCGTTGCCATCAAATGCTTGGAAATAGTATATGGCCACAAGATTCACCTGGAAGTAATTTGATAGAATTTGGTGTTGACACTGTTTTATAGTCTCTGATAGTTCAACGCAGAAAGAACGATAAAGGCTCAAAAAATTTTAGGGTGAAATTTTCGTGGTTGTTCCACTTCTTTTTCCTATATACAGGGGCTACAGGGTTGGCGCCTATGGCTACACTTCTGAATTGGAAGAGTATATTTCAAACATTCACTGTGCCAAGTGTCATGTTCCAATAACCATAAAGTGCAGGGTGCTTTCGCCTACTGCCCTGATCGGGGTCCAAATATAGTTGAAATTCCCCTTTTCTACTCTAGAACGTCTTCCTCGTCTTTTATGCCACAAGTGGACACATCTCACCCGTTTTTCTTACCATTCTTAGCATCACTGTTAACATCAAATTTCATCAAATTATTTCCATGCCAATTCCCACCTTCCGTGGTAATAGATTTTTCTCAAAATGCATTCGATAACGATGGAACTTTATTTTTTTTTATTTTTTTTTTATTCAATTATTTTTATTTTTCACACTGGCATGGACAAACGTTTTTACTGATGATGATAAATTTTTGTTGATGACTTGAAAAAATGTGAGACATAAAACTGCCTGACGTAATAATTCTCCCTTTCGAAAGCCATCTTAGCCATCATGAGCAAAGAAAGTCAAGACAATGTTTACTCTACAAGGAAGCAGTTCTCAATGTTGAGATTAAGTACTGTTTTTGTGGAAAAATGATTGTACTTCACCAACCTTATAAGTACCAGTCACTCTCTTGATTAGTTTGTGAATAGTGAACGCAAGATGGCTCTCGGGAGGAGAAAAAAAAAGGAAAATGTCTTTTTTCTGGGGATAGGCCTAGGCACTGGCTACCGATCATTTTCAATTTGTTACATTACTGAATAAAGAACTATGAAGTTTCACTCCTATACTTTGATATTCCACCGATTTACTTGAAAATTAAATTGTTATGGAAAATACCAGTTTTTTCAGAATATTTCAGGAACGCTTCAGTACATCTGAAATGGTTTGATGGAGCTTCATAGGCATGAACAGCAGGCTATGTTTACGCGAATCTACCTCTTTCGGTTCATGAGTTACATTTTTTCTTCTTACTTTTTCTTTTCCAGCCTGTATTCAGAGCTGCATGTCTGTCG
This sequence comes from Anaspis maculata, assembly GCA_949128115.1. Taxonomy (NCBI): domain Eukaryota; kingdom Metazoa; phylum Arthropoda; class Insecta; order Coleoptera; family Scraptiidae; genus Anaspis; species Anaspis maculata. Next base: position 15,613,520 of record OX421964.1, read on the forward strand.
CCGATGGCTACACTTCTGGTCCATATGGTTATGGTCCATACAACAACTATACGCCAAGTGGCATGTTTTAACGATAAAATACAGGGTGCTTTTGCCTAACATCTGGACTATCATAACAAGATCTCCTTTTTTTATATTTTGTCATTTTTTTGTGTTGACATTGTGATTTTGAGTTGAATTAATGATTTATAAATTTTGAGTTACGCTTATCCACTCTTGAAAACCTCTGGAGAAGCAAAAATTTATAAAGAGCGAGTCGCTATGATGTTTTGTTGATGAACAGGCGACTAAAAACAAAACAAAAATTGAAGTGGGAGGAAAAATCAAGATATCGGCGTTTGCCCAAATGGGATTTCTGGGGACTTTTGAGGGTTTGTTTCTACTGAGTCTATGAAGATCCCCTCCAAATTTCAGCTCGTTATTTGAAATTTCCGGGTAGATATCTAACTGGCCTGTACTAGAAGTAGAAATATTGCGAGTTGGAGACAGAGTGGAGTCCGATCACTTACCGTTGGAAGTGAAAACAGAAGCGACAAGGGAACAGCACGAACCGATGAAAAACTGAAAAGGACAATGATAGAAAAAAGCTTCTGGATGAGGAAAACATACGAAGATATTGTCTGGATTTGTATAACGGCGCATCCGGTATATATATATATATATCGGTTTAACCGATTTAACGGCGCACCAGTAAGTTTATCCTATAGATGCTCCTGGCTCCATTCTAGCTCCGTCTAGCCCCTTCTATCGCAAACGAACTTTGAAATGGAAAATTTCCATAAAAGCTGTAGAATTGCGGAAACACTTGAGCTCTTCCGGGACAACGGCACGTACTACACCGTACATTAACCCTAATGGAAAATTACCACATAAAATGCTGCCGACAGACAGTCGATAGAAAGGCTTTGATCAATAGACCAGCTCTATTCTGATTTAGACAAGTTTCAATGTGCGGTTGCGGGTAGGTTACTTTTTCAATAATAATTGTATAATACTCATCGTTGATTCTAATCAATCTTTTATTGTTTGAATGAATTTTGTAAAATGCGTGCCTTGTCTGTTTACTCTGCGTTCACCAGAACAATCCCTTCAGGAGATAAAAGCAAAGCGAGTTGCTATGCCTCAGTCGATAGCAATGTGCGTCCGCAATTCGGGCATAAAAGAAGCCCAGAATTTCGGGAAGAGACACTAGGTGAACGAGAGTATGTTGGAACTAACCAACATAGTAAATTTGGCCGTGACAAGGGGAGTGGTGACGATCTGGAAACATAATGACTGGTGAAACCAAGACTGCACACGGTTGAAGAAAGAAGCGCAAAAAGATTTAGAGACTGGAGGAAAAATAGAGGAGGGAAAGAGATTTATGCAGAAGCCAGAGGAAATCACCGGGAAAAATGCAAAGAAAGAAAATTAGAATTAGAGGGAAGAAAAGAAGAAGAAAGAAAGATCAGAGAGATAAAAAACGAAAATGTATGTATGTGAAGTGTGGAAATACATCAACAGAGATAGGAGAAAATCGAGAAAGTGAGCGAGAAATTAATAATGAGGGAATTAAGGAGATGCTATATGCAGTTACTGGGAGTAATAGAGCAAACCGAGGTGAAGGAAATGAATAGAACAAACGCAATCATAGAAGAGATGATAGAAGAAGAAAAGTAACAAGACAAATTCGAAGCATAAGGAAAAGAAAAGCCACTGGAAGCATGAATTCATGGTACGAAGGATGAAGTGACAGGAGGATTGTATGAGATATCTACTGGATGACGTGGTGTGGACGGGCAAAGGATTTCCGAAGAAATGGAGAGGGTGTGGTATGAACAATTTTCAAAAAAGGAGATAGACAAGAAGTGATAGATTACCGAGGAATCACTCTTCTGAAAACGCCATATAAGGTTCACGCAATGGTGCTGGAGAAACGAGAGAACGTATTGAAGAAAGAAGGATCCTTGTGAGATTTCGATGCGGAACTTTGGAATATAGAGAATAGCTAGAAATGGGGGAGAGATAGACTGAGAGAAAGAGTGGAGCAACATCAATTATTGAATTTTTTTTGTTATTTTGTATTTTTTGTTTTTTTGTAGAGTTGACGGCACACCACAGAGACCTGTGGGCGGGGCTAAACAGAAAAACAAAAATCGTTTTGAACGGATCCGTGTATTGAAATAGGGGAAGCAACACCGTCAGCTGGAGTGGTGAACCATTACCAGGTCACAGGCGAACCTAAAATCCCACTGCAAATCTAGGTGCACCACTCCGCCCACAGGTCCCTCTGGTATTCCGTGTAATCTAATTACATTTTCATGAAGGGCGGACTTGTAGAACCGTATGAACTTGTTACTAATACTACCAGTGTCGCTAAAAATGTACCGAAAACGATCAGAAATTTGTACAGTGCTTCGTCGCCGTATTCATTAAGTGATGACCTCTACCTCGACCCCAAGGATGGCTCTAGTAAGTGACTCCGACGGGTATGACAGTAATAAAACGTTACAAAATCTCAATAATGCCAGGTGCATTACTGGTCCACTTCAGACATTAGGAACGGCTCTAAACTAAATTCAAAACTAGGGCGGAACAAAACCTTTTTGTTTTAAATTGTGTACATACAGTGCATACCCGAAGGGTGGTTTTACCTTGTCGCAGAAGGAGTTTCGAGACATTCATTGTGATGGAACTCTCAGAAATTATCAGTTGACAGTACAGCGGAAACTTAAATCTACCAACAATACGTGTTCTGTCACTTCCAAAAAGGTGCTTCGCTATGCAATAACCTGATCAAGGCCTATTGTGTACATCCAAAGTGCAAATTGTTCAAAATAGTGATTGGTCAATATGGAAATACCTAATATTCATATCAGGCTGGAGTTTATAGCACCTTCCTCGATGTCCACCGTATTCCTGAAGTGAAGACTGAACATAATTATATTTATTAGGAGTAGTGGGCGAAAGCCGAAAGCTCTTGGGTAAGAAATTCAGCACTTCCACACCCTTTATGCTCAGGACCAGGGTTATGATCGCGACTCCTGCAGCATAAATCGCTGTTGGGTAAGGAAAGTAAAGTCTGAGCAGACCTCACATCTTGGCAAAAATAAAGATGCATTTATTGACCTATTCGACAATTCAGTTTGTTCAATGAGATTGGTACTCATGTAAATAATTTAAATGATGGTGGCCAGCCAGCAGTAACATAATCTGCCAATACAAGATATGTGCATGAATAAGGAAAAAAAAAGAAAATCAAACCTTCAAATACTGGTTGGGATCTGTCTTGACCATTTACGCCTGTACGAAGTTCGGAATTGGCTTGAATATGTTGTCGAAATCTGCTGCAAAGGAAACATCGATGAGGAAGTTGAAGAGTCATTGTCTTTCTTGAACAATACATCAAACATCACTGCAACATCAACAAATGATCACAAATGCAATGAGGATCTCATTAGTAGCCCCAGCATCATTAACCTTGTAGAAGATAACCCTTCATTTTTATGAGCTAAGCAAATTTCACTCTCATTTCGAAATTTGTCTTCGTAAGGAAAAAACGAATCGACAAGAATGCTGACGCTTCAGGAAATCACGTTCACTAAAATTCAAATCACAACCTAAAATGGTAGAATTGGCGTTGAAGAAATACCTGCCATATTTACCTTTGTGGGCTAACATCATACTTGACGGGCACAATGTTAGATATATAGTCACTCAATTGTAGGGAGGTGGTTCAGAACCGTGAAAAAACAAAGTTCTGGCCTCGGTTCTGGCACAAACGCATCAGCGTGGTTTCACGATTTGCACGAACGATACTTAAAGTTAGTGATAAGCATCAGCCTGGTCAAAGAGTATTTAATGGATAAAGATAAAAAGAAATGCAATGGTAAAGCGTAAGACGTGAGAACAAGATTCAGGATTGCAGTTCGAGGGAGTATGGAAAAGAAAAAAGAAACCCTCCACCTATTTTGACAAAAATACAGAAAAAAAGATGCTCTTTCATCTTTTCCCAGATGCTCTTTCATTAGAAGATGGCACATCATCCCAATGATCTGGTGAAGGAGAACTGATGATATTCTGTAGGATGTAGGCTCGCATGTAGGCTCGGATGTAGGTATCATCAAAGAAACATCAACTACACTGTTGGAGTGTTCCAAAATGTTCAACCATTCTAAGATTCGAAAATTTACAATTCCAAGTCATCAACTTTGGATTGCTAAAAGAACATGTGGCAAACCAATTTTGTAATCAATACATGTTCATCAGCTGAACGGCAGACGCCTGACTATAGCTACAAGAGAATACCTGCTAGTTAGTCTGTATGGACAAGTTGAAATTAGTCTATGCGCTGGACGATTTTTGCGGAGATAAAATATTATTCCTGTCGCCGACATGCCTATAGAGCACAGCTACTTGTTTGGATATAATCAAAAGTCCGGATTTGTTGTGGATGTCGGACAGCGGAAGTTGAAGAATGGTAACCAAAGAGTAGCCTTGAGAACATCCATGAAAAGTTCTGATCTTCTGAAGGTCTCCGTTTACTGGCGGCAGAGCCCATGTTAACGAATAAAAAAAAACGTGTCGGTCAACTCGGTGGATATGATGTCGGCATTGCTGAACCCTGTAACAACTGCTACTAGAGTACTTCTGGCGAACGGAGAGAGATCTCGTTGGGAGAACCGGAGTTGAAGGTTCTTTGAGCACAACGGAACATGTTGGAATGAATAGAAGCTGTCGGGAATAGTTTGGGAAAGCCCAGAAGACAATCAGGGAGTGCAGCAATTAGTGCTTCCAAAGAAACGACTGAAGGAGATTCTTAAAGAGGTGCATGATGGCACTATCTGAGGATATCTTGGAGTCAACAAAACACTGGCAAAGGTGCACGAGAGTTTCTACTGGTTCAACAAAGCCGAAAGCCTGGTGTCGACAATGTGAGAGCTCTGCAGCAGGCAAGAGACCAAAAACCCGTAGCTGGGAAGACCTGAAGCGTATAGCGTAGGGGCCCCTTTTGAACGCATCGATATATTTGTCTTTGGAATAAAATTGTTCTTTGTTGATTTTAAGTCTCTGGTTTTCATTTCCAAGCCTTCACTTACCTGGGCTACCTGGGAAACTTCGGTACAACAAGAGTCCTACCAATCACCGCTAGACGATCACAATCACGGCCAAATCTAATTCTTCAGCTTCAAGAGGATTCTTTTTTTTTGGAGAGGGGGGGAAGATTTATTCTTATAACAGGGGTGGGTCAGGGCGGTTACAATATGACGGCCAAAATAGCAAGAAAATTATGAAATTCGGCTTGAAAATCAGAATGATCGTACTAGACAAGGGTAAGTTCCAAGTTTCATGAAAGTCGTTCCACTAATAAGAGATTTCAATATGGCGGCCAAGATGGCGGCAAAGCATCATTTGTCCAAAATTGGATGTATGTTTCACATCGCCTGTAAATTTCACTTTGAGTGACCACCACCACACACCAAGTGACAAAAACCATTGGTCAACTTTATATGGTGGACACGTACGCATTCGATTGGCGTTTGACCACATCGATATTTTCGTTGAGACATAATTCTCGATCTCCTAGTTCTATCACTTTCAAACATGTTCAATATTGAGAATACAGGATGGCAGCAGAGCATCATTTGTCAAAAATTGGATGTATCTTGATGTGGTTCACATTACCTGCAAACATTCCAATCGGATCACTTCCAGAGAAATTCAAAACGGCGAATCAAAGATGGCGGCAAAGTAACAAGAAACCAAAAATTGAGAATTTGATTTTTGAACAACTGATTATTCGAAAAATTTATTCTGGGAAAACTGATTAATCGAAAATTTGATTTTCGAAAAATTAATTTTCGAATAGATAAATTATCCGAGGAATTGATTTTCGAACAATCGATGTTTCGAGAAATTGCTTATGAACAATTGATTTTTCGAAAAATTCCACCTTAGAATAATTGCGTTTCGAGCAATTCGCCTTTCGAAAAATTGATTTTCGAACAATTGATTTCGAAAAATTCACTTTCGAATAATTTATCTAAATCCCTTACTACTTGATTCTAGATTTGGTTAGAGAGTAATAGACCGTGAGCTAGCGGCCTTTGAGATCATGTCATTTCTGACTGCACCATACTTCTTGTGGTGATAGCCACCCACATGGTAGTTGATAAAACGCCAGTCTGCCTCCCCAAAGCGAGTCGTCTTGGAGGCTGCCAGTTGTCAAAAGTCCCATAAAAAAAAACAATTTTGCACCGTTGATCCGATCGACTTAAAATTTGGTATACAGACAAGGTCTTGCTGTCAAATGAGCTGATTAGTTTCTGTGATGATAAGTTTTTATTATGATGATTAGTTTTTTTATTTTCTGATGCCTACAAAAAGACAGATAACAGAACGAATGTACGTTTAAGTTGTAATAGACGCATACAGCCCGAGCTCCGCATTTTCATTCTCCAGCAATAATTATAAGGCCCGAAACACTGCAGTTGGCGCAGTCAGATGGAAACGGAACCGTAAGAAGAAGTACCTACAGTACAGTATGGATTGAAGCGATTCCGAAGACCGTATTAAACGACCGAGTCCAGTGAAGTAGTTCAAGTACCAGTAAAGGCCATGTCTAACGTGGGGGTGTTAAATGAATTCCACCCAGGAGCAGACTGGTCCATACACAAGAAGAGACTGGATCAATACTTCATAGCAAACGGTATAAAGGAAGAAGCAGTGAAGAGGGCGGTTTTGCTAAATGGACTCTCAGAAGATGCTTATAGACTGCTAGAGAACCTGAGCGTCCCGAAATCTCCAGAAAATTGCACGTATGATGATATCGTTCTAGTTTTGAATGCTCACTTTGTTCCAGCAAGAGTGGTTTTTGCTGAACGTTTCAAGTTTTATGCAGCAGAAAAAACGGCAACCGAAAGTTATCAAGAATATGTCGCTCAAAGACGAAAAGTTGACTCTGCAAAAGGCTCTTGAAATCGCAATGGCTACCGAGAGCGCCCAGCTCAGTTTTGGAGTTACAGCTGTTAAACAGGAGCCCGAAAACATCCATCGACTCCAACAGAGACAACGACCTCCGTGGCAAAAGAGTGCTGCGGGCGCTGGCTCCAGTAGCACATCAGCTCCAGCGGCTAGTAACCAGCATTACGAACAGCGCGAAACAAGGTATACGGCCAATAACCAGGTCGAAAATGAAGAGCAGAAAAAGCGTGAGTCTAGCAAAAAGTGTGCGGTATGCGGTGGTACAAGTCACTCAAAATTTAATTGCAAATATCGAAATTATTCTTGTAATTTTTGTGGACTCAGAGGTCATTTGATTCGTGTATGTACAAAAAAGCAACCCTTGAATTTCGTCGATGATAAGGTATATAATAATGATGTTCATGATGTGGAAGAGAAAAGTTGTATTTCTCCTGAAAATATTGATTTGTTTAATTTGCGGTCCTTGAATGGAAAACCAATTTTGATCGAGGTTTTGTTGAACAACGTTCCTTTAAAGCTTGAAATCGATTCGGGGGCGGCAGCCTCGGCTATTTCAGAAAAAGATTGGCTGAAATATTTTGAAACGTCAAATTGCAAGAAACGAATTCCGAATTTTTAAGTTACGTGGGTCAAAAAATTATACCTTTGGGGAAAATCGAGCTGAAATTAGAGTCCGGAGGGCGGAGTGAGAGGTTGGAGTTTTATGTAATCAAAGAAGGAAAAATACCTCTATTGGGAAGAGATTTTTTGTCAAAATTCAATTTGGGTTTTGCAGAGATGAACTATGTTGCTCCAGCAGCTGAAATTAATGCTAAAGAATTCACTAGAGATATTGTCCGAAAATTTCCAGAAGTGTTCACAGAAAAATTAGGAACATTCAACAAGTTGAAACTAAAAATTAATTTGAAAAATGACGCGATTCCTAAATATTTCAAGCCACGCCCGGTGCCATTTAAAATCAAAGAGAAAGTTGAAGCCGAACTGGATAAGTTGATGAAGTTTGGAATTTTGGAAAAAGTTGAATACAGCGATTGGGGTACGCCTATTGTTCCAGTTTTAGGAAAAAATAAGGTCAGAATTTGTGGGGATTATAAAGTCACACTGAATCCGTATGTCCATGTAGATAGACACCCGTTACCACGAGTCGAGGATTTGTTTGCAAAATTGCAGTTTGGTGAACAGTATTCAAAATTAGATTTAGCCAATGCTTATCAACAATGCTTACTAGATGACGAGTCGAGTAACTTGACAACAATTTCAACGCACAAAGGTTTCCTTAAAGGAAGTGCCTCCGTAGCCGGCCTCGGCTACGTGTATTGTAGCCGGAGCCGGCTATTTGTATGGTGACCGGCACTGCCGGAGTGCCGGCCATCAGTATTGTAGCCGGCACCAAGTGGGTGTAATTTAATAATGCACACTGCCGGCTTTTCGTTTCGTAGTCGGCGATGCCGCCTATTCCTTTGCTAGCCAGAAGTGGCAAGCCTTGTTTGTGTACCTTTCACAGCAGTGTCTTGTCGGTCTTAGAAATATTCCAATATTCATGGGAGGTATACAATCACCTACCCATATCCCGTTCACTTTTGATTCTCGCGTGATCACCTTGTATACAAAGGAAAGAATTACAGGGTCCGCCAAAAGTAATAACCTGATTTCGTGAGAACTTTTCTCCCAAAGTACTTGACTTACGTCATTAGTTCCAAGCGAAAATTGAGACTGGAAGCTTCAAGTTTTGTGCCATATGATCCATGAACAGGTATGGAGTTTGCTAGATCGCTCACTGGCTGGCTGTATATAGCTGGACTTTAAGAAGCCCTCGTGTATTTCGTCAATTGAAATTTTGAGGGAATTCAAAACGGCAGCGAGGTGCTAAAGTCGTTGCAACTAGAGTCGCATGCAGAGTATAAAGCAGACTTTATAGCACTCCGCCGCTGTGTTACACAGAAAATTACCCAATAACAACACAGAGTTCTCCGGCTGGGACTCGTCTTTATTAATAATTTTCACTCTTCGCTTCACAATACTTTCTCTTTTCACTTTCTGCATTTTCTTCTAAATCTTCGTGGTCTACCTTCTTGGTTAGGGGTTTGTTTACCTTGATGACGTGAAGGCCCACGTGATCTCTGGAGGAATCTAGAGGAAGGAAAAAAAAAGAGATAGTGATAACAGTTTTCTTCTTGGTAGCCATCTTACCATCCTAAGAAGTGGAAACGCTTTTCCAAGCCCAAGTACGGCAATTCGACATTTTCTTCGTTTCTCTCGTCGTCTGTGCTGGTGTGTAGTGCTCCACGTCTTCCGCGAAGACCCGCACTAATTCTTGAGGCAAGAAAGATTGTTCGTCCACCCACGTTTACGAAGCCCGCCAACATCAAGGGTATGTCCCATGCCGCTCTGTGTGTTGTTCCCCCTAATTTTTGTCCCTTCATATTTTGTTAGGCTTCTGGTTTTACCCTGGGGCCTATATTGCTAGTATTGTGACCCACATTTCGAAGAAACGGCCACATCGACAACATCAGGTAGCCGAGCCAGGAAGTCGAGTCCTCAGGTTTGGATTTGGTTCGGTGTCGTCCGCCACACGAACCCAAACTCTTCCACAATAGACAGCCGGGCTGGTGTCTTGTTTTCTCGCGACGGCAAGGAGTCCAAATCCACCACGACCACCTGAGGCTGACTCCTCCAACACCGGTAGCGCCCACGGCCACGTTCCATCTCCGCCAACGCCGACACCATCTACGTAGCGACCCAGTGGACGGCAAGGGGCACCAGCTTGCATCGGAGGCGTGAGTTTTCCCCCGAATGCAACGGACGTTGCGGTGGTGTTGTTTCATGTTATCTTGTTGCGTGTTAATCGTCGTATCTAGGTTAATTGAGCTCAATTAGTTTAGGCCCTACGACCCGCTGTATTAACTCACCTGACACCTTGACATCGACGTCAAACCACCCCACTACCACAGCTCCTGGGTTATTCGACCAGGGGAAAATTGCACGAGTAACCTCAGCGTCAAAAATTAGCGGTCCCCCCCTGCAGTCTTATGTTGTTGTTTTACACACAACGGCATAGTAGTATCCATTCGATTCGTATTGTTGAATACCTACAAACTATTGGCGAATAATACACCCTTCCAACAAAGCGTCGGTGGTTCTGTTACTTACTGCTTTCTTTTGGTATAATCACATTACCCCCTTCACCCCAATCACTGTCTTGCTGGGTCTAGTGTGACTGTCAAGGCCAACGAACAGCTGATTGGTCTGGCCGCCACCAGCAGGATGAGCCGAAGCTAACAGCTGTCGAATTCATTTCCAAATTCAGATAAATGGAAATGGCAAGTTTTTTTTGAAGTTTAGCTGTACAGCCACTGAGCGATCCGGTAAGCTCCATCTGTTCATATCACTCCGCTTGAAGCTTTCAGTTTCAAATTTCGCTAGAAACTTTTAAAAACTCATGACATAAGGTCAACCCGGGGAAGTGCATTTTCTCGTACTCATATTCATGACGATTGAGCCAATATAATTGTAGCATACACTCACCTTTCCACAGATTAAAGTCTCTCCGGAACTCAGGATGGAGCCTTCTACTCTGGTGCGGAATTCTGTCGCTTGCGATACGAAAAGCAGACAGGAAGCACTGTCACTCACTTGGTGCCGGCTACAATACGGAAGCCGGCAGTGCCGGTCACCATACAAATAGCCGGCTCCGGCTACAATACACGTAGCCGAGGCCGGCTACGGAGGCACTTCCTTATTTAAATACACGCGACTTCCCTACGGTATTTCCCGGCAACTGGTCAATTCCAAAGGATAATGCAACAGTTGTTGGGTGATATTCCGGGAGTGAGTATTTTCTTGGACGACATTCTCGTTACGGGACGAGATAAAGAAAGTCATGTCAAAAATCTGTTGACAGTTTTGAATCGTTTGAAAGACTCAGGACTCACTATAAGAAGGGAAAAATGCTTATTTTTTCAAAACAGTATACAATACTTGGGACATGTGATAAGTAAACAGGGACTACAAAAATCTGACGAGAAAGTGAAGGCAATTTTGAAAATTCCGGTTCCTTCAAATGTGACTCAACTAAAAAGTCTTTTGGGGGCCATAAACTACTACAATCGGTTTCTACCTAATTTAGCTGATGTTTTGCACCCATTGTATGAACTATTGAAAAAGGAAGTTCCTTGGTCCTGGACTCAGGATTGTGAAAGATCATACAAAAGAATCAGGGAACTATTGAGTTCACCAACAATTTTGGCACATTACAATCCAAATGTAAAATTGAAAGTGACTGTTGATGCGTCACAGTACGGTCTAGGAGCGGTGTTGTCTCATGTTTATGATTCAAAAATTGAAAAACCCATAAGTTTCATCTCAAGAACACTGTCAAGTCACGAAAAAATGTACTCACAATTGGATAAAGAGGCCACCGCGATTTTTTACGCGATCAAGAAATTTCATCAATATCTATTTGGGGCTACATTTGAATTGTGCACTGACATGAAACCTCTTGTTCATATTTTTGGTCCAAAAAGCGGCATTCCGATAATGGGGGCAAATCGGTTGCAAAGAATTGCTTAATTTTTATCCGCGTACAATTTCACAGTTAACTATATTCCTACTGATAAAAATGCAGCGGATTTTCTTTCAAGGCTACCCTTGGAGAACAAAGAAGATGATGATCCGGAAATAAACTCTAACTTTTCCATAAATTATTTACAAAGTTCCGATCTACCAATAAATATTGGTGACATCCGCGAAGAAATAGGGAATGACGTGATTTTGAGCAAAGTTTTGGAATATACAAAAAGAGGATGGCCAAATAAAGTTGGTGATGATATGAAACCTTATTCAAGTCGTAAAACTGAAATTAATATTGAAGATGGCATTCTAATCTGGGGACCGCGTGTCATCATTCCATTCAAATTTCGAACGAAACTCTTAGAAGAACTGCATAGAGGTCATTTAGGCATAGTAAAAACTAAATCGTTGGCTCGTGCGTATTTATGTTGGCCTTCACTCAATAAAGATGTCGAAAACTTGATAAAAAACTGTGAGGCCTGTACAACATTGCGCCCAAACCCACCAAAAAGCACGTTGGAACCATGGCCAATACCTTCTAAAGTGTGGGAACGCTTGCATATGGATTTTTTCGGACCGATAAAAGGAAAAATGTATTTAATAATTTTGGATTCTTTATCTAAATGAATCGAAGTATTTTACATGCATAGGATAAATTCTTCATGTTTGATTGTCAAATTACAGGAGCTATTTTCAAGGTTCGGTTTGCCAAAGACAATTGTAAGTGACAATGGAACATCGTTTGTTTCTGCTGAATTCGAAGACTTTTTGAAACTGAACGGAATCCAGCACCTTACGTCACCTCCCTATTTTCCAAGAGCAAATGGCGCCGCTGAAAACACTGTCAAAACAGTGAAGCATTTTATTTTGAAAAACATTGCAGACAAAAACAATTTCGATCTATTCTCCCATATCAGTGGCCCTGGAAATGATTCAAATTGGTCACTTAATGAATTTTTATTCAGGTATAGAAATACTGAGCATTGCAGCACAGGCGAATCGCCAGCACGATTGATGTATGGGAGACCTCTTCGAAGTAAACTGGATTTGATTCGTCCAAATACAGTTAATGTCCGAAAAACTGAAGAAATTCCAGAAATAAGAAGAAGTCTCGTTAAAAGTCAAAATAAACAGAAAAGACATTTCAGGGGAATACAAAAAGCAGATTTCAAAGTTAACGATAAGGTCTCTGTCAAGGATTTTCGCTATACACCACCGGTTTGGACCCCAGGGGTAGTAACAAAAGTTTTGGGAAAACGTTGCTATGATGTAAAAATCCTTATCAGTGACATCTTATGGAAGCGACATATTGACCAAATGTATAAATTCCACGAAAATGACAATTCCGTTATTCTGAATAAATCAAAAATACCCGATGTTGACGCTACACCCGAAAATCGACTAAATAATGAAACAAGAACTGACGATCAAAGTTTTGAGAAGGGAGAGCCGGACGAAAGTTCAAATAACGTATCAAATAATAGTCCTAGCTCGAGAACTCCTTCCCGTTTGTCTAACAAGGTAATGCAATCTGAGAATGGCGAACATAGAAGTCCACTTCCAGTTGCATTTTCATCTCCAGCGACCAATACCTCCACACCCAGAACTCGCTTTGGACGTTTAGTTAAAAAACCCTCATTTTACCAAGGAACTACGTCTTGAGTGATTTCTGCATGTAATTTTGTGAATAGTATTAGTGTTAGTATTTTGAAAGCGTATGCGCGACTATATAATTATCATTTTGTATATTATAAAGTATTGATAATGTAAATAATAGGCTTAAAATAGATTGTATATTGATTATGTATAACAATAAGCAAATATGTAAATAATGGTTATGTATCAATTTAAGAGGAGAAGTGTGATGATAAGTTTTTATTATGATGATTAGTTTTTTATTTTCTGATGCCTACAAAAAGACAGATAACAGAACGAATGTACGTTTTAGTTTTAATAGACGCATACAGCCCGAGCTCCGCATTTTCATTCTCCAGCAATAATTATAAGGCCCGAAACACTGCAGTTTCTCAGGCTGTCATCTGTCATGTGGAAGTGTCATTATCAAAAAATGACAGAAGTTTTATTTCACAAAACCTGACTTGAAATATGTTATTCGAAACCCCTGAAAAAACTGTATCGCAGAACAGTTTGAAGTACTCTTCTAACTGTCATTTGTGAGTTAATAAAAAATATAAAAATTTAAAACATTGACATCGATTTCTCCAAAATCTGTCTAATGGACTGGCATCAAATTCGGCATGAAGCAGCAAACCAAAATGATCTAATCAAATCTGCAGTTGGAGTTTCTCACCATTTCCCAACAAGGCGTTACGAATTTTTTATTTCCTTTGGGCCGTTGCCACCCGAGAGGGCGGCTCACCCGGATTCTGACAAGGACGACACACGTTTAGTGTAGAACTCAACTCAGACGGTCTTTCCTGGTCGGGGATTGACCTTTTTCTAAAAATTTCAACTGATGTCAAAAGCAAATTGGATTGGGCGTCATGTATGCCTATATTCAACTGCGACGCGTCTCCGGTCTTCCGGCGGATATTACGGAATGTGCAATTGATTTTTTGGAAAAATAACCGCCGGAAAACCACGTCGCGTTTGAAAATAGGCCTACATTACACCCAATCCAATCTACTTTTGATAGTAATTGAAATTTGTCGGAAAAAGTCCATCCCCGAGCAGAAAAGACCATCTGAGTTGAGTTCTACACTAATATGTCGTCCTGGTCAGAATCCGGTTGAGCGGCCCTCTCGGGTGGCAACGGCCAAGAGGAAATTTAAAAATTCGTAACGCCTTGTTGAGAAATGGTGGAAAACTCCAACTGCAGATTTAATTGGATTCTTCTAGTTTGTTGCTTTATGCCGAATTTGATCTCAGTCTATCGGATAGATTTTGAAGAATAAAATGTCAAACTTTTGAACTATAATATTTTTTAATTACTGACGAATTAGAGTTGGAGGGGTACTCCCAACTGTCCTGAATACAGTTTTTTTAGGAGTTTCGAATAACATATTGCAAGTTAAGTTTTGTGAAATAAGACTTCTGTCATTTTTTGATAATGACACTTCCACTTGACAGATGACAGCCAAAAACTAATCAGCTCATTTGACAGCAAGACCTTGTCTATATACCAAATTTCAAGTCGATCGGATCAACGGTGCAAAATTGGGCTTTTTTTGGGGGACTTTTGACTACTGGCAGCCTCCAAGACGACTCGCTTTGGGGAGGCAGACTGGCGTTTCAACTACCATGTGGGTGGCTATCACCACAAGAAGCATGGTGCGGTCAGAAATGACATGATCTCAAAGGCCGGTAGCTCACGGTCTATAATAATCATAAAAACTATAGATAAGGCAAAGTCGAAATAGTACGAAGAAGAAACAAACAACCAGCAAAAATTATTCCTGCTCCACTGGGAATTGATTTTTCCGCCAGACCGTGGCGTGGCGACGAGTCCTCCTGCCCGTCGCCTGTGCTGCTGGATGCCGCGCTGCCGCCCCGCTGCATCGCAGCCTCCCGATCCTGCCGCCCGCCGCCACGGTGCACCCCCGGCCGTACATGCATCCATCGGGCACCACCACCATCAGGCCCCGAGATGCAGAGACCAGGACCTGCGCATAGCCCCCTCGCGTATACACTTGCCGGCCCTGAATGAAAGTAGTAACGGGACGCTCACTTATGCAATGTATTACAGTTATACTGTGTGCCGAAGTTCATGGACCTCGTCTGTGGCCCTTTCTCTCGCTCTCTTCGGCGCGGGCCGTATCTGCCGTCTCCGTCCGGCCCGCGGAATTTGCGACCGAGCATCGCGAATGTGGACCAACGTTCCGTAGTAACCCGAAGAAAGGAGCGTATGCGGAATCGAACGGCCGACCGACAACAGATAATCGAACCTCCTCATCGGCATTGTTTGCGTCGTTGCTTATTCGATTCGACGAAAGAGACTCTTGATGAGCACGATGGTATGATGGTAGCGGCGATGATGATGGGGCTTGCTCTTGGTATTGGCTCATGGTCTTGTATAGTAAAGTAGTGGTGGCGGTGGTGGGCAATTTACGACGATTGATCATGGACTTTAGTTCTACTTTCTGATATAACGGTTTTGGTTTCGTTAAGTGGATGGACGGTCGAAGAACACGGCCGGCGGTGATGATAACGCGAGGCTATACGGTGGGAAACCAAAAAGAACGAAAAAGAAAGTCGCTCTTTCAACTGGACTTTAGAGTCATTTCGCTCTCAAACAGCTCTTTGAGAATTACAAATTTTATTTTCAATTAAATTTGATCATTTTGAATTAATTTGAGCATCGCAGTTTGGCTCTTGCCTCAATTTTTTCTAACACAAAATTTTAACAGAAACAAGTAGTATTCGTACGCATTAAGTAGGTACCTACATGCCTACAAGGGTTCCGTAATCATACTAAAGAACCACTCAACTTTTTCATGCTCTAAAACCTTCAAAATACATGTTTTTTCCTGTTGAAAAAGCGCCATGAAGATTTTTCAATATGATTTTCTTACCATGGTTTTTGTCTTGAAGGGAGTCAAGGAACTGTCCATTAAAATTACTTGGGTGAATAATCTCCCTGTACACCACCCACTTTTTCTGTTTTCAAATGAACTTGAATTAACTTGAATAAAAAAAATCAACTTGAATTTGATTTTGGAACTCGTTTTGGAAAGTGGGCATTTCTGACACAATCATGACACTTTGCATAAGCAGCACAGTGCCTGCCTAGATATACTTTGATAATTTTACTTTCCCGACCTCCCCCCCTCCCCACCAACATGTAAGGGGAAGTATTGTAGTAGTGCAGAAAAAAAGTTTTGAGATTTCACCAGATATATCCGTTTTGAGGTGCCTCAAGACGATCAAGACCATTTTCAGAATGATGTCTTACTGACGATAGACTTGAAATTTGGTATGCGGACCTGGCTTTTCTCGGAAAAGAGCTTATTAGTTCTCGGCTGTCATCTGTGAACCGAAAGTGCCAACAATCGTCAGATAATATATCCCACGGAACTTGACTTGCCATATGTCATTTGAAAGCCTTGAAAAACTGTATTCAGAACAGTTAAAAGTATTGTTCCATCTGTCATCTGTCAAAGAATGAAAAATGTCAAAGTTCAAAACTCTACCATTTGAATAATCAAAATCTATCCGATGGATTGGAACCAAATTTGGCTGGAAGCAACACAACAAAAGAATCAAATCAGCGCTGCAGCTGCTGTTTTTCACCATTTTCCAGTAGGGCGTTTCGAATTTTCAAAATTTCTATTGGCCTTTGCCACCCGAGAGGGCCTCTCGCCCGTGTTTTGACCAGAACGACTCGCTTTTGACTCCACTCAAAAATTCATACCTTCTCGGGGATCGACTTTTTTTCAAAAAACTCCAACTGATATCGAAAGTCGATTGGATTGAGCGTCGTCTGAGCCTGTTTCCAAAATCGACACGGTTCCGGTTTTCCGACGGTAATTTTTCCAAAATGAAATTGCACATTCCGTGAATTTGAAATAATGTAGTGCAAACTTCGACATGCGGTAAACCCCACGGATTATTCATTTTAGGTGCTGACATGCTGGGAATGAAAGTTGGAGGAAAGATTAAGTTAATTTTTGGAGGGAAAAACTTTTTTGAAATCGGACACACGGTCGAGTTTTCCTTTCTGGAAAAACTGCAAATTTTCCAACTTTTATCCCGTGACCAGATTTCCACCATTTTTTTACAAAAGGTGACTGGTACTTAAACATTTTCAATTTTCTACAATTTCCCGGGAATTTTCCGGTTGAAAATGTAAAACCGGCCTGGGTTTTCGAGACCGGACTTGAATGATGGAATTTAAAACGAAGCCCTAATTTACGATTTTTATAAAAAGATGATTTGGAATAAGATTTGAGGATTTCCCGGAAAATTAAAATTTTCCTGACGAAATTTTCAATTTCCTGCAAATTATTTCCAATCTTTTTCTGTAATTCCAACTTCACACCCGAAGGAACGTTTCGAACAAAAATTTACATAGGTTCCTGGATACTAGTCGAGAAAGTTTTGGGGTGACACAACCGATTTTTCAATACCTCCTATACCCATAATTAAACTTTTAGCAGCATATTTCTATATTGAAGCCCAGACGTTTGAGGATGGGTTTCTCACCTTATTTAGGCATGGTTTTAATTTTAGTCGTAAGCGCAGCATCGCTCATTAGCTCTCATACTATGCGTTGTGTACCACAAGAGCCAATGAGCCATGCTGCGCTTACGGCTAAAATCAAAATCATATACGGCTAAATAAGCTGACTAAACCTTCAATCCGGTTAGTCCAAGTCCGTGAAAAAATCACCTGTCAGTTTTTGACACTGACATTTCTATGTGACATATATGGAAACATCAAAAATGTTATAGGTATACCTACCAACTCACCTACAAAAACTGAGCCTTTTAATCGCCGCAAGTTAGGTAGGTACTTCCCAGATGTACTTTTGATGCGAGGTTGAATCCAATCTAATAATAAATTTTAGTACTAATTTCGAAAGAAAATCAGTTCAAAGTTAAAATCCAAGGATACCGGATGCAACTAAATCGATCCGTAATCAGTTTCTAATTTTATCAAGCTTTAATCAAGTGGGCGCGACCTGTCTAGCTTATCTACGGACAAGCAGCAAGTGTAGTTAACAAGCCCGGGTAGCTCAGTCGGTAGAGCATTGGACTTTTAATCCAAGGGTCCAGGGTTCAAGTCCCTGCTCGGGCGGCCAAATTTTTTCATTTTTTTTTCTTCCAAAAATTCCAAAACACTTGTAATATCCATCAATTGATGAATAAATTATGAAAACGGGTTTTTTACAATTTTTTTTTGAATTCCACTCAACGCAGACTTTGATAATTCAAAAATTTTTTATCTAAATATTTAGCTAGTTACACTCTTGACTTGTGAGTCGTTTTGAATACACGATTGCCTAATAGCAATGCTAATGTCAAGCTCGATTGAAGCATGAGATAAGTTTCTTTGTTTTCGTTGCCGTCCAAGTTGAACTGTGAAAATTCATTTTTTGTCATAACTTCAATCAGGTTTCTTGACCGATTTTGATTGAATTTGATACAAATAATTTCGAAACGAATACCTGATACCTGTTATTTAATCAGCAAAACTTATTCTGAAACTATCCAGTGACGTAGACTTGTGGAACTTGGCCCCCTTTTTTCACATATTTTCTACGCCACTGAACATTTTATCAAATACGAGCACATTTTCAGCTCATTTTTGTAAGAAAATGACCTTTATATGGCCGGTTTGTCTGTCTGTCTGTCCGTCTGTCCGTGTAGAAATAAAGAAGTTGTACTCCTCCTCGAGGAATGGAGCTAGAACCTTGGAACTTTTTCCGATGGATAGCTGATGTCCCCAAGGGTGGCCAATGGTAATTTTTTTTATCCGCACATAGTTACAATTATTATTATCCAAAAACAAAAATTTCCTGTGCACTTCTAAGAAGTTGAACTTCTCCTCGGGGAATGAACCTAGAGCCCTGGAACTTTTCCGATGAATAGCTTCGATCTTCAAGGGTGACCAGTGGGCAGATTGGACTTCATGACTCCGCCGCCATCTTGGCCGCCATATTGGAATTTTTTTTTATTGAAACGATTTTCATGAAACTTTGAACTAACTTTTGTCTCGTATGATAATTTTTTGTTTCAAGCTGAATTTCATGATTCCGCGCCATCTTGGCCGCCATATTGAAATTTGTTATTAGTGGAACGATTTTCATGAAAAGTGAAACTTGATCTTGTCTCGTATGAACATTCTTATTTCAAAGCTGGACTTCGTTATTGCGACTCACGCACGTGAAGAGATATTCGCTTGTTTGATTACGCCTTCAATTTGGAACAAAAAATTAGGGATCGACCGATATGGATTTTTTGGCCGATACCGATTATCGGCCGATACCGATATATGCGATATCCATATCGGCCAATAACGATATATCGGCCTAAATATTTTAATCCTTCAACTACTACTTATTTCGGATTTTTTCGTATGAGATACATTGCGCAAGTGGATATACAGTGTGGTGATGAAGTCCTGCACAAAATTCATACTTCCGTTCACGATTTTTTTTCCGAAAAAATTCTGAAACAGATCGATTTTGTTTTTATCCAACCACTATTCTGTAATTAAAACAAAAATTTTTTTGGTAATAATAAATATCACGTTTTCAAACTTTGTGTGCATTTTATTCAAAAAAATTGTTATCTAAGGGCTCGATACCAAGTTGCAGGCGCAAAGTTTAGGACGGCTTAGCTCGCCAAATACAGCGGTCTGATTGGTTGGTATCCGCCGTTGCTATGGCAACCGCACTTACGGCGATCTCAGCCCCAACTTGGTATCGAGCCGTAAGATATAAACATTTCCACACTGTTGTTTAAAGAAAAACCAAAACTAACAATTTTATGAAAAAATTTGGGGGTTGTCGTTGTTGTTGTCATTTAAACAAAATTATGACGTCATCGTTACTCAAAAACTGCCAACGAAAAAAGTGTTTTTGTATACAGTAGATATAGTGGGTTGGATAAAAACAAAATCGACCTGATGCAGAATTTTTCCGAAAAAAAAAAATTAACTAACGGAGATATGAATTTTGGGCAGGACTTTATCACCACACTGTATATTAGGTATATCATCACTCAAATGTCTCTTAAATAGGATTTTATAGGATAAGGATTTTTTCCGTATCGGCGGAAGGTTTTTCGATGTTTTAGTCTCTAGAATAAATTCTACTTATCACAAACTTTCTGAATAACCTCCAAATTATCATTTTTTTATTGACAGAAGTTTTTTTTAGTTCGATATTGGTGAATTTATGAATAAAGTATGATTGTCTTCTCGATTATATTTTTTTTTGTTCTCATTCCCGAATTTTGTAAGTAGTTTAACAACGAAGAATAATAATTTGGTATGATTTTTGAGTGTTACATGTTTCAAGATCATTCGGCTTAATGTGTTCTCCAAGTGTTTTAAGAAGCGTGCTACACATTTAAAAATCGGCGACATATCGGCCAAATATCGGCCGATAGGCCGAAACCAATATAATCCAAAAATAGGCCGATATACCGATATACTATATCTGTATCGGTCGATCCCTACAAAAAATTACTGTCGCCAAATTTTGATTTTTGCTTTTTTCGAGCTCGGAAAACATTTCGAAATCTCCAATTACAAGAGGCCATTTTTTTGCTGAAAACTTCATGTTTCTCAGAAAAAGGTCTCAGGTCGTTTATCAACTTAGAACGCATAGAAAACCTATTTTGGCAGAGAAATCATGAGTTTTCTCGGATTTTTATTTTGAGGCCTCTGAAACTGGTGTTTTCGAGATGTTTTCCGCAGTTTCAAACTCAAATATCTCGAACGCAAAAGCTTGAATCAAAATTTTGCAAGAGTAATTTTGGTTCTGAATCGAACGCATCTTTCAAAAATATGCTCATTATTGGAAAATATCCAGTGGCGTAGGAAATATATGGAAAAAGGGGCCAACTTCCTTATGTCTACTCCACTGCACCGTATAGTTCTGAAAAAAGTTTTCATGAATGAATACCAGGTGTCTCTTTCAAAATTACTTGTGCCAAAGTTGATCAAAATTGGTCAAGAAACCTGGAAGTTACCACAAAACCCATCAGTTCTCAAAGTTCAATTTTAACAGCCTCGAAAACGAAAAAACTCAGCACTCAGCTCATGTCTTTTAAGCTTTTCATCATAAAATTGAATAAAGAATCACCCCCTTGAACCTTTCAGGTTACTTTGGAGACACCTGTATACATAAAGGGTGAGTCATTGAACATTGATACGGGAAAGCTCGATTGCACCTAAGTCGTTATTGATACCGAAATCAATCAATGTCATTGCAAACGAATGAGTTTCCGGAAACGGAAATGCAATTTGTGAAATTATTTCATGCTATACCGGGTGTCCCATTCCTGTGTTTCTTCATGCGAAACAGTGTAGCGTTAATTTTGCGGGGAAGTCTGTTAATTTTTGGAAGTAAAATTTTCGACATCCGACTAAGGTTCTCGGGTTTTCCGCCTGGGAAAACTGCGAACTTCCAACTTTTTGTACCGTGAACCAATTTTTGTCAATTTTTTTTAACAACGGGTGAGTGATTCTTGACTATTTCCCAATCATTTTTTCTTCACCATTTCCCGAGAATTTCCCAGTGGAAAATGCAAAATTGGCTTGGCATATCGAGACCGAACTTGAATGATGGAGCTCAAAAATATAAAGCTGTAACCGGCAGGCACGATTTTCCACTATTTCTCGCTTGACCGCTACAAAGTTTTTTTGCTACCTGTATACAGGCGATGTTTCATTCTCCACGGCCATCGCGTTTTACTCAAAAACTACACGTCATAGAAAAATAAAATTTTGTTTATTTGTTGTACCTCGGATGTTGAGGTATAATACCCTTCACTTCTATAGCAAGCAGTGCCACTTCGCATACCCTTGCCGAGACCATGCTTGACGGATTAAGATCAGGTGCCAAAGTCGCAAGCAATGCAGGCGTCGTATACAGTGTGTCGTATAGAAAAAAAAGTGAAAAATTCGTATATTATCACCTAAACCTGATGGATTCACGTAAATAGGCACATATATTCACAATATAATTCCCATCAAGAAAGAGTCAGCGGCTTTGGAATACTTTGAGCGGTTCCTGAAAAATTCAGGAAAACCTGAATTTTCTTCTGAATATTTAATTTCTCGGTAAATCAGTGGATTTTCGAGATATCGAAGTGCAACCTGGTAGTTTTACGGCCAATATTGTCATGAACCAAAAATGCAAGGCTTGCTATTTCCAGAAATAAAACACTCAACCCTTTTTTTCTTCGCGACCGCCATCTTGAATCTCCGTTTTAAGCTAGAAAAGTGACAGCCAAATGTGTGACAGTTGATATCCTGTCACCCTCACCCCATAATGAAAAAGATAGCCTTGAAGCAAGGTACCTAAGGGTCTCTTAGTAGAGAAAACAGTGTCACCCAAGGTTTTCATCGTAATAAGCGTTTCGAGCGCCTGTGATGGCTAATCAGAGACTTGAAAGGGCGAAGTGAGTTCTTTGTCACAATACTACATTCATTTTCAGATTAATTACCAAAATTCATGATGATCGGTCCAAAGGTAAACTTTTGATGGCTTGCTAAACAAAATATGTGGCGCTTTTTGGTGAGAAATGCAAAAAAAATTGAGCAATCGTCATCGTGTTATCCCTCACTAAGAAATGGCTATTGCAAAAACTGAAACTAATCAACGCTGACATGTTTTGAGAGAATCAACCCTATATTCTTGAGCCATGAAATGTTGGACACATGCGTCCCGTTGTTAGAGAGAAGACATGAAAGACTCACATGCAGAAAGTTTTTTCCAAGTTCTGAGTCACGTATTATTTTCAGAAGGCTACCAAAATTTTGTCTCTGGACCGATGATGATGAATTTTGGTACTAAATCACAAAATGGATGTAATATTGCTAGTCATTAACTTTTGGTGAGTTTCTGAATCAGATATGTGAATAAGAACTTTTTTTTTCTACATGCACGCCTTCCATGTCTTCTCTCTGACAACCGGACGCACGTGTCCAACATTTATTGGCTCAAGAATATAGGCTCTAATCTCACAAAACATTTCAGCATTGATTGGTTTCAGTTTTTACAATAGCCTTCTCCGAGGGCTTCTCTAAGTGAGGGATAACATGATAATGATTGCCCAATTTTTTCTACATTTTCCATAAAAAAACGCTACATATTTGGTTCAGACAACCACCAACAATTCACGTTTGGACCGATGATGATGAATTTTGTTATTTCGTCTTAAAATGAATGTAGTATTGTGACAAAGAACTGTATATATGAAGAGGCGCTGCAAATGCGTATTACCATGAAAACCTTGGGTGACAATATTTTCTCGACGAAGACACCTTCAGTCCCAAGCCTAGCTTCAAGGCCATGTCACTTTGACTGGTCTTAAATTTTCTATGTCTATCAAAATTGTAAAACAGTTTATAATTTTTTCTCCTGTCAAAAAATGTTGAGCAGTGTTTAAGAAACTTTTCCAGTGATTTGGGGCTATTTGGCTTCTAAAAAAATGTGGGATAATCAAAACGGAAACAAGGTGAACTAGTATATTATAATACAAGTTTTATATTAAGATTGTCGACGATTGTGACAATAGGTCTTATAAAACGTGTCTTATATGGAATTTTTCTATTTTGCAACCATTCCATGCTTTTTTTTAATAAAAAAATGTAAAAAATGTGCCTCTGCTAACAAAATTGTTGAGGATTGCTCTTGATGGTGAAAGCACAGTTTATCATCAGAAATGGGCCGTATTTTTCTGAAATAAACCCCTTCTGCGAAGTGATGTCACCTAAGCTGTCTCTTCTGTCAGTGAGTGCTGTCATGTCGATGTCATGCCAGCTGATATTGCCAACATTTGGGTGTAGAAAAAATGCGTATCGAAATGGAGCTTCTTACAATACGCGAATGACGTCATTTTCGTAATGGAATCTCGTCAAAATATCTATATCTTCATTTTTGAGGGTGAAATATTAATACCCGGCGAATATAGCCTCTGATGAAGCAGATACGTTTTCCAATAAATTCGCCTAAAATGTTTCTCTAGGAATTTTCCTGCCATTTAACGCACCCTTTATTTATTTACCACCTTCGCGATTATTGCCGTTGGATTTCACGCCCGCGCCCTTGACATTTTCGCCCGTTTTGAACCGTTTCTTCTCATGGCGTTTCTATTTCTTCTTCACGAGAAATTCCTGAAACAACATTGCGAAATGGTTGAATAGCTCCGGCATGATGCGGTCCTGCAGGTACAAGTGCAACGTCCTTTCATGCGCCGCTGTGCTTTTGCTTTTGCTACGGCCAGCGTGAGTGGCCGCCGACCAGTCATCGGCAACAGTGCCAGAGCATCAGCAGCCGCCAAAGAAATCCCAAGGTCGCAAAAAATACCCTTGAAGAAGACCTTAATCCTTGAACGGAGCGGATGATATTCGCTTTCCGTATATTATGCCGATGGGACTGATCGATTTTTGCAGACGCGTCAGGTAATAAAAGCTCTCCGAAAGCTAACGGTAAAAGCTCTGTGTCTTCATAATATGGGACTTTTCGATGGGCGAGAACCTACTACCTGCGCCTGTATTTATAACGCCAGGCTTTGACTTTGTGTAGGTCATGTGTGCGCTTTTATTGCACTCTTCATGTGGGTCGAATGGATAGTCGAATGTCGATACTGAAAGTGGCGATGGCCGATGGTGATGATGACGTTTTGCGGAAATTTACGATTTGTTTACTGAAGGAAATGTTGATGGTTTTATAGGGTTATAGATGATCAGTGGCATAAATAACTTTTGATTTATTGCAGGACCGCGTGCAGCTCATAGGTGCAGGCAGCCACACTCTATTGCACAGTTAGAATAAGTACCCGCACTGAGACTATAATAGGAGCTTCAGAATATTTGGTCATTCTTTTGTCGCTGCTCTGGAAAGTGATCTTGAACAGTGATTTTGACTAATTATGTCTAAGCCTTGTTGAAAAGGGGATCGATTCTTCAGATACATACCTCAGGTTCCACCAAACTTTTATCAACGCGATAACTTTATCACTCTCATAGTAACTAAGCAACTGGCCATCCTGTTGGCTAGTTCATAGCAACTATCAGCGTGATAGATTTAATCTGCTCTTAAAATTTTGGTGGAACCCGAGGATAGTGTTGAAATTATAGAAGTAAGAATTATTTCTTTTTCTAATAAATAAGTGCAAGTAGAACTAAGTAATAAATAATAGGCCAGTCAATATGGGATTTGAAATGACAAAACGTATATACTCTGGCTGAATTTTTCCTTGAGCTTTCCGAGATAAGGGTGTTTTTCTATATCTCGGTTGCTATTGGTTGGATTTCGATTTTCTTTCTTTTGAAATGTTCGAAAAAATATTTGGAACAAGTTGTGTTCAGGACTTTTCAATAACTTGTCGAGAAAAAGTGCAAGAAGCCGAAAACCGTCGTTTTTTAGGGGGTGTTTTTTCCACAATTTTCTATCTGCTTTTCTGTGATAGTTACGGAAATAACTTCCAACAAAAGTTGTAGCAGAGGGCGCTAAAATCAACCTCGTTTGTAAAATATTTCCAGGTTTAGGGGGCATCGATTCCAACTCCATCGCAAGGGGATCCAAAGGCCAAATTCTCATTTATGTTCTTACTAACTTTACTAATAATTAATGAATAACAAAGCCTTTGTACAGGATGACTCTTTTGAAAAGAACCCACCCCCGATATTTCGCTGCACAAATTTTTCCTGGGAAAAAACCGGAACAGGTCGATTTTCATTTTGAGAGGGACATCTAGGACACGTGATGACAAATTTTTATCTTCAACCCTTCGCCCCCACCCCACCCTATTTAAAAATTTCAAACGGCGTCACCTACCTTGTGATAAATCAAATTGAAGTAATGAAATTTCCTTTCTGTCAAACATATTTTGAATTTTCTCGAATCACCTCTCCAACCCCTTTTGAAATTCTCTTATTGTTAATGCAGGAAAGTTTCTCCCTCATTACCTACCTCCCGATTCTTTAGTATCAGATTTTTCAGTATAAACATGTCGATTTTTATTTCGAAGGGGACACCTAGAACACGTTTTGCAAAAATTTGTATCTTCAACCCCCTCGCCTGGACTCCGCCCCACTTTGAAATTTCAAATAGCTTACCTATATATGATACATCAAAATGAAGGTAATAAGATAGTCTTTCGGTCAAACAAGTCTGAAAAGTTTTTGTAAAGTCACTTTCAGAGCTGGGCCGGGTACTGATAAATTGTACTCGAGTACCGGGTACCGGGTACTTGTCATAATTGAAGAGAGAGTACAGAGTACCGAGTACTTTACTCATAGCACATCCTGTCGAGTACAGTACTCCGAGTACAAGTATTCGAATTTCACGAGTACTTTTTCCGAGTACAAATTTTCCACCTCCACTTTCACATCAAATTGTATAAAGCAACTCCAAAGATAATGTATGAGCACATGTTTTGAAAATATCATGAGTGCACTAACCAAATATTGAGAAAAATACAAAAAACAGTTCCTATTAGATACAGGGTAATTCACAACTTATGACTTTCCCTTGAAGAGGTTATGGGGCCCCAAAAACTGGACTTCATGTGCTTAGAAATAATTCAAAAAGCTATATGGTTTACGAGGAAAAAAATAATGAAAATTTTGCAAACATGTGTGGGACTGCTGGGTTTATTTTTCTATCTGTTGATGAAACATACAATCCAACAATAGTTTAACAATAAGCGAACATGTTTCTATGTAATCACTCCTCCTTTAGCAATAGCTGCGTTTCTTTTATCATCTGAACGTGATCCCTGATCTGAACTGATATATTTTATCATCGGAGGTAAAAATATAAATTTTTCAGTGTCAACCTCGACTTTGGCATTTCTTTGTAAGTCGTATGTCAATTTTCTTCCTGGTCTTTCTGACCTAAAGTGCCTGACGATGGTACTTTATACGAATAGCGAGTTGATGAATATGATTTTAATTTATGGAGAATGTGATCAGGAGGCTAATCTTACTTGTAGGGTCTACACGGAACGATATCCCTTAAGAAGACAGCCTATGCCCCGAACAATACTCAGGGCTGTTCATCGAGGTAGGGAAACTGGCTCCATACAGTCCAACCAAGGCCAAGGCGGAGGTCGACAAATGGAACGAGATGGTTTGCAAGTTTTCAAATTCTGGAAGCGGTGTATCATGAACCTTCGACAAGCACACGGATTCTCTCAAGACAGTTGAACGCGCCTCAAAGCTTTGTCCATAGGGTAATAAGAGACGATGAGCTTCACCCTTACCACGTTCAACGTGTTCAAGCTTTGTTGAATGACGATCATTTTGGGAGGGTTGAATTTTGTCGGTGGTTCCTTCAACAGCATGAGATAAACCCCAATTTCACCGCTGATGTGTTGGCTACAGATGAAGCCTGCTTCACTAGAAATGGTATTTTGAATTTCCGAAATACTCATGTCTATGGTCAAGAAAATCCCCATGCCATACGTCGAACCAATTTCCAGCATCAGTTTTCCTTAAATGTTTGGGCCGGAATCGTCAACGACCGTTTGATTGGCCCCATTTTTTTTGCCAGCCCGTCTAGATGGGCAAATGTATCTAAATTTCCTGCGTCACGAATTAGAGAATCTCTTGATGGATATCCCTCTGGCAGTGTTGCAAAGGATGTGGTTCCTCCAGGACGGAGCTTCCCCACATTTCTTACGCGCCGTTCGAGAACACTTGGACAATGAATTTCCAGGAAGGATTGGACGAGGTGGACCTGTGCCATGGCCCCCGTGGTCGCCGGATCTCAATCCTATGGATTTTTACTTCTGGGACCACTCGAAGGCTCTCGTTTACGAAAGGGAAGTCGAAAATGTGAGGGACTTGCGTGACCGCATTGTTGCGAGTGAAAATTTAATCCGCGAGAACAATTTAGTTTTTGAAAACATGCGTAGAAATTGAATCCTAGAGCACAGGCGTGTGTGGAAGCTGGGGGCGCTAATTTTGAACAGTTATTGTAAAGTTTCGTCACATTCTGTGGTTTGTCCATTGTGTTCTCAATTAAATGATGATTTTGCCTAACTCTCTTTCCTCGTCTCTTTATCCATTCCATACGGTAAGGACCCAAGTGCGATGTATCGCTAATGCTGGTCGCATTTATCCACTCGGGTTACTACCTACCTGATTGTATTTAACTTGCTACTTGTAAATTTTTGGTAAATAGGTAATAATAATAGTCAGCTAACGTCATTCTTGACAACAATACCTTATTATCGATAATCTATCAATCTAACCATTATTGAATATGTTTCCATAGTACCAGATTAGAATTATTCACGTGAGGCATTGCATCGGTGGTCCCCAAAATTTTCTTCGATATTGAGTTCAAATAAGTCGAGAAATAAGTCAATATTTCAGATTTTTTTTAAACTTCTTTCCCTCAGAAATTGTTTTTCTGGCACATCCTGAGCTCACCCGTGAAAGGAAAGTCACAAGTTGTGAATCACCCTGTATTTTACAGATTCACTACGGTTATGATCGATTTTGTGATGATTCTCCATCACTACAGGAAAATTGTAGTATATATTATTCTAATTTGCATTGAGGCAAAGGAGCAAGATGCCGGTGTTAACTCGGAGGGCAAAATCGCAAAAAAATTACTCATGCTCTTTTCAAAAACAAGTGGATCAAATGAAGAATATAGGACCTGTTGGATTTTCTCTATATCAGACTTATTGAAAATAGGTGATTATTTTATATCTAACATTAGCTATTCTGTTGGCATTCTGCCTTCACTACACCCTGTAAAAAAAAACCCACTCGCACATACATAGACAATGACAATTCCAGACTTGTGTAAAGTATTCGGAAAATGTACTCGCACGGGAGATACGAGTACCGGGTACTTCTACCAAATATGTTACGGGTACGAGTACCGAGTACTTCATTGAAAATGTACTCGAGTACCGGGTACAGGGTACCCAAAATGTACTTAGAGTACAGTGTTTGAGTACTTGTACTTCAGTACTGCCCAGCTCTGGTCACTTTCAACCCTTCTCAGAATGATCTTTGTTTATAAATTTTCTCTTATCAACTTCCAATTATTGAGAAATAGACTTTCCAGCAAAAATAGGTCGACTTCTATTCCGGATGGGACATTTAGGACACGTATTGCCAAATTTTTATCTCCAACAAAGTGTAGAGGAGTAGGGGGTGGTTTAGAATATTTGGAATAATTTTTCGCAGGATGAAAATTTTATTCTCTTCATCACAAGAATCACAAGATAGATAATGCCATTTGAAAGTAGAGTAGGGTGGGGGCGAAGAGGTTGAAAATAAAACTTGGCTATAGGTGTCCTGAATGTCCTATCCGAAATAGAAATCAAGAATTGGAAGTTTATAAGAGAAATAACCATTCCGAGACATGGGTATGTACAATATTCGTACCAAACGGCACTGCTTAATGATTAAATGCAAGGTGGTTGGCGCCTAACATCTGGACTATGACGAAATCTGAAATAAAAGTGAGATGGAGACTGTCTGGCAGGAACAGTGGAACGAAGTGGAGGATAAGGCAGTGGACGAAGAGGCTTATATCAAATATCGGCAAATGGATCGGCAGAAAGTTTGGCGATGAGGACTGTCATGTCACCCAGATTCTGACTGGACACGGCTGTTTCCAGGAGTTTCTACATAGAATTAAAAGAGCGGACACCGGACAGCGATAAGTGCTACTACTGTGAGAATGTAGATACGGCGGAACACACTATGTTTGGTTGTATTGGTTGGAAGGAACAACGAGAAGGAGTCAAACTGGGAGTAAGACTGACGGTGGGTAACCTGATAACCACCATGAAAAGGACGAAGAGAGCTGGAACGAGGTGTATCATCTCGAATCATCTCGAATCATCTCGAGGTATGATGATTGGGGGAGTAATGAGCAAAAAAGAGATGAATGAACGAGAAACACAGACGCAACACGGAGATAATTCCGGAAACGAAGAGAGAAATGAAGACCAAGCGCCCCCCGAAGTAAATGCCAGCGCAGTTCCAGGGGTCGGATAACCACGAGGTCTTTGAGGAGGTGGTTTAGTGGGTAGGGGTTTAGCGAAAGACGCTTGCCGAGTCCCACACTCCCCCGGTGTCCATCTATCCTCTCGAAAAAAAAAGGTCATAATTCTACTTTCCCGACGCCCCACCAAATTGGTCAAATTAAGTCTGCAGTTGCAGTTTTTCACCATTTTCCAGTCGGGCGTTATGAATTTTCCGAATTTCTCCTAGTCGTGGCCAACCGCAACGGCTTCTTGCCCGTATTCACCTGGACGACTCGCTTTTGATGCAGGACCACACTCAAGAATTAATTTCTGCTCGGGGATCGACTTTTTTTGAAATGGTTGGATTGGGCGTCGTGCAGACCAATTTTCAAAAGTGAAACGGTTCCGGTTTTCTGACTGTAATTTTTTCAAAGTGAAATTTGCACATTCCGTGAATTTGAAAAAACTGCACTGGAAACTTCGACATGCGGTAACCCACGGAATACTCATTTTAGATGCAGACATGCTGGAAATGAAAGTTGGAGAAAAGATTTAAATTAATTTTTGTGGGAAAAGCTTTTGAAATCGAACCCACGGTTTTCGAGTTTTCCTCACTGGAAAAACTGCAAATTTTCCAACTTTCTATACCGTGAACATATTTTCGCCATTTTTTTTTTAAACAAGAGGTAACTGGTTCTTGAACTTTTTTCAAACTTTTTTTTCCAATTCCCGGGAATTTTCCGGTTGAAAATGTAGAACTGGCCTGGGTTTTGGAGACCGGACTTGAATGATGAAGCTCTAAGTGAAGCCTTAATTGACGATTTTTACATTAAGAAGTGGTCATACCGATTTTTTTGAAGTGAAACTTCTATTCTTGCGCCTAGATTACAACACACCACTAACGCAGAACCACACATGGGAGTGAAATTGCTTCATAGCATCAGTGGTTGTAACGAATGCCTGTAACGATGTGCTGTAACGTTGTCTTGTCTGACTTTGGGGTGACCAGCGTCGTCCCAGGAAATGAAAGAATAAGCTGTTGCAGCGTTCGCCGCGTTCGGTTCTATTTTTTACTAATCGCCGACACTGGACTGCTCTTCGTGTTGTCGTACTGTTGGATCGACAAGAATGGCTCTCGACTTGGCTTGAATAGATTCGAGCGGATGTGATTTATTATAGGGATAGGGAGGTATATTAAGGGCCGGGCCTAGCAGGCGTGCAGTGCGTTCCGGCGCGCAAGCGAGTACGGCAGGCGGCAGGTCATAGGGGCGGTAATATAATAATTGACTTGAATTTCGAAGGATTCTTTTCATTCCCGCATTTGGTGGGGCTCTCCACTGCCGGTGAGGGGGCGGCAATTTTTCGGTGGCACGCAGGCGGCAAATAGGTCAGGCCCGGCCCTGGGTATATTCTTCAACGGACGTTTACAATTCAAAAATAAAATCGAATGCCGCACACCCAAATGTGGACACAACTTTCAGGTACCTATGTACGTACCTATTAAGCAGGAAAGCAGGGGTGGATGATTAAAGGCCAGAGGGGAAAAAGAATTTTCGACAATTGAGGCTAAAACAGTTGCTCAATGTTCTAGATGTCAGCTGATTGTATAGCGATGATATCATACTGGTTTGATAATCAAGTTTTCATGTTTGGAAATTGATTTTTGACATTATTCTTTGTTAATTTTTTGAATAGTTTGATTTCACCTCAATTAAATGTGACATTCTAAATATAAGTATGGTGGCGAGCACATAACTGGAAATACATACTCAAATCAATTCTGTCAATCTTTCAATTCAACCTATGGTCTTATTTTGATTGGAGAAGATAATATCGTACGAACTCTAGAACCACGTAGTTACCTTAAATCACATTCACGAGGTACCTACCTACATACCTATGTGAATACCTATGTATTTTATATTTTTCCAATTAAAATCAATACCGGATCGAGTTTTTCAAACGACATTCTTATACTATGTCACATTCACATAATTATTTGTGAAGAATATTATTGATGAAAATAAATATTTATTGTATTAGGGGTATTAGTGAGATTTCATGTGACGGAGAATGGGAGTTTAGGCGCCGAGCGCAGCGAGAAAAGAAATAAAAGAAGTCTAATCGTGAAAAAATTATGTCGAAAGTACTCTGCCATTTGAGTGACTAATAATAATAATAATAAGATTGATAATAAGAAAAACAAAATGATACAAACCGTGAGGGAGCGGAGCGGGAGTACGAAAAGAACACCTCTTCGAACGTTGTTTGCTGATTGATTCATATCTATAGAAGTTTCGCTTCTTCCGAGGGTGACTATGGTCACGCATCCACGTTTTTCAAATCAGTGACAAGTCTTACATAGAATATACTGTTGCCACCAAGCACTATTTCTAATGGTGCATACAAAAGACTGATTGATGAAGTGGATTGGTAATGTTGTACTATTTCTCGGAGACACGCTGTATACTCAGATACCTATCGCATAAGATTACATTATGACCTAATTTATGAAGACATTCCCGTAATGGTTTCCCGTGTGGGTGGATCGCCAGATCGCCAGATCGCCAGAGCATGCAGATACACCAGGGGTTATACCCATACCAACTTGAATAATGGTCGAGTTATACCAGTATGTGGATCGTTCAATAACGACTTCCTCGACGCAAAATTGCCATTATATTCTGCAACACTATTGCATATACCCATTCATTTGCACCTTCCATAAACCATTTCGGATTTGACCCCTCGCGAGCCGCGTGCATCACTTCCTGGACGCGCCATACTTCTGGGCCGTTCCTGCGGGCGTTTCGTGGTACCGTACCTGTTCTGTGTGCGAATATTATTCGAAAATTGCTTAATATTATCGGCATACTTTGTAGACGGCGCCGCGCACGAAAGACATCGTGACAAATTAAAAACTTTAATACTCAAGGTCCATATCGCATCCAGGCAGTGGTGCTGCGCTGGGAGTATGCTGGGTAACTTCAGGCAATTTCTCAACTCACCGCTGCCAACTGATGCTCCGAACCGCTCGAGCCCCCATATAAACGCTTCAATGTGCTCGGAAACCGGCAATGGCAAATTTATGTCCTTTGTTCTTGTTTGTTCCTGCGACTCCGCAATCCAACTCCATGTGCCTTTGGTATATACCTATACTGCCTTGCTGCCTTTCTCTCTCTCTCGCTTTCGGCATGTATATACCTAACCGCTCTTTATCGAATCGTTGCGCGTCGCTATCATGGTGGTCCAAAGGAGCGGCTTCTGCTGCAACAACAGACACCAGAGCAGAGCAAGATCAGCTGCAGAAACTTCCTGATAATCCATCACGGAACCACCGGAAAACGCGGGGATCCATCAGCTTTTCAACAGTAGGAAAGTTATCGCCGTTTAGGAACTGTTTTTGGTGCCTTTTTTTGAAGAATTCCCTATTTTCTTTTTCTGGGATTTCTGAAAACTCTAATGAAAACTTTATAATTGCTGCTGGTCTGTCCGAGGACAATGATACGCTAATCCGCACATCTTCACCATTTCTCAGTTCAAAATTTGATGATTTGCATTCAAGCATAAGAAACAAAGCTTTATTTCTTTGACCAGTTTGATTCTTTCATCAGTATCCTTTTCCCAGACTTGGGTAGTATTCGAATACCCAGTAACTTGAATCCTACTTAAATTACTTTTTACGGTACCTATACGTATTCGTATTCATGCAGCTACTTTTTCTTTGCCGATATTCGGGATTCTGGATTCAAGTTACTATTCTGCGGTATTCTAGTATTCATAGTATTCGAATCCCAAGTATTCCAATACTATTATAGAATCCCTGGATTCTACAGCAGAGAAAAGAGTATTGGTATTCGAATCCCGGTTTGGGAAAGAATCCATGGATTTGAAGGACTCTAATTTTGAATCCATGGATTATTATTTCGAATCCCTGGATTCTGACTTCGAATCCATGGATTCTGATAATCTAGGAAAAGTAGGTACAGTTGGGAGCGAAATGATTCATACGGCACTGCTAGGAAGTCGGTTTGATTTCAGAAATGTTGGCTACTTGGATCGTTCTTGAATGCCAGTTTTGATTACGATCAATCTCTATTCAAAACTGGCATTCAAGAACAATCCAAGCAGCTAACATTTCTGAAATTCAGTTAATTTCCTGGCGGTGCCGTATGAATCATTTCGCTCCCAACTGTACCTACCGACAGTAACAGTAGTAGGGTGAATTTCAAAATAACAATTTGCCAGAACTGTGCAGTTTTGAAGATTTGTTTTTGAAACACAATAGCATGAATTTCTTCTATCGCTCACTTCCCTTTTGCACCCATACCCATCAGCCTTTAATGTAAGTATAAGCAACTGAATGATCGGATTCGCCAATAAGGCAGAATTTGAGCGACGATTTATTTCAGACTCTTGTTATCTTTAAAGCTAATAGCATCAAAGCCTGAATTATTTCTTATTTATTTTATTTTTTATTTTGTTTATGCTCAACAGTTCATTAAAATAGATTTTCTTGTTCCTTGAGGCCTAAGTTTTTTTATATTCAACATCGGCTTATTCCCGCAACGAGGCCTAACACCGACGACGGTTCGCCGGTGAATGCTTTCCTCCACTTTTGCCAAACCCCTGTGTATTCCAACACAAGGTGGGGATTTTCAACGACCACCAACATCGCATGGGGTCGTCACCATCGTTCGTATTTTACGTCGCGCATATAGCATAGCAAGCATTCCAACTAAACCAAGAAGCTTCTTTTCGAGGCGAAAATCCGTCCCCGGCGGGGATCGAACCCGCGACCTCTTCAATAGCAGTCGAGCGCGCTGGCCACCACACCACAAGCTCCTTAATTTTTATTTTGTTTTCATTCAAATTTTCATCAGAATACATTTTTTCCAAATCAATTTTCCAATTTTTATACCAACCTGGGGTGCTATTCTTGAACGTGTTCAAAGAGTTTTTGTATCCAAATTCTCCTTTCCGACTGTCTAAGTGCACACGAATTCAAGGAGATTCGTATACGTAAAGTCATTCGAATAACTCGAGAATCGCACCCCTTTCACAATCCCTCTACAATGGAATCATCATGTTTATTGATATTTTTGTTCGCGGAATAAGTGCTTCCAAGCCAATACAGCAAGTACGTAAACAAGTAAATCTATGTGGGTATTCAAAAACGGTATTCATTTTCACGTATACATGGATTCGAATACCGGTATTCGAATACTTTCGAGAGTCAGGATTCGAATCCTTTTTTTGCATCTGGATTCAGGATTCGTATTCGAATACTTTTTTTCGGGATTCGACCCAAGTCTGATTGGGCCTTATGAATAGAGATTAAGCAATTGCTTCTGCTTGATTTTTGTTCCTAGAAAATTCTCAAAAAACTCAGAAACTTCAAGGAACTCATTAATTTAGGTTTCACTGAGCATTTGAGTAACTGATTGAAATAATAACATTGGCTTAAAGTCTCATTTCCAAATGATTCTCCGTTTTTCGCTGGTAGATTTTAAGCATAAGCAAATGCTTGATCTTTATTCATAAGGCCCAGTATGAATTTTTGAGTATTTGAACAATAAATAGCATTTTAACTGGCCTTTTGGGCGTGCCTTTTGAATTGAGGGACACAAACCCTTTTCGCTCGTTTCAACTGCTGCTTCCTACTTGTCTTCAGCTGCTGTTCTGCCTTCAGCTCGTTCTTTTCAGAACGCTTTGACAGTGACGTTTTTGAAAAAACGTGACTTTTTGCTCTAATTTTTCAAATTCAACGTTTTTCGACTTTCCACTGACGAATCCTCTCTATTTTTTGCTGCCACTCCTCTCACCGCTTGGGTCTTCTTTCTTCCAACTGAATTGTTCTTCCGAGAACAATAATACGCGGACCACTTGTAGAAGAAGAGGGGTTTTTATTTCAGAGGGAATTTCAAAGATTGTGATTTTGGCGCGCGCGGTGTTTCAAAATATATTGGAGAAGTTGTCCTTCTTTTGTTGTACTCTATGGCTTGACAACCTGCCTTCGCCCACTTCGGGTTCAGCACAGTTTCTCTGTTTTACTAGAAACGACACAATTAATATGACACCAAGCGGCCACACCAGCTGCTCATCACCAACCATACAGGGTTAATCAAAAGTCCGGAATAAAATTCATAATTTTTTCCATATTTATTTCGGAAAAAACGCTCGAATAGGTCGATTTCTAAAAGCGGTAAGCCGTTTGTTCATGACACGTGTCATGTTCTACCGTCAACCCCCTCACCCCAAGCCACCTTTAGTATTTTTTTTCAAATGGCACCCTATGGCTTGTGGAGGCTCGTTGGAAAGCTTGTCAAAAACTCTATTAAGATCTACCATTGAAAATTAGATCGGACGCTTCACCATGAAGTTGAGGAACCCCAGTTTTACTTAACAGTCCGGAATAAAACTCATCATTTTTTTCCATATTTATTTCGGAAAAAACGCTCGAACAGGTCGATTTCTAAAAACGGTAAGCCGTTTTTTCATGACATGTGTCATGTTCTACCGTCAACCCCCTAACACCAAGCCACCCATTTGCCGGGTGCCATTTGAAAAAAAAAACTAAGGGTGGCTTGGGGTTAGGGGGTTGACGGTAGAACATGACACGTGTCATGAAAAAACGGCTTACCGTTCGAGTGTTTCTTCCGAAATAAATATGAAAAAAATTTATGAATTTTATTCCGGACTGTTAAGTGAAACTGGGGTTCCTCAAAACTTCATGGTGAAGCGTCCAATCTAATTTTCAATGGTAGATCTGAATAGAGATTTTGACAAGCTTTCCAACGAGCCCCCACAAGCCATAGGGTGCCATTTGAAAAAAAATACTAAGGGTGGCTTGGGGTGAGGGGGTTGACGGTAGAACATGACATGTGTCATGAAAAAACGGCTTACCGTTTTTAGAAATCGACCTATTCGAGCGTTTTTTGCGAAATGAATATGGAAAAAAATTATGAATTTTATTCCGGACTTTTGAATAACCCTGTATAATAAGTGTGGGGGCATAGGGTCAAAAAAGGCTTGGCCGTGTGCAACTTCGTGAAGATATATAGAAATATGTCTTAATCGATATCTGGGCGATCAAGGACCATGAAAAATTATGGTGAGATATTGACATCTGCTGCAGGCAAATATGGTGGAAGCGCCAAAATGGGCTTCATCTGGTAATAGGAAACTGGCTGTAGCTCGTTTGTTTTTCAACGGATTCCAACATCTGGCACGTCATTTTGTGGACGAAAAAAATTCTCTTCTTATTTCATACCTTTTACAAACGTAATTCCGAGAAACTGTTAAAATTGTCTTTATAAGATATGCTGAATTCCAGCTTTTTTTGAAGGTTATCTGATATTTTTGAAACTTGGCAGTGTCATAGATCTTAAGGTGCTCTCTCCGAATTTTCACTTTTCCAACTTCATGTATTTGCCGTTTTGGCCGCCATATTGGAAAGATGGCGCCCAAAAAAACAGTTTTTTATCAATATCTACATTCCAGTTAATGCGAATGGAAGCTTATTCATTCCTTTACAATTTGACATCTTTTTCGTGTACGTGCTATTTCCGGTTCTTGGGTTATGGCTTCTAAAACTCCCTGAAGCATCAACTTTTGTCATCCAATCAGCATGTCAAGTTGATCTTAACTTCACGTGGCAGTCAAATTAACCATAAATAATGATAAGTTGTCAACCAGAGACCATTGATATCCAGAAAATCAATCATGGTAACAGTTGTTACGTAACTACAGGGTGAACTTTAAGGGAAAATTGACTTTGAAAAGGTATAGCTTGAAAACCGTAAGTCGCACATGAGTGATTCAGGTGTCAAATTTCAGAGAAATTGATAGACCTTCACTTTTGATATGAATTCTGAAATTTTATGACGAATTGTCCGAAAATTTTCCGAAAATATGTTTTTTTGGACGCTTTTTTTTTCAAAATTATGGCCAGAGCAGCAAAGATGCGAAGTGGAAAAGTGAATATTCTGAATAATGACCTCAATAATGACCGGAGTTTCGATCGATCTGATTTCCTTCGAATGCTATATTGCCTTTATTTCTTTCTAAAGTCAGTTTGCTTTCACAGTTCACCCTGTAATTACACAATTAACAAAACCAAGATCCATTTTCTAAGTTTTTATTATTTATGGTTAATGGCCAAGAGCTACTTATGGTTAATTTGCTTACTACATGACGGTGGTATCAATTTAACATGCTGATTGAATGCCGAAAGTTGATGCTTCCGGAAGTTCTGAAAGCTCTAACTGAAGAACCATAAATTGCACATAAATGACTGATATGTCAAATTGTAGAGATTTCAACGGGCTTTTCTTCGCATATACACGTTTCAATCTTGAGTCAGCTGAATCCAAGATATTGAAAAAAAAAACAGTTTTTTGGGCGCCATCTTTTCAATATGGCGGCCAAAACGGCAAAGATGCGAAGTGGAAAAGTAGAAATTCAGAAAGGACACTTCAAGATCTGCCAGGTTTCAAAAATATCGGTTGACCTTCAAAAAACGGCGGAATTTAGCTTATCTTATAAAAACAATTTTGACAGTTTCACGAAATGACGTTTGTATATTGAGCTATAAAATGAGAAAAGAATTTTTTTGTCTACAAAATGACGTTCCAGATGTTGAAATCCGCTGAAAAACAAACGAACTACAGCCAGTTTCTTATTACCAGATGAAGTCCATTTTAGCGCCTTCACCATATTTGCCTGCAGTAGATGCCAATATTCCACCATAATTTTTCATAGTCCTTGATTCCCCAGGAATCGATTAAGACATAACTCTATATATCTTCACGAAGCTGCACATGGCACGACCTATGCCCCCATACTAAATAGTGGAGTCGGCACGTTCGGAAAAAGTCCTGTGCGCTGCATTTTCAAGTGACGTAGCGTCCCTTTGGCACACATGTCCTTAGAACCTGTCTGAACAATTTTGTCCATCGCCGTAAACAAAATTTTAGTTGAGATGCTGTATACAGGGTGGAGAAGAAAACATCTAAAAAAATGCATCTTCTGAACGGACAAAGGTAGAGTATTGCAGGGTAGGTATGTCATATGATGCGCATTGGTTGTTGGTTTATGCATATGATACGAAATTTGATGGTTGTTGAGGTACATCAAACCATTTTGAAACATTTCTAACCGTTTTCAAGACATTCTGAAAAACAGATTTGTCACGAAAAAAACATTATCTCCATTAAATCGCCTATTTTTAAAGATATCGGAGTGAAATTTGTTATTTGCCCAATAAAAGACGTCAGAAATAGATAACAGTTGCAGTTATTTTCTAGGCTTACTATTTTCTTGAATAAGACAGTCAACTTTTTTTTGGGGAGCCGCCATCTTGGTTTGTGAATATCAAGCTGATGATCAAAAAAGTGACTGATAGTTATCAGGCGAGTACCACGCCAGCTGCACTCCATCATGTAAAAGATCACCTTAGATGAACCGTCATACCATTTTTGCTGAAAAAAAGATGACGAACTGATTTTATCGGGCTCCTCAGAACTAGAGGACCTACTGCTAGCCATCGAGGCATTGCAAGTAACTAAATACCGCGATATTTGAAAATGTAAAATAAAACGTAAGTATAGAAATCACAGATACGAGATGCTCCTGGTTTTTCGAGCGTATACTATAAGGAAACGCTAACCGAAATAGAGAGGAATGAGCAAAGAGACTATGTAATTACTGAATGTTTGCTATTCTTTCAGAAAATATAACTAAGCTGTAGTGGAACCACGAGCACTCGACAGTTGTCGATCTCGACAATTTTCCCTTTCCTCTCTACACCCTTCACTCTAATTTCCCCTTTACCCTCTACACCCTTTAGAAATAGGAAAATTGTCGAGATTGACAACTGTCGAGTGCTCGTGGTTCCACCACTGGTCAATAATTACCGGATTCCTGTTTTGGTAAAATGCTACTGGTGAACCCATAAAACTTTTGCAATTTCTTGTACCTCATATAGCTTAAGACTGAGATTAACAATCCATATTTTGATCACCTTGATCAATTAGCTAGAATTTGCCAAAGAAGAAATGCCGTAATCCAGAGATCAGCTTAATTTATACGATGATAGTCCTTGAAGATGACTGGTGAAATTGTTGATGAGAGGCTCCGCGGGGCTAAGGAATTCTTTGAGCTTTTGGAAAAGCAAGAAGGTCGAGAAGAAGTTACTAAAGGATAAAGGTACTGAAAAACTAGTATATACGCCCAAGGAATCATTGAAAAGTCAATGAGGCTAGGGGCACATCAAAGCAGGCAGTTAGGCCCAGTATTTCAGATGGAGTTCAACTTTCGTTTAGTAAAACTTGCTTTTACTGCTGAGACAGTTGTTGCAACAATTGAATCTATGGCAGCTATACCAAAGCTTACTAAACGAAAGTTTAATTTCAGGTGAAATACTGAGCGTTAGCATAGTGGGCCAACGGTGACGCTCACGAAAAAAGAACCGAAAAGTAGATTTACCTGGAAAAATGCTGGAAATTCCCAGCAAGCTTAGATACGCGATTCTGAAGAAAAACTTGAATTTGGCAAGCTTCATATTGGCAGCACGTTTTGCCTCGTCATCCCGAAACTCGCAGGTAAACCCTGAACTATGCGAGCACCACCGCAACAAATCCATTCTTCTCGGTAAGGTACGTTTGATGATTACTTTCTGGTCGATCGTGTTTTTTCGTCGAATTTCACACTGTGCCGGCTCTTCATGCTCGCATTGTCTTCTTCGCCTTATACCCGTAATTGATGACATCACCGCAACAATTCCCATACATTTCCCAACCATTAAAATTCGTTTGTACAGTTAGATTCAGCGCGTAATTTGTCTCATAATAATAATAAACAGAGGAAAAATTGAACACGCCGCTGCGGGTTAACGAAGAAGTGACGTAATAATTACGGGGGCATCGTTTCCGGAGCCGAACTAACGGTGCTTGAAGGCCGGGGTTGATCAAATCTCTGCGTCATATTATTATACCTGGACGTACAAGGTGCACGTCTTTCGGGTCGCCAGATGGTCCGGCGGGGGATTTCTGATGACCCAGATTCTAACGGGGCACTGATTATCGACGGGCACATCTTTTAACCCTTTCGGCTGGAGCTAATGGGCCGAGAGGTGGCAACCCTCATTAGTGATACAGGGAAAAATGTAAATGTAAAAAAAGCATATACGGCAGGTGCGAGACAGCAGCAGGCCGGTGGTGGTGAATCTGGAAGGATCTACAAAGATCCATCAAGCTTGACCGTGTAATTGGGCTCGAAAACGGCTGTAGAACTCGTAATATAACATTGATGACGGGTCCTAACTATCAATTTATATCCTGCATACCTGTACCCAAAGGGAGACGATATACAAAACTCATTGCTATTTATATACAGGATGACTAAAAAAATTGCGGATTTCCTACCGTGTATGTTGCATGTGGAAGTTGACGGAGCACGGAAAAAATAGTAAAAAAAAATTGGCTTATTTATCCTTCGAGTTATGAAGAGGTGAAGTTGAGAATTTATAACTTCTTCAGTTTGCATGATTTTGAAGCCAAGCATTGTTACTTGTGAAGAATCACATGTCGTTAGTACCGTATGATCAAAAAGTTTCCTCCTCTAAACAGGCTGTGGCCTGGCCAAAAACAGCCTCGTTTGTCTGCCAATGACCAGACCACAGCCTGCCTAGGGGAGGAAAGTTTTTGATCATACGGTAGTTCCTGAATGAAAATTTCTTTTGCAAGTGAGATTCGAGAAGTATTTTGAAATTTCAAAACTCGTCTTTCACCTCAAAGGTGCTGTGAAAATACATTTGGCAAGTATGTTTGGTATGGTCTGGCAGGTCTACGGAGTTTCCAGGGTAACAATACAATTATGCTATTGTAATGTACCTTTTCAATCTGAAGGTGCCAGGTAGGTACTACTGCGATGCTGCCAGATTGGACAGATTTGTTTTTGTGAATAACTTGCAAATCGAAACCGATTATTTTTTTCATTATTTTTTCCATGCTCCGTTAACGTCCACTTTAACGTGCCCGAAAGGAAAGCCGCCATTTGTTAATCACCCTGTATGCTTTTTCTAACTGTTATGTTAGTTCTCTTTAGACAACAGCTATCAGTAAAGAATTTAATTCTATAATGGTTTTTGCTTTGATGGCTGTGAAATGTCAAGCTTTTACCAATCTAAAAGTCGGTAAGTGATATATCTACCCATGGGTAAGTACGGTACTTAAACAGAATTGTGCATTTGTCTTCTATAGCGGAAGGAACTGAAGGAAGGCCATTACCGCCATCATCATCAGCGGTAGTAATTGAGTCGGTCGCGAACGTAACACTGTTGTCTTGGCGAGGTCATCCGCGAACATCGGCACACTTACCTACACAAGCCCCACCAAAGAGAGGAGGACGCGAACGTATAA
The DNA here is from genome assembly GCA_949128115.1 of Anaspis maculata. Classification (NCBI taxonomy): domain Eukaryota; kingdom Metazoa; phylum Arthropoda; class Insecta; order Coleoptera; family Scraptiidae; genus Anaspis; species Anaspis maculata. The sequence goes on from OX421964.1 coordinate 15,656,112, forward strand.
TATTCTAGTAGCATTGAACTTCATGTTGCAAATATATTTTCAGGTTAACTCCGAGCTGATGCGTGTCTGTGTGTGTGTGAGCGATGCGAAAATAGCATGCCATGGCCTGAAAGTGACGTGCGAAAAGGCAACGTCGCATTTATGCAACCTATCGGACGGCGGCGGCAACGGGCCTGCTTTATGATGCGAAAATTGCACAGGCATCGCGGATGAAGAAAGCTCTTCCATTTGATTTTTTTTTGAAGGAATCTTCTTCGTTAATTTTCTTCTTTCTCTTCTCCTAGTGGAGGTGATTCCTTGCAGTATGGCGTAAGTAATTTGTTTCTTGGCAAAAAACTTGTCACATTGAAATTAAAAATCAACAAATCAAAAAGATCTCTGCAGAATACCCCGCGTTTTATCACTGGTGAGGATTCACTTTCAAATAGTTTATTTTATTTTATTTTTGAAGCAAAGACTCACCTACCAACAGTTCGGCAACGTTCGACAATGTCCTTCCAGTTCTATACTATACAAGTAGGTATAATAAACAAATCTTGTAAGTTACCATTTTATTCGTATTCTACTACCTCCACAATGTAGGGCTCTGTATTGAAAAGCATTTCTTCTCAACATGATCTCTTTCGAGGCCTTCAATTTCTGCAAATAGCCACTGTTAAAGCACTGCGTCAATTCAAAGCTATCGAATAATGAATAGCGTTAAACGATTGCCAGCTTCTTTTTGGTCTTCATTAAATATGCCCACATGTGTTTTATCCTATGACATTCGTGGTTGCCTTTTCGCCTACAAGGTTTTAAAAACCCCGAAAACCCCCAGAGCACGCTTTCAGCTTTTGGGAAACTCACAATGGATTGACCCTGTTTTTAGCAAAAGCATGTTCACCTTGATGGAAATCTCGCTGTCGTGAAAACCGGTGGGATTTGGAGGAAGGTAAGCATTTGATAGGGATAGAACCCAGAAAGCCTTGCCATTGGTGTACAAGCTTACTATCTGGGCAGGAGTTGAGCTGGCCCTTTTTTTCCCAGCGATAAACGCTGTTGCAGATTTAGAGAAAAAGAGCCAGCTCCCTTTCTCCGAGTCAAAGTGACAGATCAACGTGATGTCACAACTGGCATTAAATTAGATCCGTTAAACGCCAGATTTCGATCAACACTCAATCAAAATTCTTGTACACCATCTCCACCCTCACCACAACGGTGATGGTCCATCATTGTCGACATGAAGAAATTAACGGTCTCGTGTACGAACCCAACCGGCTCCAGTACATCCCAAGGCTCCTGTGCATCTAAAGGCTCCGGTGGATCTGGAACTTTTGGAAAGATCAAGAGAGCAATCGCACGGCAGCTGACGGTGAGGAGAACTTACGATGACAAGACGGTCATCACCGAGACCATGACCAAAGACCTGACCAGGAACGGGTCACCTTCGCGACAACAAAAGCGAATGCCCAAGAGAAGCTCGCCCGATCCCTGGGCTGCCGAAGAAATATCCAACAAAGAGAGAACGCCAATCCAGCGGTCGATTTCGGTGAAGGTATACTACGACGACAATACGGTCGTCAGCGAGACCTCGACCAAAGACCTGCAGACACCTCCGGGACAACGAAAGCGAATGCCGAAGAGAAGTTCCCCTGATCCCTGGGCCATCGAAGAAAAAACACCTCCGAGACAAAAGAAGCGACTTCCCAAGAGAAGCTCACCTGATGCCTGGGCTGTTGAAGAAAGTTCTGCGAGCAAGCAGAGAAGAGCACTCTCACGTGAAATTACGGTGAAGAGATATTACGCAGACAATACGTTCCTCTCGAAGTCCTCGATTAAAGACCTGAGCGGGCGCTGAGCGGTATCACCCGATCCCTAGCCCGTTGAAGAAGACACCTCCGCGAAGCAAATGCAACTTCCTCACGCGGGATCGCCTGACCATGACCAATGGTACAGGTCCCAGGTGGACACGGAAGTGCTGTAACAAGCGGCGGAGGGGTTCAATCCCGGTGTAGGATGTGGCTGTTCTTGTCGATTCACTAAAAACTTATCTGTCAATTTCTATAATAAAACATTCTACCCCCATTGTTTTGTTCTTCATTCTATTTTAATGGTTGCAGCCTCAGTGATGGTCCAGTCAACCTCAGTGATGCTCAACAATAGTTCTTCTGGGTACAGCTCTCTGAGCTTGTACGTTTCTTGTGAACGGATAACTATTACTTAGACTGAACAAAAACATTCTGATAAGCTATGCTGAGCTGTCGTTGGTCTTCTGGAGCAACAACAAGACGATCCAGCAAACTGTGTGAAAAATCTTTGCTGAGTTGGACAAGGGAACAAGCGATTTTGCTCGAGTAAATCATATTTGAGAGGACATAAACGCTAAAATAAACAAGGCTCTCTAGCCATTGACTACTTCGTTCAGGTACTTGACACCATTTATTCTTTTGAAGGACAGCAGAAGATTATTGCATTGGCTTTGATAGCATTCCTATGTTTTTCAAGTACAATATTCTATTGTCACTATCTTTTGCTGATGCCTTCAAGCTGTCTTCAAAAAGTCGTCAAGGTGATGCTTCCTCGAGGGGTGATCAGCTGAGGAATTTCTTACAAACATGGTTCCCGTTCTAAGTTCCCTGCTGCACTCCTTTAGAAGTCGACGAGTTCATCCAAAGTTTCACCAAGTTGTCGTAGTTCCACAGAGGTCTCTCAGAAGAGTTTGCCTTGAAGTCGTGTAACTTAACGAAAGGGATCATGACAGTTGGATATGCTCATATTGGAAAATAAAACACATTATTCAGAAATTTGAGCTATGGAGGGCTTCCGAAAGGGTCTCTGGGGAGATTGTAGATGCAATTCAATTGTCGAATCGATGGTCATACCTACCAACTGTTTCAATACTCCCAACGTGAACTCTGATACCCTTGATGGAGCTCTTCACGGCTTGACCTTGCAGCCCTATACAAGATTCTCTACGGCCGAAATGACCTGACCTGATTTTACCGGGACAATTAGCAATGCCATTGCCTAGGGAGGTGCTCAATAGAGCCCATCAAAGTCACTGTCCTCCATCCGACCTCGATGTCTTGAACAAAATATAAGTTCTTCTGCTTCCTCTGGTGGAGTTTTCAACGACTGTTTTTGAGCCCTTGACAAGCTTCCTTGCGAGCGAAATGGCCCGACTTGACTTCGTCAGTCTTCCATAGCGCCACAGAAGCAAATATATATGCACCATTACCCTCGTACTATCCGGTCAACTATCCAATTCGCATTTTTTTTGGAGAAATTCTCATCGGATGCGATCAGCTGGGTATTGAATAAAGGAAAACTGTTGTCGACCGTCAGATTTCTAAAAAAAAATCCGAATTTATTGAGAAAATAGACTCTTGATGAGTTGACCAGAGAGTAAACTGTTACCGCCCCGGTCTCAGTTTACTATCCAGTCAACCACCGAAATCACATCATTTTTGACAAATTGCTTATAAGCCCCCTCTTTTACCTTCATTTGTTATATTGAGCTCGATCCATTGGGCCCCTTTGTGTCTTCAATATCGTTAAAAACCCTATCGGGCTCTCTTTATGCCCGCAAGTGTAGTTTGGAGCCCTAATTTATTCCCTCATGTTTTTTCGTAGCTATCAGAATTTCAGTAAATCTCCTTTCGCCTTCATTTATTACATAAAGCTTCCTCGGGCTCCCTTGTGTCTTTAATATCGCTTGAATCCTTGTAGATCTCCCCTCACATCTTTTCGTAGCTTTAAGAGCATTAGTGAACACCTCAAGCCTTCATGTGGTATTTGGAGCTCTATCGGACCCCTTGTGTCCTCAAAAGAATATAAAACCCCAATCAGCCCCTGTATGTTTTTTCTGGCTCTCAGAAATCCAGTAAGCTCCCTTTTGCCGTCTTGTATTATCCAGAGCTCCCTTCGGCCCCCTTGTTTCTTCAACGTCTTTTGAAGCCTCTTACATTTTTCCAAGGCTTTCGGAGCTAAAGTTGGTAAGCACTTTGTGCCTTCATGTGACTTTGGACACCGACACCTTGTGTTCTCAAGTGTAGTATAGAGTTCACCAGTAAGACCCCTTTTGCCTTTGTATGTTATATGAAGCTTGACTGGGCCGCCTTGTGTCTTCGATATCATTTGTAGCCCTGCTGAACAGAAATGAACATGACGTCAAACTGTCCTGCGTCAAACCGGTCGCTTTAAAATGGCTCCAAAAGACGTTGAAGAAACAAGGCGGCCAAATGGGGCTCTGAATAATACAAGAAGGCAAAAGGTGGCTAACCTGCGAGCCAGGAAAAAAACAGAAGGGGGCTAGTTGGAAGATTCTTTGGAAGACACAAGAGGTCCGATTGAGCTCCGAATATCACATGAAGACTTGATGTTTACAAATGCTCCGAAAGCCAGGAATAGATTAAAAAACAGAAGAGGATTAATTAGGGCTCCAAACTACACTTGCGGACATAAAGGGAACCCGGTAGGGCTCCGCCGTGCTCCGTATATCGCATTAAGGCACAAGGGATTTACACTAGGGCTTCTAACAACGCAAAAAGGCACAAAGGGGCTTACTGAAACTCTGAAAGCCGCGAAAAAACACAAAGGGGCTTACTGGAACTCTGAAAGCCGCGAAAAAACACAAAGGGGTTCATTAGGGCTCAAAACGACACATAAAGGCACAAGAGGGCTCAATGGAGATCCGAATAACACAGAAAAACACAAGGGGCCCAATGGACGAGCTTTACATTACCAATGAAGGTAAAAGGGGGCTTTTGTACTTATTCTTGAAGCCAGTAAAAACTGAGCGGGCTGAGTGGGGGCTCCATACTACATTTGAGGGCACAAGGGGGCCCTATAGGTCTCCGAATATCATATGAAGTCATGAGGTGCTTCCAGCAATGAAATAAGGCACAAGATAGTTTCCTGGAATTCTGAAAGCCACGAAAATCACAAGAGGGCTCATTGGGGCTCTAAACGAAGGGCTCAAAACAATCCTGGTGACACAAGGGGGTCCAGGGGGTCTACTGGTATTCTGATAGTCAATAAAAACTGAGATGAAAGCGTAAGTGGGCTGATTGCATAGGCCTCCAAATTAGACATGAGGGCCACAGGGGTACCTGAAAGGTCTCCGAATGACATGACGGCACAAAAGTGATTGATTATGTTGCTCTGAAAGTAACGGAAAATGCAAGGGGGCTTAGCAGGGCTTTAAATCACATTGAAAAAACAATAAGGGGTGGTCCAATTGAGCCTAGGTAGCACAAAATGGCAAATGAGGGCTTATTAGAATTCTGGAAGCCATGAAGCACATGAGGGGGCTCATTAGGGCTTCAAATTATACCTGAATACACAAATGGGGGATTTGGGGCTGACTATCACATAGAGGCACAAAGGGTTTACTAGTGCTCCCAAAACCTCGAGAAACTGCAAGAGGGCTCAACAGAACTTCAAACTGTTGAAGACACAAGGGGGCCAAATATTTTATGAAGCTGGCGGCCGACAGCAGTTTTATTATTTTCAGGACGTAGTTGAATGTGTGCAATAGAAATTATCCCGAATAAATGTAATTTGGATAGTTGACAAGTTGACCGAATAATAAACTGAGACCGGGGCGGTAACAGTCTACTATCCGGTCAACCAATTATTAAAGTCTATTTCCATATTTCCGTAGAAAAAAAATCGATTTTTGTAGTTGACCAGATAGTAAACTGTTACCCCGACCTCGATAGCTTGAGAAACATATAGGTTCTTCAAAAATGTAGTCGCCATCAGTAAGTCACATTGAAGGAGACCACGTCGAGGAGTTGTTGCAGGGTCAATGCGTTATTTTCATTACCAACGGGAAGAGATGGCTCTGCTACTTTCATGGAGTTCCTTGTGGTGAAAGCTCCAACTTCACGGTCACAATTTTCTAGCCTTGGACTAGTTACTGAGATATGCGCAGCATACAGATAGATTGAATATTGACAAATTCTCGTAAAGTGGGCAAGATAAAATCTGGGAATTCAGTGGCCGAACCTGACTTGAGCCATGGTTCGGCGATAGGACTGCGTATAAAAGACCTACAATGCAGTCGAAGAGACTTGTTCCGTCCAGTTTCAATAGGTCGCTTGTGCTTTGCAGTAACTATCGTAAGAGAATTACAAAGGCTTTTGCAGAACTGAAATGATGACCGTAATTGCCAAGAGTGCAAGGCGACGCCTCCGATTTCCCTGGCCAGTTCTTTATAACGAAATCACCCTACTGTAAACACGAATTTCGATCCTATAAAATGACGATTCGAACTGACCTGGACCTGCCCGAATTCGGCAATGGCACTGCTTGTGAAGATGCGTCATGGAAATGTAAGCGATCGTTTTTGACTTGAAGAGGTTGTAAGTGACAGACATGCTTCGCAAATTGATAGGTGACAGAGGCACTGAAAGATGTCAGTTGGGGAGCAAATTGCTTCTGTCAACTACAAATAGATGTATCCTCCAGCGTCTACTTGGCGGCCCAGTGACCCTAAAAGAGGAGCCGCAGTAGTCCTCAAGATCGTCACGTGAGTCAAATTAGAACATCAAGTCAAGGTCATAGCATTATTATTTATCGGTCAACAAAATGGATACGGAGTCACTTGGCGAGACGCTCCGGTCCACCTGCAGTTCACCTGCTCTTCCGGTGTTCGGAGCAGTCGCAGCTGTCGAGTCCGATGCACGGCGGTGAAGACGTCGGAGCCGGCGGCGGAGTACGCGACGGCGAGAACGGCCCGGTTCGCGGCGGAGAGAGCGGCCGGTTTCGCGGCGGCGTTCGAGGACTTCCCGGCGCCGAGCCCCTGGACGAACGCGGGCTCTCGCTCAGTTCGGTCAGGGAGGGCATCACTTTGACGGGTTTCTGCGGGACCCGCCTCATTCCGGTCTTGCTGACCAGATCGGGCTTCGACAGCGGCCTCGTCAGGAAGAGATTCGGCTGTCGTTTCACCCTGTACCTCATCTCCTGCATGTGCGGTATCGTCCTCAGCGGGGGCGACGTGCGCAACGGCAGCAGCCTGGGCGGACCGGTCGGCCTCGGCAAAGACTTGAGCGACTCGTTCAGCTCCTCCCGGTAGCGGTCTCTTATTTGTTGTTTGGTGAGCCTGGGAGGTGTCTGCGGAGGTGACTGTGACCTCTGAGGTGATCTCGCAGGTGACTTCTTGGGCGACGACTTCTTGGGCGGCTCCTCGTCATCATCATCCAGATCCGTGACTTGTGCGTCGTTTGCTAGTTGTTCGTCCGTCGGCCATTCCTCCTCGTCCAAATCCGTCACTTGTTGGTCGTTTGCTTGTTCTTCGGCCGTTTGCTGGCGATCAGGTGACTTCCTGGTTGACTTCTGAGCTGGCTCATCGTCATCATCCAGATCAGTGACTTGTTCGTTGTTTGCCAGTTCTTCGTCCGTCGGCCATTCCTCGTCGTCCAAAGAAGTGACTTGTCTGTTTGCAAGCTGTTCCGCCGTTGGCCACGAACCGTCGTCCATCTCCCGCAGTTGTTGCAGTTCTTCTGCTGTGAGTATGGGGTGTGATTGCGCACCTCCTTCGCCGTCATCCTCTCCTTCTTCCTCCGCTTCCGCTTCTTCGCCTTGTTCGTCCTCTATTTCCTCGGCCGTCTCGTCGCCTTCGTCATCGTCGAGGTCCCTGACGATGCTTTTTTCAACGGTGGTATTGTCATCGTAGAGTGTTTTCACGACGATCTCCGTCCTGATTGGTTTCTTTCTTTTGATGAGTCTTTTAAGGCTCTTCCACATGTTGCACTAGAATTTGGTTTTTATTCGGGGCCGAAAACGTTGCGGGTGATGTATGAGAATGGACTTTCAATACAAAAAATTTGACTTTTGTGACAACAATGATTGAAATTTTGTTTTGCAGGGTGCTATGCACAGGTGCCCTGTCCCGTCTTGACCCTGCCTGCCCAAAATATGCCCTTCTCTTGCGCACTGTGTCTTCGCTTCATGTTTGACCTGTCGCAAAAACGTCGGTTTGCAATTTCGATGAACATTAATGGAGCTGCAAGGTAAAATTTTGAAAACAATATTTCTTTGAAGAGATCCAATAATGATTTATCATTCCAGGAAGTCTTCCGGTGTCGGGGCGACTTCACACACCACCCACCGGGTATTACCGTGGACTCCCGCCTTGAATGGAAGAGTCACATTGAGGCACTCGCTGATCAAATATTGGAAAGTTGCTCTGATCTGAGAGCCACGTCTTGTGCTGAGGTCGCACTCGCTGGTGGAATCAGAAATCCGTCACGGCAACGTCTTGTGGATCAATTTTGCAGAGAAAATGAATGTCCATTGCTCAGAAGCGAGAGGAGTTTTGTCAATTTTTGACAAAGTCACGTTTTATGATGCCGGTTCTCTCCAAGGTCATGTTCTTGGCTCAAATGTGGTAGAAGTGCATAACTTTGCTCTACAAAGTAACCCTGAAGCGAATATGATCCCACTGACCATCAGGAACGCTACCCTCTGTAAACGTCTGCAACCCCCTTTGCACTCTGTTCGAGACAGGACACGTACTGATACATTGCATCCTCATCAACACAGGGTGGTTCAAATGAACTATCAGTACCCATTCATTGCATGATAGATCCCCTTCAGATCATTACAACCCCATTTCTCTCATTTTTGACAAGGGTTGTTTTACTTACAAAGTTCGAAGACTGTATCTCTTGAACGATGGAACATGAAGATAGTTTTTTTTTAATTTCCATTGCGATATTATCCTGAGCATTTCAACATTGCGAGGATGTTTTGAAATCATCCCTCTATAATAGGGGCTGTGTGTGACTCCCAGAATTTGAACATGTGAGCATCTTCATCTTTTTTCAATATTCTACATCACTCGTAACCTTCCAAGGTGCCCAAAATTATCTCCCCACATTGCCCAGAAGTCATTCCCTAAAAACGTAGACATCCAATGCATACCTTCGTTACAGAGTTTTGGCAAGTCTTATTTCAACAGTCCCATCAAACGTAAGATGAGTCGATGATCTTTTTTGTCCACCACTGTAGAAACTACCCCATTGGGAAAAAAATTCGCCCTCCCAAAAAGTACCTGCCCCATCAATTTTGGAAAATCTGTTACAACATTTGATCAACAACTTTCTCTGGATGAGGTAACGTGGAATACGGACATTTCACCGACACCCAAATCACCGAATCGCCGATTCGCCGACAGGACATTTCACCGAGTCGCCGTTTCGCTGGTGCCTCAAAACTTACGTCATAAGGTACATGATTTTAACCCTGTAGGTCTTATGTGCGTTGATAAGGTTGTTGAAAGTTTCTTTGTCTTACATGTCAGACCGGGGGCTTTAGGCTGGTATAGGCTTGTCAATTTTCGAAAAATGTCAAAAATTCATGTCATAAGGTACATGAATGAAACCAACGGGCTTTTGTGTGAGAACATCCCCTTAATCAAAAATCGGGTCATAAGACGAAATTTTTGGGGGCTTTCGGTCCATAAGACAAGTTTGAAATTTTCAAAAAATGCCAAAATTTACCTTTTCCTGTGGACTTCTCCTTTGGCATGATTTCAGGACTGAAAAACGATTCTCACATGATTTTTTACGCAGGTTTCGAATCTGTCCACAAAAATTCTTGATAGTATATCGCTTACAGGGTGCAACATCGAAAATTTTTCCTCTAATCGTACTCCCTGTATTTTAACATGGAAATCTAACACACTTGGTGGGTTAGTCAACAAAGCGCCTGTGAAAAAATTGATAAATTTTGGTCCTTTTTTGAAAATTTCAAACTTTTCTTATGGATCTAAAGCCTTCAAATTTTTTGTCCTACGATCAGATTTTCGATCACGGGGATGTTCCCACACAAAATCCAGTCGGTTTCATTCATGTACCTTATGACGTGAATTTTTTGCCGTTTTTTCGAAAATTGCAATTTTCAAGCAATTTCTAACAACCTCATCAACGCACATTAGACCTACAAGGTTAAAATCATATACCTTATGACGTAAGTTTTGAGGCACCAGCTCCCTTGTCCATTAAGTTCAGTAATTAGGTGGTAATTACCACGAGATACACTGTCAGTTTCTGAATTTTTGACTCAAACATCCTCCATTTTTTCAAACCCACAAAATGAGAAGTGTATTCTTAACTCAAGTATCATTTTTTTCGGACTTATTAGATAAGAAACCAATTTTTGAATCAAGTATCATCCGAGGTATCATCCTTTTTCTCAGACCCACCAGATAAGAAGTTCATTTTCTATTCAAGTGTATCATTCTTCTTTTGAGACTCACCAGATAAAGAATTTATATCAGACTCAAGTTTTATCTTTCTTAGACTTAGACTCACCGGATAAGAAGATTATTTTTTGCTCAAGTATTCTTAGGCCTACCCAGATATGGAGTTTATTTCGAACTAAAGTATGATCCTCCTTTTATTCCTGACCCACCAAATATATAACTGATTTCCACTCAAGTACCATCCTTATTCTTTTTCAACTCACTACATAGATTAAGTATATTTTTGACAAGAACACTTTTTCTACCCGCTAGTTCAGGAGTTAATTTTTGATCGAGTATCATGCTATTTTTTAGACTTATCAGATACAGAGCCTATTTTTGAGTTTTTGATTCAAGCATCCTTTCCTTTTCAGACCCACCAGTTTAGAAGTTTATTTTTTACGCAAGTAGTTATCATCCTTCTTTTTAGACCCACAACTCGTATAAGGGTTCTATTTTTGAATCAAGTATCCTTAGGCCTACTAGATAATAATAATATTGAGTTTATTTTCGATTTAAGTATCATCCTTCTTTCCAGACCTACCAGATCAAAAACTGATTTCTGACTCAAGTATTTTTTTTTTTGAACTCACTGCATAGATAAAGTCCTCTATAAAGTCTATCTTTGACTCGAGCAATCTTCTTTTTCTAGACCCGCCAGTTGAGGAGTTTATTTTTGACTCGAGTATCATCCTTCTTCTAGACTTATCAGAAACACAGTCAATTTTTGAATTTTTGACTCGAGCATTATCTTTCTTTTTAGATTCACCGAATAAGAAATTTACTCTTCACTTGAGTACCTATCATTCTTTTGATGAAAAAGTGGAAATTCACTCCAACAAAAATGAAATAATCAGTTCAGTAACTTCATTTTTAACGATCTCAATCATTCGTTCGTTTTTTGGATTTTCCGCGGTAAAAGTAGAAATTCAATTCTCCATAATTTTCCACTTTCTTTCTAATTGACCCCGAGCAATATGTAGAACACAACGGTTATTGAAAAAACCCACAACGTGAATTTCCCAACGTTTTTCGGTGGAAAACTGTGAACTTTCTTCAATCCATGAGGAAATTCGGGATGTTTGGAGACCCCAGAGTCCCAGACACGGAAAAACTTGTAACTTGGTAACCATACGTCCGCATCAAGATTGGTTAGGGTCTAAAATGATAAATTTTTGCATTTTATCATACCACTTTTAATTTCCTCGAATTTTCCGGGAAAAAGACACAGGCAACAATCTGTTTTCCACGTTTGAGCTTCTAGCAATGTACAGGGTCAATGTGTAAACATGAAACCTACAAAAAAAATTGACTTTTTTTTCCGCATTCGCCAGTACAAAACATGATATGGTTACATTTTGCAGTATTTTCCAGGAACTCATTTTCAGGCAAAACTTGTAAAATCGGCGAGTTGGTCAAATTTCCTGTCGGTGAGTTGTCTTGTCGGTGAAATGTCCTGTCGGTGAATCGGCGAGTCGGTGAATTGTCCTGTCGGTGAGATGGCGCGTCGGTGAAATGTCCTGTCGGTAAATCGGCGAGTCGGTGAAATGTCATGTCGGTGAAATGTCCTGTCGGTGAATCGGCGTGTCAATGAAATGTCCTGTCGGTGAAATGGCGTGTCGGTGAATTGTCTTGTCGGTGAAATGTCCAGTCGGTGAATCGGCGAGTCGGTGAAATGTCCTGTCGGCGAAACGGCGTGTCGGTGAAATGTCCAGTCGGTGAGTTGGTTGTCGGTGAAATGTATCAAACCCGGTAACGTAGCATCCAAATATTGTGACAGATCTTCCAGAATTGATAAGGCAAGTCCTTTTTCAAAGGGGTAGTTTTTCAATGGGGTAGTTCATACAGAAGTGGACAAAGAAAAAGATCATTGACGCATCATACGTTTATTGGGACTGTTCAGTTACAAGACTTGCCAAAGCTCTGCGAGGTAGGTATGAATGCAATGGATAACTTTAGTTATTAGGGGATGATTTTTGGGGAATGTGGTGATGGGGGGTTGAATCAAAGACCGTTTCGAGATATTGTAATAAGCTTTTCAAAAATTCATTGGGAAAGAATCTGAAAAAGAGACTTTTTTTTCGGAAAGTTGCGCAGTTGAAAATTGGCCATTTTGACACCCTGTACATGGTAAGCAATTTCAACGTCCACGTAACTCAGCATGCCATTTTGTAGCCAGAAGAATGACGTAGCTGGCATGACCACATTCTCTAAAATCGGTTGTTTTTTTGACGAGATTTTCGATCTTGAAGTAGCGTGAAACTTTCGGGTGGACCAGTTCAATTGATCATCTGTTTATTTGCATCCTGGAAGCCATTATGTTTGCCAAAAATAGCTATTCATTCACCTTCTGATGCTCAGGAACCATTAAGAGATCCAGCCTTCTCGAAAGGGTTGAAGTCTGGTCTATCGTTCATCTGTCAGGTCTAAAACCAAACTGGTACCTCCTGTGGCAGCTGCCCTCTGTTCCAATTATTTTCCATCAATTCGTTCATGTTTGCCTAGAGTCTGATCTCTATCAACTTCATCAACATCCCATCAAAACCAAGTGTTTTTTCATTATTCATCTTTCTTATTACTTCATTTATACACTTCTTCTTTGGTTGATGCGTTATGCGTATCTTTATCGTGTTTTTCCTCGTTGATTCTTGTATGTGTTCATTTAATTTGTCCGCGTTACCCTCTAATTCTGAGATCTACAAATCTGTTTTTCGGAAATATCCCGAAATTTTCATGAAATCCGTCTTCCAGTTGCTCCTTCGTTTGTCTTCTGCATTTCGTGCGTTAGTTGAGGCTCAGACGCTTTCATTGACGATTACCACGACAACGGCTTATAGCAAAATCTATCAACCAATCAGACCGCTGTATTTGGTCGCTTAGGCCGTCCTAACTTTGCGCCTCCAACTTGGTACCGAGCCGTAAGTAGGTACTTGTACTTGAAGATTTCTAATAGCACCAAGTTTCAATTAATTTGGCATAGTGCACCTAGCCATGAAATATAATTATTGAGCTTTTCTTTCGATCATTCGTCTCGGTAACATCTGCTAAAAATGGCAAATCCGTGCCTGCCCTGCCCCACTGAGCGCTCCGCTGCGGCAGTGTTTCTGTTTATCGCACCGTTCGTCAACCCAAATCGCAAGTTTTCTATTGTCGACGGCCATTGCCTCTTTGAAATTTGCACACACATACACACACAGGCATCCTATAGGTAGGCATCGATGCCGAAGAAGAGGTTGCGGCGATGAAGATGAACTCATTTCTTCTCTTCTCTTTCATGTCCATCGAGGACATGCATAAGAGTTCGTCGACCTGCTCTCCGATGTGCGCCTTGAGTATGAAGACTTCTCTTGGGCTCGCAGAAGAACAAGCCGTCATCATCATCATCAGTGCCATATTATATCGGCGCATCGCCGTCGAGATGCCGCATAGGTGTACCGCCATGCAGAAGAGAGGAGAAGATTGCAAGCGCGGCCAACTAGACTGGCGGAGTGTAACTAGACCACTGGAACATGGAGGTGACGCGCCTGACGTCACACCATGTTACCTACATTAGACGTCGGCGGTCGACGAACTCGTCCTTCTTGAAAACGAGAATATGGCAAAACCTGGTGCGAAATCAGAGAAATCCTCTCTTCTTCCGCAAGGAAGAGCAACACTATTCGTTGTACGAGCAACTGTAAAAATATGAACATTGTTTGGAGCACTCCGCAGAGAATTGTAGTGTTAAGAACCTTTACCTCCATGAAAAGTGAGCTCCACTCGGTTAATACAGAGTGAATCAAAAAGGCTTCAGTACGTTGTAAGAGTACTACCATGGTACCATAGTGACTTACACCAGTTTATTCCATGAAATGTGAACTCAAGATGGCTGGCTGCCGCAAGAAGAACAGTTGAATGTCTTATTTCTGGAAATAAAAAGACTGGACACTGGCTAGGGATCATTCCCAATTTGTCACATCCACTGAATGCAGAAAAAACTAGTTCCATTCCATTCCTCGGAAAATTCACTTACTTTTCAAGAAATTTCAAGAACGCTTCAAGGTATTTTAGTATTGTTTGATATAGCTTTATCACTATAAATGGTAGACTACATGTGCCAATTTACACGCCTCTGTCTCTTTTGGTTCATGAGTTACTTCTTCTGCTGTTTCTTTTTCTTCTTCAACCAGTATACAGAGTCTGCACGGTTGACGCCGATGGTTACACTTCTGAATCAAGAGAGTATGGCCCATGCAACAACTCTCAAAAATAGCTCTAATGGCGATGTTTTCTTGACCAAAAGGCATTACTGGATGTTTAGACTGCTTTTTTTGCAGTAGAATGATTTTTACCTTCTCTATAATTATTATCCACTTCCTCCACTATTCTCAACAATAGTGAAAGAATGATGGCTTCTGGACAAAAGAAAAAGTTTAATGTCTTTTTTCTGGAAATAGGCCTAGGCGCTGGCGCTGGCTACCGATCAATTTCAACTTCTTACACCACTGAATGCCTAGGTACCATGGTTCACTCCGAGATTTTGATTATTCACGAATTTATTCGAAAATCGAATTTTTACAACAAAAACCAGTTCGGGTAAGATATCTCCGAAACTCTCCATGACATTGAAAAATGGTTTGATGCAAACCCATCAGCATAAACGGTAGACCGTATGTGACGATTTACACGCCTCTGTCTCTCATGGTTTATGAGTTACAACTTTTTGTCCTTCTTTTTTCTTATTCACAATGACTGTAAATCTCTCTTCTATTTCCAATTTGTAGAACCTGTATGTTATTGGAATTCGAGACAAAAACGAACAGCAGTAGGCGGACGAAGCCGTTCTTTGAAGGACTGAGCTAAGAGTCTAAGACGAATATGGAAGACATTATGCATTACCACAGGTCGAGAATCGCCCTCTTCTAGTCTTCTACCATCTCAGCGCGAAGTGGCAATAAAACTGTTCCAGTATCCAAACAGTCAAAATGGTTTCCGCAGGAACCGATCTTGCCAGGATAACGTTTTTGTGATGAATGCAATTCTGAACAATCACCTACGTCTGCCAAGAAGAAGGGTCTATGCATTTTTTATTGACCTCAAAAAGGCCTTTGATTCGGTGAATCACGATTTGCTATGGTTTGAGTTGTTTTCCCAAGGAATAAGTGCCAAACTAATAAGGACTATAAGGAGCTTACATGTAAATACGAAGATATACTTCGAAGATGGTCCTCACGATAGCACTGGGATCGGGGTTACGAGGGGAGTTCTACAGGGCGATTGCCCAAGCCCTTCTCTATTTATTATATTCATCGCAAAGCTGGAACAGTATCTTCTGAAGAGGGGTGCCAAGGGGGTGTCTATGGACTCGGGGCAGGAAGTATTGTTGCTAAAGTATGCAGATTGTTCTACTTTCCGACTCGCCTGCATCTTTACAGAGGTCTATCAGTATTGTTGCTTTATATTGCCAGGACATGAAACTGGACCTAAATTCAGAAAAGTCAAAGATTTTGATATTTCGCAGAGGAGCAAAAATTAGACAAGAGAAATTTTTTTTCAAAGAAAAAGAGATCGAGATAGTTGAGAGTTATGAATATTTAGGGGTAACATTCTCCTATAGCGGCACGTACAGGGAACAGTCAAAATCGGTTGTGGGCAAAGCCGGCGTAGCGGGAGGTGTGGTTAGAGGTACGATCAACCGGGGCAAAATTACAAACTGGGAGTGCATAATGAAGCTTTACGTGTTTGTTGTGTTAATACATGAGATGTAATGACTTTTATATAAGTTGTATATGGATATTACAGTTTATGTATTCAAGTTGACACTTGTCAAAATAACCTCAAAAATTACAAAAATTTCACAATTTTCAATAGAACAAACACGTAAAATGTTGTACAACACTCGTGGCTTGTCACGCAAGGTGCTTTCCGACACTCAGCCTCTCACAGAACTCGGGCTGCGCCCTCGTTCTGCAAATTTCGGCTTCGTGTCTGAAAACCACTTATGTAACAGCCAACTCGTATTGTAAACTACTATTACCGGAGCGTTGTTGTCCCTTCTTTTACATACTGCGCCGTGACATGGAGAGTTTCGCACATAGAAGAACTCGAAAGAATTCAACTCAGCTTCTTCAAAAAAGTATTTCATCTGAAGCAAAACACTGCAGGCTCTATGATACGAGTGGAACTAGGCATTCAGGCAATTAAACTCTCACTAATTAGAGAAGTATTGGCTTATATGCAGAAGATCAGTAGCATGTCGTTGGATCATCTCCCTCGCAGAGCTTTAAGGCGACTGATTTGTCTTCATCAAATCAACTGTTCGAACGAAAAATACAACTGGTTCACAAAATTCTCGAATTTATCATCCTCTCTCAATGTCAGTTTAGACTGCAGCAGGTGCTCGAGTGATGAAGACATTGAAATTGTAGTACAAGACGTGGAAGAAAGGCTAAGTGAGCTGGATTGGGACTGCATTCTACTGTCAACAAATAACTCCCAATATAAATTCTTGAACAAAATGACCGACAACTACGAACTATGCAAATCAGAAGTACCCATATACCTGAAGAGATTTTTTACGCAACTCCGATTCACATACCACTCAGAAATTCGACTATACGCAAACGGTATTTCATACAAGATCAACACAAATGAAATTTGCCCGATCTGCAACCTGCGTAGTAAGGAAACACTGTCTCACGTGCTTTTCGAGTGCCCTTTATACCGCGAAATTAGAGGCACACTGCTTCTGGAGGGCCGGGATCTCCATGACATACTCTCCTCTGCGGGAAAACAAGACATCTCAAATATCCACAAATATATTGCTAACTGAATGAGACTCAGGTCTTTTGCCCTGGGTGACTAACGTCTGTTTTGGTTCCACTCCAATCCTGCGTTGATTGAACCATGGGTTCCTCTGGAAATGGAGGTCTTTGTCCTCATTGTCTTTTCATCTTTTATTCTCTCGTTTCAATGAAAACGCCGACAGTTCTCTATTTTTTATTACGCAGGTACTTACCTTTTGATGCCGATGTAAATGTAGTATAATTTTTCTTTCGCTTCATTGTATTTTGCTAAAAAACTAACGTTTTAAGAAGCAATAAAGATTATTTATTTATTTATTTATTCAAACTGTTCCAGTACAAGGACCAGCAGAAGGAAGACCTGTTCAACTCCTATCAAGTACCTACTAAATGTCAAGCTTGGGACTTCGGAGGGTTCATTGGAAAACTTAACTGAAACGTTACTAATACTACTAGTATCTCCCGTCACCTTTCGCTATTTTTTGCACGCTCAATCAGACCTTGACCTATTTCAGGCTGCGGATATCAAGAAAGCGGGATCAAATGGTCAAGATGTTTATTGCTGAGAAAATCAAAAGGCTACTCCAGCAAGCTCGTCCAGCCCACTCGAATGAATCAGCATCCGCACCCGGAATAGCCTTGCGATTTGGCCTTCTTCGCGCTCTTCTTGCCCTTGCGCTGGCCGCCAGCCACTGCAAATCGACTTTTCTGCTCCCTCCCCTGTCTGCCGGAGCACTATTCGCTCCTGCTTGCGGATCTCTTCACGGGAGCTAAGTTCACCACTCCTACAGCAGCGATGGAGCGTTTGCTGGACCTACTTCCACTGCCCAAACAAGTAGAAAAAGAAGGACTAGTGAGTGCTCTCAGAATAGGACCGAAAAATCTAAGAAGAGGACACTTGAAAGTATTGCACTCAATCAGGGAGCAGTTCCTCACGAGCCCAAGGGATTTCATGCCAGATGAGTACGACTTCGAGGCTACCTATGAAGTGGTCGTAAATGACCGCCAGGAAAGCGCCCGGAGGGTGGCCCGGCTGCAGAAAAACATCATGATCTGATACACAGACGGATCCGTAAGAGAGGAAGGAGCCGGGATAGGCATAGGTATATGGCCCGAAGTATAGGGAATCACTGCCTGTGGGAAGGTTTCTGTCCACTTTACAAACCGAATTACTGGCGGTGGAGAGGTGTGCCCAGTAGGGTGGGCCGCTGCTATAGGTGTGTTTTTTTGTTTTCATAATACGGACTTCTAATAGCGCGGAAAAGTTGCAGTTTCATATACTTTTCAAATATCTAGAAGCTTTTTGTCCCAAGTTTTCGTCTTCAGCCTCCGCAAGACGTGTCTTTCAGTAATATCCCAACATTCAGTTTTTGCAAGATAACGAGTTGAGTTATGGAGCAAACTGTTGAAATATCTTAGTGAAAAAATAGATAAAACTCTTTATTCGACAAAAATAAAGTGATAAGACTTCAATTATCAATATTTTTTGTTTTATCTCACTTTGGGTTGAAATTTTTTTGACTTACCAATATGGGCATCAGTTTCCTAGATTCATTCTTGCTGTAAATAGAGCCATATCTTGATTCAGCTCCACAAACTGCTGATGCTGCTTCTAAAACTGTTTCCACAAATCGCTCTACTGATTGGGTATAACAGGGAAAACGTGGAAATTCTAATTGAGGAATTATATCGTTAACATTCAGTAACTCTTTTAGTTCATCATCCGACATACGGGGTGGTTTTTTGAGAAGGACTTTCCCTCCAATTTCTCGCTGCACAATTTTTTTCTGAGAAAAAGCTGACAAGTCGATCTTCTTTTTGAGAGGGACATCTAGGACACGTATTTCCAAATTCTCATCTTCAATCCCTCTGCCCCCACCCCCTACCCTAGTTTTTAATTTCAAATTGCATTACTTATCTGGTGATACACTAAATTGAAGGCAACA
Organism: Anaspis maculata; assembly: GCA_949128115.1. Classification (NCBI taxonomy): domain Eukaryota; kingdom Metazoa; phylum Arthropoda; class Insecta; order Coleoptera; family Scraptiidae; genus Anaspis; species Anaspis maculata. The sequence goes on from OX421964.1 coordinate 15,675,071, forward strand.
ACATTGTTTCCGTTAAACATACTCTGAAATCTTCGAACTACCCTCTTAACTCTTTTAAAAATTCTTTCATTGTTGATTAGAGGAACGTTTTTCTGTTAACTGCAGATTCTTGAGAAATAGATTTCCCAGCAAAAACAGGGCGATTTTTATTTCGAGGGGAACGTCTGAGACATGTGTTGCCAAATTTTTATCTCCATTGCATTCTCTCCCCAATTAAGACCATTTTTGAAAAGAATTGGAGGGTGATTTAGGCAATTTGAAATTATTTTTGCATGAAGGAAATTTTCATACTTTCAATTTGATGTATCACAAGGTAGATAATTTATTGCTATTAGAATTGAAGTAGGCTAGGATGGGGCCGGAAGGATTGGAAATAAAACTGTGACAACATGCCACCCTCGAAATAAGAACCGACCTGTTTTCATTTAAAAATATTTTTCCAAGAATCGGGATAGTTGATAGGATCGAGAAAAGCTTTCCTTTGATTGAGGATGAGAGAATTTTTGCAAAGGTTGGGAGGTGACTTGAAAAATTTAAAATTTGTTTGTCAGAAAGAGAATTCTATTATCTTCAGTTTGATGTGTCACAAGTTAGGTAATGCTATTTGACTTTTTAAATTTTTTTTTTTTACATTTGGGTGGTCTTTTCAACAATTTCAATAACGTTTTGATTGATGTATGATATTAGTTCATCATTGCTAAAACTCTTGTATGAGAAACAGTTGAAATTTAAGTTTTCGCCCAAAGTTGCTCAATTTTTAATGTGACCTCGAATGTGACTATTTCTGCAACTTCAAGGCAACTGGGCTTTTCGGTGAATTCAATTTCATTTGTTTTTTTGTGATTGAAAAAACAATACTGGAACACGGATTTTTTTGTGCCTGACTGTTTAATTCCATATTTTTTTTATTGTAAATATATTTTTAAACATTTTCTGGCCTAATAAAAATTTGCGATTTTTTTCCCAAATATAGAAATTTCAACGTCATTGCGGACCCTGAAGTGATGATTTTTTTTCAAAAACGCTGTAACAATTTCTTTTTATAATCTGATTATGCACCTTTTCCGGACTATTAGAATAAAAAAATCGAAAATATGATTTTTCGGCCCACCCTAGTGCCCAGGTATGCCTATCCAGACAGTACAAAGGAGCAATAATTTGCATTGCCACAGACAGACAGGCGGCTTTAAGGCACTTGGAAGCCTATGACTGTCAGTCAAAAACCACCTGGAACTGCAAACAAGTGAGTATGCCTTCACGTGCGTGAGTCTCAGTAGCGCATTTTCTCAAAGAGGCATATTGTGAACATAAAGAAATTTGGTTGAAGGAGAAACCCCATTCCTTGCCCACTTTCTTCACTCGAAACTCATTGTGATATTGTGTTATCAGAATGGGGTACTTGCCAATGAAATAGATTTGAATGAAAATTCTTTCACTCATCAATATATTTTTTTGTTTGAGGGCGGGAGCTGGAAGCGGCGACTAATCAGCAGTAGTTTATTCTTTCCCATTTTTAGTCGGCTATCCATATAGCAAAAGAATTAGATCGCTATGTCTTCGGGTTCATGTTTTCCATTTATCTCTTACTTTGAGGGCAGCGTGTGGGGGTGGCAGCATTCTGCAATGTAACTGTTGCACAGTTTGAGTTGAGAGTTTCTAAATGTTTAAGGAAATATGACAATCAATGAAAATTGTGAAAGTTGCATTTTTTTGTTTAGGGGCAGGAGCTGGAGGCGGCGACTAATCAAAAGTGGCCTATCTCTTCCCATTTTTAGTCAGCTATCTATATAGCGGAACAATTTAATCGCTATGTCTTCAGGGTTATGTTTTACATTCATCTCTTACTTTGGGGGCGGCGTGTGGGAGCGGCAGAGTTTGGCAAAGAAATTCTTCCACAGTTTGAGTTGGGAGTTTCTGAATGTTTGAGGTAACATTAAAATGTAATTCAGTGGGGATTATTGAAAGTTGCACTTTTTCTCTTTTGGGGGTGGAAGTTGGAGGCGGCGCCATGTCAAAGGTAGCCTATTCTTTCCCATTTTTAGTTAGCTATCCATATAGCGAAAGAATTAGATCGTTATGTCTTCGGGTTTATGTTTTTCATTCATCTCTCACTTTGAGGGCAGCGTGTGGGGGCGGCAGCATTCGGCAAAGTAACTATTGCACAGTTTGAGTTGGGAGTTTCTAAATGTAAGGGAAATATGACAATCAGTGAAAATTGTGGAAGTTGCATTTTTTGTTTGTTTGGAGGCGGCAGCTGGAGGCGGCGGATAATTAAAAGTGGCCTATATTTTTCCAATTTCAGTCAGCTATCAATATAGTGAAAGAATTAGATCGCTATGTCTTCAGGTTCATGTTTTACATTTATCTCTCACTTTGGGGGCGGCGTGTGGGAGCGGCAGAGTTTGGCAAAGAAATTCTTGCACAGTTTGAGTCAAGAGTTTCTAAATGTTCGAGGTGACAGTATCAGCTAAATCAGTGAAAATTGTTGAAAGTTGCACTTTTTTTCTTTTGGGGGCGGAAGCTGGAGGCGGCGCCATATCAAAAGTAGCCTATCCTTTTCCATTTTTAGTCAACTATCCATATAGCAAAAACCTTGGATCACTTTGTCTTTGGGTTCATGTTTTTCATTTATCTCTTACGTTGGGGGCGGCGTGTGGGAGCGGCAGCGTTCGGCTGAGCAAATGTTGCACAATTTGAGTTGGCAGTTCCTAAATGTTTAAGGGAACATCTCAATCAGTAACATTCGTGAAAGTTGCACTTTTTGTCGTTTGGGGGCGGAATCTGGGGGCGGCGACTAACCAAAAGTAGCCTATCCTTCCCCATTTTCAGTCAGCTATTTATATACCGGAAGAATCAGATCGCTATGTCTTCGGGTTTATGTTTTTCATTTTATTGCACTTTTTATCGTTTGGGGGGCGGAATCTGGAGGCGGCGACTAACCAAAAGTAGCCCATCCTTTCCCATTTTTAGTCAGCTATTTATATACCGAAAGAATCAGATCGCTATGTCTTCGGGTTTATGTTATTCATTTTAAAGTGATTGGGGGCGGTTTTCAGCAGTTTTTTCATGTCGGCGGCGCATATTGATCACGGAATGTTTCTTGGCTTACGTTTATAAGTGGCAACTATGTATTATCCAAAAAATGAGAACACCAGAGCATCAGGTCTGGTAGAAAGTGCAATATTATGTTATTTCAAGTTTATCGGGGGTGGTTTTCTCTATGTTGGCGGCGCAATATAGACATTCAATATAGCCTAGCCCTCCTTTGGGAGTGGCAGCTATGTAACAGCGAAAAAATTAGAAAGCTAGGTCGTCTAGTTTGGGAGGAGTTCGAGGAACGGACGGACGGACGGACGGACGGACGGACGGACGGACGGACGGACAAAGCGGTTGCAATAGCGATTTTCATCAAGATGGAAAATGCGCTAAAAATCACTCATACAGCTGGCTGAGAGCAACAAACTCACTTTAATGTGGGTACCTGCCCACCAGGGTATCGAGGGAAATGAAGAAGCGGATGCCCTCGCGTAAAAAGGAGCTCAAACAACATTTATTGGACCGGAGCCCACATGTGGGATGTCGTCATCCCTAATAAGGGAAGAAGTCGATAAATGGGAGAATAGGCAGATAGAGGCCTACTGGAAGAGCATTCCAGGCCAACGACAAGCCTAACAGCTTATTGCGCTCTCCAAAACAAAGACGCAGCTCATCCTGTCGCTCTCTAAGCACAAAATAAGACTACTCACGGTCTACTCACTGACATTGCAAAGTGAGATACCACCTGCAAAAAATGGGCAAGGAAAGCTCACCTATTTGCAGGCTTTGTGCATCGGCAGATGAAACCACCTTGCACTTACTCTGCGAGTGCGAAGCACTAACACAGAAAAGACTTACGCTGCTGGGAGGTGTGAAACTGACACCCGCAGACATCAGAGTCTCCCAAGCAAATCATCCGATTAGGTGAGGTGGATTTTCTGGGACATTAAATAGAAGCATGGTCACGCACAATAAAAAGATCTTATAGGTCGCAGTGCCGAAAGAATCCTCCGAGATCAAACGACCACATCTAATCTACAATCTACAATCTACTATCAAGAAAACAGGTCCAAATAGTCAAGATGTTTATTACTAAGAAAATCAAAAGGCTACTCCAGCAAGCTCGTCCAGCCCACTCGAATGAATCAGCATCCGCACCCGGAATAGCCTTGCGATTTGGCCTTCTTCGCGCTCTTCTGGGCCTTGGCGCTGGCCGCCAGCCACGACAGATCGGCTTTTCTGCTCCCTCCCCTGTCTGCCGGAGCACTACTCGCTGCTGCTTGCGGATCTCTTCGTCGCGTCGCTCCGAACGAGGTGCAGCTGGGCGAGTTGGTCTCCGGCAGCACCGGCAGTTTCGCCCTGTTCGGATCCTGAAACTCCCGTCTGACGATCGACGACCACAGCGGCATGTCCTTCTTGGTGAGGCTCGTCTTCAGCTTCGGCTCCCGGTACTGGCGCGCCGCCATGCTGCCTTCCCACACGTCGGCCTGCTGTCTCATGTGCTCGATTTCCTCCGGCGTTCCCTGCGGACTGCCTTGCGGCGACCTGATTCGCAACGGTTCCACCTTCGGCCTGGGTCCGTAGACCGGCGTGCCCGGAGGGAAGCTGCGGTACCGCGGCGGAGCGGAGCGGGGCGGTGTTTTCGGTACGATCGCTTTTTGTGCGGTTTCGCCGAGCTCTTCTTCGCTGGGCGCGGTTCCGTACAGCGACGTCAGGAAGTCGTCCAGGCTGTATTCGCTTCTGCTGGCGGACAGGTCCGTTCCCGATGATTCGGCTTCTGATTCGTCGTCGTCGTCGATGTTTTTGATAAGGCTTTTTTCGACGAGGGTGTTGTCGCTGTATAAAGTTCTCACGACGATTTCTGACTTGACGGCCTTCTTTTTCTTGATACCCAAAAGCTTGCCAAGCTTTTTGAGCTTTTTCATGCTTCACTGGAATTTGAGCAGGGCTATGGGTCGAAAGAAATGATGTGAGGGATGGGAAAAATATTTATGATGTAGACGGGAGGTTTGACGCTTGTGACAATTTGGAATTTTGATTTGAGCAAACTTGACAGTTCGTCATCAGTTGATATATCCTGCACTAGTGCAGCCGTTAGCAAAAAACGTGCACTTTAAGGGGCTGAGTGACCACGGGCGTACAAGAACAATTTTTGATTCTCAATAGTAAGTACTAGATGATGTACTACCAAACAATGTGCAATAGACCTAGTTTTTGAGTAGAAACACTCCACTTCTGCCACCTTGGAGAAAACTTTTGGAAAGCTTTGCAGGACTACAGGTCGTTTTATCCTTTAACAGAGTGAATACAGTGTCAGCAATGTATGGCGTGGGCAAGAAAGAAGCCTTTCAAGCGACAAGGAGAATGGAATATCTGTTTTGGATCTGTCACCTCACTTCGTAGCATCTTCCGTGTATCTTTTCAGCCGTATCATCTCAGATTTTCAAATTTGCTTGACACTTTGTAACGGGGGAAATGAGGAAGCCCGTTGTTTATGATGGGTGCTGATGCTTGGAGTGCTGATATTCTACTCAGGTAGTCAAGGGTCGTCAACTCTTCTTGCATAGGTTTGAGTTTCTCTTAGCTTAGATTGCTCGGGTGCCACCCTACTGACAGCAGGGAAAGTAAAATAGCATGTGGTTCAACAAGTCTATTGAACACACAAATAATTTACGTACAAAAGGGATCCACACAGAATGACAGTGATTGTTACACAAATATTCACAGCTAATGTTACACAAATTACTACAGCCAAGAGATGGGAATAACAAAAACCTATCCCGCAAAGAATCCTACCACAAATCACGTGACATGAGGGGAGGGTGTGACGTAGTACAGAGCGCAGCTCGAAGGGGAGTTTGATGGCGATGCGGTGCACCTGACAACCTTTCTCTCAAATTTACCCCCTTATTCACACATTCATTCACACAGACTGTGAAGATCGGGCCTGGACACTATCGGAGCTGTGATTGTGTCCACGACCCGCCGATCTCCCAGCAACAATCGTAGCTCTACCCACGCAATATCCCGGCCTGGACACTGCCGGATCCACGACCTGCTGGTTACCTGGAGTAGCTCCACTCGGGCAGTCATCCACGACTGAAAACTTGCTCCAGGACACCGAGTATCCACGAACGCCAGTAGCCTGGACAGACCTCATTCACACAAGCCATCCACGACTGAAACTTGCTCCAGGACACAGAGTATCCACAAACGCCAGTAGCCTGGACAGCCAGTAGCCAACACATTCACACTTTCTCAGTTAGGTGCACACCAGCGAATCTTGAAAAAGACTCAGTGAACACCGTCGACATGAAGTTGGTACGTAGGTACAACGTTTGGAGATGTTGATTGTCATCTGGCTTCCCCACGACCTTATGAGAGCAGTTATGCCCAATGAAGGACATGGTTACTCTGCCGCTATTCTTGAATCGTGTGAGAAAAGTCCCTGGGAGTTTTATGCAATCAGCGATACATCGATGTAGCGAGAGTTGCCTACTCACATAGGTGGCACCATTATACGGCGTGAAGTAGATACCGTATGATCAAAAACTTTTCTACTTGTGGTAGGCTGTGGCTTGGTCATTGGCAGGCAAACAAGGCTGATTTTGGCCAGGTCACAGTCTACCGCAAGTGGTTCGACCCAATTCTTGGTTCTTTAAGAGCTTTAATATTAATAACGGGAATTATTAAATGATTTCATTTTTTTAACACAAATCTATTTTTCTTAAGTTTAATCTCGATAATATTGATTATACAGGGTGTTCACGGTTTAAGTGCTCCAACTGTAGGGTTGTATTCTTTGGCCAAATAGAAGGAAATTTTTCAAATAATTTTTTTTCTTTCGGGCTCAAGTTTCCAAGTTACAGGGTGTCAAAAATTAAAAAATAAAATCTTTTTTGCTATAACTTAGTAACTACTATCTTCACGAAAACCAAACTTGGTACGATTGATAGACTATCAATCAGCTTCCATTTAGGGTTTACCATTACTTTGTTGAAAAACCAGTGGCGTAGATATTAGGGTTACCCACCAACCAACCCCGGTTATCTGCACGCCACTGAGATAAAATCAATCTTTGATAACATTTTCTGATTCCCCGGACAATTCTAAGCAAAAAAGTACTCATGGTCCGAAGCCCTAAAATCAACCACTTTCGAGAAAAAACGGCATTTTATGCTGGAAAACATGAAAATCGATCATAACAATAAATTGACTGATGAGACTTTTGTGAGCTGCAGTATTATTGAAAGTATTAAAATAACTGAAACGAAGACTTATCAGAAATTATTGCTCTTGTTCAGTATTACTTACACTAATTACAAGATAATTTGTTGAGAAATAAGTCAACAATCTTTTTTCTAATTTTTTGACACCCTGTAACTTGAAAACTGAAGCCCGAAAAAAAAAATGTATGGGAAATTTTTTCTTGCATTTGGTCAAAGAATACAACCCTACAGTTGGAGCGCTTGAACCGTGGACACCCTGTATATCAATGATGACGTATACGTTACGGGAAACAGACAACTGCGGAAGGAACCGAATCGGTCATTTCTCCCACACTTCAAGAATACATGTTTCGGACTGGCATGTGATTTTGTCACACGAGTGGGTTGCATCTCACCAGTGTGAGTTTCTCACACGATTCAAGAATAACGGCCCTGCTATGGAAGTGTTCGTCCAGGTGATTGAAACAACTCTCCAACGAGTCAGTAGAGTGACTGGTACCTATTACTGGGATTGGCCGAAGCCATGGGATAAGAAACGGGAAAGGTTATGTGAACAGGATGGATGGGAACTGTTCGAAATGCCACGCATCCAAAATGCCTTTACGCGTAGTGGCGAGGCTCGTAGTTGTAGGCAAGAGCGCCTGCGCCATCTGTTAATGATTCGTTGAACGGTACTAAAATTCTCTCACGCTGGGCCGCGGGGTCCGCCATCGTAGGTTGATGCGCGCGCGCATCTCGTGGCGAAGCACGGAACTAACCGCGCGCCTGCTCTAGGCTCTGTGTGGCGCTTTTAATCGCCGCGTTAAGGCGGTTTGTCACAACTTGTCAGCTGGACTTCAACATCCTTTCAAATTCAAACGTCAATCGTCGCTTGAGTGTCAGACCAATTTGTTTAGATTACTCATTGTTCTGATTTCCGTAGTGTTGGTTACGAAGAATGGAGATTCTCAGGTGTTAAGATGCGGCTTTGCAGATTTATAGCGTGTTCCGATTTGAGGTAAATTTTACAATTGTAAAAATTACCGCTGTCAAATTATAAAACGGGACGCGGTGAATTTCACAGAAGTTTACCGCGTGTCAGCCTTGTACCGCGTGTAGGAGCTCAGTGATTTTCAGTAAATGTGACGCTATTGGCAGTAATATTACTGATCGTGACATTGAAAACGATGTCCTACGCTTTACTGCTACAGCCAGCCGAACAACTCCTTCCAGCACCGCAACACCGCAACCAAAAGAATTTCCGAGATGCAGACAATGTATGTCGTGATACTGAAAACAAAACGGTTTCCTACGCACTGCTTCAGCACCTCAGCCAGCCGAACAACCCCTTCCAGCACTGTAACCAAAAGATCAGATGAACAATGTTTCTAAGGCGCATGCGATCTTGTCTCTTTTTTGCTGGCCATGTGCTCTTTGCCTCCATTTATCATTTGCTTGTCGATTCACTGGTTATTCAGGAAGACCATTTTCTTGTTCTGCCCTGGTTCTGCCTCAAATTCCAGTACCTAATAAGAATCTAGATGCATCTGCTTCCGTGTCATCCCTGATCTGATCTGCAGACTTTCAGATTTGGTAGCACGTCACTCAACCTCAATTTAATTTACCGCCCCTGTTTACCGCTTGCGTTCCGAAATGCTGTCAGGTAAATTTTACTAACGTCAAATTTACCGGGTAAAATTTACACAAATCGGAACACGCTATTAGTACAGGAAAAATAGTAAAGAAATCGGCGAAACCTCGAAATAAATATGGACGTCCTAAAAATTTGATATCATGCTCAGAATTGAGTGCTCTACAACATATCCAAAATCGCCAAAAATCGCACTCGGGGGTTTTGAGTTATTGGAGGGGGAGTAGAAAATTGCTGGTAAAAATGGAGGGGATGGAACCCGTCAACCCATTGGATGCGAATACATTATAGTTCGACGTATCATATCCCATTGATACCATTTTGGCACAAAAAAAGTCCATCATTGTTGAAGGGGAGTAGTGGGGGGGCGAAGTTCTGCTGGGTGGTCCATTTTGTTTTTATGGCCATGTAGAACCGATCACGACAACTTTGGTATCTTTTCCGACTAAATTCAATCTCCTGAACTCGTATCCGATGTGCAAATTCGGATGAAAACAAGTTTGAACAAGTTGACTTGAGAAAACTTGTTTTTTCTTTTGACAATTTTGACGAATTTTTTTTGTACAGTTGGAAGTGTTTATTCTTAGAAAATTTTCAGGGACCAATAAATTGAAGTGTATTCCCCCACAAAAATCATCCACTCGATGTATAATTTTGTTTCTCGAGTTTAAAAAACCGATTTGAACTTGAGCCGCCGTGGCGCGTCGTCTACTACTGACCAGAACACTACAGCATGCACCTTTAAATTAAAACATCTCAAACTATTGGAGAAATAACAACTAATCTTCGAAAATTGAATGATTTGTGCAGAACTGAATCCCCTATACCATGAACAAAATCGCCAAGAATCGCAATGCAGGATTTTGAGTTATTCGAGAAGGAGTATAACACTTTGACAGGATTCATACTCTATGAACTGTTACCTCTCCCCTTGAATAACTCAAAACCTTGCAGTACGATTCATGGCGATTTTTGTTTATGTTATAGAAAATTCAATTCTCTACAGATCCTTTAATTTTCGAAGATCAGTTCTTATTTCTTTAATAGTTTGAGGAGTTTTCATTTAAAGGTGCATGCTGTAGTGTTCTGGTCAGTAGTAGACGACGCGCCGCGCCGGCTCAAGTTCAAATCAATTTTTAAACTCGAGAAACAAAATTATACTTCGAATGGATGATTTTTGTGGAGAATACACTTCAATTCGATGGTCCCTGAATATTTTCTGGAAATGAACTCCTCCAACAGTACAAAAAAAATCGTCAAAATTGTCAAAGAAAAAACAAGTTTTCTCAAGTTAACTTGTTCAAACTTGTTTTCATCCGGATTTGCACATCGGATACGAGTTCAGGAGATTGAATTTAGTCGGAAAAGATACCAAACTTGTCGTGATCGGTTCTACATGGCCATAAAAACAAAATGGACCACCAAGCAGAGCTTCGCCCCCCCACTACTCCCCTTCAACAATGATGGACACTTTTTGTGCCAAAATGGTATCAATGGGATATGATACGTCGAACTATAATATATTCGCATCCAATGGGTTGACGGGTTCCATCCCCCCCATTTTTACCAGCAATTTTCTACTCCCCCTCCAATAACTCAAAACCCCCGAGTGCGATTTTTGGCGATTTTGGATATGTTGTAGAGCACTCAATTCTGAGCAAAATATCAAATTTTCAGGACGTCCATATTTTTTCCGAGGTTGAAATCTATCTTTCTTGTACTAATTTACGCGCGCTTTGAAAAGGATTTATTTTTCGGTCTTCCCACGTGATTTTGACCATGAATTTCATGCTGTATATACAGAAGACCTTCCAAGCTATCCATTTCTGTTCAAATCAGGACAGATAATTCGTTTTTGCTGGAATTCAACCTCTTGAGATTTTTTTAACAAAGGGAATGCCATCTTGGATTCAGTCGTGGGATAAGCCCAACAGCCTTCCACGCCTCCAGAGGAATTATTCGAAGATCCCGTTCAATACAGAAAAGCTCATGTTTTCTTGAGAGTGTTTACCCTGAAGAAAAAAAAGGTAACAGTCACAGGAAAAGATGGCATAACGTATTCCATGTTGCGGAGAAGTAGAAATCAGAAAAATGCTTCATGGCCAGCAAAATGGTTTTTGTCGGGGTAGGGGAGTCACAGAACATCTGACCAACATTTATGGCCAAATAACAACAGGAATGGCTGAAAAAGAGTTCACCGTGTCGGTGCTTGGTGATATCTTTGCAGCCTATGAAAAAGTGGACGTAGAACTGCTGTGCATGAAGATGGAGGCAATGAGAATCGAAGGTCCATTGGTGGCGGAATGTTGACGGTATTTGGGTAAAGGACCCCAGCATCAGCAGTGAAGATCTGGTTGGTCCGAAGAACTCAAACAAAGGCCTTGCTCAGAGATCACGGCTTAGTCCAACACTATTCAACATATACACGAATTCCAACAAGGAGATAGAAGAGGATATACTTGTCATTCTTCAATGTCCAGATAATATCGCATCCATCACTTCGGACACTGCACTACAAAGCGCTAGATAGATAGAATCAATCGCAGAAGAACTTCATTTTACAGCGTCACCTGAGAAATCTCAAGCAATAATCTTTACAAGAAACAACACAAACTTCATTCCGCCTTTTGTCCCACCCAACAACGTTGCCATTTAGTACAAAGATCAAGTGGAATACTTGGGCCTGATCTTTGTCAAAAAAACTAACCTGGAAACTACATGTGGAACACATATGCCAGCCCAATCATGGACTAAACCGCCGCTTCAGAGGGAAACTCCATGAGCAAAGAGCGGACTACCATGATTTAGCTGGTTAGATGGAAGAAAAAAATTGTATAAGGTAAACAGTGCGTTGCACAATAAATAGGCATTGAAGTTGAAAATGAGTGGCACGCAATTTTTGATTGGAAAAGAAAGATTGAACAGGAAAAAAGTGCATTTTAGGCAATAAATAGGCATATCAAAGCTGAAGATAGGCTCTGAGCCCCCTAAATAGGCAAATAGGCACATCACTTTGAACGTTAATTTTACATGTAATGCTCAAATCTTCGAGAATTTCTCGACTTGGAGCTATTCTTCATATTCTGGCTAATCCTGCACGCCTGAAGGGTGTCTGAAGCAGAACGATGGACAGTGACTTTTACTGTGACAGAAGATTTCCGCCAGCAGTGTCGCGGGGACGAGAATTGCGGATATTGCGGATCCGCATTCCGCCATCCGCATTCCGTCGCTATGGGGATTCACCTTAATATGGAAACGAATCGTGTTATTTGTTGTTCTACATCATCAGTTTGAGAACCTCTGGAACTTTTTGGAGGTGTTTTTGAAGAATGCGGAATACGGACATGATACTCCAAGGTGTTTTTGGTATATCATAGCGCATACTGTGAGGGATCACTGTGCAAATTTTCAAGCTCACATGATGTTTTTTTTGAAATACCTTGGAAAAATGACTTCACGCTTACACGCCTTTTGAGTTTGAACCCAGTAAAGCCGACATGGGATTGTGATTGTAGGAGACTTTTGATATGTTATTGGCCATACTTGAAGGAGTCCGTAAGCAAATTTTCAAGCTTAGGTACATTTCTTTTTCAAAATGCAACTTCAAAGCTCCTAGGCTGCCAGAGCCAAGCCGGAAGCTGTTTACTTGTAATGATTTGCACGGTACTGGGGAGTAACGAAGTGCTTTATCGGGACAAGCTCGACAAAGAGGCAGTGGTGCAAAACTTTTCGTAGATCACGACGCGCGATTAAGACACATACCTGCACAATTGGCGGAGGAACCGTGCATCGAGAGCTTACCGGAATATTCGTCAAGCCAATATACTTTCCAGAGATTTGTGCTGGCTGGATGGTCTCAAGCGATGCTGGAATGTACCCGAATGATAACGTAAGCGACGAGAACTCTATCAAGGCTTTTTCAAAAGACGCCTGGAGCACAGAATCCTGGAGTATGCAGGACTTGTCTCTCAATAGACCATTTCCACATGACGTCACACGCACGTGTCGAACGGCTGATTCGGGGCAACGTCAAACATGATGTGAACTATACGTGCCAGTTTGTCAAAACTTTGTCACACAAGTGACTTTCACACACCGACATCGACCAAGGAGGTTATACACTGACTGACAGATTGACAAAGTACCAATCTGACTGACGCACATGACTGACGTAGCCCACGTGCCCCGTGACAGATAACGCAGATCTGACTGACGTTGCCCCGAATCAGCTGTTCAAGATGGAGCTGCGTGACGTCAGTGGAAATGGTCTATTAGTACCCAAAGAAAATCCGTAACCAGGAGAATGTCACTTTTTACACCTGCACTGATTATGCGGAAAAACTGACCGTATGCCAGACAAAATGTCAATGAAGTCGTCATTGTCAACCGACACTGATCGGGTCAGCCGCTTTAAGACAGAATTAATCTTTAATGCTGCAGATCTATAGATTATTTACTACAATGACAAACACCTATCTTGCTTGTATCCAATTTTGTTGAGATTTCACCAACATTCAAATTACCTACAGCCAAAAAATGTAATTTTGACGGAAACATATGAGTGGCCTCCTCAAAAAAAAACAGACTTTCAACTGCTGGGCCCTCCAGACAGCACAGTCGTTCTTCGACGAAACACTAAAATCACGAAACAATGATATCAACTCCAATGGTACAAGGATGCCTTCCTACTCAGTACTGATACTTGGGTCAAATGACCCTATGAAATATTTGAACTTTCAATTCAGAAATGTAGGAAACACAAGGTGTAGGCATTGCTATGTCGGCGCGGAAGAAACCTCTGGAGGTAAATGGCATTGAAGAAAATATTCACACTTGAATTTGCATTTTTCTAGGTAAGTCAACTCGTGTAAAGCAGCTCAAAAAGGACAGTCGTAGGTAAACATAAAGTTTTACAGGCGAATAAATCTCGACGAAGTGTCTTGTTGTTTTCGCGCGTCCGCCATTTTCGGGCGAAGCCTCCACAAATAATTCATTAAAAATGATAATTTCACCGAAGTGCAACAAACTGTTTATTACACAACGTTTTTTTGACCGCGCTATCGCGCCGGCCGCCGAGCTTTTGCAAATAACACGACGCAGTTTCCACAAGGTCGCGTGCTTTTTGCTCTTTGGCTTTCGCATAGCTCCGAACAATACAAGCATAAGTATAATAATAGTGAACGCGACACCGAGAATTCGGAATCGAGTTGGAAGAGCTCTCTTTCGTTCCGATTTTACCAAACGCAACACACCTCACGGTTTACCTTTCGCCCTCAATTCGCAGCATTTTTACACCTACTGGTTGGCGCTGTGCTCAATCAAAGACACGCGAACGGAGCTGTTTCTTCCGCTTGTGCCAATGACGTACGTCTGTGTCTTGGCGCTGGCGTAACACATTACAGGTAGAGGTTGATGACCGTGGTTTCACATAGAAATACACTTGACACTGGTCAGCAGCAGCAACGAAGAATGATGGTCGATGGCCAACGAAAATGGTACTGGAACAGATTCTTCGAATGCTCAAACCAAATATTTGCGTTTATGATAATAAGTACCTAGCCTAGGTACCGATAAGCGATAAGTGAAATGCTATACTATATCTAGCGAGATAACAAAAAGTGTCCCCATAAGCTCACTTCCTGTTGCTCGGCCTTCACTTAGAACGCCATCGTTACCAAAGGTTAGTAACCGTTTATTATACAATCTAAATTTAGGCGTTACCCGAGATGATGATGGTGCCATCCAACAGTGACAATATAAAAACAAAGATTATCTCAAACTGTCGAAAACGTTCAAGGCCGACGGCTCCGTACAACAAACTCTTATTCTTGCAAAGTTCTTCATCGGTAGTTTATCCCACTGGATCAAGTAAACACTTGGATTGTTTATTTTCAAATTTTATGTAAATCATGTTGTAGGTAAGTAGGTAGCTGGTACCTACCTACATTATACATGCGTTACTTCCTTATCATCAAGGTTTTTGAATTCCTTGACATCATGATTCAAAAAACTATACAAAGATCTATTCTTGGATGTTATGTCGGTAATTTCATAAGCAAAATAAGTCTTCAACTTCCGGAGTTCTGAAACGGGTTACGTGCTTGTGTGACTGTTGAAGTCTCCAGCTAAAGTGCACTGCGGTATCCTTCTATTTAGTTCTAAGTCCATGTAGCCAAGTTATCTGCAGTTTATAAAAGTTTGAATTTCATTTCAACTATAGGATAAACCTTTCTCAAGAATAAACAAAGTTCAGCCTCATTCGTAATGATACCTGATACCTTGGGTACTTGACAAACTTCACTTCTTGCTCCTTTTTAAACCAGTGGAAGCATGGAACTTGGAATCTCACCCCCTAGCTAGGGTGTTAGGGCATCCAATCCCGGCATCTCGAGTCCCAGAGTCTATACTTTGTTACAAAAATCCAGTTTTTTCCACCGAAACCCCGGGATTTTCGGAATTTCTCAAATGATACATAAATTGCTCAACATTTGAAATGTCGGTATCTAAAGTTTTGTTTTTTGTTTTCAAAATGGTATATCTTTGGATTGTCTCAACCGATTTCGATTTTGTTTTCACGGTTCGGTTGTTTAAATACATCTTCCAGCAATCTACTAGATTGGCGAGATCTTTTGACTTAATTCAATTACATTCGTTACAAGGCGGATGTAAAGCATTGCAAGATTGTGCTTAGTTCATAGATCCCCATTTTTGTGGACAATTTTTTGTCCAACAATGATGACATGATTTTTTTTTGTGAAAGTTGCATTTTAGACAAAATTTCGGTTGGCAATAAAATCGCATTTTTGAAGATACGAACCTGTAATTTTGCATGCTATGCTTGTCGCTTGAACTGTTAAAAACAGCTGCGCCCTCGGAAACCTCCGTTTTATTTTCCCGATTCGCCTTCTTGAATGAAAAGAAAAATATTGTGAACGCGCAAAAAATTTGTTTCCGGATTTTGAAGAATAATTATTTCAAGGTCCATCTAATCGATTTATTTGGACCATTTCCAGATGAAAGTCGGTCTGCTTGCCTGTCTGTGTGTCTACTCTGTGTAATTGTCCATGATATTTCCCAAACGGTACATCCAATTGAGCTGAAATTTGGTATGCAGCCGTGGTTTAGGCGTCCAATGAACTTATGTGATTTTAATAAAAATCCGCCATTAGTGGGCGCACTTATTGCATCGTATCAATATCGGGATTTTTAACGTACGGACTTCAAATTGAATATGTAGATGTTTAGTTGGTTCAGAATCACATTCTGAAATTTTAGTTTGAATATGTTTAAAATATGTAACCTCTATTTCTGATTTTTTAAAGATGTCTCGAAGGCAACTTTCACAAAAAAAATCATATCATCATTGTTGGATTTCTGATCTGGAAAATTCAAAAACCGTTTCGAGACAAGACATCAGGCTTCATTATTATATCGTGAGAATTCGAAAAAAAAGTTCACAAAAACGGGAAGGTATTGAACTAAGCACAATTTTGCGGTGCTCTACATTCCACCCTGTAACAAATGTAATTGAAATAAATTGAAAATTTTCGTTAACTGAGTAGATTATCGAAAGATGTATCTAAACAACCGTGAAAACAAAATTGGAATCGGTTGAGACAATCCAAAGTTATATACAATTTTGAAAAAGGGCAAAATTTTCAATACCGACAATTCAAATGTTGAGCAGTTTATTTCAATTTTAGTTGAGTGAGATGAAGCCAATGCAATAAAAGTGTATATTCAACGAGCGTGTAATGATGATCACTGCTCAAAAGGATGCAGTTTGCTGACATGAGCCTTAGCGAGTGTCATAAAGCATCCAAATGAGTAATAGCCGTTACACGAGGGTAGAAGACTATGCTTTATTCGACTGATGAAGTACTGTGTAATATGCATATTATTCAACACCCTATTGAATAAACACGGATTATTCAAAATCAAGTAAGCATAAAGCACACCATAATTTGACACAGTTATTGGTATTTTATTGACGTGTTCTGCAGAATCGTATAATTTTATTAGTAATATTCTGAATATTTATACATCATTATACATATTTCATGCTCTTGAAAGAACTAGTGAAATTATTTATTTATCTGTCTATTAATTTTTATGATATTCATTATGCAAAAATAAAACAGGTAATCACTCGTCATTTGTGTTATAATAACATATTGATAGTATTGATACTAATTATTAATACTAATGGTGATGAGGCAAACCTAAACATTTACTCAGGTGAGATTACACTTAGGGTCGGTATTTTCACACCCAGATACCTTCCGGTTATCCCCAAACTGGCAGGCAAACACCATGGAAAAGATCAGTGTAGGTATTCAACTTCCATCAGGTAAAGTTATATGGCATATTATATGAATATGAAGATATTGGCACTTGAAACTGAAGAACATGTCCAAGCTTATGGAATAAAACAAATTGTAATGAATTTTAAAAAAATCTTTTTTCCTTTCAGCAAGTAGTTTTTGGTTGCTGAAGAAAGCATGATTTGCAATTGCATTGTTTTATTTTTGCAATAAAATACTCACCCTGGGTTGCACCAACGCTCAAATAATATAATACGAGATCAGTAATTTTTTTTTGGTCAGTAGATACTCGTCGGTAAATAATAGAAATTCTGGTTTCACAAAAGGCAATGATCCAATGCTTGATTAGCTGAAGATTTTATGCATTTCCCATGGTCAACCTAATAGGATTGGCCAGATTGAAACCCATTTAATTCCGTATTACCGTTAATTGCGTATTTCTTTTTTGGTGCAACCCAGGGTTATAGTGGTATATCGTCATGGGTATATCAAATGATGGTGTGCTTATATTTGGATAACCTGTGTTTTCTTGCATTGACTCTGTTTTTCTCCCAAGTGAGGTAGAAAGCTGCCTCATTTTTTGAATTCCTAAATTTTCGGAATCCTGGGTTCTGACATGAAATCCCGGGACTTCACTTATTAGGTCTCGGGATAGGATGCCCTACTCCCAATTTCGTCTAAACACTTCAAACTCATAGGGCGAACCATTTTTGTCCTATGGTATCATTCGCCATCTTGATATAAATTGTTTTAGATTTTTCTATAACTTGTCTCTCTAGATTGGTTCCCAAATTTTGATGAACTTCTGATGAATCGAAAGAAAAGAGAGAACAAATTGAGGAAATACCGAAAATTTTGCCGAACGCCTGTGTGCTTTCCCAACCCCCCACCAACATGGAAGGGGAAGTATTGTAATCGTGCAAAAAAAAGCTTTGAAATTTCGACGGATATATCCAATATCCATTGTGAGGTCCCTAAGATGATTGAGACCATTTGGCATTCCCAAAATGTCTGTCTGTCTGTGATCTTCCACGATAACTGCCGAACCGTTGATCCGATCTACTTGAAATTTGGTATGCGGACATGGTTTTTTTGTGGAAAGATCCTATTTTTGGCTGTTAGAAATGTCAGAAACTTTATCTCACGGAACTTGACTTGCGGTATGTCATTTGAAAGCTCTTGAAAAACTGTATCCAGAACAGTTGAACGTATTGCGTACATCTATTGATGTATCATTTGTCGAATAATAATAAATGTCAGAGTTCAAAACTTTACCATTTGGTCATTCAAAATCTATTCAATGGATTGAAACTAAATTTGGCAGGAAGCAACACAACAAATGAGACAAATTGAGTTTGCAGTTGCACTTTTCCCATTATTTTCCAGTCGGGCGTTATGAATTTTCAAATTGTATATTGTATCCTAGCCGTTGCCACCCGAGGAGGGCCCCTCGCCCGTGTTTTTACCAGGGCGACTCGTTTTTGATGCAGGACTCCACTCAAAAATTAATTTCTGCTCGCCGGGGATCGACGTTTTTCGAAAAATTCCAATCTATATCAAAAGTGGATTGGATTGGGCGTCGCGTAGACCGATTTTCAAAATCGACACGGTTCCGGTTTTCCGACGGTAATTTTTTCAAAATGAAATTGGCACATTCCGTGAATTTGAAAATACTGCAGTGCAAACTTTGACATGCGGTGGGTCCTACGAAATATCCATTTTAGGCACGCAGACATGCTGAAAATGAAATTTGGAGAGAAGGTTTTCCCTTCAAATTATTTTCCATCCTTCTCTCTAATTCCAACAGCCCACCCGGAGGAACGTTTCGAACAAAATTTTCCATAGGTTCCTGGATACTAGTCGGTATCCATACTAAACTTACGAATGGTTACTCCGTTGTGAAGCCATCGGACCGCTTCGCTGTGCCGGGGTGGAGGAATGGAAATTAAAGGAAAAACACCCCGATCATTCGCGACACCGAATACCAAAAAACTTAGGCATTTTCACCATTTTCTACAGAGAGCTCGAACGTGTCCATCCGTATAAAAGTAAATTGAGACTCTTATATTTTTACTACAAAAACTATCTGCGCCTTACCTTTGGTCCCCGTATTCTTACCATATTTTAAAGGCGCGCTAACATACCGTCCACCAATTTCACAAACGGCAAAATTAAAAAAAATAAATAAAAGTGCAAGTCGTACTTGAATAGAAGGGAAACCGATAAAAAAAAAGTTCAAAATTGAAGTGAAATGCGAACAAAACAAAAAAATAAAGGAAAAAGGAAAAACAAACAAACCTTTAGGCAGTGATATCAATTTGTCAACTGGTCGGGTAAATGTTCCTGATGAAGTCCGAACCGTTACCACCCGGACCGTTCCATCTTGACCGGCATGGGTATTGCTTAACTACTTGCTCAATAGGCCAGGCGAGAGGACACTTGGTAGCATTAAAAAAGAAGACAACGTGTTCCACTTTCAAGGAAGGATTTGTCCGAGTCCACTTGTTGCGTTGCACTTGAGAATTCAAATACTTGGTGAAGCAAAGTGGCCAAAACGTTTGATGCAACTGCTCCACTCTATGCCATATAGTGTCAAATAGTGGGTTTGTCATTTTCTGAGAAAAAGTTCTGGTGCTCTGGTGGAAAAAGAAGAGATGTTGAATATTCTGAGGAAAGTCTGAGGAATTCTTGGGAGAGACGCAGAAAGACTCTGGAGAGCTCAGCAGGGTAATTGCGGAAAATTCAGTGGCAGAAGCTATCTTTTTTTATGCAAGTTGAAAGTCATGAGGAGAATTTCATAATCAAAGGAACTCTGGCAAACTTCACATGGGGCCTTTGGAACACTCCAGAAGAGCTGAAGGCAACTCAGCAGGAGCTCCGGAGAATGTAGTCGCAAAATTCACCTCGATTGTACATTGTTGAAGCTTCGAGAAATTCCGGAAAAATTCTGAAAAACTCAACGGTAGCGAGCAAAAGTGGTTCAAAATAGAACATAAAGAAAAACTTGATATTTTCAAAGGAACTCTGGGAAGTTTCGAGGAACTCTGGATATACCAAAAGGGACTTTCAATGATTTCAGAAGAACTGCTATGAATTCAGTTGCAAACGAGATCTGATTTGTGGAGGTTGAAGGATTCCAATTTGTATAACATTTAAGGGGAACTGAATATTTCAGGGTAATTTCCTGTGGAATTCAGGTGGAACTCAATAGAAGAATAGTAACTCGGACACAACAGTGATTTATCCTGAACAGATTAACGAACCTCTAGTGGAATTTATAGTCTGGAGGGTCTTGGGGAAACTCCGAGAACCTCTGAGAAATTTCGAGAAAATTCAAAAAGACACACTGGAATCCTGGTGGAATCTAAAAAAAAACTTCAAAGATTTTAGTAGCAAAACTCTCTTTAATAGTGTGAGATACCTCAAAGACAATTAAATGTTCTAGGAATATTTTGAAATATGGGAAAAACTCGGAGGAACCTTGGTGAAAGCTAAGCAGGAAGGTTGAGAACTTTTGGAATTTTCCGATTAAATACTTCCCTGTATACAGAGTGGTCCGACTTTTATGTCATTAAATTTAAGGATCGATAGAGAATGAAAAATGAAGGGGACCTTCTCCAGAAAACATATTTGAGAAATGCCTAATAACAGAGTACAAGCCTTCAAAGTTGGAAATAAATTATCGTTTTTTTCGCCTAACTTTTGAACCGTTCAACCGATTTGATTATAAATAGAACCAAAGGTTCACTGAAATTATCCTCTGTCCAACAATCCTAACATGTTCCATAAAAAAGTTTCAGGGGGTTAGACATTAGGGGGTGACCCTACTTTTCCTCCCTATTTTTCACCACCCTAATTATTTTTGGAAACTGTTCATAATTTTGAATTCTACGTTCAATTTTGAAGAAAAAATCACTGTTGCAAAATTTTGATTGGAGGCTTCCTTTAGGAGATATTTGGGTTTGAAACTTTGGGAAACATCCCGAAATCGCCACTTTCAAAGGTCTAAAAATTAAAATCCAAAGAAACTCATGATTTCTCAGCTGAAATAGGTTTTCTAGAATGTCTAAGTTGATAAACGACCATTTTTTTCCAAAACACCGGAAATTTTCAAGAAAAAAAAATTTGGGTTGAAAGTGGCGATTTCAGGATGTTTTCCAAAGTTTCAAACTGAAATATCTTCTAAACGAAGGCTTAAATCAAAATTTTGCAGGAGTGACTTTTTCTTCTAAATTGAACGTAGAACTCAAAATTATGAACAATTTAAAAAAAAAACTGGTGGGTGAGAAATAGGGGGGGGGAGTAGGAACACCCCCTGATATCTACGCTCCTGAAACTTTTCTATGGAACATGTTATGATTGTTCGACAGGGGATAACTTCAGTAAACCTTTGGTTCTATTATGAATGAAATCGGTTGAACGGTTCAAAAGTACTGCGGAAAAAACGATTATTTATTTCTAACTTTGAAGGGCTGTATCTCTGTTATTAGGCATTTCTCAAATATGTTTTCTGGAGAAAGTCCCCTTCATTTTTCATTTTCTATTGATCCTTCAATTTAATGACATGAAACGAGGACCACCCTGTATACAAGCTGTTTCTGTTTAAGCCAATCAAACTTTGAGACGAGATTCTCCTCATCCTCCAGATCTAAAGAATACGTGCCTCTCACTCGCTTCTTAAGAAAGATACAAGGTGTCAAAATTCACGCTCTTCGATTTGAAAAAATTTGTTACTTGCGAACCATTCATCCACATTAACCTAAATTCAGCATAGGCTGGTTCCCCGAAATTATCTACCTACCTGCCATATTTCGAAAGAATCCAACCAGTGAGTGGCGTGGAAGTTCTGGGGAGAACAATAATTTGAAAGGTTCTTCACTGCGGTTTTATGTATATTTGTGAACCACTGACACTGAATACGGTACCGGTACCGTTCAAACTAATGGTATACTACTCTTTGAAAAAATAAAATTTGTTATAAAGGCTCTGTTACACTGTTATTGTCTAGCCGATGGATGACCAATAAGATTTATTAATAACAGTGCGTTTATGGAATGTTATGTTTTACAGAATCGCGCTATAAACCTAACAATACAGGGCGTAATATAAGAAGCCTATAATACTTGATAAAAAATATAATTTTGTCGAATCCATACTTTTGTCCACGGCTGGACGACGAAGTTGTCAGTATCGAAAAAATTGTTCAAATTTCAAGACCAATAACTTTCGATTGCCGAATGCGATTTCCATTTTATTTATTGCGTTACCTAATTAGCCTGGTGTTTCTGTAACTCCATCTGTGATCTGTGATAGTGAATGTTGAAAAACTTCATATAAAACTTCTACAGGGTGATAAGTAGAATGGTGCAAAACTGCAACGACTTCATCGTAACCTCAATAATTGTCAGACAATTTTTTCACATATTCTGATTCAAAAGTCATGAAGTGTGATGTCTTGTCTCGAGAAGGTTTTAGAATCACCGAATTTTATCTTGAATGTTACAGATTTGCCTTGTTGGCACGCGAGGTTAAGTCACTTCTGATCAATGGATGTTTACATTGAGCAAGATTATTCCTGCAACAGTTCATGACAATTTAACTCTCAAAACAACTCGAATTTTTGAGAGTTAAATGGAGCCAAGCAGGGGGCACTTTTTAAGTGGTTGACGGTGGTTGCCTGTTTTTCGTACGTTGAATTTCGTCAGAATTCCATCAGAATCTCAGATGTGGAACATGTTTTGTTCGCAAGCTTGAGCTCCTGAACATAACACTGATGTAGAAGTAGAACTTCAGTTTCCAAGGGAAGTCAAGCCCCCTGGACGTTGGTTATTCTCTCTGTTCCCAATTCGCTTGTCACTTATTGCTCACAGAATTGCGCCCAACAGTTCAAATATATACATTTTTTCATTTCTCATTTTTCACATTTCCATCTTCTTCTCTCATTTGCGCCCTGAGGATCAAAGTGCGCCCATAGCACGTGCCCCACTTGCCCCCCCGTAGATACGCCTCTGACTGACCTTACGAATAGGGTAGTGACCACCATCCAAAAATATAGAAAAAAATCATACTAATCGAATGTAGAGCCTTAATAACAAGACTACGTTACGTGAAAATTCGAAAAAAAAAGTTCCAAGTGTCTCAAAATCTGCCTTGGAAGTGGCTACTTTTGCAAACGATTTCAAATCTACCGAGCTGTAAGGCGGGCTGTGACGTTTCAATCTTTTGACAGTAGTGGGGATGACCACACCTCCGTTGCCTGTGTGTCAGTGTTGACGTTGACGTTTGCCAGCATAACATAACCATTGAAGTCTGATGTAGTCTTGAAATATTCATAAATCATGAAAGATTTTACCAACTTTCCATATTTTCAAGCAAAACAACTAAACAACACGAATCACCGCACAGATACACAAAGCGTTAACAATATAACAATCAGCTGTTATGAGCGTTGACGGGTTGACGCTAGTGCTTTTTGTAGTAAGTTCTGTATAATGTTGTCAAGCCTGCTTCTCCGCCTATGAAAGATTGCGACGTCATCGCGCCAAATTTGAAATGATCGAAAACTTTCATGAATTTTTTTTACCAAGAAAACTTACGAAAAAAAATCTGTTAACTATATAGCGTCACTTATCAAGAAGTGAACTTTAAAAAAAAAAAATAAAAAAAAAATCGGTCACTACCCTATTATACAAACTGTTTCAGGCCCCTCACAGAAACCCTCAATAGTGCGGGAAAGTTGCCTTTATAGGTACAAGTCTTTTTTTGTCTTTGCTGGATCATTCTCCAATAAAATTTCAAGCTTCGAAGTTGAATATTTTGGCTTAGCAAGTATCTCGGCTGAGCTTGCTATGGAAATAAAAAAAAAATGTTTGGATGCATCGCACGGGGTTTTTTGAGACAGGTCCCACTGCGTCAGTCGAAGATTCTTCGGGAAATTCACTGGAATAAATAACGTGACGTCATGACCCTCTTTCAGTAAGCACGTAGGCCATTACGATATGAGCCTTCCAGAAGAATATACCCAAAGACTCGGATCGAGGTCGTCTAGCGACTGTGTTTGATTCCATTTCTTTCAATTTCTGTACACATAATAATTACTTTCTATGAATCCAAGATTTTAGAACCGGTGCTATGACAGACTGGAATTCCACATCAATTTTGTCTGTTTGCTCTTCTGCCCTCATTGAATTGTTACGGTCCTGCGGGAGCTCGCAGTGATTTTTATGTACCGTTGAAAATTTGTGGTGCAAGGCCAAGGCTGTTGTATTTATTTACCCGGCAGGGCGCCACCCCCGGTATGGTTGCTTATACAAACCACAATGAAACCACTGATTTACGGCCGTATATCTACACACGTCCGACATAAGAAAGTGCTTCCGTCTGACACTCAAACGCCACAAATCTTACAGTTACACATCGGATAAAAGGGTTATACAGCTATTCAGGCATGCCGTTAGACTGTCAAGGAATCCCTTTCGAATCTCGTAACGGTATCGGTATGTGCAGTAAAAAAAAATACATTGGAAGCTTTTAGAGTTGACGAAAACGTTATTGCGTATTTTGAAATGTACCAAGTTCAATAAACTGATTAGCACCTTGAAACACCCAAAAACGAATTATGATAAAAATTACACTTAGCCACTCATGTGCGAGAGTCTTCAAGTATAGTGATATTTGAAAGTATCTAGCTGGTGGAACGACTTTACGTTAGGCTAGGTCCACAAAATGTCAATGAACCTGTTACTGCATGAACCGAGCCGGGGTTTTTAGGCGATTCTGAGCTTTAGCCTCACACAACTCAAAGGCGAAAATCTGATGCGGATAACCCGCGAGGTGTAATGATACTTCTTCGGTAATTTCTTCTTTAACAGTTTTTAACCTTGCTCGCTCTCGCCTTCCTTGAGTCTCGCTCTTGGTATAGGAAAGGAATTCCAAATGACGCGTCCAATGGGATTTGTGCCCTTGAGGTCTATAACCAACAACACTGCTACGCACTACCCGAAAACTTGAGGTTGTTGGCTCGCGCCGGGAAGAGTTAATCTGACATACCTCAAACAAAGAAGCTACGCAGTAATGGGTTTTTAACGACTCGCCTTTTGAAAATCGTTTTCCGATAGAAGGCTTGGAACGATACGCATATGAGAGGAGAGAAGTGATGGAAGTGAGCCCTGAGCCAGAACTTTATAGAAATGAATCATGCAGAAGCGCCGGAAACAAAAACAAAACTTGTGGGTCAATTTGCTGGGTACTTTCGTGGGTTCTAGAAAATGAATGCGTGCGTACCTGCCCATATGGATTTTCGCGTCATACAATTTGCATGATGGAAGTAAGTGCGAAGTGTGACTAAGAGGTTCGCGAAACTGGCGCTTTCTTCAGTTCTCTGGAATATGCTCTAGATCTTGCTCCTAGTTTTTCCATCCACTCTTCCAGTTTATAATTTCGAATGTTCCCTAAATACACCAATTCACAGGTGTCCTCAAGTAGAAATGAGTTTAACAAAATTGTCACCAAAAACTGTTGATGGGACCTTGAAATAGAGGTTCTGGGGAGCACAGAAATGTATGTAACAAAATCGTAGCTGATCCCGAACGGCAATTATTCAATTTTTAAGATTATCAGTTAAAAATGTCAAGATAAAAATTTGGCTTCGGTTTTTTTCAAATTTTTAAAATAACTAAGATTGTCTAAACGGTTAATTTTGCATCTCTCCCAATATCTAAAATAATCTCTGTGGATAGATTCATACCCTTCTGTTCTAATGAGAGTCCAAGACCTCCATTGTTGAGGAGCTTCAACAAGTTTTGGAGATGACATGAATTTCCAAAGCTTCTGATAACACCCTTATCCCAAAACACTTTGATAATATATGTACCTATGCCCTCTTCGTAAGGTCCAGCTACAACCTTTGCAGTGCTGAAACACTTTTCAACAATTTTGTTAATCGTTTTGAAGCCAGACACAAACGGAATCACGCAAAGTACTCCCCTCGGTACTCCCACATTTTTCACGGATCATTGAGACGGTTGCTTTCCTTTGAAAGTTTCCGACACGAGTTCTCTTCAAAAATCTTATGTTGGTAACTTTTGGCGACCAATTTTATCTCCTTGGGCCACAGCAAAACTTCATCACACCCAAGCATCGTCACAAGACCATTCCAAAATAAATGGTTCACAAACCCTTGAAGGAGATGCTTCGAAAAGAGGGGGGTTAATTATGATGTGACAATCTTTCGCAAAGTTCTTCTTTTTTTCCTGCAGAGCAAAATTTTCAATCAATGCGCCTCAAATCTCCCCAAGTCTTCATACTCGTAACCATCTCTTTCTGTTTATTTTCTTCACAAACCTTATTCAACGTAATTCCATTGAATTTCCCACGTAAGTCTTTTAGAGTGATGAAGCAGTGCGGACATGGAAGTAGCCGTAGTTGTTTGCTGGTCATTGATCAAAAGAAGTTTAAATTCCTGAACAAATTTTAAAGGAATTGCATTGATATTAGTCATTTCAAACATCAACTTGATTTTAATTGGTTTAGAAGATGCAGAAATAGAGAAAAAGGAAAAGAAAAATTACACAGGCAGCAAAAAAGTCGTTACGTAGATTGAGGATCGATTGAGAAAAATGGGGGTATTTATCAGTTTCAATAGGCTTATGAATGGTTTGCATTGTACCCCAGGTGAAAAAACCTATATGAAAATATCGAGTTGATGTTTCAAATGACCAACATCAATGGACTTGGGTTTAAATTTGTTTCGAATCTTGAACTTATTCTCTTGATCAATGGCCAGCGAATGGCTACACGACAACCATGCCCGTACTGCTTCATCACTCCAAAAGACTTACGAGGGAAATTCGATAAAATGACGTTGGAATGAGGTTTGTGAAGAAAATAATAGAAAAAAATGGTTACGAGTATGAAAACTTATGAAGATTTAAAGGCACATTGATGAGAAATTTTGCTCTGAAGGAAGAAAGAAGTTTTCAAAAGAGTGTCACAAGCTAATCAACCCCCCTTTTTTTTTTGAAAAAGACAAAGCTTGTATGTTACCCAGAATTGCATCATTCCAGAGTTGCATCTTTTCAAGGGTTTGTGAACCATTTGTTTTGGAATGATCTTGTGCTGATACTTTGGCGTGATGAAGTTTTGCTGTTGCCCAAGAAGTTGAACTTGGTGGGCAAAAGTTACCACGACGAGATATTCAAAAGGAACACCTGCCGGAAACTTTCAAAGGAGAGCGCCGGTCTTACTGATCCGGAAAACGTAGAAAATGTGGGAGTACTTTGAGTGATTCCGTTTGTATCTGCCTTCAAAACGATGAACAAAATAGTTGAAAAGT
The DNA here is from genome assembly GCA_949128115.1 of Anaspis maculata. Lineage (NCBI taxonomy): Eukaryota > Metazoa > Arthropoda > Insecta > Coleoptera > Scraptiidae > Anaspis > Anaspis maculata. The sequence goes on from OX421964.1 coordinate 15,702,623, forward strand.
GTTTCAGCACTGCAAAGGTTGTAGCTGGACCTTACTAAGATGGCATAAATATTTTATCAAAGTGTTTTGGGACAAGGGTGTTATCAGAAGCTTTGGAAATTCATGTAATCTCCAAAACTTGTTGAAGTTCCTCAACAATGGAGGTCTTGGACTCTCATTAGAACAGAAGGGTATGAGTCTATTCACAGAGATTTTCTCAGATATTGGGAGAGATGCAAAATTAACCGTTTAGACAATCTTAGTTATTCTAAAAATTTGAAAAAAAAAAACAGCAAAATTTTTATCACGACATTTTTAACTGATAATCTTAAAAATTGAATAATTGCCGTTCGGGATCAGCTACGATTTTGTTAGATACATTTCTGTGCTCTCCAGAACCTCTATTACAAGGTCTCATTAACAGATTTTGGTGACAATTTAATTAAACTCATTTCTACTTGAGGACACCTGTGAATTCTTTTGAATATTGAAATCTTTTCTTTTCATAATCAATTCAGTTATTTTCTTGTGCTGAATATACTTAGGTACACTTAGCGACATCAGAAGTTGGGTTTATTTTCGAAGTTTAAAATTTTGTGGTCTACTTTTGGCTCTATCTGAGATTATTTTCAGGTTCTGAACAATTTCATGATTAACGCATTTGAACTGTGAAAAACTGAATACTTACCTATTATGCGTTTTAATACGTATAATACACAACAGTACACAAAGTCAGTGGTAGTCAGTACAAAAACAACAAATGGAATCTGAATCTAAAAACTTTTAAATTTGTATTCCGAAGCTTTTCAAGTGGAGACTTCAATAGTCGCTAAGACATGAAACTTTTTCTTACACAACCGAACTGCTAGGCTGTATACGCAGGGTATCAATATGTCTCCCTCAAAAATAAAGTAAGAGGGATATAGAAATTTTGATGGGATTCCATTAAATGTTTGTCCACCTTGTTTCCGTTTGGATTACCCCACATTTTTTTAGAAGCCCAATAGCCCTAAAACCTAAAACACTCGAAAAGATTCTAAAGGATTACTGGGACACTTTTTGACGAACAAAAAAATTATCATCTGTTTTATAATTTTGAGAGACGTGGATAATTGAGTACAGAGCCATTTTTTGAAAAAAAATGTGAACAAAAAAAAAATATTTTTTTCACATATACCTAATTGAAAAAACGCTCTGTACTCAATTTTGTAATACACTCAGTACACCGTATGAGAAAAATTCTTTTCACCTCCATTTTTCAAGGGTGAAATACTCAAAATAGTTTTGGCCTGCTGAGAATACATGCAGCCTTAACCAAGAAAATTCACGAAATTTTGGAACTTTTTTAAAACCAAATGGCTTTTGATTGCCGCGATCGATTTAAAATTGGTTTTAGCTGTCTCTTGGCGGCTTAATCTTCCAGGAATGTATCGTAGTATTCTTGAGCAGGTGGGGAAATGCTCAAAAGTGCCAGAAAAAAAATGTTGAAAAAGTTTATGGTTTTTATTTTTGGGGAAATTATAGGAAACGTAAGGGTCTAAAGGTGGTCCTTCGACTCCTTCTATTTTCGTTACTTTGAAAGAACTAAGTAAACTCTTTCCATCATATCACAAAGGAAATTTCAATGTGTTCTGTAATTTTAATACTGTATAGATAGTTTATATGTCTAGCCCTGGGCTGCACCAAAAAAATAATACGCAATAAACGCTAACACGAGATTGATTGGATCTCAATTCTGGGCCAATTCTAGTAGGGTGACCATGGGAAATGCATAAAATCTTTAGCTAATCAATCACTGGATCATTATCTTTTTGTCAAACTAAAGTTTTCATCATTCACCAACGAGTACCTAGTGACCAAAAGAAATTTCACTATAATCTCATATTATATTAATTGAGCGTTGGTGCAACCCAGGGTAGGTTTCTCAACTTTAATTGATCACCAAAATAAAAGTTGCACGGCAAATTTTGTCTTAACTTTGGTTCTCGAGTTTGAGCCTTACATCTTCATTCGAAAGATGATCTCGAAAAGTCAACATTTTTTGTCTTGCAGTGATAACTTCGTAATTCTTTACTCGTGAATGGATTTTCAAAATCCAGGGCCCGTCTTGAAGCTAAAGCTTCTTGTGAAAAGACGCAATACTGATAATTGACTCAAGACAAATATTCAAAATACAGGGTTGCATTGAAGGTTTCCCAAATCTCAGTCGTTCCCGGAATCTCCAGTTTGGAAGGAGAATTGAATGAAAATCAACACTTGCTTTCGTAACGAGCCATGCAGTTCAAACATTTGAGATGTTTTTTGCTTGTATGGAACAAGAATTGCTGTTGAAATGGTCCAAATGGGGTCTTATACGAAAACCACAAAATGCGATTTTCTTAGGTAAATCGATGCTCAAGTACCTAAAATTGAATACTGTGAAGATGAAATTAAAAAAAAAATCGGACCAGGAAAAAATACTACAAATTGGGCTCTTCATAGTCGCTTTGTTTAAATCTACTGAATTCGCCGCTGAACTCATCCACCATTGAAATGGAAGCAGGACCGCAGTTAACATAAACCAGCGTTGCCACATTGTCATTATTCACCTACGTGTCATTTATCTAACTATAGGCCAGTCTAGTGTGTTTATTAGTATACCTTAGCGAACATCCCTGTCAAATTTCTGAAACTCCGACAGTTACTTCTCTCTACTTTTCCATATTTCACTGGCTGAAATTTGTAAAGTCAAGTTTGAGGACTAATAACTTTCAAATAAATCGATCAATTATGTTTTTTTTTTCAGCAATGTAAAGGCTGTATGTTTGGCACCAAGTATGCTTTACTACTTCTATTTCGTATTGTTACTTTTTGTTATACAGGGTGGATTTTAACATTTTGATTGATTCTTTTGTACTATTTTGGATAAGGCACATCAATATGGGGCTCATATACAGTTGAATAACCTTTGGACCTTCTGTATATCCATTGCTGATGTCTTTTGTTTCGAAATGTTTTCTTTAGAAGCAATCGACAACACTTTTTGGACTTAGCTATTATTCTTTTAGTTTAATTCATATCGAGCATTCCAGAAGCTCGTGAAGGCACAATACTGATGAAATCTTGTCTTACAGTATGTAAATATCTAAACTGATTGATGTTCGATTGAAACCTTCACTCCGCCCTGTTGGAAATGGCAAACTCGAAAACCAAATTTTTGCTTAATTTAAAAAAAAAATTAAAAAATATTTTCGCGATTTTTTTTCTATTTCAACTGTCACGTTTAGCTTTGATGTAGACTGCCAACATCTTCACAAATTTTGAACACAATATCTCTAGCCATAGGCAAAAAAATCGCTTTTTTTAAAAATATTTCTTGTTAATTTAATTAAATTAATATCAACAGATACGAGAGAAGAATCGGTATGAAACAGTTTTTGTAGACAATTTTATAGCCTTGATTTTTAATCAAACTTAATTGAATATCTCTGATGATTAGCGCAATATAAGCAGAAAACTGGATCGAAGGACCATTTTTCCAAGATGGCGGCTCGAGCTCAATAGGTAGAGTTGAGGACTTTTAGTATGTTTATCAGTACACCTTACTGGACATTACTGTCAAATTTCCAATACTCCAACAGTTTTTTCCCTCCAGTTTTCCTTATTTGACTGGCCTAAACCTCACATTACTGATTCCATGGACCTTCCATCTTCCATTGTTCACTGTTATGGGAGTTTGTGGTCACATTTGCTGAACGTATTATGTTGTTTTTTGTATCAAATTGTAAAAAAATGTAAGCTGGTCGTAAGAAGCCAACGACAGAAATCTCCCAGAAGTCGATCCGGACATGGTGGACAATTTTTATCGGAGAAAAGCAGATTTTTTCGCGTATGGCGTACGAAATGTTAAAACTAGCAGGTAAGCCTTTTAGACTCTCAAGGAAGCGGGCCTCTTGCTCCGTTGCACCTACCAGTCCTAATTCCGAGCCTAATTCATCTCTTTTTTCCAGAAGTATATGAAGACGAAGTACTAAGTGGGGTAGTGAGCTCATATTTTTTTTGCTTTGTGAAAGGAGTTAGCTGAGGCTTCTTTTTCAGCTCAATTTCTGAAGAGGGGTACTACATATTTTCCTTAAATGGTTTTTGAGCCCACAGACTCATACATACTGCTACTCGAGCTGCTGCCGCTAGTTTGGGGCATCGGATTCTAGCTGTGAAAAAACTAACTAATGCAGGTAAGGTGTCACAAAGTTCAACGATTCTACCTACATTAAAATGGTCTCCACAGCAAAAATAGTCGCCGCCCCATGAGGCTGGGCTTTTGTCCCCCGTAGCTGTATGGAACCACTTGTTTCTCAGGGGTTGAGACTTGGGTACGCTGATGAAATTTTTTTGTGGGGCACTTGAAGAGGTGTTGGGACATTCCTCAACAATGCACTTCTTCGATGACATTTTTATTCATTTGCAAAATATAATGTACCGAACAAATAATTTCGATTCAACCTCCATTCTGTCAAAAAAGACTATATTAACAAGGTAGTAACAGCGTCGTTCAAATGACGTTTCTTCGTTGCAAAGTTGCCAGATTCATAATGGACTCAAAATTGCAAACACGAAAATTGATTGTTCGTTGCTAAAAAAATGCATTCCATTGTACACAAAAACATACCACGTAACGTGTTGTTTTGCCGAAGTGATTTTTTTCTAGGAAATATCAAAATATCCATGCAAATCTTGACTAACTGTCACTCAATTTGGCATCAACAAGGCTCCATCTATACGAACACTACGACCATCCCATTGAGCAAACTCAACTCGTCCGCCTACGTCATCAGACGTTGAAATTGAATCAGAGTTATTCCCGCCTGGATTTTCAACATTTTTTTTAAAGGTAGCGGTAAGCTTTTTTAAAGCTTTTGAGACAAAATATTATACCATTCATGTAGCAAACACACCTTGTAGAAAATTTTAAAGCAATAAAAAAAATCGTATAAGACCCCATTACAACTACAGGTGCATAAGGGCGATTTTTCCTTGAAAGCACGCAGTTATTCCTTGCCTCATACTTAATCAGTAAAATGTAATGTTCCTTATTCTGCAAGATCACAAAGTTGATTCTTCAAAATCACCCTGTGAATAAAGAAAATAACAGGTCAGCTCAAGAACAGTTTCGGAATAATACTCGTAGTTCATCTTCACATGACTTTGATGTGGAAATGCGGAAAAACTTATTTTTATTTAAAAGTTAGTACTTATGCTGAATTTTCAAAAGTTTTGCACTGTTTTATTCATCACTCTGTAGAAACTTGATGTCAAATATCTAATTTTTAGAAAAAATACGGATTGATAGACAAAAAGATTAGAATAGCCAACCTTTCAAACAGGACTAAAATGGTTTGCAGCATTCCAAAGTTACTGATGAGATGAGTATCGAAGTCAGGGCTAATTTAGCCGTGTAATTTACATTTTATTGATCAGTTTAGTCACAGCTACTAAGAACTCCTGCTTCAAGAAGTTGATAAAGCATTATTAGAAGCTAAAAAATCTGTTGTGGGCGACACAAAACTTCCCCGGCGGTATCCAGAGACGTCAGTAATAATTTTGATTGATTTTGATGATTTGATTTTGAAATTGAAGAAAAAATCGACCAAGTCGAGCGACTATCCAGAAAGACCAACTTGCATACACACATCACAATAAAGCACTGCGGTTCAAGGAGTTCCAAGGCGCGGCGGGAAATTGGACAAAAATCGTTGGAAAATGCTCAAGAACCAAATATTTATTGTTTAAAAAATAACTGGTGAAAGTTAGTTCACGGATTGAAAATATGGGGCAAAGTTCTATATAATTGCAATTCAGGGCCCCTGAGTGACCTGTGAAATGAGGCTTCGAGCCCATCAGGAAGTTAGGTCCGAACCACACCTGACGGCACGATAATTCTGAAAACTAAAAAAAACGAGAGGGGGGCTCAGTTGAGCTCCAAGAGACACTTGTAGACACCAGGGAGCCTATGGGGCTCTAACCAACCTAAGAAGACGATTGGCGACCTTAATTCAAAAAGTCAAACTGGGGGCTGTCGCGCCAACAACCCAGATGGAACTGTCCTGAACCATATTGCAACAACACATGCCCTCGGAATTGATGCGCCGACAGAACACACATATGCACCATACCAACAAGATCGGCTCTCAGATATCCTAGACATAGTGGTACACAAAAATTTCACATTCCCGATACAGCAAGAGGTCCTACTAGAACTTGACTCTGATCATCCACCGGTAATCATAGCATTCACCAACATGACATACAAACCACCAAGAGCAACAAAGATACATGGCATAACTGACTGGGAACTTTTTAAAAGAAAACTAGACAACAAAATAAGATATCCTGAAATTCTACAAACTACTGAACACATTGATGAAGCCATAGAACATTTCACTTATTGTCTTGGAAATAGCATAGAAGAAGCCACAGTCAAGTGCGAAAATAAAAAACAGAAATACTCAAAAACGCCAACAGCCATTCTTACTATGATAAAAGAGAAAAGTCGTCTAAGAAGAGAGTGGCAAACGACCAGACAGCAAGCAACCAAGACACACTTGAACAACTTGGGCCATCGTATCAAATACGAACTTGACAAACTGAACGTCGCTAGTTACAAAAAATTTATTGAAGATATGAGGCCCAACGATCCAGGACTATGGCGAACAACAAGAAGAATCCTGCAGGAAGAAACCATTGCACCACCCCTCATTAAAGACGATATTAAGTACTGTTCGGACCAAGAAAAATGTAACATATTCTCCAAGCAGCTGATGGAGAAGACGTTCACACCTCACAGCACCACCATGCCTGGCTTCCACGCCCAAGTGGTAAATTATGTTGAAAACCATGCGCCTTCTGCAGACAATATCGAGCCTACATCCCCACAAGAACTGATAACTGTCATAAAAGATCTACCGACAAAAAAATCACCTGGACCAGACGGAATCCCCAACACTGTCCTTAAAAATGTGTCAAAAAAATTCCTTGCATTTTTGGCATCCACATTCAATGCTTGTCTGAGAATGGGATATTTTCCTGATAAATGGAAATATGCCCACATCTTGATGTTTCCCAAGCCTGGCAAGGACAAGGCAAGACCGGAGAGCTTTAGGCCTATAAGCTTGCTAAACACACTGTCGAAGCTGCTGGAAAAAATCATCAAAATACGCCTGCATAGAGAACTAGAGGGTCGCAGTATTATACCATCCATTCAATTCGGGTTCAGAAAAGGACACTCAACCAATCATCAACTCGCCAGAATAGTGGAAATCATTGAGAGAGGATTCGAGGAGAAAAAATACATCGTAGTAGCTTTTTTGGACGTTTCTCAGGCCTTCGATCGAGTCTGGATTGACGGTCTGAAGTATAAGCTAATAAAACTGAATCTGCCCAAGTATCTCCAAGCCATCCTGTTCTCGTTCTTGGACAATCGGACTTACTCGGTTAAAGTGCAAAACGAGCTATCGATATCGAGACAAATAGCAGCAAGTGTCGCACAAGGCAGTATACTTGGCCCGGATTTATTTAATATCTTCGTCCACGACATACCCAGCCAAGACAACATCGCTATGTTCGCTGATGACACCGCAGTTATTTCCCTCAACCCCGACCTGGACACTGCGATAGAGAAGCTTCAGGACGGCGTGAACGAGGTAACCAATTGATGCAAGAGATGGAGAATCGAACTAAATCCTACCAAGTGCGAGGCCAAAATTTTCACCCTGAGAAGAATTCGCGATCCACCTCACCTCTACATATGCGGAAATGTTGTCCGATGGAATAAGGAAGCAGTCAAATACCTTGGCGTTCACCTGGATACCAAGCTGACTTGGGGCTACCACATCAACAAAAAAAATCAATCAAGGATACGCAAGACTACAAAAACTCCACCCGCTCCTGAATAGAAAGTCCTTCCTTCGTGTTGACTGCGGTCTGCTGATCTACAAATCCGTTATACGACCACTACTGACATATGGCTGTTGCATTTGGAGCAATGCATCACAAACCAACATACGAAAACTCCAAATACTTTAGAACAAGATTCTACGAATAATCCTCGACCCGCCATGGTACATCAGGAATCAGCACTATCAGCAGATCCATCACGAACTGGGTATTGACACCATGCACGAACACATCAAGAGACTAACGACCAACTTCCATAACAACCTGAGCAACTGCCAGGGAGCCGTCCAGTTCAATTTGGGAGGAAGAGACATACACCGCAGACTCCGACGCGCACTCCCTCAAGACACACTTGACCCCAATGATTGATCATCTTTTTACTTTCACTGCTACAATAGTTTAATTCTTATTTTGGCCTTATTTGCTTGACGCTATTTTATTTTGTTATGTTCTACTATTAGCCATAGATGCTATGAATAACATGTAATATGTTGAGCTGGCAATAAACAGATTTAAAAAAAAACAAGACGCAAAGGCGCCGTCTTGGCTTGAAACGGCAAAATCTGATAGTCACAGATGGGGGCCCTATCAGGGCCTTGAACGGCAGACACCATAGGGATGGGGCTCTGGTACCGAATCAAATAAGAGAACTGCACACATTAGGGTTTGCACATATACGTCAACAGGATTGGATAGGCATATACTGAAGTTGCTAAAGCTACAGAAAACACAAGGGGGTTTACGGAGCCCCAAAACGATACTTGGAGACACAAAGGATCGGGGCGCAATGTTGTTTTAAATGATACAAGAAAACACACCGAGATCTGCCTGCATCCATAAACATTTTGTCACTTTGACATCGATACGTCAGTGTAACAAAAACGTACCGGTTTGGATGCTAATGAAAATAAATGGGCCAAAAATCGAGGAACAGGCAAGCCCGACTGGAATCGGCCAGGCCAAACTTTTGAAATTCATAGCGCCCGTCTTGTGAGTGATGGGGAGCTTCAACTTCAGCAATAATTTGATTATTTGGTAGTGTTGCTTTCTGCCCAGTTTGGTTTGAATCTGTCGTAAAGGTTTTTGAATAATTAACTGGCAAAGTTTTAGACTTTGGAATTTTTCATAATTTGACAGGTAACAGGAAGGAAAATATTTTTAACTGTTCTGAATACAGTTCTTCAAGGGCTTGCGAATGACATATCGCAAGTCCAGTTCCGTGAGATGTAGCTTCTGTCATTTTCTAATAGTGAGACTTCTGTTTGACGGATGACAGCCAAAAACTAATCCGGTCATTCCAGAGTGAGACCATGTCTGCATACCAAATTTCAAATCGATCAGCTCAACGGTTCGGCAGTTATCGTGGAAGATTACAGACACACGGACAGACATCATTCTGGAAATTGTCTCAATCGTCTTGGGAGACCTCAAAATGGATATATCCGGCATAATCTCAACTTTTTTTTTCTGCACGATTACAATACTTTCCCTCCGTGTTCGTGGAGGGGCCGGGAAAGTAAAACAAAATATTTGAAGTTATTGAGCAGAAGCCATTGCTTGAGTTTCATTCCACCATTCAACAATCAGCTGACTAGGTATAATTATTAACTAAATGAAAAACAGCTGTCGACTTTCAGTAGTTCTCAATTATTCACTTATTGCTTATCACTGACAAGGAAAAATCTCATTAGCATGCCTAATTTTCAACTTGTTTTTTGATAAGTTTTCTTGATAAAACAAAAGATTCCCTAAGTGGATGAAAAGTAACCAGTAAACAAGTTCGCGATATCTATACCTAGGTGCAAGTGCCTAATTAGGAAGTTGCACCATTTTTCTTAATGCCCGCTCTATGAAAATTCGCCGCAATCGCAACGCAACCGCAACGCAGAGCGCAACGTTTCTGAATGGCTCGTAAGGTATTCGCAAAGTCATCGCAACGACGCGAAATGCCAATCAGAAAAGCTGATGCGCTCTGCGTTGCGGTTGCGCTGCGTAATTTCATAGAGCGGCTTTAATACCAGGAATGAATGAAGCGTGGAATAAAATGTGTATTGCAATTTTTATTATTTTTTCGTTTCAAGTTTTTAATGAAAAAAATATTGAAGGTCAACTATTATTTTCAATTATTTAAACTTCCCATCAAAGTTCGCGTCAACAAAGTGTAATGTGAATACTAAATACGCACTGAATCTACAGATAATTTTTTTATGTGTTTTGTTTTGAGACACTATACTAGTGACGTCAGCTGATTCTCAATTACTCTTGATTCTTAATTTTCAATTACTCTTCGCTTCTCATGATGGAACCTTACCGGAGTTTCGTTGAAGTTGTCCGTTGTATGAGAGCCCCGAGAAAAAATATTTGAATAAACTCTCAATTACTTTCAATTTAATTTAATTGTAATTATTTGGATGAATAATTATTTATTATTAATTTATAGAATTTTTTTCCATTCAGAACAAAATTGGAGAATGTCATGTTGACTTAAACTGGAGTATTTGCAAAGAAAAGGCTAAGATAAGCCTTTTAGATACTTTTCCGTCCTAGGCGGCTGAGTTTTACTTTCCTGCTATGGAAATACTTGCTTGTAATGGATACTTTACTAGCCAGTTTCGGGTAAAATGTATTTTTCTATTTGAAATCTTCAGGAGATCTATCAAGATCTCAAATCTCGACAGCTTGATCTGTATCTCATCTCGAATTTCACCAAGACGATATCGAGGCGAGACCGAGATTCATCTTGTCTCATATGCATCACCCATGCATGACCCGTCCGTGGGACTCCCTAGGCCCTCGGGGAACTTCCACAACGAGTTTATAGTAAGTCAAAATTCAAACATTACTCAATTTTTTTCTCCGTTAAACCTTGTGACCCAACTACGCGTTCGATTTTCGTTTCTTCTATAAAAAATTGCTCTAGCTCAATTTGTGCTGTGCTGAAAAAGTGTATGGAACAGGTCAGTAAGGACTCCCTTTAAGAAATTGAGAAATCATGCCAAGAAGCGTCTGCAAGCAGTTCATCGCTTTCTTGCATATTGTTCATGAAAGCTTTCGGTGAACTTTTTTCAGCGCGCTAACCTCCAGGCTTGAAGGCTGTCTAGCCGGAAATTTCAGGAGACTCCAACGCCCGCCCAGACGAGAAACCCGCTTCAGCAGCCTCTATCGGGCCGGATTTCATGTATACCCATATAAGCATAAATGCCGAAAAATGCGCCAAAAACTGATTTTCGCGGTGCATGTGTGTGTTCCTTATCCGGGCGTGTTTTGTATTGTACCGAGCCACCAGAAAAAGCACTTCCTCGAACGTGATCTGCAGCCTCAGCAGCAGCAGCAGCAGCAGCGAGTCTCTTATTCCAGTCTTCGGTGCGCTCACTTCTTGAGGCCGGAGCACACGCACACATACACAATCTACTCTTACAGAATTCGGGAGGTTGTTGACCGAACCGAGTTCCCGTTAGTCCTTGTATAGGTAGCTTATTCCAACCTCTACGTTGCCGAGGCACATGCCCCCACCACCGCACCATCATCGTACCTGAGCTCGGCACCATGGTCGCAACCCATCACGGTCAAGTTTACCCGCAGTACCTAGGTGTTAGTTTCTCAAAGACTGCGAAGGTTGAAGAACGTAGTGGTGTGTTTGACATTGCCCCAGACATGCGGCTTTGACATTAGACCGGCATATACGACATCGTCGCCTTCAACTGAGGATTAAGTGTGATTTCTGTATTTATTATTATTACTATCAAAACAGTGACTTACTTGGTGTGATTTTCGATGAGTGAACAAGAAACAAGAGACTGATTTAGGATTAATTCTGAAAAAACCCAAAGATCTCAACAATAAGAGTGTGGTGTGTGATTTTTTCGTTTGCTAAAGTGCTAAAGGAACTTTGCCAAAATTTTTTGGATACCTTGGATTTTATACACCCCGGAGAAAGACTGCCACGAAGGTAAGGATAATGTCCATGTCCAGATGATTGTAGGTATAAACTGAAGAAGTTCAGCGCTGTAGTTTTTGGCGGTACAACGGTGCTGTTTTGGAATGATTGAAACAAAACAAATCAAGTTCATCGAACTTAAAATTTGTTAACCTCAACCTTGCGCTGCGCCGCGATAAGGTCGAAAACTGCATAATCGCCTGGAACCAGTTCCTTTAATGTACGTGTTTTCGTTTATGCGTTGCCGGAGCGCCAATTTGGCTTTTTTCGCCCATGGGTTACGTAACCAAACGGAACCGAAGCTCAAAACCTAGACCTAGACCGCGCCGAGCGCAGCTCTTCTCGAGTTTTCCTCCATGGTTTACCTTACTTTCAGATTAGTAGGACACTGGGGCAGTTCAATGAACTGAACTCGCAGCTTTGCTTATGGCGGCATAAATGTGATTGTTGCGTACGATTCGCATTATTGCTCCTAGTTTTGCACATTTGCCATTTCGGAAACGTCAACGTTGGAATTTTCCAAAAAGAAGATTCCTAAATTTTCCTTCAATCTTCAGAGGTCAGAGCTTTTGCTCACTTTTAACAGAATCACGAGTTTTCTGACTAGCTACTTGTGTAATCATAAAGATTTCTGGTTTGCAAGAAATTTTACTTGGGACTTGGGGAAATGCAGGAAGCATCACGAATGCAAATTGTCGCGGTTTATGTGGATGATGTGGATTACGTAAGCAAGTATCTTGCTAAACTTGATTGCGACATGCAAAGCACTCAGGAAGGCCTACAGTTTTTCATTTTATTTTTTTAATAATAGCGAAAACTTGACGTATAAAGCTCAACAAGTTGCGAAAAGTTTCTGAGAATTATCTTCAAACGAGCCTCTTCTGAGTGAAGCAATTTGTTCCTGAAATGTGTTTACACCGATCAACCAACAACACACGGATAAAAAAGAATGTCAGATCTGTAATACCTATATTACCACCCAAGAAATTAAGTAATCAACATAATTATTCCTATAAAGAAAACTCTGCTCTTCATCCTTTTGACTTTTAAATAAGTTTGCTGCATTTTGAAAAAGTTTATAAAATGTAGAAAGATCAAAGCTTTGTCTTTGATTAAATTTTTCCGCATTTAGCGCAAATTGCAACAAAACATTCCTAATGTAATCGTAAACAAAATTACAACTCTAGGTTCAGCTGGAAATTGCCCGTTGTATTCTAATTTTTCTATTAATTTAGTTCGCTAAATTTCAGCAAAATTATTTTTTTCCAAATGAACCGACCAAAATATTTCAAAATTTTCAAAATTCAAATTTCAATTTAGCTCTCGAAGAGTTACCTACCAGCATTTATCAAAAGATATTGAAATCAAGGCCGAAGAGCTGCCAAAGTGTGATATCTAAATCAGTAACGAATTACGACACAGGATTTTTAGCACGTGACTGCAGTACGTAACCAATCAGCTTTGATTATTATCTAGGTTTTTACAAGCGGCCATGATGCTTTAGCTGTCCATTTTAAATTTTTATTTACTCATTTAATTTACACTGAAGCTTGCAGCTGCCATTTTCTTCTTAATTGTTACATTGCAAGGCGTTATATTTATCACAGAGAGACGTGCTTACATTGACTTGAGTGACAGCCAAAGTTTTGGCTACTTGATTTGACAGCTTCAAATCCGCTTTTAGAAAACTGTAGTTTTGTCAATATTTTTGTTTTGTAATTCTGTGTTCTGAATTTGATTTGAGTTTTTGGCGTTTGACGTATGTCGTTTATACATCTGCATCTGCTCCTTGATCTTGATCTACCCCTTAACTGAGCCCTAATCAAGCTATATTCATATGCATAAGATATCCAGATATACGTCATTTTTATGACAATCTTGTCAATCACTACATCCAGTTTTCTCCGAAATCTGCTCTGTACATTTCGTTTAGCTCAACCGAAAGTTCAACTCACCAAACCTCGATCACGGTATCAATAATTGTGAAGTGCATGATCGAAAATGTTTCTTTGAAGTATGTTTTGGGCTACTGTGTTTTTGACTTTTGACCAGCTTTTTCGCTAGGTTCCCAAAAATCATGTGACTTGACGCGACATTTTCTTATCACTCGTCATGAAGTTATGATTCCATCAAAAATCTTACTCGCATCCAATAGGAAGCCATGAGCGCATACTGCCAGTTGATTTGGACGCTCCTGATTGGCTGCGACTAGATTGAGGATCCCAATAGAAGCAACCCATTGGTGTTTACGAAAGCACACGGTTTTGCCGTAACAATCGAAAATATCTTTCTAGTTTATTCTTTCAACCTTGTTAGCAATTTGTTTGTAAAAACTAGCGACAACAACTCGATTGACAAATCAGCTGAAAATAAATAAAACTTCATCGAGTTTTTGGTCGTTAGCATTATTGCCAACTTGATAACTGAGATAACTATGAGATAGATTTGAAATATTTAATTATTTTCAGAAAATAAATTCCTCCGAGTGTTTCGCATTGTTGCCAATTATACATAAAAAGTACTGACCATATCGTTAACACGACAACTTGATTGACAATTTGCCAAAAATGTTGTCAACTTCCCTGGAATGATTTTGTCAGAAACGTAACCAATTTGGAGTTGACACTCAAAAATCTAATATTTCCTTACAATTTTCTTTTTGAACTTTGCAAAACAATTTGACAAAAGTTTTGCCAACTGGTAAAATTTTAGACGATTCTCATTTGCCAACCAAATATACCTGTGTATAAATGTGCCAGAATTCCGCAGAATTTCTGATGTTTGGTCTTTTGCTTAGAGCACACTGTTGATGCTTGTGCCAACTTATTTGGAAAATTAAAGTTTCTCACTACGATTTGCCACAAATGTCGTCAAGGTTGAATTTTTTTAATTACAAAAAAAAACAGATTTCATACAAAGTTGCCAGTTTCCAGCTTGTCTATAAAGAACCCAGAGTTTCTGAAAATATATTTCGACAAAAATCTCATGCATTTAACAAAAACCTCGACAAAAACCAATTTTTGCATTACATTGTTACCACTTTTCAAAAACATCTCACGATGATTTTCTTTATAAAAGAAATGTTGCCAACTTAAGGTATCCAAAATAAATATATGTATGTAATACTTTCATGTCTACCGAGCGTTTACTAAATTCCATGTTGAAGTAGGCGCTTATGAGGACGTATGACTTAGCTTGTACCATTTAATCTGTCCTGGTCACTGTCACTGACAAAATACTCTGTTTTAGAATTGATCTAAGCCCTACGTTTGCTTTTCCAGAAGCTACTTGAGGTGAACTTCAATCTTCAATAGAATGCTAGTTACAATAATTTGCGAGCCAATAGCGGTCAGCATTGTTGCCAAGTTATCAGGAGAAAAAACCTACTGCGGGTTTGACTGAAGTATTGCCAACCTGATGCATGTTAAGCGACTATAATGTTAGCCGTGTTTTGTGAGGAAGTGTTGTTCGCAATATCATGTTACAGCTCTGTTATTCTGTTGTTGCCAAGGCAACAACCAATGGGCGCTCGAGCTCTTGGCATAACAGAGCTCTAGCATAATGTTACCAGCATTATTTCCTCACGCAAAATTACCCCATTAATTTGTAAAATTTGCTGAGTTTCCAAAGTAAATTGATTCTGACCAAAAATTTTGGCAGCTGAATGCAATTTTTGCTATATCTCAAAAAACATCATTTTCAGAAATCCGAAATTTGAAAATTTGAAAAAAATGTTATGAATTGAGGGCCTGGCAGAGAGATCATGGCTGAAAAGAAGGGCATTAAATGGACAGAAAGGGTATGTGCGAGAAGAAAAGCATTGTTGCCACTTTTTCTCATGAAAATTGCAGAATTTTGAGAGCCATTCAACATTCAACATAAAAAAAAGTTTGCCAAGTTAGAAGCGTCTATTCCCGTTTTAGTTGAAAAAAAATCCTCAATGTTCAGTTCCATGTTCCATTGCTGCCAACTTATTTGTGAAAATTACTGGATCCCGAGAATCCCTGCCTCTGCACTTACAACCCACCTAGCTAATTTATACTGACAATTTTTCGCAAAACTGTTGCCAACTTTTCCAAAGAAAATCTAAATTGTCAAGGTGGTTGTCATGAAAGCTGCCAACTCGAGGCTAGGCATTACCAAAAACTCTAAATTTCATGCACTGGACGAAATGCTTGGCATTGTTGCCAACTTATCTAAGGAGAAATACTTTGAATTTGACGATTTGACATTTATAATGATGAAAAACAAAATAGACATTGTTTGCCAACTTATCTGCAATTAAAGATGGGTTTGAGGGAAGTATTGCCAACTGTGCAGAAGCATCTATCCAACAGGAATCCCAAATCAACTCCACTGACGACTTGCTGACAATTGTTGGCCTATTGGCTCTGGCTAGTTCGGAACCTCTTGATGGAACAAACCTATTATTCGGCCGGCAGATTTTACTGCCAAAATAGTTGAATCGACAAGTATGGGCAACATGATACATTCATTCAAAAATATCCCCAAATTTCAGTTACTTACCGAGTTACTTACCTAAGTAATTGGAATTGTGACCAACTCATTTGAACAAAAAAATACATGACAATTTGAAAACTGAAAAGTATAAAATTTGGATGAAATCTCCGTTCGGAAGCTTCCAGATTGAACCTGTCTTACCTCTGATGTGAATAGTTACAGATGATTTTGTTTGGAATCAGGAAAAAATGACGAGTTTGACAAGTGTTTTCTAATAATTGGTGCGTTTTTCTCAAAAATAACATTCCATAAACGTAAACGCTCTGTTACTGATCTGCTGGTTATTAGCTGGGCAACAGCCAATAGCCGACAAGATTTATACCTCGATTTATACATATCATTATGACAGTATATTCATAGAATGCTACTTTTCACAAAATCGCACTTTGAATGCAAGAAAAATGAAAAAAAAAAACAACGAAGCGGAGCTCGCAAGCCCGGGCCTGTGGAAGCTAGTTTTACAAAAAATGCTGCTTTTTTGCCAGCTGATTTGTGAATATTGTTGAATTTTCACCAAATAAGCCAAAAGCGCAGCCAAAAGTCTTTCTTGCTTCCTTGTGAAAATATCAAAGAAAACGCTCAAAAATTACCCGTATCAAGGTGAAGACGGGCAAAGGGTTAAGGGTACTATGATCATAATTATTCAGGGCAGATACAAATGGTGAAGTGAGCAGGAGGGAAGACAGGAAGGAAAGTGAGGACGAGAAAAAAAGCAGAAAATGGCAGGATAGAACAGGACAAAGAGGAATTGAAGTGTAGAGGAAGCAGGAAGTGGGTCTAGTCCATGAGAACTTTTGAGCTTGCTCATGTGATTTCGCCTAGTCAAAAAATTGAGACCTAAGGCTGAACAAACTATTGCAAACGCCTAGCAGATAATTTTTGAGTGAACTCAACGACTACTTTTTTTCAAATGTACGAAAAAAGCGAGGCCAAAAGCGTAACGAGTGATGCTGGAACTAGCCTAACCTGACAAAATCCAGCTTATTCGATTTGTAAGAGAATGAATCTTTTGAATATATGAATAAGCGATACTCACCTTTCTGCTTGAGCAAGAGAGCTGTGGCCCAAGATTGCATCTAAATATTTGCTTTAAAGAAGTTTTTGATGCCACTGAAAAAGCGAATTAGTAGAAATTTTTAAAAGTTCCAGTTTTATTTTGAAAATCGAAAATTCAAATTTGGCGTCATGCGACTTGTTCGGAGAACTTTCGATATTGTGAAAAATTTCGATTTTTTTTTTGTGTGTGCTTTGTGAACTCAGTAGCATTGCCCCTATGATACATTTCACTTCAAGGAAGTCTCATGTCAAATTTGATTCCTCTTTATTTCCAAAATGAATGTATCAAAAGTTATTACTAATCCACTTCTTCACTGGTATCAAAAACCCTTCAAACAGTTCGAACAACTACAAAACTAGATGTTCTAAGTATTGTAAGACGTCACTTCTGTGCACTCACCATACAGTCTTCTGTATAATTACAAGCATGATCAGAGATCAAAATATAACCAATAATAAATGAAATATAATTGCTCAATTAACTATAAAACGTTTAGTTTAGCGCGCATGCACATTTTTTCGACAAACCAAACGGCAATGAGTTGTACTCGTACAACCACACACACACTTTCCGTATACATAATTACATACTTGCGATAATAATGATGGAACTGATGGGTCTAAAACGTTTTTTAATCCATCTCGTTCAGCTCGGAGCACTCCAAAAGGTATCCGAGCGGAGCCTCAGGTGTAAAGAATTTCCTGTTATTCAAATGGAAGCCACTTCTTCTTCCTTCGGCGAGATAAGGCCCCGTATTTATGCCACTGCCAAGCTTTGTGTTTTATATACACCTGCCCGCATCGGCGATGGTTTTTTGTAGTGCAGCGAGGTGCTTCAATCCTTTTTTTTTTCACCACCATTATCATCGGAGATTTGAAAAGGGGACCGGTCGAGGGCAAGGGTTAGACGCGGGTTAGGCCCCCAGAGTTGGAGCTTTTAACGAATCGAGGCTAAGTAACGGAGTTGTGGTATCTCGTGCATTTACTTGCAGGCTTCCAATCCTGACCCTTCCAACCTTGACAAGAAGCGATATATAAATCGTATCGCACCTGCCCACACACAACATGTACCCAACAAGTTGTCGGGTTGCCTTTCTTTATGGACAAACACAACGGCGTGGAGGGGCCAGCGTATGTGCATAAGAAGCACCGTTATGTTTACCGTCTCGGTGCCGTCTTTCCTGAACTGTATCCCACAGTTTAGAATTTCCTGCTGGGTTTTGCTTTGATTTTGTTCTTTGGAATGCCCAACTTTACGTTGTAGCACAAGAACTGGTGTAGCAAGTGCACAAGGTAATATTTCACTGGTTGTTTAAGCTTACGACATACAGATTGTTGATTGAAAAATCGGTTGTGTCGTGTCACCCCAAATTTCTCCGACGAGTGGCAAGGAATGGATGGAAATTTTATTATGAGACGTCCCTCCGGGTTGGAAGTTGGAATTTGAGAAAAAGATTAA
Organism: Anaspis maculata; assembly: GCA_949128115.1. Taxonomy (NCBI): domain Eukaryota; kingdom Metazoa; phylum Arthropoda; class Insecta; order Coleoptera; family Scraptiidae; genus Anaspis; species Anaspis maculata. The sequence goes on from OX421964.1 coordinate 15,721,507, forward strand.
AGAACTGTGATCTTTTCTCTGATAAGAGATTCATACAGAGCTCCATCTGAGTCTGGTTTTGATAAGCTAGGCCGGTTACTTATTTTAAAGTGGAAGACTCTCGGAAAACTTGGAGAATTTAAAAAAAAAATAGCCTGAAAATGTTCAAGAATCAATCACCCTTTGTTTAAAAAACGTCAGTATAAATCTGTTCACAAGCTTCAAAGTTACAGCTTCATTTCAGGCTGCGGTTTCAATGACCCAAGCCTGTTTTACATCTTATTAGAGAAATTCCCGGGAAATTGAAGAGAAAATTATTGGAAAATGTTCAAAAGCCAGTTATCTCTTGTTTGAAAAAAATTGGTGGAAATCTGTTCACAGGATAAAAAGTTGGAAAATTTGCAGTTTTTCCAGAGATAAAAACTCGGAAACCGTGGGATCGATTTCGAAAACTTTTGCCTCCAAAAAAATTCAATCTTTTGTCCAACTTTCATTCCAAGCATACCTGCACCTAAAATAAATATTTTGTGGGGCTCACCGCACGTCGAAGTTTTCACTGCAATTGTTTCAAACTCACGGAATGTGCAAATTTCATTTTGAAAAACTTACCGTCGGAAAACCGGAACCGTGCCGATTTTGAAAACGGGTCTACACGACGCCCATTCCAATCTACTTTCGGTATGAGTTGGAATTCTTTGAAAAATGTCGAACCCCGAGCAGGAATGAATTTTCGAGTAGCGTCATGCATCAAAAGCGAGTCGTCCTGGCCAAAACACAGGCGAGAGGCCCTCTCCGGTGGCTACGGCTAGAAGAAATTTTGAAAATTCATAACGCCCGACTGGAAAATGGTGGAAAACTGCAACTGCAAACTCAGTTTGACCCTTTTGTTGTCTAGCTTCCTGCCAAATTTGGTTCCAATCCATCGGATAGATTTTCAATCTATGCTAACCAAACCAAGTTTCAAGCTGAACCAGCAGTCCCGCACTGAGCTAACAAACCGACCTATAAAGGTACTTTTCCTATACAACGCCCAAGTATCCCAATAGCAAAAAGTAGCTGAGTTCTTTTGTAGTTGACAAAAGACTTGAGATTTGTATTTGCGGAAGGCATCAACAACAACATGGAAATTAATGAATCGCCCAATATTTTGAAGGAATCGAGGGAACATAACGGTACAGCTTTTTGATGGCCGAGACGGGGGTGCCGTGAAGGCGGCCGCGTACAAAAGAACCGGTCAATCCATTAAGGGTTTCATATTGAACGAAAATCAGCTGTCGGGACCCGAAAGGATTGTTCCGCTTTGACCGCAAGATGTTGTCTCTTGTGTGTGTCGGCGAAGAGTTTATTCGAATTTCAATGTAAAGCTACCTAAATGGTGATGCCGAGGATTTACTATAGCCTGTGGTTGAGAATGGTAGATTCATGGAAAATGCTCGAATAGACGAGGGTAAACCGGTGCTTTCGATATTAAACTTGTGCCTGAGCCACGAGTTAACTCCTTCCTCATTACAGAACAATTGCGGTTGAATCTTACGACTCAAAGGCCACTCAACAGCACAATTAACCTAATACCAATTATTTAAATGAAATTACCTCAGCAATTGGTTTTAACAGCGCTAAAAAAAAATCAAGACGTAATTGAAAATCAAACAGGTACCTTGCCCATGACACAGACCCCTTATAGAATCTGATACAATGATGCAAATGAAGGTGAACGCTTTTTCTTCTAGGAACAACATATAAGAAAACCAAAGCAACCTCGGCGTTTATAATTCCATCCAGCACCATCAAGCCGATTTATAATGGCCTGCAATTTAGCCGACTACATCAGATCGCATTGTTATTAAATCGTCAAGCGCTGTATAATTTAGCACCCGCTTGCTCTACAAGATGCCCGTTTTCCATTTTTTCTTCTCTCGCCAATTCTTTCACGTATATTGTCTTCCATAGGTGTAATAGATAAAGGCCGTTTATCATAAGTGGGGCTGTGTAAACTGCATGCCCATACCTCTGTGCCTCCATCATCATCATCATCGTCAAAAGATATACCCACTGCCTCGCCGTCACACACATCGGCTTGCATATACCTACCTACACGTTGAATCAGGTCATCTTCAGCAAGCCGACCAATGATGGCTTGGCTTTCGCACACTCTACTATGTGGCCATTGCCGATCATGCTGGCCTTTTGGCCTAAAAACTGCCAATGTATGGTGACCTACACTTCGTTTTCTATCATATCGCCGGCGCGACGTCTATACTGTTCGTTCACCAGTCATCGATAATAATAACCTGACAGGTACAAGATCAGATCGTTCATTAATCGGATCCCAATCAACGGGCGAAAATTTGCTTCAGAGAGCGGTCAGACTAACCGTCGACTCAGCTCGAAAGAAGCTAGTCCTGAGGTCGTCCAAGCCCAAGCGATTTGTGCGAGGTTATGTCAATAATTTCATTACTGTTATCGTTATCATCTTAATCTTACGCTTGTTATACTCAACTTCTCGTTCATAAAGTCGTCAAGCTGATATTTGACAAGTGTATTTTGCCTTCGGAACTACTGAACCAAATTTGTATCGCTGCGAAAGACTGGATTAGCCAAATACTCGATATTTTGTCAGCCAATAATGATCGGAATGAAAAGCAATAACAGAAACAAAGCCAAGTTCAAATAAGATTGATAATAAAAATTTAACAAGCGACTGAGAACCAAGCCACACCGTTTCCTACCTAACTGCATACTTTGAAAACTGAGCTCGACCATGGAAGCTCAGCATCAGCAAGGAGTATTTTCAATGCATTCGATTTTAGCAATCGCAATTCTGCAAGAGACAATTTTATATATTGGCCGAAAGACATAGACGTGCGTCGGAGAAGAAGCTCGGCTTCAGCCTTAACCGGGATGTCAACATTGGGACCACGGGTTCATCGTCCGACACACTCCGACTTCCCCTACTTCTCCCACCTGTCTGGTTCCACTAGCACGTTCTCCTTCCACGTTCCGCCGTAAAAAAGCTCCACATTGCGTGCTTATACAACTCACACAGACACACACACGCAGGCAGAAGTGGATGGGAAGCGATGTGCTAAACCTGCATCAAGGATAAATTATTATTGGTAAAGCCGAGCGCAAAAGGCATCAAGGCTGAAGGAAAAGACAACCTGAGCGTAGGCATTACAACGATTCGCTGGAGCTCGTAGCAAAAGCAAACGGACCAGATTTCAGGATTCAATTTTCTCTCATGATTATGATTTATTACATAAAATTATACTGGTAAAATCTTGATTGAATCTGTAGCATTCAGATAGGCACCTTCCTAATTTCGTGAACTGGTTTGAAAGAGGCGATAAAAAATTTACGATTTTTGCGATGAGCTTTTTAAAGCTTAATTCCATTTTAGCTGGAGCTTTCAGCTTTCAGCTTTTCCAATCAAGTGTTTTACTGCAGTACCTACGCTGATATGAGTACGTTTACTTCCATATTAGTTTTTTAATCCAATTTTATGTTGCTTATACCTGTAGCTAATACTCATCTCCCTATTTTAAAATTAATAATTAACCGGAGATATTTTCTCATCAAAACACGAGCTGCGGGTTCAATTATTCATCCCTGCGCGTTTTATTCAATAGACAGAGACCGGGTTTCATGCAAAACATCTACGTGGGTACCTATTTTGTTCCTATTTGAGACGTTTGCAATGATATAAATTTTCAAGCAATTAGTTACAAGAATCGTTTTTGGAATACCGAATGATAATGAAGTACGAATTTTCAACTCACATCTCTCTCTGGCTCTTTGTCCAGATCTGTCACTCCTGTGCGTATCTGTCACTTTTTAGCCGCTGTATCATAACCGTTGACACTCTTTCCAATTTCCATGATCCACGCCGTCACTTTTCTGCCATTTGCTTCTCGAATTTTCAGATTTTGTGTGTAAAAAAAGTAAGCCCGGAAAACTAAGACGTAGAAGAAGCTTTCGTTCTTAAGAATTGTGCAAATTTTAAAACATTTAACTTGTTTTAGGCTGAAATAAATATTACTTTCAAGATTCAACATAAAAAACAAAATATATTTCAATTTTTTCAACGCTTTAATGTAGTTATGGCTAAGTTATTTGTATATTCCATTTGCCTATATTTTGCCGTAATACTCAAGTGAGAATTCTCATTTTCCTCATTGTCAACTGCCTCAAATTCGGGTTCAGTTTTGTCTCCAAATATGAACCCTCGTAAGAACCTTTCCTAGCATCTTTCTCAAAATAACCCTGCGCAAGTTTCGAGACAATAATTGATGTTATGAACATCGAAGGTATGATATTGAGCGTAAAAATCGTACCTGTATAAAAGCATTGTTTATTATCTCGGGCGTAACAGGCCTCTATGACGTTAACCGTTTTATACGGCTGCCTACTTTGACTGATAAGTGCTTACGGCCAAGTTCTTTGAATAATGACACGTACGTCCTTCATGTGACTCTTGCTGTTGGTCCCTCGGTGCTACGCACCTCGTCTGTCGACTATAAAGCTGAGTGCGGCATTCGATTTAGTAAATTCAAGGTGGAAATCGTAACTAAATATGAAACCAAGTTCAAAATCGAACTGGCAGCGCCCGGTTCAGTAAGAAATGATACCTACCGCACATGACGTGTTGAAAACTTAAAAAAAAACACAAAAATTGTAAAATTTCAAGAAAACTGTCAAATATATCTGGGTTTTTCTATCATTTTCTTCTAGGATACCCTTTGTAATTAATTAAATTTAGAATTAATAGTTTATTGCTTCTAATTTTTACAATCATGAGCAAGGAGCCCAATAATAAAAGTGGGATATATTTATTTACAATGAAACAAAACAAGAATCGAGAAAACAATGACAAAATAAACAAACTTCTTTCAAAAAAATACAACAAATCCAAGCCCCACCCCAAAGCCCGATGGCACAAGAACCCAAGCCCTACCATTGCAGAGAAGCACCTCTTCTCTTTCCCTACCATTCTTCCATCACAAGAGTTCCCTTCTCATTCGTTTCCACCATTATCCTATCCACATCCCTGTTCCATCATGCGAACACGTGCCTAAATTCGGCATAAATGGGACATACCCTGTATAATCACCGACACATATACAGTCAACTAATGAAACTGAATTAAAATTAGGGTTGATACAGACTGAAAGAAATTTGTGAAAAAAAAAAGATGAGCTTTTCTCATAGTGGTATGAACGTCCTGGCTCCCCCTGTAGGATCGGCTACTGGTCTAAGCCTGTGACAATAATGGCGAGCATGCACCTCGGGCGTAACAGCAGCTCATAACTCCTGGCGATTTACATACCTTATCTTATGTTTCGCACCCCGCCAACGCTCCATAATATTTACATTTGCCTTGATGTAATGAAAACCAATCAGATAAATAGCTCGTTCAGGCTGCGATATAATAATCTAGTTTATGTATCTCGGACGTAAATATACTATTTATAAAAAATGCAACCTTTTTATGTCTCGCGTTAGGTACTTGGGTAAAATGTTGAGGGACAAAGGAACAAGGTGTGAAGCATACCGAGAGATACACAGTGATAAAGGCCTATAAATATGTGTTGAGTCTGGGGAATCCACACTAGTTATTCGTGTAACAGAGGCGTAAACGGATCGAGGTGCGAAGCACCGAGGTACATGAGAATGATAGGTATACTCTATACACTGATAGAAAGGACCACCAGATTCTTCCGCTTGAAAAGTAGTCCCGAGCGTTACCCGCGAAATTTAAAATTCCAGTTAGAAAGAGGTGCTTATTTCCGCTAATCACAGCTTAGTGCTATGGTAATTTTAAATGACACCAGTTTAATACCAATTTCAATAAATGAGAAAATAATGTTTTTGAATGAAGCTGATTTTATTACACAACACTCACAACAGCCGAGCCGACTAAAAAAGTTCAATGAAAATAACAAACATCATAGAGAAATGGAGGTTAGAAATCGTACGTAAGTGTCAAACTCGCTGGATGTCATGCCATTGGCTTGGCGTAGGAATAATTTGCCCGGGTAAGACTATCAACCGAACAAAACTAATATTAGTTCCAAACGCGCCTATGTTGTTACATTCTTTGGTGCTTTTGTTTGCTATAGGTTACATCACTGGAATTCAAAAAAGTCCGTTCTATCGGTGTACAGACTATATATATGCTTAAGCAATGTCTAAAATGCAAAAATCTCGAGATAGGTGTAATGTTGTGGTAGAAAACATTGGCAACTAGTTAAACCCGTGATGCATATACTAGTTACGTATTAGATACGTAAATATGGTCCCTTTCGCAGCTGTAGCCGAGGTGTAAACCACCGAGATACCAAGACGTGAGCTATGAACTAGAGGTGAATCGCTTAAGAAATTGGTACCAAACGAGGTCTCTTTTGCCACCGAGATCCCCCGAGTTGCCCAGCTGATTTGCCTTGAAGTTCCCCAGAGTTTCTCCAGAGCTCCTTGGACTTCCACCTAATGTCTCTGGAGTCATTCCAGAGTTCCTCGGAGGTCCCCAGAGGTTTTTCAGAAGCGTTACTCGTGAGGTTTGGTACTTATCGTGTACAAAAGATGTTCCCAGCGATTTACTTCTCGGTTATGATTATGAACGATGCTCGAGGTCGAAGCGAGGTGCGAAGCACCGAGGGGTATAAAATAGTATGAGCAAGAAGAGGCATTGACAGTGCTATCAGGTCGAAGTGATTCTTTGTCCTGACTATATTATCCTCATTCCTCACACCTACGGTATACCTACCTACCTACCTGATCAATTTTCCCGAATTTATTCTTCGTGGTGTTCGTACTTTCAAAACGATCGTAAAACTTGATCATGAAGCCTAAACATAAGCAACAGAAGAATATTTAGATTGGAAATTGACAGAGAACAAAACCACATATCTGAGATGAATCTGAGGATCTAGAAGAATATGTCGAGTAATGATGGTAACACGTAGGAACGTTTTAGGGTAAAAGGAGACCAAAGAAAAGCATCACGTAAAAGGTAAAATGGAAGCAAAATTGAGAAGTTTATATAAATGATAAAAAAATGGCATTTGAGACGATAAAATCGGATGAACTTTTGAGTCAATTTTTTTTCAAAAAGTCACGGAACACTAATTGAGTAGAAAAAGGCAAATTACGGAACAAAGAAAAAGAACAGATGGAAATGAAACCAACAGAAATGTTTATTCGAGAAGACAAGCAAAGAAGAACGCTGAATCAGTATGAAGTTTGTAAAATTAAGATTAAAATTCTATGGGCTAATATTCGAAGTTTAATACTTCAAACGACCTTCAAGTTACATGTTTTTCTACGAATTTCCATGTTTCATGTTCAAAACTTGGAAAAAATATATCGGGTGGATGAAACCAGAAGCCGAGTCTGTTTGTCCCAAATTTTGGACATAAACCGTGAAATTTGGGGTACGAAACAGGTCGATGATACCAGGAGTATAAAAGAAGGAGTTTCGAACTGGAGGACAATTTGGAACAAGCAAAGGAACATTTGATACAAAAAAAAGACAAGGCTGAAGGCTGGGATCAATTTTAGTATGCGATATCCCTGATTCTGGGATACAAGATGGTACAAGATCCTAAACTGTGAAAGAATCCGTTGATGGTTGTTTGGTTAAATGTTGAAAGGCTGTTCAAGAAATGAGCCATTCATAAAGCCGATTTCTAAAACGTTTCTGTAGGTGACCAAAGCCTTTCAAAGTTCAAAGACTCTGTTTTCCCACTATTACCTGCAGTTCTGTTGAAATTCAGCCACATTGAAAACCTTGGCCACCCAACAAGAAACGTTCAGAAATAAGCTTTATAGTGTTTCATCAAGACAAGAAATCTTGTCTCGATGGTCACTTCTTGTCTTGTCTTGAAATTCAAGACAAGAATAGATCGTACTCTTGACTTGACGATTTCTTGATGGTTGCCTTCTTGTCTTGATGTCAAGAAATCTTGACATTTCTTGATCTTGATGGGCTCCGGATCAAACCGGTCAGTTTCGTTTTAAATTAGTTCACCGACTGCAGTTACCTTATGTTGACGGAACATGTGGAGCGCTGATCAAAATCAGGCATGCAACTTTATAAAAAACACATTTTTAGCAAAAAACTGGTGAAAATCCTTGTTTTTTTTTCATGGTTTTGGATCAATTACAATACAACTTTGTGGACATGCGTCCTATAGTAGGCAAATGTAAAATTAAGCTTTTGGCACTAAAACATCAATCAGGTTTACCACAACATAATTAAATGGAAACATGAGTTCTTTATACCGGGTGTTTATAAACGTTTGTTATCATATCGCCTTTGGAATCTCCTATCACTCTTTCAAATCGTGCCTTTCACTGCGACTTTTGGCCTGACCAAAGCCTGCCGCGATCACAGACGTTTATAAACACCCGGTATCTTTGGAAAAGTTCCACCGATTTTGATGAAACTTGAAACATGATAAGAAGTATCTGAGGATTGAAACGTTTGTTCAAAATATTGTTGACTCAGACAATCAGGACTTCCGCAGCTAAAAAAATAGTTGTGGATGATATTCCCATTTCTATGAAATAATGTCAAAATTTCGACCGCGGCGGGTTACAAGAATGGAATGAAAATTCATGTATAATTTGATATATATCTGTGACAACGTAATCAGAAAATACTTTAGAAAAGTGTTCAAAATATTTATATATATCATATTATTATTATATTATCATTTATATAAATACTTCTTTAGATCAGCCTGAAACGACATTTCGTCTTCAGATATTATTTTTCTGAAAATAAACGGAGAATATTATATTGTAGATTTATCGGAAAACTCGTGGTTCATCTTACATCCTCGGAAAAACTAGACCGATTTTGATGTAATTCAGTATTTAGGTGAGAGTCCGGCCCAAAATTAGTTGATGCCGGTTGATCACAGCCGTCACAATCGGAAAAAATAAAAATCACTATCGAAGATAAATAATCTGATTCAATAATTTCATAGAAATAAAATAATTATCTTCAACGACGTAAGTATAATGGTATATAAGACTCTCGCTATAACTGTATTCTCAATAGAAGAATGCTTCATGTTGGAAATTTCTGCGATTTATTTTCATCAAGAAATATCAAGAACTCTTGACACATTTTCAAGAAGTCTTGATTCTTGACACAACAACTCTTGTCTTGTCTTGATTTTCGGACCTCCTTTCTTGTCTCGATTTTTTCTTGATTTCAAGACAAGATCAAGACAAGATCTTGAAACAGTCTTGATTTGGTGAAACACTAAAGCTTTATGATTGGTTCAATCTTGAACGATCTTTAAATTTCCACCAATTTGATAGGTACAGAGTTCTGAATTCGAGGTGAAAAACCAGAATATAGAACAAGCAAAAGAGCATGTTTGATAAGCTGAACACAATCACATTGAACTAAATACAAGTGAGAACAAGCAATAACAACAAACAAAGATAGACAAACCCCAAAAATTAATTGTTGTCAAGAAAAAGATCAGATAAAGGCAAGAGGAAAAGCAGGAGAAAAACCTGTGTCGTCTTTGATGCGTTTGTTTTAAAAATAGCCCCTACTTGCACTTTGTTTGAATTGCTTGTTTCCTCAAGTAGATCTTGCCTTTTTTACTGCTACTTTTGAATGAATTCTAAACAAAATCTGGAAAACTTACGTCTCAGCTTTTATAAAGTACATATGCTTTCAACTGATAACAATATAATGTAACTCACCTTTGTCAAGGAAAAATGAAAATGCCTCAACTATTTTTCAAGGAATTTCCGAGGGAATTTCACATCGATTCCTTGTAACTTTAATCAATTCAGCAGCAATTATTATTGTAATCCGTCTAAAATTCCCAGTAATTGTTAATAATGGATCCCAATTGCCCTTTTCGGTGCATAGGTGTGTATTGGAAAATATTCTTGTTCCTTCCTCTTGATTCTTGCAATCGACCTCAAATACAGGGTGGTCCGACTTTTATGTCATTAAATTTAAGGATCGATAGAGAATAAAAAATAAAGGGGACTTTTTCCAAAAAACATATTTGAGAAATGCTTAATAACAGAGATACAGCCCTTCAAAGTTGGAAATAAATAATCGTTTTTTTCGCATAACTTTTGAACCGTTCAACCGATTTGATTATAAATAGAACCAAAGGTTCACTGAAATTATCCCCTGTCGAACAATCATAACATGTTCCATAAAAAAGTTTCAGGGGCTTAGACATTAGGGGGTGACCCTACTTTTCCCCCCCTATTTTTCACCTCCTTAGTTATTTTTGGAAACTGTTAATAATTTTGAATTCTACGTTCAATTTTGAAGAAAAAATCACTGTTGCAAAATTTTGATTAGAAGCTTCGTTTAGGAGATATTTGGGTTTGAAACTTTGGGGAACATCCCGAAATCGCCACTTTCAAAGGTCTAAAAATTAAAATTCAAAGAAACTCATGATTTCTCAGCTGAAATAGGTTTTCTAGAGTTTCTAAGTTGATAAACCACAATTTTTTTACAAAACACGGGAAATTTTCAGGAAAAAAACAATTTGGGTTCTGGAAAGTGGCGAGTTCAAGATGTTTTCCAAACTTTCAAACTCGAATATCTCCTAAACGAAGCCTCTAGTCAAAATTTTGCAGGAGTGACTTTTTCTTTTAAATTGAACGTAGAATTCAAAATTATGAACAGTTTCCAAAAATAACTAGGGAGGTGAAAAATAAGGGGGGGAAAGTAGGGTCACCCCCTAATGTCTAAGCCCCTGGAACTTTTTTATGGAACATGTTATGATTGTTCGACAGGGGATAACTCCAGTAAACCTTTGGTTCTATTTTGAATAAAATCGGTTTGACAGTTTAAAAGTTATGCGGAAAAAACGATTATTTATTTCCAACTTTGAAGGGCTGTATCTCTGTTATTAGGCATTTCTCAAATATGTTTTCTGGAGAAAGTCCCCTTCATTTTTCATTTTCTATCGATCATTGAATTTAATGACATAAAACGAGGACCACCCTGTATACTTCTCGAAATCCTAGACTGTTTTCGATGAATCCTCGAAATGTATGTTTCATTTTTAATGCGGCTGAATTTCATCAATGATTCATCGCACATTACTAGTTTCGACTCATCAATATCGACATTTCTGAGAATTCAGTTTTTCCTTCGTCGGAGCTCCACCCTCCAGCCCAACTTCACTTTTATTCTCTCTCCCGGGTCTCCCGTAATGACCATGCCGGGCAGGTACACAACAACATGCATTAGCAAAATGCTGATTGAATCTACAAGCTGCTTGTGAGGTACAGCTATAATGTATAGTACCTGTCTAAGTAGCATGGACTTGGCATATAATTTAAGTGGCGAATAATGGTTGTAATTTCTGTCAAAGTGGCGTGTTGTCTGAGGAGAGAGAGAGCAGAGCCAGCACACTACACACAGGGAGAGGAGGGCCACATTGCCGGGAATCGATCGAAATCCCTTGCCGCGACTTGCGTGTCGGTTACCATGGAAAGTGTTGGCCCAGGTCATGAGGGGTCAAACCCGGACCTTCCGCATTCACATTCTCTCCTCCGAACTCCCGAATCCAGACCAGAGTTCAATCAACCCCCGGGAATCCCCTTTGTTTACCAACAACGGAACGTCGTCGGGGCGGGCACGCCCGCACTTATTGTCCATCCAGACTGATGCGGCCGTAAAATCATCATATCGGGCCATTAAGTCGCAGGAGGAGGATAATTCACGGATCGGCATAAACAAAGAAAAATCGCCTCCGGAATGGCATCGGGGTTTTCAGTTTTGTGCATGAAAACGGCGAGGATGTGCTTACCAGCAACAGTTTGGGCTGTATGGAGTTGGATTCGAGGTCGATGACATCGGGACTAGGTTCGCGCGAGAGGGACTCGCGTTTTTCGTTTTGGTGGAAAGCTGCGAAATTCGGGAAGCTTAGCTAACTTGGCTTTCCACCACGCAACTTTACCGAGTATTTAGGAATGACTGGATTCGGAAAAGCGAACCGTTCATAGGTTTCCCAGTACATTTTTGGTGGGTAGCTCGTATTCACAAGAGCGGATTGGCTGCTTGAGGGCAAGTTTCCAGGAAAAACTCCCGCAGCTATTCCTAGACCCATGCAAACCCTCTAGGCACTGGGCGAAAGCTCGATCAACCTGAGGAATTCTCTGAAGACTTCATTAACTTCTTAAAAGACCTAGGACGCTCCCAGACGACTTTGCGAATGCTCACTGAATTTTTAGGATGGGTAAATTGAAGAAGTCACAAGTACACAGCGATTCCTCACAAGACTCCAGTTAGCTCTTGGATTAATTCGGTAAATTTTTAAGTTACTTTAACTAATCCATGAACCAACTTAGCGCTTTTTCAGACATTGCTGTTCCTTATCAGGCGGAAGCTCAGGGGGGCCTGTCCCAATTTTTAAACAAAATCGGAGTCTTCAGGAACATTTGAGCATACGAAATGACTCCCAGTTAACTTCAGAAGGTTCTCAAGGGACACCAGCGACCCTTAAACTATAATTTGAGAAAAAAAACCATGGCCTCGCTTGCTAAGCCAAGGTCTCGTTTCCTTCGCGCAAAACTTACGTAAAGTTATCAACTTGCATAAAAATGCCGGTACTTACCATCTTGAGTTAATCAAAGTATGGCACCAATAACTTAACAATTATTTATTAGTGCACTATGCTTCGGTGCTTGCTATGCATACAGGAAGTGATCCGGGATCATTACGACAAACCGAAAACTCTCACCCAAAACAATCAGAGATTGTTCACAAGTCATATGTGATCCAGACGACTTCGAAGTCGGAAAATTCGGCCACTCTCCTATCCAGTGGCTCCAATGATAAATACTTTAGTTCCAAAGCCAAGTCCGCTTCCAAATTTTTGAATTACATTGTACATCATGGACGAGATCATGGGTCACATCGAATAGTAAAACTGGGCCCATTTTTCCATCAACTGGACGACTATCTTACTATAAGAGGGCTATTCTGTATTCTCGTAACGACTAGTTAAGGGGCTTCTGATGCGACTAAAAAATTTGTTGAAGGTAATCAGTTCTATATAAATTTTTTCTTCAAGTAGAAACTCCTCCAAAGAGAAAATGTACGGGCAATGCTATCAGATTTTCAAAATTTCCGAAAGTTTTTGAAATTTTTTATCATGTTTTTTAAAAATTTGGAAACTAGATAGCAACGCGCGTTCATATTTCTTCAAGTGAGTTGCATGCTAATTTTGAATTTTCTATTTTCAAAAAAAAAGTACCAAAACTGGTTTCTAGTAATCCACTTTTCTTGTTGACGGGAAACCATTTCTGTTGCTTTTTTTTTAGAAATAGAAAATTCAAAGACATGCAGCTTTCTTGAAGAAAGATGTATGCGCGATGCTATCTAGTTTTCCAAATTTTCAAAAAACAAAATCAAAAGTTTCCAAAATTTGTTAGCATTGCCTGTACATTTTCTCTTTGCAGGAGTTTCTACTGAAAAAAAAAACCGACTCCTGTCAACAACATTTTTGGTCACATCAGAAACCGCTTAACGTAGATAAAGAAAGAAGTATAGGGGCTTCATAGATACAGACAAAGATAGCACGCACATAACAAACTCGCTACGAGATGCAGAATAGGCATGAGATGGTTTTCTTTAGGAAACCTCCTCACCTCGGGCGGAAAGCTGTCTACATAATACTCGGAATTTATAAAGCTCGGCGCTTTGCACCTCGAATATTGGCAAGAAAGAGCTTCAAGTTTCGCAAGAAGCTGACCTGTTGACCACCTGACGATGATGGTGCACCTATAATGAATTGGTAAATATTACAAATGTCTGGACCAAATCATGCAAATGAGGGTATCCCAGTCCCCGAATTCGAACTCCAGTCAATGGTCGGAGGTGGTTCAGGGAAATGCTTCAAATGTGTCATTTATTATTTGAAGAGATTCTAGTAGCCTTTTGAGAACAGACTAAACAAAAAAATTGAGCCTCCCAGTGCGTGCATTATTTTTATTTATTATACAGGGTAGCTCAGAAATCCTGAGACTAGTTTCCATAAGAAACGCTTGGGAAATGATTCCATGAAAACAAATCATTTTACTTATTGTCTAACATCGCATCGGGAACGTCTGGCAATTTTTGCAATGATTTGGGGAGAAAATAATTTTTTTCGGGTTTTTGGCTTTATAACTAACCTTGTATGGTATACCTACATTATAAAAATTCAACCACTGAAATGCTTGACGTTTTTGTTCAGCCTATCCTAAAAAGTTGACTGAAATCTCAAAATAAGAGGAGGCAAAGTCCCTCCCTAATCTCCAACAATGAAAAACTCTTTTTTACCATTCTTCTGACACATTTTCCTAAGCTGCCTTTGATTCTGGACCGCGAGTTTTGGGACTGTCTGTATAAATAGATGTATAGGAAATTTTCTGACAATTGTCTGGAAAATGTGACAAATGTTTGGCTGTGCAGTTTAAAAATTCGATGAACGATTTATTTACTCAAAAAAGGAACTATTTATCTATCAAATGTGTTATAAAATAATGAATTAGCAAATAAGTGATATCTAGCAAATGTGGCAATGATGACAAATGCCAATTGCTTTTTGGCAAGTTTTTGGGCAAATGTGGAAAGTACTACTGAAAATGTCTGGGAAAAGACTAGGCGAATATGGCAAAACGTGACAAATATCCAAGAAATGTGGAAAGAGTCTCACAAACGTCTAGTTGATGTGACATATCTGGGAAATATTTTGCAAGATGTCTTGACAATTGCCTGGCAAATGTGACAAAATATCTGGCATATGGGTTGAATGTAATGTATTAGAATAGAGGTCTCTTGGGAATTTCTTGAAGTCTAAAGTTGAACGACATTTGCAAAGATCCCAGAACTACAGTCTTCTGGATTTTAACCTCAACTTTTCCAGTCATATGAAAATGTCATCGCGACAAACATGCTATCAAAAAAAGACGTTCGAACAATACCAGGGTTGTAAATGACATTCAATTGACACATATGATGAAATGTATGGCAAATGTGGTGAATATATGAGAAAATATCTGGCGAATGTGGCAAATATTTGAAAAATATTTGGCTAGTGAGACAAAACATTTAGGAAATATGGAGGATGTCAGCCAAGTTTGACAAATATGACAAAATGTCTGGTAAATATTTAAAATGCTGGACATATGTGTAGCAAATGCGTCAAATATGGCAAAATGTCTGGACAAAATATGGCAAATAACATAAAATCTTTGGCAAATGAGGCAAATATATGAATAATGTATGTAGTGATGATATGAGTTTTGACCAAGTAAAGGGGAGATTAATGAAGCGACTGCTTTTCTGTCGACGTTTCTCTGGATTTTTCATTAATCTGCCTTTTACTTGGTTGAAACTCATACTTATATTATCACTACATACATAAAAAGACAAGGGAATAGTTGAGCAATTCAACAAGTATATAAAAAATATTTCGCAAGTGTAACAAAGTTTTTGGGAAATATGGGTGGAGGATGTCAGGTAAGTTTGACACATATGACAAAATGTCTTGGAAATATTCAAAATAACTAACATGTGTGTAGCAAATGTGATAAATATATAACAAAATGCCTGGAAAAATGTGACAAATATGATCAAATGTTTAGCAAATGTGACAAATATATGAAAAATATTTGGCAAATGTGACAAAGTGTCCGAGAAATATGGAGGATGTTAAGCAAATTCCACATTTGGGAAATGTCTGAGAAAAATGTGACAAACTTTAGTACATGCGAAAATGTCTGGGGAAGTGGAGGAATATGGAAAATGACTGACAAATGCCTGACAAATGTGATGAATGTAATGTAAATGAATTGGCAATGGTGACTGATGTTTGGCAACTATAACAAATAAATGGAAAAATATTTGGCAAGTGAGACAAAATATCTGAGAAATACGGAAAATACCAGGCAATTTGTTGGTAGCTAATAATACAAGTTGTCTGAGAAGTATTTGAATGCCCAACAAACGTGTAGCAAGTGTGGCAAATATGACAAAATATCTGAGCGAATGTGATGGAGTATCTGGCAAATTTCTGGGCAAATGTGGCAGATATATGAGAAAATATTTGATGGATGTTATGTGACAAAATGTTTGTGAAATATTTAAAATGTTTGGGAGATGTCTGGCAGATTTTGGCAAATACAAAATGCCCTGCTAAATGTGATGAATATTGTGTAGATGATTATTGGCAAATACAGGGTCCGCCATTTGTAGTGACCTTATTTCGTGAGGATTTCCCTTTCAAATTACTTGACTTATGTCATTGGCAAATATGATAAAATTGTTGGGAAAATGTAAGAAAAGTTTGGGAAATCTAAGAAATGTATGACATCCATGACAAATACTCATGGATTGTTTGGGAAATATTTAAAATGCTTGAAAAATAGATTGAATTTCTTGCTCATCGTCAGAGTGAAGGTGGTATACTTATTTTAAAAAAACAAAAGGGTTGTCTTTTTCACGGCATTTATTCTATTAGTTCTACTCTCTTGAAAAATGTTCGGGAAATATGACAAAATAGCTGACAAATAGGATAGATATTTTGTAAATGAATTGGCACACGTGTAGTAGCAGATGTGATAAATGATAAACATCTGTCTAAGACAAATGTAGCAAATATGACAAAATTTCTGAAAAATATAGCAAATGAATATATAAATTATTCCATGGATAATTTATTTTCACTCAATTGACAGGAACGAATAGTGTGAGTAAGGGTGGATGTCTGGGAAGTACAGGAAATGTCTGACAAATACACAATTTACTGTATTTACCAAATGTCTGGCAAATGAGTTGTACTCAAATGATCAGCAAAAATGAATTCAGTGTCTGGCAAACTGTTATGCAAAAGTGACAAATATATAAGAAAAGTTTGGTCATATGAGTGACACATTCCTGGAAAGAATGGCGTATATGAAGAAACTCTGGCAAATGAGACAAACGTGGTAAGAATGAATTGGTTGCTATCTAGCAAATGTGATGAAAATTTGGCTAGTGTAGTGAAAAATTTGGCAAATATGACAAAATGGCTGATGAATGTGATAACTTATTGTATAAATAAAGTGGTAGATGTTGAGCAAATGGTTGGCAAGTGTGGCACAATTTTTGAAAAATGTGATAAATGTCTGGGAAGTAGGTGTGAAAAATGTCCGACAAATGTGGTGTACTGAAATAGACTGATCAAAATGTAACCAACGTATGAAAAATGTATAGGAAAATTTGGCAAATATATATGAAAAAAAAACTCTGCCAGAATGTGATCAATTCCTGCGAAAATGTGAAATGTTTGGGAAAGGTCTGGATCTGACAAAAGTGGCAAATATGAAAGACTGGCAAATGTGATAAATGTGGTGTAAGTGAGTTCGTAGGTGAGTACTGATAGCAAATGTGACAAACGTTTGAATAATGTCCAAGGAAAATGTGGCAAATACGTCAAAATGTCCGACCAAAGTAACAATGTCTGGGAAATCTTTCTAGCGTTACAATTTTCTTCTGCAAGAGAACGGCATAGTAAGTTCAAAAAAATAATCACGGCTCAATTACAAGGAAAAGTCCCATAAATTCTTTGAATATTCAAAAGACAGAAATCTTCAAAAAGTAGCGAGAGAAAGATGAAATTAAATGAAATTCTGAAATTGGAATGAAGTTTAAAATAGAATATTATATACCAAGGTTAAAAAGGTTACCATTATAGCTGAGGTGCCAGATCAAATCCCAGAGCACAGTCAACAATTATTATCTTGGTCAAGAGTGTGGCCCTGACGGTTAATGCAGCCGCGTGATTGGTGTAAACGGCCAATTATGCCATTTCAAGACCACCTTTGATCAAGATAACTTTTGATCTCACGTTTTTCAACCGTGTTTTATAGAATTTTGTTTCCTCTACTAACAACTAGAATCCCATTTTAAATTATCTTTCTGACATTAAATAAGCGAATAAAAGTATCAAGTGGCTTTGGATTTCAAATCGAAGGCACCTATGGTTTTGTTTTATGAATGACATATTTGCATTAACAAAGACGTAAAAATCTATCTTATTTCGAATTTGATTAATCTTATGTGTGGTTTACAGCCAAAACTAAATTATAATATGCAGTGAAAATGGACGATAAACAGCCTAAAATTAGAGAAATATAAAAAATCCAACAGTCAAATGACAGCTGTCATCGCTGACAGTATTCATTATTTGACATATTCGCTAGAAATTAAGCACTTTTTAAATAAATCGAGTACACAATGAAAGCTAATCGTCAAATTGTGAACGTTTAATGATAATCCATGATGTAAAATGTACTCGGACTCCAAAAATACAATATTTCTGACGCATATGTCAAATTTCACAGTCGTCTGAGATGCCATTTGCTTTTAATTGTATTCTACAGGGTGTTGGGTACTAGTTGTTATAAATTTTGAGAAAAAACTTAGGTATGGTCCTAAAATGCTCTTTCAATAAACACAGGGTGTTTTCTCTAGAATTTTGGCCTCTGGCAGATAATAAGTATTGTTTTTGTGCTGTTTTGGAATGGTTATAAGTATCGTTGATTATGTGGCAGGTTTATTGTTGTTAACGATGCATATTATGTCAGCTGTTGGTAGGTATAATTGCACTAGTAATAGTTATTGTAAAAAATACGCTAATAAAAATTATTAGATGCAACAGAACATAATATCATACATAAAAAGTAGCGAGATACTTATATACATAGTTGTTAGCCGAGTTTTGAATCTATGAGTAGGAAAATTGATATATCTATTTAAACTATAGTTGACAGATGTACATCAGCTGTAGAAAAAAACTCGTGTTTTTCTAACTCAATTTCTGCTGCTACACTTGAATAAAATTGCACTGCAAACCATACCATAAAAGTAATAGCGCAGCTAATTTACCACTTAGTTTGTCAATAATTGGAAACAAAAAAAATTCGTTATAGACATTAAACTGGTTTCGCAACATGCATACAAAACAGCAAAGTAGCTGATTACCTACGCAAGTAATTATTGAAACTGGACCTGACGATTTTTTGTGCTGATACAAACGTCGAACCAGGCACAATAATTTATCAACTGCTAAATACACAAGCACCCGTGCACATTTTTCTACCGCGAACCATGCCCTATCTCACTGCTGCATGCATTATTACGACTAGAACCAAGCATAGAAATATTAATTTTATTAATTTATGAGTAAGCGAATTTTTAATTGCGAAAAGCTTCTTGAAATGCCCTTCCACGTCCTTGCAGTTTATCGCCGCAAAAAACGCGTAATTTAAATTTTTTACCGCTCTCCTCTTTACGTCTCATTGTTCTAGCTGTTTTGCATCGCGTCGTAACTCTGAAATGCAAGAGTAGAAATTTTTTTTAACAAAAATGCGTTTTTTTTTTGGTGAAGTTTAGCCAAGTTTTTGCCGGATTCCATCGACTGGAGTAGTGGGGTAGTGCAGAAATGGGTGTAGAGCAAACTCCCGTTTCCCGGCAATTCGGCATTTCCGGGATTTTCCGGGCGCAGAACGCAGCATGGCACTCGGTACGTTGACCCGGTATTGATTTTGTGTGCAATTTCACTTTTATTTTGTTTTGATGGCAACTACGGCAAAAGTTGCTCTGCTCCCGCTGTACGCTTCTCCTCTGCTGGCGACCACCACCACCCCGAGCGGAGTTCCTCCTGGAAATGCATACAAAATCAGAGTGGATATTCATAAAGTTTTCGTAGAAAGAGAGGTGTTGAGAGTCTCGAGTTTGGGAGTTTTCTTTGGGGAAGTTTTCGGGAATTCTCCGAATGATTGGGAGTATGTATTACTTTCCCGGCCCCCCACGAACTCGGAGGGAAAGTATTGTAATCGTGCAGAAAAAAAGTTTTGGGATTACGCCGGATATATCCATTTTGAGGTTTTTCAAGACGATTGAGACAATTTCCAGAATGATGTTTGTCCGTATGTCTGTATGTCTGTGATCTTCCACGATAACTGCCGAAACGTTGATCCGATCGACTTAAAACTTGGTATGCAGGCGGGGTTTCACCCTGGAATGACCGGATTAGTTTTTGGCTGTCATCTGGCGAACAGAAGTGTCACTATCAGAAAATGACAGAAGCTAAATCTCACAGAACTTGACTTTCAATATGTCATTTGAAAGCCCTTAAAAAACTGTATTTAGAACAGTTGAAAATATTTCCATATCTGTTATCTGTCAAATTATAAAAAATGCCAAAGTCTGGAGCTTTGTCATTTAATTATTCAAAATCTATACGACAGATTTGAACCAAACTTGGCAGGAAGCAACATTACCAATGAAATCAAACTAATGCTGAAGTTGGAGTGTCCCATCATTCACCAGCCGAGCGCTATGAATTTTCAAAGTTTGGCCTGGCCGAATTCAGCCGGGCTTGCCTGTTGCTCGAGTTTTGGCCTATTCAATTTTCTTAGCAACAAAACCGGTACGTTTCTGTTACATTGACGTATCCATCGTAATCCCTGGTATCTATGTCAAAGTGACAAAATAATTATGGATACAGGCAGATCTCGATGTGTTTTCTTTTATCGTTTAAGACAACAGTGTGCTCCGATCCTTTGTGTCTTCAAGTATCGTTTTGGGGGGCTCCGTGAACCCCCTTGTGTTTTCTGTAGCTTTAGCAACTCCAGTATGCCCATCCCGTTTTGGCGTATACCTACGTTCAATCTCGAATGTGTCCAGTTCCCTTGTATGATTCGGTACCAGGGCCCCATGTTTTCTTACTACCGTTCAAAGCCCTGATGGGGCCCCCACTTGTGACAATCAGATTTTGCCGTTCCAGGCCAAGCGACGCCGTTATGTCTTCTTGGGTTGGTTGAAGCTCTATGGTGTCTACGGGTGTCTCATGGAGTCCCACTGAGCTCCCCCTCGTCTTTTCAGTCTTGAGAACTATTGTGCCGTCAGGTGTGTTCCGGACCTGCCCTTTTTAAGGGCTCGAAGCTCCATTCCACATGCCGTTTGGGGCCCTGAAGTTCAAATAATAAGAACTCCCGCCAGGTATTCTATACTCGTGAACCGATTTCCACCAAATATTTTTTTAACAATCGGTAATTGGTTCTTGGATATTCTCCAACCATTTTTCGTCCAATCTTCTGAATTATTTTGGTTGAAAAACAACCGTCTCTCTATGGAACTAAATGTTCTGATGGATGAGGTTCTACAGCGCCTTGAACCTTGAACCGCAGTGCTTTATTGTGATGTGTGTATCCGAGTTAGTTTTCCTGGATGGTCGCTGGACTTGATCGATTTTTTCTTCAGTTTCACAATCATTTGATATGTAATCGTGCAGATTGAACTGTTCTGCCAACAACTGTCCAACAATGATTGCAGAATGCCGTCGCTCGGCTTGTCTACCCAAGCTCTAAATTGAAGATATAGGGTTGAAATTTGACACAAAGATGCGATGCAGTAAAAGTCCTTATCAAGTTTGTGTAATTTTATCATCATATCTAAAGTAGAAACAAAAATTCTAATACGAGACTAGCATTGCATTCTTGAGACATCATACAACAGTGAACTACCTAGTTCTGCCTTTGGATTAAGTATTTCATCACCTTGGACCTCACCTGTCATTTGTTCTGCCCGCTTAACAATGGATGCAGGATGCTTGCTAAACGCTCAACTCAATAGAATTTTTTCATCAATTTTCAAATCGATTCCTCCCCCTCCCGAAGGGACACTTCGATCAAAATCATTACTGACGTCTCTGGATACCGCCGGGAAAGTTTTGTGTCGCCCCACAACAGATTTTAGTATAGTGAAGAGAAAAGTGTGCGGCACCGCCCTTTTCTTTCTTAGGTATTAGTTAATTTATAGGGAAGAATCTCAAGCATTCCTGCCTAAGTAGGTTCCATTGGTTCTGATAACAAACATTTCCTGATTAGTTTTGATCGAGGTTCTGTTACTCTAGTTTCGAGTACTAGATACAGGACGTCCCATGAATAAGGAAAACAAAAACCCTGATATACCAAATTCCAGTGAGCCCTTATGAATTTGATAGTTCCAAAATTAGGTATCACGATCCTTCCGCCCCTCAATTTTGGGGCCACTGGTTGGCTTGTAGTGAAATTCGGCTCAAGGCTGGGGCTGCGATAGGTCAGTTCTAACTTTCAACGCCCGAATTTTAAATCGGTTAGATCACCAAAAATACACCAAAAACGATGCATCACACATTACAACTAAATATACGCATTGTCGGTTGCCTAAAATCGGGCGCAATCGTCAGAAAATCAGTTTGATAGCTTTCCGAAATCGTGGTTCCAGGCACAAAAAGCTCCGTAAAGTCTTCGAATGGTATGCTAGAAATGGACGTTTCGAAATTACGCGCATGATTTTAGGTCTCAAAACCGCCCCATCAAGTACCATTTCAACAGACAAAGTTCGCTTTTTTGATTTCTGAAGCAATGAAGCCCTACTATTGATGACAAAAAGGCAACTAGTTCAAGAAAATCATTCAACGTAAAAAAATACAAGAAAAAACTGCAAGGTTCTAGCATGGTCAGCTAAGAGTAAGCTTTTCAAATTTACGCGCAAGCCTTTCGGCCTCAAAAGAGCTCCAACAAGTACTATTTCGATAGAAAAATTCAACTTTCTCGCTGTTGAACAACTTGAAACAACCTGAAAAGAGGCATTCGAGAAAAATAGAGAAAAGCTCCGCAAGGTCCTTGCACATTGGGGTGGAAGTCGGCATTTCGAATTTACGCGCATGCCTTTCGGTCTCAAAACTGTTCCGTCAAGTGCCTAAAATGAAAATTCGTCACCTTTGCTTTTGGAACCAATGACGCCCGCTGTCAATGTCAAATTACTCCAACGTTTCCTGTTGATGTGATCCAAAACAAGAAATTTTCGTTTTGATTTTCTGAAAATCTGATGACAAACGAGAACTTGAAGACGAGCATTTTTTTAGGAATATAAAGAAGCAAGGTAGAAATGACCAGCTGAAAAATGAGCCCTTTGAACTTACGCGCATGCCTTTTGGTCTACAACCGCTCCATCAAATGCTTTTTCAACAGACAAACACGTACAACAATATGAAAACAATGAAAATCTTTGTTCATTCTTCTAATGAAATTTAGGAGGAATTTGGACCTTTTTTTTCCAAGTTTTGAAAATTCACAGCACTGCTCCTACATTTTTTCCGAAGAGGTTTCTCGATGGCACTATAAATAAATGAAATGAAATTAAATCGTAGTTTGAGTTTTTTGTTAGTAAAAAAATAGATGTATTCCACTTCCTAATCCACTTTTTCAGTCGAATCAGAAACCACTCAGGTAAATAATTATCATTCAAAACTAATCTTTGGCAAATTACAGCTGAATGTCTCAATCTATTTATGAGTTATCATATGAAAAAAAAACAACAAAAAAAGTCAAACTTTGAAAAACTCGGGTCTCCTTTTTGGAGCCGAATTTTTCGAAAACAACTCCACAGGCAGCCCCATTACATTAAGTTGAGTATCTATTGAGCTTTTTGAGAACCAAACAATGGTACTTTTTGGGTTTCTGATGACATAAAAAAATTGGATTAGTAGAATACACTTGAGGTATTTTTTTTCAAACTAGTAAATTCAAATTTGGCATGCAATTTTTTCAAGAGAAAGGTATGGGCAATCCTACTTCATTTTTGAATTTCCAGAAGAAAACAGAAATTTTCAAAAATTGGAAAATTCACAAATTAAATAACGTTGCCCACCGCCACTCTCTAATGAAGTGGCATGCCGAATTTGAATTTTCTATTTAAAAAAAAAGGTGCAAAAAGTTTATTCTACTTTTTCAGTCGTATCAAAAACACCCTTAATTAAGGTTGGCTATCCAAAATGTGGTTTTTCTTCTTACAGTTCCATTGTTATCAGTGCTTTCAAAGAGAAACTTGAAAAAAAAACTTCAAATCTCTACGTAGATTGAACATAAAACGTATTTATCACAATGCGAAATGTTAGGGACTTCTGATGCTACATTGAAAAAGTAGGTTAGTCGCATGCCAAATCAGTATTTTATTTTTGAAAGAGAAGTTCAGGGCCGATTGTACAAGTCGAAGCTCACCGGTCGCTTTCAAGAACTATCACTGGTTGGTAGGCAACCCAATTGTACAATTTCACAATTCATTGGTTTCATCTGGAAAAATGAGAGAGAAATTCAACATTTTGAAGCATAACGACGTAAGCTTCCCTCATTCTTTATATTTTAGCACAAATATTGTTTTTTTTTTATGCACCCATTAAAACCAAAATTATGCAGAATACACGTAATTTCTTCATTATATATCTTCTGCGGGAATATACGCAAAATATTTTGCTAAAATCTGAAGGACTTGAAGATTTATGTCGATATGCAGCGAAAAATGGGATTTGTATCTGTGTGTTTTTCGGATAAACGGAAAAAAATTCGAAATTGTATAACTGAATCGCCTATACCAACTGGTGTTTGCTCTTGAGGCCAGCATTCCCATCACAAGCACCGACTGCGGACTACCGGCATTGCGAAAGAGACACAGATAGACTTTTTTGTCGTGACACTCATGCTGAACCTGTCCGCCGAAAAAAAAACAACATTCACAAGCACTCATTTTAAAACTGGCAAGAGGATAAGAATATTTTTTCTAACAAAAAAAAATCAAAAAATAATCGATTTGAATTAAAAAGAAAGTTTCCGAAAAAACTTCAACTTTTCAAAAAGTTCAGATTGAGATTGAGGTCAAGCCACGCTTAGCGGTCTTCAGTACTAGAGCGGCAACTAGTTATACACAATACATTGCTTTTAGAAATTGTTCAGAAAATTGAAGGGTAATGTTAATAGTGGCGCTATAGTTCCAAAGATTGATTTTTCATTGAAACTTCCTGGAAAATCTCGAAAAGCAATGTATTATGTATAACTGGTTGCCGCTCTAAGCTTCTGTTGTATGTACATTCGGCCCTCTATCGCATCAGAAACTTCCTAACAAAGTAAAATTGAATGGAAATGAATAAGCAGGTTGTTCAAGCAAATACAAGTAAATGAATATAGGGTGAAAGAGTGTACGGTTGGCCCAGTAAGAATATGTCAACCATATTGGTTATTGGCCTCTTTCCATCTAATCTCATTCTAGCACACGTACTTTCTGAAGCCAATCACTGTAAATAAGTGAATAAATAGATTTATTGTTTTCTTGTGACTTTGATGTCCAATAACAGAATTATACACAAAAATCGGAAGTGCGGTGTTTACCAGTCACTGTATAGAGGTCAATCACCCTATCCGTTACCCAAGGTCGTGAAAATTTCAACGACAAGAAAAACTGCGAACGCCGAAGTTTTCTTGACTAGTGATAGCTTCAAGGACAGACAAGGCCAGCACAAAAGGATCAAAGTTTGAAAAGCAGATGACTAAACATAATAAAAAAGCGACGACGATACTGCTTCATAAAAAAGTTATTATTACCAAGCAATACATTCAAATTTATCATTATTCAGTTGATAGATACCTACAACAATATTTTCCCACCGACATGACATGCAGAGAATTTTAACTGATTTCATCAAGGATTCAACAGACATAGAAAAGTCCCAAGGTTGCCCCCACAAACTTTTTTTTTCTTGAATAAGTTTGATTGATGCTCTAATAGTGGAGGCATTACTTAAATTTTTGTCTTGGCAGTTGACAAGGGTTTATTAAAGAGAAAAATTGTTGTTTTTCTTCCTATAGTTCTACTGCTTTCACTGCTTCGAAAGAAGAAAGCAGTTATCTGAAATTGGATTGTCAAGTCGAATAGCTACTTTTGGTTTTTGTTGCTGAAAAATGTTCCAGAAGAAATTCTGCATTTTTTAAAAAATGCTCATCCCCACCTGTTCAACATGTTAAAAGCATGCATCCCTGTGCCGTGTATTATTCAGTATACGAGGTGAAAGTTCATATCTCCCTTATTTTCTCCGATTCGATAAAATCCAAAAAAAAAGTACTTCAATATTTACTAACTTTGTAGTCTTTCATTCAACATATGAAAAATGCAGGGTGAAAGCAATATTTTGCCAAATCACGTTTTGTTTTTGTGGGAGCAATTCAGACGAATGCCATCTCCAGCTTCCTTGCAAGCCTATAGTATCTTATCAAACTTAAAAAGATACATCTCTTAAGCTGCTAAGTCACGACATGCACAGAGTGGAATGGTTTTTTTTGTGCAGTCAATGTAGATAAAATTCACACCTGGTTTATTTGAGAACCTCAAGTTCGCTTAAAAACATAAAAAAATATATTTCCGCAATCACTGCATCTGGATGTAGGTACGGTGAATACGCCACTGTTTTGATTTTCTCCAATTTTTGTCAAAATCACCTGAACAAAAAAGGTTTCTTGTTGTATTGCAATTTTATACCCACCAGTCCAACCATATCAGAAGTAAACATCCCGTAGACTGCTTCAAACTAATGTACAGGGTGAAAAGTTTTTTTTTAATTTTCATTCTGCTGGAGTATCAAAGAAACTGGGACATACTGTACCCAAGAAAAACTCGCCCAAATTGGACCATAATGGAATCGAATCTCTTCAGTGTTGATTACTGAATGATGTACTCTTACGTTTGACCAGTTCACGTCAAGTTGGCAACATCGATTATTTTCAGATCGTAGTAAGCATTCCGATTGTGGAACTAGTCCAATTCAAGGCCACTTTACCCTATATAAGTTTGTATCGAATGGTTGAAGCCAGACGACGTACCATAATGAAACAGAAAACTAATATTGAGCCAGGGTATTGGGTATTGAACCGAAACCGGAATGCAATTAATTGCGCGGTTCTTGCATCCCTGATTAATTTTGAGTGATGTAAAGTGATGCTCCACTGGAGAGATATTCTCTGGGTACTGTTCTGATCACAAAAATATTCTTCAAGTTAGTACTTTGAGTTCTTGAATTCCTGCTTATAGTTCTTGAATTCAACATGGAAAAAGTTAAACTTTTGAGGTGTTATCTCGCTCTTGAAATTAATATTTGGAGAACGGCATCCTTATCAACTTTTTACCAAAAAAACTGACCTCAAGTAGAAGGTACTGCTCCAAGGGACTTGAACTTCAGATCAGTAGCTAAGAATAGTCAAACAATTGGGCTCCCGCGAATGATAAATTGAATTTCATTATAATCCAGCTATAAATGAAGCGTTCTATTGGTTAAATAAATCTATTTATCAACGAAGTTATTTCTTCAAACATCGAGAGGCTATTTCAAAAAAATTTTTTACTCACAAAATTTGGAGATTTCCACCAGCAAGCTTTTAGTAGTCACTAATTTGTGTCAGCCCGATAATGGTGACGATTGCCTAATCTATGTTGATATAAATTAAATTACTAAACGTTCCAATGAAATAGAAAATAACCAAATGGATATTTTGTCTAGAAAGATACGACAATCAAACAAAAATCATCCCAATTTTATTATTGTCTCTTGATCAGATGAAGGTAATTTGGCAGTTCTTATTGATAATTATATTAAAATGAAATTCATCCATAGTTGTTGGGGATGCCAGTACTTATGAATGTTTACCTAAAGACACAACTAATAAGACTGAACAGAAAAATCACTTTATCATTGAAAAAATTATAAATATGAATGTAATTGTTGAATTAGATTACAAAACACTGATATATTATGATGGTGTCCCACCCAAAAATATATGGTTTAGTAGAAGTACATGAGAACAATTTGCAATTTAAAAATTTACAACTTCGTCCTGTAGTATCCATGCATTTGGTTCTCCAACTTTGAATAATCAAAATTTATTACAAAACATGTTGCTCTTCTGCTAATTCCTAATTAAATGTACAAAATTTTAAAAGTTTTGTTGGGCCTGAGTTCAGAGGCCATGAACTCTTGCTTTTGTACTATTTTCATGCTAGCAAAACAGGGTGATTCAAAAGTGTCGCCGTCGCCCAAAAACCTCATACGAATAAATTTTATAAAGCCCCTCAAAAATATTAAAAATAATAATAATAGCGTTCACTTGGAAAAAAATCTTCGACTTTTATTTTCGAAGTTATGAAGCGTCGACTTCAAGTTTTGTTACTACAAAAGACTTTGTTGAAATGTTGTTGAGAAAATCAGGAGAAAGAAATATCAATCGCTATTATTCAACTTCTGTTTTCGAAACAGGGTGAGTCAGAAACCTCAAGAATTATTATTCCCTCAAAATGCCTCCTAACCCTTCGGTTGGTCCCTTAACCAATGTGCAGCAGAAGATCAAAGGGTTTTTCAGGGGATCAAAGTTATGGTAATTCAAAGAGCAGGCTTGTGGCAAATTTATGAGTTAAAGAGTTGGAAATATCAACCACTGGATACTTATGTACTATTGAATCTCTGCTTTTTATACAGGCTGAGACAGAAACTTCCAAACATTATTTTTCTTTGAAAATGCCTCTGAACCATTCGGTTGGTCCCTCAACAGGAGGGCAGAAAGACACATGTTTTTGTAGCAAGGAAAAACATTTTCAAGATTTTTTTTGAGACATTGGATTCATTATTTCATGAATCACCTTGTGTATGAGTAAATAGATAGTACACACTCAATGATCAATATTTTTTATTGATAATTCTTGCACCAACATTTCACTAAAATTTTTTCAAGTAATACTTCTTGAGGGCTTCATGAAAGATTATACAGGGTGAGAACTTCAACCTGTTCAAATTCAGTAATTCAATAACCAAAAACATGTTACCAAAAGCCTCGTACTGGTCGATTTTAAAATTTAAAATGCCACATTTTGACACCAATTATGTGACCTTGACAATTCCAGGGGCGGCGCAAGGGGCAGAAGCCCAATTTTTTCAAATACAATTTCAGATCAAGAAAATGACATTGTTATCTTCGTTTGATTCTCTATCTAACCTGGAAAAACAATTGATATTCTGCCTCACAAGAAAAATTGCGGCGTTTAAAAGTCAGTATCACGGTTTCTATCAAAAAGGTGGCATTTTTTTCTCGTTTGGCTGCCATTGGTGTTGTCAAGGTCAATAGGTCACGTTATTAGTGTGTTGAAAGCTAAGATGGCTCAACAGGTGGACCTTGCTTCAGATTTCAAGAAAATGACACCTTTTTGATAGAAAAGCTGACCCTTTGAACACCGCTATTTTTTTTGTGGGGCAGGATTTCAATTGTTTTTCTAGGTTAGATAGAGAATCAAACAAAGATAAAAATGGCATTTTTCTGACCCCCCCATTGTACTTGAAAAAATAAGGCTTTTGCCCCTTGCGCCGCCTCTGGAATTGTCAAGGTCACGTGATTGGTATCAAAATGTGGCATTTTTAAAGTAAGAATCGAGCCGTCCGAGGTTTTTGGTAACCTTAATTACCAAAATTTAGGGGAATTTAATCACCAATTTGAACAGGTTGAAGTTTCCAGCTGTATATAACACAGTGTGCTGTTGGTTGGACACATTTGAATCGCCCTGCAGTGGCGCAGCCAAGGGGGGGGCTAGGGGGCTATAGCCCCCCCCAGACAGACCGAAGCAATGAAAAATTTTGAACAAAATAAAAAAATTATTGTGTTCGACTGTTACCTTTGTTATCATTTAGAAAATGGATCATTAGTCTCTCTGTGTAAGAGTTGCACTACGATTGGATTGCGCGTTTTTTTTCAATTGGTGTGGAGAGAGAAACTCTTCTGGTTTAAGGACGGAGTTGAATTGGTAAGATAAGCGTTGCGGAATTAATCCCTGTGGGGTTTATTTCTTGACAGAATCTCACCATTTAGGTTTCTCCCGAAAGCTACAAGGATGCACTTTGGTTTGAGCCCATTGGCATTTCCAAAATCCAAAAATCCATTGTTCATCCAAAAATCAAAAAAGAAAATTTTCGATTTTGGAAATGCCAAACTGCATCCTTGTAGCTTTCGAGAGAGACCCAAATGGTAAGATTCAGTCAAGGAATGAACCCACAGGGATTATTGATTCCACAACGCTTATTTTACCAATATAACTCCGTCCTTAAGCAAGTATACTCACCTACCTATCAGGCTTATTTTGTAACTTCTCGTTCACTAACGACTCGTTAGCGAACGATTATCGTTCAGACTGCCACTATCGATAGATCTAACAAGAGCACGAAAAACCGTATTTCGTGAACAGCTGCGTTCGGCCGTATCGTTTGTATGTGCCGACCGATCGTGTATGACGGTTTCTACGTGCGCGCAGCGCAGTTGTCAGTTTGCAAGTGTTATGACTACCATTTATTACTGTCATTTTCCCCGCAAACCCGGGGAATACTGAATTTAATACTTACTTCAATTTAAGGTAGGTAACATTGGTACCACAATAATTATATTCGAAAATAGGATTGTCAAGGCCCATTTTCCGGGAGGGGCGGGGGGGGGGTCGCCTTTGCCGCAGCTTGCTTCGTTCGCGTTCGTTAGCCCCCCCCCATGGCTAAATCCTGGCTGCGCCACTGTCGCCCTGTATATCTGAAACGACAAATTCAGAAAATCCCTAAGTAACCTAGTTTCTCGTGACATACTTTTAGCAAAAAAATAATATGGAAATAGTATTGTGACACTCAGGACTCAGGCTTTAGTGAAGTCACTGATGTTGTATAAATACTATTATTTACTGATATAACCAGCAGAATTTTTTTAGGTAGGCGATAATCAAGAAATATTGGAAATTTGATTCTAATTCTACGAGTAATTTTACAGATCGGTTTCAAAATTTTTTGAAGGTTTTGAAAGGAATCACGAAGAGGAAAAAGGATAAAGGAATCATCAATATATAAGATGGACTTATATATTTGGGACTGCAATAGTGCATGCTTAGATGGTAGCTGATTAGATTAGATGGTAATCCAGTTTTTCCCATTTGAACAAACTTAGCACTTAACTATGCATGAAATACTGGACATAATGTGGTTCAGAAATTACCTTCTCAAGTTCAATTCTTGAATTGTTATGTTGATGAAATTTTCACAGCAGTTCTCAATCGAAAGATTGACAAAAAACGACACTTGATATTTTTAATAGATATTATAAAGAAATTTGCTATTGAAATTGAAAATTAGAAAAAAGCTACCTTTTTTAGATACGTTAGTTATCAAAGATCATAACAATACTTTGGTTGCTTTGAACAGATTACTCCATTGTCATTCTAGTCATGATTTTGAACAAAAAAATCAATATTATCATAATGATGAAAACAAAAATTAAAAAGTTGAGTCATGAACAATTTTGGTTGAAAAAATATTATCAAAAATATTCTAAAGCAAAAATGGTTATCCTGAGAAGTTAATAATTAGAATTTTTGTAATAATAATAATTATATAATAAAAGTACAAATAACACTTCTTAATTTCAATAATTTATGTTAATGATTTGTCTTTTAATTCACGGAAAATTTTACAACAACAAGATTTCATAAAAATTGCATGCTTTGAAAAAAAAAACAGAAGTAATTTCTACAGTATATCAAAAGACAAAGTACAAGATAGGTGAATCAAGTTTGATTTATTGAATAAATTGTTCTAATTGTGCTAAATGTTACATTGGTTAGACCAAACAAAAAATGCCGGTGTTATGGTAGTCGGAAAGCTTTGATTGATTATGAAAAAAATTACTACCAAATGTATAAATAATCACAAAAATTATTGGAAGCACATAATTTACACAAAAATGATTCAACGGCTTTAACTAATCATTGAAAGATTTAGGCAATAACTCTAACTCTGAAAATGCTGAACTTCTAGATCAAGAGATTGAATACAAAAAAAGATTAGTTTATGAAATGATTTTTATGCTAAAAAAGTCTGTAAATTTTTGGAACGACACAAAATCCAAGTGATGTTTGTAAGAGTTAATTCTTGAGAGGTTAATATTAGATCATGAACCAAATTGTTTTATATCAAACATGTATTATTAAACTTTCACGCATTTATATGTTATACTATGATTTTTCCGATGGTTTTCTTATTGATTTATTGACACTTTCAACATGTTTCAACCAATCAACTTTTTGATAATTACAAGTTTCTACTTTTCAATTGAAATGTTATCTTTGGTAACTTCTCTCTTGTGTTTTTAGTAATTATGTTCAATTGTTGAATAAATTCCAGCTTGACGAAGCCGACGTTAGCGAAACTTTGCAAATTTCATACATAGGTATGATCGCACATATTTTTATTACTGTTCCAAAAACACAAAAGAAGAAGTTTTTTGGATAAACCTACAATTATATAGAACTAAAACATTTAAAAGACTTGATTTCATCTGCATGAAGATACGTTCTTCAGCTTTGTATCTGGTGAAAACAAAAATGAGTTATATTTTTTTATTCCATTCCATATTTTTTTGCAACTCCGCCCGATTCTAGGCAACCGACAGTGCATCAACTTGATAATGGCACATTTTTGCTTGATAACTTGATTTATTGAAAATTCGGGCTTGAAAACTGACCTATCCACTTGATCCTTGCCCCGGCCTTAAACCGGCATCTGCAAAGCTCGTGTGAAGAATATAATTGAGGTAACAGGACCTCTGAGGCTTTAATTTAGACTTATTCAGGGCATTGTTGCCAACTCCACGCTACGATTCGTACGAACCTAAGTGGCAAAATGTGCTTGCTGGCTTGTAACCTGTATAGTGTATAGCCTAATTCTAAGCCTCTGTAGATTTACGCCAAATTTATATGCGTAAAGTTGGCGACAGTGACCTTGCGCTAATGCAACTCCGATTTTCCTGTTATATAGCAGTTACGTGTAACGAAATAATGAGAACCAATTTGAAACGTAAATACAACAACAATAATTGCCTTTGAATTTTTGAATCTCCGCGGCCAAGCCGGATCGATTACTTCGATCCAAACGCGTACATACACACCGCACACACATGCAATTATCGCTTAATTTTAGAGCTCATGCACATGCGTTTTTCCTAAGGTCACTACAGCGATGCGATAACAATTTACGCCAGGCGAGGAGTGCATCGGCAGCTGAGGCTAAAATCAGGTTGTTTGCAAGGAAAAATTGCACTCCGCTGCGCTTTTTCAATCTCCGCGAGGTACATTATACAAATCGTGCATGTGTGTCCCTATTTGCCGCAGCAACAACAGCTCGCGACCTTGATCGGAGATGTTGCAATTAATAATTATGAGACGTCGGTGCAGATTTTGAATTTTTTCGAAATTTTCGTTATCGGGCAGAAGCGGCGTGCGGCGGCCGGTGGCAAGAGAGTTCGGATTGGGTAGGTGCATGTTGCAGGAGCCTCACGACAGAGAGTGTTGAGCTAGGTCGGCGTCTCGACGCTCGTGCAACGCAGAGCAGCGCCAGTGCATATCCGCGTCGCGAGCGCCACAGAACTGGGGCCCAGCACTATTCAATATCTCCCGCCAAAACGGGACCGCGGTGCGTAAACATGCGTAAAGACGCGTCTGGAAGTGCGTTCCACATGACTTTGTCCCGGAGCCTCTGCTTCTCCTGAAAAAAATTTTTCTTCAGCGTACGCAATTTTTTTTTTGAGGTTAAAATATGCTTACTTGGTGCGAATAAAAAAGTGCAAAACAGTACCTTTTACCGGGCGATATAGCGAACGATGCACTTTTGGTACGCGGCAACCAAAGCGGAACTGTTGTGTCCGAAACCAGGCGCCCCATGGAACTCCAAATCGGACCTTCCGGACGCCCCCTTGAAAAAATTCAAACGTACGTATTTCAAGATTGTAATACCACCCAAATATGTTATTAGTAGCTATAGCTACTCAGTACTCACCATATCTTCTGGTAGAGATCTTCAGTTCTTTACACAAAGGACATGTACCACGGACACTCATTTTTTTTTTCAAGCGCGCTCAATACGATCAAAAGTGAAAATTCAAAATGGCCGCCGCTGCGTTTCCGTTCTGAACCATCTACGAACGTCGCAGCTCTTTTTCTGCTTGCCACCGGGCCGTTTCGGGCCAGCAGCTTCGCAAAAGCCACAGGTAACGCTTAGAAGTCACAATTTTCCGAAAATTCCAAACCCTTTGATGTACAAATTGCGATTTGAACGCCGCGGAAAAGCCAGTCATGGCGGTTCGATCATCAACTTTGACCTTTGGAAAATTTTCGAGTTTCCTTGGCCGTCTTCCACTTTAACTTGCACTTTTTCGCGTCAAATCCCATCGAAACACTCCAAGCCGATGCTCAAGCAAGCACTCGAGCATCAATCGCAGCATGACAAAGCGATTTTCGCGGTTTTCCCAACCGAAAACGAATTTCAAGATCACCTCAAGGATAATCACAATTATGCTCAGTTTTCACCGCCGAATCCAGCATGCCGATGCAGTTTCACATTGACCTTATGGCGTAGCTCTGTTATACTGAATGTTGCCCAAAAATATTTGGCACAAAAAAAATATTCCCCCAATTTTTTTTTCGATTTATGCATTCGGGTTTCGCAACTCTGCATTTATAAAGCGGATAACATTGAATGTTTAAAGATCAGTCATGGCCTCGTGTTGTGGTGCCAAATGCTCGGCAAGGTTTCTCTGTGCAAGTACAACATAAAAAGAGAAAGGTATAGGAAATGCATTCGCTGGATAGAGACGTGCTAGCGAAATTGACGTCACGGACGTGCATGCAACAACACAACCTTGCACTAATATTAGTTAGCACAGGGAATTAAATAGAAGTTAATAATATGGAGCGCGATAAATGCACTTTTTTGATGTATACACTTCAACTAACTTGAACTTTTGTTCCAGGACTTAAATGCCTTGAAGAACAGCTGCAGTCCTCGAAAAAGGCCAAGATGAGAGAGGTAAGGATCAATTATCAATTTTTTTTTGTATATTATTAGTAGATTATAGCCTTGAAAAAAAAAACACAGCCAACTGTCTGGAAATGTGAGAATGCGTTGAACAAAGGTCCGGATCAGGGCTTAGGCTTTAGGAGAACGTTCCATTTCAAGTTTGCTTTCTAGTGCACGTTAGCCAAATCTGCCCATTACAACGCTTGTTTTATTATTTACATAGGTTTAGATACGTACCCACTATAGTACGTTCACCTCAAGTGCGATTCCAGTTGCCCGAACGTTCTGAGTTTCCAAATGTGGAATATGGAAAACCCCAAAACTTTGCTGTTGGCTGCACTGGCGATTTCTGCACAATAATTCACGATAACACACACTATTGAAACACATTTTTCGCGCATTTCGGCCAAAAACCAAGCCCGGGAGAATTATTGGCCAAACAAGAACCTCCTCGGCGGTTAGTCATGGGCAACAGCATTTTTTTAAATGTTTTTTCCTAAATTTTTGCTCCTTCTCGGCTCAAACTGGCCATAGGAGGTTTTGCCTTGATTTGATTACTGATACAAGTGTGAAAAATTGCATATTGGACCATACAAACACCCAGACTTTTGACCGGGAATCGAACCCGGGGCTCCCGTGGCCGCAGGCAATCACACAACCACCTGCGTCACGGGGCCGTCGAGCAACAGGATTTAAACAGCTCAATAATTCCAATTCCAAAAAACCCAGTCGCTTCTAGGTACTTGCCATTTGTTTGCATTGTTTGGGGCTTGCATGGAATGAGCTTCTGATGTCGGCCGTGCCTAGTCAACGTCAAAATGACTGAAATCGAAGGACTTTTGCTGTCTAAAGGACGGTCAGTTATGTTTCTTATCAAATTGATATTGAATTCTTGATAAACTGACCTTGTCATACGTGGAAGTGCGACTAAGGGGGTTGTGTTACGGTCATTCAGACACAAAACCGCACTGGGCCGCTTTCAATCTAAGTTGTTTTGACGGCGGCCATTTAGGCGAGCTTGTATATTTTTAGTTTAATGCATCGGAAATGTGAACTGGCCACGAGAGGTTAGAAATATTTTTGCTTACAACTGCCGAATGTCAGCGCTGCTTTGATTTATTGTTCACTGGCAAAACTTGAAAAAGTTGAAGATTATAAGATTTTTCAATAATATTAAAAAAATATTCCTACAAAATATTTCATCCATCTGCAGAGGAAATGCGCAAAATGTGTTTCAAAAGAGCCTCGGACGACTTCGTGTCTCCTCGTGAATTATAGTACCGAATATCGCCATAGAGCAGCCGACCGCAAAGTTTTGAAAAATTTTTGTACTTCACATTTGGAAACTCAAGAACAAAATCTCACAGTTGACTAGAATCACGGTAGGAGTGAACGTACTATAATAGCAATCTCAAAAGAAGTTGCTATAGCGACGGGCCTTTCAAATGGCTGTCGCCACAGCAACATGCTTATTATTGACAAGATTGCCAGCTAACAATCATTCGCGAACAGAGTTCCCTGACAACCATAATAATTGGTTTTAAGCCCCGATTCCACTGATAGCAAGAATATTTTTGTAAAATACTGCAAAATTTGATTTAATCTTCAGTTCTTGTTCTGAGTAGATGAATTTCACTAATCATAACATTCTATAGTAACGATTAGCCACTGCAAGAAAAAAGTAAAGCGTGAATTGAGCTAGAGATTCACTAATGCGAAAAGTTGAATGCCTAGCTTTTAAACTAAAGAAAAATTAAATTAAGCCAAAGAATTCGAGAAAGCAAATCAACCTTTAGTTTTCAATTCGAGTTGTTCAAGAGCTCTAGTTTTGACTGGCTGCAAAACTGGATAGCGGACAGCTTAGTTCTGAAAAAAATCCAATGTAAGTGAATCAAGCTTTATCCAGTTTAGAACAGTGACCAACCTCAAAGAAAATAAAAAATGTTGATTTATTAAAATTTGTAAATCCAGCTTTAGTTGTCAATTCGAGCTGACTAATTGATGTAAATCAAGCTTTCAGTACTTGTAGTGTGGTGTGGCGTTCATGGATTTGAGGCTGAAAAATGATTGGACTTGCTTTGGCCTTGGAACAAAAGAAAAACGGTCGAAAGAAGAAAATCATACAGTACAAAGCAAGCTTTACTTTCACAATTATCGACTCAACTTCGTATGGTTGTTCTGCGATTTACCAATGACAATGCTGCCTAGATACCTTAAATAAAATTCTACTTAATGTAAGGTATAAGTAAACTAAGCTAAGCTAAACTAGGTAGGATAAATCAAACTAACGCTTTGGGGCTTAGATTAAATGAAAAACTCAAGGGCTAGCTGAAGAGCTACTCCTAAATGTGGAGAGCTACATTAAAAGGTTGGAAGTGGAAGGTTAAAGGTAAAAAGTAAAACGTAAAGGTGGAGCAGCTTAGATACAATAGAAACGTATTGATTGCACTACGGTACTTCTACTAAAGGTGTGCTTGCATTTCAATATGCCGCTTTGCGCCCAATTACTGGCATTCGTAGGATAAGAACCTGGACGAAGCAAGGATCTGTTAATTAAATTTGAATCAAATCAAAGACAAGAAACTATGAACTGGGCTTCAATTATTGAGGCTAATCGAACATTTTAAATTTGAACCTTGCGAAAATTACAGTGTAAACCAAGCTTCAACATGAAACTTCAAGAAAAACAGCACTGCGTCAGCTATTGGCACTCGCCAAAGACCATGCAGGATAGAAATGCAAAATCGTGAATCGGGCTTAATCAGCACGAGTTGTTTGAACGCGCTCGTTTTATGCGTGTAATCAAAACTTGCTGTAAAGTTACAGTACATACAAGCACTTGCGTGGCACATGATTTGAATTCAACTTCAAACTTGAATTGCTTTAGTTTTATATAAATCTGTTTGATTTGATCTCAATTGGGTTAGTTTAATTTCATTTGGTTGAGTTTAGTTTAATTTCACTTAGTTTAGTTTTCAATTGAACTGAAAATTTAGAAGTAGTGTAAGTAGTTGAGCTCAACTCCACTAGTGTCATTTGGAAAGTTTCTTGAGAAACTACTCGTAATGGTGCCGTTTGTACTAAAGCTGTAACTGCGCCAGCTTGCTTCAGCTATGACACTTGTCGAAAAACATACAGACTGGAAATTGTGTAAATCAGGCCTAATATGGACGAGTCGTTTCAATGCATTTTGGACCTGCATTTGAAAATGTAAAATTCCCAATTTCATCCAATCTCGCCAAAAAGAAAAGCAAAGGAGCACAATGGGATGTGAATCAGGCTTTAAATTCTGTAAATGAGGCATTAGGTCATTTTGAGCTTGAAAATTAATGTTTGAAAACGTTGAACACTTCTTGAGGTAGATAGATAGAATTCATCATTTTTTCAGAAGGGCGGCATCAGCTTCACTAAAGCAGCGTTTGCAGTTCACTCTGCTACATCTGCTGATTGCACTCGCGGGATACACGACTTGAAATTTAGAATCATCGGTAGTGTAAATTAGGCTTTACGTACTGAGGCATTCAGTTCTTTTTTATGGACAGGCTTGATTGTCCTGAAGTAGCTGCGGCTTAAGCTTGAGACAAACTGAAATTTGAAAGATATTCTGCCAAATATTATTGTAAAAGGCATGTATGACGACTCACTCCAGTCCCTTGTGGATAATAGCTCACTTTATTCATTGAAAACTAATGCCAATAAAGTCGTTATACACTACTATAAAATAAGAGCACTTACCCTTGCTTTGAACTTCGTTATAGGCACGTTTCAAAAATTGAATAAAGGAAAAAGTGACAACATTTGAGTAAGAGGGTGTGAATTGGGCTTTAGCTATTAGGTTGAAGAGTGTGTAAGGGCTTGCGCAAATCCGATGTAGCGGTAATGCGCTGTTTTGGTACTAAAGATACGCTTGCACTTTAACATACAGCTTTGTGATAGAGCTACTGATACCCGACGAAGGGCACATTGTAGGCAGGTAGGCAGCTATCACTAAAGGTGCGCTTGCATTTTTAATTTGAACTAGCGCCAGTAATTAATAGCTAGGTAAGTACCTACTCCCAAAAGTCGACTAACAACTAATTTCAAGTGATTCACAAATTCGTTCAAGTATGTTAAATTTAGTTTGAAATTGAAATCAAATTAAACTGAGCTGATATAGTTTACAGGTTTGTAGGTATAAACCAGGCTTTAACTATTTTGAAACAGTCATTTAATAGCATTCGGCAAGTATGTTGGGTGCCTGTTTAGATGTAAAACTTGCGCCATTCTAGCATTTAAGTATGAACTGACCTTTAATTATTGGAGCTGAGCATCCCAAAAGTCTCAAGACAGCTTTTCTGCTGAAGATACGATTACACGGGTCAATAAATGACATTTGGAGAGTCCATGTTTGTGAGGATTTGGAATTTGTGCCACTATGCAGTTTGAGGTGTGAACTCACCTTTAATTAGAGTTGAATCATCCAAAGACATTCAGCTTTTCTTCTAAAGATACGACTACACTGTCGTTGAATTGCATTTGGCGATTCCGTGTTTGTTAAGCTTTTTAGCTTCAAACCGCGTGTATTTCGGTATCCAATTTTGAAATGTGAACTGACCTTTAATCAGGGTTTGGAGTACAATGGTTCAGTTATCCAGAGACATTCAGGTTGAAAAAATAGCTTGTTGGTATGTTTTGAATCGCTTTCTAAAATCACCATTATTTGATCTCCAATTTCCAAAAAAATGACAAAGATCAATTTTTCCAACATTTTCTGACAATTTCAGAGCCTATCCCCTAAACTTGCAAATGACAGATCTAGTTGACATTGACATTACTGACAGTACCAAGTAGCGGTGGTTGAGCTACTGATTCACAGATGACGCTTTCGTTTCCAGTCGCTTGCCAGAACTGAAAATGACATTATCAAAAATAGCATATTATGACAGATTTGTTGTTTGATATTTATTCACATCATTGACAGTTGTAACTCTGACTCATTCCCTTCTACACGGTGTTTCCAAAGTAACCTAAAAAATTCAAGGGTGTGATTCCTCACTCAATTTCATGATGAGAAGCTTGATCAAAACACGAGCCAAGTTTCTTCGTTTTCCAGAAGAGACAGGCTGTCAAAGTTGAACTTTGAAAATTGATTTTTTTGTTCCAACTTCGAACTTTTTTGGCCGATTTCAATCAATTTGGTACAGGTAGTATTGAGACGAATACCTGCAATTCAATCATCAAAATTATATTCAAAACTATCCAGTGGCCGGCGTAGACGCTTAAGGAGGTTGGCCACTTTTTTCCATACAAATGTTCTACGCCACTGAAAAGAAAACCGAGCATATTTTTGAATTCTGCGTTCAATTTAGAGAAAAAAAGTTTCCCTAGTAAGATTTTGATGAGAAGTTTCGTTTTCGAAATATTTGGGTTTGAAAGTTTTCAATTTCGAGGTACATGCTTCTCAAAAATGAGCATTATGTCTTACCAGTCTACAAAAAAAAACACCAGGTGATATCTGAGGTAATATCTTTTTGGTAATCATGCACTATTTTGTGTGATCTTCTAAAATTTGACGATTTGCTATTATTGTACAAATTATTGTCACAAGTTGCAGTATGCCTCGTAATAGCAAATTGTCAAATTTTCGAAAGTAACTAAGATTTGTTAATCGATTTTCTAATGCTACTCGATCGACAATTTTTATCCATTTACTCGTAAGAAAATGGTAATTTGAAGAAACAGCAATGCGAATCAGTAGTTGAGCTACTGATTCGCAGATGGCGCTTTCATTCCCAGTCGCTTGCCGGAACTGAAAATGACACTATCGGAAATAGCAAGTGACAGATCTGTTTGGCAATGGCACTATTGACAGTTATAACAGCTCTGACTCCAACTCAATCTCTTCCAAATGCAGTCGCTCTATCGTATTGAACCGCAACACGATCAAGTAACGGTAGTTGAGCTACTGATTCACAGATGACGTTTGCGTTTTCAATTGCGATCCAGTTCGATTGAAAAGGTCGTGGCGCTTGGCACCTGTACTAGCAGAGTGATTTCCAGTGAGCAGACAACCAGTTATGCAGATGCAGTCTCAAACTCAATGATAATAGGTTTGTTCCGTCAGAAATCTCCAACTAGTCAGAGCCAATGAGAAGCGCCCAAATCAGTTTGCAAACTGTATTTCTCGATTCTTATTGGCTCCGACTAGTTTAAAACCTCTTGATGAAACAAACCTAATAACAACTGTTCACAACTTCCCAAGATGGGCGGTTCCAGTTCTACATCACTGAAGGTACAGCAACGGTACGGCTTACAGAAACTTCCGAAGTTTATCCATAAGGGAAGAAAGACGGAAGCATTAAATTGAAAGCTGATGCGAAAGTGGGATTGAGATTAAGGCAAACGGATCAAGGGTCAAGAAGTTGAGTGAGCAAGAAAAATTTGCTATCTCAGTGGCATGATGGATGCAGAAATATGAGTGGAAGCAGATACAAGAAATAGAATGAGCGAAGTCCAGCAACAATCCCAACATGTATTCCACACGCTTCGAACGATATGGCGATCATCGAAGATGCAGCCCTTTTTTTTTTGTTGAAAAGTTCATTGTGGTGCAAATGACACACACCTTAGCATTCACCGTCAATATGAAGGTGTTTGCTATTTGCACCACAATGGACTTTGAAAAAGAAATGGAGTCCGGAGTCCGGTTATGTTAACTCCATCTCTTAAAATTAGTCGGACAAAATCGGAAACCACTCAGAATGTCGTCTAGAGGAAAGATCTGAAATGAAAATTGCGGATCATCCATGCAGTCTCTTGTTCTCCCGGATTTACTGTGGAAGTTACAGTAATTAGCTATCTGAGGGAAGGGGGCAACTATAAGAAGGGGGAAAGGGGATGGGGAAGAGACCACGCCACACTTAATGCAATGCTATTGTGTGACGTGACGGGAAGAAATAGTGCGACGCAGTAAAATTAATATTTTTGAATCGGGACGAATTCAGCACTCGTCCTCACCCTCATGGACTTAAAAATGGGTGAATGTGTAGAAGTAGACGTGATGTTTTTTGTTACCACAAAAGTCTAGGAAAATATGGAGTTAACGTAACTAGACCTAAAAAAATGGACTGTACATACGAAAACTGAGCTAAAGATTTTCACTTCAAACATAAAAAGTGTTTGTTCCTCGTGTTCTTCAGTATGCGGCTGGGAATCGTCGTAACTAGCAAAAAAAAGTGTTCCGCACGCTTCATGTGTTTTTCAATAAGTGCATGGCATGAGAAAAATTTAAAGACTCCAGGAAGTGAAAGAGGGAAGAGCAGGGAGCAGGGCCGTTGAGACCTGGAGGGGGCGTGTGATGAAGGATTCAGAGAACATGAAAATTTCGCAGGGAGAGAAGGCCCAGGCCAAGGGCTGTGTGAAATGAGTAGGGGATATAAGGGCGCGGAGTCAGGAGTGGGGGGAGCAACCTTGACCTTGACGGGTCATTCACCTGACCTTGACAGGTCATTCACCTTGACGGTCATTCACCTGACCTTGACAGGTCATTCAGCTCAAAAGGTCGTTCACCTTAACCTTGACAGAGGTCATTCATCTCAACCTTGACCGACCATTAACCTTCAACAGGTTTATCCACCTTGACCGGCCATTGACTCTTCGAGAGGTCGTTGACCATGATCAACCATTGACTCTTCAAGAAGTCATTTACCTTGACCGCTCAACCACTTTGATATCCTCTCAACCTTGAGAGCTCATTAACCTCGGTCTTAATAACTCATTCACACCTCCACAGATCATAGTGCGGGTCTATATAAGCTCAAATCAGCTTGGTTTGTTTATATGTATTATATATTATGTTTAGCATAATAAAGACAAATATTACTTTCAAATAAATTTTATTATCGCAATAAGTGAAGCAATAAGCCCTATTCTTTCTGAGGAGCGAAAAACAGGTAGGACTGATTTACAAGGACATTGCGTTTTTTCTTCGTAAACATCCAGAAAGACGCAATTGATTGCAAACTTGAATTCCTGTCGATTTATGAAAAAAGCACAACATTCTTGTAGAATTGATGCTGAAATTTGAAGAACTGGAACGTCCACCTTTGAAAGTTGTGAACAATTCAATTTGTGCCTTGATTTCACAGACAAAAATTGAAAGCTGGATGAATTCTAAACGAAGCTGTTTTGCGAACAGTGCATTTTGCATTTCTGCAGCGTTTTGTTCTTCCAGTGTTCCGCTCGCGTGCAACTTATCCTGGGTCCTGGATCGTCCTGGCGTTGTTAAGGGCGATTTTTGCTCGCGCCATAGGAGGAGCCTAAATTCGAGGGTGATTTCCAGAGGGCCGGAGCAATGGAGAAAAGTTCGATTTTCGGTTGGAGCAACAATCCCAATCAAGCGGGGGTGTTGTTGAAATGTACATTCATACTAGCGTATACCTACACGAGGCTTGTTTACGATGAATTTGCAAAATTGATGGCGATTCTCGATGCAAGAGGGAACACCGCGCCTGCAGACGGAAGCCTAACGGTTTATTATGCAGAGAGGAAATATATGCTACCTTTACGGGGTTGCATTAAACAACATTTTTGCTCGGCAAAGCTTGAGAATAAACTCGAGCTTTGCAACAACATCGCAGGGTTGATTTAACCCGGAAACAAAACTGTGTTGTGGAGGATAAAGAAATGCGGCTGCTTGCAATTTTATTTTTCGCTTATTTATAAGCAAGATAAAACCATAATATAGGAAATGAAACGGCGAGCGTTAGCAGTTTTTTATCCAGCTGATTTCACAAATCAAAACAATATGCAGCT
Organism: Anaspis maculata; assembly: GCA_949128115.1. Taxonomy (NCBI): domain Eukaryota; kingdom Metazoa; phylum Arthropoda; class Insecta; order Coleoptera; family Scraptiidae; genus Anaspis; species Anaspis maculata. Next base: position 15,765,039 of record OX421964.1, read on the forward strand.
TCCTGATTTTGGCACATCGCATGTTGCGAAAACTGCATCATAAGTGCAATATATTCCGCAGCAGATAATATTCCTTTCATAGAATTTGAAGGACGGCAGATTTGAGAGTCGCAATTGCACAACAAAAATGAGGGTTTCGATAATATTAAGTTGCTGCCGCACGTTGAAACCAGCAGAGCTCGTTGGATGCACCATGCTGAATGCCTAAGGTCACAGGTTACGGACTAGTGACATTTCGTGAAGCCGGGGTGCATTTGCAGCGACCTCGCCTAAAAAAATCCCCAACAGGCATCTCATATACCGGGATTGTCAAGAGGTAAATCCAAAGGTAAATCCGACCCCCAACCAAAGGTGAAGGTTCAGAGAGGTTGAAATATTACGTCGTTTGTAGATTTGATGTCTGCGATAAACGGCAATCTAGTGCACTGGAGGAGGCCCCCTAAGTTGCATAAATAGTTTGAATGGTGCATGCAACGCTCAAGATCGCGCAGATTTATATTTTAAGTGCCTTGTAAATATTTACCGGCGACCTTGTCTTAACTTTAGCGCGCGATCGCTAAGGATGCGCTTTGTACCTGGGCTTGATTAATTCAGGTGTTGGCAAGAGAATTAAGGCTTATCGACACAGCTAGAAGAGGTGTGTGAGGTGTATCAGGATCCAGGAATCAGGAAATTACTTAACACTAAATTATTGCTGTAACATGAATAGGTAAACGCTGAAATCACAAAGTGATGTAATGGCTTGTAAAGAAAATTTGATGATGATGATAATTAAATTTACTTAATTATTAGTTAAACCGCAGCTTTGTGGGAAGAAAAAAAAGGCGGGGATTGAAATGACATCATTTTTTTTATAAATTACGTTTTTATGCGGAATCAAAACACTGTAATTTCGTAAACAACCGGAGGTTGAACTGTCCTCTGAACTTGAACTGCATGAATAAATAAATAATAATGAATAACAATCGTTTAATAGACAAAAAAGGAGCAGAAAAAAATTCATTGAGTTGCTCGGTTGAAGATTGATTAAAGGCCAGTGTTTCTAGTGCTCTAGTTAACTTTATAATCAAAGAGTAAACGCCGTAGCAATTAGCAACAATTGTTGTAAGTTGTAACAATGGTATCTATGCAATTTTTTCACCTTAAACAGTTATCCCCAGAGCAAAGCTGTTCCAAGTATTCCATGAAAATTATTTCTTCATATAGAAAATTTTGGTTTGCGAATAATGCTGATGCTGAAGGACAAATATATGCTCCAAATACCAAAAAGGCAAAAACTGGCTCTGTAATTCAACTAGAAATACAGATTTTTTTTGTAAAATTTCCAGCAGCCAAGAACAAAATTCCTGCCTGACTAGCCATTTTAGTTACAGATATTAGTGTTCTTCAGTTCACTTTTTGAAGTACATGTTGAAAGCGATGAAACCGTAGAAGAAAACCAGCATTTTGTAATGACAGCCTCAAGAGTAGGTAAATAATTAAAATAAAGCGAAAACAGCTGCAAATTGCAGGATAATTTATAATTTTTTAAGAGAGGCTGTGAGACCTAGGTCGTTCATCGTAGATGAGTGAGCTACAGCGCAAGAATATTTTGGGTTTTTTTTTTAGTTAAATTGTGATTATTATTATTAGATATTAAGGCATCATTATTTATTTTATTTCAGTACTTAAACCATCATCATTTATTTCTGTTACTTACTATAACCTTTCCTTGTTCATAACAATTTAAGTTGAAAGAACAATAAATATATTTCATTTCATTTCATTTCAAATAAAGCGAAAACTAAATTGCTCAGGAAGTTTTTTTAGTTCTTGCAAAAACTCTTGCAAGCTGAAGCCTCAAAGTAAATGAGGTTATTACATGCAATATATTGGTTTCAACCAATCAGCACAGCTAAAATGAGTCTAGACACTTTGAGCTATGCATATAAAAAGTGTACCTGTACTTAACTAGGTACCTTATACATAACCGAATTACAACCAAAATAACTTGAGCAACAGTCTGAATAATATTGTTCAAAGGAACCGGCTGTTTCAGTTCAACTATTCCATACAATAACTATAATGAAAACATAGCTGGCTTTGAACTTGCCCTTGGTAGTTTAAAAGAACCATTTCAGCGCAGTATGATGAATGTTTATGAATTAATCAGCAAAAATATATCCTGTGCTTTGTGTTTCATTCGAGTTGAATGTTCTGAATTCCCAATAAATCACTCTGGAATTCACGCGACTTCGTCTCGGGATTTTGGTCAGAAAATGTTGGCACAACAAGTACAGAAGAATTAGGGAAATTACAGCTATATGCAAATGGAGTATTCTGCCTCAGAGCATGTGGTCTTAACCATCTGAGCACTCACGACCCCAGCTTAAAGGGATAATAACCCTTCTAGTCAGCCAAGAAGAGCTAAGCTATGCGCGACATGGTGGAGGCGCCGGCGACAATATTGGGTCCACTCTTCGCTCGTGAACGACAGTTTTCGGGTTGAAATGACTCAACTAAGAAAACACCAAATACTTGTTGAGTATATTGATATTGATTATTGATTCCTTGATCTTTTCTGTAGGGAAGCTTGTGGTGTGGTGGTCAGCGCGTTCGACTGCCACATCAGAGATCGTGGGTTCGAGTCCCACTGTGGGAATCGCGCTCAGATTTTCGTCTCAAAACGAGCTTTTTGATTTAGTTGTGATGCCTGCTAAATGCATAGCACTTAGAATACGAACGATGATGCCGACCCTATGCGATGTATAGTGGAGGAAAGCATTCACCGGCGTCGGTGTTAAGCCTCGTTGCGGAAACGATAAACAAATGAATTTTTTTTCTGTAGCTGAATATCTGATCAAATCTATTCTGGATAGTTTATATTTCAAGATAGAGAGTGTTGGAGTTAGAAATGGAAGTTGGTTTTGTTCCAATGGAATGAAACAAATGATTTTCTTCGAACAAATCGAGGAATTACTCCTTGAAATCAATGACGTAGGTTGGAGCTCACTGCAAAAGATATCTGAGGGTCAAATAGGGCTTGACTACACTAGATAACTCTGGTTGTCCCACTAAAAACTGATAAATGAATGTATAAAAAAAAATAAAGAGTTTATTATGTAAAATGGTACAAAAGATAGGTAATGATTTAAAAAAAAAACTTGACTGTCAAAAAAGCCACTCTGGCGATGGCTAGCCTTATGAACTCAGTGATCCCTTGTAGCGCCGTATTATACGTCAAAATAACGTTTCGGCATAATTCGCAATTCAAATTAATTTTCCCGCCACAAGATGGCTGCCAAAGGCAAATAGAAATGACACACTTAATGGCCTCATTCTTCATATTTCAACTGCGGCAGTACTTACAATATTATTCAAAAGTGACTGCAAATTTTTCGAAATCTGTGCTCTGTCGCTTTATTATAATTGACAGCTGTCACAGCAATTTGCCTTTGGCAGCCATCTTGTGGCGGGAAAATTAATTTGATTCGCGAATTGAAGCCGAAGCGAGCTAATTTTGGATTCGAGTGCAAATCAAGCTCATAAAATCCTTTTCAGGAACTATAGTTACCTGCTGATTACGGTATAAGGCTATAAGTATCGTATAATATGCTATAGGCCAGTGATTAATGCCTGAATTATATAGGTTAGTTTACACTACTTCCAAACTATGAGCTGCACTTCGCGTATAGTTAGGTACGTTCTGAATTAATCGCTAGCGCTTTCGCCAAGTGCTTGTGAACGAATCACCCCCATTAAAGCTTGATTTACATCGGCAGTTGGATAATGTATTTTGTGTTGGCGAATATGTCAATAAATTACGAAAGTTTCAGATTTATATTCAGTGTTTATACGAAAACCCCAATGTTCACCAGCACAGCTTGATACCGGGGAACTTCTCCCTAGTCGTTAGCTGTATGACAAAGTGCAAGCCAGGCTTAAGATTGACTTGTGCTTAGCTAAGTAGGCTTCGGTTCCATTAATTTCGTCGTGTGTTTTGAAACCGTAATTCTCGCTGGTTGTATAACGAAGTCCAAGCGAAGCTTCAGATCGGCCCGAGCTATAGCCAACGAACAATTTTTCCTCAACTTTTGCGCGTATAAAGCAGCGTTAACTTGTTTCTCCTTGCATTGTCCTGCATCGTAATGAAAAACATGTTTTGATTAGTTGCTTAACGTACAAGCTAGACTTTAGTTTGACTTGTGCCATGCTTCGCTTTCGTTAGGTTTTCGAATGAATTCACTGAATGAAGCTGCATTTATATGTTTGCTTTGCTTTTTTGTGAACTGGTGCCTTTATTAAGCTGCGTTTACAGTATTACAGTTCTAATCCTGATGCGTCGCGTTGTGTTTATTGAAACAGTAATTAATTCTTACTGGTTGTATGCGGAAGTGCAAGTGGATTCGTCTGAATTAAGCTGCATTTACGGTTTTGTTTCAACTGATTATGCGATTTAAGTGCAAGCGAGGCTTCAGTTACCCTGCCTTGTGCTTCACCCAAGCTTTGCTTGCAACAATTTCAATTTTAAGAAGCGCCACGACTTGTTGTGTCATAAATTCAAACAGCGCGCGAATCTCCCAAAGCTCAAACGTCCAACCGAAATTTGTCCGACCACGCACTCCTCCCACAGAAGCATAGGACAGAGATCGCTGATCGCGAGTGTGGGAGAAATGCGTGATCGAACATATTTCGGTCGGACGTTTGAGCTTTGGGAGATTTGCGCCCTTTTGAAATTTGTGGCATGATGAGTTGTGGCGCTTTTTTCGTTGAGAGGTTTGAGATGTAGGACGAATGCGCTTTGGCTTGTTGCATATGGATCCACTGAATCTTCTTGTCAATGAAATGGCCAGATTGATGGTGTGTCGGTGAGTCGTTCTTTGGCTGTGATCGTCGTTGCCCCTTCCCCTCCCAATGTTGTTTACCTTTTATCTACGTTGTGTAAGCTGTTACTCTAGATCGTGGCATTCAGGATGACGCTGAATTTTTAAATGAATCGCGAATGAAACACAAGCAAAATGAACTTTTATTCAAAAGGCATTGGCAAAGTTTCCAATTGATTCGTTTCTTTTCTCAAAACACCTCACGACAATGAACTGACAGTGATAGAATGACACAACATGGATAAAGAGCAACAGTTCACCAACAACAAAATAAACACAAAATCAAGTCAACAAAACACAACAACAAATCATAAAACGTGTCAAATGGTCAGTTATTTGCGAAAGAAAAGTGACCTTTTCACTGAGAGGCACATATGGAAAGAACACGTCAAAGAAACCCCCGTGTTGGGTGCTTATAAGAAGACTATATTCGGTGAAGCCCAGATGTCGGATCAACTCACTCAGGTGCCTGCCGTCGAGAATGTCGACAGGACCGCCCACCGTACCAAACAGCGGTGCAAAAGCAAAAGAAGTGGGCCTGGGTAGGAAAACAAAAACAAAGGGGAAATACCGCACAGTCAATCCAATTCGTCCTGCCGGTTAGTCATAGTGCCAGTCAAATTTTTTGTCAATGACTCGTCCCGTCTCCAAATCGATTTGCGGGTCAATCTGATTTGTCGTACCTGTCCAATGTGTTATGTTGCTTAGTTGGCGCGTCAGTCAAGTAGCTCGTCGATGAGTCGATGCCATAGCTAATCTGACTAGTTCTATTTTTCGTTAGTTAACGTGCCAGAAAAGTTGAAAAGCCTCTTGTACCCCTTTTGAGCTGGCAGCATGAGCCTTGAACCTTGACATGGGTTTGAGAGCATTCTTCATACTTTTTTGCTTTCTTTGTGGTAGTTTTTGGTCAAGTGCAGTCTTCTGACGCCTCTTTGTCCCTTTTGAATCGTTAAGTACCTTGGTGCCTACCTTTGAGACTAGTCCAGATGACTTCTTGGAATATGTATTGTACCATGGGCAGTCCGGGAGCCTGAGTCACTTCACCTCAAATTGTTTTCAGTGTCTTCCTACGTAGTCCTAGTGCGTCTTCCGAATAGTTGATGGTTTGATCTCTAGTTAAGAGCAGTTTTGATACCTTTTGTAGCTTTTTCGAGGTGATTTCTCATGGTCGTATGTAGTATCCACTTACTGCGGGTTTCACCAGAAGCTTCATGAGCAAGTTAACTCTATCTGGGTTAGTTGTTATGACACAGTCAATGGCATGACCAATTTTTTAGCAACTAGGGAACTATGATTGAAGTTGACTCGCTCATAAAATTTTGGGTAAAATTCGGTAGTAGAATCCCTTCAACAATTCAATTTTATTGTGTCCTTGCGTAGTCCTCTGTTGCTTCATGTGCCATGACCTTCTTTTGAAGCGAACTACTCTTCTGAGTAGGCAGGCACGGTTAGAGCAGCTCATTCTTTTCCATCCAATCTGATTTTTTCAATGAGAAATAACGCAGCACCTGGATGTTCCTGCAAGCGCCTATTTTATGAGAAAAACGATAGGGCGATGGCGGCTGGGAAAGCCATGCACATGAAAATCCTAGTGAAAATCTAATGATTTCCCCGGAGCGCTTTCCCTCGATTTTGATTGGCATGCCATTTTGGGCGGACGGCCATCTTGTTCAGCCGTCCGCGGGCGGCCGAAAGCCGACTGGCCCGAAAACCGTGACGTCAGAGCCGCCGAGCGATGACGTCAAATCGGACGCTCGTGCTGTAGCCAGACGGCGGGCGAAACGACGGCGCCGATCGATACCATGCATACACACTGACCCATATATCCTTTCACTTAATTCCTTCATCTCTTGTACGTCAACTCTGCCCGGTGTTTACACCACTTTATTTCCATTACATATGCCCTTTCGACCTTTTATACTTGCACCCGGAGGCGGTTTTTCGAAAATTGCAACTGGACCAAAAACTGGCTGCCAGACCAAAATGTGGTACCATATTTCACCGCTTATTGTGATGTGAAATATTGATGTGAAATATAATTAGATGTGTCGCTTTACCGCCACCGCCTGCGGGGCACACGCGTTTCACCCCTCGCGCTTCGCCATTGATTTCCTCTCTGCCTGCCTCCGAACGATGAGAGAGGTCACTACTGTTGCTTTCATTAAAACGACCTTGTCTGCGTTGCACTTTATTATGCTATTAGCAATGGGTGTTTGAATGGATTCACTTGCTCTGGTGGATAATTGGATTTCGCATGTACGCGTCCTCGTACATGAAACGCCCGATGATGCGTTTAGGAATGTAGGGCGAACGGAGGCGACACAAAGCGACCCCTTTTCCATATTAGTTCCATTACGTTCGCCCTTTTACCTTCGTGATATGAAAGTGAGCTTGAGCTCTTTCGTAGCAGGAAATCGGTCTCAGTTGGCCGACAAAGCGCCACGGATGCGCTTCGACTCAGCGGGTGACAAGTGACACTTTGAAGCGCCATCTGCGAAACGGTAGACTAATTACGGAACGAAATCATGATCTGGAGCAAAGCTGAGTTACCAAACGTTAAGCCGAGTGCTTCAACTGTTGGTTATGGCCTTTTTGACTTTAGTGACTTGACAATTCACTAGGCGTTTCAAAATCGCTTGAAAAATGTTGAGCTGATTAGACAAGTTCGTGAAATGTCTTACTCGAAAATTCATTCGATAACTTGGCAAATGGATAACTCAGAATCTCATTTTTGTAGTTATGAATCTCACTCTTGGAGTAATCAGTAAACCACTCAACACAATTTCCAAATGGTTGATCATCTCAAAACGCCTTACCACTTCACTCAGTAGTTGACAAACTCATTAGAATCTGCATAACCTCTTCACAACTTCATTTTTTGAACAGAAACTCACTTCACAACTTGAAAATTTATCGTAGGTACAACTCCGCAATTAAGTGCTCTATACAGTTCACTCGGTTAATTTACACTCACTAAGATATCTTTCAATCTCACTAAAGAACTGCTACCAAACTCACTAGATAACTTCACACTCGCTTGAAACCCCACTCTTAATTCATGATTTCAAAATAATATAATCTCAACTTGACTCGCTAGACAATGGTCATCTTTCAGTCTCAGTAAATAACTGCTACCTAGACTCACTAGATAACTTCAACTTCACACTCACTTCGAAACTCACTTTACTTGTCCGTAACTTTCCGTCTCCATCCCAACTAACTCTCAAATTTACTAATCAAATTCCTCTAAAACTCACTGCAAGCTAGCACGTCAATAATTTTCAGTATTTCTTACATTCATTCATTTCACAACTCATCAACTCACTACACAACGTTGAGACTCCTACAACACCAGCTGCCAAATTCACTTGATTATGGTATAGATATTTTTTAAACTTACTTAAAAACTGCTCAACTCACTAGATTAATTTCAACTCACTGCAAAACTCGTAGCACACAATCCAAACGCACAAAACACATTTTGAAAACTCAGAATTCTACTCAGCTCGCAAATTTGTCTAACAATACATACTTATAATAAGTTCACTACCTTCGAATTTCAATATTCACAATTTAGTGTTGAACTGAGTTCACTGTCGGCTCACTACGTATATTTCGGACTCACTCGAAATGCTGCCAAACTCACAAGGTAATTCCATCCTCGGCTCCAACTTCAAGACTTACTACATAAGATCCAAAACCGAGTCCAAAACTCACTTTGAAAATTCATAAATATGGTAAAGTTATCGATTCTCATTCATTCACAAAACCCATCCAACATGCTTATAAACTTATTTTATATTCGTAACTTTAACTCACTAAAATATCGTTTAGACCTAAAAGACAATGATAACTGGAGTGAAACTGTTTTTTGTAACTCACTTCAAAACAACCGAGCTCATCAGTTAGCTTTATACCTAGGTATTCACTTCCGACTTCCCAACTCTGAAACCCATTTCACGAGCCAAAAAAACTCACTTTTCCATTCAAAATATCTCGTTTTATGACTCACCTAGAAAACCTCCTCGCCTAAGAAACTGAGAACGCATAAGAACTAAGAGAATGAAGAAACTCACCTCGCAGCTGCCAAACTCAAGAAATAACGTCAAAACTCATTCCATACGATGAATTTAGATAACTTTTCAAAATATTTTTCAAACTCACTTGACAGTTCACTGAACTCTCTAGATATCACTGAAATTCACTCAACATTTGCCAGACTCACTACGTATTTGCATACTTGCCTCACAACTTCTAGATCAACTTCACCATATCCGAAACTCACTTTCTAACTTGGAAACTCAAGTTGCAACTTCGAAACTTACCTCAATAAGCTCTTATCAGTTCACTCTACAGTTGCCAAATTCATGATATATCTGCACAATTTCTTCGCAACTTCATTTTAGAATCAGAAACTCACTTTACAACTCACAGTAGGTAATTCTTCGCAATTAATTGAATGCTTAGCACCGTTTACTCGGTTGATTCACGTAATTCCTAAGCAACTGCTTGATCAACTCACTTAAGAACTCATTAACTCACTTAAATTCTCAAAACTTATTCAAAAACTGCCAAAATCAGTTCCTGCACTTCACCTTACAAATTTGCAAAAACTCACGTCTGAAATTAGAAACTCACTCTTTAGTATTTCTTCCACAACTCACAAAACTCACCGTAGGTAATTCTTCGCAATTAATTGATTGCTTAGCACAGTTGACCGGTTGATTCACGTAATTCCTAAGCAAATGCTTGATCAACTCACTTAAGAACTCATATCAATTCACTTGAAATTCTCAAAACTTATTCAAAAACTGCCAAATTCAGTTCCTGCACTCCACCTTACAAATTCACAAAAACTTGCGTCTGAAATTAGAAACTCACTATTTAGTATTTCTAAGTTTGCTTATCAAATTCCAAGAACTCATTGAAAGCTAGCACACCAGTAATTTCCATTATTTCTTTTATTCACTCACTTCGCTACTCATCAACTCACTACAAAACTTTGAAACTCCCATAACACTAGCACTTGCCAAATTCACTTAATTTTGGTATAGATTTAAATTCACTCGAAAGCTACTCAACTCAATGGATCACTTCAAACTCACTCCGGGACTCGTACCACATGATCCAAAACGCATTTTGCAAATCAGAATCTTACTCAACTCACAAATTTGCTAAACAGTACTTCTGATCAGTTCACTACATTCAAATTTCAGTTTACACAATTTTAGTTTTCCACTCAGTTCAGTGTAAACTCACTACATAAGTACATATATTCGAAACTTGATCGAAATACTGCCAAACTCACCAGGTAATTCCATCCTCGGTCCCAACTTCAAGACTTGCTTCTGAAGATGCAAAACCGAGTTCAAAATTCACTTTGTAATAATTCAACTCACTCTGAAAACTCATAAACTCACTAAATATGCTCGATTCATTAATTTTCATTCAAATACAAAACTTATCCAACACACTCACTATTTCACGTGATTTTCAGGTCGCTAATAAACTCATTTCATATTTATAACTTGCTAACTCACTATAATGTCACTCAAACCTATTAGATAATCCCCAAGATAACCGTAACTCAAGTGGAACTATTTTTGTAACTCACCCCTAAATGCCCAAATTCATCCACTAGTTTACTTTATAATACCTATCCTTTACTTCCCAACTCGAAGACTTATCTCACGAGTCAAAGAAACTCACTTCACAATTCAGAATATTTCACTCTTTGACTAAGAAACTCACCTCGTTGCTGCCAAACTTAAAAAATAACGTTAAACTCATTTCACATGATGAATTTACATTAGTCTCGATTATTTGTGAAACTCACTAGATTACTGAAATTCATTCAACATTTGCCAGACTCACTGGCTATCTACATACTGGCCTCCCAACTTCTGAATCAACTTTACCATATCCGAAACTCACTTCCAAATCAAAAGACTCACGTTGCAACTTTGAAACTTGACTCAATAAATTCACCTTATATGGCCAACTCGTAGATTTTCATTCATTCCCAAAATTCATCCAATATGCTCATATTTCACGTATTTTCAAATCGCCGATAAACTCATTTTAACTCACTAGAATATAACTCAAGCCTACTAGACAACGATAACTGGAGTAAAACTATTTTTGTAACTTACTTCAAAACACCTAAAATCATTCACTAGTCAACTTTCGACTTATTCACTGCCCAAATTGAAAATTCATTCCACGAGCCAAAAAACTCACTTCACAACTTATTGAACCCACTGAACAGTTCATTGAACTCTCTAGAAATTACTGAAAAACTCTCTAGATATTACCGAAATTCATTCGACATTTGCTTGACTCACTAGGTATTTCCGCACTCGTCTCACAACTTCTAAATCGACTTCGCCACAACCGAAACTTACTTTCCAACTTTAAAACTCACTTCGCAACTTTGAAACTCATCTCAATAAACTCACGAATTCACGTTTAAAACTTATTTCACACACCCAACTTGGACAATGTTCAAATGACCAAGGAGCTCACGTTACAAGCAGTATTCAACAACTCACTACATTGTTTTCCATCAACTCACTCCTACCTTCCGATATCACTCGTAAGTTGCAAAACAGGTAAACTTTAATATTCCTTTCAAAAATAAAATCTCATAACAGCAAAAAACTCACTGTACAACTCAAAATCATACTCTACGATTAACGGACTCACCTCGCTGCTTCCAGATCTATTACATGTAGAAAAAGTCACTGTTAAATCACTAAGATTATCATCTGAACTCACTCAGTCGACTGCCAGACTAGCTCAGTTTTTCAATAGGTACTTCCTTCAGTACTTTTAAATTCACTTCACTGCGTCCTCCGTCCAAAGCCTATTCTTGAACATTCACCAGGCAAGTTTTGAACCCACCTTATACTGAGGTCGTCACTAAACTCAACTCACTACATACAAACATACTTTCAGAACCCATTTTACACTCTTAGTTTATACAATTTTCGAACATCTAAGAACTCACTTTTCTACTCATGAGCTCTGTAGAGTTTCAAACTTACTTTACAACTCATCGACTCACTAGACTCTCAAACTCACTCAAATACTGTATCTACCCGACTCACTAGAAATCTTCGTTCCAGCGCCCTACTTCACAACATCGAAACTCAGTTCACAACTTCCAAAATTAAAATGAACTCACTGCTTCCAAGAACTCACTGAATACTTTTAAAACTGATTTCACATGCTTGCTTTGTTCGTAAACGTACAATTTTCCAAATGCATACATGAAAAGCTCAGTCCTTACACCGTTGGCCAAGCTCGCTTTTAAAACATAGATCAGTTTTAAAAGAAAACCATCCACGTGAAGTTGTCGACAATGCCATGATGACAGGCCACTGCTGCCAACTTTGAAGCCCGATACAGTCGTTTGCTTCAGATTTTAATGATTTAAACCTATCACAAAGTAGTCAGAGTACTCAATGACAGCAACTGTTGCCGACTTAAACGCCGTATGACAGCAACTATAGCTTGAGCGCTTGATAGTTAATTGACAGCAGCTATTGCCAATCTGAAAGTCCAGTCTACTCATGTGATCTACTCATTTGATCTACTCATGTGATCTACTCATGTGATCTACTCATGCCAACTTGAACGTTTCAATCAAGACATTGGTGCCAACTTGAGCATCTAATATGACAGCTTTTGCCGCCAACTTGGAAACTTCATTACGGCCAGTAAAACTTGAAACAAATCAAATTTTACAAAGCAACCTATCGTTTCACTGTCAGTGTTAAGGCCAAAAAAGAATTCCCATAAGCAGCTGCGTTTGGGTTCCAAGGACGCCTGGTCGTTATGCTTTGCTCTGCATAAACCGAACGAAATTCCGCCTTTGGTCGAAAAAACAAAAGCAACCGCATATCCGCACACTTATAATTTTCATGTCGACTTCCTCCGTCAATTACCTCTGGCTGCTACCACACGTCTTCGGACGCTGACGCCGCGGCCCATCCAACCACTTTGCAATTATAATCACGTACACCTTGAAATTTCGGCGGTCGTCGGTGCGCTTCCAAAATATAATTGCAGGAAGCACCTCCAACAAAATAATTTTACTTTCAAATCGGCGGCAGCTCGCAGGCGGCAGGGCCCTAAACGCGTGCACTTCCTCCTCCTAGAGAGCCATTAGAACGCTTTTATTCAATGCGTTTTTTTTTTTTGGTCAATGAAGAGGTTCACGCACCCGTCACCTTCACGCTAAGCTGGAGCTCGAAGAGTTTTCGTACCAAAAGCACTTTCGCTTCGAATCACACGATATTATAAATGTTTTGTTGTTCCAGGACATGATGGACGAAGCGGCCGTGTCCTCGGCCAGCGAGATCGACCTGACCAAGATCAGCGAGGAGGAGTTTGAGCTGCACAAATCCTTCATCGTGGTCGACAAGCCGGCCGAAACGGGCGACCCCAACAGGGCGGAGGCCTCCCTTCCTCGCAACTTGGTCTTGAGAACCTCGCAAGCCCTTCCAGATGTGAGTAGTCTACATGCCTCCAGTCTCCACCTCTGAGGTCTACATTGACCTCTTCCATTCACCTCTACCAATACCTCGAACTTTTCCTACCTCTAGCCTTCTGCTTTTGGAGCATACCTACTTATTTTATGTTACTACTCTAGCTCTCGACTCCACCCAAAATCTCGAGAGATTAGACACTAAAATGAGCTGTTTTCTAGATATTGGGCGTTTGGAGTACGGGTTTTATCCCACGAGGGACTCGCTTTGGACCCCTCGTGGGAGACGTTCATGCCAAAGATGCCGTGCCGAAAACAGCAAACCGCAAGTACTTTTGGAGGGTAAGTTGATTGCTCCAGTACTTTTGCTTACTACTCACTATTTTATTACTTTGGCTTTGTTGACTAAAACATCTTTTTTCTTTTCTTGGTTCTTCAGGTACAGTTGCGCGAGGGTTTCTATTTAAACACCATTCCCGACAACAAGGTATATACTAATTTCTGAGTTGTTTGTTAACAAATATTTTGGCATAACTTCAACAAAAAAAGCACTTCAATGTCCCTTCCTGACTATATGAAAATTGGCGCTTGCAAAATCACTTATTGCCTTGCTGCTATTTCGGGCACACGGTCCATGGAACGCATTAAATTTAACACATACACACATACACATCACCTGTGAAATGGAAAGGATAATTATTATGTGCCTTTATTTAGTTATGAGAGAGTTTCCACTTGCGCTGTGTTCTTGAGACCTGAACAGAAACCTAATTTTCCTTTATCACGTTATCCTTAGTTCTACAGAATCTTTGATGTTCACTTCCTTTAGTAGAGCTGACAAACTTTGATGCACTTTATGTGACGAATCACGGCGAATATTCAGAGCTTCAAGCATTTTTTCTTAAATTAAACTTCACCTGTAGCTCATATAAATTATTCCACTGACTCCATAACTACCTTCGCCATAGCATGGTGTGGTCTCCAATGAAGTGTATTGCTCAGAGAAGCCCCACAAAAATTTGATGGGTCTCTAGAAATTGATTAGAACCGAGCCAAGAATGTAGAAAAACTTAATTGGAGAATTTCTAAATAGTGCTTCCCTCAACTTCAAGAAAGAACTACATATTTGAGAACTGTAAAAAGCAATCGGTGGTTTAATTTATTGATGATTTATTGGTGGTGATTTATTGGAGCGGTGGTAGCCGAGTGGTACAGGTGATGGCAAGCCAAACCATTCGCGCTGCCCTGTGTGGGTTCGAATCCTACTTCATCCATGGATATTTTGTGCTGTCCCCGAGGTTGCATGGTAGAGCAGCTTATAGCTGAATGCCGCCTCGTAAAATAAGACAATTAAATAAATAAATAAATAAAATAAAAAAAATAAAAAATAAATATCTCAAGAACTTCATTTTTGAATGGCCGAATAAGCTCGTATTGAAATGATCGTGGGAAGCTCCAAAAATGCCTAAAATAGTTTTGACTAGAAGCAACACGTCTCTAAATCTCAGAATAAAGAAAAACTTGAGGTTATTTTCAAAGTTATTCCGAAGACTTTCACTGGAACTTCTTAGGCTACATTTAGAGCTATCCTGTATCACATAACGACTTGCTAACGCAGATAGACAGAGAGAGAAGTATAGAGGATTCATAGATACAGACTAGGGCATCCAATCCCGGGATTCCGTTAGATTTCCAATCCCGAAAATCCCGGGATTTTTCCACCGAGATCCCGGGATTTTCGGGATTTTTCAAATGATGCATCTTTCCACCTCACTTGAATGAAAAATAGAGTTATTGGCGCTAATGCAAGAAACACAATTATTTAAGGTGAGCACACTGAATTTGAAACCATTATTAGTAAGTATCGGTACTTGACAATAATACTAATATTAGAATTAACAGGTGAGGTACATGGAACATTACACTTAGAGCAGGTATTTTCACACCAGATACCTCTTCCGGTTACCATACCATCAAACACCATGGTATTCAAGGTCCGGACAAAGTTGAAAACTCAAGAGCATATCCAAACACATGAAATACAACAAAACTGTGATAAATTGAGAAAAAAAGAATTTCTCTCGTCTCGGCAAGGAATTTTTGCTTCCTCGAAGAAAGCACGCATAATTGCAATTCAACTGCAATGTTTTATTTATGCAAAATAAATACAATGAAATACCAATATTGGTGTCAAATGATGATGTACTTGCTTGAATGATCTGTGTTTCTTGCTTTGACTCTGTTTTCCATGCAACTGAGGTGAAAAGCTGCTTCATTTGAGAAATCCCGAGAACCCGGGATTCGAAATTTTCAATTCCGAAATCCCGGGATTTCGTTCAAGTCTCGGGATTGGATGCCCTAATACAGACAAAGACAGCATGCTTATAACGAGCCAGTTACGAATAACAGAATATGCATGATTGGCTAGGTGGAATACGTCTTGGTTTGTGAGGAAATTTCTCAAAAAGCTCCTCTAAGTTACTCGAATCCAATCATTGGACCTTGAAGATTTCTCTGCCTGTTTTTACAAAGACATTCACTGAAGCCAATATATCTTAAAATTGGGTTCTTACACGGTCACTTTTCCCAAAACCGTCAACCTTGTTCCATCAGTCGAATCCATGTTGATGGAACTGTAAATATGTCTGATTTCACAGCTTCAGCAATGTTTTCTCATAATTACACGAACACCTATTTGCTATTTGGTCAGTTTTGGAGACAAGCAGATAGTCCATAATCCAAATGAAGTGGTTCGACTCGAAGGAAACTGACTGGAAAGAGGGCATCGGTTTGTGAAAAATGTTTTTGACTCATGAGTTGTTCAACTCATTGCAGGTTATCTTCCAAATGGCAGTTTGACCCAGAGACTTCTTTGTTTGTTTCTGACGACACTTAGTGAAGCTTATTCTTTAATGCAGAAAGTCCAAGTAGTCAGCATAGATTGTTGTCCTTTGAAACAAACTTTAGACCTTGAAGACTTATTTGCTCCATTCCTATAGACATTTGCTGAATCTATTCCTCTTGCAAATTTTCAAATTTCGGAAAAAATTGCTATTAGCCGCCTTCTGCTGTTCGTCCGTCACGCCACGCATCTCCTCCTAAACTTCTTAATAATTGACAGATTTTGATAAAACTTCTTATAACAGCTAAAGATGATGTAGCTTTACGGGTCTCTGAGCAGACAATTTTGGAGCCGTTCCTCCATTCCTGCATAAAATGGCCTTTAGGCAGCGGGTAAAGACCCAAATGAAACAGCTTGACCTGAAAAGAATTCACTAGAAGGAGCTCAAGGCTTCCAAGGAACTCCATCAAAAAGGACGCAAACTCATCGTGAGTTTCCCTTCAGCTCGAAGAGAAGTCTCGTGATGATTTCCAACTCAGTTTCATATCCTTCATGATCTCAACAAAACTTCCATTTGGAATTAGTCGTGGTGAAGATTCATTAAGCCCATCCAGTAGCTTCAATTGAACATTTCGTAGCTCCAAATGGAAGCTCTGTTCTTCAGCAGATTATGTTCCCGATTCCTCCAAGACACACAGAACATGAAACATAGCAAGTGGAAGCTCGCAGCCTTCAGCTCCAGGTTCTAACCGTTGAGCATTTCCGCAGGTGTATAAAGATAACGACATTTACTACTACATTGACGGCTCGGATCCATCCAAGGCCAACTGGATGCGGCACGTCAACCCTGCATACTCCTCCGAAGCCCAGAACCTGATAGCATGCCAGTACAAAATGAACATATACTTCTACACCATCAAACCGATTCTTCCCAATCAAGAGCTTCTCGTGTGGTACTGCAGGGAGTACGCCGAAAGGCTCGGCTACCCGCCGTCCGGCGAACAGATGATGAACAGGCTTCGTAAGTATCATGTTTCGTTTCTTGGTTTTATTTTTGCATTTCTATAGTTTCGATTATTTTTCTAATACGTTATTGTTCGTGAAGAACTGCAAACGATTACAGGCCAGCAACAGCACGCGCCTCCCGTCGAAGTGATCACCGTTAACACCAGCGAAGCGGTTCCCAAAGAACCGGCCGCTGCCGCAGCTTACGACCACAGCGTGACCATTTCACCAAAGGACGGTTCCACGCGGTCAGATGAAGGGTACCACAGCAACGAGTACCACGATGACGTGACGCCGCCGGAAGATTCAAGCGACGACGATGATAGAAACTACGTGCTTGACTTGTGGTAAGTATTTGGTGTCGGTGCTTGAGCTGTCAGGTTGACTTATTCTTTGTTTTTGTAGTAAGAAACCTTCGAAGGAAACGGCGGTGATCAAGGCGGTGACCGCTGATAAGAACGAATACAGGAAGGTGAAGATCAAAATGGCGCGGGCGTACAACAACAACAACAACGTCAACATCAACAACAACAACAGCAGTCCGAAACACACCCAGCACCGGGTCGTGGAGTCGACAAATTACGAGCACGTGGAGGGCAAGGACGCGAACCACGCGATGGGTTCGTCGTCCTCCATGGCTTCGCCGACGTCGTCGGAACAAGTCCATCTCTCGCCGCCTACAGTACCTGAACCACCGGCCCCGCACCCGAGGATAATCGCCACGCCTCCCGGCATGGGCCAGACGGTGATCGTGATCGATTCGCCGCCCCCCGAAGAAGTTCCTAACGGCAAGCCGTACTACGAGCCCGAACCGAGCAAGATCCACCACCACCACCACGTCATCTCGAGGTACTCGCCGCCGTCGTCGAGCATCCTGGAGAACATCCTGCTGCGGAACCGCATCGACACCAACAACAACGACCACGGCTTGCAGCGGAGCGGCAACATGACGCCCCCACCCAGCTCCCCCACGTCTCCCACCGAAATGGCGTACTCGTACAAAAAGAGCCATAGGTAAGTACTTACCTGCCGGTGGATTACATGGCGCTGTAACGTAATTGCGCGATATCAATAGGTCGGCGAAGAATTTGGGTCAATCAGGTCAGTGGGTCGTCTGTAGTTTCACTTGGCTTTGAAATCTTGACCGCATACAAAAACAGACTTTATCCACTGATGATTTGTCACAAACTACCCTCATAGTACGCGCAAATTATTTTTCGTGAAAAAAAGTGGGGTTGTTTTTTTTGTACCTACCTACAAAAAAATGGTATGGCTCGTGAAAACAGATTCGAAGAGTTCCCAACTCAAGGACGGCATTTCCTGGTGTTTTTTCTTCAAACGTGAGTTTCATGAGAACCAGTGGAGTAGGAGAATTGAAAAAAAGGAGGGCAATCTAAAATCAAGTTTTAAAATGTATGAGTATTTCAAAATTTCAAAAATCTAAAATTTCGATTTTTTTTCCAAAATTTTTATGTATTTTTGAAAAAAGACCCTCTGAAAAAAGATTCTCTGGCCAACTCAGATTTGAATAATTATTTTCTTTTGTTACATTTTTAGCTGCACAGATTTGGCATATACTCACGCCACAAGAATCTATCTATTTCTCTTTCGCTCTGCAGCTAATCCGCAGTCCGTTTCAGTTTCAGCCATTTTTATGTTAGGAAATGCCGTTCTTAAGAGTAGCCGCAACTCTTTTCATGCAGAAAAATCACCTTCACTGGAGCCTGTTGCCAGTTTCCATATTTTCCCCTCAAATCGTTACACTGGAAGACCCAAACTGATAATGTTTTTCAATAAATTCCACGTCAAAAACAGCTTCAAGCTAACCCAACCAGCTCATGCAAATGGCTTGCAAAGTTAGGCTTAGTTCGATGCGCCTCGGCCAAAAATCAGTTTGGCTCGGTTTCTCACAACGACTTTCTGTAATCGAGCAAGTTTCACAAACAGCAGCACAGTGGTCCGAAATTCGATAAATGCGGCCAAAAATCAAATTTTACAAGTATTTTGCATGACTTTTATATTTTGTGGACACGTGAAGAAATAGTGTAGGTAGTCTTTCCTGAAATATGAGTTACTTTGTTCCAGGAACTCATATGTTCTGATCCCTCAAAGTTACTTATGTTTTCGGAGTCGAAGTTACCCTATTTTGCTCGCAAACTTCAATAAATGAGTGCTAGCTTAATAATTGCACAGCGGCTTTGCAACTTTTACAAAATGATCTTAAAAGGAAGTACTTTAGCTTGACATATATGGTAAATCTAAAAACAAATTTTAAAACATTCAATATTATTATCATTTATTATATGTATGGTTGATTTTTCGAGTTTTTGAAAAGTTCCTTGAGAAATATAAAAAAGTCCCCACAAAATCCCACTGAGATTCATACCCTAAAAGATAGGTACTACAACATTCCATGAATGAAAGAGATGGATGAATGAATGAACAGTTTTTTCTCTAAAGTTCTCCATTGGCAAATAATCTTTTTTTTCCGATGTGGTGCGTGCCGTGCGTCTGTGCATTTTAGAGTAAGATAAAAAAATAGTCAAGTACTTATCGAGAGAGAGAACGTTACGTTTTGTGAAATGAACATGGTGACAGCATGTATTTTTTTACTGTAGTCCAAAAATCCAGAGATATGTAGGATTACTAGGATTACTAGAATTACTACTCTAGGATTACTTTTTTATTAACATTTTCTGGACTCCCTGACCTTCCATAGAATTTAGTTCATCATCAAATCTACCGTGATGACAGATACATTGGTCACTCTTTCCTAGTTTTCATTGTTCATATCTATCGGAGCTGCGGAAAAGGGATAACCGGTAATATCAAAAATGATCTTGTCGAGGGTGCTATCATGGATGGGGAAACTGCCGTCCTACCCTTTTGACCATTATTGCAGACGGCATGAGGAGGTATACGAGTCAGTGCTGTTAAGCGTATACTTACATGTTCCTCCACTTATAATAGTAATTAATTCTAATTATTTTTCCCAATTATGAACCAGGTCCATAAAGATCAGAATTTTCTAATTTATTTCGATTCAAACCCTCTCAAAATCAACTTAATTTTGCAATGAGATTCTTTCATTATTTTTCCTGGAATCGTGACCTTACTATGGACTGGGTTCATGAGTTTCAGAGTTTTTCCAATTTATTTCTAATTAATTGAAACCTCTCAAGACCCCATTCTTCGACGCGGTGTTTTCAAATAATTTGCCTGTGATAATAGTCCCTAGAGTTTCAGAATTTTTCTAATTCATTTCAATTTTATTCCCCTTAAATCAACCCAGTTTTCAATAAGAATACTATAATGACGCAGCTTGCCTATTATTGCATTGAGAGTAGTTTTTATTTTTTCACAATTTTCTTTCGCTTTGGAGATAAATGCTAAGAGAGAGAAAACTTTATTCAAACATAAAGTGGGCTGCCCGTTTACTCCGGGTTGCAAAAGTACACAGCATACTGATCAATCCAATAAGAAAATATAAAATATATAAAATTAGAAGATAATAATGAATAAAGCATATTATATATAAATATGTTTGTGTAAAATCCTTATTAAAATCTTAAAATCGATTATTTAATCTGTGATCACGGACCAGTTCCATAAGTATCACAATTTTCTCATTTATTTCGATTTCAACCCCCTAAATCAACTCAATGTTACGTAACATGTTACCAAGTCTGGACGCGTCTTCTCACTGCAGTTTCTTCAAGCCGTTTTATCTTTGAGGTATATGAAAAATTCTCTTGGGAATTGACCGAGTGGTATAGGTGATGGCAAGCTGAGCCACTAGGGCTGCGCAGTGTGGGTTCGAATCTCGCTACATTCATGGATATTTTGTGCTGTCCCCGAGGTTGCATGGTAGAGCAGCTAATAGCTAAATGTCGCCTTGTTAAATAAGTCAATTGAATAAATAAAAAAAAATCTCAGAGATTCACGGAGAAGGACCTTTCCACAATTCGCCTTTCCAATAAGCACTCGGTGATGATCAGATATCACAATTGAGCCAGCGATCTCATGGAAAACAAGAAAAAGAGCTGGATGTGTCTCTTATCAAAGGGATTTCACAGCAAGTGTCTTGAACAAATTAATTTTGCGATTACCCAGTAACGATTCGACAGGAAAATGTAAAAAACTGGCAACAACGGGAACACTAGAACTAGCTCGCAAAAAAAGAAGTGTTACGCCTCTACAGGTGGAAACTCCAGATCCGTATTCCTGACCTCCTCAAGAGTCAGTAAACAGCTGATTAGTTCTACATAACTTTTTCCGTTTGCCTTATTTTAGTCGAATTTGCGCATAATATCAACACAAACGAAATGACACGATTTTTCTTGCAGGTACGGAGTTCATCCTTGCAGCCCGGACTCCAGTTCGAACCACGCCAACCACAACAACCACGAACCGTACCACCTGACCGCTTCGCCGCCCATCCTGGGTCACAACCGCTCCCCCAGCCCGCCGTCGTCGGTGCCCTCCCACCAGAAGATCTACGTGGTGCAGAGCAGCAACGGCGACGGGGCCTCGCCCCCGTACGCTTCCGGGCTCCAGCCGCCGCCGGGCGGCTACTACAACATCTACGCCAACCATTCGCCGCCCAACGGCATCGTGCACAGCACGATCCCGTCGTCGACGGGGTCCTACTCGCCGCCGGGCTTCGGAGGCGGCGGCGGCGGCGTCGACGGCGTCCACCACCACAACCTGATGATCAACACCAGCATGTCGCACCACGTGATGCAGCCGCTGCAGCCGTTGCAGGTGCCGGCGACGACCAACGGCAGCATCTGCAGCGGTTCGCCGAGCTCGCGAAGTCCGGAAATGGGCAACCCGGGAAGTCCCGGCGGCGGCCAGTCGAGGGGGTACAGGAGTCTGCCGTATCCGCTGAAGAAGAAAGACGGGAAGATGCACTATGAATGCAACGTGTGCTGCAAGACGTTCGGACAGCTGTCCAATCTCAAGGTTGGTACCATAGCTTTGTTTACTTGATCTGGACACTTTCATTCCATTTTCTTTGATACTGTCGCACTTGCGTAGTCAGATCAATTTGATTATCAAATATAATGCAAATCACGATTGAAAGTTTAGTCAAGCAAGACTTGATTCAGGTAGGGCAGATTGTTTTGCTTTGTGTTATCATGAAGCTGACATCAGTATGCATTGACAATGAAAACGCAAGAAATAATGGGAATTCGACTTTGCCCCATCGCTTTTGTGCTAATGTGTCGCTTCACCCACCTTGCTCTACTATTTACTTGACTTTATTTGTACAGGGTGTTCACGATAAAATTCAACCCCCCCCTCTAGGAGATTCCCCTTTAAGATATTTTGAAAAACTAAAAAAATTTTCTCAACGATTTTTTCCAGGGATTTCGAATCGATCGTTCAAAAGTCTTCAATTGGTACCGTATACAGGGTGTGACATGTAACTTTTTTATTTCAAATGCAACACCCTATATTTTTTTGTTACGTCATTTTATAAAGCTTTTCTTCCTGATTACAAAAATATATAACATTCATGATTTATTTTGACAAGGAAGCTGTCTAAAAAAAAATAAAATAGGTAGTCAAATAAATTGAAAATTGAAAATCACGCGACACCCTGTATCAGGAACGAATTAGACCATTTATCCATGCAGAGTTGAACTCTTTAGACAAAATGCTGCGAGAATAACTTTTTTTTAAGTGAACTGTAGGAACCAAAGCCATCTTGTCGCGAAACAAAATTATTTGACTACCTATTTTATTATTTTTCCGACAACTTACTTGTCAGAATAAATCATAAGTGTCATATATATATTTGTAATCAGAAGAAAAAGCTTCATCAAATAACGGAATAAAATATAGGGCATTGCATTTGAAATAAAAAAGTTACATATCACACCCTGCCAGAAGAGAACTCTCAGTGCCAATTTTCAATTCACTCTGCACAAAAACACTGGCAATGTTAGATTGAAAGTCGCACTGCCACATTTACCTTCCACCCTCCATTTCTTCACTGGGACACCTGAAACGAGCAGTAGCCAAATTTCAACCCTTAAAACACACCCCTTCCAAGTTGTCCGTATGAAGTGCAAAAACGTACTTGAGTGAATATCCAGCCTGTCCAGCCAAATATTTTTTTATTCGGAAAAGTTACATCACCCCTCTCCTAAAAAAAAATTACTCTCACCCTTAATTTTTGCACAGGGCACCTGGAATAAGCAGATACTAAATTTCAACTCTCAAAACACAGCCCTTCTATGTTGTGCACCCCTATTAAGTTCAAAATATGTGCTTACATGAATCATCCCTTGTCCAGTAGCATTTTTTCTGAAGCTGGAAAAAAATCACCTCTTTCCCCTCACCCTCTTTCACCAGACACCTACAACGGACATTTTATGGAATATCAACCCTCAAAACATACTCCTTCTGCTCACCGGCCACCGCAGCCCATCCCTATATGAAGTGCAGAATATTACCTATGTACTCACATAAATCATCCCTGGTCCAGTTGAATCATTTTTGCCTGAATTTGGAAAAATCACACGCCCTCTCCCAAAAAACTTACCTCTCACTCATTTATTTATTCACTAAACACCTGAAATGAGAATTTGCCTAATTTCAACCCTAAAAACATACTCTTTCTCTAAGTTGCTCCTCCTTGTGACGACATGAAACGGGCAGTTATACCAAATTTCAACCTTCAAAAGGCATCAGTTCCATGAACTCTACCCTTTCATTGTTGTCATACAATAATTACCCCCTCTTATTGAGTTCCTATTCTTTGGTATAGTGAGAAAAATCATCGAGATTTCAAGCACTAAATCTTGAATTAGGGAAAAATTATTGGCAAAGGGTTTGAATCGAGGTTTGAATTCAAATGCCAACAATCCTTCAGGAAATTTCGTCTGGAAAAAGTCCAGCACTGGACGCGAGTCATCCTGGTCAAAAGCCAGCGAGTTCCACACTCCCCCGGTGCTATCAAGCCAGGGCGTGCGTGAAGAACATTTCCCTTCTTCCGAAAAAAAAGTAGGTGAAGGGACGATTAAGGCAGACAAACATAACGCCCTCCTCTCATTCGATTGGTCGGTAGACTACGCCCCATCTCTTCTGCTTGGTCGGCCACGCCTCCTCTGATAAGTCGACCATGCCTCCTCTTGTTCGATAGATGGGTCGTTCAGCCTTCTGGGTCTAACCTGGGTATGACGTCACCGTGTCGTTTTCGCTCCAGCTGTCGCCCCCGCCCCCATGGCCTTAAGCACCATCTAGTGTTGATCGGCTTAAGTACAGGAATGAGTGTTACTACTGAATGGTGGTATCGTGGCGCTTGGCTGAATTACAGGAATTTATTACCGGCTCGATTAAGTGGTTGTCTCCTGGTCCGGAATGAATTACCGACTGACGTCCACCTGGTCGGGGTGGTTGACGACGAGATGGCGGGTCAGCTAGAAATCTGTCAGCCAATTCGGAGGTGAGGTCTGCTTTGACAAATGACAGAGAATGGCGGGAAATCACATCGCTGACCACCTACCCAATCAGTTATCAATCCGTTCAATAATCCGTACACCTATTCATCCCATCTCCCCATTCATTCATCTTCACTACGACCATTGATGTGTTCATTCATTCATTTATTCATTCATTTATTCATTCATTTATTCAATCAATCATTTGTTCATTCATTCATCCATCTGTCCATCTGTCTGTCCGTCCGTCCGTTCGTCCGTCCTTCCGTCCATTCATACGTTCATCTATCCGTCCGTTCATTCATCCACTCATTTATTCATTCATTAGACCATTAATTCAACCATCCCCCCATCCATTCATTTGACTCACTCGCCCAACCGGCAAATGATTGGCTACAAAGAGAAATAAAAACTGCACACTGCACCTAACCTCCAAAATGGCCGACAGATTCCTGGCTGACTTAGAGTGCGATCTATGCCGTGGCCATTGTCATCAACATGAAGTGCTGCGGCGTTGCCATCTTGCTGTCAACCACCACGAGCAAGTGAACATCAGCTAGTAATTCAACCGAGACAACCACCTGATCTAGCTGGAAATACAGATTCCTGTAATTCAGCCAATACAACAACCACCGACCGGTGATTCAGTCAGCCACAACTAGACGGCGCTCTGCCGATCACCACTGGAAGGCGCACAGATCGCTGATATTTAGCCAACACAATTACCATTCAGCCGGTAATAAAGATTGCTGTAATTCAGATGAACAGCATTAGATGGCGCTCTAGGCCATGGGGGCGAGGTTGGGGCGGACAAGATAACGTCACACCCAGGTTAGACCCAGAAGGCTGAACAACCAATCAATCGACCAATCAGACCATAGGAGGCGTGGCCGACCGATCAGGAGAGGCGTGGTCCACCGATCTGGAGAGGCGTGGCCGACCAATCAGTAGAGAGAGGGCGTGGTCTACCGATCAATCAGGAGAGAGGGGCGTGGTGTCTGTCTGCCTCGACCGTCCCTCCACCTACTGACATGCATTCGTCAACGAAAGACTTCGCCTGACAAGACACTACCTAGTATGCGCTTCGTTCACATCACATTCACCACAGTCGAGGCAGAAGACGCAAAAAACAAGCAGTTGTTCAATTTTTGCTACTGATTTTTGCACTGATGAACAAAAAAAATTGACCGATTAGATCCGCACAGAGCTAATTCAAAATAATAGACAAGCAAGACCGAGTGAGAAAACGACCAACTGGCAAATCTTCAGAACTGAAACTAAACATCTTATTGACAGCGACAAATTTAACTAACAAAATTCAAGGAGCAGCCTGAACATCACGTCGACAAATAATAATAAGCAAAGAAAAATTGAGTGCCATATTGTCCTGCGAGAGGATAGCAGGAAAGCGCAGAATAAGAAAACAGTGGCAAAGAACTTGGACAATCGCAGACAAAACTGCATTCAATAAGATCTGGAAGGATTTAAAGAACCTGATCTTAGACCTCAGAAAACAATCAATTGGTGGGGATCTTGGTGGACTGACAGTCGGATAAGCAACTGAATAATCACTATAAAAGGTCAAAGGTAAGAAAGAAGACCAAGAAACCGTAACTGACGAGCTCAGAAGTGATGGATCAAAACTGCTAGAAATGACTGCAAAAAAGCAGAAGCGTTTGCTAATCGTTCCTTGCAAGTTTTCCAATGATTTCCTGATAAATAAAAGTCGACTACCATAAATGACCTCCCCTATCCAAATGGGTTTTCTTCAGGCAGTAGCTACTACCGAAGAAGTCAAACAAACGATCAATGCAGTCAGTCCGAAAAACCACTTGGATTTGACCGATTCATATTCTACAGTAACTTCCTGATGAAGCATTCGAAGCTATCACACAAATATGCAATGCTGCCCTTATACAAGGTCATTGCCGGACCAACTGGAAAATTGCACAAGGTATCATGTGGCACAAGCCCAACTCTGGTGAGGATGCGTCATCTTACAGACCAGTCTGTAAGTTCTGGAGGAGTTGTTACTGAAGAGTTTAAAATCTCTTGGATGGAAAACGTCTCATCAGTTTGGCTTCAGGACACACAAGAACAAAGCACATACATTAAATAGTTATAATCAGATTCACGAAGACTTGGAGGAAATGAGATGCTGTTCAGCCGCTTTCTTCGATATAAGCCAGGCTTTCGGCAGAGTATGGCTTGGGGCTTGAGAGACTATGCCACAAATTAGTCAATCTACCAGCAAGATCTGGAGAGGTTTCAGTTCGATTTTGATCAAAAACGCCGACAGAAAAATTTCAACGGAATAGATTAAAGCTAATTTTTGATATTGTCTGGTTTATAGGAAGAACCTCTGGCTTGTTTGCAGGTGTCAAAAAAAGCAGAAATTTGGGAATTACGACACGCCCTGTATAAGTAAATGAACGTTGAAAACGGTGAATGGTTACAAAATTGTTCAATTTAGGCCCAGTTCCTCAGTTCTAGGTCAGCATTGAACTTGGTCTGGTTGTCATAGATTCAATTGTTGCAACAAGTTCTACACATTTTCGCACGTGATTGGTCAAGCTTCGTCTTGATAAATCGCCAATTGTAGTTCCATTTTGAGCTTTTCAAAAATCTAGTTGAAGCTCAAAGTTTTTTTTTTAAAACACCATGGAAGAGATGTGACTGAACGATTGTTGTTTTCCAGGTGCATCTGAGGACGCACAGCGGCGAGCGGCCCTTCACCTGCATGACGTGCAAGAAGTCCTTCACCCAGCTGGCCCACCTCCAGAAGCACCACCTGGTGCACACCGGCGAGCGACCGCACGAGTGCGGCATCTGCCACAAGCGCTTCTCCTCCACCTCCAACCTGAAGACCCACCTGAGGCTGCACAGCGGCCAGAAGCCCTACGCCTGCGACTTTTGCCCTGCCAAATTCACCCAGTTCGTTCACCTGAAGCTCCACAAGAGGCTGCACACCAACGAGCGGCCGTACATCTGCCAGGAGTGCGGCAAGAACTACATCAGCGCCTCCGGGCTGCGGACGCACTGGAAGACGACCAGCTGCAGGCCGAACAACATCGACGAAGAGCTGAACGGCGACGGCCCGCTGAACGGGTACTACGACTACGCCGGCTCCGAGGCCAGTCTAGGTCAGTAGCTGCGGGCCATGCCTCGCCACCGCGTTCTCAGCCAAAAAGTGAAGAACATACGTTCAAGACGTAATCAAAATAACACTCTGATTACCAAAGCGATAATCAGAACGCATTCAGCGTACGTTGTTCACTTCAATGCTGAATAACAATTTTTTGTGGGCGATTTTTTTACTCAAACCAATCGACGACAAGTGAACCAATTGGTCCAAGCAAAATAATCGCTCCGCCGCGAAAAATCACTCATCATAAATCCAGCTTGAGCTTCCATCAAGAACGTAGGTACCTAGCCTGAAAGTCAATTGATGAATTCGGTTGAACTTGGCAGCGATGGGTCCTGCTACATCCGGAGTGCTCCTTCGCATGTTCGCTTTGTCCGGGCTGAAATTCTGTAAAATCTTCCAGGGCCCATGGAGATCAACAGGGACATGTACGGCGACGACTCGAAAGAGCCGCCAGAGATGCACCCGCAGCCCCAGATGAGCCACACGGTCCTGCACCCGGGTCTGTCGAGGCCCCTGCAGAGCCTGCAGAACGGCCACCACAGGCAGTCCCCGCAGCTCCTCCAAACCGGCAAGGAGACCCGACCCAGCGTGATCGAGTCCTCCCAGCCACACATAATTGAATGTACCTAAGATGTATTCCTGCTCATGTCTAGGTTGTAGTTATTTTTTGTTTGTTAAGTTTTTATTGTTTATTTATTGACTAGTTCACACACACATTGTATATTTTATAATAATTTTCTAAAGATACTCATTCAAGTTTTTTTTTGTTTTCGTGTATATGTCAAACAATTCGCGCGTCTTAGTATTTATTGTAGTTGATGATGATGACGATGATGAAGTATTTTATGGACTTGACTCAGACATTTTTAATTTATTTATTTTTTAATTTCGTTCAGACTGACGATCACACAGCAATAACTGGCACGAAAGAACAACATTCAACATTAAACCAAATATCGAGTGTTTTGTTTCAAATTACACCAACACAAACAGTAGTTGTATGATAGGTAAAACTAGATTTTATAATGTTGTGTACTGAGGAACTCTTCATAATTCTTCGGGCTTTGCCAATAACTCGTATATTGGATGTTTCTGTTGAATCCATAACTTACTTGTTCTAATAGGGTATATCCAAATAAAAACCAAATAGTTCAATGTAATTGTATAAATCTAAATGGTGCTTGTGACTACTACTTATAATTTCTAAGTGTGTATGGAAAAAAAAAGCTTAGCAGTGGAAACTTTATTCTGCTCGCACTCGACATCAGTATTAATTGGTTCAAACTGTAGTAGAAAAAAAAGAGAGAAACATCTTCACATCCCGCGACCCTTTGTAAAAAATACATATTTTTGTATATTTCGTGGATATGAGTATATATGTTTGTGTAAATAACTTTTTGTTTAGGTACCTACTTGAAATTAATATAAATTCATGTAAAAAATACTTGCCTGTACATAACTCTATCGTTTCCGCCCCCCAAACACACTACACATACATCACAGTTAGTTTCAGTTATTTCAAGATGACACACAATAGTATAATACGATTATTATTAATATGTAGTATGTACTGTGTACAATAAGATTTGTTTTTTTTATTGTTATTTAGTTTTACTCCATAAGTTATTTATTTCCCTCTGATGATACAACGTTTTCCTCTCTATCTCCGATGCTGTGTTTCAAAATTCGAATATTCCATAAATAGCGGTGGTATTTTTGAAGGAAATTAGTTTAGGTGGGTACCTCCATATTACAAAGGTATGGTTTTGTGACCTTTTTTTGTTTTGTTTCCGTTTTATTTCGCCCCATTATTTAAGTCTCGTATCGTGCTAGTATTAGAAATGTGCGCTATTTATTTCTCATTGTCAAGGTTTTTATTTTACGTATTTATTGTTTTTTTTCCTCAAACTGTTTCGAAATATTTTTGGTATGTAAATCTCGTGCATGTAAAAATGTTCATAATGACTATTACAACAAATAAAAAATATATCCCTTGACTTTTATTTGTTCCTATACATATATTTCTTCCCAGTCGTCGAATTGTATGGAAGGTGATTCAGAAAACGAAAACTCTAGACTCCTTGAAATAGATAACGATTGACAATGATATCCCCCCCTCCCCCCAACTTGTACCGTTATCCCCCCCCTCCCCCAACTTGTACCGTTACGGAGATGCGGCCCTTCAAAGTTGACTAGCCAATAGCAGCTTTCAATACATATCTCAAGAACCATTTTAGCTAGCGTGTTCAAACTTATTAGTTTGCCACTTTGAATCAGTGACGTAGGATTGAGGAGCGATTTTATGTAATTTTTTATTGAAAATGTACTATATTACTTCCCCGATCCACCACTCGACGAGGAGGGGAAGTATTGTAAACGCGGTAATTTTTTTTTTGAGACTTCGACGGATATACAGGGTGTTTCAGGGATGATAGCAAAAAATTTAACTGTGGGTAGATCTCGTCAAAATATGACCAAAACCTATATACCATTTTGCAAAGTTCGGCCTAATGACGAAGATACAGCCCTCCAAAGTTCACTTTTTTCGGATTTCAAAAATTTGTAACTCAGGAACGTTTCAACAAATTCAGCTTCAATTCAGCAAAAGCTGGTTTGTCATAATTATCTATCAACCTGCCAAATTTGAGAAGAATCCAACCAGTGGTGTAGGAGTTATGAGGGTCAATAATTTAGAAGCATCCGAGGAAAAGTTGACTTAAGGTGACCCCTCATAACTTCTACGCCACTGATTGGATTCTTTTCAAATTTGGCAGCTTGATAGATGATCATGACAAACCAGCTTATGCTGAATTAAGACGTTGAATTAAGATTAATTTGTTGAAACGTTCCTGAGTTACAAATTTTTGAAATCCGAAAAAACTGAACTTTTGTGCCGTGACAATCTTTCGCAAAGTTCTTCTTTTTCCCTGCAGAGCAAAATTTTCGATCAATACGCCTCAAATCTTCATAAGTCTTCATACTCGTAACCATCTCTTTCTGTTTATTTCCTCCACAAACCTTATTCAACGTAATTCCATCGAATTTTCCTCGTAAGTCTTTTAGAATGATGAAGCAGTACGGTCATGGAAGTAGCCGTTGTTGTTTGCTGGTCATAGATCAAAAGAAGTTTGAATTCCTGAACAAATTTTGAAGGAACTGCATTGATATTGGTCATTTCAAACATCAACTTGATTTTAATTGGTCTAGAAGATGCGGAAATAATTTCAGAGAAAGAGGAAGAGAAAAATTACACAGGCAGCAAAAAAGTCGTTACATAGATTGAGGATCGATTTTAAAAAAAGGGGAAATCAACCAATTTCAATTGGCTTATGAATGGTTTGCATTGTACCTCAGGTGAAAAAAACCTATATGAAAATATCGACTTGATGTTTCAAATGACCAACTTCAATGGACTTGGGTTTAAATTTGTTTCGGATCTTGAACTTATTCTCTTGATCAATGGCCAGCGAATGGCTACACGGCAACCATGCCCGTACTGCTTCATCACTCTAAAAGACTTACGAGCGAAAATTCGATAAAATGACGTTGAAATGAGGTTTGTAAAGAAAATAACAAAATAAAATGGTTACGAGTATGAAGACTTGAGAAGAATGAAAGGCGCATTTATGAGAAATTTGGCTCTGAAGGAAGAAAGAAGTTTTCAAAAAAGTGTCACAAGCTCAATCAACTCACCTTTTTCCGAAAAAGACCAAGCTTGTAGGTTACCGAGAATTGCATCATTCCAGAGTTGCATCTTTTCAAGGGTTTGTGAACTATTTGTTTTGGAATGATCTTGTGCTGATAATTTGGCGTGATGAAGTTTTGCTGTGGCCTAAGAAGTTTAACTTAGTGGCCAGAAGTTACCACGACGAGATATTCAAAAGGAAGACCTGCCGGCTCGCCTGCCGGAAACTTTTAAAGGAGAGCGCCGGCGCCTTACTGATCCGGAAAACGTAGAAAATGTGAGAGTACGTATTTTGCGCGATTCCGTTTGTGTCTGCCTTCAAAACGATGAACAAAATTGTCGAAAAGTGTTTCAGCACTGCAAAGGTTGTAGCTGGACCATACGAAGAGGGCATAAATATATTATCAAAGTGTTTTGGGACAAGGGTGTCATCAGAAGCTTTGGAAATTCATGTCATCTCCAAAACTTGTTGAAGTTCCTCAACACAGGAGGTCTTGGACTCTCATTAGAACTAACAGAAGGGTATGAATATATTCACAGAAATTTTTTTAGATATTGGAAGAGATGCAAAATTATTCGTTTAAACAATCTTAGTTATTCTAAAAATTTGAAAAAAACCGAAGCCAAATTTTTATCCCGACATTTTCAACTGATAATCTTGAAAATTGAATAATTTCCGTTCGGGATCAGCTACGATTTTGTTAGATACATTTCTGTGCTCCCCAGAACCTTTATTACAAGGTCTCATTAACAGCTTTTGGTGACAATTTTGTCAAACTCATTTTTACTTGAGGACACCTGTGCGTCTGTATGTACAGGGTGTTCACGATAAAATTCCCCCCCCCCTCCAATAGATTCCCCTCAAGATATTTCGAAGAACTAAAAACTTTTTCTTCACGATTGTTCCCAGCGACCTTAAATCGATCCTCTAAAAGTTTCTAATTGGTACCGTATACAGGGTGTAATATGTAACTTTTTTATTTTGAATGCAACACCCTATAGTTTATTTCGGTATTTGGTGGAGCCTTTTTGTCTGATCAAGTATGTTGTCGGAAAAATAATTTATAGGTAGTCAAATAGATTTGTTTCGCGGCAAGATGGCTTTGGTTTTTACAGTTCACTTAAAAAAAATTATTCTCGCAGCATTTTGTCTGCAGAATTCAACTCTGCATGGATAAATGGTCTAATCCGTTCCTAATACAGGGTGTCGCGTAATTTTTAATTTCTAATTTATTTGACTACCTACTTTATTATTTTTTTTGACAGCTTCCTTGTCAAAATAAATTATAAATGTTATATAGCTTTGCAATCAGAAAGCAAGGCTTCATCAAATGACGAAATAAAATATAGGGTGTTGTATTTGAAATAAAAAAGTTACAAGTCACACCCTGTATACGGTACCAATTAAAAACGCTTAGACGATCGATTCAAGATCCCTGGGAAAAATCGTTGAGGAAAAATTTTTAGTTTTTCAAAATATCTCAAAGGGGAATCTCCTAGGGGGGGGGGGGGTGAATTTTATCGTGAACCCTGTACCTACATATGTCTGTAACCTTCTACGATAAGAGCCGCAGCATCTATCCGATCGACTTGAAATTTGGTACACAGACATGGTTTCACCTCGGGTTTCACCGTCGAATGAGTTCATTGGTTTTTAGCTGTCATTTGTCAAACGGAAGTAGTCTCAAGGAACTTGACTTGCGATATTCCGTTCAAAGCCCATAGGAAACTGTATTCAGAACAGTCAAAAGTATTGCCCCGTCATCTGTCAAATAATTAAGAATGTCAAAGTTCAAAATTTTACCATTTTATCATTCAAAATCTATCCGATGGATTGGGACCAAATTGACAGGAAGCAACACAACAAAAGAATCAAATTAAATCTGCAGTTGCAATTCTCCACCATTTTCCCGTCGAGCATTATGAATTTTCAAAATTTCTCCTAGCCGTTGCCACCCAAGAGGGCCCCTCGCCCGTATTTTGACCACGACGACTCGCTTTGGATGCAGGACTTTACTCAAAGATTTATTCCTGCTCGGGGATCGCCTTTTTTCCAAAAATTCCAACTGATATCGAAAATAGATTGGATTGGGCATCGTGTAGACCCATTTTCAAAATCGACACTGTTCCGGTTTTCCGACGGTAATTTTTTCAAAATGAAATTAGCACATTCCGTGAATTTGAAAAAAACTGCATGCTGACATGCGGTGAGTCCTACGAAATATCCATTTTAGGTGCTGACATGCTGGGAATGAAAGTTGCAGGAAAGATTGAATAATTTTTGGAGGGAAAAATTTTGAAATCGGACCCACGGTTGCCGAGATTTGTCTCTGGAAAAACTGCAAATGTTCCCACTTTATATCCCGTGAACAGGTTTCCACCAATTTTTTTAAAGGAGACCGTAACTGGCTTCTGAACATTTTCCAACAATTTTCTTTTCATTTTTCCTGGAAATTCCCGTTGAAAATGTAAAACAGGCCTGGACCCTGGACACGCTATAGAAAGCTTAATGATCATCAACGATGGATCATCATTTAACTTCCCTTACTGGCTTGGTGACAGCAAGGGAAACGTAATTACCCACGTTCGTATTTGATGATCATTGAAAAAAAACGCAATTGTTTTTCCTATTGCTGTCGCCAAGACAGCAAGGGAAATTCAATGACGATCCGTTAATGATCATTAAGCTTTCTAGTGTATCCAAGGTATTCGAGACCGGACTTGAATGATGGAGCTTAAAGTCAAGCCGTAATTGACGATTTTTACAAAAGATGATTAGGAATAAGATTTGAAGTTTTCCCGGGAAATAAAAATTTCAAAAAAAAAAATTTCCTACCAATTATTTTCAATCTTTCTGTGGTGCCAGTTTCAGATCGTTCACCTCTATCCATGTACCTGCCTCACTCGCTTTTCTTTCTATATAATTTGGTTGCTTGTGAAAAACTGCAAATTCTGAACTTTTTAGCTTGTGGACAGATTTATGCCAACTTTTTTTAAATAAAGGGTAAGTGATTCTTGAACATTTCAGGCAATTTCTCTTAAAATTCTCTGAATGAGTAACCGGCCTAGCTTATCGAGACCGGACTCAAATGATGGAGCTCGAAATGAAGCCCTTATAGAGAAAATATCTCAATTCTTCAATCTTTTTTCTTCCCACCCGGAGGGACGTCTTATAATAAAGTTCCCATCCGTTTCTGGCTATGCGTCGTGGAAGTTTTGGGGTGGGACAACCGATTTTTCTTTGTTTGTGATTCCAAAAAACATTTTATCCTGAACAAATGAATAGACAAAATTTTCTTATGACGAATGCTGAGTGAGTGGTAACCCAAATTGGAATAAGTTAGCTCAATTGGTTCTTCAAATATGGATAAAAAAAAATTGTTCTTGACTAGTCAACTTTGAAGGGCTGTATCCTCGGCTGTAACTCTATAACGGTATGAGTTAGGCAGGAAAAAGTTGGCATTATGGCGCGATGTGACGGAGAAAAAGTGCCTGCCCTGACCGGGACTCGAACCCGAGTCTTCCATTTGCCGGATGGATACTCTGACCACTAAGCTATCGGGGAGACAACAGCTCCTCCGCCACATGCCCACATGAGAGCCGCCACAGCATTATTCGTCATCATTTGAGTCAAGAAATCTAGGGTTATCGTTTGGTAGGGTGTTCCTAAATCACCTCGTATTGTAGCAAACGAGGTAGCCAAAAAAAGGCTTCGGATTCAAAAAGCGCTGTACAGAAATGTTCAAAATAGCGATGTTAAATGGGAGATGTTTCAAAATGGCGAGTAATGAAATAGCGACGTACTGAAATAGCGATTGTAACAAAATAGCTATTGTTACATAAGAGCCATGTCATGAAAAAGGGTTGTAAAAAAATTAGATTCAATAAAGGCGATTTATTCGAAAGGTACATCTCTAATCTGGAAATCTTTACAACTAGCGGTGCTTCTGAAGCCAGCTTGGTATCGTACAATGAAGTTTTCTGTTTGATTTTGTTCCACCTTGAATTTTTTGACAAGTAAATCTTGCCACTAATCGACGATTACAATAGAGTGTTTTTTGGAAGTCGTTTCAGTCGTTTTCCTACGTAGGTTTTTTCCCAGTAGTCTGTTATAGGTTCCATTTCTTCCGGAACTCCATTCTCCATAAAAAAATCCGTAGGCGAACTGCACATCTCTTTCTGATGGTAGGAAAGTTCAGTTCAAGCAGCATTTTGCATTTTAGTCGTAATCGTTTTTCGTTCTTGTACAAATTGACTAAACCTGGAGTTTTTTTAATCTCCTGCCAAAGACATTGAAACAGATGAAAAAGTACCTAGAGACTGAAGAAATGTGGGAGTCAACTGAATGGGTTTATTAGCAAGGCCTGAGTGGAAGAAAAAAATTTTCCTTTGAAAATAGTAATTTTTACCGTCGCTATTTTATTCTAGAATATAGCTTTTTTGTTCTATTTCTGATTTATTACATCGATATTTTTTTACGTCGCTCTTTCATTACAAACAATATTTCGTCACGTCGCTATTCAATTACACGCTATTATGCGACATCGATATTGTAATGAGCGCTATTTTATTACTTGATATTTTGAATATCGCTTTTCTGTACATCGCTTTTTGATTCCGGAGCCGCAAGAAAAAATCTCGAGAATCAAAAATAGTTTTATTCCTAAAATATCTCAAAGCACACCAAATACTTAAAACAATTAGAACAGTTACAACTTTCCCATTACCTTTGTTGCGAGGATGATGAAAAACTTTGCTGTCAATATTCTTACAGTGCGCATCCACCCTTAGCACTTTTATCATCAGTTCATCACAATTTTCCACAGTCAATGGAAATTCGGACAGAAGTAGTAGACATTTTTTCCGGAGCGAGGCCAGATATTCACTCATCTCTTCAGAATCATGTGGCGTCAATGATTTTGCCCGACGTTCAAGTAGATCATTATGCATGTTGAGTTTTTCCGACCAGACAATGGTATTGTATTTGCAGTACCTTTCACGGATTTCATTACGTCTCCACTGTTCGTACGCCGGGTTGGTTCTGGACATGGCCTGCAAATCAAAAATTTTGTTAGTGATATGATTTTATTGGCGATACATACTACAGAACAAAATCTAGCTTCTTCGCGAATTTTTTCCCCAAAACGTGTTGAAACATTGAAGTTTTGAGATTTGAATGTTCAGTCAGGTTGAAATCCGTCGAGAAGGGACTTCACAAGCAAAAATAATGGACGTCTCTGGATACTCGTCGCGAGAAAGTTTTGAGTTTACATTATCATTTTACACATTTTTGTTTCTGTGGAGGCTTTTTTTTTCTAAATTCTGGAAGTAGTGGTCTTATCCTGAACTTCGAGGTGCAGTATATCGCTGCTTAGTTTTTCACAGTGTTGCAAAGTGCTTTGAAGTTTTTCATAAGTATGGTGGTAACAAAAAAAAAAAGAAGAATGTCGATTGGTGCCCCTCGTAAAAATAGAAAAAAAGGTGCTCGTGCGGTGAAATATTGACATTATTATGCAAATACATACGGAATTAGCTATTTACGATATGAGTGTTAAAAGTGACAGGTATTATTTTGTGAGCGGGGACGCTTGCGAAACGAGCATAAGCGAGTAGAGCAACCCCGCGAACAAAATAAGACACTTTTAACGCGTGTATCGTACAGGATTTTATCTACAATGGTTTTTGAAATGTTTGGTAAATGTCAGAATTTATTGAAAATATGACAGGAATGCGCAGAATCATCATTTTTTCACGTCGCCCATGACGACGTGCTAAAAGTGACGGGTATTATTTAACGCTTGTAGATAAATTATATTGATGTTGTTTCCATCGCATTTCTGAATATTGTTTTGTTTGTCCAATGTATACTGAATCAGAGTCCTCACATTTGATTGAATAAATAATTTCTAGAATAATTTCAGAACATTTCAATCGTGGAAGTCAATCTTTCAACTTTTTATATAAACTTGACGTGTTTTCAACTGTATAATATACAGTAAAATGATATACATTCTTTCAAGCCAGCATTATAATATAATGCATTTTACTGCTGACTGAAAAGAACTATTAATATTTAATTTTATTTTATTAACGTCATATCCGCCAGGCGGAAAACTAGTGACCTAAGCTATATTGATCATTTCAGGATAATAAGGTGGGTATTCATATAAAACCCTTGTTTCTTTTATATTCCTCTTTGTGATACTCGTACCTTGACTCGTACTGTTCATGGTAAATTAGACCCCCCTCTGGAGACTTCTTCTTGAAGATGATTTTTAAAATGAAAACCGATTCCAATATGATTTTTCCGTAGGCTTCGAATCTGTCCACAGAAATTTTCTGTTATATTGCTTACAGGGTGCAACATTGAAAATTTTTTGCAAACTCAACACCCTGTATTTAAGTATGGGAATCAATTCCGCTTTTCACCCTTATTATAAATTCATTCCACACTTGATGGATTAGTCAACGGAACACTTGAAAAAATTCATGAATTTTTCAAAAATATCGAAAAATGTTTTTCTTTCCATAAGTAAAGTGACCCAGTTATTTTTTTTATAATTTTTGTAAAATGGATATGATTGAAGTTTGAAACTTCACCCTAACTTAACTCAACTCTACAAACTCGAAAAAAAAAATTGTTTGATATTTTTTGAAAATTAGCAAATTTTTTTAAAAGCCAACAGATTTTTTCACATGTGTTTTTCTAATCAACCTATTAAGTGTGAATTATATTTTATAATCAGGATGAAAAGCGGAATCGATTTTCATATTAATAAAATACAGGCTCGAATACCTACAGGTGTCCAATTTGAGAAAATTTTTCGATGTTTCACCCTGTAAGCGATATAAGTACCACATTTTAGTAGACGGATTCGGAACCTACGGAAAAAATCATGAGAGAATCATTTTTTCATTTCAAAATTATGTTCGAGGGAAAGTCTCCAAGGGGGGTATAATTTATATGTGTAACACTAGTTTTACAATACAGGGTGTCCCGGAATAAGTGTTACAAAACTCACAGGGAGATAGAAAATCGAAAAATGAGGGGACTTTTCTCAATAAACATACCCTCGCAAACGCATAATAACGGAGATACAGGCCTTCAAAGTTGTTTTCTTTTAACAGTTTTTTTGCATAACTTTTGAACCGTTCAACCGATTCCAGTCAAATTTGAACTTAAGTTTACTGAAACAGGTCTCTATTGAACAATAGTAACGCATTCCATCAAATATTCTTAGGGGCGAAGATAATGGCCTTCCCCCTTTTGCCCCTATTTTTGACCTCTCCGAATATTTTCGGGAATTGTTTCAATTTTCGAATTCTACGTTTAATTGAAAGAAAAAAGTTACTCTTGTAAAATTTTGATTAGAGGCTTAGTTTTTGAGATATTTGGGATTCAAACATTGCAAAATATCTCGAAATCGCCACTTTCTCGAGCCTTAAAATTGAAATTCAAGAAAACCCATGATTTGCCAACTGGAACAAGTTTTCTGGGTGTTTTAAGTTGATGAACCATCATTTTCGCTGAGAAACAGGGAGTTTTTCAAAAAAAAAAACAAACAATTTGGGCCCTGGAAAGTGCTTGGAAAGTGGCGATTTCGTGATGTTTTTTGATGTTTCAAACCCAAATATCTTGAAAATGAAGCCTCTGATCAAAATTTTGCAAGAGTAACTTTTTTCTTTCAATTGAACGCAGAATTCAAAAATTGAAACAGTTTTTAAAAATATTCAGGGGGGTTAAAAATAGGGGAAAAAGGGGGAGGGTACCCCCTATTATCTTCGCCCCTGAGAATGCCTGATGAAATTCGTTATAAGTGTTCAATAAGGACTTGTCTCAACAAACTTTGGTTCGAATTTGAATAAAATCGGCTGAACGGTTCAAAAAGTATGCAAAAAACCTGTTTTTAAAAAACAACTTTGAAAGCCTGTATCTCCGTTATTATACGTTTGGGAGGGTAAGTTCATCAACAAAAGTCCCCTTTTTTTTTAATTTTTCATCTCCCTGTGAGTTTTGTAACACTAATTCCGGGACATCCCTGTATAGGTAGTAGGTACTATTTTAACTTACCATCTTGATGATGGGGTCAATCTCTTCCTTTCGATCAATCACTTGCAATAATTGAGCTCTGCACAATGGACAATTCAATTTTTCTCTTCCGGACATTCGTAGACAGAATTGGCATAATAAATGACAGCAATTCGTCACGAAAGGTTCGATGACGACTTCCAGGCAAATTGCACAGGTCAGTTCTTCTTCTATTACCGCCATTGCTTCGTCGATATTTTCCACGTGTCTCACGAACTGCACAATTTCGTTTCTTGACATCCTCTTTGAGATCCTCGTTGCGAAATCATCATCAGCATCATCATCACTTTTCAATAGGTTCTGGATGGCCTTGCGGAAGCTGGATGCGTTATTCATCACTCTGGCTGCCATACTGTGTGATTCAACAAATCGTTTTGGTGGAATATCGACTTTCACTATGTCAGTTTCGGCACTAAGAACGGGTGTTGATGTTGCTCTAGCAGGGGTGAAAAAATAAACTGAAATAGGTGTTCCATTATTTGAGATTGGGAGATTCTTTGTTAAACTTACCAGCGGCTTGGGATGGTTTCAGCCAGATAAAAGCGAAATAATTACGCCACGTAAATAATACTGTAATTGGAACGTTAACAGCTTTCACCATCAGCGCCTGACTGCGTCCAGATGTAAAGAATCCTTCGCCTTACGCATAGGCCTTACGTCTTCGCCATCCCTTCGCCAACAATCTTCGGCGTGATGAAAGCACAATCATGATCATACTCACATCTATCCGTCTTTTTCTTACTTATGGCTACGAGCCTACGAGTAGAGCAATGCACAGTAACGTACAGTTGCATTCTACTGTAAACTTTACAGTGTTGTCAGGTCAGTCACTGTGGCCTGGTGTTGCTTCCCCGCTTCCGGTCGCTGTGCTGCTATCTGGCAATGCAGCAGCAGCAGCTTTGATGTGTGATGTGTGATGGTACAAGGGTAAAATCAGACCGAGGCCCGCGCAGCACGAGCTTGCCGAGGGCCATTACACGGTGGGGCAAGAGAGAAAGGTGACCGTGGCGAACTATTCTTCACAAAATAATATAAGGTTTTGTCCTTTGCCTTAGCTCTAATAATTCCCTTTGTTTTATCGTTGCTTTTCGAACTTTAGTAAGGCCCCTTATGCTTCACTGTATTATTCAGAGCCCCACTGTTACTCTGGCTTCTTCACGTCTTTAAGGCTCTGCTGAGTCCACTTGCATTATTCCGGGCACTTCTGCTAGTACACCGAGTTTGAAGAGTAGTAGTAAGCCCCTTGTACCTTCATGTGATATTCGACCCCCTATCGGGCTTCTTATCTCTTGTAGTGTAATTTCAAGGCCCTTTCATTTCTTCATGGTTATCAGAATGCCAGCAAGCTTCCTGTTGCCTTCTTGTGTTATCCAAAGCTCCATTGGGCGGAGCCCCCTTGTTCCCTCAACGTCTTTTGAAGTTGTGCTGAGCCCCTTACAGCTTTCTGAGGCTTTCTGAGTATTTCAGTAGGCACCTTGTGCTTTCATGTGATGTATCGGAGCCCGTTGGCCCCCCCTTGTGTCCCCAAGTGTGGTACAGAGACCTAATTAGCCCGCTTAGGCTTAGCCTTTTCTTGGCTTTCAGAGTACCAGTAATAAGCCCCCTTTTGCCGTCATTTGTTATGTCTTCACTCTTCAGTATCGTTTGAAGCTCTGCTGAGCCCCCTTGAATTTTTCCGTAACTTTGTACGTGGCTCCCTTGTATTTATGGACAGGGAGCTGGTGCCTCAAAACTTACGTCATAAGGTACATGATTTTAACCCTATAGGTCTAATGTGCGTTGATAAGGTTGTTGAAAATTTCTTTGTCTTACATGTCAGACCGGGGGCTCTGGGCTGGCATAGACCTGTCACTTTTTGAAAAATGTCAAAAATTTATGTCATAAGGTACCTACATAAAAATGAACCAACGGGCTTTTGTGTGGGAACATTCCCTTAATCAAAAATCGGGTCATAAGACAAAATTTTTGGGGGCTCTCGGTCCTCCATAAGACAAGTTTGAAATTTTCAGAAAAGCGCAAAATTTACCTCCTCCTGGAGACTTCTCCTTTGGCATAATTTTAAGAATGAAAAACGACCCTCACATGACTTTTTAAGCAGGTTCCGAATCTGTCCACAAAAATTTTTAATGGTACATCGCTTATAGGGTGCAACATCAAAATTTTTACTCAAATCGTACACCCTGCATTTTAACATGAAAATCAATTTCGTTTTTCATCCTGATTACAAATATATCACACTTGGTGGGTTATTCAACAAAACGCCTGTGAAAAAATTGATAAATTTTGGTCCTTCATTGAAAATTTCAAACTTGTCTTATGGACCGAAAGCCCCCAAAAATTTCATCTCACGACCAGATTTTCGATCAAGGAGATGTTCCCACACATAATCCAGTTGGTTTCATTCATGTACCATATGGCGTAAATTTTTGGCCATTTTTTCGAAAATTGACAGGCTCATATCAGCCTAAAGCCCCCCGTCTGACATGTAAGACAAAGCAATTTCTAACAACCTCATCAACGCACATTAGACCTACAGGGTTGAAATCATGTACCTTATGACGTAAGTTTTGAGGCACCAGCTCCCTGTCCATTACTTATGTTTCTATATATTTCTCTGCTGCCCAACAATTTATGAGAATACTTGAAAAAATCAGGATCGGACTTGAAGGAGGTACATTGTGATAACTTTCTCGAAACTTTTTCATACCGCTTTCCCTTCCTATCAAGTTCTTGATGAATAAAGAAATGAAAAACAATTTGAACGAGTTTCGCTCAACATTAAAAAAAATATTCCTAGCGAAAACAAAATTTTTCTTGAAATTCTCACTTTCACCTGTTTTTGTCGCGCCGGAAGTGTGCCGTCCGATTTCAGGAGCCCACCTAATAGCATTTTTTTCGGTATTTTCTAAATTAGTTTTCAGTTTTTTTGGAAGGAAATAAAAAACTGTGCTTTTTGTAAAAAATTACAATAAATTTTTTCAGGTATGGTCCTGGATTTTATTTGTGCCTAAAAATTTTGTTTCCCACTGCTAGATGTGAAGTGGGCCGTTATCGACCTGCTCAGAGGTCGTGAAGTGATTTTTCACAACCAGTAGGCTGACTGTCACATTGTTAACCGCCTGTCACTTTAACCCTTCAATGGCAGTGAATTTCACCTATGAACAACAAAAACTGCAACAACGCTCGAAACAAACAAGATATCGCTGCCAACTGTCACTACTTATTGCCAACAACAGCACTTGAAAATACCGAAAAAATAGCCAAAATACATCGAAACACCACAATTCGTGGAAAAACGTTAAATGTGCAATCTCGTGTGCAATGATGCAATGAGTCATGGACACTAGTGACAGTGACAGTGACAGCCGGAACCAGTATCTAATAGCGTTTTCGGGTCACTAAAACCAAACCAGTCCAGCTCTCTTTTGGTTCACCATTTACAATATTTAAAATGAATCATAAACTGTACATGGAATAAATATTTTACAAATAATATTTGTTGCTCAATCTGAAATAAATATTTGGGAAATATGTGACATATTTATAAATATATAATATTCCAAAACATTTTCATTCTCTTTCTTCTGGGTTTATTTAAGGAACATAATATCATAAATACAAAGAAAGAAAAAGAAAAGCATGCTGAAGAAAAGAAAAAATCTCATCCAAATTATCTGCCAGCGGTGATGTGCCTAGGACGCTGATGGCGTTTCCACGTTGGACCGTGAGGCTGATTCGCTGCATTACAAAGGAGCTTGATTTATGGGATGGTGACTCTTCTGACAGCAACTTTTTAATGTCGTTGAAAATTGCTTTTGTGTCAGGGCTCCAAGATCCAAAAGTTTCAACAGCAATACCAGCGAACTCGTGGTCCTTCTTGATTTTGGCATAC
Source organism: Anaspis maculata (assembly GCA_949128115.1). Classification (NCBI taxonomy): domain Eukaryota; kingdom Metazoa; phylum Arthropoda; class Insecta; order Coleoptera; family Scraptiidae; genus Anaspis; species Anaspis maculata. The sequence continues at coordinate 15,808,504 of OX421964.1, forward strand.
TTCTTGTGCTTCAGTTGTTCTGCTGACTGTGCAGCGTAACCAGCATTTAAACAACTTCCATGTACGTGTGTTGGGGCAACCGTGTCAACACAGGTGACATCCCACACCAATGCTCTGCCTCTCTTCCATGGAATTAGGGACATTCCATCTGGACGCTTCCCGTCGTCTCGGAACAGACCATTGGGTTCCAAAAGACATGGAATTTTCACCGATGCCAGAGTTCGTTTCAAGAGACTGTTCAGAGCATTGTGCCGGTAAAGTCTTCCCGCGCTTCGCTGACAGGACAGACCATGATGTCCAAACTTGTCTACCGTGGCTCCACACACGCATGTATGTGGTTGGCAGATTTCAATGCGGCTTCTTAAGGCTATTGCTATTTGAAGACTTTGCTTGTCTAGCAGCGTTCCGAGATTGGAAGATGGTAAAGCATTCAACCATGTGCCAGATTCAGGTTGAGCAACTGCAAGCAGAATGGCTTTGTCGGGTCCATCGTTGGCAGTGGATAGTAAGGTATTGTAGATGTTTCTTGCCGTAACCATGTCCCAGCTCTTTTGAGAGGATGGGTTATTGGGTGTTGATAACCCCGGGTTTGCCATGTTCCATTTATGAAGTGCCTCTGAATAACATTCAACCTCAAAATCTCTCAGAGATGGATTGATAATTGTACCAATGAGAGTTGAACTGCTATTTACTGAAGCAAGGAAAGCAGGAAGGGCTACCTCTTTCATCGATCGAATGCCTAAGCCACCCAAGTTTACAGGCAGGGACAACTGTCGCCAACCGTTGGAAGAAACTCTGATGTTTAACATTTTTTCCAGTGTAATTTTCAATAAATTGTCGAAAGGTTCACATGAATTTTCAAAATTGTGAAAAGGACAGCTTCGTAAAAAATAATTCAATTTAGGAGACCAGTAGCAGTTTTTCAATAGAAAGAAAGCCATATGAGGATTCAGAGAATGAAGATTCTCCGTTAAAATTGAGATTTTTTTTCAAGAGATTGGTAGCAACACCCGAGAAAGAGTTTTCTGTCAAAGATCCACCGAGAAATAAGAGATGATCATCGGTAGTGTTTAGCTATACCAGGAGACAGCGTAGCAAACTTGTTTATGATTTGAGTTTTGTCAACACCAACCAGATTCTTGCAGAAATATAATTCACATTTGTTGAAGTTCAGTTGAATACCAATTTTTTCGAAATTTTCAATAATGGAAGACAAATCACTTAAAACTGCTTCTTTAGTGCCACACAGTAAACCGTCATCTAAATACCAAACGTTTAATTCGGATTTGAGATTAGTGATGTAAGATTGAATGCACAAACTAAAAACAGCCGGCCCTAAAGGGTCGCCTTGTTGGCAACCAACAACGGAATGTAAATTGAAATCTTGATATAAAAGGTTTGTAGAAGAAGAATAACACTGATATATGTATGGATAAATTTCCGGAACCTTTTCTTTGACATGAAAAAGCATCGTGTCCCTTTCCACCGTATTGAAGGCGTTCTTAACATCAATTTTTAAAAGGATCTCTGCCGAGGAACTTTCAGAAAGAAAAGTTCTTGCAGCATGTACAGCTGCTTCACATCCACTTTTGACACCAAAACCTAGCTGGTGGGGTAAAAAAAACGGTGATAATTTTGGTGCTATTCGAAAGCAACATAATTTTGAAACTAGGCGTCTAAAAGTGCATCCTACAGCTATTGGACGTAAACCTCCATCCTTTTTCTTCAGAGCGCAAAAAGATGCTCCATATAAAAAAGGTATGATGAACTCATCAACTTTTCCGGAAAGCATAATATTACAAAGACGAGTAATTTGGTATAAAAGACGTTTCGCAGCTTCACCAATAGAGTAACCTAAAAGGTCCTTCAAATGCTGAGGGCTAATCCCGTCGAACCCAGCAGAAGAACCATTTGGAAAACACTTCACAGCCTTCAAAACATCATCTTCTGTCACTAAAATCTGGGTGCAATCTTCATCGAGAGGTTGAGGGAGCCGTAATTGTCGAGATGGTTCTGGATGTTTCTTCTTGAGCTCTTAGATAGTGTGTTGGTCATTGCGAGCAAATTCGTCGTCCGATGACAAAATGCGAAGAGCGCCTCGGATATTTCCATCGTCTTCTTTCTTTTCATCACCGTCATCTTGGCGTTGCTGGACCTGTCCTCGATGACGACCTTGTTTACCGACACAAGGTGCAATATCTGAATTTTTTTCTTCGCTGAAATTCTCAGCGCGCTTTCAGTCGTACTCGTTTACCATTTACTGCACTCAACACGAGGACGACTTACACAAAACAGTCGAAACAGGTGTTCACTTCTTGACAGAGGTCCAAACCGCTGTTCTTAAAACTGTGCACGGGAGAAACTCCCTGTAGTTTTATGCAATCCGCAGTACAGTGATGTAGCTAGAGTTGCCCAAACCGTGCAAGACTGGTTCTCGCTTATCTTCGAGTAGGTAGTTTTGAGTACATTTCACAACGTTACCAAATCAACACCCTCTTTAGTTAGATGGGTCCTGATAGGGCGTTGAAGGTGCTCTATGAATACGACCCCTTTTATCAGGTAGCCAAGCGCTTTTTGTTAGAGGCATGCTAAATGTGGCTTCAAAGTGGGATGTGAATACGGCTGCATTGCGCATTTCATAGAGTTAGAGTGACCTTTAGAAAATGATCGGCTGCAAAGCTGGTTTCTAAAGTTGCTTGTACCTTGGCGTCGAGCATGACGTCATCGAACCGCCCGATGACAGAAGGTTACTATGGCGCCTCTTTGTATATCTTTACTCAAACTCAACGGACTTATTATTCTCAACAATCTCAACCAGTCTCCCCCCGAGTCTCTCTCTGCTCTGCCCGCTCGATCCCAGCCAAGGTCCCGAGCACAGGCCCCGGGGAAGTGAGGTCGGAAGCGGAAGTGTCACTGTCAACGCAGCAACGTCACGTCCACGTCAACCGTCAATGTCAATTCCAGATCCAGGGCCGCGCCTACCGGGTGGCAATTTCGTGATTCACGATTAAGCCATTGTTGTAAATTTACAGTGTATGTTCTTCGTGTACCCGTGGCCGTGAAGCGTAAATAGTGAATCTTACTCTAGGTACTTACTATTACGATGGATAATTCCGGTTCCTGATCCCTGCTGACAAAGAGGTGAGTCCAGTTTTGCACTTTTGAAAAGGCCATGTTTCTAGTTTTCCTCTTCAACAAAGCCATCCCACAGGAACCAAGCCAAGCCAAGCCCGCTCGGATGAATCCTGATCAACTACATTTTTATCTGGAGTTGCCTTTCGCTCAGCTAATGAATAGAAATTTTGTTTACCACATAACACAAACTCACAAACACAACCCTGTCACCATGTCGATTGCCACCTTTGTTTATGATTGTCGCGTACCTACCACGTACAGCAAGAACATTTAGTAATGCTTGTTGCATGACATCAGTAGGTAATAATTTATAATTGCTTGCATAATTTCATTAATTTGGACTTAGTGAAGGGTGTGGATGAATGAAGCTGCGACGTGCTCACTGTATTGACACTATTGACAGGTGAAGTGGATAAAAAAAGAAATGGAATTAGGAACACTCGGGATGCGAAAACAGAGCACGATTATTATTGTCTTCATGAATGTGAAAAAAAAGTCGAAAACAAGTTTTTGCAGCAATGCATCCTGGCGTTCCCTGGAGCCCTGGCCCTGGCCTTGCTCTGATCGACGAATAAATTTTATGCTAGGACACCACACCAGGCAATAAGATTCGGGACGATTCCTACTTTCCCGACCGAGTTCCCGACTCTCGTCTCCACCAATGGAAGGGAAAGTATTGTGATCGTGATCAGATTTCCAACATGAGCCACATATTATCAAAATCGGTCAACCAGGAAAAAAGCTGTGGCCTTGCGAATCACCCTGTAGTTGAGATAAACTGCTCAACAACTGGAATGACGGTATCGAAAATTTAGCCCTTCTTCAAAATGACGTAACTTTGGATTGATACAACCGATTTTGAATTTGTTTTCACAATTTTTTAGATCCATTTTTCAGCAATCCATCCCACTGACGAGATGTTGTTTTTATTTCCAATCACTATTTTACAGGGTGGAATGTGAAACATCGCAGAATTGTGCCGAGCTCCACAGTTTCTGTGATTTTTTTTTCGAATTCTAATGAATTATCCATGAAGCCTGATGTCTAATCTCGAAACGGTTTTCGAATTTTCCAGATCAGATGTCTTATAATGACAATATGATTTTTCTTTACTTTCCCGACCCACCAAAATCTGTTCACGGGATAAAAAGTTGGAAAATTTGTAGTTTTTCCAGAGAGGAAAACTCGAAAACCGTGGGTCCGATTTTAAGAATTTTCCCTCTAAAAATTAATTCAATCTTTTCTCAAACTTTCATTCCCAGCATGTCTGCACCTAAAATGGATATTTCGCGGGGCTCATCGCATGTCGAAGTTTGCATTGCAGTTTATTCAAATTCACGGAATGTGCAAATTCCATTTTGAAAAAACCACCGTCAGGAAACCTTAACCGCGTCGATTTTGAAGATAGATCTACACGTTGGAAATGGTCCTAATCGTCAAAGGAGACCTCAAAACCTATATATCCGTCGAAATCTCGGGAAAATTTCTTAACGCTTTCACACTACTTTTCCTCCTTGTTGGGTGGTGGGTCGGGAAAGTAAAAAAATCATATCGTCATTGTTGGACTTCTGATCCGGAAAATTCAAGAACTGTTTTGAGACTAGACATCAGGCTTCATGAATAATTCATTAGAAATCGAAAAAAAAATCACACAAACGGAGATCGGTCGAACTTTGCATAGTTTTGCAATGTTTTACATTCCACCCTGTAAAAAAAGTAATTGAAATCAAAAAACTTATCTCGTCGAAGAGATGGATTGCTAAAAGATGAATCTGAAAAACTGAAAACAAATTCAAAATCGGTTGTGTCAATCCAAAGTTACGTCATTTTGAAAAAGGGCAAAATCTTCGATACCGTCATTCCAGTTGTTGAGCAGTTTAGATGATCGGAAAATTATGTTTCCCGGAAAAATATGTTTTTTAGGATTGGCACTCGGATTGGCAGTTATCCAAACTTTTTAGTTTTTACATTCTCTTTCGCAACGCCTTGTATAACAAACATGGAAGATCTCAACTTGTCTCTGTATCCACCCTGTGATAGACAAAGATGGCAGGTATTTGAGAAAAGGAAAACTTTTGAATTAGTCGTATTTTTTCAGGAGCTAGGGCACTTTGAACTTCATTAAAATGTTTGTACAATTATTGTTGAGTACTTGAGTAGTTTAGGAGCAGTCGAGAGAGCAGTTGTAAATTCTTTCATGCATTTTTTGATAATAATTTATTGACGTCAGCACGTGACAGTTTTCTTAAAGACGCGAACTCTGGGACATCCTGTATACCAAATTGAAATGTGAAATATGAGTTTCCATCTCGATTTCCATGGGCTTTTGAGAACTCTGCTGCTACCATTGTCACCCATGAATGGATACATCTCTTGTCCTGTCTCAAATGGTCATTAGCAGTACAGTACCTGTTAGCATACAGCAGCAGAAGCAGAAGAAGTCCACGGTCCCGATGTATGAAATTCTTTCAGAAATTTCAAATCAAAGTATGTACATCGAGTGGGCTTATCTTGCCGGTACGCCTGGCGCCATCTAACCGAAAGACGTGAATGCATAGCTGGCGATCTGTAAACAAACGGTTGAGACCGGAAACAAGGCCGATAAAACCGGGAATAAAGCGCCGGTATTATTTAGTTTGAAACGCAGAGGGCTAACTTCATTATGATGTTATATCGGATTGTCTTGTCAGACATTTATTTTAATTGTTGCAGCCAAATATACAGGGACACTGCCTTTTGGAAGAAAACTAAGAACAGCCGGTATGTGCAGATGAATAATTTTTTGGTAGGTATAGGTACCAACTGTAGTTTCATGCCTCCATTTCAATCATCTCGTCTATCAGATTTTGTTGTTCTGATAATTTAAAGATTTTCTAAATTTTCTTTGATGTTTGTATATTTATATCTTGTTTTGTGATTGATTTCTTCATGGTATAGTTGAAATGTTTGGCGTAAAACTTGGGTAGTTGCGTTCTTTTGACCGTATGGTAGATCTCACGTGCTCGCTAAATTTGTTTATGAATTTCCTCCTAGTTTGTCCTGGGAACCCTATTTATCTATTATTTTTACTAGGTACTTATTATGTTTTCTTTGATTTTTTTTTCTGTCCCATATTGACCTTTAGTTATTACAGTATTTGATTGAATTTGATTTTGATGAAATATGGAATCCTTACATAGATGAATTGTGTAGGTACATACAGGGTTATTCAAAAGTCCGGAATAAAATTCATAATTTTTTTCCATATTTATTTCGGAAAAACGCTCGAACCGGTCGATTTCAAAAAACGGTGAGCCGTTTTTTCATGACACGTGTCATGTTCTACCGTCAACCCTCTAACCCCAAGCTACCCTTAGTATTTTTTTTCAAATGGCACCCTATGGCTTGTGGGGGCTCGTTGGAAAGCTTGTCAAAATCTCTATTCAGATCTGCCATTGAAAATTAGATCGAACGTTTCACCATGAAGTTTTGAGGAACCCCAGTTTTACTGAACAGTCCAGAACAAAATTCATAATTTCTCACCAAATTTTTCCAGAGAGAAAACGCTTGAACAGGTCGATTTCTAAGAACGCTAAGCCGTTTTTTCATGACACGTGTCATGTTCTACCGTCAACCCTCTAACCCCAAGCCACCCTTAATTTTTTTTTTCAAATAGCACCCTATGGCTTGTGGGGGCTTGTTGGAAAGCTTGTCAAAAACTCTATTCAGATCTACCATTCAAAATTAGATCGGACGTTTCACTATGAAGTTTTTAGGAACCCCAGTTTTATCTAACAGTCCGGAATAAAATTCATAATTTTTTTCCATATTTATTTCGGAAAAACGCTCGAACAGGTCGATTTCTAAAAACGGTAAGCCGCTTTTCCATGACACGTGTCATGTTCTACCGTCAACCCCCTAACCCCAAGCCACCCTTAAGTTTTTTTTTTCAAATGGCACCCTATTGGCTTGTGGGGGCTCGTTGGAAAGCTTGTCAAAATCTCTATTCAGATTTACCATCAAAAATTGTCGACATTCATGGTCAAACGTCCGATCTAATTTTCAATGGCAGATCTGAACAGAGTTTTTGACAAGCTTTTCAACGAGTCATCGGGTGCCATTTGAAAAAGATACTAAGGGTGGTTTGGGGCTAGGGGGTTGACGGTAGAACATGACACGTGTCATGAAAAAACGGCTAACCGTTTTTAGAAATCGACCTGTTCAAGCGTTTTCTTTCTGAAAAAATATGGTAAGGAATTATGAATTTTGTTCGGGAGTGTTGAGTAAAACTGGGATTCCTTAAAACTTTATGGTGAAGCGTCCGATCTAATTTTCAATGGTAGATCTGAATAGAGTTTTTGACAAGCTTTCCAACGAGTTCCCACAAGCCATAGAATGCTATTTGAAAAAAAATACTGAGGGTGGCGTGGGGTTAGGGGGTTGACGGTAGAACATGACACGTGTCATGAAAAAACGGCTCACCGTTTTTAGAAATCGACCGGTTCAAGCGTTTTTTCCGAAATAAATATGGAAAAAAATTATGAATTTTATTCCAGACTTTTGAATAACCCTGTATACACTCATTTATTTTGGGAGCATTTTGGAAGTCCCTTCCTACTACTTCAGATATTTTGTGGGTACATAATGAGTACATTAGAAATTGCATTAATCAACAACTTTTTTGGCCTAAACCAAGATTTAGTACTTATAGGTACGATTTTATTGGTAATAATAATAATTTTCATATACATACATATAAAAATACACTCAAGTTCTAACAATAGGGTCAACAACGATGATAATATAATAAACAACACAATAAATAAAACAAAATGGCAGTATAGTTACTTTTGAATTTTCAAGATCATTACCGCGCTCGGGCATTCCCTATCTATAAATCTATTTTTACAATAATTGATAATCAAATATAACTAAGCATAATTGATGACACAATACTAATTCGCATTTATAATCACCTTTTATACGCGGACGATAAAATTCATCCTTGGTTTTGATAGGTAAATACCTACATCTTATCTGTGCTAACGCTAACAGCTACCAGCTTTCATGCATAATTCTTTTGTTTTTATAAAATATAAATAACGTAACGTTTAGAAGCTTAAAACTAATTTGGGCGGTTACTCAAGTGGTTAATTGAACACGTTTTCACTAATTACGGACATAGTTGTATTCTTCTCTCAACGAGGCGTTGTGCACGTTGAAGGGGTAACTTTCTGTCGTAGGGCTCAAGGATCTGTAGTTTATATTGTTGTAGCTGTTGTCGAATTTGATGACGACGGTGGCATCGGGTGCTCGGAGCTTCTTGCGTTTTCTGTACTTGCCCACGGTCTTCGGCTTCACCTGGCATATGTACTGCTTCTCCTGGTAGCGTGGCTTCGAGTTCCACCTTGAAATTCAAACGAAAAAATTACGTTAGAAGAGCATAGTTCTAAAACTAGACATTTTGTGTAGTTTCTTGGTTTCTTTAGAGTTGACTACAGTGTTCAGTCTGCGGTTCGCGTACTTTTCTTTCTTATTGGTTATTGTCGATCACGTGACCGTGACCTTGAGCACGGATTATTATTGGAGGAATAAAGGCGATCAGTTGTTTGTAGGCAACCAATAATTGGCCATGTGAATATTATGAAATTATACATATAATATGGTGAAATGGAAGGTGAAGAAAGAGGAAGAAATGAAATATTCGATAGTAAAGAAAGCGGTATAAACAGAAACATTACTCGTGCTGGTAGAGCGGGTCCATGGTGATGCAGTTGTAAGTATGGTTGGTGTTGGCAGCCGCCGCGGCAAAATTCTGGTACTTTACGGGGTTGCCTTTCATGGCCCATTTCCAAATGTGCTGCTTGGAATCGTACATTCCTCCGATCCAGCGCTCGCCTTTGACTGAAATGAACAAAAAGTCACGCCAAATTTACGTATCGTTTCCACAATCTACTCACACTCACCAACGAAATTCTGGTTCAGGAACCCTCGCAAGATGTTGTCCTGCATTTTAGTGGTGATCACAGCGAGCCTCGTTTTGTTATCCAAACAAGCCCAGTAAGCGTCAGACCAACTCACGGATTCGCGGCTGAAGTAGTAGCACTTCCGTCCCACGATGATCATGTGCGGAGGGCATATGAAGTCCTTTTCCTTGAAAATCTGCGGCTTCTTTTTCTTTTGTACTATATAAAAGACACAAGCGAAATATAACTCTTCGGCAAAGCAAAACTTTACGGCTAATCAATACTCCATGCAGTTCTAATTTTAAACTTTACGACTTCTGCAATTACTTAAGTGTCCCGGTGCGTTGGGGTCCTGCAGGCGTTTCAAACAGCGTTTGCTCTCGTACGGGGTTAAGTTGGGGTCGTCGCAGACGCCGTTGATGGCCACAATTTTATTGGTATTGGTCTGGCAGACGTAGCGCTTCTGGTGAAAACAATTCCTGGCACTCCATCTGAAGCATCAAAGAGTGATTTGTTAATATTCCAATCGAATTGCGCGTTTTGGACCCGTCCCAGAGATATTAAACCGAAAATTATCCGGATAATTAAACCGCTTGCTGCCGGACCGACCCATATCATCAAGGTTTATTTCTCTGGAAACGCGTGCCATCACTGCATATTGCAGCATTTTAGTACTAACTTATTCTGACGAGCGGGGTCGATGATGATGCAGTGCCACTTCCATTTGTCCTTGAGATTCGGATTCATCCTGGAAAAACCGTGGAAAACCAGAGGCCGGCCAGATGCGCCCCAAATCCACTTGCCTTGTTTCCAGTTGAACTTGCCGCCTATCCATCGCTCGTATTTTCCTAGAACTGCAATAATTGCACTTTATTAATAAAACATCTGTTGTGAGATCGAGGTTGAGATTATTTGAGCAGATAGAAGGAAGATGAAAAATTTAAGTGAAATCCGCTCGGAACTCTTCAGTTTTTCAAAACTCTTTTTATAAGCATTTTAGAACTATTTACAACAATAATGTAGTAGATTCCTGCCTTTCTTTTTTTTTAATATGAAAATGATCTTCTGGGTTTTTTGGTCAGGAAAATAAAAACAGCGGGAGTATACTTTTATCGCAACGTTTCGCTGACTAACGATGGCTTCGTCAGGAGAACGAAATGTTGAAAAAATGAATAATTATGTGAAAACGTCAAAAATTAAGAGTGGTAGATATAACATGTTTTTACAATTGTTATATTAGAAGATATAACATGTAATTACAATTGTTATATTGTTATATCTTTCAGTTATCTACCACTCATAATTTTTGACCTTTTTCACACAATCATTCATTTTTTAGACATTTTACTCGCCTGACGAAGCCATCGTTAGTCGACGAGACGTTTCGATAAAAAATACTCCTGCTGTTTTTACTTTTCTGTCTAAAAAATCCAAGAGAACATTTTCATATTTATTTACAACAATGCCAAACCGGGTCCGGTTTCTACTTTCGATTTTAAATTGGCACTGAAAAAAATTGGGCAAACGTGCAGTGATTGTTTTATTGCTTGTTATAGAACTCGGCTGATTTGTTTATGTCCAGCGTTCATAACAAAGCTATTGGGCAAAAAATAAGTGTAAAATAGTAATTTTCATTCTGACCGCAGTCTTAATTGTTTGGCCTCTGGCAGAATACAAAGAGAGGCAAAATAAGAAACCAAATTTCAAGTAGCTGCCATTTCTAATGGAATAAAAACCTAATCAGATAACCAAAATTAATTACAAATAATTGCTACAAACATTTACCTGGACCTTGGGTGAATTTTACTTGAAAAGTTAATTTAGGGGGCGACGAGGGGGGCGATGATGGATAAATTAGCGGCTCTAGCTGCGATTCGCTAGCTTTTCCACTAAATTTTATATATTCTGAGTCGAAATCTGGCGTTTAAATATTTATTTTTATTGAACAGAACCTATTATTCTCTCCGAGAAACTTAGAGAAGATCTAATGGTGAAATCCAAAGTAACTCTCTAGAAACTTAAAGGAATCCGTAGCAAGCCTTGCATGACGAGCTCTATCGCAAAAAAACCTCTTTTTTGCCAGTTAGAGGACTTCAATCGAAATCAAATACTCAAGGAGAACTTCGTTGAACTCTGGGGAAACTCGGAGGAGCTTTGGGTAGATCCAGGATAACTCTGGAGGAGCTCAGCAGGGAAACTCTGGATACTCAATCGCAAACATGACCTCTTTTCTGCAAATTGAAAGACTTTTGTGGAAACTATAAATTCCAGGGCAACTTCGAGGAGCTCTGGGGAAACTCAGAGGAGCTCTAGTGGGATTTAGAGTAACTGTTAAGGAGGTTAACTCGGAGGAGCTCTGAAGGAACTCATCAGAGAAACCCCGGGAAACTCAATTGTAAAATGACCTTTTTAGTTCAACCCAAAAAAACTTCCATGTAAACTAGATATCCTAGGGAAACTCTGAGGAAAGCAGGGAAGAGCTCTGGTGGAATTCAGGGTAGGTAACTGTTGAAAACTCTTGGGAACTCTGGAAGAGCTCAGTACGCAATCACTGAGAAACTCAATCGGAAAAGTAACCTCTATCACTCGGAAAAATGATCTGTTTGGTGTGAGTTGGAAGAGTCCAACAAAAACAAAATTTTCTAGGAGAGCTCACTGAGAAAACTCGGAGGAGCATTGGCGAAATTCTGGTAACTCTTGAAATTTGGGAGAGCTGTAAAGCTACTCAGCAGGGAAACCGCGGAGAACTCAATCGCAAAAATGACTTATTTTGTGCAAGTTAGAGCCACTCAGGGAAATTTGAGGAACTCTAGGAAAACTGAGAAAAGTTCTGCTATAAAACTCAGGGTAATTGTTGAAACTTGGAGAAAGTTTGAAGGACTGCAGCAGGAAGACCCCAGGGAACTCAATCGCAAAAATGACCTTTTCAGTGCAAATCAATTGAAGCTCTTCAGTGGAAACTGAATATTTGAGGAAGACTCCGTGAAATTGGGAGAAAACTTGGAAGGACGTGTGGTGGAACGTCCGTGGTATTTTCTACAGGGTTACTCTGTAGAAAATAGGAAGAACTCTGCAGGAGTTTAGCCGAAAAACTGCGTGGAAATCACTAGGAAAAACGATTTTTTGGTTAAGTTGAAAGAGTCCAACAAAAACTAAATTTTATAGAGGAGCTTTTCGAGAAAACTCGGAAGAGCATTGGTAGAATTCATTGGTTACTCTTGAAATCCAGGAAAACTGTGGAGGTACTCAGCAGCAAACCCCGGTGAATTCAATCGCAGTAATCACTTCTTTTGTGCAATCTAGATAACTTTGGTGGAATCTTAATTTTTTTGGGGAGCTTCAAGGAACATTGGAAAAACTTGAAAGAGTTCTGGTGGAGTTCAGGGCAATTGTTGAAACTCGAAAGAAGTTTGAAGGGCCTTCCCGCTAAGCCGGGGGAACTCAATCGCAACAATGACCTTTTTAGTGCAAGTTGAAAGACTTCAATGGAAACTGAATATTCTAGGGAAACTCCACGGAATTGAAGGAAAACTTGAGGAGACCTGTGGTGGAATTCGGGGTAACTCTGTAGATAATCGGAACAACTCTGAAGGAGCTCAGCAGGAAAATTCTGTGGAAATCACTCAAAAAAACGACCTCTTTGGTGTAAGTTGGAGGAGTTCAACGAAAGCTAAATTTTCTAGGGGAGCATTTTGCAAAAACTTTCGGAGGAGCTTTCGTGGAATTCAGGTGGACTGTCGAAAATCGAGATAAATGTGGAGGATCTCAGCAAAGAAACCCCGGAGGACTTGATCGCAAAAATGACCTATTTTGTGCAAATCAGAGGACTTTAGTGGTTCAACTAGTGTAGAACTAGTGTGAAAATTTTGGAAAACTTCAGAGGAGCTCTGTGGAATTCAGAACAATTGTTGAATTACTGAGGATCTCTTCGGAACCTCAGAAACCTCAAAAATGACTTCATAGTGCAAGTTAGAAGACTTCAAATGGAACCTGAATATACTAGGACAACTCAGAGGAATTCTGGAAAAACTCGGAGGAGTTCTGGTGGAATTCAGTGTTACTATGTAGAAACTTGGAGGGACTCTGAAGAGCACAGCAAAGGTGCTCCGGAAGTTTCAATCGCAAAAACGGCCTCTTTTGTGTAAGTTAGAGGACTTAGCTGGAAAATCAGTATTCTCAGGAAACTTCGACGAATTCTGGTGAACTTAGATAAGCTCTGATGGAATTCAGTGTAACTGTTGGAATTCGGGGGAACTGTGAAACAGCTCAACAGTGAACCCTGGCGAGCTCAATCGCAAAATGACCTCTCTTTTGCAAATTAGAGAGTTTGAGTTAAGAATAGACAATCTAGAATTTCGGGGGACTCTAGGAAAACTTGGAAAAGCTTTGGTGGAAATAATGGCAATTGTTGAAGTTGTAGCAACTCTGAAGAACCTCACGTACCTCAAAAATTACTTCTCAGTGCAAGTGAGAGGAAAATGTTCTAGGAAAACTCCGAAAAATTCTGGAAAGATTTGGAGGAACTCAGGTGGAGTTCAGTGTTACTCGGTAGAAACTTGCAGCTGCAGTCCGGAAAACTCAATCGCAAAAACGACCTCTTTGTACAAGTTAGAGATCATCAATGGTAACTCTATATTCTAGGGAACTCCGACGAACTCAGGAATAGCTCGGAATGGCTACTCTGTAGAAATTTGGAGAAACTCTAAGGGAGCTCAGCGCAAATACTACAGAAAACTGAACAGTGAAGAAGGCCTCTTTCAGGTAAGTCCGTGAACTTCACTGGAAAAACAATATTTCGCTTGAAGAAGTTCTAGAAAATTGAGTGAAATTCAATGTAACTATGTAGAAACCAGGAGGAGCTCTGAATGAGCTCAATAGAAGAGCATAGCAAAAGAACTCCAGAAAACTCAATCGCAAAAACAACATCTATTTGTTTTAGTAGGAGTTCAATGTAAACTAAATATTAGAGATTATGAAAGATCCGAGAAAAACCTTGAAGGATCTCTGGTGGAATTCAGGCTAACTCAGGAGAAACATGGAGTTAAGAGAAGCTGAACAAAAAAACTTTGGGGAACTCAATCGCGAAAGCGACCCAGTTTGCGCTTGAAGGATTGCAGTGGAAACTGAATATTCAAGGGAAACTCCGAGGAATCCAAAATAATTTTAAAGAAACTTGAAGGAACTCTGAAGAAGCTTAGTAGGGGTATTCAGGAAAACTGAATCGCAAAAACGACCTCCTCTATGCAAGTCAGAAGACTTCGTCGGAGAATAATTGTTCTACGGGACCTCCAAGGAATTCTAGGAAAACTCGGAGAAGCTCTGGTGAAATTTAGCGAGATTCTGTAGAAACTCGAAGAAATTCCGAAGAAGAACAGCTGGCGAGCTCAGCAAGGGGACTTCGGAAAACTCAGTTGCACAGACAACCTTACTATGCAAGTCAGATGACTTCAATGGAAACTAAATATTCTGAGGGAACTCCGAGGAATACGAGAGAAACTTGGATGTGCTCTCGTAGTTTTTTAGGGTAACTTTGGAGAAACACGGAGGAAGTCTGAAAAAGCTAAGCAGGGGAGCTCAGCAAGAAATCCCCAGAAAACTAAGTCGCAGAAACGACCTCTCTTGTGCAAGTTAGGGGATATCAGTAGCACTAAATATCCTTGGAGAACTCCGAGGAATTCGAGAAAACTTCAGAGGAACTCTGGAAAAATCCAGGCTAATTCTGAAGAAACTCGGAGGAACTCCATGGAGCTCAATCACGGAAATGTAATCTTTTTTTTCAAGTTGGGAAACTTCAATGAAAACTTGTTATTCTAGGTGGACTTCTAGGACCTCTAGGAAGAAAATTCGGAAGAGCTTTGGTAGTTAGAAGACTTTTGTGGAAACTATGAATTAAAGGGGAACTTCGAGGAGCTCTTGTTGGTATTAAGGGGTTATTGTTGAAACTCAGAGGAACTCTCAAGGACCTTAGCAGAGAAACCTCGGAGAACTCAATTGTAAAAATAATCTTTTTAGTGCAACTCAAGATTGTAGAACTTCAATGGAAACTAGATATTCTAGGGGAATTCCAGGGAATTTGGGAAAAGTTTGGACGAGCTATGGTGGAATTGAGGGAAACTATCGCTCCAGGGAAAGCCCGATGAACTCAATCGAAAAATGACCTCTTTTGTACAAGTTAGAGAACTCTGATGGAAACTAAATATTCTATGGGAACTACGAGTACGAGGAATTTTCAGAAAACGCGGAGGAGCTTTGGCAGAATCCAAGAGAACTGTTGAAATTCTGAAGAACTCTGAAGGAACTCATAACTTATCAGGCCAATCGCAAAAATTACTTCTTTAGTGCAATTTTGAGAACTTAATTGGGAACTAAATTTCTGAGAGTTTCGAGGAACATCAAGAAGCTCTGTTGAGCTCTAAAAAATGCTGGAGGAGCTTGGCAGAGCAACTCTGTGAAAATAACTTGCAAAAAAGCGCCTCTTTGGTGTAAGTAAGACGAGTTATTCAGCCGAAACTAAATAATCCACGGTAGTATTATTGTTTTCTGAGAAATCTCGGAGGAGCTTCGATAGAATTCGGTGTAACTCTTGAAATTTGGAGGAACTGTAGAGGTACTCAGCAGGAAAACTTTGGAGAACTAAATCGCAAAAAAGTTTTTTTCTTGTGCAATTTTGAGAATTCTAGTGGGAACAAAATTTTCTGGGGAAATTTCGAGGAACAATAAGAAAACCTGAAAAAGTTCTGGTGGAATTCAGTGTGGTTGTTGAAACTAGAAGGAAGTTCAAAGAGCCTCAGCAGGGAGAACGCCGGGAATTCAATCGCAAAAATAACCTTCCTAGTGAGAGTGAAAAGACATCAGTGGGAACTAAATATCATCGGGAAAAACCGCGGAATGGGAGGAGAAGTTTGAGAGAGCTGTAGTGGAATTCAGGGTAGCTGTGTAGAAATTTGGAATAACCCTGAAGGAGCTCAGCAGAGGAACTCTGTGGAAATTACTTGCAAAAAACGATCTATTTGGTGCAAGTGCGACGAGTTCAACAGTAACTAAATACTTCCTGAGAAAGCTTGGAGGAACTTTGGTAGAATTCGGGGTAACTCTTGATATTTGGAGGAACTGGGAAAGTACTCAGTAGATAAACCTCGGAGAACTCAATCGTGAAAATGACTTCTCCAGTGCAAGTTAGAAAACTTTATTGAAAACCAAATTTTCCAAAGGAACTTCAAGGAACTCTGGAAAAGCTTGAGAAAGTTCGTCTGATGGAATTCAGAATAGTTGTTCAAGCTCAAAGGCAGTTTGGAGGACTTCAGCAGGAAGGCCGCGGGAAACTCATTCGCAAAAATGATCTTTTCAATGCAAGTAACTTAGAGAAGTGGAAAGTAAATATTTCAGAAAAACTTCGCGGAATTGGGGGAAAAACTCTTAAGGGTTGTGTGGAGGAACAATTCTGATTCTGAAGGAGCTCAGCTGAATAACTCCGTGGAAATCGCTCGAGAAAACGACTTCTTAGTTGTAAGTTGAAGGAGTTCAACGAAAACTGAATTTTCTAGGGGAGCTTTCTGGGGAAACTTGGAGGAGCATTGGTAGAATTCGTGGTAACTCGTGAAATTCTTGGGGGGCTGTGAAGGTACTCTGCTGAGCAGGGAAACCCCGTAGAACTTAAAAGCAAAAATAACTTCTTTTGTGCGAGTTAGAAAACTTGAGTAGAGACCAAATTTCCCAGGGTAATTTCAACGAATCTCGGTAAATTCTTGGAGTTTGGAGCAAAAAGAGCTTTGGTGGAATTCATGGTTTCTCTGTAAAAACTCGGAGGAAAAACGACCTCCGTTGTGCAAGCTAGAGTACTTTGCTGAAAAATCAGTGTCTTCTGGAGCTCTGAGGAATTCTGGAAAAACTTGGAGGAACTTTGGAAGAGCTTAGCAGAGAAGCTCAGCAACAGATGTGCGGAAAACTCATTCGCAGATACGACTTCTTCGAGAGGATTCAAGTAGCAACTAAATATCCCAGGGGAACTTTGAGGAATTCCAGAAAACTTCGAAAGAAATCTGCTAGAATCCAGACTGATTTTGAATAAACTCGGAGGAGCTCCAGTGAACTCAAGCACAAAAAGTGACATTCATTTGCAAGTTGGAGGACTTCAATGAAAACTTGAGATTTTTGGTAGACTTTCGGGACCTCTGGGAAGAAAATTCGAAAGAGCTTCAGGGTAATTGTTGGAACTCGGAGGAACTTTGAGGGACCTCAGCATCAACAGACAAGCCCAAGGAAACTCAATCAAAAATGACTTCTAGGGCTAGGCGACTCAGGCGACTCAATGAAAACAACCGTTTATCCTAGGAATATCCTGTGGAATTTGGTGAAAACTCGGAATTCTGATCGAATTCAGGCTAACTCTGTAGAAATTCGGAGAAATTCGGAGAAATTCTGAAGAAACTCAGAAGTTGTACTCCGGAAAATTGAATCGCGGAGACGATCCCTTTTATGCAAGTTAGAAGACTTCGCTGGAAAATCAATTTTCTACGGAAAGCTACAACGAATTCTGGGAAAACTCGGGGGAGCTCTGGAGGAGTTCAGCAGGAGAGCTGAGCAAGGCAACTCTGGAAAACTCAATAGAAGAAACAACCTTTTTTGTGCAAGATAGGGGATTTGGCAACCAATAATTGTTCTACGGAAACTCCGAGGAATTCAAGAAGACCTCGGAGGAGTACCTATTGGTAGAATTCAGGCTAACTATTGAGAAACACGAAGGAACTTGAAAGGCGCATAGCTTAGATGTTTTCCTTTGTTTTCCTCCTTCTCAGCCCCCATACGGCCATAGGAGTTTGTTTCTTAGTTACATTTCAGTTACATAGGAAATTTCCATTTTACGTCATAACACCAAGACTTACTTCACCGGGTGACAAGTGGGTCGTCCGCTCAGTTTCTAAAATTCGGCAAACTCAATCACAAAAACGACCTTTGTAGTTTGTGCAAATTGGAAGATGTCAGTGGAAGCCAAATATTCTGTAAAACATCCGAAGAATTCGAGGGAAGCTTGGACGACCTCTGGATGGACTGAAGCAACTTCTGGAGAAACTTGGAGGGATCCAGGGAGAACTCTGGGAATCTTAATCACAAAAATGACCTCTTTTCAGTGGCAGCTAAATACCATAGGTATAGTAGAATTCAGAGGAATTTGAAGAAACTTCGGAGGAACTCCTGTTTGGTAGAATCCAGACAAATTCTCGAGAAACTCGCAGGAGCTCCTGGGAGCCTAATCACGAAAATTAACTCTTTTTTGCAAGTTGGAGGACTTCAATGAAAACTTAATATTCTAGGTGGACTTTCAGGACCTCTGGAAGAGGAACTCAAAAGAGCCTAGAAATAAAGGTAGTTGTTGAAACTCAGAGGAACTCTTAAGGATCTTACCAGAGAAGCGCCGAGGAATTCAATCACAAAAATGACCTTCATAAGACAAGTTTTATGACTTCACCACAAAATGAAAAAACAAAATATTTCATGGGAGCTGCAAGGAATTCTGAAAAAACTCGTAGGAACTCTTAGTACAAGAAAAATAGATTTCAACCTCGGAAAAAATATGGACGTCATGAAAATTTGATATTTAGTTCAGAATTAAGTGCTCTACAACATATCCAAAATCGCCAAAAATCGCACCCGGGGGTTTTGAGTTATTGGAGGGGGGGTGAAAAATTGCATGTAAAAATGGAGGGGATGGAACCCGTCAATCCATTGGATGCGAATACATTATAGTTCGACGTATCATATCCCATTGATACTATTTTGGCACAAAAAGTGTCCATCATTGTTGGAGGGGAGTAGTGGGGGGGCCAAGCTCTGCTAGGTGGTCCATTCTGTTTTTTTGGCCATGTAGAACCGATCACGACAAGTTTGGTATCTTTTCCGACTAAATTTAATCTCCTGAACTCATATTCGATGTGTAAATTTGGATGAAAACAAGTTTGAACAAGTTAACTTGAGAAAACTTGTTTTTTCTTTGACAATTTTGACGAATTTTTGTTTTACTGTTGGAGGCGTTCATTTTTAGAAAATTTTCAGGGACCATTAAATTGAAGTGTATTCTCCACAAAAATCATCCACTCGATGTATAATTTTGTTTCTCGAGTTTAAAAAATCGATTTGAACTTGAGCCGGCACGGCGCGTCGTCTACTACTGACCAGAACACTACAGCATGCACCTTTAAATGAAAACACCTCAAACTATTGAAGAAATAACAACTTACCATTGAAAATTGGAGGATTTGTGCAGAACTGAACTCCCTATAACATGAACAAAATCGCCATGAATCGCAATGCAGAATTTTGAGTTATTCGAGGAGGAGGATAACACTTTGACTGGATTCATACTCTATGAACTGTTACCTCTCCACTTAAATAACTCCAAACCCTGCAGTGCGATTAATGGCGATTTTGTTCATGTTATAGGAAATTCAATTCTCCTCAGATCCTCCAATTTCCAAAGATGAGTTGTTATTTCTTCAATAGTTTGAGGTGTTTTCATTTAAAGGTGCATGCTGTAGTATTCTGGTCAGTAGTAGACGACGCGCCGTGCCGGCTCAAGTTCAAATCGATTTTTCAAATTCGAGAAACAAAATTATACATCGAGTGGATGATTTATGTGGAGAACACACTTCAATTCAATGATCCCTGGAAATTTTCTGAAAATGAACACCTCCAACAGTAACAAAACAATTCGTCAAAATTGTCAAAGAAAAAACAAGTTTTCTCAAGTTAACTTGTTCCAACTTGTTTTCATTCGAATTTACACATCGGATACGAGTTCAGGAGATTGGATTTAGTCGGAAAAGATACCAAACTTGTCGTGATCGGTTCTACATGGCCAGAAAAACAAAATGGACCACCTTGCAGAGCTTCGCCCCCCCCCACTACTCCCCTTCAACAATGATGGACACTTTTTGTGCCAAAATGATATCAAGGGGATATGATACATCGAACTATAACGTATTCGCATCCAATGGACTGACGGGTTCCATCCCCTCCATTTTTACCTGCAATTTTTTACCCCCCCTCCAATAACTCAAAACCCCCGGGTGCGATTTTTGGCGATTTTGGATATGTTGTAGAGCACTCAATTCTGAACAGAATATCAAATTTTCATGACGTCCATATTTATTCCGAGGTTTTGCCGATTTTTTTACTTTTTTTCCTGTACTATCTGAAGGAGCTTTACAGAGGAGCACCAGAGCAAACGAACTCTGGAGAACTAAATGGCAGAAACGATCTTGTTTGTACAAATTAGAGAATGTTGATGGCACATGATAATTAATCTACGGAAACTTTAACGAATTTGACGAAACCTCGGAGGAGCTCTGGTTAAATTCAGGCTAACTCTGAAGAAAGACGTAGAAATTCTGAAGGCGCTTAGCAGGGAAAACCCGAGAGTCTCAATCGCAAAAACGACCTCGTTTGTGTAAGTTGGAGGACTTGAGTAAAAGCCAAATACTCCAGAGGAACTCCGAGGAATTCGAGAAAAGCTTGGACGAGCTCTGGTAGATTTCAGGCTAGGGCTGAAGAAACTTCGAGGAATGTTTTTTTTTTCAACCCTGTTTGAAACAATAAATCTAAATGACTTCTTTGTTTAAACAGTGGAAGGACCTCAGTTCTATTGCCACTGTTCCAGTTCTTCAGAATTTAGTGATTATAGAAGCAGTATACGTTGAAAGGGTAGAGGAGCAAACAATGAAGATGAGGATATTGGTAATAAATATACAACTTTAAAACAAGAGACATTCCGGTTCAGGGTTCAGGCCCAAGAAGGTCAAGGAAAGAGATGACAGAAAAAGATTACGAAAGATGCGAACATTTGGTTAATTGCGAAATCCGAGGAAATAGGCGGGAGACTGGGAATGGATTGAGAGCGGAGCTGAGTAATATAATATAATGTCAAGTCATCCTCTAGCGCCTTACGGAGAAAGGAAGGAAGGATGAGACGGAAGAGAAGGAATTGAGGAAGCGAGATCAGAACCAAAGAAAGAATACCCTGTATGCTCCGGTATTCGACAGATAGTTGCGAAGAAATCTCGGAATAAATCAATGGGATAATTTATGATATAATGACGTTATTATTAGGTATCATTTATCGCATACCATTGGCGTGCTTGATGAGGTACTGCCTTATAAGCAATTCCTGATGAGATCTGGTCACAACAGCCAAAGTACTGTTCATGTTGTCACACTTGAAATGTCCATCCTGCCACGACACTTCCTCTTTTCCGAAGTGATAGCACTTTCTTCCGATCGGTGCGAATTTCTTTGGACACACTGTCAGCCTCACCACATTCTGGTCGACGTCACATCGAACTGCAACAGAAACTTCTTTGATAAGAAATTGGAAAAATGGAATTTTTTTGAAATACCTACTGAATTTTCTCGGGTTTATTATAATTATTACAAGCATATTATATACTGAAGTCATGAATAAATTATGCTATTGCTAAACAATCAGGTCATATAATTCGGGACACAGGTGAAATTCACGGCCAGCTCTTCTTGGCATGCACGCGTCCTTGACAATGTCGCTTGCGAATTCCCTGGCTCGCTTCTTTCAAAAAGCTGGCAAAAAATCAAGACTAGGTACTTAAGAGTTTATAAATTTCCTTCCCCTTTCCGTGCCGGCGATAATATTTATGTGGCTATTACAACGATAATAAACACTTGTTCCGAGAACTTTTTTCGTTCAAGTTTCGCTCATCAAAGCTGGCGCTCGCGCTTGATGAAACAAAAATGCAATGCACCAGATTCTGGCAAATTTCAACGATAATGGTATCAAGGACGCGGTTTTTCATTATTTAGATTGTATGCATTTGTGTGATGGTTTCAATTTCCGTAACGTAATTTTTTATTTTTAGATTTTGATAGATACCGATCTTGCCGATGATGATTTTTTTATGAATGGTCTGCATATGGAGCGAAACATGCTGTTTGAATTTCATCGGTGCGGTTGTAATCAGTCGGCGGGTAATTTTCAACAACACTTCCTATTACAGAACATTTACGGGGCTTGCATTATAAATAATAAATCAAAACAAGCGTCAGACTGAGATGCGAATGCGGTCCTTGCATAATTTTTTTAAATGCCTCAAATTTATGGTATAGTGTAGTAAGATAGCACCTCTGACAGCATCATAGAATAAGTGATTTTCTCCAAATTTGTATGATTTTTTTTATTATTGAAATCCAAAATTGAAAACTTTCTGTTTTGCTTGCTTCCTAGGTAGGTAATCAATTTCCAATCAACTTGACTCCCTCTTTCTCGTGACGACATTCCGCGGTATAATCTGATCTAGTGATCTACCCCAAAACAGGAATGTTAGACTGCGTAGAAATGTCATATCCGTGACGTCTGCAGACTGTGACACTTGACACGTCCAGAGGGCGACAGATCTAACCTAATGGTGGCCTTATGGCGGCTTTACAGAACTTCGTATGTCGCCGGCGACAGTGCCGCTGACCAATAGGATTCGATCTGCCTATACTCCCCTACCTCCCTCCATATAATTCTCGCGACACGAGTTTCTGTCGCCGTGTCGTTCAAATTATTCAACTACAGTTGATGTCGGCAGATTTTAACAAAGGAGTGGGGGACTGTCACCGGCGACATACGAAGTTCTGTAGAGCCGCCATAACGCGGAATCGACTTGAACTTATCTCAATTTGAGCGATAAAATCTTATATGTAGGTACAAGGTGTTTGTGCGAGATGGGATCTCCTTGTTGAACTCGTCCCCGTTGGGATATTTTGGAAAATCGAAAACTAGTCCTTGATAATTTCAGTAATTTCACCTGTAGTTTTCGAATATGTTCATCCCACAATTCTCTATATACGGCGTGCTAGAGGGAATAATTCAGATTTTGCAAGACTCTGTATTCAATCTTTTTAGTCTATGTAGCTTTCGACTATGATTACAAAACTGTACGACGTCATTTGTGAGTTTTTCGTCTAAATTTTCTCCACTTTTTCTCAAGCTGACCCGGTAAAAGAAAAACACGTCAAAATGAGACGAATCATTTCATCGGGGTAGTTGGAGTAGAGAGGGTATCAACAAGTAGGTGAACAAAATAATGTACAAAATGTTGGCAACAAACATGTCTTACTTCTGAAAATTGGAGCTATAATCACAGCCATGTAACCAGATATCCGCGAAATTATTTTTTTTTTTCAGAAGTTAGTTATTTAGAGAAAACCCACAAGTGTCATACTTTTTTTATGAGCAGCATAAAAAACTGCATAGACTACAATATTTTAATACAGGGTGTCGCAAAAACAATTTTTCTGCAACACCCTGTATATTATGAGGTAAAGGAAGTTGTGATAAAAAATTCGAGAGCTACGGAAAAAATAACAAAGATTAGTTGGTGATTTTCCAAAATTGCTTGCAGGAAAGAGTTTAGTTGCGGGGTCCCATCTCGCGTGGATACCCTGTACAGGGTATTCAGCTAAAAAATATTTCTCCCTCCATTTTTGCTATTCTCAACATGATTTTGATATTAAAAATTTGCTCTGATTTTTGTGAACTTGTTGGATCTGTAATCACATTTTCCCCATGTGGAAGAGCGGTTAATTTTTTTTTACATACAGGGTGTTCCAGCTAAAACAAACCAGCGCGATTTTCTCAGAAAATATCAAGGCAACAACTTCTTCGACTTCTTGCTATGAAGGGTTTTCTTTGACTTCTAGTCTCTTTACTTCGAAAAATTTCAGTAAAGTGGTCATAAAAGAATCACGAGGTCAAAAAAAACTTCAGGAGTGATTGTTTTTTTGTATAGGAGAATTTCACCCACCCAACCCTGTTGTACAATTATAACAGTAAATCGGAGCTCAGTGTACACCCAGTCGGTACTCGATATTTTTCACTCATAATTTTGTCGTAACCAATTTACTGAAATCTTTTTCTAGTTGGTTATTTCAATCTTCGCCTTCTTCTATCCTATGACAGGAAATATCAAGAAACTAAAGATCGCCTCTACTAGTGGCGTAGTGTTACAGGGTGTTTGTTTTTCGAAGCTAAACATAGGTATAGATCCTTTGCTGAGCCTATAGGCAGAAGTATGGTGGTTGACCGGTTGAAATCTTACAAACGGTAAAATCTGGGTAGATAATTGGAAAACATTTTAAATTCAGATAACTTCTTCTACTCTAGGTTCAAGACAATTCTTTTGTCTCTACAAGAGGCATCGCTGCAAATCTCAACACATCACACCAATAAGTTATGTGGAGAACCCTGAGGAAACACGAGTACCGACCTTTCAAAATCCACGTTATACAAGTTCTTCACCTTGGAGATAACGACCGGCGAGAAGCATTTTGCACATTTCCAATGAACCACTTGCAAGAAAACCCTCATTTCCTGCATACTGTGATATGGATCGATGAATCCAAATTCACAAATGCATGGGGGTGTTACAGACAAAATAAACACATCTGGGCTCTATCGAGAATCCCCGTGATCATGAAGAACGACGACCACAAAAGCTCTTTGGAGTAAATTATGAAGAGAAGAGGTGAATCCAAATTCACAAATGCATGGGGGTGTTACAGACAAAATAAACACATCTGGGCTCTATCGAGAATCCCCGTGATCATGAAGAACGACGACCACAAAAGCTCTTTGGAGTAAATTATGAAGAGAAGAGGTGGACCTCAATGCAGGTCGTTGCCTCAATTCGAAAGCCTGCTCCGACACGGCAAAAACTGGGAACAATGAAAACCGGTATACTGGTTTTCTCGAATACCGGTTTCGGTACACCGGTTTTCATTTTTCACGGATTTTGCCAGCACTGAATAATGTAATCTGTTCAAACCGCCTGCCATACATTTGGTTTTAGAGAGATGGTGCTTTCCTCAAATCGCGGGAATTGTGATTCGGTGCCTTACTGAGATGTTCCCCTACAAAGTCATAGCAAACAACGGAGATATTCTCTGGCCAGCAAAGTCGCCCGATTCGACTCCACTGGACTACTTTCAACGGAGTATTCCAATTCACAGCCTTACGATTTCTTGTAATTATGTTCTCCGAAAAAGCAAAAAAAAATTACCAAAAACATAATTCCAACTAAACGGTGACATACCGGGTGATCATTTGAAAACTATCCACCTGCAATAACTCCCGATTCCCAGTCAAAATTTCTTCGAGCAAAAACAGGTCGATTTTCATATCGAGGGGGACATTCAAAACATACATTGGCAAATTTCTATATTCACCCCCCTCGCCCCCACTCACCCCAACTGTGAAATTTCAAATGACACTACCTACCTTGCGATACATCAAATTGAAGAGAATTAAATTTTCTTTATGGAAAAAATATTTCCGAAATTCTCAACTCCACCCCCTTTTACCTAAAAATTCTCTGACTGTCCCATTTTATATTCTGGGCCCTCAATTTTTTTCTCGATTTAGTCGGCGTTATCCTAGATAGCATCAAAAAAAAATTTCGGTGGAAAAAGTGCTACCCAAATTCACTCCTTTGCTCTCCCCTAACTCAACTCCCAAATTTAACAAAACACCACCTACTTTGTGATACATCAAATTGAAGGGAATTGAATTCTCTATCTAAAAAGAATTTTTTTGGAATTTTCTACCCCTCCCCCAATAAATTGGCCATTTGGAGTATTTTAGGGGGGAAATGAGGGGCTTTAAAAATTGTGAAAAATCTTTTTCATGAAGAGAATTCAATTTGCTTCAATTTGATGTATTACAAAGTGGGTATTGACATTTTAGATTTTTAAGGTCAGGTGGGGGGAGCGAAGGGGTGAATTTGGGTGGCACTTTTTTCATAGAAAATTTTCTATTTTGATGTTGTGCCGGATGACGTTGACTGTATTGAAGGGAAATGGAGGTCAAGAATATTAACTTGGACACTCAGAGAATTTTAGGAAGAACGGTTGAAAAATTTCGAAATATTTTTTTTAGGAAGAGAATTTAATTCCCTTTAATTTGATGTATCTCAAGGTAGGTGGTGTTATTTGAAATTTCAAAGTTGGGGTGAGTGGGGGCGAGGGGGCTCAAGATATAATTTCTTTAATGTATATTTTAGATGTCCCCCTCCTCGATATAAAAATCGACCTGTTTTTGCTCAAAGACATTTGCACTAGGAATCGGGAGATATTGCAGGTGAATAGTTTTCAAATGATCACCCGGTATGATGCATCATTGTAAACAGAAGAAACTGTATGAAGAAATGTAAATCTAATATGGCGCCCATGAGAGAAAAAACTTTCCTATCGTATCTTGGCGGTTCTGGAAGCTAAAAAAAAAGATTCAGGGCATCTAAAATGGACCTAGTACCGCTTTAAGCTATCGATAAAAAAGTGAAAAAATCGCACTAGTATTGGCGAGTAACATTACCGATGGTGGCGCTGCTGATGCGCTTCGCATGTAAACAAACATGTCGGATAGAGCACGGATTGTTGCTTGCGCGTTCAAAAATCTCATCAGTAGTAAGCGGTTTTTAATGTCCTCCAGACGTGAAACGTGGTTAATTAGTATTGCGGTGGAACTCAAAAATGGCAGAAGCGCAATTGAGTGTTATGAAGGTTTTGAATTACTTGATGGACTCAACGGATTCTCGATGTATCGTGATGGGAGAAGAAATTCTGAAGTCACAATTTCTTGTGTTGTGTGGTCGAAAGCGAACCGAATCAAGCATCAATTTAAACATAGACATATTTGAATTGTGTTTACAAACAAGCGCATTGTATGAATCTCCTCACTAGGTAACTGGGAATGTAATTAAAAAAATAGTAGTAGCAGTTTCTGTGAAATTGAAACGTTCAAATGCACTTGCAAAGCAGGCCAGTCCGGGACATGCAAAAATATCGCAGCTGTGCTTCTTCGATGCAGCCATATAAAGTTCCCATTTTCAGCGACACTTCCCAGGCTTTTCTCGTAGTCATGTTTTCCACAGTGCCGAGTTTGTTTGTCATCTTGACTACCCAACCTGCGTCTTTTGCTTTCGACGGGAAACGGTGAAAATGTAACTCTCCCTTTTTCCGGTTCCCACAGCGCGACTCGCACTCGGAAACACAACTAATTCTCCGCCACTTCTTGTCACTATCTATCTTGCCACCTTCCATTCTATGCCAATTTTGCTTGCCAGTTTTGCTTGCCAGTCGTGCCACGTGCCATTCTTATTTCAAAATGCAATGCTTTTGCAATCGACGACACTTAATATATTCAAGATAATGAAACGTGCGTGGCTCACGTACTTTGTTGGAAAAAATTAACGCTGCGTTAAGTCAGATGGAATCAAATAAAGTCCCCAAACACCACAACGCTCATAAGAGCCTACACAAATCTGCAGTTGATCCGTGCACAAACGTCGTTTACACGTTGGCCGTTAGATGGCGTATTCGATCTTGAAACTCGCCAATAGTACAGCGCCGGACTGGGATATTTTTCGTGTCCTGGAACTAAATCAAACCTGAAACGCCCCGATTCCAGCTGATTATGAATGAAAAACTAGCAGTATTGCCTAAAGAAATGATTTTTGTCAAGTAAACTATGGTTTTACCCCATTTGAGACACATTTCAGCAGTGTGGGCCTTCGCTTAATCGGGTCCTGTGCACCACTCCGCCGCCACCTGTCAGCCAACTGTCATTTGCAAGGTGACATTTGCTCTACTGAAATGTCACCCATGTGAACTACACACGAAAACTACCTCTTATATCAGTGAAGTGCCACTGGATTATTATTATCATTCCTTGTACCTTCCTACTACGTACTACAGAACCGAACTACAACCAAAATAACATTAGCAACAATCTAAATAATTGTTGTTTTCGGCTGTTTTAATTCAACAATTTGATACAATGACCAGCACAACAACATGGCTGGCTTTGACATGACATTTGACTCTTGGTAGCTCAAACGAACCATTTCAGCGCAGTAGACATTTACGTAATAATCATCAAAATATAAACTCGTGCTCCGTGTTTTATTCTAGTTAGATGTTTCAAATTCCTCAAACAACTATCAATCACTCGGGAAGTAGCCCCAATATTATCTTGGACAAAATCCTTCGACTACGTCCCGGGATTTTGGTCAGATAATATTGGGTCTACTTTTCCCTCGTGAATGACAGTTGTTTTCGGGTTAAAACGATTTAACTGAAAAAACACTGAGCACTTGTTATATTACTGTTGAAAAAGTCGGTTGTGTCAGTGTCACCCCAAAACTTTCCCGACTAGTATCCAGGATCCTATGGAAATTTTTGTTCGAAACGTCCCTTCGGGTGGGAAGTTGTAATTAGAAAGAAAGATTGAAAATTTACTCCACTCTAGGCTTCATCATTTAGTCCAGTCTCGAGAACCCAGGCCGGTTTTACGTTTTCAACCGGAAAATTCTCGGGAAATTTGAAAAAAAATTGTTGGAAAATGTTCAAGAAGATGCAGTTGCCCCTTGTTAAAAAAAATGTTGAAAATCTGTTCACGGGATGGAGAATTGGGAAATTTGTAGTTTTTCCAGAGAGAAAAACTCGAAAACTATGAGTCCGATTCCAAAAGCTTTTCCTTCAAACCTAAAATGAATATTACTTGGAGCTCACCGCATGTCGAAGTTTGAACTGCAGTTTTTTCAAATTCACGGAATGTGCAATTTCATTTTGAAAAAATTACCGTCGGAAAACCGGAAACGTGTCGATTTTGAAATTGGATCTACACGACGACGCCCGATGCAATCTACTTACGATATCAGTTGGAATTTTTTATAAAAAGTCGATCCCCGAGCAGATGTACTCCCCTACTTCCCTCCATATCATCCCCGCGACACGAGTTTCTGTCGTCGTGTCGTTCAAATTATTCAACTACAGTGGAGTGGGGGATTGTCGCCGGCGACA
Organism: Anaspis maculata; assembly: GCA_949128115.1. Taxonomy (NCBI): domain Eukaryota; kingdom Metazoa; phylum Arthropoda; class Insecta; order Coleoptera; family Scraptiidae; genus Anaspis; species Anaspis maculata. The sequence continues at coordinate 15,837,450 of OX421964.1, forward strand.
TACGAAGTTCTGTATAAGGCCGCCATTAGTTGTGTTGCTCCCTGTCAAATGTGGTTCCAATCCATTGGATAGATTTTGAATAATTGAATGGTAAAGTTTTGAACTTTGACATTTTCCATTATTCGACAGATAACAGATAGGGCAATACTTATAACTGTTCTTAATACAGTGTTTCAAGGGTTTTCAAATGACATACGCAAGTTGAGTTCCGTGAGAAGTAGCTTATGACATTTGTTAATAGTGACAGTTCTGTTTGACAGATGACAGCGAAAAACTGATGGGCTCATTCCACAGAAAAACTTTGTCTGCATATACCAGATTTCAAGTCGATCTGATCAACGATTCGGCAGTTATTGTGGAAGATTACAGACACACAGACAGACATAATTCTCCAAATGGTCTTGATCGTTTTGGGGGACCTCATAATGGATATATCCGTCGAAATCTCAAAACTTTTTTCTTCACGATTACAATACTTTCCCTTCCATCTTGGTGGAGGGTCGGGAAAGTAAAATTACAATTTTTCGAGTTCTTTTTTCCGATATCTCGAAAACTGAAAATGATAAGTCAAATATCTTCTTAGATCATTGATCGGCATGAAAATGCGCAACTTCTTCTCATTTAACTGACTTTTTATCTTTATAGTCAGGGGGCATAGGGTCAAAAAAGGCCTGGCCGTGTGCAACTTCGTGAAGATATATAAAGATATGTCCTAATCGACTCCTGGGCGAATATTGACATCTGCTGCAGGCAAATATGGTGGAGGCGCCAAAATAGGCTTCATCTGGTAATAATAAACTGGCTGTAGCTCGTTTGTTTTTCAACGGATTTCAACATCTGAAACATCAATTTGTAGACGAAAAAACTCTCTTCTTATTTCATGCCTAAGTTTACAAACGTCATTTCGGGAAATTGTCAAAATTGTCTTTATAAGATATGCTAAACTCTGGCCTTTTTTGAAGGTTGTCTGATATTTTTGAAACTTGGCAGTATTATAGATCTTGAGGTGCCCTTTCAGAATTTCCACTTTTCCACTTCGTATATTTGCCGTCTTGGTCGCCATATTGAAATGATCGCACCCTAAAAACAGTTTTTTGTCACTATCTCCATTTCAGTCAATGTGAGATGAAAGCGTTTGTATGGGAATGGAAGCTTATTCAATTCTCTACAATTTGACACCATACCCATGTACGTGCTACGTCCGGTTCTTGGGTTATGGGTTCTAGAACTCCCTGAAGCATCAACTTTTGTCATCCAATCAGCATATCAAGTTGATCTTAGCTTCACGTGGCAGTCAAACTGACCATAAATAATGATGAGTTGTCAACCACAGACTATTAATATCCAGAAAATCAATCATGGTAACGGTTGTTATGCAACTACAGAGTGAACTCTATAAGGGAAAATTGACTTTGAAAAGGTATAGCTTGAGAACCGTAAGTCGCACATGAGTGATTCAGATGTCAAATTTTAGAGAATTCAATAGACCTTTACTTTTGATATGAATCCTGAAATTTTATGACAAATTTTTCGAAATTTTTTCAAAAATGTTTTTTTGGACGCCATCTTTTTGAAATTATTGCCAGAACAGCAGAGATACGAAGTGGAAAGGTGGATATTCTGAATAATGACCCCAAATTTCATCATAATAATGAGTTTCGAATGTATCTGATATCCTTCAAATGCTATATTATTACCTCTATTTCTTGCTAAAGTCAATTTACTTCCACAGTTCACCCTGTAATTACACAAATAACATCACCATGATCGATTTTCTATATTTTTTATCATCTATGGTTAATGGCCAAGCGCTATTTATGGTTAACTTGCTCACTTCATGATGGTGGTATCAATTTAACATGCTGATTGAATGCCGAAAGTTGATGCTTCCGGAAATTCTGAAAGCTCTAACTCAAGAACCGTAAATCGCACATGAATAACTGCTATGTAAAATTGTAGAAATTTGAATGGGCTTTCTTCCGCATATACACGTTTCAATTTTGAGTCAGTTGAATTCAAGATTTTGACAAAAAACTGTTGTTTGGGCGCCATCTTTCCAATATGGCGGCCAAAACGGCAAAGATACGAAGTGGAAAAGTAGAAACTCGGAAAGAGCACCTCAAGATCTATGATACTGCCAGGTTATAAAAATATCGGATAACCTTCAAAAAATGGCGGAATAAAGCATATCTTATGAAGACAATTTTGACAGTTTCACGAATGACGTTTGTAAATTCAGGCATGAAGTAAGAAGAGAATTTTTTTGTTCACAAAATGACGTGTCAGATGTTGAAATCCGTTGGAAAACAAACGAGCTACAGCCAGTTTTTTATAACCAGATGAAGCCCATTTTGGCGCCTCCACCATTTTTGCCTGCAGTAAATGCCAATATTCCACCATAATTTTTCATAGTCCTTGATCCCCCAGGAATCGATTGAGACATAACTCTATATATCTTCACGAAGCTGCACACGGCACGACCTATGCCCCCATACTAAGATACCTATGCTTATCCACGACAAACGGACACCTTGTATAGCTGAGTTTAACATCACTTTACGTTCAGGAGATCAGAATTACGTAGAAAACATGTTTTAAGTTGAGTACCTACTTAATTTGATAAAATTTGACTTTTCGAAAAATAACGTTCACGGCGATTTTTTCAAGTTTGCCGTTTCATATTTGCTTCACGTCACATTCCAGAGCGTAGAGGACACAACCGAGAAAAAATATCTGCTCTTTATAAAAATCAACGGTCACTGGAATTATTCAAGTTTTTATCAGAGGATGCACCATAATGAGACAGGTGTGGTGTTGGTCCGTGCGTGGCCGGCCCTGATGATTGCAATTTTATGCAACTTTTACCATTTGTCTACCATCATCAACCACTTGTCTATTCCACCAGCCATTCTGTTACATCAGCTATACTCTCAAAGATACCATCACGCGTCCGAAAGTAAACACACCGCGCCAATCTATAATTAATCCCGAATTCGATTTGTGTTTTGACGGCCCAATTGCTGCCCCAATTTTGTATTATTATTAATCTATTTTCGTGCGTGCTATCAAAACATTTCGATCGATTCAGATTTTTTTCTCTGTACAGTTTAAATAGAAATAATAATCAAAAAAACGTACCTGACGTGATCATCGACAAGGCCAAGACGACGCCCCATAGCGACGCCGCTGCTGTCCGAAACGTCGTCTTCATGCTTCAGAATTCAGGGCCTCGTGTGATAGAAAAATCCATGTTTCTCCGATGCCGGGCCACATTTTCGCGAGTTTCAATTGAGCACTTGTCACATGAATGTTGCGAATGTTAATCGAAATTTATTCGGCGCGCCAATTTATTTTTAAACGACGTCGCCGCCGCCACTGGGATTGCTCTGAATCAATTTGAAGAATAAATTTAAAAAAGTAATACTGATGAGACAAACGTAAATTCAGACTTGTGTTACGGGAAGAACCTTTGTGTACTGCACTTTTAGCTAACGAGGCAAGAGTAAACCGAGCGCCGAGCTAACATCAAAGCTCTCGGTACTGGTGCTTGCGGGATTATAATGATGAAAACTGAAACTCTGTGCAGCACACATACCGACCGATCAAGAATATAAAGTGCCATGTTGCAGAATATCCATTGAATACGAGAGTTATTTTTATAGATCACTTTGAACACGGCAGGTCGGTACTTTCTTTCAAGACTATACCATAAGCATTGTAGCTTGCGGCTAGAGCTCTGATTGTTCTATATGGGAGGTAATTTCACAGTGTTTGCCTTTGGAATTGCATAGGAACTAGATATTACAGGTATAATAATAGGCGGATCTCTGGAAGGTATCTCGTTAAAATTCCGCAAATATCGCGAATAAGCAAGCATATCACTGAATCTTTACTATTGCCTACTGTATTGGGTGACATTGCCTCAAAATGGATCTTACAGGACCGTGACTTCACTTACGCTGCAATCAAACTGATCGCATTGCTCCGTAAAATATGATTTCCATACATTTTTGATAAAATTTTGTATCGAGCTTGTTCGAGGGATTTAACGACAAAAACAACACATTGCAAAAATATCGTGAAAGCAGTAAGGGCGACGATGGGGATTGAAAATTTGGACAAGGGAGAATATAAGGTGTCGACCGCGGGACTATACAGGGCGTTTCAGGGATGATAGCAAAAAAATTAACTGTGGGTAGATCTTGTCAAAATATGACGAAAACCTATACACCATTTTGCAAAGTTCGCCCTAATGACGAAGATACAGCCCTCCAAAGTTCGCTTGTTTCGGATTTCAAAAATTTGTAACTCAGGAACGTTTCGACAAATTCAGCTTTAATTCAGAAAAAGCTGGTTTGTCATAATTATCTATCAACCTGCCAAATTTTAAAAGCATCCAACCAGTGTTGTAGAAGGTATGAGGGGTCACCTTAGGTCAACTTTTCCTGGATGCTTTTGAACTATTGAGCCTCATAACTCCTACACCACTGGTGGATTCTTCCCAAATTTGGCAGGTTGATAGATAATCATAACAAACCAGCTTTTGCTGGATTAAAGCTAAATTTGTCAAAAGGTTCCTGAGTTACAAATTTTTGAAATCCGAAAAAAGTGAACTTTGGAGGACTGTATCTTCGTCATAAGGCCGAACTTTGTTTGCAAAATGGTATACATATAGGTTTTCGTCATATTTTGACGAGATTTACCCACAGTTGAATTTTTTGCTATCATCCCTGAAACACCCTGTATAAGCATTTTCTTTCAGCTATAGAGTCCTACTTCAAATCATAAACAAGGTTGCTGTGTGACTCGGTTGTACAATAAGAAAAATCGCATATCTTGTGACTTTGGAGCTAGTGCGGGCGCTAAGAGCCAAAATCGGGATGAACCTTGCAAATGGTGATGAAAGCATGAAATTTGGTACACGTACTCGGAATGAGCCCTTCTTTCAGATAAGAGGTGGAGCTACGCCGAATTTTCACCGGAAGGGGGCTCGCGGGGCTCCTGAAAGTTGAAGGACTAGGACTCCCACTAAACGGCTTATCAGTTCGTTTTAACAATCAAAAAGGAAACTTATGAATATATTGCAAACATTGACGGCGTTTATCGCCTTGTCCCGGGAATTTTCCATTATGAAAAAAAAAAGAGTTCTTCGGCAGATCACAAAAATTGATTTTATTTCATTTTCACCTACAAAAAATAAATGAGGAGATGTGCAACACGTTGATTCCCACGAATTTGTATCCTCTGAATTCGTTTGTGGAGTCAAAATTTTGATGGTGTATCTTCTTGAAGAGGGGCATTCTAAAGAGTAAGCTATTTTCAACACTAAGTTCAAACAGAATTTTTTCAATGTTCCGAATCGAAATTACTGAATTCCTCCCAGCAAAACATACCCTGAACCGTTCTTTGGAAGTACCGCGTGCAATTGAATGTGAAGTAAGTCGTGAAACACCATCAGAATTTTTCTTCTGTGATGCTGCGCTTCACTCTCGACCGGGGCAATTAGGTTCCTACATAGCATGCGCGGAGTGTATACACGTTATTTCAATATAATGACACAATTTCAATCATGAAAAATTTGACTGAACCGAGAAAATACCCTGCATCGTGTCCCCACTGAGCAGTTGATGTGATTGTAGTAGCGATTTAACTCCAACAGCAACTTCCACCAAATTCTTATGAGCAATCAACTTTATCACGCTCTTAGTTGCTATGCAGCAGCCAATAGCATGGCCCAGCTGCCGTTTTATATTTGCTTCGCATCACATTCCAGAGCGTAGAGAACAAAACCAAGAAAAAATATCTACTTATAAAAAAACGACTTCTTTCAAAAATTGAAAGAAAAAAATTATCTCCAAGATGAAATTGTTTGAAGATCAACAAAAACCATTAATGATCTTTGACTGCTGTATTATTGACGAGGATATATTTGGTTTGGGAAATGTTGTCACGGAAATATTTCTGGCTGGCATATTATTGACGAGGATGTTTTTGCCTGTGATATTACCTCGGATATCACCTACTGGCGGGATATTTTTGGCCTGGGATAATTTGTCGCGGGGATATTTTTAGCCTAAGAAATTTGGTCGCGGGGATAAAATTAGCGGGATATTTTTGTTGGCCTGGGACAATTTGTCACTGGAAAATGCTTCACTGGTATATTATTGGCAGAGATATTTTTGGCCTGAGAAATTTTGTCTCGGAGGAATTTCCGCCTAGGATATTATTGGCGGCTGGCGAGGATATTTTTAGCTTGAGATAATTTTTTGCTGAGTAAATATTCTTGAGGATATTTTTGACTTGGGATATTTTTGGCTTGAGATATTTTTCATAGCGGGAATATTTTATGGCGGGGATATTATAGACGGGCAATTTTTAGCCTGAGATAATTTGTAGCGGCGATAATTTTGGCTGCTACGATATTACTGATAACGATATCTTTGGCCTGGAATATCTTGTCACAGGGCTATTTTTCACTTGCGATAATTATTTGTTGTGGGAATATTTCCTGGTAGGATATTATTGGTTCTAGGAAAATTCGTCGCACGGACAATTTGTCGCAGGCAATTCGTCGCGGACAATCCGTCGCACGGACAATTCGTCGTAAAAGGAACGCCACTTCTCGATGCGTGGCCGGACAATTAACACCTAGGGGCTTATCAGGGCTCCAAACTACACATGAGGATAAAAGGGAGCCCGGTAGAGCTCCGAAGCCACGGAAAAAAGCAAAGGGGCTCAGCAGGGCTTCGAACTATATGTAGGACATAAAGGGGCCTAATGTAGCTCTCTATAACAAAACAAGGCAAGAACGGGCTCACTGTAGTACTCTGCGAGTCAAGAAAAAAACATAAGTGGGCTCCGATAGATCACATGAAAACACAAGGTGTCTATTTATGCACCAAAAGTCAAGGGAAATGTGAGGGGGCTCAGCAGGGCTTCAAAACACGTTGAAGAAACAAGAGGGTCCAATGAAGTTTGCTTGAATTCAGATCGCTGGCTGTAAAAAAACATAAAGGGGCTAATTGGGCTTCAAAATACCCTTTCGGACACAAGGGAGCCGATAAGGCTTCGAATATCACTTTGAAGCACAAGGAACTCACTAGTGCTCCAAAACACACAGAAAAAAGTGAGAGGGCTCAGCGGGGTCTCAAAAGACGTTGAAGAAACAATGGGGGGCTACGAAGGATCATTAGGGCCTCTAACAGCGCACCAAGGGGGCTCACTGGGATTCTGAAGGCTACAAAAAAAGGGGCTCATCAGGGTTCCAAACGATACATGAGGGCACTAGGGAACCCGATAGAACTCCGTAAGCTACGGAAAAATGCTAGGGGGCTCAGCAGGGCTTCAAAAGACGTTGATGAAACAAGAGGGCAACTAGGGCAACAAGGGAGCTCACTGATATTCTCAAAGCTACGGGAGGAATAAGGGGGTTCACCAGGGCTCCAAACGATACATGAGGAAAAAAGGGGCCGGATGGAGCTCCGTAACTCATGGAAAAATTCTATGGGGCTCAGCAGGGCTTGAAAATACATTAAAGAAACAAGGAGGCTGTTGGAGGGCCACTATAGGGCCTCTAACAACGCAAGAAGGCACAAAGGGGCTCACTGGAATTCTGAAAGCTACGCAAAGGATAAGGGGTCTCATCAAGGCTCAAAACGATACATGCGAGGACACAAGGAGGCCCGATAGAGATCCGTGAGCCACGAGAAAATGCTATGGGCTCAGCAGCGCTTTAAAAGATGTTGGAGAGACAAGGCAACTGAGATAGAGGGCAACTGGGGCAACAAGGGGGCTCACTGAAATTCTGAAAGCTACGAAAAGCAAAAGGAGGCTCATCAGGGCTCCAAACGATACATTTAGGGCACAAGGGGGGCCCAAAAGAGCTTCATGACCCACGGAGAAATGCTAGGAAACTCAGCAGGATTTCAAGTGATATAGACGACACAATGGAGCCCGACGGAGTTCTGTTCAACAAAAGGCAAGGCAAAAGGGGCTGGGCTTATTGATACCCTGAAAGCCATGAAAAAACATGACGGGGTTAATTAAAACTACATTTGCAGACACAGGAGGGGGAGGACAACAAGGGTCGGAAAATTATATGAAGGCACAAGAGACTAATGCTCCGGCCGATAGGGCTCCGAATGACATGACGGCACAAGGGTGCTTAGTGCTCCGAAAGTAACGGAAGATACAAGGAGACTCGGCAGGTCTTCAAATTACATTGAAGACACAAGAAGGAGGCCCAATGAAGCTCTGGATAACAGAATATGATGAAAGAGGACTCAATGGAATTCTGAAAGCTATGAAACATATTACGGCACTGGAGGACGCAAGGGGGTCCGATAGGAGGCTGACATGAAGGTACAAGGAGTTCACTAGTGCTCTGGAAGCCTCAGAAAAAAAAGGGGGCCCAACAGAGCTTCAATCGATGTTAAAGACACAGGGGGACCTACTGGAGATCTGTATAATAAAATAGGCTTATTGGTACGTATTTTCTCTGGAAGCCTATCAGCTCTGGGGCTTATCAGAGCTTTGATTACATTTTAAGAAACAAAGGGGCCCCGTAGGGCTCCGAAAATGACATAATGGCACAACGCTGCTTGCTGCTCCGGAAGTCACAAATACAAGAGGGCATAGCAGGGCTTCAAATCACACTGGGGTCCAGTGGGACTCTTGATAACACAAGTTTGCAAAATGGGGGCTTCTGGAATTCTGAAAGCTATGAAAAATATACGAAGGGTCATTAGGGCTCAAAAAAACACTTAAGGACGTGAGGAGCCCGACAGGGCTCCGATCATCACATTAAGGCACAAGGGGCTTACAGTAGTGCTTCGAAAGTCACGGGAAAATGTAAGGGGGCTCAGCAGATCTCAGAAAAAATTGAGGAAACGCCAGGATAGGGTTCCGAATATGACATGGAAACACAAAGGTGCTCACTGCTACGAAATTCACGGAGAAAAACAAGGGGCTCGCCAAAGGTTATAAACTGCATTAAAGACACGAGTATGCCCAATGGAGGTCTGGATAGCACAAGAACGCAACAGAGGGCTTGCTGGGATTTTGGTAGTCATCAAAAACCTGAAGGGCTGATAAGGTCTCCAAACAATACTTGCGGACACAAGGGGCTGGATAGGGTTCCGAATTAGAGTTTCGGAAGCTCGGTGCCCTACTGGAAGTGCGCGGAGTAATGCAAGGGGACTCACTATTGTTCAAAGACATTGAAAAAACGAGAGTGCCCAAAAGGGTTTTAGATAATACAGTAAGGTATAAGGGGCTCATTAGAACCTGAGAGCAAGAGAAAACACAAAACGCGTTTGTAAAACCAAGGCAAAGGGCAAAAAAAATTGCTATGAATTGTCCGTGCGACGAACTGCCCGCGACAATTTGTCCGCGACGAATTTTCCATGCGACAATTTGTCCGTGCGACGAACTGTCCGCGACAATTTGTCCGTGACGAATTGTCCGGTCACGATATTATTGGCGGGGATATTTTTGGCTTAAGATGATTTGCCTGGGGGATATTTTTGTCCTGAGATGATTTGTCGTGGGAATATTTTTGGCTTAGATATTATCGGCAAGGATATTTTTGACCTGGGATAATTTTTCGCGGTGATAATCTTTCGCGGGGATGTTTTTGGCTGGGATATTTTTGACCTGAGCAATTTAGTAGCGGAGATCCTTTAACTAAAATAATATTGGTGAAGATATTTTTCGCCTGGGATATTAATAACCTGAGTACCTGAGATAATTTGTCGTGAAGATAGTTTTGGGTAGGATATTATTGGCGGGGATATTTTTAGCCTGGGATTATTTATCGCGGGTATTTTTGGCTGAAATATCATTGGTAGGGATATTTTTGGCTTGGATATTATGGACGGGAATATTTTTGGTCTGAGAAATTTCGCAAGGAAATTTTTGGCTGCTCTGTCTTGTTAGCAGAGATATTTATGGCCTGGGATAATTAGTCGCATGGATATTATTGGCGGAGCTATTTTTGGCCTGGGAACTTTTGTCACGTGGAAATTTTTAGCTGGCATATCATTGGCGGGGAAATTTTTGTCTTGGGATAATTTGTCGCGGCGATACTTTTGGCCCGAGATAATTCATCGTAGAGATAGTTTGGGGTACGATATCATTGGCAGGAATATTTTCGCCTGGGATATTATTGACGAGGATATTTCAAGTCTGGAATAATTGATCGCGGGTATTTTTGGCTGAAATGTTATTTGGGCATATTTTGACGTGGGAATTTGGTCGCGGCGATCTTTCAACCGAAATAATATTGGCGGGAGTATTTTTGCATGGGATATTATTGGCGGGGATATTTTCAGCCTGGTATTCTTTATCGCGGGTACTTGTGGCTGAAATATTATCAATGGGGAAATTTTGTCACGTGGAAATTTTTGGCCTGGAAAAGTCTGTCGCGGCGATAATTTTGGCTAGTATATCACTGACAGGAATATCTCTGGCCTGGGGTAATTTGTCACAGGGATATTTTTGACTTGCGATAATTTGTAGTGGTAGTAGGTATATTTTTATTTAGGATAGTACCTATTGGCAGAAATATTTGGCCTAAGATGATTCAATCATCTAAAATAAGATCTTCATTGGTCGTGGGGATATTTTTGGCTGGGATATTTTTGACCTGGGATAATTTGTCGTGGGGATATTTTTGGCTGGGATATTTTCAGCTGGGAATAATTTATGTCGCGTATTTTTGACTAAAATATTATTCATGGGGATATTTTTGGCCTGGAATATTATTGGCCGAGATATTATTATTGGCCTGGAAAATTAGGTCGCGGGAATCTCTCACTGGAATTATATTGCTGAGATATTTTTGGTTAGCATATTTTGTCGCCGCACCAGATCCGAAAGATAGGACCTGTTAGTAGGAGCGGTAGACGACCAAATTTGAGATCATGTGGCATTTTGTGACACAAGTCACAAGTGCCGTATTTTCGACTTCTATTCAAGTGATTTGAGCCGTAGGACAATCGAGATTCCCACTACAGGCTCCCTTATGGCGCCATTCTGAAAATGTCCATAAAGTTTCTGCTTTTCTTGGGCTTCTTTTCAATTGAATTTGAGGTCCTGAGTCCGAATACGAAAATGAGAAATACGTCTGAACACAAATTGAATCTCTTCTTTAACAGTTCTTGCTTGCGGCTCGGTGAGTCCGGCTGGTCTGGGAGAGGGGTACAATGGGCCCAATAGTGAGGCCTACGTGCCAGGTGAAACTGTGTTTCACCAACTCCCCAAAATGGAATCCAGGAATCTAGGAACAATTTTTTCAAACAGTTTCGAAGTCTTGTTTTGAGATTTTATTGCCTTGAGTGTGGCTCAAAATCGTACCCGTTTCAACCTCATGTCTTCCTGCGTCCTGATCGGAGCTATCCACACCCTTCTCCCTACCCTGTGTATCCACGTCTACTGAGCTCCATAGTGTGGGGGCATAGGTCGTGCCGTGTGCAGCTTCGTGAAGATATATAGAGTTATGTCTTGATCAATTTCTGGGGGATCAAGGACCATGAAAAATTATGGTGGAATATTGGCATCTACTGCAGGCAAATATGGTGGAGGCGACTAAAGGGGCTTTATCTGGTAATAAGAAACTGGCTGTAGCTCGTTTGTTTTTCAACGGATTCCAACATCTGACACGTCATTTTGTAGACGAAAAAATTCTCTTCTTGTTTCATTATTGAACATTATTGAACTCTTCTCATTCATTATTCCATTCATTATTGAACGTCATTTCGGAGAACTGTCAAAATTGTCTTTATAAGATATGCTAAATTCCGCAATTTTTTGAAGGTTATCCGATATTTTTGAAACCTGGCAGTATCAGATCTTGAGGTGCGCTTTTTGAATTTCGACTTTTCCACTTCGTACCTTTGCCGTTTTGGCCGCCATATTGAAAAGATAGCGCCCAAAAAAACAGTTTTTTGTCAATATCTTAAATTCAAGTCACTCCAAATTGAAACGTGTATACGCGGAGGAAAGCCCATTCAAATCTCTATAATTTGACGTATCAGTCATTTATGTGCAATTTACGGTTCTTGAGTTAAAGCTTTCAGAACTTCCGGAAGCATCAACTTTCGGCATTCAATCAGCATGTTAAATTGATACCACTGTCATGTAGTAAGCAAATTAACCCTAAATAGCTCTTGGCCATTAACCATAGATGCTCAAAATTTAGAAAATCGATCATGGTGATGTTATTTGTGTGATTACAGGGTGAACTGTGAAATCAAACTAACTTTAGAAAGAAATAAAGGTAATATAGCATTTGAAGGATGTCAGATACATTTGAAACTCATTATTATGATGAAATTTGGGGTCATCATTCAGAATATCCACTTTTCCACTTCGTATCGTCCAAAAAAACATTTTTTCGGAAAATTTTCGGAAAATTCGCATAAAATTCTAGGATTAATATCAAAAGTGAAGGTCTATTGAATTCTCCAGAATTTGACATCTGAATCACTAATGTGCGACTTACGGATCTCAAGCTATACCTTTTCAAAGTCAATTTTCCCTTAGAGTTTACCCTGTAGTTGCAACAACCGTTACCCTGATTGATTTTCTGGATATTAATGGTCTGTGGTTAACAACTTATCATTATTCATGGTCAATTTGACTGCCACGTGGAGCTAAGACCAACTTGATATGCTGATTGGATAACAAAAGTTGATGCTTCAGGGAGTTCTAGAAGCCATAACCCAAGAACCGAAAGTAGCACGTACACGAGTAAGGTGTCAAAGTGTAGATAATTGAATAAGCTTCCATTCGCATAGAAACGCTTCCACCTCACATTGACTGAAATGAAGATATTGACAAAACACTGTTTTTTGGGCGCCATCTTTTCAATATGGCGGCCAAGACGGCAAATATCCGAAGTGGAAAAGTGAAAATTCGGAAAGGACACCTCAAGATCTACAATACTGCCAAGTTTCAAGAATATCAGATAACCTTAAAAAAAGGCCGGAATTTAGCATATCTTATAAAGACAATTTTGACAGTTTCCCAAAATGACGTTTGTGAATTTAGGCATGAAATAAGAAGAGAATTTTTTTGTCTACAAAATGACGTCGTTCCAAATATTAAAATGCGTTGAAAAACAAACGAACTACAGCCAGTTTCTTATTACCAGATGAAGCCCATTTTGGCGCCTCCACCATATTTGCCTGCAGCAGATGTCAATATTCCACCATGATTTTTCATAGTCCTTGATCGCTTAAGAGTCGATTTGGACATATCTCTATACCGGGTGATCATTTGAAAACTACCCACCTGCAATAACTCCCGATTCCTAGTGAATATTTTTTCGAGCAAAAACAGGTCGATTTTTATATCGAGGGGGACAACCAAAACATATATTGGCAAATTTCTATATTCACCCCCCTCGTTCCCACTTACCCCAACTTTAAAATTTCAAATGATATTACCTACCTTGCGATACATCAAATTGAAGTAAATTAAATTTTCTTTCCAAAAAAAATATTTTAAATTTTTTTAAACCCACCCCCTTTTCCCTGAAAATTCTCGGACTGTCCCATTTTATATTCTGGACCCCTCATTTTTTTCTCAATTTAGTCGGCGTCATCCTAGATAGCATCGAAGAAGAAAATTTTTGGTGGAAAAAGTGCTACCCAAATTTTCCCCTTTGCTCTCCCCCACTTCAACTCCCAAATTTAACAAAACACCACCTACTTTGTGATACATCAAATTAAAGGGAATTGAATTCTCTTTCCGAAAATAATTTTTTCGAAATTTTCTACCCCTCCCCCAATAAATTGGCCATTTGGAGTATTCTAGGGGGGAGATGGGGGGCTTTAAAAATTGTGAAAAATCTTGAATCTGTGAATCTTTTTCAGGAAGAGAATCCAATTTCCTTTAATTTGATGTATTACAAAGTGGGTATTGACATTTTAAATTTTTGAGGTCAGGTGGGGGGAGCGAAGGGGTAAAGGACCCCGCACGATTCTTATGGAAAATGGCTCCCGGTTAAATTCTCTGAATTTTTGATATGTTGTAGCTCATGAGATACTAATCGAATACCATGAACCCCAAACTCAAATAATGGACAGTTTTTTACCCACAGGGGGTTGAAGTTGGAGGTTTTGACGGCTTCAAAATGATATTATGACGTTAATAAAAGCTTTTTATTTGGTTTCTCTTCAAGTTGTGTTTCATGCTAAATATATTTATTTGACAGAAAAATATCAACCCCCTCCTCCACCCCCAACCCCTATCTACCATCATAAAATTCGAGATCACTCCCAAAAGCCATGCGGATGGCTTCTGTGATTTAAATCATGAATTTTGACATAAAAATTATTTTCCACCCCTAATAGTGGGGTGCCGATTTTCCAATTTTCCTCGGTTAATTTCGCTGAATTTTTGCTATTGTGTACTTCTAATTCTGCTGAACAAAAAGTTCTTATACCAAAACTTATTCCTATGAACAGTTTTTGTTCTGCAGGGGACTGAAGTTCAATATTTATGCTCTCAAATCTTCAACTTCAGTCCCCTGTAGAACAAAAACTGTCCATAGGAATAAGTTTTGGCATGGGAACTTTTTGTTCAACAGAATTAGAAGTACACAATACCAAAAATTCAGCCAAATTAACCGATGAAAATTGGAAAATCGGCACCCCAACATTAGGGGTGGAAAATAATTTTCATGTCAAAATTCATAATTTAAATCACAGAAGCCATCTGCATGGCTTTTGAGAGTAATCTCGAATTTTGTGATGGTAGATAGGGGATGGGGGTGGAGGAGGGGGTTGATATTCTTCTGTCAAATAAATACATTTAGCATGAAACACATCTTGAAGAGAAACCAAATAGAAAGCTTTTATTTATGTCAGAATATCATTTTTAAGCCGTCAAAACCTCCAACTTCAACCCCCTGTGGGTAAAAAACTGTTCATTATTTGAGTTTGGGGTTCACAGTATTTGATTAGTATCTCATGAGCTACAACATATCAAAAATTCAGAGAATTTAACCGGGAGCCATTTTCCATAAGAATCGTGCGGGGTCCTTTGGGTAGCACTTTTTCCACAGAAAATTTTCTCTTCCGATGCTGTGCAGGATGACGTTTACTGTATTGAAGGGAAATGAAGGTCAAGAATATTAACTTGGACACTCAGAGAATTTTAGGAAAAACAGGGGGTGAAGCTGAAAAATTTCAAAATATTTTTTTAGAAAGAGAATGTCATTCTCTTTATTTGACGTATCGCAAGGTAGGTAATGTCATTTAAAATTTCAAAGCTGGGGTGAGTGGGGGCGAGGGGGCTTAAGATATAAATTCCCCAATGTATGTTTTAGATGTCCCCCTCGATATAAAAATCGACCTGTTTTTGCTCGAAGACATTTGGACTAGGAATCGGGAGATATTGCAGGTGGATAGTTTTCAAATGATCACCCGGTATATCTTCACGAAGTTGCACACGGCCAAGCTTTTTGACCCTATGCCCCCAGACTACCATGTGTCCTAATGTGTGGTTCTGAGCCCTGATGAGCTCTCTTCTGTCTTCATCACAAGTTTGTTTTATTGTGCTTAAGTGATGTTGCCATTTTGGGGGAAATATTTCCACGACTTTGTCTCTTGGGCAGCCGGAAGAGGTTGGTCTGAGCCGGTCTAGAGCCGGTGTAGGTCTTCGGGCTAAATGCGCTGAATGCCAGCCCAGCTGACGCCTTTCGGCGCTAGATGAAAATAGTTTTCAGAATTCCTGGATCCATCAGAAAGAGAGCAAAACCGCTTTGCGTTGATCCGGCTTTTTCACGGCAGTCACGGCGTAGATGGCCAGTGTGTGCGCAATTGTAGCAACGCGGCCTTGCCCCCAGATTTGTCGTTGGTCCGATTGCGAATTGTCAGCATAACCTCTATGATCATAGACGCTGTGGACTCCAAACCATTTGTTGCACTACCTCCTGAGAGTTATGGCTCCTCGGTGACAACTTTTTTGACCTGGTGGAAGTGGACAGAATTTTGGATAGCTTTGATTTCCAGCGCTCAAATCTCGTCCCAGGGCACCTTTGGCCCTAAGAGGCGCATTCATTATTTACGTTTCTTTCTTCGTGGCATTGCTAAACTCGGCCTGAGTATATAAGTGTACACTATCACCATCGTGGTGCTTCTTGCGGGGGCTCTTGGTTTTAGGTGGAATTTCGTTTATAAATATTTATATGAAAGTGTAATACGGAAAGCTCCCTGTTCACGGTTTATTCCGGTAACCCTTTGTGTAGCTTCTATCTTGAATTTTCCATGTTCTGGGTTCAACTTCCGGTTGTCTGCTTCAAATACTACCTACTCATAATGCTTCATACTTTATTTGATTCAACCTGTCATGTCTGGAGTTTATAGAAATAACCGCACATAACAAAGCTCAAAACTCTTAACTTATTCGCACTCATTCAAGAAGATTCGTTGTTTACTTCTCGATTATATTCATGTCAAATAAATACTAAGCAATAATTCATAATAAATACTGTATAGTATCCCTTGCCAGGAATAATAAGATGTTCATGTTGCACAGCAATTACTCAGGTGAAGAACTGTTATTACCTCCAAGCCAAACAATTTACGTAACATTACACCCATCCCATCGAGTGCGGCACTAGCGCTTGTGCAAATTATCCCAGGCGTTTCTGGAAGCGGCACTAAATCAAAACTATGCGCTTCGTTTAAAATTCAAATACATAATGTGCAGAATCACAATTTAAGTGGCGTTCAATGTCTTGCCCATACGTTAACAATTTTAACAAACATTCTGCTAGCTGCAAATTCAAGAAACTCTGTGAATTATCAGGGACACTATCACTATTATACCCGTCCGAAATGCCAACTTAATTACTGAATCGATTCAAGTGCGCGTCCAAACACTATAAACTGATTTTGTTTATAAAATGCTCATCTTTAGAATTGAAGAGTAAATATTTTAATTCGAGTTATATTTTTCCATCTTCGGAAACACAAACGTAATTGGTTGGAATGCATAAATTTCGCATAAATAACGACACCAGCTAGCCTTGTTCAAAGCGAGCCGCTCTGAAATCCGAAAAAATGTTTAAAATTTTTCGAATTTCAGTCAGAAATCTCTATCAAGGCTGTCGGCTGTAATTGAATGCAACTATGGATATAAAATTACGTAATCGCGCGATATACCTACCTATCCCTTGCGACAATGATGGAATAAATGAGCACGCTGAGGTGACATAGCAGGTTACTTTATAGCACCTGAGTGTGTCAATTTAGTTTTATAGGTTGCGAACTTACGTTTACGCCTGTAGCTACCGTTTCATTCAGAAAACAAAAGGAAAATTTGGAAGCAAATTAGCACGTGCCCATCCTTTGAATTTTAATAGCAGTTTGCGTAACCAATTATTATAGAGATGCGTACAATCGAATTTTCCTTTCGGTAAACAATAACCTAATTTTGTATGTGTGCATCCATTGTTCGAGGTCTCTTCCAGTCCCGTCACCTTTTCTCTCCTTATCAAATTATAATTATTTACGTTCTTGTCACTTTCGGTGTAATTAATTAGAAGAAAAATGATAAATGGGCTGGCTGACTGCACCAGTTCAAATACTACAAATGTTTCGTATTATTTGAATAAACAATTACCAAACTTGAGGATTTGTGCTGTATGAGATATACCTAAAAATGTTTATTTTTGTTAGTTTGACAGAAATTTTGTAATTTGTATGGTTAATTATCTGGAACAGCGCAAGTTCTAGTTTTATAAAAACCCCAATTTTTACACAACATCTTCGTCGCTCACGTATCACTGGATCGACTGTTTTCGTGGTGAGAATGTGTGAAAAGATATAATAAGTGTGGCTCTATACATGAGTAGCAAGGCAATTTTTTGATAACGTATGGTCCCAAAGTTTTGGGAAATTTTAAAAAAGCTAATATTTTTTTTGGATAGTTTTAATTTTGTAACTTAATATTGAAAAAACTAACATCATTTATAACAATACCTAATTCATATTCAACATATTGAAGATGGGCCATCATCTTTGATGGCTCTAAGCTTTCTTTTCTTCTGACATGTTCGATCATTCTCTGGACAACAACAGGATTAATTCCCCTGAGCTCCTGCCTCCCAATGTACCGCGAGCTTGATCAATATAAGATTTTTGGTAAGTAGGTATTGAGCAGTTGAGTATACGACAAGGAATGGGGAGCTGCAAATGAAGACCAATTGCGGCGTCGCATTTTTCAGTAACATTAGAGAATTTTGCATTGGAGAAATTGATCCTGGAGAATTATGGAACATGACAGAAAAAAATTGAAATCCATCGAAGATAATGGTCCATTATCAATTATGTTGAATATAAATTTGTTATTGTTATAAATATACGATGTTATTTTTTGCAGTATCAACTTGAAAAATAAAGACTATTTATAAAAAGTTATTAGCTTTAAACGATTTCCCAAAACTTTCGGACCATACGTTATTAGGACCAATTCCAACAATTTAAAACCGTTTTCGAATCGATCGGCCCGAGTGTTGATGCGAAAAATCGAAAAACCTTTGGCATTACCAAAATTGGGTAGGCTTATGCTAGTTTCTGGCACACTACAGCCAAATACAAAGTGAGCATTTTTCTCAATCGATTTGACGGTGTGTTTATTTATTATACCTTCAATTGGGCACGTGAGTAAACTAGTTGTCAATTGAAGTGGAACAGCAAAAAAAAAACAATTTCGGATACTTGTAACTTTTGACCTGAGATGACCCATTCAGAAAAATCTTCCACTGTTGGATAGCCCTATTCTTCAAGATGCATTCGTTATATCACTTTTCTACCTGGCCTTGTACTGGGCTATCTACAGGGTGATTTAGCAAAACGTGTTTTTGTGTTCAACTTTGGCTCGCATTTTCTACTTCAGTGGTCACCCTGTAATTATATTCCATATTCTGTCTTACAGAGACATGTTTCAGCTGTAGATTGCTTTTTGAATTGCTGCTCTAGATATGTCGTCATTCGTAAGATGATGGACCAATTGAATCTTTATCAAAACACTGGATTAAACAAACAAACAAACTTAATTTTTTTCTTGAAACAAACGTGAAAAAATCATATTCTTGATATTAAACTTCAATAACAAACGAGTGGGACCTCCTGTGGCCGCCCCAAAAGCTTTTCATCTTCGGGGCATGCTACTTATGCAATTGTCTATCAATTGCCGTGGAAGAGAGCCGCCCATTCTTCTTGTAGGAAGTGGATCAGTTCCTCTACAGTCGTTGCTGCCGGCTCTCGATCTGGTAACCTTCTTTGCAGGAGGTCCAACACGTGCTCTATCGGATTAAGATCAGGTGACATGGCCGGCCATACCATGCGCCTGATATTGTTCCTTCCCAAGAATCGATTAACTATTGCCACTTGGTGCAGCATTGCATAATCGTCCTTGAATGAAAATTGGTTCCCAAATTCGTTGGCCAACGGCACAATAATAGACTTCAATACCTTGTTCATGTAACGCACATCATTTGAATTTTTTTGGGAAAACACCAGATGAGTTTGTCTCCCTAGCGCAATGCCTGCCCAAATCATAACGGAGTGTTCTCCGAAGGGGAATATCCTTTCAGGCTCTGTTTTTGTCAAAATCGATTATAAAAACGCATTCAATTCCGTAGAAAGAGACTCCATGCTACGAGAAGTTCAAGAAAAATTCCCTTCAATCTATCCTTTTTTTATGGTAAGGTTATTCTTCCCCGTCACTTCTTTTCTTTGGCGATACATTCGATAGCATCTCAAGTAGGCTGCCAACAGGGAGATCCCACAGGACCTATGGTTTTCAGTCTTGCCATTCACTCGATTGTCAAAAGCCTAGATTCTGATCTAAATCTATTTTACCTGGATGACGGTGTTTTAGGGGTATCTGGAGATTCAGTAATCGAAAACCTTGAATTGCTGATTTCAAAATCAAAAGATATTGGCCTGGAAATCAATCCTTCCAAATGCGAGCTGTTTTTTACTTCTCGAAAACCTGACCATGACATCGAGAGACGTTTTCAAAAGATTATTTCTGGAATTTGCACAGTAAACGCAGAAGACCTCACTCTCTTTGGTACGCCGCTTCTGGAGGAGGGATTTAACAAAAGTTCACTGCAACGTTTCGATTATTTGAAAATTACGTTTGATCGTTTGGAAACACTGACGCCTCATGTGTATTTTTATTTGCTAAAAAACTGTCTTGGATTGCCAAAATCACTTTACACTCTACGCACAGTTCCTACTTGGAAGATTCAAAATTTATTAGATGATATGGACGTATTTTTCAAAACCAGCCTTGAGTCAATATTGAACATCTCGTTGACTGAGAAACAATGGACACAAGCAAGCCTCCCTATCCGTTCAGGTGGCCTTGGAGTACGAGAACTGTCGGATCTTAGCCTTACAGCTTTCCTAGCCTCATGTTTTGGATCGAAGCAACTAGTCTCCAACATTCGCTCTGCTTTAGTTGACGAAGTTGTTATCGATCACATGACCGAAAGTGTTGAAATTGGGAAGTCGAAATTAATAACACACTCCCTGCTCCAACGGAATCAGCTATCCAAAAAAACTGGGACAACATCTATATAAATTCCATCATTGAACGAAAATTGGTTTTAACCGACCCAGTGGATGTAGTTCGTATGAAATCTATCGGCGCGAAAGAATCCGGAGCTTGGCTGCAAGTGGTGCCTTCTAAAAACATCGGAACATAACTAGATGGAGAGTCTTAAGTTTCTGCATTGCTTGAAGACTCGGCGTACGTATTTGTCAGAAGTTCATTTGTAAATGTGGTGATCTGGTTGAAGAGACTGGTTTACATCCTCTTAGTTGTTCCAAAAGTTCAGGAAGATGGTCAAGACATGCCGAGTTGAATGTCATCATCAAACGTGCTCTCGCTGTTGTCAAGATCCCTTCTACCTTAGAACCACCCGGCCTGTCACGTTCTGATGGTAAACGTCCAGATGGTGTGACCATTGTCTCCTGGTCCAGAGGATTACCACTGATATGGGACGCCACATGTGTCGACACATTGGCGCCTTCCAACCTTTCATCAAGTTTGAAAGACGTTGGCAGAGCAGCGGAGTTGGCTTCCAAACGGAAACATTCAAAATATTCAGACAAAAAAAAATCTCATCATTTTGTAACATTCGCTGTGGAGACAATGGGAGCGTGGATCAAGAAGGCACTGCATTTTGTCAATTCTATTGGCTCAATGCTCAATTAAGAATCAGGTGATCGGCGCTCCAAGTATTTTCTTACTCAAAGAATCAGCCTTGCTGTGCAAAGGGGAAACACCGTCAGCATTTTGGGAGCTCTTCCAAATTCGGCCTCTCTTGAAAAGATTTTTTATTCAAGCTGATTTGTTTAACTTATACTTTAGTCTTCTCCATTGATGTTCATTGTATTTGTGTCAATTTAAAAAAAAAAATATCAGACCTTCGCCGCCTGATGGCAAGTATTGATGCAGAAAATCGAAAAACATACGGCACAACCAAAACTCTAGCATACTACAGCCAAATATAAAGAGCGAAATTGCTATATCGTTTCGACAGTGTATCGATTTATTCAATTGGGCACGTATGTCTCTTCTTGATGCGCACGCTGATTTCACTCAACAAGATATGAACAATCGACACATTGGAGCCAAAAAAGAACAGACCTTCGCCGCCTGATGGAAACGTTGATGCGGAAAATCAAAAACCCTTCGGCATTACCAAAATTGGGCTGAATAAAATAAACATCAAATATTTAGAAATGTCACCGTGAACATAAATTGGAATTTTTGAATCGTATCGTTGAATCGTTCTTGAAGATGCCGTGGGCTCTTGCGAGTCTTGCGACGAGGGTCAGAACGCGGCCCCAAACTCCGGGTAAACTCAGTTTGACTGTCGAAGATAAAATACATTTTTATTCACTTTTATCGTAGACCCAGACCCGGTATGGTACTGGAGAGGTGAATAAATGCTCTGGATAAGCCATTCCTGCTCCATTCTACCAGACAGATGGAGACAAAAATCATCAAAAAAACGTTGTCATTGCTGAGGTGCATGAAGAGATCTAGGTTATGTTGTTCTAGTTGAAGTTTTGAACTTGTTCAGTTAAGTTATTATGTTCACATCGTTGTGCCTAGTATACGAACATTAAACACTTGAAATACAGTTCTTATTTCAGCCAAGGCATTCCACTTTATTATAATAATTCAAACCATCACTTTACAGAGAGCTTTTCATAATCCTACAAAATTGTGAAGCCTTTAGGTTGATGGCTTATTTTGTGTTGTGTCTGATGCCTTGCCACGAGTAGGTATATTTTGCTTGCCTACTATAATGCGGCTTAGGTCCGGCTTGTAGATTTGAGTGGAAAGGCGACTCTTGTATTGGTGATACCGAAATGTCCTTCTCCTGGTTCTCGTAAGTCTAATTTCTCTCTCCGTTATCCATGTGCTAGGAATGCTAGGATGAAGCAGGAGTGGCTTATTCAGAGCATCTATTTGCCTCTTCAGTAGGTACTACCCTATGGGGCCCAGGTCTATGGTAGTAAACAAAAATGAATTTTTGCCTTTGGCAGTCAAACTCAACTTACTTGAAGTTGGACGGAGCCCTGCTTTGACTTGATAGCTTGGGACCACTGTGGGTTGCATTTATCGTGTCATCGGCCAAGGATTTTGTCTCGCACGAACCGCCAGACGGCCCCGCGCTGTTCCGCTCGCATTTGCCCCTTTCAAAAGACAAGCACCCGGTATCGATGACACTAACACCATATGCGACGACAACGAACAATGAAGATAAGTTAGCTTAGGCTCTGACAAGCAATGACAACTGGAAGCTTGACGTTGACATGACATGACGTTGACATTTGGTCCCAAGCCTATGTCGCGCCCTCTGGAATGCGTTTGCGAGAATGCATCCTATTGAACACGTATGTCGTTTCTTGATTCACACGCTGATTTAACTCAACAAGATATGAACAGTGGACACACCGGAGCCAAAAAATGAACGGACCTTCGCCGCCTGATCGAATATCTCACAATTTACTAACAAAGTCGTCCTCCCTACAGTCAAGTGACGATAACTGGGGGAGTGTGAGGCATGGAAGGGAAAAACTGATCGATTATTTTGACCATTATCAACAATTTCAGCAATTTCAAACCGTTTTCGAAGCGATCGAACAAAGTCGCATTTTTAATTTCAAACTTTTGCCATAGTATAGCAAGTACCTACATGACTGGACCCCTAAATTCCACAATTTTCGAGAAAATCGATAATTTTCGGCTTCTGCTTACACTATTCCAATAACGATTTCTTCACTTCATGATCGGATCTTGAAATTGAAAAAAAATTGATGGTGAAAACAATAAAGTTTTCCGAAAAAAACAAACAAATCGTTGAAAAATGTATTCGCATTGCGACTCTTCTTCTATTTTAATTTCAAACCCACAGAAATGCACGTCCATCAACAAAGCACTAAGCCATAACGACCCATAAACATTGGTTATTTCGGTTTTTTTATCCCCCGCGCCTCCTAAATAATTTCACACACACACACACACTAGGTACCTCGCATACCACAGATTTACTGTACATTTAGAAATCTTGCAATCGGAATAATTGCAGCAGGAATACGGAGTTCGTGAGGAATACACACGAAATTCAAGGGCACACTCTCACTCTCACCCATCATTCATGAATGGCCATATAAATTACGCAACACGAAACACAAATAATACGAGTGCAATATTTACCGGTGATGCGTGGCTCGAGCCTTCAAAGCGATTTTTCTTTTTCTCTAAACAATATTATTGAACTTTCGCGGGCGACTTTCCAGTTCACCGGTTGCCAATTACGTGACGTGCTTGCTTATCACCAGGCACGAGATATCATCATCTTAAATTACATGTTTTGTCGTTGTGTTGGCGCTCTGTCTCTGCCTACTATCTGTTTCTGTCGGAACTGGAATTTAATAAGAAAATCGCTTGTTCTCGGAAGAGATTCTTCAATTTGCGCTGACGGTAAGATGTGCAGTATTAAAGATAGATTATCTACTACATCAGGTATATCATCAGCTGGGAGCAACTAGCATTTTTCCCTTTTTCGATATGTACCACATACTAACATAATGTATACAGGGTGGCGCAAACAAAACGACCAACAACACCGCAACTTCGCGCCACCTGACTTGAAGTTGAACCGTGAGATAACTTATAAGAATATTGAATGCAGTAAAATGGTGACATCGTATTTTTAAAGCTGATCTGATAGCTGCTGGGATTGTAAATAAGAGGTGATCATGTTCCAGCTACACGAGCGCGATGATGTAATTACAGTAGCATTTTTTATTTGAGCTGCACCCATCACATCGCGATCGAGCTTTCGTTTTTAGTTCTTTGCTGGCGCCTCCGCCAAAATTAGTCGTTGAGCCAGGGGACTCGAGTGGTTTCCACCTTGGGGACTTGACGTGTCATACCTTTTTGGATTCCCCACAACACCAGCATGAAAATAAGCCATGATACGTTTTTGTATCGAGTAGCTTAAGACCGCCATCTTGGAAAAACCGCACCAAATATGTAGTTCTTGTGGTTTGTATTTTCTTCCTCATCAACATCACCTCTAAGGGGAAAAATGAAGCTGAATAAAATTAAACAACAAAATTTACTATAAATATTGTTCAGCACCGTTTTCTGACAGGTCTTGTTACTCCAAATATGACAGTTCATAGTTTAGCTGTGGCAAATTTCTTTATTTAACATTTTCGAGTACACCCGATGATATTCATACAAATCGAACTTCACGTCATTGTCTTTCTAGCGTACTTCATTAGAAATGCTGCTCTTAGCGGCATTTTGGTGTCCGTCTGTCCGTCTGTCCATCGGTCTAACTGTCCGTCTTATCAATTAATTGCTCCTGAACGAGAAGACCTAACGAGAATGGACTTCCTGTGTGTAACATGTATTCACCGGAGAATTGAATTAGGAAAAAAATAATTTCTCAAACCGTCGCCATCTTGATCCGCAATGTCAAATTTTCTCAAAAGTGATCCGATTTTCATGAAACTTGGAATACACGCATGTTTTATATTCAAAAATATGATTTTAATGTTTTCTTTTTGATCCGCCGACATTTTGTCCGCCATGTTGAAATTGGTAAAACTGGTCCGATTTTGATGAAAATTGGAACCTAGTCGTGTCTTGTGTATGCATTGATGGTTTTTATGTTAGTTTCACAATGAGCGCCATATTGACGTGCCACATGGAAATTAATCTCCAGTGCTGTCACAAAATCAGTTTATTCAAATATTTCCTGAACAAGGGGTTTCCGATGTGACTGAAAAACTTAATGGATGGAAATCGGTTTTTGTTAGTTCCTTTCTACAAGTAGGAACTTCTCCAGAGAAAATGTACGGAAAATGCTATTAAATTTTCAAAATTTGCAAAAATTTTCTTTGAAAATTTGAAAACCAGATAGCAACGTCTATACATTTTCATTCAAGAAACTCGCATACCAAATTTGAACTTTTTATTTAAAAAAAAAGGTACCGAAAATGGTTTTCCAGTGAACATGAAAAAATGAATAGGGTACTTGTCACTGAAACAGATTTGACTGAAAATACTTTTAATCATCAACAAGAGTAATAAATAGTATTTTCTAAAAATTTTCGGAAAATATATCCATTGGTTCAGAAGATTTTTTTTCGATTTTTTTTTTCCAAAGCGTTGGTAGCAGTACGGAGACTTCACTGAAATTTCTATGTCTGTATTTTTCAAATATTGTGATGCCACTCTAACAGTTTTTTGAGCTTTCAACCCAACAGTGCTGTTTGTTTAGTTTTTAGTACAGTATGTTCATTAAAAAATTCAATAATGGGAGGCCGTGGACCGATGATAACCTGGCCGTTTTCGGATCGAATGGCCTGCGTCACAGCCTCCCTTTATTGAAGTTTTTAATGAACATACGGTATATTTGTGACGTCACATATATATTTTTAAAACAGGCATTACGGCCGTAATTTTGGGAATTTGAGAAAAAGAAAAATACGCGTGCAATGTTCACCCATACTATCGATTAAGCCAATAAAAAAAAGGCAAGTACCCCATTGCATTAGTAGAAACCATTTTTAGTACCTTTTTTTGAAAAATAGGAAGTTAAAATTTGATATGCGACTTTCTTGAATTAATATGTATAGGCGTTGCTATCTGGTTTCCAGATTTTCAAATAAAAATTCAAAAATTTCCAATTTTTTTTGCAGATTTCGAAAATTTAATAGCATTTCCCGTACATTTTTCATTGAAGGAGTTCCTACTTATGAAAAAGAACTAACAAAAACCGATTTCTATCAACAAGTTTTTCAATCACATCGGAAACTCCTTGTTCAGCAAATCGTGGAACTAACATGAAAACCGTCAATGCATACACAAGACACGACTAGGTTTCAATTTTCATCAAAATCGGACCAGTTTTACCAATTTCAACATGCCGGACAAAATGGCGGCGGATCAAAAAGAAAACATTGAAATCATACTTTTGAATATAAAACATGCGTGTATTTTAAGTTTCATGAAAATCGGATCACTTTTGAAAAAATTTGACATTGCGGATCAAGATGGCAACGGTTTGAGAAATTATTTTTTCCCCAATTCAATTCTCCGGTGAATACATGTTACACACAAGAAGTCAATTCTCGCTAGGTCTTCTCGTTCAGGAGCAATTAATTGATAAGATGGACAGTTAGACCGATGGACAGACGGACAGACGGACATCAAAATGCCGCTAAGAGCAGCATTTTCAGTGAAGTACGCTAAAAAGACAATGACGTAAAGTTCGGTTTGTATAAATATCATCGGGTGTACTCGGAAATGTTAAATAAAGAAATTTGCCATAGCTAAACTATGAACTGTCATATTTGGAGTAACGAGACCTGTCAGAAAACGGTGCTGAACGATATTCATAGTGAATTTTGTTGTTTAATTTTATTCAGCTTCATTTTTCGCATTGGAGTTGCCGTTGATAAGACAAAAAATACAAACCACAAGAACTACATATTTGGCGCGGTTTTTCCAAGATGGCGGTCTCAAGCTACTCGATACAAAAACGTATTATGGCTTATTTTCATGCTGGTGTTGTAGGGAATCCAAAAAGGTATGACACGTCAAGTCCCCAGGGTGGAAACCAAAATCGTGATTTTTGGCTCCTGGCTCATCGACTAAATGCAGTTTCAAGCCCCGACTCTCAAACACAGTGAGCTAGAATACGCCGTGAGCGAAATGGCTGTTCTCTAAATTCCACAATTTGATGAGAGAATACAAAACGTTTCGTGCAGTTTCCAATACCTACGTCAATTTTCTTTTGACTAAAATTAGTAAACCGGTCGGACAAAAACCAAGTGATTTCCTACTGAAAGTGACAAGAAATGTTTTCAAATGAGCATCCTTATGCCATTTACAACTCTCTAATGAATGAATTATAAAGCTATACTCGTTCATCACATATTTATGTTCTAACGCAACTTGTCACATAGCACTGTAAAAAATCGTAAGTGTAGATAAGAGGCAGTTATTACTACAAACATCATTTTATCGTGTTAGGTGCCTGCTGCAATGGCCTTGCAAAATGCATTTCGAGCGCCGTACATTTTTGATGTTATAATATTATGACTTTGTAAATAAATAGAAAAAATAATCTTGGAAGGAAATACTCGAACGTAAATCCAGCACTAAATACCCAATTAGGAAGCTGAGTGTAGCAAAATATTATAAATCATAATCTTTATATGTTGCTACTATTCTTTATCGACGCACGAACTATTAAAATTACTGTAAACCAACAATAAACCATATAATTGATATTTGAATCAACAACTAACACCTCTTGAGATAACAAACATCAAACCCCCATAGGACATTCTATTTCACTTTTTCATGTAACAATTTTGATTATATCACAGTCGTATTTATAGCCTCTTTTAACATACATATTTATTTATTCTTGCACCTTACGTCCACATTTTCTTTAATATGTAATAGACATTTTGGGATCTCCACGTAATGCGACAACGCAGCGTGGTGAGTCAAATTTCCCATAGATCTAAAAAGCTTGCCCCAGTTTACAGGCCACGACATATTGTTACTAGCGGCGATCCCGTGCATTCTGGTAAACACGCGATCCTTCTAGATTCTTCCATCCATTAGGTCGCGGTGTAGATACAAGTGCGGAACTCTAGACATTTCCAGAAGTATATGCGATGGCTTGGCATTGGGAACCTTCAACGCTCAATCAAGACACATCTGTTCATTTTGGTGGAGGCGCCGGTTCTAGAGCACTGCAGAGTTACACTGGTGAAATGCATGATTTTTCGGGAGTCGTATGGAAACCGTATCGAGATGAACTAGTCGGATATATATAAGGCATCAATCGTCGCCTCACGAGCAGTTATGAATTGAAATGCGAAGTGGTAGCGAGCGGATTAAAAGCGAGTAGTGATCACAGCGATATTCCCAAATGAATAATTGTTGGCGTGTATTTATTGTAGTACGCAGTAATAAACAGTGTGTGTTTTAAAACGATCGTCTCAATTATCAGGCTGAAGAAGAACTCGTAGATACCTCTCCCGTTCCTATCAAGGAGAAATGCTGGAATAAAACGAGACGTCTGACACCAAAACTGCAGATGTCAGAAAAACAGATTCTACGTGGGAATCGCATAGCCCAATGGGTGGCGGGGTTAACGGCCAAAAATGGAATGATCTGTGCATTTTGTGATCAAAGCCTGAAATTTGGCATACGTGTTTAGAAGACCCCCCTTTGCAATTCCAGATGTGGCGCCACGCAAGATTTCGCACCAGAGGCACTGTATTGCGGTTAATATATCTGCTAGGGGTAAATTCTGCAAAAATGGTTCCTGGCCGGTCTCTGGTACCGCAGTCGGTATTTTTGAGTTCCGTTTAGCTAAAACTACATGTAGAAATGAGTGAGGAGTGCATTTCTACAACCAAAGTTCCAAATGCTGCCTTTATACGTTGTTTTAATACATTTCAAGGCTAACTTTGTTTTAGTACAGGAAACATGGTAAAAAAATTGCCAAAACCTCGGCAAAGATAACAACGTCCTGAAAATTTGATATTCTGTTCAGAATTAAGTGCCCTACTACATATCTAAAATTGCCAAAAATCGCACCCCGAGGCTTCGAGTTATTGGAGGGGGGGTAAAAAATTGCAACTCAAAATTAAAGGTATAGAACCCGATGGAACCCGTCAATCCAATGGATGCAAATACGTCGTAGTTCGACGCATCACATCCCGTTGATACAATTTTGGCACAAAAAGTGTCGATCATTGTTGAAGGGGGATCGCGGGGGAGGGCGAAACTCGGCTGGGTGGCTCTTTTTCTTCCTGGGCCATGAAGAATCGATCACGACAAGATTGGTATCTTTTCCGACTAAATTCAATGTCCTGAACTTGAATCCGATGTGTAAATTTGGATAAAAACAAGTTCGAACAAGTTGACTTGAGAAAACGTGTTTTTTCTTTGACAATTTTCACAAAACTTTTTTTTACTGTTAGAGGCATTCACCTTTGAAAATATTTCAGGGGCCATTAGACTAAACTGTATTCTTCACGAAAATCATCCGTTCGATCTGTAACTTTGTTTTTCGAGATAGAAAAAATCGATTTGAACTTTAGTCGGAACAGCCCGTCGTCTACTACTGACCAGAACACTACATCATGCATCTTTAAATGAAAATAGCCCAAACTATCTGAAAAATTTTAACTCATCTTTGAAAGTTCGAGGATCTGTGCAGAATTGAATTCTCTATAACATGAACAAAATCGTCATGAATCGCGATGCAGGGTATTGAGTTATTACTTGAAGGTGCATGCTGTAGTGTTCGGGTCATTAGTAGACGCCGGGCAGTGCCGACTAAAGTTCAAATCGATTTTTCATACCTCGAAAAACAAAGTTACAGATCGAATGGATGATTTTCGTGAAGAATACAGTTTAGTCTAATAGCCCCTGAGATATTTTCAAAGATGAATACCTCTTATAGTAAGAAAAAGTTTTGTGAAAATTGTCAAAGAAAAAACAGGTTTTTTCAAGTTAACTTGTTCGAGCTTGTTTTTATCCAAATTTACACATCGGATTCAAGTTCAGGACATTGAATTTAGTCGGAAAAGATACCAATCTTGTCGTGATCGATTCTTCATGGCCCAGGAAGAAAAAGAGCCACCCAGCCAAGTTTCGCCCTTCCCCACGACCCCCCTCCAACAATGATCGACACTTTTTGTGCCAAAATTGTATCAACCGGTTGTGATGCGTTGAACTACGACGTATTCGCATCCATTGGATTGACGGGTTCTATCGGGTTCTATCCTTTTCATTTTGAGTTGCAATTTTTTACCCCTCCTCCCATAGCTAGAGGCCTCGGGGTTCGATTTTTGGCAATTTTAGATATGTAGTAGGGCACATAATTCTGGACAGAATATCAAATTTCCAGGGCGTTCATATCGTTGCCGAGGTTTTGGCAATTTTTTCACCATGTTTCCTGTACTAAAACAAAGTCGGCCTTAAAATGTATTGAAACAACGTATGAAGGCAGCATTTGGAACTTTGCTTGTGAAAATGTACTTCTCACTCATTTCTACTTGTAGTTTCAACTAAACAGAACTAAAAAATACCGACTGCGGTACCAGAGACCGGCCAGGAACCATTTTTGCAGAATTTACCCCTAGCAGGTATATTAACCGCAATACAGTGTCTCTGGCGCAAAATCTCGCGTGGCGCCACATCTGGAATTGCGAAGGAGGGTCTTCTGAACAAGTATGCCAAATTTCATACTTTGATCACAAAATGCACAGACCATTCCGCTAACCCCCCCACTATTCGGAAATGCGGTAGTTTCGCAGCTCACTGACAGTCGGCTTGGCAAGACGAGACTCGCGGCCATGAGACGAGACTCGAGACGAGACTTTGAAGTTTGCTCACGAGACGAGACGAGAGACGAGACTTTTAAAAGTCTCGTCTTGTTGGTCTCGTGAGAATCACTAGTCGGCTAGCTGTTTGTATTGCGGCATTTTTTTTAATTCTGCAGATTCTTTCTCATTTAATTTTTTGAAAGCTTGCATCAATATTTCAGGAAGGAATTTTTAAATT
This sequence comes from Anaspis maculata, assembly GCA_949128115.1. Classification (NCBI taxonomy): domain Eukaryota; kingdom Metazoa; phylum Arthropoda; class Insecta; order Coleoptera; family Scraptiidae; genus Anaspis; species Anaspis maculata. Next base: position 15,868,608 of record OX421964.1, read on the forward strand.
CGGTTACGGTTATGTCAGAAACGATCGATTTTCCTTCACGAATTATCTTTTGTAAAATTTTAATAAGCTGTGTCTCAAGGTGGCTGCTTCTGGGGATCTGGAACCTGGTTAGGGTCAGGTCGAAATTAGGTTGGTTGGGACGGTTCAATATAAGTACAATTCACAATCAGAGTGGTTTCATTCATGTTGCGATGAGTAGGTAACGAATGAGCCCGATTATAATCGACGTAAACGTAACCGGAGACGCAAGTGTAAGAGGACAAACCAATCACTATCGAACAAAAGGGAGGAGCCAAGGTAGATACTGACAGTAATTGGTAAACTTCTGTTACGCTTGCGTCTCTGCGATCACGCTTCCGTCGACTTTACTTACTTACTTATTCCTCTTCGCTCTATCTGGAGCACAGGGCGTTACCTATCTCTTTCCATTCATCTCTGTCTCTCGCTGCATGTTTAGCTTTGCTCCAAGACATTCCTATTTCTGTAATTTCTCTATTTGCTGTTCTCCATCTTTCCATATAGCCCAGGTATTTTAGGTGCTATCCAAGTCAAAGCGTGAACTAATTTATAGTCGACTAAATTTTTCATAAAACGACAGTAAAGAGTGTCCGCTATAACATATCAAAAGTCCCCTAAGATCCCGTGTCGGCGTTCTCCTTTTTGGGGCGTTTTTCTGGAATATGACATATGACAGTTACGTTATAAGTATAACACACAGATATTGGGACGGCCGCCTGTCACCCGGAATAGCTCAATGGCTAAGGCCCGTATTCACATCCCACTTTTAAGCTAAAAGCGCTTTTAGTGCGATGCGCATTTAGGGGCATTTCTCATATTTAAGTGTTCAAAAATACAAATCAACTCGCAAATTAATTGCAATTAAGTACGTACAATCGCTCTCAATCGCAATAATGTTTTTTTGAACACTAAAATATGAGAAATGCCCCTAAATGCGCATCGCACTAAAAGCGCTTTTAGCTTAAAAGTGGGATATGAATACGGGCCTGAGGCTTTGCTTTCCGACTGATGGGACGCCAGTTCGATTCTCGTTCGAGGCACCCAATTTTTTTTTCGTGAAAAAGATTTTTTCCCTCTTCTAAAAATTATCCACGGTATGACATTGTTGTTTTCTTTTGCCTTGTTTTCTTTTAGTTGTTTGTTGACTGTCCATGTTTCGGCACCATACAGCAGTACACTCTTGACATCAGTATTGAACAGTCGGATCCTCGTGTTGAGAGACACATCTTTGGTTTCCCAACATTTCCTCAGGAGGTTGAATGCACCCTGTGCTTTACCGATCCGCATTCTGACATCCCGTTCTTTCTTGCCATTTTCGCTTATTTTGCTGCCCAGGTAGCAAAATCTTCTACCTTCTCTATTTCTTCGCCATTTGATTCCATTGCTACTTATCTAGGTGTGCTTATCTTCATCACTTTTGTTTTCTTTGCATTTATTTCCAGTCCCGTCTTCCTTGCTTCTTTTGCAACTTTTTCAGTCTTTTTTTGCATGGCTGGAAGCAGCAAATGTCTTCTGCAAAATCCATGTCCTCGAGTTAATGGAAAAAATCACATCATATGCCAATTTTGTTTTTTGTTGCTAGAACTCTTGCGTTACATTCATCGTAAGAAGCTTTTCAAATACGGAGGATCTTTGGCGGTATTCCATATATCTCTACAATTTTCCACATTCTGTCCCTGTCCACACTGTCGAAGACCTTTGCGAAATCTAGAAAATGGGGCCTTGCAATTGAAAAACTCAACGTGAGGTCGCCACTACTGTAGGGGGCGCCTACTTTGATGAAGCGGCCGTAACCACGGGAAAAACATGGGAGTTTGAGTAGTTTGACCAGTAACTGACAGTGATTGGAGACGTCAAGCAAGAAACAGAGGCTATCCAAATTTCAAATCAAGACATAAAATGATGGACGTCGGTCGCTGAAGCGTCAACGCCGTCAAAATTGTCGAATTTGCCCCCAACGGTCATGGCGCCTTCGGTGTGTAAAAGTGGCAGTGCAAGGCCCCATTGAGATATATAGTTTGATCTGCCATTCGAATTTTTGCTCGATAATGATTCGTGGGGTATACATAGTGGTCGCTGCATGATCTTTTCGCTCGAAAGCCGGCTTGGTTGGGTCTCAAGATTTTGTCGATCTCTGTCTTAATTCTCTCCAGGATGATTCGACTCAAGAGTTTGCTAGTTGTAGAGAGTACGATTATAAGGTCTCCAATTTCCACAGTTGGTCATATCCCCCTTTTTCGGTTTCTTCACTATTATCCTTTGTTTCCATTCTACTGGTATCTGTACTTCTCTCCATATCTGGTTGATTAGCTTGTGGAGCATTTTTATCAAAGTTTCCATGTCTTCCTTCATTGGCTCTGCTGGAATATTGTCCACACCTGCCGCTTTCCTATGCTTCAGTTGTCTTATAGCATTTTTTATCTTTTAGGTATCTTCTATTCCTATATTCAACCCCCTCACCTTTACTCACCACAACTTCAAAATTTCGAACGATAGCACCTACCTTGCGATACATCAAATTAAAGGGAGTTGAATTCTCTTTCTAGAGAAACATATTTTGAAAATTTTCAACCCCACGCCTCTTTTTCCTAAAATTCTCTAAAGTGTCCAATTTAATAGTCTCGACCCCTGAATTGTCTTTAATTTAGTCAGTTTCGTCCTGAATAACATCGAAGAAGAGAATTTTTGGGCAAAAAAGTGGTACCCAAATTCACCCCTTTGCTCTCCTCTCTCCCACCCCAACCTCAAAATTTACTAGAATACCACCTACCTTGTGACACATGGGACTAGAGGGAATTAAATTCATTCTCTGAAAACTTTTTTTTCATTTTCAACCCCTCCCCCATTGAAATGGACATTTAGAGTGTTTTAGAAGGGGAAGAGGGGCTTTTTAAAAATGTTAAGAGTATTTTTTTCGAAAAGAGAATTCAATTTTCTTCAATTCGAATATGACATAGTAAGTAGTGTCATTTTAGACTTCATTTCATTTTAGAGTTGGGGAGGGGGGGGGCGTAGGGGTGAGTTTGTGTGGCACTTTTTCCACAGAAAATTTTCTCCCTTGATGCTGTGCAGGACGACGTTGACTTCATTGAAGAGAATTGAGAGGTCAACAATATCACATTGGACATTCACAAAATTTTGGGGAGAGAGAGGGTGGAATTAAAAAAAATTTAAATAATTTTTCAGGAAGAGATTTGAATTGTCTTCAATTTGATGTGTGGCAAAGTAAGTAGTGTCGTTTGAAATTTCGGAATTAGGGTGGGTGGGGTGAGGCGGTTGAAGATATAAATTTGCCAATGTATGGCTTAGATGTCCCCCTCGGAACAAAAATCGACGAGTCTCGGGAAATCACTAAATTTCACCTGGCAAAAATTTATTCAGGGTGGCTCGTTTCTACTGAAACACCCTGTAGGTATTCCCGGGGGTATTCCCGTTTGAACATTTTTATGAAGTTGGCCACTTCATTCCTTAATTTGTATACCCACTTATAGTAGGTAGTTAGGCTCGTAGTTAGATTGTAGTGTAATGCTTTCAGGTATAATGTGAGTCAGATTAATTTTGTATTTAACAGAGTTTTCAAAGAGTAAGGCTCAAGCCTCAAAGACACCTGAGGGCCCTATTTTCGGGAGACGTGTGATCCGTTCGCATGCGAAGTTGCTAGGCAGCCAGGGCTTGATTGGCTGTCACCTAGGCAACATCACCTGATTAGCTGTTCACCGGTTCCGAAAATAGGGCCCCTGTGAGAAAATTGAATTCATAGATCCCACAACTGTTACAGGACAAAAATTAACACAATTCGGTGCTCCAAGAGATTTCAAATCTAGATTTTTCAGACAGCAAAATAAAGTTTCAGAAAATTCATTCCGTTATGTATCGTAGGTCTGAATACATTTCTTACAAGCTTTATTTCAACGCCCCAGTATACAGGGTGTTTGTAAACTTGGGGTAGAAAATTGAACCGCAGTTACAGAAATGCTTCAGAAGTATCAGAAGAATGTTGAAAAAATGTATGGTTTTTATTTTTGAAAATATGGAGGGTCAAAAGGTGGTCCTTCGACCCCCTTTATTCTCTTTATTTTGAAAGATTCCAGAAAACTGTCTTCAACAGACCAAAAAGCGGTGTTTTTGAACCTTCGAATATGTTTTGTTACTTTATTTACTATACAGGGTGTCCCGAAATTAACGCAACAAAATTTACAGGGAGGTGGACAATTGAAAAATAAAGAGACTTCCTTGATAAAAATACCCTCGCAAACGTAACAACGAAGATACAGGCCTTCAAAGTTGGTTTTTTAAAACAGTTTTTTCTGCATAACTTTTGAACCGTTGAGCCGATTTTGTTCAAACTTGAACCAAAGATTACTAAAATAGGTCTCTATCGAACAATGATAACGCATTTCATCAAACATTTTCAGGGGCGAAGATAATAGGTGGTACCTTCCCCCTTTTCCCCCTATTTTTCACCCCCTGGAATACTTTTGGAAATTGTTGCAATTTTTGAATTCTACGTTCAATTTGGAGAAAAAAGGTTCTGCAAAATTTTGATTGAAGGCTTCATTTTTGAGATATTTGGGTTTGAAACTTCGGAGAACATCTCGAAAACACCAAAAAAAATTGGGCCCTGAAATGTGGCGATTTTGAGATGTTCTCCAAAGTTTCAAACCCAAATATCTCGAAAATGAAGCCTTTAATCTCAATTTTGCAAGAGTAACTTTTTTCTAAATTGAACGTAGAATTGAAAAATTGCAACTATTTACAAAATAATTCAAGGGGGTGAAAAATAGGGGAAAAAGGGGGAAGGTACCCCCTATTATCTTCGCCCCTGAAAATGTTTTATATAATGCGTTATCATTGTTCAATAGAGACCTATTTTAGTAAACTTTGGTTCAAATAAGAATAAAATCGGCTGAACGGTTCAGGAGTTATGCAAAAAAAAACTGTTTTGAAAAACCAACTTTGAAGGCCTGTATCTCCGTTATTATACGTTTGCGAGAATATTTTCATTGAGGAAGTCCCCTTATTTTTCAATTTCTACCTCTCTGTAAATTTTGTTGCATTAATTTTGGGACACTCTGTACAGGGTGAGTCGTAATTCGTAAATTCTGAAATTCCAGTTTCCTTCAAAAATGCATGCAGAAGATTTCAATTGAGAACTATTTGTGTTATTTGTTGCTCTACCTAAGTTTTACAACCTCTAGAACCTTTCACGGGCATTTCCGGAGAAAAATAGATTTTTACGATTCATGACTCACCCTGTGCACTTGAAAAAAATTACAAGACACATTCAAAGGTTCAAAAAATTTGCTTCTCGGTCTGATAGAAAGAGTTTCCCGAAATCTTTCAAAATAACGAGAATAGAAGGGGTCGAAGGACCACCTTTTGACCCTCCATATTTTCAAAAATAAAAGTCATACATTTTTTTTGAACATTTTGTCTGGCACTTTTGGAGCATTTCTCTAACTGCGGTTCAATTTTCTACCCCAAGTTTGCAAACACCCTGTAGTGTCATTGTGACAAAAACGGGAGGTGGCCAGTGGGCTAGTGGTTTAAAAGTTAAAAGTAAATCACCAAAATGAGGGCGCTTTTTAAAAAATTTATACCCGATGAAATAGTAGTAGTATTTATGAGTAGGTATTTTTGATCTACTACATTTTCGCATTTTTCCCTCGATTTTTCCAATACTCTGAAGAAATTATTATTAATAGAGCTAATAGAGCTTATCAATAAAGCTGTGCAACATTTCTGCAATGAAGACAAGGAGTATGTATCTATTACTGGCTGATTCCTAAGATTTCCTACCTCAGCCTTAAATTCAAACCAAGGAAAAATCCGACGGCATTTCAGGTGTTTGTTTACCTCGTTTCAGTATAATTCTACACAATAACAAACTGTAAAATCGCGTAATTGCCTGTCTATCTCATTGTTAACAATATTTATTACGATCTCTCAGGTATTATGGGCAGGTGTCTAGCATTCCATTCTGCAACATGCACAATAATTTACCTATTAAAAAAATCTATCGCATTTTTTCCAAAGTCTGAATAATTGACATTTTACGTTCATTGAAACGTCAGGCCATAAATCCAACGGCCATCGAAATTGAAAAATTGTGGCTCATCAATGAATGGACCATTCAATGTAGATGTCTTATCTATTAAAATGTTGTCCTTGTAATAATTAGTGAGTATTGATGGAAAACATCGCCAAGAATATTGGCTAATATTTAAAATATTCACCGAGCACACGAGTAGAGCTATTTGGTATTTGGACACAGTTCACCGACTTTTCGCGTGCTTGTACTTGCAACTAGAACCGCACGTCCGCGTTTAGCACTCTCTGGAACCAAACTGATATTTTTCGCTTGCTTGAGCATCCAACCTCTGTAGGGAGATATTTTAATAAATGCATTGTTTGAAGAATGATTACGAAAAAAACCGCGTCAAAGTGTCGCGATTTGATGTGGTTATAGTGCTAAGGAGGGTCAATGTTAACGAGTCATTAAGATGTAACCTTTAGCTCTAATCCTTTTCCTGATATGACAAAAAAAAGCTGGTGTCTTGTGTCATTTATGCTCCGATAGTTCTCGAGATAGAAGCGGCCATATGGGTATAATTACAGAGGTAGTAAATCGTAAGTAGTAAGTACGTATATAATGATGCACGAATTATTTCCGCTTCCTTTGGCTTTGAGTTCACGAATGATTTCATTCGGGTCTCGCAAAGGTGCGCGATGATTATATGTTTTGTGGTGCGAGAATTTTATTGTTTCAATAATGTCACATCACCGACGCTTGCTGGAATCGTTCTGCATACCATTATTCTGCGTTGAGTCATGGTGCTGTTCTTTTTCTTTCGAAAATTTCTACTGCAGTCTGTAATCGGGCAAATAATAATTATGTTTTAGAATTTCAAATAAAGCCGCTGGCGCTGGAACGGAGCCATCTGTGCGATAGCGGTGGAAGCTCGGCGGAAGCGTGTGATGGTGTTCTGCTTTCACGCTGAAATGATTGTGTTCTTGAATACACGGTGTATAGTTGGTTGCCTACATAAGAACTGTTCGAAGTGATGTGTTTAATAAGTTGCCTATATCACCGACCTGAAATTTGAAGCTTTTATTCAAAATTACTTTCCATCAGACAAGTCTGTCTACATGCCGGTGAAACCTAGAAAAAATCATAACACTCTTCTCATTTCTTTCATTTTTGGTGTTGGAATGAAATAAATCCCAGATTTGGCTATGCGAGCACATTGTTTTTTTGAACAATCTCGATAGATCAAGCCTCTAAGCCTGAAAGCCTATGGCCATTGCGGCATATTATGCATTTATTTATATTTAGGTACCTACATATAATAGTGATAGTCCTTTTCAAAATAAATGTGATTGACTCTGTAATAATACGTATGTGTACCATGACTAACATGAAGCTATATGATTGTCTATCACCAACTCCGGTGCTCTACATTACAACCACCCTGTATTTTATCATTTTGACAAGGGCTCTTTTGGCAAAATCACAATATCATGCGGGCCCCAGATAATTAGCCTGTTTAGGTCGCCCGTGGGTTTTATGGGTTTTGCGGTAATTGCAGGTAGGGGATCAGTTAATTTATTTAAAAAAAACTATAAATACTTTTTGATGTTTTCCTCAATGTTAGTGACGTTTTATACATACATACCCTCAATCCTGTGATATTAATGCGTAATAGGCACGATCTGAACATTCTGGAATATACATATAAGCGGCAAAAATGATAGGTGACATCTTGAAAATATGTATTTGGAAATTGTTGTTTCTCTTCTTACGATTTCATCGCTATTAATACTTCTAAAGTAAAATTGTAGAGCACGGATACCTGAAATTGAACTGGTTTGCCAAATACTGGCTTTTGTTTTTGTAGTGCTGTAAACTATCAAAAAAAATTGCTCGATTTGGAAGAAAAATCAACAAAAAATAGCTGATAGACTAGCTATGATTGATTTTAGAAATACATAGGTACATTTTTTTTTCTGAACCGCAGAAGAAAAAAAAGTTTCCCTCTCTTTCTCACTGACAGTATGTCACGATGTAAGTCACCAGCCTAAAGGTAACCTTAGCATTCAAACTTCACTCAAGTTGAGAATTCCTGAAAACTGTCTCATTTAGTCCTGAAAGAAAGGAGAGACGGAAACGTACCTACATTCTGGAGTCGCTAGATGGGCTTAGTCGTGCAGCAAGGAATGTGAAAAAATTACAGACCTCTTGCAATGTGACTGGCTAGCGAGTGATGTATAGCTTTTGTGGAAGTATTGCAAAAAATTCTGTTCAAAATTCAATTTTTTTTTTTCAAGTCTTGACAAATCATCTTATACGTGACGTACCTACTCTTTCTAATGGTATATGTTAGAAATCTCTGTTTTCATTACTTTTTATTATTGGTTGTGCTGAGAGAGGAGTACAAAGTTTTCGCTTGATTGTGTAGGATGTAGGAAACTACAACCTCAAGTGGGTATGCGTTCAAGCTTAATTAAAGTGAAAAAAGCCTCTTCCAGGCCTTCATGGTCGGTTGAGGAACATGTTTTCCCAAGTAGCACAGTGACCAGGCATATAGTTTCTAGGCGACTCCCGAATGATCTTACACCTTTCACGTGCAATCCCAACGTGCGGTGAAGGCGACGCATCCGCCAAAATGGATGGATGTGTCTTAACCCACTGTTGAAGGCTCCATTCTGTTCCACGGGCCAAAGCCAACACGCATGTTCTGAAATACACTAGAGCTTCGCACTTGTACACTGCGGCCTAATGGGAAGAGTCTGGAAGGATTCTCCAGAATCGCCGCTCGTATCTGGAATATTTTCGAATACATCACGCGAGTATCATTAAGGTGCGGCAAAGCCAAAGCGCAATGAATTTGAATCAAATTAGGCAAAAAGCAAGGCAGCAAAGAAAGAAAAAAAATTAGTTGGCAGTCGGGGTTTTCCACCATTCCCCAGTCGGGCGCTACGATTTCCAGAATTGCGGAGAAGTCTTGCCTGTTCGAAATTACTGGAAACAGCGGACGCTGCACATAGGGGTATATGATATAAAAAGCTGGCCAAAAATATTTTGATCACTGGATTTGACCAAAAGTGGCTAAGAATTTATGGTTAGAGGTATTTCAACATATTTCAAGTGAAATTATCAATTTTTATTGTGACGTGGATACAGGGTGTTCACGGTTCACCTAAGAATGTCACCGCTTTGCTAGAAGCTTCCTCGTAGCAATAATTTAGAAAACGAAAAACCATTCCTAGACAAATTTTCACGTGGAATTCAAATATGTTGGCCATAATTATTCAACTGTCACCATATACAGGGTGTTGCAATTTTCTGTCAACTTTTTAAAACACCCTGTAAAATATGTTCACAATTGATGCAGATTTTGATCTTGACTACTAACTTGTGACAATGGATTTAAAAGACACGAATACATATTACAAATTTCATCTAAATGATCGAAACAAGTTTTTCAACTCGCCGTCGATTTTCAAAGAAAATTTAAATCAATCAATTTCGGCGAATAATCATAAGATAACACTCTTTGACACAGCCAAAGAGCTCTGCCCTGAACATTTCTTTGACATATTCCGCAAAATCTGGAAAACAGATCAGAGAATATAAATTCTACAATTTTGGTCGATTCACACAATAAGTACAGGGTGTTCACGCGAGACAGATGTATATAAAAAATGTTCTCTTCACGATAATTCAAAAAAGAAAGAAACTTTCTTGGAACAATTTTTTCAGTAGTTTCTGAATATGTCAAATATAATTTTCCATTTCGTGTTACATACAGGGTGTTGCAATATTTTTGCATTTTTTCAAAACACCCTATATGTTTCATCACCATAATCGATGCACATTATTATCCTGATTACAAAAATGCCTGACACTTCCAACATTTACCGAGCGAAATTTGAATAATTCACAATGGCGTTTCTAAAAATATTCTTTTTGAGAATGATGAATTCATTTCAAAATTCAGATATGTCCAGAATATTTTGTTTTACTTCTTAATGACATGTAATGACATGGAATAACTAAATAAAATACATCATATCTGTACATATCTGAATCATTATAAAATGAATCCATCAGAAAAAAAATGTTTTTTGAGATATCATCGTAAATTTTTCAATTTTTTTTCACAAAAAAATTTAGAAGTGTCATACATTTTTGTAATCAGAATAACAATGTGCATCGATTGTAGTGATGAAATACAGGGTGTTTGAAAAAAAATAAAAAAAATTGCGACACCCTGTATATGGCACTGAATAGAAAATTGAATTTGACATATTCAGAAACTACGGAAAAAATTGTTCAAGAAAAGTTTTTTCATTTTGGAATTACCATGATAAGAAAGTTTTTTACGGGGGTATCCCTCTCGCGTAGAGCAAGGATGCAAAAAATCAAAAAACAAAATGGCGGAAAGAGGCGGAAGTTTTTTTTTCATCAAAGTCTAGTCATAGAACGCTATTATATTGTGACTCTAGAATTGGTGCCCTACATTGCCCTACTCTCAACTTATATGATATTTTTCTCGAACAAAATTTATGAACTAGTGTTTTTTGGAGACCATCACTTAAGCGGCTCATACTTAGTACAAATAATAATCTCAAAGACATAATTTTCCTTTTAAAATCAAGTGCTTACCTCAATTCTCAATATCTATTTCAAAAAATGTCCACTGCGCCCGTTGAGCACCCGTCAGCAAGCACGCAAATATGGTCTTTTTTGTTGCTCAGCGAGAACGAAAATAACGTAGCAAAAATTGACTCACTTCAGATCAACCTAACGCAATGGAAAATTGTAAAAAAACATCAGATAAAGCTGTTTTATAATGCATTATATATTCCACGACAAGAAAATAATGTTAGATACGTTATGGGCTTGATTTTTTTTTAACATTTTTGGCCAGCTTTTTGTATCAAATACCCCTATGTGCGCTGATGTGTTTACCTACATACATTTCGCTGTGCTAGAATGATAGTAAGATAACTTCAAATTTCTGATTTTCGGATTAATTCAAAATCTATAGCTCCAAGCTATTCTCTACCTGGTAAAAAAATCGAATTACTCAGAAATATCATGGAAGTACATGAAAAATGAATATCTCACTGTTATAATTATCTAGTAGTAGTGGTAGTTGTAGTAGTGGTAGTGGTAGTGGTAATAGTAGTGGTAGTTGTAGTAGTGGTAGTGGAAGTGGTAATAGTAGTAGTAGTAGTAGTAGTAGTAGTAGATATACCGCAGAGGATATCTATAAGATTACATTATAATAAGAAAGATAAAAAAAAAAATTTGACCGTCATCTTTGAAAACCTTCAATAAAAGGGTCAGATAGTGAGTGACCTTATTTTTTCCATCAAAACAATTTTTATTCGTAAAAGAAACTACAAAATCTTATAAAATAAATAAACGATAACTAATAGAATTTGTAAAAGGTATGAAACATTAGTACATATAATGATCTAAATACCTGACCCATCCTCTAGGTAAGCCTACTCCGAGATTAATTTTCCTAGTTCCCCTTATCCTCATACTTATTGCCCTGGGGCCCTATTTTCGGGAGACGTGTGATCCGTTCGCATGCGAAGTTGCTAGGCAACACCACCTCCTGATGAGCAGTTCCCTGGTTCCGAAAATAGGGTCCTTGATTAGGCTGAATTCTATTCTAAGCTAACTCGAACCCTGCATAAGATAGAGGAGTATGGTCTCTCCCGACGCTCATCAGCTAGAGTGCATGCCAACCTCTTCAAAAAAGCTTCAAACTCCCTGTGCGTTGCTTGATTGCACTTAGTAATGTTTTGCGAACAAAAGTAGTGCAAGAAAGTCACTTTGAGAAGGTCTGTGACATGCATTTCAGGCCTTCACAAATTCATTTCTATTTTTTTAAATTCCATATTTTGAGAAATACGCATCGTAGAGAAAGGAACTGCGGAGCAAAATGTTCCTTCGTGTCAATGGAACCTGCGTACCAAATTTCATGAATGTACTCGTATATAAAAAAGCCATTTTTTCTGTGACGTGTTCTGCAAGATTCTTCATTTTCTTTCCTAAAAAAATTCAGCAAGTATGCTGCAATCATGTTCCGATCCTTTGGATAATCCTGAGATCTAGCTATTTGTATGGTGTTGTTGTATATACCGGGTGATCATTTGAAAACTATCCACCTGCAATAACTCCAGATTCCTAGTGAATATTTTTTCGAGCAAAAACAGGTCGATTTTTATATCGAGGGGGACATCCAAAACATACATTGGCAAATTTCTATATTCACCCCCCTCGCACCCACTCACCCCAGCTTTGAAATTTCAAATGACACTACCTACCTTGCGATACATCAAATTGAAGCAAATTAAATTTTCTTTCTGAAAAAAATATTTTCAAAATTTTCAACCCCACCCCCTTTTTCCTAAAAATTCTATGACTGTCCCATTTTATATTCTGCACCCTTCATTTTTTTCTCAATTTAGTCGGCGCATCCTAGATAGCATTAAAGAAAGAAATTTTCGGTGAAGAAAGTGCCACCCAAATTCACCCCTTTGCTCTTCCCCACCCCAACTCTCAAGTTGAACAAAACACCACCTACTTTGTGATACATCAAATTGAAGGGAATTGAATTCTCTTTCCGAAAAGAATTTTTTTGAAATTTTCCACCTCTCCCCCAATAAATTGGCCATTTGGAGTATTCTAGGGGGGAAATGGGGGGCTTTAAAAATTGTAAAAAAATCGTTTTCAGGGAGAGCATTCAGTTTCCGTCAATTTGATGTATTACAAAGTGGGTATTGACATTTTAAATTTTTGAGGTCAGGTGGGGGGAGCGAAGGGGTAAATTTGGGTGGCACTTTTTTTATCGAAAATTTTCTCTTTCGATGCTGTGCAGGATGACGTTTACTGTATTGGAGGGAAATGGAGGTCAAGAATATTAACTTGGACACCCAGAGAATTTTAGGAAGAACAGGGGGTGGGTTTGGAAATATTCAAAATATTTTTTTTAGAAAGAGAACTCAATTCTCTTTAATTTGATGTATCGCAAGGTAGGTGGTGTCATTTGAAATTTCAAAGTTGGGGTGAGTGGGGGCGAGGGGGCTCAAGATATGATTTCTCCAATGTATGTTTTAGATGTCCCCCTCGATATAAAAATCGACCTGTTTTTGCTCAAAGACATTTGCACTAGGAATCGGGAGATATTGCAGGTGGATAATTTTCAAATGATCACCCGGTATAATACACCAATAGGTGAGGTGTCTTATCGCTACATCGAGGATTTTCACGAGGGTATCCGAGTGTAAATCGAGATGTAAGCCAAAGGGCCACAATGTAAGCGGTGAAAAAAGAAACACCAGGTCGTAAATGAAGACGTAAAACGAGAGTCTGAGGTCATGTACTCCTATTTTGGTAGCTGTTTTGTTGAGTTGAAAATTCAAGCTTCATTGTATGGTTGAATCAAGAAATGTCGAGCACAAACCGTGAAATTTCAAGGCAGTGAAATAGCCGCTCTAAAATTAGGAAAATGGGGCCCCACTCTGAAAACGAAGGTCTTTCAAGACTACGACACTGCACATCAAAAATTTATGACCTACAAGAGTCCATGGTCGAATAATTCCAGATGAATCTGCTTTTCTCACCACTCTTGCATGGGGTACCCAGTGATCATGATCTTGGAGTTAACAAGGGAGGTTGGAAGTCAATTTCTGAAAGGGCCATTTCCAAAGGTTCCATTGAATCGTCACGTAAGATTTACAATGCACCAAACTCTTATAAAATCGTTTATCAGCCTTTGACAAAACAACACCTACCACCAAAAGACGTTCTATAAAACATGGAAAACAAAGTCAACATGCACTTACGTAATCCCTATTCATGAATGGAATATCCATTCGCCGCCCTCAAGGACCATTTTTTTACATTTACATAGCCGCTTTTTCTCTATTCTGGAACAAGAAGTAAAGAAGAAGAAGGAACACAACAGTCATAATGAATCGTTGGGAAGGATACAAACCCTACATTCAGATCATTTGAAATCAAAGGAACCTTATTTTTGGCCCTGAGGTAATCGCTCAACTGCTCTACAGTTTTTTTTCTTAACTTCTCTTTTAGACATTTATCTCTTCTAAATTAGGCCACTCCGGTACCTATAAGTTCAGACTTGATAAAATTGCAGAACATTTAGAGGACACTTCAAGCTTACTCTTGGTGTAATTTAGACACAATTAGTCATTTGATTCCTCAGTAAAATTTCCTCAAATTGGAAAAAACTTTATTTTCCATTGTTTTCCATTGTCAATCCAAAATGAATTATAAAAAATATTGTTTTGCCTGCCAAATTTTTGTTTCTGGAGCGATTTTGACAGGTTTAGTATCATTATGTAGCCAATTGAATAGGCTTCAAGTGCCATATACGAATATGATTGAAATGTCAAAATTCAAAATGGCGGACACAACTGGAAATGAGCCTTATTTCGCAGTCGTTTTTTAAAATTGAAATTCTACAGAATGACAGAACTAGAAGCGTTTTTTGAAGAACGAACTGTTTTTTACATTTTGACACCACAACTAGCTCAATTGGTTCATTCGTTGTGGAGATGTGGCAAATTAGAAGAAAGCTCATTTGCCATCGTTTTAATCCAAAACGAAATAATAAAAAATATTATTCTGTCTGTAAAATTTTTGTTCCTGAAGCAATTATGATAGGTTTGATGTCATTTTGTAGCCAATACGAATATGATCGAAATGTCAAAATTCAGAATAGCGGACACAACTGAAAACAAGCCTTCTTTTCCAGTCTTTTTTTTTTCATTGAAATTTGACAGAATGAAAGGGGCTTTTAGAAAAAAAATGATGCGCAAATGTTGTGGAAAAGACTATTAGATTTTTTTTCTACCATCAGTAAAATAAAAACCTATCTTACATGTCTATTTTGAGGCTAACAATGGATTCAAGTAATCAACAACAACTTTGACAAGCACAAATACAAAAAATAGGAATGTCCTCAAATGTTTGCATCATCCAGAGAGTCCGCGTTCATAGATAGGAACCTACCTAGTGAAACTCACCCTGTAAAATAATTTTCAATTATATTTTGAAAAACGGTGATTATATCTCAGGCCCTTGAATACATTTTACAGACAACATAATCTTTTTTAATATTCGTTTTGGATTGAAAGAATGGCAAATGAGCTTTTTTTATTTTGCCACATCTCCTCAACAAATGAACCAATTGAACTAGTTGTGGTGTCAAAATGTAATAAAAAGTTCGTTCTTCAAAAAACGTTTCTAGTTCTGTCATTTTGCCGAATTTCAATAGAAAAAAACCACTGCGAAAGATTTTCATTTGTGTCCGCCATTTTGAATTTCGACATTCCAACTGACACTTGAAGCCTATTTAATTGGTTACATGATGATACTTAACCTGTCAAAATCGCTCCAGAAATGAAAATTTGACAGGCAAAACAATATTTTTTATCATTAATTTCAGATTGAAACAATAATGGCAAATAAGCTTATTTTCAATTTGCCATATCTCCCCAACTAATGAACCAATTGAGTTAGTTGTGGTCTCAAAATGTAGGAAATAGTTTATTCTTTCAGAAAACGTCTTTAGTTCGGTGATTCTGCCAAATGTCAATTTTAAAAAACGACTGCAAAAAAAGCCTTTTCAGTTGTTACCGCCATTTTGAATTTTGACACGTAGGAATTATTTGTATATGGTTCTTATAGGCTCTTCAATCAGCTACACAATGATACCAAGCTTGTCAAAATCGGTCAGGAAACAAAAAATCGGCGAGGAAAATAAAACAGTACGGTTTTTTATGGCCCACCCGGTATATCGAACCTAGACGTGTAACTATTCGTTAAGACAATTAACCGAACAACTAAACACTGGAAATGTTCCTGAACAAGTGAGAACTACTTGAATGTTCAAAGTTGGTCATTTTGGAGGGGGGTTCTTACCAATGACCCTGGTGGTAATATACTCATACGGCCTACTATTTTAAGGAGTGAGGTGAATTGTCGTGTGTGATACACCGATAGGTGAGGTGTATTATCGCTACATCGAGAATTTTCACGAGGGGATCCGAGTGTAAATCGAGATGTAAGCGATAATAGACGAATCTAGTTTACCTTTTCTCCTGACGCATGTGCGAAGTGTGGAGGGCTTGCCATTGGTACACTCCGGTCACGTGATAGAATTCGTGCAAATTCCGAAAATTAACACAGTAAAATTGAGTGAATACTAATTTTCGCTATAGATTCGTAAGTTTCAGTTCACTAAAAAGTATAATTGAACAATATGGTGTGTTTTTAGTAATCACGTAGTGATTACTGCACAATGGAAATCGGCGAAAATAGTGGTGGATCCAATAAACATTTCTGTTACTGGAATTGCAGAAGTGATTGCCGCTACAATGAGCAAAACTTGTTTTATTTTGAAAGATTTCCAGAAACATGCTTAAAATACCGTGAAGGTGATATCCCCAAACGTCAATTTCGAGGTCATTTGAAGAACTGTGCGCGATGCAACAAGTCAGAAAAATGGATAAGGTTATGTAAACCTTTTGGTGGTGACACTGATCGACTCCAAAGTATCGCAGACATTACAAAAGACACATATTTATGTTCCCTGGGCCGCTAATTTTGAATCGTGTGAGAGAAGTCCCTGGGAGTTTTATATAATCCGTACTACACTTCTGTAGCGAAAGTTGCCTAAAAACGACGATTTCGACGACGACGACGTTCAACGAGAGTTTCCGGATCCAGTACAAGCCACTGTTGGTACTGTTGGTAGCACCGCTATTGTCACGTGATAGCCGCTCGCCCGCTCGATCGATGTTGTTTTCGGTGTTTTCACACTTTTCATTTGTAAAATACTGACTTTTAGAGAAAAAAAAATCGATCGTATATAACGTTAGTATTTAAAAATTGTATTCAATTTCATGCTCTATAAATTTAGTACACGTAGAACAATTTCTTGCATGAAAAAACTATAGATTTGGCCAATATCCCATGTAAAAATAAAAACTTGCACGAATCGTTTGAATTGCCGCCTTTCCAGCAAACTTGCTGCTGCGCACTTTCGACCATTCCATGTACTAGAATCCCCTATATATCGAACCTAGAGGTGTGTTCGTTGAGACAATTGACCTAACAACACTGGAAATCTTCCTGAAAAAATGAAAACTATTTAAATGTTCAAGGTTGGTCGTTCTGGAGGGGTGTTTTCACCGATGATCTTGGTAGTAATAATACTAATAATACACTTATACGGCCCAGTGGCGGATCCAGAGGGGGGGCGCAGGGGGCACCCCCCCCCCCTGGACTAAACTAAGGGTTGCAATTATTGCTCTTAGCTTGTCAGGATGCTTTTCCATGTTACAATATTTACTCGAGTCATCGAGTCAGTGGCTGGTGGCCGGTGGCCTTCTTCTATTTTCACACAAAACGTATCAAACTACCCTAATAAACTTTCTAAAAACATCACACAAAACGCGCCCCCTGCGCCTTTCTTCTCGCCCGCGACAAAGAATTGACATCTGGTATCCATACTTACTATCACAAAACACACCAACTCACCTACCTGCCGGAGTGCCTGCCTGCCTAACACAATAAATATTCGATGAAAAACAGACTAAATGGTACATAAGATTTCTAAAACGACGACAGTCAAAACTTCTTAATAATTATACATATGATTGTTTAATTAGGTATTAAACTTAGGGTTGCTTGTTACTTCATATTTCGCGGCACAGATAGCTTTAACGAACGCCTAGTCAATAGCATTGTTTAATAGGTAGGTAAGTAGGTAGGTACCGCATAATCGGCTTTCGGCATAATCGGAGAGACTCGATTATTGTAATTGTATAATTCTTTTGAATCTTAAATTATAGATACAATATGACCTATGTGGAAAGCCGGGTTTAGTACGAGTAGTACTTATATTATTGGAAATAAAATTTTAGCTGGAATTGATTCAAACAAAAATGTTTTTTTTTATCACGGCAAGCTTTCAGTCCCCTCTTCAACATGTCAAAAGTCCGCATCCCTGGAACTGCTACAAACCAGTATATAGGGTGAAGGTTTGTTATTTTCCTGTACTTTTTTTTGGAGAATTTATGACCGTTTGCTGTGCATCAAGTTACAGGGTGAAATGAAAACTATTTTCCATCTTCAATTTTTCTTGGCAGAATTGATATCGATTGAAGCCGGTTTCGGTTTTTTTTTGCAAGCTTATAATGTCATGTTGAACATAATATGGAAAGGATACATCCCTGTGACTGATGATTTTCAATTTACAGAGCGAAAAGTAATTTTTACGTTTCAATTTTTTTTCTTGGTGAAATCGGCTCAAACAACAACTGCGTGTGATTTTTCGGTCAACTTAGAGTTTCTAGTCAAACATCCCAAACATAGACATTTCTGCTAAAGCTGCATTTTCTATTTGCAGATTTAAATGCTTGGTTAAATTGCCTAAAAAAATTTCGCTTGCGGCGCTTCTTTTCTGGCATTGGTCGCTGTTTGTGGTGTTGTCCGCTTTGTCAGCAAATCGCTTTCCTGCGTCTGAAAATAACATGTCACCAATAAGCTGGGGCGCCATTTTTCGATGCTGCGTCTGAAAATAACATGTCACCAATAAGCTGGGGCGCCATTTTTCGATCCCTGAATTTCTAGGGCGGAAAATTGCCTAATCCGGCACTGGGGGTGTCTCTGCAGTTTACAGCTCATTCTCTAGATATAGGTGTAAAGTTAGGTGTGGGGGGGGGTCTCACAGGATAATTAGCCCCGGGTGGCAAATATGCTAGGTACGCCACTGTGTTGCGCCCCCCCCCCCCAGCACAAATCCTGGATCCGCCACTGATACGGCCTACTATTCTAAGGAGGAAGGTGAATTGTCGTAATAAGCCAGAGATCCAGAGAATGACAGCCTTCTCGTTGGTTGTTTGACGTGTGCCTTGAATAATCAACAGTAATATCACAAGTGCTTAGATTTTCACGATAATTTTGGTCAGGCGATCGCGAGTGCTGATTGTAGCGATAAATGCCCGACTCCGTAGGAGGAGGGCATTTATCCAGAGACAATCAGCCCGAGGGAAACGCCTGGCCAAAATTATTTGGGAAAATCTCGAGCACGAGTGATATTTTGAAGATTATTACATAAAAGAAGTCCGAAGTGACAGCTGTCAGATTTTGTTGTGTTCATGAATTTTATTCCGTTGCTATTGACAGTGGGATTTAGATAGGTGAATATTATCCTTGTAGGTCTAATAATCAAGGGCGTTGTATGTAATAATCAACAGTAATATCACAAGTGCTTAGATTTTCACGATAATTTTGGTCAGGCGATCGCGAGTGCTGATTGTAGCGATAAATGCCCGACTCCGTAGGAGGAGGGCATTTATCCAGGGACAATCAGCCCGAGGGAAACGGCTGGCCAAAATTATCTGGGAAAATCTCGAGCACGAGTGATATTTTGAAGATTATTACATAAAAGAAGTCCGAAGTGACAGCTGTCAGATTTTGTTGTTTACATGAATTTTATTCCGTTGCTATTGACAGTGGGATTTAGATAAGTGAATATTATCCATGTAGGTCTAATAATCAAGGGCGTTGTATGTAATAATCAACAAAATTGCATGATCATCCTGTCAGGTCACTTTGATGATTACCCATTAGACATATTTCAGGTGTCTGATGAGATTCTGAATATTCTCCATACCTACTCAGTTTTAGTTAGTTTATAAACATCCAGATTTAATCCTGCCAAATTAGGTTCGGCATGTGGAGTGGCAAATAAAATTCATTGTGCACCCATACTTAGCAATAATTGTCATATGAGACTCCAGCTACATCAATGATTTGGATTAAATTTTTATTCTCATTCGAATCAAACAGACTGAATAACACTGGCGCGATCTATTATCAACACCCGAGCAATTCAAAACAAAGTTGTTGCCATCAGAGCGCGTATTGAATTTCTACAGGTATGTTTGTTGTTCGCATTCACTGCATTCTGGACGTCTCTATTGTACTATAAACTTTTAAATAGACCGTCCCGACATAGCTCTGTAAAACGATACTGACATCACCAAATTAGACCGATTAATTTGTGCGTATAAAACCAATCAAAAATTCAACTTCAAAACAAATAGATTGCTCGCGTTTTCCAGCGCAGCGCTGGCATTTCTGGCATTCTCACCGCGGTCAGTGCGCTCGCTCTTCATTCCAACAATGAAAAATTTGTATATCCAAACTATACAAAATTCCAATTATTACGAATCGGCCTCGACGCCGCGCCGAAACTCACACGGATTTTAATTATGCGGTCGCGCTCAGGTATAAGATCTATAATACGGGAGAAAACAGAGGGAGAGGAGCCGAGCATCGGCAGCAAAATCGGCCCATATATTATTGCGGACGTCTCGTTAGCGGGCTTTCTGAAATCGTGTGTCTATTTGTGGTTTCGTCCCATATCCGAGGTCGTCATATAAAGGTATATAGCCAGAGAGCATAGCGCGCAGAAGGACCAAATTAAAACTGAGGCAGTGGCAGTCGTCATCATCATCATCAGTATCCACCATCAGCATGTTGAAGTTATCTCTCTGTTCTGGAAGGCCCCGAACGAGTCATAAAGATAAGCAAGAGGGAAACGACTGTGCTCGCTGGGTGGCCTTGCCGGGTGATGATGGTCCAACAATTCCGAAAATGCACCAACACACACCACTAATTTTATGTGATGGCCCCGTGTAACTCGTGGAAGGCACGACTGTTTTACTACTGGGCATACTTTTGATAGAATGCAAATGGACAATGGCAAAAACCTATAGTAAAATAGTTTCACATAAGATGTAAATCGTGTTAAATCGTGTTTTAATATGATGAGAAGTTCACATACAGTAGTGGACAAAATTAGAGCGACTTTTAAATTTTTTTGCCAAGTTGGGACTTTGGTGATAAATTCAAAATATAATTTATTGAGTAGGTTTGGGATACGTGAAAACTGAAAGAGTTTATCCCAACTGCTGTTTCAATCGTGGTTCTTGTGAAGAGCTTTATCTGTAATTTTTTCCAACTTTAATAAAAAAATTATCGGACAAAATTAGAACGACTTTTTAGTTTCTACTTCAATATCGCTACAATATTAACGCCATCAGTGTCTCTCAACCTTTCCAAGATCACACGATGCCTCGCAGTATTCATTATTCAAGTGACCTCAAAACAAAAATTATTGAGGCATACAGTTCAGGCAGATCGCAATCAGCAATAAGTAACCAGTTTATTGTGTCGAAACAAGTGGTGTCGAAGACCATCAAAAATTTCCGCAATCGCAGAAGCATAGTAAACTTAAAGAGGGGAGGTCGGCCCCGGAAAACAACCCCTATGATGGATAGACTCATCAGAAGGATTAGCGAGGGAGATCCGCGAAGCTCAGCGGCCACCATTTTGAATCAACTGGATGGAGCTAACGTGACTTTTAGAACTATTCAACGTCGGTTGGTGGCATCTGGACTCCACGGAAGAAGACCAGTCAAAAAACCACTGCTTTCGCGGGAGAATCGGGATGCAAGATTGCTGTTTGCTACCCGCCATCTCAATTGGACAGCAGACGATTGGAAACGGGTACTATTCAGTGATGAATCAAAGTTTAATATTATTAATATTCATGGTAGTGATGAAGTTTGATACGTTCGTAGACCGCGAAATAAGAGACTTGATCCAAAGTACGTCACTACCACTGTAAAGCATGGAGGGGGTAGTGTTATGGTTTGGGGCTGCTTTTCCTTTTTTGGCATGGGTCCGATTCACCATATTGAGTAGATTATGGATCGATATGTGTACCTCAACATCTTGGAGAATGTAATGCTACCTTATGCTGAATGGGAAATGCTCCTACGGCTCATTTTTCAGCAGGACAATGATCCCAAACATACCGCAAATGTAGTCAAACAGTGGTTTATCAACAAAAAAGTCGAAGTTTTGAAATGGCCAGCTCAATCTCGTGACCTAAACCCTTTTGAGAATTTCTGGGAAATCGTCAACACGCGTCTACGGTCAAGAAATATCAAAAATAGAAATCAATTACTACAAGAGCTTCAAAATGCGTGGAGGGCTATAGATGATGAAACAATCGCTGATTTGATTGACTCACTGCCTCGGAGATGTAGGCAGGTGATTGCCAATAATAATTATCGGACTAAATATTGAATGTGGAATCTCGAATTTAGTTTTTAGTACATTTTTTTGTGGAAGTTGCTCTAATTTTGTCTTAATTTCAAAAACCAAGAATGTATTTATTCATTTTTTCATAAACTGACGTCTCTTTTGTGGATTTTATCATAAAAGTATGATGTATCTAAAGGTAACTGATTATTCCATTGAACCTGAGCACGTCTTTTCATTGAAAGAACCAAAACTCAGAAATTATAAGAAAGTCGCACTAATTTTGTCCGCTACTGTACGTACTCACGGAAGTCCGATTTCACTTTGAACATCTTTAATACCTATATTTATAGGTACTATTGAAGCCACCCGCATTTGGCGGACCGAAAACAATCCGGAAGAAAATGAATCGAAGCCGTGAAATCGAGGTGTAGGTATGTGAATATTCAGAGTCAAGGAATCATTAAAAGATGTCGCTACTTATGAAATTCATTCGTGTAAATCCCGCGAAGTTCTTACAAAATGATTCACTTGCTACACCACACCTTGAGATTCAACAACCGTCCCTCCACAATGTCCGATAATATGGTGAAATTTATGTGCGACAAATAAAGCACACCCGCACTTCAAGCTTTGTGGGAATTTGTTGCGGGTTAAAACCTAATATGCCTGGGCTAAAGCCAGTTAGTCTGCCGGCGTGCTCTTGCTGTATCGACGCTTCGCTCACCCGCCGCACCGACACCGCCGCACTTCAGCGCGTTATATCAAGTTACCTATTGTGGAGTTTACGACTATACGCCGTTCGCGATCGTTTTGAATACGATAAAATATTCCGAATTACTGGGAATAGAGGACTATCGGATGAAGATTGACCGTTGTACATGGACCATTCCGCCCGGGCTGCCGTCCGCTAACGACTTGTCACGTCCATTGCCGAGTGCTTCTGCGGGTCTGTTAGCGAAGAGTTTTGATCTCCTTCGACGAAGCTGAGCTAGAACCCGTTGATGTTGCGTCGCGACCCTCCTAGAGGCCGTAGAGTCGAAGCCCTTCGATGATAAGTCCCAGCCCACTTGGATGAGGCTGAGTTGAAGCCCCGGCTGATGCGTCTTAGCCCCCTGGAGAAAGTCGAGTTGGAACCTTTCGGAGACGTGTTTTGATTCCCTTGGGGGAAGTTGAGTCGAGATCCCTCCAGATTGAGCTTTGACTCGCCTAGAGGCTGATGAGTTGTTACTCTTCAAGTTGCAACCCACCTCTAGGATGTCGTGTCAAAGCCCTTGGATGTTGAGTCTTGACCCGCCTCCAGGAGTCGAGTCAAAACCCTCCAACGACGAGTTTCAACCCTTCGCCAGGTCGTTGTGCCGAGGCCCTTCCGGTGTTGAGTTTTAACCCATCTCCAAGTCGTAGAGTTGAAATCCGTTGATGGTGTGTTTCGAACCCTCTCCAGGATGCTGAGTCGCGTTCCCTCGACGACGAGTTTTAACCCACCTCAAGGATGTCGAGTTGAAACCCCTTAATTATCCAGGCCCAGGCTCGTTGATTTTGTTTTTAAGTTTCCAAGTCTGAAATATAGAAAATCCCCAAAACTTTGCGGTTGGCTGCTCTGGCTTCATTTAGCGTTCGTCGTTCGGACCACTTTTGGAACGTATTTTGCACGCATATCCTCTGCAGATAGACGGAATATTTTTGCGGGACGTGATGTCTGACGCTTTTTTCCATTATATTGGAAAATGTAGTAATTTTTTGACCTGTTTTTAATTTTCGCCAAAGAACTAATAAATCAAAGCAGCTTTGACATTTGACAGGTGTCAAAAATATTTCTAAGCTCTTGAAGCCGGTTCAACTTTAGGTTGATTCAAACTAAAAAAGTACTAGGCCTTCGTCCAAAAAAGGGGTCCCATGGAATCATCAATCCTTTCACCTCTTGCAATCGGAAAGACACGACGGAACATGAAGCACTATTGGCAAGACAAGGAACATCTCAGCAGGCCTGCAGTTGCAGCAGAATTTACGTATAAAAAGTTAATTAAACCGAATTTCAAAAAACCCAGCTGCTCAAAGTTGCGTATTGGACCGAAATTCATGTGAGTACCTTCAATTTGTAATTTGCTTCAGTTTTGGATCTTGGCGGAACGAGTTTTTGTCGGCCTTGAATGGCCGTCGTCAAGATGACTTGAATCGAAGGTGGCCCCGTAGGGTTCTGGTGTCTAAATGACGGTAATACAGCTCTGCGCCCCTCTAGTCGCCTTTTCACAAGGTCAGTTTTCCAATATTTTAATATCAATTTGATAAAAAATATAACTTTACTTCCAGAAAAGTCAGTTTCACACCAGGTAGAAAGGCGGCAAGCCTACAATGCTAAAGTAGAGAATTTACCCAGCCCACTAGAGTCACAGTACAAGTGAACCTACTATATCTGCGCTACTGTCTGCCATCAGGTACAGCCACTTGAGCCATTATTGAGCCTCGTCTTTTGATGGATACCTTCGCAGAAAGGTATTCGAGCCCTTGGGCCCTCTGGACTTGGCGTTGTGACTGCGGTACTCAGAGCACCGGACCTAGTGGGTTAGATCTGGAAACTCGCGGGTGAGCTTCCAAACAACAAGATCCACCTGATCAAACTGTTGATGGGAGAACTGATAGAAAATAACATCAATGCCATCCAAGTAGAGGACGATACAGACGTCAAAATTGTATCCACAGCCATCGAAAAATCAGTTTTATCTTCAGTACCTGTGATAAGCGAAGATGTGGACTTGGTAGTCCTATTGTTGGCTGAAGCTCCTCCCGAGCATGAAATATTTCTCGTGAAACCTGGCATTGGAAAAGTCTGCACAGCGACTTATTCTTCACAAGAGCTACAAGAGCAGCTTGGGCTGGAGCATATTCTGTTCGTACATGCTTTCACAGGTTGTGATACCACCTCCGCAGCCTTTAGAAAGAGCAAAGTCAAGTTCGCTAAATTGTACAAAAGGGATAGAACACTGGAAGAAGCAGCTGAGGTATCAACCAGCCCTTCATCGTCACCAAGCGACATTAAAATGGCTGGGAATAATTGCATCCTCAGGTGGTATGGTGGTCCAATTAAGGGATCATCCTTGGATGAGTTCAGGTAACAATTCTTTTATGAAAGCGGTTGCATCCATTAAACCTGACATGTCAACTCTTTCACCAACTAATAGGCCACGTAATACCACCCCTATAGAGTATCCAATTCTCGATTCTACCAGATCCAGCAGTGGATGAGAAGGGTACTGCCGTCGGATGTGTGGGGTGAAGGAATACCTGGTTGGGAGGAGAAAAATCGGAAGCTCGTGCACAAACTTTCGGACAGAAATGCTGCCCCTGAGGAAATAGGTACTACAAACTATATTTTGTCTGTGCCAGAAAGACTGTGTCACAGGAAGATGTGGATGCAGGAAGGCATCTTTGAATTGCACTACAGCATGCCTTGGAGTGAGTTCAATGAACCAATTTCCTCTCCCCACAAGGAGAGATTAAATACCTACTTTGTAGTTCTTCTTCAAAAACATTTGATTTACAAATATATTTAGTGTGAACCATAGTGTTGTTTGATAGAGAAGACTTCCTGTTCCCGTTGTAACGTTTCAAAAGTTGGATGATGATGCTTAGGTTACGATGTCATTTTAGGCAGGTTTGTGAGAGTCGGAGGGTTCAGAAATACAGATTCCAACAGATAAATTCCCGCGTCGATCCCTCACTTGTCCACACACTGACCACAGCGCAGAAGCCTCATCTAAAACCTATGTGGAAAGAAATAATTTATTGCTCTTTTGTTCTGTAACGTCTGGGTCAGCTAGTCGATTTGAAGAATCGCTTTTTGAAGAAATATACGTCGGAATAATTAAGTTTAGTATATACGATTTGACAAACTTTACACCGACAAATATCTCATTCAGATGATCAATGCATGGCATAGCTGGTGAGTTAAATACCGACCTCGTCGTGTTCGATTTTTCTTCAGCATAGTGTTTTTTGTCGAGGCTTTGTAGACCCAGAGGAGGTAACTCAGAGAAAGTAACCAAGTAACCGTTAACACTACAAGTAAAGCCACAAATTAGTTAGCTACCCGACATATTTCTACGAAAACACGAGTCTATGGAACTCCAGAGTTCACTCCACGACACGAGAATACCACTTCTGCACATGTAGTTTCTACACGTCGATTTCCAGGAGGAATCCATTCAGTATCCAGATTCCTGAGCGTCACAGCTTCAAGTTGCTCCCATTCCAAGAGCCACAGCCACAGCCATTTGGAGAAGCTTCCTTGTGTCCGTGCTTTGGTGCACGCAAGCGGTGATCCACTTCTGGATATCCCATACATCTTTTCGTCGTTTCAACATATTCATCTTATCGTCGTTTTCATCAAGTCTTCGAGCTTCAAGTCGTCGTGCATGCAACTTGTGCATACGCCAACGTATTCAGCCTTCCATCTTCAGAGAGTAAGATCAAGAAATAACTGTGCCCTATACTTTGTCGATTAAGCTATATATTTTCGCGAGTCCTGAGCGTGGTTTACACAAAATTCTAGAATTTTACGTTTCCCCCACGACACGATTGCTTATTCAACCAATATATTTATTAGGGTACCTTGTTTCTCGGTATTCGAACTTTGATATCGAAGCCTGAAAACAAACATCGATTTCACGACGCTGAAAAAATATATCTGTATTTTCTGAACTTACCCGTAACCAAATAATTATCGTATTTCTACATTTTTACAGAATTTTCTACGTTCAATTAATTTATTCATTTCATATTTAAACTGTACATATGTAGTTAAACACAATACAAGTTTTAGTTATTTATTAATTATTGCCGCATTCGTAATTTCACTATATTTAGTATTGAGAAAGTAATTACCAAACACCACACTGAGGTGAAATTTGTGAAGTACCGTTCTTTCACTAAAGTAACTAAGCACCATTTCGCCAGTGAAGGATTTGCCCGAGCGGTTGGCGTTCAAATCTTGAAGGTAGGTTTTCATCTGACAATACATAAGTCTAAAGAACCCCCTGAACAAAATAGTCTTCCCGACAGAGAGCTGCCGAGGCGTTCTCCTTATTAAAAATCAAAAATAGTGTACACCGTTGTCACCCATTGTTACACCCAAGAATGAAACATGTTACAGCAAAAAAAAAACAGATAAAAATGCGAAATGAATATAATTTTTCTTTAATTAGGTGTTTAGGGGCGCATCAAGCTCTAGCCTATTAGCGCCCTTTTTTCGGTGACTTCCTCTGTATCACCCATTTTCCCTTGACGTGAATGCTCGGTTAGTACACGCCAAAGTAGGTACTGAAGAGCGCATAGAGAAAAGCCACCTCATCCGGTGGGATTTGAACTCCTGACCGGGTTCAAGCGGCGGGTCTGAAGCCAGAGACGGAGCCCACCGAGCTACCACCAGGATATGAATATAGTTATGAAGAATTCAATCCTCTTAACTTTATTTAGCTGCAGTTCATTTTGCAAAGAAGATTAAAAGTGTTGTGAGCATGGTTTGACGAAAAATGTGACAGGAAACAGAATTTTCCGAAAATAGGCGATTTTCAGAAGCGAATAACTGGAGAACGGTAAAAGACAGAAAATTTTTGTAGGAACCAAAATATTGGAAATTTACTCAGGTTCCAAAATAACGAGTGACGTTTTTCAAAGGATCAACTGTTTCCGAGTTATAAGCAAAAAACAAAGAAAAGCCAAGTAAACTGTGCTTTTCGGAGCCCCCCTACGTCCTGCGCACCTCCCAGAGTCGGGGACTTTCAGTATGTTCACCTCCCAACTACCCCAAACTCATCCCCGAGGTCAAAAATTCTGCCCCCCTCCATGCACTCCCATAATCATTCATTGACTGATGTCGGTTTTGTTGAATTCGAGGAAAGATGATGCTGATGGTAAGAATGCATTTGCTGATATTGTGCAATCATGTGCATCGGTCGAGACTTCGAATGTTGTTTTCAAAATCGATGGTGACGACGACAGCAACAGCGAGTGCACAAAATTAGGCAGCCTGGAGCGAGGAAACGATCCTCTTTAATGCAAAAAGTCCATTTCTCCAACATTTTCAATCACTTTTTTACAAAATCAGCCTTCCGAACTCTTTGGAAAACGAACCCGAACACGCAAGCAACAAATACCACAACCCACAATTTTTCAGAACGATTTTGACAAAATATCTACCCTATACGCCTTTGTGGACTGGCTTGTCTCTGAATAGCTCTCCTGAAGTCAGAACGATCAGCAATGCGCCAATAGAACATTATTTCGGCGAACTAATCAACTTGGTTTTGGAAGGCGAGAGTAGGTAATCTCAAATGTTCTCGATTTGTTCGTAAAGAGCGCGACCGTGTTCTGGCGCATTATGAGGAACTCAAGTTTGATTTGGGAAAAAGTTGATTGACGGCAAAGAAAGAGGTGACGAACAATAACAACAACAACGAGAGTGAGACAACTTCTCAAGAGGTGTGGAAGCAGAGACCGAAAGTGTACAGTACTCACTTCAATGGTTCTTACTTGAAACAATTAAGCAATAACATCGACGACAAAACCAACTCAAACCGGCGCGGCGGCCCGAAAGAAAAAATGAAATCGACGATGGAACAAGGTGTCCTACTGCGGGGGAGGCAGACTCAATGTGACGACCGTTTGGTTTAATAGTGCGGCGGTTAGTAAGAACCACCTTGCATTTTGTGATAAAAGCATAAAATTTGGCACATACGCTCTACAGACAGTCCTTTACTATTTACGAGGTGGACCCACGATGGAACCGCCGTGCAGCTGTCAGAATTGTCATTTGCCTACCTTTCAGGGGCAAAAACTGAAGTCGGTTATCCAGCTGATTCAAAAATGACGTCTATCAATGCAGTAGACCTTCACAGTATGACTCCACCAAAACAGTTGTCCATATTACAAAAGGAGGGGGAATGGGAGGGGATAGTTCTGGCCGCGGCACTGATTTTTTTATTTGTTAATTTCGGACCAAATTGACAAGTTTGGTGTCGTTTCCGACTAAATTACATCTTCTGAGTTCAAATTGAATGTTGTGATTGCAGTTTGAAGAAAAAAAGATTTTGTTTTGTTGGAAAAAAATATATTTCAGAAAAAAATCTTAGTCTTTTTTCATTTTGACTTTTATCTCAATTCCGGGCACTCGAAGTGGAAATCCCCATTCAGTTCACTTCTTCAAAGCTTCCTGTACATAGAAACCATGTACGAGACCTGATTTTTACTGTGACAAGATCGTGAGCCTCATTTGTTCCTAAAGTCGTAGAAGTAATATCCAATAATTTTATTAATTTTCATGTACGAATGAAGGTGTCCGTGCAAAACCTTGCAGTTTGTGGTAAAAGCCTGAAACTTGGCATACATGGTCTATGGAATGTCCTTTACGATATAAAAGGTGCACCCATGACGAAACCGGCGTGCAGCTCTCAGAATCGCCGCGACAACTTCGCACGCACACTTCCATTCGTACATGAAAATGATTGCATATTACTTTCACAACTTTAGGAACAAGTGAGGCTCACGACCTTGTCAAAGTAAAAATCAGGTCTCGTACATGGTTTTCATGTGCAGGAAGCTTTGAAGAAGTGAACTAAATAACGATTCCCACTTCGAATGTCTTGAATTAGAATAAAAGCCAAAATGAAAAAAGCCTAAAAATTTTTTCCGAAATATATTTTTTTGTCAACAAAACAAAATCTTTTTTTCAAACTGCAATTACAACATTCAATTTGAATTCAGAAGATGTAATTTAGTCGGAAACGACGCCAAACTTATCAATTTGGTCCGAAATCAACAAATAAAAAAAATCTGTGCCGCGGCTTGAACTATTCCCTCCCATTCCTCCTCCTTTTGTTATATTGGCATCTGTTTTGGTGAAGTCATACTGTGAAGGTCAATGCATTGATAGACGTCACTTTTGAATCAGCTGGATAACCGACTTCAGTTTTTGCTCCTGGAAGGTAAGCAAATGACAATTCTGACAGCTGCACGGCGGTTCCATCGTGGGTCCGCCTCGTAAATAGTAAAGGGGAGTCTGTAGAGCGTATATGCCAAATTTCATGCTTTTATCACAAAATGCAAGGTTTCCCTGAAAAATTGTCGTTAACCGTCGCACTATAACCGCAATATGTGTGACAAGTGGGTGCATGATCTGTGCGAAAGCTTTGACAACGTGAGCGAAGATTCTGATTTTACTAGTAAAATATGCATTTTACCTGCAATAAGCTTAGACCCAACATCTGCCATTGATGACAAAGGTTTGTCAAGAAAATGCTGTGCTTTTTCGAAAAGAATGGAGATGTCTTTGGGGCAAAAATCAGCTCTCGCTTCTGACACCACGGAGCAGAGGAAAACCCAGGCTTGGTATGATGCCAGAAGAACCCGCGTCACTGCCTCCTTCTTAGGGAGAGTTTGCATAGCCAAAAGTGACCGAACGAGGTTCAATATCCTTGAAGAAATTGTCGGCGAAACAGCAACGAAAACCTATCCTGCAATGCAGCCTGGCATAGACAATGAAAGCGCCGCACGTAACGCCTATGTTGCTTTAAAAGGTTCACCTTGTATGGAGACGGGGCTTCATATCCATCCCGAGCATGATTTCGTAGGAGCATCTCCTGATGGTTTGGTGGGAGATATGGGTGTTATAGAGATCAAATGTCCATTTAAAGCTAGGAAACTTTCATCCAGGTCAATACAGCTTTGAATTTCTGCACGAAAATGGCGGTGAGATTCGCATCTGTTACAACTAGGTACTGCTTTCAAATCCAAACTGTTTTGGAGGTTTTGGATCGATCGTGGTGCGATTTGGTAATACACACGTTCATTGGAACAAAAATATTGAGGGTGGATAGGAACGAAAGCTTTCGGAAAAATATTGTTCTTCCTAGAGTGAAACACTTCTTCTACTTTTATTTGCTGCCTCACTTGACCGATCCGATCCGATTCAACTCAGAGTTCCCTCAGCAGAAATGGACAACATTGAAAAAGATCAAGTTTTTAGCGAATGGTTTTCTGATTATGCAACGTTGGATGACCGTTAATTTTTATCAAGTTTTGTACTCGACATGGCCTTGCAACTGTTGAAGACCGACTCGTACCAAGTGTTTTCCACAGAAAGATCGACCTATACATTTTTCGTGATAGCACCTTTGAAAGCGAGTTTCTTGAAGATTTCGTGTTCGATACCGATAAGATGGCGGTTTTACCGATCGAAATCGGCCAACATTTTAGAATAGCATTCTTCGATTTTCGAAACAAAGCTTTCTTGTTGTATGATTCGTTGGCCATGTCCAATTGTGAACAATTTTTGGGCCGGTTTTTGTACTTTCTTCGCTTAAAAAATATGGATTTTTTTCACTGGACCATCGTCGATGGAAACGTCAGAATTCAAGAAGACAGCCATAATTGCGGACCTCATGTAATAAGTTATTTTCATGGGTCAATAGAGGGCAAAGTGGGAGAAAAAGACATGAATAAGTATCGCCGTCAGCTGAAATCCTTTTTTTTAGAAAAATCTTCTGACATAACGTCAAAATGTATGGTATCGCGCTAGAACGGCTACCAGGGGGAAAATACAGAATCAGATGCAAAACTTGCCACCGATTTTCTCACCAGAAGTGTTTGCTAATTGTTGGCGAGCTCAAAAATGGTATGAAACCGCAAGTGGCAAATACAAACACGGCCTCTGTTAGCTTTGCCAACGTTACTAAGTCACACCTAACTGTAATACTGAAAAAAGATTTTTGTTTGCTAGTTTCATCTAAATTTTCTAGCTGAAAATGTGGTGTTCGGACTGAGTTTTAACCCCCGGGAAACCTACTGCGAGTCGATTTTTTTGCTGTAAATTGTAGCTCCCGATGAGGTCTACGACTAACGTCAGTATAAAAGTGATCACAATTTGCGTTCTCGAAAAAAAAAAAAAATTGTGTGCCAGTTTCATGTGAATCTATATTTCTAGGTGAAAATGTGGTGTTCGGGGTGGGTTTCAACCCCCGGAAAACCTAATGCGAGTCAATTTATTTGCTAGAGAGTGTAGTTCTGGATGAGCTCTACGACCGACGTTGGTATAAAAGTGATCACAATTTACGTTCCCGGAAAATCTTTTTTTTTTGTGTGTTAAATTCATGCGAGTCTCTGTTTCTAGGTGAAAAGTTGGTGTTCGGGGTGAGTTTTAACCCCCGGGAAACCTACTGCGAGTCGATTTTTTTGCTGTAAATTGTAGCTCCCGATGAGCTCTACGACTAACGTCAGTGTAAAAGTGATCACAATTTGCGTTCCCGAAAAAAAAACAATTTTTTTGTGTGCCAGTTGCATGTGAATCTATATTTCTAGGTGAAAATGTGGTGTTCGGGGTGAGTTTAACCCCCGGAAAACCTACTGCGAGTCAATTTATTTGCTAGAGAGTGTAGTTCTGAATGAGCTCTACGACCGACGTTAGTATAAAAGTAATCACAATTTGCGTTCCCGGAAAATCAATTTTTTTTGTGTGTTAAATTCATGCGAGTTTCTGTTCCTAGGTGAAAAGTTGGTGTTCGGGGTGAGTTTTAACCCCCGGGAAACCTACTGCGAGTCGATTTTTTTGCTGTAAATTGTAGCTCCTGATGAGCTCTACGACTAACGTCAGTATAGAAGTGATCACAATTTGCGTTCCCGAAAAAAAAAAAACAATTTTTTTGTGTGCCAGTTTCATGTGAATCTATATTTCTAGGTGAAAATGTGGTGTTCGGGGTGAGTTTCAACCCCCGGGAAACCTACTGCGAGTTGATTTTTTTTGCTTGAAATTGTAGCTCTGGATGAGCTCTACGACTTACGTTAGTATAAAAGTGATTACAATTTGCGTTCCCGGAAAATCATTTTTTTTTGTGTATTCAATTCATGCGAATCTCTGTTCCTAGGTGAAAAGTTGGTGTTTGAGGTGAGTTTTAACCCCCGGGAAACCTACTGCGATTCGATTTTTTTGCTCGAAATTGTAGCATAAAGTGAAGCCGTAATTGACGATCTTTATAATTAGATGATTTGGAAAAGATTTGAGGTTTACCCGGAAAATTGAAATTTTCAAAATTTTCAATTTCCTGCAAATTATTTTTAATCTTTTTCTGGTGCCAGTTTGAAATTGTTAACCTTTATCTATTAGCCCAGGCACTTTAGGTTTTGACCTGGAAACAATATCGTTAGTCTGAAAATTGGTCGAACGCTTCCACTTTAACCCCTTAACCACATACTGAAAGTCCTAAAAAATCCTATGTCCGCTTCATCAGTTTTTGGCGGCAAAAAGGTGTAAGTGATATTATTTTAGAAACTATTCATTAAAATACACGTTGAAGTTTCAATACAGCTGAAAACTTTCGAAAATGATCTTCTCGGTCGGTTGAACAGCATATTGAAAGGCCCAAAAAATCCTTCCTCCGCTTCATTAGGTTTTGGCGTCAAAAAGGTTCAAATGACATTATTTTGGAAACTACTTATTTATTAAAATACGAGTTGAAGTTTCAGTACAGCTGGAACTTGCTGAAACTGGTCTCCTTTGTCAGTTGTCAGTTGAACAGCATACAAGGAGTCCTTGAAAATCCCATGTCCGTTTCATTGTTTTTTGGCGGCAGAAAGGTATAAGTGGCATTTTTTTGTTACTATTGATTTAAATACGGGTTGAAGTTTTGATACAGGTTGAAATATTAAGTATCTTCGGTCAGTTGAACAGCATACTGAAAGTCCCGAGAAATCCTATGTCCGCTTCATTGTTTTTTGGCGGCAAAAAGGTGTAAGTGACATTGTTTTGGAAACTGGTCAATCAAAGAGGCGGTCAAGTTTCGATACAGCTGAAAATTGCTGAAAATGGTCTCCTTGATTAGTTGAGCAACATATTTGAAGTCCTAATAAATCTTCTCTTCGCTTCATCCGTTTCTGGCGGCAGAAACGAATAAGTGAAATTCTCTTTTGTTACTATTTATTTAAATACTGGTTGAAGTTTCGATACAGCTAAAAATTGCTGAAAATGATCTCCTTGGTCACTTGAACAACACACTAAAAATACTAGAAAAATCCCTATTCGCTTTATTGTTTTTTGGCGGAAAAAAGGTATAATTGACATTGTTTTGGAAACTTTATTGAAATAGGCGTTAAGGTTCCAATTCATCTAGAAATTGCTGGACCTGGTCTCCTTGATCATGTGAACAACATACTGAAAGTCCCAAGAAATCCTATGTCCGCTTCATTGTCTTTTGGCGACAAAAATATATAAGATCATTTCTTGAAACTATTGTTCAAAATATGCGTTGAAGCTGCAATACAGTTGAAAATTGCTGAGAATAGTCTACTCGGACTAGTACAGTCAACTAACAAAGGAGACCATTTTTAGCAATTTTCAGCTGTACTGAAACTTCAACCCGTATTTCAGAAAAATAGTTTACAATATAATGTCACTTATACATTTTTGCCGCCAAACAACATGAAGCGGGCATGGGATTTCTCAGGACTTCCAGTATATTATTCAACTAACAAAAGATACTATTTTTCAGCAACTTTCAGCTGTGCTGAAACTTCCAACTCATGTTTTAATAAATAGTTTCCAAAATAATGTCACTTGAACCTTCTGCTGCCAAAAACCGATGAAGTGGACATAGTATTTTTTTGGACTTTCAATATGTTGTTGAGCTGACCGAGAAGACCATTTTCGGACATTTTCAGCTGTATGAAAACTTGACCGCGTGTTTAATTGAGTAGTTTTTCAAACAATGCCACTGATATCTTTTTGCCGCTGAAAAAAAAAGTATGAAGCGGACATAGGATTTCTTAGAATTCTCAACATTTTGTTCAACTGGCCGAGGAGACCATTTTCAGCAATTTTCAGCTGAATTGAAACTTCATCGCGTGATTCAATTATTAGTTTGCAAAGCAATGTCACTTATACCATTTTGCCGCTAAAAAACGACGAAGCGGATATAAGATTTTTCAGGACTTTCAATATGTCGTTCAACTCGCTGAGGAGACCATTTGCAGCAACTTTTAGCTGTATCGAAGCTTCATCGCGTATTCTAATAGATAGTTTTTAAACTATTGTCACTTACACCTTTTTGCCGCCAAAAACCGATGAAGCGGACATAGGATTTTTCAGGACTTTCAGTATGTGGTTAAGGGGTTAAAGTGGAAGCGTTCTACCAATTTTGAGACTTACGTTATTTTTTTCCAGGTTTTGGTCAGTTTTGATCTAAAATGCCTGGGCTATATGTACTAATGCGTCTGACTGCCTCACGCTTCTTTCTTCATAATTTGGTGCCCAATGAAAAACTGCAAATTTCTAGCTTTTTAGCTTGTGAACAGATTTTTGCTAACGTTCTTTAAACATAAGGTAATTGATTCTTGAACATTTCCAGGCTGTTTCTCTTAAAATTCTTCAAGTTTTCGGAGAGTTTTCCGCTTTAAAATCCACCGGCCTAGCATATCAAGACTAGACCAGACTTAAATGATGGAGTTCTAAATAAATCCCTTATTTGAGAAAATATCTTTATTCTTCAATCTTTTTCTCTAACTTCCCACCCGAAGGGACATCATTCTATAATAAAATTTCCATCTGTTCCTTGCTACTTGTCGGGGAAGTTTTGGGGTTCCCCCCCAATGGGGAACACTGAAAAAAAATTGGTTGGCCCCTTCCACCTTTGGTAACATCTTAGACTGAGAGAAGACATAATAGACACCAAATTCAGGCAATCATTTTTCACCTCATGGTTGCAATAAGCTGGGGTAAGGGGTGAAATACCCTTTCATTTATAGCTGCCGACAAACTTGATTTGGGATCATTGTTGTAGGAAAATGTGCTGGTAGTAATTGAAAATTCAATGAATAAAAACCAAATCAGATTCAAGATGTAATTTTTGAAAATCAAGAGATCCTGTGACCTTTCGAATACTCTATGTACAGATTTCAAATACAATTTCGATACAATTTATATGGAAAAAATTACAGGTGGGTATATGGTTCCCCAAAAATACTCACTCAAGGTATATTTCAGCCAATGTATTATGTAGAGTGGGCGAAAATTGTAGTGCATCAGCTCACAATCTGGCTTAAGAAAAAACTGTGAAATTCGAAAACAAATTGATAAATTTCAAAAATGTATGCAGTGCTTGATGGAGTAATCATTCAACTCCAAGTTTTCATCCTAGATCACCTGTTTTCCGGGGTGATATACGATGTACACGGTGACAATGGAATTACTGCCAAAATGACCCAACTCCAGCAAGGTCCCGTTTTGATAAGACGAGTCGCAGTGTATTCTCGTTCATATTTTTGGAAAGCGTAGATCAACATCTCAGAATTGTTTTGGACTTTTGATCCTATTCTCTGTTTCAAAAAGTTTTTTTTTTTGTGATTTTTGCCTCAATTGATGCAGTCTCTTCCAGCGGTTCTGCTGACTTTTGGAATTCGTAAACTGAAAAATTTGTTTTCTCGACGTGGAACCTTGCTGGCAACAGGTTATTTTACATTTTTTTCATTGTTATCCTGTACATTGTACGTTATGTCGACAATCAGGTGATCTAAAATGGTACCTTGTAGCTAAACGACTACTCAATCACAAAATATTCAAAAATCGGGCAGTTAGTATCTCTTGAGATATCCTCATTTTAAACGAGGCTGAATTTCGGGGTGGTCTCTTCAATCTTGGCCCATTTTAATACTACGGACCTCCACGCCCGAACCAATTAATGCTTCTCTGAGATTCTTTATTTGGGCTAGAGATGAGGGATATTTTCCTTCAGTCATCCCCTCTAGCCAAAAAAAGTATATACTTTTCAGTTTTGGCACTTTTGGCGCCATGTGTGCTAAAACACTAAGAAATTCATGTAAAAAAAACTAGCGAAAAATTGCGGCAATTTGTAATTAAAACTCACCTTATAAAATCTGGTTCAAGTTCGGATGGGAGGAAACAAAGAGTTTCCAAACTTTGATGATGAATTATCTGGTTCATGATCGCTGGCATTCTCAAGAACTGGAATGGTATCCCAAAGTACCTCAAATTTCTGGCGCGATTAAAGAGAACTGTGTGCGACTCCACTATCATTGCAAGGGAGCGATCACGTAGTAGTGGATCGAGTGTTTCTTGGAAGTCGACTCCTAGCAGTACCAGTTTTTCCACTGTTTCAGGTATGTGATCGCAGATGGTACGTAGAAATTGTGAGGATAGAGAACATGCAGTCAAATCCAATTCTCTCAAACGATTGCAGCCGTTGAAGAGCTCTTGAATGTCATCGACGCTGACGCCATCTAAGAGCTGCCATCCTATGGACAGCACTTCAAGGTTTTCATGTTTGGAGACTGCCTTCATCAATCTAGAATTAAGTTGATGGTGGGACAGGTCTTCCAGTATCACTTGTTTCAGTCTACATCTTTCCAGTATGCACAATATTTGGTCGCAGTGCCACACCCCCATCCTCCCAAATCCCGAAAGGTCGAGCTTTTTGACCGGCATGTGGAGATTTGACGATATTGCCCATTGGTCATTCTGGATATCAGAAATCTGGTACAAATATAGAAAAGTTAGCCCTCAATCAGGTATAAGCAATTGTTTTCAAGCTATTTTGGATATAGGTAGATCTCTACATCAATACTCGAGGAAATAGAGAATATGTAGATGCAGATCTTGGCAGAGACAAATACTCACATAACTCCAAGATAAATCCAATTGTTCAATCGGAAGTCCACTCGTCATAAACTTTTTTATTTTGGGGAAGGTGATCTCTTGTCCAGTCAAAGAAAGCTTTTTCCACAGTTGTTTGTCCTTGCACAACCTCTGGAATCTTTGGCTGACCTTTGCCAACGTAAGCAAGTCGGATTTTGGGAGAATTGCGGCTATTTTGTACAAGATTTCATCTGGTACATGGTCAAAATAATTAATACTTTGCTCCTGGAACATAATTTGTAAGTACAGTAGGATATGGATGGGAGTAGGAGCAGATTATTTCAAGAATAGTTATAAGAAGTGGGAGAAATAAGCCATTATAAACGAGTAAGATGTTTGAAAAACGCGTACTCGTGCAAGTGTGTAAATTAACACGTGCTTGGATTCAATTGATGAAAATTCCATAGAGACATTTGGCTCACGTTTGATAATACAACTTTTCATCCTAAGGTAGCGGCTTGGAACCAGAGCTGGGCAAAATACTTTTGAAAAGTATTTTAATAATTAATACTTTTCAAATAATAAAAAATATTTTTGAAGTTGCAGTTGTAAATATTCAAATATTCCCGTTATTTCAAGTACTTTTTTCATTTGAATAATTAGAAAATATTTCAATTATTCAAAAGTATTTATCTCTGAAGTATTTGAATACTGTCAAAGTATTTGACTACTGCAAATGTATTCAAATACTTCAAAAGTATTTCAATATTTGCAGTTGAATACTTTGGATTATTTAAATCAGGGTTGGTTGTTTTTGAACCAAATGTTTCAAACTTATTTTAAACAAAAG
Source organism: Anaspis maculata (assembly GCA_949128115.1). Classification (NCBI taxonomy): domain Eukaryota; kingdom Metazoa; phylum Arthropoda; class Insecta; order Coleoptera; family Scraptiidae; genus Anaspis; species Anaspis maculata. Next base: position 15,907,281 of record OX421964.1, read on the forward strand.
CATTTGTTTTAAACATAATTGATTTGGACGTAAGTTCTGAATATGTTTTTTTGCGCATGTTTTGAATATGTTTTTTGCACGTTTTGTACTTCTTTTCTTATTTTAAAGGAAATTATAACCAAAGAGTTTTTAATGGACAACGCGGACTTTTTAATGAAAAATAAAATGAAAAAGTGATCACTGGTGTGTAATTACCTCTAGTCTATTAGTCTGTTTGCTGTGGCGCGTATTATTCAACTTTGTGGCTGTTTTCCACACCATTTTCTAGCATTTGTTCGCAAATTTTGTATCTGACGTCATTATTTCAGAAGACGATCGACCTCGTATAAATAAAGAGACTACTTATTCTTATCATTTACCGATTTCAAGCCGTGGCCGGTGTAGTCACCCTGAAGCAGATGGCTTCCCGCTTTTACTTTGATGTGTGAATTTCAGGCACGTTTCAAGTCATCGGTATCAATGTGGGTTGGGTGGAATCATTCCCTCATTTCTGATTCCTTACCAGTTATAGCCTATTGTGATAGTAGTGAAAACTTGGGTGGCTGTATTTACCGCGTCGAAAAGGACCAAATTGAAGTTCAAAATGTTCAGATAATCAAGCTGAAGATAAGTAGTACAAGCAAGTGTGAGCCCGCCATCTGTTGATTATTAATAGCAGTAATCCAGTGGTAAAATGACAGCTGTAGAGTGTATGACTGAATTGGCTTCATGCAATTACATACTAGCTTTGAGAGGTAATTTATTAAGCAGATTTGTATTCTCCAGGTAGCGTCATCTACCGAGTGACAGTTCGAAAATGACCTAACAAAAGTATTTACATACAATTTACGAAGTATTTGAATTTTTATTATTTTATCTTAATTTTTTATGAGTATTTATTTTTTTAATAAAATTTAGTTTTTTGTTTTTCATATTCTCTTTTATGTAATAAACATGTATATTTCAAACTTTCCACAAAAAAAAATTTAAATAACGCAAAAGTATATAAATATCGCAAAAGTATCTTTGAAAGTATTTGCAAATACTTTTTCAAATAATGAATACTGAATACTTTTGGAAAGTACTTAAATTATAAATACATCTCGCTCTTCCCGAGAAGATATTGAAATAGTGAGTATTTGAATAAAAAAAGTATTTATTCATAATTGTATATTTATATTATAAGTACAAATAATGCCCAGCTCTGCTTGGAACAAACTGAAATTGAAACGATGTTCTGCCATATAAATCGGGATGTAAAAGACGTGTGTAATGAATGCTTTGCTTCAGGCACTTGTGGATAGCTCATTTCAGTCACTGGAAACGAATGTACAATGAAGTCAATATGCACTACTATGAGGTTATAGTACCGTTCTTTTTTCGTTCGTATGCACACAGCCCCAAATATTTGATATGTACTTACAGCCTCAGATAGGGATATAAGTAATTTATTAGTACGAATAGGTATTGAATAAACACTCACCAGTTCTTCTTGGTCCCGTCTCTTCTTCGACATTGTTGATTGTTTACGCACAGTATGATTCTATTAATTTTCACAGATTTGCACGTGTAACGACGATGATCATAGAACGACAGCCAAGAAGGAAGTGAAGTGAGAAGTGATGCGAAGGGGAAACGACCTGAGAAGCTAGACTCGTAAGACCCTCCCTCAATCAATTGTTTCCTCTAAATCTTGCAAATGCATATTTGTCAAGATATACACAGAGAAAGCATAAGGCAGAGCGAGCCACATACCTGTGTAAAACATGCATACAGGGTGATTCACAACTTATGACTTTCCTTTCAAGGGGTTATGGGGCCCCAAAAACTTGACTTCATGTGCTTGAAAATAATTCAAAAAGCTATATGGTTTACGAGGAAAAAAATAATGAAAATTTGCCAAACATATGTGGGACTAATGGGTTTATTTTTCTATCTGTTGATGAGACATACGATTCAACAATAGTTCAACGATAAGCGAAAATGTTTCTATGTAAACACTCCTGTAGCAATAATCGGAGGTATATAAAAATAAATAATTTGTCAGTGTCAACCTCAACTGATGATGCCTCGACTTACTCCTTTTCCTCGTCTCTTGGTCCATTACATAAGGTAAGGACCCTTATGTTTGGCTGATGGTCGCAATTATCCACTCGGGTTACCTATCTAATTGTATTTGTACCCGCTACTTGTAAATTTTAGTTGAATAGGTAAGATTATTGGTCAACTAACGTCATTCTTAACAATAATACCTTATTATCGATCAACCATTATTGAGTATGTTGTTTCCATAGTACCAGATTAGAATTATCTACGTGAGGCATTGCATCGGCGATTCCCAAAATTTTCTTCGATGTTGAGTTCAAATTAGTCAATAATTCAGGATTTTTTTTTCAATTTTTCCCCCTCAGAAGTAGTTTTTCTGGCACATCCTGAGCTCACCCGTGAAAGGAAAGTCACAAGTTGTGAATCACCCTGTATACAGGTGTCCCGGAGTAAGTATCACAAAATTCACAGGGAGATGGAAAATTGAAAAATAAAGAAACTTTTGTGGATAAACATACCCTCGCGAACGTATAATAACGGAGATACAGGCTTCCAAAGTTGTTGAAAGAAAAACATTTTTTTGCATAACTTTTGAACAGTTCAACCGATTTCATTCAAATTTGAATCAATGTTTACAAAAACAGGTCTCTATTGAACACTGATAACGTATTCTATCGAGCATTTTTAGGGTCGAAGATAATAGGGGTTACCTTCACTCTTTTCTCCCTATTTTTGATTCTCCCAGATATTTTTAGAAATGGTTTCAATTTTTGGATTCTACGTTCAATTTAAAGAGAAAAGTTACTCTTGCAAATATTTGATAAGAGTTTGCGTGAGAATTTTGATGAGTTTGCTTAGAGGCTTAGCTTTCGAGACATTTTGGTTTGAATCTTTGGAAAACATCTCAAAATCGTCCCTTTCCAGGGCCCGAATAGTTTTTCCTTGAAAAACTCCATGTTTCTCAGCAAAAATGGTGGTTCATCAACTTAAAACACCAAGAAAACTCATTCCAGTTGACGGATCATGAGTTTTCTTGAATTTGAATTTTGAAGCCCTGGAAAGTGGCGATTTCGAATTGCTTTTCAACATTTCAAACACAAATATCTCAGAAATGAAGGCGCTAATCAAAATTTTGCAAGAGTAATTTTTTTCTTCAAACTGAACGTAGAATTCAAAAATTGAAACCATTCCCAAAAATATTCGAGAAGATTAAGAATGGGAGGAGGGGGAAAGGGAAAGGAAGGGTATCCCCTATTATCTTTGTTGATGGACCTGTTTTAGTAAACTTTGGTTTGAATTTGAATGAAATTGGTTGATTGAAAAAAGTCCCTTTTTTTCCAAATTTCTATCTCCCTACGAGTTTTGTAACACTTATTTCGGGACACTCTGCATAGAGTGTTCCAGAAATAGTGCCCCAGATTCCAAAATAATTTGAGGAAATGGTTCAAAATGTCTTGAACAATGTTGTGAAATTTTTGAAGCTTTTTTTTGTTAAAATGCCTAGGAAGGTCGAAGGGTGGGGCATCGCTTCCTTCTATTTTCATTATCTGATGAGGCTCTAGTGAATTTGTTCAAATCGAGAAAAAATGAACTCTTCATTGTATCTTAAGCTGTTGTCTATCATACAAGGAGAAATCGTGAACTCAAAACTCAAAAAAGGAATTCTTGAAAAAATTATGAAACACAGAGTCAAATTGTGCTTTCTTGAACGGCTTGAGAGTCTGGGGCATGAGCTGGGACACTCTGTATATTAGGTGGAGGAAGACCAATCACCCTACGGTATCGTTACGGTAATTAGTGTGAATGCAACCTTCCGAACCACTGGCCAGGTAAACAGCAAATCATGCCCAAAAACTACTTTGTGAATGAAAGACGGTTTCAAAAGAAGTTTGTGTTGATCGTCCCATATCTGTGCGTCTATAGCACACAATGCGGGTACGGGAGATACCCCAGGGTGAATTGTAGAATTTGTTCGATTTTTTATCGGCAAAAACTGTTATTCAGTTGTTACAAGGACGGAGTTTCCCAACCTAAAAACAGCATCGGTTACAAAACGCCTGTCAAGTGGCAGTGCCTAGTGACAAAAAGCGAAAAAGGTGCCGATCAAAATTGCACAACAGCCCGGATGAAGGCACAGCGCAAATTAGGCCTGGAAAAACATGGAACTGAAGAAATTGTGAAAAGATCGCGGCTTTTGTATTGCGGCGGTCCGTCTGTCCTGGTCGACAATACAATTCGACCTGCGGATGAGGTCGTAGAATAATAAACATGGGCTGTTTCTGCTTGCAGTCTAGTGAGTACCTATGTTATGGCCGGATTTTGTAGTATACCTAAAAGTTTTTGTTCCAACAGAATAGGTCCCTTCGTTTCGGTTTTTTTGAGTGCGCATGTATGGCGCGAATTGCGTAGTTTCGTACACCGATATTGAAAATTAACACTAATATTGTAGTGCACCTAAAATTCCACAAATAATTTGGTTGAATGTTAGATACCAATTTTTATATTTAAAGAAGATGTTTCATTGAAATTAAGTTCAATCATCATTTGTGGAAGTTCAGGAACAAAGAAAATGGCAACAGCGCTCAAAACAACAATACGTCGGCGTCAACTGTCACTTGTGACAATTATGATGACACTTTTCGTTTCTACCTGATATACCTTTCATTTGCTCATATGTTGACGAAAGAACGCAACTTCTTGAAAATGGCTGTACCGAGAACGAAGCTCAAAAAGATACGAAGAGATGCATTTACAATGTGTGTGTAAAAGTGACAGCCAGGAACCAGTAGTTGGTCAGGCGGCTAGATAGAGCATGCAGCGTTGCCATTCAACTGACAGGTGGAGGAAAGTTTTCAAAACTTGGTGCCTTCAAGCATGCGCACCTGCCCAAACGAGGTAGCCTATAGGCTTCACGTATCAAACTCCAAAATTACTTCCAAGCTATATTGAGAAAAATCGTCCGACGGGTTGCAAAAAAATTGTTTCAAAACGACTCACTTATATGCACTGCTAGATTTTTGTTTTTAGTCCGATGTTAACGGATTTGGTATCAGTGAATAGCCAATAAAATAGACGGCCAAATTCCGCAACGCCCCTAATTTAATGTAAGAAGTATTCCACGTATGAGATGTACCGAAGTACGCATTATGCTAACTCCCAAAATGTCATGAATTATGTTATTCTCTTGTATGGTTTTGTTTTGCTCAAAAAATAAAAAAAATACTGATCATACCAGGGGCGTGCGTAACCAAGTACCCGCAGCCCCCGCGATAGTGGGGGGCTCCGAACTTTTTGAGATTTTATGGGACCCCTAAAGGTGCGTTCAGTCAGCTCATTTAGCCGTAAGTTTTAATTTTAGTCGCAAGCGCAGCCACACCCATTGGCACTTATCAACCAGGCTCCTCAGAACAGCCAATAAGCGATACAGCGCTTACGGCTAAAATTGAAACTCGCGGCTGAATATGCTGACTGAACGCACCTTAAGGGTCTCCAGTACAAAGAATTTATTTCCAATTTGCCCCTATTCTTGAGAATATATGCAACACTATATACACAAGTCCAGGTACCTGCTTTCAAGTCTTTGCTTGGTTTAACAATGCATATGATCCCGTCTACTTGTAAGGGCCATAAAGCCATAAAACTCATCTATTCGCCATTATTGTCACCGGGTAAGGTGGTCAAAAAGTGTTTATTCAACTACCTACCTACAAAATAAGTACCTGCTCTAAATTTAAATCCGTACAATAAAATACTTCCGAAATGTGATATTTCTGGTGGCAAACACTACAGAGCAAGATAGCTTTTTGGCTGGAAAAAAAAACATTTTTACAAAAATCGTTTTAAAACATTGAAATTTTGATATTAGAATTTTCAGTCAGGCTAACCTCTTTTACGAAGAGACTTCACAAAGCAAAAATTTATGGACGTCCCTGGATACTCGTCGGGAGGGTTTTGAGTTTACATAACCGATTTTTGTGTGGCTGTGGAGCAGGATTTTGTTTTCTTTCTAAATTCTAGAAGTACTTAGTGGTCTTAGCGCATTTTCTTAGTGCAGTTATTGTCAATCTGTCATTGATAGAAATGAAGTTAAGCTTGAAAATTGAATGTTCATGCGAGACACGAGTAAGAATCACGTTTCATGACAATCGTTCCATCAATGAGAAATTCCAATATGGCGACCAAGATAGCGACGGAATCATAAAATTCAGCTTGGAAATAAGAATGCTTATACAAGACAAGAGTGAGTTCCAAGTTTCATGTTAATCGTTCAACTAGTAAGAGATTTCAATATGACGGCCAAGATGGCGGAGGAATCATGGAATTTGGTTCGAAAATAAGAATGTTCACACGAGATTAGAATAAGTTCCAAACTTTCATGGCAATCCCTCTACTAATAACAGATTTCAATATGGCGGCCAAGATGACGGCAGAATAATAAAATTTAGCTTAAAAATAACAATGACAATGTTCATACAAGAGTGAGTTCCAAGTTTCATGACAATCGTTGCACTAGTAACAAACTTCAAGATGGCGGCGGAATCATGAATTCCAGCTTGAAAATTGAGAATGATCATACGAGACAAAGGTAAGTTCTAAGTTTAATCGAAATTGTTCCACTATTATGAAATTCCAATATGTCGGCCAAGATGGCGGCACAACCATGGAATACAATCTGACCACTGGCCACCCTTGAGAACCTAAGCTATCCATCGGAAAAATTTCCAGGGCTGTGGCTTCATTCCCCGGGGAGGAGTTCAATTTTCTTAGAAGTGCACAGGAAATCTTTGTTTTTTGATAAAAGTAATGATCACTATGTATGGATAAAAATAATAATGCACATTGGCCACCCTTGGGGACATCAGTTATCTATCAAAAAAAGTTCCAAGGCTCTAACTTCATTCCCAGAGGAGTACAACTTCTTAATTTCTACACGAACAGACAGACAGACGGACAGACAAATAAACCGGCTATATAAGCGTCATTTTCTTACGAAAATGCTCTAAAAATCGGTTGACTAGGAGGTATAGAAGATTTGTTTTCTTTCAAATTGTTTTCATATATTGCCCAATACAGAATACTAGACGTCGAAGTCAGTTTCAAAAGGTACATATACATCCATATTTAGGGTTACCATAAGCCTTTTTCAGTTTCCAGGACAATAAATCCTTGAAATCCGGACCAAAATCCGGACATACCTCGGGACATACTTACGTAGGTGCACATAGCCATGACCTTTTTTTTTTTTTTTTCTTACTTTTTTTATGAAATTATGAGACATACGACATACTGCAAGGTTAGCAAAAGAAATCGTGCCACAAGGATTGGAAGATCAAAATAAGAAATAAATTGAGGACTTGCCGACTTGATCATTATCGGTTATGGTGGTACGACTGCTGTAATAAGTTACTGCCCGCAACGCGATGCGCCAAATTCAGAATAGCAAAATCAGCTGTTGGGTACGGCCAGCCAGCGTTGTCCGATAGGCAATAACCCGATGAATGCGTGATAATTTAATTTTTCCGGACGCTATCTACTTTCCCGGCCGGACTTCCCCGGACGCCTCAAAAACCAAAACATGTCCGGGTAAATCCGGACGTATGGTAACCCTATCCATATTAGATACATTACAAGAGGATGAATCTAGGTAAAAATCTAGGAGGATATAAGAATAGGGAGGGAGTATAACCCAGCTTGTGGACGGGGGGAAATGAAGCCGGGTGACGTAAGGGGTGAGGTAGCAACTACGCCCAAAAATTGCATCTAGTCTCAAGGGTATTTTGACTTTTGTACTTTGAATTGACATTATTGAAATAATTTGAAACTATTTGAGGTTATTGAGATTTTTTTGGTTGTCATAAAATAAGTCTTGCCTGATATCTTTTATCTTTGTGCCTGGATCTTGTTTGGGTGGTGCTTCATCTATAAGAGCTGAATAGATCAGCTTTCCCAGGTGTGAGAAAGACATGCAGAGGCTACGTGCGCTGGATACAATATGATGTATGAAGAATATCCCATCAATGCGAGCCGAAGCTGCCGAAGAGAAGATGCCTACCTGTAGCATAAGGTCGCCCGATGTTTCAGTAGAATGTTGGACAAGGATGAGAATGACCAGCAAATTCCAAAAATAATAAGCAGAAAATAAGCAGTTCGATTCTACCCTCCTAGATTTTACCACGTATTTGTGAGGTCAGCGCACTGTTGATAGACCCAAAGATGATCTACACTTTGTGATCTACACTGAACAGTGAAAAAGGTACTCTCTGGAAACCTTATCATCAGCCAATCTTAAGGGCTGTGTAGACTTCAAGGTCCATGGCAAAATTACAATGAACAGTATCTAGGTATCTATCTTGGTAGAACTCCTACTGCTACGGACTATCACCTACCACGAAGTTAGTGACGAAAATGCCAATAAGTAGAAGTAATGGAAATCCAACGATCATCTTTAGGAAGGATGTGGCTGGATCTGGTGCAGCACAAGCGTCATAGACTGACACTGACAAGAGCGACAGCTCGCAGAAATTGACGTGGCAATATTCAGTTTCAATGGTAAAGTGATGAAAATTTTGGGCGTACAAAGATGATGGATATGACATTTCCATGGCTTCACTTTTTATGACGGACCTTCCCTCCCTATTCTTATATCCTCCTAGGTAAAAATAGAAAACGCAAAATTAATGTCTGTGTCATCATTAGCATTTATTCCCTGAACCCCGCTGGTTGTACCTGCTACCGTGGCACGGTCGTATACTTATCATAATGGGTCACTACACAAAAGGAGAACCAACAACGTGGGATCTAAGAAAATGTATTGTTGGTTGCCTATTCTAAAATATTTAGCCCCTAAATTGGATTCGTTTTTTTGCTATGAATCCACTAAATTTCAATTCTACAAAAAAATACCTCTGTCGCGCCCTTGAGAATTGCGTGTGTGACTAGAATATCATTCTAATTTTTCTTTGGGGAAGTTTGGTGAGCTGCTACCCCTTATTCGGATTTTTTTGATTGTTGTGATTTTTTTCAAAAGTAACTGGAATTTTCCAAATTTCTCTCTGTCGCGCCCTTTATTCACTTGAATATAGTCATTTAGCATCGAGACCCTACTTCCAAAACCTATCCTGGCTTCTCAATTCCTGATTCCATCGGCCCTGACACTCGGTAATTCAGCCAGTTTTTACCCTGATGTACTGGAGACCGTTAAGTAGTTAAGGTATGTTAAGAAATTGCAATCGGAAAGGAAAGGTATGTGCGTACAATTCATTTTGGGATGGGGACCCCAAACTCGGCTCCCAATCTGTTTTTTTTTAAATCTTGCAAAATTGTAAGCGAGTTCGCAGTTTTGTAACTGTTAGCGCCAAAACTCAAGCCTAGTTAAGATAGGAAGAGCGTAAGGGTACGTCATCTAAAAGAATTGGTAAGGTGGGGAGAGGCCTGCGGCAGAGCAGGGCAGTTGGTTCTGTTGGTAGCGAAACGTGATGGGCGAAGGAGTTGGAATAAAGTTGTTATGCGAAAATCGTGAAAAAAGGTGATCTACCGCCCCCAGCCCCAAATTACCACAGTTGACATAACATCCTTGTGTTTTGTGATAGGTACACTTAGGTATATTATAAATACAAGGCGCGGCGCCGCAAACGGACACATTTGAAATTGAGATATCTCAATAAGCACTGGCCCCATTTTAACCACATTGGCACCAAACTGAAAAGGAAAGGTTGCATTTTTTGAAAAATTTGTTTTCTCGACATGGAATTTTGCTGGGAACAGGTCATTTTACATTTTTTTCATTGTTACTCTGTACATTGTAACGGGTGTTTTTTTAAATCTGGCGTCCAAGTATGCTGTGCTCCAGCCGAATAGAGCCTCATTCGGCAATGAAAAAAATGTAAAATGACCTGTTCCCAGCAAAATTCCATGTCGAGAAAACAAATTTTTCAAAAAATGCAACCTTTCCTTTTCAGTTTGGTGCTAATGTGGTTAAAATGGGGACAGTACTTATTGAGATATCTCACTTTCAAATGTTCCGTTTGCGGCGCCGCACCCTGTATTTATATATTTATAGAGAATTTTTTTTTTCAGTCATCCCGTCTCGCCAGAAAAAGTAGATACTTTTTAGTTTTGGCGTCATTTGTGCTAAAACACTGAAAAATTCATGTAAAAAAAACTAGCAAAAAATCGAGGTTCGTTATTAAAACTCACCTCATGAAATCTGGTTTGAGTTCGGATTGGAGGAAACAAAGAGTTTCCAAACTTTGATGATGGATTATCTGGTTCATGATCGCTGGCATTTTCAAGTTCTGGAATGGTATCCCAAAGTACTTCAAATTTCTGGCGCGATTAAAGAGAACTGTGTGCGACTCCACTATCGTTGCAAGGGAGCTATCAAGTAATAGTAATAGTAAAAGTACTTTATTAAATTTAAATGTGTACAGACATTCAAATTGGGAGTGGGTTTAGCAACGCTGTTCTGCCACCCACCCCTAAACACACCCAAAACATATAACATGTAGGCACAATACAAAGTCAAAAATAATTTACAATCTATCATAATCCTCATCTCAAAATTATCACAGATGTTTTCCCGAGAATTAGTGTATCAATTATATATTTGAAATGAGTTTTTGTTTAAAGTACAAACATTGGAACTATCAGCAAGAACGGAAGCGTTTTTATTTACAAAATTCGGAGCCCAGTACTGAAATGAACCCCTAATCCACTGCGTTTTATACGCAGGTATTTGGTATAAATTTATACATCGTACATTGTAGGTATTCTGGCGCTGTAACAACAAACTATGTAAATACTCCGGCTTTTCAAGACATCCATACTGAGATTCAAACCTTTGTTTCATTTTCAAAATTTTATGACGTTCATACACAGGTGTTACATGGTCTCTATACTGTACGTCAAATGAGAAACGCAAGCATTGGTTTTGAAATTTTTGGATTTCCATTTCGAATTCATCAGTTAAAATAAAATAATAATACACACTTCTACAATAATTAAAAGGAGATAAAAGTAAAGCGTCAGCCAACCGCCACTTAACATGCTGATCTGAATACTTCTTTAGTGGATAAACAGATTTGAGTTTGAAATTAGCGTTAGACAATAATTTATTGACATTCTTTTGGAAAGTCAAGTTTCCAAGTAGGAGTAGATTAAGTGTTTCTCGGAAGTGAACTCCTAGCAGTACCAGTTTTTCCACTGTTTCAGGTATGTGATCGCAGATGGTACGTAGCAATTGTGAGGATAGAAGATATGCAGTCGAATCCAATTCTCTCGAAGGATTGCAGCCGTTGAAGAGCTCTTGAATGCCATCGACGCTGACGCCATCTAAGAGCTGCTATCCTATGGACAGCACTCCCAGGTTTTCATGTTTGGAGACTGCCTTCATCAATCCAGAATTAAGTTGATGGTGGGACAGGTCTTCCAGTTTCACTTGTTTCATTCTACATCTCTCCAGTATGAACAATATTTGGTCGCAGTGCCACACCCCCCTCCTCCCAAATCCCGTCAGGTCGAGCTTTTTGACCGGCATGTGGAGATTTGATGATATTGCCTATTGGTCATTCTGGATATCAGGAATCTGGTACAAATATAAAAAAGTTAGCCTTCAATCAGGTATAAGCAATTGTTTTCAAGCTATTTTGCATATAGGTAGATCTCTACATCACTACTCGAGGAAATAGAGAATAGGTGGATGCAGATCTAGGCAGAGACAAATACTCACATAACTCCAAGATAAATCCAATTGTTCAATCGGAAGTCCACTCGTCATAAACTTTTTTATTTTGGGGAAGGTGATCACTTGTCCAGTCAAAGAAAGCTTTTTCCTCAGTTGTTTGTCCTTGCACACCCTCTGGAATCTTTGGCTGACCTTTGCCAACGTAAGCAAGTCGGATTTTGGGAGAACTGCGGCTATTTTGTACAAGATTTCATCTGGTACATGGTCAAAATAATTGATACTTTGCTCCTGGAACATAATTTTTAAGAAGAGTAGGATATGGATGGGAGTAGGAGCAGATTATTTCAAGAATAGTTATAAGAAGTGGGAGAAATAAGCCATTATAAACTAGTAAGATGTTTGAAAAACGCGTACTCGTGCAAGTGTGTAAGTTAACACGTGCTTGAATTCAATTGATGAAGATTTCATAGAGACATTTGGCTCACGTATGATAATACGACTTTTCATCCTGAGGAAGCGGCTTGGAACCAGAGCTGGGCAAAATACTTTTGAAAAGTATTTAAATAATAAATACTTCAAATAATAAAAAATATTTTTGAAGTTGTAAATATTCAAATATTCCCGTTATTTCAAGTACTTTTTTCATTTGAATAATTAGAAAATATTTCAATTATTCAAAAGTATTTATCTCTGAAGTATTTGAATACTGTCAAAGTATTTGACTACTGCAAATGTATTCAAATACTTCAAAAGTATTTCAATATTCGCAGTTGAATACTTTGGATTATTTAAATTAGGGTTGGTTGTTTTCAAACAAAAGGTTTTAAACTCATTTCAAACAAAAGCCATTGTTTTAAACATAAATAATTTGGACGTAAGTTTTGAATATGTTTTTTTTTGCGCATGTTTTGAATATGTTTTTTTGCACGTTTTGTACTTCTTCTCTTATTTTGAAGGAAATTATAACCTAAGAGTTTTGAATGGACAACGCGGACTTTTTTATGAAAAATAAAATGAAAAACAAGTAATCACTGGTGTGTAATTACCTCTAGTCTATTAGTCTGTTTGCTGTGGCGCGTATTTTTCAACTTTGTGGCTGTTTTCCACACCATTTTCTAGCATTTGTTCGCAAATTTTGTATCTGACGCCATTATTTCAGAAGACGATCGTGCGCGCTGTATAATTGAAGAGACTATTTATTTTTATCATTTACCGATTTCAAGCCGTGGCCGGTGTAGTCACCCTGAAGTAGATGGCTTCCCGCTTTTACTTTGATGTGTGAATTTCAGGCACGTTTCAAGTCATCGGTATCAATGTGGGTTGGGTCCCACATTGATTCCTCATTCCCTCATTTCTGATTCCTTACCAGTTATAGCCTATTGTAATAGTAGTGAAAACTTGGGTGGCTGTATTTACCGCGTCGGAAAGGACCAAATTGAAGTTCAAAATGTTCAGATAATCAAGCTGAAGATAAGTAGTACAAGCAAGTGTGAGCGCGTCATCTGTTGATTATTAATAGCAGTAATCCAGTGGTAAAATGACAGCTGTAGAGTGTATGACTGAATTGGCTTCATGCAATTACATACTAGCTTTAAGAGGTAATTTATCAAGCAGATTTGTATTGTCTACGTAGCGTCATCTACCGAGTGACAGCCCGAAAATGACACACCAAGAGTATTTACAGAGAATTTACAAAGTATTTAAATTTTTTATTATTCTATCTTAATTTTTTATGAGTATTTTTTTTATCAAAATTCTGTTCTTTGTTTTCCATATTCTCTTTCATATAATAAACATGTATATCTCAAACTTCCTACAAAAAAAGTATTTAAATAACGCAAAAGTATATAAATAGCGGAAAAGTATCTTTGAAAGTATTTGCAAATACTTTTTCAAATAATGAATAGGTACTAAATACTTTTGGAAAGTATTTAAATGATAAATACATTTCGCTCTTCCCGAGAAAATATTTAAATAGTGAGAAAAAAGTATTTATTTATAATTGTACCAGGTGTTTATAAATGACTGTGATCGCATCGCCTTTGGAATCCGCTTTCGATCACTACAATTGCACCTGTTCCTGCGTTTTTTGGCCTGACCCATGCCTACCGCGATCACAGATTCTTATGAATACCCCGTATATTTATAAGTACAAATAATGCCCAGCTCTGCTTGGAACAAACTGAAATTAAAACGATATTCTGCCAATTAAATCGGAATGTGAAAGACGTGTATAATGAATACTTCACTTCAGGCACTTGTGGATAGCTCATTTTAGTCACTGGTAACGTATGTACAATGAAGTCAATATACACTACTATGGGATTATAGTACCGTTCTTGTTACGTTCATTTGCACACAGCCCCAAATATTTGATATGTACTTACAGCTTCAGACAGGGATATAAGTAATTTATCAGTACGAATAGGTATTGAATAAACACTTACCAGTTCTTCTTTGTCACGTCTCTTTTTCAGCATTGTTGATTGATTACGCACAGTAAGATTCTATTAACTTTCACAGATTTGCACGTGTAGCGACGATGCTCATAGAACGACAGCCAAGAAGGAAGTGAAGTGATGAAAAGAAAACGAACTGAGGAGCTAGACTAGTGGGAGCCCCTCAATCAATTGTCTCCTTCAAATCTTGCAAAAGCATATTTGTCAAGATATAGACAAAGAAAGCATAAAGCGGAGCGAGCCACATACCTGTGCAGAACATGCATATACAGGTGTGCCGGTGTAAGTGTTACACAATTCACAGGGAGGTAGGAAATTGAAAAATAAAGAGACTTGAGTGGATGAACATACCCTCGCAAACGTATAATAACGTAGATACAGGCCTTCGAAGTTGTTAAAAAAAGTTTTTTTTGCGTAACTTTTGAACCGTTCAACCGATTTCATTCAAATTCAAACCAAAGTTCACTTAAACAGGTCTCTATTGAACAGTAATAACGTGTTCCATCAAACGTTCCTAGGGGCGAAGACAATAGGGGACACCTCCACCCTTTTGTCCTTATTTTCAATTCTTCCAGATATTTTCAGAAATAAATGAATAAATAAATGGATAAATAAGTTTATTTCTTCTTCAGCAATTACAACTATATGGTTTCAATTTGAAGGAAAAAGTTACTCTTGCAAAACTTTGATAAGAGTTTGAGTGAGATTTTGATAATTTTGCTTAGAGGCTTAGTTTTCGAGACATTTTGGTTTGAATCCTTGGAAAACATCTCAAAATCGCCATTTTCCAGGGCCCGAATTGTTTTTCCCTGACAAACTCCATGTTGCTGGCAAAAATGGTGGTTTATCAACTTAAAACACCGAGAAAACTCATTCCAGTCGACGAAGCATAAGTTTCTTTGAATTTGATTTTTCAAGCCCTGGAAAGTGGCGATTTCGAGTTGTTTTTCAACATTTCAAACCCAAATATCTCTAAAATGAAGCCTCTAATCAAAATTTTGCAAAAGTGATTTTTTTCTTCAAATTGAACGTAAAATTCAAAAATTGAAACCATTCCCAAAAATATCCGGGATGGTTAAAAATGGGGAGAAAATGGGAAAGGGTACCCCCTATTATCTTTGCCTCTGAAAATATTCAACAAAATACGTTATTATTGTTCAATAGAGACCTGTTTTAATAAGCTTTGGTTCAAATTTGTATAAAATCGGTTGACTGGAAAAAGTCCCCTTATTTTCCAATTTCCCATCTACCTGAGTTTTGTAACACTTATTCCGGGACACCGGTATAGAGTGTTCCAGGAATAGCGCCTCAGATTTCAAAGCAGTTTGAGGAGATGGTTCAAAATATCTCAGGAAATGTTGTGCAATTTCTGAAGTTTTTTTATAGAAATGCCTAGGAAGGTCGAAGGGTGGTGCCTCGCTTCCTTCTATTCTTATTATCTGATAAGGCTCTAAGCTCTAGTGAATTTGGTCGAATCAAGAAAAAAATCAACTTTCCATTGTATCTAAAGCTTTTGTCTACCATACAAGGAGAAATCGTGAACTAAGAGCTCAAAAAAGGAATTCTCGAAAAAAATAATTATGAAACACTGAGTCAAATTGTGTTTTTTTGAACGGCTTGAGAGTCTGGTGTATGAGCTGGGACACTGTATATATTAGGTGGAGGAAGACCAATCACCCCTATACGGTATCGTTACGGTGATTACATTTTGTTGGATAACGCTTTTTATTCAACCGGGGAATTTCTCTCATTCGAGTTTGAGTTCTGAATGTGACCTCATTTTAAGTGGCTTTTACGCAGTCAATTGCAAAATAAACACAACTGTGTAATTTTTATTTATTTATTTTTCTTCTGGACGGATGTAAATGTATTTTGTACATAGTAACACGAATAAAATTATGATTGATTAGTATGAAGGTAACCTTCCGAACCACTGGCCAGGTGAACAGCAAATTATGCCCAAAAACTACTTTGTGAATAAAAGACGGTTTCAAAAGGAAAGAAGTTTGTGTTGATCGTCCCATATCTTGCGTCTATAGCACACAATGCAGGTATGGGAGATACCCCATGGTGAATTGTAGAATTTGTTGTTGAATTTTTATAGGCGAAAACTGTTTCTCAGTTGTATCCTCGGTTGTATCAAGGACGGAGTTTCCTAACCTGATAACAGCATCGGTTACAAAACGCCTGTCAAGTGGCAGTACCCAGTGACAAAAAGCGGAAAAGGTGTCGAGCAAAATTGCACAACAGCCCGGATGAGGGCGCAGCGCAAATTGGTCCTGAAAAAACATGGAACTAAAGGAATTGTGAAAAGATCGCGGCTTTTGTACTGCGGCGGTCCGTCTGTTCTTGTCGACAATACAATTCGACATGCGGATAAGGTCGTAGAATAATAAACACAGGCTGTTCCTGCTTGCAGTCCAGTGGGTACCTATGTTATGGCCAGATTTTGTAGTATATCTAAAAGTTTTTGTTCCAACAGAATAAGTCCCTTCGTTTCGGTTTTTTTGAGTGTGCATGTATGGCGCGAATTTCATAGTTTCGTACACCGATATTGAAAATTAACACTAAAAAATATTGTAGTGAACCTAACATTCCACAAATAATTTGGTTGAATGTTAGGTACCATTTTTTATATTTAAAGATGTTTCATTGAAATTAAGTTCAATGATCATTTGTGGAAGTTCAGGAACAAAGAAAATGGCAACAGCGCTCAAAACAACAAGACGGCGGCGTCAACTGTCACTTGTGACAATTATGATGACACTTCTCGTTTCTACCTGATATACATTTCATTTGCTCATATTTCGACAAAAGAACGCAACTTGTTGAAAATGGCTGTACCGAGAAGGAAGCTCAAAAAAATACGCAGAGATGCATTTACGGTGTGTGTAAAAGTGACAGCCAGGAACCAGTAGTTGGTCAGGCGGCTAGACAGAGCATGCAGCGTTGCCATTCAACTGACAGGTGTACGAAAGTTTTCAAAATTTGATGCCTTCAAGCATGCGCACCTGCCCAAACGAGGTAGCCTATAGGCTTCACGTATCAAATTCCAAAATTACTTCCAAGCCATAATGAGGAAAATCGTCCGACGGGTTGCAAAAAAATTGCAAGTTTCAAAACGACTCACTTATATGCACTGCTAGATTTTTGTTTTTAGTCCGATGTTAACGGATTTGGTATCAGTGAATAGCCAATAAAATAGACTTCAACGGCCAAATTCCGCAACGCCCATAATTTTATGTGAGAAGTATTCCACGTATGAGATGTACCGAAGTACGCATTAAGCTAATTTCCAAAGTGTCATGAACTATGTTATTCTCTTGTATGGTTTTGTTTTGCTCCAAAAATAAAGAAAATACTGATCATACCAGGGGCGTAACCCAGGTACCCGCAGCCCCCGCGATAGTGGGGGGCTCCGAACTTTTTGAGATTTTATGGGACCTCTGAAGGTGCGTTCAGTCAGCTCATTCAGCCGTAAGTTTCAATTTTAGTCGCAAGCGCAGCCACACCCATTGGCTCTTATCAACCAGCCTCCTCAGAACAGACAATAAGCGATACAGCGCTTACGGCTAAAATTGAAACTTGCGGCTAAGTAAGCTGAGTGAACGCACCTTAAGTCGTCTGTGTTCAAAAAAGAAATCCCAATTGGAAAGAGAAGGTATGTGCGTAGAATTTTCTCTTGTAACAGAACAGGGCAACCTGACTATAAGTGCCTAAATATAAAGACAAGAAATCAGAGCTTTCGGATCGAATCAGCGGACACCGCGAGATATCTGGGGATAACCGTCGACTGTCATTTAAAATGGAACAAACATACCGAGTACATAAGAAATAAACTCAGGGGTTTTGTATACCTCTTCAGAGTTCTGAAAGACATATTGGACAAAAAGCAATTACTCATGATTTACAGTTCATTCGTAGAGTCCCATCTGAGATATGGCTTGATAGGCTGGGGAGGTGTACTAAATGTTCATTTAAAAGCACTAGAGATTTTGCAGAAAAGAATAATCAAAATAGTAATGAACAAGTCATATATGTATTCCACGGAGGACTTGTTCAGAGAAAGTATGATTATGGACTTGAGACAGCTGTTATTCCAGGATCTAGTTATTTACCAATACTCTGCGCAAGGAGCAAATGTTACTGTCGGCCAATCAGTTCAGTATGACTTAAGGGATAAAGGTTTGTTGAGGGTGCAAAGAAAGAACAGAACCATAGGACAAAGAAGCTGTTAATATTTGGCGCCTAAAGTGTTCAACTTGTTACCGGAAAGGATTAAAGCTTCATCGGGTATCCACCTATTTAGAAGGAAGTGTAGACATTTTTTGCTTTCGTGTGATAGGGGGCTCATCCATCAACAGATCGACCTTAAGAATAGTTAAAAGTTAAAAGTCAAATGTATTGGGTACGAATTCTTGGAGTCCTGGCTTCTCTTGGATTTTCCCTTAGATTTTTGGGTTGGGTGAGCTTATGTGTCGTTCTGATTCTGCCTGCATGTTGTTAGTCTCTGCTATATCGTTGTGCTCAGTTTATGCTTGAGGTTGTTTCATCAATTTTATGATTGATTATCGGTTTCTCAATCTTTTTAAGTCGGTTTCAGCCTGTTCCTTTGAATCTGTTTCAAATTGTCGTTTATAATGTATTTCTAAATGTGAATTTTGATCATTTTAACCACGCACAAATATATCAATATTTCTGTGGTTTGTAAATTTATTTCAACTTTGTTTTTTTGTGAAATTATTGCCTGTATATAATCTGCATATTTGGAAAATGAAATAAATTGTATTCTATTCTATTCTATTCTAATTCATTTTGGGATGGAGGCCTCAAACTCGGCTCCCAATCTGTTTTTTTTTTTAATCTTGCAAAATTGTGAGCGAGTTCGCAGTTTTGTAATTGTTAGCGCCAATACTCAAGCCTAGTTAATATAAGAAGAGCGTGAGGGTACGCCATCTAAAATAATTTGTAAGGTGGAGAGAGGCTTGCGGCAGAGCAGGGCAGTTGGTAGCGAGGCGTGATGAGCGAAGGAGTTGGAATAAAGTTGTTATTCGAAAATCGTGGAGAAAAAGGTGTTTTCTACCGCCCCCAGCCCCAAACTACCACAGTTAACATAACATTTCGGTTTTTTGTAATAGGTTTACTCATATCTTAGGTGCGTTCGGCATGCTCACTCTTTTCACTCCAGCAGCGTTCGGTTGGACTTTTGGAGTGACAGATGTTTACCCTGTGCCGTTCGGGTGGACAGAGTGGAGTGGAGTAAAAAGAGTTACTCTGAAAGTCCCACCTCGTGAAGGTAGTACTTACGGAGTGAACATGCGCAATACGCTGGCGGCCTGTCAATTGTCAATTGGTTCAGGCACGTAACCTCAGTTTTCGTTATTTTGTTGGGAAAAAATCACCATCAGAGAGTAAATTGAGTTCAAGATGGAACAGGATCATCTTATTACCACCGACAACGGCGAATTGCTATGGTTTAATGGCAATGCTATGGCAAAACACACTTGTGAGGTGACACTTCACATTTGAACCTAAATAAAACTTTGACAATTGACAGATCCCACGCAAGCGACTCTATTCAAAACTCCACTCCACTCTTCTCTGCTCCACTCCATCCGTGACGTCATCCACTCTTGCACCACTCCACTCCGCTCTACTCCACTCCAGAGTGAACATGCCGAACGCACCTCTTGTCACAGAAGGCGCCTCGATACATGTCTTTCAAATTGTTTGCTAGACTCCCCCAGAGGGTCAGATCACTCCCGGAGAAACCGTTCAAGGAAGGGGTGGTGCATTTTTTAAAAAAGGCTCCTTTTTATAGTGTTCAGGAGTTTTTAGATGTTGACCTGGAAAAATGTATGTAATATGTAACATGTGTACTGTTATTGCGATTGCACTGTGGTTGCTACATTTTTTATTTTGTTATTTTTCTGACATGTGTAAGCAATGTATTTGTTATCAGCACCAAAAAACCTTATCTTATCTTATCTTATCTTATTTTATCTTATCTTATCTATCTTATCTTATCTATCTATCTATCTTATCAGATATATTATAAATACAGGGTGCGGCGCAGCAAACGGACACATTTGAAATTGAGATATCTCAAAAAGTACTGGCCCCATTTTAATTACATTAGCACCAAACTGAAAAGCAAAGGTTGCATTTTTTGAAAAATTTGTTTTCTCGACATGAAACCTTGCTGGGAACAGGTCATTTTATATTTTTCCATTGTTATCCTGTACATTGTAACGGGTGTTATTTGAAATCTGGCGTCAAGCATGCTGTGCTTCGGCCGAATGAAGCTCTTTTCGGCTGCAGCACAGCATACTTAGACGCCAGATTTAAAAAAAAAAAAAAAAAAAAAAAAAAAAACACCCGTTACATTAGGTCGACAATCAGGTGATCTAAAATGGTACCTTGTAGCTAAACGACTACGTCATCTGACATCACAAAATATTTAAAAATTATGCAGTTCTCTCTCGAGATATCCTCATTTTAAACGAGGCCGAATTTCGGGGTGGTCTCTTCAATTTTGGCCCATTTCAATCCTGCGGACCTCCACGCCAAAACCGATTAATGCTTCTCTGAGATTCTCCAGTTGGGCTAGAGATGAGGAATTTTTTTTTTCACTCATACCGTCTCGCCAGAAAAAGTAGATACTTTTTAGTTTTGGAGCCATTTGTGCTAAAACACTGAGGAATTCATGTAAGAAAAAACAGCAAAAAAACGAGGCAATTCGTTATTGAAACTCACCTCATAAAATCTGGTTTGATTTCGGATTGGAGGAAACAAAGAGTTTCCAAACTTTGATGATGAATTATCTGGTTCATGATCGCTGGCATTCTCAAGAACTGGAATGGTATTCCAAAGTACTTCAAATTTCTGGCGCGATTAAAGAGAACTGTGTGCGACTCCACTATCGTTGCAAGGGAGCTATGAAGCAGGTGTAGATTGAGTGTTTCTCGGAAGACAACTCCTAGCAGTACCAGTTTCTCCACTGTTTCAGGTATGTGATCGCAGATGGTACGTAGTAATTGTGAGGATAGAGAACATACAGTCAAATTCAATTCTCTCAAACGATTGCAGCCGTTGAAGAGCTCTTGGATGTCATCGACGCTGACGCCATAATCTAAGAACTGCATTGTTATGGACAGCACTTCCAGGTTTTCATGTTTGGAGACTGCCTTTATCAATCTAGAATTGAGTTGTCCGTGGGTCAGTCCTTCCAATATCAGTTGTTTTACTCTACATCTCTCCAGTATGTACAATACTTGGTCGCAGTGCCACTCTCCCCCGTTCCCAAATCCTGTTAGGTCGAGCTTTTTGACCGTAATGTGGTAATTAGACGAATTAGACGATATTGCCTCTTGGTCATTCCGGATATCAGAAATCTGATACAAATATAAAAAAATTATACCTCAATCGGGTAAACAATAATTTTCTCAAGATATTTTGGATATAGGTATATAGCCCAGTCAATGAAAGCATAATTTAGGATTATAGCGAAAATAAATAATGTAGTTCTGAAAATTGGCAGAGATGTTTTCGAAAGCTTGCTGATTACTGTGTAGAAAGTTTCCATCGATAGGGGGTGTGGAATCGCCGCCATCTTGGATTATTGGTACATTTGAAGTACTTTTTGCAATTATCTCGATTGGGGGCAGTCCCATAAAAAAAGGTTTGGTTCAAATGAAAGGCCATCAAATTGTCTACAAAAAAGTTGCGTACAACTTTCACGTACCTGTCATAACTTTGTAGAAATTGGCCTGTGAGCGTCAGGTGTGAGTCGTGGAGGAGATATTTCATTTCTCACGGTGTTTTTGAAGAATCACAAGAAAGTACAATGCAGTGCTGTTTAGTAAATCTTTGTTAAATAACAAAATAAAAAAAAAATTTGACCTTCACTTCAAAAATCATGGGGAGGTCAAAGGGAAACAATTGAACCTCTGATATTTCAGTTAGTTAAGAAAATTCTGAAAACATTTTTGGAGGAATTATGAGTGATCCATTTATGATACAAATGCAAAAGACAGACCAATCACTGTACAGGGTGAGTCTGTACCCCGGATTTTTTCAGACCGCGCGTAAATCTGCAAAGCCGCGTCTAAACATCTGAAAATAATCGTAACCAACACTACCAAAATCAGAACCATGAGTGACAGACAAACCGGTTTAGGTTGCCCATTGTTCTGATTCTGTAGTGTTGGTTACGGACATTTTCAGTTGTTGAGATGCGCTTTGCAGGTTTACGCGCGGTCTGAAAAAATTCGGGGTACAGACTCACCCTGTACAATGATTGGTCTGTCTTTGGCACCTTGTAGCATAAGAGGACCACTCATCATTTCCCCCGAACCTTTTTTTTAATTTTTCTTTAAATAATCAAAATATGAGAGGTTGAATTTTTTCTCTTGACCCCCTCATATTTTATGGAATGAAGCCCAAATTATTTTTTTTATTTCATTATTCAATTACAAAGATTAACTGAACAGCATTGCATTGTAGTTTTGCGTGATTCTTCAAAAACACCGTGAGAAATGGAATAACTCCTCCACGACTCACACCTGACGCTCACAGGCCGATTTCTCATAAGTTATGACAGATACGTGAAAGTGATATACAACTGTTTCACAACTGTCTTTGTTGACTGGGCTAAGATATCTAGATAAACACTCGAAAAAATAGAAAATAATAAATATATAGATGCAAATCTCGGCAAAGACAAATACTCACATAGCTCCAAGATAAATCTAATTTTTCAATCGAAATTCCACTCGTCATCAGCATTTCCATTTTGGAGAAGGTGATCTCTTGTTCGAGCAAAGAAAGCTTTTTCCACAGTCGTTTGTCCGTGCACACCCTCTGGAATTTTTGGCTGACCTTTGCCAACGTGAACAAGTCGAATTTTGGGAGAACTGCGGCTATTTCATATAAGATCTCGTCTGGCACGTGATTGAAATAATTCACATTTCGTTGCTGGAACATTATTTATTATTATGTATTCAAGTACTTACATACTTATATTTATTTTATGAATGGAGTCGGACAGCGGATAGCAGATCACTTCAAATTATAAGGAGTCAGAGAAATGAGCCATTATAAACAAGTAAGATGTTCAGAAAACGTGCCCTCGCTCGAGTGTGTTTTAGACTAGTGCTGGCAACCGAATTGGTTTCGGAAACCGCCTCCGAAAACCGCGGTTTGATGATAGCTGAAAACCGGTTTTCGGAGCCGGCTTTCAGAGTCGGTTTGGAGCCGGCTTCCAAAATTTCGAAGACGTTTCTAGTGTTGGTCTTTGAAGCCGGCTTTCAATACTGGTTTTAGCAGTGGTTTTCAAGGCCGGTTTTTGGAGTTGGCGTCAACATTCCAAGTCGAAATTTTTTGTATTCAAAGTCAAAAATTCAAGATGAAAATGAAGCGTTTCGGATTTGAAGCTCGAGTTTTTCGTGTTCCATGTCAAAATAGTTGAGAAAGTTTTAAAATAACTCCAAAACTTGCAAAATGATTTTAATCGTGTGAAATCGATTTCAAAAATGTGAAGAAAAACAACTGTCCAATTATTTAATTTTTTTGAATTTGAATATCGGAATGATTTGAAAGAAATGTCAAGATGATTCTGAAAATGTCAAAATTGTTTAAAAAATGTCAATGATCGAAATATGTCCAAATATTGAAAAAAAGTTGGGATGATCTCATAATGTCAGGATATTCCCTTGAATGCCTCACAAATGATTTTCTCAGAAAATATCAAGGCAACAAAAACAATTCAATTGGGGGGGAAGCCCGACCTTTAAGCTTTCTTTTGAGGGGGCGCCGATGCTTGTAGGTGCTCTAGTTTCCAAGAAAATTCAGTTTTATTCGGGCGAGTCACAAGAATTCGAAAATTCATGACCGACAAACAAAAAACTTCATATGAAAAAAATCCTTTTTCTCTGGGCTTTCCATTTATGTGTCGCCGATGTCTGTACCTGGCCCAGTAAAATATTCTGCCTTACAGTCCAGCAAACTCAATAATCGGGTTTCATGACGTCACTGACCACACACTTGTTGATTTTAAACTAGCCGTTACTAGACCTTTTTCACCTACCACAGCTGGATTCACCATATAGTATGGGGGCATAGGTCGTGCCGTGTGCAGCTTCGTGAAGATATATAGAGTTATGTCTTAGTCGATTCCTGGGGGATCAAGGACCATGAAAAATGATGGTGGAATATTCGTATCTACTGCAGGCAAATATGGTGGAGGCGCCATAATGGGCTTCATCTGGTAATAAGAAACTGGCTGTAGCTCGTTTGTTTTCCAACGGATTTCAACATCTGGAACGTCATTTTGCAGACAAAAAAATTCTCTTCTCATTTCATACCTGAATTTACAAACGTCATTTCGTGAAACTGTCAAATCTGTATTTATAAGACATGCTAAATTCCGCCCTTTTTTGAAGGTTATCCGATATTTTTGAAACCTGGCAGTATCATAGATCTTGAAGTGCTTTTTTCGAATTTCTACTCTTCCACCTCGTATCTTTGCCGTTTTGGCCGCCATATTGAAAAGATGGCGCCCAAAAAACAGTTTTTTGTCAATATCTTGAATTCAACTGACTCAAGATTGAAATGTGTGTATGCGGAGGAAAGCCCATTCCAATTTCTACAATTTGACATATCAGTCAATAATGTGCAATTTACGGTTCTTGAGTTAGAGCTTCCAGAACTTCCAGAAGCATCAACTTTCGGCATTCAATCAGTATGTCAAACTGATACCACCGTCATGTAGTAGGCAAATAACCCATCAATAGCTCTTGGCCATCAACCATGGATGATAAGAATTTAGAAAATCGATCATAGTGATGTTATTTGTGTAATTACAGGGTGAACTGTAAAAGCAAACTGACTTTAGAAAAAAATAAAGATGATATAGCATTTGAAGGATATCAGATACATTCAAAACTCATTATTATGATGAGATTTGGGGTCATTATTTAGAATAACCACTTTTCCACTTCGTATCTTTGCTGTTCTGGCCATAATTTTGAAAAAATGGCGCCTAGAAAATCATATTTTCGATTTTTTCTCGAAAATTCGTCATAAAACTTGAGAATTCATATCAAAAGTGAAGGTCTATCAAATTCTCTATGATTTGACGTCTGAATCACTCATGTGCGACTTACGGTTCTCAAGCTATACCTTCTCAAAGTTAATTTTTCCTTAGAGTTCACCCTGTAGTTGCATAGCAACCGTTACCATGATTGATTTTTTGGATAATGATGGTCTGTGGTTGACAATTTATCATTATTTATGGTTAATTTGACTGCCACGTGGAGCTAAGCTCAACTTGACATGCTGATTGGATGACAAAAGTTGATGCTTCAGGGAGCTCTGGAAGTCATAACCCAAGAACCGGAAATAGCACGTACATGAGTGAGATGTCAAATTGTAGAGAATTGAATAAGCTTCCATTCGCCTACAAATGCTTCCACCTCACATTGACCGAAATGAAGATATTGACAAAAAACTGTTTTTTGGGCGCCATCTTTCCAATATGGCGGCCAAAACGGCAAATATACGAAGTGAAAAAGTGAAAATTCGGAAAGGGCACCTCAAGATCTATGATACTGCCAAGTTTCAAAAATATCAGATAACCTTGAAAAAAGGACGGAATTTAGCATATCTTATGAAGACAATTTTGACAGTTTCCCAGAATGACGTTTGTAAACTAAGGCATGAAATAAGAAGAGAATTTTTTTGTCTACAAAATGATGTTTCAGATGTTGAAATCCGTTGAAAAACAAACGAGCTACAGCCATTTTCTTATCATCAGATGAAGCCCATTTTGGCGCCTCCACTATATTTGCCTGCAGCAGATGTCAATATTCCACCATAATTTTTCATGGTCCTTGATCGCCCAGGAATCGATTAGGACATATCCCTATATATCTTCACGAAGCTGCACACGGCCAAGCTTTTTTTGACCCTATGCCCCCTGACTAATAGCAATGAATACTGGCTGATTTTAAAAATCAACAAGTGTGTGATCGGTGACGTCGTCATGAATTCCGATTATTGTGTGTGCTGGACTATATGGCAGAATATCTGGCTTATTGGGCCAGGTACAGACATCGGCAACACATCAATGGAAAGCCCAGAGAAAGAGGATTCTTTTTTCATGTTTCATCTTCAAAGTCTTCTGTTTTGTCGGTCATGAATTTCCGAATTTTTGGGACTCGCCCACAATGACTACAAAAATGTCGAAAATAAAATGTCATGGAAATTCAAAGAAAGTTCGAAATAAGACCTCAGAAATGTCACAATTAATCAAAAAAATTGCAACAATGATCCAAAAAGGGTTGAAGTGATCCCAAAAAATGTCAAAATTATTGAAAAAAATGGAACAATGGCTCTAAACATGTTGAAATAATTTAAAAAAAATGTCAAACCTACTCCAAGAACTGTCTAAATAGTTGCCCAAAATGTTAAAATAAATAGGTAGAAAAAAGTCAAAATAAGTCAAAAACCATTAAAATAATTTTGAACATGTCAAAATTAATTGAAAAATAACAAAAGAAATCAAAAATTTGATTTTTTTCCATTTGAATCTCCAAGTTATCAAAACTTGTCAAAATGACTCCAAAAATGTCTAAATATAGTATGGTCTGGATAATCCGAACAGAAAGTTTGCAGACCCCGTTCGGATAACCAAAACGTTCGGACTATAGAATTCACTCTAAATGACATCTATAACCCGAACGTGTTTAGTTTATAGATACCTTTCTCAACCATCGAAATCCTGCCAATATGCATTAAAAAATATGCAAATTATCCATGAAAGGTTCATTTTAAATTATTTCATATTATTTCATTAAAGCGTACTGCCAGGGTAGCGTATGAACAGCCAGACTCCAATTGACGCAAAATATCAGCTTTTTGTTGAAGATCAACGTGACATGCTTCCGTGTTGAAGACATGGTTCAAATACAGCTTACAATGAAAGCTGAGACTTACAAGCTCGCATGAAATGTTCGGTATTCTTTCGGAAGGCACGCACAAAGAAAAATAAATAACAGTTCGGATTACAGCATACAGGGGTTCGGATTATAGATATCATTTTACAGAATTGGGGTGTTCGGATTATAGAGTAGTTCGGATTATAGAGGGTTCGGATTATCCATACATTACTGTATTCCAAAAAAAAACAAATCATTTCAAAAAATGTCTCAATTGTAAAAATTGTTGAACTTGTTCGACAAAATGTCAAGTTGGTTCTTAAAAATGTTGAAATGATTTTGGAAAGTCAAAAAAGTGCTAAATAATGCACAATACATGCTTTTAAAAATGTTGAAATCGCTCCAAAATTATCAGAATGATTTCAAACATGTCAAAAAGTCCGACAACGTCCAACTATTCATATTGAAAGGAATTGATCTCAAAATGATTTGAAAAAAATGTTGAAATGATTCCAAAAAATGTCAAAAAAAATCCACAAAATGTCTTTGGTTGGAGTTTCCGTGTTGGATCTTCTGTGTCCAAAGTCAAACTTTTTGGTGCTCAAATTCGAAACCTCGTGGTTCAGGTCAAATTTTCGAAACTTAAAAAGTTGAAGTTGAGTCCAAGAGTCGGACTAGAACTCTACTTTTTTTGTTTCAAGTCGAAATTTTCATGTTCAAAGTCAAAATTCCGAGATGGAAGCCAAGGTTTTTTGAAATTTTGAGTTTTTGTGTGAAGTCACATTTCCGCAATAACAGTCGAAATTGTTTGTCGTTTTCCAAGTCGGAATTTCAAGTCAAAAATTGAAGTTTTTTTTTGTGTTCACATCGGAACTTCCAGATAAAAGTCAAAGTTTTCCGTGTTTGAGTCAAAATTTGTTGTGTTTGTAGTCAATGTTTCTAGTTTAAAGTCGAAGTTTTCATGTTCAAAGTCGACATTTTGTGCTTGAAGTCTGAATATCAGAATTTTGAGATAAAAGTCACTTTTTTTTTGAGTTTAATTTTCCTGTTTGAAGTTGAAGTTCTTTGTATTTATAATCAAATTTTCGCAATAAAAGTCGAAGTTGTTTGTCGTTTTTCAAGTCGAAGTTTCAAGTTGGAAGTCATAGTTTTCGTTTTCCAGTTCGAAATTTCCAGATTAGATCTATTTTTTTTCCAATTTAAAGTATATATTGTATATTACTTAATACATGAAATAAGAATAATGAAATATAACGATTCAAATCTTAACTCGAATAAAATATTTCGTTCAAAACATCAGAATCTTTTTGGGTTTAAAGTTGAGATTTTTCGTGTTTCAAGTCGAAAGTTTCTGTGTATGAAGTCGAAGTTTCCAGATTGAATACTCAAGGGTCTCCAGTACAAAGAATCTATTTCCAATTTGCCCCTGTTGAGAAAATATATGCAACACTGTATACACTAGTTGTTTACCTGCTATCGACTCTTTGCTTGGTTTAACAATGCATGGGCCATAAAGCCATAAAATGTCGATACATTACCAACAACCTCATTTTGATCTAGGTACTCACCCGACCATTATCCATTCGCCATTGTACGCGAAGGTGGTCAGAAAAGTGTCTAACTGTACCCACCTACCTAATGTTTTGAATTTGAATCTGTATATTGGAATGTTTCCGAGATGTGATATTTCTGGTGTCAAACACTATAGAACAAAATAGCTTTTTCGTAGAGAGAACATTTTCCAAAAATGTTTTGAAACACTGGAATTTGGAGATTTGAATTTTCATTCAGGTGAACCTCCTTTGCGAAGCGACTCCACCAGGCAAAAATTTTTAATAATGTGCCTGGATACTCCCCCGGAAAGTTTTGAGTTTGCATAATCGATTTTTGTTTCTCTGGAGGCTTTTGTTTTGTTCCCTAAATACTGGAAGTGGTGATGGAAAAAGTTGTAAGGGATACGTTAGGTCAAAATAATAACCCTTTGTGGTTCAAAGAAGAATCGTCCAGGTTGGGTTGGCTGCAAGCAACTTTGAGCGGGTATATGTATGTAAAATGGAAAGCACCACATCAATGGAAATGTAGTCGAAAATAGGACATATTGAATCTCTGAAACATAAAAATGCTATTCAATATGAGATTTTGGATGAAGAAAGCGCGATACAAATTTTAAAAGGTCCTATTTGACAGCATCTCTTGATGTGGTTAGTTTTTGCAGAGTATATAATATGAAAAGCAGAACACTTTTCGTGAACCATTTTTTCCGTGAATTTCAAATATGGAAACTATAATATTTCACAATTACAATACAACCTTTGATGTACCTTTGAGTATCACATAATTTTGTTTGTTGATGCGATGCGACACCTTGTGTAGTCGAATTGCAGTCGGTATAGTTTTTTATTCCGAATACAAATATACCGGGTGTCTGGTGTTTATTCGCGGAAACTTTGGCATTCGATATAGAGCATAAAAAATGGGTAGACTTTTCTTCAACCATCCCGTCCAAAAACGAACAATAACGGAGATATAGCCCTTCAAAGTTCAAATTGGAAAATCGTTTTTTTTTTTCGTATAACTTTTGAACTGTTCAACCGATTTTGTTCACAATTGGACCAAAGTTCACTGAAATGAATATCTGTTGAACAATAATAATGCATTCTCTCAAACATTCTCAAAGGCCAAGATATTGGAGGGTACCTTCCCTCTTTTTCCCCTATTTTTTACTCCCCCCAATATTTTTAGGGATCGTTGCAAAATTCTCATTAGAGGCTTCGTTTCCGAGATATTTGGGTTTGAAACCTCGGAAAACATTTCGAAATCTCTACTTTCAATGAGCCCTAAAAATGTCCCCCTGAAAACCTCTCGTTTCTTAGAAAAAGTGGAGGTTTATTAACTTATAAATTCTAGAAAACCTATTTCAGCTGAGAAATCATGAGTTTTTTTTTTAATTTTAATTTTTAGACCTTTGATAGTAGTGCTTTTGAGATATTTTCCAAAGCTTCATACCCAAATGTCTTGGAAACGAAGACTCTTATAAAAAATTTCCAAGAGTAACTTTCTTCTCTAAATCCAACGTAGAATTCAAAAATTAGAACGATTTTTGAAAATAATCAGGTGAGTACAAATAATGGAAAAGGGGGAGGGTACCCCCTATTATCTTTGCCCCCAGAAATGTTTGAGAAAATGCGTTATTATTGTTCAATAGAGACTTAAAACTTTGATCCAAAATTGAACAAAATCGGTTGAACGATTCAAAAGCTATTGAAAAAAAAACGAAGTACTTTCTTATTTCAACTTTGAAGGGCTATATCTCTGTTACTGTTCGTTTTCGAACAAGAAATCGTTGAAAAATTCACAAAAATCCCTTGATTTGATACTGACCTAAACTCCTAAACTTTTGTTGATTTGTCTAGAAAATTTCTCCAATTTGGTTGAAATCACTTCTCAAGCCGCTTGTGTGTGTCGCCGGCGACAGTGTCGCTGGCCAATAGGATTCGATCTACCTGTACTCCCCTCCCTCCATACCGCGACACGAGTTTCTGTCGTCGTGTCGCTCAAACTATTTAACTACAGTGGAGTGGGGGACTGTCGCCGGGGACAAACGAAGTTCCGTAAAGCCATCATCAGGAAAATGATTTTGTTATAAAATTCGAATATAAGGCTGGGACTATCAAGAAAATTATGCGTTAAATTTCAGAACATTCTTAGCCAAATAAACGTAAGTTCAGGTCAATCTCATGAGATTTTTGTGATTTTTTTGGCAGTGTAGTACGTATTGTATTCAGAATAAAAGAACTACATCAATTCCAATTCGAATATACAGGGTAACGCATCAAGAAAAAAGTTTTTTGTGGCACCCTATATACAGGTGTTTCATTCTTGAATGTCGTCGTTTAAGGAGGTGATAGAGCATTAAAAAATGAGTGGACTTTCTCGGAAAAATTAATATCGGAAACGCATTATAACGGAGCTAGAGGCTTCCAAAGTTGAGTTTTGAAAATGGTTTTCTGTTATACATAACTCCAGATTTAATCACTGGATTTCCACCAAATTTGGTACACTAAGTGAGTTGATGCATACCTACAAGCTGGTCCAAGCTGGTCACATTTGTAAAAGTTGTGATTTTCCATTTTTTGTTATTTAAAAAAAATATTTTTTGCTTCTTTGGCGAAAGTGCTTTTTTTTCGATCATCACCTCCTTAAAGGATGGCATTCCAAAATGAAACACCCTGTATTCTAGGTTATAAAATATTATATTTTCCAATTTCGAAATATACAGAAAAAAATTGTTCAAGAAAAGTTTATTTCCTTTCAAATTATCTCAATGGGGAAACCTTAACCATGGGAGGGAATTCTCGTGTGATCAACTTGTGTACATTCAGTAAAACAAATGTCTGTGTAAATCATATACCTAGTGTAAATAACCATACATTAGTAGTATCCCCTGACTCCCGTTGGTTCTACCAAACGTTCTACCTGCTACAGAGCACGGTCGTATACCCATTATAGGTCACCACAAAACCGACAAAAAAAAAGTTCGATCTGTGAAAATGTATTGTTGGTTGCCTATTCTAAAATATTTAGCCCCCAAATTGGATTCGTTTTTTTGCTATAAATCCACTAAATTTCAATTCTATCAAAATATACCGCTGTCGCGCCCTTGAGTATTGTGTGTGTGACTAGAATATCATTATAATTTTTCGTTGAGGAAGTCTGGTGAGCTGTCACCCCTTATTTGGATTTTTTGGATTGTTGTGATTTTTTCAAAAATAATTGAAATTTTCGCA
The DNA here is from genome assembly GCA_949128115.1 of Anaspis maculata. Taxonomy (NCBI): domain Eukaryota; kingdom Metazoa; phylum Arthropoda; class Insecta; order Coleoptera; family Scraptiidae; genus Anaspis; species Anaspis maculata. Next base: position 15,939,172 of record OX421964.1, read on the forward strand.
ATTTCTCTCTGTCGCGCCCCTTATTTACATGGATATAGTCATTTAGCATCGAGACCTCACTTTCAAAACCTATCCTGGCTTCTCGATTCCTGATTCCATCGGCCTTAAAATTCGCTTATTTACCCGGTTTTTACCGTGATGCACTGGAGACCGTTAAAGAGATTTTCGTTCTTTTAGTTTGAATGCGTACGTGTTCGCTATATAAAGTTGACCTATAATTTTTGTCACTTGGCCGCCATCTGTGATCCGCCTTTTTGAATTTCTCTGAAAGTGATCCGATTTGAGTGAAATTCACAGGCGATGTGAACTTCATCAAAATACATCCGATTTTGGACAAATGATGCCCTGCCGCCATCTTGGCCACCGTATTCAAATTTCTCATTATTGGAACGATTTTCCTGGAGCTTGTTTATCATTATTAGATATTATCTTTGGTTTAGGCTCGTACTTCCAGCACTGAAACAAGAGATTGTCATGTCCTTTGGATGTTCACTTTATAAGCCCCGTTTTCTCAGAAAAGTTGAGTATCAGACTTATGGATTTTGGTTGTTATCCCCTCTGGTTCTATATGCATACCCCCCAAACCCAAAGTAAGACTATCTTACTACTCCAAGAGCAGGGCACTGATATAGTATCTGGGGAGAAGTTTCCTCTTTTTCGCTACATAGCTTACAGTCAAGGTCGTCCTCTACCTTGATGCTAACTTAAAGTTTCCACTGATTTGCGCAACATTTCGAATTTGAGTATCACCACATAAAATCAATGAAAAAAACCAGTTACGCAACTCATTTCATGTCAAAATATTAAGCAAATATGACAAAACACAAGGTTGGTAAAAGAAAAATAGTAAAATTGTGGTGTAGTTTCAAGATTATTTCAATATATACCTTCTACATTATACAACATCACTTCAAGAACAATGGATTTTTACTTATTTATACAAAACACAAGGTTCATAATAATATAAAAATAGATACCCTTGGCGCTCGTGAGATGAGGTTTTAATGGCAGTAAGAGCGGAAATTTGAAAAAATCGTTCTTTTTCACACAGATCAAATTATTTCTGGATATCACACTTACAGCCTCAAGCAGGGATATAAATAATAATAGATTGAATAAAAGATGAACACTTACCAGCTCTTCGTTCCGCTTCCTTTTCGGCATTGTTATTTGATTACCCGAATACACGTTATGATTCTAATAGTTTTCACAGATTTGCACGTGCAAAGACGATGCTCACAGAACGACAGCAAATAAGGAAGTGAAGTGATGTAGTGATGAGACGAAAACTAAGAAATGCATATTTGTCAAGGTATAGGTACACAAAGAAAGCGTAGGGCAGAGCAGGTCACAGACGTGTGAAAAACATGCATATACAAAGTGTCCTAGAAATAGCGTCCCAGACTTCAGAGAAGTTGTTTGAATGTCTCAGAAAAATGTGATGACATTTTTTATTTTTTTTTTGTAAAAAATTGGAGAGTAGAAGGGTGGAGGTTCGCCTCATTCCATTTTCATTATTTGATGAAGTTCGAGTTGAGAAAAAATGAGCTCTCCATTATATCTTGAGCTTTTGAATAAAAACTTGAAACAAATTCTTGGAAAAAAAAATTGTGGAACAGAGTCAAATTGTGTTTCCCTGAACGGCTTTGGAATAAAGGGCGAGGGCTTTGGGACACTCAGTATATCAAGTGGAGGGAGACCAAACACCATTCGGTGCCCTTACGGTAAATAGTATCAATGCAACCTTTCAAACCATTGCATTGGCCAGGTAAACAGCAAATTATGTTCAAAAACTACTTTGTGAACAAAAGGCGGTTTCGAGTAACGGTGTTTGTGTAAATCGTCTCATATCTGTGCTATTGTGCTATTGTAAGTTTTGACAATGAAGTGAGCCCTTTGAAATATACTATGGTGAAATTTCACCAGTGGAATCAAAAACTCCATTCTGCGCATCGAACAATTAACTTCTTATTCTTTTTTTTTATTCCTTTTTATGAATTCTCTGCTTTATTGTGTTTTAGGAGGACACATAGAATACAAAACTTCGTAACAAAAATAAAATCCAAAAAGTTATAGGGGAGAATTTGGTCTGGGGTTGGCATGGCGTGCCGTAGGTATCCCTCCCATTTTTTAGGGGAAGTGTCACTACTTGCCTTCTGTATGTGACTCATAGTGAGAAAAACGGGGAAATTCGCAACATCAGTGCTCGCTAGTCATGTCACAAATGCTTCAAAACTTGAAGAAAAATTGTCTACTTTATAATATGAGCTCCGCTGGATTCATCCAGGTACTTTGGAGCTAAAATCAGAGTTGGATAGTTATGCGTGAAAAACCATGGAAAAAACGAGTAAAAAATGTAAAAACCCACGTGACAGGCGCGCAGCTGTCAGCTGGCTGCGAATCAACTGTCAAATTAGACAGAAAACGCGTCAGAGACCAATATGAAACATGTGTCAAACGTCTGAACAACGTCGCCTCTTTATTCTAACCTCTGTGCGTCGTTTTCAAGCTGCTTTGGGCACGATCTGTCGTATTTTGGGTGCTAGGACAATTCGTTCCGCCGACAATTCGTCGCAAGCGAAGGCTTTGGAACGCAAGGGGGTTTCATTACAAATGACGACACCAGGGGGCTTAATAAAGGGATCTAAAAATCATTAGTAAATACAAGAGGTTCCGATAGACATCCAAAAGCCACGAAAAAATTCAACGGGGCTCAGCAGGGCTTCAAACGATAGTGGAAACACAAGGAGCCTTATGGAGCTTCATATAACAAATGAAGGCAAAAGGGGACTCACTGATACTCGGAATACCAATAAAAGCTTGAGCGGGCCAATTTGGGGTCCCATACTACACTCGAGAGACAAAGGGGTCCGATAGGGCTCCGAATGTCACATGAAAACACTAGGACTCCAAGCTGCACTCCTGGACACAAGGGGGCTCACTAGGGTTCCAAACTACACTTGCGGGTACAGGGGGTCCGATAGGGCTCCGTATATCACATGAGGGCACAAGGCTTACACTAGGGCTTCCAGCTATGAAAGAGCGCACAAGATACTTACTGGAATTCTGAAAGCCACGAAAATACATAAGGGGGCTCATCAGGGCTCCAAACGACACACAGGGCACAAGGGGTCCAATAAAACTCCGGAAATTACGGGAAAATGCAGGGAGGCTCCGTGGAACTTCGAATGATATTGGTGACACAAGGGGGCCCAAGCGGCTCTTTATAACTGGAATAGGCAAAAGGGGGCACACTGTATGGTACTTTGAAAGCTAATGAAAACAAAAGTGGACTGATTAGGGCTTCAAACTACACATAAGGGCACAAGGGGACCCGTTGGAGATCCGAAAGCCATGGAAACAGAACAAGGGGGCCCAATGAACCTCTGTATAAGCAAAGAAGGCAAAAGAGGACTTACTGGAACTCTGGAAATTATGAAAAAACCTAAGAGGGCTCACTAGAATTCCAAGCTACACTTCTGTACTCAAAGGGGCTCACTAGGGCTCCAAACTACACTTGCGGGCACAAGGGGGTCCGATAGGGCTCCGTATATCACATGAAGGCACAAGAGAGGCCAAGGAGCTTTATTGTATAACAACAGAACGCAAAAGGGGGCTCACTGGAGTTCCGAAAGCTACGAAAAAATACAATGGGGCTCATTAGAGCTCCATACTGCACTTGAAGACACAAGGGAGCCCGATAGGGCTCCGAATATAACATAAAGGTACAAGGTGCTCACTACTGCTCCAAAAGCCATAGAAAGATGTAAGGTGGCTCAGCAGGGCTTCAAAAGACATTGAATAAACAAGGGGGCTCAATGAAGCTCGGATAACACAAGATGGCAACAAGTGGCTTACTGGAATTCTGATAGCAAGGACAAACACAATAGGGCTCACTAGGGTGTCAAACCACACTTGCGGACACAAGGGGGTCCGATAGGGCTCCGTATATCACATGAAGGCACATCGAAATTATACTAGAGCTCCCAGCACCCAGCAAGGACGCCCAAGATGTCTCACTAGGATTCTGAAAGTACCAAAAACACATCAGGGGGCTCATTAGGGTTTCAAGCAACACATGGGGCACAAGGGGGCCCAATAAAAATAGGAAAGTCACAGAGAAATTCAATGGAGCTTCGTAGGGCTTCAAATGTTATTGGTGACACAAGGGGGCCCAATAGGCTCTATTCAACAAAAGAAGGCAAAAGGGGGCTCACTGGTATTTTGAAAGTCAATTTAAACATAAGTGGGCTGATTAGGGCTCCAAGCTGTACACAATCATGATAGTACAAGGGGCCCGATATACAGGGTCCTGCAACAGTGCGTCGGGCTTTCCTAGCGCCCTTACCTTGCAAAATAGGGAAAAAGGTGTAATACATAAAATTATAAGTTTGAAAAGTTCTACCTTGTAAAATTATTTTCAACTATACAGGATGTTCAATTTTTGCGCTATAACAAAAACAAAGATTTTTTTGAATAAAATGCCCCTCTTTTGATTTCATTTTTTTGTTCAGCTTTTCAAGCTCTTTCACAAGTGTATTTTTGTTTTTTCCAATTGTGTTGTTCCAATTTGTGGCAGTGCTACCAACTGAAAATTGAAAATTGAATTTTTTTGTAATTTCAAGGTTCACTTTGAAAAATCGTAGAGGCCTCGTTGCTTGGTTCTAAGGAATGGAATTTGGCGTAACGGTAGTCAAACAGAAGCTCAATAACTTCATGACAAAAAACTTGAGGTTCAATTATACAGGGTGTACAAACATTTCATTCGAACTTCGCAAATTTCAAAAGGCCATAAGTCATTTTTTTCATGCCCCATATTTTATCTCACCATTCGATAGCTTTTTTCTTCCTCTTTCATTTTTACCTGGGATACCTTACCCCTAAATTCCATAATTTCAGAGATAATCGATAATTTTGATAAAAATTGTCGTTTATTTGGATTTTTTATGTTCTTAGTAGGTCCTGATACAGAAAATCATGTGTCAAAATAAACACACCTCTCAATTTGACAGTTCAAAGGTTTTTGAAGTCAAGAAAACCGCTTTACTAAGCTCAATTCGAATTTTCTTTTTCCCATCGGGCAACGAAATTCTTTTTTAAGCATTTTCTTCAGATTGGAATTTAGCGCAGCTATTCAATAAAAAAAACTTGTTTTTAGCATCGAACCAAGCAAGTTGATGATCACTATGGCCTGCCCGGCGTGAAAATTTTTAAGAAATAGCACTTTTTATCAAAATTATCGATTATCTCAGAAATTATCAAAATTTAGGGGTAGGGTACCTCTGGTGAAAATGAAAGGGAAGAAAAAAAGCTGTCGAATGATTAAATAAAATAGGAGGCATTCCATTTGAAAGGAATGACTTATGGCATTTTGAAATTTGCGAAGTTCGAAAAAAAATCTGAACGCCCTGTATCACTGATTCTTGAAGTTTTTTGTCATGAAATATTCACCTTCTATTCGACTATTGTTGTGACAAATTTCATTCCTTTATGATTGCAAAAAACGAGGCTCCTACGATTTTTCAAGACAAACCTTGAAATTACAAAAAATTTCAATTTTTAATTTTTAGTTGGTAGCACAAATTGAAAAAACAAAAAAACGTCTCTAATAGAGCTTGGGGAGCTGAACAAGAAAATAAAATCAAAAGTGGGGCATTTTATTGAAAAAATCTTTGTTTTTGTTATAGTTCAAAAATGGAACACCCTGTATAGTTGGAAATAATTTCACTAGTTAGAACTTTTCAAATCAATAATTTTATGTATTACATCTTTGTCTCTATATCGTAAGGGAGGGGCGCTAGGAAAGCCCGACGCACTGTTGCAGGACCCTGTAGAACTCCGAAAGGCATTGAAAAACGATAACGGGCCCAATGAAGCTTCGTATAATATAAGAAGGCAGAAGGAAGCCCACTGGAATTTTGAAAGCCATGAAAAAACATGGGGCTCATCAGGGCTCCAACTACATTTGAGGACCCAAGACTCAAGGGAGTTCGAAAAAAAGGACTCTGAATGACATGATGAGGGATGCCACATGGATGATTCAGACTATGCTCTGAAAGTGACAGAAAATACAAGGGGTCTCAGTAGGGCTGCAAATCAAATTAAAGACAAAATGGAGGCCCAATGGAGCATGGATAGGTAAGACAAGATAGTAAAAGAGGACTGAGTGAAATTCTGGAAACCATTGAGTACATAAGAGGGCTCATTAGGGCTCCAAATTAAACTTGAAGAAACAAGGGAATTGGGGCCGAATATAACATAAAGGCACAAGGGACTTACTAGTGCTCTGAAAGGCTGGGAAAAGTGTAAGGGGGCTCAGCAGGACTTCAAACAGTATTGAAGACACAAGGGGGCCCGAGGGAGCTCCGTATAACAAAATAGCGCAAAATGAGGCTAAATGGTACCTACTTCGAAAACCATGAAAAGAAAAGGGGGTCCAACTACACCTAAAGGCACAATAGGGCCCGATAGGGCTCCGAACATGCCATGACGGCGCAATGCTGCTCCGGAATTCCCGGAAAATGCAAGGGGGCTCAGCTGGGCTTCAAATTACGTTAAAGAAGGAATAAGGGGGCCCGGTGGAGATTATGATGACACAAGACTGCAAAAGGGACCTTGTGGAAATCTGAAAGCTATGAAAACATGAGGGGACCATAGACAAGAACAAAAGTAGAAGAAGGAAGAACCACTGCGCATCCATTTCAGCCGATATCGCATGGGGTCCGCCATTTTTAGGTCTTAACGGCTTTTCCAAGGCGGCAATTTAAATGCGGGGAGTACGCGCGAGTCAAAATCATAGACAGACGTCAAAACAGATGACAGTCATGAGACGATTTGTAGGTTATACTTTGTAAACGAAACAAATAACTCAAGAATTTCTGCTCACGGCCTTGACTAATCCTCATACTCATAGTCAATACTTCGCTCGATCTCCGACTTCGCATGTCTCAAGTCCTTGGGACAATTATGACAATCCACCTTTCCCATGAGAACATCACGCATACCTGTGAGAGCATAACTGACGGTCTGTAGTAGCCGTCTGTACTAGCGGGAATCTGTGCTCACAGGTATGCGCGCAAGTGATTTCCCTGATGGGAAAGGTGGATTGTTGCCATAGTCGGATTGTGCTTAAATCGGAGACCGACTGCGAGTATGGGCCATAGACGTATGGGCATAAGGCCCACGATATGTGCTTAATTTGAGCTACAGAATAAAATTTTAAGAAAAATATTCAATGTTTTACTTGTGATGAAATAATACAAGCTTGGAAAGTGTTCGTTGAACATCACACTGAATCAGCTCTTCGCTTTACGTTTTGGCTAGATTGTGTACCTAATCTTATTTTCAAATAGCATCTTAAAGCACTTTCCATTAAGATAAAATTGTGTGTTCCAAAAGATCATCGTCCGAAACGAGGTTCTGAATCGGGTCCTGGGAGTCTGGAGAAAATTTTGTTCACATTACTTCGAAATGCCTCGAACAAATCAGCAGCACTGAGCCTTTCTCATAAGACGTTTCCAAGTTATTCCTTCATCATTCCAATTGCCTCGAGCGACAATCGAAACCCATCACCCCGTGGAAAACTAAAAACAAAACTTAGTTACCGAAGTGAAATTTGATTATTTAAATGCAGTGTTACGTATGGAAAGATATCTTCTCATCTCTGGGTTCATCAATCGCTTGATATTCTTGCAAATTTCGATAGGTATAACAAGACATCCTGTATTGATGCATTTGCTAAGTTCGATCAGGTTCGATCAAACTTATTACACAGGGAAAATCGCCAAACGAACACTTCACACAGAGGCCTCGATATCTGTTTCACAGCTTCTAAGTGGAGATTGATTTGCGGACCCCATTCTCCATACTTCCATAGCGGCTTTCTTGCTTCACTTTCTTAACAAAAAGTCATCAAGTACAATGCACTCGACAATGCATTAATAATGCAATGCATCCCAGGAACATAAATAATATCCGGTCATAAAGTAGAATTCTTGGAAAGGAACATTGAATAACACTCAACATTCAATTCTATTGTTATGTTTTACACAAAACCAAATATCGGCGCCGAGGAAAGTTCGATCACAACAAATCAATCTAACCTAAAACTTCGTAGCTGTCATCAAGTACACTGTCAGTACTGTCACCCAGCTGTCATAATTAAAATTGCCGCTAGGAAAAACCGTTATGTAATCAAAATGGCCGGCCTACAAATTACACAGCCGCGCAGGTATCTTGCCTCTTCTACTTTTGTCCTTGTCTATGGAGGGGACCCATTAGAGTTCAAAAATTACCTAAGAGGAGATAAGGGGCCCGATAGGGACCAGTTATCCCATGAAGGTACAAGGGGTTCACTAGTGCTCCCAAAGCTCGGTGTACTAGCAGAAATTCTCGGAATAATACCGTATGATCAAAAACTTTCCTCCTCAAGGCAAGCTGTGGTTTGGTCATTGGCATCAGGAAAACGAGGCTGATTTTGGCCGGGCCACAGTCTGTCTAGAGGAGGAAAGTTTTTGATCATACAGTACAAGGGGACTAAGCAGAGCTTCAAAGACATGAATGAACCAGGGTGCGCAGTGGGGCTCTAAATACTATAAAATGGCATAAAGAGGCTTACTAACGTTTGAAAAGCAAGGAGAAAACACAAAGCGACTCAAGAAGGTCAAGGTAAAGGGCAAAACATTATTTTGCGACGAATTGTCTGCGGGACGAATTGTCCGCGACGAATTGTCCGCTACGAATTATCCGCGGGACGAATTGTCCGGTCACGGTATTTTGCGGGACCAATAGACCATATCAATTATTCGCACTTTCCCCTTTCACTAGTCATTTGTAGTAGTTAGGCATATTGTGCCTGTGACCATGCGCATTGTAGTAGATCTCGCGCGCCACAGCTATAACAGCTATCCGTTATGTGCATCCAATCGAGTAGCGACATCTCGCAGCCGAAAACAACACACATAGGCAACATTCAGTTTCGTGAATCACCACCTTGAGCGCTGATGTCGACTCCTCCCAGAAAACGCACATAGCAGAATCGCCATGTGCATTCAGTTGAGTAGCGACATCTAGCCACCGAAAACAAAACAAATAGGCATTATTCAGTTTCGTAAATCCTCACTTTGAGCGCTGATGTCAACTCATCCCACTTTTTTGACGAACGCACATAGCGGATACTATAATTCGCTAAAATACGTGCAATAGCGGAAGAATTCCTTAATGAAAAATAGAAATGTCATAACTCGATCAGGACACTTCCAATTTTAAACAGTTCGAAAAAGTTTTGAAATTGCGATACCTACTTATAGAGATGACGTCTGAAAAGTCTTTGCAGTTTTCAAAAGCTCTTCTCGGAGCAATTATTTTTAGTTTTATGCCTTGTTTCTTATGTACCGGGTCTTTTGTAGCCTTTGGAGTCATATTGTTTTTGAGAGTGAGTTTATACGTATATCTCGTTCTGACTCCGTCTTGTGGTATTTGATGGCTGAATGAACATTTGTATTCATGTTACTATTAGAAACATTGAAGAGTCATTGCCTTTTAAAATTGAGTATACTTATAAACCACATGAGACGACGCCACTGGAAATGAAGGTATTCTGCAATCCTACAATAATAATAATGAGCATGAACATAATATGATGTAGTGCGCATAAGGATGAGAAAAAGCCGAGATACAGCCACCAGGGCGCACACAAACAAAACTGGTATAAAATTCTTGCATGCACATAGAAAAAGAACCACACGGCAAAGGCAAAGCACGGCCTTTCTGCCTTCTCCTCCTCCTCCTGCTCTTCGCCACCAGCTTCTTCTTTCTTCTTCGTCTTCTCCTCCACGCAGCATGAAATAAACGGTCATCAGCATGTCGGAGCGGCCAATGTTTTATAAACACTTTTAAAAGCTATAAATTTATTGGTTTTATTTTGAAGCCCCGCGCTTAATACTAAATCTGTGTCTTTAAAACAGGACTAGAGCTTTGTCGGCTCCCGTTCACAGGAGCGCCTCTGCCGGCAGCAACCCGCCCTTAGCCCGGCCCGGCATAAGAGCGGATTTTGCCGGCTAACGGGCTGCGTGCCTTGCATTTCTCGCATTTTTTGACTACTGTAAGAATTTCATTTTGATCATAGACAATTTCAAACGCCGAGCCTTTGGCGCGTACCTACACATTCACACGCACACACACACCACAACTCAAAGGTTTGCATTTCATTATAATACAATACAAGGATAAAGGTGAAACTCGCTGGAGTCTCTACTCTGGCCTCTACCAAACTTTGTACTTTGAAATAAAAAAGCACATGAAAGATAATCATAATTAAATATTGATGTTAAGCGCCGTTCGTTTTTGATTATAATTAAAAGTCGATAACTTTCTTGCGCAGTAAAAACTGTCCACTTTAAAGTTTTTACTACCTACAGCTCTGTGTCGTGGGTATAGGTACCGAGAATCCATAAATACGCAATAATTTATTCATTCACTTGAAAAATTGCCAGGTATAGAGCCGGCATTAATATACCCACGTAACGAAGATGCAGCGGGATAAGTGCCCATTATAAGCCTTCTCATGTAATATACTTGATTTTATGGCCGAGACCCAGCAGCAGAACGGCGGCTTCGAAAGCTCAAAGCTCGGGCGATTTCTCACTTCCACTTTCTCACACTTTTAAGGGTGTGCGTATACTCCATTTCTACAAGGTGTAACAGAAACAGACGTTTCGCATTTGCACTGAGCCAGCAGGCAACCAGGTATAATTTCGAAAGACCCATCAGCTTCTGTTTTTTCTTGCAACCAGTGGCGGACTAAGGGAATTGGGTGCCCTGGGCAGAATTATGAGATGGGGCCCCTAAGGAGTGAAAGTTGACAATATGAAGGGGGGCCGGCAGACTTTTTGGCCCGCCCTACCCCGCAGTGATTGAGCAAAAGCCTAAGAAACAAAAAAAATGAGTTGTTGACTTGACTACAAAACACGGTTGCGTAGTCAGAGTTTAAGGGCAAAGGCATCGACGAAGGTGTAAGTTGGAAAGAGGTAGCGCCGCAGGCGAAATTTTTTGGGCATAATAATAATAATGCTGATGATAATCGGTATATTTCATGCATTCTGCGATCTCGGTTTTTGACGTTTTCACCAAAATTACTTGATGAGCAAACTTCTTCCAGGAAGAATTTTGCGCTTCTTGAAAATTTTCGCCAGAATTTCTTTCTCCACTTATTGGTTTAGTGTGGGATGAAGTGCCGTAGGCGCTTGGGGGGTAGGGAAGTGAGGTCATTCGCCCACTCGCCCCTCTTGGCTATGCAACTGACCACCAGATGTTGAATTGGATTTGGATTGTTGATGACTGAATGCTAAAACCTACTCGTATATATATATACAAAATCAAGAATAATATGAATTTCCACTACCTGCAACGCGCAGACAAGATAATTTTGTTGTTTTGAAACCCTCTTTTGGAAAGAAATCATAAAAAAAAATAATTTCAAAGCAGGCTTGAGGCCCCTGGCACTATGATATCCGGGGCCAGGGCCCCTAGAGCCTGAAAATGAGAATAATTCTTAGAGATTCCGTGATGCAGACACACCTCTATTGCCTGTGTGTAGGCCCCCAAACCTGTTGTCATGGGGCCTGCCAAGGTAACTTTAAAATGAAGAAAAAAAAAACAATGTCACTCACTTCAGTAATATGCGAAAGAAATGACCATTGAGGAAAAAAATTGGAATTTTTGGATTTTATCCCAATTTTTTTTTGCAGTATTTTCACAAACAAAAGGAATTGGGGGCCTCATCAGATGATTGAGGCCCCGAGGCCCAGGACGGACCGCCCCCCCCCCCTTAGTCCGCCACTGCTTGCAACGCAACTCTTGGAAAGAAGAGAAGCTACTTAGTTTGAAACAAGCGAATATGGTTCATGGGCATGAGGCTGAGTAAGCGCACTCCCTTTTTGAAAGATTACTAGATTAGTTAACGTGAGATGTTTGTTAGGGTTCTACCGTTACCCGGGGCAGAAATTTCAATATAGCGGCCAAAATAGCGACAGAATCATGAAATTTGACTTGAAAATCAGAATGATCGAACTAACCAAGGATAGGTTCCAAGTTTCATGAAAATCGTGCCACTGATAAGAAACTTCAGTTCACATCTCCTGCGAATTCCACTAAAATTGGACAACGTTCAGGGAAACTGGCGGATCAAAGATGGCGACCAAGTGACAAAAATCATTGGTCAACTTTAGGGTTTAGGATTAAAATACCTTTTAAAAAAGGGTTCCTTAATAAACATATCTATCTATCTATATGGTGGACACGGACACGTAAGCATTCGACTGGCATATGCACCACATCGAGATCTCTTTTCGTTGAGGCATAATTCTCCTAGTTCTATCACTTTGAAACATGTTCAATATGAAGAATTCAAGATGACGGCGGAGCATCAATTGTCGAAAAATGGATGTATCTTAATGAATTTCACATCGTTTGCAAATGTCACTCTAGTCGGACCACTTTCAGAGAAATTAAAATGGCGGATCAAAGATGGCGGCCAAGTGACAAAAATCATTGGTCAACTTTTATGGTGGACATGCACGTACGCATCCGATTGGCGTTCGCACCACATCGATATCTTTTTTCGTTGAGGCATATTTGTCCCAGTTCTATCATTTTAAAACATGTTCCATATTGAGAATAGGTACCTACAAGATCAATTGTCGAAAATGATCACATTTAGAGAAATTCAAAATGGCGGATCAAAGATGGCGGCAAAGTACCAATAAACCAAAAGTCAACTTGACATCCTGGTGAAACAGGGTGATTCAAAAGTGTCGGACCATATTGAAGGTGCGTAATATGGAGGTGTACCAGAGTGATGAAAAGTTGCTAAAAAATTCTGTCTTTCAATTTTGAAGTTATGGAGGGACAAGTGTTGATCTTCCGATTGCTTCTGTTTTCGTTTTTTCTGTCCCATAATCTATGTAGAGCACAACAAAACAAAATTCATTTGAAAAGAATTCTTTTGCTTCTTGTTTTTGAGGCAAACAATTTTCCAGTTTATGACTCAAAGACTCACCCTGTATAGAAAACAGAAATTCAATACCTACAGATTTCAGAGGTTGATTTTTTGTAGTAATCATTTTTTTTAAATAACGAAAATAGAAACAATCGAAGGACCAACTTATTTTGTCCCTCCATAACTTCAAAATTGAAAAATCACAAAAAATTTTGAACAACTTTCTAGCACTCTACTACTTCCTTATTACGCACCTTCCAGGTGGCCCGACACTTTTGAATCACCCTGTATGTACCTAGTATTGATCAACGTTTACACCACATCGATATCTCTTTTCCCTGAGGAGTTATCCCGGGTACGGACGAACGGACGGACGGACGGAAAAAGTGAAGCTAAAAGCGCCTCTTCCCCATTTTTTGGGAAAGTGCGCAAAAAAATCGGTTGTGTCACCCAAAAACTTTTCCGACCAGGATCCAGGAACATATGGCAATTTCTGTTCAAAACGTTCCTTCGGGTGGGAAGTTTAATGATTGGAACAAGGAAGAAAGATTGGAAATAATTTGCAGAAAATTGAAAATTTGGTCAGGGAAATTTGAGTTTTCCAGGACTACCTCAAATCTTATTCCAAATTATCTTATTGTAAAAGTCGTCCATTGAGGCTTCCCTTTAGGCTCCTCATTCAAGTCCGGTCTTGAAAACCCAAGCCAGTTTTACATTTTCAACATGTTGGAAGATGTTCAAGAATCAATTAGTAACATGTGGGGTTTTATTATAGTCTTCAAGTATTCTATACAAGATATAACAAATGAAACCTTTAAATTCCTGAAGAGCTCTTGAATCCCTTGATGAACCCCTTTAAAAACGAAAATGGACCACTTCAGATCTCCAGAACCACCTGTAGACACATTTAAAATCCATCTTGAATCTTTTTGGTTTTAACCCGATTATTCGTGAGAAGTTCTAAAGCTCTTCATAAAACCTTACAATAGAACCATCTTAAAACATTGTAGTTTATATGGATGCTAGTTCGTCTTGAGCTGGCATACATCAAGAACTAAATTAGTCTCATTACAGATCGTCACACAATAAAATTCTTTATTGCAAGTTCTCAAGTGTTTAACAAAACTTATTCCAAACCAAAAACGGTTTTCCTGTTTCACATGAAAATTATTCAAAGTAAATAGTACACCTGCAACAGATAGGTAAATCCCAAAATTGACGAACGGAAGAAATTTTATTGTAAATATTTGGTAAGCCGGGTCGAAAAAGAGCAATGCCCTTCCAAAATGACCTTCCATCATTATTTGAATAATCTAAAAAAACAAAAACCATAACCTGAGAAACAACAATAATTGCGTGTGAAAATAAGCCCCTACGCCCTTGTGATCCATAAAAACATGAATGGGCATAATTTTTCCTGGTCAAAACTACGAGATACTAGAAAAAACGTGTTCATATTCTTTGTGTCCATCATGGCGGCTCAAGCGAATCGGAACAATATGGCGTTTTTTTTTCGTAAAACTTGTCGGTTTTCATATAAACGAAGATAAAACTGTTTGTCTTAGCTGAGATTATCATGTTCCGCATGCATAAAACCTTTTCTAGTGTTTTAGGATTTATTGAGGCTTTATACAGGTGTCCCGAAAATACACCGACAACGCTCTAGAGCAGCTTCCTCTCATCAAAACAAGAAAAAAAGTTCCCATAAATATGGGTCCGGAAACGCTTCCTGAGGGAGCTTACAGGCCCCTAAAGGTAAGACCCTGAAGATATGGTGTTCATTTAATATTTCCGAAACCGTTCAGGGGAAATCAGTCAAACTTGACACAGTCAATAACTTTCTCATGCCTAACAAAATTTGGATGCCTAACAAAAATTAAGTTGCTTTGAAATAGTTTTTCTTTCGCCTTGAAAATCGTAATTGGAAAGTCAGCGTTTCTGACCACGTTTTTATACATCCAAACTCAAATATCTCGTAAACGATGCGTCTATCGAGGTTGAACTAACAGACGTTTTTTTGGAAGAAAACTCCAATATTCTATAATTTCTTGTCAAATTTGAAAACAATTAACATTAAAAAAAGTTAGGGTTACTTTTACCCCCACACTTCAGCCTGACCCACCCCTGGTGAATTATTTTTGAATCAATTTTTCTTCATTTTGTTGGGCGTAAGAAGATTGGTAGATGAGTCAACTTCGATTGATTTTCCTCGAACGGTTTCGGAGATACTGGGTAAGAACCATCTTCAGGGTCTCACCTTTAGGGGCCTGTAGCTCTCTTAGGAAGCGTTTCCGGACCCGTTCATAGAAACTTTTGTTCTTGTTTTGATGGAAGGAAGTCGTCCCAGAACGTTATCGGTACATTTCCGGGACACTTGTATAGGCCTATGTGGTCCAACTTGGAACTTTACTGTCTTCTGTAAAACCGTCCGGTTTTATAGTTATGTAGGTTTTATTCAGAGCCTACTCACAGCTATTGGTTTTATGAAGGTTTTATGACGGTCCAGCCAAAGTCTGAAGTGAATTCACTCTCTCGGCATAAATAAACAATACCTAACTGACTTGAACGTTCAGAATGGATTCAGTTTTATGATGGGTTTATGCAAGCATTGCACTACCCAAATAAGGAATTTTGTCTCATTACAGCTTTTTTTAGAGAAGTAAAATTTATTAAGTTTTGTTTTGGTTTTATTGAAGTATCCGCTATACTCAATTCAAATTTATTTTGGTTTAATGGAAGCTTTTATAGAGTAACTTTGAATCTGTCTTCAATGATACATTTTTTTATAAAACTACCCGCATGCCTGGTTTGAGATGATTTTTATAAGAACAAATTAAAACTGCCATAAATCCATCATAAAAATATTATAGCGAGGGCTCAACAGTTTTATCATGGTATGAATGGAGACTGACTCAAAACCTTCATAAAACAAAACCAACTGCTTGAAGGTTTTATCGTGAAGTGTTGAAGAGGCTCTGAGGAGCTTTCAATTAAACCAATGAATTTAGATGTTCAAAATCTATTAAGAACCATTACGCAAGCTCAATTCTTTTATAAAACCTCAATAAAACTACAATGAAACCAATTGGCATTCAAATTATCACTTGGGATTACCTCTTGTTTAAGGAAATGACAAAAATCTGTTCACGGGATAAAAAGTTGGAAAATTTGCAGCTTTTCCAGAGATGAAAACTCAGAAACCGTGAGTCCGATTTCGAAAATTTTCACTCAAAAAGTTATTTTAATCTTCTTCCCAACTTCCATTCCCCGCATGTCTGCACGTCTGTGTCTGCATAGATGGTTTCTTATAAAATCAATATTTCGCGGGGCTCACCGCATGTCGAACTTTGCTTATAACT
The DNA here is from genome assembly GCA_949128115.1 of Anaspis maculata. Taxonomy (NCBI): domain Eukaryota; kingdom Metazoa; phylum Arthropoda; class Insecta; order Coleoptera; family Scraptiidae; genus Anaspis; species Anaspis maculata. The sequence goes on from OX421964.1 coordinate 15,955,528, forward strand.
TTATTTATATTTTTGCACTGCAGGTGGGAGATCGGGAAAGTAAAAAACAACCGGTAGAGATCAATCACTTGAAAAAAAATTTAAAAATGTAGTTCCCTGGTCGATGTGTGACAATAGTATTTCGACTATGTACTTATAACAGAATTTTTGTTTGCAGATTGAGCTTCAAATCCGATAAGACGATAAGAGAATGGATGATGCGCGGCTTGGAGGTCTCTTTTCTCGGCTCTCTCTACACCGCAAGAAAGTCATCTTAATCTTAGTAAGTTTCTTATGATATGATTTAGTACAGACAAGTTTGATTGAAATTGAAACTGATTTATAATAAGAAATTAAAAGCCGAACAAAAGAGAGACAAGTCATATGAGCCCGATGGGCTCGGATAAATAATCGAGGGCGCACACGTGTGCTAATTTAACTTCCACTATTATTCATACGGGATGAAAGGTACAAAGGGCAATAATGCTCCGGCGTGCTCCCTCGACCCTCTCCCAGTCCGGGACCGTATCATCGGTTATTAAAAGTCATCGGCATCACATAAAAGGGACGACCCTATCTCACTATGTCCTATCCCTACGCAACTCGGAACGAAATGTCCTTCCACGGTGTGCGAGCTTTTATTAAAATCCTCACCCTGCGGATCGTATCCGTGTGGTGTGCAAAGGGCACCCCCAAAGCACATTACACTGTTTGAACATTTATTAGTTTGGGGTGGTGACCACTTTGCCTACGATCGAGCACCGGGGTCTGGAGATCGGAATTTTAATATGTGTGCTTGTCGTGCGTGCGTTTCGCAAATGAAATTTATGTTCCTGGCCAAATTATGCTGCCGTAGGTCCACTGGCCCACCTTAGCGTACAGAAAAGCATAAAACCCATATTATAGTCGACGTAGCTCTATACTAAAATTACTTTTGAATCTCGTGTTTGCATGCTCTCAGCAAATTGAAAGAGACACCTTATTTTCAGTTGTGTCCAGTTTAAGCTTTGAAGATGTTGACTAGATTCTTATATTGATCCTTGTAGCCTACTCAATTGACTACGTAATGCTACCTGAACTGTTGAAATTGATGAGGGAACAAAAATTTAGCAGTCAGAATATCAAAGTTGTACTTGTCATTGAAACAATGGCGAATAAGCCTTCTTTTCAATCTGTTACACTTCCCCAACAGATTAACCAATTGACCTGGTTGTGGTCTTGAAATGCAAAAAACAGTTCGTTATTTCAAAAAACGCCTCCAATTCCGCCAGTCTGTCAAATTTCCAACAATTATATTTGAACTTTTTGAAAGGATCCCTCTTAGCGAAATTCGACCAGGTATAGGTAAGTACCTACCTATAATCAATTTGGTTCTAGGACAATTCGTCGCACGGACTATTCGTAGCAAAAGGAACGACACTTATCAATGCGTGGCCGAACAATTAACACATAGGGGCTCATCAGGGCTCCAAACTACACATGAGAACAAAAGGGAGCCCGAGAGAGCTCCGAAGCCACGGAAAAAAGCGAAGGGGCTCAGCAGGGCTTCAAACTATGTATATTGAGGACATCAGGGGGCCTAATGGAGCTCTCTATAACAAAACAAAGCAAGAGGGGACTCACTGTAGTACTCTGAGAGTCAACAAAAATCATAAGTGGACTAATTAAGGCCCTAAACGACACTCGAGGACACAAGGGGGCTTGATAGGGCTCCGAACATCACATCAAAACACAAGGTGCCTATTTATGCACCCAAAGTCAAGAGAAATGTGAGGGGGCTCAGCAGGGCTTCAAAACACGTTGAAGAAACAAGAGGGTCCAATGAAGTTTGCTTGAATTTAGATCGCTGGCTGTGAAAAAACAGAAGGGGGCTGATTGGGGCTCCAAACTACCCTTTCGGACACAAGGGGGCCGATAGGGCTTGAAATGTCACATGGGAGTACAAGGAACTCACTAATGCTCCAAAAGACACAGAAAAAAGTGAGGGGGCTCAGCGGTGTCTCAGAAGATGTTGAAGAAACAATGAGGGCCCACGAAGAATCACTAGGGCCTCCAACAGCGCAAAAACGCACAAGGGGGTTCACTGGACTTCTCAAGCCTAAAAAAAGGGGGCTCATCAGGGTTCCAAACGATACAAGAGGGCACTAGGGAACCCGATAGAACTCCGTAAGCCACGGAAAAATGCTAGGGGGCGCAGCAGGGCTTCAAAAAACGTTGATGAAACAATGAGGACCTTAGAGGGCAACTAGGGCAACAAGGAGGCTCATTGATATCCTCAAAGCTACGGAAGGAATAAGGGGGTTCATCAGAGCTCCAAACGATACATGAGGAAACAAGAGGCCGGATGGAGCTCCGTAAGTCATGGAAAAATTCTATAGGGCTCAGCAGGGCTTCAAAAGACGTTGAAGAAACAGGGGGACCCTGGAGGGCCACTAGGGCCTCTAACAATGCAAGAAGGCACAAGGGGGCTCACTGGAATTCTGAAGCTACGGAAGAAATAAGGGGGCTCATCGGGGCTCCAAACGATACAAAAGGAAACAAAAGGGCTCGACGGAGCTCCGTAAGCTTCGGAAAAGTGCTATAGGGCTCAGCAGGGCTTCAAAAGACATCAAAGAGACAAGGGGGTTCTTGAAGGGCCACTAGAGTCTCTAACAACGCAAGAAGGCACAAGGGGGTTCACTGAATTCTGAAAGCTACGCAAAGAATAAGGGGTCTCATCAGGGCTCCAAACGATACATGAGGACACTAGGGGGGCCGATAGAGCTCCGTAAGCCACGGGAAAATGCTATGGGACTCAGCAGGTTTTTAAAAGACGTTGAAGAGACAAGGGGACCCTCAGAGGGCAACTAGGGCAACAAGGGGGCTCACTGAAATTCTGAAAGCTACGAAGAGCATAAGGAGGCTCATCAGGGCTCCAAACGATACATTAGGGCACAAGAGGGGCCCGATGGAGCTCCATGACCCACGGAGAAATGCCAGGGGACTCAGCAGGATTTCAAATGATTCACACGACACAATGAAGCCCGACGGAGTTCTGTTTAACAAACGAAGGCAAAAGGGGCACACCTCTGGGCTTACTGATACCCTAAAGGCCATGAAAAAACATGACGGGGCTAATTAAAACTACACTTGCAGACACAGGGGGGGGGGGCAACAAGGGTCGGAATATTATATGAAGACACAAGAGACTTACTAATGCTCCTACCGATAAAGCTTCGAGTGACATGACGGCACAAGGGTGTTTAGTGCTCCGAAAGTAACGGAAAATAGAAGGGGACTCAGCAGGTCTCCAAATTGCATAGAAGACACAAGAAAGGGGCCCAATGAAGCTCTGGATAACAGAAGATGATGAAAGTATGCTTAATGGAATTCTGAAAGCTACGAAACACATAACGGCACGTGAGGACGCAAGGGGGCCCGATAAGAGGCTGAATATCACGTGAAGGCACAAGGGGTTCACTAGTGCTTCGAAAGTCTCGGAAAAATAAAAGAGGGCCCAACAGAGCTTTAATCGATGTTGAAGACAAGACAAGGGGGCTACTGGAGATCTGTATATTAAAATAGGCTTATTGGTACGTATTTTCTCTGGAAGCCTATCAGCTCTGGGGCTTATCAGAGCTTTGATTACATCTTAAGAAACAAAGGGGCTCGGTAGGGCTCCGAATATGACATGATGGCACAACGCTGCTTGCTGCTCCGGAAGTCACAGGAAATAGAAGGGGGCAAAGCAGGGCTTCAAATCACACTGGGGTCCAGTGGGGCTCTTGATAACACTAGTTTGCAAAATGGGGGTTGCTGGAATTCTGAAATCTATGAAAAATATAAGAAGGGTCATTAGGGCTCAAAGTTACATTCAAGAACGTAAGGAGCCCGACAGGGTTCCGAACACCACATGAAGGCACAAGGGGCTTACTACTGCTCCGAAAGTCACAGAAAAATGTAAGAGGGCTCAGCAGAGCTCAGAAAAAAATAAGGAAACTCCAGGATAGGGCTCCGAATATGACATATAGAAACACGAGGGTGCTTACTGTTCCCTTTCTTCGTACTGTGAATAAGTTTCCTCTTGGGCAGTGGGTTTTTCCTTTTTACATTCCATTTATTCACGGCATCACGGACTTTCGGCATAATTTTCTCAGTGGCCGGCAATAACCTTATAGCCTTGGCGAAGACTCACCAACCAGTGAAGACAATGTCCCTTATCATCCACACTGTAAATTGTTCAAAGGAAATTATCAATTTATCAATGTCACATTGAAAATCGCACACGAAGACAGCTAGCTGCCAACAAGTCGTCAACGTGTCATTCGTACCAACCTCGGTACCAACGCAACCCATTTTCTCTATAGCTTGCTCTAATGCAGAAAGCCGTGAAATTGATTATACTTTTAAGTACACAATCATTTGAAAGCCTGAATATGAATTAGAATAATTACATAAATAGTTGTTCAGGAGTTTGAATAATTCTCGTTGTCCAGGAAATTTTTGAATTGAAGTTTGAGGTTAAATTGGGATTAAAAACTGCTAATTTTTATTCACAGGACTCCGGTGGAAGCTTGTCGCCGAGCTCAGTAGTATGTACGGTGTAGATGAAATGGCATGCAAGAGAGAGGACTATGAGAGAAAACGAGAGTCACTTTGAATTATCGCCGGCCAGTGTTCAAAAGTCGGTTCGATATCAGATCCTGGTTTTGATCGTTAGAGGTCGTCCGCCACTATAATGCCGCTTCTCTCTTTCATATGGGTATATGGATATAAGAGGCATATATAGAGGTACCCATACAGATTACAAGAATTCAAGTTTACCGAAATAATTGACGCGAACCATCAATAGCAATAAATAAAATGTGATTAGTGGCCGGTCGGGTCGTCAAAGAGATATGGGCAGGTGAGTGTCACCGTGCCGCGGCACAAGAGTAAGGTCAGAGCCTTGATTGGCCACTTATACAGGGTGCGACGTCTTCAAAAAACCATTACGTCTCACCAATCACATGAATGCACGTACAATTTTAATTTGGAATAATATTCATGCAAAATTACTCATGAGGTATAATACTAACTTCACACTTTACCACATCAAATTTATATTCCCAAGAAATTTTGCCTATGACAATAAATGCCTTCTGCAATCGTTGCCAAATTTTCCGTTTATTAATCGTAAGTATACAATTTTCATCAATAGTCTTCTCTCTAAAAAACGTACTTCTGAAGGCGGAAAACTTTGCGAAGCAACACAGAAATGTTCTGGTCTCAGCCTCACTTTGTTCACATTAAGGACAGTGTTGAATGGATTATAATACTAAAAAATTTTTTTTATTGAAATGGAAACTACATTGGAAAATAATTGACCCGTGTTTTTTCATTGAGTCAAAAACCGTTTCGTTTGGGCGCAATAAATAAATAACATCAACTAGTTCTGACGTCACAGCGAGTCACCACCTATACTGCCTGTGTAAATGACGTCAGAAATAGGCAGAATATAGGGATTTTGTTTATTTATTGCGGCCAAACGATACGATTTTGGGCTGATTTAAAAAATACGGGTCAATTATTTTTCAATATAGTTTCTGATTCCATAGAATTTTTTTTTTCCAAAAGTATAATACTCTATTGGTAAAATAAGCTTTGCGAAATCAATCCGTCTGGGTTTATTCCTTGACAGATTTTTACCATTTTGGTCTCTTTCGAAAGCTACAAGTATGTACTTTGGTTTGAGCCCATTGGCATTTCCGAAATCCAAAAATCAGAAAAAATATTTTTGGATTTTGAAAATGCCAATGGGCTTAAACCAAAGTACATCCTTGTAGCTTTGGAAAAAGACCGCAAAATGGTAAAAATGCGTCAAGGAATAGACCCAGACGGATTGATTCCGCAACGCTTATTTCACCAATCCAACTTCGTCCTTGAAGGATCAAAAAATATTGCCCGAAAATTGACAGCGAACAGTGCTTCGCGCAGTGTTAGGACGAGAACTCTGGGTGAGTCTCTTAATTACCGGCTCATTACACAAACGAACCGCTTCCTTTGATATAATCCGATAAGCGCGCTACCGGACTCCCGGAATCATAATTCTGGAGGCAGCGGCAGCAGCAGAGAAATCCGGCTACCGCTACCTTTTGGGCCCACACGTCATGTTCTCGGTGTGTGCCTTTACAAGAGCCTTTATCGACCCATCGACAGATAAGCCCGCTCGGTGGACCCCCCTCGAAGATCAGCACTAAATTTTTATTTTATTGACTGCAGCGGATAGTCGTAAAATTAACGTAATTGGTCGACCGAATTTTCACTGGGCATTATAAACAACAAATAAACCGAAGAGGAGCGCAAACCACAAAAACGAAAACAACAACAACAAAGAAAATAATCTAAACAAGCATCGAATAAGTGGCTGGGTCATTATTATGCGCGTTGCTCTAATTTAAAACGATGTCACATAGCTGATTTCATTACCGCATTTTATTTCTTTTTGTTTTCTGAAGTAAACAAAAGTGGGTCATATTTTGCTCGAAACAATTTGAAAACATTTTGTTGGGCAGTCCAGCAATCTCGATCGACTCCTCCACCGATTATACGGGTTTGTTGCTTATTCTCGAGTTAAAGTCTCTAACGAATATCACATACCAATGAATGTTACAGCAATGAAAATCTCAAGGTTGTACTTTTCCTAAATATCAGTGAAAATTTTGTACTGTCCTCTTATTGGAATTGGATAATGATGAAAATCACCTTAGACTTTCAGGATACTATTAGGATGAGCATGATATCTGTAAAATTTTGAATTTCTCAAGGTTTTAGAAAATGAAAATAGAATTTTGGCAATACCTTCGGAACAACTATATTATCACTGGGCTAGTCAGTCACATTTGAAAGGCTTGTGTTTTTTTACATTCTTTTGCACACGAATACCTAAGTTCATCTAACCAGTCCGAAGTGTACATTTTTGTCTCTCTCACTCCATTATTTCTTGGATAAGTCTGTTTCACAGGGTGGCGCCGTCTTTTAAAGGGTGCTATGGGATGCGCTTACGCCTTCGTGCTAAGCAATTTTTTTTTCACCAAAAATTTATAATCAAGGTCGATAGAAATACAAAAAAATGTTCTACTCAATAATTCGGCTTTTTTTTTATTTTTCCAATTTTTTTCTAACCTAATTCGGCCTTATGACAGATGCGATACCTCAGATTCGACTTTTCACCAAGTTTTTTGCGATTAACTCATAAACGACTCCACATACTATGGGCTACGTTATCTAAGCTACGGAAATTACTGATTATTTATCTTGACGATTGAACCGTTAATCTCCAGTTTGTAATTTTGGTAACAGACTGTGGGTTCCACAAAACAGATAATACGGATTAGTTGATTTGCGATTTTTGTTTGTCAATTTATAGCTGACTGATGAATGAAAATTATGGTTTGTCTCTAAATAAGGTGAAGATGATGGGTCTAGTACAGAATTCAGGCATTTTTTGTCAGTGATCACCTAACATTCAGCAGAAAAAAGTTCAGTTAATCTGCAATCATCCTTGATCGCTGATCATCTTTTTTGTGGAACTGACGGTTAGATTTCGTGCATTTTGAACAAGCGAGACCCATCGATTTCACGTGAAAACATGCAGTCCTAATTTATGGTGCGATTCTCTAAAAAATAACATTCCATAGAGGCTCTGTTACGTTGTTATTATCTAGGCAACAGCCAATGGCTGACACAAATTTTTACATAACAGAGCGTTTATGGAATGTTATTTTTTACAGAATAGCACTATTAGTTCTTTCTTCGTTGATTGTTGCCCTTCCTCAGACAAGCGAGAATAATCATGAAGTGCTCGTAATGGATAAAAAATAAAACAGTGATGCGGTTTTCTATGGCCCGCCGGGTATATTATTGATTGTACCTTTTTTTATATATGCTGCAAGAACCAGTGAAGTGTATTGTATTCTGTTCTATTCTATACAGGATGTTCCACGGCGTACCCGACATAGCGGATTTTTTCGAGGCAATTCAGAGTCAGTGCTCGAAATTTTTTGGCTCCTGATACCAAAATCAAATTCAATGGTAATCAAATTATGAGTTTTCGCCGACATGGTCACATCTATTACTGGCCGGGATAGGTGTGAAGATACGGCTTTTGATGAAGAAGCAATTTCGTTCGGCAGAATTGGTCTTCAGGGCTCCTAAAGTCGATCCATCCAGAACACCAAAAAATCATCCCTTATGAGAGCTGCAGAAGCCCCCAAAGTTTTGGGTGCGAGAACTTTTCATCAAATCTTCCCGCAATACAGAACCTGTGTATTGCGGGAAGCCTATCTAAAAGGGACATTTCCGGGAGTTCTCCGTTGCATTGAAAGTTGTGTCTTTTTTCACTGCATGAACTTCTTTGTCGCTCTCTGTCTGAAATTTGAACGCAACGATGCAGATTTTGACAATTACACATTGAAGAGCAATTCTCAGTGAACCATTAGCATAAAAATTTTGGAGACTTTCGGTTTCAGGTTTTTCTCAACGAGGGATCAAATGAGGGTGAAAGATCCAATATTTTGCATTTTCCATAAAAAAATTTAACAAATTGTGTTCAAACAGCTTTTAAGAACAAACCTTTCAATTGATGATTGCAAAACTTTGTAGGCTACCTCAAAGAACATCAAGGTTCATAATGCATAACATATTTTACCATTCCAGATGTTGCAAATGCCATCATGGGCACTAAAGCTTTAAAGAGCCAGAAAATACGTGAATGGCAATTCTTTCCCGCCGAAGAGGTCACTAAATTATGATGAGGAGGTTGTTTTTCGGGATGCAATGATTACATATTACAATTATTATTAGAACCGATCACTTTTTCAACAATGCCTCACAGGGCAGATTCAAGATGGTGCTCAAGAGGGAAAAAAAGTTGACAATCGTATTTCTGGAAATAGTTGGCTTAAGAATTGGCTCCCCAGCTCATATCATTTCCAACGTTACTTTCTGTAGAAATACCAAGTATTGTGTCAATACCTCTAAGAATCACCTATTTATGGAAAAAAGAATGTTTTTGTTTTTTTTCTGTTTTCCCCCCACATTTCAAAGATGGTTCAAGGTAATCAAGAACGGTTTGCTGTGACTCCATGAACATAAAACAGTCAATGTATGTGGTAAATAACACGTCTCCACATGCTTCGGTTATTTAAATATAATTTTCCAACTTTTTTTTCTTTCTGTTTTACCCTGTATACGCTGCCGGCATGGATGACGCTGATGGCTACCTTTCTGGATCGGAAGAGTATGATGCAAAGAACATCTCTCCCAAGTAGCATCTTCTCATCAAAAAATGCAAGAATCTTTTCCTGAAGTCAAGTTCAAGGAGACCCGCGGAGGGGAAGCAAGTGGCTGTAATAAGGGAAAATCCTTTGCCTCATCTCTCTAAACGCTCTGGCATTTCAACCTTCCTTGACTTCGGAAGAGTTCTCAAATGAGGGCAAGCAAGCTGAGCAAACCCATCTACAGGCTTAACTGTATAATCTACCTCCATTGAGCAGGCGTTCAGTTCTTGAACCTCATCTTGTCTACAGCCGACCAAGCAAGCCCGTGCATTTCAAGGCCACATGAACTGATTTTTTTTCTTCTGATCCAATGACTTCTAGTGCTGGTGAACCGCAGATGTCTTTGAATCCGAAGCCCTCAGCGAGTCGTATTATACTTAGTTTGCTGAAACTGTAACAAGCCAGGACACGTACGATAGTGCTCTCAGCCAGCGACAATACATTGGTCCAGATGTGGTGTCACTGGTTTCACTACCAAAAATTGTTTGGAGTGTTGTCAAAAAAAAAACGTGCAACAGGGGTGCAAGATGGCCAAAACACACTTCCTGTAGTATCTTCGGCCTTGGTTGCTCTACGGCCGGGCATATTGGGGCTCCAAAGGACACTTTAAAACAAAATGGGACTCAGCAAGACTTGGAATCCTACAATGTAGACACAAGGGAGGATAGGGCTCTGAATATCACAAGAAGACCTGGCAGAGCTCACTGGGGCCCTTAACGATACTTCAAGATGCAAGGGGGCCAGCAGGGCTCAAATCGCCACAATGTAGACACAAGGCTAGATAGGGCTTCGAATAACACAAAAAGGCATGAGGGGCTCAATGGGGCTCCAAACGACATCAGAAGAGACAAGGGTGCTCAGCAGGGCCTAAACCACTACAATGTAGACCAAGAGGGATAGGGCTTCGAATATCGCAAGAACTGGTGGGGCTCACTAGGGCTCCAAATGACACTTGAAGGCACAAGGGGGCCTATAGGGCTTTGATCAACACACGAAGACACATAGGGGTTGACTAGAGCTCCGAAACAAAGACGGGTGGAAAAAGGGCTCAACAGGGCTACAAATGACACATGAAGACACAGGGGGGCCTAATAGGGCTCTGAGAAACCTGGAAAGGCACAAGTGAGCTTTCTTAGATGCTAGAAATATCAAGAGGTCAGAATAGGGTCACCGGGGCTCCAAACGATAATAATTGTAGACACAAGGGGGCTCATTAGGGCTCCAAACGACACTTGAAGAGACAAGGGGGCTCAGCAGCAGGAGGATGGGACTTTTATAATTGCAAGAAGACCTGGCGGGGCTCACTAGGGCTCCAGATGACACTTTGAGACACAAAGGGAGCTCGGGGAGCCCTGTAGAACTTTGACCAACACATAAAGACTCATAGGAGCTAACTAGAGCTTCGAAAACTAACACAATGTCAAAAGGAGTTCCTAAGGAGAAACCTAAGAAGGTACAAAGGAGGTTTCTAAGACTCCAGAAACATCAAAAAGAATCAGAAGGGAGCACTTGGGCCGCAAATCATAATTGAAGACCCAAGGGGCTAAATAGAGCTCCAAACGATACTTGAAGATGAAAGAGGGCTCAGCAGGGCTTGAAATGCTTTGATGTAGACACAAGGGAGGATAAGGCTGTGAAAATCGCAAAAAAGTTTGATAGGGCTCACTAGGGCTCCAAATGATTATTAAAGACACAAAGGGGGCCCTGTAGAACTTCAACCAACATATAGTGACTCACAGGAGCTGAGTAGAACTAAAGCAATGAAAAAGGGGCCCAGCAGGGCTACAAATGAAACATAAAGACACAAAGGGGGCACATTAGGACTCCAAACGATATTTGAAGATACAAAGGAGGCTTAACAGGGCTTGAAAGGCTTCAGTATAGATTTTAGCAGAAAATCGCAAGATGACCAATGGCCTGTCTGGCTCACTAGGGTTGCAAACGACACTTAACGACACAACGGGAGGGCAGTAGGATTCCGACCAACATAAGAAGATACACAGAAGTCAACTATAGAGCTTTGAAAACTAATGCAAGCTACGAAGAAGCTCAGCAAGGCTACAAATGTGACATGAAGACAAGGGGGCCTAATAGGGCTCTGAGGAACCGTCCAAGGCATAAAAGCGAAGCAAATCTCCAGAAAATTTGAAGATATTCTAGGGGGCTCATCAAGATCCCAAACGATACTTGTAGAGACAAGGGGGCTCAGCAAGGCTTGAAACTCTACGTGAAAACTCGGTGGGGGATAGGGCTCTGAATCTCACACTCACACTGGGCCTTATTAGTAGTGATGGGCACTATCGATAAATTTTACTATCGAATGATCGACTATCGAATGACTGAAACTATCGAATGATTCATTCAAATTCATTCATTCACATAAATCCGTTGAATTCATTCATTTGCTATCGATTCATTCATTCATTCATTCATTCATTCGTTCATTCATTCATTCATTCATTCGTTCATTCATTCATTTGAACGTGCTATCGAATTATTCGATAGCTGACAACTATCGAATAACTCGATAGCTGACAACTATCGAATAACTCGATAGTATTCATTCGATAGTGCCCATCACTAGTTGGAGGATCCTTCCTGCACTGCGACCTATAAGATCTTTTGTGCGTAACCATGCGAGTTCTGGAACTCAGTCCCTCAATTATTAGACCAAGAGCTAGCAACGTTTTTTTGCCCTCACTTGATAAAGGTCTGTTCCCATCTTAAAATGTTCAGGTACAGTTTCTGTGTATAAAGTATTTGTTATTCAGTTACTTTGTTTACAGTTACTAAGTTTAAATTTAATATTTCTCTTTATTTATTTTGATTTCATTCACTTACCTATAAAAATCAATAAGAAATTGAATACATTATAAAATTGTACATCTCATAATTCATCCAAAAAAATCGACTGAAAATCAAATTGTTTAATTCATTCATTGCTGATTCCATAGAACATAAAAAACTGATAATTATACTTGAGTATAACAAACATTTTTATTACAAGTCAAAATTCATCCATTCATTCGTTCATCAATTAATTCTGTATCGCATTTAAACTTATTCAGTTCATCCGTTAAATCCACTTGTATATTGAATCATCCATCCATTTATTCGTTCAGTCATTCATTCGTTCGTGCATTCATCCATCAGTTTGTTTATTCATTCATTCATTTGTTCATCCATTCGTTCATTCATTCGTTCATTCATTCGTTCATTCATTCATGTATTCGTTCATTCATTTATTCATTCATTCATTCGTTCATTCATTCATTTATTCATTCATTCATTCATTCGTTCATTCATTCATTCGTTCATTCATTCATTCATTTATTCATTCATCCATTCATTCATTCATTCATTCATTCATTCATTCATTTAATTCATTCATTCATTCGTTCATTCGTTCATTCATTCATTTGAACGTGCTATCGAATTATTCGATAGCTGACAACTATCGAATAATTCGATAGTATTCATTCGATAGTGCCCATCACTACTTATTAGAGCTCCAAAGTTTCCGGCGAAGAATTGTCCGCGCAAAGAATTGTCGGCGAGTTGGCTGTCGGCAAGTTACCCTGTCGATGAGTTGTCCTGTCGGCGAGTTGTTTTCTCGGCGAGATGTCTTGTCGGTGAGTTTTCCTGTAGGTAAGTTGTCCTGTCGGCGTGTTGTCTTGTCGGCGAGATGTCTTTTCGGTGAGTTGTCTTGTCGATGAGTTTTCCTGTCAGTGAATTGTCCTGTCGGCAAGTTATCCTGTCGATGAGTTGGGTGTCGATAAGTTATTTCTTGGAAAAGCCTTCCGACTTGACAAATGCTTCCGCCACGTTTGGTTTCAGCGCCACTGTTGAGTTGTCCGAATTTTGCAGAACCATTCATTCTTCAGACTGACGCTTCTGAGTTCGAGATCGATGCGGTTCTTTCACAAAAATATGACGAAGAGGAACATGTCATATGTTTCCTTTCACGTTCACAACCACTATGGTAATAGAATCAAAACATACCATCTTATGCTGCGTTCGGCTTGGTTTGGAGTGGAACGAGTGGAGTGGAGTTGGAGTTTGGGTCACGTGATTATGGAGTGAACGGGGCAAGAACAAGCCAAACGTTCCCTGTCACCCAGTCGCCTGTCACTGTCAAGTCCATTAAGATTATAAGGCAATTTCTGCCGACGTATGAGCCCCTCTGGTATGAGCTGTGATAGCCGAATGGCAACTGAAAAGTGAAATGAGAGAAGAGGTACCCACTTGAAGGTAGGTACTGAGAAAGGAAGGAGTGAAATCGGTATACACATCGGAATAAAACGACATGTGTGAGGTGCCGCGTGAGAGTGAAAGGGGCCAGGGAACGTGTCCAACACGGGGGCAAGGGCGGTAGGAAGTTCTAGAACATTCATTGAGAGCTTAAGGTGTGGAGTGGAGCTGAATCTTGGAGCTGAATAAAGAATTCTCGGCATCTAGTGAGTTTTCGTGGTTACCCAAAGCGTCCTACAACACATGCAATTTTGCTAGGGTGATTTTCATCCCACATCCCACCACACAAGCGCCCTTTCCTTTGATTCCTTTGATTTATTACCCATGTTGATATGACGGCGACAGCCGACAGCACCAAAAAATTACAAAACGCAGCAAAACGTAACCTCTCAAACAAACAACTCCATCCCAAGCTCCATCCGCCCCGCGTGAAAAGGTGGTGCACGTAGAGTGAGCTCGATGCACTCCACTCTACGCAACCCGAACGCTACCGAGTTGACTCTCTTCACTCCATTTGGCCGTACCCGAACGATTTAGAGTGTTCGGAGTAAAAAGGAGTCACCCGAATAGCCAAGCCGAACGCACCATAAAAGGGCGGGAAGTGACTCGTCACCTACTCCTCGGGAAAATGAAGAAGTGGTATCTTTAGAAGGAAAATTTCAGAATAATGCATCCAAACAATGAGTGGGTAAATCATCAGTATCACTTGAAACAAGCTTAATATAATTCATCAGTCGATCGGGAAGTTATGACAAAAACTTGGTTTTCAAAATCAACTTTGAAAGCCTGTAATCCTGTAAGCTAGGCACATGGTCGTGAGTGAAATATTACACATACTCTCGAAAATAGAGAGAACCTCCAGGCTAGCCTGGAGGCTCTAGTCCGAAGCAGGAATGATGCATTCCCCGACTCTGTATGTAATGTGTTATTACTGTACAGAGTTACTCGCAAATCCTGGAATAATGCGGGAGCTAAGGGTCAAAATATGTTCCTACCTTGCAAATTGTGATACAAGCACCAAATTTGGTAAACTTACTCTTCAAAGTAGACCGAACAAGACTGGGGATGGTGCCCAGCCGAATTTTTCCCATGGAGGCTGTACCAGGGCCGCTATGTTGTCTCTGGGGCCTAAGAATCTATCTTCGAAACGGCAAGTGATATCGATATTCTCCAAACTTCCTTTTGACTAAAGCTACTCGTAGGTAATGAATACATATTGTATGAACTCATCTGAACCTCTCGTTTACCAGTTGCCTACCTTTCAGGGGTAAAATTGAGTAATCTGTCAGTGGGGGCTATTCCATTTGGGCGTTAAAGGCCGATGTGTGCATATACCTTGCGTTTTCTGATACAACCACGAAATTTGGTGCACTTGCTCTTCGAAGTACCCGGAACAAAACTGGATATGGTGTCCAGTTGAATTCTTCCCCCTAGAGCCGTACTGGGGCCCGTCAAATTGTCTTTGGAGCCCTACGGCATATTTTCGAAACGGCAAGTGATATCGACATTCTGAAAAGTTTTTCTTGATTGTAGAAACTTCCAGGTGACGGATGAAGGTTATATGAACTCATCTGAACTTCTTGTTCATCGGTTGTCTAATCTCAGGGGCTAAATTGGAAAATAACCTAGTGTCTACCATATTTCGGGAGCTAAGAGCTAAAATACGCAAATATTTTGTCCATTATGATGTAAACGGAATCTTTGGTTCATGCACTCTCCAAAGTACCCCCAAACAAAGCTAGGGATGGTGCAAAGTCAAATGTATCCTCAAATTGTCGTACGACAGCCATCATATCAAGTTCAGGTACTGGATATCTTTATAATGGCAAGCGATATCGACAGATTGAAAACTTCCTCCTGAGTGTATTTACTTGTAGGTGATTGGATGAAGATTGTATGAACGCATCTCAGCCTTCCACTCAGCATTTGCCTATTAGTCCAGTCAATGAAGGGGGTCTAGAGGGAAATGCCGAGATCCCAATTTTTGACTTCAGGGCTGTGTTTGGACTTGTTAGGAGGTAAGCATACCAAAAGTCCCCAAACCTAGGGGGTGAGGGGGGCACAGGGGGGCACGAAGAAGGTACCGGTTCTTGGTTTTTTGGTTATATCTCGAAAACGGTTAGCTCTAGTCAAAAACTGATCGTGTAACAATTGAAGCTGACAAAATTTCCTACAAGAGTGATCTATTTATTTTTTCATATCTATTATAGTTTTCAAGCAGTACGCTCTTGAAAATGGCAAATTTTCGAAAAACTGTTAATCCAGGCCCTAGCAGTACTTCTGTAGGAAAAACGATGTAATCAAATTTTTTTTTTTTTAATCGGTAGAGGATCATCCCAGGACAAATAATCACTCGGGTGCTTTCGCGATTTCTGGTACATTTTCCAGCAATATCGCATCAAAGTTGGCGGCTGGTCAATTCTTCAGTTCGCTGATATTTCTTGGAGTTTTTGCGATTTTCTCCAAATAAAAGTACTAATCTACTAAAAAAAAATTCTGGATCGATTGGTGCTGTCAGATGTTGAGTACTTACGTTATACCAGGTGAAAAAAAAATAAAACGGGTTTTATAATTTTTTTTCAACTTTTTAGTTTCTTGGCCGATTTTCACAAACTTTATGTCAAAAGCTCGCTGACTAAATCGTCTACTCAAATCAATTGTCAATATAGCCAAATTATCAAAAATCAAGATGGCGGCGGCGAACCCAAATAAAAATGTGTCGTATTTCGAGAATTTTCTTAGATCTCTAAACTTTGTAAAGAACGACACTGATGGTGGATTCTGGAAGATTCAGCTTTCTTCTGCAATTTGGGGCTAGATTTGGTGTAGCGGCAGAAAATCATTTTCAAAATTTAATCTGGTACGGCGGGGTCTTTGGTTCTTAAAGGAGCCAACTGATGGTTGCCTGGCTTGCGTTCCCAACTACACAGTTTAGGAGACAGGTCGTTTCTCAACCACTGCTGGACCTGGTGATATTCAATTTCTTCGTCGTTAATTTGAGAAGAAAGTATAGTTACAGTGTAACGGTCTAATAACTAAATATAGTCCTGGAAATACACCAAGTCACAACCTTGAAACTTGAACATTTTATTAGGGGTTCCGTGTAACTTTCAACTTGTAGAAAGAGGTAGGTAGGTCTTAACTAGGCTCATAGTTGCGTAAGTGTTGATAAAACTGAACGTTAAAAGTTACACGAAACCCGTAATTAAATGTTGAAGTTTCAAGGTTGTGACTTGGTGTATTTCCAGGACTATACCTACTTTGGTCATTTTATTCGTACATGCCTTCACTGGCTGTGATACTACGTCAGCAGCATTCCGGAAGAGTAGAGTTGGTTTTATAAAACTATACCAAAAACACCCTGACATTCGCAAAGCCGCTGAAGTTTTGTCTGACCCCTCCTCGTCACATGCTCAGGTTGAGGAAGAGGGGAAGAAATGACTTTTGAGATGGTATGGTGCAAAAGCAGAAGAGACATCTCCCAACAGCCATCGCTACCAAAGATTTGTCAAATCGGTAGCAAACATCAAACCTGACATATCCTCTCTACCACCGACTGAGGGGGCAGCTAAGCAGCATTCCTTCAGAACCTATCACCAGGTCCAGCACTCCAGCAGTGGTTAGGAAACGAGCTGTCCCCTGAAATGTGGGGTTGGGAACGCAAGCCAGGCAACCATCTGGCTCCTGTACGAACCATAGACCCTGTCGCACCAGATAAAATTCTGAAAATGATTTTCTGCCGCGGCACCAAAGACTGCAGCAGTGGCAAATGTGGGTGCAGGAAAGCATCAATGAAGTGCTCCCCCATTTGTCAAAACTGCCAAGAGAATTGTCTCAATGGCATCCTCGTCTTGGAAAACGAGGATGACGATGCCAAAAGAAGTGGGACCCTTTCCCGCATCACATGAAGAAATGGAAGACGAGGTGGAAGCGAGTAGACGAAGAAGACAAGGAGTACGAGCCACCATCTCAGCTGAGCCCAGGACCCTCCCGCCTCATAAGATCACATCCAAAATGATGTGATTTATATACCTACCTACTATTTTTAGCTAGTCATTTCAAGTACTACAACGCGTGCCTTTATTTCCTTTGATTTTTTAAATACAATAACTTATCAACTATAGGTATAACTTTCTCTCCAGGTATAACGGTGTAAATACACTACATTATAACATTTCTACAACGGTATTATTATACTCATTAAAATATGACGCGAGAAATGGCAATACACGATTTTGTGTCATATGTCTCGAAGTTTTCAAATTGCTCTAACTTTTGATCACATCAAGATAATATACCAAAATATACTTATTTTAAAGTGAATTCAATGCTCTACCACTTCCTTTGGAACGACTTTCTTTTAAAATGAGCGGTAAAGAAGTTACGAGGCAGAATTTACAAAAAAAACGTGATCCAAAACAGTTTTTCGAAAATTTGCGATTTTCAAGAGCGTATTGCTCGAAAACTATAACATATATGGAAAAAATCAATGAATGATTCTTGTAGGAAATTTTGTCAGCTTCAATTTTTATACGACCACTTTTTGACCAGGGCTAACCGTTTTCGAGATATAGACGAAAAACAAAAAACCGGTACCTTCTCCGTGCCCCCCTGTACCCTCCTCACCCCCTAGGTCCAGGGACTTTTGGTATGTTCACCTCCTAACAAGTCCAAACACAGCCCTGAAGACAAAAATTGGGATCTCGGCATTTCCTTCTAGACCCCCTTTTTGAGCGTTCATTGCCAGGACTATATCTTTCAAGGTCAAAATGTGAAATATGATTACGCTAGTGGCTTAGAAGTACCTATTAGAAACAATCATCACGAGGTTTTGCATCATTCTCATGTCGTCCTTGATTTCGGCAGAATTGAATGGCGTTAGAAATGAAAATGATGTCCAGATGCCCATTCATTATTCTCTGTTCATTAATTTCTTGTTCTCTCCAAGAGCACAAAAATTCCAACTTGTCCACCGGAATTCGGAATTTTTGCATGATTGAACACCCTGTATACGGCGTCTGCAAGTAGTGCCATCTGGGTACCACTTTTTGAAAGTAAGGTAAGTATAGGTCTTTACTTCAACTGTGCTAAGTTTCAATGCTTGAAAGTGCAAGGTTGGTACGGCTAACCACCGGACAGTGAGGAGAAAAACAGTTGACTGTCAAATTTTTTGAAAATAATGTATGGAGACGACAGCAACACACAGCATTCCATATTTTTGACTTCACTCTTTATGGGACTACCAAATTTCACTCGAATATCTTGAAAAATCACTGATTTATTGAAAAATGTAAATTTTCATGGAACTGACCACTAATTTTAGGATTTTTCAGGAACGGCTGAAGATATTTAGACGCGGTTTATTTCATCTTAACAAGCATTGAATTGTAAACCAACATGGTGACTTTCATGACTCCAACTTTTTTGGTTAACAAGTTGGAATTTTTGCATTATCGAACATCCTGTATACGGTGCCTCTGGAATAGCCCTCTTGGGGAAAATTTGGCTGGGCACCATCCCCAGTCTTGTTCGGACTACTTTGAAGAGTAAGTGTACCGAACTTTGTGCTTGTATCACAATTTGCAAGGTGGTTCCCCTTACTTCCCGCACTAGAAGTCAATTTGCTCAAAAAATGCATTCAAAATATTTGGCTCGGGAACAAATACCCTCGCAAATACCAATATAGTGGAAGCGGTACACACCCAAAAACACATCGATACCGCACTTTGGAGTGCAGTAACGAGATTTTGCATGGGCATACTTTATACGGAGACAAGCAATTTGACCCGCAGCATTTGATATTTTGTCCCTTAGGGGGCCAATGGCTCTCCAAATTTTTAAGATGCAAGAACTTTCACAAAATGATCATCAAGTATCGTCATGTATGTCATAAGTGAAGCTTACGGGTCTGTTTAAAATGTTTCCATCAATTGTCGTCG
Source organism: Anaspis maculata (assembly GCA_949128115.1). Taxonomy (NCBI): domain Eukaryota; kingdom Metazoa; phylum Arthropoda; class Insecta; order Coleoptera; family Scraptiidae; genus Anaspis; species Anaspis maculata. The sequence continues at coordinate 15,974,996 of OX421964.1, forward strand.
TGTCCGATTCATTCTTCACACTTGAAAAAAAAATTCTTTGGCAGAGGTCAAAAAAACTGTTTCTATTTTTTCTTCTATGCAAGGAGACGATAAATTCATATGTTTTGTTGCGTTCCCAACTAAATCGCATTCCCTAAACCTAATTATGAAGAAATTTTTTTGTAATGATATTTTTCGGAAAGGTGGTGACCTTTTCAGTACCTCTTTTCCAAGAAGATTTCTTTCTATGTCCCCACTGGATATCACTCGTAATTTTTGCAGGAATGGAGACCTCGAACTCTTCTCTTGGTAGTTGCGAAGCAACATGACTCTTGAACGCTCAAGGGAGCCCAAAAAGAACTTTTTTCTGCTGGGCCGTCCAACTTACGATATTTTGATTTTATAGTAGGAGAGACGCGGACCAATATTCAATCCAGGCTGCAGGCGCAGGCGATTTGGTTTCAACAAAAAATATTCTCCCATGCCGTGTTTTATTGCAGTACAACAAAACGCAGAGTCGTTAGGTATAAGTAGGTATATTTTCCGGTAGAACTTATTCGCCTTGACTAGATCTCATTTATTTGCGCGTCTCCCCTACTACAAAGTCAACATGCTAAAATTTTGACGGCCCAGCAGAAAAATGAAGTTTTAGGGCTCTTTCATGCGTTTTGAAGCCATGTTGCATCGAAATTACTAAGAAAAGAGTTCAAGCTTCTTATATCTGCGAATATTGACAGTCTTATCCAGTAGGAACATTGAAAAAATGCTGTTGAAAAAGGTATACTGAAGAGGTCACCTCTTCTTGGGAAAATGATATTGCAAAAAAATTGTCTTCATATTTGGGCTCACGAAACGCGATTTAGTTGGGAACGCAACAAAACATATGAATTCATAGTTTCCTTGCACAGCAGAAAAAATTTAAAAATTTTTTTGACCTCTGCCAAAGAATTTTTTTTTCAAGTGTGAAGAATAAATCTGACACGACGACAATTGATGAAAACATTTCCAATAGACCCGTAAGCTTCACTTATGACATACATGACGATACACGATGATCATTTTGTGAAAGCTCTTGCATCTTGAAAATTCGGAGGGCCCCCATTGGCCCCCTAAGAGACAAAATATCGAGTGCTGCGGGTCAAATCGCTTGTCTTGGTATAAAGTACGCCAATGCAAAATTTCGTTACTGCACTCCAAAATGCGGTATGCTTTTGCGTACCGCTCCCACTACAAGTGTTACTTGTTGCTCTGCAATTTCAACATTTTTCTAGAAGCGCATCCATAAACTGTCCAGGACTTATTTCCCACTAATTTTGCAACACCCCGTAGATACAGCTGTACTTCCGCGAGCATCAAATGGAAGAAATGAAAAACACAAACACTCCTGCGACAAGTGAGTCTGATGATGGCAATAAGTGGCTGTCGAAATTACACGGCCACTTGATATTCAATATGCCATCACCGGGAGGAGGCGGCGGGAGGGAGAGGGTGGAGGGATATAGACGGATGGGTCCCGGCAGCCGGGAGGGCTATCATTGCAATTTATATCAGATTAGGGTGAAGCACCCGAATAATACGGAAACCCTCGACATATTGCCATCACCCCGGACTAATATATTTGACAAATAGATATGTGTTATATTAGTTCGGTGAATATACCCCGAACCCTCTCTCCTGGCTTCTCATTCATTCATGATGATGCGAGAGGATGGCACTTGGAGCACGCCCGATCGCACATGCAGCATCCTGAAATTATTAATTATAGAGCTCTGAAGTTTAATGATAGAATTTGCTTTACATCCCGTGGTCATATTAAATGGTTAATGGTATAGCTGTTTACGATCTTATCGTGAGTATGATGTGCTTAACTTCATAGTTAATAACAGAAGAAACTAGCTCGAATAAGTATCTAATACCTAAAAAATCGGTTGTGTCATCTGAAAACTTTCCCGACTAGTATCCAGGAACCTATGGAAATTTTTGTTCGAAACGTCCCTTCGGGTGGGAAGATGGCGTAAGAGAGAAAGATAGAAAATAATTTGCGGGAAATAGAAAATTTTGCCAGGAACATTTGAATTTTCCAGGAAAACCTCAAAGGTTTTTCCAAATCATCCTATTGTAAAAATCGTCAATTACGGCTTCACTTTAGGCTTCATCATCCAAGTCCGGTCTCGATAACCCAGGCCGGTTTTATATGTCCAGCAGGAAAATTCCTGGGAAATTGGAAAAAAAATTGTTGGAAAATTTTCAAGAACCAGTTATCTCTTGTTAAAAAAAATAAGCATTTCACCGCATGTTGAAGTTTGCACTGCAATTTTTTTCAAATTCGCGGAATGTGCTTTCATTTTGAAAAAAATTGCCGGCGGAAAACCGAAACCGTGTCGATTTTGGAGATGAGTCTACACAATGGGTCTTTCATGTTGGTGTGGGGGGCCGGGAAAGTGAAATTTTGGCTAAACGTCGCTGTCGCCGTATTAGAATTTGACTTGTTCGGATATGATTTAGTTGATTATGTTAAGTCCTCTTGTTCATGAGAATCGAGCGGGGTCCTTATGCGACACCCTATATATCTTGTTTTTTTTTTGCATGTATTATCATGCATGTAAATAGGTTTGTAAACTCACTTCTGAATCCTGAAATATACAAAGTAGCCTCGGCACTATTATTTTGATGGAGGAATTCTCCGGGAAAATTCCGATCGGTACTAATTTCGGAAAAGAAAGGACACCTGTCCCAGAACTGACAAATTCCTGGGAGGCCGGCCGGTGCTGCTCTGTGGCCGGGTCTGAATCGGGGCCATTGGAAGGGCAAAGACAAAAACTTGGTCGTAAAAGTGCTTCTCTGCATGCGTATGTGTGCGTCACATGCCATGAGTGTATGCCTGGCACAGAACTGGAGCAATAAATCGCCTTTGAAATTAATAAGAGACAGAGCATATTTTAAGGAATTCTAAGTGCGCGACCAAAAGTCATGACGCTGCCGTTTGGCGCCGCAGCCGAAATTTTTATAAATTTGGGCGGGCCGGATAGCCAAACGGCCTCTTATTTTTTTAAATTATAAGAAAAACTTTTTATTCAAGGTTATTCCAGAAATTTAATGGAACAGTCATAATAGGTATAGGTAGGTAGGTACTAATAATAAAAACGGAGGAGTGTGGTCAAGGTCTAGGTGGATATTTTTGCTTTTGACAACCTGAAAACAAAATTGAGTTAAATACAATGAATTGATTCATTAATCATTACATATCGAGGGCTTCATTACAAAAGGGCGTATCTCCAAAATTGACGAAAATGAGATCCCAATATCAAAACACTCCTATTTCTTTCTTAGCTATGGTTTGATTCCAATCTTTATATCACTGTTAATGACTAGCTTGTTATAAGCAATATTGAATATTAATTTGTTAAAATAAAATAATAAATCGATTTTTAAAACGGTCTTTTCGTTTCCTGAAAAGTTATTTCAGTTCTGGAGATACGCCCTTCTGTTATGAAGCCCTCGATATATTATCTACCAGCATAAAATTTGATGAACAAGAAGCTTCAGATAAATATCAAAATTTCAATGTATCAAAACTATTCAAACCATTGAATCTGTAGGAAAAAACTTTTAATGAATCTCGTGAGTAGCTCGATTGTTTGAAGCTTTTTACGATCGTGTACATGGAAACAGCCCTTTCTGGACCTGCGCTATGCGGTGTTAGACAAATGAGAGCTCCGACTAATTTCGCAAAAACGGTAGCAGGCCGTGCAACTCTCTAGCATTGAAATAGTCTAGAGGTGTCATTATTCAACTTAACAGCAAAAGAAAGATTTCCACTTCCTCTCCGGCATCATCTGTAAACTGTGAAACAGTTTCATCACCGAATTGATTTTTGACCTCCGCTCTCGCCTCCGCTCTCGCCTCCGCTCTTGCTGTGGCAATCATATCACTTCGATTTCTGGAGTTGTTAACGACTTTTTTTATTGTTTCCACAATATCTCGTTGGTCTAGTGACGTACGTTAGACAAAAATTCTTGGGCAGACAAAACAGAACTTATTTAAGTCATTTACAATACTAATGAATGATTCACCCTTCTTCTAGAAACAGTTTCTCTCAATTTATTGTCGTCTGGTTTGTGCCGAAAAACTTTCCTCAAACCCACCAGGATAAGGACCCTTCTCCATCATCAGATTTATTGACTAGATCACAAATGGTAAACATTGATTGTGGACTCAATTGTGGATGTCACTTTGATTCAAAAAGAAATCAGATATTATTTTTGTATTTGAAAAAATCTTAGAAATACGATGAAATAAAATAGGGAAAAGGAATATTTTTTGACTGCGCGACCAAACTTTGACTACGCGACCAAACTTTGTCACTGGGCGACCAATCGGTCGCCCACTTCAAATGTTATTTTATGCTCTGATAAGAGAGGTCATTATTATATAGTTTCGGAGCTTTTTGCGGGGATAATTAAACAATTATTATCTGGGATATGTGAACGAAAGCCGCGCGGTTGCAGGAGAGTCCGCGAGTCCGCGAGTCCGCGACTATGGCCGTACCGGAGTTCAAAAGAAGCGCAACACTTTGGCTGCCATACCGGCTTTGTGTATTATGGCATCAGACTCAGTGGCGTTCGTGAAGAGGGTAATAAATAACGAGTACTTCGCTAAATTGTTAAGAAACGTAAATACTCGTATCTTGAAATTAAACATCTGTTGTGTCACCTCAAAACTTTCCCGACTAGTATCCAGTAACCTATGGAAATTTTTGATCGAAACGTCCTCTCGGGTGAGAAGTTGGAGTTAGAGGGAAAGATTAAAAATAATTTGCAGGAAATTGAAAACTTTGTCAGGAACATTTGAATTTTCCGGGGAAACCTCAGATCTTTTTCCAAATCATATTATCTATTGTAAAAATCGTCAATTAAGGCCTCACTTCAAGCACTTTAAGTTCACAAAATAAAAGTAACATGTTATAAAACAGCTGTGATAACACAGAACAATAACACAGTGATAACACAGATCAACAAAAAGATAGTAGGGAAAGGTTACTTAAAATGGGATATTTGAGATTTGAACCCTTAGAAATAATAGCTGAATGAAGCGAACCTCATCTAAATATGTCTAATTATTCCTTGCTCAGTTTTATAGCATAACTAGAGACCGGATTTATGATTTTTCACATGTTCTATTCGCTAAGCTGGATGCAACTGTCGACTTGCGGCTTGACGTTTTTATCTATAAGGAACCTAAATACCAAGTTTTATTTCGCATATAATTTATTATTTTGACTTTTTACCGCATATACATTGATAGTCCGTATAATCGCATATAGCTGCGTATTCAGTCCATATTTTTGCAAATAACTCAATATTTGTCAATATTCTGGCAATTTAATATATATTAGCTAGAAAATCACGATTTTTTAATTCCAGAAAAAAAAATTGAAAATTTCCGGAGGAATTTTTTTTTTACTTTGATGGACAAAGTTGGTCTTGGTTGGTTTTACATGTAAATGCTGGAATTTTTACTATTTTCGCAGCTTATATCAAATATTTACTCGCATATATTGCTTCATTTGAACATTTTTACCTCATATTTTGATATTTTTCAAAGGCATATAAACTGCATATTTTGAGCTTTTCTACCGCATATAAATCCGCTCCCTAATCATAACCCCAAAGAGTTTTTGGAACGAAAATGTATTTTCCGAAATATAACTACTTTTCCAAAAAATGTGCAAGTATCCCGTTTTTGGGAACCCATACGGTAAAACGGGATACCCTATATCCTTTAAATGGGATAGTGATTAAAATTGATAGATTCAACTAGTCTATTGAAAATATGATAACCAGACATTCAAATTCCAAATTTTTATTATGAAAACTACTAGGTAGGTATAACAGACATATAAAATATGTGCAACCATTTGAACAACCAAATGAACAACCATTCTTAGGTAACAAAACAAGAACAAAATAAACATTCTCAGATAATGCATAAGACAAGAAAAAAGAAGAAAGAAAAAAACAGATTTCAAGGCAGAAGTCACAAAGGAAGTCTTCTCCTTTTTCATCTGCCCTGGTGCAGGCACCATGGACCCACCTTCTGCACCTCACGCATCTCAGATATCGGGATGACAGGAATCCCGTTTTACCCGAACACTCATATTTGACATTCGAATTTTTTTTCTCACGTAACCTCAGAATAAATCAAAAAAACTTGTTCGTCAAATCAGTAGTTCATATCTTAGCTTGAGGTAAATGAATAATGAACATGTTCCCCCTATCACTTCGCATGCAATTCTTACTAATATGAGCCCTTGATATTAGATCAGAAAATTTGAAAATCATAAAACTTACCTGGTACGGCTTGCGCTTCAGCTGTCAACTCGAAAGTACGTTTGACCGTTGCATTGGACTAGAGCTTGAGTTCGGTGAATATTGGGTTAGATGGCGATACTTGGTTTTGTTAGAACCCTTGGTATCCCATTTTAGCTGAGTATCCAATTTTAAGTAACCTTCCCCTATGTATCTGGGGTTTGTGATGGGTAACTTCTTGGGAATTTCGGGCGAATGCGTTATTGATACTTGTTCCTTTCAATTGCTTACTAAGAGTATGACTAGCTCCAACTTTTCTACCTGTTTATCTCCCATTTGTTTCTTGTTCATTTACCTACACCAAAACTTATCGTTTGTTTGTTGTTCATTTATCTACACCATTACTTATCATTTGTTTCTTGCTGATTTATCTACTTGTTCACCAATCATTTCTTCATTGTTTACTTATCTATCAATTTGACTCCTTTTGTCTGTAAAATGTGAAATTATTTGCTCAGCGTTCAAAGCGTAAGCGAGCGAGTTTTCTTTTGTTGTCAAATAACTAACTTGTAAACAAAACAAACTTTCAAAGAGGTTCAACAACCGATTCACGCTGACTTGATCAATGCATACTGGAGTGACTTCTCTGTCACTTCATCATGACTCATTCACACATGACTTTTGTTTAGATCATTCGGGAAGGGATTTTTCAGCGATCAACCAGGCAATACGCAGGGGTTTCTTTGACGTGTTCTTCCCATGTGTGCCTGTCAGCGAATAGGTCACTTTTCCTTTGCGATTTAATTGACAGTTTGACATGTTTCATGAATTTGTTTTGTTAAATCTGCTTCTGTGTTCATTTCATTATTGTAAATACATCCAATGTCAAAATATTTTCTGATGATCTTGTCTTGTTTCATTTGTCTTTGTGTTTTGTTGTTCTTCATCCATGTTTTGTTATTTTAACACTGTCAATTTCTTGTTGTGAGGTGTTTTGAGAAAAGAAATAAACTCATTCAAAATTTTATAAAAGTTCATTTTGCTTGCATTCCATCCGCGTTTCATTCAAGAATCAAACCTCATCCCCAAGGACACATTCTCATCTAGACTAAGAACTCACGCAACGTAGGGGAAAGGTAAACAACGTTGAGAAGGGAAGGAACAACGACGATCACCGCCAATCATCGAAAACGGGGTTACACTACAGAAGCGATTCCCAACGGTCACGATCTTCCAATAACAACAACATGAATTATGGCGGAAGCCGGTAAAATAATGTGTTTGAATAGAATAGAATAGAATAGAAAATTGTGTAATGTGTAATTGTGTTTGTGTAAATTTACGCACCCTATTGGCAGATGGCATCACTTGTTCCGTAGATGAACAGGGGGCCCATTATAAATGCCTGGTCCATATTCAGACCAGTTCCTCTACGCTTTTCGAAAATGTCACCCACCTAGAGAATTCTGCGACTTGTTTTCTCAAAACGGAATCTGGCTGAAGTCAGGTCATTTTTGCTCTCCTTGTCACCTTGTATATCGTACAGAGGGTCATTAATCGGGTGACCTAAGGTGCTACCTTGTAGTCGAAGGATTGCCTTTTCGAACACCATAAAAATGTCTAAAATCGGTTATTGTTTCCTCGAGAAATTGTGATTTTATTCGAGACCAAATTTCGGGGTGATCCCTTAGACCATTTGGGTGTATGTCTACATATATTAGCTGTTATTTATCTATATTCATTTTTTGAAAGTTTGATAATCTGGAAAGTCCCGAAGAGCAAAGAACCGCATGTGCCCCGTCCTCTGCTGTTACACCACTCCATATTTCTTGTTTATCTCCGATGCGAATCTCTTTCTTCTCGTCGGTGCTTCGCCGCGCGCCGCACAACAACGCGGATGAAAGATTGGGCCGGGAATATATCAACTTTCAGCGAAAATGCTAATGGGTCGCTTCGCCCTTGCCTGGGGGGGCACCTGTTCCGTCCGTGTTTTCGCCACCACCATCACTCACCGGCATCTCCGCTGAAAGTCGCCCATAAGTCACGACCAGTGGGAGCCTTTTGCATGTCCAACAGGACATTAATATGCGCTTAAATACGCTGCTCGTATGCGCCTCCGTCGCCGCACTTTGTGCCCCGGCATACCCTCAATCATCCTTTATTGCAGCACACACCACGCACACCGGGCATTATCCTTGCTCATGTCTTGCCAGAAGTACAAAACCAGCTTCGGGTGGAAATTCAGTTCGTGGCTTTTGTTTCAAAGAAACTCCTGGGCAAGACCGTTCAATAATCACCTCATTATAATATTATTATTATAATAAATGTTTTTCTCCTCCTCGGCTTATCTACGCCATAGGACTCATGTAGCTCATTATTATAACAATAGACTGAATTTTAAGACACAAAAGTTGTGAAAGTCTGTCCGTTGGCACACCTCATCAGATGATAGTATTGCTTCAGTACCTAGTATGTATTTACCTACATAAACTCTATACGGTATTCAGGCTTTACACGGACGGTTTGCCGTCTATTTTATATTATACCAGCTGTAAAAAGTTGATAAAAAACGTAGCTGTGAACATGACTTTGAGCTTTGATAAGCTTTTCGTTGCGCTCATATAATAACCAACAATAGTGGAGGAAAGTATTTACCGGCGTCGGTGTTAGGCCTTGTTGCGGAAATAGGCCGACGTTAAATAAACGAAAAAAAAAACAACAATCAGGTATTGACGAACACTGAAAAGCAACCGTTTGGGACCTCTGTTTATATGTTAGTATGCATCACCAACGTAAATTACCAACACGAGTATACCTGTGCTACCATACCATATCACTGCTGCGGGTATATTACTATAGATACTGGTATACAGCGTCAACCATAAGTGAATTTATTGCCCGCTGCTGAAGCTGAAGCTCTCCACAATGCTGAATAATTTATAAGGTGAGATCTGACAAACGCAAATTTCAAAAACTCCGAAGAATGTTCCCGTTTACCTACACAAGTTCGAAACAGTTTTAATCATCATCCGGAGCTGATGGATCGTTCCTTTTGCAGGCGCACCAAAGATATAGAAACGCAGGCGCTCCGCAGAAAGAGGAGAGAATACCAGGATTACCAGGAACTTTAGAATTCGCGAACTACTGGTGGCGGTCGTTTTGTTAGAAAAATCACTAGTTAGAAAGATAGCATAACTTAGAAATTTGGGCTTATAGCGTTTGTTAGAAAGTATCCCGATAATACCCAAAGGCCTATCTGTTGGAATATACTAGAGAACCTAAAAACACTGCCATCTTTTCGTTCGTGATTTTCTAACACACGCTTCTTCTAACCTGCAATTCACCGTCCAGTATCGCTGGTTAGAAGACGTGTATGCTATAAAAATGCTACTGTAGCGTAGCTTAGAAAATTGGTCAGGTCAAGTCAGGTCAGGTCAGGTCAGGTCAGCATGAAACCCCAGAAAATTCAAGACCTGACTGCGAGGACGCAAACTACTGTAGTTGTACCGAATCCTTTCGCGAAGAGAGGAAGTGTTGGTCACTCACCAGGCAAGAACGTGAAGAAGTCTAACAGCGAAAGCTATGAAACCGAGGACGATGAGAAAGACAAGTACTTGTCTCCCTTCTCGCCGACGAAACTTGGAGCAGAGGGCAGCACTTATCAAGAAAGTCCAGCCAGCAAAACTGGAAAGAAAAGGAAAATGAAACACAGTCCCAAGCTCGAGCTGCCTATGAAAGCCTCGTCAAATTTCTTAAAAAAAAATAAAGGAACGATTGCGGTGTCGGAGTGTATCAAGGATCAAATCGATAAGCTTGTGAAATTCTGCAAAGAGAACAATAATGTTCACCGCAGGGTCAAGGAATTGGCGCAGGAACTCAGTTTCGAGACAAGAAGACCGGCGGCGAGTTCCAAAACATCAAAAATTGAGGAGGTAGTACATAAATTCAGAATTGAGAGCCTGGAGGAAGAAGTCAAGAGGCCAAAAGCCACAAGCGACATCGGTATTGCTGAAATTGGAAAACTCAAGAGAGAAAACTCTGACTTGAAATCCAAGATGGAACAACAAGCTCTACTATTGGCGAAACGCATAGCAGAGAAAATCCGGAAGTGAAGGCAGAACGAATAGAGGCAACACACGAGTATGAACAATTCCTGGATTTGGCGGAAATTAGATGGGATGAAGACGTTTTTACGAATGTGAGCATCGTACCAGGAAACCCACTCAGCTCAACCGAGCAGGAATGCTCGCTTGTCATCATTGACCCACGAGATAAAGAAATGAACAAGAGTATCCAAAGGATGTACTGAGACCGAAACCCGGAACTAGTGGAGATGACTGACAAGATCGAAATCTTGGAGAGCTCCGTCACCAAAGGTCTTGGAGGCGACAGAAAAATACACCCAACACACAACAAAGACCTATGGGAGCAGCTAAAGGCCGTTAGTACATACACAAAAAGCGAAAGAATCAGAGCTGTGATAACCCATAGCATAAAAATGGTTGAGCTGGACAAAATGAAGAAGGTGCTACAATGCAATTTCAATGATATCAACACTAAAGCTCAATTATTCATACCCCCACAAACGACTGGAAGTCAAACCAGCAAAGACATGAAGAAAAAAAAACTATCAAAGAAAAACAGACATACGCACCAGTAGTCGAGGAAAAAGGCAAGGACTTTGAAACACTGCTGAAAGCCATCAAAGAAGATTTGGCAGAACATGAAATCAAAAAGAAATCGAATCCATCAGGAGTACAAAAGAAGGAAAACTACTTATACAAACCAAAAGGAATCAAGAGCCTGCTGAACAAATTCTAGAACTGATCAAGGTCAGCAATGAAGGCAGGACGGTAAGAATGATTCAAGACATGGAGCATACAGAAACCCTTCACATAAGAGGGATGGACGCTCTTTCAACAAAGAAGGACATCGCCGCAGCTATCATGGAAGCAATAAGAGCAACAAAAGATCACTACAAACTAAGCGATATTAGACCCAATGCAAACGACACTGCAGCAGTGAGGCTTACCATCAGAGTTCCAGTACCAGTTCCTACACGATACCGAGAGATTCGTGCAGGAACTGACCGGAGGAGAGTGGCAATCCGAGACCTAGATGTGCTGGTCATGGAAGCAGAGGTGATGAAGCTCTTGAATGGAGAAGGAAAGCCGATTCCAAAGAGCATGAAACCTACGCCCCGGCGAAGCAGGACAACTTGACGCCGGCCATCTTAACGCGGGACAACTTGCCGCGGAACAACTTGACGCCAAAACAACTTGACGCGGGACAACTTGACGCCAGGACAACTTGACGCGGGACAACTTGACGCCAGAGCAACTTGACGCTAGGAGTTATTTTGATTTCGGGACTATCAGGCCAGATTATGTCTTTTTGTCCCCCAATTGGCCCTCTTGTGTTTTCCTGTGGTTTTTCGGAACTAGCAAGCCCCTTATGCCTACTTGTGTTTTTGTTTTTGAGTCCCAATGACCTCAATTGTGTCTTGCTGTATAACTCGAAGTCAGAGCCCCCATGTACCTTTATGTGTCATTCCATGCCCTAATGAGCCCCCTACTTATGTCTTCATGTTGTTTTCGAAACTGTACTGGAGCCAGGTTGTTTTTCCATAGTGTTTTGAGGAACCCCGATAACCCCCTCGATGACCTTCTTGTGTTTTCATGTGAAGCTGTAAGGGGCATCGGGCCCCTTGTATCTTCGTGTGCTTTAAAACTCTGCCGGCCTTCATTCTTTCTTGCGGGATCAATCTGGGTCGTGTGTCTATGGTGACGCTTCCAGCCCCGCAATGAGCTCCATTTTGTCTTCTTTATGTCTTGGAATCCTAGCGGCCCGCGTTGTGTCTTGCTATGTTTATTCTTGCTATGTTCATCAGAGACCCAAGGACCCCCTTTGTCTGTATTTGTCGTTTGAAAACCCAAAAATCCCCCTAGTGTCTTCATGTTGTGGTGTTGTGTGAAGCCTTGATCAACCCCCTTGTATCTCCTGTTCATGTTTCTAGTCCTATATGGCGCCCGCTTGGGCGCCCCCATTATGCCTTGCTTTGTCAATCGGAGCTCCAATCGGCCTTTTTGTGTCTATGTGTAATTTCGACGATGAGCCCCCTCATGTTTCCTGTGGTTTTCGGAAATATGACAAGCCCCTCATGCTCACTTTGTTGCTCATGTTTTTGAGTTCTAGCGACCCAATATGTCTTGCTGTGTCAATCGGAGCCCCCCTTCTGTTTTTATGTACCTAATTGTGCCCCGATGATCTTTTTGTATTTTCTTGGCAGTTTCGGAACACCATCGAGTCCCTTTGTATTTTTTTTATTTTTGAGCCTCACAGGCCCCTATTGTGTTCATTTGTGTCGTTTCAAGCCTCCACTGAACCCTTCAATGTTTTCTTGAAGTTTTCGAAAGTCTAAGCGAGCCCGCTTATGTCTTCTTGTGTTTTGGAGTTTCAGAGGCCCTCATTGTGTTCTGCTGTGTTATTCGGAGCCCCAGTGAAAACCCTTGTGTCTTTATGTGTCGTTTCGACTCCCGATGAGTCCCTTATTGTTATTGTCTTCGAATGTTTCTTTTCCCTGGCGCAAATCGTCCGGCGTCAAGTTGTCCCGGCGTCAAGTTTGTCGAAGTAGGACAGCTCGACGCCGGCCATCCTGACGCCAGGACAACCTAACGGGTGGACAGTTTGATGTGTCGCTTCAAGCCTTGACGAGCTCCCTTATTGTGTCTTCATGTTGCTTTTGGAACTCTATCGAGCCACAATCTATCTCCTCAGATTTTGTGGTTCTAAAATTTTTCTTTGTCAATCGGAGCTCCAATGAGCCCACGTGTCTTATGGTGTCGTTTCGAGCGCCGATGAACCCTCGTGTGTTTACTTGAGGTGTTCGGAGTTCTAAGGAGCCCCCTTATGTCTTCCTATGTTTTGGAGCTTAAGCGGCTCCCATTTTGTTTTGCCGTGGTCACTTGGAATTCCAGTGGATCCTTTAGTGTATTTATATGTCGTTTGAAGCCCTGATGAGCCCCCTTGCGTGTTCATGATGCTTTCGGAATCGTAGTATCTACTCTGTATGTCTCCATATGGCGTTGTAAGCACCCTTATTCAAAGCCCAATTGGACACTCTTGTTTTAAGCTCGTCATGATTTTATGCCCCTACAGAATTTCAGTGAGCCCCCTTCTACCTTCTTTGATTGTAAAAAGCCCTACTGGCCTTCTCATTTCTACAATGTCGATTGAAGCCCTGCTGAGTCCCTTTACATTTTTCCGTCGCTTTCGAAGCTTTGGTAAACACCTGGGTTTTTAGCCGGTTTGGCGCCCGGCAATACCCGGCGAATAGATCCATCGCCGGGTGTCAAGCGATTTCCCCTCCATCCCTGCCAGAAAGGCAGGGGAGCAAGAAAAAAGGTCAGGTCAGGTTGTGTTGTCCTTGTCAGAATAGCTGGGAGTATGGAACCTAATTTCTCAAAATGGTTAGTTCCCATGGAACAGTGTTAATCGCATCGTCAATACGTAGATACTACTGCCATGTAAAAATATATGATAAATTGGCCAAAGCTCGACTTAAGCTACGAACGTGTTTCCAGGAGATCAAGATCAATTTTCTAAGCTACGCTACAGTGATCTTTTTTCATTTTTCTAACATACACTACTTCTAACCACTGACACTAACCGGTGGATCGCAGGTTAGAAGGAGCGTGTGTTAGAAAATCACGAACGAAGAGATTGATCCAACCATGACAGTGTTTTCAGGTTCTCTGGTAAATCATAACAGATCGGCCTTCGGGTATTATCGGGACACTTTCTAACAAACGCCACAAGAGAATGAAGAGATAATAATATGAGTACAGAGTACCTACACTTTATGCAGCATATCAAGGAGAATAACCAGACTTTCCAGCAAAAATTTTCTCTCTCTAATCGTGACACGCCGCCACTGGAAATAGATGTTTTGTTGGTGACGTAGGCACTGGCGATGGATTGCGCAAAGATCCATGCAATTCCTCCAGAATCGTAAGGTAGACTTGTTTTTTTTTGCCACCGCTGCTGCCTGAACAGGAAGTTGTTAGGAGTATACCGTACGTTAGCACTAGAATTTTATTTGATGAAATGAAGGCATGATTTTAAGTAGAATCGTTCTCAACAGTGAATACACATTATTTCAGCTTCGGGCCATAACCTGGAGGCTCTACTTCCCCTCAGCAGTAATGATGCATTTCCCGTCTCGGTATATGTAATATACTATTACGGCTAATTGTTGTTGGCCTGAAATTATTCAAGCAGTAATCTCACGACAAAATTATCAGCTCACAACAATCTTTTTCGATAACCGTTCAGAAATCTCGAAATGTCTTCAATCACGACCGACCCATGCCTTTTCATCAAAGCAAGATCAATATCTCGACTCACAGTGTTTTTATCCTGTTAGAATTAGCATCGAACGCCAAAAGAATCTTACCCAGTGAATCGTGATGGATCATGCACAAATCCACTGTTGTTGGCATTTCCCACCTTTGTTTCAATTCTCATTCCTCTATGTAGCTTTCCTCGTCGGCACACTTCACCTACGAAAGCTTAACAGTAGTAAGAATTTCTGGAATGGACACCTGCTGAACGATTTTTTCAACAACCCTTATTCTAACGCAATTTTTAACGAACCCCGGCGCGGAAGAGTAATGACTCCAGATCTCTCGCTGTTGATTCAGAACTCCGATGTACTTAGCCCCGGGAAAATTTCAAATTAATAGAGCGGAATGCACACATGCCCCTGCGACAGCACCTGTACAGGTATACCCATGGAGAAGAGGCCGCGGCATGCGGCTGTTTATCTCTCCTACTATTAGGTAACGTCATTAAAACTATCATCATCAAAATGGGCACCGCCAAATGCTACTATAGCTATAGCCGAAGGAGAGATAGGCCATCGGCATCGGACCCCCCTTCGCACCTCCTTCGGTCGTTTACAAACACTATGCCTTGTGCCGCGTCAAAAATTACAAAAATGCGGCGGGGCAGCCGCTGCCGAAAATAAGCTTGAATTTCCTAGATTATCTAGATTCTGGAGTTGTGTAGTTATAATCGAGAATGAATGGGGTTTCGCGAAGGAAAGGATCGCGTTTACGGAAAGAAAACAAGCGTGTTGAAATGCTGTCGCTTTACTGAGAACATTTCTTTTTACAGGGTGTCGAATTCAAAACTTGCCATTGCCTGTAAGTCTGAAACAAAAGCAGATATCAAAATTCGTCCAAAACCGTTCTAACAAAATGGAGGGGAACCATAGTAGTGGAGTCAGTGACTCACCCCAGTGTGCGCCCTAGCACCCCCCCACTAAATTTTCTCAAATGGCAACCTCCAACTTGTGGCACATCATTGGAAAGCCCTTGGAAAGTGCTTTCCAGTGGTACTAATTATTCCATATTTTGTTTGGGTAGTTTTCGATCAATTTGGAAAAAACTGTCCAGTGAACTTACACACTAAAACTTTTTCTAGTTGATGTCAGCTGGATATGCCGAGTTTCAGTATTTTAAACGAATTTTCTAGTTATTGTAATTGAATTTTCATTAGAGTCAACGAGTAAACCGGTAGCTGGACTAGATCAAACAGGCAGCTGAACTAGATTACCTTTGGAGTTTTCAACTGGAAATTCTAGGAGTTCCACTCTAGTTAATTTTAAATGAAACCCAGTTGAAAAAGTTCTAGTGTGACATGTTGATTTGAATGAATTCACCCGCAATAAATCAAATTTCAACTAATTCAAACCAAAAATAAAGACCGAATGTTCACAATAAGTTTTCAAAATAATTGCCGTTGCTTTTAAGGCGATAATAAAGCCTGTTCTCGAACTCTTGTCGAACGTTTTCGAAAGTTTCTCTTGAAAAAGCGCGATATTCTTTGGTAATTCTACGACGCAGGCCTTCAATCGACTGCGGCTGAGTTTTGAAATTAGCAAACTTTGAGTGATCCTACAGAAAGAAGTCTAGAGGAGTCAAGTCCGGTGATTTGGGAGGCCCTTCAATGGCTCCTCTTTTGCCAATCCACCGATCTGTAAAATGATCATCCAACCATTGACTAGACATGGTGAGGTGGAGCTCCATCTTGTTGCAAATGGAGTAAATCCTTGGTCAAATCAGGGTTCTTATTTGGGTTCATCTGATTTTCCAATTCCTGAACTATTAGGGGCTCGATGGCAATTTTCAACATTTCTGCATAAAGCGCACTATTCAAATTTCTGCCTATGAATATTGGGCCGAGTTTTTCGGGGAACTGGGTATATGTATACATGCAGGGTGGTCCAGGTTCTAGTAGCAATAATTCACCATTCGATGGTCCATCAAAAACTAGGTCGACATGCATAATTTAATTTTTTCCAAAACCATTCCTGAGAGAGATAGAGCCCTTTAAAGTTCAGTTTTTAAATTTCTTCTTGCACAAACTCTCAAGTCATTGAAGCGATTTTAACCAAATTTAGTACAAATGCTTACGTAATAGATACCCATCACTTGACATAGATAACTTTTGTCAAAATTATCCAATGGCGTAGATGCGGGGGAACTTCTCCCACCCCATTTTCTACGCCACTGGATATTCAATTTCAATTTATTCAATTTAGAAAAAAAAAGTTACTTTTGCAAAATTTTGATTAGAGGCTTCATTTCTGAGATATTTGGGCTTGGAACTTTGGAAAACCCTTCGAAATCGCGACTTTCGAAAGCCTAAAAATTAAAATCCAAGAAAACTCATGATTCCTCACTGGAATAAGTTTTCTATGTCATTTGAGTTGATTTAATGCCATTGTTTGCTGAGAAACGAGGCGTTTCCAGAGAAAAACAATTTGGGCTCTGGAAAGTGGTGATTTAGAGATGTTTTCCAAAGTTTAAAACCCAAATATCTCGAAAATCGAGCCTCTAATCAAAATTTTACAAGAGTAATTTTTTTTTAATTGAACAAGGAATTCGAAAAAATATAATTTCCCAAAAATATTCAGTGGCGTAGAGAATAAGGCGTAAGAAGTAAAACAACTCCCCCGTATCTACGCCACTGGACAATTTTGACAAAGGTATCTACGTCAAATGATGAGTATTTATTTCGTTGGTATATTATTATCATATCATCATATCAAATTATATATAATATATAATATTATACTTTCAACGATATTATATTTTTCGCATAACTTATCTGTTTTTCAATCACTTTCATTATTTTGACCGTTCTGGTATGTCCTAGCCGTCCCACGTGGCCTGGTTTATTTCCCTCGTGAAGGTGGCCGCGCCCACAGTCAATATCGCGTTTATGACTATTGGAATCGTTTGTTTATTGTTTGTTTACGTTTGTTTAGCCATTTCTGACGTTTGTTTACACCCCCTCTCCCCCTTTTTTGAAACCCCATTTGGGTCGGGCCAACTTCACGACAGCCCGACCCAAAATTGAATAAACGTGATTTCTCCAGATGGGAATTGTTTGATTATCGTTTGTTTATCTTTGTTTAGCTGTTTTCGACGTTTGTTTACTACAACCCCTTTCCCCCTTTTTTGAAACCACATTTGGGTTGGACCACGTCGGACCAACTTCACGACAGCCCAACCCAAAATTGAAAAAACGTGATTCCTCTATGGGAATCGTTTGTTTATCGTTTGTTCATCGTTTGTTCACATTTGTTCACCAATTTTCGACGTTTGTTTACACTCCCTTTTCCCCTTTTTTGAAACCCCATTTGGGTCGGGCCAACTTCACGACAGCCCGACCCAAAATTGAAAAAACGTGATTTCTCCAGATGGGAATCATTTGTTTATCGTTTGTTTACGTTTGTTCAGCTATTTTCGACGTTTGTTTACAACCCCTTCCCCCCTTTTTTGGAACTCCATTTGAGTCGGACCACGTCGGACCAACTTCACGACAGCCCAACCCTAAATTGAAAAACGTGATTTCTCTATGGGAATCGTTTGTTTATCGTTTGTTCATCGTTTGTTCACGTTTGTTTACCTATTTTTGACGTTTGTTCACATCCCCTTTCCCCCTTTTTTGAAACCCCATTTGGGTCGGGCCAACTTCACGACAGCCCGACCCAAAATTGAAAAAACTTTATTTCTCCAGATGGGAATCATTTGTTTATCGTTTGTTCACGTTTGTTTAGCTATTTTCGACGTTTGTTCACAACCCCTTCCCCCCTTTTTTGAAACCCCATTTGAGTCGGACCACGTCGGACCAACTTCACGACAGCCCAACCCAAAATTGAAAAACGTGATTTCTCTATGGGAATCGTTTGTTTATCATTTGTTCATCGTTTGTTCACGTTTGTTTACCTATTTTCGACGTTTGTTCACACCCCCTTTCCTCCTTTTTTGAAACCCCATTTGGGTCGGGCCAACTTCACGACAGCCCGACCCTAAATTGAAAAAACTTTATTTCTCCAGATGGGAATCATTTGTTTATCGTTTGTTTACGTTTGTTCAGCTATTTTCGACGTTTGTTTACAACCCCTTCCCCCCTTTTTTGAAACCCCATTTGGGCCGGGCCAACTTCACGACAGCCCGACCCAAAATTGAAAAAACGTGATTTCTCTATGGGAATTGTTTGATTATCGTTTGTTCACCTTTGTTCAGCTGTTTTAGACGTTTGTTCACAACCCTTTCTCCCCCTTTTTCAAAATTCCATTTGGGTCGGACCACGTCGGACCAACTTCACGACAGCCCAACCCAAAATTGAAAAAACGTGATTTCTCTATGGGAATTGTTTGTTCATCGTTTGCTCATCGTTTGTTTATTTATTTTCGACGTTTGTTCACACCTGCTCGCCCCACTTTTTCTAACTTCATAACGTGTCAGGTCAACTTCACGACAGCCCAACCCAAAATTGAAAAAACGTGATTTCTCTATGGGAATCGTCTGTTTATCGTTTGTTCATCGTTTGTTTCGTTTGTTTACCTATTTTCGACGTTTGTCTACAACCCCTCTCCCCCTTTTTGTGTAACTTCATATGTGTCGGGCTAACTTCACGATAGTCCGAACCAAAATTGAAAAAAAAGTGATTTCTCTATGGGAATTGTTTGTTTATCGTTTGTTTATCGTTTGTTTACGTTTGTTTGCCTATTTTCGACGTTTGTTCACACCCCCTTCCCCCATTTTTTCTAACTTATAACGTGTCGGGCCAACTTCACGACAGCCCGACCCAAAATGAAAAATGAGTGATTCCTTCATGGAATCACTTTATCGTTTGTTTATAGTTCGTTTGCGTTTTTCTAGTCATTTTCAGCGTTTGTTCACACCTACTTCCCCCCTTTTTGGAACCCCATATGGGTCGGGCCAACTTCACGACAGCCCGACCCATAATAAAAAAAAGGTGATTTCCCTGTAGGAATCGTTTATTTATGGACTGTTTACGTTTGTTCAGCAATTTTCGACGTTTGTTTACACCTCCTTCTCCCACTTTTGAAACCTCTTCAAAATTTCCAATTTCCTGCAAATTATTCTCAATTTTTCTGTGGTACCAGTTGTAGATCGTTCACCTTCATCCATATACCAATGCGTCTGACTGCCTCACTCGCTTTTCTTTCTACATAATTTGGTTCCTGATGACAAACTGCAAATTTCTGACTTTTTAGCTCGTGAACAGATTTATACAAACTTTGACATGCCGTGAGCCACACGAAATATTAATTTCAGGTGCAGACTGCCGGGAGTGAAAGTTGGAGAAAAGATTTAATCAAGTTTGGAGGTGAAATTTTCGAAATCAGACCCACGCCACGGTTACCGAGTTATATTCAACAGTAATATCACAAGTGCTTAGATTTTCAGGATAATTTTGGCCAGGCGATCGCGAGTGCCGGTTGTAGCGATAAGTGCCCGACTCCATAGGAGGAGGGCATTTATCAAGGGAGCTGAACCAGTCCGAGGGAGACGCTGAGCTTGGCCAAAATTATCTGATGGGATAATTTCGGGCACGAGTCACATTTTGATGATTATTACACAAAGGAAGTCCGAAGTGACAGCTGTCAGATTTTGTTGTTTACATCAGTTTTTTCCCGTTGTCATTGCCAGTTGAATTCAAATAAGTGAATATTATCCTTGTAGGTCTATAATAATCAAGGGCGTTGTATGTAATAATCTCTGGACAAACTGCAAATTCTCCAACTTTTTGTCCCGTGAACAGATTTTCACTTATGTTCTTTCAAACAAGAAGTAAACTTAACATTGAACATTTTCCAAAAATTTTCTTTTCAGTTTTTCTGGGCACTTCCCTGCTGAAAATGTAAAACAGGCCTGGGTAATCAAAACTGGACTTGAATGATAGAGCTTGAGGTGAAGCCGTGATTGACGATCTTCACAATAAGATGTTTTGGAAAGAGATTTGAGGTTTTCCCCGAGAATCTAAATTTTCAAAATTATCAATTTCCTATGCAAATTATTTTCACTCTCTCTGTGGTGCCAGTACTGCCAGTTTCAGATCGTTCACCTTCATCCATGTATACCAATGCGTCTGACTGCCTCACCTGATGCTTCTCGTCCTACCAGTACATCATTTGGAAAAACTGCAAATTTTCAACTTTGTATCTTGTGAACAGATTCATACCAACTTTTTTTGAACGGAGGGTAAGTAATTCTTGAACATTTTCAGGTAATTTCTCTTGAAATTCTTCAAGTTTTTCGAGAGTTTTCCACTTTAAAATGAGTAACCGACCTGGCAATGAGACCGGACACATTTTGATGATGTTAGAGAGAATATCTCAATTCTTCAATCTCTTTCTCAAATTCGAACTCCCCACCCGAAGGGACGTCTCATGATAAAATTTTCATTCGTTCCTTCCTACTCGTCGGGGAAGTTTTGGGGTGACACAACCGATTTTTTTAGTGGTGATTCCAATTGGTGACTGAATAACGAATCAATGGATTGAAAAAGCTCTTGAGTGCGTGATGCATATCATCAAATTCCTGACACTCACAATTATAAATATTCCAAATGCGCGACTCCTATCGAGCTCGAGGAACAGAACAATGTACGCATGTCTAGGTGAAAGAGATGAGCGGAAAATTTGGCAGGCGAACCGTGTATAAGGAGAAGGCGAAGGAACAAACAGAAAACGGAACGCTAACGCGTTTATATGAATGTTCGCCGTTCGCAATCATGTTGTCAAATTGTAGGCAATACCTGGTGACAGGCTATCAGCCATCTGTGAAATATTCACTGCTTAAAATTCAGTTTCAGCAGCAGGAGCTGAGCTGAAGCCAGCAACAGCAGCAGGGCGGAAGGCGAAGGCAGGAATCGCACACTCACACACGCTCTCGCAAGCACCATCGGTTGGATTCTCGAATACACAATGTGCACGGCTGTCACTCGTCTTTCTTTTTCTTATTCGTTTCCTTATTTCTTTTTTTTTTCGTGGGTTTCTCTCGCCGGGTGTCGCATCGGATCTAACTTGCTGTTCGTTGTGAACATTTTCCAACAAGTCGTTGCAAAAACTTGATTTTCAACGTTCGACAAATAATGCTTGGCTACAGGATGTCTCAAAATTTGCTCTCATGGAGTCCAGTGAACTTTACGGATAGGCTCAAAAACTGTCGGATAAATGTTTGAAAAATTTTATTGTTCAATTTTTGAAGACGCATGTTGGGTCCAAGCTAAGCCTGGGCAGTGATAGTTTCACTAGTTTTAGTTGCGGTGGTAATCTTTTGCATAGGAGGAAATCGCCGTCTTTAGCATGCGAATCACTCGTTCAATAGGGTTGACTTGTGGATGGTAGCGCGCATTGCATCACACTTTTTGAACCTTTGAAACTTTCCAAAGACGATGTATATACGTAGAAATAAATTGAGAACCATTATCTACAAGGACGATCTGTGGAACACCGAAAAGTGAACACGTATACCTGTTCTTTTCATCGCGCGGACAATTCGTCGCTAAAGGAACGACACTTCTCGATGCGTGGCCGGACAATTAGTCGCACGGAACATTCGCAAGAGAAATGAAAAAGAAGCATGATAAAACCACTAAGGCTTCGGAGCGTAAGGGGACTTATTATATCCACATGAAGACTCAAAGAGGCTCAAAAGAGTTTAGAAAAAAAAAACAAGAAAACAAGGGGGTCCAATAGGGCTCCAAATATCACATGAAGGCACAAGAGAGACTTACTGATGCTTCGACAGTCCAACAACTAGAAGCCACAAGGGCACTTAGTGAAATTCTTACAGCCATAAAAAAACACATAGGGGCTCATCAGGGCTCCAAACGACACATTAGGACAAAAGGGAGCCCGATAGAGCTCCGAAGCCACGGAAAAAAGCAAAGGGGCTTAGCAGGGTTTTGAACTATATTGAGGACATGAGGGGGCCGAATGGAGCTCTCTATAACAAAACAAAGCAAGAGGAGGCTTCCTGTAGTACTCGCGAGAGTTACGAAAAAACATAAGTGGCGGCTAATTAGGGTCCTAAACCACACTTGAGGATACAAGGGGGCTTGACACGGCTCCGAACATCACATGAAAACACAAGGTGCCTATTTACGCACCAAAAGTCAAGGAAAATGTGAGGGGGCTCAGCAGGGCTTTAAAACACGTTGAAGAAACAATGAAGTCCAATGAAGTTTGCTTGAACTCAGATCGCTGGCCGAGAAAAAACATAAGGGGGCTAATTGGAGCTACAAACCACCTTTTCGGACACAAGGGGGCCGATAGGGCTTCGAATATCACATGAAAGCACAAGGAACTCACTAATGCTAAAGGGGGCTCATCAGGGTCCCAAACAATACATGAGGGCACTAGAATACCCATAAGAACTCCGTTAGCCACGGAAAAATGCTAGGAGCTCAGCAGGGCTTCAAAAGACGTTGAAGAAACAAGGAGGCTCTTGGAGGGTAACTAGGGCAACAAGAGGGCTCACTGATATTCTCAAAGCTACAGAAGGAATAAGGGAGCTCATCAGGGTTCCAAACGATACATGAGGAAACAAGGGGGCCGGATGGAGCTCCGTAAGTCTTAGAAAAGTGCCATGGGGCTCGCATGCAGGGCTTCAAAAGACGTTGAAGGAACAAGGGGGCTCCTGCAGGGCCACTAGGGCCGCTAACAACGCCAGAAGGCACAGGGGGCTCACTGGAATTCTGAAAACCACGGAATGAATAAGGGGACTCATCAGGGCTCCAAGCGATATATGAGGAAACAAGGGGGCTCGATGGAGCTCCGTTAGCCACGGAAAAATACTATGGGGCTCAGCACGGCTTTAGAAGACATTAAAGAAACAAGGGGGTTCTTGGAGGGCCACTAGGGCGTCCAACAATGCAAGAAGGCACAAAGGAGCTCACTGGAATTCTGAAAGCTACGCAAAAAATGAGGGGCCTCATCAGAGCTCCAAACGGTACATGAGAGCACAAGGGGGTCCGATAGAGCTCAGTAAGCCACGGGAAAATGCTATGGGGCTCAACAGGACTTAAAAAGACGTTGAAGAGACAAGGGAGCCTCAGAGAGCAACTAGGGCGATAAGGCGGAGCTCACTGAAATCCTGAAACCTACGAAAAACATAAGTAGGCTCATCAGGGCTCCAAACGATACATTAGGGCACAAGGGGGGCCCGATGGAGTAGTGTTTCGGACGAGACGAGAAGAATCTCGATCTCGTCTTGATCTCGTCGAGATTTCGAGACGAGATCGAGATCGAGATCACTTGTAACCTTCAAGGTCGAGAACGAGATCTATCATGTCAAGATCTCGTCGAGATCGAGATCTCGGTCGAGATCTCGATAAACCCAAGAGCGCCATCTATAAATAAACTGCGCACCAATTGAAGTGGGCCACCCAAAAATTTCATTCGCATTCAAGGTGTCATAACTCTTGAATGAGTGAACTATTTTGAATAATTTTTTTATTTACTGATCAGATCACGTAGTAAACTACAACTTGTCATAGGCCATTTTTGGTGCAGATCTTTCGTATTATTTATACGCGGACACGGCGCTCAATCAGGTACAGGGTGTTCACGATAAAATTCACCCCCCTCCAGTAGATTCCCCTTCAAGATTTTTCAAAGAACTTGAAACTTTTTCTCCACGATTTTTCCCAGGGACCCTCAATCGATCCTCTAAAAGTTTCTAATAATTGGTACCGTATACAGGGTGTGATATGTAACTTTTTTCTTTTAAATGCAACACCCTATATTTTATTTCGTTATTTGGTGGAGCTTTTTTTTCTGATTACAAATATTTATGACACTTACGATTTATTTTGACAAGTAAGTTGTCGGAAAAATAATTAAATAAGTAGTCAAATAATTTTGTTTCGCGGCAAGATGGCTTTGGTTTCTACAGCTCACTTGAAATAAAGTTATTCTCGTAGCATTTTGTCTGCAGAACTCAACTCTGCATGGATAAATGGTCTAATTCGTTCCTAATACAGGGTGTCGCGTAATTTTTAATTTTTAATTTATGTTTGACCACCTATTTTATTATTTTTTTGACAGCTTCCTTGTCAAAATAAATCATAAATGTTATATATCTTTGTAATCAGAAAGAAAGGCTTCATCAAATGACGTGATAAAATATAGGGTGTTGCATTTGAAATAAGAAAGTTACATGTCACACCCTGTATACGGTACCAATTGAAAACTTTTGGACGATCAATTCAAGATCTCTGGGAAGAATCGTTGAGAAAAAACTTTTAGTTTTTCAAAATATTTTAATGGTGAATCTCCTAGAGAGGGGGGGGGTGAATTTTATCGTGAACACCCTGTACTTCAAAAATCGAAAAGTTTGAATAGCCTTCTATCCACAAAAAAAGGTTTTGTTTTTTTTCCAAGTGTTTCAGGGGAGATATGTTCCCATACCTCGAGACGGTTTTTGAAATTTTGGGTCTATCGCCTTCAATAACAGGGTGATCTCAAATATGTAACCTTTTGATTCCGCTGTAATAACTTTATTCGTTATTGACCGATTTTGGAGAATGAGGGCTCCTGATTAAGCTGAAGGTTCAAGTTAGAAGGATCAAGAATGGGAATTGACTTTGGATAGTATGAATTCTGGAGAAAGGGATTGGATCAAAAGTGACTCAAATGACAAGCTTCCTAGAAATATGGTTGGAGGATGGTAAAACAAAAATCAATTTGTCTTCAAACAAACCTTCTTGTTTTATCTTTCTTCAATAATCTCGTCGAGATCTCGGCGAGATCGAGATCGAGATCGAGATCTTATACTCGAGATTCTCGGAAAATCGAGACGAGATCGTTACTTTCGAGATTTTCCGAGATCGAGATCGAGATCATCAAAATCTCGTCTCGTCTCGTCTCGTCCAAAACACTACGATGGAGCTCCATGACTCACGGAGAAATGCTAGGGGACTCAGCAGGATTTCAAATTATATAGACGACACAATGGAGCCCTACGGAGCTCTGTTGAATAAAATAAGGCAAAAGGAGCTCATACCTCTGGGCTTACTGGTTCCCTGAAAGCCATGAAAAAACATGACGAGGCTGATTGAAACCACACTTGCAGGCACAGGGGGGGGGCAACAAGGGTTGGAATATTTTATGAAGACACAAGAGACTTACTAATGCTCCGACCGATCAGGCTCCGAATGACATGACGGCACAATGGTGCTCAGTGCTCCGAAAGTAACGGAAAATACAAGGGGACTCAGCAGGTCTTCAAATTACATTTAAGACACAAGAAGGGGGTCCAATGAAGCTCTGGATAACAGAAGATGATGAAAGAGGGCTTGATGGAATTCTGAAAGCTATGAAACAAGGGGACCCGATCGAAGGCTGAATATCACATGAAGGCACAAGGGGTTCACTAGTGTCTGAAAGCCTCGGAAAAATAAAAGGGGACTCAACAAAGCTTAAATCGATGTTGAAGACACAAGGGGGCCTACTGGAGTTCTGTATAACAAAATAGGCTTATTGGTACGTATTTTCTCTGGAAGCCAATCAGCTCTGGGGCTTATCAGAGCTTTGATTACATTTTAAGAAACAAAGGGGCCCGATAGGGCTCCGAATATGAAATGATGGCACAACGCTGCTTGCTGCTCCGGAAGTCACAGAAAAAGCAAGGGGGCATAGCAGGGCTTCAAATCACACTGAGGCCCAGTGGGGCTCTTGATAACACAAGTTTGCAAAATGGGGGCTCCTGGAACTCTGAAAGCTATGAAAAATATAAGAAAGATCATTAGGGCTCAAAATTACACTTAAGGACGTAAGGAGCCTGAAAGGGCTCCGAATACCACATGAGGGGACAAGAGGCTTACTAGTGCTCCGAAAGTCACGGAAAAATGTGAGAAGACTCAGCAGAGCTCGGAAGAAATACAAGGAAACTCATAAGGATATTGAAGCAATGCTCTCCGACTACCACAACATCAGACGGTCGAACCGAACAACTGCACAGACATGGTAATATACACCCAAGAGGACTCCTAATATGTGAGTCATCCAAGCGGCGCCATCTATCAAAGGCATTCCGCAGATGCCATATTTCAAGGCATCAGGCATGCGAGGGAATTAACAGAATTCCAGGTGAAGCAACACCGTCGCCAAGAGCATCGATGGTGGGTGTACACATGTATACTCAAGCCGAATAGAGCAATGTTAAAAGACAACAAACACGCAAATATAAATAAATATTGCGCCTCTTAGGGCCATATAGCGACCCTAAGAGCTAAGACCATATACGCTATATGGCCCTAAGAGGCACAATATTCATTTATATTTGCGTGTTTGTTGTCTTTTAGCATTGCTGTACTCGGCTTGAGTATACTTAAATGTGTACATTTTACATTTGAACCTTTTTGCCGCCAAGAACCAATGAAGCGGAGAAAGGATTTCTTAGGACTTTCAATATGCTGTTATTGAACTGACCGAGAAGATCATTTTTGAAAGTTTTCAGCTGTATTGAAACTTCAACGCGTATTTTTATGAATAGTTTCTAAAATAATGTCACTTACACCTTTTTGCCGCCAAAAACTGATGAAGCGGACATAGGATTTTTTAGGACTTTCAGTATGTGGTTAAGGGGTTGAAGTGGAAGCGCTCCACCATGTTTCAGACTTACGTTATTTTTTTCCAGGTCAAAACTCAAAATGCCTGGGCTATTATTCGAGGCATTGTTCTAGACACTCCGAGATAAGCCGGAGTAATTTTTTTTTTATTTCTTGGAATGCGATTTCGATTTTGGCTTCCTTCAAACCATCAGGATTCAACAACATTCAACGTCTGTATGTAAGCCCTGAAGGTAAGAGAAGCGATAATAATTCCATCCAAATAAACCAATTTTTGGATTTTTGCTCACCAAGAAGCGGGACCCCAGAACACGTTCGTGACACGTAGAAGTGTCTGCGAAATGTTACACAATCTGAGAAGACTTTTTTAAAATCTGTCTTTGTTATAATTGACTTTTTCACAAGAATAATGGTTGGTAGTAACGGCTTTCTTTATTTTTTTTTTCTTCAATTATACATGGGTGAGAAACTAGACAGATATACCTATATGTATGTTTGAAAGTTGTGTTAATTTCTTGACAGGTTCGCCGCGAGACTCTGATTAATCTGGATACTTAACAAAATTTGCAGTAATATCACGAAACGAATTCTTCCATTAGCACAGAAACGAAAGCACGCAGAAAAGCATCCGGCTCCCAGCTTTGACTCAGTAAATTCCTCCCCGCTTCATGGACACGAAACCTTCACAAATTCCTTCCATCAGTGATATATATCCACGGCCGCACGCTTTGATTATTAATTTTATTTGCACCATTTCCCTCTCTGCCATTCTGCCCTCTTTAGTCTCTTTTTCCACTGATGGCGCGGCGCTTCCTCTTCCTGATGTTCCAGTAATAAAGCCGGAATCGTAAATTCCCTGAGCCGCATATTATCCTTGACTGTACGTATAAACGTCGTCGGCGAGTCCTGCCATCGCCGCTGCACCGCACAGCCATCCTGCATCGGCAGGAGCGCCGTGTCGGCTGGAATCCTGCGCGATCCTTGCACTGTACTACAGACTGCTAGATGCTGCAATTATACACCACGGCCTACTACTATACGACGCGGAGAGCCCCCGGAGTGTACGCCAGGCCGCCCGTATATAATGCCGGAGAAATAAAGGGGCGTTACCATGGAAACTCGACTCCACCAATCAGCGGTTTCATTATTTCATAGCGGCAACTACTACCAGGCACGAAAATATGGGCCCGATGCCGCTTGCTGTACACGCGGTACGGAGAAGGCACCAGCAAGCATAGTATTTGGTATGTTGAAGCTTTTCGTATGCATATCAGAGCTTTGTAACTCTGGAGTCGCATTGCAGCAGTATTTTAGCCTCTAGCTTGTCCTGTGCCATTTTGGGTGTCTTTCTAAAATAAATACAAATACAGAAAAAAAATTATTTTTTCACTGGCAAAAAATTGGCCAACAAAAAGTAAAACTATGCAGTAATTTTCTTGTTTTTCTTACATAGAAAGAAATGACTGTGATTTCCAGAAAATTGCGTCGGATGCACCCACTGATTAATTTACTATTTGATGATGCTCCCTCAGTTTGCAAAACTATCTCAGTTTCAATATTTCAGTATGTCTCCCAACGCCACTTGTTTTAATAAGATGCCTGATTGTTGCGGTTTCTAGGTTACTGTATTTCGACTTCCTGCAAAGAGCTGGCATTGTCAATAACTTCCTGAGGGACCGCACGATACTGAAAGAATGGATTGGCCGCCTTTGTTTCCGGATATGAATCCGATAGAGGATGTCTGGAGTAAAATGAAATTGAAGATGAACAAGCGAATACGCCTCATGGGCATGAGGCTCAGTAGCGCACTTTCTTTTTGGAGGGTTAGTGAACGCAAGATGTTAAGTAATTAGGGTTCTACCGTCTTGGGCAAAAAATTCCAATATGGCGGCCAAAATATCGACAGAATCATGAAATTCGGCTTGAAAATCAGAATGATTGTACTAGACAAGGGTAAGTTCCAAGTTTCATGAAAATCGTTCCACTAATAAGAGATTTCAATATGGCGGCCAAGATGGCGGCAGAATTATGAAACTCAGCTTGAAAATAGGAATGATCGTACGAGACAAGCGTAACTCTCAAGTTTCATGAAAATCCTCCCACTCATAAGAGATTTCAATATGGCGGCCAAGATGGTGGGGCAATCATGAAATTTGGCTTGAAAATAAGAATGATCGTACTAGACAAGGATAAGTTTCAAGTTTCATGACAATCGTTCCACTAATAAGAAATTTCAACATGGCAGCCAAGATGGCGGCCGAATTATGAAAGCCATTCTGCCTATTTGGTCCTTGAGAACCTAAGCTATCCACCGGATAAAGTTCAATCTTCAAGGGCTGTAGCTTCAGTTCCCGAGAAGAAGTTCAACTTCATCGAAGTGCACAGGAGATCTCTGTTTTTTGAGAATAATGATAACGATGTATGGATAACAAAAATAGTGCCCATTGGCCACCCTTGGGGACATCAGCTATTAATCGGAAAAAAGTTCCAAGACTCTTGTTTCAATTTTCGAGAAGGAGTACAGCGTCTTAATTTCTGCACGGACTCGGACAGACAGACAGACAGACAGACAAACCGGCCACAGAAGCGTCATTTTGTTACTTATATAAAAAAATGTTCTCCAACTGATTTCGACCTCCTGAACACGAGTATCGGGTTCACTTTTGAATTGGAACATTTCTTTTTTATCGAAAAACCGAAAAAATGGTAGCCTGTCACATGATTTTTAGTTATACCTACCTACTTTTTTTTTGTTATTGAGCGAACATGTTTCGTAATTTGAGTGCCATTATCCTTCAGGTACCTAGTATTGGCTATTTCAAAATGTTCAATTACTATTTCGGCACGTCTGATTTTAAATTTGTAGGGTCGTGTAATATGCGCCGAGCCGTGGCTTTGCGGTCGTTTTCAAAAATTGATAACAATTGACCCGACGGTCAGATCGAAGTGGGGTTTTTGTCAAAAGAAAGTTCAAATTGTTCTCTAAAAATAATGCCGTACATGCAATGATGTATTTCATCAAGAAATTGTAGTTGCCTGCATATCGCAACTTTCTACATCTTACCGCGAATGCCAGCACTTGATCGGCGAAGCCGCCCTACACCAAAATGTTATTTTTGTAATTGTTCATGATTATTTCGGCAAAATTTTTCTTGATTCGCGTACCAAGGCCATGAGCTACCCATTCGAGTTGAAATATTTTCTGTATTGAATTTCGTTTTGTTCGGAGGAAAGGATATCAAGCACCAGCAAGCAAGGAATAAATCATTTGCGGCCGAGCCGTAGTTTCGGAGTCATTTTCAAAAATTAATAACTATTGGCCTGCACCCCGCACCGATGTGAAATTTTCATTAAAATGAAGTTCAAATCATCCTCTAAATATAACTCCGCATATGTATTATGGTAAAATGATAAGATCGGGTACTTCCTCGCATGTGATAACTTTCGAGATCAGGCCGGCTTCTGATATGCAACATTCAACGGCGATGCCGCGTCACGCCTAGCCTGAAATGAGTTTAACCCAAAAGTACGTGCACCTCCTAGATTATTCTATTTTCTTATTCTACGCTATCTTGGGATTACTCCAACACAAAAATGAAAAAAATCGGTAGAGCCGTTTTTCAATAATATCATTTTTTGACACAATGGCCTAGATGCTAGTTGTAAAAAAAATGTTTGCACCTTAAATTTTATGATGCCAAGATGCCACTCAACAGAGGTGTCAATTGAGCTATTTTCTTTCGATTCAGACTAGTAGCATTGGTGCCAACCATACCGGGGGTGTATACAGGGTGAAAAAAGGAAGAAGTCAAAAATTATTATTCCATCATTATTTTATGAAGTGGAAGATTGGAAATCGTCACAAATTATTCACATTCATCCTTATAAAGTCCTAACAAACGGTTCTTGATTGTGTTTAACCGTTTCTGGAACATCGAAAAAACCAGAAGTTTTTATACATAGAAATAATAATTTTGTTCAATCCGTGACTCTCCAAGACATTGTGGTGAAACTTGCCATTTCTATAATAAACAGCTTGAAAAATGAAATAAGATTGGTAGTTAACCTTTGGGTCAACTATTTTCACTAATAAAATTTTTTAAAGTAATTCTGAGACTTGCAAGTAATAATTCTCGATATCGTAACAAACAATAATTCTACCATAAAATAATCCCCTCATTCTGAAGAACAATTATTGTTGCCATTGTCAATCGGGTCTCTTTCGATTCCACACATTTGTAGTTCCCATGATGGCTTTTGTAATGGTTTGAATATTATATAGGTAGAATTAGGTTTTGTCTATATTATCAATTCAAACTTTTTTAGAAATCACTTATTAAAATTCAATATCATGCCTGAAGAGGTTTGTTTCTAGGAATATGTCTGGTGCTGTTGTGAAATAAAATGCAAAATTGACCCATCATGAGTCCTAAAAATGTGTGAAACCAAGAAAGACCAACTTCAAAATGGAGTTGGATTGATGAAATAAGGCAGATCAATTATTATTTCAGTGGGTTTATTCCGTAACAGAAATTGATCGATCAGGTTGTTTTTGAAAGCGACAGGGAAGTACTATGGATTGATCATAAAAATATTTTCTAAATTCAACAACATTTTTTCGAAAATTGAATTTGAAAAAAAAACACCTTAAATTCATAGAAAATATTGGAGGAATCTTCATTCCCCATTGAGACCATATTATTACAAGCCTAGGAGATAGTCACTGGTGAAAGATACATATGACATACTGACATACTGCATAAATTATATTACGAGATAATAAATACAAATAACATGAATTATGATTAGAAGAAACAAGAAGCAACAATATAACAAAGAGTACTTATACTACCTATAGCTCTAGAAATAGATTTGAATGTTTAATCTTTGTTGAGGAATAAAACCGCTAGAATTGATTCGGCAACATTATTTCACCAATCCAACTCCATTCAAGCATAAATGTAGATAAGTTGAGGCGATTTACAGGACTCACTTGCTTTGTTTATAAAATGATAGTTTTCGACTTTTTTTCCCACCCTGTATGGGTGGGAAACCCATACAAAACTGATTAGAAACTGTTACTGATACAAAACTGTTTAGAACCAATGGCTAGTCTGAATCGAATCAGAATGGTTTAATCAACACATCTGTTGAGTAGCGTCTTGGCATCATAGAATTTTTAAGTGCAAATTTTTTTTTAGTAACTGACATCTAGGCCATTTTGTCAAAAAATGATAAAAACCATAAATATTGAAAAACGGCTCTACCGATTTTTTTCATTTTTGTGTTGAAATAATCCTAAGATAGTGTAGGGAAAATAAATGCAAAAATCTAGGAGGTGCACGTACTTTTGGGTTAAACTCGTTTCAGGCTAGGCGTGGCGTCACACTAAATTGTTATTATTGTCATTGCTTATTGTTATTTCGTCAAGATTTTTCTTGGTTCGGGATACAAGGTCATGAGCTACCCAATGGAGTAAAAATTTTTCGCAAAAACCTTCTCGTCTAGGACTAGATGCTGTGACAGTTGGACGGACGGACGGACGGACGGACGGACGGACGGTCGGACGGACGGACGGACAAAGCGAGGACAAAAGCGCCTTCCCGTTTGGAGAAGTGCGCTAAAAACACCCTTCTTTTCAAAATTTCAAAGATTTTTCGAATTTCCAGATGTATTATATCGCCCCAGACAGGCCTGTGAGGAATTCATTATGAAATAACGTTTACTCAATGAGAAAAAATCAAAAAGTGAACATATCCTTGTATATCGCTAGGAAAAATAGTTCTGTTTGGAGTTGTCCGTTTTTTTCTCATGTAACTTATCCTACTATTTGTCAGGAATTCGTAGAATGGTTTTAAATTCATCCCTCTTTTTCTTTCAAGTTGTCCGAGTATTGCACAGTAAGCATAGCCTGGTTCAACATATTTTCAAAGTTATCTTCAAGTATTGTATGATATGGAATAAGCCCATCAATTTTTGGCTGTTATCTGACAAACAGAAGTGTTGCTATCAGAAACTGATAAATAATTTGAAAGTCCTTAAAAAACTGTATTAAGAACAGTAGATAGTGTTTCGCTAACTGTCATCTGTCAAATATTGAAAGATATCAAAGTTCATAACTTTGTCATTCAATTATTCAGATATCTTATTGAACTTTTCATCCTGTAAAGCGATTTCTACGATTTCTTTCACTTTAAACAGTCTTGGCGCATAGCTATGACAATATACGTGTGTCTCGGCAACTTTCCATTGTTTTGGTTTTTGTTTTATCACAAAAACCGTTCAGTTTTACCTAACACCAACTGAGCTGTGGATGATGAAATCATTGCAATGTACATTGGAGACAAGTTAAAATTATAAAGTCATTTCAAACAATTCACGGAACATCTCTGGCAAATAGTGGGTAAAGTCTGGGCAAAATGCAAAAAAAAACAGAAATACAGAGAGCTGGAATCGAGGTTTATTTTCATACCTTTTTCGGTGGAAACTTTCGGGGCGTGGGGCGATGAAGCAAAAAACCTAGCCAAATCTATCGGAAAGTTGATTCGCGGTGTTACAAACGAGGCAAAGTTCACTTCCTATTTGATACAAAGAATAAGCGTGGCTATCCAAAGAGAAAATGCTGCTGCTGTATCAGGCACTATCCCCCCTTTATCTTCCTTAGAGGAGATTTTTTATATATAATTTAGTTTCTTGTTTTTTATATTCTCTTTTATATAATGAACATGTATACTTATTTCGAACTTTCTATAATAAATAATATAGTATAATAAAGGATGGTATAAATAACACATAAGGATATGTTTTGTGCAATAGTGAGTTGAAATGAAATATCTGAAGACTTTTATTGAATCACTTGGTTTTTCGCTATAAGAGTGAGATATCTTTCACAGTGAAATACTGAGATAACATGAAAAACAAGGACAACTTGAAATTTAAAAAAAATATATGTTGAAAAATTGGGACATGTTGAAATGTCTACGTATTATACCGAGAGTTCATAAATTAAATGGGTCAAGGGTGCCTGTGAATCCAAAAACGTCTGTCTAAACCAGCGTAATCCTTTCATATTTATTGATCTCTGATCTGCCGTAAGTGCACGAGAATACTTCAAGTTCGAAAATACTCCTCGATCGTTTTGTTTTTCGAGGTTTTGTGCCCTGCCGTGAAAATCATATTTAAGATGTTCCGAAAACGAAAACTGCGGCTGGTTTGACAGATTACGATAACCAAAAAATTACAGACATCAAATGAACGTTGCTAGTTCCGACAGATGTTTTCAAACCCTCGGCCACCCTTGACCCATTTAATTTATGAACGCTTACCAGAAGGCAAGATCACATTCGATATATTTCTCAGTAGAAGAAATAGAACATTTCGAGATGTTTGGGTGTTGGACCAGAACTGTTGAAAAAACAGAGAATTATAACAGTGAGATATTAATTTTTCATGTACTCCCATGATGACTCTGAGTGATTCGATTTTTTTACCAGGTAGAGAATAGCTTGGTGCTACAGATTTTGAAATAATCCGAAAATCAAAAATTTTGAGTTATCTTACTATCATTCTAGCACAGCGATATAAGAGGTACCCCCCCTGTATATAGCTCAATTTCAAGATTGGATGAAAACTATATTTTTCCAATGATTTCTTTCCTTGGTGGAATCAATTCGAACTGATACCATTCCCATCTTTTGTGCAAGCCTATAGTAGTCTCTTATTGACATCAAAAAGACACATCTCTCAAACTGGTGGCAAGCCATGACAAGATTTTTTTTTTTTTTTTTTTTTTTTGTGAAGTCAGTTTAGATTAAAACCGTACTCGGTTCATTTCAAAGCCCTTAACTTAAGCCCTTTTAAGTTCCCTTGAGAACATATGAGAAATTCATAAATTTCCACAATGACGGCGTCTTGATCTATCTATAGGGTGAATACTGTCCGAGTGTTTCGGGGAAGAATTTACTGGGAGAAATCAGTTTCATGGCGAAGCTGTCAAAAAATTAGGACAACTTTTAAACATGTACCTAGGTAAACCTATCCAGTTTTTTTACCTATACTTAAATAACTGGAAAAATGAAGACAGTCGTTACCTTCTACCTTTAATTTTGTGGAGACGTCAATTATAGAAAAGACAGATTTAAAAAAAGCTTCCACGGGACGGCCCAGAATCCAGTATGCTGAAAGAACTTTCAAATTCCATTTATTGGTGAACATTCTACATGAATCCAAGTCGCGTGTAACAAATCTTGTTTTGTAATGAATGAACTGAGACAAAATGAGAATATGATCACTTCTATCCATTATAGGCCACGTATTTGAAAATACAGAGTGATTCATGCATCAATTGTCGAGTTTTTAAAGAACAGGTACATTCACTTTTTGGTGTTCCAGATCGTGCTTGCAGATAACGGTTCTCAATTTATTTCCAAGGAATCAACATTGTTTTTAAAATGTTCAAAGGTATGAAAAGTGTGGTGTGATGCGCACTACTATCCACAAGTCAACCCTGCTGAACAGGTGAATCACGTGCTAGGGGCAAAGATTTCATCTTGTGTGAAAAATTTACCATCGCGATTGAGATGATCATTTCCCAAAATTGGCCAGACATTTCGACTCGCTAAGCATGGAGCAACTCATAATTTTCATGATTCTGTTGATTCTTCAAACAAGACAAACAGTGCGAAACGTTTGTTTTGGTCCACAAAAAAAAAGGAATCGTGATCTACTTGTGGTGTAAGTCTACGAAATTTGCGATGGTTCAACCCCTGCGCGTTGCGGTGACATACCAATTGTCAAGTTTCTGGAAGGACACGTATATTCACATTTCGGTGTTCCCCAGATCGTGCTTGTAGATAATGGCTCTCAATTTGTTCCTGAGGAATTTACATCATTTTTGAAAAATTTGGAGGTTCAATAAAAAGTGTAGTCCAATGCACGGTATCATCCACAAGTCAACCCTACTGAACGGGTGAATCGCGTGCTAGGGACGACGATTTCCTCTTGTAAGTAAAATATGAACATCGCTATTGGGATGATCACTTTTTGAAATTTATAACTGGCAGCATTTCCTCTGAGTATATTCCACAGCTAACTATACTGGAAATCGGAACCAACGCTAAATAAAATTCACCAAAAAGAGAATTATTTTCCATCAAAAAATATCTACTTCTACCACCTACCTGAGTTCTACTGTAGTATATGTACTGAGAGCATATGCACAATTTTGTTTATTATAATTGAAAGCCTTATAAATACATCTTTGCAGCTTGCAGTAGAAAAGTGATGAGAACTCGTGCGATGAATAAATGGCGGCGCATCCACCAAATTGTGATGAGTTATATCACCCACTGATGGATACATCGAAAATACGGATCCCCTTTGATCGTCGAATTTGGAGGATCTAGCTAACTGGTTAAGTTAAAACAAATTTAAGTGTTCTCAACGCATATGAAGTATGAACACCACGCAGCGCATCCGCCAAAACAGTATTTTGCTGCTGCATGCCTCAAAA
Source organism: Anaspis maculata (assembly GCA_949128115.1). Classification (NCBI taxonomy): domain Eukaryota; kingdom Metazoa; phylum Arthropoda; class Insecta; order Coleoptera; family Scraptiidae; genus Anaspis; species Anaspis maculata. The sequence continues at coordinate 16,011,755 of OX421964.1, forward strand.
TCTGTATACTCAGTAGAGAAAAAATGATTTTCAACTTTAAAAGCAAGTTATGGTTGTCCTGAAGGTGAAAGTTCCAAGTAATGTGAGGAAAAGTATACGAATTGCAAGTGAAAGTGATGGGGTAGGACGAAACGCACCACTTCGTTAGACTCAAGCTATTGGGTGATAAACTATTGGAGCCGTCACCGGTGGAATTTCTAACGTTGTGGTGGTTTTGACTATAAAGATTCGCAATCGGAACAGCGACCAACAGTTGTCTGATCTTTTTAAACGATGCCTCGCACTCAGAGGTTCAGCTGAACTTTTTGTTTTGCTTGGGGAGAGCAGTGATCGGAGCGACGATGGAGACTAATTCCTGGACGAATCGACTATAAATACGAAGGAAAACTCTCAGTCACTCTCCGTGAACCTCCGATCTTGGCAACTGCAGCATCGACTTTATGACCTTGTCAGGGTCCACCATCAATCCTCTACTGTCGACCACGTATCCGAGATACCTCATCTCCGGCCGGAAAAAATGTAGTTGTTTCAGCTGACTGTTACGTTGGCTTTCCTCAACCTGTCAAGAACCGTTTCCAAAACTTCAAGGTGTTTTTCAAATGTCTGAGTAATCGCCATGCACCACGTCGTCAAGGTATGCAAATACGTGCGATTCGAGTTCCGGGCCTAAAACTGTATCCATTATAGCCCAGGCGCCAGGGAATCAGGGAAAACAATAAGGAAATCATTGTTTACTGACTGGAAACTAGCTTAAAGCGATCTGTGTAGCTTAGGTTTTGACATACTAGTTTCCCCCTTTCGGAAATGTCGGCGTCATGTCGCCATCATCAACAAGAAGTGCACCAGCGTGGCTTTTGCCGAATATCTTAATTTTGGGTCATCTGACAGCAAAAGATGTGAGGAGTCATTTTGAAGCCTATGAAATTCCCTACAGTTTGATTTTTCAATCAATTTTCTGAGACCTATGGTCTTTGAGATAGAGCTTCTGGAAGCGAGAGTCATTGTCGTGAAAGCTCCATGGCCACTTGTCTCAAAAAACTAAACTGTCGATGTGACAAAAAAAAAATTCAAAATGAGATTACTCGAGAATTCTTGATGCTATAATTGCGGTGATGGTTTTAAACTCTTCCTCTTCAACCGTAGATTACGAATATTGAGAAGTCAAGAACGTCACATTGTACATATACAGGGTGTACTACGGGAATCAAATCAGAACAGAGAAATTTGACATATTTCTTCGATTCAGCCTATGCGAAACTCTAAGCACTTATCACGAGTCCAATATCAATATGCATTGCTCTGTAAGCTTCACTTGATACACTTAAGAAGTGGTCAGCTCACAGCCTTCCTGTAAAATGTTTTGAAGGCCCTCTGAAATCATCAAAATTTACAGTAGCAAGAGATGTTTGTAACATGTAACAGTATATTATATACCAAGGAACCAAAGTGAATTTTTGATCCCTTGGGTGAAGTTTGTTGCTCGGGGGCCCTTCGGGTCCAAATCCTCAAATTGAAAATTCACTTTGGTCCCTTGGTATATAATATACTGTTATATACATTCCTTGGTACTGTAAATTTTAATTATTTTGATGATTCCAGAGGGCCTTCAAAACATTTTACAGTAAAGCTGTGAGCTGACCACTTCTTTAGTGTATTAAGTGAAGCTTATAGAGCAAACCCATATTGATATTGGACTCGTGTTAGGTGCTTAGAGTGTCGCATATAGGCTAAATCGAAGAAATATGTAAAATTTCTCTGATCTGATTTGATTCCCCCAGTACACCCTGTATATGTACAATGTGACGTTTTTTACTTTTCTGTATTCGTACTCAACGGTTCAAGAGAAAGAGTTTAAGACCATCACTGCATCTATAGCATGAAGGATTCTCGAGAAATCTCATTTTGAATTTTTTTTTGTCACATCGACATTTCAGTTTTTCGAGTCAAGTGGCCATGGAGCTTTTACGACAATGCCTCTCGCTTCCAGGAGCTCTTTCTCAAAAACCATAGGTCGCAGAAAGGTCATTTAAAAACTATTCCGTAGGGAATTTCATTGGTTTCACAATGACTTCTCACATCTTTTGCTGTCAGATGGCCCAAAATCAAGATATTCGGCAAAAACAACGCTGGTGCACTTCTTGTTGATTATGGCGACATGACGCCGACATTTCCGAAAGGGGGGAAATTAGTATGTCAAAACCTAAGCCACACAGATTGTTTTAAGCTAGTTTCCGACCAGGAAACAATTATTTCCTTATTGAGCTGATTTTTGCTCCCTGGCGCCTGGGCTATTAACCGTTGTCATGTCACTGGGGCGTTATGCAATCCGAAGGGCACACTTAAGAATTGGAATGACCCACGGTTTGGCACTATAAAGGCTGTCAGTGGACAGGGTTTTCTTTAAATTGGCACTTGCCAATAAGCATTCTTGACATCCCAGCTGGATAAGTACTTGGCGTCTTCCATCAGTCTGTCCAGCGAATCGGATACCAATGGAAGAGGATAGCTGTCACGATTTGTCACGACAATAAGTTTCCTGTAATCGACGCAGAATCGGCGTTTATCGGCATTTCTTTTTCTTCACGGCAATAATGGGCGAAGGCGAACGGGTGGAAATTTTATCATGAGACGCCCTTTCGGGTGGGGAGTTAGAATTTGAGAAAAATATTGAAAAATTGAGATATTTTCACTGATGAGGGCTTCATTTTGACCTCCATCATTTGAGTCCGGTCTCGATAAGCCAGGCCGGTTACTCATTTTGAAGTGGAAAGCTCTCGGAAAACTTGGAGACTTGAAAGAGAAATTGCCTGAAAAAATTGAGAAACACTCACCCTTTGTTCAAAAAAAGTTGCAGCTAAGGAAGTTGCCTGAAAAAATTCAGAATCACTTACCCTTTGTTCAAAAAAAGTTGCAGCTTCACTTTAAGCTGCATCATCTAAGTTCGGTTTCGATAACCCAGACTTATTTTACATTTTTAACAGGGAAATTCTCAGGAAATTGGGAAGAAAATGGTCGAAAAACGTTCAAGAGACAGTAGTTACCCCTTGCGTTTGAAAAAATTGGTGAAAATCTGTTGACGGGATAAAAGTTGGGAAATTTCCAGTTTTTCGGAAATTCACGGAATGTGTAAATTTCATTTTGAAAAAATTACCGTCGAAAAGCCGGAACGGTGCCGATTTTGAAATTGGGTCTACACGACGCCCAATCCAATCTACCCTCGATATCAGTTGAAATTTTTCGCAAAAAATCGATCCCCGAACAGAAATGAGTTTTTGAGTGGAGTTCTGCATCAAAAGCAAGTCGTTCCGGTTAAAATACGGGCGAGACTCCCTCTTGGGTGGCAACAGTTAAGGAGAAATGTTGAAAATTCATAACGCTCGACTGGAGAGTGGGAGAAAATTGCTCAGACTTAATTTGACTCTTTTGTTGTGTTGCCTCCAGCCAAATTTGGTTTCAATCCATCGGATATATTTTGAATAATTAAATGGTAAAGTTTTGAATTTGAATATTTGACAATTATTTGACATTAATTAATAATGTGGGAAAATATCAATATTCCACAGTATTCAGCAAAACTAAGCCAAAATAATGATGTGGTTTCCAAGCCATTCATACATTTTCTTAAAGTATAAAAGACCTCAGGCCATTACCCTTTCTTGGTTTCTTCAATGTTGGAGACTCACGCGAGACGTTTTTTGATTGATACTAATAGCGCCGAGACGGTTTTACATCGAAACGCTTTAATAAATCTCGGCACCTCCCGGCTAATTTACTGCTTTTCTTTTCTAAAATGCTCATACATCCATAGCCACCCATGGCTCGTTATTTTCCCTCGCTCTCGGCCACAATACCAAGAACATGTGCCAATAAATTTTTGCAAAAATGCCACTTCACACGCTGGAAGTTTTTTTTTGTGTTTTCGGGCGCCTTTTAAAGGTGGCGTACATATCCGCAGACATATCCAATTTGTGTGTGCGCGATGCCGTAGATGCCCTTCTTGAACGGCTACGAGCAATTTTCACAGAGCGCGTCGTCTCTTCTGCATATTAACTAAGTCAACACGCACTGAAATGTCTCAGCAGTTGGCTGTTGGCTGTGGCTTTCCTGAAAAGTACAATTTAATTAGCTCCGAACAACCTTATTAAGTTTGGAGTTTTCAGCAAAACGCCAGTAGTGAGACTAATTAGAGCGTTGCTCCAGCTTTCAACACGTGCGTTTGAAGTGTCAACGCATCCAGAGTTGCAGGAAAAACGACTTGTTCGAAATGAATCAAACAGCGCGCTGATTTTTCTCTTTGGAAACTAACGACTTTTTCGCCTGCAACAGTACATAACGTCAGCAATCAGCTCAGAAGCCATTTTGAATAAGTACATACTTTTTTTATCGCCTCACCTACCTGTAGATAGTATATACGTATATATTATACAATAATACTACTTTGTTTATCAAGGAGGTTAATTGCCGATGTGCGGGAAGTTTGCCGGGTCATTACAGAGCGTAATAACTCTAATCTGAGTGGGTAAAAACGGGGAGTCCCGGCTGGATAAATAATAATAAACGAAGTGCACACAGGTAGGAGGCCCTTCCGCTGTAGCGTTTCTCATTTGTGCCGAGGCACGGTGCAAGATTAATATCTTGGGGGGGCTATATTAAAACTTAATGAGCACTTCAACATGAGAACACCTTATATTGAAATTTTCGGAGGTAATAAACCGCCCCTGTTGGCTTGGACTTCATCATCAGGTTATGGATGATGCGGAAAAAACAATCAAGAATAAATTCCGTTTCTTTCAAAATTCGGCATGTTTGTTCTTCATCACTTCATTAGGAACGTAACTGATCTGCAAGGCAACTGGTATCTGCTTTTGGTTGGATCTTGAAGATGCTCATACAGAAAATGAGGACGATCATTCAGTTGAAGAGGCTCCTGCGGAAGTTATAATTGATCTCCTATAGGAGTAACAATGATATGGTGGAAGCAAAACATTTGTTTGAACAAACAAACATAAGTATCTACACCAAAAACATAGTTAGTTTTTGTGATGATTATAATTATAAGAAGTGATAAAGCCATGCATCTTCAGCTTTACGGTCACATCTACTAGATACGATTTTGCAAGCTGTACGGCCATGGTTGGCACTGATCGGAAGTGCCACAGAATGGATATAAATGAAAGGACAGTGCTATAGTTTTGCTCAAACGAGGATTCAATTTGTCGTATTTGAAACGACAACGTCTTCCATAATTTGAAATCTACGAAAAAAAGACGTGAGTGCGTGACCATAGTCACCCTCGGAAGAAGTGAAACTTCTATAGATATGAATCAATCAGCAAACAACGTTCGAAGAGGTGTTCTTTTCGTACTCCCTCTCCGCTCCCTCACGGTTTGTATCATCTTGTTTTTCTTATTATCAATCTTTTTTTTTTTTTTTTTTTTTTTTTTTTTTTTTTGAATGTTTTACGACGCATCAACTACAAGGTTATTAGCGTCGACGGGACATTCAGTGGGTTTTTGGTACACGTCCTCAATTATTCTTGGATTGCCTACTGTTAACTATGTGAGGCCACAGTACTCCGATAGCACTCAACTCTGTAGTCAGAAATCCATTTTTTTCTGTAACCGCTGTAGTCAGACAGGTGCAGATATGGCATAGTAAGGTCGGAACAATTTTTGGAATAATCGGACAACACAAAATATCCATGGACGAGGCGGGATTCGAACCCGCGCGGTAGATCACGACTGGCTTGGCGCGGCAACACCAAAACCACTCGGCCACCGCCGCTCCATTATCAATCTTATTATTATTATTATTAGTCACTCAAAAGGCAGAGTACTTTCGACATGATTTTTTCACGATAAGACTTCTTTCATTTCTTTTCTCGCTGCGCTCGGCGCTTGAACTCCCATTCTCCGTCACATGAAATCTCACTCATACCCCCAATAATACAATAAATATCTATTTTCATCAATAATATTCTCCACAAATAATTATGCGAATGTGACATCGTGACGGATTTTCTTACTGTACGATTTTCCCGGTTATGATACAGCACGGTGGAAACTGTGTTCTGGCAGGCACAGCATGGCAATCTAATAATCTCCACAAAGTATAAGGATGTCATTTGGAAACTCGATCCGGTAATAATCTTAATTGAAAGAATATTAAATACATAGGTATGTAGGTAGGTACCTCGTGAATGTGATTTGAGGTAACTACGTGGTTAACTAGAGTTCCTACGATATTATCTTCTCCAATCAAAATAAGGCCATAGGATAAATTGAAATATTGACAGAATTGATGAGTATTTCCAGTTATGTGCTCGCCACCGTACTTATATTTAGAATGTCACATTTAATTGAGGTGAAATCAAACCATCCAAAAAATTAACAAAGAATAATGTCAAAAATCAATTTTCAAACATAAAAACTTGATTATCAAACCAGTATGATATCATCGCTATACAATCAGCTGACATCTAGAACATTAAGCAACTGTTTCAGCCTCAATTGTCGGAAATTCTTTTTCCCCTCTTGGCTTTAATTATCCACCCCTGCTTTTCTGCTTGATACGTACGTACATAGGTACCTGAAAATTTTGTCCACATTTGGGTGTGCGGCATTCGATTTTATTTTTGAATTGTAAACGTCCGTTGAAGAATATACCCAGGGCCGGGCCTGGCCTATTTGCCGCCTGCGTGCCACCGAAAAATTGCCGCCCCCTCACCGGCAGTGGAGAGCCCCACCAAATGCGGGAATGAAAAGAATCCTTCGAAATTCAACTAATTTATTATATTACCGCCCCTATGACATGCCGCCTGCCATACTTGCCTGCGCGCCGGAACGCACTGCACGCCTGCTAGGCCCGGCCCTGAATATACCTCCCTATCCCTATAATAAATCACATCCGCTCGAGTCTATTCAAGCCAAGTCGAGAGCCATTCTTGTCGGGCCAACAGTACGACAACACGAAGAGCAGTCCAGTGTCGGCGATTAGTAAAAAATAGAACCGAACGCGGCGAACGCTGCAACAGCTTATTCTTTCATTTCCTGGGACGACGCTGGTCACCCCAAAGTCAGAAAAGACAACGTTACAGCACATCGTTACAGGCGTTCGTTACAACCACTGATGCTATGAAGCAATTTCACTCCCATGTGTGGTTCTGCGTTAGTGGTGTGTTGTGATCTAGGCGCGAGAATAAAAGTTTCGCTTCAAAAAAAAGTCCAAGAAAAGTTGTTTCCCCTTCAGATTATTTCAAAGGGTAAGCCTCCGGTAGATTCTCGCGTGATCACCTTGTACGTCTAGTCTGCGTCTAAAACGTTGATTTACTTACCAGAAACATTTTTTCAATTATACTAACGCTGATTAGATGTTTCTCAATTCCCGTTTCCCTGAGGATTATAATGATATAACGCTTTTACTTTGTTTGTCTCGGGAACGTTTCGTTAAAATGAGAATAAATGTTTTCTCTTTATGTTTCTCTCTTTATCGGCTTCTCACGCCATAAGAGTTTTTGCGCTTTATTATCAATATACAAACGGCTGAAAAATCCATAACAAGCGCAAATCATAGATGTACACAACACCCAGACAAGACCAGGAATCGAACCTGGAGCCTTTCGCACCACAGGCGGCTGCTCGACCGCCTGCGCCACGGGGCCGTCTTTAAAATGACAATAAAGCGTTCAATTTCTGATCAAAAACTTTCCTCAGTCATCACTCGCGCTATAACCAAACGCTTGTCAATTTCCGTTAACTTGAAGATAATTTTTTTTTTTTTTGATAAATGAACGCTTTACTTTGGACGTCTAGAGAACGTTTCCATTAGAATTGAAATTATTAGGTCATTTCTCATTAATCAGGGATGTTTTACAATTACCACTAACCGTGGGTTCTACAAAAAAGATGATACGACATCAGTTGATTCGCTATTTTTGTCTATCACTTCGTATAGCTGACTGATCAATATATACAGGGTGTCCCATAATTAGCGTGCAATACTTCACCAGCAGATTCTACAGCTGAAAATAAGAAAAAAAGTTCCCATAAATATAGGTCGAGAAATGCTTCATAAGCGAGCTACAGCCCTCTAAAAGTAGTACCCTGAAGATGGTTTTTATTCAATATCTTTGAAACTGTTGACAGCAGAATCATGAAATTCTGCACATTGGCCAATCTTTTGATGTATAATAATATGCAATAATAATGATTTCAAAATTCTATCCAGAAATGGGTCAGACTGTAGGGGGTGGGGGGTAAAATCAACCCAACTTTTTCAATTGTCGTTTTTTTTGCAACTTTAGCATAACGTTATAAAACGCCAAAGCATTTTGCATGAAAAAGGTCCTCCTGTTCAACTCCGATAGGAAGCACCGTTCTGGAGTAAAATCGATTTGAAAATTACCCTACCTGTCATAAAAATTCATAATGAAATTACAAAAAGAAGAAAATTGAGCGTAGGCCATAGAACACGACTACTATGTTTGGGAAAAATATAATTAAGACAGGGTGACATATTCATGAAATAAGTGATAGTGTGTTTGAAAGTTGTGTTGAGGGGTTTCTGATGCGACTAAAGAAGTTGTTGACGGGAATAGTATAGGTTCAATTTTTTCCGTCAAGTAGAAACTCCTCCAAGAAAAAAATGTACAGGCATTGATATCAAATTTTGGAAATTTAAAAAAAAATTGAAAATGTTTGATTTTGATTTTTAAAAATTCAAAAACTAGATAGCATCGACAATGCATCTTCCCCAAAGAAGTCGCATGCCAAATTTGAACTTTCTATTTAAAAAAATCTGTTGTGGGGCGACACAAAACTTTCCCGGCGGTATCCAGAGACGTCAGTAATGATTTTGATCGAAGTGTCCCTTCGGGAGGGGGCGATTCGATTTGGAAATTGATGAAAAAACTCTATTTAGTCGAGCGTTTAGCGAGCATCCTGCATCCATTGTTGAGCGGACAGAAAAAATGACAGGTTAGGTCAGTTTTCCAAGGTGATGAAATGATCAAAAAGGTAGAACTAGGTAGCTAACTGCTGTGATATCTCAAAAATGCAATGCTGGTTCCTTATTGAAATTTTTGTTCCTACTTTAGATATGATGATGAAATTACAAAAACTTGATTGAAAACTTTCACTGCATCTGTGTGTCAAATTTCAATTCTATATTTTCAATTTAGAGCTTGGGCAGACAAACCCAGACCCAATGTGCCACCTGAGGGCTTCCGATCAAAATCATCCACCCAAAGTCTAATCAGAACATTCCAGGCTGAACTTAGGCCTCCGTACCTGATTTCGATTTGATCGGATCAATAATTCGGTAATTATCGTGACAGAACCGCTTAATTTGTACGATCGCATGAGTGGTTTTATATTTTCAGGAGGAAAATTTCCGGGAAATTGGAGAGAAATTATTGGAAAATGTTCAAGAACCAGTTATCTATTCTCTAAAAAAAACAATTCCGAGAAATCTGTTCACTGAATAAAAAGTTGGAAAATTTGCAGTTTTTCCAGAGAGGAAAACTCGGCAACTGTTGATCCGATTTCGAAAATTTTTCCTCCTAAAATTAGCTCAATCTTTTCTCTAACTTTTATTCACAGCATGTCTGCACCTAAAATTAATATTTCGTGGGGCCTACCGCATGTAGAAGTTTGCATTGCGTTTTTCTCAAATTCACGGAATGTGCAAATTTTATTTTGAAAAAATTACAGTCGGAAAACCGAAACCGTGTCAACTCTGAAAATAGACCTGCACGACGCTCAATACAATCTACTTTCGATATCAGTTGAAATTTCCAAAAAAAAGTCGATCCCCGAGCAGGAATAAATTTTTGAGTGGAGTCCTGCTACAAAAGCGAGTCGTGCTGGTCGAAACACCGGCGAGAGCCCCTCCTGAGTGGCAACGGCCAGGAGAAATTTCGAAAATTCATTACGCTGAACTGGAGAATGGTGGAAAACTGCAACTGCGGCCTCAATTTGACTCTTTTGTTGTGTTGCTTCCTGCCAAATCTGGTTCCAATCCATCAGATAGATTTTGAATAATTAATTGGTAAAGTTTTGAACTTTAACATTTTTTTATTATTTGACAGATGACAGATAGGGCAATGTTTCCAACTGTTCTGAATACAGTTTTCCAAGGGCTTTCAAATGACATATTGCAAGTTGAGTTCCGTGAGATATAGCTTCTGACATTTGATGATAGTGACAGTTGGGTTTGACAGATGACAGCCAAAAACTAATGGGCTCTTTTCAGGAAACAACCATGTTTGTATACCAAATATCAAGTCGATCCAGTCAACGTTACGGCAGTTATCGTGGAAGATCACAGACAGACACACATACACACACACATACACACACACACACACACACACACACACACACACACACACACACACACACACACACACACACACACACACACACACACACACACACACACACACACACACACACACACACACACACACACACACACACACACACACACACACACACACACACACACACACACACACACACACACACACACACACACACACAGACAGACATCATTCTGAAAATGGTCTTAATCGTCTTGGGGGACCTCAAAACGGATATATCCGGTGAAATCTCAAAACTTTTTTTCTGCACGATTACAATACTTTCCCTCCGTGTTCGTGGGTGGGCCGGGAAAGTAAAAAGGTACCAAAAATGATTTTCACTAATTCACTTTTTCATGTCTACGAGAAATCATTTTTGGTACCCATTTTTTTGAAAACAGAAAGTTCAAATTTGGCATACGACTTTCTTGGGGAAAGATGCATTGTCGATGCTATCTAGTTTTCGAGTTTTCAAAAATCAAAATCAAAAATTTTAAATTTTTTTTGGAAATCCCCAAGATTTGATAGCAATGCCCGTACATTTTTTTTGGAGGAGTTTTCACTTTGCGAAAAAATAAAATAAGACCGGTTCCCGTCAACAACTTCTTTAGTCGAATCAGAAACCCCTTAAAGCTAATTAAAGAAGTTTTATCGCGGGTACTGTTTTGTAAAAATGGAACGTTCAGCAAGCCAAGAGCTGGCAGACATGCACTTCGTGTATGGCTTCTGTAATGGTCGTGCCTGGCCTGTCACCTCTCTCGATTAATTTTTCCCAAACATAGTAGTCGTGTTCCATGGCATACGCTCAATTTTTATTTTTTTGTTGTAATTTTTCTTATGAATTTTTGTAGGGTAAGTTTCAAATCGATTTTACTCGAGAACGGTGCTTCCTATCGAAGTTGAACAAGGGGACATTTTTAATGCAAAATGCTTTGGAGTTTTATAATTTTACACTAAAGTTGCAAAAAACGGCACTTCAAAAAGTTGGAGTGATTTTACCCCCCACCCTCCCCAGTCTGACCCATTTCTGGATGGAATTTGAAGATTGTTATCAATGCATATTATTAGACATAAAAAGATTGGCCGATGTGCAAAATTTTATGATTCTGCTGTTAACAGTTTCGCAGATATTGAATGAAAACCATCTCTAGGGTACCACTTATAGAGGGCTGTAGCTCGCTTATGAAGCATTTTTCGACCTATGTTTATGGGAACTTTTTTTCTTAGTTTGGGTCGCAGAATCTGCTGGTGAAGTATTGCACGCTAACTATGGGACACCCTGTATAATACAAATCAATGCTGGTTTATCTGTCAATATGGCTTCATACTAAACTTGAGAGACAAGGGGCTCGATAGGGCTCCGAATATCATATTAAGACACAAGGTGCTTACTACTGCTCTGAAAGCCAGGAAAAGATGAGAGGGGGCTCAGCAGAGGCTGGAAAGACGTTGAAATAAACAAGGGGGCCCAATGGAGTTCGGGACATACAAGAAAGCATCAACAACAGGGGGCTTGCTGGAACTCTGATAGCCAGGAGAAAACACAAGGCGACTCACGGGTGCTCCAAACTATACCTACGGACCCAAGAGGGTGCGACAAGGCTCAGAATGCCACGACAAAATGCAACGAGGCTCAGGAAGACGTCAAAGAATATTGAAGACAAAAGGGGGCCCGATGGAACTTTATATAACAAATAAAGGCAAAAGGGGGCTGACTGGTACTCTGGAAGCCAATAAAAACAGAAGTGGGCTAATCAGGGTCCCATACTTGACTTAAAGACACGAGGGGGTCGATAGGACCCCGAATATTACATAAACGCACAAGGTGCTTATACAGTATGTTCATTAAAAAATCCCATAATGGGAGGCCGTGGATCGATGATAACCTGGCCGTTTTCGGATCGAATGGCCTGCGTCACAGCCTCCCTTTATTGAAGTTTTTATTGAACATACGGTACTACTGCCCCAAAAACGAATGGTTGGGGGCTCGCCGAGCTTCAAAAGACGTTGATACAACAAGGGGGGCCTGGAGCTCTGAATAACACAAGAAGACAGAAGGGACCTACTGTAATTTTCATAGCAAAAAAAAAACATAAAGAGGCTCACTAGGGCTCTAAACTACACTTGCGGGCACAAGAAGGTCCGATAGAGCTCCGTATATCACATGAAGGCAAAAGAGGGCTTGGCGGAATTCTGGAAGCCATTAAGCACTCAAGGGAGCTCATCAGGGCTCCAAATTATACTGAAGACACCACGGGGCCCAATTTAGGACCAAATATACAGAGTGATTTATAAGTGACCTTACATAGGCTAATGGGAGAAACAGGACTTAGAGGCGAGTCAGGCTCCACAGAAGCAATTTTGTTTTCTCTATTGGTTACGAAGATACAGGGTGCGTTTTGTGTGTTTCGTATGAAATTTTGAACAGCAATATTTCCGAAATGGCTAGAGATATTGTGTTGAAATTTACCAGTAATATTTGTCAGTTGGAACTTATCTAGAAGCCATACCGGGTAAGTCAAAACCCAGGGCCGGGCTAGAAGAAATGTGCCTCTTTGTTATTCGATCAAGAAATTTTCTAACCGCTTTTCTGAAAAACTGATGCTATCGGATTCAAATAGCTAAGGAAAAATGCTTCAAACATCACTCATCAATCAATCATTTAGATGGCACACTTAAACCGTTTCGACGTTTCATTGTTTGACCGCCAGTTTCACAAAAAAGATGATCAGCGATCATGGCTGATTGCAGATTATTTGAACTTTTTCCTGCTAAATGCTATAGGCCAGGCGGTAGGTCATTCTGGATAGAAAAAATTCCGACCAAATCTTTTATGGTGTCAAACTCTTCGTAAGGTCAGTAGGTACCTACCACTGAGTTTCCGCCCAAAAACGAGTTGTGCTGACTCCTCCACATCTGCCCAAAGGTAAAGGATGTCTTCAAGGTGCAAAAAGACCTGTTAAACTCCCGTACTTTCTTATTTTATTTGCCTCAATGCAAACTTACAACTCTAACGCAAACATTGGAAGCATTTGTCATCATCTCTGTGCCAGTCTTAATGTTGAAAAAAAAGATTTCTTTGTGCGGGTCAGATAAATCACATTTAATTGTTTTTCCACACAAGAAAACGATGAAGCAACATGTATTTTGGATGTTTTCCAATAACTTGTACTCACTGAGCCCATTGATGGCGTTAAAATTTCAATAACAGCATTTTTGAAGATGTTGCCCGTAAAGAAGTGAATAATTTTCACCCGCCTGTTCAGCAGGAGTTTTTTCAATTTTACCAAACACCGTTCTCAAAAATTTTATAGGAAATGACAAGCTGGAACTGTTTTCTAATGATATTATATCTGGCCCAACCGCGACACGCTTTTTGAAAGTGTAGGAAACTGATTTCTTTCGAGCGGATCTATTTTACCCGCGTGCAGTCATGCCTACTTGACATAGACCGGACTGATTACACAAGCTTGGAAATGTACTCTCTTCCAGCTTTGAAACACGATCATCAATGATAAAATTATGTATGATTTCTTCATAAATCAATGTACAAAGTCTCAATAATAATTGTCGCGTTTTAAAGCTGGAAAAGAGTACATTTCCAAGCTCGTGTGATCAGTCCGGTCTATGTCAAGTAGGCACGGCCGCACACGGGTGAAACAGGACCTCTCGAAAAGAAAACAGTTTTTTAGACTTTAAGGTGCGTGCCGCGGTTAAGCCAGGCACGATATCGTTAGAGAAGAGTTTGAGCTTTTCATTTCTTATAAAATTTTCGCAAACGGTGTTTGATAAAATTGAAAAAATTGCTGCTGAACAGACGGGTGAAAATTTTTCTCTTTTTTGCTGACAACATCTTCAAAAATGCTGTTATTGAAATTTTAACGCCATCAATGGGCTCAATGAGTACAAGTTATTAGAAAACATCCAAAATACATGTTGCTTCATCGTTTTCTTGTGTGGAAAAACAATTAAATGTGATTCATCTGACCCGCACAAAGAAATCTTTTTTTTCAACAGTAAGACTGGCACAAAAATGATGACAAATGCTTCCAATGTTTGCGTTAGAGCTGTAAGTTTGCATTGAGGCAAATAAAATGAAAAAGTACGGGAGTTTAACAGATCTTTCTGCACCTTGAAGACATCCTTTACCTTTGGGCAGATGTGGAGGAATCAGCACAACTCGTTTTTGGGCGGAAACTCAGTGGTAGGTACCTGCTGACCTTACAAAGAGTTTGACACCATAAAAGCTTTGGTCGGAGTTTTTTCCAGATTGTAGTGATTTTACCGACATACCGCCTGGCCTACTAGGCAATTACCCACAAAAAATGCCTGAAATCTGTACTAGACCCATCATCTTTCCATTATTGAGGGATAAACCAGCATTTCCATTGATCAAAATTGCGAATCAACTAATCTCGTATTATCTGTTTTGTGGAACCCACGGTGAGTGATTAACATTAATTTTTCAGCTTGTCTCTGCGTAATAGGAGGGCTTGGTTGAAAGAAAAATTCCATAGCCGAAGATTTTTTCACGACCAAATTGAGTCTAATTTTCCCGAATCCCGGGATTGGATTCCCTATCCGCACACTTGTTGGACCGGAGCTTTTCTTTTAGTATGTTGTTCAGCATTGGTCAAAGGCCGTTTGTGCAAAATTTCAAAAGGGACATTATTTTATTTTAAGGTTCGACCAAATTGCCTAAAATGCCTGGGCTAATAACTGATATACGGCGTCTCAAAATTCGTTTCCTCGCCTCAAAGTCTGAAGCGCTTTATGGAAATGCTCAAAGTGTCCGAAAAATATTGACGAAGTAATGAATTTCGAATTTTTTGACATAGTAGGTCGAAGTAGCTTTATGAGGCCCTTCGAGCCTTTTAATTTCGTAATTCAAAAAGATTCAGGCTGAATGTATCAAAAGTATCTACCGGTGCATGTGTATTCAATAGTTGCCTTATACAGAATACAGAGCGAGTAAGAAGCCTCAAAAATTATTTTTCTTGAGAAATGCAGCAAAACCATTGAGTTGGTCCCTTACTAATCGATGTAGACTAGAAGATAACACGGTAAGATGTCAGGGAAACTTTTTTGGATGGAATTTTTGAGAGAAAATGTATCTGTCAGTTTTTTGGCACACCCTGCTGATGTTTGGGAATGGAAATCTAATACGCACCCAGTAGTTGATATTTATTGTTCAAGTTTCTGCCACCAACAGGTTATACCTACATCAAATCTTTGGAATATAACTAAACTAGAATACTAGGAAAACTCGAAAGATCTCTCTTCGACCCTTCATATCTTCAAAACTAAAAGATCAGATTTTTTCAATATTTTTCTGACACTTCTGAAGCTTTTCTCTGAACAGGCCTGAGCTCTGTGGGCGGGAGTTTCGACTCAACTTGTACATTTCAGTCTATATATTTACTTATTCCCAAATGCTTATGCAAATAATTAATACGTACTTCCATGAAATTTATGATGGAGTTATATACATCTAACTGAGACTCCTCACGGAACTCTACGTTTCATACCTATTTCTGCGAAAGAGTTCTGATGATGGATAAATAACAATAAACTACGGTTATAGTCTTGAGTATAGTTACTCTTATACCTATATGGCTGGAAACGAGTTCACGGGCATGCAAATCAAATGGGACCAGTGGCGCCGAATAGACCTTTTTTTGTGGCGCTCGCCATACCTCAAAATGAGGGGGGGGTCTGGAGAGGAAAAAAAGGAAAAGAAGAAACAAAAAAAGAAAAGAGGAAAGAGGGAGAAAAAGAAGAGGAAGAGAGATTTACCCAGCAAATCATTAGATATTAGGATTATTAGGTACACTGAATCCGAATGAATGTTTGTAGGTATAGACAATACAAATACAGAAGACCATATGTTATCACCACCGTCGTCACGGATATTGGGGCATCAAAAATCAGCCAACCTTTTTTTGAATGATGGACTCGCCTGGTTCCTACGCAACCGTAAAAATCCATGACGACTATGGTCTTTTCTATTTGTATTGTCTATATGCATCAACTTATGTTGGAAACTAGCAGCAAAAATTAAAACTAAACTCCAACTCCAACTAATAATCCAGCCATCTGATTGGTAAATTTTGACTTGCTGTTCCGAATCAACCAATCTGGTGCCAAACTTCTTAGTTGGAGTTAGAGTTTAGTTTTAATTGTTGCTGCATGTTTCCAGCATTACTTTGTGTAGTGAATTTGGTCAAAATTCCGTGTTTGAAATTGGAGTTATAACCAAAAAACCATTTCCAAAACTCAACTTTGAAAGCCTCTTTCTCCGTTATAATGCGTTTCCGATATTAATTTTCTCCAGAAAGTCAATTTATTTTTTGATGCTCTACCATCTCCTAGAATATTGACAAAAAAAGTGTAACACCCTCAGGGGCGGCGGAACCGGGGGGGGGGGTGCAAGGGGGGTCATGGCCTCCCCCAATCCTAGTCTTGAGGGGGCCTGGCCCCTTCAATTTTCTCGATAAAGAATTTTTCTGCATGTTAAAAAAGATGATCACGCCCCTTTTCTGAAAAAATTTCGCCTGCGGCGCTTCTCGCTTCGCTCGCACTTCTTTCTTCTGACTTGTGCCTCCCAATAATTATATTCTTCCGCCGCCCCTGAGCACCCTGTATAAAATAATAATTCCTCAGCACTCTAGACTAGAGGCAAAAGAGTTTTGATCATACGGACTTCAACAGGCAACTAACTGGACTAGGAAAATCTCACGATCTTATGATCTCACAAAAAACTTTCGACTCTTGTGTCTAGCTACATTGCGCTACACT
Organism: Anaspis maculata; assembly: GCA_949128115.1. Classification (NCBI taxonomy): domain Eukaryota; kingdom Metazoa; phylum Arthropoda; class Insecta; order Coleoptera; family Scraptiidae; genus Anaspis; species Anaspis maculata. Next base: position 16,028,913 of record OX421964.1, read on the forward strand.
GTACACTACACCCTATTTATTAGTTTATTACTCTTGATAGAACTGGGACCCAATTTAACAAGAGGGTCTTACCTACTTCTTCCCACAAACTACGCAGCAATATTTTCTGCCACAGTTCTTAAACTTGAAATTTAGCCCATGTCATCTAGGTGGGTTGTACATGAATTATTTCGCTCCCAACTGCTCCTAGAAGAGGTATTTTTAAGAATTTCGAAAATTTCTAAATTTGAAAATATAATGAAATCTATGGACAATTTGGTCAGCAGCTTCCCTTTTTTGGCTTATTATTGTTAATATTATAATTATTATTCCGATTTTTTTTTGCCTTCGGCGCTAACTGCATAAGGGGCTCTTGGGCCCACCGGCCCGACCGTAGCGTGGCAATAGGGGGGGGGGGTCTAAAATTTTCTTCGCCATAGTAACTTTTCATGAGTTCGGCGCCACTGAATGGGACGGCATAAGTAGGTACCCTACCTACTATAAAAGCGCGTTGGAGTTTCCAGTGTGAGTTGAATTATGAGTTTTCAGGGATCATAAAGAAGCAAGGGCACGGAGGCAGTTTTGTATGAGATACAGGGTGCGCCATCTGAAATGAGTGGACTAGTCACGCTCGCATGGAAGGTGTCACAAGTTCTCAAAAAAGTACTAGTATTAGATGTAGGTATTCCAATGAATAATTCTGACCTGAAGTAGGATTAAACATCATACAACAACAAATTTGAAAAATATCGAAGCGACCAAAAAAATGTGATTTTTGTTATACACTCTAAAAATGTGTCAATTACTTTTGTGACCAAAGTAACGATTGTCTATAATTTTGAAATTTGTGAGCTTATGACACATGAGACGGTACACCCGTATGTTTACGCATGCCTAAGAAGGAGCTCATGTCAATCAAGCAACGTTATCCTTGGCACTTAAATGTCAATCTGAAAATACTCCGTTCCGTTCCTTATAATGCTGAACATTAATTACGGTGCTTGTAAATAAGTCTCAACTCGCAAACATTAATTACTCGCTGGGACTGATGTTGAGCCATCGCGACTCGCAGAAGTGTTAGCGAATATAAATGGCGATAAATCAGCCAAGTGGAGCCACCAAATCGCATTAGATGCGATATAAATCTATCACGGTTTGGCATGCCATCACAGACGAGGGGTATTTTAATTCTGTACGCAAATAAACAATTGTTAACATTTAACCAGGAACGTCTTGCATGCCAAACGGTTCCAAGATAGAAAATGGAGCACGTGCGTGATAGTATAGCAGGCATATAAAGTATAAAATGCGTGAGTACAGATTGATGTTTTTAGTTAATTCATTCAAATTTGTCCTTATGGGCAAAGTCAAGGATGCAGTGAATGTAAATTCAAAGCAATCAAGATAAGTTTTACGCTGGAAGCTGTATAAAAATCAATTACTTGAATCGTAAAATTGGCATTAACATTTTTATAGTACGACTATCGTTACCCGGCTATAAGCGTTCGATAAGTTTAATGGGCTTTATAATAATGCGTATGCAACGAGCAGTAAACAATAAATTGCTTAGAATTTCAATTTTCTCTGATGTTTTGATCTTATGTTTTCACCAATTTTTACTTCGGAATATTTCGTATTGAGAGATTCAAAAGTTATTGAAAAAGTAGCAACTAGGTCGTGTTCAGAAAAATATGAAAATGCTTTGGGGCCCCCAACAAAACTCATCAAGGTTCTGCCACTCGCTGACATAGTTTTGGAACTGGGTTTTTTCAACCGCAACGTTTCGTTTGCTGAGGCAAATCAAAACGAAAACTCGATCAGCAATGACTGTTGAGCAAAAAGTATACATTAGTGCAACGTAGATAAATTACATAAATATACACAAATTTAAGCAAATCCAAAACTAATGCATCATGCATGCGACCATCGGTATGTAGGGATCACCCTATTCTGGTCCTACAATTAACATTTCCAAATTATTATCAAAACGTTACACAAAGAGATTTACTGAAAATATCACTGCGGTAAGGAACCAAAAGATTTCTCTCCTTCGGACCCTCTGGATCGATCTCCTTGCATGCTCTGCTTATGAACAGCTCTAGGACAAAGCTGTATAAATCCGCAAATGCTCAAAATAAGGGCACCCAATACATTTCCTTTTTGACATGAATGGCTGTTGCTTCTGTTGCTTCTGCAAAATTAGACTTTGGAAAATCAAACCAGACTAATATGAGGTAGGTATAGCTAAAAATCCCTGTACCCACAAAGTACTGAAGTGGAAAATTCGATAAAGAAAAAAAGTCACTTTTCTATTGGCATATAAAATAATAAGTAGTGTTATCAATTTGCGTTGGACTTCATTAAACAGACAAAAAATGCTTAAACACACGGTAATTAATATTGCGTGCTACTAATTTGCAAGTCACATGAATTGTTTGTGCGACAATAAAGCTTTTGGCGAAACCACTGCCAGGCCGCTCTATCCGCAAGAGCTCTAGAAATATACGAATATCTATTCCGGTAAGCTCCCGGTGACGCATAGCTCCTCCGCCATTTGTACAGGCGTGTGTCTTATTCGCGCGTCGTGGTCTCCAGTCAGTGACTAGAGAAGTCGACAGCTTGAGAACTGTACAAATGGCGACAAATGTACTTCATTTTAAGGTCGTTATCTCAGCCTCATATCTTAGCAGTGGATAGTTTTTCGGATTATGGTCCCATGTTCTTCGATTTACACAAGATTGAGAAAATTTAATTACCAAAAATAACCTAACCTTACAATAACATTACCTGGTTTTGGTATCAGAACGCAACAACCCAAAGACCAGGGCTCTAACAAATAGGGAATCTTGAGGATCAACCCAATAATGAGTGAGGCCACCTGTCGCGTCGTCCTCATTACCTCTTGACATGATATAGAATAGAATAGAACAGAAAAGAATAGAATGGATTTATTCCCCAACAGGCAAGGCCATTTTTCTTCATGACAAATTCGAGAGTGAAGCAGAAAATTAGACTCGATTTGATCGTGAGAAAATCTTCGGCTATGGAATTTTTCTTTCAACCAACCCCTTCTATTCCGCAGAGACAAGCTGAAAAATTGATGTAAATGAATTCAATTAAACAATGAGTCGATTATGTCCGGTCGAAAATGGAAACTTACCCACAAATTTCACTTTCAATTTTATTGTCGAAACGGTTTAGGTGTGCCATCTAAATTGTGGAGTGATTTTTCAAGCAATTTTCCTTGGTTATTCGAATCCGTTAGCATCAGTTTTTCAGAAAAACGGTTAGATAAAGTACTTCTTGATCGAATAACAAAGAGGCACATTTCTTCTAGCCCGGCCCTGGGCTTTGGCTCACCCGGTATGGCTCCTGGATAAGTTCCAACTGAGAAATATTACTGGTAAATTTCAACACAATATCTCCGGCCATTACGGAATTATTGCTGTTCAAAATTTCATACGAAACACACAAAATACCCTGTATCTTCTTAACCAAGAGAGAAAACAAAATTTCTTCTGTGGATCCTGACTCGCCTCCAAGTCCAGTCTCTCCCATCAGCCTATGTAAGGTCACTCATCAATCACTCTGTATATTTGGTCCTAAACTGGGCCCCGTGGTGTCTTCTAGTATAATTTGGAACCCTAATGAGCTCCCTTGTGTGCTTAATGGCTTCTAGAATTTCGCTAAGCCCTTTTGTTGCCTTCATGTGATAGACGGAGGCCTATCGGACTTCCTTGTGTCCGCAAGTGTAGTTTGAAGCCCCAGTGAGCCTCCCTATGTTTTTTTTATTGGCTATGAAAATTACAGTAGGTCCCTTTTGTCTTCTTGTGTTACCTAGTGCTCCATTGGGCCCCCTTGTTTCATCAACGTTTTTTGAAGCTCTACTGAGCCCCATACCGTTCGTTTTTGGGGCAGTAGTAAGCACCTTACGCGTTCATGTGATCTTCGGGGCCCTATCAGGCCCCTTTGTGTCTTTAAGTGTTGCATAGAACCCTAATTAGCCCACTTGTGTTTTTATTGGCTTCCAGAGTACCAGTCAGCCCCCTTTTGCCTTTATTTGTTATATATAAAGTTCCATTGGGCCCCCTTTTGTCTTCAATATTCTTTGACGTCTTACCGAGCCTCGTTGCATTTTGTCGTGGAATTCTGAGCCTTGTCGGACCCTCTTGGGTCCGTAGGTGTAGTTTGGAGCCCCCGTGAGTCCCCTTGTGTTTTTTCCTGGCTATCCAGAGTTCCAGCAAGCCCCCTGTTGTTGATGCCTTCTTGTGCGTCCCAAACTCCATTGGGCCCCCTTGTTTATTTCAACGTCTGTTTAAGCTCTGCTGAGCCCCCTCTCATCTTTTTTTGGCTTTTAGAGCAGTAGTAAGCACCTTGTATCTTCATATGGTATTCGCGGAGCCCTATCGAGCCCCTTGTCTCTCAAGTTTAGTATAGAGTCATGATTAGCCCACCTGGGCTATTAGCTTTCAGAGTAGCAGTAAGCCTACTTTGCCTCCACTTGTTATATGGAGCTCAATTAGGCCCCCTTGTGTCTTTAATATCATTCGTAGCCTTGCTGAGCCCCCATGCATTTTTTCGTGGCTTTCGGAACTTTATCGGACGCCGTAGTATTTGATAATGTTTTTTTGGAGCCCTTTATCGAGCCTCCTTGTGACTTCATGTGTAATAAGCCCCCTTACGTTCCGAGGACTTGGTGGCTCCTTTGTTCTTTGTCGTTCCCCTTGCGACCTCGGCGCTTGTGACGAATTGTCCGCTACGAATTTTCAGCAACGAATTGTCCTGGCACCGTTTATTTTGGGGGTGTTTATTCCGTGAACATTTTTCCTGAGGATGTTTTGCTGGGAATGTTTTTCCCGGACACCAAAAATCCAGACGTTCCCAGCTCCTGTAGAGTGAATAAAAATCTTGCACGCGCACACTGAAAAGTTCAATTTTTATTTTACTCTGTCTGTTCTGGAACGTTTACTGGAATCTCATCAAGTGATGAAAATTAGAGGAGGAAAAGTCTCACCTTTCAACTCCCTTATATCTCCAGAAATAAAAACCCTTTTTTTCACATCTTTTTGGCACATCTGGAGCTGTTCTCCAAATTCTCTTTGGCTCTAGTCCACCTGTTCTATTTGGACACCTGTATACTACAGCCTCTCAAATCTACCGCTGAAAGATGTATCAGTACTTGCTCAGTTGGATAAAAGCTCGAAAAAGAAAGGTCTTTCGCTTAAAAGTTGAAAAAGAACAAATCATTTGTTATTTCCAATTGACCGAAACTATTAATGTGACAAGCAAATTTGCGCTAGTAGAAGTAATAATAAATGTCATACTCTTGGAATAAAATCGCGTGCATGCAAGAGAAAGAAGACATTAATCATTTTACCGGTGATGGATGCAATTAGAAGACAATAATTTCTAATGTCCAAAGCGAGCAGTGATCTATGTGCACAAGACAATACAAGAACAGGCGCGGAAAAAGCAATAATAGAAATTAGCGACGTTGAATAATGAACACTTGCTATGCCATGCTTCACGCTGCATAATGGCCGCATGGGGGTCGATCGGGATTATTGCATACACCACACGATTCCTTTATTAATTCGATTAATCCCCCCCTTATTGTGCTCTTCATTCCTTCTTTTTGCACGGCTATTATCCACACATAATTAAATGTCAAATAAAGCAGGTGCTCTGCGCAAATAAAACCGGAATCACTTCACCCTCATGCATTCAGTATATGAGGGATAGTGTAGATATTGGCATGTTGTAGTCCTCTCTGAAAAAGCTATTGAAGAGGGTGCTCATCCAGAGCGAAAGGATCAACTTCTTTAACAAGCCACACATATGTACGTAGTTCAATATCATTTTCTTGTGAAAAATGTTCATTTTATATAGCCCAGGCATTTTAGGGCTTGACCCTGAAATAAATATGTCCCTTTTGAAATTTTGCACAAACGGCCTTTGACTTATAGAATAATACAATACAATGCAATAATTATTTATTTCCCTTCAAACAATTAACAGCGGATAGAATAATCTTAATAATATCAAAAAGGACATAAATATGGTAAACCCTACTTAAAGTTCTGAATTGAACTTTGTGTGCAGGGGTGGGACTCTGTGTTCTTTGTCAACAGTCGCTTTCTACCTGACCTTGAGAAGGTACATGTAAATTCCCTATGCTTAGCGACTATAGCTTAGAAGCGACTGTCGATAGCGACAACACGGAGTCCCAGCCCAGGTGCATTTGTGTCTTCACCTTGGTTCAAAATCAGACGGTAACAATAGTATCACATTTATAAAAAAAAACAAGAGTAAAATACTGCTGAGCAACATATTAAGAGCTCCAGTCCAACAAGTGTTCAAAACATAGTTTTTTTGGGCAAGAAAGGAGTAAGTGCCGCCAAATTAGATATACTCTTGCTGCGTAGTTCAGAAGAGGGTACTCTATCAAGTCTCATCGTTGACGTTGACGTTGACCAGCGTGTCCCTTAAGCAATGCTGATCAGTGTACTAACGCCCGTATTCATAGTCGTTGTCAAGTGCACCTTGTTCAAGTATCACTTTTATTCAAGCTGTAACTGAAGTACGAATTCTGTTTCATAGACATAACTTCGGCTTCCCTCGAGGAATACTATTCCACGGTAATAGCCAAAAATATGTCCATGAAACAGAAATCGTACTCGAGTTACAGCTTGATTAAAAGTGATACTTGAATAAGGTGCACTTGACAAAAACTTTGAATACTGGCATAAAAGCTCCAGACCTTGAAATGTGAGCGTGATAGTTTTTGATGAGCAAGAAGGGAGGAGCTCCGCAATAGTGGTAACTCTGTAAAGGAATACAATCGAAGTTGTCGCGGTTTTGGGCCCCACGAGGCCCTTATGACTGTTTCACAATTTTTTGGTCATATATTGGGAAGGTGCCAATCTTCAAATAGGCAAAGTTACAAAGAACAGTCATGTGGGAATCATCATCAAAACAAATTTTTTTCTTCTCCACTATCTCAGGTTATTATGCTCCTATGAATCTTACAGATGCTATCGTTTGGGATGGCTTGAGAGCTGCTGCTCCTGATATAGCGATGCCATCCGGCAAGATTGTCATATGGACAATGCCTTAATTTCGAAATGTGTCTCTACGATGGTGGTAACCCCTTTGCAGATGCCTACAGGGTGATCAAAAATCGAGAAATTCTGTTTTATGAACCAAAATAGGTCGGAACATGAAAATTATCACACATACTCCTTATCTGATGCTTATTATTGTGGAACAAATCATTTTTGAATATCTCAAACTGTTTCTCAAATGTACCTAAAATACAAGTGTTACTCATCATAACAGTACGGGACCTACCTATTGGATGGGCCTAGCAAAAACCAGACTGTTTTATTTTCTTTGCCAAATATTTGTTATTTCTTCGATTTGAGCAAACTCAGTATCACTGAATAGCCAAATAAATAGGTTGTAATAGTCAAACAACAAAATGGACGAAACGTCAAGATTCAAAATGGCGGAAGCAAGTGAAAATATACCATTTTTTGAGCTCGTTCTTTTTTATAAACGCTCTTGCGATTCTTGCGATGGTACCTACTATAATAATGGTTTGGGAAAGAACAGATTTCCTCTAACAAACCAAAACAACAACGACTCAAATCGGTTCATCCTGTACGAAGATAAAGCGATTTGAAAAAAATTTGGCTAATTATTATTTTATTGATTGAAGTGCAACTTTCACAACTGTTACTGATTGAGATGTTTCTTAAACATTTAGAAACTGTCAATTCAAACTGTGCAACATTTGCTTAGCCGAACGCTGCCGCTCCCACACGCCGCCCCCAAAGTAAGAGATAAATGAAAAACATAAATCCGAAGACACAGCGATCCAAGTTTTTCTCTATATGGATAGCTGACTAAAAATGGGAAAAGATAGGCTACTCTTAATATGGCGCTGCCTTCACCTTCCGCCCCCAAACGACAAAAAGTGCAACTCTTACAATTGTTACTGATTGAGATGTTACCTTAAACATTTAGAAACTCCTAACTCAAACTATTCACAATATGTCTCTTAAAGTAAATGCGCTACTGAGACTCACGCACGTGAAGGCATACTCATTTGTTTATTTATTCATTCATTTTTGTTATATAGAGCCCCTTGGACCCCTTGTGTCACCAGTATTGTTTGAAGTCCTTTCTTTGGAGCCCTAATGAGCTCACTTATGTTTTTTCGTGGCTCTCAGAACTCCAGTGAGCCACTTTGTGCACGCCTTTTTGCATTTCTGAAAGCTCCAGTGTGTGTCCCTTGTGCTTCCATGTGATATACGGAGTGCTCTCGGACCCCCTTGCGTCCGCAAGTGTAATTTGGAGCCCTACCCCATTATGTTTTTTCATTTCTATCAGAATTTCAGTAAGCCCCCTGCTGCCTTCTTGTAAGCACCTCATGACTCTATATGATATTCGGAGCCGTAACTGGCCCACTTATGTTTTCATTGCCTTCAAGAGTAGGTACCAATACCTTGGCCCCCTTTCACCTTTATTTGTTATATAAAGCTCGATCTATTGGGCACCTTTGTGTCTTTAATATTGTTTGAAGCCTTACTGAGCCCCCTTGCATTTTTCCGTGTCACGCGGCTGTCGGGAGACAATGTAGAGCTGTCAATTTTACGATGGGGGCTTCCTGAATTAATAAATTTTGGTCATCAAAGGGGACGTGTGGGGTATCATTTCTGACATAATCGAGGTCTGCGAACCCATTTCTTTTTTGTGAAAATGTAATTGGTTTGAAACTGTGGAAAATATGATGGGTTAAAATCATGATTATTGACTTTCAAACATTCACAATTCGCATTGATTCCACTTTTGTTGCACTTTTAATTAGGCTGAGCTAGCGAGTCACGATACCGCCATTGTCGAGGCGCTGCGTTCGCTAGAAGTCGAGTTATGACGGATTTATTCGAATTGGAAAAGTTCTTGTAAGTCGTTGCAGTGGCCATTTAAAAAAGAGTGGAGTATAATTTCGACCGTCTTTAGACTCAGAGAGTCTACTTTTTTGCATAAAAATTAAATTCTGTCAATATTAAGGGGGCTCATGAAATGGGAATTTTGTACTTTCTGGTCCACAAGCACTCGCCTTGAACCTTAAAAAAATACATTTTAGCATAAAATGATGACGCCGATGCGATGCTGTCATCACTGAAGCGATACGTCAACCAGAAGCCAAGTGGGAGCCGTAACTCTTTGTACTTGGGGTACGCGTCTTGAATAAGGTTAGTTTGGTCTTGAAATATGATGTGTTGGGCATCATTTCTAATGTTTTTTGGGTCGCTGATTCCATTTCTCAATGTAAAATTTTGATTGACTTACAAGCGGAGTTGTAGCAGTCTTAGTATATAGGAGATATCCCCCCTCTTCCCGAATTCTAACCCAATCAAAATTTTGCATTGAGAAATGAAATCAGCGACCCAAAAAGCATTAGAAATGATGCCCAACACATCATATTTCAAGACCAATCTAACCTAATTCAAGACGCGTACCCCAAGTACAAAGAGTTACGGCCCCCACTCGGCTTCTGGTTGACGTATCGCTTCAGCGATGACAGCATCGCATTGGCGTCATCAATTTATGCTGAAATATATTTCTTCCAGGATTCAAACTTGTGCTTGCCTAGAAAAAAGCGAAAAATCTATATTTTCATCAGCCCCCTTGATATTGACAGAATTTCATCTTGATGCAAAAAAGTAAGTTTGATAACTCTAAATGCGGCCGAAATTATACTCCACATTTTTCTTAACGGTCCATATAGCCAGTTTCAGGAATTATTTCAATTCAAAATTATTCGTCATAAGTCGATTTCTGGAGAACGCAGCGCTTCGGCAATGACGGCATAATAATTCACTGACCCAGCTTGATAAAAAGTGCAACAAAACTCAGTCCAATGCGAATCGTAAATGTTTGATAAATCGGTAATCATAATTTTGACCCCTCATATTTTCCACAGTTTCAAACTAATCACATTTTTACCCAAAGAAACGAGTTCGCAGACCTCGATTATGTCAGAAATGATACCCCACACATCCCCTTCGATGACCAAAGTTTGTTATTTTGGGGAGCCCCCACTGCAAATATGACAGCTCTACCTTGTCTACCGACAGGCGTATCATTATGACAGTGGCGACATCGTGATCAGCAGGTTCTAGTTATTCAGAAATGACATCAAACATGAATCGATAGCAGTGTTAAGTGCTTGTAGCAAAAAATAGTCATGTCCCCCTTGTAACCCTCAAGTCCCGAACCAGCAGGGGGTAATCGAAAAGAACAGCGGGCCAAATTATTCATTTTGGTTCTAGGGACAATCATGCCGAAGTTCTTGTTTGTATCACAAAGTGCAGGATTTTTTTGTGTACCGCTAGTACAAGTTGTTCGAAGCCCTAGTGTGAATCTCTTGTGCCTTGATGCGATACACTGAGCCCTGTCGGGCTTCCTCCATGTCCGCAAGTGTAGTTTGGACCCCTAATTAGTTCCATTATGTTCTTCCATAGTTATCAGAATTTCTGTAAACCCCCTTCTGCCTTCATTTATTACATAAAGCTCCCATGGGCCCCCTTGTGCCTTTAATATCGCTTGAAGCCCTGCCGATCTCCCGTCACATCTTTTTGTGGCTTTCGTAGCATTAGTGAAGACCTCAAGCCTTCATGTGATATTCGGAGCCCTATCGGGTCTTTTATGTCATCAAAAGAATATGAACCCCTAATTAGCCCCTTTATGTTTTTTCCTGGCTCTCAAAAATCCAATAAGCCCCTTTTTGCCTCCTTGTATTATCCAGAGCTCCCTTTGGCCCCCTTGTTTCTTCAACGTCTTTTGAAGCCTCTTACATTTCTCCAAGAGGCTCTCGGAGCATAAGTTAGTAAGCACCTTGTGCCTTGATGTGACTTTGGACACCAACTCCTTGTGTCTTCAAGTGTAATATGGAGTCCCCCAGTGAAGCAGGGCTTCAAAAGACGTTGAAGAAACACGGGGGTCAAATGGGCTGTAGATAATACAAAAAGGCAAAAGGTGGCTTACCTGAGAGTCAGGATAAAACAGAAGGGGGCTAATTAGGGCTTCATATTCTTTGAAGGACACAAGGGGCTTGAGGTTTTACTAATGCTCCGAAAGCCACGAAAAGAATAAAAAACATAAGGGGATTGATTAGGGCTCTAAACTACACTTGCGGACATGAAGGGAGCCCGATAGGGCTCCGTATATTGCATTAAGATACAAGGGATTTATATTAGGACTTCCGACAATGCAAGAAGGCACAAGGGGGTCACTGGAACTCTGGAAGCTCCGAAAAAACGTAAGGGGGCTCATTAAAGCTCCAAACGACACATGAAGGCACAAGAGGGCTCGATAGAGATCCGAATGACACAGAAAAATACAAGGGGGCTCAATGGATCAAGCTTTATATAACAAATGAAGGTGAAAAGGGGCTTAATGTACTTATTCTTGAAGTCAATAAAAACTAAGTGGGCTAAGTGGGGCTCCATACTACACTTGAGGACAGAAGGGGGCCCGATAGGTCTCCGAATATCATATGAAGTCATGAGGTACTTCCAGCAATGAAATAAGGCACAAGATGGTTTACTGGAATTCTGAAAGCCACGAGAAAACACAAGCCAGCTCATTAGGGCTCCAAACGAAGGGCTTCAAACAATGTGATACAATGTGGTGATACAAGGGGTCCAAGGGGCTTAATATAACAAAAGAAGACAAAATAGGGGCTCACTGGTATTCTAAAAATCAATAAAAACCAAGATGAAAACATAAGTGGGCTGATTATAGGCCTCCTAACTATGCATGAGGACACAAGGCGACGCGAAAGGTCTCCGAATGACAAGAGGCACAAAGGTGATAATTATGCTCTGAAAGTAACGGAAAATGCAGGAGGGCTCAGCAGGGCTTCAAATCACATCGAAGAAGCAATGAGGGGGGGGGTCCAATTGAGTCTGGATAGCACACGATGGCAAATGAGGGCTTATTGGAATTCTGAAAGCCATGAAGCACATTAGGGGGCTCATTAGGGCTCTAAATTACACTTGAAGACACAAGCGGCCCCCCGATTTGAGGCTGAACATCACATAAAGGCACAAAAGGTTTACTATAGTACTCCGAACACCTCGGCAAACTGCAAGAAGGCTCAACAGAACTTCAAACGGTATTGAAGTCACAAGGGGGCCAAATATTTCATGAAACTGGCGGCCTGAGCTGAAACTGAGCTATTTCTCTTCTTGAAATCAGTCACGTCGAAAACAACCGGGGAGTAAAAAATAATGCATGAATGTTGAAAATCACTACCTTAGGAACATTTCAATTTTGATATAAGCAAATACGGCAGCTATTCGACCACAATTTGAGGGAAACCTTTTGCACCGGGCTCAAAATTCGCCCAAACCAGGAGCGCGATTCTGTACTTGCCTACCGACAACTATCGGATCGGTAGCTAGGGTGAGAACCAATCAAATTCGCTCCTGCCTAGCTACCGACACCGACAAGTGTCGGTAGGAGAGTACAGAATCGCGGCCCAGAGAAGTCTAGCACTGCATTTTTTTTTCAATTCACGAAATGTGCAAGTTTCATTTTTAACAAATCACCGTCGGAAAACTGAAACCGTGTCGAGTTTGAAAATAGGCCTACACGACGCCCAATGCAATATACTTTCGATATCAGTTGGAATTTTCCGAAAAAAGTTGGTCTAAAAACAGGAAAGAACAAATTGAGTAGAGTCCCGCACCAAACGCGGGTATTCCTGGTCAAAGCCAAGGTGAGCGGCCGTCTCGGGTGGTAACGGCCAGGAAAAAGACGTTTTTGTGCACAGGCATGCGGACAGCGTTTGATGGATATGATTTTCCACACGTAACGTAACAAATCTCCCTTGTTTCTTCTTCAAGATTAAAAAAGAAATATTCAAATATATTGAAAAATTCAAATGTTATCTATATACATCTCAATACCTACCTACTCTGCTATTTGAAAATCCTACAGTAACAATTCTGAAGGACCAAGTGATTTAAAGATGAGCAAGCGTGATCAATTATTGAAATTAGAAGAAAAAATAAGCCAATTTTCCTGAAAACCACGAAGCTTTTTCCAAATAATATCATTGTAAAAATCGTCAGTGCATGGTTGAAGCTTCATTCAAGTTTATCATTTGAGTCCGGTTCCGATAAGCTAGGCCAGTTTTGCATTTTCTAGTGGAGAAGAAACCCTCGGAAAATTGAGAGAATGTTGACAGAAATTTTCGGGAAATGTTCAAGAACCAGTAACGTCTTGTTTAAAAAACAGTTGGTGGAAATATGATCACGGGTTGGAAAGTTCAAAATTAGTAGTTATTCCGGGGAGGAGAACTCGAAGTCCGTTGGTCCAATTTCAAAAATTTCCCCCTCAAAACTTAATTCAATCCCTTCCCTAATTATGATTTGCAGCAAGTCTGCACCTAAAATAAATATTTCGTGTGGCTTACCGCAAGTCGAAATTCGTACTGCATTTTTTCTAATTCACAAAATGTGCAAGTTTCATTTTGGACAAATCACCTTCGGAGAATCGAAACCGTGTCGAGTACTGTCGAGTTCGAAAATAGGCCTGCACGACGCCCAATGCAATCAACTTTTGAAATTAGTTAGAATTTTTCGAAAAAAGCGATCTACGAGCAGAAAAGAGCATCTGAGTAGAGTTCTGCACCAAACGCGGTTATTCCCAGTCAAAGCCAGGGTGAGCGGCCGTCTCGGGTAGTGACGGCCAGGAAAAAGGCGTTTTTGTGTAGAGGCATGCGGGCAATATTTGATGAATATGATATTCCACACGTTTCGAAACAAGTCTCCCATGTTTCTCCTTTGATATCAAAAAAAAATTATTTAAATATTTTGAAAAACAAAAAAGTTATCAACATTTCACAACCTACCTACTACCTACCTGATGTGAGACTAGGCACAGTTATGAGCTTTTTCTCTTCTTGAAATTAATCACTTCGAAAACAACCGGGGAGTGGAAAATCATGCATAAATGTTTAAAATCACTACCTTAGGAACATTTAGATTTGATATAAGCAAATACGGCAGCTAACCGACCACAATTTGAGAAAAACCTATTGCGCCGGACCCAAAATTCGCCCAAACCAGATTGTGTCCTTTGATTTTCTCAAAATTTTGAAGGACCCTGGTTGGTCTGAATGCCTTTCAAGCAATGCTGATCCACATTTCATCCATTTTAAACCTCCCTGAGACGACTAGGACCATTTTCAGATGAAAGTTTGTCTCTCTGTGTGTGCCTGTCACAGTAATATTTCACGATAACGACCAAATGGTTGATCTGACCGACTTGAAATTTGGTATGCAGACGTGGTTTTGCTGTCGAATGAGCCCAATAATTTTTTGTTGTCATTTGTCAAACTAAAAAGTCACCATCAAATAATGACATAAGCTGTATCTCACGGAACTTGATCATGCATAATGTCGTTTGAAAGCATTCGCAAATCTGTATCCAGAACAGTTAAAAGTACTTTTCTATCTGTTATATGTCAAATATTAAAAAATGTCCAAATTCAAAATTTTGACATTCAATTATTCAAAATCTATCTGATGGATTGGAACCAAATTCGACAGGCAGAAACAGAATAGAAGAGTCAAATTCAAATTAAGTCTGCAGTTAGAGTTTTTCATCATCTCTCAATCAGGCGTTACGAGATTTGGCGGCACTTTTGCCCGTATTCGTAGTCGTTGTCAAGTGCACCTTGTTCAAGTATCACTTTTTATCAAGCTGTAACTTGAGTACGATTTTTCTTTTATGGACATATTTTTGGCTATTCCCATGAAATAGTATTCCTCGAGGAGAGCCGGAGTTATGTATGAAACAGATTTCGTACTTGAGCTACAGCGCTACAGCTTGATTTGAAGTGGCACTTGAACAAGGTGCACTTGACAACGACTATGAATACGGACCATGACATGGGTAGAAGGACACAACTCTGCATCAGTGAGCAAAATGTACTCTAATTCGAGCTGGAAAGAGGAAAGAAAAAGTCCAGAAAGAGTCTTCTGAATTTTCAGGTTTGGGACGAAAAGTCTTTAAGTATTTTATATCCTTTTCAAAGAGAGGAAAGAATTGCGCTAGCCGAACATCTAAGCAAAATACGATACAAGGCATCTCTTGCTGAATGCTTTCAAAATCTACCCGCAGATTTCATTGAAAAAAACTTTCACCACTTTCGCCACAAATAGGTAGGCAGGTATTATATTGGATTCATATACGGAATTTGCGGAATTCAAAAAATTACGTATATAATTGAAACTGGCAATGATGTTGATTATGCTGGGATGATGAGAAATTCGGAATATTTCAGGCATTACACGGTCGGTTATCGTGAATGAAATTTGTGCAGCACCAGCCAGCTCTCACACACGCACACATACACAAGCACACCCAGAGAGCAGAACGTCGACGGTGGCTGTGCAATGTGTAAACGAAAATAAACACGTAATAAGTTCGGGCTCCGGCTGGATGGAAGCTCCGGTATGCGCCGCCGGCCCCCGGGAACGGCGTGAAATAAATGCCAAAGCGAGCGAGGACAGAGACGAATTTTCTGGTACATATCACATGAAACGGACCTATTTATTAACTTTCACCCTTCGTCACCCCGCCGAAGCTCTCCACACTCAACCCTTAAATGGACCGGAACTCTTCAGGCTGATGGCTTCAATTTGAATAATAAAAACGGAAGAGCGAGAGAGACTGGATTTCTTGCGACGCCTCGGGCCGTGCTCTCACCTACCTATACCATCCAGTCTGACATTCCACCCAGAAAAACAATGTTAACTCTTTCGAAAATCACGTGGGAATCGCCGCGCGGTGATGCCCCATGGGTGACATATGGAGTCATGATCGGTGATCAATAATAATGATTTTGTGGTCGGTAGTGCTCGGCGGGGGATCCTCGACCCTCGTTAGATGATTCTGACAGCACAAAACTGTCCTCGTGTTCGGCACAAACACGAGCATATAGTAGTACACGCATCCGTTCCAATTTGGCCCGCAATCCCTTGATATACCTGATGCGTGATATACCTCAAAAAACCAACCTGTCACCGGTGTCTAGACCTCAGACCAAGCTGCTGACAACGAATTGAAACGTTAAAATTTATTACATTACTCGCTGCTTATCTCTGCAACACTGGGGATGGCATACGAACATTATAAGCCCGGGCCCGCTTCGAGATTTTATCGCCGATTTTGTATAAAAGCACAGTTCTCCTTTGCGTCATCAGTCATCACAACCGCAGAGCCAAGTGGTTTTTTCTTGGACGCGTACAGGCAGCGCAATCTTACATAATAAGGTTTTATGCACTTCCGTTTCCGGGACCAAACCCAGCAAGCATAGTTTATTCAAGTTCATGTTCATGTCCTGCACACAATACTTCTAACTGGAATCTAAACTGGAACAATAGAAGTTAACAGGGCGGATTTTTCTGAGAATTTGTGGCACCAGTTCTCATTATGCTAATCTTGAAGCAATTACTAGAGTAATTGGTATACAACGGCAGTGGCGGTATATGGTGATTGATGGTACAATAAAACAAACATGGGTATAGGTACTCTAAACTGTTCAACAAAATGAGTGTTGTGTGTCAAAATTTGACGCCATTTGGATACATATACTATACACTTTTGATACTTGAAAATAAATAAAAAATCAAATTCGCCATGCGACTTCTATTCGGCGGCCTTGAAGCCACTCTTGAAGAAAAAAGTATTTAACCGCCATAAAAAGCAGCTCATGCGGTCTTGGCTCGGTACTCGGTTGACATGCAACAGAATAGCAATAGAGGTGATCCCAGGAGTTCTTTCAATTTTTACATAGCTGCCTCAAGGCCGCCGCCGCCGGACAAAGTCGCATGCCGAATTTAAATTTAAATTTTTTTTTCAAAGGTACCAAAAGTGTAGGTATCCAAATGGCGTCAGACTTTGACATAATATAACACTTATTTTGTTGAGCAGTTTATAGTCTCAATTTTCACTCTCAATTCTCATAGAGCGGCCAACAGATCGGTCTTGAAGCCGCACTTTTTGCGGAAGGCACGATCATGATTGCAATTTTTGTGCTCTATGGCTCTAACGAAAATTTTTGAGAAATAAACTCATCTTGATTTGGTCCTTGGGGGAGACTTCATTTGGCCCTTGGGGTCGTTTAAAAAAGCAAAGATTTGTTTGAAGTGGACCAAATTTTCGAAAGTTCTGAGAAAAAATTGCATCAACTTGGACAAAAGAACAGCTACACTCTAGAGATGGTCGATCTTCATAATAAGATGACTTGGAAAAAAATTTGAGGTTTCCCCGGAAAATTCAATTTTTCCAAATTTTCAATTTCCTGCAAATTATTTTCAATCTTTCTGTGGTGCCAGTTTCAGACCGTTCACCTCTATCCATGTACGAATGCGTCTGACTGCCTCACTCGCTTTTCTTTCTACATAATTTGGTTCCTAATGTAAAACTTTTCAGCTTGTGAACAGATTTATACCAACTTTTTTTGGACAAAGGGTTTCCAAGCCTTGTTATATTCAGTCACATCGTACAAATTATGAAACTACAAAAATAATTTACAGAGAATAAGGAGTGTATGAATGAGAGTAAATAATGTTACGGAGGGCGGTTCTGGAGAGCTCGCGATCTTTCTAGAGTTCTAGACTCTTCCCATTGGGTCGCAATGTACAAGTGCGGAGCTCTGGACATTTCCGGTATATACGTAATGGCTTGCTATTGAAATTGCATGGGTGACTTGAAGGCTCGATCAGAAAACATCAGCCGAATTGACGGAAGTGCTGACATTCCAGAACACACAGGACGCACGCGAAAGGTGTGTGATTATTCTGGAGTCATCTAGAAACCATAATAATATGCCGGGTCACTGTGGAATTTTCTGGCGGACGGACGGTGGAAAGTTCAAGAACACTAATCGGAGGAATATAAAAAGCACCTTCCTCAGCCTACGCGGTCTATTATGAATTGGAGTGATCGAGTGCGATAAAAGTGAAGTAGTCTCAGCGATATTTCCAAGCGTGAATAATTGTTGGCGTCTATTGTTTTTATTTATTGTAGTACGCAGTAATAAACAGTGTGTGTTTTGAAACGATCGTCCCAATTATAATCGAACCCGTACGCGAAATACGTAACATATATATATACACAAGAATAGCGCTAGTTTGTCTCTCTGTAACAAGTTCGTGTCATGCTTAAGCGTTCGTGTGTATGGTCGGCCGGGAGTCGGGTCGCCTTGGCAACACATGTGTGCTTTGGGATAGCTCTTTTGGACGCCTCTGAAACACTTATTTTCGCCGGGAGTCGGGTCGGCGACGCATGATTGTGTGCTCGCCGGCAAATAATGCACTCGCACTTCTCTGGTCGTACTGCTGGGTCCGTTTATGATAGCTTTTTCGGACGCCTCTAAAACACTTATTAATATCGGACGCCTCTGAAACACTTATTAATTTATCGTTAAAAATCCGCTCCTGCTCCAGACGCCAAAAACGGGAAGCAAGCGAGTTACACAGATGCCCCTGAAGACAAAAACAAAACCAGAGAACAGAGAAGTTTCGATAACGGGACAATCGTGTTTTCTGTCCCTTTGACATTACAGGAAAAATAGTTACAACCGACGCTGTCCCCGATGAAAAAAAAAACAGAATCGAAGGAGTTATAGCCACAGGAGAAAAACTATAGTGTTCCCGGTTCATGATCTGTTACACATTAATCAGGGCCCCTAGAGATGATGTGCCATCAAAGCGAATGTAATCTTCACGGGGACGGACGTGAAGAGTAACGTCAATAACGTTAGAGTAAAAATAGTAGAATCATTATTTTAGGGAGACTTTATTATTGTTATTGAGAAAAGTTCAAGAGAATAAGTATAGACAGACGATAAGCTATGGTCTGTTACGCTGATTTGTTTTATTATTCAATGAATGTATCAACGTCTGGCGGAGGGTGGATTTGCTCCCATGAAAGACCCAGATCCCAGTGTGTGTGAGCTGTTTAAGTGTTTGAAATTGCAGTTTTTTTTTGTTAATAAAACACTTTCACTGCATTCATTACGTTCCGTAGCTATGAGCAGCGAAGATCCACACTGAGAGAAAAGTTTCACTTATAGGTAATAAATACTTGTTTCGTACCAATTTGATAACAAATACTATAACAAAGTATATGTCACCATATGTCGTTTACATCAAATAATTATTTTAAAATCACTTATTCATTATAACCAAGGGGCTTATTATGCCAGTTGTTCATAAGAGTTCATAAGAATCAATGAATATATTATTCCGTATCAAATATTAGTCAAACTTCCCCACAAATAGATTTACTACATCCAAATTGCACATTTTGTTTGTGATTGAGCCGGTTTAATCACTATAAACAAATACATATTGGCGGACAATCACCTGTTCTTAACCAACAATATACCTGTGTTCACTTCACTTTGGCACCATTTATTCCCCAATAATAACTGTGCATTATTTATAAACAATCGCTAAGTCACCCTCAATGAGTGTAATCACTAGAGTATCTTCGGATATTATTATTTATTATTGCCAATGTAATGCGTTGGTGGGGTGAGAGATTTCCACCCGGCGCCATTATTCGTGCATGGTGTCATTTGTGTCGTATCATACCATGTCATTCATTGTCCAGTATCTCGTTGAAGAAAAGCAAATTTATTTATACAGGGTGACTCAAAAATGTCGGACCATCTTGAAAGTGCGGAATGTAGAGGTGTAGTCGAGTGCTGAAAAGTTGTTGAAAGGATTCTAATGTCTTCCAGTTTTAAAGTTGTGGAGGAACAAAAGTTGGTTCTTCGATCGCTTCTATTTTCGTTGTTTCAAAAGATTTTGGTGAACTGTTTTTGGAAAAACAATGAGTGCCAGAAATTAACCTCTAAATCTGTGATGAATTTCTCTTTTGTATAAAGAATGAGTCATGAATCTTGGAAATTATTTTTTTCCAAAAGTGCCTGCAAACAGTCCCATATCCTATGTAGATCACAATAAAGCACAATTCAATTTTATAAAATTCTTTGCTTCTGGTTTCTTAGGAAAACTGAATTTTTGTAGTTTATGACTCAACCTGTATAGAAAACAGAATAGTTTATGACTCAACCTGTATAGAAAACAGAAATTCAATACAGATTCAGAGGTTGATTTTTTGAATCCATTATTTCACTATATGTAATGGAGTCTTTGCTAAAATCTTTTGAAACAACGAAAATAGAAGAAATCGAAAAATCAAATTTTGTACCTCCATAACTTCAAAATTAAAAAGCCTAGAATCTTTAAAACAACTTCCCAGTACTGTACTATACCTGCATATCATGCACCTTCAAGGTGGTCCGACACTTTGAATCACCCTGTATTTATTAAACAAATAATTAGCTATTGATAATGGATTTATTATGTTTTATGATGATTTGGCATAATCATCTATAGCCAGCAATAATGCATAAAATAACCTATAAAAACCAATTTAGATCATATTATTCATAGTTAATATTCTATCGTTACCACTCAATAATCGAATTGCTTATTATTATTCACGTTTCTTATTGATGAAACATTATCAAACTGATGTTTTGTAATTATAACCAAATATTAAATAACAGGAAACAAGGTATTTCAACGCTATCAAAACAATCCGCTTGGTGGATGCAAATAAATATTTAATAAGCCGTATTTAAATAAGGCATTTGTTAACAATAAACGAGTCTGTGTTTTCCATAATAAATATTCGAAATCTTTTCTCCCAGTGCAGCTGAGAAGAAACGTCGCCTAAATATTGAGGCACAGCAACGAAGGAGCGCGCGGCAAAGTCAAACAAGCTAAGTGAAAAGCTGCGAAGTAGGTACATATTTCTATGAAAGGCTCCTGGAATCAAATTTAATCTTTACCTACCATAGGTACCACTTTCAAAAAGTTCCTACTTCATGAATTTGAAACTTTCCGAGGTGACTACCGCCAAACACTGGCTCAAGTCAGGCCGCTTTAGTATAAGAAAACGATATAATTTAGAGTAATTCGGCCTGCGACTACAGGACGTTCTATGAACATTCGTGAGTGGTAAATGCCGGAGACGAGAAGCATGTCGAAGACCGGAGTCGAAGACACTTTGGCGAGCTGCTGCTGCATCATGGCAATCATGGCAGATCATCATGGCAGTGATGCAGCAGCAAAAATCTTGTCAAGAAGAGCAGGAGAAGAAACGCGTAGAAGAGAAAGAAAAATTAAAAAACCTCCTACAACGGCAGCAAAATCTTCTGCAAAAACAGGAGACTCGACAAGAAACGAGGCGTAAAGAAGACAAGGAAGAACTAAGAAACCTGCTAGAAGAACAGGAAAGGAAACGCCTTCAGGAAAAGGAAGAAATTCTAGCTGTTGAAGAACAACAGACGTGGTATTTCGACGGCAGTGTAAACAAGCTGGAAGAGAAAATGGTCGCGATGGTAGAAAAAAGAATGGAAGCGATGGAGGCCAACATGACGGAGCTGGAGCAACGGGTTTAGAAAACTGCCGCGAAATTTCCAAAATAATTTTGGCCTGCTGAGGATACAGCCTCAACTTCTCACCCGGAGGGACGTCTCTGCCTCATAATAAAATTTCCATCCGTTCCTTGCTACTCCTCGGGCAAGTTTCGGGGTGAAGCAACCAATTTTTCAACAAATTTTCTCACAAATTTTGCAAGTTGGAGAACAGGGTGGGGCAAGAAAAAATCGGATGTGAAATTCGAATATAGCATTACCTTTCAAAACTTACCTTTGGGGGTAGTGTTGGATCCTATTTTTTTTTCAGATTACTCAGGCATCATATTCTGCCTCCAACTTGACCTTGAATTCCATACTGACCTCTCAATTTTAGAATTCAGTAATTGGACCAAAATTCTGTCAAAAAGCTTCCATAATGGAATATTTTGTGAAATAGGAGGCATATCTATGAAATCGAGCAAAAAATGAGAAATGAGACTATGTGAGGAAGAAAGTGAATGAGTGGATTGAATGCACAAGGAAATTGGCAGAG
Organism: Anaspis maculata; assembly: GCA_949128115.1. NCBI lineage: Eukaryota > Metazoa > Arthropoda > Insecta > Coleoptera > Scraptiidae > Anaspis > Anaspis maculata. The sequence continues at coordinate 16,050,971 of OX421964.1, forward strand.
GCTGGTGAGAGAAGCCCACAGGCTGCGTATACCGCTTTTGTGAAATCGCTTCAGAACGAATGGGCGTATCTACAAAGAGTAACCGTCGGATGTGAGGAAGAGTACCTCCCCTTGGTGCAAGCCATTCAGACTTTATTCGTGCCAGCTGTAGTTGGGAAGGAAGTTTCTGAAATCGAGCAGGAACTTTTTGCTTTGCCCACTAAATTCGGAGGTCTAGACCTCAAAAACCCACATAAACAGGCAGCTGAAGTCTCTGTCATCTCCAGAGAGGCATCTTCAGTTTTAGCGGAGGCTGTCAGAAGCGGAAATGATCTGGATGTCTTGGAACATGACAGACACGTCAAGAGTGTAACATCAACGGGACGCAAAGACAGGGAAAATGCAGCAGAAGAGGAATTGAATAACATCCTTCCTCGATTGTCACCTTCTCGGCAGAGGACTATTTCTCGCATGCTGTCAGCTGGTGCATCACAATGGCTGACAGTAGTTCCGACTGCAGCCAATGGATTCGATCTATCCCCGAACGAATTCAGAGATGCACTGGCTGTCAGATATGGCAGAGAACCTTTGGGTCTGCCGAGTAGGTGTGACGGCTGCGGCGCTGCATTTGACCTGCATACCTGCAACACGGTCTAGTGTGTAAAAGAGGAGGCTTCGTTAAAGCAGGACATGATGCTCTTCGGGACGAATGTGCTAGTCTGGCAGAAATGGTGTACGGAGGTGTAATTCGAGAGCCTGTCATGAAAATGGCAGACGCTCGCACCAGTCAGCCTGCCCTTATAGGAGACTTGATGGTCAGGGGAGTTTGGGAGGCGGGAAGGGTAGCGTTTTTTGATAATCGCATCATTGATGCAGACGCTACTTCCTACCGCCTCCGAAATCTTTCCTGGCAGGCCATCTCCAATCAACATGCCAGCCAAAAACACCTCAAGTACGACAGAGCTGCTGAAGATGTAAGAGCTTCCTTCACTCCCCTGATATGCTCGTGCGAAGGAGCGTTGCACAAAGAATTTATAGTTTTCCTAAAAAGGCTGGCCTCGACAATGGCGGAGAAATGGGACAGGGCCTATTCTTCAATTTTGTGCTGGGTCAAGGTGCGAATTCAATTTAGCCTAATACGGGCGATCAGCATGAGGCTACGTGGCACCAGAAAAACTATTCGTGGGGTGGGAACTGAAGACGGGGCAGGGATTTATTTAAATTAAGCATTTATACAATTAATTCTCATTTACTCTCATTTATACACTACTTATGCTCAGTTTATGATGAGCGATACCCGGCGGAGCGGAGCTGAGCTGAGCGATTTTTTTTTGTCTGGACCAATCCTGTCCATTCATGATGTCACTTCCCCGCATCGTAATTGGCCTAGGCAAAAAAATCGCTCCGCTCCGCTCAGCTCAGCTCAAATCGCGGCAAAAAATCGCTCATCATAAACTAAGCTTTATTCTCTGTAAATTATTTTTGTAGTTTCATAATTTGTATAATAAACCAATAAACCCTACTAGGAGAAGGGATCTTATTTTTCTTGCAACTGCCTGGATGTAGCAGCAACGTTCATGAAAAGCTTAAGTAACGCGAAATTAACCTTGTTGGTCTGTCCGAGGCCAATAATACGCTGGACTACTTATTATAGAAGAAGGAGGGGTCTTTATTTTAGACGGAATTTCACAAAGTAATTATACCGACTGAACAGAACTGAAAAATACCGACTGCGGTACCAGAGACCGGCCAAGAATCATTTTTGCAGAATTCACCTCTTGCAGGTAGCAGGTATTATAGCATATAGTCTTGCTATTATTAAAATATGGAATGATTCAACGTGTATATTTTTATTAATTTTTATATTATTATATTTCTTAGGCAACTGCCAACAATCTCTATGTAATAACAATAACAATGTACCTACAAATACCCCCCTTCCCGAAAAGTTTCTATTTGAAATGTCACCGTTTTTTTTGGTTCTGTGACGGTGACGTCAGGTGCAGGGGACATTGCTGTATATGCCGGCTTTAATCTATCAATGGAAATTGCTACTTCGGCATCATTTTTTAATATAAAAAATGTTTTTTGCGTTCTTTTTATGACTTTGTAAGGCCCCTCGTATGGTTGCTGCAAACTGAAATTTTTCTTGGGAATACCAACGAAAACATAATCACAGGACTTCAGATCTTGGTGTACAAATACGTTGTTTTCGCTCCGTCCTCGAGGTGACACTGGCCGTATGATATTCATTGCTTCTTTTAATTTTGACAAATAATTTGCTGGGTCAGTGGCTGTTGTAGTGCAGGGGGTGAAAAATTCTCCAGGAACTCTTAGCTTTTGACCGTATAGTAATTCTGCCGATGAGCATTTTAGATCTTCTTTAAAAACTGTACGGAAACCTAATAAAATAACTGGAACCTCTGCACTCCAATTGACAGTATTTTGTCTTGCCATAAGACTGGCTTTAAGTTGTCTGTGGAAACGTTCCACCATGCCGTTGCTTTGAGGGTGATATGTGTTGGTATGAATTTTATGGCAGCCGAGTAATTTTGTAAGCTCTGTAAAAATTTTGCTTTCGAATTGTGTTCCTTGGTCTGTGGTTATAGTTGCAGGTATGCCGAAACGTGTTATGAAGTTAAAAAATAATGTTTTTGCGACTGTAGCAGCCGATATATCTTTTAAAAGGTACGCTTCGGGCCACCTCGTGAACCGGTCCACTACTGTTAGAATGTATTTGTATCCGTTTGATTGTGGAAATGGGCCTACCAGGTCTGTATGTATATGCTCAAATTTAGCTTTTGGTAGTTCAAATTTACCTAATTCTGATTTAGTATGGCGATTAATTTTAGATTTTTGACAGCTAATACATGTCTTAGCCCACAATGTAATATCTTTATTTATACATGGCCAAAAGTAACGCGAACACACGAGTTTTCTTGTAGCGCGAATTCCAGGGTGGGAAAGGTTATGCAGACAATTAAAAATCATGTGACGGTATTTTACAGGTACAAAAGGTTTATTTTGACCTGTAGAAGTTTCGCACCACAAAGGTATTTCTGAGAAAGGCATTATTATCTTTTTAAATTGAATCTTGCTGCTTGGCTTTTTATTTTTGAGTAAGTTTTTTAGCTCGTCATTTATTTCTTGTTCTTCACTTAGTGATTTTATGTCAATATCGGCTAAATTTAGGATTCCTATTTCTTGTTTATCTACTCTAGACAAGGTATCTGCGACGATATTCGATTTTCCTGTTATATGTCTGATATCTGATGTGAATTCTGAAATGTATGTTAAATGACGCGTTTGTCTTGGACTTCTCTCTGTTTTTGTGTATAAGGCTGTAGTCAATGGTTTGTGGTCGGTGAAAACGACGAATTCGTTCCCTTCTAGAATAAAACGGAAATGTTGTATGTTAAGGTAGATCGCGAGAAGTTCGCGGTCAAATGATGAATATTTTGTTTCGGTAACTGACAATTTTTTTGAAAAAAATGCTAGAGGTTCCCAGACACCTTGATTGAACTGCTCTAGTACTCCTCCAACGGAGGTACTAGAAGCGTCAACGGTCAAGCTATATTTTGTATGTTCTTTTGGATGAAATAATAAACAGGCCGAAGTTAATGATGATTTTATGTTATTGAATGCTTTGTCACAATCTGCGTTCCACTGAAATTTCTTCTTCTCGACTTTATTTTGTAGCTCTTTGAGTAGTTCGTATAAAGGTCTCATTGTAGCAGCTAATTTAGGAATGAATCGGTGATAATAATTTATCATACCAACAAAGCCTTGGAGTTTCTTTAACGAATCCGGTGTCGGAAAATCGAAAATGATTTTAACACGGTCTTTGGAGGGTAAGATCCCGTTGGTATTGATGTCGTATCCAAGAAATGTTATCTGTCTAACTCCAAAAATACATTTTGAGGGCTTTAGATTCAAACCGTATTTTGACAACCTCTCAAATAATTGTTTCAGATGTTCTAAGTGTTCTGAGTCGGTTTTACTTGCTACTAGTATGTCGTCTAAATAAACAAAAACGAAGTCTAGTCCTTGAGTTACCTCGTTGATGAATCTTTGGAATGTCTGGCCTGAATTTCGCATGCCAAAGGGCATTTTGACAAATTCAAATAAACCGAACTGTGTCGTTACTGCTGTTTTGAAAATATCTTCTGGTGCTACTGGTATTTGATGGTATGCTCTGAGTAAATCGATCTTTGAAAAAATGGTACAACCTTGCAAATTTTGATTGAAACTCTGTATGTGAGGAAGTGGGTATCTGTCTGGTACAGTTATAGTGTTCAGTTTGCGATAGTCTCCACAAGGTCTCCAATCGTTGGAATTTTTTTTAGGTACTAAATGTAAAGGTGAAGCTACACTGGAAGATGAAGGCCTGCAAATTCCAAGTTCTACCATATAGTCGAATTCTGCTTTGGCAATTTTGTATTTTTCAGAGTTAAGTCGACGTGGTGTACAGTATGGTAAAGGTCCGTTTGTTACTATATGATGTTGTGTATTATGTTTGACTGTCACGGAAAAATCTGGTGGTGCTGTGAGTGATGGATATTCATGAAGTAGTTGTGTGTATATGTTTTCGATTGCGAATATTTTAGGTGAGGGTGTGTTTGTTCGAATGATAGGTGTATTTAGAGACAAAGAGGTGTGTGAATCAATTAACCTTCTGTTTTTTAAATCTACTAATAAGTTGAATTTTGCCAGGAAGTCTGCTCCTAAAATAGGGCGACTAACTTCTGCAAGAATGAAAGGATAAACAAAATCGCGGCGTAGATTCAAATTGACTTTCAGTAATTTGGTACCAAAAGTTTTAATATTTGAACCATTTACTGCCGAAAGGACAATATCGTTATTTGTTTTGTATGCATTGAAAAAGGAATTTGGTAAAACAGAGACATCAGCTCCTGAGTCTATCAAAAATTTTAAATTATTATTTCTATCAGTTATAAACAAGCGGTAAGATTTGAAACATCCATTGTTGTTGGTAGCCATTTCAACAATGGATTTTACTCGTTTTTTGAAGATGTATAGCTGCAAGGTTGGATGCACTTATTTGCTTTTTCGCCAAAGTTGAAGTGGTACCAACAACAAGGTTGATTATTTTTAAGGAAATTCCTGTTTTTGCTTGCATTACGCTGGGAGTGCCTTTCGTAACTCCCACTTCTGCTGCGACTGCGGCGTCGATGACATTCTGTACATGATGTTGATGGTAAAGTGTTACCTGCAATTGATTTTTTTAGTTCAGCCATTTCTGAATGAATTTCGTTGTACTGACAAGATAATTTAGAAATAAATTTCATAATGTCTAAAGATATATCGGGAGCTACAGTCGATTGATGAGATGACTGTTGATGTTGTGAATGATGGAAAGCATTGACATGATGAAGCGTTTGGGTTGATACGTCCCATATTTTGTCGGCTATGTCAGAGAGTTCTTGAATATCGGTTTTACTTGAAGCCATGAGAGCGATGTTGATAGCGGGAGGTAACTTTTTCAACCATAACTGTTTTAAGAGCTCTCTGCCTACCGTCGTGGAGGTACCAGTTAATATTTCCATTGACCTGTACAATTCTGAAGGCTTGCGATCGCCCAGGTTAGTATTAGACAAAAGTTCCTCGAGTTTTTTTTCTTCGCTTATTGAATGCCTTTGAATTAATGTGGCCTTTAGCTGATCGTAATTTTGATTTAAGGGATTTTTAATTTTATCCCATACGGTCAGTATCACCTCTTGAGGCAGAGAGGCAACAACGTATTCGTATTTTGTATTGTTCCTGTTTATACCTTTTAAATTGAACTGAACTTCAGCTTGCATAAACCATGCTTCTGGGCATTGTGTCCAAAATGATGGTAATTTAATTGATGTTGCGGCTTGTTCTCGCAGGACATTATTGTGATTGTCGCCGGCACCTGCACCTGTTTCTTGTTGATCTGTCATGTTGACGTTGTGTGTGGACAGGATGACGTCGGGCAGGAATCACGTCCGAGTGGTTGCGTCGAGTAGTAATCTCGTTGCACTGGTTCACTTCGGGCAGAGATGGATCGTCTATCTGCCGGATTACTTCGGTCGGACTTGATCGTGTTGGGGTGGATCTCGTTGCGCTGGATTACGTCGCGGCGGTCGAGATAGGTCGCACTGCGCCGTTGAATCACGTCGGGACGGACCGCACGTTTGGACGGTCGGGGTGGGTCGCACTGCGCCGTTGAATCACGTCGGGGTCACCAATATAGCATATAGTCTTGCTTTTATTAAAATATGGAATGATTCAACGTGTATATTTTTATTAATTTTTATATTATTATATTTCTTAGGCAACTGCCAACAATCTTTATGTAATAACAATAACAATGTACCTACAGGTATATTAACCGCAATACAGTGCCTCTGGTGCAAAATCTTGCGTGGCGCCACATCTGGAATTGTAAAGGAAGGTCTTCTGAACACGTATGCCAAATTTCATGCTTTGATCACAAAATGCACAGATCATTCCATTTTTGGCCGTTAATCTCGCCACTACCTCCTATAATAGCAATGAAAATGCTGAAAAAGAGTAAAAGATTTCTTTCTAATAATCACTATAAATCGCTTTATTTTATTTCAGGTCGCCTTTTGAACCATTTGCTTGAAAAAACACGTTCACTATCTCTATAGTTCCCTTCAATTATTGCTTCCTGCTAATGACATTTTTCATGAGTATTAGGTTCTTCGCTCCTTCGCTTCCAACTCGGCCTAATAAAAACTTACTCCGAAGTCAAAACCTCCTCCTGGTCCGGTGCAACAGGTGTGTTATGTCAACGGATGCGAGTTCACCATATTTTCGAACTCCATGCACCAAAGCAGTTCTCAAGACGAGTCTCAAGACCTTTTTCTCCAGGTATTTTTCTCCAACCGTTCTTATTAACGCCGTCTTGTAATGTAACCCCCTTTTTCGATGTTATTGCTGTAGTGTATCCTGGTCATGACATAATTTTGTAGTGTAACAAGGTCTCGATGTTCGGCTGCGATCGTCGTTGTTTCTTCCCTTCCCCACGTCGTTTACATTTTTACCTACGTTGTGTTGAGTTCTTACTCGGGATGAGAATGTGTCGTGGGGGATGAGGTTTGATTCTTGAATGAAACGCGAATGAAATGCAAGCAAAATGAATGTTTTATTGGAAATCAATTTGCAAAGTTTGAATGGATTTGTTTCATTTCTCAAAACACCTCACCACAGAAAATTGACAGTGATAAAATGACACAACATAAATAAAGAACAACAAAACACATAACAAGAAAAATCATTACAAATTATTTAGACAATGCAGGAATTTACAACAATAAAATGAACACAAAATCAGATTAACAAAACAAAACAAGAAATCATGAAACATGGCAAACTGTCAATTTGATAGCAAAGAAAAAGTGACGTATTCGCTGACAGGCACACATGGGGAAGAACACGTCAAAGAAACCCCTGCGTATTGCCTGGTTGGTTGCTGAAAAATCCCTTCCCAAATGATCTGATCAAAAATTTAGTGTGAATGAGTCTTGATGAAATGACAGAAAAGTCACTCCAGTAATGCATTGATCAAGTCAGCGTGAATCGGTGCTTGAACCTCTTTGAAACGTTTGCTGCGTTTACAAGTTATTCACGTAACAACAAAAGAAAACTTTACGCTCAGCAATTATTCTTTACACTTTACAAACAAAAGAAAAGAAGTCAAATTGATAGATGAATAAACAATAAAGAAACGATCGATAAACAAGTTAATAAAGCAGCCAGAGACAAACGATAGATAAACAAGTGAATAAATCAGCAAGAAACAAATGATTAGTAATGGTGTAGGTAAATAAACAAGAAACATATAAGATATAAACAGGTAGATAAATAAACAAGAAACCAATGCGAGATAAATAGGTGCATAAATAAACAAGAAACAGGTGAAAGGTAAATAAGTAGAGAACTTGAAGTTGGTCATACTTTTTGTAAGCAATTGGAAGAAAGAAGTATCTGTAACGCATTCGCCCGAAATTCCCCAGAAGTTACCCATCGCAAATCCCACAGAAACATACATACAAAACAGAAGAATGGTTAGTAAACAGTACAGGCAAGGGTGCGACGACTCGAGCCAACCTGTGGCCCACTCTTCGTCGCCGACTTAATTGGAATTGAAACCCCAACGTGAATCGAAGAGGTAAATTTGGAGTCAGATGTACTTTAATGATATCCTGATGGGATGGACAAGGAATTCTCATGAAGCCTATTTTCGATGGAGTACACACGTGGGATCAACCCACTCAGTTGCCTGCCGGGGAGAGGGCCGGACAGTCCGTCCAAGGTACTGATCAGAGCGGGGTAAAGCAAAAAGAAGTGAAAGCACTCCTTCAAAATTGAGTGTGTTTACATCCGTTACCGAAGGTAAACACTTATTTTTGTTAAATACAAGATAAGTGACATTTACAGTTGAGCTTGTGAATTGACATTGTCGGTATTATCGAGGAATGCGAATTGCAACCACAATCATTGAACACTTTCATACTTCATTCGAGTTCCAACATTCAGCGTACACATTCCTGGTGAGGAGATTCCGTGATACTACCGAATATGTTCATAAATAACTATGCCCGTCGAATCAGGGCAGTAAAAAGAAACAAACCCGAGTCTGAAGCAGCGGCAAAAGGATGGGAAACTAATGTGGCGATTCCCAACAAAAACAACATTCCACAAATGCTCCGTTACACTAGGCAAACCAATAGCCGACAGGATTTCTTTTAAATAACAGCGTATCTACAGAATGCCATCCTTTACAGAATCGCATCATAAGTAGGAACAACAAAGGATCACGTTAAACATTTTGCAAAAGAGATTACATAATTCCCCCCCAAATAATAAAATGTTAGTAGATTCAACAAGGCAGATTCATACAAGAAGGTGTACCCCCCCCCCCAGGACACGGAGAAGCGTGAAAGTCCCTTTTCCTTCCTTTACTTTCATGTATAACCCGACAATGAACAATGAAGTGTGAATGAATCATAAAAAGTAAATGAATCATAAAAAGTACTGTTCTCTACTTAGCGGCTGATTTGGCGTAGCAGAGTTCTTTTTTGTCGTCTTACTGTTTGTGACGTAACTTGTGGAAAGAAACATTTAATGAAACCTCGAAATACGCGCGCAGCGCAGTTCGCAGGCCTTGAGGTCACGAGTACGCAAAAAGCACACTCGCTAAATTTACGGCTTTTGCCGTCAACATTAAGATCATTTGGGAGTAGATAAATTAAACAAAATTCAAAGCAGCGCGAAGCACCTTGATTTCAAAGGGGGAAAAACTGCGGGTTATGCAAGCCCGTTGACAACAAAGAGAACAAAGGATTTCGGGTTATGTACAATAATTTCGCGGACAAAATAGGTATCGAAATGCATGATTTATTGAGCAGAGTTATTAGCTAACATAGTTTTATTTTGTATTTTCTATTTAGTTATTTATATGTATTCACTAGAATTTGCGTTTTGTTTTTTACTTGGTTAAGTGTCAGAATAGCTTTAAGCTAAACTTCGCCAAATAAAGCCGTATTATTATTATTATTATTATTATTATTATTTGGTAAGTGGATGGAAGTCAAAATTACGATACAATAATTAAAGAAAGACAGACCTTAAATTAGGAGAAACCGACGCACAGTTGCACTGAAAAATCACGTGTTCCTCACACCAGCTGATTCTCTTCTCTCTGTCTCCCTGCGACTCCGCTCGCCCGGCTCCGCCTAGCGTAGCGCCATCTCCCTCTCCCATCGGCAAACGCCACGAACGTCAACGACCGTACCTACTTCAGGTACCAACGTACCAACAAGACAAAGGGGGAACACCACAGTCTTGACACTTTTTATCAACGATTCCCACGCTCCTCCAATCGCCGGAGCTGCTGGCGGTGTAAATCTCATTCTTCCAATTCGACGTTCTACTTTCCACTGACGAATCTTTTCACGTTCTTTACTGCCGCTCCTCCCGCTACCTGTCTCTTCTTTCTTGGCTTACAAATGACGATAGAAGGAGTAATTCTTCTTCTTCACTTGATCCGTAGGGTTCCTGGATACAACTTGGGAAAGTTTTGGGTAGACACAACGATTTTTTGTTCCTGCACCATCATCGTGGCCAATTTTTTCATGTTTCTTTTTGTGGCATGCTTTCAATCATCATTCAACGATTTCTGGAATTTTCAAGAAGAACATTCACAGATCGATTTGCTCCACATCAGCAGTTGAAATTCAAACAAGGAAATATGACAATCAGTGAACATTCTGAAAGTTGCATTTTTTGGTTTGGGGGTGGGAGCTTGAGGCGGCGACCAATCAAAAGTAGCCTATCCTTTCCCATTTTTAGTCAGTTATCCATATATCAAAAGACTTCGATCGCTATGTCTTCGAATTTATGTTTTTTATTGATCTGTTACTTTGAGGGCGGCGTGTGGAAGCGGCAGCGTTCGGTTAAGCAAATGTTGCACAGTTTGAGTTGGCAATTTCTGAATGTTTGAGGAAACATCTCAATGGCTACGTTTACACCGGTGGACTAAAACTGGACTGACCCAAGCACTGACCTAAATTCCACATAAAGTAATTCTTCTCTTCCAGCGTTTTGACCGGCAGACTTACGCGGCCGACCTATTTTAAAATATGAACTTAAACTAAATAAATCTAAAGACTGAATTCACTTCAGTCCACGGCTAACCGGAGACCTGACCCAAGCTACTTGGTCCTAATTTGGTCTTTGTCTGCGATCGTTTACACCACGTGGACTGAATTTATTTGGCTCGAATTTAGTGCTTAGGTCGCGGACCAAAGCCACGGTGTAAACGTAGCCATTCAGTGACGATTGTGAAAGTTGCACTTTTTGTCGTTTGGGGGCGGAATCTGGGGACGGAATCTGGGGCGGCGACTAACCAAAAGTAGCCTATCCTTTCCCTTTTTTAGTAAGATATTCAGATGGCGAAAAAATTAGATCTCTATGTCTTCGGGTTTATGTTTTTCGTTTTAAAGTGATTGGGGGCGGTTTTTAGCAATTTTTTCCATGTCGACGGCGCATATTGAAGATGGAATGTTTCTGGGCTTACGTTTGGCAACTATGTCTTATCCATAAAATGAGAACACCAGAGCATTAGGTCTGGGAGAAATTGCAATATCATGTTATTTCAAGTTGATCGGAGCGGTTTTCTCTATAGTGGAGTCGGCACGTTCGAAAAAAGTCCTGTTCACTGCATTTTTGGGTAATGCGATGCCCTTTGGCACACATGTCCTTAGAACCTGTCTGAACAATTCTGTCCATCGCCGCAAGCAAAATTTTAGTTCAGATCTTGTATACAGGGTGAAGAAGAAAAACAATTTGAAAAAAATGCATCTTTTGAACGGACAAAGGTAGAGTATTGCAGGGCATGTCATATGATGCGCAATTTGATTGTTGTTGAGGTACACTAAACCATTTTGAAACGTCAATTACCGTTTTTGAGATATTCTAAAAAAACTGAGATCTGTCAAAAAAAACCATTATCTTCATTATATCGCTTTTTTTTTGAAGATATCGGAATGAAATTTGGTATTTGCCTTATAAAAGACGTCATAAATGAATAACAGCTGCAGTTATTTTCTAGGCCTACTATTTTCCTAAATGAGACAGTCAACTTTTTTGAAGGGGAGCCGCCATCTTGTTTTGTGAATATCAAGCTGATGACCGAAAAAATGACTGATAGTCATTAGGCTAGTATCATGCCGTTACTCTATCATGTGAGAGATCACCTTGGATGGACCATCATACCATTTTTGCTGAAAGAAAGATGATGCACGGATTTTATCGGATTCCTCAGAACTAGAGGATCTACTGCTAGCCATCAAGCCATTGCAAGTAATTGAACACCGCGATTATGACCCTTGATCATTCTTCAGGTTGTCTACCAAAATTCATAGCCATAAGTTCAGCGGTTCGGTTTTAGCAGCTATTCGAATAAAATAGTGTCGATTTTTAATGAAAAAAACAGAAAATCACGAGGTCTCTGGATCATTTCTTAGGTCATTGGAAAAAGATCCTCCATGGAATTTTGATAAATTTATGCTGAACTATTAGAAAAAAGTGCATTCTTCAGTATAGGATTTGAAAAACTGGCACAGGATGTACTTATGTGATGAAGGACGAACATGAAAGACTATTTTGCAGTTGGTAGGAAGCAAACAAATTATTCGGTAGGGCAACACTAATAATGGAGAGAACCTTATAATTTTTGATGCCGCAATGTATTTTGGAATATATTCTATTCAGATTCCTCCTTCAGCTTTGAGAAATGATGGCATGATGGCGATCTATGCAGATGACATCACAGGGGGATAAGAAATTGAAGAATTTCATCCCATCATCTAATTAGGCTGGAGGCATGAAAATCGCCAAAAAGATCCATAATTTGACGCTTAACAAGACAAAAAAAAAACTGTTTCGAACAATTTTCAGTCGTTTCTTTAAACCTATGCTATATAATGCACTTTATTCTAATAATTTAGCATAAATTTATCAACATTCCGTGGAGGATCTATTTCCAATGACCTAAGAATTGACCCAGAGACCTCGTAATTTTCTATTTTTTTCACGAAAAGGCAACGCGTCTTGATTCAAACAGCTGCTAAAACCGAACCGCTGCACTTATGGCTATGAATCTTGGTGAGCAACCTGAGAAATGATCAGGGGTCATAATTGCGATGTTCAATTACTTTCAATGGCTCGATGGCTGGAAGTAGGTCCTCTACTTCTGAGGAACCCGATAAAATCAGTGCGTCATGTTTCTTCCAGCAAAAATGGTATGATGGTCCATCCAATGTGATCTTTCACATGATAGAATAATGGCATGATATTAGCCTAATGACTATCAGTCATTTTTTCGGTCATCAGCTTGATATTCACACAGCAAGATGGCGGCTCTCCTCCAAAAAAGTTGACTGTCTTATTTAGGAAAATAGTAGGCCTTGAAAATAACTGCAGCTGTTATTTATTTATGACGTCTTGTATACAAGCAATACAAAATTTCATTGCGATATCTTCAAAAATAAGCGATATAATGAAGATAATGTTTTTTTTTTGACAGATCTCAGTTTTTTTCAAATATCTCGAAAACGGTTGATAATGTATCAAAATGGTTTGGTGTACCTCAACAACGATCCAATTGCGCATCATATGACATGCCCTGCAATACTCTACCTTTGTCCGTTCAAAATATGCAATTTTTTTAAATTGTTTTTCTTCTCCACCCTGTATACAGGATCTGAACTAAAATTTCGCTTGCGGCGATGGACAAAATTGTTCAAACAGGTGCTAAGAACATGTGTGCCAAAAGACATTGCATTACTCAAAAATGCAGCGTATAATACTGTACCGACCCCACTACTATGTTGGCGGCGCTATATAGACATTTAATATAGCCTAGGCCAGCTTTGGAAGTGGCAGCTATGTATCAGCGAAAAAATCAGGAAGCTAGGGCGTCTAGTTTGCGAGGAGTTCGAGGAACGGACGGACGGACGGACAAAGCGGCTGCAATAGCGATTTTCGTCAAGATGGAAAATGCGCTAAAAATCCAAAATATGAAACCGTTCGAGAGCCTCGCGACTCGTAACATCACGTTCGTCCGAAGAGTTGCCATTATTTCCGGTCACCTGTATTTTAAAATTATCATCAAAACCAAAAAAATTTTTGCTTATATTGGCGAGCTTCGAAGCAGAATGTTGCAGGGGGAAAAGCTCTAGAAGTGCTGGTCGATTTTTGTGAAAAAAAATCTCTAAAAGTGCTCCTCACCGTTGGGTTTTTATTCTGATTATTTGAAATCAACCGGTTCTGCATGCAAAAAACCCTCGCCGTTGGCGTTGCCGCGAAGATTAGCGCACAAGGTATAGGATATCAATCTAAGCGAAACATTTAAAACGCCGCAGAATACCTCAAATGGATATTCCGTGTACGCATGAATATCTCAATTAATATTTCATTTCCAGGTGCCGTGACAATCCTTTATCTTCTCTACCTCCACCGACCGAATGGTTACCATCCTTCACTGCTTACTAACGGAAAACTGCGCGAAAGCTCCCATTTAGTTGCACATTTTCAGAACCGCCACTCGAGAATTTACAGTTTTTTACACGAGTAGGTATAGGTACTACCAACATGGCACATTAAAAGCATTCCACCTGCATGCCGATAAAACTCTTCCAATAGCAATAAAAAATTATACGCTCATATAGAAAAGCGTTCCAGATTACCATATTATGAATAGTAGGAAATGGCGAATTTGCAACTTCAGCCGAGTTATTGTAACCGAAAGCACCCGTATATTTCGACGTTTGTGCATAAAATTACATTTGGTGGATGGATGGGAGTGGGCGCTTGGGCTCGGGCTGCGAAGGGATGCAAATAATGCACATGTGCATTTCAGTGTCAGGAGGCTTTAAATCATGCAAACGGAAGCAGTCCGCCTGTCTGGGCCTCCTCGGATCGGGACGCGACTCGCAGTGCAGCTGTCTTTTCGACACATCCATCGTGGCTTCTTCCCCAGAGAAGAGTTCACGAAAATATATACTTATGCGCTAGTCGTGTACAGGCATGCCTGCACAGGGTGAACAACTATTTAGTTTGATTCATTACACGACATCTGATCAGTGCAGAGCGATGTAACACAAGAAAAAAAATTACATAGAAAAATTCTGCGCGCCATAAAGTACCACCAGTGTGAAAGTATGAAGAGCCATCAATCATCGGCGAGAGAGCGACTTGTTGTAACTATGCATTTCAAGCATTTTTTCAGCTTGTTAGCAACATGAAGAATTATTAATAGGATGGTACGGATCGCAATTATCAGAAGACGACGTGTTGTTGTATAACAACAAGACAAAATCAAAATATATTACTTATGTGTGGCAACAACCAGGAATTCTGTCGGATAGGTCAGCCATTGTAGATATACCTACATAACGTGGAAAACTCTGTTCTGCCTAACACAATAAGTACCTATGAGTGGACGTGATGTGACTTTCGAAATGATGGATTTTGAAATTATATTGATTCGAGCCAGTTTACTAATGAAAGTTGATTGATCTTCGGCGAAACTTTCATATGTTCGCTTCTATCCTATATTCAAAACATGAAATTTTATCGTTACCGAATAGTACAAGACACAAAGACAGTGGGTGCTATACAAAAATGAGTATAGATAAAGATCCCAATAATATGTCTCTTTTTTTCAGGTTGATAGGCGGTAAAAGGGGAAGTTGTCATACTCTTTGTCAGAAAATTTTAGAATTTCAGTTTTTGCTGATGCGGAAAATTGAAATCCAGCTTCTCCGGACAAGTCTGCTATGTCATTCACTGTGTTTTTGTGTTGTAGAGCAAATAAAAACTCTCAGTGAAGTCCTACGTTATTGTGATTATTTGGGAGGCCTGCGGGTTCATTGAAGTTTTTCAAACAGTATCTTCTTGTCTTCACAAAGGCTACTTCGCCACTTGAATTGTTCTTGTGAAACATCCCTCAGCTATCCCTTTCAACCCTTGAATGGGTAGGCTACCCATTATAATAATCTTCCTTTGAGTCCACATATGAAAGTTACGTTTACTACATGTTCTTGACTTCTCAAAAGTACCGTGTGATATTTTCGAAATCAGCCCGCCACTTGATTATCTATACGTTATTTTAGAAATATCGCTATAGACCGGAGAAGTGATGACGTCACAACATGGCGATTGACATTTTCTGGAGGCAAACAAACGTCACATGAACGTGACGTTTCTGTGTTTGTTTGTGTTTGGCATGACATTTTCTAGGGGGTTGATAAACACATTGTTTTAAAAAAGAAAAAAACAGTTTTGATCTTGGTTTTATTGGCGGACATGTGGTGGCCGCTGAATTTATCAGTGGTTTTTTGAAGGGGCTAGTGAAGGCGAGCACAGGACGATCATCCCTGGACCGAGAACTGGATCGATGACGACGATGTGAGCGAGATCGATTCATGCCGCGGAAAAGGCACCCACGTGAAAACTTGCCACTTCTGATGTTCGGATAATAACAAAATTGTACCAAATCTTGGGCGAGTTTATCAAGAAGAAGCGTGATTCCAAAGAACTAGTCTCAACCAGGACAATGAGATGCCGCCTGGTTGCGCAATCCGGCTTGTGCTTCTTCTCGCTTCCGAGCAGCTTTCGGCTTCTATGCTTCCGAGCTCCGACTGTCCGTGCTTCCTCTGTCGACCCTCGATATCTCCGCGTTGCGTCTTGCGGCTCAAGTGCACTGAGAGAAAAGATTTCGAATATTTATTATGGAAAACACAGACTCGTTTATTGTTAACAAATGCCTTATTTAAATACGGCTTAATAAATATTTATTTGCATCCACCAAGCGGATTGTTTTGATAGCGTTGAAATACCTTGTTTCCTGTTATTTAATATTTGGTTATAATTACAAAACATCAGTTTGATAATGTTTTATCAATAAGAAACGTGAATAATAATAAGCAATTCGATTATTGAGTGGTAACGATAGAATATTAGCCATGAATAATATGATCTAAATTAGTTTTTATAGGTAATTTTATGCATTATTGCTGGCTATAGATGATTCTGCCAAATCATCATAAAACATAATAAATCCATTATCAATAGCTAATAATTCGTTTAATAAATACAGAGTGATTCAAAGTGTCGGACCACCTTGAAGGTGCATGATATGCAGGGCTGGGCAAAATACTTCGAAAAATGTATTTAAATACAAAATACAAAATACACGATCCAAGATAGTCGAAATACAAAATACAAACTACTTCTTGAAATGTCTTTGAAATACAAAATACAACCTAGAGTATTCCAAATACAAAATACAAAATACATTCTTATTGCGTATTTCAACCATTTTATTGGAAAAACCGTATAATGCAAGTATTTCAATGGAAACACTTCATTGATTCAGTCGCAACAATAAGTAAATTATTATGAACTATGAAAAGACAAATAAAATAAACATAAAGTGAAGAAAACTTCATATTCGAATCTATTCCTTACTTCATTCATCAATTCTTCAAAATAACAAATGTTGATTTCCTTTGGGAACAACCAGCTTTTCGAGAATATTGTCCGACATCCGACATGGAACCTCTCGTGGCTGACAGCAGGATGCACTTACCAGTAAAACGTAAAAAATGAAATAGAACTCATTATCGATCCCAGGTAGTGTGCAAAAGCAAGAAATGTCAATGGGGTGAATATAGTATTACCAGAACAATTTCAGCCCGAACAGACAAAAGAGCATGGGAAACATATGTATTTTGTATTTTGTATTTTGAAAATCAAAATACTTATCCGAAAAATGTATTTAAAATACAAAATACGAAATACTAGCTGCCTGAACTATTCCAAAATACAAAATACAAATACTTTTCAATCAAATGTATTTAAATACAAAATACAAAATACTTGAATGTATTTCAAATACGTATTTCAACTACTTGTATTTGAAATACCGCCCAGCCCTGATGATATGCAGGTATAGTACAGTACTGGGAAGTTGTTTAAAAGATTCTAGGCTTTTCAATTTAGAAGTTATGGAGGTACAAAATTTGATTTCTCGATTTCTTCTATTTTCGTTGTTTCAAAAAATTTTAGCGAAGACTCCATTACATACCGTCCGTTTTTTTTTTTAGGCCCCAGCTTATAGCGCCTTTATTATGGGTTCTACACCCAACATATTATATATTTTTGAAATCAGAGAAACAAAATCTTTCGATTGATGGTATGTCAAATTATTTTTGACAGATGTCATTTTTTGACATTTGACGGAATAGTACTTGTGACACACCATTTTTAAGCCCATAAAATTCTTAGGAGAACTGTGTTTTCCTTTCTAGAATAGGATGTCTTTTACAGCTTCTGGAAGTCTTTGAATAGGAAAAATTGTTAAAATTCAGAAATACCTACTCAATAATTAATAGGTATTTTTAATATCAGCTGATGATGATATTCCGATTTTAGATCGTCCAAATCAGCGGGAGACTCTATAAGCACCTCATCTTTCAGATAGGCTCATGAAAAAAAATCGAGGGGGTCATACCTGGCCACCTCGGATACTATCGCGTTGGGCTGGCAGTTCCAATTCACCGGTCGTTGAATCTCCTATTCAAGGAACAAGGAGACGGTCATTTCAAATAACTTCTTCAGGACATTTTTCGTTTCATTGTGATTATTTATTGATTATTATCATAAGTGATTATTAAAAATACCTGTTTTGCCTACTTACGTACTTATTGAGTATTTCTGAATTTCAACAATTTTTCCTATTTGAAGACCTCTGGAAGCTGTGAAAAACATCCTATTCCAAAAATGAAGACACAGTTTTCCTCAGAATTTATTGGGCTTTAAAATGATGTATCACAAGTACTGTTCTGTCAATTGTCAAAAAATGACATATGTCAAAAATAATTTGACATACCATCAATCGGAAGATTTTGTTCTTCTGATTTCAAAAATATATAATATGTTGGGTGTGAAACCCATAACAAAGGCGCTACGCGCTGGGGCCTAGAAAAAAAACGGACGGTATAGTGAAATAATGGATTCAAAAAATCAACCTCTGAATCTGTATTGAATTTCTGTTTTCTATACAGGTTGAGTCATAAACCACAAAAATTCAGTTTCCCTAAAAAACCAGGAGCAAAGAATTTTATAAACTTGAATTGTGTTTTATTGTGCTCTACATAGGATATGGGCATGGGCGCCCGCAGGATTTTTGTCAGGGGGGGGCAAATAGCTTCAGTTAGAGAACGTCACATACCTACCTGGCCTAATTTGCGAAGTCCTTTAGATTAGCGCCGCAGGTGAAAATTTTTTCGAATAATAATAATAATAATGGTGATAATAATTATTGTGCGAAAAATAAGGAAATATATTTGAAAATTGAACTTAACTTTAGAGAAATTTATTAAAATTTGTAATTTTGTACAAAATGTATAAAAATTTACTTCAAAATAGCCAGGTCAATAGTTACACTCGTTCATTATCTTGAAAAAACCCCTAGTGTTTTAAACCAGAGGTTTAGAAAATTTCAATTATTGCCATGATTGATATAGAGGTCAATTGTTACACTCGTTCATTATGTTAAAAGAAACCCCTTGTGTTTTAAACCAGAGGCAGAGGTTCAGAAAATTTCAAGTATTGCTATGATTGATATAGGTAGGTCAATTGTTACACTCGTTCATTATGTTGAAAAAACCCCTGGTGCTTTAAACCAGAGGTTCAGAAAATTTCAAGTATTGCTTTGTTTTGCTGTCTTTAACGATTACCTATTAGGTTTAGGAAAACGCGAATTGAAGTCTTCTAGGGTCCTTTCCAAACGGAAAATAGTAGTTTACGATACGAGTTGGCTGTTACATAAGTGGTTTTCAGACACGAAGCCGAAATTTGCAGAACGAGGGCGCAGCCCGAGTTCTGTAAGAGGCTGAGTGTCGGAAAGTATCTTGTGTAACAAGCCACGAGTGTTGTACAACATTTTACGTGTTTGTTTCAGTGCAAATTGTGAAAATGTTGTAGTTTTTGAGGTTATTTTGACAAGTGTCAAATTAAGTACATAAACTGTAAAATCCATATACAGCTTATATAAAAGTCTTTATATCTTATGTATCAACACAACAAACACGTAAAATAACATAATTATTTCACCCTATATTGGGCAGTGGAGCTGGTAGCTGGAATGCACAAATTGCAGATCGTTACCTACCTACCTACCTATCTACCTATTTTATGACTTTACGGGTAGCTATCTAATTTAGGTAGAAGCCTAATGAAATTTCAAATTGCTCTAACAATTCAAAAAAATGTAAATTACCTTCTCAAAGTTTTTTCTTTCGAATATGAATTTTTTTTTCCTTTCTCGAAAAATTTTTTTTTTTCGTAAGGAAGAATTTATTCAGCTGCTCCGGAGCCAGGGGGGGGCAAGTGCCCCCCCTTGCCCCCCCCTCCGGGCGCCCATGGATATGGGACTGTTTGCGGGCACTTTTGGAAAAAAATAATTTCCAAGATTCATGACTCACCCTTTATACAAAAGAGAAATTCATCACAGATTTAGAGGTTGATTTCTGGCACTCATTGTTTTTCCATAAACAGTTCACCAAAATCTTTTGAAACAACGAAAATAGAAGCGATCGAAGAACCAACTTTTGTTCCTCCACAACTTTAAAACTGGAAGACATTAGAACCTTTTCAACATTTTTTCAGCACTCTACTACACCTCTACATTACGCACTTTCAAGATGGTCCGACATTTTTGAGTCACCCTGTATAAATAAATTTGCTTTTCTTCAACGAGATACTGGACAATGAATGACATGGGATGATACGACACAAATGACACCATGCACGAATAATGGCGCCGGGTGGAAATCTCTCACCCCACCAACGCATTACATTGGCAATAATAAATAATAATATCCGAAGATACTCTAGTGATTAAATTCATTGAGGGTGACTTAGCGATTGTTTATGAATAATGCACAGTTATTATTGGGGAATAAATGGTGCCAAAGTGGAGTGAACACAGGTAGGTATATTGTTGGTTAAGAACAGGTGATTGTCCGCCAATATGTATTTGTTTATAGTGATCAAACCGGCTCAATCACAAACAAAATGTGCAATTTGGATGTAATAAATCATTTTGTGGGAAAGTTTGACTAATATTTGATACGGAATAATGTATTCATTGAATCTTATGAACTCTTATGAACAACTGGCATAATAAGCCCCTTGGTTATAATGAATAAGTGATTTTAAAATAATTATTTGATGTAAACGACATATGGTCACATATACTTTGTTATAGTATTTGTTATCAAATTGGTACGAAACAAGTATTTATTACCTATAAATGAAACTTTTCTCTCAGTGTGGGGCCGAACGTTCGAATTTTCGATCAAGATGCCAACATAGTTACATTTCCCTCACCTGATCAAAATTAAAATATATTGTTATTCATTTCCGTTATTTACCTTCGTAAAATTCTTGAATTCGTTGAATTCAACGATGTGACGTTTGTTTGCCTCCAGAAAATGTCAACCGCCATGTTGTTACGTCACACTTCTCCGGTCTATTCCCAGTAGGTCATGTAAATCTAAATGCAGCTTTAGATTTAGTTACAAAAGGTATAACGTAACAGGAACAACAGTATCAGTCACAGTATAAGTAACACGTACAGATTCGTAAAACTTACGCCGATAGATGCTTATTACGATTTTTTTTCAAGAAACTATCCAAGTGGACAGAAACATGACACTTTCAACGAAAGTAACAAAAACTTCGCGGTTGATTTTGACTGACATGTCAAACTGACTTGGGACTAGAATATAATATAATATAATATAATATAATATTTATTGCTTACAAAAACTATGTACAGTTCTATAGCAAGAGTGTGGACTCTCCAACCCAAAATAAAAAAAGAAAATTGATAACCTGGAAGTATTGAGACAATCGGATCAACTAAACACAAAGTAATATAATAAGTAACATAAATAAGAAAAACTCTAACTCAAACAAAGCCAAAATGATACAATATACAAAATATTTATGTGCGGACAGAATAATAAGGCAAAATAAAGAATACAAAATAAATAACAATGAATAAAAAAATACCCCCTATTCGTTCAGAGCGAAGGCTCGCAAGCTAAGGACACCAGTGACGAAGCTTACCAATCTCTTTGCCCCGGAAGCAGAAATGCCATCAATGTGACTGTACAGTCCGCCCATGTCCGATACTTTACCCAAAAGCCCGCCCCGCAGACCCACGTACAAGGGGCACTCAAAGAAAAGATGTTCCAGCGTCTCCAAACTTCCCAAATTACAAATTGTGCAGAGTTCCTCTGCATTGACTTGGTATGAGACACCATTATAAGTAAATCTGTACTTCTTCTTACAACATAAACGAATTTGAGCTAAGATTCTTATAATTCTGATGGAGATGTCGAGGTGAAGGTACTTGGGGGTAATGGAGAAATCTGAGCGAGGCATTGTCATAGCCGAAAACGGAGAATATCGCGAAGCAGTCAGATGTTCATTGTTCATTGTATACAGGTACGATTTATATTTTTCTAGGTACAGAGAACAGTCGTAACGCGACAGAGTCTGAAAATCGGTTTGGCATTCTATTTTATCGAGAAACTTGTATACCTGCGTGACCCAATTATATTTACACTTATCTGTTTTATACTGTTGACACAATCTATCAAAACATATTCTAGGAAGTCTATTTGAATCCATAGACAGCAATTTAATTATCCAACTTAAACAATTCTTGAAGATAATGAAGCTCAAGTGTACACAACCAAACTCTGAGCGAATATAGCAATCAGGCGTAGAAATCGGTAAAAGTAATAAACGTTTGTAGAAGTATACTTGCGCCCTCTCTACTACATCCGCATATCTAGCACCCCAAAGTGGCAGACAGTAGGATAAAACAGACACGACCAAAGTCTCAAATAAGTGTTTCCTAACGTCCCATTTACTAAGCTTTGACTTGATCATAATTGACAATACGGAGCCAATTGCCTGTTTAGCCCTGATCAGAGTAGTCTTAGCCATCTCCGCAAAAAGTGAGGATGAGGATAGAGTGACACCCAGATAAGCAAACTTATTAACCATCTCCAAGTCTGTGTTTTGATACCGAAACCTAAAGTCGGACGGTCTTCCTCCTCTTCTGAAATGCATAATTTTAGTTTTTCTGATGTTCACCTTCAAAGAGTTCGTTGAAGTGTACCTTTCTAGGATATTAAGTTTTCTTTGTAAGTCCATTTCCGAATGACCCAAAATGACCAGATCATCGGCGTAAAGTAATAGTACCACGTCCACTTCTTTGTTTATAGAAAGGCCAATTGAACCCGCGGCCCTAAAGTACTCATCCAAGTCAGCCAGAAATAATGAAAACAGCAAAGGGCTAAGGATCTCGCCCTGCAATACCCCTTCTCTAACGGGAAAGCTCCTGGAAATTCCATTGACAGTTTTAACTTGAAATGAAGCATTACAATACAGTTGTCTCAGTAGCCTAATAAATTTAGTGCTGACCCCCAAGCTATGCAATTTTTCCCATAGTAAGTCATGATTTACAGAATCAAATGCTCTAGTAAAATCGACGAATGCGGCAAAAACACACTGCGACTTCCGACGAATATGTAACTGAATGATGCTAGTGAGGGTGAAAACATTGTCCATACATCCTCGTCCCCTACGAAAACCCGACTGATGTTCGGGTATTATTTCGTTAGACTCCGCCCACTCACTAAGCCTTGAATGCAAAATCTGAGTAAAAATCTTCAGGATATTATTCAGTAAGGCAATCCCTCTGTAGTTGTTGGGGTCCTCATACGCACCCTTTTTGTGTAGCATGATTAGAATTGCACTGGTCCAAGAAGTTGGCATTATCTCAGAATCAAGAATGGAATTAAAAAGACTACACAAATACAGTAACCAGTTTTGCGGCAAGTTCTTATAAAATTCATATGATATTCCGTCAATACCCGGAGATTTGTTATTCGGACAAGAATTAAGTGCTGCACACAGTTCATCCAAATATATGGGTGCATCCAAGAATGGGTGAGTCACTCCAAAAAAAATAGTAAGGGGAGTGACCGAACAGACAGGACTCAATAGCCCCTGATAAAATGTTTCCCAGATCTTTATGTCTAAGTCAACTCTATTTGAACTCCTTCTGAAAAGTTTAATTGTTTTCCAAAATTGGCTGGAATTCCTGATATCACCTAGTTTTTCAAGTAAGCTCTTTTCATGATTTAATCTTTTCAGTCTCAGTAATTTATTGTGCTCTTTCTTTGTGTTTAAATAGTCGTTTCTTGCCGAATCTGACCAATTTTCATTGAAAGCTCTTTTTAATTTTATCTTTAGTTTAATTTTCGAAAATCGACAATCAGCATCAAACCAAGGTTTTGAGAGACAAAAACTGCACTTTGATTTTTTATATGTCTTTCGCATACCCAAATTTTGAGTCACCTCAATAATTGTACCTACCAAACCTTCCTGCATGTCTTCAATTCCCGCTTCACCGTTGAACTGTACATTAGGTGAGTTCTGCATCAAGAAATTATAATTCACGGCAAGTTCCGCGTTCCACCTAATCACTGAACTAACTCCAGACTCGGTGTCTCTCGGCAAGCTTGTACCTGGCATTTGGAAAGGACAGGTTATGGTTAAAGACACAGGAAAGTGATCAGAACCAGTCAGAATCTCCCTCACCTGCAAATCCGTAACCAAATCAGCTGAGACTGTGGAACACCATGCCAAGTCAATAACGCTCCGCCCATTAGGCCCACAATACGTGAATCTTGCAGGTCTGTCCCCAGCGATTCTGCCATTGATTAAATAAAATGCATTGAGATCCATAAACTCCGCTAACAGCCGTCCTCTGGCATTAAAAACTTGATCGTTGCTCTTCCTCGCTCCAAACATACGTGAGTCCTCGAAAAAACCCTCTATCGGCTCAACTCCAAAGCTACCCATTCTACAATTAAAATCTCCCATTATAAAGCATGGAACTCCAGAGAATCGTTCGCAAGTCTCAGACAGAACAAGCTGGAAATTTTCAAGAATAAACTCGATATTTAATACAGGTTTAAAATAAACATTAAAAACAATAAATTCGTAATTCAGATAAGAAACAAGACAAGAAATCCACCAGGGTGTGTTATCAATAAGGCGTGTGTTTAAGAACTTTTTCGTCAACAACAACAAGCCACCACTCGCTCTTCCCGCTGATTTATCACGCAACGCCGGTGATGCTATAATGTTATACATTGCCATGCAATCGTCGCTCACAGCATCGCTAGTGAGCCAAGTTTCACACACACACACGACCTCCGGCAACCCATCAGAAGCATTGTTTTTCATGTAGTCCAATAAATTTTTATACCCGTGCACATTAAAAAACAATAGTTCCATAACGTTTTCACAAAAATTTTTCTTACGGGCACTGTTTTTCCTTGATGAGTGCGGTTTAGCAGTGATTAGTTTTTTGACTGTAAAGTTTCGTTGACACTGTCCCAAACGAACCACTGCTCATTAATTTTCAGTTTGTTATAGGCAACTATCACCGCCTTTCCTCCTGCTCGCTCTCCTCTTGCTATGTCTCTTAATTTCTTCTGTATCTTTCTCTGTCCCTCGGTGAGGTCATCATTGACGTAAATATGTGTCCCCTTCAACTTTCTTCTGCTCCCCATCAGACGCTTCTTTTCTTCCCGGTCTTTCAGGACTAACAAAACGTTATGTCCTATGTGATAGGCTTCCTGAATCTGCACCGTTACTCCCATATGTTTTGTAAACATCTCGTTCACTTCACTTTTTAAGTCTTCACCCGCTCTAGACATCTTCAGACCGCTCACAACAACGTTGTTTTTCTTCTCCTTTCTTTCCAAATGTTCAATTTTCCCTTCCAATGACTTCAGCCTTCCATTCCATGCCGCACGTTCTTCATCCCATGCTGCCTCCTTCTTCTTAAACATGTCCTTAATCTGCATTATTTCGCTGCGAAGCTCTTCGTTCGATTTGTTGATTTTTCTTAGTTCTTCCATTATGAGCTGGAAAGAGCCAGAATCCAACGCACCTTCCCCCATTTCAGGCTTCGGCGGAGTGCTGAGCGTCTTGCGAATCTTGCCTATGTTGAACCGAATTTCCTCTGGGTCCTCCTCAAGTCGCCTCTTGAAGTAGTCGCTAATGCTTCCCGAACTACCAGCTCGTTCCCTTCCTCGTGGCATAAGTGTAAATAAACAACAGGTGATAGACGAAAGCGTCCGAGTCTCAGGCTTCGCAAAAAGTTACAATGCGATAAACGAAAGGATAAAAAAGACGCTTCCACCGATTCAGCAACGACTTTCCAACCAGATTCTGGCTCGGAAGTAACACCCCGATGCTGGACTCACCACTTAATCGAAGCACCGTAAAAAGGACTGTCGAAAGGTCCAAGTGAATGCGGAAAAAAATTACAAAAACACTAAGAAAAGACCGAATTGTTGCAGAGCCATACTAACACGTGCGGCTTTACTCTTTTATCAGTCCCCACTCTAGAAAGGACTAGAAAGGGTGGACTAGAACAATAAACGTTTTAGAACTAGACAAAGCTAAAGCTACTTTTTTCATATACTTCCATTGCCTACTGAGATAGCAATCCATCTGAAACAACCTATATACAATGTGATTCAAAAATGTCCAGAGCCACCTTGAAGCTGCGTAATATGGAGATGTAGTAGAGTGCTAATGATTTGTTGAAAAAATGCTATTATCTTTCAATTTTGAAGTTATGAAGGGACAAAAGTTGGTCCTTCGATCGCTTCTATTTTCGTTGTTTTAAAACTTTTAAGAAAAATTAATCTCCAGGATTCATTACTCACCCTGTATACAATACAGAAGTTTATTACAAATTCAGAGGTTGATTTTTCTTCCCATTATTTTTCCCTCAACAGTTTATACTAAAATCTTTTGAAACAACGAAATTAGAAGCGATCGAATAAGGACCAACTTTTGTCCCTTCATAACTTCAAAATTAAAAGAGATAGGATTTTTTCAACAATTTTCCAGAACTCCACTACACCTCCATATTACGCAGCTTCAAGGTGGCTGGACACTTTTGAATCAGCCTATATAGCTATAAAATTGATTATCTCGAAAGCTTCATAACAAAAGGGCGTATTCCCAAAATTGCAACTTTTCAGGATACAAAAAAAAGTTTAGAAAATCGATTTATTATTTTATTTTAACAAACCAATATTCAATATTGCTTACTTATCACAGAATAGTCATTCACAATAATATAAAAATTGGAACCTTCTGAATAAAAGGCCATAAGCTACTATAACAGTATAGTAGCTTATATCTCATTTTCGTCAATTTTGGAGATACGCCCTTCTGTTATGACGCCCTCGATATGCAAAGTTGATTTTTCTAGCTCTTCCTCTATATTTATACCCACCGACACGTGCATTCTTATGCGTTCACTCTTCTCCAAGCCTTCAAGCATTATTCAATCGTAAATAACACCTCTCACTTATACTCAAAGCCCAAAATCATCATGGTATTACAAAATTTCGAATCGAATCTCATTCTCGAAGGAAAAGAAAAACAGTTGAATTGTTTGCCCTTCTGCTGTCACGTTTGTTTGAATTCTCATTATACAGGATGGTTCAGTATTAATATGAAAAATTTCCAAGATCGATAGAGCATGCGATAACAGTAAGAACAAACCCAAAACTATACATCAAAAATGCATAATAACGGAGATATAGCCTGTCAAAGTTGAAGAAAAAAAACTGGGAAATACAGATTGAAAAATAGTTGTCAAATGTCAAATATGATGAAAATAATGAGTTACGAATACTCAATGTTTCTGAAATTTCACACTAAAATATCTCCGAAGAGTCCGAAGTCACTGATCTGATAAAAATTTAACACGCATAGGTTTCTGCTTCTAAATTCAATAAGAATATCAAAAATCTGATGATTTCTACACAAAAGTATGTGGGTGAAAAAGGGCAACCCCCCATAATCTACGCCATTTGAGCCTTTTGTATGGAATTTTGATTAGGTGATTGACGGGCACCTATTCAAGGTAGGATTCAATCTATTTACATGAAATTTGAGCAAAATCGGCCATATGGTTCAGAAGTTATAATAGAAAAACGGTTTTTTACCTTCAACTGTGCCGCCGGGCTATGTCTCCGTTATCATGCATCTTTGATATATTATTAGTAGGCTCGTTCTTGATGCTCTTTTATGCACTATCGATCATTGAAATTTTCCAGATTAATCCTGGACCACCCTGTATAAAAAACAACGTAGTAAATGGAATTGTTCCCATAAATCCCACACTTGTCACATTTTCTAGAATCATAATTTATATTTGTTATTTTTCAATCTATTGCAGACGGGAGTATACGATTTTGCGTGGACTACTGCAAACTTGATGATTTAACACAAAAAAAACTTTTATTTACTGCCTCGGATTGACGATACTTGTCAAAAAATGTCAAAGATCAGAATGAATTCAATCAGTCTGTGATTTTTTTAGAATTATTTGAGGACACAAGACAATTATTTGCTGATTGTGTTGAACAAATACATTTGTTGGAGCTTGGGAAAAATAAGGATAACAAGCAGAGTGGCTGCGTCGTGTCTTATCAGTTGTGTCGTTTCTGGTAAAAACTAGAAACTCTGCTGAACCCGAAGTAGGCGAATGGAGGTTGTCAAGACGACGAGTGAAACAAAACAAGAACACTTTGCAATATTTTTGAAACACCGCCTGCCAAAATAATTCTGTGAAATTTCCTCTAAAATAAAGACCATTCTACTTCTACAAGTAGTTCAGGGTATTATTGTCTTTCGACAGACCATCGCTGATGGTCCATGGAGTCGAGATCCATCATCCAGTAAGTGGGTCTACATCAACAATCTACCATCAAAGGACTACAAGTACTAACGAAGAGAAAAATGAGCAACCCAAGACAAGACAAGAAGACGACACTACGGTTCTTATTGTAAAAATTGTTAATTAAGGCTTCTTCAAGCTCCATCCATCATTCAAGTCCGGTCTTGAAAATCCAGGCCGATTTTACATTTTCTAGCGGAAAATTCCCAAGGAATTGGTAAAAAAATTGTTGGAAAATGTTCAAGGACCAGTTACCTCTTGTTCAATGAAAAAAATGATGAAAATCTTTTTATTGGATAAAAAGTTGGAAATTTTGCTGTTTTTCGAAAAAGGAAAATTCGAGAACCGTGGGTCCGATTTTGGAAGTTTTTTTTGAAGAACCACCTTCAAAAAACCGGAACCGTGTCGATTTTGAAAATGAGTCTGCACGACGCCCAATCTAATCTACTTCCGATATCAGTTGGAATTTTTAGAAAAAAGTCGATTCCCAAACAGGAATGAATTTTTGAGTGGAGTCCTGCAGCAAAAGCGAGTCATCCTGGTTAAAACACAGGCGAGAGCCCTCTCGAGTGGCAACGGCTAGGAGAAATTTTGAAAAGTCATAACGCCCGGCTGGAAAATGGTTGAAAACTGCAACTGCAGACTCAGTTTGACTCTTTTGTTGTGTTGCTTTCTGCCAAATTTGGTTCCAATCTCCCAGATAGATTTTCAATAATTGAAATGGTGAAGTTTTGAACTCTGACATTTTTTATTATTTGACAGATCAGAGGTAGGGCAATACCCCCAATTGTTCTGGATACGGCTTTCAAGGGCTTTCAAATGCCATACTGCAAGTCAAGTTCCGTGAGATGCAGTCTTGATATTGTCAAAGGTCACCGTCGTCTTACCTTTTCATGGCTTCTATCCGGGACATTCTGATATGCCCAAATACCGGACGATCGTTGCCTCCAACTGGGTGGCATAGGATTTCACTCCACTCGCTTGGCTTTATCAGTACATTCCGGTACCTATTCTAATAAGTGGCGCAAATAATCCAGCAAGGGGAACGTTTGAGACGTTCATTAAACATTAAAGATCATCGAAAATAAACGGAGTATAATAATTAAATGACTAGAGTAAAGTACTTACATTAAAAACAACATCACGTCGACCCCGTACATCGCAACGAACCGCAGTTTCGCACAACCACCACACCATTAGCCCCGACCAAAAAGAGGCCTTCCTCTTTGTCTCCAAAGGTTTTATCACCTCGGTTCATTCTTCACCCCTCCTTTGGATTTTTCCATGAAGGTCGGTGGACGGTGTAGATTGTGCCGGATGTGGTGAATCTGCTAGTCTTTGCAAAAATTGCAACTTTGCGTTCCCGGATCATTGCGATGCGAGAGGTACAACGTACTTATATTTACTGTACCGGGTGCGCCGTAAATCGGTTACACCGAGACATACCGGGTGAATCCCAAGCTCAAATTGTCATTTCCGACATTTAATGTCAAAGGTCACCGTCGTCTTACCTTTTCATGGCTTCTATCCGGGACATTCTGATATGCCCAAATACCGGACGATCGTTGCCTCTAACTGGGTGGCATAGGATTTCACTCCACTCGCTTGGCTTTATCAGTACATTTCGGTACCTATTCTAATAAGTGGCGCAAATAATCCAGCAAGGGGAACGTTTGAGACGTTTATTAAACATTAAAGATCATCGAAAATAAACGGAGTATAATAATTAAATGACTAGAGTAAAGTCCTTACATTAAAAACAACATCACGTCGACCCCGTACATCGCAACGAACCGCAGTTTCGCACAACCACCACACCATCAGCCCCGACCAAAAAGAGGCCTTCCTCTTTGTCTCCAAAGGTTTTATCACCTCGGTTCATTCTTCACCCCTCCTTTGGATTTTTCCATGGAGGTCGGTGGACGGTGTAGATTGTGCCGGAAGTGGTGAATCTGCTAGTCTTTGCAAAAATTGCAACTTTGCGTTCCCGGATCATTGCGATGCGAGAGGTACAACGTACTTATATTTACTGTACCGGGTGCGCCGTAAATCGGTTACACCGAGACATACCGGGTGAATCCCAAGCTCAAATAGTCATTTCCGACAATATGACCTTGGGGGGTCCACGCGTAGGACATACAGAGCCCATGGTGGTGAAAATAAGAAATTCTTGTTGGACTTCTTTGATAGCAGACAGCTTTGACGTTGTTGCATGCGGTTACTTGTTTTGACATTTATTTCTTGTGCATTTGTTTGTTGTGATGAGCAACCACAAAATGGTCGACAGTTTCGTCGACGGTTGACAGAATGACGGCAGCAAAAAAGGGCGTTTTTTTTGCCGACACAAGCGCCACATAGTGAGATGTTCGCTAACTATACCGAGTCCAACAAGAATTTCATATTCCGCCGCGGCGCTACATGTCATGCACGTAGCCCAACCTTACACCAATCTTCCACTTCACCATTACATTTTTATTTATTTATTTTGGCTAAAATGCTGCACCATCGATCACAGTGATCAGTGCATATTAATCATGATATTATTAATTGACTCAATTCTCTCACTTTGTGGTGATTAGATTATCCGACTCGAATCGCACGTAGATTATTGCAACATTACGCAACCCCTTCCCACTCCTCCGCCGCAATATCGAAACAATAGGAATCGATCTTGCACACGGCCAATAAATATCGGTAAGACTTGTACAGCGGCATGTAAGGACCAATTTACAAACATTCCTGGAGATGTCGGTAAATTTCAACCGGCATCGGCGAGAGAGAAAGAGCTCGGCCCCGGCGAAAGAATGAGTGCCAGCGCAGCGCGGGCTGCCGCAGAAGAGGACCCGATCCGTACCAAGATAACTCCTCTTCTCGGCCGGCCCAAATCCCGACGTGCCGCCGTTTTTCTTGCTCCCTCTCGGCCATCGGCCGTCCTTTGTTCTTCCCGCGGTGCCGCCGGCGTGTCACAGAAACAATCGGCCGCCTCTGATGCCGTCGTGCATTCCTCGCGGTCCTGACGTGCGTGGCCATGGCCGAAACGCCGGCGAAAATTATGAAATTCCCAGGGAACTCTCCGCGGATGACGGCGCGACGGCGACGGCCCGAAAGCCAAAGCTGCACATGGTCCAAAAGTGAACGAGAGACCGAGGAGTGAAGATATCTCTGCACACCATCTAGAAATGGGACATGCTGGCGTAAATCGAGCGGATTGAGAAGAGCTGATGGCGTATAATTGAGACGTGTTAAAATAGCACTAGCAGTGCGGGAGTCTTGTGAAAGATTTCATCTCTAAATGTTATGTGTTGTAGAATATGTATAGACGTTATTCTTTAGAGTTTCCATAGTCGCTGTGTCGGCACTAGATAAGTAGTGGTATAGATGATACAGTTTTCGAATCCAGTATCAAAAGTATCGAAACTGTCACGAAATTCGCTCTAGACAAGGCGTTCTTAAGAACACACCTGTACAATTGGCGGAGGAGCCGTACTTCGGAAGCTTGGCAAAATATCCGCCAGGCCAATAGACTTTGGTTTTTGTCTGTGACGTGCTTGGTGAAAATCGATATTGCATAATGCATATACCCTATCCGTCCGTCTGTCTGCCCGTTTTATTGCAAACTCCTTCAAGACCAGACTTTCTAGAGTTATAATTCTTGCGCTAATGGGGCCATGCATTTGTAAAACACAACGTAGAGGTCGCCATCACTGTTGGTAGATTGACGTAAGGGCCTGTTCCATTCAAACAATATTCGTACCAAAACCAAGACATGACGGATGACATAACTTGCCAATTTTGAAAGTTGGTCCTGAGTTTTGAATGACACAAATCACGAAACGATCCTAGAAGACATCAAATAACTTTGAAACCTTGTCCATACCGTCTGTTTATGATTTTCTGCGATATGGCCTGCCCTTGGAGCCAGGTACAGGCATACAGGGACCTACCTACAGAAGAAGAGACAGCTATACATTGGCATGCCGCTAAGCAGCCTGTTCTGCAGTCTGCAGCCAGTCAGACACACTCCAAAAGCTTGCTCGGTCCATGTCTTCTTCAAAATGGTTCAGCCTGAACGCCAGGTATGTCTTGAATAGTACGAATTTGGACTTCTATGTAACCACATGTCGCAAAATAATCAACTGCTGGAAGCTTGTAAAGTATGATTCCAAGACAGCTTCCCATCCGTGAACCCTTTATTGCCATTTTCTGCTCTGCCTGCAACACAGAAGCCTGGAAGGGCAAGTGCAGCCACTACAGGTTACTTATGTGCCGCCATTCACCTAATAATAGCAAGTGCAGACATATTTGTTTGTTCTTCCATCACTACGTTTGACAATTTCACATTGATGGAACATTGACCGCAGTCAGAAAAAGAGAGGTTAGATTTGACTTTTCCGACCGAGTGACAGGACTGACAGGCGTTTCCGACAAATGATGGTCGTCAATCTACCAGCTGAGATGCCGGCCTCCAGCGGACAAAAGTGGCAGTGCATGGCCCCATTCTAGTCTGCTACTCCCAAACCTGGACTAGGCTCTGATAAAAGCAAATAAATCTTGACGTTCGACGTCCGACTATGCTATTCGCTGGTGTCTGTTCTATCAATGAGTCACAGTTCCTGCCTCGCCTTTTGTTGGGTATTTTTCGCAGATTGCAGATGCCACGTCTTGTTTCTGCTCAAGTTGCGAGATGCATTCTGACCCCGTTCGGTTGTAGAGTAGATTTTGAACTCCCAAGAAATATAAACGAGACCTTGAAAGGTTTTCGTGTCTTTGGGCTCTTTGGACGAGTGCGTGGTGATCCTGGTAAGCAGAAAACTAGCTCCGAGGCTTCAGTGATGCCGTGACCAGGATAGAATTTTTCCCTGAGCTGAGAGATTTTAATAAACTTTCGAGATCGAACGCAACGGTTTCTCTTCAGAGGCTGCGTTCAAGTGATGGGCAAAACTGTTATTTTCATTTTCACGTGATAGTAACCTGTTTTGGGTGATTTACAAATAACAGTTGAAAATAACAGATATTATTGTTGTTCTTATACAAACGGATAGCAGCTCTCTTCTGACCTGATAGTCAGCCCATTTCCTGCAACCGCTAAAGCATATCTTCGGGGGGGGACTGGTTTTGTTCTCTTGTTCCTCAGTTATTTCTTGCGATGGTGGCGGTTCCTCCTGTTTCTGGCGTCGGCCCTCTTCTCATTACTTCGATGTAGCCTGCTACTGCGCTACAGCTGTCTTCGTTTTCAAGCATGGTGTTGGTAGTGTTTGCTGGGGTTATCTTGGTGCCCAGCCTCTTCTTTAGCTCTCTTCGTTCTGCTGTCATTCCGGTCCATTCGTGTCTGGCGTGTTTGGAATCGTCATTATCCACTTCGCAGAGATTGCACCGTGCGTCACGGATTTTCTCTATCCGAAGCCTGTATGTTCCGAAGCATCCGATTGAGATGGTCTGACAGTTTGCCGCGGGCGTCCTTCAGGCATATAGGCCTGTACGTTGTTTCTTCCCCTGATGGTATTTTGCTTGGTTTTCGTATCAGTATCTATCAGTTTAGCGCGTTTCGAAATGACGGGGAATTTTCCGGATGTGAAGATACCATTTATGATTTCCAGTACGAATTCGGGCTTAGTTTTTACAGCTAGTTTGACAATTTCTGGACTGATCTTATCCAAGCCTCCATAATAAGCCTGACGCTTTCTTGGTTTTCAGTTTTTCTCCCGCTGCCAGCATCTCCTCCATGCTGATAGCTTTGGGTATCTCAATGGTCTTATTGGCCACTGGATTGATTCTAGGGTGCACCTGGGAAAGAGTCTGTGGTTTCTATCGCCTCCGTCATTGGCATTCCGGCAAGCGGTGTGCCAGAGCGTAGTCTTTTTGAGACAATCCGGTAACCGAAACCTCAACAGTCGTTCTCAATGTTCTCACAAAGCTCTTTCCATCTTGACCTTTTTTCTATTTATTCCTCTAGACGTGGGCTTTTCGTGTTCTCTTGTACTACTCCAAGGATTTCGCCTTCCCGTGCATGTTATCGTTTTTATTGAGCCTGGTTTGCCGTCTTTTCTTCTAGAGGCAGATTTTTCTTAGTCCAGCTATTTTGTTTGTCCACCAGTATACCGGCTTTTTGTTGCTGGAACGCTTTGTTATCGCCTCGGGTCGTAGTCGGCTGGTGGACTCTCCGGAATGGGCGGCAACAACGATCCGGCAGCTCAGTCTCAGGTAGTGGGGTCTGTCACGCCGGTGGCAGCTTCTTCAAGGAGTCGACGCTATTCTTTGTGTTATACTCTTTCGCAGAATGACTTGAGATTGTTGGCGCAGATTAAATAAAACCACTGTTTCGAATTAATTGCGCCGTCTCAAAAAGGAAAGGGGGTGTAACATGGGGTTAGTCCCTTGAAGAGAGACGAGTTCGAAGGGGGGACGCCGGAGATGCAACGACCTCTCGATGCGTTGAGATTCTAAGAACTGAAGGTGATTTTCGGGGAACGCGTGTTTATAGTAGGCGCTGGCGCCTACTCTGACCAATAGGCTTCGTTAGCGAGAGAGTACGCGTGGCCGCGCGGACCGATGACTGAACGCTTCCTCGCTCCGCGTGCGTCCGGCAAAAGGCCTCTCGCTAAACATATTATCGCGGTTAGCCATGGAAACGGGTGGATTTTTGGGGGCCGCGGTAACAATCGCCCCCCTTTTTGAGACTATTGGGCACTTTATTGAATACTTCAATTTTACATACATGCCGAGTTCAAAAAGGTGAAATTTGCAGAAATTCTTGTAGAAAAATTGTTTAAAACTAAGGTTGAACAATAACGTTTTAAAGCTAGGGTGAAACATGGCGTTTTCGACGAAAATAACGTCGGACAAGTATCGAAATTCATTAAGATACACCCTTATCAGTTATGACGCAACTAAGTATTGTATGCCCTACTGGGGTACATAAGGGGTGTTCCGCAATGTCTGTCACTTCGTCGGAGCGCAACGAAAGGGGATACATGAGTTTTGGCGCAAGGGACCCGCACTTTGTCGAAAGGAGGTGTAGCACAAATTCATGGTCGCGACAATTTAAAACTAGCGATATATACAAGGGGGATTCAGTGTCCTTGGGTTCACGCACAATTCGCGCACATTCCGCAGCACTATCGACGGCGTCGTTCGACAGGAGCTCGCCTGAGCTTGTCGACGTGGTACTTGACGCTGCGGCCGTCGATGTTGACCAGGAAGATGTGTGGCGCGAATCGCCTTATGATGCTGTGTGGCCCAAGCCACTTGGGATGGAAGGCACCAGGTGCGGGCGGATGATGTACCAGGACAGCGTCGCCGGGTACAAAGTTTGGAGCCGGTCGCTCCGGGACCTGGTGGCGGGCTTCCACGTAGTCTCGTTGATGTTGGCGGGCTTGCTGCTCTCGCTGCTCTGCTGCGACGGGCGGCAGCGGCTGCTGCGTCGTCCATTCGCCGGGGAATGGGAGCGTGTGGCCTTGGAGGAGCTCGGAAGGGCTCTGGCCAGTGGCTGCATTGCGTCTGCGGCGCACGCTAAAGAGCGTGGCGGGCAAATGCAGATCCCATTCGTTTGCGGGGCGTCCGTCTAGTCGGAGACGGAGCCCTTTTTTGAGCTCCTGGTTTCGCCGCTCCGTGGGGTTAGCGCGGGCATGATAGACCGCGGTAGTCCATGGCAGACTCTGCCAACGAGCGCACGCACGAGACCAAGCAACTGACGTGAATTGAGATCCGTTGTCCGATAGGATCGCGCGAGGGTATCCATGCATCGGAAAAAAGTAGTTGTCGAGCGTCGTGATGATGGTTCCCGTAGTACTGTTTTGTAGCGGCCAGGCGTCCACCCACCGAGTAAACAGGTCTGTGACCACCAGGATAAATCGGTTACCGCTGGCGGAGACGTCGTAGGGGCCCATAATGTCGCACGCGACTACTTCGAACGGTCTTTGTGGTTGACGCGGACGCTGCTCGGCGTGATTTCGGCTTAAACGAGCCTTGTACCTCGCACAAAGGAGGCAAGAGCGAACGTGGTGACGCGCGTCGGTTGGCAAGGACGGCCAGTGAAAATGTTCAGCGATTGAGCGGAGCGTCTCGTCTTCGCCCGGATGGCCGGCTAACACCGAATCGTGGTGCTCGTGGAAAACGCGTGGCCGTACGCCCGCTGGGACGTACAGGAGATGACGTCCATCATCTCGAACCTTGTACAGGTGATCGTCGTCGACGCTGTAGGTTGCGCGGAATCCAGGGTGCCAGTCGAGGCTATCGGGCCGAGTTTCCAGCTCGCGGCGCTGTCGTATGAGTTGCTGCGTGCTCCGGTCATGATCCTGGCATTCCTTAACTTCGTCGCCGAGGGAGCGCACTCCGAGCAGGTTCGCGGCGGCTTGCCGAGTAGGCTTTGCGAGCGGGTGCGTCGTCAACGGTTCCGGAGGTAGGAGGCGCTCCAGGTCCTCATAATTGAACGACGCCTCTGGGAGCTCGGGCTCTCTGGAGATGGCGTCGGCCAATTCGTTGGTTTTGCCGGGCACGTGTTCAACGGTAAATGAAAATTCTTGGAGCAGAAGTGACCAACGCGTCAACTTCGCTTTTGTGTCCTTGGACCGGTGAAGCCAGAGCAAGGCTCGATTGTCCGTGCGGACGGTGAAATGATGGTCCTCCAGGTATGGCCGGTAGTGCTTTATACCCCACAAAATTGCCAGGCATTCCTGCTCGTTTATGTGCAGACGGCGTTCTGTCGCATTGAAGCGAGCGCTCGCGTACGAAATAACGGCACGCGTTTTGTCTGATCGTTCCTGGTAAAGCACGGCAGCCATGCCAATGCTGCTAGCGTCTGTTTGTAAGACGAACGGGAGCGTCGGATCGGGACGGCTCAGGCGTCGCGGCGCAGCGAGGGCTTGTTTGAGGCCGTCGAAGGCTTGTTGTTGGGAATTCCCCCAAGAGAAACAGCGTTTGGCGGCGAGCAGGTCGGTGAGAGGCGCGGCGATTTCGGCGAAGTTCTCTACATACTCGCGCAACCAGTTGCAAGTGCCGAGGAAGCTCTGAAGTTGGCGCTTTGTGGCCGGCGGTTTCGCGGACTTGATGAGTTTGAGGTGCTTCTCTTGCGGAGCGTTTCCGATGTCGCTGACGACGTGCCCCAGGTAGTCGATACTGGTTTTTCCGAAACTGCACTTCTCGTAATTGCACCGGAGCTGGTGGCTTTGCAAGCGTTCGAGGACTAGGCGCAGATGTTCCAGGTGCGATTCCATATCGTCGGAGTAAACGATGATATCATCCAGATAGGTCATGCAGAATTGTCGGAGATGGCCGGTGAGCACCTCCTGGACCATCATGCGTTGGAACGTACTGGGAGCCCCCTTTAAGCCGAAAGGCATCACCTTGAACTGGTGCAGTCCTCCGTCAGAGGTGGAGAACGCAGTTAGACGCTTACTGTCAGGGTGTAGTGGAATTTGCCAATACCCGCTTTTGAGGTCAATCGAGCTGAATATACTGGCAGTACCGAGGTCGCGAAGGGTCTCGTGGATGCGTGGGAGCGGTGCCACTTCGTCCTGGGTGAGGGAGTTGAGCTGGCGGTAGTCCACGCAGAAGCGGCTCTTGCCATTCTTCTGGACCAGCACGACGGGAGAAGCGTATTCTGATGTGCTTGGCTCGATGATGCCGTCGCGGTACATCTGCTCGACTTGAGTCTCAATAACGCGCTTCTTTTCCGGCGATGTACGGTAAGGCCGGATTCGGAATGGCGCTTCCTTAGTTAGGCGAATCGTATGGGTGGTAGTCAAGGTCGTTGACGGGCGAGGGTCCTGATTTAGAGTAGCAGCGAAGTCGTCGAGTAGACGTTGAAACGTGGCCTGGAATGGAGGTGCAATACTATGGTCGACGTCGGCCAGGCTTAGCGGCGGTGGCGCTAGACACGAGGGGGTGTCGTGGCGGTCGAGCCAATGTATGGTGCGGCGCTCGGCGATTCCAATGTGTAAGCAACGACGCTCGAAGTCGAGGCTGGCGTGCTGCTCTCGTAAAAAGGGGTACCCGAGTATAATGGATTCTGAGAGACCGTCCACCACGTTAAATTCGATATGGTGCGGTCTGTCCCCCAGGTGGCAGGCTACCTTAACGCGGCCCAGCGTGTGTTGCTGGCAACCGGTGCCGACGGCGAGTCGAAGTGGCACGGACTCGGAGCTATCCAGCTTTTTGTCGCGGACGATGGCGAGATTTACAAAATTTCTGGAGGCCCCGCTGTCGACGAGACAGTCGTAGACTTGTTGGCCGAGGCGTAGCGGAACGTGGGGAAGAGAATTTAATGTCGTGGGGGCGCGGATCTGTCCCGCGTAGCACCGGCCCCTTGCTGGTTTTCCGGATGCTGCTGGTCTTCGCGGCGTCGCGACGTCGGTTCGTACTGAGCGCGGCGCACCGGACAGTCGCGGTGGAAGTGTCGTTCAGGACAGAATCGGCATTGTGGAAGTGGTGGCTGTTGCCGAGGAGCCTGGCAAGCAGGGGCCGCAGGTACAGGTCGCTGTGCTTTTTGGCGAAAAGCTGGCTCGCGACGGCTCTCGATGAGCTGTGCCGCCTGAAGCAGGTCCTCCACGGATTGAACGCTCGCGGCTAGTGGTGATTTACTGAGATCGACGTCGGCGAGCGAGATCACCAGGTCCACAAACTCAGGGGTTGACATGTACGGGTCAAATCGGCGCATTAGCTGAAGCTTCTTGAGTATGAACAACGTTATGGGCTCGTCGCGTTGGTGCTCCGTGCGTAATTTGACGATGGCAGCGTTTTTCCGTTTATTGGAATCGAATTCCGCGATAACTGCGCGGCAAAAATCGTCCCAATTTAGCTCGAGTAACTCGTACGATGCGTACCATTTGCGGGCGTCATCTTCAAAGTGTTTGGTCACGTGGCGTACCCATTTCGCTCGGGGGATTCTCGCGGTTTGCAACAGCTCTTCGCAATGTTCCAGGTGGGTGTGCGCGTCTTGATGAAGATGGCCGGCAAATAGCGGAATATCGACGGGTTTTTCGGCGGTGGTGCGCTCACGGTGCATTTCGGACAATAATTCCACTAGGAGTTGTTCCGTGCGAGAATTATGCGGAAATGTGGTATGGCGTTCGGGGCCGTCACCATAGTGATCGAGCGGCGTCGGTGTGTGTCCATGTACTGGCCGGCGTTCGCGCGCGTCAGGCGTCGGCGTCGGCGGAGCGTCTCGACGTAACGGGGCGTAATTAGGCGCGGTAGGCGTGATTGTGTATGGCGTCGCGATGCTTGGCGTCGCGACGGTGGGCGTCATTGTCGGTGTGGACGTGTAGCCGAGGTCGTCGGGGTGGTCAGGACCGTTTATCGGAGGCGTCGCGGCGACTACCGGGACGTTGACGACAAGCGGCGTCGTCGGTGCAATTGACGGAGGTGCCGTCACTGCAGCAAGCGTCGGTGGGGTCGTCGTCGGACGGTTTGTGGGAGTGGGCGCCACTGGAAGTGATGTTTCAGTTCTCGAGTCCAGACGGGAACGGCGTTGTCTAGTAGCGCGTCGCGGCATGGCGGAAGCTTTGGTCTCGTGCGCGGATCGCGATACAAGGGGAGCTTGGGGCAGAGTCTTACCTTCCACGTGGAACTCGAGTGCCGTATACGAGAGCATCGATCTCTTGAATCTAGGGATACATGCCTCGCAACAGGGTAGGTTTGCTCGAGTCCACGGCGTGTAAAAGCCGCTGCTTTACACGTTGTTGGTCGATACAGAGCGCATCTAGTACGCCAAGCGCTTAAATGATGCTAAAACTCTGTATCGAAACGGTGATCCCGAAGATCTGGAAAGTCTGCGGTGCTCGTGTCGGCGGCCGAGATGTCACTTGGAGAAGCGGGCCCCACGTTGCGGGCAGTCAAGATGTTATCGCCTCGGGTCGTAGTCGGCTGGTGGACTCTCCGGAATGGGCGGC
This sequence comes from Anaspis maculata, assembly GCA_949128115.1. Taxonomy (NCBI): domain Eukaryota; kingdom Metazoa; phylum Arthropoda; class Insecta; order Coleoptera; family Scraptiidae; genus Anaspis; species Anaspis maculata. Next base: position 16,091,285 of record OX421964.1, read on the forward strand.
AACAACGATCCGGCAGCTCAGTCTCAGGTAGTGGGGTCTGTCACGCCGGTGGCAGCTTCTTCAAGGAGTCGACGCTATTCTTTGTGTTATACTCTTTCGCAGAATGACTTGAGATTGTTGGCGCAGATTAAATAAAACCACTGTTTCGAATTAATTGCGCCGTCTCAAAAAGGAAAGGGGGTGTAACATGGGGTTAGTCCCTTGAAGAGAGACGAGTTCGAAGGGGGGACGCCGGAGATGCAACGACCTCTCGATGCGTTGAGATTCTAAGAACTGAAGGTGATTTTCGGGGAACGCGTGTTTATAGTAGGCGCTGGCGCCTACTCTGACCAATAGGCTTCGTTAGCGAGAGAGTACGCGTGGCCGCGCGGACCGATGACTGAACGCTTTCTCGCTCCGCGTGCGTCCGGCAAAAGGCCTCTCGCTAAACATATTATCGCGGTTAGCCATGGAAACGGGTGGATTTTTGGGGGCCGCGGTAACAGCTTCTTCTGTGGAAGTGATTCATCGCATGAGGTCGTGAAAGCATCCAATCAAGCCCTCAGGGGTGTGGGCCGTGGTGGGCGCTCTTGTTCTCTTGATAACCTTGTTGACTTTTTCTCGATCCATTTCTCAGCATCTTCAGCCTATGACTTCGTCGTTAGATCTTTTGTGTCGGGTTGGCATCAGTTTCACATTCAATGAGGTATTTTGTGGTGGCTCAGTGTATTATCGACGTCAGAGTGTCACGTGGTGCTAGGAAAATTCGTCCCGCGAACAATTCGTCTCACAGACAATTCGTCGCAAGCGAAGGCTTCGGAAAGTAAGGGGGTTTTATCAGTCATGAAGACACCAGGGGGTTTGATAAAGGGATCTAAAATCATAAGTAAATACAAGAGGTTCCGATGGAGACCCAAAAGCCACGGAGAAATGGAACGGGGCTCAGCAGGGCTTCAAACGATATTGGAAACACAAGAGGGCCTTATGGAGCTTCATATAACAAATGAGGGCAGATGGAGACTTACTGATCCTCTGAATTCCAATGAAAGCCTAAGTGGGCCAATTGGGGCTCCATACTACCCTCAAGAGACAATTAAGGGGGCCCGATAGGGCTCCGATTGTCACATGAAAACACGAGGTGCTTTCTACTGCTTCAAAAGCCACGGAGAGATGTAAGAGGGCTCAGCAAGGTTCCAAAAGACGTTGAAGAAACAAGGAGGCCCAATGGAGCTTCGGATAACACAAGAAGGCAACAAGGGGCTTACTGGAATTCTGAAAACACAAGTGGGGCCACTAGGGCTCCAAGCTGCACTCCTGAACATGAGGGGGTTCACTAGGGTTCCAAACTACAGTTGCGGGTACAGGGGGTCCGATATAGGGCTCCGTATGTCACATGAGGTCACAAGGGACTTACACTAGCGCTTCCATCAGCTATGAAAAAGCGCACAAGATACTCACTGGAATTCTGAAAGCCACGAAAATACATAAGGGGGCTCATCAGGTTTCAAAACGACACACATGACACAAGGGGCCCAATAAAATTCCGGAAATTACGGGAAAATGCAAGGAGGCTCCGTGGAACCTCAAATGATATTGGTGACACGAGAGGGGGCCCAAGCGGCTCTTTATAACGTGAGAAGACAAAAGTGGGCTCGCTGTATGGTACTCTGAAAGCCAATAAAAACAGAAGTGGACTGATTGGGGCTTCAAACTACACATTAGGGCACAAGGGGACCCGATAGAGCTCCAAAAGCCATGGAAAAAGAACAAGGTGCCCAATGAATTTCTGTATAATCAAAGAAGGCAAAAGGGGACTTACTGGAACTCCGGAAGTCATGAAAAAACCTAAGGGGCTCACTAGAATTCCAAGCTACACTTCTGTACTCTAGGGTGCTCACTAGGGCTCCAAGCTACACTTGTGGGCACAAGGGGGTCCGATAGGGCTCCGTATATCACATGAAGGCACAAGGGAGGCCAAGGAGCTTTATATAACAACAGAATGCAAAAGGGGGCTCATTGGAGCTCCGAAAGCTACGAAAACACACAAAGGGGCTCATTAGAGCTCCATACTGCACTTGAAGTCACGAGGGGGCCCGATATAGCTCCGAATATCACATAAAAGATCAAGGTGCTTACTACTTCTCCAAAAGCCACAGAAAGATGTAAGGTGGCTCAACAAGGTTTTAAAAGACGTTGAAGAAACAAGGGGACTCAAAGGAGCTCCAGATAACACAAGAGGGTAACAATAGGCTTACTGGAATTCTGATAGCCAGAAAAAACACAATAGGGCTCACTAGGGCGTCAAACTACACTTGCGGACACAAGAGGGTCCGATAGGGCTCCGTATATCACATGAAGGCACAAGGAAATTATACTTGAGCTCCCAGCAGCGCAAGAACGCACAAGATGTCTCACTAGAATTCTGAAAGCCACACATAAGGGGGCTCATTAGGGTTTCAAATGACACATAGGGCACAAGGGGGCCCAATAAAATACGAAAGTCACAGAGGGGGCCCAAGGGCCTCTATTTAACAAAAAAAAGGCAAAAGGGGGCTCACTGGTATTCTGAAAGCCAATATAAACATAAGTGGGCTAATTAGGGCTCCAAGCTACATATGAGAGTAGGTACAAGGGGCCCGATATAGAACTCCGAAAGCCATTGAAAAACGACAAAGGGCCCAATGAAGCTTTGTATAATATGAGAAGGTAAAAGGGGCTCACTGGGATTCTGAAAGCCATGAAAAAACATATGGGGGCTCATCTGGGCTCCAACTGCATTTGAGGACCCAAGACTAAAGGGGGTTCGAAAGAAAGGACTCTGAATGACATGACGACACATGGGTGATTACCATGCTCTGAAAGTGACAGAAAATGCAAGGGGGCTCAGTAGTGCTCCAAATCACAATAAAGACATAATGGGGGCCCGATGGAGCATAGATAACACAAGATGGTAAAAGAAGACTTAGTGAAGTTCTGGAAACCATAACGCACATAAGGGGGCTCATTAGGGCTCCAAATTATACTTGAAGATGCAAGGGATTTGGGGCCGAATATAACATAAAGCACAAGGGACTTACTTGTGCTCCGAAGGCCTAGGTAAAGTGTGAGGGGACTCATTAGGACTTCAAACAGTATTGAAGACACAAGGGGCTCAAAGAAGCTCCGTATAACAAAATAACGCGAAAGGTACCTGAGCGTCTATTATGGTAGATACCTACTTTGAAAGCCATGAAAAACATAAAGAAAGCTTGACGGGGCTCCAATTACACCTGAAGGCACAATAGGGCCCGATAGGGCTCCGAACTTACCATATCGGCACAATGCTGCTTGCTGCTCCGGAATTCACGGAAAATGCAAGGGGGCTCAGCAGGGCCTCAAATTACGTTGAAGACAGAATAAGGGGGCCCAGTGGAGCTTTTGATAACACAAGACTGCAAAAGGGGCCTTGTGGAGGTCTGAAAGCTATGAAAAACACGAGGGGACCCAATGGAGCTCAAAAATTACACTAGAAAAGATAAAAGGCCCGATAGGGGCCAATTCTCTGATGAAGTTACAAGGGGCTCACTAGTGCTCCCAAAGCTCGGTGTACTAGCAGAAATTCTCGGAATAATACAAGGGGACTAAGCAGAGCTCCAAAGACATGAATAAACCAGGGTGCGCAGTGGGGGCTCCAAATACTACAGAATGGCATAAGGGGGCTTATTAAAGTTTGAAAAGCAATAACATGAAAACACAAAGTGACTCAAGAAAGATAAGGTAGAGGGCAAAACATATTTTTGCGACGAATTATCCGGTCACGGTGTCACGTCGACACTGAAGAGACAAGAGATACAATAGAAATAACAAAATAAAATTCAGCCCAATGACATCGAGCTATGATCCTGTTTTATTATAATGAATAAATCTACTTATCACATATTATCGTATAACGTGGCAAGCAGAAAGTACTACTCATATATTCTAAGGTGCTCTACCCCAAAATTTCGTCTCACTTTGAGTGTATATCTCGGAGAAAAAAAACTGATTTGAAAAAACTAGATAATGTCTGAAAGAGCATTCATTTGGCTACAGGACGCTGTGTCAGGTCGGATGATTAATGACTGGATATTATGGATACTGTACATAGGGTGACAACGGAAGGTGTGTTAAAGTGGTCACTTTACAACCATGATCAATTTTTGCAAAAGTCCAGATTTTTTCATAGGGTCATTTTTGGAAAGTCACCATCAATATTTCAAAACAGTTTTTGATTTTTATTGATACTTGATTTTTGAAGAAGTGACGTCATTTTTCGCAAAATGTGAGTTTTTCATGCCGTTTCTCTCTTGAACCATGATAGTCTGGGGGCATAGGGTCAAAAAAGGCTTGGCCGTGTGCAGCTTCGTGAAGATATATAGAGATACGTCCCAATCGATTCCTGGGCAATCAAGGACCATGAAAAACTATGGTGGAATGTTGACATCTGCTGCAGGCAAATATGGTGGAGGCGCCAAAATGGGCTTCATCTGGTAATAAGAAACTGGCTGTAGCTCGTTTGTTTTTCAACAGATTTCAACATCTGGAACGTCATTTTGTAGACAAAAAAATTCTCTTCTTATTTCATACCTGAATTTTTGAACATCATTCCGGGAAATTGTCAAAATTGTCTTTATAAGATATGCTAAATTCCAGCTTTTTTTGAAGATTATCTGATATTTTTGAAACTTGGCAGTATTATAGATCTTGAGGTGCCTTTTCCGAATTTCCACTTTTCCACTTCGTGTATTTGCCGTTTTGGCCGCCATATTGAAAAGATGGCGTCCAAAAAACAGTTTTTTTCCAATATCTCCATTTCAGTCGATGTGAGGTGGAAGCGTTTGTATGCGAATGAAAGCTTATTCAATCATCTACAATTTGACACCTTACTCGTGTATGTGCTACTTCCGGTTCTTGAGTTATGGTTTCTAGAACTCGCTGAAGCATCAACTTTTGTCATCCAATCAGCATATCAAGTTCATCTTAGCTCCACGTGGCAGTCAAATTGACCATAAATTATGATAATTTGTCAGCCACAGACCAATAATATCCAGAAAATCAATCATGGTAACGGTTGTTATGCAACTACAGGGTGAACTCCAAGAGAAAATTGACTTTGAAAAGGTATAGCTTGAGAACCGTAAGTCCCACATGAGTGATTTAGATGTCAAATTCTAGAGAATTAAATAGACCTTCACTTTTGATATGAATTTTGAAATTTCATGACGAATTCTCCAAAAAAATTCCGAAAATATGTTTTTTTTGACGCCATCTTTCCAAAATTATAGCCAGAACAGGAGAGATACGAAGTGCAAAAGTGGATATTCTGAATGATGACCCCAAATTTTGTCATAAAAATGAGTTTCGAATGTATCTGATATCCTTCAAATGCTATATTACCTTTATTTCTTTCTAAAGTCAGTTTGCTTCCACAGTTCACCCTGTAATTACACAAATCACATCATCATGATCGATTTTCTAAATTTTTATCATCTATGGTTAATGGCCAAGAGCTATTTATGGGTAATTTGCTTACTACATGACGGTGGTATCAATTTAACATGCTGATTGAATGCCGAAAGTTGATGCTTCCGGAAGCTCTGAAAGCTCTAACTCAAGAACCGTAAATCGCACATAAATGACTGATATGTCAAATTGTAGAGATTTGAATGGGCTTTCCTCCGCATATACACGTTTCAATCTTGAATTGGTTGAATTCAAGATATTGACAAAAAACTGTTTTTTGGGCGCCATCTTTTCAATATGGCGGCCAAAACGGCAAAGATACGAAGTGGAAAAGTAGAAATTCGGAAAGGGCACCTCAAGAACTATGATACTGCCAGGTTCCAAAAATATCGGATAACCTTCAAAAAATGTCGGAATTTAGCATATCTTATGAAGACAATTTTGACAGTTTCACGGAATGACGTTTGTAAATTTAGGTGTGAAATAGGAAGAGAATTTTTTTGTCTACAAAATGACGTGCCAGATGTTGAAATCCGTTGAAAAACAAACGAGCTACAGCCAGTTTCTTATTACCAGATGAAGCCCATTTTGGCGCCTCCACCATATTTGTCTGCAGCAGATGTCAACATTCCACCATAATTTTTCATGGTCCTTGGTCGCCCAGGAATCGATTAGGACATATCTCTATATATCTTCACAAAGCTGCACACGGCACGACCTATGCCCCCATACTATGACCCTTTGACAAAAATGCCTAATTTGCAGTAACAAACCGTTCACATTAGGGACTTTGACCTCCCCGGCCACTAATGGTGGGCTAGGAATAGTCCAAATGTGAGCTGGCTTCAGGTCGTCCTAAGGGTCGAGAGCTTTTCAAGCAATTCATTTCTTTTTTGCTGTATTACTGCACTTCCCTACGCCATCTACCAGTGCATTTTTGTGTAAGTTCATCATTTGATGGTCCGTCGCTGTCTAGCTGAATTATCAACTTTTCGAACGTGCGTACGGTCGTACTTAGCGCTTCATTTTAATAAATTACTTACGATATATTACTTACCTAATGATGAGTATGCGAGACACGTCATTATCATTTCTATACAATTTTTATGTTATCTGTGTAGTATGTTTGGGTTAGGAATTTAATTAAGGATAGGTTTGGCACTTTCATCTCTTTTCTTCTTGATTTTTTCTTCTTCCTTTTTTCTTTCTTTATTTTATTGCATCATTACTAATATCTACCCCAAAATCCGGAAATTGTGACATATCTAAGCTACACCTGGAATATTCTCACGAAAGCTGAACATACAGGTATATCCTTGAAGCTCTCTCGGTATACCTACCTACTCAAGTGAAAACCACATAAATCTTCCAAACGCGGTGTTGATGGTAGCCGCGCTCTTTCAAATATCCCACCAAAGCTCGAATATAGGTAGTATTGTTTCAGGAGATGTCGATCCTTATCGAAATCTCGAACCCTTTACGGCCGACATAAATCGTTCTCGAGCGGACAACTTTTTGATTGTGCCGTAAACCAAAAGGGAAAAAACAGTGGAGAAGAAAAAAAAAGCAATCGGTAGGTGTATAGGCATAACCGACGAGTATCATAGGAATTTCGTCGAAAAGTTCCAAGCGCTTTGGATATCAACGTCAGGAGACGGTGTGATGTAATTTTATACGGCAATTAAATGCATTGTCGTAATTAATTTCGTGTTGTGTAACGCGGACAAATTGCTTTTCCAAGAAAACACACAGTTATTGAGATTCTTGCGTTGGTCTATGTCAGTCTGGAATATTGTTCTTCCACTATAGGATCTTTAATAAAGCTTCAACAATGAGCTCTCGTTATTCTTATTTCGTCATTGTCAGTTTACGTTTCATACTTTACGTTTTGTGATGGGGAAATACCATTATAATTGATAGATTTTCCAGTTGTTTTCTTGCAGTTTTCCAGTTTACTCACCCGAATAACGAAAAAATCGACGTTAATAATGCATGCATCAATCGCACAAACGATCAGTCACAGAACGACATGAATATCATCCAACTAACTTTCTGAAGCCCAGAATTGCCACCAAGAGCAGTCTCTTCAGAAAAAAGAGGTATAATAGGCACCTAATCCGGCACTTCGGCCTTTTTTTGGACCCATTTTACCATCTCTCGAAACGGAACCTCGCCTGTACGATGGGTATCCACACCCGAATACATAATAATTATCTCTTCTTGACCGCGCATCCGCCATAATTGTGATTGTGCGAAAGGTTCGTCGTTTTTCGGCTATTTTAGTCTTCATCATGATTTTTTTTTCGTACGAATCGTATGGCAACTACTAAGTAGAATATTTTGAAATTGTAAGGAATCAAAAATCAAAAGCTGATCTGACATTCGCTCTTTTGAACATACGAGGAGCTTTAGGAGGATGATTTCACGTATCACACTCGAGAATCTCACTCCAGTACAACAACATAATTGGAGTGATTTGAAAACGTATACACAAGGAGAAGACTAGTCAAATAATCAGTTCATCACCCAGACTTGCTATGGTTTGTCGCAACTCACAGACGACATGAATATCATCCAACTAACTCTCTGAAGCCCAGAAATGTCACTAAGAGCAGTCGCCTCAGTATATTCTGAATTCTAAATTTGGTATATGAAGGTATGATAGGCACCTTAATGGGCACTTCGGCCTCTTTTTCAATCCCATTCTACCATCCCTCGAACGGGAACCTCGCCTGTACGATGAGTACCCACACCCGAATACGTAATTATCCCTTATTGACCGCGCATCTGCCATAATTGTGATTGTGCGAAAGTTTCGTCGTTTTTCGGCTATTTCAGTCTTCATCTAAAATATCAAGGGATCAAAACTCAAAAGCTGATCTGACATTCGCTGTCTTGAACATACGAGGAGCTTTAGTAGGATGATTTCACGTATAACACTCGAGAATCTCACTCCAGTACAACAACATAATTGGAGTGATTTGAAAACGTATATACAAGGAGAGGACTAGTCAAATAATCAGTTTATCACCCAGACTTGCTATGGTTTGTCGCAACTCACAGACGACATGAATATTGTCCAACTAACTCTCTGAAGCCCAGAAATGTCACTAAGAGCAGTCGCCTCAGTATATTCTGAATTCTAAATTTGGTATATGAAGGTATGATAGGCACCTTATCCGGCACTTCGGCCTCTTTTTTAATCTCATTCTACTATTCTTCGAACCGGAACCTCGCCTGTACGATGAGTACCCACACCCAAATACGTGATTATCCCTTATTGGCCGCGCATCCGCCATAATTGTAATGGTGCGGAAGGTTCGTCGTTCATCGGCTATTTCAGTCTTTATCATGGCTTTTTCCTTTTACGGCTACGGAATCTTACGGCTACTAATTGATAAGTATGAGAGTGAAATATTAAAAAACTGACCCTGCATTGGTTTTCTTGAACATAGGAGGAAGTTTGGTGTGATGATTTTATACATATCACCTCGGGTACGTCCATGCGTCTAGGGTGCGTTAAGTTGCCCCCCTCATTTTTGAATTTCGAAAATTCACCTGCGGCATTGTAAAATGCTCCCAAGATGCTAGTGAGTGCTGTGTTTTTTCAAAAATGCTTGGCCCAATTCGCTAAAAAACAATTTTTGTTTGGGGGGGGCAACTCAACGGTAGCCTCCCCATTTTTGAGTTTTGGAAATTTCACGACGGCATCATGAAATGCTCGCGAAATTCTGGCGAATGCTGTATTTTTTTTTGAAAAATGCTGGGCCCAAATCGAGACTAAAGCCCTTCGAATTTGGGGGGCCAGCTTAAGGATAGCCCCCCAATTTCAAATTTTGAAAATTTCACGACGGCATCGTGAAATGCTCGTAAAATGCTGGCGAATGCTGTATTTTTTTCGAAAAATGCTGGGCCCAAATCGACACAAAAGTCCTTCGAGGTTAGGGGGGCCAACTTAACGCTAGCCCCGTCACTTTCGAATCTTGGAAATCTCACGACGGCATCTTGAAATACTTGCGAAATGCTGGCGAATGCTGTATTTTTTTCGAAAAATGCTCAGCCCGATTCGCAAAAAAAAATTATTTGGGGGGCCAACTCAACGGTAGTCCCTCCACTTTCGAATTTTGGAAACACCACGGCATCGTTAAATGCTCGTGAAATGCCGGGGAATGCTGTATTTTTTTCCAAAAATGCTAGGCCCAAATCGACACAAAGGTCCTTTGAAGTTGGGGGTCAACTTGAAGCTAGCCCCCCCACTTTCGAATTCTGGGAATTTCACGACGGCATAGCGGAATGCTGGCGAATGCTGTATTTATTCCAAAATATGCTCTACCCTGTTCATTTCCCATCCTGTTATTTCTGTGCGATGTAGACGGTCCTGTTTAGATAACGGTTATGACTGAATTATGGTCTGCTTTCTGATCATTCAATAGCGATAAGCGCAAGTGAGGCACCACTACCAATTGGAAGTAAGGATACTCAGTTCAAATGGCAAAATTGAACCTAGACCTTCAATCTAAATGTTATATCAAATTATTAATATACTATAAGAATAAATCTTTCCCACCCATTTTGGTGGAGTTGTTTTTAATTAAATCGGTGTATTGTATTGTCCTCTCCAACGAAATTTGAGTAAGTAAGTAAGTAAGTAAGTAAGTAAGTAAGTAAGTAAGTAAGTATATATTTTTGCCAATAAGATACAAACTCAGGTATATGTGGCACGTCAGTCTTACAATTAAATGGATAAATACACACAAAAAATAACAGCAAACAAAGAAATAAATATAAATACAAAATATACATATGTACAACAATTGACAACAGCATATGGCCCGACCACTACTGAATAAATTCGCGCAAGTCATAGAACAGCCTGTCCTGAAGGTAATCCTTCAACCCACGCCTGAAGGCCGCCAAGCTGCCAATGGACCTAATTGACTCCGGGAGAGCGCCATAGGCCTTTATCATCCTGTATCTTGCGCTACGCTCAAAAAACGCCGTCGAGTGGGCCGGAATTCTTAGTGAGTGCGCGTGACGCGTCAGGACGCCGCAACCGTTGTACATGTCTCTATTTGTGGAAAAAGAAGACATGTTTTTTCTGACAAACATACATAACCTGTAGATGTAGAGGGTGGCCAAGGGCATGATCCGCAGTGCACTGAACAATGGTCTACTGGGTTCTCTACAATTGACTTTTAGCATTGATCTTATTATGCGCTTTTGAGTGATGAATGCATACCTCATGAGTACAACCGGTGCAGATCCCCAAAAGATCAACCCGTAGGACAGAACACTTTCAACATGGGCAAAGTAGTAAGTTCTGAGCGCGTGGATGTCGACAGCGTCTCTAATATTGTTAATAGCGTAGCATGCGCTGTTCAATCTTGAAATGACTTGCCTGATATGCGGCTCAAATCTTAGTTGAGAGTCAATCCTAACCCCTAAAAACTTGGTGTCCGCTGCTACAGGTATAGACCTTGAATTCATCTTTATGTATAGACTCTCACCACCGACAACCGAGGACTGATTAAACTGCAATACAATGGTTTTGTCACTGTTTAGAAGTAAGGAGTTTTCACTACACCAAGAGTTCATCTCGCGAACAGCGCCCGAGCCCGAAGCCGCCGCAGTCCCCGCGTCTAAACCCGACACTATGCAAGATGTATCATCAGCAAACTGATAGATTGACGGAATTGAGAGGGCTTGAGGGAGATCGTTAACATAAATGTTGAACAAGAGTGGTCCCAACCTCGCACCCTGTGGAACGCCTTGTTCTAAATCTCTAGGACGATTAGGTCCTAAATCATTAGGACGATTGAGAAATAATCATTTAAATTTCCTTATTTCGATTAATATTTCTTCAATTTCCGATTTCATTTTTAATAACAAATTATTAATTTTCTTAAAAGGACGGAGTTAAATTGGTAAAATAAGGCGTTGCGGAATCAATCGCTGTGGGTTTATTCCTCGACAGAAATTCACCATTAGGTCTCTTCCGAAAGCTACAAGGATGTACATTAGTTTGAGCTTATTGAAATTTTCAAAATCAAAATTTTTTCTTTCAAAATTTGAATTCTTTCAAAATTCTAAGATTTCTTTGAATTTTGGAAATGTCTATGGGCTCAGACCAAAGTACATCCTTGCAGCTTTCCAACGAGACCTGAATGATAAGTTTCTGTCGAAGAATAAAACCACAGCGACTGATTCCGCAACGTCCTATTTTACCAATTCAACTCCATCCTTAATGCCGTATTAAGGATGGCATTTCCTAGTGTTTTTTCGTTAAACGTGAACAAGACATGACCATGAAATCAGAATTATTTATGGCGATTCACATGTTTTCAACCTATTTTGGTTCTTGAGATACAAATGTTCAACTTTTCATTTTCATTCCACCCTCTATACAGGGTGTTCCAGGGATGATAGCAAAAAATTTAACTGTGGGTAGATCTCGTCAAAATATGACGAAAACCTATATACCATTTTGCAAAGTTCGGCTTAATGACGAAGATACAGCCCTTCAAAGTTCACTTTTTTTGAATTTCAAAAATTTGTTACTCAGGAACGTTTCGACAAATTCAGCTTTAATTCAGTACAAGCTGGTTTGTTATAATTATTATCGATCAACCTGCGAAATTTGGGAAGAATCCAATCAGTGGTGTAGGAGTTATGAGAGGGTCAATAATTTAGAAGCATCCGAAGAAAAGTTGACTTAAGGTGACCCCTCATAACTTCCACGCCACAAATTCGATTCTTTCCAAATTTGACAGGTTAATAGATAATTATGACAAACCAGCTCATGCTAAATTGAAGCTAAATTTGTTGAAACGTTCCTGAGTTATAAATTTTTGAAATCCGAAAAAAGTGAACTTTGGAGAGCTGTATCTTCGTCATTAGGCCGAACTTTGCAAAATGGTATATAGGTTTTCGTCATATTTTGACGAGATCTACCTACAGTTGAATTTTTTGCTATCATCCCTGAAACACCTTGTATACCGCCGGCATAGTTCGTATTGATGGTTTCAAGTTTTAATCAAAAGAGAGTGGACCAAACAGCACCTCTACTAAGTGGCACTCCGCCATCATAAAACTCAAGGTCCATACAGTCTTCCAGCATCGAGCATCTCAACTATTTTGATTACCTTGTGTTTTGACGAAGAAGGAGAGGACTGACGATGAAATGTGTGAGAACCTTTCTTGTAGACAATAAAATTCCTAACAATTTCTTCCCAAGAACTCTCCCCAAGTGCTATTGTTCACGACATATACGAGAAAAACTGATCCTCAAGTTCTTCTCGAAGCCACAACGGCCGAAGCTCACACTGGATTCTTGAGGACTTTTAGTATGTTGAACTTCATGCTTAACTGAGCTTATATATGAAAATCCGGCTGGCTTTCATTTTTGTTCGCTATTTGCGATTTTAACAGCTAAAATTCCTGGACTACTATTGATGATTTTTGAATTTTCAAAAAAGGTTCATATACAATATTTACCACAGAATAAAATGACTACCTTGAATTTTCAATTTTTTTGAAAAATTAACAAAGAAACAGATTTTTTTTCCAAAAAAACAACAAATCAAAATGTTTGACTTCAGCATCCAATAATTACATTTTCTAAATAAACTGCTTGACAATTGAACTGCAACACCTAAAAATTAGGTGTGTTTCCAAATTGAGATAGCTCAAAAAATATCTGACGGATTCCAGAAATTCAGGCATGTGAGGAAAGATCATTTCTTTGACTATTGAGTGCTGGTATTGATGATAACTTTGATTGCACAATTTCTCATATACAGGGTGCCAACGGAGAGCGTGCAGATATGGGCAATCTTGCACCTTGTGCAACTTTCCAAAAAAAAGTCCGAGATTTTTTCTATCGCGTAGTTATGAAAGGTTGAATCATTATGCCAAAACGGTTTTGGAATTTTGACCCTAACTTTTTTTTCCAAAAAATTGTGCTACATTTTCTGAAATATGCACTTCCTGATTAAGAAAAAGAAATAGAGACATTGTTTGTTCTCAAACGGCGTCCATATTGAATTTACTCACGAAAATTTTCATTTGAGCCTCCACATCCCCTAGAAACAACCCCTTTTGGGACACCGTCTCACAACAAGATATGCAATGCTTCATTTAAAAGGCCTAAGAATAGTACTCATCATTAATTGGATTGAAATAAGTATACTAGGATGACCCCACACGTACAGCTCCCTAAAAACCACTCCTTGACTTCAAGGGACAGGGTTGGTATAATAAGACATGCAATAGATGAAAATTCCAAAAAACGTCTTTTTCAACTGTTCCACTAAAAAAGTGATGCTACACGATGAACCTTTACGTAGGTCATCCCAACAGTAGCTAACCTCTCGAAAAAAGAACTACCCTCCAAAAAACCAGTACTTCCGCAATACCTCATTTGTTAGAATTTTTAAGAAATCTGTCGAAATAGTTTGCCGCTACGATGATTTCATTCACATATCTACCCGAAACTACCCCTTCAACTACCTCTCCAATATCGCATAGCCTCTACCTTGATGCGTTATTTACGAGTTGAAAGAACTTTTGCCTACTAACCGTTTCATTGAAATGATGGTGTTTTCTACGATGATAGTAGAAAACCTTTCCTGAAACTACCCCTAGAAATCGCCCCTTTAGTAAAAGGTATGCAATATCTCATTTGGAAGCTCAGAGAAGGTGCGATTGAATAAGTTCAAAATGATTTCGCGATGACCTTACACGCATCAAGGTAAAGGCTATGCGATATTGGAGGGGTAGTTGAAGGGGTAGTTTCGGGTAGATATGTGAATGAAATCATCGTAGCGGCAAACTATTGCGACAGATTTTGGAAAAATTCCAACAAATGAGGTATTGCGGAAGTATGTACTGGTTTTTTGAAGGGTAGTTCTTTTTCTAAGAGGGTAGCCACTGTTGGGATGACCTACGCAGAGGGTCATCGTGTAGCTACACTTTTTTGGTGGAACAGTTGAAAAAGACGTTTTTTGGATTTTTTTTTTCGAAAGTTGTACAAGGTGAAAGATTGCCCATATCTGCACGCTCTCCGTTGGCACCCTGTATATGACAAATTGTGCAATCAAACTTATCATCAATACCAGCACTCAATAGTCAAAGGAATGACCTTTCCTCACATGCCTGAATTTCTGAAATCCGTCAAATATTTTTCGAGCTATCTCAATTTGAAAACGCACCTAATTTTTAGGTGTTGCAGTTCAATTGTCAAGCAGTTTATAATAACGTTTGAGTTTTCAAAATCGGTCAATTGGGTGAAGTTTGAGAATGGTAATAGTTTCCGCGCCATCTCGCGTCTCAGAAACACATTATTTTATCGTCCCCTTTAGCCTTAAGTTATCAGTTATTCAGAATTTGGTACAGTTGTCGACCAGTTCCAATAGATTCGTTTCTTGTATCCGACCCAAGTGCCCTAATATAATAAGTAGTACCTACCTACGACTACTTTTTTTGGTGATAAACTGATAAAAATAATCCGGCGAAGCATGCATTTCATGAATTCTACAATACCTACATTCTACACAGTATGAAATCGATTGACTAATTATTACATTTCTCAATTAATAGTAAATATTACACTTAGCTAAAAGTAACGCCATAATAAGTAAATGCTACTAAACCCACCTGAAGTTTTCACAAAGAATGAATGCCTCAAAAATTCGATTTAAGGACGGAGTTTAATTGGTAAAATAAGCGTTGCGAAATCTATCAGTCTGGGTTTATTCCTTGACGGATTTTTACCATTTTGGTTTCTTTCGAAGGCTACAAGGATGTACTTTGGTTTGAGCTCATTGGCATTCCCAAAATCCAAAAATAATTTTTTCAGTACATCCTCGTAGCTTTCAAAAGATACCAAAGTGGTAAGAATCCGTCAAGGAATAAAACCCAGACGGATTGATTTCGCAACGCTGATTTCACCAATATGACTCCGTCCTTGAGAAGAATTTGAAAAGTAGAAGGACTGCTACAAGTGGCGGCTCTTGAATTATCAACCGTTCGTAGTAGGTACCTACTGTGAGGTAAGGTCTTTATTCTTGACATAGGAGGACGTCGGCGTCGGTCTAGAGGGCGCAGTATACAGTCAAGGCGCGTCACGGGCAAGATTTTTTCCAATTTTATATGTCATGTGGACCTCTTGCAGAACCCGGGCCCAGGGATGAACTCTCGTGCTAATGGTACTCGGGACAAAGCGCCCCCTCGGATAAGAAGTCGATTTTGAAGTCCTCGTATAATAAATTTTTTAGGTAGATTTTTAGGACCCAGCATTTTTCGAAAAAAATACAGCATTCACCAGCATTTAATAATAATAATAATAAAATGTCTTTATTGGCGGTATTTCACGGGCATTCCGCGATGCCGTCGTGAAATTTCCAAAATTCGAAAATAGGGGGTACCGTTGAGTTGGCCCCCCAAATATATTTTTTTTGGTGAATCGGGCTAAGCATTTTTTGAGAAAAATACAGCATTCGTCAGTATTTTGCGAGCATTTTACGATGCCGTCATGAGAGTCCCAAAATTCGAAAGTGGGGGGCTACCGTTAAGCTAGCCCCCCAAATTCGAAGGGCTTTTGTGTCGATTTGGGCCCAGCTTTTTAAAAAAAAAATACAGCATTCGCCAGCATTTCGCGAGCATTTCACGATGCCGTCATGAGATTTCCAAATTCGAAACGGGGGAGGGGGGGGGCTAGCGTCAAGCTGGCCCCTCCAACTTTAAAGAGCTTTTATGTCGATTTGGGCCCAGCATTTTTCGAAAAAAATACCGCATTCGCCAGCATTCCACGAACATTTCACGATGCCGTCGCGAAATTTTGAAAACTCGAATGTGGGGGGCTACCGTTGAGTTGGCCCTTTTTTTGCGAATCGGGCTGAGCATTTTTCGAAAAAAATACAGCATTCTCCAGCATTCCGCAAGCATTTCAAGATGCCGTCGTGAGATTTCCAAAATTCGAAAGGGGGGGGCTAGCGTTAAGTTGGCCCCCCGAACTTCAAAGGACTTTTGTGTCGATTTGGCCCCAGCTTTTTCCGGAAAAAATACGGCATTCGCCAGCATTTCACGAGCATTTCACGATGTCGTCGTGAAATTTCCAAAATTTGAAATTGGGAGGCTATCGTTGAGCTGGCCCCCCAAATTTGAAGGGCTTCTGTGTCGATTTGGGCCCAGCATTTAAAAAAAAAAATACATCATTTGCCAGCATCTCGAGAGCATTTCACGATGTCGTCGTGAAATTTCCAAAACTCGAAAATGGGGGGGCTACCGTTTAGTTGGCCCCTCAAATAAAAATCGTTTTTCTGGCGAATCGGGCCGAGCATTTTTGAAAAAAAATACAGCATTCGCCAGCATCTTGCGAGCATTTTACGATGCCGCAGTCGAATTTTTGAGATTCGAAAATGAGGGGGCCAACTTGACGCACCCGTTTAGGGTGCCAACTTAACGCACCCGTTTACCGCTTCCACTATACTAGTATACTTTGAACAAATTTTATTGTGCAAGTGCGTTTCGGCTCCAAAATTACACCCAAGAAATTGGATAGGTGAAATGAGTAGTTGCGGCATAAATTTCAGCAAGTTTATTTCTTGACAGGAAATTACCCTTCAGATATCTCTCGAAAGCTGTAGGAGGGTACTATACGGATTGATCATAAAAATATTTTCCAATTCAAAAAAAAAAAAAAATCAAGAAAGTTGTGTTCGGGACCTCAATGGTAAGATTTTGAAAAGAAATAAGCCCGCTGGAATTAATCCGCAACGCCTTATTTGACCAGTTCAACTTCATTCTCAAGTATACAAAGCAGATCTTGGAGTCCTCGGGCAATGACTATGAAAACAGCATTACGTCATTTGAAGCGTTTGTCAATGGCTGAAATCTAATAGCCGACGTAAATAGCATTACGTTACCTGAAGATTAAACCCGGAGTTTACCCATTACCATCGACTTTCTCGCCTTTACACCCCAAACAAAAACAAGCAATAAAGCCGACTCTGTTCAGGGGGTTTTACATCGGTTTCGCGGTGGAGACAGTCTCTCGGCCTCTGTTATTCCTAGCTTTGTGTTCTCATCTCTAGACGACACACACGCACATCCATCCAAAGAAAAAATATATTAACGGCCTTCTTCTGATGCTGGGGTTGTCTATTTCAGGCCCAAAGTCGCAATTGTACTATACTTCTTCTGCTAGTGACTCTTCCTACTACTGTCGTCTCTGTTTTAAAAGTTGTTGGCTGATTAGACGTCGTGATTTATCCCTGGCCGTCGACGTAATTACAGCTTCTCATTCGTCAAACGTGAAATATTAACGTCATAAACGATACGATCTGGGCGTCGCTGAGCATGTTATTATGCGGCACGCATGCTATTTTTAATCAGACCTCATTGCTCCTGATGTGCAATGTGTAATAATTTTATTTTTAAAACAACCCCCGGCGTCATCATCCGTCAATGGAATGTTTCATTCAAAACGGGCGGAATACATGCGAAAGCTTAGCTGAAGCAATCACGAAGGCAGGTTAGCCGGAATAGCCAAATGCCTTGTCATCTAATGATGCGCATGAACGAATTAATTATAGCTTTGTTTTTGGCTGTGAACGAATTGAGTCCGCTTATATTGTGTTATTGTATCAAAAGATCCTGTTTTTTATTAGAATGTATTTTAGATAAATGAAAAACGTTCTGAAAATGCAGGTTATTTTATTGTGGATGAAACACTGATAGTTTATGGGTGCTTTACTGGCATTAAAATTCCACGGTTGGTGCACTTCGACGACGTCGTTATAACTTTAAGGGTGTTGCTAACAAATCGATTCGGGCCTTAAATTGCCGGTTTTCCCATAAACTAATGAGTTCTTCCACATATGGCATCACGTGTTAATTAGAGTTCTTTTCCATATACTACACACACCACCACCGCATATACATATCCTGTCCAGGTTATTCGCCGATGTTCTTCTTCTACCTTTGCCGGCGCGCACGGTTCCATGTGGCGAGCACTTGAAAACTGGAAGGGCGTTGTCTCTGAAGGGCACATTAATCAAATCCGAGAGTGGTAGTAGTGCCGTGGAATCAAAGGGCGCTTTCTTCCTCATCCTCCCCGATATGATGGATGAGGGATGTTATTGAAACACGTATAGTAGTTAGACGAAACACGAGGATCTGTGCTGACGGGTGTCTTTTTTAGGTAAAAAGATACTGCACCAAGAATCTCGCATTGAGATGGAGCGGTTGGATTTCGAGGATTGTGTACGGAATTTTGAGAATCCATATTGGGGGACGTGTCAACTGTAAACGATTGCAAAGTGTGACATTCCACACTTTTTTTGTAGCTAAGTACCTATTCGCTTCATATTCAAATACGCAATATGAGCATGCAAATAGAGGTTCTTTAAAAGTTCTTGCAAACCAAAATTTTCAAAGAAATATGCATTGAAATCTGATACTCCCATCCGGTAGGGATGTACTACAGCTTTTCTTGCAGTCATTTTCACTTTCAGCCGTCTATACTGTTTGGTTGAAAAAGTTGCCACCGCAGGTATTCTATCAACACTGAAATGACATTAATGCTTCTCGATTGTATACTCGTAGGTAGGTATATGTATAGAAGTTTCCATCAGAGCCAAGATGATCATCGGCGTCATCTCCGATTCCCGTCAATAGAGTCTTCGCTCTTCGCATCGCGCGCCCCTCTTTTCTTCTGCATTGTTATAATTGGCCGTTGAAATACTGATTGGGCCTCAATTGCGCTCCAACAAGAAGCAAACATCAATTTAAAAGCTTTATAGAACTGCTCCGCGAGCCGTGCTTCAGAGCAAATCGGGTTTTTCTCTTCACCGTGCACTTGTTCCGAGCAACATCGCGGGCCGTGGACAACCACGAACAGCAAGCAAAGAGCAAAAGCTAGTGTTGCCGGAGCTCTCACGGAAAAAACGTTAATTAGAAGCAATTTTTAACGAGTCGAAATGCTCGTGTTTATCTATGAATATTTCACAGGTTCGTAATCGCTGGATACCGTACTACAGGCGGAGCCAATTAGTGTGAAATGTGTTTTATCGAAATCGATTTGGTTCCAATAAAAATTCAAAGATCATTACGCATCGAATGAGCATAAATAACTGATGGTGCGGCGGTGTTTGCGGTTTCCAAAAAAATGAATCCGTTTTCGCGAAACGCTGGATGCGAATTGCTGGTGGGTAAAATATTTGTGGAAAAGGTTCAAAGGGTGCAGGCCCACGGTCGAGCCTCAAAATGATTCTTTTTTTAATTCGCTTTTTTTTGTTAAGAAGCATTTGCGACAACCGTAGCAAGTCTGGGGTGATGAACTGATTACTTGTCTAGTCCTCTCCTTGTTTATACATCTTCAAATCACTCCAATCATGTTATTACACCGGAGTGAGAATTTCGAGTGTGATAAGTGAAATCATCTCACCAAACTTTCTCCCACGTTCAAGAGGGTATTCGAAATATTCTCAGTTGCCATAATGTTCGCATGGGAGAAAATTAATGATGAAGACTAAAATGGCCGAAAAACTACGAACCTTTCACGCAATCATAATTTTGGCGGAGACGCGGTGAAGAAGAGATAATCACGTATTTGGGTATATCCATCCATCGTACAGGCGAGGTTCCGATTCGAGAGATTGTAGAATGGGCCCAAAAAAGAGGCCGAAGTGCCGGATCAGGTGCCAGGTGCCTATCATACCTCCATATACAAAATTCAGAATTCAGTATTCATCTGAGGCGACTGCTCTTGGTGGCATTTCTAGGCTCCAGAAAGTTAGTTTGATGATATTTACACTAACACTTTTTCAACTGAGTTTCATTGAAAAACGAGCTCCTAGGAACTCCAAGGAACACCTAGACTTTACAGTTCAAAATTCAGTTGAAAATTTTAAGCTAGATATCTAGTGGAGTGTTTTAAAAGAGCATCTAGTTATATATTTAATATTATCGAAACCCTTTTTTTCACCCGAAGGAAGTAAGGGTGAATATTCACAATACATTAATTGATTAATAGTACATTACATACCGAGGTGGAAAGTGTCTCATTACAGCCAAGGGATTCAATATATTACCGAGGCGTGCCGAGGACTTCATAGGACTTTATTCACAATGAAATCGACTGGCTCTTCAGCCTATAAAGAATTAAATTTGAAAACATCGTGAGCTTTGGTAATACACCTGAAAAGGGGGATGCCGTCGTCAAGTAACGGGAAGTGGAAAAAGTGTAGAAAATGACGGGAGATGTCTAAGAGAAAAACACAAGAAAAACTGGGTATTTCCTGCTCCAGATCATAGAAAAGAGAAGATTCAAGTCTCTTCCGATGTTGGAGACTTCCCGAGTATAGCTGCCGTGTCTTCAGAACGCTCGAAGATAAGGGATTCAGTTGTTTTGTTTCCTGTCAGTTAGACATTATTAATTGTAACAATTAACGGGATAATCACATTCAGGAGAGTAAAGGGAATACACGTAGCTTTTGGGTCACTGTTGTTGATGCTTGAGAGAGACGAAAGAGTAGAACGATGTCGTCACAAGATTTCCAGAAGAACTGGGACCGAGCTACCACGAGAGCCAGGGTCTGGCGAGACAACAAAGCGTTGACCTGTAGAACGGGTGACGTGGTTTTGAGAGCTACGAGGTATCCTGTCATACTTGATGGGCATGGTTGTGGTATTCTTCTCAGTCGAGTTGAATCGCTTTAATGATTTCTTCATACTTTTGTTTACTATGATTCATATTACACTGATCGACTGTCTTCTATATTCATGCCTGAGTCCTGTGAGACAAAGATACCTGCACACAACAGATATTTTTGCTTGCAGTCGTGTCTTGTAAGAGAAGGTTATCTTGTGAAAGAAGATATCTTTCCTTACTTTGTTATCTGATGAAATAATATACGTCTTCAACTGTTAAGACCTGGTTTTTGATATTGTTGATCTACCTCGAGTCATGTTGTGGTATTTATTGTGATAAATAATTTATGATGATTTTATTGACCATGTTTATCATGTTTATTCTTGATCTTTTATTGTCATGTTTTATTATGGTACCATTAAAAGACATCCGCATATGCAACACTGTTCTCTTTTCTTCTTTCGGCAGCAGGGGCCTGTTCAAGAGAATCTGTGCTTAGCCAAACTCGTCTCTATTCCCTCTTTAGGTCCCTCGTCAATTTAGGTCACCGCAGAACTTAATAATAAACGTTTGTCTCCCTCTTCTTTCCCTTCGCGCCAAGTGATGTATTGGCGATGCTCACACTTTGGTTCTGCCGTTTAGTTTCCGCTATACAGGTTCCTCAACAATCTAGGTTACTGGAACTAATATGATCTGTTCTAGCGAGAGCGATACTCTCTCTCGTCTTTCTCTTGTTCTCTCTGCATCAGTGGTTTACACACTGCATTTCAAATAGTGGGAGGGTGGGGTAATTGAACTGATATTGCATGATTGCACATGAGTCTATATATTTGTCTTTGGAATAAAATTGTTCTTTGTTGATTTTGAAGTCTCTGCGTTTTATTTCCAACCCTTCACTTACCTGTACTACCTCGAGTAACTACGAAACAACGAAAGTCCTAACAAACAATACTAGACAAACACGAACTTTGGCCAAACTAAGTCTTCAACTTTGAAGGGGATTCTTCTTCTTTTTTGGGGAATGTTCATTTTTATAAGAGGGGTGGGTTGGGAGATTACAACAATGATCCAGTTCAAATGCATATAACTGGCTTTATTTAAAGTTTTTCGCGTCAAACGTTTCTATCAGGTAGGCATAGGCAGCCTTTTCAAACAACGCATCCATCAACACTCCGCGCTCCGCGACAGCTGTTTAGATCAGATCACCTGTCTTCATACGTCATTTTTGGCCCACGCGGGCCGAAAGTGATATTATTTTCCAACCTGTAAGGAATCATTCACTTTCCAACTTTTTAAAAGTCAGAAATGTATCGATTGCTAGCTCATTGTGGATAAAAGAATAATGACAATAAAAAAAATATATTGATTTCTTCAGGTTCTCGCAAATTAAATACGTTCTTCTTCCGCATTATGTATAAATCTTGCCCACTTTCCACTGTCTTTTGTGCCGTGCTGCCAGTTTCGCTGTCTGCCATGTTTGTCCCCTGCGACTGAGAAGCTCTTCTATAGCATTGTTCCATGTTCGTCTTGGTCTTCCTCGCGGTCTTCTTGGTTCTATTCTCGCGTCCCATATCTCCTTCACTTGTCTGTTTTCTTCCATTCTAACTATATGTCCAAACCACTGTACTTGTTTCTCTTCTATTTTCTTCGTCAACTCTTCTACTTTCAGTTCTTCTCGTATTGCTAAACAAACTGTTTCACATGCTCTAATTTGTTGTTGCCGATTTTAATGTTTGTCTCTACTTCTTCTTCTTTTGTTGATATGACCATCACCTTAATTTTCGATAGGTTGATTTTCATATTGTAGATTGCCAAGGTCTTCTTCCAGATTCCCACGTTTTTCTTTAGTTCTTTTTCATTTGGCGCGAATATTACAACGTCATCAGCGAATGCACATTCTGTGATGTCAACTCTCTCCATGTTCCTGCAACCTATGTATAGCTTAGTCATTTTCGGCCTGCACTCCTTTATGATGTCATCCATGATTATTATAAACAGTAATGGGCTCAACACTCCTACCTGTCTTAGACCATATCGTAAGTTGTAACTTCCTCAGAGTAGGCATGTTTTGTTCTAACGTAATTTCTGGTATTTGTACACAAGCTTTTTATTGCCGTTATCAATTTTTGGTCAATCCCTCTTCTTGTCAGGCTTTCCCATATCCTCCGTCTTGGTGCTCGGTCGAATGCTTTTTCGAGGTCGATGAAGGTCAGGTGAGCTTCTCTCTTCTGTGTCAGTGTTTTGTCTATCAGCTGTTTTAGGCTGAAGATTTGGTCTTGTATGCTGTGGCCTTTTCTAGAGCCGCTTTGCGAGTCTATAAGTTGTGGTTCTATTTTTTTTTTCAAGTTTTTGTTCTAGTATTCGTTCATAGACTAAGCTGCGATACTGAGCAGAGTAATACCTCGGTAGTTTTGGCAGTCGTATCGGTCTCCTTTCTTATATAGGTAGTGGCAGAATCATTCCGACTTCTCAATCTTGCGGTACTTTTCCTTCGCGCCAGGCCTTTTTGCAGATCTCAAGGAATAACTTTGCGCCCTCCTCGTCCGTATTCTTCAACATTATTGCTTCTATTTCGTCGTGACCCGCCGCTTTTCCATGTTTGATTTTGTTGACCGCATCCCTTGACTCTTCTATTGTTGGCTTATTATCGGCAGCTTCTTCACTTATTTCTATTTCCGATGTGTCTTTTCCGTTTTGTGGTGTCATCGTCTGGTCAGTTCCGTCCATTCTAAGGATTTCTTCGAAATATTCTTTCCATCTACCCAGCACTTTACATTCTTCGGTCATCATCTTTCCTTTTTTGTTCTCAATGAGATTAAGTACGGGCTTTTTTTCAGTTCTCATACTCTTCAATACCTTGTAGAAAAGCTTCTGGTTTTCATTACTGTCCCTTTCCATTTTATGTCAAAAAGTTTTCCCACGATGTTTCTTTTCCTGCTTTTACTAGATGTTTCACTTTTATCCTCTGCAATTTATATTATTCAATGTTCGTTCTTCTTACATAAGTAGTCCTTCCATTTATTTTTCTTTATTTCGATTTCCATTTTAATTTCTTCATTCCACCAATCTGTCTGTCTTCTACCGCTTATCATCCTATCATTCCACATACCGATTTCGCTGCTTTTGTTATTATGGTCTTGTACCTTCTCCATAGCTGATCAACATCTTCCTGGGTTCAATCTTCTTTGTTTTTTGTTATCTGTTCAAAGATTGCTTCTCTATATTTTTCTGCATAATTTTCGTTGGTCAATTTGTATGTTCTAATTTTTTCATGTATCTTTGCTTCTTGTTTATTGTTTTATTATTTACTTTCCCGGCCCATCCACGAACACGGAGGGAAAGTATTGTAATCGTGCAGAAAAAAAGTTTCGAGATTTCACCGGATATATCTGTTTTGAGGTCCTCCAAGACGATTAAGACCATTTTCAGAATGATGTCTGTCTGTGTGTGTGTGTGTGTGTGTGTGTGTGTGTGTGTGTGTGTGTGTGTGTGTGTGTGTGTGTGTGTGTGTGTGTGTGTGTGTGTATGTCTGTCTGTGATCTTCCACGATAACTGCCGTAACGTTGACTGGATCGACTTGATATTTGGTATACAAACATGGTTGTTTCCTGAAAAGAGCCCATTAGTTTTTGGCTGTCATCTGTCAAACCCAACTGTCACTATCATCAAATGTCAGAAGCTATATCTCACGGAACTCAACTTGCAATATGGTATTTGAAAGCCCTTGAAAAATTGTATTCAGAACAGTTAGAAACATTGCCCTATCTGTCATCTGTCAAATAATAAAAAATGTTAAAGTTCAAAACTTTACCAATTAATTATTCAAAATCTATCCTATGGATTGGAACCAGATTTGGCAGGAAGCAACACAACAAAAGAGTCAAATTGAGGACGCAGTTGCAGTTTTCCACCATTCTCCAGTTGAGCGTAATGAATTTTCGAAATTTCTCCTGGCCGTTGCCACTCAGGAGGGGCTCTCGCCGGTGTTTCGACCAGCACGACTCGCTTTTGTAGCAGGACTCCACTCAAAAATTTATTCCTGCTCGGGGATCGACTTTTTTTTGTAAATTTCAACTGATATCAAAAGTAGATTGTATTGAGCGTCGTGCAGGTCTATTTTCAGAGTTGACAGGGTTTCGGTTTTCCGACTGTAATTTTTTCAAAATGAAATTTGCACATTCCGTGAATTTGAGAAAAACGCAATGCAAACTTCTGCATGCGGTAGGCCCCACGAAATATTAATTTCAGGTGCAGACATGCTGTAAATAAAAGTTGGAGAAAAGATTGAGCTAATTTTTGGAGGAAAAATTTTCGAAATCGGATCAACAGTTGCCGAGTTTTCCTCTCTGGAAAAACTGCAAATTTTCCGACTTTTTATTCCGTGAACAGATTTCTTGGAATTGTTTTTTTTAGAGAATGGATAACTGGTTCTTGAACATTTTCCAATAATTTCTCTTCAATTTCCCGGAAATTTTCCTCCTGAAAATATAAAACCGAATTACCGAAATTACCGAATTATTGATCCGATCAAATCTAAATAAGGTACGGAGGCCTAAGTTCAGCCTGGAATGATCTGATTAGACTTTGGGTGGATGATTTTGATCGGAAGGCCTCAGGTGGCACATTGGGTCTGGGTTTGTCTGCCCAAGCTCTAAATTGAAAATATAGAGTTGAAATTTGACACACAGATGCAGTAAAAGTTTTCAATCAAGTTTTTGTAATTTCATCATCATATCTAAAGTAGGAACAAAAATTTCAATAAGGAACCAGCATTGCATTTTTGAGATATCACAACAGTTAGCTACCTAGTTCTACCTTTTGGATCATTTCATCACCTTGGAAAACTGACCTAACCTGTCATTTTTTCTGTCCGCTCAACAATGGATGCAGGATGCTCGCTAAACGCTCGACTAAATAGAATTTTTTCATCAATTTCCAAATCGAATCGCCCCCTCCCGAAGGGACACTTCGATCAAAATCATTACTGACGTCTCTGGATACCGCCGGGAAAGTTTTGTGTCGCCCCACAACAGATTTTTTAGGTTTTGTAATGAAGCAGTTTCCAGTAATTTTTGCTTCCACAAGATAGTGATCGGTGTTTATTTCAGGTCCTCTTCTTACTCTTACATCTTTCACCGTTTTCCTGTTTTTTTTCCTACTAGGATATAATCAATGATCGATTTTTCGTTCCTGCTTAATACTTCTCTCGTATACTTGTGAATAGCTTTATGTTCATAAAATGTATTTGTGACAATCAATTGATTCTGTATACAAAAATCTATTATTCTACTGCCGTTGTTGTTTCTGACCTTTTCTACAAACTTTCCTATTGCATCGCTTGACGTTCCGTCTTTCTTTCCGACTCTGCAGTTGAAGTCACCCATCAAGATGATCTTTCCTTCACTACTTTCTGTTATCATAGATAACTCTTCCCAAAACTTGTTCTTTTTCTATGCCGTGTCGTCCTCGTTTGGTCCGTAGACCACTATTATTGTAATCCTGTTTTCTTTTTCATTCTGCTCCACTGATAGTATTCTTTCCGAATGTCCTGTTCATTCATAAAGTCTATCTGTTATCTTTTTGTGGTTTATACAACCGACCCCCGCACCCGCCCTCTTTTCTTGCGGTAGTCCATTGTACAATAACAAATGACCTCCTTCTAGTTGTATCGTTTCTTGACCCTTATTTTGATTTTCGGTTATTCCCAGTATGTTTAGTTGTGTTTGATTGAATTTTTGTCCCAATTCTTCCTTTTTCTCAGCCAGTCCTCTGATATTCCAAGTACCCATCGTCCATATTTTCTTGTTGTCAGCTCTCTAGTTTACCCTTCCGTTCCTTCGTAGACCTCTCCATAGCTTAGCTGTCTCCGATTGTCCAGTCCTAGTTGCATCTGTATTTACCGTTGTGTTTGTCTCCTTGTTTCTTCCTTCTTTGGTTCTGCCTTTTTAATTTCGAATTTTCTGTCGTTACAGTTCCATCTCTCCCCGTTTATTATCCGCCTTTGGTATCCAACTTTGACCACGTGTCCCATGCATCTTTCCTCTTGGGCTTTCCTCACCAGCGTCTTCTGTATTTCCATCTCTTGATTTGTGAAATCGTTATACTCATGTAGACTCTTCGATCTTGCAGGTCTCGCAACTTTTCTTTATTTTTCATTAGCTCCATTTTTTGGTCTAAACTCTCCACTTCCGCGATGCAAATATCTTCCTTGATCTTGAACGCTCTTATTATTTTTGTTTGTATGTGTAAGTTCCGTTTTATGAATTCTTCGGCTTCCACTCGTATCTGTTCACTGGTATTAGGTACTTCTGATTTCAAGTGTCCATTGATACAGATGTTATTCCTGTTCTTGTCTCTTTCCATTCGTTCCAGTCTCTGCTCTAAGACCTCCATCTTCCCTTGCAATTCCTTGTTTTGTTTCTTGAGTTCCGTCACTTCTTCTAACACTCTGTTTTCCTTCCTTATTTCCTTAGATTCAGCCATCAGTTGTTTCATCATTGCTTTTGAATCCATGTCCTCCATTTTTTTATCTCTTTTACTTCGTTTTTTCTGTTTTCCAGGAGATTTTCCAATTTTCTTCTGTTTCTTATACCTTAGCTCCTTGTGGTGGTCTTCCCGTTCCCTCTTGTTGTCGTCTGTTGAGTATCCTTCGCTTTCCTCCTGTGTTCCTTTTATTGCTTTCATTTGGTATTTATTTCTTTGACGTGCAATAAATAGCGAGCGTAAATATTATCTCGCTTGGCAGTGTCGTCTGTTTATTATACGAATTTCCTAAAATACACAAAATTAGTGACAAATTTTACCACTTGGGCATTGACCAGTTATTCCAGATTGGTTTTTCTTGAGTCTTGTACAGGACTTCGGCTTTTGGGTATACTTTTAGCAGTTCTGTATGCAGTGGTTCTCTATGAATTTTTGGCTTCACGACGGAGCACATGTAGCATATATACGTGCTCACGTCGGCAAGGCGGACGAGATACTTTTTTTTTGGCGATATTATTTGCGGTGTGCCTATACGGCTTGAACTTTTTGGAGGACATTTTCTGCTTTGCACTATTTCACAGCCCAGCAGGTACTGGTAACACTGATGAGATGATCTGCATGAAAAACCCCAAACAACAAAGAGCCAGTCCATTTTCTGACCTCAGAAGCCACATAAGACAGATTCCCTTTAAAGTTCACTATAATGGTACTTTCGCCCTTCTTTTGACCAGTGTTCCTTAATAAGTCAGTTTTTATAGTAATTCTGAGTTCAAAGTCGAATGTTTAAATTGAATAGGTCCGCTTTTTTCCTAAAATAACCCTTGTTATTTACCATGACCTGTAAGGCATTGTGTAAAGTTAAAAATTACCAAATTTGAACTAGTATAACAGGTTATTCATCACCAGACTTTGAAGTTATAATTAGGGTAGTTTCGAAGTGATTGCGACTACCGTTGATAGCTTCAATTAACCTCAGAGGTAAAATGAACTTAAGCGGCGAAAGTCAAGCGAAAATGAATTAATTTTTGCCCTAGGTAATGCCTTATGAATTTTAAAGGATTTGAAGGCATTTTTGAGGTATCATCTAGGTAATTTTGAACTTCCAAAAACTTTTTGAAGTCGATGGTAAACTTTGGGCTTTCGCAAGGTTAAACCTTGGTAATTTTTGATTTGAATAATAACTTTGTAGAGCATTATTTGTCATATAAGGAAAATTTTATGTTAAATTTATGCATAACTATTTCGCTTTCTTGAGGTCAATTTGACTTAAGCTTGGTAATTTGGCCCTAAATTGGAAATTGCTGTTTGGGTTACTCGCGCGTCGGGATATATCCAGCGAGTTTCGTAACAATAATACTCTCGACCTATAGTTACGTCGCGTCGATCTTCACTTACATTTAGCAATAAGTATTTAGTTGTTATAAAAACAGCATTATACAAGTGCATTTTTGTTTCAAAATCTTCTTATTACTCTCTCTATTTTCAAATTCCTACTTTTCTTTTGCTAAAAGTCGTATAGATCTACCAATAAACAACTGAAAGCGAATCGCGGTTTGTCATAAGGAGTTACCCACCTACCTATTTTCTTTCGAAAGCATTTGAGCACGTTACGCAGCGATGCCAAAAATGCGGCAATTTATTAACTTGTAAAGTGCTCCTCATCCATATTCGGAACGGTAATCACGTAATAAATGCACATTATTCGCATATAATACCGGTGGGCATAATATTACGTTACGGCGAATGATGTGAAACGACCAGAGACAATAATAATTTTAATATCGAGTTCCGCGGAGCTCTTTGCACGTTAAATATGCATTAATTGTGCATTAAACAGCAATTTGCTCCGCAGACATACCTATCTACTGTACTTATTTAACTGAATTAAACCCCTATATCGGCCTGGTTTATGTGATATTATATCACAAAATTAACCGTGCGTTTCGTATTGATGCAAATCATTAAAAATATTGTCCGGTAGCCGGGCATTCTTGGCATACAATGCAAAATTCAACACAATATGGGTGTTAATAATATCATTGCATATTTAATACATATTCAATAATTATTCAGCATTTTGTAAGGGTATGCACAGAGGTCTACCTGTATATTATTTTAATAATAATATTATTATAATGTGCGGTTGATATGATCTCAATTTGTGTCTTATAATGACCGGAATGGAATTGGTATGGAAATTATGTATAATTGATTACAAGTAACTAGGTATACATGAAACAGTTGTTGGCAAATCCTTATAGTTGTTACAGAATGCACTAATGGTGGTAAGTACATCAATTAAGTCCCAATATTTCAATATTCAATCAATCACAACGACTTTATACCTTGAGTGTGAATGAATTATTACATTAACCAATGCTATTGGCCTCCGTAGTACTTATTATTCGCACTAGGCTTCCCAGGGGCTAATATCAACCCCTAGCTTAATTTTGTCACGTGTAAAGGAGGAAAATGCTTCATTTTTTTGATATAGACAATAATAGTAGGTATTAGTAAATGTATCTATAGGACGGAAAGTGAAGCTGTCTTGGTCACTTTCTCATTGATACGAAGGCGCAGAGCGGACATCAGAGTTTTTTTTTATGATTTCGAAAAAAAAACACGAAATTATGGGAATAAAGTCAGAATTCTGAGTTTAAAGTCGGAATTCTGAGTTTGAAAGTCAGAATTCTGAGTTTAAAGTCAGAATTCTGAGTTTGAAAGTCAGAATTCTGAGTTTAAAGTCGAAATTCTGAGTTTAAAGTCGGAATTCTGAGTTTAAAGTCGGAATTCTGAGTTTAAAGTCGGAATTCTGAGATTAAAGTCGGAATTCCGAGTTTGAAAGTCAGAATTCTGAGTTTAAAGTCGGAATTCTGAGTTTAAAGTCGGAATTCTGAGTTTAAAGTCGGAATTCTGAGTTTAAAGTCGGAATTCTGAGTTTAAAGTCGGAATTCTGAGTTTAAAGTCGGAATTCTGAGTTTGAAAGTCGGAATTCTGAGTTTGAAAGTCGGAATTCTGAGTTTCAAACTCGGAATTCTGCGCGCGCACAATTCCGAGTTTCAAAGTCAGAATTCTGCGCGCGCATCGGCAGGAATCGAGCCGGTTGATTAAATGGCCTCTCCTTAGCGCAATACGAACACTTGGTACAATCGAACCACTCGATGGCGTCGGCGGCGACATGGCTCCACCCGAATGAAGTTCCTTTGTGCTTTGAACTCGGCTTCGAACGATGAGCCTCGATAAGAGCATTCGGCGCATTGTACAAAAGCAACAATAACAATAGCATATTACATAGGGTTGTGAATAATGCTATAGGTATGCTATTACAGCTGTGTCACGTTATAACGCAAAGGTGGAGGGGGGAGGGGACGGCGCGAAATTATCATTGTAGGTATCCATGTGTTTGTCTGTAATGTTCGTATAAGTCGAAACGCTTATGGCTCTTGTAGTTGCAGTAGATGCAAGAGAACTGTTCCGGTTCGACAATGGCATTGTACAGTTCGGCTGCATGAACATTTTTGTAATTCCTTTGGACGTGTTGGTTGAGTTGGAAGAAGAATTCAGTCAGTCCGATGCGAACATTGCGAACAGTTGGACGTGTCCACAATTTGGGTTGTTAGTAGGTACCTACCTAATCACGTTGGTCGGAATTTGTCAGTGGCACCAAATCGTGCCCCAGCTATGCGCTTGACAGCCACGATACTGCCAGCCCAACGAAAACATTACTGCGCTGCGCTTCGGGATTTAAAAAGGCGCCGCAGCTATAATAGGTAGCATATAGCATTTTTCACAACCCTATGTAATAATATGCTATTGCTGCTATTGTACCTACAATGCGCCGAGTGTTCTTATCGAGGCTTATCGTTCAAAGCACAAAGGAACTTCATTCAGGTGGAGCCATGTCGCCGCCGACGCCATCGACTGGTTCGATTGTACCAAATGTTCGTATTGCGCGAAGAAGAGGTGTATGAAGAAGCACATGATGACGCACGCTACGGACAGAGAATTAACCAGTTCGGCTGTGTGGAATGTCCGTATCGTGTTAAGGAAAAAAAGGGTTTAGACTCGGGTTTAGAAAAGGCACAAGTTGTTACATCTCTCGAAGATTTTATTAAATACCTAGCGAGTAAGTAGGTATCGTTAGGGTCGTCAACTTGTCAATCACTATTTAATCAACCGGCTCGATTCCTGCCGATGCGCGCGCAGAATTCTGACTTTGAAACTCGGAATTGTGCGCGCGCAGAATTCCGAGTTTGAAACTCAGAATTCCGACTTTCAAACTCAGAATTCCGACTTTAAACTCAGAATTCCGACTTTTAACTCAGAATTCCGACTTTAAACTCAGAATTCTGACTTTAAACTCGGAATTCCGACTTTAAACTCAGAATTCTGACTTTCAAACTCAGAATTCCGACTTTAAACTCAGAATTCTGACTTTCAAACTCAGAATTCCGACTTTAATCTCAGAATTCCGACTTTAAACTCAGAATTCTGACTTTCAAACTCAGAATTCCGACTTTAAACACAGAATTCTGACTTTCAAACTCAGAATTCCGACTTTAATCTCAGAATTCTGACTTTCAAACTCAGAATTCCGACTTTAAACTCAGAATTCTGACTTTATCCCCATAATTTCGTGTTTTTTTTTCGAAATCATAAAAAAAAACTCTGATGTCCGCTCTGCGCCTTCGTACATTGAAGCAGGTTGTGAAGTTGTGAGTTACAAACAAATTTTATCGTGCGAAAAAATAGGCGTGTAGGTACTAGGCTATGATATCGACCCCAAACTCAATTTCATCATACCTTCCAGGCAGCAATAGGGAATGAAGAGCTTATCGATTTCACTGAACTTTAAGCAAATTTTTAGATACAAAGACAGTGAAAACGTGGAAACAACTTTGAAACACCGAAGAGCGGTACCATGCACACGCGCTCCCGATATCCATCTTCTGTCCAACACCAACCTCCGCTCCGGTGACACATGTCCGTCCGTCTTTCGGTAGGTACCTCGGGCAGATGTCCGCGGCTCACTTTTGAACTTCGAGAAAAGACGAAACGATTACACGAATAATAAATGATGATTACCAATGAATAGATAACGAGCGACGACCTGTTCGGCTCGGTTTCTTTCAAACCATTTACTTTTATCTCACGCGTTCCTCATATCTTCAACTCTTCAATCACTCGAACAGATGATACTTATTTCGTTAATTTTGTTCCAAGTGCCTTCCTAGGTACCTACTACTTATGGCACGGATTTTGTTGGCATAAACCGAAGAATTTTAGTTTGGCGCTACCGCATCGTCGTCAAATACAAAGTGTATATACAGCAAGTCTTCGGACGGTCCTCCGGAGCTTCGACACCGTAAAACAAATCACCGGGCCATCAAGGATGCGACGGTTCAATTAGAGACAGACGTTACTTATGGCCGGCACTGGATCGGCTGAAGGCAGATTAATATTATGCCTCGATCGAGAGGAGAGAGGTCGTAACCTAATCACTTTGTTGCATTTAAAAGTCGTGAAGAGCACTGACTGCGGGAGTTTTTTGTTTGTTTGTTTCATTCTAATTGGCATCAATGATAGAGTTGTTTGTACCGAACAGATTCCCAGTTCCCACAAGGTAGGTACTCGTGAGCCTTCTGCAAAAGTTCTTCAATGACTCACTTTCACCATCAGGTAAAAGCGAATTTCGACTTGCCGGAAATTTCATTGTAGTGTTACGAATTTTGCGTTAGATACTTGAATAATTCAAAGATGGAGGTACATTACACTATCCATCACTGCGTGCTACCAATTTACAAGACACATCAATTGTCGCGCTTGGATATCGCCCTCTGGTATGTTCGCACTGTCGCTTTGAATTCAAATCTAACCTGCTCTATTACCGTGCCGTTCTTATACATATTGTATCGCGAATAGGCATGACGCCTTTTTCTCAGCAAGGAAACTCAGGGTAGGAATGATTGACTCGATTTTTTTACTGCCTGAACCTCTGAACAGTTCTAATGCTATTGAAACAGTTTACCAAAAGCTAAAGTTCAAAACGCTTTACCTCATTATGATTGAAATCTTGAGAGAAAAAAAAAGTATAGTTTTGATGCATGAAACCAATAAAAATATCACTCGATACACTGATGGGGATAATGACAATCAATACAATAGGACTTGACCACTGACTTTCTCACGGTCTGCGATGGTGGCCTGACGGTGGTCATCGCCGAAATCACTGTCTTGAGCTTTTTCTGAACTCGTGAAATCAAATAAACCTCACTGGAGAACTGTGAATGCCGTAATGGGGATCGACTCTTCAGCCATCGGCATCTGCCAATACGCTGACTTCAGGTCCAAGGATGATAGATACTTCGCATCTCGCAGCTTGTCCAAAATGGCGGAAACATCAGGCATAGGATATGCGTCCCGTCGAGTCACCTTATTCACTCTCCTGTAGTCCACGCAGAACCTGATTGACGCGTCCTTCTTGGCAAGCAGTACAATAGGACTTGACCATTGACTTTCCGGGGTCTGCCATGGTGGTCTGACGGTTTCCATAGTTGAAGTCACTGTCTTGAACTTTCCCTGAAATCCCGATCTGTCACTGTGCGAAGCGTTTCTATTTTCTCTGATCTGGTCATTTTGCCGCAATAGCTCTGCGTCTCAGCCGACTTCAGTTGTGACGTCTTCGACTTCGCACTTACTTCACACCGACGAATATAATCTCTTGCATCAGCCGCCAAATAAAATTTCTGTACTAATCGGCGAACCAGTTTGTAGCCGCTGCAGTGACCAGCCACCGGCACCGATGAATCATGGTGCTCCTGGACTAGTTTCTCCCTCTCCAACTTTGGAACCACCAACTTCCACTCGTCCTCTGCATTTACCAATCTCGCGATCTTCAAAAATCCTTGGACTCGTTTGTATTGAGCGGCTCCATTTCAATTTTGGTCCTCATGGCGACACACCATTCATCCGCAGACACGGCCTCCTCCAGCAAATCAAACACAACCTCGAGCTTCTCTTGGGGCACTGTTCGCGACAGCATATCGGGAACAACGTGCAACTTACCTTTCCGGTGCACCACATCGAATCAAAACTGCTGCAATCGCAAGGCCTATCGATATGAAGGTCCGGTGATGTCTTCCAGATTATGGAGCCAGACGAGCGAAAAGGAGTCGGTTATCAATGTGAAGAAGGTGCCTTCTAGGTACGGTTTCAGTTTTTCCATCGCAAATACGAGCTCCAGACACTCGCCTTCGACCGCTGAGCACGCTTTTTTTGCCTTCGTAAGGGTTCTACTTCACCCGCCCTCCATCTCAAATGTCTGACTTAGGACTGCACCTAGCCCGTACGTGCTAGCGTCGGTTTGGACCACAAAAGTTAGACTGCAGTCCGGGCAAGATTACACCGGCAGCACCGACATCAAACAATCCTTGACGATCCCGAATGCCACCTCTTGCTCCTCGCCCCATCTGAACTTCACATGTTTCCGTAAAAGTCAACGACGCTATCAACGTTGAGAAATTTGGTATGAAGCGCCGATGCTACGATGCGGTTCCAATCAGGCTCCGCATCTCTGTTTGTCTTGTTGGAGTCGAGATGTTGGCGATTACGGCCACCTTTTCTGGACCCCACTCTCAGCTCATCTTCGTCGACTACGTATCCCAGGTACTTTAGCTCACTCCGACAGAACTTGCATTTTTCCTTGTTTTAAGGGTGGGGCCTGCCCTCGCAAACCGGCAAAATACCTCAGTGATCACCTCTACCCATGCCTCTTGAACGTGGGAGTCGCGATAACGATGTCATCCAGATAAGCAAACGAGTAGGGCTTCGGATCTGGTGTGATCACTTGGTCGATCACTCGCACCCAAGTGGCCGGGCCGGCCGAAAGGAAGCCTCGTGAACTCAAATAAACCGCACTGGGGAACTGTAAATGCCGTAATGGGGATCGGCTCCACAGCCATCGGCACCTGTCAATACGCGAACTTCAGGTCCAAGGAAGATATTCGCATCTCGTAGTTTGTCCAAAATGGCGGAAACATTAGGCATGGGATATGCGTCTCCTTTAGTTACCTTGTCCACTGTCCTGTAGAGTCCTGATTGACCCGTCTTTCTTGACAATCAATACAATAGGACTTGACCATTGACTTTCTGACGGTCTGACGACACCTAGTTTCGGCATCTTGTTCAGCTCCATGACGATCTCAAACCGCTTTGGCGACAAAGGGTAGAAGCGCTGCCTCATGGGCTCGACCTCCGTCACAATCCGATGCCTAGCCAGTGATGTGCGATCCAGACCATCGCTCAAAAGTTTGATTCCGTCCTGGATTTGTGTTTTAAGAGCCTTATGCTGTTTCGGACTCAAATCACTTCGCGGCTTGACGCAGTCCACGACGAAAATAGACTCTCTCTATTTGCTTACCTAAGGAAAGGCTTTATTTGATTTATCCCGGCTAGAAAGGCAAATTGAAGTCGAATTTTTTCATTGGAAGTTATATATATATAATCAAAAAAACCTTTTTACCCGTAGGTGTCAGGTGTAAAATAACAATACCTTTCATCTTCACAATGGATACCCAAAATAACAAAAGTATAACAAACTAAAATATAATAAACTTGAAAACTATCAATTTTCTGGTGTATATACAAAGCTTGCCCATTCTTTCTTTCGCTAGCTTTTTAGCTTCTGCCCAACCAATCTTTCGTTTTGTCAAAATCGTCATTACTTCGTCATTCCAGGTTTTCTTTGGTCTACCTCTTGCTCTACTTTTCTGTATTCTAGCTTCCCACACTTCTCTTACTGGTCTTGTCTCTTCCATTCTGTTGATGTGCCCAAACCATTTCATCAGTTGCTTTTCTACTCCATCTAGGACAGGGTCTACGCCCAATTCTTTCCTCATCACTTCATTTCTTATTCTATCTCTTCGTGTGACACCTTTCACTCTTCTCAAGTATCGCATCTCCATAGCTTGCAGTCTGCTTTCTTGCGTTTTCGTCAGCACCCAGCTTTCGCTTCCATATGTAAGTATCGGTCGGTAAATCGTCTTGAACACTGTCATTTTTGTCTCTGTAGATATTTCTCTTTTCCCTATGAATGTGTTGGTTAGAGCATAGTACATTCTTGAAGCGTTTGTGATTCTTTCGTTTGTTTCGCTTTCCATGTTGCCATCTCTCTGTATCTGCACCCCCAGATATTTGTAAGTGTCCACTTGTTCAACTTTTTCGTCATTCATGACTATGTTGGTTTCTTTGTTGTCGTCTCCGATTACCATGATTTTAGTTTTACTGATGTTGATTTTCATCTTCTTCTTGGCCAATTCTTCTTCCCATATCTTTAGGTTTCGTTCTAGGTCTTCTTCTCCTGACGCGCAGATTATCAAGTCGTCAGCAAAAGCGCATTCTGACAATACAACTGGCCTCATTTTGTAAAAACCGACATTAATCTTTTTGACTTTTCTCTTGGTTTCCTTGATGATGTCGTCCATCAGTACTATAAACAAAGATGGACTCAGCACTCCTCCCTGTTTCAATCCGTCATTGATTATAAATTCTTTGGACTGCATGTTGTCTTTCCTCACATAATTTCTGTTGCCTTCGTATAAACTTCTTATTCCTCGTATAATTGCTGGGCTGACATTTCTTCGTTCCAAGCTTTCCCAGATAAGTTTTTGTGGTACTCGATCAAATGCTTTTTCCAAATCAAGGAATATAAGATACAATGCTGTTTTCTTTATTTTCGATTTCTCTATCAGTTGTTTTATAGTGAAAATGTGGTCTTGCGTGCTGCGTCCTTTTCTAAAACCACTTTGCGACTCTTCTTGCTGTGGCTCTATTATTTTTCTCAGTCGTTTTTCCAATATCGATCCATATATTTTTGTTACGAGGCTCAGCAGCGTAATTCCTCTGTGATGTTTGCACTCTCTGCTATCTCCTTTGTTCTTGTATAATGGGACTATAATTCCAATTTTCCAGTCGTCCGGTACCTTCCCTTCTTTCCATGCTTTTTTGAAGATTTCTGTCAACATTTCTTGGCCATTCTGTCCACGGTTTTTCAGCATTTCTGGGTTTATTTTGTCATGTCCAGCTGATATACCTCTTTTGAGTTGTTTTTATGATTTCTGCCACTTTTTCTGTTTCTATATCAATTTCTACTTTGGCCGTGTTTAAGTCATGTTTTGCTCTTCCGTTGTTATCAGGTCTTTCGTTGTATAGCAAATCCTGGAAATATTCTTTCCACCTCTCCATTATTCCTCTTACATTTGTTATTATCTTGCCGTCTTTTCCCTTGATTTGTTTAATTTCGTACTGTTTGTCTTTTCTCAGGTTTCTCAATACTTTATAGAAAAGCTTCTGGTTTCCTTGACTATTTTCTTCCATTTTTCTTCCAAAGTCTTCCCAAGTTTGCTGTTTTGCGTGTTGTACCATTTCCTTAACTTTTGTTCTCTGCTGTTTGTATTATGTGTATGATGCTTCTATTTTGTGTCTCAAGTAGTCCTTCCATTTTTTTTTCATTCTCACCTCATCATGAATTTCTTGACTCCACCATTTCGTCTGCTTCCTGTTCTTATCTATGATTGTTTCACAACATTCTTTTGCTTCTAGCAGTATGATGGTCTTGAATTCCTGCCACAATTTCTCCACACTCTTGTCTTCCCATTCTCTCTCTTGTTCGATTCTTCTTTCTACATTGTTCTTGAATTTTTCAGCTGTTTCCATCTCCGACAGTTTGTATGATTCAATTACTTCTTTGGACTTCCTGAAATTTGTATTTTTCTTATGATTTACCTGAGTTGTCGATCTCATTCTGATTTTTGCTTGTAACAGGTAATGGTCGCTGTAAATTTCTGACCCTCTTTTCACCTTGACGTCCAAAACTTCCTTCTTGTATGTTTCATTTATCAATATGTAATCAATTATAGATCTTTCATTTCTGCTTTTGCATTCTCGTGTGTTTTTGTGTATCGCTTTGTGACTGTGAAACGTGTTTGTGATGATCAAGTTATTGTGCATGCAGAAGTTTATTAATCTATTCCCATTATTGTTTTTGTGGTCTTCTCCATATTGTCCTATTACCTCGTGACTATCATCTTTTCTTTTGCCAACTCTGCCGTTCATATCACCCAAAACTATCAGTCTGTCTTTCACATTTTCGATAGTTTCGTTCAGATCTTCCCAAAATTTGTCTTTTTCATCCATTCTTTTGTCTTCACTCGGTCCATATGCTATTACTAGGGTAGTGTTGTTATTTTGGTCCAATTGTACTTCCAGTTTCATGATCTTTTCTGATATAATAATAATAATAATAATAATAATAAAAGGTCTTTATTTAGGCGAAGTCTAGCCATGGGCTATTCAACTCAACCTATAATAGTTTATACAAACTTAATAATTCGCAGATATTTGCTTATCTAACAACAAAAAGTGCAAGTCCCTGCGAAAGATGTTTACCGAAGTTGATTTCAGAGTGCCACTTAAACCGTTAAAAATTGAAACTGCATGGAAAACAAAGGATCTACAAAACATGGCTGTTCGATGTTTAGGCAGTGTTAGAGAATCTAGATGTCGCAAATTGACGCCGTGGCAGTCCCGCCGAAAACAGAGTTTTTCTTTGAGGTATAGAGGTTGCCCTGTGGCGAAAATTCTACGCACAAGCACTGCCACATGGAAAGTGAACAAATTTTGAACCTTGAGCCAACCCAGCTCGTTGATTTTGTGAGTTACATGGTCATACTTTCGTAGTCCGAATATCAGTCGACAGCAAGTGTTCTGAACCTTTTGCAACCGTTGCTTCGTGGCATAGTCTAAACATGGATAATACATTGTTATGCAGTAGGTCAGCAGAGATATCACGAACGACTCACACAGTTTCTTACGAAGGCTAAGACTCGCCAATGACCTGATTCTATACACAGACTTTACCGCCACATAACTGATATCAATTCCCATCTCTTGAGATTCTCAATGCAGTTTTCCCTTATAATACATCCTACTCCTTCTCTTGCTCTTGCTTCATTTTTTACTGCGGTATACAACATCACATGTCCTTCCTTCATCTGTAGTATCCCTTTTCCTTTTTTCTTTGTTTCACAAATTGCCAAAATATCCAATTCTGCTTTCTCAAACTCCTGTATCAACTCGTCTTCTTTTCCATAATGCTTCTTATGTTCCATGTTCCTTTTTTCCATATTTTGTAGTTCTTGTCGGTTTTTTCATCAATCTTTCTTGTGTTCCCTTCGATATCAGATTTCTTAATTTTTTGCTTTCCTGTATTCTGCCAGTTCGTAGTCCTTTTCATCGAAGGATGAAAGTCAGAAGTTCTATCGAATTCGCACTCAAGTTCCTTTTCTTTGCCATTGATACTTCTTGTATTCCATGTAGCCGAATTCCATGTATCATTTTCACGCCTTGTCATCTTTTGCATTTCCACAATATAGTTTCTTTTTAGTTTTTTGAAGCTGTTTGTAATTTTCTGTTTTCTCTGTTCCATTGCCAAACTTCATTGTCTATAATCAATTTCTGGTATCCTACTATTACTTTTCGTCCTTCCTTCCTCATATCATCGGCCTCTTGTCTTAGTTGTGATTGTATTTTTCGTTCGTTGTATGTCAAATCATTGTTTATGAAGACTTTCATGTTTTCTAAATCTCTTAATTTTGTCTTATTTTTCATGATCATCGTCTTTTCATTCCAATTCTATATCTCCACTATACATTTTGCATCGCCAATTTTATAGGCCGACTTGACTTTTGCATCAACCTGGATATTGTTCTGATAAAGTTTTTAGCCTCTTCCTTCAGTTCATTTGCATCATTTGTATTCACTCTTATTCCCGTTATCACTATATTGTTTCTTTTTTCTTTTTGTCTTACTTGTCTTTCCAGTTGATTTTCCATCCTGTGTATTGTTTCCTCTAGCATTCTCATTTTTACTCCGTCTCTCTCGTTCTTATCCTTCATTTCTCTTTTCAGCATTACAATTTCATCTGCTTGTTGGTCTATTTGCATTTTAAGCATCTGATTGTTCTTTATTAGTTGTTCTCTTAACTCCTTGTTATCGTTTCTCAGCTCTTTAATGTTCCGCCCTATGCTTTCCATAATCTTTTCCAATTTTTCCATGTTTTCTTTATCCGGTGTAATGTACGTCTCCTGCACTGATGCGTGTTCAACTTCTTTCAAGTGTATTTTCTTGCTTTTCTTCGGTGTTTCGTTTTTCAAACTTTTTTCTGTTTCTTCTCGTTCTGTTTCTTCGGATCTTTTCCTTTTAAAATAATCGTCGATTTGTCCCAATCTGTGCGTTCCTTGTCTTCCTGGAGGGCGTACCAGTCTTTCCATTTATTTCTTTTCGTTTTTGTCCATTTGGGCCACGACGGTCCTGTCCAATATGTACGTGTTGTGTGCGGTCGAGCGCAAGGTTATCTTGTCCGGATCAACTCCTCGTTACAAACATAACCTATCCTGCCGCTTGTTTCGTCAAAGTTCTTCTTGTTTAACGTGTACGTACTGGTTTGTTTCTACTTACAATCAATTCTGCACTATTTTATGGTGTTGCCGTGTACTTCTTGTCTACTTTCTGCGCGTTGCAGTTCAAAATTTTGAATTTTGCTACGGGGCTATTGACAGATAAACTACACTGTTTACTTGCCAGGGCCGGGCTCATTAGAAGTTTTTTTTTAATTACTTTTTCTATGGTTACAAAGTCCAATAATTAGTTAATTAACAATATAAACACCTCAGATTTACAATAATTCACAACATTCTCTCCCTCAGTAATTTGCCATGCGTGTTATGGCAATTACTTCCTATTATGAATATCCAAAATGCATAATTTTGA
Source organism: Anaspis maculata (assembly GCA_949128115.1). Lineage (NCBI taxonomy): Eukaryota > Metazoa > Arthropoda > Insecta > Coleoptera > Scraptiidae > Anaspis > Anaspis maculata. The sequence continues at coordinate 16,132,707 of OX421964.1, forward strand.
TACAGGTCTTCTCAGAATATTTCCGCTGGCCATTTTTATATCCACGACCCTCACCCGACCGTCTCTGGCTGGGTGTAGCTTCAATACTCTTCCTTTAGGCCAAGTGTTACGGGATCCACTGGGGTCCACCACGATTACGATATCATCTTCTTCAATCTTCGTGACATCTCTTTGCCATTTGTTTCTTTTGATGAGGAAGGGCATTGCTCATGGGTCCAGCGTTGCCAAAACAAATCACTCAACTTTTGCAGAGCAGTGCAGCATAACCAGGTCCAATGAGGAAGTGATTCGGAGTCAGAGCTTCAGCGTCTCCAGAGTCGAGCGATACATGCTTCAGAGGTCTTGAATTGATGATGTTTTCCACTTCGGCAAGCAAAGTTCTGAGGACATGTTCTTGAGGATATCTTATTTTCAAAATGTCATACAAAACTTTTTTAGTTGATCAAATTAATTTTTCCCAAACACCTCCCATGTGCGGTGAAGCAGGTGGGTTGAATTTCCATAATATATTTTCCATTGAACAAAATTTGGTAATTTCACTCTGTCTTAGTTCTTGAAGAGCATCAGATAGTTCTTTTTCAGCTGATCTGAAATTTGTTCTGTTATCACTGTAGAGTTCTTCAGAAAATCCTTCTCGACATTCAAAGGTTCGCAAGACATGGATGAATCCATCTGTAGATAAGTCGTGCGCTACTTCCAGATGTACAGCTCTTGTGACCATGCATGTAAGTAACACCGTAACGTTTTTCGTGGCTTCTTTTTACCGTAACCAATATTGGACCAAAATAATCCACGCCAGTTCTTATAGAGGATCTCACTGTTGGTTCCAATCTACATAGCGGTAGTTGTCCCATCAGTGGTGTCTTTGGTATCGTCTTTCGATTTTCACATTTTTGACATCTGGTGGTAACACTCTTCACGGCTTGTCGTGCACGTAGAATCCAAACCTTTTGTCTCAAATTATTTATCAGTGTTTCTTGTCCTTGATGACTGTTCTCTTCGTGAAAATGTTGAATGAGTAGTTTCGTGATTCTGTGGTTGGGTTCAATGATGATAGGTCTTTTAAATTCAATTTTATGTTGTGGTAAATCGTCAAGTCTTTTTTTTAAACGTGGTAGTCCGTCTTCGTCCAGTTCACAGGATAAATTGTTCAGTCTGCTGCTTTTGCGTATGTCATTTTGATGTCTTAAACTGTTGATTTCTTCCGAGAATGCGTCCAATTGTATCTTTTTGAAGCGGAGTTTTTTAGCATTGGAAATTTCGTGACTCCCTAATTCTACAGCATTTTCGAATAATGTTGCCATTTTCTGCTTTTGCGGAAGTTTCACAATGTTATTCTTGATCATGTGCCGCATGTTACGCTTTCTCTCACAGTTTGTAATGAACCTCAGCATCCAACATGTAGACCGAAGAAGTCTAGTCCATTTCGAAAATATTTCTGGTCCTGGAATGTCCGGGCTTGATTTTACAATGTTGAAGAATACGTAATCCTTCCTCTCTTCTAAGATGTCGTCGTTGACTCGTACTTTTTCTTCGTTTTCTTTGGGCCAGTCTTCTGATGGTAACTGCAAGAATGTCGGTCCGTGTAACCACCTGCTTTGTTTAGAGAAGTCCAATTTATGGAGTCTCTTTGTAGCTTCGTCAGCAACATTCTCTTTAGAAGGTACGTATTTTCATTGTTCAGGATTTGTCAAGTTTTGAATTTCACCTAGACGTTGGGCTACGAAGACTTTGAATCATTGTACTTCGGATCGTATCCAATACAATACTGTTTTCGAATCAGTCCAGTAATAGACTTTCTTGATGTCCAGATTCAGATTAGCTTTCAAGTAGTGTCCCAAACGTGTTCCCATTAATGCGGCCTGTAACTCGAGTCTAGGGTATAGATACTGGCTTCAAAGGTGTTACGCGAGATTTGGTGTTAGCAAAAGCAATTTGCACCTTGTTCTCTCTTTGGCACCGTAAATATCCTACACAACAGTGAGCTCGTTCACTGGCATCGCAAAATATGTGAAGTTGAATTTCACTTTTATTTCTGTTGACGGCCCCGTAGCCCAGTCGGTCGTCTGCCGTCTGTGGTGCGGATGGCGCGGGTTCGAATCCCGGTAAGTCATGGATGTTTTGTGTTTGTTGAAAAATTTGCGTATATTGTAATTCCTATGTAATAATTCACTGTTATCAATAAAAGGCGCAAAAACTCCTATGGCACTGATAAGCCGAGAAGGAGGAAAACATTAATTTAATTAAATTTCACTTTTATTTCTGTCCAATGTGAAATACTGTTTTGGAATCTTGAATTCAAAAATAGTTGTCAAGTCTGACAGCCACAATAGCCATTTTTCATTCAGTCTGTCTGTTATTTCATCATCCCATCCGAGCTGATGTCTCCAAATATCTTGCAGGAGAACTTTCCCTGGAACTAAAAAGTTGATAAGAGACTCAAAGGATCGAGTATAGACATCACAACTTTTAAAATCTCTCTCTTGGTTGGACGTCTTGTCCTTTCCAAAAGATCTTTATTTATTTTGTGAAATTTAGTTTCAAACGTGAAAGTGTCTTCATGTGGATTCCAGAAAACACCAAGAAATCTTTCTGTGTTTGACTCTACATCTTCCTTGCTGGTTACCGCATTTCCATTGGCTTTCAATGATGGATCGATGTCAAGTATCTCTGCTGAGTTTGATATCCAATTACAAATCATAAATTCTCCTCCAGAATTGGAATAAATGGGTTTGGAATAAATGAGAATTATCGGGTTTATTAGGATTGACGACTTGAAAGTGCGGAAGATACCACAGCTTTGGATTGGTTTCTTGATCTTCTTCCGGTGAAAGTTTTCGTACATAATTTTTCTTTTCAACATCATGCATTTTTTTGCAGTAAACTCTTCCATATATGGGATCTTCATCCATTTTTTCTTCGATACAGTGTAATCGTTTCAACGCGTTACCCTTGCTTTCTGGTAGTTTCATTTCCTCGTTTGTCCACAGTAATTCTGTTTCAAATTTCTCACCTATCCTTTTCATTGTTTTATCTGAAATACCTTGTGATCTTCGTCATCTTTGTACATTGGTTTATTAACGTCGTCGAGACCGAAACCGTCCACTTTCCATTGTTCTTTTAGTAGATCGTGTAGAAGATCTAAATCGTCTTTTTCGTCTTGTTGGTTTATATGAAGAACAAATTCATCATTTTTATTAGTGTATCAGTTCTTTCTTGGTCAATGTTTCCATGGATTACCCATCCTAATAATATGCTTAACGCTGGTCCTTTCCAAGGGCCTGTGATAACTTTTCTGTTCACTAACAAGGGCCAGTTGTCTTGTCCAATTGATATTTTTGGTTTTGCGTTGTTCATGGACGCGACCTTTTCGTTAACGTGTGGATACAACTTTGAAATTGATTTTATAACAACGGATTTTGTGGGTAGGGACATGCCTTCAATTGTTCGTACGTGCCTGAGGGAGAATTCTTTCGAATTGCCATCTGAGCTGATTGTGAAGCTGACAGCTTGAGAATCTTCCTGTTCTTTCGTTTCATTATTTGTCCATTGTAAGCAAAGTGCTCGTTGAGGTCTTTGAAGCTCCAGCAAATCAGCCAGATCCTGATCGATCAAGGTCACAGTAGACGCATCGTCTAAAAGAGCGTAAGTGTTTACCTTCTTATTATTGACTTTTATTACAACGGGCAAAATCTTCAATAACACACGATTGCTTGTTGCGATGTGGCAACTGACTCCGATTTCTTTATCTTTGTTAGTCTTGGTTGTTGTTTGTTAGTTTGTTGTTGTTGTTGGTCTTGTTTTCATCTTTATGTAATAAACAGGAAAAACAAATTTTCTTTGCTGTAACGGATTCCCATCCTTTATCTTCAGAGAAGGATTTGAACCTGTCGCAATCACTTAGGTGACGCAATGCTTAGGTATCATTGTTGCAACAGATACTATTGATAACAAAATTAACTCATACAGCTATATAGTGGACGTGGTAGGAAAAAACAAGTTGCAAATGATGATAAAGGCAAACCACTTGGCAGGATCGTAACTAAGACTTGAATAAACGATTTGACCCGCAGTGCTTTCATTTTCGTCCCTTAGGATTTGAATGGCGCCCCTTTTTCAAAATGGCGGATTTTATGTAGGGGCAGAAGGTATCGAATAGCCTGGTGATGTCCAGCTTCGTTGAAATATATGGAGCTATGTCTCGATCGATTTCTGGGACATCAAACACTTTAAAAAAAAATGATGGAACATTGACATCTGTCGCAGGCAAATTTGGTGGAGGCGCCAAAATGAATTTTGTACGGTCATAAGAAAATTGCTGTAATATTTTTATTTTTCAACCGATTTTAACACAAGGTATCTCATTTTGTGAAGAAGTAAATTCTTCTTGTTATCTTATACCTTCTATAAAAAAAGACATTGACAAATGTTGAAAATAAAAAAATGAAAAAAAAATTGAAAAAAAAGGATTTTTTCATTTTTTTATTTTCATGAAAATTGCCATATTTGTAGATTTTGTTGTGCCCTTTCTAAATTTGCACTTTTCCGATTTATATCTTTGCAGTGCGCACCGCCATGTTGAAAAAATGAAATCTGAAGAGAAGTTTTTGACAATATCTGAATGTTAGTCCATGCGAGATTAGAATGTTCATATACGTATGAAAGTACATTCAATTGTCCACGATTTGACACCTGAACCATTTCTGTGCGACTTGGGGTGCTTGAGCTAGAGCTTCCGGAAGTATCAATTTTCGGTGTTAAATAGTGACCGTGCCTACCGGATTTTACCACTGGATCACCACCATGTCTTAATCAAGTCACCCATCAATAACGCGTCGTCATTTATCTCAAATCATAAACATTGGTGGACCTGGCACAGCCCCAAGAGGTGATTTTTATTTCTTTTGGAACAAAAAATTGATACTTCCAGAAGGTCTAGCTTAAGAACCGTGGCTCGCACAGAGCTGGTTCAGATGTCAAACTGTGGAGGATTGAATGTGCTTTCATATGTATATAAACATTTCAATGTCACATAGACCAAAATATAGATATTGTGAAAAACTTCTTTTCAGACATCATTTTTTCAATATGGCGGCGCGTACTGCAAAGATATAAATCGGAAAAGTGCAAATTTAGAAAGGGCACATCAAAGTCTACAGATAGGGCAAATTGCATAAAAATAAAAAATGTAAAAAATCTTTTTTTTTTCGAATAATTTTTTATTTTTTTTTCAACATTCCTCAACGTTTTTTTTCAATGAAAGGTATAAGGTAACATGGAGAATTCACTTTTTCACAAAATAAAATGTCTTGTGTTAGAATCCGTTGAAAAATAAAAATGTTACAGCAATTTTCTTATGACAGTACTAAATTCCTTTTGGCACCTCCACCAAATGTGCCTGCGGTAGATGTCAATGTTCGACCATTTTTTTAATTAGTGTTTGATGTCCCAGAAACCGATTGAGACATAGCCCCCTATATTTCTACTAAGCTGGACATCACCAGACTATTCGATACCTTCTGCCCCTAGATAATATCCACCATTTTGAAAAAGGAGCGCTATTCAAATCCTAAGGGACGAAAAGAAAAGCACCGCGGGTCAGATCGTTTATTCAGGTCTCAGTTGTAACCCTGCCAAGTGGTTTGCCTTTATCATCATTTGCAATTTATATTCCCTATTTCGGTTGTACCACGTCCACTAATATTTTGGCTGCGTGAATTGAACATTTCTGTCAGTGCCAAGGTGACAAAGCTCAATCAAGCCGATTCCGTCAATCATGCCTCGATTTAGCATAAACAAAAAAAAACAGAATTGTTATACAGCTGGAAGAAGGTCTTTCTAGACAGGTTACTTTGATGTTTGACATCGACAAAACGACTGTACTGTCTGTGAAGAAGCAATGGGCGAAACACGGGAACTTTGCTAGAAGAGGTGGTGCCGGAAGGCCAAGAATTACCACTGTGGACCAAGACCAAGCGCTGCTCGATCAACTACTACATGATCCCTTCAGTACGGCACGAGAAGCGATAAACGAAACTGCCTTTCCAGGCTGCTCGATGACTGCGAACCGCCGAGTTCGAGAGTCTGAACTGTGCTGTAGGGTGGCTGCTAGGAAGACGTTTTCAACAGACTTGAGGAAGCAATCTCCCCGGAGAGTAGGCTTTTGGGATCGGAGTGCAGCATCCAAGGCAGATTAAGTTCAAAAACTACACCAATAATTTCAAATTTCTACTTGACTTTGATAGCTAGATCTTTCAGAAATGACGACTCTTGGAGAAATGACGACGAAATTGTCAAAAAGTCGAATCCACCCCAACCAAATGATAAATAATCACGGCGACTGGATTTAGACGCTGTATGAGTTCATTTTGTTACCAATAGTACATTTCCTTTTAATACCGTTGGTGACTGTGGTCAAGGTGATCGCTTTTTTGTTGAAACTCGGTTTTGGTTTTCGATTGTTATCATATGACGTTTTGTCGTCGAATTTTTGCACGGCGATTTGACACGCTGCCATTGCTTTCTTGTCTAACCATGTACTAAACCCTACAAGCTTGTGTGTCGGAGAGGTTTGGACGGAGATGTGTTCTACCCACATCATTTTATACGAATTAGGGAGTTTATCCAAAAGTTCTTGAAGTAGAATAGGATTCCGTGAATATGATCTTCTCCGTTAAGCGATTCGATCGTTCCCACAAGTTTTTTTATTCCGTCCGAAAAGTCTACAAGAACGTCGAGTTTGTCCTCTTCCACATTTGGAAATGACTTAACATTGTCCAAGAGCAAAAGAATTATCTGCTCTGGCTGTCCGAATCTACGTTCTCAAATTTCGAGAATCGTATTTAAATTTTCTGGCATTATTAACAAACTTTGAACAGTTTTCCTCGCAATTCCTCTTAGACACTTTTGGCAATGGTTCTCCTCTTCTGTGTATCTACAAAGAATTGTTGAATTTTTGTATTGGTGAATAAAATTCGGCCATTCAGTAGGATTTCCGCTGAATACTGGTAACTCCTTTGGAAGGCTTTGTCTTGTTAACATTTTATTAAACTGTGGACCAAATGCATTGTTACCCTCGATGATTCTTGATGTAGCAGGGCTTCGTTCCATGGGTTGTGTCCTTTCATCCATTCTTCAACGCCAGGTCCATCTTTTCCTGTCTCAACATCATCGCTCGATTCCTCGCTGAACTCGGAGTTTTGTGCCTCTTTTGCCGTAGCTAAATCTAATGCTCGTTCTAGATCTAGCTTCCGCAGTTGCAGTGTTGATTTCTTAAGTTCATATTCCAATTCCGCCACTCTGCTTCGCTGTCCGGTGCTTCCGTTGTTTCTTGACGGTTTTGATGTGATTCCACCAGTTCTACTTGTTCTGCCTTGAGATTTCGATGTCCCATGACGGTCAACAGTTAGTAGTGTTTTGTAGTTATTCGGTGTCTTCTTCACGATTAGTGTCCGTAGTCTTTGTCTCCAATTTCTTCCGGGTTTCGTTTATTCCTTAAGCGGTTGCTTCTTCGTATGGACATTTTTCTTTCTACGGGGGTTCAATTATAGCGAAGGACCATTTGCTAGCTTACCTGAGGAAAGGCTTTATTTGATTTATCCCGGCTAGAAAGGACCATTTGTTTGCTTACCTGAGGAAAGGCTGTATTTGATTTATCCCGGCTAGAAAGGCAAATTGAAGTCGAATTTTTTTATTGGAAGTTATTTTTTCTTATTACTTTATCCATGGTTACGAAGTCCAATAATTAGTAATTAACAATATAAACACCTCAGTTTCACAATAATTCACAACACTCTCGGTGCAAAGGACCAACTTCCACAAGACCAAGTAAAACAAGATGGCATCCCTGATACTAGATGATCATCAGCCGAGCGGTCCCAAAATCAAGAAAAGAGAATAAATTCGAATAAGTTAGATTAAATTGAAGTATAATCGATTGTCTACCCATCTAGGGGTATAAGTGAGGAAATTGAGAAGTGTCACTACTGACGAAAACCACTAACTTTGATTGAAATTGATGAGTTGTGGATCCACTGGATCATCGTGAGCAGATAGCGTGTGAAGTACACCGTCTCAGTCGAATGATATCTCCAGCTGCAGTAAAGTTAAGTCGGACCAGAGCTTAGATGGGGAACCGCCGGGAAGTGGTGCAGTATACTAGCCTCTGGGCGGGTCTGATGACTGTTGCACTATCGGCCCCAGTGCTTTGACGAACGATCAATCAACATCCAAGCACCAGCACCACATTGCGGCTCGGTGAGTCCAGCTGGTCCAGGAGGATACATGAACCCAAAAGCATAGCCCACATGCTAAGGCGAGCTATGTTCCATACACTTCCCCTAATTAATCCAGAATCCAGAAATCCACCATCATCATTTCTTATAAGCTGTACTCGTTCAAAGAAAAAAGAATGGAACGTTACACACCCCGCCGTGAAATTTCACCTTTGCTCTTTATACGTCATAAACGCGCAAATTGCAAAATATCAAATTAAATTACTCAGGAATCCTCGTAAACATCCCTCGAGGCGGAGGAGGCGGGGTGGCACTCCTCCTGCTTTATCGAAATCCAACTCTCTATAGTGAATTTGGAGGTGGCGGCGCGCGGTGTAATTAAACCAACCCCGTTCATGAACTGAAACTCAAAGCGCACCAGAGCCGAGGCCTTATACACATCTCCAGACGCAGGAACCGATAAAGTGTTCTTGGTGTTGGCGCAGTTGTAGGACTACTACGTAAGATATTTGCTTCATCAAAACGGATCTTGATTAAATTAAGTGAGTGTTTCTGAGACGAGGCGATGATAATCAATATACCTACTATACTGCTGCCTTGCCAAAAGGAGCCGCGCGTTGCCTGTTTGTGCTCATCCGGCAGCCGATTTCGTTTCGATGATGGAAGTCGAATTAATTCCTAATTTTGGCCGGGCATTCATCGCAACACACAACAAACAGCACACAAGCCCGCGCCCGCAGACATAACAAGAGCACCAAACGCAAAAAGTGCGCCACTTTGTATTTTGTCAGGTGATAAATCCTGCGGTCGTTTACGCAGGATGGGTATGTATATACCTACGGAGAGACGCAGAAGAAGGAAAAGTGCAGTATCAATTCGGGTGTTAAATCACGATAATTGATGGTATCGCATATGCGGTTTGGGTGCGCTTTCTGCCTTGGCGGGGTGTATTTTTAGTCTTTCCATTGGGCTTTATGCCGCAAGTCTGGTGTTTCCAGAGAGGTGTTGTTATTGCAGGCCATATAGCAGCAGGGAAGAGGAGTAGAGACGTGACTAACTGGCAGAAGAGAATGCGTTTTGTTTGTGTATTTTTATCTGGCACGGCTATCTGAAATGGAACAAAAAGGGTGTTACTTTACATATCAACAAACGTATCAGTTTCGCGCGATCTTATTTCGGCGCACGGGCGCGCGCTTATAGCTTTCCGCGCAAGGGGAATACCTATGCGATAAAACACGGTAGTTTTTTTTTGCTTAAATCCATCCGCGCGGTGCTTCATTTTTTTCTGATCGTTTAATCTTTCTTCTTTATGGACTCCTTTGAAGCTTTCAGGAAAAGAACCAGTGAGTTGAGCACCATTACTCATTATCAGTACAATTCGAGAAGGCGCAATCCTAAACGTTATTGAATGAACAAATGCGGAATCTCAAAACATTAGGGGGAGGTTTTTTTTTATACCAGGGTATTGCTATGAAATTCGCTGGAGACCATGATGCGCGATTCAGAAAGAAACCTGCACAATTGGCGGAGGAGCGGTGCATGCAGGCAGAGCTTGCCAAAGCTAAGAATATCTTGTCACGCCGCAAACGGTTAAGTTTGATTTTGCTATTTCTTCGTGAGCATCGGCCCTGGCCAGCAACAAAGAGAGGGCTGGGTTCAATTCAGATAAAAAACGGCGCCACGGATTTGTTCACGATGCTCACGATCAAAGTTGATAACTGTACTTCTCAAAAGAAATGAAATACTAATACTTACACAAACCCGAAAGTAACAAGTTGAAAAAAGAAATAATTACAATAATCAAAGGTTTAATTTAAACAGGTGTACGACTACAAAACAATAATTAAAAGCTATGGCGAGACTTCCAATAACAATAGCTTGGTGTGTGGTTGTGTTATACTAGAAATAGAAAACTGACAAGTTCAAGAGAAAATTTGAACTCAAATTATAAGGTCAAAATAAATAAGTATTAAGCATGTAAAGAATCAGTCACAAAAAAGGGTAGGCACAATCAATGATAAAACTATAATATTTCAGCTATCAAAGAAATCCGAAAGCGATTTTTGCTTGTTTATGTTGATGGATTGAACAAGAACCTATTGCAGGCGGAAGTAACCGAATACCTTACTTACCCTAGGTTCCAGGCCAGGATTACCCAATTGAAAAGCAAATACTCAATTGATGTTAAAAAAAAAACAAATGTTTGAAGTTAGAGCATCAATTTGTTTCACAGCTGTGCAACGAAATATCTAGCTATCTAATAACCTAACGTACCACAGGACGTTGAACGACTTTTCAATTTAGTATGGACCCAAGAAAGATAAGGCAACGCGGGTAAAAAAAAACTAGCTATCTTCCCCAATTTGACTTGCGTGCACAAATTCTTGTTAACCACGGCAATTTGACAGCGTGGTCACTAGCAAAATCGTTTAGCAGAATATTATAGCACCCTGAATAAAATTATCACTTCACATACACTCAATACGAATTTCCAGAAAAAAGGTTTTCAATAATTTTGATCTTCGGCTGCACTGGCACCAGCGCTAACAGTCCAGCGGGAAGGGTGGCTCTTAGATTCGGCAACAGGTCCGTGTTTTGGTCCAAATAGACTGTCTCTCCAATTCCAAAAATACAGTTTCTTCAACTTAGCCTCCAGCATACAGCACAATCCGAACGAAGCAATCAAAATAGAAGAAAGATACGAAAATGGGGAAAAATAAAAGCCTGAAAGAATATTGAAAAATAGATCTCTCATGGAGAAATAAAGAAACCAACTAAACGATATAAAATACCTTTGATGGTGTGCGGCTTTTTATTGGTAATAATTTCGGTGAAATTCCAATTAGATATCGCAAGATAGGTACCTACTACGATGGGTATACAGAAAGATACGGCGAAAGAAAAGAAGCCTGAAAATCGAATCAACGTAACATCGAAAGTGAGACTTTTCAAATGATCGTCATACCTCAGGATGGTAGGTGGCTTTTGAGAAATTTCGAACCGTGCCTGCTACTATAAATCCGACAATACGTCGATCGAACTCTATTTCGAACTTTGTGAGGTTCCGGCCGGCTGATCCACAAAAATGCGTTCGATTGTCTGCCAAATAGTTCCAAACGATAAACTTCAAGTGAACAAGACAATTCAAGACACAGCAAACGAAACCTCTTTCCAGCAGGACGTCGAAAATTATATTAAATCGCAAAAATAATTCTTCGCACCTTTTTACTGATTCCAAAGAAGGCGCTTATCTTTTCAGAAGAAACGAAATAAATAACAAAAGTTTTTGATGGAATACCGCAATACACCGTAGAATATAAATTGAAATGAAAATCTCGTACACACTAGCCGATAATTTTGGAAAATAAATGAAAGAAAGAAACAATAAAAAAAATAGAATGAATGGGAAACAGAGGATGGAAAATTGAGCGTTACAATCTATCGACTTATTTTGATATGAAGCACGATATGTATGCAGACATGGTTTGCTGTCGGATGAGCTCATTAGTTTTTGGCTGGTGTCTCGTTACCAACGTCGATAAGATCCGGCCCGTCCTCAGGCGTCGAACGAACGCGCTGACGTTGCTGTTCGCCCCGCGGGAGGGTAGTTCCGGTTTCATCAAATCTCTGAAATTGGTGGAAGGGGTGCGGTACTGTGCCAATCTACAACGCGCATCTTTTATCAGTTGACAAAGCCTGCCCAAGTCAGAAATACACTAGATATCCTGAAGAGTCAAACGATCCTGACGATATGGCAACAAAAGATCGCGTTTTCAACGATTTCGGCAGGAGGATGCTGCAGTCTCCGAAAGAGTCGCGATATAGATCACTCACTTCTCCTGAGGTCTCTGGGCTCGGCTTTCGATTTCGGTCATCAAGGCTTCCTCGTAGTCGCATGGCTGAAAAGTGCTTCCCTTAAGCTGCTCCCAAGAAAAAACGCCGTCACGAACGGACCTATACCTTATACATGGTGTCCCGAAATTAGCCTGCCATACTTCAGCAGCAGATTCGACGGTCAAAAATAAGTCAAAAAGTTCCTATAAACTTGGGTTTAAAAATATCCCACAAGGGAGCTACAACTTCCTAAAGGTGGGTCCCTGAAGATGATTTTTAATTGATATCTCCGAAACTATTTGGAGCAAAATGATACAATTTGGCACCCGCCCAAAAGTTTTTATGCTTAACAAGATGGGGCATAAGTCATTTGAACAATTTGCCCGGGAGTGGGGTAACTTGGTAGGAGGTGGGGTAACAAGTTTTTTGTGAATTTTTTTCCCAAGATTTCATGCAAAATTATGGAATTTCAGGGTGATTTACGAAAAAAAGGTGCTCCCGTTGAACTCGATAGCTTGCTCCATTTTCGACTAAAATCGTTTTGAAATTTTTTTGCAAACTGAAGGATCAAATTTGTGGACGATCGACTTTTTTTGGTTCCAAAATGGGCTATGAGTATTTCATGAGCGTATTCTACGACCACCAAAAATAAGACAAAAGTTTCCATGAACATAGGCCGGAAAATGCTTTATAAGGGGACTACAGCCCCCTAAATGTGTGCCCCTGAAGATGGTTTTTATTTATTATCTCCGAAACTGATGATTGGATCAAAATAATAAAATTTTGCAGATACTCAGACGTTTTCATGCTCAACAAGAAAGGGTAGAAGTCATTCAAAAAATTTGCCCGCGAGTGGGGTAACTTGGTAGGAGGTGGGGTAAAAATTACCCCAGTTTTTTTGTGTGTGCTCTTTTTCAAAATTGTAGGCAAAATTATGAAATTTTAGGGTGTTTTACGGAAAAAAGGGGCTCTTGTTGCTTGAGAAACTTTTCTCTTATTTTTGGTCGTAGAATACGCTCATGAAATACTCAAAGCCGATTTTGGAACCAAAAAAAGTCGATCGTCCACAAATTCGATTCTTCAGTTTGCAGAAAAATTTCAAAACCATTTTGCTCGAAAACGGGGCAAGCTATCAATCGAAGTTCAACAGGAGCACCTTTATTACGTAAATCACCCTGGAAAGCATTAATTTTGCATAAAATCTGAAAAAAAAGAAACACACAAAAGTTGGGGTAATTTTTACCCCAACTCCCACCAAGTTACCTCACTCCCGCGCAAATTGTTCAAATGACTTTTACCCCATCTTGTTTAGAATAAAAACTTCTGAGCATGTGGCAAATTTTATAATTTTGCTCCAACTAGTTTCGGAGATATTAATTAAAAATCATCTTCAGGGATCCACTTTTAGGGAGCTGTAGCTCGCTTATGAGGCATTTTTTTACCCAAGTTTATAGGAACTTTTTTTCCTATTTTTGACCGTAAAATACGTTCATTAAATACTCAGGGCTGATTTTGGAACTAGAAAAAAGTCGATCGTCAACAAATTGGATTCTTCAGTCTGCAAAAAAATTTCAGAACGATTTTAGTCGGAAACGGGGCAAGATATCGAAGCCTAACAGAAGCACCTTTTTCACGCAAATTACCCTGAAATTTCATAATTTACATAATATCTTGAAAAAAAAATTCACAAAAAAGTTGAGGTAATTTTTACCCCACCTCCTACAAAGTTACCCCACTCCTGGGCAAATTGTTCAAATGACTTCTGCCCCATCTTATTGTGCATAAAAATTTCTGGGCATGTGCCAAATTGTATCATTTTGCTTCAAATAGTTTCGGAGATATTAATTAAAAATCATCATCAGGGACCCACCTTTAGGGGGCTGTAGCTCCCTTATGGGGCATTTTTTGACCCAAGTTTATAGGATTTTTTTCTTCTTATTTTTGACCGTAAAATCTGCTGCTGAAGTATGGCAGGCTGATTTCGGGACACCCTGTAACCAAACATCAGTGTAAACTTCAAAATAATCGGTGAGAGAACCAAACGACGGCTGGTTGAAATTTGTGAAAACCAGACGTCGGATTTTGGCGGGGTATTTAAAAAAAAATCGCAAACGAACCGCAATGCAAGTTGACGATGGGAGATTTCCAAAATGTCTGCTGGATTTGAGGGGATTTTTCGAAAATTCATAATTCATTCCAATTTTTTCCAGGGAACCGCCGCTTCGAGTAGTTCATTTCAAACTTCTTGTTACGTTTTTGCGGCGGAAATTTGGCTTTTTGGGGAAAATTTCGAGATATTTGGTGTGAAATGCCGACCGGGGGGTTTCGGAGACCTAGTGTCGTCCGGTGCATGATGGGGTATTTCTTAAAATTTCGCCGTATAATTGATCAAATTCGTCCACGGCATGGCCAAAGTGACAGGAACGTCAATTGGCGTTCTGTGTTTTGGAAAACTCAACACCTCGGGGCATTTGAACAGTGTGTTTGGAAAAAATGTACCGTGTCAGCGTGCGAAATTGAATTGTGTCCTCGAGAAGACTTTCGAGCGTCCATCAGACTCAAAACACAAGAGCCAATCCAAATTCGAATGGCATTTTGATCAAATTTCGCAGGCCGGCTCCGGTGTTGACGGGGTAATTTCACCGATACAGTCGGGTTGGGGTGGGCAAAGCACGTCTGGGGGATACTCACAGTATACTTGCACTAGGGCCTGATTTTTAAAGGCTCCACATTTCGAGGAAGGGGCTTCTCTCGTTGTTCATAACACTTTCCGTGGCGAGTTGCACATTTATCTTGCCGCGACTTGTTTTCTAGAAAATCCGTGTTGATTCCAGGGGACCTTGTGGCTGCACTTCCGAAAAGGGTCCATGTTTTGATTAGCATGCTCATTCCGGAACTTTTATTGTCCTTTTTAAAAATTTGACTTATAATATTCAGTTTCATTGCTGGCGCTGCACTTGTGAAACTAGCAAATGTCAATAATGTCACAGCACTCATCTCATATTAGGCGAATTCGCGCGAGTGCTTGAGCGTATTCTTCGCGGGTGCTCTCGGTTCTTGGTTACGTTGCAATTTGCAATGATGTTGACAGTTATGGACATTTTCACGAGTAAATCTAATGACGAATGCGGAAATCGCGTCATGTTGTTCCGAATATTGAACTTTTGTATTTTTCAACAGATTATATTGAGATTGAATGGATACTCGGTCATGATGGACAATCGAAATACATTTGTCATTTGTGATTGTTGATTTCTCAGTGGATGTCTTTCACTTTGAGGTTACTTTTTTGTCTGTAGATAAATTGGTCTTGACATTACAATTACTTGATAATATAACGGTGCCCATTTTCGTGACTCGCCCAAGTGACATTATTGACAGTCTCTTCTCGTAGTTACATGACATTTCTATCATCATTACCGCAAGATCCGATTGGTATTTTGAGCCTATGCCAACAAACAATAGACAGTCTAAATGCATCTGCCAAATTAAAATTGTTGACGTTTCAAGACGCCGCCATATTGAACTTTTGCATTTTTCAACCGATCTGATTGGGATTTTAAACCTACACCCACTTGAGGTTGGCGATCAAAATGTCAAATGAACGTTCGACCACTTGAGGTTGACGAACTAAGTGCATCTGTCAAATTTTGATTGTTGACGTTTTAGAGGCCGTTATTGAACTTTTGCATTTTTCAACTGATCTGATTTGGATTTTTTTTTCATTTATTTTTAGTGCCATCGAGAGACCTCGTCGGAGGTAGTTTATATCTCGACACTGCACTGTCAAAAATTACAATAATCAATTTGTAATTAATTAATTTTTGAACCTTTACCCACTTGAGGTTAACAATGGAAATGCATCTGTTAGATTTTGATTTTTGACGTTTCAAAAGGCCGCCATAGTGAACTTTTGCATCTTCCAACTTGACCGATTGATATTCCAAGCCTTTATCTACTTGAAGTCGACAATTGAGATGCATCTGTCAAATTTGCCATTTTGACATTTCCAAGGCTGCCATATTGAACTTTTGTATTTTTCAACAGTCTCTCAACCAATCTGATTGGGATTTTGAACCTCTACCCACTTGAGGTTGACAAACGGAGTGCATCTGTCAAATTTTGATTTTTGGCGTTTCAAGAGGCCGCTATATTGAACTTTTGCATTTTTAAACCAATCTGATTGGGATTCCAAACCTATACCCACTTGAGGTTGACAATCGAAATGCATATGTCAAATTTTGATTCTTGATGTTTCAAGAGGCCGCCATATTGAATTTTTGCATCTTTCAACTGATCTGATTGAGGTTTTAAACCTATACCTACCCACTTGAGATTGACAATCGAAATGCATTTGTCATTTGTGATTGTTGATTTCTTAGTGGATGTCTTCCACTTTGAGGTTACTTTTTTGTTTGTAAATAGATTGGTCTTGACATAACAATTACTTGATGTTATAACGGTGCCCATTTTCGCGACTCGCCAAAGTGACATTTCTATCATCATTACCGCAAGATCCGATTGGTATTTTGAACTTATGCCAACATGAAATAGACAGTCTAAATGCATCTGCCAAATTTAGATTTTTGACGTTCCAAGAGGACGCCATAATGAACTTTGGCATTTTTCCACTGATCTGATTGGGATCTCAAACCTATACCCATCTGAGGTAGACAGTGGAAATGCATCTATCAAATTATGATTTTTGACGTTTCAGAGGCCGCCATATTGAACTTTTGCATTTTTCAACCGATCTGATTGAGATTTCAAACCTATACCTACTTGAGGTTGACAATAAAAATGCATCTGTCAAATTTTGATTTTTGACGTTTCGGAGACCGCCATATTGAACTTTTGCATTTTTCAACCGATCTGGTTGAGATTTTAATCCTACACCCACTTGAGGTTGGCGATCAAAATTCATCTGTCAAATTTTGATTCTTGACGTTTCAAGAGGGCGCCATATTGAACTTTTGTATTCTTCAACTTATCCGATTGATATTCTAAGCCTTTACCTACTTGAAGTAGACAATTGAGATGCATCTGTCAAATCTGCCATTGTGACATTTGCAAGGCTGCCATATTGAACTTATGTATTTTTCAATAGATTATATTGAGATTCTGAACAAATACTTAGTCACAAGATAAATAGATTACAAGATATATAATCGAAACGCATTTGTCAAATTCGACATTTTCGCAGTTTGAATCCGCCGTATTGAACTTTTGCTTTTCTTGACCGAATTCATTGAGTTTTCAAACCTAGACTTGGTTCTGATGAACAATTGGAATGTAACTGTCAAATTTGTAATTTTGCACATGGTTTTATTTCATCTCAATTGCTCCTACAAATATATGGAAATGCTCCTTACTAAATCATACAATTACACGGTTCTGATTTTCCTTCCGCTACACGGTGTCTTCCACGATATTACCGGCAAAGCTTTATCATGTTTCCAGTATTTTTAGTAGTTACCTTGAACAAAAGTAGAAATACATAGCAATAAACAAAATAATGGTGTATCGATTTCTCCCGACAACTCTTCACTGACCAGGCACCACCCACTGACATGCGTTTCGTTTACAATAGAACCCTACAAGTCGGGGCAGAAATTTCAAAACACACGAAAAACAAACATCTTTTCGAATGCATGTTACTCTTACACAGTCAGTTTCTTACGCTTGCGCCTCTTGGAAAACTTCATCTGACCAAAGCACTATCGACGGACATGCATAAAATTACTAAACTTGCCAAAAGAAAACCTGACATCTGCCTAAAACAACTGAAAATCAACATCATGTATACACACAATTCCCTTTCCACTTGTCCGGTGTCAGTGGAACAAATTCCCTGGCTACTTTTCAACCAATGCTGTCACCCAGGCGACGGCTTGCCGGCGCCGGTGACAGCTAGTCAGTGTAAACTTCGACATGCGGCGAGCCTCACGGAATATTAAATTTAGATGGAGACATGCTGGGAATGAAAGTTGGAGAAAAGATTGAATTAATTTTCGGAGGAAAAACTTTTGCAATCGGACCCACGGTTTTCGACTTTTCCTTTCTGGAAAAACTGCAAATTTTCCAACTTTTCATCCCGTGAACAGACTCTCACCATTTTTGTTTCCAAGAGGTAACTGGTTCTTGGACATTTTTCAACTTTTTTTCCCGATTTCCCGGGAATTTTCCGGTTGAAAATGTAAAACCGGCCTGGGTTTCCGAGACCGGGCTTGAATGATGAAGTTTAAAGTGAAGCCTTAATTGACGATTTCCACAATAAGATTATTTGGAATAAGATTTGAGCTTTTCCCAGGAAATTCAAATTTTCCTGACAAAATTTTCAATTTTCAGCAAATTATTTTCAATCTTTTTCTTTAATTCCAAATTCACACTTGAAGGGCGAAGGGACGTTTCGGACAAAATTTTCCATAGGTTCCTGGATACTAGTCGGAAAAGTGTATCACCTGTATCACAGAATAGCACTATATATACTACGTAGGCATATTATGTACGGCTCTTCTAACTTCAAGAATGTTTTTCCTGATGTAAATACCTAATACAGATCCAGAGCAAATTCAATTACCTATACACGTTAAAATTCTTCGGTTAGGTTCCAACGACCGCTCGTACCGCCGCCCTGGAATCAAGATAAAATTAACAAAGCTCTTCTTTCCTGCTATAGCTGATTCCGGTCTGTGTCGATTTTTCTCGGTAACGACCTCCTGAGAGGGGTATACTCTGCGAGCTCCGCAGCTGAAGCCGACCGATTCCACACCAACAGCATCCCAATCGGTATCAATTAGTAATTGTAACAACGCACAACAGTGGGGACATTATCTATACGGGAAAAAGCAGTCCGTTTAATAAGACCGTTAAAATTCAGCAGGTGTCGGTGTTTGTTTTATCTTTATTAGTTCGTTTAACTCTCGCCGCCTCATTTGATGTGCGATGGTTTGTTTGGTTGCTGCGTGGTTGAATCGAAAGAGAGCAGATCCATGTGGTGATGATGGTGATGGTCGCCTCTTATCAAAGACCTAACAAATCGACGGTTGTTTGTCTTTGATTGTGTTCCGATTCGAATCGCGGTTAACGCTTCGAGCTCAGACTCCTCGGAGATCAGAGGAAGAAGTTGCCGCTACGACGACGTGGTCGTATAAAAATTAATAGGCCATCAACTCGATTGATAGCTATTTCGAATGGTGAAACGAATTGCCTAGGTTCTTATCTATAATTTTATTCAACAGATACTTAGAACCTTACGTGGTTACGTGTACATAGGTACTTAGCAAAATTTCTCATTTTCAAGATTATATATGATTTTTTCTCTTTGTGTTTGAAACTTGTCCAAGATTATTGGTAGGTGTACATCTGTCTCTAAAACAAATATTCAGGAGAGGCAATTACTGTTTTATACAGTCCGGAGTATTCTTTTAGCTGTATTTACAGTATTTACACTGATGAGGAGCGATGAGTGATGACTGATGATCAATAAGGCCCGAACGTGGTCTCTGTCATTTCAAACGTCTGTCGTTTGGATTGACCAACGCCCCTGTCTTCTGTCTCGTTGTAACTAATACACAGGCTGTCGCTGCGAAACATTCCAGCTCGATCTTTTCTAAAACTACATATTTCTGAACTGGGTTTCACTGCCCCGATCCACCATTCAACGAGGAGGAGAAGTATTGTGAACGCGCTAATCTGTCAAACTGTCAACAATCTGTCATCTGTCAAACGGAAGTGTCAGTAGTGTCACTATAAAAAAATGACAGAAGCTATATCTTACGGAGAGCTTGACTTGCGATATGCCGTTTGAAAGTCTATGGAAAAACTGTATTCAGAACAGTTAAAAGTATGCCCTACCTGTCATCTGTCAAATATAAAAAAATGTTAAAGTTCAAAACTTCACCATTTTATTATTCAAAATCCATCCGATGGATTGAGACCAAATTTGGCAGGAAGCAACAAAACAAAGGAGTCAAATTGAGTCTGCAGTTGCAGTTTTTCACCATTTTCCAGTCGGGCCTTATGAATTTTCAAAATTTCTCCTATCCGTTGCCACTCGAGAGGGCTCTCGCCTGTGTTTTGACCAGGGCGACTCGCTTTTGATGCAGAACTCCACTCAAAATATCATTCCTACTCGGGGATCGACTTTTTTCAGAAAATTTAAACTGATACCGGAAGTATAATGGATTGAGCGTTGTCCAGACCCATTTTCAAAATCGGCGCGGTTCCGGTTTTCCGACGGTAATGTTTTCAAAATGAAATTGACATGCACATTCCGTGCATTTGAAAAAGCTGCAATGCAAGCTTGAACGTGCGATGAGCCCCACGAAATATTCATTTCAAGTGCAGACATGCTAAAAATACAAGTCGGAGAAATTATTGAAATAATTTTTGGAGGAAAAAATTTTGAAATCAGTTTTCGAGTTTTTATCTTTAGAAAACTAGAATTTTTTCAACATATCCCGTGAACAGATTTTCATCATTTTTTTTAACAAGAGATTATTTACTGTTTCTTGAACATTTCCCAGCTTTTTTTTCAATTTCCTGGGAATTTTTCATTTGAGAATGTGAAACCGGCCATGGGTTTTCGAGACCGGACCTAAACAATGGAGCTTGAAGCAAAGCCCGTATTGACGATTGACTTTTCGGTGGGGCAGCGTTGCTAAAATAGATATATGGGATTCCCCCTTTGAGTCTCAAGGCTGATCTTTTGTTTGAAAAATTCAGTTGACCGTTTTTCTTGCGATTTCTGGAGAAGTTGATTTATTATATTTTATCCATGTTTTCTTGTATTCATAAGCCACTTTTATGCCAAAGAAATTGACGATTTTCACAATAAGATGATTTGAAATTGATAAGATTCATGGTATTCCCGGAAAATTCGGATTTTTCTCAAAAATTTACAATTTCCTGCTAATTATTTTCAGTTTGTCTCACTCATTCCAACTTCCCACCCGAGGGACGTTTGAAACAAAAATTTGCATGAGTTCCTGGATACTAGTTGGGAAAGTTCTGGGGTGACACAACCGATTTTTCGGAATATTACAGTGGATGTCAAGTTGCATTCTCGGTTATGGCAGCACGAAAAGAACAATTTGCTACAATTCAACAGCTCCACGTTCTCCGCGATGCCGCTCACCACCCGCCTGTTGTATCAAAGTGGGCTTGCTCCATTCACATTGACAGATTGAGCTGTCAGATGAACCTTCTTCTTGTGTACTTTCGCTTCGCATCCCAACGGTTTTATCAAAGACGTATTTGAACAGCTTCTGTCTTGTTTTGTGTCTTGCTACGAGTTTTCCTTGTGTTGTAAGAGCAAGAGCTTTCCCATATTATTTCCAAGTTGTTCGTGTTTTACTGTAAGTAGTTTTCCGCGCTTAGTTCAAATTGTTCGTGATTCCTTGAGTATTTTTGGTGTTTTGCTATGAATTTTTTATAAGTATTGCGTGTTTTCCAATTTCTTTTGTGTCTGTTTTGCAGACAGCGGACATTTTTCAAGTTCTTTGTTGAGGATACTGATTCAACGAAATCCAAGAATTTGCATGAGTTATGTCCGAAACGTCACATCAAGGTGAGTTCTGGATATTTGCCTGCTATAGTAGGTTCACTTGTACCGTGATTCTAGTCGGCTGTGAGATTTTGTTTCCAAGTTTCCAAGTGTGAAATATAGAAAATCCCCAAAACTTTGCAGTTGGCTGCTCTGGTCGGACCAGTTTTGAAACACATTTTTTGCGTATTTCCTCTGCAGATAGCCGGAGTATTTTTGCGGCACGTGATGTCTGACGCTTTTTTCCATTTTATTGGAAGATGTAGCAATTTTTCGACCTGTTTTTAATTTTCACCAATGAATAAATAAATCAAAATATCCTTGACATTTGACAGTTGCCAAAAATATTCCTAACCTCTTGAAGCCGGTTCAACTTTCGGTGCTTCAAATTAAAGAGTATACAATGCCCTTCGTCCAAAAAAGGGGCCCCATGCAATCAACCCTTTCGGCTCTTCCAGTCAAAAATACAAGCCAAATCCTGAAGAATTATGGGCGATACAAGGATCGCCCTGCAGTTTGTCATTGGCAAAAGAACTTACGTGTAAAAAGTAAATTAAACCAAATTTCAAAAAACCCAGCCGCTCAAAGTTGCGTATTGAACCGAAGTTGATGTTAGTACCTTTAATTTGCAATTTGCTTTTGTTTTGGGGCTTCCGGGACGAGTTTTTGTCGACTCTGAATGGGCCGCCGTCAAGATGACTTAGATTTGCGGCCGCCCCGTGCTCTTTTGGTGTCTACATGACGGTAACACAGCTCTGCGTCCCCTTAGTCGCACTTTCACATATGACCAGGTCAGTTTTCTAAGATTTTAATAACAATTTGATAAGAAATATAACTTCACTTCCAGAGAAGTCTGTTTCACACCAGGTGAAAAGGCGGCAAGCCTACAATGCTAAAGTAGAAAATTTGCCCAGCCAACTAGAGTCACAGTACAAGTGAACCTACTTTATTAAAAAATCTGCAGATTTTTTTTTACTGATTTTGTCTTCAGGTATGTCAGATTCGTACTTTTACAAAAAGTAAAAGTGGAGTTGATGAGTGGACCTTTGATCATACCGAAGATTCAAGTGCAGTTCCTGCTCCTCGCAGTCCTTGTCCTGGCCTTTCCTCTTGCCGTAGTCCTCGAAGAAGCAGATATCCATGATGATGCTGAGCAAGCTTGAGATTCATCAATAGAATTCGATGATTATGTAACAATCTATAATACTAATTTTGTAAACAGGGTGATTCAAAAGTGTCGGACCATCTTGAAGGTGCGTAATAGGAAGGTTTGATAGAGTGCTGGGAAGTCGATGAAAAAATCTATGTCTTTTAATTTTAAAGTTATGGAGGGACAAAAATTGGTCCTTCGATTGCTCCTATTTTCATTGTTTCAAAAGATTTAAGTGAACTGTTTCTGGGAAATCAACGAGTAAAAAAAATCAACCTTTAAATCTGTAATGAATTTCTGTTTCGTATACAGGGTCAGTCATGAATAATGAAAATTATGTTTTTCTAAAAGTGCCTGCAAACAGTCACAGTGGTCACATAACCTATGTACACATAAATAAAACACAATTCATTCTATAATAGAACTCTTTTGTTTCTTTTTTTTTAGGAAAACTAAATTTTTTCAGTGTATGACTCACCCTGGATAGAAAACAGAAACTTAATACAGATTCAGAAGTTGATATTTGTACCCCATATTCTCCCATGAACAGTTTACTAGAAAATTTCAAAACAAAGAAAATAGAAGCGATCGAAGAATCAACTTTTGTCCTTCCATAATTTAAAATTTGAAAGACAAAAAAAAATTCAACAACTTTCCAGCACTCTACTACCCCTCCATATTACGCACCTTCAAGGTGGTCTGTCACTTTTGAATCATCCTGTATCTAAGTCCCTACATCCAAACTGTTTTCTCATACAGCTCGACGTCGGAAGTTATGCAGACGAACAGTTTGAGCAAGAAGAAGAAAAAGAAGAAGAAGTTTGAAGGTCGCAGGTCAAGTAGCTCAATGGTTTTTGGGCGGATCTAATCCAGTTCAAACGCCTAGAAAATAGATGAGATTGGATTTTAACAACGATGACATTCCTGAAGAGGATTACGTCACCTTAGTGTGGTCTGACAAAAAATCAATTCGAAAACCTTTTCACATATCTACATATAGTGGGGACGGTACGCGACGAAAATCCCTTGGATACTGCACTTTTGAGTAGAGTTATGAAACTTGACACATAGTTCCTAGGGACCATAAGGAGAAATTTCGCCCGATGTTCTTAAAAAAATTTTCGACGGAATCCGTTATATCCGCCTTTTTCCAAAATGGCGTCCAAATTTTGAAAATTGGTGATTGCTCGTACAGTGGCGCGCAAAGTATCAATTTCTAACATTTTGATCATAACGAGTTGACTCAAGCCACCCCTGACTCGATTCGTCTGATATTTTGGCCATTTGTGCCGTTTTCCCAAAATGGCAGCCAAACTTCGAAAATTTGAATTTGGTCGTATAGTGGCCTGCAAGGTATCAATTCTCGACATTTCGACCATGACAAGTCAATTAAAGCCTACCCTGACTCTACCCAACCTAGATTTTGGCCTTAATACTTAATTCTAGTGCTGATTTAGAATTCTTTTTTTTTTATCTTGAGAAGGGTTGTGGAAAACCCGAGGGAAAAGCACTTCTTGGACTTTCTGTGTGTCCAACATGTGAGTAATCCGGAGAGCAGAATCACTACATTTTTCCAAAGGAATGAAAGGCTTCCCCCAGTGGCAAAACCTATTTCACGCATGTATGTGACAGCCATAAACACTGTGACAGCCATAAAAAACGTCGAAAGTTCATACCTACATACCAACTGCAAGTTGTTTCAGAAAATTTTCATCGGTGCAGAAGGAATTTCGCATGTTGATTAGGAATAAATTCTTGCAAGGTTTGATTTTCTGCATTAGAGAGCGTCCCACTGATGTATAGAGCATCCGAGTCGACTGTGCACTGATATGGGGTGCAATTTATTTGGAAATTTGCACGTTCGCACGAACTAACAATTCGTAACATTTTGACTCTGACGAGTTGATTCCAGCCACCTCTGACTTGATTCGGCTGATATTTGAGCCATTGAGGCCTTCTTTCCAAAATGGCAGCCAAACCTCGAAAATCGGCAGGTGGTCGTATAGGGGCACCACACGGTGTCCATTCCTGGACATTTCGACCATTGCGAGTCAATTAATACCCTTCCCGACTCGACTTGACCCAAATTTTGGCCT
This sequence comes from Anaspis maculata, assembly GCA_949128115.1. Classification (NCBI taxonomy): domain Eukaryota; kingdom Metazoa; phylum Arthropoda; class Insecta; order Coleoptera; family Scraptiidae; genus Anaspis; species Anaspis maculata. The sequence goes on from OX421964.1 coordinate 16,157,568, forward strand.
CAATCCCCATTTATAGTCCTGTCCTCCTGTCAGTGAAGATCTCAAGGCATCAAAACCGCGAGAAATTTCGAAGTGCAAGTTGTTTGAATATGTACGGAAAAGAATCGAGATAAGCGGTTTTTGAAGATTTATAAGTCGATAAAAGTTATACTTGAAGAGATTTGAGCGGAAGACAATCACAATGTACCTCTTATTGAATCATAGTACTGTTTATAAAACTTTCTGCAAGTTTATAGTGTGTCCAAGGCACAAAGATCTCTCCTATGGGTCTTAGTTTGTCCCATGTGATACATTTTTGGCAAAAAAAATATTTGAACTTATAGCCGTAAAGTCCCTCATTATTAAAACCTGTTCCTAGATCGCAATCGGATTTTCTAGTATCTATGGTAGGAAGAATATTATACCTTCGAGAAAAGCATTACAGGTTCAGCGCCTTATATGTATATAGTTCTTTCCCAACCTTGGTATATGTAAGTGACAAAACGAGTATAATGCAACATGTAGAAATTGAATCACCTACAGGAATCAGAATTGAAAAGAGATTCAGGATAGGTGAGAGTTCCGTTCTTCACCAATGTAATAGATATAGAAAACAGTAAAGAAGAATGTAGGTGAGCGTCTCGCACAATCGCACAAACGCAAACGTGCAAATTTTCAAATAAGTTGCATCCCATATCGGCGCACAGTCGACTGAGATGCTCTACATCAGTGGGACGCTCTCTCATGCAGAAAATCAAACCTTGCAAGAATTTATTCCTAATCAACATGCAACATTTCTTCTACACTGATGAAAAGTAACCCGAAGTCTGAGGTCTGAGAGGCAGAGAGAAGTCCAACCTCCAAACACCACTGTGAATAGAGCGCAGATTCCTCAATCACTGTTATTTCTGGTAACGTAATATGTAACCTGACTTATCTTTTAGCACAAATACAAATAAACTACTTTCGACATTTTTTATGGTTTTTACAGTTTTATACATGCGTGAAATAGGTTTTGCCAGTGGGGTGAGGAGCCTTTTATTTTTTCGGAAAATGTAGTGATTCTGCTCTCCGGATTACTCACAGATATTGGACACACAGAAAATCCAAGAAGTGGTTTTCTACAACCCTTCTAAAAATTGAAAATAAATTTCAGTGTCAGCACTATAATTTAGTATTGAGGCCAAAATTTAGGTTGGATGGAGTCGGGGTAGGCTTTATTCGACTTGTCATGGTCGAAATGTCAAGAATTGATACCTTGCAGGCCATTATACGACCAAATGCCAACTTCGAAAGTTTGGCTGTAATTTTGGAAAAAAGGCCCAAATGGCCAAAATATTAGACGGATCAAGTCAGGGGTGGCTTAAATCAACTGGTCATGGTCAAAATGTTAGGAATTGATACTTTGCGCGCCACTGTACGACCACTCGCCAATTTTCAAAATTTGGTCGCCATTTTGGAAAAAGGGGCCTATATAACGGATTCCGTCGAAAAATTTTTTGGGAACATCGGACGAAAATTCTTCTTATGGCTCCTAGAAACTATGTCCCAAGTTTCATAACTCTACTCAAAAGTGCAGTATCCAAAATCAAATCGACCCCACTAATAAGAACGTTCATGCCGAAATGTAGTGAAGCAATAAGACATCCGAAAAGCGCCTGTCGCAAGAGAACAGGTACGCAGGTACATGGTACACTTAAGATGTATGTTCCACGCAGTCTTGCAGTCTTCGATGCTCCAGCTGAGCCGCAATCTCTTGTGCTGGACACAAACCTACGTACCTATATATTGACAAACCAGAAGGTTCCAAGCCCAGAAAAAGAAAAGTTCCCCAGACCAAATGGACAACGACTTTGTTGTGGACACAACATAAGAGTGATGCCTTGTCGCTGATTAGTGGTACCGGTGAATGGCAGGATGAAGATTCAGTTCAAATTTCTGGCCGACGTGGTCCCAGGTACATATCCACCGAAGTTAGGCAGCTTCTTTCGGGAAGCCTTGGCCATCATGAATCTCTACTGTCCACCATTGCTGGAAAATACCAAGCGAAACGAGAGATTTTTGCAAATGAAGCCTTGGCCCGTGCGGAGAAAAAAATGCGCTGGAGGAGGAAGTTAGACAAAAGGAACTTGATAGAAAAACAGCAGAGTAGACAAGGCTTCAACGACTGTGGTGCCAGATTTTCCAGCATCAAGCAAAGAAGACCTGGCGCTAATGGCTTTAGGCATTCATCAATTGAGCTTGGCCAGCAGATACCTGCTGCAAATTGTATGAGAATCAGAGCTCTGGAATTGACATTTGGATAAGTCAAGAATGTCAATTGGTGTTTTACGTGCCAAGATAAAATCTAGATTATACTCGAATGGAAGACACAGCATGTCTGTAGTAACCTTGGAAGATAACCAGGCCGATTCTGGGATATTTTTGCCAGAGCAAGCAGAAATACCACCGGATGCTGTGCCTTTGTAACAGCGGTGAGTAATTATTATAACCTGATCAAACATGCAAAACATTTGATTTTGTAATATGAACAAGTGACCTGGATTTCTAGTCAGATGCACTTTGACGAACTACAACAGGGGCGGACTAGACAGGGGGGCTAGGGGATCGCCCCCGAGGCCACTTACATCGGCGGAGCCACATTTTTGTCCTTTTTTTGTAAAATAATAATTGTTGGCCCCTTTTCTTTTGTGCATTTGAGTCTATCTTCTTATGCATGCTAAGTCCCAATAAGAAAAGCACCAAATTTTCAATATTTCAGCTTTTGTTTTGACCCTTTTTCGAGATCATTTAGGGGCCAAAAGCTTAAATGATAGGAATGTGTAATATCATTATGCAATAATGATTATAGAATGTTAATGTTATAGTTGTTTTGTTATTGATTTGTGCCTTGAAAAATCCTTGGTTGGCCCCGTCCATTTCTTCTCGCATTGATTCTTGCTGCATCTTGTACCGAACCTATCGGACCAATTCCGCCGCCTCCAACAGTTGTAATTCATTTTTTTTTTGACGTAAACACCTAAAAGACGAATAATTGTGTTCTACTGATCAGTTTAGGCAGTTTATATTTTCAAGCCTGCTGCGCCTTGCTTGACTAAATATTTTTGTTAAATTCCTACGATCAGCACAAGTTTTTGTACCATCTTGAAATGTCCACGAAACTGTCTACTCTATGTCTATATTACATTGTTGTTTTGATTTTTCAGGTGTTGTGGAATTTATCGTTTCACCCTCATATACTTATAGCCACCTACTCACGACTAATGGAATCAAGGAAAGAAGTTCAATAGAAGTATCCGAAAACGGCAGTAATGATAATAAAATCAGTATGGGAGGTGACACCAATGACCAAAAACTGTTGTGACTGCTCGATGACAAATCAAATCTATAATATTAGTGTTGTTTGGTCATTACGATCCACTTTTCGCGAAACTAATATCTACGATTTGACATGTTCAATTTCCTTGTGTTTTGTTTTGTTTCTCTTTTTCTTGTTTAATTTCTGCGTTGTGATTCTTATTTTTTTTTTACTCTGTGCTTACTGTTTTTATTTCAATGATTTCGCTGTTGTTGTTGTTGTTATTGTACTTTGGTAATTTTATGTTATTTTTGGTCATTATCTCAGTCATAGGCGTTGTCTAAGGTTTTTGAGGGGAGAAATGGTTCTCCCCTCAAAAACCTTAGAATTTATGGAAATGGAGCCATTTTGTACTCTTTTTTTATTAAAGTCAATTTGTGTTTATTGTGTCTGTTTCATTAAACTTGCAACTCCTTCTCCCTTGGGACATGTCACTTCTGAACAAGAGCGGTCTTAGCGGAGGTTCTTGACGTTCACAGGCGAAGCGCAAGTGAGGTGTGTCTCATTACAGAATTGAAAAAAATAAGTACCGTTTGTATGAACACAGTCCAAGTTCACGGAAATGGATTGCTGATCAAACAGAATTTATTAAAATTTTGCCCCTCATCATCCTGAATTGATTCATCAATTCCTTTAAACTATTCATTTTGAAAACTTTATTAGACAAGATTATTTGCGTTGATGTTATTGAAGGACCAGCTTCCAATTCGTTGATAATGACAGATGCAGCGAGCCGCGGGGGTAGGACGAGAATTCGACTCAAAAGTGTGGAGCACTCGGAGGAATCCGGAGGAGAACCGATATCTACCTGTTGGGCGAAACATGTGCTTTTATTTTGTGCTCATAGGTACGTAATTTTCACTTCTTCCACTTACATGTTTGTGCTATTTGCGTTTCTTTTTGAACATTGCTGGTTTTTATATGTACCTCAAATCATTTCATACTTGATTTGCGTTTTTTGTCTGATAATTTGAACGCATTTTGTGGTGGGCTATTTGCGACCACACGCACGCTAGAGAAAGTCTTTGTCTTGCCGTTACATTCACTGCCATCGCTTTTATGATCATTTTAGTAATTTTATGTGTAATTTGCTTGTCGATTGCTCACTCGACTGTAATTTTTGTTCGTCGTATTCTCAACTAACACTATCCTTATTTTGTCTTGTTTTTGGTTATTTTGTACTGTTGTGTTTTATTATGCACTGTCTACTGATGTTTTTACAGTTTTGTTCCACTAATTTTGCTTACCCCGACTACGGAAAATATCAGTGAGTTGCTTGTCAATAACTACCTAGTTTGTCACAACATATTTGAGAGTCCTTTTCTTTGGGCAATACTCAGGGGTTTCTTTGAAGAACTCTTCCACTGAGCTCCTATTCTCCGAATCCGTCACTCCTTCTTCTCTTTGACTGACAGTTGACATATTTTGTTGTGTTGTTCTCAACTGTTTTATTGTTTTATTGTTGTATAACTAGACGTTTATGTTTTGTTGCTGCTGTTGTTGTTGTTGGTGTTGTTGTGTTTTTATTTTTACTAGCTTTCGCCGGGGCCGCTTCGCGTCGCTGTGTCGCAATTCGTTTATTTAGTTGTTTTTCAGTTTCTCTGCATCTAACGGTGCTCCCTCGACGTTTTAATTTTTTCGCTGTTCGTTTTTTTTTCGTCATTTTGCTACAAAACTTGCCAGATCTCTTTTTTCACGTTTAGGCATTGTATAAAATATATATCACATCAACTTTAGAAACAGGTGTTCAAAACCACGACGGATCTTGCTTTATATACCCCTACCAGAGACTTTCAAGAGTGTCCTGGAATGTTCCACAATGATCTGAAATGTTTCGGGAGATTTTCGAACGCTCCAGACTATTCCCGAACATTCCAGAACATACCGAAACATTCTGGAATGTTGTGGAATGATCTCGAATACTCTCTAATGTTCTGGACTGTTCTAGACATTTCTAAAGAGCGAAAAACTTCCAGCCCTTATATCTTCAAAAGCACGCCCTTCAGGTTAAAACGGAAACCTTCTTCATCGATGGGGAATGTAGGGCTACCACACCATAAAACTCCCTTGATCGTAGCGGGACTCGTTTCTGCGTTTCAGCGGCACAAAGATTTGGCACTTTCTTTTATTATAAATATTGATTATTTTGTCCATTTTGTGTTAGTCCTGTATTAGCTGTTTTGTGAAAAGAACCATAAGAGAACGATTTTGCACTTATTTTGCTCTGAGTGAACTGAACATTCTGTGCAATGAGCTTGTTCCAATTGAACTTTTTTCCCCTCGGGTCGTTTCACTCCTGAACAATAGCGGACACAGCGAAGGGTTTAGACAAGGGTTTAGATGATCACAGGCCAAACAAATAGAATGCCAGGGGGGGCGTTCCATTACAAGGGTTTGGGCTGCGACTGTATTCTGAGGTCTTCAATGCACGGATTCTTTGCTGCAAATTTAAGTATAAAATAAACTGCAACTGACCTATTTGTCACTGTGATTTATTAGATTTTAGCGGATTCTAGCAACTTGCTATCGCTTCCAACGTCGTATTATGCAGCTATTCACTTCGATATAGCTTATCCAGCATTGCTCGCAATCCTTATTTTTTCGGTGAAATGCCTTACGTCATGAAATACCACACACTCTAGGTACTTAGTAGTTACCAATATCTCACCTGATATATTGTATGGGTTCTGCACTTGAAGATGAATATTCATGTTTTGCACATGCTAGGAAGCCGCTAGACGGTATACCTCTTTATATACCGATACTTACCTACACCAATAATAATTCCCCTCATAAGTCAAAAGTATGGTATTCCTGTCTACTTATACGTTTGTATACAAACAATAAATAATAAGAATAATAACGCGGCACGGTATAGCTGACAGCAAAATTACACTCGCGCTATCACATACAATCATAAGTACCTACGTGAGTAAATAATTGCCTTTGAGCAAGTTTGGAATATAATTGCCTATATACTACCTACCTTTACCTTGTGATATTTCATATAAGATTTCTTTGAATCTTAAACTGGACTGGATTTCGTTGAATTACAGGACCGGATTTGCCTTTAGCCCTCTGATGCGTTGTCGTCGCCCTGCTCCAAGCTTAGCTTTTCATTGTAAAACGCACCAAGTAAATATTCGAAATAAAACAGAAAAATATATTGAATAATTTTAATACTTAATAGCATCAGACCTGGCGTTTATATACAAACACAACAATATTCTGACTTGCCGATATAAGGAACATTTATTTGAAATAAACGTTTTTCTTTAAAACAACTCATATACGTTTCTGGTGGTTCATATGCCGCCCGATTTTACACGTTCTGTCCATATGTCCAGTGTGCACACACAGAAAACTTTTTCGATTTTTTCTCGTTTAGAAATGTTCATCAATATTTTCATTCATCAATTTTAAATAGAATAGAGTTTGTACTTTTTTTATATTACACTTAGATTCATCATCACGGTTCACTTATTAAATTAGGTATATTCAATTTATGTAGGAGAGGGGCGTCTACGCAATCGTCCATCATCGATATAACGCGAGAGGGAGATAATCACTTTTTCGTCGGTCCTTTCAGAACCAGTAGAGGTCTTTTGACGAGTCCTGCACTTGGGCTTCCAGACCTGAAACCAAAGAAACGATATTGAAATAAGCGTGTTCATTTTGGTCGTTGAACAAAAACAAAATTCAAACATAAGTAACAATACTAAATTACAGATTTCATGCATGCAACAAGCTGCTGTAACCATTTTCCATCTTTCGCCTGTGTGTACCCATAGGTAGGTACACATAAATTGAATTTTGATTTATGTCAAATTTCTAAACCGTCAAAAAGCTCTCGTTTCAGTTTTTATTTCTCCGACCCACCACCCATCAACGAGGAGAGAAGTATTATAGTGAACGGGCAAAGATTTTTCCCGAGATTTCGACGGATATATCCGTTTTCAGGCCCCCTATATGACGGTTAGGACCATTATTTCTAGAATGATTTCTGTCTGTATGTGATGTGTATGTATGTGTGTGTTCAGATCATATTTTCTCTTCTCTCTCATGAACCATACCTGCCTACCAAATTTGGCCGAAATCGGTCTAACGGTTTAAAACTAAATCGGGGGGTCTATGGCGCGATGTGACGGAGAAAAAGTGTCTGCCCTGAGCAGGATTCGAACTTGCGTCTTCCATTTGCCGGATGGATACTCTAACCACTAAGCTATCAAGGGAGACAACAGTTCCTCCGTCACATGCCCATATGAGAGCCGCCACAGTACTCCACTGTACTCCACAGAGTACAGAGTACAGAGTACAGAGTACAGAGTACAGAGTACAGAGTTGGTGGTGGTGGTTAGAGTATCCATCCGGCAAATGGAAGACGCAGGTTCGAATCCTGCTCAGGGCAGACACTTTTTCTCCGTCACATGCCCATATGAGAGCCGCCACAGGTCAAAAAAAAAACCTGAGATACAAACTAACATACAAACCGATCGACACGGAATTTTTTGTTTGACAGATTTCGACGTTTTAGCATACGGGGAGTCCAAAAACCGAATAAAATATTTCGCGATTAACTTACTTCTCTATAAAAGGGGGTTGTTTGTCTTCTCCAACAGTAAAACACAGTAATCTTCTTCTTTTACTGCAGTTTCGGCTATTTATTCAATGCGAAGCCATTGTCAAAAATGAGTGTAAAAATATAAATTTGACATAAATTATGACGTAGTATAGAGGTAGCAATATAGGTTTAGGTAACAATAGTATAGGTATGTATCTACTCTTACAATAATTAACGAATCTCTAATGGTGGGAATGTGATGATTGATTCAGGTTATCGAGAATTAATGGAATAAGGAAGGTGTTATCAAATTCTAGTTGTTCATTAATAAGCTTTTTCTGGTCTGGGAAATGTTGCTTTGTAATTTCTAATATCTCGAAAAACTCAATACTTTTACGACCTTCTAGGTGCCAAATAGGTTTTAGACAAACAGGTGAAAAATTGTGATTCTTTTCAACAATATGTTTCGCAAAATTTGAAGTGATATCATCGGGAAATTTTGTTAATTGTCTGGTATGTTCTTTAAAATGAATTTTGAACGACCAATGTAAATTTGTCCACATTCGCAACTCAGTTTATAGATGCCACTACGATCAAAAGGTTCGACAGGATCTTTAGTTTTTACCAATAGAGAATTCATTGTGAGAGATGATCTAAAATTGATGTTAATTTTTGATTTTTGAAAAATGTTTGCAATTTTCTTTGAATATCACTAAAAGATGTTATTGTATAGTATGAAGGTGAATCTGAAGGAGGAATTTAAGCAAAATTCTTTTTTATATTATATTTAAAGACTGTTTTTTTTATAAAAAGATTCGGAAAGAGACATTGGAAAGCCATTGTTATGAACAATCTGTTTTATTATTTTTAATTCTGACTCAAAACTTTCATTTGATAAAGGGGTGTTAAGAAGTCTATGAATGAAACATCTCAATGAGGCGAATTTATGAGAGTGATGATGAAGTGAATCAAATGGAATGATCGTGTCACAGTGCAAGTTGGTTTTCTATAAATCTCGAAATGATGCATGTTTGGAATTGATTATTGGAATATTTAGAACAAGGAATGGAATTTTATTATTGTGACTAAGTTCGAAAGTGAATTTTACGGTTATTTAATTTTTAGTTTTCAACTATTATCTCTCTTATTCGTGTGTATTTATATCTTGTTTCAATATACAAACCTTATTTTATGTTGTTGTGTAAATTATTTGGAAAATGTAAAAAATTGTCAAAGTCTGTGTTGTTACCTTTAAAAAGGCAAATGATATCGTCAACATATCTATGCCAATATACTATATGATTAAAAAGAATATTTGTAGAAATCAAAGTTCTTTCTTCTTTCAAACCAAGACATAAAAACTTCTGCTGAAAAAGGGGATAATGGTGAACCCATGCTTAAGCCCGAAGTTTGGAAGTACATTTTGTTGTTAATTGAATTTGAAATAATCTTGTTTGGCACACACAATATATTTAGATAAAAGGTCATATAAATCATTGACATGAACATCATTGAAGCGGGACTCTATTAATACGTTTTTAACTAAAATAAGTGTTTCGTCTCATGGAACAGAAGGAAATAAATTGACAACATCAAAAGACTAGTTTTTACACTCATTTTTGACAATGGCTTCGCATTGAATAAATGCCGAAACTGCAGTAAAAGAAAAAGATTCACTGTGTTTTACTGTTGGAGAAGACAAACAGCCCCCTTTTATATTATACACTCCAATTATAAGGACATGGATCCCTACGAAAAAAAAAAGAAAAAAAAAACTTACTTCTCATTTTCCGAAAAATTCTATGAGAGGTAAAAATAAGTACCGTATGATCAAAAACTTTTCTAGGCAGGATGTGGCCTGACCAAGATCAGCCTCGTTTGCCTGCCAATGACCAGACCACAGCCTGCCTAGAGGAGGAAAGTTTTTGATCATACGGTACCTACAGTGCCGTGCATGAGGGGCAAAAGTATGGAACAAATTCAATAAAAAATTATTTTTTTCTCGAGAAATTCCTCGAACAGGTCGATTTTGTTGTCCAATTCCGCACATTTTGATATAAAATTTTCATATTTGCCGCCATTTTTGTGAAAGCTATGACGTCATCAGCCATTTATTTCAAATCAACCTCCCCTCTTCTTGCAGATTCGAATAGATTATGAAGTTCTGATTTCAGCAATATGCACATGTAAGTACACCTTTTGAACTTTTGAGTTTCCGAAATTATTATTATTATCAAAAATGGTAAATTCCTGGTTTTTTATTATTGATGTTTTGACAAAATAAGAACGTTTTTGTCGCAGAAATGTTCATGAAATATTCCAGTCCAAGGTCCAACTTTTCCTTCGGGCCCTTTAGTCTTCCTTTTAGGTAACTATGCCGCGACCTGTCCGTACTCTTTTGGACACCTGTTTTCCTGAAAGGTGGATTGGCAGACGAGGACCAATACAGTGGCCCGCGAGATCTCCGGATCCCACTCCCCATGATTATTTCCCCCCATTATTTTCAATGGGGATACCTCAGATGAAAAGTCTACATCAACAGACTACAAAATTCGGAAGACTTGGAAGATCAAATTCATATGAATGTCGCTTGATCAGTGTAGAAGTTATCCAAAATGTTATCTGAGAATTTTCGGACCGGCTTGCTTACTGCCAAGAGACCAACGGGTGGCAGTCTGAGCATTTCATCCATTAAAAAAGAGTTCCTTATCAATTTTGATGGAAATTAGGAATTAATTTTTCAAAAATAAAAAATTTTAAACCAAGAAATTTGACATTTAATATAGTTACCTGAAACCATCAGCTCAAATGTGCATATTGCTGAAAACAGAATTTCATAATCTATTGGAATCTGCCGAAAAGGAGGGAAGTTCAACTTAAAAAAATGGCTGATGACTAGAAACCGGATTTTAGGCCGTTAAAAAGTGGAAATTAGGACACATGTTTAGGCAAATAAAAGCTTTATTTTAGGACGCTTTAGGCCGTAACAACTAAGATAAACAAAATAGGCCGAAAACATTCTTCGTATGTTAAAAAACAAATTATTGATTTTTTAGTATTGTCTCCTTGAAATAGTCATTTTGCCGACTGTTTTGAGTCCACAAAACACGAATTTTTGCAAACCGTATCTGAAAGATTCTCTCAAGGTGTTGCATTGTTGATTTAGCAGTTTAGTTGTTGTAGCTACATTGTTACGGAATAGGCAACTTCATTGTGGCCGAAATAGAAGACACAAATTGGTGTTTGGAAAGCTCATGCTAAAAAGTGATGTATGCGACAAGTATACGCAAAATGCTTCGGCGGCTCATTCGCTTTTAGGGATAACGCGGATTTATCCGCTAAGGATTCATTTTGCGTACTTGTAACATAAATCACAAATTGGTGTCGAAATGAATAAAAGTGACTTACAGTACGGAACAAATGAAACAATGTGAATCATTTCAACCGTAACATAGAAAAAACCTATTGTAGATTGTTAAAAAAGCATTTTTGGGATAGTAAATCCGAGTTTTGATAATTTTAGACATATTAGACTTCAATCAAAGAGATGTGAAAGGCTATTTCTTTCAACATAACTATATATTTCAGAGCTGAGTGCAAATGACCAAAATAAAAACCGGAAGCCATTTTGCCTAGAGTCCTGTCCCTGCGTCAAGACTAGATCTCAGGCCGTTGAAAAGTGGAGATTGAGACGTTTTGTTCACATTGTCTAGGTGAATAAAAGGTGTACTTTACGTAACAGCCTGAAATAGGCCGAACGACCTAAATTAGGCAATATAGGCCAAATACATTTCCAAATGAATTCAAGTAAATAAATTATATTAGGGTTGAAATCAGTTCACTCCCAAAGTTTTAATGAAACAAATCAGAAAATGGACTTTTTTTCTCAACATTGTGGATTATTTCTACCAAAAAATTGAAAAAGCCTATTTTAGGCCGTTGAAAAAGTCTTTTTGGGACAGTAAATCCGATTTTGTCAGTTTTATGCATTTAGGCAAAAATAAAAGAGTGTCAAAAGCAATGTTTTTTCAACACTAATATTTATTTCAAGGTCTCATGCACATGCCTAAAACAGAAACAAAAAAGCATTTCGCCTAGAATCCGGTCTCTACTGATGACATCACAGCTTCCACAAAAATGGCGGCAAATATAAAAAATTTACATCAAAATGTGCCGAATTGGAAAACGGGATCAACTATGCGTATATATGCATATGTCCATAATATACAGCTAATGTTGAATGTTATTTCACTTGTTCCCTTGTTCACTCCAGAAAAGCTACATGGCAAACGCACCGGATCGCATTCTTGCTCTCTGCTCGCATATAGCTCGGGCATCACCACCAGAAGAGCTTCCCAAGCGTAGCCGACGGTTCGCCGGGCCAAAGAAATCAATACCGCGTTTGACCAACGCAGCGGCCAATCCAGAGCGCGGCCCGCTGACCAACCCATCCGATCCCCCTTCACTGAACCCACCTCTCACCCTTTCGGCCTCTGCCCCTTCCCCCGCTCAAGAGCCGCCGAAGAGCTCTCTTGCTCCTCGCACACACACACACACCGGATTCCGCCGACGCCTCTAATTGCCATTCCCCGGATCGCCGCTTCAATATGGCAGCTTACCGTGATGCGGTGCAGGCACCCTATACCCCGTACCTCGTTCGTTACCCTATACAGATTATACACCGTACAACATATTTTTGAAAAATATGCAGGATTACACAACCATAAAAAGTTCGAAAAACGGTGTCGTATACGCCGTACACGCGCCATAAAACGGGAGATAGAGTACGGGATAAGAGTGGTTCGAGGAAATCGCAATGGGGTGTCGTTATTAGGCTCGCGTGACCGCTGACCATTATATCAAGTAGGCTGGATATGACGCGCGGCGAAAAAAAGCGGGTTGGATTATGATTTATGGCGCTCGTGCGGAGAGGGGCCGTGGATCGCGGCCGCCATTTGTATACGACTATTGCCACTTCTTCTCGCTGCTATTAGTGCCATTTTCTATAAAGGGAAAACGGGTGGATAAAATGTTGATGATGGCAGAAGAAGAGCTGAAGATCATAACGTAAAACAAAGGAATAAATAAACAAAACGAGACTATTGTTGATGAAGTTGGATAGGTAATGGTGGAGGAACACAACGTACTGATTCCTGGAGGCTATAAAGATTCGCATGGGAAACATGTCTGTGCCATCTTGTAATTCTTGAGAATGTTTCAGCAAATTATGAATAATGTAAGCTAAATGGTGATCTTAACATACTTAATCCAAATAGGTGCAAAGAGAACCATGGTGAAAAGGAGTGTTTGTCAATCTAGTAAAAACTATCGTCGAACTATGTGTGTTCCTATCTCAACATTCAATAGGTACTTATTTACAGAAGTATTATAGAATATATGAGTGACTACTTGATTGACAACTTAATTGATCATTCTATTCAACTGGCAATCTATTTTATACAGATAATATTCTTTCCATCTCTTATTCTCGCCCCAATCGCCTTCCGCTCCTCATCGATTCTCTATTCAATCCAACCCCTTCCCGCTATGACTGAGGCCGAATTTGATCAACTTTACGGAGGAATTTGAACAAAAGTCCCGCCGTATGGCTCGCACCGGACGACGCTACGTCCCCGAAACCTCCCGGTCGGCATTTCACACCAAAATTATCGAAATTCTCCCAGAAAATCCAAATTTTCGCCGCAAAAACGTACCAAGATGTTTGAAATGAATTACTCAAAACACCACTTCCCTTGCAAAATTAGGAATGAAACATGAAACTTAAGAAAAAAACTCTCAAATTCAACAAAAATTTTGCAAAATTTTCACCCGCAAGCGATAATTTTTAAATAAATACCCCGCCAAAATCCGACGTCTGGTTTTTACAAACGAGTGCCGCCGGCGTTGAGAACCTGGCAGTCCGTTCTATGTTGGACTAGCTGTCACCGGCGCCGGCAAACCGTCGCCTGGGTGACAGCATTAATTGAAAAGTCGACAGGGAATTTGTTCCACTGACACCGGACAAGTGGAAAGGGAATTGTATACATGATGTTGATTTTCCGTTGTTTTAGGCAAATGTCAGGTTCTTCCTTGGCGAGTTTAGTAATTTTATGCATGTCCGTCGATAGTGTTTTTGTCAGATGAAGTTTTCCAAGAAGCGTAAGTGATTGATTGTGTACGAGTAACACGAATTCGAGAAAATGTTTGTTTTTTGCGTGTTTTGAAATTTCTGCCTGGACTCGTGGGTTCTATTGTGGAAGAAACGCATGTCACTGAGAGTGGTGTCTGGTCAGTGAAGAGTTGTTGGAGAAAATTGAGACACCATTACTTTGTTCATAAGTATATATATTTCCATTTTTGTTCAAGGTAACTACTCAAAATAAGTACTGGGAGCATGATGAAGCTTTGAAAATGAAAGCGATAGTAGGTATGTGTTATGGAAACCTAAACCGTGAAGAAGGTACTGTCGTGGAAGACACCGTGTAGTGGAAGAAAAAGCAGAACCGTGTATTTGTATTATTTAGGAGCCTTTCTAAATATATTTGTGGGAGAAATTGAGATGAAATAAAAATATGTGCAAAATTCAAAATTTGACAGCCACGTTTCAATTGTTCATCTGAACCAAGTCTAGGTTTGAAAACTGAATGGATTTCGTTGAAAAAAGCCAGAGTTCAATACTGCGGTTTCAAACTGCCAAAATGTCGAGCTTGACAAATGCATTTCAATTGTCCATCTTGACTAAGTATTTGTTAAAATCTCAATATAATCTGTTGAAAAATACAATAGTTCAATATGGCAGCCTTGGAAATGTCAAAATGGCAAATTTAAAAGATGCATCTCAATTGTCTACTCCAAGTAGGTAAAGGCTTGAAATATCAATCAGATCGGTTGAACAATGCAAAAATTCAATATGGCAGCCTCTTGGAACGTCAAAAATCAAAATGTGACAGACGCGTTTTGATCGCCAATCACAAGTGGCTATGAATTCAAAATCTGAATCAGATCAGTTGAAAAATGTAAAAATTCAACATGGCGGCCTCTTGAATCGTCAAAAATCAAAATTTGACAGCTGCATTTTGATTGCCAACCTCCAAGAAAAAGTTTCAAGTCCCAATGAAATCAGTTGGAAAATGCAAAAGTTCAATATGGCGGCCCCTTGAAACGTCAAAAATCCAAATTTGACAGATGCATTTTGATCGCCAATCTTGAGTGGCTATGGGTTCAAGAAACCAATCAGATCGGTTGAAAAATGCGAATGTTCAATATGGCGGCCTGTTGAAACGTCAAAAATCAAAATTTGACAGATGCATTTTGATCGTCAATCTCAAGTGGCTATGGGTTCAAAATACCAATCAGATCAGTTAAAAAATGCAGATGTTCAATATGATGGCCTCCTGGATAGTCAAAAATCAAAATTTGACAGATGCATCTTGTTTGCGAACCTCAAGTGGGTGTAGGTCTAGGATCTCAATCAGATCGGTTGAAAAATGCAAAAGTTCAATATGGCGGCCTGTTGAAACGTCGGCCTTTTCAAACGTCAAATATCAAAATTTGACCGATGCATTTTGATCGCCAATCTCGAGTGGCTATGGGTTCAAAATACCAATCAAATCGCTTGAAAAATGCTAAAGTTCAATATAGAGACCTCTAGAAACGTCAAAAATCGACATTTGACAGATGCATTTCGACTGTCAAACCAAAGCAAGTATAGGTCCCAAATCCCAATTGGATAGGTAAAAAAATGCGAAAGCTCAATATGGCGGCCTCTTGAAACGTCAATAATCAGAATTCCACAGATGCATTTCGGTCGTCCGTCTCAAGTGGTTATAGGTTTCAAATCCCAACCGAATCGGTTGCAAAATGCAAAAGTTTGATATGATAGCCATTTGGAACTGTCAGAACGTCAAATTTGATAGATACACCTCGATTGTCCACCTCAAGTGAGGGGTACCTATTATGTTAAAAATCCCAATCGGATCGGTTCAAAATGCAAAAGTTCAATATGGCGGCGGCCTTAGAACTGTCAAAATGACAAATTTGACAGATATATTCAGATTGCTTATTTCAAGTTATTATGGAGGTTCAAAATCCCAATCGGATCGGTTGAAAAATGCAAAAGTTCAATATGGCGGCCTCTTGAAGCGTCAAAAATCAAAATCAGACTGATGCATTTTGATTGTCAACCTCAAGTGGGTGTGAGTGTAAAATCCCAATCGCATCGGTTTGAAATTGCAAAAGTTCAATATGGCGGCCCTGGAACTGTCAAAATGTCACATTTGACAGATGCATCTCGGTTGTCCACCCCAAGTAATAATAGGTTCTAGATCCCAATCGGATAGGTTGAAAAATGCAAGAGTTCAATATGGCGGCCTCTCGAAACGTCAAAAATCGGAATTTGACAGATGCATTTGGACTGTCTATTTCTAGTTGGGATAGGTTCGAGATCTCAATCGGATCTTGTGGTAATGATGATACCTAGAAAAATGTCATGTAACGATTTCCTACTTTACGATTACATTTACTCGCGAAAACGTCCATAACTGTCAGCATCATTCCAACGTATTTAAGAGCACTCGCGAAAAATGGCACAAAGAGTCCGCGAAAAATTGCATCAAAGGAGTGCTGTGACATCACATTGACATTTGCAAATGGCACAACACAACTGCGACGCTCAATAATGTTGCCGATCTTTGTAGTGAAATTTTGGAAAATTTGACAAGAAAAACTCCGAAACAAAGACGCACATCAAAACACGGACCCTTCCTGGAGGTCTGGCCAGAAGGTCCGATGGAATTATTATGGAGTCCGTAGAAAACAAGTCGCGACAAGGAACCCCTGTAACCGACATGAAATGTGCTCTGGAGGACCAAAAAGGCCCCTTTCGCGAAATGTGAAGCCACTGGAAATCGCAAATCAATTGTGAGTACCCCCCAGACGTGTTTTGCCCACTCAACTTGTCTGTTTTTGTGAATACGCCGTCGACGTCTGGCCCGGCCTGGAAATTTTTAACCGAAATGCCGTCGAATTTCAAGGAGATGTTAGGTTTGTGGTGTCTGATGGACGCTGAAAAGTCTCCTCAAGACCACAATTTAATTTCGCACGCTGACACGGTACATTTTCTCCAAAAACACTGTTCAAATGAGAAGCGTCAGAGCGACAGAGCGTCAATTGACGTTCCAGTCACTTTGGCCGTGCCGTGGTCCAATTTGATCAATTATACGGCGAAATTTTAAGAAAAACGCCACCGCATGGCCCGCACCGGACGACACTAAACCCGAAACCCCCCGGTCGGCATTTCACACCAAATTTCTTGAAATTCTTCCCGAAAAGCCGAGTTTTTGCCGCGAAAACGTATCAAGGTATTTGGAATGGATTATTCGAACATCGGTTCCCTTGTAAAATTTTGAATGAATTATGAAATTTCGAAAAATCTTGACAAATTCAGCAAAAGTTTAGAAAAATTTCCACCCTCAACTTGGGATCCGGCTCGTTTGCGATTTTTTTTTTTTAAATACCCCGCCAAAATCCGACGTCTGGTTTTAACCAAATTCTGACGGCAGGTCGTTCGGTTCCCTTCAGCGGTTTCTATGAGTTGATGAAAAAAATATCAACTCAACTTCTTGACGCAATCTCTTGCTTTTAAACAATCAATTCTGTTTCTCCAGAGCCAAATGACTGATAAGGTATCAATTACTTGAAACTTGGAGCAGACATGTTATCTTGTAAAGAACCTGAGCGTTTTGGTACTGTGACATGAAACTGTCAAAGCACCGGTGTCCGCGTCCGCAGATTCGGCTCTTTGTTTTCCCACATCCATCAGCAACCTTCAGGAAGAAGTACTATGCGAGCAGCGAACAAGAAGTGTCAATAAAGTAGAGAGGAATATAAAACTAGTACTCAATAAGAGAAAAACCGACTTACTAGAACGTACCTGACATGGTGGGATACGACGAGTAGGGCGAGTCTATCGAGGGATGCTGCCAGTCCATGGCCTTGCAGGGCGCGTGCGAGCCCATGTGCAGTCTCGATCCGGGCAGCAGCAGGCCGCCGTACTGGGCCGCCATGTTGTGGTGGTGGTAGTCGTGCACGGCCCTGTGATGCTGGCTGTACTGGTGGTACCAGGCGTCACCCGGATGGTAGTGCTCGGAGTACAGGTCGGCGGCGGAGGCGCCGTGGTGTCCCGGCCCGCCGCTCGCCCCTCCGTAGTGCTGGCTGTTCCAGAACGACGGCGGGAAGTTCCGCGCCGACATCGGAGAACAATCTGCAAAACGCAAATTCGTCGCATCATTACATTATTTCATACTTCAATCTTGATTATAACTTCAGTATTGTATTGTTGAATTATTATGATAGTCGCAATTATTCCTATTCGTGCTAGAGCTAGAGTATCTTTTAGTACAGGCAACCTTAGTTAATGCCTTATCCCACTGGCGCTGATTATCTCCAGCATAGTCTTCTAATCCCAATTGACTCTTTCGATAGGGCTCGCTTGAAAGTTATACGCGGCATTGAAAATGATGCTAGCTCGATAATAGTTGCACATATTGATGAATTTACGATTTCGGAACTGGACGCCATTATCACACAGTACACCTTGAGGTGTTCCAAACACAAGAAGTTCTCTACAACTGTTTCGGTTGTAAAATTTGCGCTAGCTTTATGACACGAAAAAATTGGGTTGAATTTTGGTGACATGAGGTCTACTTCGCATCAACCAAGACACTTATCCTAAAGTGGCTTACAAGCCAAGCAGGTCTCACAGTGTCGAACGTACTATTCCCACGTCCGACTTCATCTTTGGCCAATAATACCTCTCCTTCACCTTCTTGAAAGGTTTTATCAACACCTTAGTCCGGACGTTTAGCTACATGTATGGGACCCACCTTGCATTTCAGAGACAAGCGATGAAATTTGGCACACTTGTTCACTAGACCCTACTCTTCGATTTAAGAAATGTTGCCATCATCTGCGGAAATCAGGCAGACACTTTATACAGAGTTCAGTAGAAAAAATTTGTTGAAGAATCGTAAATCGTGAACCATAACCGGTGGACGTATGTAAATCAGGATATTGATGACTGATTCTATGCTCATGAAGATGCTGCAAACAGTTTTGGACTGTCTTGAGGCGTTTCTGAAACACGTTGGAAGAAGTGAAATTTCTTCAACTTTTTTCTTTTTCCAATAAATCAGTTGTTTTTGGAGATATTGAGCTGCAACTTAATATTCCGGCAAACAAATATGTTTCTAATGAAACGCGATGTGGAGCCATCGACAAAGCCTGCTATATTCGAAACTAAGATCTTCAATTTTTTTTCCATCATGAGCGCCATCTTCAAATTGCCCTTCGTAAAATTGTTGAAAAAACAACAGGTAACGACTTTATTGGACACACACGATGTTTTATCAGGAAAAACCAGGTACTGAACTGTGGCAATGACCTCTTCAACCAAAGAAACGTTATCAAGTTCGTTTTTCCTGTTTTTCCTCAACTTACGTGACAATCATGACCAAATGAAACTTTGGATCAATTGTATGTTTGCGATACTTCAATCAACATTGTTTTGCAACGTCAGTCAACAAATTTCATCATCATCAGTCAAATGGTGCTCTTTTGGCAAACAGTTGAACAAAACGTCTGCTTAAATATTTGTGGAGAGGGCAAAAATGGAGGGTCACCTTCTGCCCTCCAACCCGATCAAAGAAAATATGTACCCAAAAGTGCTACCAACTGATACTGAAATGATTCAGAGGAATGTGCTTCGTAGTTTAGAGTAGTAAACCGTAGAGACACGCGTTTATTTTATTACGAAAAACCGGGTCCGGCAGCAATGACCTCTTAGGCCAAGAAACGTTATCAAGTTAGTTTTTCTTAATTTCCCTCAACTTAGGTGATAACCATCACCAAATGGAACTTTGGATCGATTAGATGTTGACGACACTATAATCCACATTATTTTGTGCAGCCAGTCACTGAATTTCATCATCATCATCATCAGCCAAGTGGGTGTTCTTTTGGCAAACAGTTGAACAAAAAGTTTGCTTCGATTTTTGTGAAACAAGCAAAACAGAACACTTATCTGGGAATCCCTTTCTCTAGTACAGGAGTCTTTAATGAAGCCCAACACCACTTTACTAGCAAAGCCAATATAGCAATAGGCAGCACACTCAAATTAATCAACAAATGCGGTTCAAACTCATGGAACGCAAAAAGAAAGCTTTACTCAAGCATTATTCTTGCAACTCTTTTGTATCTTGTCGAAGTTTGGGGCCTGCGGTACATTGAGCACATAGAAAAAACACAACTGAAATTCGTGAAATCTTTATTCGTTCTACCATCATCAACGCCCAACTGCTTCGTTCGACTAGAGACGGGCCTATCCAAGCTAGAACTCGTCATCTTACGAAAATCAATTACCTGGTGGTGTAACATTTTAAGAATGCCAAATTACCGTATCCCTAGAATATGTTACGAAAGACTAAAAAAACTTGATCACGAGGGTATCGCGAACGAGAAATACAATTGGGTTTCTCAGTTTAGAGTCTTGCTTCAAAACAATAACCTGCAGAAAATGTGGGAGATGCAGAGCTTCTCATACGCTGAAGGCATTTTGGACTCTCACCTTGAGGTAGTGAAGAGAAATATGTGCACTGTCGACGAGGTAAGTGCTCAAGAGACTCGCTACAACGACATATACAGAGATTTTATTACAAACAACGAAACTGAGCACTATTTAATTTGCAACACACATTTAAACAAAATTAGAACCATCTGCCAAATCAGACTTCACAGTAAGAAATTTCTAAGACTATACATTAACCAAGCAAAATACATAATCAATTTGACAGAAAAATGCACACTTTGTAACCTAAATGAAACGGAAGATGTCTTCCATATCCTTTGTGAATGCCCGGCTCTTATATCATTCAGAAGTTACTAGTTATCGCCTTATTCATTGCACGATTCACAGCTACACAACTTCCACCTTCTTCTCCTCAAAAATATGACAGTTGACAAAATGAACCATATTTACTTTTATTTAGCAAAAGCCTTAGAATTTAGAGAGGAAGTTTTGGCAGAATTTACTTGAGTTTTCTTTTTTTTTCTTTTCTCTTTGTCTTTGGGGCTGAAATCAATGCCATCATAATCAATTCTTACTTTGTTTTTTTTTTCGTCTGTTACTACATTATTTTTACCCTTACTTAATTTCACTTCTTTTTACTACTGTAAGCAATCATTGTGTACCATATATTGGTGAAGACAATAAATGATGAATGAATGAATGAAACAAGCAAAAACGGCAGGGTCACGTCGTCCCTTGAGACCCGGTTAAAGAAAATCTGTTACCAAAAATGCTACCAATTGATACAGAAACAGTTCGGAGGAATGTCTGCTGTAGTTTCAAGTTGAACCGAAATGGATTTTCCCATCCTACTTCTGCAAGAGGAACGTCAGAAGTGTTGCTACAGCTTAATATTTAAAACGTTTTTTGTTGAATATTGGCAGAAACGCTTCAAATATAAGCTGTAACAACACTTTTCACGTCCCTCCTGGGAACTAAAATGTAACAACCAGTTTGAGCTTGGCTTTGAACTGCGGAGCACATTCCTCTGAATCATTTCAGTATCAGTTGGTAGCACTTTTGGGTACATATTTTCTTTGATCGGGTTTGAGGGCAGAAGGTGACCCTTCATTTTTGCCCTCTCCACAAATATTAAGCAGACGTTTTGTTCAACTGTTTGCCAAAAGAGCACCATTTGACTGATGATGATAAAATTTGTTGACTGACGTTGCAAAACAATGTTGATTGAAGTATTGCAAACATTCAATTGATCCAAAGTTTCATTTGGTCATGATTGTCACGTAAGTTGGGGAAAAACAGAAAAAACGAAATTGATAACGTTTCTTTAGTTGAAGAGGTCATTGCCATAATTCAGTACCTGGTTTTTCCTGATAAAACATCGTGTGTGTCCAATAAAGTCGTTACCTGTTGTTTTTTCAACAATTTCACGAAGGGCAATTTGAAGATGGCGCTCACGATGGAAAAAAAAGTTGAAGATCTTAGTTTCGAATCTAGCAGGCTTTGTCGATGGCTCCACACCACGTTTCATTGAAAACATATTTGCTCGCCGGTATATCAAGTTGCAGCTCAATATCTCCAAAAATAACTGATTTATTGAAAAAAGAAAAAAGTTGAAGAAACTTCACTTCTTCCAACATATTTCGGAAACGCCTCAAGATATTTCCAAACTGTTCGCAGCATCTTCATGGGCATGGAATCAGTCATCAATATCCTAATTTACGATTTTTCAACAAATTTTTCTACTGAACCCTGTATAAAATGTCTGCACGATTTCCGCAGATGGTGGCAACATTTCTTAAATCAAAGAGTAGGGTCTAGTGAACAAGTGTGCCAAATTTCGTCGCTTGTCTTTAAAATGCAAGGGGGTTTCTCTTACCAGCCGGACTACCTGAATGTCCAGAAAGTTCGTCATCATGACTCTTCTTCATGATCTCGTCCAGTTCTTTGGAATATTCTTGTTTGTAGTTTTTCATTGCTTTTCTCTTCATTTTCTTGATATTATAGTACGGCTTGCTTCGCAGAAAAGTGTTTGTTTTATTTTCGAAAATGGCTCCGAAAATGGCCCTTGAGATATCAGTGAATTTTTTGGGGGAGAATGAGTTGATATACGAGCACATAGTACAAGGAATCGCAGTCGGAACCGTGGAGGAGGTGAGAACGAGAACGACATTGAGAGAAGCTTTGGATCAGGAATCACGTAATCCTGACGTTGTTGACGAGTACCCTTAACATCCGTACAGCGCGGAAGAAGGTGAAGTAGATTTTCTGGCGTTGATCGCTAAAATTCAGGACATCCTGGGGAATATTGCGCAGGAGAGGAGGAAGCTGGAAAGTAAGCTTTGGCATTTGTTGGGTCGAGTGAAGAGGATCACGAGGAGGAGTGTCCACCAGAGCTCTTGCAGAAGGCGATGGATCTCACTGAGTTGTCCACGATACGGTGGCCTGTTTCTTGAGCAAGCTGCAAACTGGTGAGATGATTGATGGAAAGTTGGGGATGAATTTTCTATGCCAGCTAGCCATGCCGATGGAATGTCAAACCTTTTTCTGATTTGTCGGCACCGGTATTTCAACAATAGCCTCCATCTTATCAGGGTTCACCATAAGTCCATGCCGGTCGACTACATAACCAAGATACCTCAATTCGTGGCGGCAAAAATTGCTCTTGTCGCAATTCGGAGTGAAGCCTGCGTCTCGAAGTCGAGAAAGGACAACAGAGAGTACTTCGACATGGTTCTCGAACGTATTAGCAAGATTATAACGTCGTAGGGTAAACGAATATGTTCGGTTCCAGGTCGTATCCAATGACCTAGTTGATGCAGCGCTGGAATGTTGCGGGGGCATTGTGCAGCACGAATGGCATCCTTTTAAAGTGAAACAATCCACGGTTCGGAACAGTAAAGGTTGTGAACTGTTTTGAATCTTCAGTCATGGGAATCTACCAATAGACCGACTTGATGTTCAGTGTTGTGATGTATTTGGCGTCGCGAAGTTTTTCTAAGGTGTGACTGACATACGGAGTCGAGTTACTTACTATCGTTCTTTGTGACTGCGTTTAGCTTACGGAAATCAACACAAAAGCGATATTTTCCATCCTTGTTACGAACGAGTAAAATTGGAAACGCCGACGGACTATTCGAACGTTTCATCACCCCCTGTTCCAGCATCGTGAGCGCATTTCCTTCGAATAGGTCAAAAGTTGACAAACACAACTGACGATCGGTGGCATTTCGGGATATTTTGAGCTCGTCAACTCTTTCCAAGGAAGCGTTCACCGAAACTCCTGGTTTTCCAGAAAATATAAATCCCCACTCGAAGATCGGTGTAGGATTTTCCTGACTGGATGACGGTGATGCTCCGTGATTACCCGGCTTTGATTGTTGTATGCTTGAGTTGGGTATTTGGTTCAAACTCGCCTCCAGAATATCCAGTTCCGCCGGCCTCGTCCACTCTTCAACCTTCTTCGAGAACGCCGCATGAAGAACTTGAAAAGTGCAATGTTGGTGCAAGACTCGCAAAAATGATTAAGATTCCTTGCAACCGACATGATGGAAACTTTTGTTGATCAACAGTGTAAAAACTAACCTGGCCTGACCTGACCTGACCTGACATGACCTGATCTAACCTGACCTAACCTTTTCCATTGTGTAATCAAAATATCTATTCTTTACGTCACTTTTCAACCTGATTCTAGAAACATGCGTGGGAATAATTGAGGAAAGTTGACAGAGGAGGGAATATTTGTAAAGCCAGTTATACTGGTGGTCTGGCACCGTCGGCAGTTGTGAAGAGATGTCCTCGTTCTATCTCCTTTCCGTGTTCATATTCTTCTAGTTTCCAGGCCTCTCGCACTTATCACGGATATATTGTCTCCCACCACTTTCTCATTTGAAAATATAAGCACAATTATCAGATGCTTCATCCACAAAAAAACTGTTCAACTTCTTTCATAGCCTCATTGGCGAAAATACTCCACCGATTAGTGGTCTTACGAAAGGCTTAAAGAAAAATCAGGGTACGGTATATGCAGGAGCAGTGTTCTAGAGTTCATTAAAATCAAGTTAGCTTCGATTCCAGTTGCATTTTTGCTTCGTCCTGATTTTCCGGTGCTTTAACTCAAGCTGTGAAGGTTGGAACAAAAGCTGATTGCGTATGCTAGCATAACGTTTCTCAAAGCAAAACGAAACTGATTGAACGAGAGTGTTTAGGCGTGCTGTTTGCAATAAAAAAATGTAGACCATTCATCTAAGGTGCGCAATTTCAAGTTATAATCGATCATAGCTTTTTTTTTGGCTTCAGAAAGTCCTGAAGAATGTATTGCCCTCCATATGAAAAGTTACCCGTGAACACTAAGAGGAACTTTCAAGAGAACCGGACAGTTACTCTAGGTCTTCTTGAGGTTTCAATATATGTCGGTGCGTTCGCCGAAAATTCCGAGGCGCGGTTCCTCCGCGGCAAAAGGTCCTGTCGTCGGTGAGCACGACAACAAATTTGGCCCAATTAAGCCCGCGTCGTCACCACCGCCGCCGTCAGGTCTCCCTTTCTCGTTCGGATCCTATAAAACTCTCGACACGGCCGGCGCACCAAACACGGCATCACCACCGCCGAATTCCAGCGGAGCGGTAAAGTTTCAGAAAGAGCCATCGATAAAGAAGAGACGACGATGGATCTTATCGGCGTTTTGGTACATTATTCGTCGATCGGAGCGGATCTGGGCGCGCACCGCGGTGCGAACGGCACTAACCCGCGTCCAAAGACACCGAAAGAACAAGGACCTCGTTCGATGTGTCTCGCTCGCGAGAGACGAAGACGGCAAACGACTTGTCTCGTCTCCCGTGATTTATACAAAAACGTATCTGATTATTTTTTATTTCTGAATGTTAACTTTAGTTTTATATTGTCGATTATCCTTTGAATTCGCCGGCCTGTGGCTCCCGATTCCCACACTCGTACAAGTTCTGGTGATAAATGTCCGCCGAGTCGTTAGTCTTCTGGCTGGCGGTGAGCTGGTGCTGCTCTCTCGGGCTCTCTCTCTGACGGAATAGCTCTCCAACTGCACAACCTATTAATTATGCCGAGGGGACAGTTCCACACTCGACACAATTTTCCATTCGGACGGGCTTTGTTTCGAGAATTAATACGCAGGCGAGAATCACTGGCGCATGGGAATGGAAGATGAAAACCGGCCAGGTTGCCGGCAGAAGCTTCAAGGCGAAACGTGCCGTTGTGTTGCAGTTTGCAAGCCGTCGAATACTTATGAAAAAGTTGCGTATTCACATCTGAAATGTCTTCAGATGGGTGCAAGCTATCACATCAAAACTGAATAATTTCAATATCAGAGTACCGAAAACCTTGGTTCTTATGAAACCCAGGTCGATGGGAAAAGCCGCCTTGTCTCTCGAACATGATTGGGACTAGAGATTATTTGATTCGCCCTGGCACCCCCTGCTTTTCTGCGACAAGTTAGATTCGATCATCTGCAACCGGGCTCCGATGGCGTCATCCGTGTCATACCGATCTTTTCAAAGTTCTTTAGCGAGCATCGGCAATCGGTCTTCCTTGTCGCATAATCCTCATGGAAACAAACACACGCGTGATGCATCGGGTTTGAAAATAAATGGAGACAAATATTTCAGCCCGCACCGGAAAATCCTAGCTATTTGAAAAATTCCGAGATTAACAACTACCCAAGTAGCGCATTGTTGTCCCCGGCTTGTAATTTCGCCCCATCGCAGCCTGAGAAATATATTGTGGTGATGGAAGTTGGTATACGGCGGCACATAAATCCATTACGTCATGAATAATGTGTATGTTTCACTCTTAGAAGCGTGTTTGGGTTTATTTGTCATTGTTGAAACACGATTTTATAAATAGCTGGAATTGTGAAGCCGTGTACCATTCCGATTGATTAATAAACCCCGGTGAATTCCCTTCTTTTTTTTTTTCTGTTGTTCCCATTTCTCCTTGTATAATTTGGTTTCATATTTTTAAACTTTTTTTCTTACTACATTCACGCAATTCTTGAGATAACAATAATTAGAGCGGGTTTTCCACAACAGGACTTTGGCATTTTGTCCGTTTTGATAAATCGGAATATTTATACGAAATTTCGGCTTCTAATTATTTCCTTTCGCGATAATGGGCGTTGCGTGACGTCTTGGTGTTTTACTACTATACTGCTACGACTAGTGCGGTGGTGCGGTGTGGTACCCCAGTTTTGACATAATTCGGCCGTAAATTATGTCACCATGTTGAATTTGATATGAATTATGCATTTAATGGCTCTCTGCGCGTACAGTTCGTCGTGAAAATGTAGAGTGTGCAATAAGAGAGCATGAAGAATGGAAAAACAAGACGCCGTTCGCATTTCCGATGCCAATTAGTTAGCACCATCATAACCTCATCGTCAGTTCTCATCATTATTGATGCAGCTATAATCACGTGTGACAAATACATCGTCTGGAAGACGAACATCTTTGAAAAATATGTTTAATAACGGTCGGATTATTGCATTCCTTTTCGAGCTTATCTTCCGCCATTCTACCAACCGCTAAAGGGGTACTCTCCATATTTCATAAATTATGGATGCCCGAAGACGGACGACCGACGGTCAAAGCGATTGGAGCGCCTCTTTTCACACACACACACACACTTCAGTTTTATTTATTGGTCGTGCGGTTTCCTTTCGTTTTTCAGACATCCTGCAAGGTTTCCGTAATACCTGATGTACTCTACTTAAGTAGGTGGAAGTGCTCATCTTTTATCAATTATTTTCACAGTCATGAAGAAACGATCCATTCACGTTGGAATGACGTTGAGTTGGGCAGGTCAAGTTATTATAGATTAACACTAGACATTTTTGTTAGACGTGGAGTGAATTTTGTAACGCTATTTCTACACGAAACTTTCAGTTTCTACCCTTCATCACGGATCATCTTATCTTCTTTGGTTTATCTTATCATCTTCTTTGACTTCTCAAAATTGAACATCTGACCGGTAGACTTGCCACGAAAACAAGACAACCTACAGAACCGTCAACCGAAGCGCTAGCTGGTTTCAGTAACTGTGCTCGCGGTGACAATTTTGGCGCCCAACGTGTGGGCCACGAAGAAAAGACAGCTATACACACCCACCAAATTTGGCTGAAACTAGAATGCTTTGATAGGTGAGTTTGCTCATTCAAATTTGTATTCGTGGAACCAGTATCCGCTCACGCTATTATCTTGAGCCATGCGAAAGGCCGTAAGGATGAAGACCACCAGGTTTTCGCTGGAATAAGATTGAAGCAAACAGGAACACACTCGTACTCAAAAACAAGCTTCCAAAATGAACAATCTACAGAACCGTCGAGCAAAGCCCCAGATGGTTTCAATAATATTTGCTAACGGTAAAAATTTTGGCGCTCAACGTGTGGGGCCAGGAAAAAAAGGCAGCAAAACACATCCACCAGATTTGGCTGAAGCCGCTGGAATGCTAGGATAAGTGACTCTGCTCATTCAAATTTGTATTTCGCGGCACCAGCAGTCGCTCATGCTCTTGAGCTGTGTGCAAGACTGTGACGGTAAAAACCACAAGGTTTGGTTCGAATACAGGCGAAGCAAACAGAAACAATATAGCCATGTCCAAAAACAAGACTTACAAATGATCAATCTACAAAACCTTCAAGCGAACCGCTAGCTAATTCCAATAGTTGTGCTCGCGGTGACAATTGTGGCGCCCAACGTGTGGGACCATGAAAAAAAGACAGCTATACACATCCACCAAGTTTGGCTCAAGCTGCTGGAATGCTGTGATGAGTGACTCTGGCCATTCAAAGTTGTATTTCGGGGGACCAGTAACCAGGTTCTGTACGGGAAAAGCGAGCAAGAACAATCCAGTTATGTCCAAGAACAAGACTTCGAAATGATCAATCTACAGAACCGTCAAGCAAAGCGCTAGTCGGATTCAAGAATTGTGTTCACGGCGACAATTTTGGCGCCCAACGTGTGGGGCTAGGAGGGCAAGACAATTTGGCCGACGCCGGTGGAATGCTAGGATGAGTGACTCTCTTCATTGAAATTTGTGTTGCCAAGGCTATGATGGTGGAAACCACCAGGTTCTATACCAGCAAAGCTCAGGCAATTTAGGTAGTCATGCCCAAAAACAAGACTCCAAAATGATCATCAATAAAACCAAGCGAACCGCTAGCTAGCTAGTTTAAATTATTGTGCAATTCCGTGACGCTTTTCTCAGTTCGACATGACTCGAGCACCGCAAATGTGAGCTCATTATTGTTCCTGATGCCTTGTCTCGCTATATTTCAGACGCTGCAATCTTAAAGCTGAACACTATTTTACGGATATTGATGGTAGTAACGCAGACGCTTTTCATAAAAGAAGGCGTAAACGAATCTAGGATGATCCAAATAACTGGAAACGACTTGAAAAGATTATGTGATAGCTTCAAAGTACAAAAGATCTGGTATACGGCGAGATACAATCCACAAGCAAATCCAGTGGAGAGCTTTTGTATTCATCAATTACGAAGCATTGATTCCAGCTCCAATTTTCTCTGGCCCGGATTTTCTCACCCGTTCACCCGATTCCAATGCAATGCGACAAGTAGGTACGGGACTAGCGGCTGTTCCATATCAAGTTAAGGCAAAGAAATGATTGCATACGCCAGCAGGACGTTATCTAAAGCGGAAAGAAACTACAGCGTAACCGAACGCGAGACTTTGGAGGGTGCTGTTTGCGGTGGTAAAATTAACACAATTCATCGAGGGTATGCAATTCAAGGTCATCACAGCACATCACTTTTTTCTTTGACTCTCGGCGATGAAGATCTATCTTTCCGTTCCGACTGCTTATCTTAGGCGCTGAGAGGTTCGGATTCAGCAAAACCTTCGAAAAGACGAAGGAGAAATGATATTGACCAACGATTAAGCCGGACATGGAAAAGTACGTTCGGCACTGGAAAACCTGCTTGGCTTGTAATCTTTGTTACGGCCTCGATTTTCGAGCGCTCAGGGTGCGAGGCCCTTCTTCAAAAATTGAGCCCGGACCTGAACTCGGGGTGGTCAGGTTCTAGTAATTTTCTCGGAGCTAAGTTGGCGGCGACAGTCGGACTGTGCTGCCATGGAATGTTCCATCGAGGATAGGAAAACTGAGTTTTTTTCGGGCAAGAAACGGCGTCCTTATAAAACCAGCCGCGCCCAAATTTCGTTTTCTTTTCGCCTCGAACCAGTGTATCGAAAACATCATGTGCGAGTAGTACACTTACCGTGCGTGCACCACTCTGAAGAGGAGCGCCTTGGGTATGTTCAATTCAACTGTCCACGTCCGGCGAGCAAGTTCTTTATTGGTAAACTTTTATACACAGGCCGTTTCGGCGAGGGGCTGCTCGTCGATTCATCAGAGGACGCTCTCCGTTTCCTTGTCTACCTGCGGATGCCCGTACCGATCTCGCCCAGTGTGATGAACACGCCGCTAGTCCACACCGCGCCCCCTCAAGGTAGGGAAGAGCGCTAACGTCCACTCTACACTGTTTTCTGCCGTCTTTGGATGCCCATGGGGGCCCAACCCTCAGTCTGCGCTCTCGCCCGCGCGGAAGAGCGCTAACGTCCATATTTCTGCGGCCTTGGAGGCGCAGAAGAGCGCCAACGTCCACCTCTACATGTTCTGCTGTCGTCAAACGACCAAGGGGGCTATCGTCTGCATTTTTCTGTGCTCCCGTGCCGTCGGCGACCGAATGCACTCTACCAGTTCCGCTCGTGGGGTACCACCGGATCTGACCCACCCGTCGGACTTCGAGTACAGAAAAAGCTAAGTTCATTTTGAAAAGCTTGTTTTTCTCATGTTTGATTTTTCCTCTACCTGCGTACCATGCCTGCCTGTATTATCAAAAGTTTATCTGTCTCTCTCGCACGGCGCCATTTTGGCATTGATTGTGCGGTCGTGCGCCGAATGCGAAAAACCATGTGCACTTTTTGTTTGTTGTGCGACTGGGAATGTCTGCTGTCGATGGATTTTGCCGTCTGTCAGGTTGGCAGCCGTGTCGGCCATTTGACAGGCGGTGATGTCAGTTTCCACGTTTTTGTTTAATTAAGTCAAAATGTTTGAGATTAGCTATCCGACGATTTCAATACCACCTGTTGTTGCGACTTGTATGTAACTGATTTATTTTTCTTAGTTGCCTGTGTATTGGCCTTGCAATCATGCAATTTATGCCCTTTGTTTTTGTGACCGATTACTGTTTCTCTGTCATGTTCCAGGTCCAGTGGGAACGCCCAAAGTCATGCCGCAGCCGACCTTTCACGGCAAATCAACCGTCTCACCGGAGCAGCGACATGGAAGGTGGCGTCCAGGGAAAATTCTCGCAAACATACCCGGCAGCTGAGCCGGCCTGCTACCGGTGAAACGGCATGACAGAGGGGCTGACTCGCTGCGAACCTGGAGGAGCATGGCAGAGAAGCAGTGAATCTGGAGGCTGGGATTGCTGGGCTGATGACGTCGCACGATTCGCCGGGCAAGTTCATTTTAAAAACATTTTATTCATCGCCTATAAGTCGTCGGATTCTTGATTAGTTTGTTTAGTACTCCTTTGTAAACTTATTTAGAGTAATTTCATAATTAAATGTTTGTCACTGCTAAATCAGGGTCTTTAATTTGCCGTGCCACTGCGCCCCTTTATGATTCGTGAACGCTGACACACTCGGACATGTTTCCGAACTGAGCTAGTCAATACTGTAGCGGTGATGTACCCCAGAGGTCTCTCTGGCCCCGTTTTCTACCCCCAGGTAGAATAAAAGATTCTCAAATTTCCACCCGGAGAGTCTAAAAGGTAACATCTTCTCCAGAAGATGCCTCCTGGATTGATGTTACATTTAGTAGATTCAGCCTTATTTTTCTATGTCGTGAAGCTACCGCAAGTTTTGCGATCATAACAGTTGAAGAGAAGGTGTTTCTTCTGTTTAGGATACCTCAACATGTGCTGTGTGATAACGGCGTCTAGTTCCGAAGTTTGGAATTCATGAACCCGTGTAACTCTTATGAAGTGACATAATTTTCAATGCCACGTAACACCCTCAAGCGAACTCTATGGGAAGATTCAGTCGGGTTATGAAAATTACTCTGTCTTGAACTCTCTGTGTTGTCATGGGCGGTGGTCGGTTCGGCTTTAGCAGTTTGATTTTGAAGTGATCCATCACAAGGGCAAGGATAATATTGTACCCGATATGCTGTCGAGAGCTGTTCCCGAAGCCGATGTTGTTGAGGAGGGTCTCAGTCCCAGCGTAACTAACCGCTGGTACTCGAGGATGGCTCGAGAGGTTTCGTCGTTGTTTTTGGGGTATCCAAAATGAAGAGTTGAGAGCGGCAATCTGTACAAACACCTCAATCACCCCTATCCAGATCTGCAGGAAGAGAGAGATGTTTGGAGGATATAGGTGCCAAAAGAGAAGAGGAATGAGATCATAATGGAGAGTCATGATGACGAACAGGACATCCAGGTGTTTATAATATCTTCGAGAAGACGAAGGAGGGGTGATATTGGCCAAAGAGCGTACATGACAACTTGACGCGAGACAACTTGACGCCGGGACAACTTGACGCCGGGACAACTTGACGCCGGGACAACTTGACGCCGGACAGGAACGCCAGGAATTTTGAAGTACCCGATAGCCGACTTAGCGTCGGGACAACTTAACACCAGTTGGAGCTAATAGGACCCCGAATATCACATGAAGGCACAAAGGTGCTTACTAAAGTTACGAAAGCAAGGAGAAAACGCAAGGGGGCCCTATAGACCTTCGAATACCAAACAAAGGCACAAGAGTGCTCACTAAATGTAAATGGAAAAAATGCAAGGAAGCTTAGCAGGGGTTCAAACACAATCAATTATTGAAAACAAAATGGGGTCCAGTGGGGTATGAACAACACATGAAAGCAAGATAGAGCTTTTTCGGCATATGAGGACACAAGCGAACCAAGTAGGGCTTTGAATACCAGACAAAAACACAAGTGTGCTTTCGATTGCTTGAAAGCTCCCTGAGATGCGGAACATTGCAAGGAGGCTCATCAGAACTCAAAAGACATCGAAGGCACAAGGAGGCTCAACAGTGCTTTGGATTACACAAGAAGGCAAAAGGGGCTCACGGGAATTCTAAACATGTAAAAATCATAGGGAGACTCACCTTACCAGGGCTCCGTACTTGAGGTTGAGGACACACGGGAGCGCCAAATGTTACACGAGGGCACAAATGTGTTTACTAAAGCTTCGAAAGCGACGGAAAAATGTAAGGGGACTCAGCAGGGCTTCAATCGACATTGAAGAAACAAGGAGGCCAGTAGGGCTTTAAGAATCAAAGAAGGCACAAGGGGGCTTACTGGAATTCTGAAGAGGCAAAAAATCATGAAGAGCTTAAAAAAGAGAGTGTCCAATTGGGCTCTGGATAAAGGTGCTTACAACGCGTTATGGAAACATGAACACTCAAGGGGGCTCATCAGGGCTCAAAACGACATATGAGTACACAAAAGGATCCACTGGAATTTCGAGTGACACAGCAAGACAAAATGGGAGCTGCTTGAGCTCCAAAACATAGGAAGACATAAGGGGGCTCTTCAGAACTCCGAACACCTCAAGTAAACACAAGAGGTTTCATCGAGGCTCGAAACGACACAAAAAGACACGGGGACTCATCGGGGCTCCGATTGACAAAGAAGAACTAAAGAACTACAAAATCTGAGAAGATAGATTGTGACTCGATAAGAGTTCCAAAAGCAACATGAAGACACAATAAGGGGGCTCGTCGAGGCTTGAAGCGACACATCAAATTGTCCACGCGTTAGGTTGTCCTGGCGTCAAGTTGTCCCGCGTCAGGATGGCCGGCGTCAAGCTGTCCTGCTTTGACCAACTTGACGCCGAGACAACTTGACGCCGGATGATTTGCGCCAGAAATTGTGTGAGGACAAAGTAAGAAAACATTCGAAAAAAATGACAAAACGGGACTCATCGGGAGTGAAACAGTGTGAAATTTGAGGAGTAGGCGGAAGAAAAAAAAAGTGAAGGTGTGGTTGGTAGGGATAACAACAGGGGAGAAAGTTTTTGGGTTTTGAGAAGAGCGCTGCTCGTGAGATTGGTTTTCGAGTTTGGTTCGAAAGAAGAAGATGATCGAGTAGAAGAAGACGTTAGTTAGGCCGCCCCGGCCGCCCACATCTCCATTGTCCCTCCACCGATGAAGCTTTCATCCATTCCGGTGTCGAGCTAGATTCCAATCCACCACCTCGTCTCCGCCGTCGAGATTGCTGCTGTTCCTCCGGCGTTGACTGAACATCATCCTCATCGTCATCCGCTCCAGTCTTCCCAGTCCTGTTTCCTGTTTTGCCAGTTATGATCATCCAAATTCTCCTGTTGCCCGTTGACATGGCCTGTCACTGGTATTGTGCTGCTCCTGAAAATCAGAGTTTCTGACATATTGATGCTGCCAGATGACCATAGCGACTTCCAACTGTCTGCTTTCGCTTCGTCAGTCAACCGTGGGCCACCATACGACAGCGCCGGCGTCTACAGAATACGCCCCGTCGTGGTACCATCGTAGACATCACCAGGCGATCCATCTCTCAGTCGGCGTCTATCCGCCACAGCACAGTCCAGTTAAGTGGTGCTTTGTTATTATGGCATGCCAGCGTACATGTCTGTTGACCTGGCCTTTGCTCACGGAAGGTTGAGCCGCCACCAACTCTAAATTATCTGTCGACGTCTATCGTCTATATCATTTGACTATTACCCACCTATTATTACCTTTTTCGGCAATATCATCAAAATTGGGGTAGGGATATCAATTTTGGGGAAAGATACCAAAGTAGTGTATGTGTCTCTGATCCCTTTCGATGTTCTAGGTGAAGCTGTCTTACTGGAGGATTGCCCGGCTGGCTCCAGTGTGCCGTTAGGACCCTCGTAGGGCTCCGTCTACTCCGCTGCTACACTGGTGGCGCCCGATTTACCTTCTCAAGTGCTGACGGAGACCTAACACCACGAGGCGAGTCCTGTAGCCGTGGCAGTTTTCCAGTAAGAACGATGGTTTCACCGATGGACAGAGAAAGGTCGAGGATGGTTATGAGCTTCACTCTGGGACCTACTAAGTATCTTTTCTATTTTATTTTGCTTTCTTCGTAACACCAGAAACGGTTACAGTTTGTTTTGTATTCCTTTTGTTATGTAACCTTGCGTCATGAATATAACTGTTGACCTGTTTCCTTTTTGCTTTTCCTATCCTTGACCCTATGCTGAATGCACGAAATCCCATAACCCGAACCCACACTCACCCCAGACTATGAGCTAGTCGTGGCCAAGACCATCAAGGGGTATATACCCGAGGAGCGATTCTCCTTGCCCCGAAGCCATGAGCGGCTTGAACTGGTCACCCAGATCAGACGGTATTAGGAGTCGAAACGACAGATGGGGGTTCATTGGGGCTCCGAATCACACAGCAGAACACAATGAGGGCCTCTAGATCTTCAAAACACAAGAAGACATGAGCGGGCTCGCTTAGACTTCCGAAAACCTGAAGAAAACATCAAAGGGTTCATTGGGGGCTCGAAACGACACAGAAGGACACAATGGAGGCCAGTAAGGCTCCAAAGTAAGAAATATACAAAGGGGCTCAATAGTGTTCCGAAACTGCCAAGAAAATACAAAGGTCATCGAGGCACAATACGGTACCTAGAGACAGAAGGGGGACTTCGATTGACACAGCAAGACATAATGGGTCGCTAGAACTCCAAAACATGAGAAAAGTGAGCATGAGGGGGCTCGTGTTTTCTTAGAACCACAGAAAACTTGAAGGGGCTCATCGTCAAAATGACACATAAAGACACAAAAAGGCCTATAAAAGCTCCGATTGACAAAGCAAGGCATAATGAGGGCGACCGAGAGAGTGCCATATAGGACTAGAAACATCAGAAAATACGAGGGGGTTCATCAGGGCCTCATATAGCACCACATGAAGACACGAGGAGGATTATCAGGTTTCAAAACGACAAACGGGGTCCGTTGCGTCTCCGATAAACATAGCAAGACATGAGGGTCGCTAGGATTTTACGACATGAGAAGACAAAATGGAGCTTATTGCGGGGCTGGAAGCGGCACCATAGACACGTGGCCCAGATTGATCCAGCAAGAAAGAATGGGGGGCCGGCAGGGTTCCAAAGCACAAGAAGATGCAAGGGGGCTCGATAGAATTTAGAGCTCCACATGGCAACACAAAAAGGTCATCGAGGCGGTTATCAGGGTTTTTAAAAAACACTATGGAAAAACAAAGTGGGTCTAGTAAAGTTTCGAAAACAACACGAAGACACAAGTAGGGGGCTCATCAGGGCTTGAAATGATACATGAAGTCGCATGGGGGCGCTGTGACTTCAAGTTATACAAACTGAGGTTATTGGGACTCAGAAACATGAGACACAAGTAGGCATAAGGGGCTTGCTAGTTCCAAAAAACCACAGGAAAACACCAGGGGGCCAGTTGGGCGACAAAAAGACACAAACTGGTCAGCTAGAGTCTCAAAATTATAATAACTCCTAGCGTTAAGTTGTTCTTTCGACAAGTTGTCCCGCGTCAAGTTGTCCTGGCGTCAAGTTGTCCCGCGTCAAGTTGTCCCGCGTCAAGTTGTCTTGGCGTCAAGTTGTCCCGTGGCAAGTTGTCCCGCGTCAAGTTAGCCGGCGTCAAGTCGGCGGCGTCAAGTTGTCCTGCCTCGGCCAAAGATTAAGCCGGACATGGAAAAGTACGTTCGATACTGGAAAACCTGCTTGGCTTGTAAGCTACTTCAGAATAAGCCTTCTTGATTGATGAGAAGTACACGAACTTCTCAAGGACATAGTTACATTTTTGTAATCACCGACAATTTAGTAAACTCAACCTAGTTTTTCTGTGCCGTAAAGCTA
Organism: Anaspis maculata; assembly: GCA_949128115.1. Classification (NCBI taxonomy): domain Eukaryota; kingdom Metazoa; phylum Arthropoda; class Insecta; order Coleoptera; family Scraptiidae; genus Anaspis; species Anaspis maculata. The sequence continues at coordinate 16,193,966 of OX421964.1, forward strand.
CCGCAAGTTTGCAGCCGGAATAGTTGAAAAAAACATATTTCTTCTGTTTGGAACACCTCGAAATGTGCTGTTTGACAACGGCGTCCAGTTTCGAAGTCGGGAATTGATCAATGTGTGTAACTGTTATCAAATTAAGATCATTTCCTTAGCCGCGTATCACCCTTAAGTGAACCCCATCGAAAGATTCAATCGGATTATGAAAACTATGCTGATATCGTACGTTGGAGGTAATCAGCGCCAGTTCTTTGGCTTCATAAAATGGAAGATCTGACCGGTAGACCGATCGTTCGGGCTGAAGTCAATTAAAATACCGAATTGCATTCCTTTCGAGTACGTTTGAAACTGATTTCAGTTTTAAATAGGATTTTTTGATGAGAGAAAATTTTAAAGGCACTCGAATAATAGCAAAAATGTTCCCGTATTTGAGAGTTTATACGAAAATGGGCTCAAACGACCGTCACGGGTGTACTTTGTATTCAATTAGCGAGCGGGCATTAGAGGCTAATCAGTTTTACAAACACCGCCACTTATAGCCTCCATGTCCATCGCGCGGTGCGCTTTTATACACACACAACAACCGAATGACATAACAATTTCGTGGCTAGTTAAAATTCTTAGAACTCTTAATTTATTATTGAGAAATGTGGTCGGGACAAGACGACACGGCTTATACGCGCACACAAGAACCGCGTGTTCTTCCTCCGGAGAGCCGAGCATCACAAGAAGCCAAGCACTGTAACCGGCGAGAGCAAGCCGGCTGGAAAAAAGACTCATCAGAGGAGAGGAGACCCGAAAAGCCCGCGCGATAGCCATCTCGGCAGCGCGACCAAATATTTTTCAATTCTGATGGATTTATGAAAGTAATTACGGCCGAGAAATGACATAAATTACCGGATGATTTATGCCGCCGCGGCGAAGACATCACTTCTGCGAGCGGATAGGACTCCTCCTGAATTATGCGGTTACCGAAACCCTACCGGTGTGATGTGCTCTCGTGGTCCGGGCTCGAGAGGGGCTTTTTATTAATGATCTCCTTAAAATGTTTGTCTCTGTGTAATAGATTTTCGGAGGGGTCTCTCTCTCTGTCCGTGTTGTGTGTATTACGGCGTCGCAGGCCGATGATGTATGCACACCGTGGCAGAATTGATGGGTCTTTAACGCGTCTTCACAGAACCGCACAGACGAATTAATTAGATGGCGCGGCATCGATGCCGTGGCACAGGCACAAAAAAATTTAATCGGCAGGCGCTTTGTAATGGTCCCAGAAACTGTGGGAAGGCAACGCTAATTTGCGAAATTCCATTTGAATTGTGAAGTACCATTGAAAGGATGTAGCGCAAGGCGGGATGCAAAGTTACCTAGTTCGAAACGAGAGTTTTTCCAAGGAGTTTCTTCTACACTAGGAATTGGCCAAGAATTTGGTTTATTTTGAAGAAAACAAAGCACCGACCGAAGAAAATTGTAGTCGACTGAAACAAAATGGCGCAGGAGTAGGCAAAAAAAATGAAGAAAAGTAATGTAAGCAGTATAAGTAAGTAATGAAAAATTATACATATCCCCAGTGAGCACAACATCGTTAATAAAATGTTTGAGACAGATGAAACCAAACGTTCATCATCTCCTCATTCAGAAAACTTGGTCCTTTGAATTGTGTTTTATCAGAAATATATTTTCGTCGAAAATTGATGAAGAAAGCCATTATCTGTGTAACTCATGGACCTGTATTTAAAATGGACTGCTGATCACCCTACCCGACCAAACAACAAATGACGCCACAGAAGCGCTACCATTATCGTTATCATAACAGAAGTTCTCAAAAGGTTATAGAAAATCTGCAACTTGCATCGGCACATTTTGTACTATAAATATTTATGGATATAATATTATTTTATAATAACTGATTCAATTTACAATAATATGTTTTCTACTTCGAAAGTAGCCATCAGGTTTATTTCGTTTCGAAGAACTCATTGCAAGTTCGCAAGTTGAAACAGTCATGAAGTTTGAGAGTCACTCTCTTTCGAATTTATCGAAGGTTGCTTCAAAAGTTCAAAATCAACGCAGTTGCGATCAGGGATCACGGTTGCGATTTATCAGTTTTGCACCAGAAAGCGTGATCCAAGGAGGGCGTGATCCCTGCACAAGAAACGTCATTTTGACAGTTTCGGTTTTTTCAACGTGGGAAATTTCCGGATTTGTGGTGTCGAATTCGAATTTGGTGTGTTTTATAACTCCCTAATCCGTTTAATAAGAATATTCTGAGTATTTCATTACTTATTATCAGTAGTTCTGCGAAAGAAAATGCACGGTATAGAAGGGGCGCAAGCACTGTGATTTCGGCAGCACAAACCACAGCTAGGTACTTCCTACTGGACCACACAGCTCGGGCCTTGAGAGTGTTTTCTTTTCACAAGTAAGATTGCCGTCAATCAATTATTGAATGAAATTCTACTATTTCGTTACAGAATGCAGAAAAACACAAACAACGGCCAGCCATTGGGGAACATTAACAAAAAAGCCAAACGGCCTAGTGCCCAACAGCACACCGTGTATTCAACACATTTAAGTCAACAATTTTTGACACGGAACATCGTCCCTTCTATTGAATTACCGGAACCTATGAACACATGTACGTACAAAACGCTGCAAGCGACCGAAAGAAAACGGCTATGCCTCTCAAGCAAATTTGAAAATGTCATTTTGACACCTAACCTAAACTTTATACTGCGATGTCATGTCGCCATCAGAGAAAAGTCATCGTAGCAGAACGGTAAATATTAATTGTGGAAAATGAAAGTCCCTAGGGATAACGATAATGTCGGCATTCTACTGGAGTCATGGCGATATACGGTATTATAAGTCCAGTTTAAGTACAGGTCCATGGTGTAACTTCATGACGTAAAGTTCGCAAAGCACAAGCACTCTTAGGTAATTCTTTTGCCCGCTGGAGCTGATTATCTCTAACGTATGATGCCAGCATAATATAGTTATCAAATCCCGATTGATTCTTTCGGTGAGGTTGGCTTGAGGGTGATATGCGGCATCGAAAATAGGGTTATAAAATGACACAACAAATGAAGTCATGTAGAACCGAATGAAATCAACTGACAAAACGCAGAAAGTGATAACTTCAAAACCATATTTACTTCAATATTTCTCTTAATTTTTGCCTGAAGCTCTAGATATCTGACTGTTCCCTCCTCAAATGATGCTAATTAAAAACGAAATCGCTCGGGTGAATACCGAACACCAGTAGCTTTTGACTGTAAATTGTAAAATAATGCACCGTCGAAAACCTTAATTTGCTCATAATTCCACCTCTAATTGGGTATAATGCTCCTGCGCTCGAAGCGATATTGTGAAGGTGTGGGTAATCATAGTATTATGACTGCGGCAGCAGGCTCCGAGAGAGGCGGTCTATGTTCTAGGCGTCTTTTATCATATCATTATAATACACGCCCAACATAATTAAAACTAATGGTTTTCTTAATTGCGATCATGATCACGATAGACGGGAACAATGGTAATTATAATCTTTATGTAAATTGCGGAATATGGTTACATTGTTTCTCCGAGTCTCTGTTTGGGTCACTGTATAATAAATGCACCTACCAAATCATAGTACAATTTGGACATAATCGCCGTGGTGATGCATTGCAATTTTTTCGTGTGTTAGTTCTAACTGAACTGCAACTCGCATCAAGCAGAAATACAACTGTAGGATCAATTCCATTTTAAGTAATAATTGAAAATTAGGAAATGCTCTTGCTTAAAATTCTGTATGTATTAAAAAATGCCTTTAGTACAAGAATGAATTTTGAAATAATAACTGGTAATTTGAGAATGCCCTTCGAATGCCGAGTCGGCATTTAGGGGAGGGGGAAATGTCACGTGTATGAGTTGACGCCACCTTAACCCTTCACCCCCTACGATGAAGGTAGTAGCCGGAGCTGGCAAAAACCGGGTAAAATAAAAACCGGTTTTGTCCAATACCTTTTCCGGTACAACCGGTATTAAAAATCGGCTTCGAAAACCGGCTCCGAAAACCGGCATTGGAAGTTGGCTCCGGAAACTGGCGTTGAAAACTCTCCGAAAACCGTATTGAAAGCCGGTTTTCAGCTATCAAGCGGTTTTCGGAGCCGGTTTTTGGAGCCGGGCTTCCAAAACCTTTTCGGTTGCCAGTACTACTTTGAACGCAAAAAACTTTGACTTCAAATGAGAAAACTTCGACCTTTATATCGAAATATCGACTTTAAAACGGAAAACTGCGATTATAGACAGAAAAAGTTTGATTATTTCTAGGTTAAGACTTTTAAGCATAAAGAACTTCAACTTTTACCTTGAAATTTCGACTTTAAACACGAAATTCAGACTTCAAACTGATGCTGGGCTATTATGAGACTTCATAATTGATAATCGATTATAGGAAAATAGTCGATTGATTGATTATTTCGATTGATCGATTGATCAAAAATCGATGAATCGTTCATTTCAAAATTGATTAAACGCATATTGAAACATGCGATTATTCTGTTTCAATTGTTCATCAAATAATCGATTGATCAATAAAAAAAATTGTTAATAATCGATTATTCTTTTGCATGCTAAAATAATCCGTTAGTCGATTTCAATCAAATGTATTGCTGCCCAGCGCTACTTCAAACGGCGATTTTATCCAGGAAAAAGCTTCGATTTTCATCTCGATTTCCGACTTGTTCCAGAAAATTTGAAGTTGAACACAAAAAAAATATTGTTTTGCAAAATTTCGACTTCAAACGCTAAAATATTTGACCTTTATCTCGAAATTTCGACTCCCAACACAGACTTCCCCTTGAAAATAATAAGAAATTCAGACTTTAGAACGAAACTCTACGACTTTGAACAAGAAAAGCTTCGATTTCAATTTCGACATTTTGACTTCAACCACGAAATGTCCACTTTGAACACGGAAAACTTCGACTTTTATATCAACTTGTCGACTTCAAACGCAAAATTTTGACTTCAACATGACAATTTTTTACTTTTATTGCAAAGTTCCAATTTCAAACGTAAAAAGATGCGACTTTTATCTAAAAATTCCGGCTTTGAATACAATAATTTTGACTTTTTTCTCAAGATTTCGACTTTTATTAAGACTTTTATCTTAAAATTTTGACTTTTAACAAGACTTTCATCTCATATTGTGACTTGAAGTGTGAAATTCAGACTTGTAACACAAAAAACTGCAACTTCAAATAAAAAAAAAACTCAGACTTGATTATCGATAGTTATTCCACTTCAGCCACAAAACCTTGACTTCAAGCTCGAAAAACTGCGACTTGAAACAAGAAAATTTGTTATCTCGACATTCCGACTTCAACTACAAATTCAGACTTAACACGAAACTTTCGAGTTTATCTCAAAATGTCGACTTCAAATGCACAAAGCTTCGACTTTTATCTCGAAATTACGATTCAAAACACGGAAAACTTCAACTTTCATTTCGACATGTCGACCTCAAAACTGAAAGACTTTGGCTTCAAACACAAAATTCATACTTAAAGAACGGAAACCGCGACTTAGAACAAAAAATTTTTTGACTTTTATCGTGACATCCTGACATTCTGACTGACTGATACCATGAACCTTTGACTTCAACACGGGAGTTTCGAGTTTTACCTCCAAATTTTGCCTCCAAACGCAAGAATGTGCGATTTTTTTTCAAATTCCGACTTTAAACAAGAAAAGCTTCGTTTTTCATTTCGACATTTTTATTTCAACAATAACATTTCGACTTCAAACATGGAAAACTTTGACTTCCATATCAACATGTCGACTTCAGACACGAAAAACTGCGACTTTCGACACAAAAAATTTCGGCTCCAAATACTTAAATAGATGTCGTTTATTCAGAAATTTAGACTTCTAATAGGTACAGTGTCATAATACAATAAATTAATAAGATAAATAAAACAACATGAAACAAGACCAAACACAGTTAAAATATGCACAAGGATGAAAATATACATCAAAGCAAATATTGGTTACAAAACCATTACAGCAACAGGCCAGTCTGAGAGTCTTGGGCTTGATAGGGCTCCAAGTATCACATTGAGGTACAAGGTGATTACTTATGCTCCGAAAGTCTCAAAAAGATGTGAGGGGGCTCAGCAGGGCTCCAAAACACGTTGAAGAAACAAGGGGGCCAAATGAAGCCCTGTGTAACACAAGAAGGCATAAGGGAGCTTACTGGAACTCTAAGAGTCTTGAAAAAGCACAAGGGGGTTGATAAGAGCTCTAAACTACACTTGCACTTGTCTGCACATGGGGTGCCAATAGAGCTCCGTATGTCTCATGAAAGTACAAGGGATTCACGCTAGGGTTTGCTTACTGGAACTCTAAAAGCAACGAAAAAACATAGGGGGGCTCATCAGGGCTCCAAACGGCACATGAGAACACAAGTGGGCCCAATAGAGATCCAAATGCTACGAAAAAATGCAAAGCAGCAAGTCTTCAAACGATACTGAAGACACAAGGGGGCCCAATGAAAAGATTTTCTGGGGTTTGCGGATAGAAAATGCAATGAAAGAAAGTGTAGGAGAACGAAAAGGATGGATTTGATAGGTTTAATGGAGAGAACGATGGTTGGCAGGCGGAGAAGATGGTGTGAAGTGATTTTGGAGCTGTGACATATATCTGACAAATTTATTATAGTAATTGTTGACAGTGTCGAGACATAAACTACCTCCGACGAGGTCTCTCGATGGCACTATAAATAAATAAATGAAAAAATGGAGCTTTACATAACAATGAAGGGAAAACGAGGCTCACTGGTATACTCTGAAAGCCAATAAAAACATGAGCGAGCCAATTAGGCTCCATCTCGGGCTCTGTACTACACTTGAGGACACAAGGGCGGCCCGATAAGGCTCCGTATATCACATCAAGGCACAAGGTGCTTACTAATGCTCCGGAAGTCTCGGAAAGATGTGAGGGGGCTCAGCAGGGCTTCAAAAAACATTGAAGAAACAAGGGGGCCCAATGTAGCTCTGGATAACACAAGTACGCAACAGGGGGCTCACTGGAATTCTGAAAGTCATGAACAAGCATAAGGGAGGCTAACCAGAGTTCCAAACTACACTTCAGACACAAGGGGCCCGATATAGCTCTGAAAGCCATAAAAAAACTCTAATGGAGACTAAATGAAGCTCTATATAATAGAAAGAAGGCAAAGGGGGGTTATTGGAATTTGGAAAGCCATGAAAAAACATAATCGGGCTCATCAGGGCTCCAAATTATACTTGAAGATATAAGGGGAGTCAATCTGGGACCGAATATCACATAAAGGCACAAGGGGCTTACTAGTGCTTAGAAAGCCTCGGAAAAGTGCAAGGGAGCTCAACAGAGCAACACAACTCCATTGGGACCCTTGTGTATTGAAAACACAAGGGTCCCAATGGAGTTCTGTACTCAACGGTTCTGTGTAACAAAATAACTCAAAATTTGACTTACTGGTACCTATTCCGAGAGCCATGAAAAAACATAATGGGACACAACAGGACTCCAACTACACTTGAAGACACAATGGGGGCCCGATAGGGCTCCTTACATGACATGATGACACACCGCCGTTTGCTACTTCGTAAGTCATGGAAAATGCAAGGGGACTTAGCAGGGCTTTAAATTATATTGAAGACAGAATAAGGGGGCTATTCGTATAATCTATATTTTTGCACAGAACATTATTGGTGGGAATATTATTGGCAGGGATATTTTGCCGCAGAAAATTTTTGGCTGGGATATTATTGGCGGGAATATTGTTGGCCTGGGATATTATTGGCGGAAATATTTCTGGCCTGGGATATTTTGTCGCGGGGATATTTTTGGCTGGGATATTATTGGCGGGGATATTTTTGGCCAGGGATATTTTGTCGCGGGGATTGGACAGGGAGCTGGTGCCTCAAAACTTACGTCATAAGGTACATGATTTTAACCTTGTAGGTCTAATGTGCCTTGATAAGGTTGTTAAAAATTGCTTTGTCTTACATGTCAGACCGGGGGCTCTAGGCTGGTATGAGCCTGTCAATTTTCGAAAAAATTGCCAAAAATTCACGTCATAGGGTACATGGATGAAACCAACTGGATTTTGTGTGAGAACATCCCCGTGATCGAAAATCTGGTCGTGAGACAAAATTTTTGGGGGCTTTCGGTAAGTTTGAAATTTTCAAAAAAGGACCAAAATTAATCAATTTTTTCACAGACGTTTTCTTGACTAACTCACCAAGTGTGATATATATTTGTAATCAGGATGAAAAACGGAATCGATTTCCATGTTAAAATACAGGATGTACGATTAGAGAAAAAATTTTCGGTGTTGCACCCTGTAAGCGATGTACCATTAAAAATTTTTGAGGACAGATTCGAAACCTGCGTGAAAAATCATGTGAGAATCGTTTTTCATTCCTAAAATTATGCCAAAAGAGAAGTCCCCAGAAGGAGGTAAATTTTGGCCTTTTTTGACAATTTCAAACCTGTCTTATGGACCGAGAGCCCCTAAAAATTTCGTTTTATGACCCGATTTTCGATTAAGGGGATGTTCTCACACAAAAGCCCGTTGGTTTTATCCATGTACATACTTCATGACATAAATTTTTGACATTTTTCGAAAATTGACAAGCCTATACCAGCCTAAAGCCGCCGGTCTGGCATGTAAGACAAAGAAATTTTTAACAACCTTATCAACGCACATTAGACCCACAGGGTTAAAATCATGTACCTCATGACGTGAGTTTTGAGGCACCAGCTCCCTGTCCAGATATTATTGCCGGAATATTTGTGGTGGGATATTTTTGGCTGGAATATTTTGTCGCCGCACCTATCAAACTTGATGCGATTCTATGTATCCATCATTCCTGAGATATGATTTTTCAAATATTTCGAGAAAACACATGAATCACCCTGTAACTCTCTAAACGAAGGACCTCATGACTGTCTGATTTTTACACCTACTTGCATGACCCCAGCCATTGATGACTGTGGATACTTCTTGCACTATAATTGTGATTTTTTTAATGATTGTCGCAAAATCAATGTGATCAAATAAAAAGTGAGCCTCACGAATTCAAACTTAAATTTAAACAAGAAGTTCCCCAGTTAGGTACCTTACCTGTGAAAAATATCTGCACGATTTTGTTAATGCTACATCTCATTCCTATGACCATGCCTTTGTTTAGAATATATATAAATGCCTCGCACATCCTCAGCTAGTAGTATCAATAAACATTTCCCTAACTGTGCGATTTACTTTACTATTACCGCACGCTGTGCGATTTACTTTACCATCACCGCACGCTGTGCGATTTACTTTACAGAATACGTCACGCTGTGCATAAGGACTAATTCACTCAGGTTCCTATCTATGCAGTGAAAACTTTCACAAGAGGATACTGAACTTCCGTCACGAAACCTAAAAACTTTGAGCTCACCTTTAGTATGTGTTGTGGTTTTATCCAGAGCCCTCGAAAAGTGCTCGTCGACTACAGAGGCGGCGTCGCCCTGGTAATGCGTGAAGACGACACAGTTTGCCGAAACGTACTGAGCTCGAGAACTGCCCGCATCCTGAGAGTCATCGTCGTCGGCTCCGTGTTGAGGATCTTCAAAAAAAAAACAACAACGAAATTATTAACGTTGACATATCTTCAAACGGTGGTGCCTATTATGAGGCACTCGAGTTTTGTTTACGCTTCTCACATCGTAAACATGTCAGCTCGATATCCCGTATAGAAAACACGTGTTCTTCTCGGATTAGCAAAACTGTCATAATATCCACAACATAATATTTTGACGTGTCCGATTTGTCCGCATTCCTCACAAATTCCTCGCTTTATTTTTTTCTTGTTTCTTGTCGCCGGCGATGACGGTGTGACGAGGGGAAAGGGTACCTGATGCCTATGCTCGCGTCAGGTAGTTTGAGAATCCGCTCTTGATTATTTTAAATATTCGCGTTACGTGCGAGAAGAATTCAAACATTTGCATGTCAAAGTCCGAAAGTGGGGGCACGTAGAATCGACAAGTTTATGCGTCATTACAGCAATTAACATGCACACACGACACGTAGGTAACCAGTAATAAGCCCCCTATACTGTTCCAACAAAAACTCGACATTAATGTAATTATGGACAAGCTTAATGATGAAAATGCTATTTTTATTCCGTGCCTATTTTATGCCAGACAAATTACTACCGCGTTTCGGTTTGTGCAACCGAAATTAACATAACATATAGTTATTATTTTGTTATTGGTTAGATAAGTACTATACCTATGTGAAAAAAGTGCGGGAAAGCACGAAATTCGAAGGTGGTCCGACGAAGATTATCTCAAAAAGATTAAAAGCGACCGTAAAATAACCGTTAACAATGCTTTTGTCGGTCGTTTATGCGGCTCGCACTTTGGTCCATCGTCGTCGGGTCAGTGCGTCGAAAAATTGGTAGATAAACAAGTACAAATTGTGAGATAATGGCGTTTTTGTTCAAGCTCGGCTTGGGTGTAGCTTTCCAGTGATTAGCTCGATTTCGGCATCGATCGTTTACATCTACCTATCAGCTGTTTATAAGGTATGTTATAGTAGTTTTTATTATTGGAGCAAGGCTGTCGAATCTAGAACGTTTCACCGACACACGATACTGTCGCAAATGTGCCAGTAAATGTACATGCAGACCGATGGAATGTTTCATCGATATCTTTAGAATATCTTATCAACAGGAAGGTGCAAGGATATAAATTGATTAGCAATTAAAGCTGGAACCACAAGGCTCTTCCGCAATGTCTGTGGTTCAAGCACTTGTTGGACTAAGCAGAGCTTTTTCCAAATTTACTCCAAAATGGTTATTGGAAATGCTATACGAAATTGTCTTACAATATTGTAGAATGTATTGTATTGAAATGTTGTTTGTTCTTGTTGAAGATTTTTCCGATTTCCGCTTGAAACTCCGACTGGGAATAAGACCGCAAACCTGGAGACAGCGATTCGAGTATAAGCCACAAACCCGTACAATTGCCGGAGGAGCCGTTCTGTAGCGTGTTGTTTAGTAGTTGAGCTATCCTAAACGAGAAGTCGTAGGGCTATCGGTGTTTTCATCAATGATAACTTATTTTTCTCGGATGGAAATAAACACACAAAAAATTTAGTTGGGCTGCGAGAAAAAAGGGGAATAATGTTTAAACATTGGGTATTCTTAACGCTGCGGTGTAAACTCTGGTATCGACGAAATTTGCGAATCGTTACAGATACACGCATCATACCTTCAGTGAACGAAATGCGAAGAAAGAAATGAAACAATTTTTAGTCGAAGAGTCATTTCGAATCCTCTATTGCTATGAAAGATACCGTTGTTTTTGTCTGTTTATGTTCACCGAATGCGTATTTAGAACTGCGGTGTGAACTTCACGATCGAAGTACGTTACGACCCTTTGCAGCCACATGCATATTATATCCAGCGAAAGAAATGTGCTGGAATAAATGGGGAAAAATTTCAGTGGGAGAATTATTTCGATTGCTTCATTCACAAGGAAGATATCATAATTTTTGTGCGGTGAATTTATACGGACAGAGAGCCCCAGCCGGCCGTTAACAATAACGCTTCGCACTCTAGAGGAGTGCATTATTGAAGGATTCTCTTCATAATCATGATAATATTTGAGTAATATCTTGAAAAAAAATTGTAGTTTAAGGGCAGAAGGACCTCGGTCGATAGCCTTTTGAACAACATAACAGTTCAATAAATATCATGCATTATTATTATTATTCATAATAATAATTTCGATTGGATGGATTGGAACCAAATCCGGCAAGAAGCAACACGCTAAAACAATCAAATCAGGTCTGCATTTGCAGTTTTCGACCATTCCCCAGTCGAGTGAATATCATGAATTACTAACATTATGAATTTTAAAAATTTCTCCTAACCGTTGTCATCTGGAGAGCGCCTCTCACCCGTGTTTTGGCCAGAACGACTCGTTTTTGATTCAGAACTCCACTCAAAAATTCATTTCGACTTGGGGATCGACTTCTTTGAAAATTCAAACTGATATCGGAAGTAAATTGGATTGGGCGTCGTGTACATTTCAAGAATCGACACGGTTTCGGCTTTCCAACGGTAATTTTTTCAAAATGAAATTTGCGCAGTCCGTGAATTTGAAAAAAATGCAGTGTGAACAACTTTCAAACTTTTATTCCGTAAACAGATTTTCAATTTTTTTTTCCGGTCCGGTTCTTGAACACTTCCCAACAATTTTTTTTTCAATTGACTGGTCATTTTTCTGTTGAAAATATAAAACCGGCCTGGGCTATCAAGACTGGACTTGAATGATAAAGCTCAAGGAAGAGCCTTTTTTACGATTCTTACAATAAGACGGTCAAAGAAAGATTGAGGTTTTCCCGGAAAATTCAGATTTTACTGACAAAATTTACAATTTCCTGCAAATTATTTTCAATCTTTTGCTCTAATTCCAACTTCCCACCCGAAGGGACGTTTCGAACAAAATTTTCTTTATAGGTACTTATGTTCCTGGATACTAGTCTGGAAGGTTTTGTGTCTCGCCGTTTTGAGTTTTCCTTACGAAATCTGCTGTACTTCTCCCAAACGGAAAATAGTACCCAAAGGTATTGGATTTTTCACAAATGATTGCTAATTTTCTGCCGGTGGAAATACACAGAGAAAAAATTATTGGGCAGTGCGATTGATGAATTTTCTTTTGTAGAATAATATGATAATGATGATGATGCGTTTCTTATTTTTCTACTTTCAGTTTTTCCTTCAAACCCGCAGATTTCAATTTCGAAAAATTGCAATACTCTTCTTTTTCCTTCTGGAGAGCTGAGGAAGTTATGAAGAATTGGACTTTGTTACACCTGACCAGTTTCAATTTGAAATAAAATGTACTATTGTGATGTGATAGGTAGACATAATTTATTTCAGAGGCGATTCTGACGAAACTGAGAAATTGGGTACTTGAGTTCTATACAGGATGTCCCGGAATTAGTGTTACAAAACTCACACAAAACATACCCTCCCAAACGTATAATAACGGAGATACAGGCCTTCAAAGTTGTTTTTCAAAGACAGTTTTTTTGCATTACTTTTGAACCGTTCAACCGATTTCAGTCAAATCTGAACTTAAGTTTACTGAAACAGGTCTCTATTGAACAATGATAACGCATTTCATCAAACATTTTTAGGGGCGAAGATAATAGGGGATGTCTTCCCCCTTTCCTCCCTATTTTTGACCTTTCCAAATATTTTTAGAAATTGTTTCAATTTTTGAATGTTACGTTCAATTTTAAGAAAAAAGCTACTCTTGCAAAATTTTGATCAGAGGCTTAGTTTTTGAGATATTCGAGATTTAAACATTGCAAAACATCTCGAAATCGCCACTTTCCTGTGCCTGAAAATTAAAATTCAAAAAAACTCATGATTCATCAACTGGAATGAGCTCTCTGGGTGTTTTGAGTTGATAAACCATCATTTTCGCTGATAAACATGGAGTTTTTCAGAAATTCAGAAAAAAAAACAATTTGGGCCCTGGAAAGTGGCGATTTCGTGATGTTTTCTAATGTTTTAAACCTAAATATCTTGAGAATGAAGCCCCTAATCAAAATTTTGCAAAGTAAATTAATCTAAATTTACCATAGATGCACATTCTAGCTTCATCCAGCCCCTTCTAGCGCCAATGAACTTTCCATAATTTCCATAAAAACTACAGAATTGCAGAAACACATGTGCACTTCCGGCGCGAGGCGTAAACTACACCGTCCACCGACCTCAAAGAAAACTACAAAAATTGCTGACGGCTCATGGTCGATAAAAAGGCTTTGGTCGATAGACCAGGGCCTCTTTTGATTCAAACAAGTTTGAAATGCGGCTGTGAGGAGCATTATTGGCTCGGCTCGAACCATTTCATTTGCGATGGGGGGTGCAGATTTGTGTATAGAATACTGTGTGGCGTATCATAAAAGATGCATTCCAAACTGAAGTCGGAAAGGGGAGATAAGACGACCAGGACTTTGAAAATATGGTACCTACTGCAAGAGTAACCAAGGTATAACAGTGAACAGTTTACTCATCTGCACACTGAAAATGCGCTCATTGGATTCACGCCCGTGAAGACTCGACTATACTTGTTTGTTCTTGAGCGCCTCTCGTAGCTCTCGTAGTTGAATAAGATAATTTTATCTGCTTGTAGCCAATGAATTATGAACCGAAGCTCGGCTCCGAGAGTAATAATTGGAAAATCACTGGTTGGGACTAATTACAGAAATACAAGTTGCAAGTACGAAGTCATGGTAACGCAGCGCTAATTGTCAAATAAATTATTGTGAATTGTCACAATTTAGCACCTTGAAAATTCTTTCCTTCTATTGAAACTACGAGAAATGTCGTAGATAAAGCATAGTATTTCACTCTTGTATAGTATGGGATATTACTTCATCCTCTTGAGTAATAGCATTCATTATATGGCTTGTTGATGTTGAATGATATACTGATACTCATTCGGATGCTTTAGGACATTGCCAAGGCTCGTGTCGGTGAACTTCATCCCCTTTGGGTAATAATAGTATCTATTACACGGCTCATTCAATTGGATACTCTCATCCAATGGGGTATTAAATAATGTATTCTTCAATACCTAACCAGTAAAGTAATAGTATAGTATTCAATGAGCGTGTAATGAAAGCTAATGCTCATGAGAATATGTTTATAGGCACGAGTGGTGGGCGAGTATCGCAATCTGTCGGATTGTATCTCAGTTTGATGTCCATTCTTCGATTTCGCTCACTTTCATTCAAAGTTAGACAACGAAGTAAATATCCATCCTTATAATTATGATGACTTATTCACGTCATTTCTGAGACATGTGGCAATATTTCAAGCGAACTATATAACATTCATCTTTATATCCATTGTAATTATTCTGCTTCTGCAGGTTTGAAAGTACAAAAACTGATTTGAGTAAAAATGCACTTAGCGAGTTGTACATTTTGACCGGCGATATACACATGTTAAACGGGTTTTATTTGGTTTGCTGGATTGCTCCATTCGGTAAACGCTTACTCCACAATCGTTTTCGCTCAAAATATAATCTATCACTTTCAACACAAACTTCCGGGAAGCACGGGCCGACGCCAGGAAACATTCGTCGGAGTGGCTTGGGGTCTGGTGACAGGGTGGCTGGGGTCGGAGACGCAAGAACTTCGTGAACGCACATCAGCCACAGGGAAGTCATTTCCAATTTTCTTCCACTTGCTAGATAGCTAGAAGTTGAACAGATCCGGCACAGTTGCGTTTTGTATTTAATTGTTCTATTGCGCTGGCCTCATGCCCCATCTTCACTTGGAAGAGTCTTCAACTTTTCCCAGTTCAGTTTGTAAGCGGCCTTCTGGTAGGGTATTCGACAGAGTTTCAAAATTAAATTTAGCCGTGAAGAGTTGATAGTCTGATTTCGCAGAAGAAGAATTGAAAAGCCTTGAAACTGCATTAGTGTTTGCCTGCTGATGATTGCTTTTGATTTGAGCTGTCACCAGAGCTACCTAACAGTAGTTAAGTAATGATAAAGTTACGGCACTGGTTTACTAAACGGATAACAAGCAACCTCTCCCGGAAAACATCAAACCATGTAACATGTCGCACCAGTTTTATTGCCGTGTAGGCTCCCGATCCCACCAGAAGCCTGGTACCCCCATACACAGACTTTTCGGTAAAACTTCAAATTCAATTAAGCTCGCATATACCTACACGGTCACATTATGTTCCGCCGCGCGCACAACGCACCCAATAATTGTAAATTTAATATAAATTTACTGCGCAACGTTTTTACGACCCCATAAAAATATTACTATTTTATAATATGGGTTTTATGGACCGAGCCCGCTCTTCTCCTTCTGATTAATTAAAACTGGTCGAAGGATTATATTTTTTCTTCTTTCCAGTGTGTGT
The DNA here is from genome assembly GCA_949128115.1 of Anaspis maculata. Classification (NCBI taxonomy): domain Eukaryota; kingdom Metazoa; phylum Arthropoda; class Insecta; order Coleoptera; family Scraptiidae; genus Anaspis; species Anaspis maculata. Next base: position 16,209,937 of record OX421964.1, read on the forward strand.
TTGTGCGTCCACACACCGGCGGCCATAAAAACCCTGAGTTACGGTGTTTCGGTTTCGTAACGCCCGGTGACGGGCGTAAAATTCAGATGCTCGTTGTCGTCGTCGTCAGTTTTTTTTTTTTTTGTCTTCGGCAATTTTATTTCGATAGTCTTTCCCGCGTGTTTGTGTGTGTTTTCGGTGTGTTTTTTCGGTTCGAATTAATAATATGAAAAGCCGCGTGATGGTTGTCTCTATTAGAGGCTGTCGTAAATCATGCCGGCTATGAAATGTGTCTTGGTTATAGGTACATTATAAATGTGGCGATGACAAATTGTGCTTTAATAATTCGTAAATTATATTATTGTGAACAGAGCCAGAGAGTCTTACAGAAGTCGTTTTATTGCTTTTTTGGAAGAAGACGGACGGCGGATTTTTACGTGTTTTGACAGTGATCAATGCCGCAAAGGAGAATTAATGCTTTTTTAATTTATGTAATATTTTCGTTTGATTTATTAGGCAAGTTTTCAGAAAAGCCTCCTCAATAATAATACAATCCATGAAGCGATATTTTGAATTTTATGAAAAAATCCTGGGGTACCTACCTACCTATATCAATACTTTACCTATCGACCTATTGCTTACGCTGTCCGTTCAAAATGCTGTTTATCTTCTTACAGCTCCATTGCTATCAATGCTTAAAAAAAACGTCGTCATGTCACGGGACTTCTCATCGTAGCCATCCTTCCTGCAACGTCTTTGAAGATAATTGAAGTTATCTGTATAAAATTACCTTGAAAATTTCATTTATCTGTCAAATCTGACATTCTAACGATGGAAGTGACAGTTTTCTATTGTTGTTTGAACCAATCAGATTCCAATTAGGCGATAATTTGCACAAGTGCATTTTGCGATAATTTTCGATGCTTCGATGCTAGTGCATGAATCGATAATATTTTTTTTGTGTTTCTATACTAAAGCCAACACCAGACATAAAATCAAATATGTCATACAGTAATGTCATCGTGCACCTCAGGACCTCCTCCACTCTTCTTGGTAAGTACTATATGCATGCGAATATATGTCGCCGATATAATTCCTTGGACCATAAAAAGTCCTCTGTGCTGCAACAGCTTGGCAGTGTAGGCCAATTTTTCCACAAATTCGTCTGTATAGTAGGTGCATCACCCACTATACAGACGTGGCCGTTGGCCCTAAGAGCACTAAGTGAATTGAAAACAATCCAGAAGCCAGATGACAATTAGTCTCGAGCTTGTATACAGATCAAAGTAACTACCTCAAACTTTGGACTCTAGCATTCCAGCTGTAAAACCTGTGACTATCTGAAGCATAGCCGAGGTGCAGAGTATATCGAGGGATAGAAATAGCTTTTATTTTGAGTTATTTCTTCAACACTTAAACAGCTGCTCAGGGATCATGCCCGGGATTTTTAAAAACATCGGTGCTTCGCACCTCCCTCGTGGCTCTCTTCTCGCTATAGGCCTCGGTGCTTTGCACCTCGGCCGTTAGCCATAACAGTCAATAAGAGAAATTTGAAAAAGGTCTAGAAGCCAAATGACGACAGTATACAGTTCAAAGTGCCTTATCCTTCACACTCTAGCACACTGCACATTAGCAGTAAAAGTCTCTAAATCTGGCTGAAGCGTAACCGAGGTGCGGAGCACCGAGGAATATCAAAAACGATAGAAATGGTTTTTATTTTGAGTTATTTCTTTGATAATCAAGCAGAGCCCAGGGATCATGACAACAATTTTCAAAAACCTCGGTGCGTCGCACCTCGCTCGCTGCCCCTTTCTCGCTATAGACCTCGGTGATTTGCACCTCGACCGTTGGCCTAAAAGTCAGTCAGGTAAATCGAAAAAAAATTAGAAGCCAGATAATTGACCGGTGTTTAACTAGTATACAGTTCAAAGTACCTCATCCGTGTGTTTTTCTAAAATCGCACCGCCCATATCTTTTTTCCTATGGAATATATAGATTTGAAATTTTCATGGAATATTTCAGACCTAATTTGCTATTTTTCGCATTGATCATGAATCAACTTCCACATCCGGAAGTAACCAGAACTGACATAAACTTTTTGTTCTTCAAATAGAACAGCCTGTATATTTTTTGAGATTCGGATGGAAGTTTTATTTTATTGACACAGTGGTGGTCTTGAAAATTCTCTACGATGAACAATGACGATTTTATAGCGGGTTGAATGTTGAATATAACAGAAATTCATCAAATTATTGGTACCAGAGGTGGCTGCGAGCACAAATGGAAATCTGAAGTTGAAAGTTTGTTTGTTGTTCATGTCGGGAAGCGTTGCCGATTGAAATCGACATGAACAATAAACAAACTTTCAACTTCAGAGTTTTATTTGCGGTCGCAGCCACCTCTGGTATCAATTATTTGATAAATTTCTGTTATCTCCAATCCGCTTTAAAATCGTCATTTCTCATTATAAACAATTTTTGAGACCACTACCATGGGCGCCCAGAGGGGGGGGGGCAAGGGGGGGCACTTGCCCCCCCTGGCTCCGGAGCAGCTGAATAAATAAATATAAATAATGATACAGGAAATGGGTGATGATTATTATGAGAAAATCATTGATACCTTTGGAAAGGACCCTAGAAGACTTCAATTTGCGTTTTCCTAAACCTAATAGGTAATCGTTAAACACTGCAAAACAAAGCAATACTTGAAATTTTCTGAACCTCTGGTTTAAAACACCAGGGGTTATTTCAACATAATGAACGAGTGTAACAATTGACCTACCCATATCAATCATAGCAATACTTGAAATTTTCTGAACCTCTGCCTCTGGTTTAAAACACCAGGGGTTTCTTTTAACATAATGAACGAGTGTAACAATTGACCTCTATATCAATCATGGCAATAATTGAAATTTTCTAAACCTCTGGTTTAAAACACTAGGGGTTTTTTCAAGATAATGAACGAGTGTAACTATTGACCTGGCTATTTTGAAGTAAATTTTCATACATTTTGTACAAAATTACAAATTTTAATAAATTTCTCTAAAGTTAAGTTCAATTTTTAAATATATTTCCTTATTTTTCGCACAATAATTATTATCACCATTATTATTATTATTATTCGAACAAAATTTCGCCTGCGGCGCTAATCTGAAGGACTTCTCTTCTCTAACTAAAGCTATTTCCCCCCCCCCTGACAAAAATTCTGCGGGCGCCCATGACCACTACTGTGTGAACAAAAAGAGTCCTATCCTAATGTCAAAAAATATACTGTTACGAGCGGCGATCCCGTACATATTGGTAAACACTCGATCTTTCTGGATTCTTCCATCCATTAGATCGCAGTGTAGAAGTGTGGAGCGATCTGGTGCATTCCAGAGCGTTCGTGTACGTGAAACTGAATGGAGACTCCAATGCCGGATCAAGGCACATCTGTCCATTTTGGCGGAGGCGCCGTTCCAGAACCCGGCAGAATTATACGGGTAATGTGTATGATTATTTTTTGATTCTGATTCTTGTCCATTTGGATTCACTAATGAAGGATTTTCTCTTGGGGTATATTTTTGGACACAAACAAGAAAAATTCTAGGTATTTGCCGACGTTTCGATTTAATTAAAATCGTTTTCAAGGCTGTAACAAAATGATGTGCAATCAGGTGAAACAGATAATCAAAGAGACCAGACAGTTCTTACCTCATGACCTATTGACTTGAAATAATTATTGAATGAATTATAACTGACAATAATTCAATAATTATTTCAAGTCAATAGGTCATGAGGTAAGAACTGTCTGGTCTCTTTGATTATCTGTTTCACCTGATTGCACATCATTTTGTTACAGCCTTGAAAAAGATTTTAATTAAATCGAAACGTCGGCAAATACCTAGAATTTTTCTTGTTTGTGTCCAAAAATATACCCCAAGAGAAAATCCTTCATTACTGTATGATTATTCAGGAATGGTCTAGAAACCGCATATGCCGGGCCACTATGGAATTTGCTGGAAGTAGACAGGAAGTTTGGGAACACTATTCGAAGGCCTCATACACTTATACATACATATAAGGCATCAGCCGTCAGCTCAGGGCAGTATTGAATTGGAATGCGAAGTGGTAACAAATGCGAAACAAGCGAAGTACCTGCGATATAATTCCAAGTGGATAATTGTTGGCGTGTATTTATTGTAGTAGTACGCAGCAATAAACGGTGTGTGTTTTAAATCGATCGTCTTAATTATATTTGAACCCGTACGCGAGATATGGTAACAATACTCACAGGTGTTCCATTTAAAAATCAAAAATTGATGTCATTTCCGGTTACTTCCGGAAGTGAGAGCAGCTTCACGATCAACGCAAAAAATTGCAAAAGTGGTGTCAAATACCCCATAAAAATTTCATAATATCCCATAGAAAAAAAGTTATGGGCTGGTGCGGTTTTCGAAAAACACACGGTATAAGGTACTTTGAACTGTATACTAGTTAAACACTGCTCAGTTATCTGGCTTTTACTTTTTTTTCGATTGACCTGACTGACTTTCAGGTCAACGGCCGAGGTGCAAATCACCGAGGTCTGTAACGAGGAAGGGGAGCGAGCGAGGTGCGAAGCACCGAGGTTTTTGAAAATTGTTGGCATGATCCTTGAGCTCTGCTTGATTATCAAAGAAATAACTCAAAATAAAAGCCATTTATATCGTTTTTTATTATCCTCGGTGCTCCGTACCTCGGTTACGCTTCAGCCAGATTTGAAGATTTTCACAGCTAGTGTGCTAGAGTCCAAAGGATAAGGTACTTTGAACTCTATACTTATTTAGTTCGACACTAGTCGTCATCTGGCTCCTAGACATTTTTCAAATTTATCTTATTGGCTGTTATGGCCAACGGCCGAGGTGCAAAGCACCGAGTCTATAGCGAGAAGAGAGCCACGAGCGAGGTGCGAAGCACCGAGGTTTTTGGAAATCGCGGGCATGATCCCTGGAGCAGCAGTTTGGGTATTGAAGAAATAACTCAAAATCAAAGCTATTTTTATCTCTCGGTATACTCTGCACCTCGGCTACGCTTCAGATAAAGTCACAGGTTCTACAGCTAGAATGCTAGAATGGGTTTTTATTCCGAACAGGTTAATTATAACTAAATAATGTCTTGGTTAGGTGTACATTACGGGGGTCATAAGTCCCTAGGGAGTTATGAAATTGATAATTCTTTCAAGGGTTGTTATGGATCCATAATTTCTTCTAGCTCATGGCAACCGTCAGAAATGACAAGTTAATTTGGAAAACTTCAACCTTTCTGAACAAGAAAAAGTCTGTTCGGTATGGAATAAAACTATCTATGAATTACAGAAATTGATATCGGATGACAATAACCTTGGGCAACGTACGCCCCTCGAGTCCTAAAGGGCCCTCGGGGTGGTCTGTTGACCTCGGCTATTATCATCGTTATAATTAATTCCCTTAATACATAAATAGCTATTATTCCACTAGTGGTTCAATAGGTAGTAGATTATGTGGTGAACATTACATCAGCCTTCTTGAATGCAAGAAATCTAGTGTGTTGAAGTATAAGTATACATACCTACATGTAGGCATTAGGTACCCACTATAGAAATTGTCACTTAAATTTCGTCGTTTTTTTTTTCAAGTTCACACTGCAGAGCAAAATTGTGTACCGATGAGTGAGTTGCGACCTGTCCTATCCTGTCAAAAAAAAAACAAGTCCTGCACCAACTCGACAAGGCAAAAAAACCTCTTCTGCGAACAAGATCTGCGTGCGTACCCACTCTCGTGTTTTAATCAGTGCATCGGTAATACCGCGTGTACCAAGAATCCGCGTGGTGGTGCTTTCTGGTAACTTTGTCGCCGTGCCGTTGGCCGGCATAAAGGCATACAAATCATCGGTAAAAACGGCATATACCTCGCCATTTGCCATTGTTCTGGTGCCTTCAAGGTTGGGACAACTGAGCCGCGGCCTTTTTTGCCCGGCAGCGCGCAACCGGTGTGCGTCTGTTTCAGTCTTCTACTTAACTAATTAATGGCCGAGGAATGCGGTGCTTTGAGGAACTGATCTAAATTTCCAAGTGGCACGCCACTGGTTCGGGCGTATACCGATTAACATAATGTGCATGGAGCGACGATGAGATGATTACCTTCGGTGCTACTCCTGCCGTGCAGGCTGCAGTCTTCCTCTTTGCTGGGCCTGAGGGGGCTGGTGGGCGAGGCGCCTCCCGTGGAGCTGACCGATCCGCCGGAGCTGTGCGCCCCCGAGCCCTGCAGGTACAAGCTGTGGCCGTGTCCCGTGATCGTGTGTGCGTCCCCCAGCCCTCCGACACTAACGCTAACGCTGCCACTGGAACTGGGCTGGGACAGGGAATGGGCGTCCTGTAGCCTCTGCACGTTGAACTGGAAATTGCAAAATGATAAATCAATTTTTTTTGTTCGACTGCTCATCATTATCACACATAATTTATGGCCCATTGACTGTGAGTGGCTTCCGAAAAGCAGCTCTAGATTGACTAGTCCGTAAAGGTAAAACGGACCCTTACCAAAACTGTCGACTAATAGGTATGTACTGAAGGAACCGCGTGTTAGGGCCATCCTCAATACTATTTATTTTAAATTCTCCAAACAAGAATGCACCTCTTTAATTTCATTATAGCCCTTTTCTTTGCTTAACCTTATCAGTTTTTAATTTTTTGTTATTGGATCTATGCCAATTGATCACCGCCGCTAAATAATTATTATTGCGTTAAATTTACAGTTTGTTTTTCATTAGGTAAGTTTTATACAGTTTTACCAATAGTTTGTTCAAGTTTTGACACACCCCTTTATCTTTCCGATCCTACTTCACCCTTTGTGTTTATTAAGTGAATTTATTTTACTTTATTTCATCATCACCGAAACTGACTGGTAAGTTTTCCTTTTTTATTCTAAATTATACAGTCCACTTTCATTTACTCTTGATTAATCACCATTTTTTGGTCACTTCGGCCAGGATTGGATTTCATTTCAATAAGTTATACAGTCAATTTCCGTAAATTCCATTCTTGCTTATCGCGTTTTTCAATAGCATTTTTTGGTTTCATTGCTTCGTTGGGAATCATGGATCCCATTGAATCTAAAATCAAGGTTTTGACGGCTAAAAAAGATTTTTTGAGAATTCAAAACTTGTTTGTTTGGCAAGAAATGTCAAAGGTCCAAGTAAATTCAATCAGTTTGTGATTCGTTTTGAATTATTCGAAGACACAAAACAATTACAGAATTTGTTGGGAGAGGTTCCGTCTGACCTTCGATTGACGAAACAGGATGTCAGTTTTGATCCTCACGCAAATTGGAAGTTCTTGGCCTTCAGTGGCTTCAGCTGAAGATCACTTCTCATTCAAAGTCTCTCTCAAATCGGACGCATGTACTAAACGCAATATTTTGTCCACCATCGCTCGTGTTTTTGATCCCTCCAATTTCTCCTGTGATCCTCGGTGCCAAGTTACTTGTCAGAGAGCTGTGGAAGGAGGGGCTCGACTGGGATGAGATTCCTTCTGCTTCCATCTTGGCCATGTGGAAGACTTGTATGGAACAGTTGCCAGCTTTATCGCAGCTGGGAATTTCTCGCCACTCGAATCTTCCCCAGGGATCTAAGAGCTGCCTTCTGGGGTATTGCGACGCATCAGAATAAGGTTTCGGCGCAGTGATCTATTTGCGCTTCGTTTCGTCTCCGGAAAAAATATCCGTTGCTTCAACTTGTACAAAATCCTGCATCTTACCATTGAAAATGGTTTTCATCCCTAGATTGGAGCTCTGTGCAGCAAGTTGATGCAATTGCTCCCCAAAATTTTCGAAAATTTGGTTCACTTTGAACAAATCTTCGCCTCTTCGGATCCAACTATCGCTTCGAATTGGATATTTTCATCGCCGCACCGCTGGAATACTTTTGCAAGTAATCGAATCACAAAAATTCAAGAAAATTTGTCTCAACATTTTTTGTATCACATTCCAGGAGGTGAAAATCCTGCCGATTGTCTGTCTTGAGGTTCAACACCCTATCAGCTTTTGGAACACCCTCTTTGGTTTTCTGGTCCGCCTTGAGCTAGCACCCCACAAAGTAATTGATCGATTGTTCTTTTCACCTCACCTGGTCTTAACGGTTCTAGGACAATTCGTCGCACGGACAATTCGTCGCACGACAATTCGTCCCGTCGACAATTCGTCGCAAAAGGAACGACACTTCTCGATGCGTGGCCGGACAATTGACACATCAGGGCTCCAAACTACACATGAGGACAAAAGGGGGCCCGATAGAGCTCCGAAGCTACGGAAAAAAGTAAAGGGGCTCAGCAGGGCTTCAAACTATATTGAGGACATAACGGGGCCTAATGGAGCTCTCTATAACAAAACAAGGCAAGAGGGGGCTCACTGTAGTACTCTGAGAGTTAAGAAAAAACATGAGTGGGCTAATTAAGGCCCTAAACCACACTTGAGGACACAAGGTGCCTATTTATGCACCAAAAGTCAAGGGGAATGTGGGGCTCGGCAGGGCTTCAAAACACGTTAAAAAAACAAGGGGGTCCAATGAAGTTTGCTTGAATTCAGATCGCTGGCTGTGAAAAAACAGAAGGAGGCTAATTGGGGCTCCAAACTACCTTTCGGACACAAGGGGGCCGATAAGGCTTCGAATATCACATGGAAGCACAAGAACTCACCAATGCTCCAAAAGACACAGAAAAAAGTGAGGGGGCTTAGCGGGATCTCAAAACACATTGAAGAAACAATGGGGGTCCACGAAAGATCACTAGGGCCTCAAACAGCGCAAAAAGGCACAAGGGGGCTCACTGGTATTCTGAAGGCCACAAAAAAAGGGGCTCATCAGGGTTCCAAACGATACATGAGGGCACTAGGGAAACCGATAAAACTCCGTTAGCCACGGAAAAATGCTAGGGGGCTCAGCAGGGTTTCGAAAGACGTTGATGAAACAAGAAGGACCTTAGAGGGCAACTAGGGCAACAAGGGGGCTCACTGATATTCTCGAAGCTACGGAAAAAATAAAAGGGCTCATCAGGGCTCCAAACGATACACAAGGAAACAGGGGGCCGGATGAAGTTCCGTAAGTCATGGAAAAATTCTATGGGTCTCAGCAGGGCTTCAAAAGACGTTGAAGAAACAGCGGGTTCCTGGAGGGCCACTAGGGCCTCTAACACCGCAAGAAGGCACAAGGGAGCTCACTGAGAAGCTACGGAAGAAATAAGGGGGCTCATCAGGGCTCCAAACGATGCATGAGGACACAAGGGGGTCCGATAGAGCTCCGTAAGCCACGGGAAAATACTATGGAGCTCAGCAGGGATTTAAAAGAAGTTGAAGAGACAAGGGAGCCCTTAGAGGGCTACAAAGGCAACAAGGGGGCTCATTGAGATTCTGAAAGCTACGAAAAGCATAAGGAGGCTCATCGATATATACAGGCTCCAAACGATACATTAGGGCACAAGGGGGGGCTGATGGAGCTCCATGACCCACGGAGAAATGCTAGGGGACTCAGCATGATTTCAAATGATGGAGACAACACAATGGAGCTCGCGGGAGTTCTGTTCAACAAAATAAGGCAAAAAGGGCTTACCTCTGGGCTTGCTGATACCCTGAAAGCCATGAAAAAACATGACGGGGGTAGTTAAAACTACACTTGCAGACACAGGGGGTGCGAAACCAGGGTCGGAATATTATATGAAGACAGAAGAGACTTACTAGTGCTCCGACCGATAGGGCTCCGAGTGACATGACGACACAAGGGTGCTTAGTGCTCCGAAAGTAACGGAGACTACAAGGGGACTCAGCAGGTCTTCAAATTACATTGAAGACACACGAAGGGGGCCCAATGAAGCTCTGGACAACAAGAGATGATGGAAAAGGGCTTAATGGAATTCTGAAAGCTATGGAACACATAACGGCACTTGAGGACGCAAGGGGGCCCGACAGGAGGCTGAACATCACATGAAGACACAAGGGGTTCACTAATGCTCCGAAATCTTCGGCAAAATAAAAGGGGGCCCAACAGATCTTCAATCAATGTTGAAGACACAATGGGGTCTACTGGAGATCTGTATAATAAAATAGGCTTATTGGTACGTATTTTCTCTGGAAGCCGATCAGCTCTGGGGCTTATCAGAGCTTTGATTACATTTTAAGAAACAAAGGGGCCCGGTGAGGCTCCAAATATGACACAATGGCACAACGCTGCTTGCTGCCCCGGAAGTCACAGGAAATACAAGAGGGCATAGCAGGGCTTCAAATCACACTGGGGTCCAGTGGGGCTCTTGATAACACAAGTTTGCAAAATGGGGTTTCTGGAATTCTGGAAGCTATGAAAAATATGAGAAAGGTCATTAGGGCTCAAAATTACACTTAAGGACGTAAGGAGCCCGACCGACAGGGCTCCAAAAACCCCATGAAGGCACAAGAGGCTTACTAGTGCTCCGAAAGTCACGGAAAAATGTAAGGGGACTAAGCAGAGCTCAGAAAAAATACAAGAAAACTCCAAGATTGGGCTCCGAGTATGACATGGAAACACAAAGGTGCTTACTGCTATGAAAGTCACGGAGAAATGCAAGGGGCTCGCCAAAGGCTTCGAACTGCACTAAAGACAAAAAGAGGCCCAATGGAGATCTGAATAGCATAATAACGCAACTAACAGAGGGCTTGGCAGTCATGAAAAAACCTAAAGAGCTAATTAGGTCTCCAAACAACACTTGCGGACACAAGGGGCTTGATAGGGTTCCGAATTAGAGTTCTAGAAGCTCGGTGCACTACTAGATGTGCGCGGAGTAATGCAAAGGGACTCACTAGAGGTTCAAAGACATTGAAAAAACAAGGGTGCCCGAAAGGGTTTTAAATAATACAGTAAGGTATAAGGGGCTCATTAGAACTCTGAGAGCAAGAGAAAACACAAAACGGGTTAGTAAAACCAAGAGAAAGGGCAAAAAAAATTGCCACGAATTGTCCGTGCGACGAACTGTCCGCGACAATTTGTCCGCGACGAATTGTCCGTGCGGCGAATTGTTCGAGCGACGAATTGTCCGTGAGACGAATTGTCCGCGACAAATTGTCCACGCGACGAATTGTCCGGTCACAGGTCTTAACAGAGTGCCTGAAGAAAAACCCGCCACTCTGTCTTTCAAAACAAACGTCCACTATTGTCCCTGAAGTTAGTGCTCTTCGTCGAACAAATTGTTACGCTCTAGTGTTTTTGTCTTGGGATTTTGTCGTCTTTTGTCAATCGAAAGTTCTCTAATTGCAGCTCCGGATATGGAAAAAGCTGAAATAGTTTTGATTCGCGTGATCCAGAGTCTCCATTTTGCTTCTGATCTCGAACATTTGAAGAAAAATAAGCCTTGTTCTTCTCAGTTGAAAAGCTGCATCCTTTTTGCATGATGGAGTAATTCGCGTTGGAGGTCGTCTGCCCCATGCAGAAGTCAGTTTTGATCATTGTCACCCTATCCTTCTACCAAAAAAGGATCCCCTCGTGACTTTTGTCATCGATTATTATTACCTCAGAGGCAATTTTCACACTGGACCAAGTCTTCTATTGTCGCTTCTTCGCCAAAAACGATTTCTTTCGCGACGTGGCTGTTGCTCCACTTGTAAATTATACAGTCCACTTTCACGCTCTTGATTAATCACCGCCGTCAAGGTGTGAATTGTTGAACAATGTTACAAAACTCATTGGAGATTACAACGCGCGGATAAGACACATCTGTACAATTGGCGGAGGAGCCAGGCATCAGCACCTTGCCAGAACATGCGCGATGCTGATGTGATAGGATCAATAAATAGAAAGTATCAAAGAAGTGAGAATTACCTCCATTAAAATATTTTGTTTAGCGTCCATCAGGAACCGAGAATAAGCTAATTATTGAACATTAATTTTCATTTGTTGTGCTTCCACATTAAACTCTGCTGTAATGGAATTTCGTAGCGGCATGTAAAATCAAAGCTTCTGTACGTTTCTTATAGTTTCAAATAATGCGTGAAGTATAAAATTCAACCATATACAGTTAAGTTCAAAATTTACAACCGAAATAAAACCACAGATAGGTACACAAAAACAATAATGAATGCGGTGCGTGCCGAAAAATGTTTACGATTTTAACCTTTCGATTACCTAGCCCGATATCCTTCGGTAACGTCTCAAGAATCTCCTGCAGCTTTATAGTGCCACAAACGTCAGGCAAGATAAATAATGTACCAGGAAACCGTACCTATCTCTCCACACGATGATGACAACATTATTATTTCGGAAATCTATCTGTCCGTACGATCAGCAAGGTTGTCATTACTTTTCAATAATTCATTCCGCTTGTCTCTTTCTCCACCAGGTATAGAACAGGTATACAAAAACAAAATTATCGGCACAAGTCTATACATATATAAAATCATTGTTGCTAATAAGGGCTATATTTTGATAATCTAATCGTGCGAAGAATTAATTGGAATGCATTCTCCACGGGACGCGATAAGTATAGTTACAATGACTCGCGCCATTCCGGAAAGTAATGGAAACAATGTGTTTGATGACGATGAGTTGTTATATGTTATTTATTAGAATTCTTGCAGTGCGGAGCTAATCAAAGTATTTAGTAATGAGTCACGTTGGAAGGTCGCGTAATATGGAAATTTTCTCCAGCGTAGCGGTGATGAGAAAAAAATTGTTATTAATTAGAAGTGTTTAATTAGAAAAGCGCGTTCTCAGATCGGTCTCTCTAATCATTTGGCTAATTTACCGTTTGTCTAAATAGATCAAAATTAATGCGAGAACATTCACGCAGCGGTGTATAATCCAAGTGTGTTGTTGTAGTATAAGGAAACACCTTCGAGGTGTGTGAGAAGATTGGTGTGAAATTTTTAGCGAAAGATTTAGAGCGGCGCTTTCTTTACGAGGTGCGATTTTTATGTGTTTCTAGTTTAGTGATTTTATTAAATGAATTTCACGCCAATTCTCACCAGCCATCTAACAAAATGATGATTGTGAACTTCATCATATCAAAAATCACACCCAAAGAAAAATTGAAGACCTGATTAATCGTCTAATTTTCCTGAATCCCGCCTTGTCCATGTATATTTTGTGTTGTCCGATTGTTCCAAAAGTTGTTTCGACCTTACTATGCCATATCTGCACCTGTCTGACTACAGCGGTTACAGAAAAAAATTGATTTCTGACTACAGAGTTGAGTGCGCTATCAGAGTACTGAGGCCTCACATAGTTGAGAGTGGGCAATTCAAGTATGATTGAAATGTGTATCAAAAACCCACTGAATGTCGCGTCGACAATAATAACCTCGTAGTTGATGCGTCGTAAAAAATTTTAAAAAAAGTGGGTGCGTGACCATAGTCACCCTCGGAAGAAGTGAAACTTCTATAGATATGAATCAGCAAACAACGTTCGAAGAGGTGTTCTTTTCGTACTCCCGCTCCGCTCCCAAACGGTTTGTATCATCTTGTTTTTCTAATTATCAATCTTAATATTATTATTATGAGTCACTCAAAGGGCAGAATACTTTCGACATGATTTTTTCACGATTAGACTTCTTTTGTTACTTTTCTCGCTGCGCTCAGCGCTTAAACTCCCATTCTCCGTCACATGAAGTCTCACTCATACCCCTAATACAATAAATATCTATTTTCATCAATAATATTCTCCACAAATAATTATGCAAATGTGACATCGTGACGGATTTTCTTACTGTATGATTTTCCCTGTTATATTACAGCACGGTGGAACCTGTGTTCTGGCAGGCACAGCATGGCAATCTAATAATCTCCACAAAGTATAAGAATGTCGTTTAAAAAACTTGATCCGGTATAAATTTTAATTGAAAAATATAAAATAGACATAGATATTTACATAGGATAGGTATGTAGGTAGGTACCTCGTGAATATGATTTGAGGTAACTACGTGGTTCTAGAGTTCCTACGATATTTGCTTCTCCAATCAAAATAAGGCCGCAGGTTGAATTGAAATATTGACAGAATTGATATGAGTATTTCCAGTTATGTGCTCGCCACCGTACTTATTTTTGGAATGTCACATTTAATTGAGGTGAAATCAAACCATTCAAAAAAATAACGAAGAATAATGTCAAAAATCAATTTCCAAACATGAGAATTTGATTATCAAACCAGTATAATATCATCGCTATACAATCAGCTGACATCTAGAACATTGAGCAACTGTTCTTCTAATTTTGATCTGAAAAGGATGACCCAGTTACAGGAAGGCATGAAGGCGTGATCGACGTTATAAAATTTTTGTTCTTTCGCCGATGTTTCGTCTTTTATTCAGACATTATCTAGGCGTAAAAACTTGTAAAATGTCAAAAATGTTGTAAAATTTACAAGTTTTTACGCCTAGATGATGTCTGAATAAAAGACGAAACGTCGGCGAAAGAACAAGAATTTTATTACGTCGATCACGCCTTCACGCCTTCTTGTAACTGGGTCATCCTTTTAAGATCAGAATTAGAAAAATAAACAAGGAAGTAAAATAATAATATATTAAGCAACTGTTTCAGCTTCAATTGTCGAAAATTCTTTTTTCCCTTTGGGCTTTAATCATCCACTCCTGCTTTCCTGCTTAATAGGTACATAGGTACCTGAAAGTTGTGTCTACATTTGGGTGTGCGGCATTCGATTTTATTTTTGAATTGTAATTGTAAACGTCCGTTGAAGAATATACCCAGGCCGGGCCTGGCCTATTTGCCGCCTGCGTGCCACCGAAAAATTTCCGCCCCCCTCACCGGCAGTGGAGAGCCCCACCAAATGCGGGAATGAAAAGAATCCTTCGAAATTCAACTTTATTACTAAACTGCTCACAAATTAAAGTGGATATTTTTAAAAAAAGGTTTTTTTAAAATCGCCACAAAATTCATGAAAATCACTCGATTGTGGAACCGCTTGCACTGTTTTGAAGAAAAATGTCAATATTTTCAAGAACTGCTGAAGTCCTCCACAAAAATCACATGGATATGTCTAATACAGGGTGATGAAAAAAGTCGTTCAGTTTTGTTCTTGTTTACTCTTGTGCAGGAGATTGTTCATCCACCCTGTACACCTATATTTACTTGGATCTTATAGTCTGCAGCTTATGTAACTCGTCAGTTTTTAGTTTTTCGCTTTCCGTTGCGTACTTACCGAAATATAGCCTTTTCACTTTTCAAAGTCGTTTTATCGATGAATCTACTAAATCCGGGCGCTACTGGATTTTTTTTTGTACTAAGCAATGCCACTTGTACTTTTAGAACGATTTTTTGCGCAGATTTCAAAATCAACGAAGATATGGCGTCTCAACCATCTGATGTATACAGGGTGTCGCAAAAAAAATCATTTATAAGATTCATTTTATTTCGAAATAATCAGTAGCAAAATGCCGTTGCAAAGATCAACTCCAGGTAAGTTCGATATCGTGGCAAATATCTTGCGGAATGGTACAAGGCAAAGAGAAATTGTCAATTTGGTGAACGTATCACAAAGTGTCATCGGTGGGCAAAGAGACGACTCCTTGCCACTGGCAGTGCCCGAATCACACATGGAGAAGGTCGCCCGAGAATAATTCCAGTAATGGACGATCTCTTCTTGTTAGACATAAAATTGTAAAATTGAAAAGTGAAATTTTCTACAACCTGTAATAAGGTGTCAGAAACAAATTTCTTCGTTCATGCGACACCCTGTATATTTTTATGTAGTCTTTCATTCGAAATCTGCTCAAAAAATCGTTTTAAAAATACCAAGTGGCATTGTTTTGTAAGTACCAGAAAATCCAGTAGCCCCCGGATTTATTCATTGACAAAATGACTTTGGAAAGTAAAAAGGCTATATTTCGGTAAGTACGCAGCGGAAAGCGGAAAAATAAAAACTAACGAGTTACATAAGCTACAGACTATAAGATCCTAACAAGTATAGGTGTACAGGGTGGATAAGCAATCTCCTGCATGAGATTAAAAAAGAACAAAATTGAACGACTTTTTTCATCACCCTGTATTAGACATATCTATGGGATTTTTGTGGAGGACTTCAGTAGTTCTTGAAAATATTGACATTTTTCTTCAAAACAGTGCAAACGGTTTCACAATCGAATGATTTTCAAGAATTTTCTGGCAATTTTAAAAAAACCTTTTTTTAAAAATATCCACTTCAATTTGTGAGCAGTTTATATTACCACCCCTATGACTTGCCGCCTGCCATACCTGCCTGCGCGCCCAAACGCACTGCACGCCTGCTAGGCCCGGCCCTGAATATACCTCTCTATCCCTATAATGAAATACATCCGCTCGAATCTATTCAAGCCAAGTCGCAAACCATTCCTGTCAGGCCAACAGTAGTACGACAACACGAAGAGCAGTCTAGTGTCGGCGATTAGTAAAAAATAGAGCCGAACGCGGCGAACGCCGCAACGGCTTATTCTTCCATTTTCTGGGACGACGCTGGTCGCCCCAAGGTCAGACAAGACAACGTTACAGGCGTTCGTTACAGCCACTGATGCTATGAACCAATTTCACTCCCATGTGTGGTTCTGCGCTAGTTGTGTATTGTGTTCTAGGCGCGAGAATAGAAGTTTCACTTCAAAAACGAGAACGTGCTATTACGCTTAGGTTGGTGACATGGCGTGATACGCTTGAGGCTACTGCAGTGTAGTTCTGATACAATAAAATACCTACCGAGTAAGACGACTGTACACATTTCTTCCCGTAATAGCCCAGGCATATTCGGTTTTAACCCGCAACAAATTCCCACAAAGCTGAAATTTGGTATACGGGTCTTGTAAGACCTAAGGAATAACATATCAAAATACTCGGTGGCACACCCTTGTGCGTCATTGATTGTGGGGGAGGGGGCTAAATATTGCCATTTTAAATGCGTAAATGACACCCTGTAGCTTACATAAATGAAAAAAATCATATTTAGATGCCTCAAGTCTTCACAATATTTGCTTGACGTTTGAATTGTTGATAAGAAGTTTGGGTTGCCTGAGAAAAAAAGAGATCGGCAAAATTTATTTTGTCTCTCTCTCAAAAACCTCGAATGGATATCGGCAAGTGTGGTATCGTTTCCAACTAAATCTTGGCCTCTGATATCAAATATGGTGTTTAAAATTGAATTGAAACACGATTAAACAAGTTTTACTGAAAAAACGACGATTTTTGCCATCTGAAATTGTCGTTTTGTAATTTCGGTTTTCGTATGGTTAGAATCATCTAAATTGAGTATTTCTGGCTTCTGCCGGCGATGCTTGACTTTCGTTATAGTAGCCTGTATGCATATCCACCCATGCCGTACCGCCGACCTTAGGGATCATACCAGTTATATATCAATATTCAACTTTGTGCGACATTGCTTGATGAGGCTTTAAATTCTCACATGGTTTTTCCTGCAATATCGGGCGACAAATTACACTCAATTTGCCTGCCTTTCCTGCAGAACTCACCAATCGGAAGAGTTACAAAGGCTCCCTCACACACTCAAGCACTAACAACAAATCTCTCTAGTTCATTTGAGACATATCTTATATCGATCGGATACTCCGTTCACTTGCAGGAACAGCTTGGAGATAGGTATCTCTCTAATTCTTAGAACTTGACCTTTGAGGATGAAAATCAAAGGACGCACGAGGGTGTGAGTCCGAGTATTTTGATATGTTGTTCCGTAGGTCCAATAGAACATATGTACCAAAATTCAGCTTTGCGCGAATTTGTTACGGATTACCACGATTTTTCGACTAAAATGCCTGGGCTATAACGTGAGCCCACGTTATAGCATGAACTTACGTCGTGACGTGATAACAGTGTGTTTCTGCTTCTATGGTAACGTAAGATAGCATGATATCACGAGATTATATTGACAACCGCATCAAACAACAAAAGTTGACAGAGGAATTCAAAAAAAGAATGCCCGATGAATCTGCAAGGCGGCACAGCGTGGGCAGCGTGGGATAGCTTAAGCTGACGTGAGATGGTAAATAGCGAGGGGTAGCGTGAGATTACAGCGTAAGAGTTTGTGGGATGGCTTACGATCTCGTGAGGTCGTATGGAAGATTAGCTAGGGATCTTGTAGGATTACGTGGGAATGCGTAGTACAGCGTGGGATCACTTGAGAACGGTGTGGGACAGCGTGAGTGGGTCACGTGGGAATCAAGTGAGAAATCGCGTGCAATGATGTGAGATGGAGGTGTGAGACTGCGTGAGATTGAAAAGCATGCGTGGCACGACGCGAGGCAGGATTACAGCTCAGATCATGAAAAGTTGACATCGAGGTATGCGCGGAATGCCGTGAGATCATCAAGAGATCACGTGAGATGATGGCGTGAGATTTTGTAGGAAAAAGTTTACTTTTGCAAAAAGTTTTCCAAAAAGAACTTCCGTGATTTTCCTTGGAAAAACGATCGTGGAATCAAACCGCAGTGGTTTTTTTGCGTACGCTTTTTGCAGCCAGGCACTTAACCAACTGCCCGTCATTTTTCAAGATAATAATAAAACTTTAACTTGAATAATTGCATTCACACTCTGTTTGCTTGCAGTTTCTATGCCATTGACAGACGAAACGGCAACCGTAAAGCAGAGAAAAATACTAGAATCAAGACGGTATATTTGAAAAAACTTCCAACAGCTCACCATAGTTTCCTTGATTGTATATCTAAAACAGACGCTATCATTGTCGATTTGAAGACAATGGAAGATCGAAAGGAACGCTTTTTTCTCTGTGCTTATTTGACGATTCCATCACGAGCCGTTTCAATAATATACAGGGTGGTCCATTCTAGCGTAATTATCCCATAGCGGTTTTACCGTTTAATGGTGCTATTCTGTAAAAAATAACATTCCATAAACGCTCTGTTATGTAAAAATTCGTGTCGGCCATTGGCTGTTGCCTAGATAATAACAACGTAACAGAGCCTTTATGGAATGTAATTTTTTAGAGAATCGCACCATAAGATAGAGAAAAAGATGTAAAAAAAAAGTTATATGGTTTGATGAGACCTATGACCTCAAATTATTTTTAGCTATACAGGGTGTCCCATTTTGACGGGATTAACAAAACGTCAATTTTTTTTAATGGAACACCCTATATTTTTCTGCATTTTCCTGTTTAACTTTTTCAACTGTCTTATGCCCGTATTTTTGTTTTTCAATTGTGTGGCAGTGCTACCAACTAAAAATTAAAAACAAAAAAAAATCGCATTTTTACAGTTTTCTTAGAAAAATCGTAGCGGCCTTTCTTTTCACAACTAAGAGATGAAAATTGACATGGTGATAGTCAAGTCAAAGACCAATATCCCAATGTCAAAAAATTGGGATTTCTTGATACAGGGCGTTCACAAGAAAACATCAAACTTCATAATTTTCAAAGTATCATAACTCATTTTTTTCAAATAGCATGCCCCTAATTTTATAACGTTATCTGATAGCTTTTTTTTATTATATCATCTTCCATTTTTACTGGGGGTACCCTACCCTTGAACTTCATTTCTCTCGAGATAATCGGAAATTTTCCCAAAATTCGCTATTTTACTTGGTTTTTTCAAAAATTGAGTTGGCCGCGATGAATGACAGACAAGCCAAATAGTATGCAGCTGTCAGTTGGTCAGTTTGAATACTGTCGAACAAAAAAAATGGCTCCAACGCCAAAAGAAAACAAAGTGGGATCCTGGATATCTGGATTATTACCAGAATATCATATCAATTATTTCCTCTCGCGTAAAATCATTTTTCTTTGTTCTACAATATTCAGACTGACTAACTGAGAGTTGCGTACTATTTGGCTTGTCTGTCATTCATCACGGCCAACTCAATTTTTGAAAAAACCAAGAAAAACAGCAAATTTTGTGAAAATTTCCGACTATCTCGAAAAAAATGGAGTTTAAGGGTAAGGTAATACCACAATGTATGAGATGCCAAAGTTATGGCCACACGAAGAACTACTGCAGTAAACCATCCCGCTGTGTCAAATAATGTGCTGGCAGTCACTTGACAAAAGAATTCCTTCGAAAGGAGAAAACCAAAGACGTGCGGTGCGTCAACTGCAATGGAAACCATCCAGCAAACTATCGTGGTTGTTTAGTCCACCAACAGTTACAACAACGTATGTATCCTACTGCAGGAGAGAGAAAGACTGAACAAGCCGCACCAATTCAACCTTCCAGACCAATTCAACCCGGAGTAACATATGCCGAAGCAGCTCAACCAGAAATGCAACAGACATCAACTACCAACACGACATCACAGAATGACATGTCAGAACTGAAAGAAATGATGAAAAAACTCACAGAACAAATGAGCACCATGTTAAACCTACTATCGACTCTTATCAATAAAATGGCATAATTAATGGAAGTATTACTCAAAGTTGCAGTATGGAACGCCAATGGTCTCTGTCAGCATGTGGAAGAGGTAAAAGTATTTCTCCAGTCACACGATATAGACATTATGTTAGTATCAGAGACCCATTTGACAAAGAAGAGCTACATTAAAATTCCAAGATATGAAGTAGTTATACCACACTAACCATCCTGTAGGTGAGGCGTGCGGAGGTACAGCGGTCATTATTCGTAACACCATCAAACACCATGAGCTTGAAAAATATGAACACGACTATTTGCAGGCCACGAGTATCGCCATAGAGGAACTGTCAGGCGTATTAACCATTTCATCTGTATATTGCCCCCCAAAGCATAACAACAAAACAGAGCAATATCAACATTTTTTCAAAACTCTGGGCAACAGGTTCATCGCCGGCGGAGACTTCAACGCTAAACACGTCCAATGGGGCTCTAGACTCACAACAACTAAAGGAAAACAACTTGCTGAAACAATAAGACTGGAAAACTTGAAATCCCTTCCAACATGCAAGCCTACGTATTGGCCGACCGATCGAAATAAAATACCAGATCTTCTTGATTTTTGTATAACTAAAGGAATTGACGTTAAGAAAATAAAAATGGAATCAAATCTCGACCTTTCTTCCGATCATACACCGATCATACTTGCAAAATGCTCTGAGATCATAGGAAAATCAAGGCAGCCGTCACTTTCCAGCAGAAACACAAATTGGAAAACCTTCAGGGAAAGTCTGGACTCTAGAATCTTCCTGGATATACCTTTAAAATCTAAAACTGATATTGAATCTGCAGTAGACAACCTGACTAAGAACATTCAATATGCTGCTTGGAAGGCCACTCCTGATGCTGTGGAATCTCGTATAAATGAGAAGCTTCCAATAGCAGTGAAACAAATGATCTCTGAGAGGCGACAACTCAGGAGAAGATGGCAACGGACTAGAAACGAGAATGTCAAGAGGAAACTGAATAGAGCAACCAAGGACCTCAAGCAACATCTGCTGAATCTAAAGAACAGTGCAATTCAAGAGTACCTTAGGAATCTGTCTCCGTCTGAAGCCAACGATTATTCTCTTTGGAAGGCTACAGGAAAATTGAAAAGAACACACCACCCAGTTCCTCCAATTAGAGACCACAACGGGGAATGGGCGAGAGACGATGAAGAAAATGCAACATCATTCGTCAAACACCTGTCCAACGTGTTTCAACCAAATGTACCAGACAGAACAGATGAAGAAGACGAAATGCAGAATTTCTTGAATGCACCACTGCAACTAGATCTGCCGATAAGAAAGTTCAAGATGAAAGAGGTGAAAAGAACAATACTAAAGGAAACCAATCCCAAAAAGTGTCCTGGATTTGACCTAATCACAGGTCAAATCTCACAAAAAGTTACCGAAAAGTGTATGAACGCCCTCACACAGATCTTCAATGGTATTCTCCTGAGTGGTCATTTTCCGGGTCAGTGGAAGGTGGCTGAGATCATTCTGATACCGAAACCAGGCAAGAAACCAGAACTGGTTACGTCATACAGGCCAATCAGTCTCTTGCCCCTTCTGTCCAAAGTTTTCGAGAAGCTCCTCCTGAAACGTCTGACTCCAATTTTGGACCAGAAAAAATTAATCCCGGACCACCAGTTTGGATTCAGAAATCTCCATTCCACTATCGAACAGGTTCATAGAATCGTTAAAAAAATCAGAATTGATCTAGACGGGAAAAGGTATTGCTCTGCTGCTTTTTTGGATGTGAGTCAGGCGTTCGATAGGGTTTGGCACCTGGGGCTGCTTTACAAGATCAAGAAAAATCTGTCCTATCATTTTTACCATCTTCTGAAGTCCTACCTAACGGATAGATATTTCTACGTCAAACAACAGGGACAATATACAGAGCTGTACCCGATCCAAGCGGGAGTTCCACAGGGAAGTGTGCTGGGGCCGCTGTTGTACCTTCTTTATACAGCTGACCTGCCAACTACACGTTTAACAACAGTTGCCACTTTTGCGGATGACACAGCCGTCCTTGCATCACATACAAATCCTGTCTCTGCGTCAAGAAATCTACAAAGGCATCTGGACAAGGTACAGCAGTGGCTCAGAAAATGAAGAATCTGGGTGAATGAGACCAAGTCCACTCACGTCACTTACACCATGAAAAGAGATACCTGCCCTCCGGTTACCCTAAACGGTCAACAACTACCACAGGCTCAAGACGTGAAGTACCTCGGAATCCACATCGATCGGAGGTTGACATGGCAGAAACATATTTTTACTAAAAGAAAGCAGCTTGGTATGAGGTTCAGTAGAATGTATTGGATTATTGGTCGCAAGTCCCAGTTGTCACTCAAAAATAATCTTCTCGTATACGAAACTATTTTGAAACCAGTCATGACATATGGCATTCAACTTTGGGGGATTGCAGCTGCCTCAAATATTGATATACTCCAAAGGTTTCAAAATAAGGTTCTTCGTATAATGGTCGACGCTCCTAGATACGTGCCAAATTCCGTTATTCAACAGGACCTTCAGGTAATACCTATCCGAGAAGTCACGAAGGCTAAAACAAAATATCGAGACAGACTGGATGTACACCCCAACCCGCTAGTCCATGAACTCCTAGTCAGCGCCGCTGGGGAACCGAGGCTCAAGCAGTTCAAACGCAGAATACCTGAATGCATTATATTGTGGTCATTACATGTTTTACCTTGTTTTTAATAACTGTTATTTTATGTTACATATCATTGTCATTCTTATTGTTTTTATTAGTGTGTGTCACAGGCACTTAGGTATGTTTTAAAGTGTCAAGCGGTTTGGGTTACTTAAGAGCAACATTCACTGGAATGCTGCTCACTTGTCATTTTTCTTGAGTTGTCAGTAAGGTTGCTCATTGTTAAGTTTTATTGACAGATTGCAAAGTTTATTAATAAAAGAAAAAAAAGAAAAGAAAAGGGTAAGGTACCCCCAGTAAAAATGAAAGAGGATAAAAAAAGCTATCGGATAACGTTATAAAATTAGGGGCATGCCATTTGAAAAAAATGAGTTCTGATACTTTGAAAGTTATGAAGTTTGATGTTTTTTTGTGAACGCCCTGTATCAAGAAATCCCAATTTTTTGACATTGGGATATTGGTCTTTGACTTGACTATCACCATGTCAAGTTTTATCTCTTAGTATTGAAAAGCAAGGCCGCTACGATTTTTCTAAGAAAACTGTGAAAATGCGATTTTCTTTTAGTTTTCAATTTTTAGTTGGTAGCACTGCCACACAATTGAAAAACAAAAATACAGGCATAAGACAGTTGAAAAAGCTGAATATGAAAATGCAAAAAAATATAGGGTGTTCCTTTAAAAAAATTTGACGTTTCGTTAATCCCGTCAAAATGGAACACCTGTATAGCTGAACAAAATTTTAGGTTATAGGTCTTATCAAACCATATAACTTTTTTTTTACATCTTTTTCTCTATCTTGAACGGTAAGACCGGTATGGGATAATTACGCTAGGATGGACCACTCTGTACACCATTAAAATTTCGCTGTTCTTATGTCTTAAGGTGCGTTCGGTCAGCTGAGTCAGCCGCAAGTTTTGATTTTAGCCGTAAGCGCTGCATCGCTTATTGGCTGTTCTGAGGAGGCTGGTTCATAAGAGCCAATGGGCGTCGCTGAGCTTGCAAATGAAATTAAAACTTACGGCTGAATAAGCTGACTGAATCCACCCTTAGCATAGGACGCTATTCCTAAATCCCATTGCAAAGTTGCGCAAGCGCAGAAAAAGCACAAAGTGCATCAAGTGGCGGAGATTCGTATATCAAAAACTAGCCGGAATATTCTTGAAGCTAGTGGAGCTTCTTCACATTTCGACCTCTACATTTGACAGGATGACAAGTGCGATGACTGCGATTTGCAGAACAACTGCCAAAATTAGATGTGCATGCGCTTGATGAAGGCCGCGCATTACAATCTTGCCGGAATCTGCCAATCATGTCACATACTTCTACACTGAACACTGTTCACGTATTATTTTCAAGTAGTGAATGTCTATGTTTCTATGTATTTAGCAAATTTGGTGTCGATATTTTGCGAACGCGCATTTCTCCACTGGACCGTATCAAAACTAGAGAAAGCTTGTTGCACAACAAATTGGCTTACACCAACCGAAGCGCCGCTCCCAAATTGAAACTTTATTAGTTGTTGAAGCCTTTATCTGCGACATTAAAACCATCAAACCAAAAAGTATACCGACACGGTTTTCCAGCCGCGCTCACTACCGATATACCTACGACATAAAATTTCTCGTAAAAGCAACCGTTTGGCTCCATATACACCTCTTGTGATCTCAGATGCTCGGTCGGATATACCTGGCCGGAGCGAACCCAATAAAAGCTGAAATATACGACGCGAGCTTTTAAAATAATTCCCTGGCGGATCGTTACGGGTTCTGGCGCGGTAAGTGAGCTTGTCGGACACTGTTCGGCTTTTACTTTTGACGATCTCGCCCATCGAAAATCGAACACGCACACAAGCAGACATCAAGTCAAGAAATTTACATTCTATCGTGCCGGTGCGAGAAATTTCGTTTGCGTAACTCAACCGACAACAAACGGCGCTGCAAGCCTGCAAGCATCGCCGGGAGATGGATTGGCGTTCGGCAAACTCCTGTTTGAAATGTTTCCAGACTATAAAATGCGGCGCGTCATTTTCACGCATACTTTTCAAGGCTCCTAACATCGTTTTCGTTTTAAAACGTCCGCGTTTTATAATCGATCGTTATTTACGCCTTTCTGTCCGTCCACGCTAACGGCAGCCAACAGCCGACATGGTGAGGAGGCTGCGCCGCCGGTCGCACTTTTATTTATTGTATATCTCTCGACGGGTGGAGCTCTCGAGCTGGCGCGCGGCATAGTTTGTGTGTGCACGCGGATTAGTTCTAATTAATTTGGAACATTTTTGCACAACATCGAAAAGAACTTGTTTTTTTTTCTTCGGTTTATTGGTTTTGCGCGAAAGAAGCGAGGCTTTGATCTGGAGCCGCGGCTTCACATCCGCATAGAAAACTGGTCTGGTGTCCTGGAAATGCTGAAAAAAATTGTGTAGACTGCCGCTATTTGGTACCTGTACCTCTCATTTCGCGCGGACATCAACTTAAAATCTTTTTGGCAGACCGGAGATCGAAATAACTAGCTGCGAGGGCCAGTATGGAGACTCTTCAACCCTCAGAGCGCCATTTTTACAACTTCATCTTACTTCAGCCTAATTTCATTCAGGGAGGCCACAAAACAGCCCACAGAGGATCCATCCCACATCTTGAACGCGCTAATCCCAAAATACATACATGCGACCCTACCAGGGCCGATTCTGAGTGGTGTGCTGGGTGTGCCCCTGCACAGGGGCGGCCAAAATTCAAGGGCGGCGAAAAGTCGCCAATTTTTTCTAACAAAAAATTGAGTGTCAAAAAAGGAACTGATGTTATGATTTTCGAGACCGACGGCAGCCGCCCTGCGTAAATTGTGATTTTTTAGTACCGAAAAAATACAACAGGTTGTCAAGAATGGAGGCGAGGCGGCCGCCCTGCGTCAACTATTATGGATATCAGACTTCTTCCTCAGATAAGTATCTGAGGAAGGGCAAGAATTTTCATCTCTTGGTAACATTTCGGATAGTCTGTTTGAAATCGGATCGGCGTGAAAAAATGCGGTGTAGTACAAAAAAAAATTCACAACTTTCAAAAAAACCGCACTACGATCAAAATTCGAAAACCGTTTAGAGATATTGATATGTGCTTTTCAGAACTGCACTCAGAAAAAATCCGGGATCTTTTTCATTGAATATTTTGGACCGGTTTTGCACTTCTTCTGTTTTCACCATGTATAGCTCACTCAACGTCGTTGAACCTCTGTACCATCCAAGTATCTTACAGCCAAAAGAACACGCTATCCAGCATGACCACGATTTTCAAAATCGATTCATTTTTACCTGAGATATTCACATTTGAAGTAAGGCAAAATTTTCCAGTGAATCAGTTCAATTGTTGCCCATTTTATTTGAACAGCTTTATCTGATTCCATCCAACTACAAAATCAATATGCTTACCTATGAATTGGTATAAAGGTGCGTTCAGTCAGCTTATTTATCCGCAAGTTTTAGTTTTAGTCGTAAGCGCAGCGATGCTCATTGGCTGTCACGAACCAGCCTCCTCAGATCAGCCAATAAGCGATGCTGCGCTTACGACTAAAATTGAAACTTGCGGCTAAACAAGCTGACTGAACGCACCTTAAGTGCCTAAAAACTCATCTATAGGTCACGGGAACATAACTGTCACCTTGGCACCCGCTATGGCAACGTTGCAAGTATGCCTGACGTGGCAACTCCGCAATGCGCATTCTTTTCGTCGTTGAATTGACATGAAACGCTCGCGCAAGCGCAGACAGGGTGCCAAGGTACCGCGACTCGTTTGTTTTTAACATTTCTCAAACAAATCTTGAGTTTAGCACAATTATTTTTTTGATAAAGTGGCAATTGTTCAATAAATCATCTATATAATTTATTACAACTCAAGAAAACGGTATTCACAAGTACTAGTGACAATAACATTATACCATATACCCATCTTTAGCACGCGATTTTTGCTCCCGCGACCTATAGGGTGTGCCGAGGGATATGTTGAAGTGAGGTGGCCATGGACGCACCTTGATCCTCAGCGGAAAATAGATCATAATTGTTCATAATTTTGTTTAAAATGAGGGGGGCTTTGGCGGTTTTAGGCCCGCAAAAGTGAAAAAAATCGCCTGCGGTGCAATTTCTAAGGAGCCCAGACGCCCCCGCTAGAAAATTGCTGCGGGGTTACAGCTGGCGGGCGGCCAAATATTTTTCGCACAAGGGCGGCCGACGAGCCAGAATCGGCCCTGGACCCTACAAATTCACAAAAATGATGGAAATAAGAGAATTACCATGAACATTTGTTATTTCCCCTGTTGTTAAAGGTGCGATAAACAGTTTCCAGACATCTCGAACCGTTCGGATGATATCTTGAAATACGTTACGTATATTACTCTAGTGGACGTGGTACAACCGAAATAGGGAATATTAGTTGCAAATGATGATAAAGGCAAACCACTTTGCATGGTTACAACTGAGACCTAAATGAACGATTTGACCCGCAGTGCTTTTCTTTTCGTCCCTTAGGATTTGAATAGCGCCCCTTTTTCAAAATGGTGCATGGATTTTATCTAGGGGCAGAAGGTATTGAATAGCCTGGTGATGTCCAGCTTAGTAGAAATGTATGGGGATATGTCTCAATCGGTTTCTGGGACATCAAGCACTAATAAAAAAAAATGGTGGAACATTGCCATCTACCGCAGGCAAATTTGGTGGAGGCGCCAAAAGGAATTTAGTACTGTCATAAGAAAATTGCTGTAACATTTTTATTTTTGAACGGATTTTAACACACGACATCTCATTTTGTGAAAAAGTAAATTCTTCTTGTTACCTTATACCTTCCGTTGAAAAAAGACGTTGAGGAATGTTGAAAAAATAAATGAAAAAAATTTGAAAAAAAAAGAGATTTTCAATATTTTTTTATTTTTATGCAATTTGCCCTATTTGTAGACTTTGATGTGCACTTTCTAAATTTGCACTTTCCCGATTTATATCTTTGCAGCACGTGCCGCCATATTGAAAAAATGATGTCTGGAAAGAAGTTTTTGACAATATCTGAATTTTGGCCCCTGTGACATTAACATGTTTATAAACATATCAAAGTACATTCAATCCTCCACAGTTTGACATCTGAAGCAGCTCTGTGCGACCCGCGGTTCTTGAGCTAGACCTTCTGGAAGTATCAATTTTCGGTTCCAAAAGAATAAAAAATCGCCTCTTGGGGCTGTGCCAGGTCCACCAATGTTCATGATTTGTGATATATGACGACGCGTTATTGATGGGTAACTTGATTAAGACATGGAGGTGATCCAGTGGTGAAATCCCGTAGGCGCGGTCACTATTTAACACCGAAAATTGATACTTCCGGAAGCTCTAGCTCAAAAACCCTGAGTCGCACAAAGATGGTTCAGGTGTCAAATCGTGGAGAATTGAATGTGCTCTCGTAGGTACATGAACATTTCAATCTCGCATGCACTAAAATTTGGATATTGTCAAAAACTTCTTTTCAGATATCATTTTTTCAACATGGCGGTGCGCACTGCAAAGATATAAATCGGAAAAGTGCAAATTTAGAAAGAGCACATTAAAATCTACAAATAGGGCAATTTTCATGGAAATAAAAAAAATATTTTTAAATTGTTTTTTAATTTTTTATTCAACATTTCTCAATGTCTTTTTTCATGGAAGGTATAAGATAATAAGAAGAATTTACTTTTCCACAAAATAAGATGTCTTTTGTTAAAATTGGGTGGAAAATAAAAATGTTACAGCAATTTTCTCATGACCGTGCTAAATTCAATTTGGCGCCTCCACCAATTTTACCTGCGACAGATGTCAATGTTCCACCATTTTTTTAAATAGTGTTTGATGTCCCAGAGACCGATCGAGACATAGCTCCATATATTTTAACGAAGCTGGACATCACCAGGCTATTCGATACCTTCTGCCCCTAGATAAAATCCGCCATTTTGAGAAAGGGGCGCCATTCAAATCCTAAGGGACGAAAAAAAAGCACTGCGAGTCAAATTGTTTATTCAAGTCTTAGTTACGATCCTGCAAAGTGGTTTGCCTTTATCATCATTTGCAACTTGTTTTTTCCTACCACGTCCACTACTCAAAAAAATGACTTCTGACACCAATAAACCATAGTCAATCTTCAAGATTATTAAGTGGACAGGGAGCTGGTGCCTCAAAACTTACGTTATAAGGTACATGATTTGAACCCTGTAAGTCTAATGTGCGTTGATAAGGTTGTTAAAAATTGCTTTGTCTTACATGTCAGACCGGGGGCTTAAGGCTGGTATGAGCCTGTCAATTTTCGAAAAAATGACCAAGAATTTACGTCATAAGGTACATGAATGAAACCAACTGAATTTTGTGTGGGAACATCCCCTTGATCGAAAATTTGGTCGTGAGATAAAATTTTTGGGGGCTCTCGGTCCAAAAGACAAGTTCGAAATTTTCAAAAAAGGACCAAAATTTATCAATTTTTTCACAGGAGTTTTGTTAACTTACCCATCAAGTGTGATATATGTTTGTAATCTGAATGAAAAACAGAATCGATTTCCATGTTAAAATACAGGGTGTATGATTTGAGAAAAAAATTCCGATGTTGCACCCTGTAAGCGATGTAACATTAAAAATCTTTGTGGACAGATTCAGAACCTGCCTCAAAAATCATGTAAGAATCGTTTTTCATTCCTGAAATTATACCAAAGAAGAGTCTCCAGGAGGAGGTGAATTTTGGCCTTTTTCGAAAATTTCGAACTTGTCTTATGGACCGAGAGCCCCCAAAAATTTTATCTTATGACCCGATTTTTGATTAGGGGATGTTCCCTCACAAAAGCCCGTTGGTTTCATTCATGTACCTAATGACATAAATTTTTGACATTTTTCGAAAATTGACAAGCCTATATCAGCCTAAAGCCCCCGGTCTGACATGTAAGACAAAGAAATTTTCAACAACCTCATCAACGCACATTAGACCTACAGGGTTAAAATCATGTACCTTATGACGTAAGTTTTGAGGCACCAGCTCCCTGTCCAAAAAGAGAACTTGGTATTCTTACAAGGTCGAGTAATGCTAGAAATGTATGGCGATCTAGAGTCAAACTCCTGGTCAAACTCTACGCCTACTATTCTCAATAAGAATGCAAGAGTTAACTTTTTTCTATACCTCCACCTACTAGTTCATCCGCTAGGTACTATTCTGTATTTTTTTAGAGGTCGAAAAGGTTTTTTTTTTGGAATTCCAATCAGTTAAGGTCCACAGAATCAGATTTTTTGGTGGCAACGCTCAAAAGTGGTGCGGTCACCCTGTGCACCCCCATGGGGGTCAGCCCCCAGTTGATCGAATTTCAGTTCTGTAACTCGGAGGATCGACACAGAATTACAAAAAATTCAGGATGTCATGAAAAAACTCCCTCAAAAGTCATCCACAATGAAGATACAGCCCTTCAAGTTTCAAAAAAGGCGATTTCCGTGGAAGTACAATTTCCACAATTTTCAACCGATTTTGCTGGAAATTTGGCTAGGCCCCTCTGTAACAAGCATCTAGAAGGGGGAATTTCATTTTCTGGGTAAACTGTCTAGTGGCGGAGGAACTGGAAATTTTGACATAATGCCGTCCCTCCTCATTTCTCAAGTCCCTGGTCAACTTGTGACCCTGAAACTTTCACTATGTATCGAATACATTGTTTAGCTACGATGTTCCCAAAAAAAAAACAAAAAAAAATGAACACAATTTTTTATATAAAAAGAATACTAGGATATTCAGCTAAAAAAAATTAAAGCAAATCCCCCTCTTCTATATTCAACATTAAACCCAGAAACCAGCTCTGATTCTAATTTTTTTGGGAACATCGTAGCTGAACAATATATTCGATACATAGTGAAAGTTTCAGAGTCCAAAGCTGACCAGGGACTTGAGAAATGAGGAGAGACTGCATTATGTCAAAATTTCCAGTTGCTCCGTCACTGGACAATTTATCCAGAAAATGAAATTCCCCCTTCTAGATGCTTGTTACAGAGGGACCTAGCCAAATTTTCAGCAAAATCGGTGGAAAATTGTGGAAATTGTACCTCCACGGAAATCGCCTTTTTTGAAACTTGAAGGGCTGTATCTTCATTGTGGATGACTTTTGAGGGAGTTTTTTCATGACATCCTCAATTTTTTGTAATTCTGTGTCGATCCTTCGAGTTACAGATCTGAAATTCGATCGACTGGGGGCTGGCCCCCATGGGGGTGCACAGGGTGACCGCACCACTTTTGAGCGTTGCCACCAAAAAAATCTGATTCTGTGGACCTTAACTGATTGGAATTCCAAAACAAACCTTTTCGACCTCTAAAAAAATACAGAATAGTACCTAGCGGATGGACTACTACTGTAATTTGTAAAATAGACAACAATAATAATCATCACATTTTGGAGGAGACATTAACAATCTTAAGTTGATTATAGATTTGTCTGTTTATTTTTAAGCCTTGTCACACGTAGTAGCGGAGGCTCTTTGTGGCCACTTTTTTTTTCGTGATTATTTTTTTCCCCGCTCCTCGTTTGCTAACTACCTTGACGGTAACAGTTCACTATCCCAAGTTGGGGAGCCCCCTTGTAACTTCAAGTATGATTTGGAGCCCTAACGAGCCTCTTTTATGTGCTGCATGGCTTCCAGAATTCCAATAAGCCTTCATTTGCCATCTTGTGCTATCTAGGCGAGTATCTAGGCTCAATTGGACCCTACCCCCCTTATTGCTTCTTCAATGTGATTTGAAGCCCTGCTGAACCCTCTTGCATTTTCCGTTAGGTACTTTAGAGCATAATTATCATCTTTGTGCCGTCGTTTCATTCGGAGACCTTTCGGGTCCCCTTGTGCCCTCATGTTTAGGAGGCCTATAATCAGCCCACTTGTTTTTATGTTTTTATCTCGGTTTTTATTGACTTTCACAATACCAGTAATCAGTAAACCCCTCTTTTGTATTCTTTTGTAATATGAAGCCCCTTGGACCCCCTTGTATTACCAGGATTGTTTGGAGCCCTGATGAGCCCTCTTGTGTTTTCTCGTGGCTTTCAGAATTCCAGTAAACCATCTTGTGCCTTATTTCATTGCTGGAAGCACCTTGTGACTCCATTTATGATATTCGGAGACCTATCGGGCACCTCGTGCCCTCTAGTGTAGTATGGAGCCCCCCTTAGCCCACTTAGTTTTTACTGGCTTTAGAATAAGTACAATAAGCCCCCTTTCATCTTCATTTGTAATATAAAGCTTCATCCATTGATCCCCCTTGTATTTTTCTGTGTCATTCGGATCTCTTGAGGCCTCTTGTGCCTTCATGTGTCATCGTTTGGAGCCTTAAGAGCCTTCTCACGTTGTTTCCTGGTTTTCAGAGTTCCAGTGAGCACCCTTGTGCCTTCTTGAGTTGTTGGAAGCCCTAGTGTAAATCCCTTGTGCCTTAATGCGATATTTGGAGCCCTATCGGACTCCCTTTATGTCCGCAAGTGCAGTTTAGCGCCCTAATTAATCCCCCCTTATGGTTTTTAATCTTTTCGTGGCTTTCGAAGCATTTGTTAAACCTCAAGCCTTCAAGTAATATTCGGAGCTCTATCGGGCCCCTTGTGTCCTCCAAGGGGTATGAAGCCTCAATTAGCCCCCATCTGTTTTTCCTTGGCTCTCAGGTAAGCCATCTTTTGCCTTCTTGTATTATCCAGAGCCTATTTGGTCCCCTTGCTTCTTCAACGTCTTTTGAAGCCCTGCTATGGGGTCAACCGAATACATGACGGTAAAAACCACGCAAAAATGCAGGGGTGCTCAGCAGGACTTCAAATGATATTAAAAAAACAAGGCTGTGTTCAAAGTCAAATGAAGGCACAAGGTGCTTACTAACTGATGCTCTGAAAGCCCCTTGGAAAAATGCAAGAGGCTTCAAAAGACGTTGAAGAAACAAGGGGGCCAAAGGGAGCTCTGAATAATAAAAGAAGGCAGGGTACGAGGATTCAAATCAAGTTGATTCAAATCATGATTTAAATCGTGATTTAAATCAACCGATTCTTCCATTTTGATCATTTGATTTTAATCATTTTATCGTATTTGATTTCCCGGTACAGTTTTCTTTACGAAATACCGCCAAACTTCATCTCCTTTTCGTCTCGACACCAGCCTACCCCACCTGCGATGAAGGACTACCCATCCTAAGACGTGACGATCCTGTTGTTTTGACAAAAGTACCTATTGTGAATTATTGCATACAGGGTGATTTTTGGAAAAGTTTCCACCCCTTGTTTCTCGCCGCCAAAATGTTTTACAGGAAAACGCCGAAACAGGTCAATTTTTGTTTCGAGGGGGTCATCTAGAGCACATATCACCAAATTTTTATCTTGAACCCCTTCGCCCCCGCCCCACCCTGCTTTAAAATTTCAAATAGCATGACCTACTTTGTGATACATCAAATTGAAGGCAATAAAATTCTCTTTCCGTTGAACATATTTCAAATTTTTTTAAACCACCCCTCAACCCTTCTGAAAATCCTCTTTTCGTTAATGGAAGGACAATGTTCCCCCTATAAACTCTTGATTCCTGAGAAATAGACTTCCCAGCAAAAACAGGTCGATTCTTATTTCAATGGGGTCATCTTAGACACGAGTGGCCAAATTTTTATCTTCAACCCCTTCGCCCTCACCCTACCTTACTTTGAAATTTCGAATAGCATTATCTATCTTGTGATACATGAAATTGAAGGCAATAAAACTCTTTCCGTCAAACATATTTCTATTTTTTTTAAACCACCCCTTTAAAGTAGGGTAGGGTGGGGGCGAAGGGGTTGAAGATAAAAATTTGGCCACTCGTGTCTAAGATGACCCCATTGAAATAAGAATCGACCTGTTTTTGCTGGGAAGTCTATTTCTCAGGAATCAAGAGTTTATAGGGGGAACATTGTCCTTCCATTAACGAAAAGAGGATTTTCAGAAGGGTTGACGGGTGGTTTAAAAAAATTTGAAATATGTTTAACGGAAAGAGAATTTCATTGCCTTCAATTTGATGTATCACAAAGTAGGTCATGCTATTTGAAATTTTAAAGCAGGGTGGGGCGGGGGCGAAGGGGTTCAAGATAAAAATTTGGTGATATGTGCTCTAGATGACCCCCTCGAAACAAAAATTGACCTGTTTCGGCGTTTTCCTGTAAAACATTTTGGCGGCGAGAAACAAGGGGTGGAAACTTTTCAAAAAATCACCCTGTATATATTGTTCAGTATACTCTTAGTATGCGGGTTACGATCGGAACCATACTGATGAGTTCCCAGAGTTTCAGCTTTTCTGGAAAAAAGCGAGAACTTCAAATATGTATGAAAAAACGAAGGATCTGGACACCGGAAGAGTATTTGTATTTTTGTATTTTAGCCTCAATAAAATTGCCACAGATTTTTTTAATTGGCAAACAATTTGACTAAAACCGGAAAAATCTGATAAAAATCAAAATAATCTGATCTAAATTTAAAAAAACGATCTAAATAAAAAAAACTGATCTAAATGAAAAATCTAATTTAAATAAAAAAATCTGATTTAAATGAAAAAAATCCGATTTAAATAAAAAAAATCGATTTCTTTTATTTTTTTTTATTTAAATCACGATTTTTTTGCACCCTGCAAGGGGCTAATTAGGGCTTCATATCTTTTGAGGACATAAAAAGCCCGTGAAGGCTTGAGGTGTCCACTAATGCTCCGAAAGCCACAAAAAATGTGAGGGGAGATCGGCAGGGCCTCAAGCGATATTAAAGACACAAGGGGGCCCAAGGAAGCTTTATGTAATAAATGAAGGCGAGAGGGGGTTTACTGAAACTCTGATAGCTATGAAAAAACATAAAGAGACTAATTAGGACTCCAAACTATTTTTGTGGACATCATGAAGGGAGGCCGATAGGGCTCCGTGCTCTGTTTATCGCATTAAGGCACAAGAGATTTACACTAGGGCTTCCAGCAATGCAAGAAGGCACAAGCGGGCTCACTAGAATTCTTTAAGTCAAGAAAAACATAAGAAACGACACATGAGGGCACAAGGGGGGTCAATAGAGATGCAAATGACACGGAAACTGCAAGGGGGCTCAGTAAGGCTTGAAACGATATTGGAGTATTGGAGACACAAAGGTGCCCAATGGATCGAGCTTCATGTAACAAATGAAGGTGAAAGGGGGCTTATTCATTATGATACTTACTCTTAAAGCCAATAAAAACATAAGTTGGCTAATATGCGATATTCAAAGTTTTGCCCTGCGCAGTAGGTATCAAAAGGTAGGGGACGGATCGCCGTGCGCTTGCGCCTGATTTGAAATTTTGAACAGTTGACATGACATAATTATCTCGACGTTGACAGCGGTTGACAGTTGACGCCATAGACAACAGTTGACGCTTAGCAGAGTATGAACAGAGTGAAGATTTTCGAGGTTTTCTGTGGTTTTCTGTGGTTTTCTGTTTTCCTTTATGATACATATACATCAACTATTTACAAACAGATTTATTTACATTGTGATATAATTGTTATAATATAATATATTATTATATATTAATACAAATTATTATTATATTAACTGTTAGCGCGGTACACATAAAGACGGCAGCCTTCCGATGAAGGCTGCATTAAAACAATAACTCTTGGATTAGGAAAGCAGCAAGCGACAGTCAGAAATAAAATTCACAACAACAATCAAAAACTTTAATGCAAAACAAAGAAAAAAACACAAACAGACAGAATTACAAAACAATAAAAAAAAAACAATGTGAATTAAATGAAATGAAAAATCCGAGTGGTTCTGATCGGGGGCAGATTCGCTGGCGCCGAGTGGCGTCCTGAAAACGAGACGAACTGCACTGAAGGTATACACCCCGGCAAACGGGAATAAACGGTAAATGGTAAAAACAATGGAAAATATGGAACTTACGGGATCTTATTCGGTGGCGGCGTCGTCCTGGCGGAGTCCGAAGGCGGCGTCGTGGTGGATGGCCGTTCTGGTGGTGGATTTCCTGGTGAAATGCACGAGTGCCCGTGTTCGTCACCAAAATGGCGGACGAACGACTCGATCCCGTCCGAAACTGGAGCTTTGTGTGCGGCTGGCTGATCCAAGCCGCTCCCCGGTGAAAGCGGTGAAAACTGCCGCTTTCTGGACTTGGAGATGCTGCAGAGCTCCTCCAGGAGTCACTATCGGACGCGATGGGCCTTGGATGGGCTTCTGGTCGAGTACGAATGTACGCCGATGGCACGACAAGATGGCCGCGAGAACGATGACCAAAAAAAAGACGGCGTGGCTTCCCGCTCGACGTACGGAGATCGACGCCGCTTCGAACGAAGCGGCAAAGGCACGAGCGGAAAGAAAGCCGAAGAATGCCGAAGACGGCCGAAGAAAGTGCTGGAGCTCGTTTACGCTTGCGCCTGACAGCCAAGTGCCAGGCACACCGAACAGGGGGTGAGGGGTGAGGACTTGGACGACACAGGGATATTTTGGGTTGCATACCCTCAGTGCACACGAATGCAGTGTTCAATGAACGGGGCCGAGACATACTCCCCACCAAAATACCACTCGGGGTATTTTCAAAGTTCAAAAATTAATGAAATCAAACATGATACAAAAAGAAAGAGCATAGTGAGAACAATGACGGAAGTGAAAACACAGAATGCTCACTGTCCTGAAGGGAGGGGACAAAGTTTGACCATTGGGCGTCGCAGAACGTCGCGTTGAGTACGGACATCTGCGACACGACAAATGCCATCTTTGCCGGGGAAGAGTTTTGAAATTCTGCCTAACCTCCACTTCAGAGGGGGAGCGTTTTCGTCCTTGATGAGGACTAAAGACCCCACATCTGCGGATTCAAGGTGACGTGACTTGTGCCACTTGCCGCGTTGGTACAGCGTGTGTAGATATTCGTCGCGCCAACGCGCCCAGAAACGCTGTTGCATGGATTGGACCAACTGCCATCGCGACAACCTGCTGATCTTGAGGTGGGACAAATCTGGGTCAGGTGGGGCCGTTAACGGCTCGAGCCTCAAAAAATGACCAGGCGTCAATGGGCACAGATCATTTGGATCCGAGCCCAGCTCCGAAAGTGGCCGTGAGTTGAGCAACGCTTCAACTTGGGTGACCAACGTGGTCAGCTCTTCAAAGGTGAGTATTTGATCACCTATCACGCGAGATAGATGAGTTTTGACAGCTTTTATGCCGCTTTCCCACAGCCCGCCAAAGTGGGGACTGGAGGGAGGAATGAAGCGCCAAGTGATGGCTTCGGATTCCGCGGCGAGTTGCATTGACATCGTCAATTGCCTATGAGCTCCGACAAAGTTTGTGCCATTGTCGCTATAGATGGTAGAGCAGCGACCGCGCCGGGCAATGAATCTGCGCAAGGCAGCGAGGAAAGCATCTGTTGAGAGATCGGAGGCAACCTCGACGTGCAATGCCTTGGTGGCGAAGCACACGAAAAGACAGATGTACGCCTTCGTAGTTCTGACACCGCGAGCGCGTGACATGAGGATTGGAAAAGGGCCACCATAGTCGAGCCCGACGCAGCTAAAAGGTTTTAGCTGAGAAATTCGCGCCGAGGGGAGGTCGCCCATGGTGGGAGAAAAAGTTTGCGGCTTAGTCCGGAAGCACCGGTAACACGATGCAAGGTAGTGCCGTACCGCGCGTCGCGTGGACAATATCCAAAAATTTTGCTGCAGGAGATAGCAGGTATTGTTGAGTCCCGGGTGGCAATGTCGGGAATGAACTTGTCGAATGACGAGTCCTGTCAAGACGTGACGAGATGGAAGAAGAGCAGGGTGTCTGGTTGCAAATGGCAACTCATGACAATGCTTCAAACGTCCGCCGACGCGGAGAACATCGTCACGATCGAGAAAGGGTGAAAGTTTTCGAAAGGGTCTTGAACAGGGTTTGCCGTTGCGTAACGACGCGATTTCGACGGCAAATACCTTCTGCTGTACATGTTTGACAATGTACAACAAGGCAAAATGGAGTTCTGTATCCGAGAGAGGTCCTGTGAACTTCTCATCGGACTTGCATTTGCAGAACCGATAGAAATAGGCGACAGCGCCCTGAATCTTCCGTAAGGAGGATATGCGCAAAAAGTGGTCGTCGATGTCAATCGGCGGCGGCTGCGGCACACGCACGACCAAAGCGAGCTTTCGCTCTTCAGACGCAATGTCTGGGGAGGACACGGAGAATTTGTCATCCGGCCATGTGTCATCCGCTGATGACAGAAAAGGTGGGCCAGACCACCAGAGGGAGCACGAAAGCATGTCTTCGGGAAACAATCCGCGCGAAGCTGGGTCGGCGGGATTGTCCGATGTTGAGACATGTCTCCAACACTGAGGCGGGACACGCTGTTGAATATGCTCAACACGGTGAGCAACAAATGTTTTCCAGCGGTGCGAAAAGGAACGCAGCCAGCTGAGAACAACCGTAGAATCGGTCCACGCAAATATGGCATCGAACTGTACGGTTCCTGCGAGCGCTGCAACGGTGAAGGCAACGAGATTGGAAAGTAGGACCGCTGCACACAATTCGAGACGGGGTACGGTCAGCAATTTGACTGGAGCCACCTTTGATTTGGCGGTTAGGAGACGAATGGTGGGAACACCATTTCGAAGGTAACGAACGTACAACACGCTCGCGTACCCAGATTCAGATGCGTCGCAAAAGGCGTGCAACTGGCACCTGTCTGCAGGCGACGGAAAAGTATGCCGTGGAATTTGCAACCGCGAAAGTTGCGATAGCTCGGATTGAAAACGCAACCACTGCTGACATACGATGTCTGGAGGGGTGTCGTCCCAATCAAGGCCAAGTTTCCATAACCGTTGGATTAAATGTTTGGCGAAAAATGCAACAGGGCACAGAAAGCCGAGCGGATCGTAAATCCGAGCCACCTCCGACAAGATGGACCGTTTTGTGCACGGTAGTTCATTTGGATGAACCGTGAATGAAAAGGTGTCTGTTGCCGCTTGCCACTGGAGGCCAAGAATTTTTACAGTATTGTCAGCAACGTCACTGAAAGTGGACGGCTGAGTTCGAACGTGATCAAGTGGTATGTCTTGCAGCACATCAGGGTGATTGCTTGCCCACTTGCGCAATTCAAAGCAACCCGATTGGAGCAGGTTGATTAGCTGCGTTTGCAATTCCCGTGCTGATTCCACGGAGTTCGCACCGCAAAGTAGATCGTCTACATACAAATTACGGCGAATTGCCTGCGAAGCCAATGGAAACTTCGAGGCGCTTTGTTCTGCCAAGTGAAGCAACGTGCGAACCGCTAGAAACGGTGCCGAAGAAACACCATATGTAATGGTGTTCAATTGGCACGTTTCAATGGGTCGATCAGGGGAGAAACGAAAGCGAATGAGTTGATACTTGCGATGTTCGGGCGAGATAAGTATCTGCCGATACATCTGACGGATGTCACAAGTAAAAACGATCGGCTCACACCGAAACTGCAGTAGCAAAGCTGCTATGTCCTGTTGTAACTTAGGACCGACGAGAAGCGTCTCGTTGAGAGATAAATGATTCGGCGCTTGCGCCGAAGCATCAAAAACGACGCGAATTTTCGGCTTGTCGTCTTCGATCTTGACGATCGGATGATGAGGGATGTAATACGCCTCAGAATCTGGAGGTTCTGCGTCCAGCAAGGTCATGTGACCTAGGTCGAGGTAGTCGCGCATGAATGCTATGTACAGATCACGGAGTGTGTCCTGACGGACCAGGCGACGTTCGATAGCTAACCAACGGCGGTCAGCCATAGACCTGCGATGTTCAAAGGTGGGGGACTCCCTTTTGAAGGGAAGCGAAACCCCAAAACGACCTGACGGACAACGGTAGACAGAGTCCCGGATACAAATTTCTGCACGTTCATCATCTGGGGACAAACGTGTTTTGGACGATGGTGACGAGATTTCCTCTACTTCCCAAAATTTGTGCAGAGACTCGTCGATTCCAGTTGGAGTGCAAACCAAAAAGGAATGCAGAGGTTTTGACGGGGTTTGAAAGGGACCGAGAAGAGCCCAGCCAAAAATGGTGTTTATGGCAACAGGCTGTGACGGACCTGACGAGACGATTCCCTCTTTCACGACTGACGGATAAACGTCGGCGCCCAACAACACTTGAATGGGGCCTGGCTTGAACCATGTGGGATCCGCCAGATTCGATAAGTTCAAGTGGAATTGATCCGGGTTCAAAGCGGTGTCTGGCAGGTTACCACAAATCCTGCGCAGGACAATTAACTCCAATTCAGGGATTGGGAGAGACTCATCATCAGCCTTGACCTGGCAAGTGACTGTGCCACACGTCGAATTGGCGGGGGTGAGACCCAAGCCAAAAACGGGCACATTGTGATTTGATGGGGATAGACCCAATTTGCGCACGCAGGAGTCCAAAATAAACGATGCCTGACTGGCAGGGTCTATGAGCGCACGGAGGCTTTGGTAGCCTCCCCACCGGTCACGAACGTGAACGATTGCCGTGGCCAACAAAACATGAGCTGCCTTGAGGCTTGAGGCGAGATTCGTCACCGAATTCGCGACATTTCCTGGAAGACCAGGGGAAACGATTTGCGGTAATTCAACTGGATTCGATAAAGAACTGGGTGACTCATGACCTGCAGTTCTATGTGGCTTGGGGAAGTGCAGCAAGGTGTGATGCCTTGCGTGGCACTGCCGACACGAATACGACGATGGACATTTTGGAGCGCCGTGATTGGTGCTCAAGCAGTTGAGACAGAGCCTTTTCTGTTTGACCGCCAAATATCTGTCATTTGGGGACATTGACAGAAAAGTCTTGCACGCGGTGACTCTATGACTTCTCGCCCCACAATGAGAACATGCTGACTCATGCGACGTCGCTGGGGCAGATGAAGTCTGAGACACCAACGTATGTGAGGCCCACGACTTGCGGCTGACCTCGGGCTTCACGGTAACGGTGTTTGCCCGTGTGGAGCGGGAGTTCGATTGCGTTTTAGAATTTAAGGCAGTTGCCTCGAAAGCCTTGCATTGGTCGAGCACGAAAGACTTGACGTCTTCGTATTTGGGGAAGGGGGTGCCAGCTGACTGCACCTCGAAACGTTTTCGCGTCGACTCATCGAGTTTCTGGAGCAGCATGCTCGACAGGGTGAAATCCCACAGGTCGATATGCGGATACTGCTCGAGCGCCACTAAATTTTCGTTGAACGTGTTCACAAGATGGCGAAGCGCTTGCGCGGAGTCAGATGTGACGGAGGAGGCGTTCATCATCGACTGCCAGTAAAAAGTGACTAGCACGCGGTCGTTCTGGTATCTCTCAACCAACGAGTCGAACGCAATTATGTAATTATCTCCCGTCAATGGCAGGTGTTTAACCATTGAGAGAGGTTCACCAGATAAAGACGAGATCAGATACTGAAACCGTTCAATATCTGAGAGAGACTGGTTTCTGTGTATTAACGCCGTGAATAGATCATAGTATGGTGGCCATGATTTTAACTTTCCGTCGAACAACGGCAACGCGATTTTTGGCAATCGGACATTGCTCCGGCCTGTCTCGAACCAAGTTTGCGAGGCTTGGCGAGAGAGCGAGGAAGTCGGCTCTGAATTCGCAAACGAGGCTTTTACCGCAGCAAGTTTGCCATACAAGCTGTCTGCCCGGAGTGTACGTTCAAGAAATGTAGCCTTCTGCTCCTCGGAGGCACTGGGGAGAGGGGCAGTGTTGACCGTGCTCTTGAAACCGTTGTAAATTTCCGCCGCAATGTCAAACGTGGCTAAAAATGCCGGTTGGAGGCTTGGCTCGGTGGTAGCTGTGACGCCTTGTTCCAGAAGGGGCTCAAGGCGCGCAATAGCTATCGCGATGGACGATAAAGTTGCGTCCATTGTGTACGACACAAAGAAAAATGAAAACAAAGCAACTGACCCTTAGGTTGGCGTACCTGAATGGCGAACCCAACCCAGGTGAAAAAGTGCGAATGAGACGGGCGAAAAACGAATTGATCAACACGCTGGACCAACGCACAAGTGTCACGTGGGTTTGACCCGTGACTTTAAAGTTTCAATAGTGAGGTGAATTAAATTCCTGACTGTACCATGCTTAGCCTGTATCCGGCTACGAAGGACCAATTTATATGTTAGCGCGGTACACATAAAGACGGCAGCCTTCCGATGAAGGCTGCATTAAAACAATAACTCTTGGATTAGGAAAGCAGCAAGCGACAGTCAGAAATAAAATTCACAACAACAATCAAAAACTTTAATGCAAAACAAAGAAAAAAACACAAACAGACAGAATTACAAAACAATAAAAAAAAAACAATGTGAATTAAATGAAATGAAAAATCCGAGTGGTTCTGATCGGGGGCAGATTCGCTGGCGCCGAGTGGCGTCCTGAAAACGAGACGAACTGCACTGAAGGTATACACCCCGGCAAACGGGAATAAACGGTAAATGGTAAAAACAATGGAAAATATGGAACTTACGGGATCTTATTCGGTGGCGGCGTCGTCCTGGCGGAGTCCGAAGGCGGCGTCGTGGTGGATGGCCGTTCTGGTGGTGGATTTCCTGGTGAAATGCACGAGTGCCCGTGTTCGTCACCAAAATGGCGGACGAACGACTCGATCCCGTCCGAAACTGGAGCTTTGTGTGCGGCTGGCTGATCCAAGCCGCTCCCCGGTGAAAGCGGTGAAAACTGCCGCTTTCTGGACTTGGAGATGCTGCAGAGCTCCTCCAGGAGTCACTATCGGACGCGATGGGCCTTGGATGGGCTTCTGGTCGAGTACGAATGTACGCCGATGGCACGACAAGATGGCCGCGAGAACGATGACCAAAAAAAAGACGGCGTGGCTTCCCGCTCGACGTACGGAGATCGACGCCGCTTCGAACGAAGCGGCAAAGGCACGAGCGGAAAGAAAGCCGAAGAATGCCGAAGACGGCCGAAGAAAGTGCTGGAGCTCGTTTACGCTTGCGCCTGACAGCCAAGTGCCAGGCACACCGAACAGGGGGTGAGGGGTGAGGACTTGGACGACACAGGGATATTTTGGGTTGCATACCCTCAGTGCACACGAATGCAGTGTTCAATGAACGGGGCCGAGACATTAACTATTAATATAATATTATAATAGCGTATAACGCTAAATCTCTCTGTAACAATCCCAGCCTCAACTTCATCAAAACCATCAACAGCTGCTGGTCGTACGTTAACATGCTATTATTGTCACATCCTGATTTACTTAGTGATTGCTTGGCTACAATGTATCCTGGATGTATGAACTTTCGAAACTCCTCATAAAAACATTTGTCAG
This sequence comes from Anaspis maculata, assembly GCA_949128115.1. NCBI lineage: Eukaryota > Metazoa > Arthropoda > Insecta > Coleoptera > Scraptiidae > Anaspis > Anaspis maculata. The sequence continues at coordinate 16,253,198 of OX421964.1, forward strand.
CAAACCCAGTGTAGAAGCGAAGCTTTTTGTTATCCATTTTATGAACTGACAAGTCTTCACTATCGTTTTTTCTTTTTGGTCGAGATTTCAGGGCTTGTTCCAGTGAGACAATTTTTCTCCGCTGCTTGATGATGATCGCCTGTGATTCTTCTAATTTACTTTTGCATTGTTCATGATCGAAAGTTACTCCGTTTACCTAGAATTATAATTTGTTAATTCAAAGTGATGGAAGTTTTTTATGTGGGCCTCACCTTTTGCTGCAATTTTTCAATTTCACTCGATTTATCCTCGATAATGCTAACCATTTCTCTGACTTTGATTCGAAGTTTGTTTATATCAAATGCACAGTGGTAAGTATGATCGGCATGCTCTTCCTTATTCTTTGTAGAACTTGAATCTATCAAATTCTCTGATCCGATAGAAGAATCCAACAACTTCTTGTATTGCTTCGTTTCTCTCGAGGTGCTGCCATCAATACATATTTCATTGATAAATTCCAAATTGTCGGTTATCGCCGCAGTTCCGACACCATCACTGCGATGGGAAGGTTTCAGCAATCGTCGCCTTGCAGGTCGTTCTGCAAATGAAAATTCATGCATTATGATTAGCTGTTTAAAATTCAAGCCAATGTCTGTCGTCTGTTCCACTTACCAGGAAAATATTTCGGCACGATGTCTCCTTGTTGTTTTTTGCCACATAAATTGAAGTGAACACCACATACTTTATCATGTTTTCCTGGTTCCCAAATTGAAAAACGTCCCTCAGGTTCCCTTCTATTTATGAGTTGAATCCACGTTTTCCTCAACCGTACGTCTTTTGGGAATACATGGAATGACACACTGTTTTTTTTGCTACGGTTTCTGCACCCAGGTACACAACAAACACAACAAACTGTGCCCGTCATTTTCCCGGAAACAAAAACTAAGAAAATCGAAGATCTCCAATATAACCTCACTTCAACTTGTTGTTGTTGTTGTTGACATGGTATTGACAGACAAAGCAGGCAACCGCAAGAAAATGAAAAATACTAGATTGAAAGCGGTACCGTCAAAAAACATTTATCGATAAACACGTCACTATATTTTTCGCTCATTGTGTATGTAAGAATGGCTCTATCATTACCGTGTTTAATGCAATGAAAGACCGAGAAACGCTCTTTTTCTTACAATATTTTTGACAATTCCATTGGCAGTAGTTCTAGTAATATTGGATATTGAAATCACGCTATTTGCATGTGCTAGCATAGGAGAATGTTAGCGAATCCCCTACCTAGTTGGCGCAGACGCAGAAATGGCATTGAATCTTGCATATTAGGGATCCGAATATCATATGAAGTCATGAGGTGCTCACAAGAAGGCAGCAGGAGGCTTACTGAAATTCTGATAATAATAAAAACATAAGGGGGCTAACTAGGGCTTCAAATTACACTTGCGAACACAAGGGGGTCCGAGAGCACTCCGTATATCACATGAAGACACAGGCACAAGGGACACACACTGGAGCTTTCAGCAATGCAAAAAGGCACAAGATGGCTTACTGGAATTCTGAAAGCCATGAAAAAACATGAGGGAGGTAAAACGAAAGGCTTCAAACAATACTGGTGACACGAGGGGGTCCAAGAGGCTCTAAATAACAAAAAAAGTCAAATAAAAATAAATTGCAAGAGACTTATCAATAAAATAAGTAATCAACCAAAGTTTTTTGAAATCGCTACATCTTTGTACAGGAACAAGATAAACCGATTTGGGTCGCTGTTGTTTTGGTTTGTTAGATGAAATCTGTTCTTTCTCAAACCATCCATATAGTAGTTACCATCGCAAGAATCGCAAGAGCGTTTATAAAAAAAGAACGAGCTCAAAAAATGGTATATTTTCACTTGCCCCCGCCATTTTGATTCTTGACGTCTCGTCCATTTTGTTATTTGACTTTCACAACCTATTCATTTGGCTATTCAGGATACTGAGTTTGCTTAAATCGGAGGAATAACAAATATTTGGCAAGGAAAATAAAACAGTCAGGTTTTTGGCAGGCCCATCCAGTAGGTAGGTTCCTTGTAACTTTGCCTATTTGAAGATTGGCACCTTTCTTATATATTGTCGGAAATGACAATTTGAACTTGGGATTCACCCGGTATGTCTCGGTGTAACCGACTTACGGCGCACCCGATACAGTAAATATAAGTACGTTGTACCTCTCGCATCGCAATGATCCGGGAACGCAAAGTTGCAATTTTTGCAAAGATTAGCAGATTCACCACATCCGGCACAATCTACACCGTCCACCGACCTCCATGGAAAAATCCAAAGGAGGGGTGAAGAATGAACCGAGGTGATAAAACCTTTGAAGACAAAGAGGAAGGCCTCTTTTTGGTCGGGGCTGATGGTGTGGTGGTTGTGCGAAACTGCGGTTCGTTGCGATGTACGGGGTCGACGTGATGTTGTTTTTAATGTGGGTACTTTGCTCTAGTCATTTAATTATCTATTATACTCCGTTTATTTTCGATGATCTCTAATGTTTAATAAACGTCTCAAACGTTCCCCTTGCTGGATTATTTGCGCCACTTATTAGAATACCGAAATTTACTAAAAAGCCAAGCGAGTGGAGTGAAATCCTATGCCACCCAGTTAGAGGCAACGATCGTCCGGTATTCGGGCATATCAGAATGTCCCGGATAGAAGCCATGAAAAGGTAAGACGACGGTGACCTTTGACAATATGACCAAAAAATGGTGAAACAGTCATAAGGGCCTCGTGGGGTCCAAAACTTCGACAACTTCGATTGTATTCTTTGTTAAGTTGATGCTGAAATGACAGGCACCAACCCCTTATTTAAGTAACGCAGGGCTAAAGGTGCGTTAAGTCAGCTTATTTAGCCGCAAGTTTTAATTTTAGCCGTAAGCGCTGTATCGCTCATTGGCTGTTCTGAGGAGGCTGGTTCATAAGAGCCAATGGGCGTCGCTTCGCTTGCGGCTGAAATTAAAACTTGCGGCTAAATAAGCTGACTGAACGCACCTTAAAAAACCACTATACACTCCTTCAAACATATGATGGTCATACCGGCTGTTTATAAACGTCTGTGATCGCATCGCCTTTGGAATCCCCTCTCGATCACTACAATTGCGCCTGTTACTACGTTTTTCGGCCTGACCCAAGCCTGCCGCGATCACAGTCTCTTATAAACACCCCGTATTTCAAGATTGGGAGGCAAAAGCAAAATTCATGAAGGAGTCTGTAGCCGCGATATGCCTTTATGAAACAAGATATACTTAATAGTATATTATTATAATATGAGTTTCATAAGACTTGGTATTGTCACACGTCTAGTTTTGGGTCACGACGAGCTTGCGAGGAGTGTTCCAAAGGAAGAAGTGAGGCAATATGTCTTATTAAACAAGTGTAATTTGCCATTTTATCTACTCTACTCTGAATAACGCCCAGAAATCGTAAATTCTGGCTGCTAAAAATAGAAACATTTGACAGGTGACACCTCCACACTGACGTTTGCCTACCTTCTATTGATAATAAATTGTTGCTATTGGTTGAAAAGCAGTTTAATGATATTCTCTATTGAAGCACCGCTTTCGATGTAATAATTAATCCATTAGTAACGCAAAGTCGATTAAAGAGAATTACAGGATGACCACAAAAGTAGACCGTGCAGATCCAGTCTAAACTCAAAAACACGTGTTACTGTATCACCCTGTCTAGAGTCCAAGAAGTGGCCAGGTAGGAAACTAATGCTAGGAGTGCACTGTCAAAGAATGGGGTAATCTGACAGTGGAGAGTTTGTAGAACCGGTCATCCAGGTCAAAAACTGAGGCTCCCACATTGGTAAGTTTTTTTGCCGTCCTACTTCAATTGACAACTAGTTCAAAATACTATGCTTTATTCAACTAGTAGAGTATTGTGGAATGTGCACAGTTGAGTTAAGAGTACATTATTTGATACTCCATTAGACGTTGATTTTTCAGAAAGATTACGTCACTTGTCCTGATCACTGCTGGCCAGCTTCACATTTTGTCATTTGATCCTCGGGCTATAGTCGCAGCACCAGAAAGTACTCTCCTCTTAAACTTAGTTTTTCATGTGTAAATAGCTCTTTATACCTACCATAAATGACAAATTTACGTGAAGCTGAAAATCGTTAATCTTGAGTAAGTGGAACTTTACCTTTGTGGATGAAATCATGTCTTCGCTCCAGTTGAGTCGTGAATATCTATCGTAACAAGGTATATGTCTGGGAGTAGTACTTCTCCATCCAGACCGGTAGCCTCTGATTTTTTCCCAAAAGCGCCCTCGGATCCGCCGAAACGTGGGAAATTCTCCATCGACGGCCGAAACCGATAAATGCCATCACCGAAGCCAAACAAACAAATAAAACAGAAAACATCACCGGCCAGCATCGGGCATCGGTAGGTACCTACCTATAAGAGCAGCCGCATCAAGCCGGGGCCGTTGGTGGACACCACAATCGAAGAATATAAGGCTGTCGAAGTGGTATGATAGAGTCGGCCTTGTCAAAGCATTCCGCGGCGCCGGACAGAACTCGCTTCCCGGACTTCTAATTTCAACAAGTGACTTGTTTTTGTTCCCAGTCTATTCATCACCCGGCTCTCTCGCATATGCACAAGCACTCGCTCTCGCGAGGAAGAAGGACTCTCGCGAAGAAGAAAGGAGTCGCGAGAGGGACGACCGAATTTATATAAGAACATGCGCGCTTATGGAAAAACAATCGCGGATGCCGGCCCTGGAATTCGGGACGACTCTCCGCATATATATCAAAGAATCGTCCAGAACGCCAGCATTTTCCCACATTAGTCCTCCGAAGGCCCCGGTTGTACGAGCGAGAATTCCAATTCGTCATCCGGCAGGAATTTTGGAACCGGAGCGGCCTTGGTGACGCGGTGATGCCGGTCAGATTGAAATCTTAAAGGGTTGTAATTGTATGCGGTGTAAGCCCATCAAGACCTTGTATACAAGAAAAACGGCCCTACGGGTCAGAAAGCGTGAGATCGTATGCATTCTTCTCTTTTCTATTCCACCATTTACTTTCTTCTCTTTTGTTTCTATCCAATGGTATACCCATTCTAGAATATCTACAATTTTACTTGAACTTTGATAAACTTTGCAGTGTTTCACTTATCAGCATCACCTTGTAGAAACCCATCAACGTAAAGATGCAACTTGTGTCTGTTGAAAATATGGAGCATCAGGTCGCCGGAAAGTTGGGTTGTCGAACAATTCAAACTTGATCAAAATTGGTCGAGGTAAAGAGGTATTGCAGGGTACCACGCACTAACACTTATTTTGTTGAGCAGTTCATACCTGTTCGCTTTATTTATCACTTTGCATTATTCTTTGAGTACGTATACTTGTTTGATGACATCTCAAGGTGTTTTCAATCTGGTTGAAGTAGAGACGAAAATGTCACACAGTCATCCCACCTTTGCCTTTGTAATTTGTATTATATACCTACGTAGCGACAAATCCGCCATTTACATGTCTATCCATCAACTTTGATGTGACAAAGTCACTTTAGCAGAGCCCAACCAAATGCATTGTGAATAAATTCCCAAGCATTATTAGAATTCCCACCGAGGTGCGTGTGCTGCGACTTCAAATCTCGAAACGATGCCTTATGTTTTTAATTTGGTCTCTGGGGTCCACTCCCATAAGGTACCTCGTTTCTTGTAAGCACTTCCTATGCTGCAAAAGTATTTTTTTTTATTAAGGCCATGAGAGGTAGAATAAGGTCGATTTTTTTCTTTGCCTGCAAGCCTATCGCCACAAACAGTAGTTCTCATACATTTTACATTTTATTGAAAGTTGTGTGTGTGTGTGTGGTGGTGAAGTAATGGTCTCTCCTTCAAAGCAGCCAGTTAGGTATATGGCTCCTTTTTACCGCTATAGTTAGGTATACCTATGCTACTAGCACTCTTCTTGTGCACCTATATTCTACAAGTACGAACACACGAATGCCATCAAGCTTTTCAATGGACACTTTAAAAACGTTGGCGGAAGTCTCGTGTGATTTGAAATCATGATGCGATTTCCTCCTCCATAGGTTCTTGCTTAGTTCAAAACGCCGCCACAGTCCCATGTTATTTGAATCTTAGGGCTTTCGTTGTCTATAAAAAAAATATCTGAAACTAGAAACCTGCAGAACAAAATTTCCCAGGACCAAAGGTAATTGATTCCATGATCTTATAGCATTTATTTTTGAGATATTAAATATAAATGTATAATAGCAAATATTTAATCCAAATGAAAAAAACCTCGTGTAGTTGTGACAACTCCGGTAAGCAGGAAATAATCGCAATGGCATTTCTCCGTTGAATTTCGATGCTTATTCTTTGTCTCAAAAACTCTAGTAAGCGAGGTTCGAAGGTCTTGTCACGCAGTCGACTTCCAATCTGTTCAATCAGGTGGTAGGCATCACTTCCCCATGCTCCAAACGTCTTGAAGCCAAGTGGGGAGAAAATGTAATTATTGGCTAACGAAGAATAAGCTTTTTTTCATTCTGCAGCTGATCTCGGTTCTCTGGTAGAAGCAGCAAGGTGTGTTTGGGCCAATGTGTCTACAACCGTGACATCCCAAGCCAACATCCGACCAGACTTCCAGGCCGTCAAGGTCAGGCCATCAGGGCGTTTACCGTCATTGCGGCAAAGACCTGATGGTTCAAGTGTTGAAGGAATTCCAGCAGATGTTATAAAGCCCGGTGGATGATTTCATTCAAATTTGTGTGACGTATGCTTCTACCAAACTCGTTGCAAGCCAAATCATGTCTCCCGAACACATCCACGGGTGAGCCACAGTGACAATTGTGCTGGATACAGAGATAACATCCCAGACGGAGACCAACAGCAATTTTTAGCGCATCATCATCAAGAATGGTTCCCAAAGAAGAGGATGGGATGGCGTTTAACCAGGAGCCAGACTCACGTGTGGAAACAGCTAGGAAACGAGCAACTTCATAAGGATTATCAGCAGCATTAAAAACATCTAATTTTGAGCGATCAGTTATAAGGGCTGACCAATATTTCTGTGACACTCGTGAAATCTCGGCAGGAAACTCGAAATTCAGCTCTTTGGTCCACATTTTCTTTGCATCCACAGTCACAGAATCGCGAGACACAGTGGTAGGTATAATTGAAACGACGAGGTCTGCAACGAAGTGAGAAGAAGCCAGGAAGGCTGGGAGAGCTAACTCACTTACGGAGCAGATACCAAGTCCACCGTCACGGACAGGAAGAAGAGCTTGTTTCCAAGATTTTTCGTATAATGTCAGGTTGCAGACTGATTCCAGAGCACATTCTAATCTGTTATCAAAATTTAACAAGATACTTAAATGTTTCCATAAAGGGCATGTACTCAGAAGGTATAGAAGACGTTGGAATCCTAAAGTGTTCTTGATGATGAAAAGAGCAAAGTGGGCTTGGAGGCAGGATAGACGAGTCACATAGTGTCCAGTTCATGAAATTTGTTACTCAGAGCTATCTCAATGGAATGGTTAGTGAGAGGGCTACCAAGAAGTGAGACTTCGTTGATAATGAACTTGACATTTGGCAATAAATTAGAAAAGGTGGTTTTGATTGAGGTAGAAATATCTGGAGCACGAATCTGGAGTAATCCGGGGATGTAGAGCTCTGTTTTTGAAGTGTTCAGCTCCAAGCCAACTTTGCGGCCTGGAAGTTGAATGTTGAGGATATCACTGGCAACCTCCTCAGGAGATCCGATCAGGGTAACATCATCCATGTAACAGGCATAAAACTGTGAATGTAGGCTTTCGACAATAGGATGAATTGTTAGACAAAAACCGAGTGGACCGAGTGGGTCACCCTGTTGAACTCCTGTTTCAGATAAAATTATTTTGTCGCCAAAAGAGAAGATTGATGGGTTGCGATAGCATTGCCACATGAGTGGAAAAAGAGATGGTAAATTACTTTGGACCTCTCTGAGAAGGTGGTCCCTTCGGATGGAATTAAAAGCGTTTTGAAAGTCAAGTTTAGCCATGACAATATTTTCTCCATGATGGGAAGATAGGAACCTCCGAGCGGCATGTACAATAGCTTCACTGCCGCCACGTGTTCCAAATCCAAGTTGAACTGGGCGAAACAATCCACCTGCAGCATCATGAGATCTGGCACAGGCTATTTTAGCGACCATGCGACGAATTGTCATTCCGACTGCAATTGGACGTAAACCACCGTCTTTTTCTTCAAAGCTGTTAGGCAAGCTCCATAAAGCCAAGGACATATTTCTGTAAGTACTGACCCATAGAACATTATAGGTCTGCGAGGCGGGAAAGGGCATTCAAAAGTTGTATTGCTACGTCACCATTAGCAGGGCTGACCATGTCATTCAAATGCTGTGGTCTCAATCCGTCCAAACCGCCTGAAGAACCAAGAGGAAACGATACTAAAGCTTTTTTAATTTCCATATTGTTCACACTTAGAAGCGTAGTACTGCTCGAAGGCTCAGGACAATCAAGGTCAGAAGGAGATTTGGGATGTTTAGTTAACAAAGCTTGATGTGTCAATGTATCAAAAGAAGCAAAACTATCATCAGATGATAATGTACGTATCGCACCAGATATATTTCCTTCTGAAATTTTTGCTTCAACAAGAGTTTTAAGGGAAGCAGCCTTCCATTTTCTTGGTTTTGTAGCAGCAGGGTCCAAATCCCGTTGGAGATTTTCACGGACAATTTTAGCCAAGGACTTCCTGCCTTTGTCCGTATTTTTTGGTAAAGCAAAAGCGTGGTATGGCAAGATAAATAGCTGTTTCCAGCTTTCAACGTCATTCTTTGACAAAACAGCATTTAATAATTTCGTATAAGTTGAGGCAGCCAAAGAACGAGACGCTTTCGGAATTCGACGCATAAGATGTGTAGACGTCTTCCGCAAAAGGAGTGAAGCAGAAAACTTCTCAACTGACTCACTACATGTAGAAGGGAAGTTGCTGCATTTCACAGACTTTCCGATGTGAATCTTGAGTCCGCGATGAGATTGGAATTGTTTGCCACAAGAATTGCATGTGAACATTGTAGCAGGGTAGACATTTTCTTGTGAAGTTCTCAAAGATGACCGGGGTCTTCTTGGTAGCCACGTTTTTCCGTCAGATTTTCAGGAATCATAGGCGACTTGAGAAGAAACTCATTCGATCACTCGGTACTTTCTACATATAGGAACTTCTAGCTTTATCTTGAGATTTAGAGTTTAGAATTCTAAACTCAGGAACTTTGCTCGTATCAAGCTCAGTATTCCTGACTTCATCCCCTAAATTCCAACTGTACCCAGCTGCTCGGAGTTAGAGTTTATTTCGGCAGTTCAAAGTATGATGGTGATGTAAAATAATACAATTCAAAAATCAAAATAAGAAACAAGGCAACAGTCTCTTATTATTTAGCGACCTTATAGTCTCCTATTGAACATTTGAAAAATGTACCCCTTCATATTCACTGGTATATCCTACGTACAGGGTGAAATCAATTTTTTCTCAATGTTTTCTATCTTCATCAAATCAATTCAGACAAAAGCCAATTCCAACTCTGTTACAAGCCTATAATCTCTCATTCAAGATATGAAAATGTCACATTCCTCAAACTCCCTAAACACAACGTACAGGGCGAAACATACTTTATTTGTTTTTTTTTCTGGATAAAATTTATCAGGATAATAATCTTATCTGGTTTACTGGGAAGCTCAGAGTTTTCCGCAAGCCATATAAAAAATTTGCATTTCTAATATCACTCTGACTTGATATACAGGATGAATTATATGTTGCTTCAACTTTTATTGCGCGAGGAGTTGCTGAGGAAATTGTCCTTAGCAACTCCTCGCACAACCAAAATCGCAAAAATGCTTGATGCTACAGTAGCCAGTAGTTACAGTGATTGCAGATATGTGAATTTTTGATATGTTTTGCCAAATACTCTAGGCTCTCCTTTGAAGTGGGTAAGATTATTATCCGAATCAATGTGACCCAGGGAAAAAATAAAAGAAAAAAAGGATGTTCCACCCTGTATGTCATGTTTTAGCAGTTTAAGGAATGTGACATATCTTGAATGAGAGATTTTAGACTTCTAACAGAGCCGAAATTGGTCTTTGTCCGGATTGATTTGATCAAGATAAAATTTATTGAAAAAAAATTGATTCCACCCTGTACGTAGAATACCAGCAGCTATCGAGGGGTGAGTTTTTCACATGTTCAGTAGGAGACCATAAGGCTGCTGAATAATGACAGGCTGTTTTTTCCGAGAATTATTTCACCGGAATAAAAAAGTTTAAAGATTCATCTTTCAATTTTTACACGTCCAGGGATGTGTGCTTTTAACATGTTGAACAGGTGGGGATGAGCTAACCATATAGCAAAAAACCGTTTGAGAACTACTTTCTACAAGCAAAAATTCTAATTCAAATATACTATCTCCCATTTTGTTCAAAGTTATTTCTATCCCTCCCTTGCTGGATGCTAATACTGCTAATTACGTATAATACCTACTAATAATACCTTCTAATTACTTATAAAACTATAATACAGATATGCACAAGAAGATCAAGCTGTTATATAGTTTGTCACAACTTTAATTCATCTCAAAGAAAGATGTGAAACGATCATAATCGAAGCGTTTGCTAATTGCGGTTCAATGTGTCAATTATAGCTCGTCATGGATGAGTTTCAGTTCTATAAAGTAATCAGCATTTCACCCAATTAATGGCCAGCACAAAAAAATGCCATACCGCATCTCTATACCACTTTATTCCATACGGACTCTGATTGACTCTTATTAAGTCGAATTTCCCAGAAGACATGACCCATGAATAAAGCAAAATATCCGAGGAACCCGTCGATCTTATATCCGCAGACTTCTATAACCGGTAGAGTAAATGGCCTTTAATTATTACATGGCTCGCATTATACTACAAGACTATAAGAGAAAAGACGGGAGACGCTGGACTGGGATGCCACGCACACAAGGAGAAATAGAAGAAGAAGAAAAAAACGAACCTCTTTAATTAGAGATCGTTTAATTGCGCGTGCTGATGTCGCATCAGTTTTCTTCCATCAGCTGTTCTTCCAGTTACTAATAAATATATGTGTGGCAAAACGAATCCGAAATCAGTCCGTCAGTTAACGGAATTTTTCTATTTGAAACGCGCGAAAAAAGATTAAGGCCACTCCTATCGCTCATTCATTCGTGATGAAGTGTGCGACCTTTTGCAACGAGAAAACTTCGTGTTGCTTCCTTGACGAGTATTTTCATTGAAAACAAATCTTATGCATTTATGGAATAAATCCTGCATGGCATTTCGTAATGGCGTCATTTATATCGCGTTATATGTATGTGTAAATATATATGAATTCTATATTAAAAGAGAAGTTGTTCAGGCAAGCGTGAGTTTTTCAAGTCTGACAAGATGCAGACAAGACAAATTCGAGGGATGAGAGGCGATTTATTAGCATTTCAGGTTCTATAGGGAATTATTATGATGGGACTGCTGCAATGGGGTTTTCGCACTTTTTTCAATTGCGTAAACTGGTGATGGTTAACTTGATAAAAGTCCATATCAAGTCCTTAGTTGATTCACGACCTAATAAAAAGTTTTTGGATTTCGACTTTTTTCTCGATTTCGTAAAAATCGATCGTCAAAATCGATTTAGATTTCGTAAACGTAAAACATAATTAAATTTTTCCAGAGAAGAAAACCTGGAAACCGAGATCCGATTCCAGAAATTTTTCCTACAAAAATTATTTCAATCTTTTATCCAACTCCAGCTCTTATTCCCAGCATGTCTGAACCTGGAATGGATATTTCGTGGGGCTCATCGCATATCTGCAGATTTTTTAAATTCACGGAATGTGCAAATTTCATTTTAAAAAAATTACCGTCGGAAAACCGGAACCGTGTCGATGTTGAAAATGGGCTTACACGACACCCAATTCAATCTACTCTCGATATCAGATGAGCAGGAATGAAATTTCGAGTGGAGTCCTGCATCAAAAGCGAGTCGTCGTGGTAAAAACACGGGCGGGAGGCCCTTTCGGGTGGCAGTGGCTAGGAGAAATTTTGAAAATTCATAACGCTCCAGCATAACGCTGGACAATGCTGAAAAATTGCAACTGCAGACTTAATTTTATTCTTTTGGTCTTGTTGCTCCCTACCAAATTTGGTTCTCATCCATTAAATAGATTTTGTATAATTAAATGCCAAAATTTCAACTTCTGTCATTAATTGATAATGGTATTTCTGTTTTACAGATGACAACCAAATATCTGACCTGACCAGATCTGATCTGACCTGACCAGATCTGACCTGACCTGACTCGACCTGACCTGACCTGACCTGATCTGACCTGATCTGACCTGATCTGACCTGACTCAATTCCTCAACCCCTCCCAAATCTGAATCCACTGGTTGGATTTGCGTGAAATTCTACCTATGAGTAGATAATAGATCAAAACAAATTTCTGACAGGTTACAGCCAAATACCTCAACTCTTTTTTCAATTATTCAACAAATCAATAGATAAGTCACACTTTGAAGGGCTATATCTTCGTTATTGAGCGTTTGAGACGCATATTTCCATGGTGGTTAAGTCAACCCCATTTTTAATGGGTTATCCACCTTTGACAATAATAGGATTGAATTGGGGACACCCATAGATACATATTTTGAATGAATAATGATAGTTATTTGATTGTGGTCACCATCCGTGTCAAATTTTGGCATAAAATTATTAATATTTCGTAAAAAATACCTATACCAGAAACGCGTGAAATTTATGCAGAAATTCGGTATGATGTTCCCATTTGTTTATAATAATGTTTACATTAAACAAGCAGCATTCTGTGCTCGCCTTTTGTTTTACATACAATTACCTCAGTCTCGAGCTGTAATTTTCCAAGAAATGGATTTTAAATCCTAGTCGCAATAAACTTGGTATACCTCTGTTTTTCCAGTATAGTCACAGGCTGGCAATGTCTTTCATATTATATTATTTAACCTGAAAATGTCTGAGATATAGGTACACGCCCATATTTATACGTCGCTTTTAACTGAAGACTATCCAAAAAAATCCAAAATTGAGCTTTTTCCTTCTCATGTATTCCCTTTTCATCTCCAAATACAGCAAAACCTTCAGTTTATGCAATTTTCATAGGTGCCAGGACTCCCAGGTACTTTTTTCAATAAATTTATTTCACTCGTAGGTGTAGGAGGTATACTGAATAGGTATCCATCCCCACAGGAATAAGATCGAGAATAAGATTCGAAAACAATAAGACGAAAATCACACTATTATTACATAAAAGTCACAACAAAACTATGTGGACCCATCAACCATATTTCCGGTTAATTTGAGAGTTGAGACTGCTCCAGTACCCGTATAATAGCATAATGATATTAATTAAGCCTCCTGTGCTTTGAACCATCGCTTATAATGCGGGAAGCACCAACACCGCATGGCGCCTCCGCCAATATGATCTTGCGTGATAACAATGGAGTTTTGTGCTTTAGCAGGTCGAGGAGTATTATTAGGTATATTATCAGCCATTCGGCGGATCCAGCAATTTTTTCAAAAATTAAAGTAGGTAAGAACTTCTTTGGTATCTCTGGGGATCATTCCACAAAACTATAATTATAAATTCTCATGGAATTCTTGAAAATTCAAATAAAAAACTCCTCAATGGTTGGATTTGTTTTTCGGGGAGATGATTTCTTTTAAAACTCGAATAAGTATAAGCCAAGCACTATTAAAGAAAAAATAGTGGGCCAAATTTCAATACTCTTTTAGTCAAATAAACGTAAGTTTAGGTCCGTATCGTGGGTTTTTTTGTGATTTTTTTGACAATTTGCCTTCGGAAATAACTCAACACTGTGGTATATATTTGTATTCAAAAAAACTACATCGATTCAGTTCAAATACACAGGGTGTCGCACCAACAAAAAAAAATTGCGACACCCTGCAAAAATTGCCCAAGGAAAGTTTTTTCCTATTCAAATTACCTCAAAGGGAAAACCTCCAGTATGGGGAGGAATTCTCGCTTGATCACCCCGTACTCACATATTTGTTGCTAAGCATTGTTGATCGGCTAGTCTTCAGATGCGATAAATGTCGAGTCGAAATAGACAAGATTCCATCAGCGGAAAGGGGAGAGGAGCAATTCGCTCAGTTGAATACAATAATGGTTGAACCATTCGTAATAGAGGATTATTACGTGATTGCAATATGGAGACTTCGACTTGGCAATGGATAGATAGATGGATAGATGGATAGAAAATTTATTCGCCGCATAATAAGCTACAAACCCGGAGACTCCTACTTGGGGTAGGTCACAAACTCGCACAATTGGCGGAGGAGCCGTTCGAGCGCTGGCCAGATTTACGGTGTTTTACGTGAATTGTGTTTTACGGTTCGATTTCAAATCCGACTTGCAACCAACGCTGGTTCTAAACCGCCAACTACCTAAACTGTATGAGAAATAGACCGTTTGCGTAATTTGTAACGGCACAATAATTCACATTTTATTTTATTTGTTCCTCATTCTCTTGATAGGTAGACATCTTGTTACAGATTATGTAAAAATGTAGACGCCATAAATTGTCTGCAGAGATGTCAAATATTATGCAACAACTTCTCATAGGAAATAATAATATACAAATAGGTATACTTGATAGATCTTGAGACCTTTTCAGTAAAAAATAAACGGCTTGCGAATTGCAGTCTATGATGTACGTGTCTTTGGGCACTTAACCTCATTTGTTCGTTTAATGTAATGTATTTAGTCAGTTCGCTAGCTTCGACCAACCCTCTCCAAAAACGCTGGAATTTGGGGAAATATCATGTAATGTTATTATCATTATTATAAAATGGTAATTTTTTTATTAAAAACAATGTATACGCAATTATGAAGTTTACAATGGGTTGAATTTGTAAATATGCGTGATAATTAAATAAATATAAATAGCTCTTTTTTATAAGTTTGGGAGTCCTGCTCCATCTAGGAATTTGTCTCTCGTAGACCTCCATCTCTTTCTTGTTCGTCTGAGGCGAAAGCTGGATGCGCGAAGGATGGCACAGGCTAGTCTAACCCATACCCCAGTTCATTACCACATTCAACACTTATAGGGTCTTTGTCATCGCTCCGTCAACCACTCAGCCAGTGCCCTCTCAAGAAATTCTTGAGCTCTTCACCCATGGAAGCCATCGGTCGTTGTAATCGGAAGTGTGAAAGATGCGTGCGTGTCGCTCTTCGCATGCTAATAGATATTTTGACTTTTTTCCCGTTTTCATGTTTGAAATTTACTCGAATCCTTGAGAAAGTAGCACTGCTGTAAAAAATATCTGAAAGGCCTCCAAATGATGTGTCACTCAACAGTCTCAACACCATAATTATACGATTAAAATTTTTCGAGGGGACTGCCACTCTGGTTATGGGGACTAAACTGCACTATTGAATCAATAATAGCTTTCTTGAACGTTCCTCTGAAAAACCAAATCAATCCGTCCAAACTTTAAAAAAAAAAGAGGTCAAGTGCCCGGAAACCTATGACCTGATGTTGTGTTTTCGTTGAGCAACCCTGTATTATCATTGATTGGTATCACAGATTGAAAGTTAACCGTCTATTTTCATGGCTGAAAATAAACAGTCTGGATGTTGAACAAGTAACAGGTTGTTTATGATAAAAATTGACCCCCCTTCCACTGTTGCCGCTGCTCTCCACAGGGAGTAGGGGGTCTCAAAGATACGGGAAAAAGAACTACAACAATAACACACTTGGTAGATATATAGTCATATTTGATAATTTTTCTGAAATTTGTTTAACAATAAGATCCCTTGATAATTATTCTGAAGTTCAGAAAAAAATCTATCGGATCGCTTAAATTGTTTTGGAATAATCTGACTTCAAACCAAACTTGGGTGAGGAATTTAGTGGCGCGTTAATTTTGTCCGTCCAGTGTATATTATAATATTTACGTTAAATTTTAACAGATTAATAAGGGTGAAGCTGTTTGACTTTCTTCAGAGAAGCTAGATTAGGGTCATCCGGCCCTTTTAAAAAAAAAATCGCTTAGCACTAGTAAATCATTCCTTCCTCATCATATACAGGGTACAGGGTGTCACAGAGAAATAAATGATAAAATCTCTACCTACATAGATAGGTAGGTATCTCCCATTCCTTTGTATGATCCCCTGTAGAATTTTTTTCGAAAACCGACTTTTTACGACACTTCAGCCCCCTTCCACAACTCTGAAACCACTGAGGTAGATCAATGGGTCTCGACTTATTGAACAGATAATAACTCAAAGTATACTTGTCCGGCAAATTACAACGAAATGTTTCAACCAAAACGTGCTTAGAAAATGTCCTCTTATTCATCATAGATGGGTTTCTTTGGTTCCTTTCATTTTTGGAACACCTGTATAATTAGGTAAAAAAGAAGACCGAAGTCGCTACGACTTTCAGTTAAGGAGAAGAGTTAGGTGACAAGGGGGAAAGACACAAAACGCCAGTACTTGAGAGCTTGAGAACTTTTTTTTTTGAAAATGTGTTGGAAAGAACATTGCACGTTTTTAGTTATATCGCCCCGTATGAAGCATCGTTTTTGTTGTGGTTGATTATACGGTTCTTGGGGAGACCGGGGATGAAAGTAACATTTTTTTGTTTTTATTTTTTCCCATGCAGACTAGTAACTTTTTTTCTATTTAAAGTATTTCTATGATGGACTGGACAATCGAGTTCCATGCCGACTATTTTTTTTTTAATATTGAATGGAGCATTTCTGAGAAAAAAAATATTTCTGGATAAAGACAGCTGTTTTTGGGTATTATATTCATGTTTATTCAAGTTTTATACTCTACAGAGACCTTTCGCTAGGTGTTTTACATTTTTCGAGTGTATACATTTTGGAAGAAATTTTGACAGCGAACATGACTCCTGCACCTGATGACCGCTTTTAACAATACTTGGGGTAGGTTGTAAGATCAACATAATTCACAATAGATCATGAATTATTGGGTAAGTATTATGATAATAAAATTCAACAAAAATCTCTTATTCCTTATTGACTTGAAAAAAATATAGAAAAACTGAAAAACACTTTGACACAGTGGGAATCTACAAAATGTCAAATAAAACGTATCACAATGAAACATTATAAAATTAGAAAAAGTACCGAGAGAAGATAGGAACAATAATTTGACAAATCATCGTCCGGATCGCTGTTGAGAGCAATCTATAAGCTTTGTGAAAACATAAGTGATCTGATCATAATATTTTGCAGGTGAAAAAAGTGATTGGATTGGGGTTGGTTGTAACACTATGTTACTTTTGACCCCAAGGGTACTCAACACAATTATAAGACATATCACAATAAACCGCAATTTCGACGTCAAATTGTTTTGCGTCCATCGATAGCCAACATAATCACGATCAAAACAATGTACAAACCTTCTGGTTTGCGTTCGGGAGGTCGCCATAAAATCACTCAACAGACGACACAACGACTTTACTTTTAGGCGGAAAATAGTGACACTTGTTAGAACAATCCTAACCTGGATGACAGTTGCAAAACAGCAATGTGGGTAAGGAAGTGGATTCCAGTGAACGTCACACACGGAATTCGAGCGACATCTTACAAAAATTCTAGAAACTATAGGCACTGTTACAATCTACCCGTGTTAGTTGCAGCCCCTGTCCCCTTTTATAAAAGCATAAGAAATAAACTGCTCAACAATAGGATACTTGCCCATTTTTTTTTTATTGGCTTAATCGATAATATGGTTAAAAATAATCTACCCTTATTATTTCTTTTTCCTATATTCCAAAAACTGCGACCGTAATGCCTGTTTTAAAATATATTTGTGACGTCACAACTATACTAAAAACTAAACAAACAGCACTGTTGGATTAAAAACTCGAAAAACTGTTAGAGTGGCATCACAATATTTGAAAAATACAGACATAGAAACTCCTGAAGTTTCTATACTGTTACCAATTTTTTGAAAAAAAAATCGATTTTTTTTTTAACCAATGAATAGGTTTCTCGGAAATTTACTCTAGTTGACGATTGAAACTATTTTCAGTCAAATCTGTTTCATTGGCAAGTACCCCATTGGAATGTCGGTATCGAAAATCTTGTCTTTTTCAAAATTATATAACTTTGGATTGTCACAACCGATTCTGATTTTGGCTTTACGGATCTTCACATCTTCCAGCAATCTACCCCGTTGGCGAGATTTTCTCCAAATCCAAATTGAATTCTCTACAGGGTGGCATGTAAAGCATTGCAATTGCAAAATTATTATGCTTAATTCAACAGATTCCCGTTTTTTTTTTATGAACTTTTTCCAAATTCCAATGTTATACACAATCATGACATGAAGCCTGATGTCCTATCTCGTGAGAGTTTTTTAATTGTCCAGATCAGAAGTCTAGAAAGTCATGTTTTTCTACTAAAAGTTGCATTCAAGTCATTTTTGAAAAATAAAAAAATAAGAAATTGGGGTCATATTGTAACGAAATTTCAAAATGTGTTGCTGGACCAACACAGCATCCACGTACTCAATTTGATAAACTTCAAAAGTTGTGATATCGATACGGTGCAAGTGCGCCCTCTGACGGCGGATTTCGACCAAAACCTGATCCTAAGTTCATTGGACGCCTAAACCATGCCCGCATACCAAATTTTCTCTCAATTGGATCTATCGTTTGACTGTCACCATGGACGATTACACGAAACAGACACACAGACAGGCACTTAGACAGACAGGCAGGCAGACAGACAAATGGACATACACCAATCTGAAAATGGTCTAAATAAATCTTATATAGGGAGAATTTAAAATAAATACCTATATTCATTGAAATCCAGCAACAAATTTTTTGTGCGTTTACAATATTTTCATTTCCATTCAAGAACACGAACCAGGAAAGTTGAATGCGGGGGTTCCTGAGAGCGCAGCTGTTGATAACTGTTCAAGCAACGAGCCTGCAAAATTACCTGGTCTTATAATCAAAAATGCAATTTTATTTGCAACCGAAATGACTAAAATGCAAGTTTTACGAAAAAAAAGTCGTATCATCATTGTTGGAACTCTGATCTGGAAAATTCAAAAACTGTTTCGAGGTAGGACATCACGCTTCAGGATTCTTAGGATTTGGAAAAAACAATGCTTGCAAGAATTTGTTGAACTAAGCACAATTTTGCAATGGTTCATGTTCCACCCTGTAAAGAATGTGTTTGGAATCAAAAAAAAATTCACAAAGGGGTAGATTGCTGAAAGATGTATCTGAAGTACCGTGAAGACAAAATCGAAATCGGTTGTGACAATTTAATGTTATAGCATTTTGAAAAAAGGAGAATTCTTCGATCTAATTCCAGTTGTGGAGCAGTTTTGAAGATAAAAATTGTAAATTGGCCAAAATTATTTCCATTGTTTTTTTTTGGAGAGGGATTTCAGTCATTTGAAAAAAAAAAAGCGAGTTATCTGTACTTTGACGGCAGACGGCATGATGACTCTTCTTATTTGAAAAGTACAAAGGAACAAGTAGGTACAAAAGATAAATTATTGTCAGTAGAAGCTGCAGATTTGTAGGCACTTGTGCCGCTGAAACTTTCAGCTCGTGAAGAATGAAAATATACTAATTATGAATTTCTCGCAAACAATAGGTACCATAAAAAGGAAAGAGTTGTACAAATACCAATTTTCCGAATATTTTACTCAAATAGAGAGAAATAACTCAATATAAATCAACAATTTTTATTCGTGAAGGAAAAATTACAAAATTATATAAAATGAATAAAGGATAATGTAAAATGTGTAGAAGGTATGGAATATAAATATATATAATACATGGTCAGATCTAAATACCTAATACTACCTAAATACCCTAATCCTCTAAGCCTACTCCGCGAATAATTTTCCTAGTTCCTCTTATCCTCGTACTTATTGCCCTTATAATTGACTTACAGCTTCTCATAATTGGATAGCTAAATGCAAAAAGGACACAATCGACAAATTTTTTTGCAATTGGTTTTCTAACATTTCACATTGTTTTACCCAAGCTAGGGGATTGGCTAGATTGAAATTCATTTAATCTCGTATTAGCGTTAATTGTGTATTATTTTTTGGTGCAACTCAGAGTGAATGTATAGGTACCATTCGAACCCCATTTTTCTGTGTAAATACGTATCATCTGCAAAATTTCTTTTAGATTCAATTTCTCCCTCAAAAAAAACCTACCAATTTTATTTATTAGTTCACTGGTCAACTAGAGCCAAGCAAGAAAATGGATAACTCCATCATTTGAAGTTTTTGAACCGTGTTGACATAGGATAAATTCCAATCTTTTGTAAGCCAGCCTCAGCGTATTTTGTTAAATAAACAGCCGGCATCGTTAAGTATAGGTATACAGAAAGGAAAGTATTTCAATTCAATTTGTTACAAAAAAAAATGTCGGAAACTATTTGGGTCGAGAGAAATGAAACATGCTTTTCCCAAATGGCTAAAAAAAAATTCTCAACATACACAAAACTGTATGCTGAGCCGAAAGTGGTAGTTTGATCTTGAATCGAATTTCTCAAAATTCGAAAATTCGAAACTCGAAACCGAAATTTTGTTACGGTTATTCCTTTTCTGCATTTAGCGGTTCAGATCAAATACTATACTCAATAATAGTTACTAATATAACATTTTCATTTCTTGTCCGACGGATCAAATTTTAAATCTCGCATCAGTATACCTAAGCTATTACCTCCGTTCTCCGTTCCGCCACGTTTGATGACATCCAAATTCAAATCGGTTTCATGTATTATATCTTTTTATTTTCTATTGTAGCCACCCGCACCTATGTAATTCAGCAATGTTTTGCTAATTATAAGAAAAAATTAAGAAAAAACAACCTAAGGGTATTTGGCCAGGTCATTCAATCAGTAGCGCAGAAATAGTAATCATCAACATTAGAAATTTCATCTAGTCGAGAGTTTTTTCTTCCGTCAGATAATTCATTCGCATGATTGAACATCCAAATTGCAGAACTGGTGGAGGTGCTCGAGAAATTTCAATTCAGAATCTACAAATTGGCGGAGGTGCTGGTGCTACATGCGAGAATCGGGTCCGACGGTATTAGTGCGATTCTCGCATGCAGCACCAGCACCTCCGCCAATTTGTGGATTCTGAATTGAAATTTCTTGAGCACCTCCACCAGTTTTGCAATTTGGATGTTCAATCATGCGAATGAATTATCTGACGGGAGAAAAAGCTGGGATTGTGAGACTTATCCGGTAGATTAAAAAAATTAAGTTCTCATGCTTGTTTATACTTGATTATATGCCTATGAAATTTGCGACTAAGTCCGCTAGCTCAGTGCGATTAAGCTCAAGATTTCTTTGTCATCGATTTGTCTATTACAAGTCACTTTGACGATAATGTTGCTCATGAAACTATAAGTTTGAAGTCTGAAAAAATAGGTATAGTTGAATTTATAATCCTTGGATTAAATATTAGCTTCGCAAAATACCCGACGGACATTTTTCTAACATCTCCACGCTCATTTAAACAGTTTCCTGATTTTAGTACGGAAAGTTCACTATTGTACGGCAGCGAACCCTAATAAATGAGCAGGAGCATAGGTAGGTTTAGTAAAAAAAAACTTTTAAGACTATTCTCTGAGAAAGTCTGTGAATTATCAGTTATGTAATCCAGTAGATTGCGATGAGATATAGTTCCCTGGCGCATCAACCTTTTGTTTTTGTTCAATTCTATCAACTTTTTTCTTGGGTTACATTGCTCTTGATCCCGAAGAAAAAAGAAAAGAGGTCTACCTTGGTCTACCACATACTAAAAATGATAATTTTGGATGACACATTAAGTTGGAATTGTGGAATGGGAAATAATATGCCCATCATCACAAGAAATGGTTCATTTTCTGATTGGGGTGATTGGAGAAATATATAAAGGTATAAGTACCTATCACTTATTTATGAAGAATATCATGCATAGGTACCAGAGCAATTCGGAGCTTATGGTAAGTATACATTAAGTAACTTTGCCTAAATCAGACAAGCAGAAAGGCTAATCCCGCAGCATAGCAGGTGATGGTGACAATTATTTTTGCTGTCATTGGAGCCATTTTTGCATTAGAAAGATGAGAGCCCGAAATGCGTTTTTTTTCGAGCATACGTTTTAATTTCTTGCAGTTGACAAATCGGTTCAAAAAACACGAAAGACAAAGGGGTGAAGGTTCAGTGGAACCGGCCCTGACACAAAACATCGATGGACAAAGACGATCAAGGCTTGTTTTCGTGTTTTCAGCTTATCAAACTTGTCTTCGATTGCAGCAGAAATGGGCGTTTTTATAGACAATTGAGAACAAAAAAGTATGTCTGTAACATGACCCTACCCTGTCATACTGATGCGCCGCTCCAAAAGGTGAACTAAACGGCCCAGTCCTCGGCACTGGATGGGCCGACACTGGCGGTGCTGCTCCGGCCCTCTGGTACAAGTACGGATAGTATGCTTGGTACATAACTTCAGAACAACTCATTATATACATATACACATGGCCGGCTACGATCAAATCGCATTCACTTAATCCTTTCTCCTCTCTAAGCAATGTATCCTTTGTTTTCGAAAAACGAAAACAAAATCATCAGCACCACTACGACTATATCACAAAAATCCAAAATTGCACTTGATGTTCGTTTATGTATACCGACACGCACGCTACATCGTCCACTTTTTTTTTCGCATCGAGCCTTCCCGGACAATTCTACGTGAGCGGTATCGTGCGAGAAATAATAATAATAATCTAAAATCACGGCACGCGGTGGTGTTGTTCGCTCAAAACCGGTATCGGTACTACTGAGTGGCAGTCGGAGCGTAAAAATTCTTCACCCCCTGCTCGCGTGGATCCTGGCTCCTCCTCGGGATCCCCGCCGCCGGGTTCCGCCCTATTGGCATGATTATAGCATTCCTGGCTCCGGGGACGGCCAATGGCGGCAGAGCCGGCCGCCGGAGCCGGCCAATGCCGGCCGGGATCCGTGCCGGCGGAATGCAGACCGCCTATGTGTTGTGCCTCCGGTTTTATATCAAATAATAGTTGCAAGGTATTATGGAGGAGGCCATGTATATGAAATTATTTCGGTCCCGTTTCGGGGGGGCGGCGGTGGTGGTGGCGGCGCGGCGACAGTGCGGTCGCGGCAGTTCGGAACCGGCACTCGCCTCCATTGTCTCTTAATTAGAGCAGTTTGCCGGTTGAGGGGGGGGGGGGAGCGGAGGCGGCGGCGGGTTCGATGATGCGGCGATGATGGGGCTCTTATCGATTTGGTGTCTACACCTGTATTGTGGAGTTATAGACGTTATTTCGCGGCGCCTCCGCCATTTATGGATGTTCACGTGCTGCAGCACCTCCACCATTTTTCGCATACGCATTTCTTCAAACAGAAGGCGGGCGCTTGTGTCCTCCTCATTTTGTCCGTATCTCCGTCTACCTATCTGTCTGTCAAAAAATTAAAGCTTTCGTCATCAGTTTTAAAGAAAAAATCTGATGGCTCGGTGCGGCTCGGTAGTCTTGGGAATCCGAACAATCGAACATGGACTTGTATACTCAGAACGCAAAAAATCCTGCATTTTGTGATACAAACAAGAACTTCGGCACAATTGTTCCCAGAAGTCCCAGAACCAAAATGGATAATTTGACCCGCTGGTTTTTGTTATTCCGACAGCTTATGTAATTTTCTTGTCGAATCGTTTATTTGAGTAAAAGCCAAGGTCAAGTTATTTTCGTGTTCTACAATCAAAGTGAAAATTTTTGATGGTGATGGGAGGCATTCTGGCTTTTTATCCAGGGGGGGGACTGAGGGAGGATTTTTTAGGCCCTTGGGGTGATTTACTTGTTCTTCAGGAAAGGAGCCTAATCCATATTTTTTTTATTTTTGTATTGTTGTTTTCAAATGACGTCCATATTGAATTTGCTTACGAAGATTTTCATTTGAGCCTCCACATCCCCTCAAAGTGAGTTGAATGGGTAGTTTCGGGTAGATATGTGAATGAAATCATCGTAAAGGAAACTATTGCGACAAATTTTAAAAAAATTCCAACAAATGAGGTATTGCGCAAGAACTGGTTTTTTAAAGGGCAGTTCTTTTTTCGAGAGAGAAGTTGTTAGGATGACCTACGCAAAGGGTCATCGGTGGCATCACTTTTTCAGTGGAACAGTTGAAAAAGACGTTTCTTGGAATTTTCATGTATTGCATGTCTTATCATACCCAACCCTGTCCCTGTCCCTTGGAATCAAGGGGTGGTTTTTGGGGAGCTGTACGTGTAGGGTCATCGTAGTATCCTTATTTAAATCCAATTATTGATGAGTATTTTCTTTAGGCCTTTCAAATAAAGCATTGCATATCTTGTTGTGAGACGGTGTCCCAAAAGGGGTAGTTTCTAGGGGATGTGGAGGCTCAAATGAAACTCTTCGTAAGCAAATTCAATATGAACGCCGCTTGAAAGCAAAATGTCTCTATTTCTTTTTCTCAATCAGAAAGTGCATATTTTAGAAAATTGAGGACAATTAAAAAAAAAAAGTGAGGGTCAAATTTCCAAAACCGGAAACTTTAGGTGTTGCAGTTCAATTATCAAGCAGTTTAGTTTCGTTGCTTTCAAGTGGTTTCGGAGATGATTATTTGGTTTACAAATTGAAAAGTTACGTTGTTAACGGTTAAACATCAACTTCGGTCACATTTTAAATCAATCAACTGATTAACGAGTACTGAAGTTAGCTTTTTTGTTAACGATTTAACGTTGAATGAAGTTGACTTTTTCGTTAACGGTGCCCATCTTCGGAAATCACCAATGAGCTATCGTGCAAGAGCAGTATTATGGCATAGCTAAGAAGCTACCCTATATGATCAAAAACTTTCCCACTCAAGGCAGGCTGTGGTCCTGGTCATTGGCAGGCAAACAAAGCTGATTTTGGCCAGGCCACAGCCTGCCTCGAGTATGAAAGTATTTGATCATACGGTACTTGCTTTGATGCTTTGTAACTCGATTTCTTGATTTTTTTACTGTTTGGTTACTTACCTGGACCGATGTAGGTGAGAAGTGAGAGGTGAGATGTATGGGTAATGAACCTAATTAGTTCACAAAAAAAAAATTGGTTGTGTCACTCAAAAACTTTCCCGACTAGTATCCAGAAAGCTATGTAAATTTTTGTTCGAAATGTCCCTCGGGTGGAAAGTTGGAATTAGGGAAAAAGATTGGGAATAATTCCCAAGAAATTGGAAAATTTTGTCAGGGAAAGTTGAATTTTCCGGGAAAACCTCAAATCTTATTCCAAATCATTGTATTGTAAAAATCGTCAATTAGGGCTTCACCTCGGGCTTCACTCTAAACTCTATAATTCAATTCCGGTCTCAGGTCGGTTTTACATTTTCAATCCTCGGGAATTCCCGGGAAATCGAAAAAAGAAGGTTGGAAAATGTTCAAGAAGTAGTTATCTCTTGTTTAAAAAAAAATGGTGAAAATCTGTTCACGGGATATAAAGTTGGAAAATTTGCAGTTTTTCTAGAGAGGAACACTCGAAAACCGTAAGTCTGATTTCAAAAGTTTCTCCTCCAAAAAT
The DNA here is from genome assembly GCA_949128115.1 of Anaspis maculata. Lineage (NCBI taxonomy): Eukaryota > Metazoa > Arthropoda > Insecta > Coleoptera > Scraptiidae > Anaspis > Anaspis maculata. The sequence goes on from OX421964.1 coordinate 16,278,821, forward strand.
TAATTAAATTTTTTCTCCAACTTCCATTCCCAGCATAGTAAATATATTGGAAATAGAATATTTGCTGGAATTAATTCAAACAAAAACGATTTTTTTACCATGGCTAGCTTTCAGTTCCCTCTTCAACATATCAAAAGTCCTCAACTCTGGGACTGCTACAAATTAGTATACAGGGTGAAAGTTTATTATTTCTCGTTATTTCCTTTCTTTCTCAAAAAACTGATGACTGAAAAAAACGGTTTTAGGCTAGTTTGATAGGCCATAGTCTCCCAATAAACATATAAAAAATATACCACTCAGCAACTGCTGTGTATCAAGTTACAGGGTGAAAACTATTTTTCATCTTCAATTTTTTTTTCTTAGTGGAACTGATCTAGATTGGAGCCGGTTCCAGGTATTTTGTAAGATTATAGTATGTCATACTGAACATATGAAAAGGATGCATTTCTGCAACTGCTGCTTTTCAATTTACAGGGTGAAAAGTCATTTTCACGTTTCAATTTTTTTCTTGGTGAAATTGGCTCACACATTAATTTCAACTGATTCTTCTGTAAACTTGAAGTTTCTAGTCAAACATATCAAAATAATACATTTCTACTACATCTATGATTTTTTTTACAAACTTAAATGTTTGGGTATATTGGGGTATATTGCATCAAAAATTCAAAAAATCTTGGAACGCAACCAAACATTTAAAGGACACTATCGGGTTTGGGCATATTTTGGGCCCTGCAGGACCAGTTTTTCGTCAATTTTTGCCACTGCCTTACCGTATTGGTCGAAATTGATTATGCAATATGCATGAGTAAGTGATTTCTCGTATTTGTGCAAAAAATTGTTCAGATTGTCCATCTCCTGAATAATTTTTTTGAAGAAAATATTGATTGACTACTGGGCCCCAGCCCAATTTTCGTGCTTTTAGTGACGGATCTTGCAATGTTTCCCCAACCAAAGGACATAGTGATCTGATTCTTTCACTGATGGCGAACTGATTCAAAGCAAGGAAGTATAGGCTATTTTTATTTCATTGGTCGCCGCGCCCGGGGTCAACCGCCGCCGCCCACTAGACAAAATGAAAGAAAGAAGTCAGTTCGAGAATGTACGCCATCATGTTTTCTTTAACACTCTAGGTCTCGATCGACCAACTACAAACTCCTCAATAAAAAAAGCTGCTATCCCCGTGAGTACACTGATCCCCCCCCCTCCCCCCCCCCCTCCCAGTAAATAATTGTAGCTGTATTTTCCTCTACCGAAAAGTATCCATTTCTTTTTTTCGCTAATCGCTTATGGGTAACAAGTTTGCAATGGATACAGGCTATGTCTAGTTTTTTTTTACCCCCCCTCTCCACAAAAAAAGCTGCTTTTCTCAATCAACATAATGACATATCAAGCTAGTTCTTTCGAAATGGTTGATCAACATCCACTCTGCTAGTATACAATATGAACTATCTAGATACTTGTCACGATTCGTCTTGCTTATACGTCACCCACAAACAAAATCTTTCACTTTTCTTCACGAATCGCATAATAAGCCTATTTTTCATAGATAATGAAGTAAAGCTCTCCGACATAATAGGAGAAGTCCTAATCCGGACCGGATGCCTGCGCACTGATGAGCCCCCAACAGGGGCGTAACACGTGTCTGTGCAGTTTTGGTCTGATCGACTGGTGTTGTGGTAGTCGGAGAGCTTTACTTTATTGAAAAGGCGATGGGTACGTCATGGTCCTAGAAGGCGCAATATTGGCGTGTTTGTGTTTTTGAAACATTGCTCTACTCGGCTTGAGAACGTGTGTACACTTTACCATCGATGCTCCTGGCGACGGTGTGGCTTTACGTAGAATTTGTGTTCAATTCCCTCGCCTGTCTGATGTCATTTGAAACACAGCATCCCGGAGTGCCTTCGATAGATGGCGCCGCTTGAGAGACTCACATATCAGGAGTCCTCTTATGTGTACATTACAAGCATCTCTGTCTGCCACAGCACCAGATGATTGGACCGGATGTCTGCTTACTGATGAGCTCCCAACAGGGGCAATACCCAATACACGTCTTTGTACAGTCTTGGTCTTATCGGCTTCAGCCCATTGTGTGGCAGCTGACTTTAGAATGTACCAAGGAATTACTGTGAAATTCAAAGACCGCTTTCAAAGTGTAAGTGAGCTTCTAAACCAAAGCGCTCAAGTAGGCAGCGTAGCCAGCATAGGGAGGGACACAGAACTAGATGGAGGCGAAAAAATGAACCGTAGGGCGTACTACCCCGTCACAAAAGCGGCAAGACTATCGTGTGCTTTCTGGAGTACACCATCACGTGGTCTTTCTAGACTCTTCTCATTAGATCGCAGTGTACAAGTGCGGAGCTCTAGTGGCATTCCAGAACATACATGTGGGCTTCGGCCCGTGAAACTGAACTGGTAACTTCAACGGCCGAGTAGCACACAATATCCATTTGGCGGAGTGCCGGATTCACAGCACGTTGATAATGCCCGCGAAATGTGTAGGATTTTTCGGGAGTCGCCTAGAAACCGTATTACGGGTCGTTGTGGAATTTGCTAGAGGACCGATGGAAGATTCGAGAACATTAGTCGGAGTATATATAAGCACCACGGATCGGCCTACGAATAGTATTGAATTCGAAGTGATCGAGAGCAATAGAAAGCGAGTAGTAATCAGCGATATTCTCAAGTTAATAATTGTTGGCCTGTAATTATTGCAGCGGGCCGTAATAAATTGTGTGTTTTAAAACGATCGTCACACGAACATCAGTGATTTGTAAATTCCGAAGACAAGCAGCATGTCGAAGACAGGAGTCGAAGATACTTTGGCGAGCATCATGGCGATGATGCGGCAGCAGAACGTCTTCGAAAAGATCAGGAGAAGAGGCGTTTGGAAGAAAAAGAAGAATTGACAAATATTTTTCTAGAACAAGGAAATAAACGCGTCGAAGAGAAAGAAGAATTCAAGAATCTTCTAGAAGGACATAAAAAAGGCATGAAAAATCTGCTACATGAACAGTAGAGTCTTTTACAAGAACAGCGTCTAGAGAATAAGGAAGAAGTAAAGAATCTTCTAGAAGGACAGAACAGGAATTTAAAAACCTGCTAAAAGAACAGGAAAGGAAACACTTGCAGGAAAGGGAATAAAAACTAACCGTTGAGGAACAACAAACTCGGTATTTCGACGGAAGTGTAAACAAGTTGGAAGAGAAAGTCGTTGCGATGGTGGAAGAAAGAGTGGAAGCGATAGAAGCCAACATGACGAAGCTGAAGCAACAGGTCCAAAATAGTGTCACCAGTGCTACGATGGTCAGTTTAGCGGGTGTCCATCGTGTGAAGCTGCCAAACTTCGATAGGAAAAGCCCATGGACTACCTTTAAGAGGCAGTTCGATGCCGCTGTCAAAGCAAACAGATGGAGCGAGGTTGACAGTGTTACGGCTCTAGTCCTGGCTCTCAGAGGCCCAGTGTTGGAGCTGCTCAGACGATTCTGGAGAGTGAGCAAAAGGACTTTACTAAGCTGACTAGGGTCCTGGAACTCCAATCTGGGGACAATCATGTGCGTCACATCCATCAAACCCAGCTGAAGGCCAGGATTAAAAAGAGCGGAGAAAGCCTTCAGGAATTTGACTCCAAATTCCTAGCCTATCCAGGTCATCCAGCATCCAGCATCCAGCGGATGTGTTGGCCGACATTGCAAAAGAAACTGTCATTAGCGGAATAAAAGATCCAGATGTGCGTCAGATGGTCATGATCAGCAATCCAGCCAACATCAGCCACGCGCTCATCCAAGCTATTTGCATTGAGGCAGCCAAAGATGCTTCGCAGCCTCATCGTCTTGGGGAGGTTAGCTTTGACGACTCCAGAGCATCACGTACTTCTGACAAATATGTGGAGGAAATGCTTGTTCTCAAGGTGAGCCAAGAGCTGGAGAAAGACCGCGTTGCTTTGGATGTGGAAAACTGGGATATCTGCGTCGGGACTGCAGGCAAAGGTTGAATTCAAGTGACCGTTCCATACCGGCACGGAGAACTCTCAGCCCTAAGACACGCTATCAAGAAAACTTATTCTATTTGGCGCTAAGGGGCGCACGCTGGCTGGCAGTCCTCAATGCCCCAGGATATTACTTCGTCTCACTGCTGTGGGAGTCACCCAATAACCTCCTCCTGAGTGGAGAGCTTGACGAGGACCATTGCGGGTTCGTAATCGATACCGAAGCCACGAAGTCATTATTTTGACATGCGATACTTCGAAAGCAACCCAATGTGCCACTGAAGGACGCCGCTTATTTGACTACAGCTACCAGAGAGTCTGCTACAGTGTACGGAGAAGCTGAAGTGAGCATTCGCTTTGGACGATTTTTTCTGCAAGAAAAGTTCTTGGTCGCTGACATTGTTGACGGCTTCATACTTGGCCTTGACTTGATGGATAAGTACGGATTTATCCTGGATGTTGGACATGTCGCCGGCATTGCTGAACCCGACACAGCTGCCAGCTTCATCATGGCCAAGACATTGATGACATGGACAAGAGGAAAATCCCGATCAGTCATTAACCCGAACAAGACGTGCAAAACAATCAAGGAAGGAGAGACTCTGGGCAAGTGGGAGCCCATAGAATGGATCTCACGCTGTAAAGAAATATCGACAAAGGCTGCAACTCCCAAGCTCTTAGAAAAAAAGATAGTGGAGATGTTCTCGCCTGACTAGAAACATCTGTGGGGAATGGAAAAGAAGCTTGCGACGCAATTCATACAAGGAGAAGCTGCAGCCTTTGCGATGGAAGGTAAGCCTACCGGGAGGATCAGCGTGATCCAACATCGGATCAACACTGAGAACGCCACACCGATCCGACAGGCTTCCAGGCGCCCACCATTGGCGAAGCAAGAAGAGGTGTCGAAGCTCTTGAAAAACATGTTGGATGAAGGCGTGATAGAAGAATCGACAAGCCCATGGTCATCACCGGTTGTTTTGGTTACGAGGAAAGACGTACGCGATTTTGCGTGGACTACCGTCAACTAAATGATGTGATAAAGAAAGACAGCTATTGACTGCCTCGGATTGACGACACTTTGAGCACGCTGTCTGGATCTGAATGGTTTTCGACGCTTGACCTGAAGAGTGGTTACTGGCAAGTGGGACTTAACAACGCCGACAAAGAGAAGACGGCCTTTTCAGTCTGCCGGTAACGGCCTTTGTCAGTTTATTGTGATGCCGTTTGGACCTTGTAACGCACAGGCCACGTTTGAACGTCTAATGGAGTGCTTCTTGCGAGGTCCAACATGGAAAACTTGCCTAGTCTACCTCGACGACGTAATGATCATCGGTCGAACATTTGAAGAACAGATAAAGAACCTCCGGGGGATATTTCGACGTCTTCGAGGTGCACATTTCAAGCTCAACCCAAAAAAATGCGTGCTCTTCCAGAAGCGAGTCAAATTTTTGGGGCACGTAGTGTCGCCGGAAGAAATCGAAACCGATCCAGCGAAATTGAATGCTGTCCGAGAATGCCACGACCAAGGAATCAGCATGAAGTCAGAAGTTTCTTGGGCTTGTGCCACGAAGCTTATGCACATACAAGAGATGATTTGTGGAGAAGTTCGCTGACATTGCTAAGCCCTTACACAAACTGACTGAAGACCGTGCGCCATTCCTGTGGACAAAGGAATGTGAAAACTCATGCATTCAAGACTCGGAAGGTTGCATTGTGCTCGAGTGCTATCCTGGCATACCCTCTTCCACAAGGACAGTACATCTTGAACACTGATGCCAGCAACAGCGGAATTGGAGCAGTGCTGTCACAACACCAGCAGGGCCAAGAGCGAGTAGTGTAGTACTACAGCAAGGTGTTAACCAAGTCAAGGTGGATCGAGAAACTGCAACAATATGACATCTATCAAAATCCAACATCGTCATGGAAGAAGTCATGGCAATGCGGATGCTCTTTTTCGAAGGCCATGCAACGAAGACTGCAAGCACTGCAAGAGGGTAGATCAACAGAATTGAAATGTCGAAGTCAAGGCAATCGTTGTCGGAACCTCAAGGGATTGGACTGAGGTTGAGCTCAATAAGGAGCAACTTGAGGACTCAGTCATCGGTTCACTTGCAGAAAGAAAAGAACTTGGCCAGGACAGACCAGAGTTGGCCGAGATATCTGGTAAAGGGCCCGAATTCAAGGCTCTTTGGGTTCAGTGGCATTCTCTGAGGATAAAGAATGGGCTGCTGAAGAGAGTCCGGGAGAGTCCTGATGGTAAGAAGAAGATGGTTCAGCTGGTGCTTCCCAAAAAGAGAGTGGAAGAGGTCCTTGAGGAAAAGCACGATGGCGTCACTTGAAGGTGCCTTGGGGTGAACAAGACGTTGGCCAAGGTGCGCGAGCGGTTCTACTGGGTGAACTGCCGGAACGACTTGGAACCATGGTGTCGCCAGTGCGAGGTTTGTGCGGCCAGCAAAGGACCAAGAACTCGCAGCCGAGGGGAGTTGAAGACTTACAATATTGGTGCGCCTTTTGGGCGCATCGCGATCGATGTAGCTAGCCCGTTTTCGACAACGTAAGATGGCAACAAATACATTCTGGTTGCCATGGACTACTTCCGCAAGTGGCCGGAAGCGTACGCCCTACCCAACCAAGTACAGTGGCGAGGGTGCTGGTGGACAATCTTGTCAGCCGTTTCGGAGTACCATTGAAATTACACTCAGAGCAGGGACGGATAATCGAATCGAAACAACGTGTTCTAAGGTATTTGTACTCTACTCGGGATACAGGGCGACGCCTCTTTACCCACGGTCTGACGAAATGGTTGAACGATTCAACAGGACATGGAGCAGCACCTGTCAAAGTAAGCACGGAGTGTTAAAACTGGTTATCTCAAGAATAGGCAGCGGCTGAGGATGGGTAAAATGATAGAGATCTAAACAAGAAAAGAAACTGATTGAAATCGTCTTCTGGGAAGAAGAAGTGAAAATTACTACCTATAGAAAGCCAGGCGAAGATATATGGCAACCAAGGGCGGGCCTGTCACCGTTAACACCGGATGTCAAGTGTCAAGGGTATTATGCCAGGAACCACGGGCAGAGGAGAAAAGTGGCAGTTCCCCAATACTAAAAAGAAAGGACGAAACTCAAGGGTAGACAGAGACGACACAGAGGCCGTGATTGTTAAAGGAGAAAGAAAGAGCTACGCGGACCTCCTGAAGGCAGTAAAAGAGAAGGTTGATGTCAAAGACACCGGGGCCCAAGTTTCAGTAATCTGGAGCACCAGAGAGAGAAAAAATTTTTTTATATAATTGGCAAGGATAAAGACAGAAAAGATAGGCTTAGAGCAGCAACAGAAAACGTGCAAGAAACGGAAGTCATTACAAGAAATACAGTTATGATTTTACGTATCAAAAACATCGATGCAATTACCACAAAAGAGGAAGTAGTAGGTATAAAAAGCAGTGGAAAACGCCTTGGAATCAAAGAATTACACCCTGACCTCGCTTAGACCAGCGTTTGGTGGAACGCAAAAAGCCACAATCAAGGTTTCCAAGCATGATAGCAAGAGACTGAAAGACCTGAAGAAAAAGAAAAATTGGTGGGACTTCGTGCAGACTGCAGGAAAGAGGAGCCTCGAAGAACTGCTACAAATGCTGGAAACAGGGTCACTTGTTACAGGACTGCCAGGCTCAGACAGGAGTGACTCATGCAAGCGATGCGGAGAAAAAGGACAGAAACAAGACGTCGTGCGTGCTGTGCGCAAGTGAGAACCATGAGACAGGCAGCGTAAAGTGTGAAAGAGCCAGGAAGCCACACCACAAAGAGAGAGCGCTGGAGAACCAAACCAATGAAACGAGTAGTAACAGAAGGAATGACGAGCAGCCTGGAGGAATTTCAGCTAACCTCACCGAATGTCTCATTGCGAATACCGAAAATGAACCTTAATAGATCGGGGGCCGCCCACGACATGCTGAAAAAAATGGCGTCCCAGCGAAACGTTGACATATTATGGGGTATCACCGAGCCAAACAAATACCTCGCAGATAAAAAAGACATATCACACAGCTACCAATAAAGACACGGCAGTCCGCACAAATATCAAAATCACAGGATCAAATCATGGACACGGGACAGGATTTACAAGAGTACAGCTGGGCGAAATCAAGCTGTTGATCTGCTATATTTTTCCGAACGTAACACCAGCCGTGGTACAGAGAGTTCTTTGAGCGATCATCAACGAGCTTGTCTTGTCAAACACAGAAACAATCATCACAGGCGACTTCAACGATCATTTTACAGAATGGGACTCAATCAGTTCTATAATGGCCACTCTATGAAATTACACAACGCAGCCGCAGCCACAGCGCAATAAGGCGCAAACTTTCTGATTTGCTCGCAAGCCTTTCGCGTCGTTGCGATGGCTTTGCAAATACCTTTCTTGTGAGCCAATCAGAAATGTTGCGCTCTGCGTTGCGATTGTTGCGAATTTTCATAGAGCGGGCATAACACTAGAGGACATGAGATCGCTGACTGGATATCAATGCTTAATTTGTACATACGCCATGAACGAGGGCAGCGCTCCCACATTCCAAAAAGCAGAGAAGCTCAGTCTCGTGTTGACCTCACGCTGTGTAGTAGTGTGTAGGTACACAAGACATGGTGGGGAAAATATATGGATGGACGGTATTTGAGGGAAGTAGAAGCTATCATCACTTTGACTTCTACGAAATTGATGTCAATATGAAACATCTGAGCGTGAACAAACCCATATCAAGAGTCGAAGAAAATAACAGAATCCTCGCAGAAGAACTGCCACTCGTTCTAATTAGTGGACTGCTGGATGATGAACCAGAATGCTGCACATTATTATTATTATTGTGGGTTGAGTTGCCTCTGCACTAAAACTAAGTTTATTGTGCCCCATCAACTGCACTAACCGAGACGCGAAATGGTGTCTGGGTGCTTGATGGTAGGTCCATCCAAGCACTGGGATCGACAAGCGCACGGTTTCACGGACTCTGTCTTTCACACCCGAACGTAGGTTCGGATGTCCAACACATCCACGCCCTACGCCCGATACGTTTCTGAGTTCGTCCGTCCCCCAGACTACGCTGCTGGTTGTCCTCTACACTTTGTCGTACAGCCGGCTGGAGGCATGTTATGCTCAGGGGAGGATTTGCCTAAAACCACCCGAGGAGAAGTTTCAGACCGGCTTCGAATCAGATGAAAGACTCTCATCTCGTCGACTGTTTCTCGATTATGTTTCGAGAAAAAATCGAATTGAAATAAACTGAAAAAAAATCTGTCTATAGAACGATTATCTCCACCGTTAATGTTGAAACAGGCAATTATTGTTTCAATCTGTGACCTTTTGTTTCTTGAAAGTACTGTTTTTGACTGGGGAAGGGGTGTCAGTTTGTTTCATGTGTCACGTGTCTGTCAAGTACTCCAGAAGGGCGGTGACCTTTGGCTATACCATCGATTTCTGATTCCAAATCAACTTGGACACAAAAGAGCTAGCTACATGGATCTCATCAGGTCACTAGGTACTTTTCAAAAAACTCAACAAGTCGTAATTTCAGTGTTCGGCGAATCGGCGTTTCGGATAATCGGCCTTAACACCGACTTTTGAATCGGAAAAAACCTGGACACAAAATAGTTGTGTGAACCTCGTCAGGTCACTAGGTACTTTTTCCAACTCAACGAGTCAGAATTCCTCGGATTGTCGACCAATCGCCTATAGGTGAATATGTCTTGATGAGTTGGTTGTCGATGAAACATGAAACGTACCAAACACATTGATTCATAAGAAAAATGGCCCACATGACACAATCTGACCCCCCCCCCCTCTTCAGTCAAAAGAAAAGTACCTTCACGAAACAAGAAGTTTTATTTGCATTACAAATCGCAACAATAACTTTTTGTTCCAACATGAAGGCTGAAGACTCAGGTGAAGTTCTTCATGACATGATGACATGACGTCATGACATGACGTTCTTCAGACAGATGTGCCCTAACTCCCCGCCCCCCAGGAAAAATTGAAAATGTCGCCAGCCACTCAAAAACTCCATTCTGATCGTGATCATTTTATGGATCATATTATTACAAAACAATTGCCTCCACTTTTGGCACGAAACGCCTAATACATCTACTAAGTCGCTGAGCTGTATTAAGTCCGGTGGTTAGCGATCCCAACCTTACACTTTTGAGTACCGCATTGAGATCTGACACAGTTGATGAACAAATCTCTACCTCACTTCCAAGAAGTAGTGCTCAGATGGCACTACTTGAAGACGCCAAATACAGGGTGTTCAATGATGCAAAAATTCCAACTTGTTAATCAAAAGAGCTGATGGAGTCATGAAAATCACCATGTAGATTCACAATTCAATGCTTGTTGGGATAAAACAAACCGCGTCTGAATATTTTCAGCCTTCCCTGGAAAATCCTGGAATTAGTGGTCAGTTAAATGAAAATTGACATTTTTCGGTAGATTATTGATTTTCCAAGATATTTGAGTGAAACTCCGTAGTTTCATGAAAATTGAAGTCAAGAATGGAATGTCGCGTGTACCATCGTTTCCATCGACCATCTTCGGAGAATTTGGCAGTCAACTGTTTTTCTTCTCATTGTCCTGTGGTTAGCGGTACCAACCTTGCACTTTCGAGTACAGCATTGAGACTTGGCACAGTTAAAGTACATACCTATATCTTACTTCCAAGAAGTGGTGCCCAGATGGTACTACTTGCAGACGCCATATACAGTATACAGGTGTTGAATAATGCAAAAAATCCAACTTTTCCATCAGAATTAGGATTTTTTGCATTATTCAACACCCTGTATACGGCGTCTGCCAGTAGTGCCATCTGAGCACCACTCCTTGAAAGTAAGGTATATGTACTTCAACTGTGCCAAGTCTCAATGCTGTACTAAAAAGTGCAAGGTTGGTACCGTTAACCACCGGACAATGAGAAGAAAAACAGTTGACTGTCAAATTTTTTGAAAATAGTAGATGAGGACGATGGTAACACACGGCATTCCATTCTTGACTTCACTCCTCATGGGACTACCGAGTTTTACTTGAATAGCTTAAAAAATCAGTGATTTATTGAAAAATGTCAATTTTCATGAAACTGATCACTAATTTCAGGATTTTTCAGGAACGCCTGAAGATATTGAGACGCGATTTGTTTTATCTCAGCAAGCATTGGATTGTGAATCTACATGGTGACTTTCATGACTCCAACTATTTTGGTTAACAAGTTGGAATTTTTGCATTATTAAACACCCTGTATACAGCGTCTGCAAGTAGTACTATATGGACACCACTTCTTGAAAGTAAGGTATAGGTATGTACTTCAACTGTACCAAATCTCAATGCTGTACTCAAAAGTGCAAGGTTTGTATAGAGTATGCCCGTTAACCACCGGACTGATTCTCTTATGTATTATTGTAGTCCGAGTTAGCTATGGAAAAAAATAAAATTTTTATCATGATGTCGGTTCTACACATTTTTGAAACTTTGCCAACTCGAAACTAGTACCTTCAGTAACTTATATACAAAAAATCATAAATGTGTAGTACCGACATCATGGGGGCCCGAAACTACCTTTAGTTCGATTGTATCCTTTGTAAATAAAAACGTAGTTGTAGCATGAATGTATTATTTTGATATGTTTGACTAGAAACCTCATATTTACAGAAGAACCAGTCGCAATTGTTGTGTGAGTTGATTTCATCAAAAAAAAAAATCTGAAACGTGAAAATAACTTTTCACCCTGTAAATTGAAAAGCAGCAGATGCAGAGATGTGTCCTTTTTATATATTCAGTATGACATTATAAGCTTGCAATAGAACTGGAATCGGCTTCAATCTAGATCATTCCATCAAGAAAAAAAATTAAAGATGAAAAATAGTTCTCACCCTGTAACTTGATACGCAGCAGTTGCTGGGTGGTAAATTTTTTATATGTTTATTGGAAGACTATGGCCTATCAAACTAGCCTGAAACAGTTTTTTTCGGTTATTAGTTTTCAAGAAAAAAGAAAGTGAAAAAAAAAGATGAACTTTCACCCTGTATACTGATTTGTAGCAGTCCCAGAGTTGAGGACTTTTGATATGTTGAAGAAGGGACTGTAAGCCTGCAATGGTGAAAAAATCGTTCTTGTTTGAATTAATTCCAGCAAAGCACCTATTTTTTTCTATTTCCAATACACTAGCATGTCTGAATCTAAAATGAATAGTTTGTGATGCTCACTCATCACGCACGACTCACTGCATGTCGAAATTTGCAGTGCATTTTATCAAATTCACAGAATGTGCATGTTTCATTTAAAAAAAAATTACCGTCGGGAAACCGGAACCGTGTCGATTTTGAAAACTAGCCTAAACGACGCCCAATTAAATCTCCTTTTGATATCAGTCGGAATTTTCCCAAGAAAATCGATTCCCGAGCAGAAATGAATTTTTGAGTGGAGTCCTACTATACAAAATAGAGTCGTTCTGGTCAAAACCAGGCCGTCTCGGGTGGCAACGGCCAAGAGCAATTTTGAAAATTCCTCGGAAAACTCATAAAGCCCGACTGGAGAATGGTGGAAAACTGCAACTGCAGACTTGATTCGACTTTTCTGTTGTGTTGCTTCCTGCCAGTTTTGGTATGAATCCGTCAGATAGATTTTGAATAATTGAATGGTAAAGTTTTGAAATTTGACGTTCTTTATTATTTGACAGATGCCAGATAGGGCAGTACTTTTACAGTTTTTAAGGACTTTCAAATGACATATTGCAAGTCAAGTTCAATGAGATATAACTTTTGACAGTTGTTGACAGTGATACTTTCGTTTGACAGATGACAGTCAAAAAATAACTGGCTTTTTCCAGAAAACAACCATGCCCGCATACCAAATTTCAAGTCGATCCAGTCAACGGTTCGGCAGTTATCGTGCAAGATCACAGACAGATACACACACAGACAGACTCAGCTGTCAGAGAAAAGCAGTATTGTCAGGCCTCTGTGGATAGTTTATTCTTTATTTCAGTCATGATACAAACAGCTCGCAGTCATTTGACATCATTCAAGTCAAAACAAGTGAATATGCCTCCAAGGGCGTGAGGCTCAGTAGCGCACTTTATGAAAGATCAGTGAACGCAAGATGTTAATTATGGGTCCTAAGAGAAGAGGTGGTCCCTTCCAGAAAGGATCCTGGTCCTACGATTAGGCACGATTTTGCCTATAGTTCGGTTCTCAAGACTACAAGCTATCTATCAAGAGTATGCTGGAATGCAGGAGGTGGAAACACATACTCATAAATCTAAATCATAATAAATGCTTCCGATTTTCTAGTTATGTCTAGTTATGACATAAGCAAGTTGAGAACAAGAAAGTGATCCTGATTACTTACTAGAAAGAAAAAATGGTTCGCAAACATCCTTCCGTCTAGGAATATAGATGATGTGACGAACAGGCTGACAAACAAATGGACTTATGAATTTGAACGCAATTGAATAAAAATTGTCAATTTCAAAATTCTTGCGATATTTAGTGCTGCCTACTATTTAAAAAAAAATTATTGTTATTGAGCGAAAATGTTTCTTATTTTGGATGCCAATATCCTTTTTTTTATTTATTTTATTTTTTTTATTATTATTTGACATTAGTTTTTTATTGTCAGTTATATTTTTTGACGGATGACAATTTTTTGACATTCTTTGAAAACTTTTTTTAAATTCGCAACAATGAAAACTAGATATTTTTTTCCACATGATAACATATTTTTTGGTTCTTTAATTATCCTGTCCAAAAAAATGACAGTTGATTTGTCCAGAAGAAAACGAAAAGGATACTACTGTTGGTTGAATTTGATAAGGAGATCCCAAAGAGAAATTAGTGATATCTCAACAAAATGCCTCCGAACAAGAGCCATGTCAGAACTCGAAGCTTTGTAAGCCAAATCAACGTGTCCCAGGAAAATAAGATCGCCACCATATTTTTTTCTCTGGCATTTTTTCTGAATTTAAGGGGAAAAAAAAGTTACCATACGGAGGAAAATGCATAGTTTTTATTGCTGTGAATTGAAAAGAAAAGTTGTCAAAAAAAATGCCAAAAATTTGACATTCGTCAAAAAATGATTATAATAATTAAAAAAACCAAGATCACCAACAGATCCGCAATTGTCAAAGTCGAAGGAATTTATTGAAAAAGTGCCAAGAAAAAAATATGAAGGTGATTCGTGGATTTTGCTTACAAGGCTGAGTTTTGACATACTGGGCTCTTGTTCAGATGCATGTTGTTGAGATATCACAAATTTCCCTTTAGGATCTTCTTCAGTCGTCAAATTCAACCAACCGTATAGTATCCTATTTCGTTTTCCTCCAGACAAATCAACTTTCATTTCTTAGTGACATGATATTGACAGGAACAAAAAAAATATGTTACCATGTGGAGAAAAATATCTAGTTTTTATTGCTGCAAATTAAAAGAAAGTTGTCGAAAAAAAGCCAAGAAAATTGTGATCTGTCAAAAAATATAATTGACAATAAAAAAACTAATGTCACCAACACATCCACAATGGTCAAAATCGTTATACCCCTAGAAGAAATTTTCTGAAAATGTGCAAGGGAAGAAAATATGGAGGTAATTCCACTTCACTGGGACACGATGTATATGACAAGGCGTCATTTTGTTGTACAAAACGATCACAAATACGGGGGTGTTTATAAGAATCTGTGATCGCGGCAGGCATGGGTCAGGCCGAAAAACGCAGTAACAGGCGCAATTGTAGTGATCGAAAGCGGATTCCAAAGGCGATGCGATCACAGACGTTTATAAACATTCGGTACCTTATTATAAATACCTAAGTATCTCCTATCTCGTAACAGAATTATAACCCTCTTATACGGACCCAGGGAACCGAATGGAGACTTCAATGGTGGGTCGAGATACATCTGTTCATTTTGGCGGAGGAACCGACATTCCAGAACACAGTCGTAGGGATACGGGCCTGAAATCGTCCAGGTTTTGCACTTCTAACGATTTCGATTATTTTCAGCACAGATGATCATTGGACCTATTCAGGCGTTTTGACCTGCCGGAGCACCACCAAATTTGCCCTTTAGGAACGGAGAGGGGGGGGTATCTTCAGAATTTGAAGCACCAGGTCTAGTATAGTCCAATGAAGAAGGCCTACAAAAGCAAGCAAGTAGTCATTTTTGAATGATTTTTAATCGCTGATGTCGATTTTGACGTGGAAAATGGGTTGCGCAGTCATTTGACAAAGAGAATTGGTAATAATAAAAGATAAAGATGAAATCAAGTCATCTACTGAACTCTGTAGAAACTGTTTTTTTTTGTGATAAATACATGAAACTTGGTACGACTGTTCATTCATACTCACTTTCCAAATATGGAGGGAGCACCACGCGTTCCGACGGATGACGTCGCGTTGCAATATTAAAAAACATAGTGGTCGTCATTTCCAGAATAGTCGATATATTATACCAAACCATATGCTTTCAAGATTCAATAACATATTCCTGTCGACTTGGGAAAACGGTGGGCTACCAGTGGTAAGTCAGGTGCCTGTTAGAGGGAGCTGTGAGGTTTTTTCACCCCCAAATTTCCACGGTCAACATCTTCGGATAAAACTAACTATTTTCAAGTCTGTCCCTACGAATAATTATGTCATCTGATCAATATTCTCCAAGTTTCGTCTAGTCGTGGGAGTTGTCTAGAAACCACATGCCGGATCACCGTGGAATCGGCTGGAGGACCAGTGGAAGGTTCGAGAACAGTAGTCGAAGGCATATCATATAAGCAGCACGGATCGGCCTAAGCAGTAGTATTGAATGCGAAAATGTAGCAAGCGCATAGAAGCGAAGTAACTGCGATATTCCCAAGCGTGAATTATTGTTGGCGTGTATTTATTGTAGTACGCAGTAATAAACAGTGTGTAATTTGAAACGATCTTCTCGACTATAATTGAACCCGTACGCAAAATACGGAACAATAGTAATAGCCAAATATAATAAAATAATTGATAATGAAATCCATTACATCGAAAAAATATCTTTCAATGCGAGAATAAGAAAAATTCTTCATCTCAGACTTGACAAAAAAAAGTACAGAGTATATACCAGTAAGCTAAAAAAAAAAACAAGAAAATCTTCTTCGACTCTATTTTTGGGAGACAGTGCTCCGTGCAAATGTGAAGTAGCTGGGCAACCACAGCTGTGATAAGTTGTCATCTAGGCAACTGAAACAGGACCCAACTCATTTTAGTTGATTGAAAGAATCTGAAATATCATATTTGATGTTAAAACCGATTTCACTAGAGAACGGTTCATCCTGTCGGCGTGCTCAAGAAGTCTTTTTTCCGCAGGAAGCGTCAAAATGTCAGTAAAAGTGAAAAATACATGCAAAATAATTGTGGTTCATCTTACCACCCGTCCCTCAGGCTAGACCCCCTCACCAGTGAAAATTTTAGAATTATCTCTACCACACGGTGTTGAGGAAAAAAGGTTAGGTAAATGTGCTGCGCTAATTTCATCATTTTACCTCAACTACCAGGTATAGTTTCAGAGATATTGAATAATAACCATCTCCAGGGACCCACTTTCAGGGGGCTGTAAGAGCCTTCCTTATACCCACATTTTACGAGCCATTTTTCCTATTTTTTCATTTTTCCTATGGACTGTTTGTGTACCTTCACAAATAATCACTGAACATAATTAAAACCAATAAAACATTTCTCTTATACCAAAATAGTATCTAACATTCAACCAAATTATTTGTGGAAGTTTGGGCTCACTGAAACATTTTTAAGTCCTAATTTTCAATATCGATGGTACAAAATTATTCATGCGTGCTTGAAGAAAAAACCGACTTGTTATGAATAAGCACGTCTATTCACCTGATACCTGAATCCACCTGATTCGAGAAACGATACCTATACGATTGTACAAATTCACGAAATCCGATTCTGGAATACCTAGTTGTATAACTTTTACCCACAAGTTCAACACTTTAACACAGTCTAAGCTATCCGTTTCTGCTGAAATTGAAGTTTCTGGTAGACTGAAAAATGTTGAGGCGGTGTTGATGATTCCACACTTTCTGTATTGCACCTTGTGTTTTAACAAATGCTGTTGAAAAAATTACATTAGAAACAGCTCAAGAAGGAAGAAGCTGGTCGAAATCAATTTGAGTCTATAGTCAGCTTATAATATTTCCACATGACAAACAAGTTTATAAATAAAAAATACACGTTTTTCAGAGATTTTTTTACCAGCAAATATGGCACTGATGATGTGGTACTGTGGTAGCTAATGTTATCAATAGGCTTGACTCAATTTCAGTGAAACTCCACGCTTCACGATTACATATGACGATGAATGCTGTATAAGTTTGAAGTGACCTCAATTTGAACAAGTTAGCTCAAATTATTCTCGAAATTCGAAATATACCTTCAAAACTGTTTTTGACTAGTCAACTTTGGATGGCAAATCAGACTTGTACCTATTGTAGCAAAAAAAAAGCAGCAAAAACAGCAACAATTTTATTCATTCCTTTAAAATACTCAAAATAAGTAGAACAGACAAGACAATCACAAAACATTAGATATGTGAGGGAGGATTCAACATTTCGTTCTCAATTTTCTCACATCGCTCATGCACTATCCACACTTTTGCCATCAGTTCGTCACAATTTCCCTTAGTCAGTGGAAATTCGGACAGAACTGATTGGCATTTCACCTGAAGCGAGACCAGATATGCACTCAGTTCTCCATATTGTTGCTGCGTTAATGGTGCCCAAATGATGAGTTGACGGATATGGGCAAGTTGAACAAAATGCGCCTTGAGTTTTTCCGACCAGTAAGTGGTGCTGAATTTGCTGAACCTTTCAAGAATTTCATCATGTTTCCATCGCTCGTACGCCGAGTCATTCATCAATCTGGAAATGGCCTGCAAATCAAAAACTTTGTT
Organism: Anaspis maculata; assembly: GCA_949128115.1. NCBI lineage: Eukaryota > Metazoa > Arthropoda > Insecta > Coleoptera > Scraptiidae > Anaspis > Anaspis maculata. The sequence continues at coordinate 16,296,766 of OX421964.1, forward strand.
AGTAATTTTTGTCCCGATTGCACAACAACGTTTTGTGTAAAATTGTGGCAAAATTTTATTTCTGAACAAATATTGACTGAAAATATATTTTGACTGATTTCTTTTCCAACCAAATTTATTTCTTCATTTTTCTTTCACAGAATTTTCCATGATATCATTTGCTTTTGCATTTGATATTTTGAATTATACTCTTATTCTTCCTCGCAAGCTCGTCGTGCCCCAAAACCAGTCTTGTGTTGTGATAATATCACGTCTTATCAAACTTGTATAATAATGTTCCTACTATTATCTACTTTGCGTTACTAATGGATTAATTCTTACATCGAAAACAGTGCTCGTGATAATGCAGCATACTATTAAACTGTTTTTTAACCAATAGAAACAACTTGTTGCCATCAGAACTATTATAGAAGGTGGGCGAACGTCAGTTCTCAAGTGTCACCTGTCAAACGTTTCTATTTTTAGCAGATTATTTGGAAAATGGTGTTTCATACTAGAGTCGTCGTTGTAACACCATTCTACAATATACTTTTTCAACTTACCAACTTGATGACGATGTCAATATCGTCCTTTGGCTTCCATCTTCGTAACGCAACTCTAGATAATAGACAGTTCGGATAGTCTCTTGCGGACATTCTTAGGCAGTTTAGGCAAAATAAAAGGATAGGTTCAGAGTGATTCGCTACAATAGGCTCGATGACGATTTCCATGCAAATTACACAGGACAGGTCTTCTCTTATTACAGCCATTGCTTGGCTGATAGTGTTCTTGTGTCTCAAGAACTGCGAAACTATGTTCAATGAGGTCTTGTTATGATCATTTCTTATTATGTTCCGAACGACATCGCGGAAGATGGCTTGCATTGTGATTCAAATAAAGCTTGTTTTGGTGGAAATGGTGGAATATCGACTTTCACTACTCATATCACTTTTGGCACTGAGAACGAGTGTTGCTGTTGGTCTAGCAGACATAGAAATCAGGCTGGACCAGGTATTCCATTTGGGAATGGGTGTTCTTGTTAGACTGACCTGCCGGCTTGAGGTGTTTTCGGCCATTATCGCCACGTAAATAATACATCAGTGGAACATGAACTGTTTCGGTCAGTGGCGGCGAATGCATGGGTGCAAGGGATATGCACCCAAAGAAAAATTTTATTGGGTGCTGCACCCTGTAGCTTGCACCCTATGGGCCGTATTGGCTATATGTGCGAGACAAGTAGCGCCGCGTAGAGCACGAGCGCGAAGTGAAGCTTTCGCTGGCACTTCATTAGTCCAGCAAGTGGTCTTTATTCCACTACCTTGGGCTCTGTCCTCATAGGATAATAATTTTAACTTGTTGTTGATCAAGAATCTTGGAAATATATCATTTATTCAGCGACCTGTCAAAGAATCATCAGTGTCAAATCTTGAAATTACCTATCTGCTTTTGTGCCCATGATTTCAAGAACTTTTTCCAAAAGATCGGACGATTTGGAAAGAATGAAAGCTAAACAATGTCATACTTTTGAGTCACCCTATAACTCATCCTATTATCATAAATATCAATGTAATTTATATAATATTTTTGCTTTATCGAATGCGATGACGGTGGCTATGATTTATTTTGGGGTTTAGAGGATGAAAATTGGAAACAAATTCAGGAAACAAATTTAGCCCCTGAATTTGAGGTTCATCGGTTCAAATTGAACTGTGTTGCGCGATATTCACAGAAGAGACTATTAATTACAAAATATTCGAAGAGCATCTTCATTATCCATTGATATCGCGTTGCCTCTTTTGAGCCTTTTTTCATTCAAAATTTCCATTACCTATCTTAATGTCAAAACACAGTAGGTACGATTTCACCCGATAAAGCCCCAAATAAAGAGCGAAAGGTAGTGTTACCGAAATTATGGTTCCAATTTTTATCTTTTAAACCCTTAAAATTACCCGCCGACATCATCATTTGTCATTAAGAAGGAATTCACCTGTGAAGCTATTTCCTTCTCTTCAATGGAACCGTTTCCGAATTGACCCCTTATTTGAACTAGACAACCCAACATACTGCAATCATAATAATAGGTTCCCCACGCGCCGAAGGAGGATTGGAGGATATTTTGAGAGATGGTGACTTGTCAAATATCATTCGAATTGAATTTGAAACTAGATTAGTGTCTTCGTACTCGAATCATAATTTATATAACGTTTGAAAAATCGCGCAATTAAATGTTGATACGCCCATGACTTCTAGCGGCAGTTTTTCTTCGCTTATCGTATTTTTATTCCGGCCGAGAGAAAAAGAAAGAGGAAAAACACCGTGAGAGTTGATTGTAGACTTGAAACAAATAACAAGCGGCCACAGGCTTTTTCGATTCAAGTTATAGTTTCTTAAGCAAGTTCCACGTTCTCTACCGTTGCCTTGAAGGCCTAGTTTGTTTGGGAAATAACAGAAAGGTTTCAAAAGTCGAATATCTACTCCGCCACTATCGCTGCACGCCTCAGAGACCTGATTATTTGGTCTGTTGGTCATAGCGCGTTGATGGACAAATTTGCGAAAAACCATTTTGGGTTTTGGGCATGGGTTTTTGTGGCATGGACTTTTCTGCTTGGGTCTTGGGTTTACCGGTATTTTTCCGAAAAGTCCGAAACCTATCAAAATTGAGGCCCTAAAAGCTATAGTCCGAACGGGCGATGTATCGCTGAAATTCTGCGAAATACTTTTAGACGAAATACCACTGAATAGATTTCGCGTCAAAAATGTCAAACTTTCAGCGAATATTCGCTAGAAGTTGATTCCCCACCAATTTTTAGTAGATTGACCGCTGTTTTCAAACAGCATGCATCGTGTAAGTGTCAACTCCATTTCTCCCTCTGCTCCATGGAGCAGATGTGACGTTAGGTTTTGCTAGAGAGTTTGTAGTACAGGGCAGATAGGTTTTGACCTAGAAATTGATAATTACTGGACGATTTTTGGCATATACAGGTGTCCCGTAATCAATACAACAAGATTCACAGGGAGGTAGAAAATTAAAAAATAAGGGGATTTCCTTGATGAAAATACTCTCGCAAACGTAACAACGGAGATACAGGCCTTCAAAATTGGTTTTTTAAAACAGTTTTTTTGCATAACTTTTGAACCGTTGAGCCGATTTTATTCAAATTTGAATCAAAGTTTACTAAAATAGGTCTCTATCGAACAATGATAACGCATTTCATCAAACATTTTCAGGGGCGAAGATAATAGGGGTACCTTCACCCTTTTCCCCCTCTTTTTCACCCCCTGAATATTCTTAGAAATAGTTGCAATTTTTGATTTTTACGTTTAATTTAGAAAAAAAAGTTACTCTTGCAAAATTTTGATTAAAGGCTCCATTTTTGAGATATTTGGGTTTGAAACTTTGGAGAATATGTCGAAAACACCACTTTCAAGGCCTTAAAAATTAAAATTCAAGAACACTCAGGAATCTTCAACTGAAATGAGTTTTCTAGATGTTTCAAGTTGATGAACAACCATTTTTGCTGAAAAACATGAAGCTTTTCAGAAAAAATAATTTCGGCACTGAAAAGTTGCGATTTTGAAATGTTTTCCGATGTTTCAAACACAAACATCTCGAGAATTAATGAAGCGTCTAGTCAAAATTTTGCAGGAGTAACTTTTTTCTCTAAATTGAACGTAGAACCCGAAAACTGGAATCATTTCCAAAATTATTAAAGGGGGTGAAAATCAGGAGAAAAAGGGGGAAGGTGCCCTATATTATCTTCGCCCCTAAAAATGTTTGATGAAATGCGTTAATATTGTTCAAATGAAACCTATTTTAGTAAATGTTGGTTTCAATTTGAATGAAATTAGTTCAACGGTTCAAAAGTTATGCAAAAAAAAACTGATTCAAAAAACCAAATTTGAAGACCTGTATCTCCGCTATAACGTTTGCGAGGGTATTTTTATCAGGGAAGTCCTCTTATTTCTCAATTTTCCACCTCCCTGTGAATTTTGTTGCATTAATTTCGGGACATCCTGTATACTCATAGAGTCATAGATATGCCCTATACAACTTAAGGTGCGTTCAGTCAGCTTATTTAGCCGCAAGTTTTAATTTTAGTGCATCGCTTATTGGCTGATCTGAGGAGGAGGGTTCATGACAGCCAATGAGCATCGCTGCGCTTACGACTAAAACTGAAACTTGCGGCTAAATAAGCTGACTGAACGCACCTATACCAAAAGTCACAAGCCGTCACAGGTGGGATTCACCCGGGAGACTGGAAAAACTCCAGTGTACCTGAAAAAGATTGAATTAATTTTTGAAGGAAAAATTTTCAAAATCGGACCCACGGTTTTCGAGTTTGTCTCTCCGGAAAAACTGCGAATTTTCCAATTTTTTATCCCGCGAACAGATTCCCACCATTTTTTTCAAACAAGAGGTAATCGAACATTTGTTACCGAGTTGGAATTTTTGCATTATTGAACACCTTACCAAAATCCAGGTGGCCGCCAAATCGGTACGCTGCCATTTTGAAAGTGGCACCAAAGCATTTCGGTAACTTCATACATATGAGAATAATACAAAAATATTTGCCAGGCATGCCTCTCACGGGGAAGCACACAGCACCTGAGGCAATAGGAATCGTGAAAATCACTGATTTTCTCGTTTTGTTTCTTTTTTTGGAAAAACTATTTGGCACAAATGCAAATTTCGGACAATAGCAAATAGAGAACATCAATCCATACCTAATCAAAAGAAAAATCATGAAAATCGGTTTGAGTCAAGCGAAAATAGGCGTAAGTTGAGTGTGAATCCATATTACCAAAATCAAATGATCGCCATTTTGGAACGACGCCATTTTGAAATTGGTACCAGAGCATTTCGGTGTCTACAGAGGCCATAGAAGTAGTAGCTAAAGAATCACACGTATACCTACTCCCTAAAAAAACACACGGCACTTTCCTTCTTAATTTTACCATTTTTCGTGAATATCGCTCTTTTTTTCCCTACTGTATCACTTGTGGCCATTATTGTTCCAGCAAGCTGAGTTTTTAGTGAACTTCATTTATTGTAGGTGCTGTTAGGATCATACAACTTGAATTAGCTTGAGAAACAGTCGAGAAACCTATAGGACTAATAGCCCAGGCATATTAGGTTTTAACCCGCAACAAATTCCCACAAAGCTGAAATTCGGTATGCGGGCCTTGTAAGACCTAATAGTCCAAGAGCTGGCGGCCAAAAAAAGTACAACAGTTTTCTAAAGGCTGAAACTCTGGAATATGTTAGATTACTCAATTACATCCATGAAATAAACAGTCAGACACCGGTTCATTAGAACCTGCTCAATCGGCAGCCAAAACAAATCCGAAATGCCCGAACGGACAGTTCTGACAACGCACAGCATTGTTGTCTGACGCACAGCTCTGTTGTCTGATGCAAATATATCAGCAGTTGCAGCTGTTGTCCGAGTTACGGTTCAAATGAATCGCCCGTAGCGACATACAGATTTGGGAAAAAAATCAGAGAAGCCTTGCGTAATGGAACCATCTAATGAAGAGAGGTAAGTACCTAGGTGTGGTCATAGCCGTAACTCAGACAACAGCTGACAGCTGTGGGTCAGACAACAGAGCTGTGCGTCAGATAACAAAGCTGTGCGTTGTCAGAACTGTCCGTTCGGGCATTTCGGACATTTTTTGGCTGCCGATTGAGCAGGTTCTAATGGACCGGTGTCTGACTGTTTATTTCATAGATGTAATAGAGTAATCTAACATATTCCAAAGTTTCAGCCTTTAGAAAACTGTTGCACTTTTTTTTGTTGCCAGCTCTCCGACTATAAGGAACAACATATCAGAATACTCGGTGGCACACCCTTGTGCGTCATTGATTGTGGGGGAGGGGGTCAAATATTGCCATTTTAAATGCGTAAATGACACCCTGTAGATTATATAAATGAAAAAAATCATATTTAGATGCCTCAAGGCTTCACAATATATGCTTGACGTTTGAATTGTTGATAAGTAGTTTGGGTTGCCTGGAAAAAAAAGAAGATCGGCAAAATTTATTTTGTTTTTCTCTCAAAAATCTCGAATTGATATCGGCAAGTGTGGTATCGTTTCTAACTAAATCTTGACCTCTGATATCAAATATGGTGTTTAAAATTGAATTGAAACACGATTAAACAAGTTTTACTGAAAAAACGACGATTTTTGCCATCTGAAATTGTCGTTTTGTAATTTCGGTTTCCGTATGGTTGAAATCATCTTAATTGAGTATTTCCAACAGAATTCATTGTTCTTAACCATGTTATACCTGAAAACAATAAAAAGAATGTGCCTGTATTCATTACAAGATCAGAAAATTGATCTGTCGTGAAAGTGATTATATGCCCAATTTTCTCCCGAAAATGCATACAATTTTTGCAGTTCTTTTTTTTTACTGATGGATAATGGAGCGGTTCCACTGTTTTTGTGTGTAATACTGAGCGAAGTTCTTCCTCTATCAGAAAATATCAAAAGCTATTATATCTATTGGGCAATAGAAACATAAAATCATCTTTTTTGTAGCCGTTATTCCATTTTCAGAAAAAAAGTAGGTGTAAAACTTGTTTTATAAAAAATTGATGCTCCGACTTTGTAATATAATTGATGCTGTTTTTGTTCAAGATAAACAATAATATAGGATTTGTCGGTAATTTTCATTTTTGACAGCTTCAGACAATGATGCCCCTAAATAAAGAAACCACAATTTTTTTGTAGAGAATTCATTATTTTTGGGATGAGCACTGTGAATATCAACTGTTCACTCATCAGTCTCATCACTTGTGTCTGTTTCGGAGATGGGAAGAAGAACCTATCAACAATGCTCCGCTTTATTGGTCATCACAAAATATTCTTACGTGTTTCTCATTCAAAGATCCAGGAGAGAAATTTCACCTTGCGCATACTATTCACGCCACTATCAAACAGAAATGTTTCATGGCTACCGGAGTCCACTTCATAGGCAACAATATACCGTGTTTCCTTTGAGACCCACCTTATATTTTTAAAATGATTGGTTCGTCCACAGGAACAGTTTTAGAGAAAAGTGTCTGGGTGAATTTTTGGCTAGATATTCAAAGCCCCAAAATCGTAGGAGGCACAGAGGTGTAAGTCCGTAAGTCCAAATATTTTGATATGCTCATCCTTAGGGATCATACCAGTTATATATCAATATTCAACTTTGTGCGACATTGCTTGAGGCTTTAAATTCTCACATGGTTTTTCCTGAAATATCCGGGCGACAAATTAACACTCAGCCGCCTTTCCCGCAGAACTAACCAATCGGAAGAGTTACAAAGGCTCCCTCACACACTTAAGTACTAACAACAAATCTTTTTTGTTCATTTGAAACATATCTCAAATCGATCGGATACTCCGTTCACTTGCAGGAACAGCTTGGAGATAAGTATCTCTCTAATTCTTAGAACTTGACCTTTGAGGATGAAAATCAGAAGACGCACGAGGGTGTAAGTCCGAGTATTTTGATATGTTGTTCCGTAGGTCCAATAGAACATATATACCAAAATTCAGCTTTGAGGGAATTTGTTACGGGATACCACGATTTTTCGACTAAAATGCCTGGGCTATAAAAGTCATCATGATTTTCAGTCTTTTTTTCTAATAGGGAATACGTACAGTTCACCGACAACCAACTCACCGACTGGACATTTTACCGACACCCAACCTACCGACTCGCCGTTTCGCCGACTAGACATTTCACCGACACGCCGATTTATCGACAGGACACTTCACCGACTGGACATTTCACCGACACACCGATTCACCGACAAGACATTTTACCGACTCGCCGATTCACCGACTCGCCATTTCACCGACAGGACATTTCACCGAATCGCCGATTCACCGACAGGACATTTCACCGACACGCCATTTCACCGACAGGACCTTTCACCGACACGCCATTTCACCGACAGGACATTTCACCGACACGCCATTTCACCGACAGGACAATTCACCGAATCGCCGATTCACCGACAGGACTGTAGCGTTTTGAGTTTTGGACCATAGGTACCTATACATTTGAAAGATTGATATGCTCGATTCCGTACCGGTGCGATTCCGAGCATGGTTGGTGTTCAGCGCCAAAAGTGTATTCGATAACCAGATAAGAATCCAATTTTCACTTGAGTATCTTTCTTCTTTCCAGACCCACCTGATGAGGAAATGTTTTTTTGCTTATCTTCCTTTTTTTAGACCCGCCAGTTGAGGAGTTTATTATTGACTAGAGTCTAGAGTATCGTCCTTCTTTTTTTACTTAAGTCTAGTAATTAGGTATTAGGTTGTACCTAATAACCACCAGATACACAGTCAGTTCCTGAATTTTTGACTCAAGCATCCTCCTTTTTTTCAAACCGACAAAATGAGAAGTGTATTCTTAACTCAAGTATCATTTTTTTCGGACCCATTAGATAAGAAACCGATTTTTGACGCAAGTATCATCCGAGGTATCATCCTTCTTCTCAGACCCACCAGATAAGAAGTTCATTTTCTATTCAAGTATATCATCCTTCTTTTGAGACTCACCAGATAGTAAGGAATTCACGAGGGAATTCATATCAGACTCAAGTTTTATCCTTCTTAGACTTAGACCTTAGACCCACCAGAAAAGATTATCTCTTGCTCAAATATCATCCTTCTTTTCAGCGCCACCAGATGAGGGTTTGATTCTTGAGTCAAGTATTCTTAGGCCTACCAAATATGGAGTTTATTTCGAACTCGAGTATGATCCTTCTTCCCTGACCCACCGAATGAATAACTAATTTCCACTCATGTACCATCCTTATTCTTTTCCAACTCACTACATAGTGTTACGAGCGGCGATCTCGTACATATAGGTGGGTTCGGGAACACCATTCGGAGGTCTTATATAAGGCATCAGCCTGCAGCTCGAGGCAGTAGTGAATTGGATGGCGAGCGGTAACAAGCGAAGTACCTGCGAGCACTGGCGGCTCCACGGGGGGTACGACGGTACGGCGGTACCCCCTGTCGTGAATCAAAGGCGCCAGACGTCAAGCTTTTATTTTGAAAAAAAAAATCCACAAGTAGTACCGATGGATCACTCTTTGTAAAAAATAATTGACGTAATAAAAGCTCGTCAGTGAAATTGATACCTGTAGTTGCAGCGGTACGCTAGCAAAATGACCCTGATTCTGCATTTTGTGATACTGCAATGGAATTTGGCATAAATGCAAACTACGTACAATTTCAACTGATTTGACCCGCAGCACTCAAAAATTTGTCCATTAGGGGGCGACTGGGAGCTCCTCCAAATTTCAAGATGTCAGAGTTTTTACCATGCATCATTCAGTACCGCCCTATATACCGTACAGGACCTAAACAACTTTGTTCTTGACCATCATAACATTTTTCGTCATGTCAATTCCATTCTTCTTACAGAAAAAAATTATTTCTTTGTCTGGTCAACAAGTCGAGAAATATATATTTTTTTGGACCACAAATAGATTGTTGAGTCGTTTTTGTGTGATCATCGATAAATCCCCATCCCCTTGATTTATTTATGAAAACAAAAGTTTTGCTGTTCTATTCTTTAACGAAGTGGTGACCTCAACTTACCATTATTCTCAACATTACCTATTTCAATGTTTTATCCCTAAAAATATGATTATTATTGTACTAATATATAGCTTGAAGTTTTCTTCAACGGTGTGGATGATGAAACGGCCTCAGATTCCACCTGGAAGCCGTGCATATCAATTTTTCTGCAAGGCCGTCAAATTTGGCATTTTTGATTTTCTACCGGGAGCGGCCAAAATGTCAATACACACCACTCCGCCCAAGAGCACCGGTTGCGGTACTTTCGCACCAACTCTCATTTCAGTATCACAAAATGCAAAATTATTAGGCGTGAATATCGTTTTCCGCTAGAGCAAACCGGTGCTCTTGGGCGGAGTGGTGTGTATTGACATTTTGGCCGCTCCCGCTAGAAAATCAAAAATGCCAAATTTGACGGCCTTGCAGAAAAATTATTATGTACGGCTTCCAGGTGGAATCTGAGGCAGTTTCATCATCCACATCGTTAAAGAGAACTTCAAGCTGTATATTAGTATAACAATAATCATACTTACCGGGGTAAAACATTGAAAAAGGTAATGTTGAAAATAATGGTAAGTTGAGGTCACCCCTTCGTTAAAGAATAGAACAGCAAAACTTTTGTTTTCATAAATAAATCAAGGGGATGCGGATTTATCGATGATCGCATAAAAACTACTTCAATCTATTGGTGGTCCAAAAAAAATATTATTTTTCAATTTGTTGACCAGGCAAAGGAATTATTTTTTTTCTATAAGAAGAATGGAATTGACATGACGAAAAATGTTATGATGGTCAAGAACAAAGTTGTTTAGGTCCTGTACGGTAGATAGGGCGGTACTGAATGGCGCATGGGAAAAATTCATACATCTTGAAATTTTGAGGGGCCCCCAGTCGCCCCCTAATGGACAAATTTTTGAGTGCTGCGGGTCAAATCACTTGAAATTTTATGTAGTTTGCATATGCCAAATTTCATTGCAATATCACAAAATGCAGAATCAAAAAGCGTACCGCTGCAACTACTGTGGAAATTCGCTTTGGGCGTCGCGCGATAAAATCTTAGAACTTTTCTCATAACATCTGTAGAAGTGGGAATGGAAAGAACTTCTACTCACAACCACCATAATAATTGATCATTACTGACTTTCAAAAAAGTTCGAAAACAAACCATTACGAACTATCGGCCCGCGGCGCGCTCTGCAGCTACCTTGGCTCTTGTCTGTAATGAACCTCTTTCCGTCTCGTTATGTAATATACTATTACTCACAACCACCACTATGGTAATTGATTCATTACATACTATTTATGTAAGAGGGCGGGAAGTGACTCATTACCTACTCGCAGGAAAAAAGGTAGCTTCAGAAAATAAATTCCAGAAAAATGCATCCAACCAAACAATGAGTAGGTAAATCCGTATTCCTGAGCCAAGTTTCAGAAACATTGATTTGTCGATCTGGAAGTTATGGCAAAAAAATATCTTCTAATTTCAATTTTTGAAATTCTATAAGCTACATTCTATAAGCTAGGAAGGTACATGGAAGGTACATGGAAGGTACCTACATGGTTGTGAGTAAAATATTAAGTATACGTAATACGTACCCCCAACAGTAAATACATCATTACTGCTGAGGCTACAGCCTCCAGGCTCAGCCAAAACCAAAAATTGATGAAGGGGATGAAGAAGATAAGTCTCCCCTGAGGTTTGACTACGAGAAAAAATCTGATACATGATCCCCCATTGACTTCATGCGAAATACCGCAATACCAATAAAAAAAAATGTATGATGTGTCCCCTGACGTCCACATACTACACCCTGACGAAATTTTTGAAGAGCTGGCCCAAGGCTAGAGCTCTATATTATCATTTGATTGATTGCTTGATACCTACTTGACAGAATTCAGGTTATGTTTTTCGAATAGTTTTAGCACGTTGGAGTTTTGACCGAACCTCGAAGGGAAGGAAACAAAATGAATTAGAGAGGCTTTTCTTTTTTCTGCTTATTATTGTCAATATTGTTGATATTATGCCCAAAATTTCCGTCTGCGGCGCTACTTTGTAGTGGCTACGGTTGCTCAGTACAGACTCGATCTTTGAAATATACACACAAAAAAAACTCTCGATCCTCCCCCCAGTCCATAAATCTGGGTACGCCACTGGAGAGAAGCATAGGGCTTATTTTGATCCTAGCCCTCACCTTAAGGGCGCCTGGTCGGTGAACCGTACCTCCGTACCCCCTGTTCGAAAATGCTGGAGCCGCCAGTGCCTGCGAGATAATTCCAAGTGGATAATTGTTGGTGTATTGATTGTAGTAGTACGCCGAAATAAACAGTGTGTGTTCTAAATCGATCGTCTCAATTATATTCGAACCCGTACGCGAAATATCGTAACAATAGTTTATGTATTGACAAGAACACTTTTTCTACCCGCTAGTTCAGGAGTTTATTTTTGATCGAGTACCTAAATATCATGCTATTTTTTAGACTCACCATACAGACCCTATTTTTGAGTTTTTGATTCAAACATCGCTTCCTTTCCAGACCCACCAGATAAGAAGTTCATTTTTTACTCAAGTATCATCCTTCTTTTTAGACCCACTACTCGTATGAGGGGTCTATTTTTGAATCAAGTATCCTTAGGCATACTAGATATGGAGTTTATTTTCGACTCAAAGTATCATCCTTCTCTCCTGACCTACCAGATCAAGAACTGATTTTTGACTCAAGTATCATTCTCCTTTTTGATCTCACTGCATAGATAAAGTCTATTTTTGGCTCGAGCAATCTTCTTTTTTAGACCCGCCAGTTGAGGAGTTTATTTTTGACTCGGTAACCGTACGTCCGAATCCAGATTGGTTTGGGTCTAGATTTGATGGTAAATTTTTGCATTTTATCATAAGTTTTTTTTCGCATTCGCCAATACCAAACACGATATGGTTATTTTGCAGCATTTTCCGGGAACTCATTTTCAAGCAAAATTTGCAAATCCGGCGAGTTAGTCAAATTTCATGTCGGTGAGTTGTCGAGTCGGTGAAATGTCTTGTCGGTGAGTTATTGTCTTGTCGGTAAATGCCCTGTCGGTGAGTTGCCTTGTCGGTGAAATGTCCTGTCGGTGAATCGGCGAGTCGGTGAAATATCCTATCGGTGAATTAGCGAGTCGGTGAAATGTCCTGTCGGTGAAATGTCCTGTCGGTGAAATGGCGTGTCGGTGAAATGTCCTGTCGGTGAAATGGCGTGTCGGTGAAGTGTCCTGTCGGTGAAGTGTCCTGTCGGTGAAATGTCCTGTCGGTGAATCGGCGTGTCGGTGAAATGACCTGTCGGCGAAACGGCGTGTCGGTGAAATGTCCAGTCGGCGAGTTGGTTGTCGGTGAAATGTACCAAACCCTCTAATAGACCATTTCCACTGACGTCACGCTGCTCCGTCTTGAACAGCTGATTCGGGGCAACGTCAGTCAGATATGCGTTATCTGTCACGGGGCACGTGGGCTACGTCAGTCATGTGCGTCAGTCAGATTAGTAGTATGTCAATCTGTCAGTCGGTGTCGGTGTGTGAAAATCACTAGTCACAAAGTTTTGTCAAACTGGCACGTACAGATTGTCATCATGTTGACGTTGCCCCGAATCAGCCGTTCGACACGTGCTTGTGACGTCATGTGGAAATGGTCCACTCCGGTCAAACAGATTAAATAAATGACAACCAATGACAGCAGCGGATAGAAAATATGAATTCACGTATTCTAAAAAAAAAAATTGAAATCGGGTGAGAATTAAGCAAGTTAGGTCCGGATAAATGTCACCGGAACAAATGGCCGCCATTTTGAAATGACGCCATTTTGAAAGTGGCATCAAAACATGTTGGTATCTCCGCATAGGACTATAAGAAATAAAAGGTCTCTTGCTCCCTTCACGAAGGAGCCCATGGAATACCAATACCGGATGACCCCTGACTATACCTACTGTGATTTTCACGACTACATCAGTATTTTTTTGAGGTTGAAGTGATATTTCAGCTAAAATTCCTGTACTACATTGGGCGCTTTCCATTTACCGACACAAGTCGACTTGTGTCGACACAACTCGGCACAAATAAATAAATAAATACAAATGCGTACAAAGTGTTGTAAATGGAAAGCGCCCATTAAAGCCCAGGCATTTTAGGCAAAAATTTGGTCAAACCCTGAAATAAATATATCCCTTTTGAAATTTTGCCCAAACGGCCTTTGACGAATGCTGAACAACATACTATGCTAAAAGCTCCGGTCCAACAAGTGTGCGGAACATAGTTTCTCAGGGCAAGAAAGGAGTAAGTGCCGCCAAATATCGTAGCGCCTGATTGAGAGACGATGGAAAACTCTAACTGCAGACTTAATGTGACTCTTTTATTCTGTTGCTGCCTGTCGAATTTGGTTCCAATCCTTCAAATAGATTTTGGATAATTGAATGGCAAAGTTTGGAATTTGGACATTTTTTAATATTTGACATATGGCAGATAGAAAAGTACTCCAAACTGTTCTGAATACAGTTTTGCGAAGGCTTTCAAACGACATATTGCATGTCAAGTTCTGTGAGATACAGCTTCTGCCATTATTTGATAGTGTCTTTCTTGTTTGACAGATGACAGCCAAAAATTAATGCGATCATTCGACAGCAAAAACATGTCTGCATACCAAATTTCAAGTCGATCAGATCAACCATTTGGTCGTTATCGTGAAATATTACTGACAGACACACACACCGCCAGGCACAAACACAGTCAGACACACAGACAGATCTCGAAACATGTTTTTTAGCACCTTCACAATACTCTCCCTCCTCTTTGGTTAGTGGGTCGGGAGGAGGGAAATCGGAGAATCCTGTTTCAAAATGTGAATCAGCATTGCTTTAAAGGCATTCAGACCAACCAGGGTCCTTCAAAATTTTGAGGAAATCAAATTTCACAGAGTTACCACTGTTGCGGAACTTACTTACTCCCTTCTTGCTCTTTAAAAACTATGACGCTCACATTTCAGGGCCTGGAGCTTTTATTACATCAATCAGCATTGCTTAAGGAACACGTGGGTCAACGTTAAGACTTACAGTACCCTCTTCTGAATTACAGCAAGAGTTCAACTGATTTGGCGGCACTTACTCCCTTCTTGCCCCAAAAAACTATGTTCCGCATACTTGTTGGACTGGAGCTTTTAGTATGTTGTTCAGCATTGGTCAAAAGCCGTTTGTGCAAAATTTCAAAAGGGACATATTTATTTCAGGGTCAAACCCTAAAATTCCTGGGCTATTATGAACGAAGCTCAACTCATCATTGAAGTTCAAATGTCCCGCCATGTCAAACCAACCGCGCCAGTTGGTGGAATTCGCCCTTCCAATGTTGGCGATCCTTCGAAAACAACCAAAACACCAAAACACAACCGCGTTTCAAACAAATAATGAACCCAGCATCCAACGGTGAAAGAGACAGGTAAGTGACAATTTCGATAAATTTTCAATGTGATTAATGCACAGTTTTCGGCCGCATCTCAGAAAAACCGATAGAAAACCCGACAGTAAACACGTAAATATGCAATGCCTCAGATCCAATCGTTTCCCTCCGCAATTACAGACCACATCACATCATCAAGACTACTAACCTAGAAAAACATGAGCAGGAGAAATCGCGGATTCTTCTGGGGCCAGCGCTCCAGCTTCGGCAACAGCTCAGACTCTGACGAATTTCCGTTGGCCTTCCTCCTCGCCAGAAGGGCTCCGGCCAGAAAGAAGAAGACACCCACCAAACGAGCCACACCGAGACGCACGAGACAGAACACCAGAAGGGCCCAGGCTCCTGTGGCCGTCGTCGATCTGCTCACCCCCGTCCGCAGCGGGGCCGCGGATTCCATCTGCGTGGACCCTCCGATTGCTGCTGATTCACATGTGGATGTAACGTTGTGCAATTTTATCGATAATTCAATTGTACACATTGTCATTTTAGGCTCCAGTCATTGATCTCACCGCCGTGAAAAGCAAGGTGGGAACGAAAATAAACGACTTCTTCCAGTCTGGAAGGTTCTTGTCTAGCGATGAGGAAGACACTGTGGAAGAACCGGCAAATCCACCTGTAGCTGCTGCTAAAGTTGAAATCTGCTTGTCCGATGACTCTGATGTAGAAGTCAGTGTAACTGTAAGGGTTTTTGAATGATTTTTTGTTTCAATAATTCAGTAGTTGTTTTTAAGATACCTCTGGTTGAGGCGAGTACAAGTATGACAAGCCAAGTTCAACAAGTACCAGAAAACAAACCCGAACCGGAACAGTATGTCTTCAATTGGTATTAGTATTTTTTGTGATTCACTATTCTTGGATTTTTCAGGGTGAAACCAAATGACAACGACAGTTTTATGGACTATGTTGATTCAGTTTTGAGTGGTTGTGATAAGCCTAAGCCAGCTACTGAAGGTGCTGCTATAACTGATATGAAAAGGTAAGAAAAAAAGTTGCTGAATTTGTTCTCAACTCAGAATTACATGAGTCTGGTCCAAATAATCTGAGCTGGTGATTAAGAAATAGCTTTGGCTTATAACTAGCTAGAGCTTCCTGAAAAATCGGTTGTGTCACCCCAAAACTTTTCGACTAGTATCCAGGAACCTATGGAAATTTTTGTTTGAAACGTCCTTTTGGGTGAGAAGTTGGAATTGAAAGCCAGTTTTACATTTCCAACCGGGAAATTAGAAAAAAATTGCTGGAAAAGGTTCAAGCACCAGTTACCTCTTGCTTGAAATAAAAGTTGAAAAGCTGTTCACAGGGTGAAAAGTTGAAAAATTTGCAGTTTTTCCATAGAAGAAAACTCAAAAACCAATATGTCATGAAATCTGCATGTTTTGTGTAGAGTTTTTGAAGAGCTTCAAAAAGAGCTGTCAAATGTCAAAATCGTTACATCTAATCTCTTGTCACTTTGACAGTGACATTTCCATTTGACAGATCATAGTGAAAATTTTATTTTTACCTATATTTTCTTGCATTTTCATGTTCAACTTTTTCAACTGTCTTATGCCTGTATTTTTGTTTTCCAATTGTGTGGCAGTGCTACCAACTAAAAATTGAAAACTAAAAAAAATCGCATTTTCACAGTTTTCTTAGAAAAATCGTAGTGGCCTTGCTTTTCAAAACTAAGAGATAAAACTTGACATGGTGATAGTCAAGTCAAAGACCAATACCCCAATGTCAAAAAATTGTGATTTCGTGATACAGGGCGTTCACAAATGAACATCAAACTTCATAATTTTCAAAGTATCATAACTCATTTTTTTCAAATGGCAGGCCCCTAATTTTATAACGTTATCTGATAGCTTTTTGTATCCTCTTTTATTTTTACTAGGTGTACCCTTCCCTTAAACTTCATTTTTTTCGAGATAGAAAATCGAAAATTTTCACAAAATTTGCTATTTTTTTGGTTTTTTTCAAAAATTTAGTTGGCCGCGATGAATGACAGGCCAGCCAAATAGTACACAGCTGTCAGTTAGTCAGTCTGAATTGTGGTCTGAATACTGTCGAACAAAAAAAAAATGGCTCCAACGCAAAAAGAAAACAAAGTGGGATCCTGGATATCTGGATTATTACCAGAATATCATATCAATTATTTCCTCTCGCGTGAAGTCATTTTTCTTTGTTGGACAATATTCAGACTGACTAACTGAGAGTTGCGTACTATTTGGCTTGTCTTGTCATTTATCACGGCCAACTCAATTTTTGGAAAAAGAAGCAAATTTTGTTAAAATTCACGATTATCTCGAGAAAAATAAAGTTTAAAGGTAGGGTATCCCTAGTAAAAATGAAAGGGGATAAAAAAAGCTATCAGATAACGTTATAAAACTAGGGGCATGCCATTTGAAAAAAATGAGTTATGATACTTTGAAAATTATAAAGTTTGAAGTTTTTTGTGAACGCCCTGTATCAAGAATTCGCAATTTTTTGACATTGGGATATTGGTCTTTGACTTGACTATCACCATGTCAAGCTAGGTCGCTACGATTTTTTCAAGAAAACTGTGAAAATGCGATTTTTTTCAGTTTTCAATTTTTAGTTGGTAGCACTGCCCGACAATTGAAAAACAAAAATCCAGGCATAATACAGTTGAAAAAGTTGGACATAAAAATGCAAAATATAGGGTGTTCCATTTAACAAAATTGACGTTTCGTTGATCCCGTCAAAATGGGACACCTGTACCTATAGCTGAAAATAATTTTATGTTATAGGTTTCATCAAACCATACAACTTCTCTCTTACATCTTTTTCTCTATCTTGAATGGTAAGACCGCTATGGGAAAATTACGCTAGGATAAACCACCCTGTACACTTGTACAGGGTGTTCATTCAAAAAGCTGTCAACCCGTGATTTCTCGCCGCCAAAATTTTTCACAGGAAAACGCCAAAACAGGTCGATTTTTGTTTTGAGGGGGACATCTAGGACACATACTGCCAAATTTTCATCTTCAACCCCTTCGCCCCCACCCCACCCTACTTTCAAATAGCATAGGTCGCGGGAACAAAAATGGCGCGCTTAAGATGGGTATATGGTATGGTGTTATTTTCACTATTACCTACTTGTTGAACAATTTTCTTCAGTTGTAAAGTTATATTAAATATACAGGGTGTCCGAGGTTTAAATCCGGAAAATTCAGCAACCGATAGAGAATAAAAAAATAAGGGGACTTTGTTCAGAAAAATATTTTCAAAAATGAAAAATAACAGAGATATAGGCCCTTCAAAGTTATTTCAAAAAACAGTTATTTCAAAATAACTCTCGCGCCATTCAACCGATTTTGTCCAAATTTGACACAGGTGATCCTACGATACATTTACATCAAAAGCTTGAGATAACTTTTTCTAAATGACCCCAATGGCATAGATATCAAGAGGTTCACCAGTATTACCTCCCCTATTTTCTACGCCAATGAACATTTCGAGAAAACGACCCAAAATGTTGATTCTGCATTGAATTCCAAAGAAAAAGTTCATGGTAAATTATGATTTGAGGCTTCGTGTTTGAGATATTTGAGTTTGGAAGGATATATCAAATTGAAGGCAAGAAAATTCTCTTTCTGTCAAACATATTTCTAATTTTTTTAAACCAACCCTCTAAAGTAAGGTAGGGTGTGGGTGAAGGGGATGAAGATGAAAATTTGGACATACGCGTCTTAGATGACCCCACTGAAATAAAAATCGACCTGTTTCCGCTGGAAAGTCTATTTCTCAAGAATCGGGAGTTTATAGGGGAAAATTGCTCCTTTCATTAACAAAGAGAGGAATTTCTCAAAGGTTGAGGGGGAGGTTTACAAAAATTAGAAATGTTTGGCGGAAAGAGAATTGTATTTACTTCAGTTTGATGTATCACAAGATACGTAATGCTATTTCAAATTTCAAAGTGAGGTAGGGTGGGGAAGGAGTTGAAGATAAAATGTGTGCTAGATGTCCCCCTCGAAACAAAATTCGATCTGCTTCGGCGTTTTTTCTGAAAAAATGTTGGTGGTCAGAAATCAGGGGTGACAATTTTTATACACAACACAACACACCCTGTATACACAAAATTCCATTATTCCTGGTACCTCGCCGCGGCCTGAAATTTTCATTTCATAGAAATGTGAGTATCTTCCACATTTATTTTTTCCAGTTCTGGCGGCCGCGATTGCCTGGTGTCAACAAAATTTTCAACCAAACGTCAGATACTACTACCTGTGTACCAAGTTTCATTAAAGCCGGTGAAATTTTTCCAAAGATTTGAAAAAATTGCGAAAAAAACTGGACGTTCCGTGCAAACCAAATTGATTGAAACCCGTTCGGTACTTCGCGAGTTATTTAACGTTCAAGTTATTATTTTGACAGCTCATACTTTTGACAGATGGCAGAATTTTACATGTTTTGTACAGAGTTTTCAATGGGGTCCCAAATGAGCTATCAAAAATCAAAATTGTTGCATCAAAATTTCCTGTCACTCTTTGATATTGACATTTCTCGTCGACAGATCAATTTCATGTTGAAAATCATATTTTCTCTTTTCTACCGTAAACCGTACCGTACCGTAAACCATGCGTGCATACCAAATTTGGCCGAAATCGGTCAAACGGTTTAGAAATGAATGGGGAAGTGAAGAAAAAAAACTTGACATACATACGTGATTAACTTGAAGACCGACAGACACGGATTTTTTTCGACAGATCTCGACGTTAGCATAGTTACGGGGAGTCCGAAAAACGAATAAAAATTTCAATCTTTTTTTCGCGATTACCTCATTTTTCGAAGAATTCAATGAGATGTAAAAAAAACACTAATATGAATTGAAATGCAAACAGAGATATTACACGTTCTACCTCGTACGTCGTACACATATTACCTATTCTTCGCGACTTTATTTCCGTTCTCTGTGTCTCATTCCTACTTTTAAACGTACTTCAACTCCTTTTTATGCTTTTGCGCGATACTTTCCATGTGTTGCTATCTTTTTTGCACTCTTCTGCTATTTTTTCCAGCGAATAATTCCTTCTTTACACGCGTCGACTGCCTTTTTGCGACATTTTCCCGTTTCGTGTGATTGATTCCTTCTTTTCAATGGTTTTCCACGATTTTTGCGATTTTTAGCCCTGTTTCTTGTATTACGACGCGTTTTTTTTTTTAGCTCCTCCCCGCCCAACACCCCTATTTTCCTCCCCGGTCTCGTTGGTGTTTTTGGGTAGCGTATTGTCACAAAAACAATGTCTTTTAATGGTTTTCTCACGATTTCTTGCGATACTCCGTATTTTGCTCCCCGGCCGGCCCTCTTGGTGTGTTTTATCTTTCGTTTAGTACCATTTCCACCTTGTTTGGGAGGTTACATATCCGCCCGGCGCTAAAAATACACTGCGTAGTTTCCTAACTTTCATTTTTTTTCTCTTGAAAGTTTGTGGATCTTCCGCAAAATTTCCTTCGAAAAACTTTCTTGGCCACTGTTTGTAGTCCAGTCTTACTTTTGGAATGATCAAAATCGAGATCCCCTTTATGACACGGTCACCCAAAGCTATTTTTATTTACAGCAGTGTTGCCAACTGTCCGAAATTGCCGCTAAATTTGAGTCAAACAACGTTTGGAGGACAACCTAAGTACAGGGCGCTTATGGAGCTGCAGTTCCTGCAGTTTTTCTTGGTAACTTTTTTTGATTTTGAGCTTGAAAATCTCATAATAATGTTAGGAATGTCGCGTTTGGGTTCGGTTATAATTGAGACAATCGTTTGAAACACACTGTTTATTACTGCGTGCTACTGTAAATACACGTCAATGATTATTCGCGCTTGGGTGTATCGCCAATTACTTCTCGCTGTTATCGCTTTGAATTTAAGACTGGTCTTATTATCTGGTCTGGTCTGTTATTAGGCATTTCCCAAATATGTTTTCTGAAGAAAGTCCCCTTAATTTTCCATTCTCCATCGATCCTTAAATTTAATGACATAAAATTCGGACCACCCTGTACAGGGTGGTCCAGGTTATAGTAGTAATAATCCACCATTCGATGGTCCATCAAAAACTAGGTCGACATGCACAATTTAATTTTTCTCCAAAATGCTTCCTAAGGGAGATATAGCCCTTCAAAGTTCAGTTTTTAAAATCATCTTTTTGCAATAACTTTCAAGTCATCGAAGCGATTTTCACCAAATTTGGTACAAATACTTATGAAATAAATACCCATCACTTGACGTAGATAACTTTTGTCAAAATTGTCCAGTGGCGTAGATACCGGAGGATTGCTCAACTTCTCCCACCCCATTTTCTACGCCACTGAATATTTTTAAAAAATTATACTTTTTTGAATTCCTTGTTCAATTTAAAAAAAAAAGTTACTTTTGTAAAATTTTGATTAGAGGCTTCATTTCCGAGATATTTGGGTTTGAAACTTTGGAAAACACCTCGAAATCGCGACTTTCAAAGGCCTAAAAACTAAAATCCAAGAAAACTCATGATTCCTCAACTGAAATAAGGTCTCTAGGTCGTTTAAGTTGATTTACTGCCATTTTTAGCTAAGAAACGAGGCGTTTTCAGAAAAAAGACAATTTGGGCTCTGGAAAGTGGCGATTTCGAGATGTTTTCCAAAGTTTAAAACTCAAATATCTCGAAAATTAAGCCTCTAATCAAAATTTTACAGGAGTAACTTTTTTTTCTAAATTGAACAAGAAATTCGATAAAAGTATAATTTTTCAAAAATATCCAGTGGCGTAGGGAATGGGGTGGGAGAAGTTGAACAATCCCCCGGTATCTACGCCACTGGACAATTTTGACAAAAGTTATCTACGTCAAGTGATGGGTATTTATTTCGTTAGTATTTGTACCAAATTTGGTCAAAATCGCTTTGATGACTTGAGAGTTATTGCAAAAAGAAGATTTTAAAAACTGAACTTTGAAGGGCTGTATCTCTCTTAGGAAGCGTTTTAGAAAAAAATTAAACGATGCATGTCGACCTAGTTTTCGATGGACTATCGAATGGTGAATTATTGCTACTATAACCTGGACCACCCTGTATACCTCCGACTGGTATTCTGGAAGTTTCCACCGTTCTCTAGCAAATTCCGCATTGATTGCGACATATGGCTTCGAGTTGACTCTTGAACAATCCTACACTTTTCGCGTGCATTACCAACGTGTTCTCGAACGGCGCCTCCGCCAAATGGGCTGATACATCTTGCCCTGTTGATATCTCCATGTAAATTAGATGGTCCAAACCATCGCGCATGTTCTCGAATGCACTAGAGCTTTGCAACTCGTAACACTGCGATCGAACGGTCTAAAAGGACCGCGTGTGCTCTCGAATGCCCAAGAGAATCACAACTCGTAACAAGTTCAAAATAATGTCCTTAATGCGCCTGCCAAAAAGGTTCTTGTGGAAAAGTGTGTTTTTTGTGAAAAAGCAAGCTAAACATGTTGAGTTACGTGAACAGGGTATTGATGAAAACTCATATTTTCCAACGAAATTGGGCATGGGCTACCCCACGAAACTTCACCTGAAACATGAAGGTTTCCATCTCTGCATCGCTAAAGTGATATGTACCTACCTCCTTGATTCGTGTTTTTCCATCACCCAAATACTTGATGCCAAGCTTTTACTGTTGGATTGAAGAAAAAACAATGGTTTTCGTTTATATTTTACATTTCAAACGTGCAAGAATGTCTTCATTTGGTTAGCATATGGACAGACGCAAAACATGAAAGTTCAACTCGAACAACTGTTGAAAATAATTTCCATTTTCTACTTCACTGTAATTGTAATATGCGCTGTGATACAAGCACAATGCGAACCATACCAAGGTTTTACTGTATCGACTACCGATTATGATTATCTTCTGATGACAAATGATACATCTGACTTGACAATCTTGAGTTCTCATCAGTTACTGGCTTTGTAGCGTCAAGACACATTGCCTAAAAATCCAGAAACTCCTTCCCATAAGCAAGATTTGAGGTGAAATCGTTGTCAAATTTTGGTATTGTGTACCTCTAGTTCTGTTGAACAAAAATTTCCTATACCAAAACTTATTCCTATGAACAGTTTTTGTTCTACAAGGACTGAAGCTGCATATTCAAGAGCAAACATTCATCAAGCTATGAATCCCCTTCTACTCTACCACTACACTATTACGTTCTATCAGTTTCACTTTATCATATTCCATATGATATAAATTCTACTGCATTTTCTGCGGATCCTTCCAATTGAAAATGAAATATTTTTCTTGTTCCAGCCTCGCAGACTTCAGCAAAGAAACAGAGGAGATGCTAAAAGACGCCAGTTCACTCCTAGATGAACTGAGAGGCACAAAAAAACAAGAGGAAGAGCAAAAGGTGAATTTTGATATGGTTCTTGAAACAGATTTAATTATCGAGAATCTTCTTCCATTCTGTAATGAAAACTTTTCGATTTCAGAAAACGGAAGAAGCCAAACGGCCGCCACCTCCGGAACCCGAAGCTCCATCTGCCGCCGCCTGTCCAATTTGCTACGAGCCTTACTCGAACGTGGCGGCTGCGGCCACGATTTGCGGTCACATCTTCTGCAAGCAGTGCATAACGATGGCCTGCAAAACCAACAAGAAATGTCCGACGTGCAGAAAACCACTGACAATGAAGAAAATCCATCCCATTTACTTTAATTAATACGTCCTGCAGTTAATATTTGCCCAATACCAATTCCACTTTTGTACAAGTTGCTAAACACTGTTACTATGTTGTATGGTTCTGAATACCACCAAGTTTTTTGTATGTCATTATTATTACTTGATGTTCTTCTAGGTTAATGTAGTGCTGTAAGGTAGTTGAATAAGTTTTTCTTTAAATTCAAGCGCTCATTGCATCTAAGCTGCTGGTAGAATGTGAGTGCTGTAATTACTAAACTTCATATTATAGGTATAATGTAGGCCTGAAAGCCAATTGAAATTTCTTTGGTATTTTGCAGTGAAGGTAAGTTGAGTGGATAATCAAGAATTGTATATGTTCTTGAACCTGAGAAATTTCAAAGGGCCTTTGAATATGGCGGGTACGATAAAAATATGACTACTGTGATAATAAACTAGGTTAATTTTAGCTTCTCTCACAGCAGTTGGAAAGTGTGGGCTTTTGTATAAAATATAAAAAATTAAAATTATTCATCCATGCATAAGCTTTGAATTTTTAATTATTGTATTTTGTAGCTACTACCAAGAGATCAGTTCTGTAGACTTGATTGCTGTTTTGGAAAGGGTGTTACAGTGAATGCAAAACTGTAGATTGTTTCTGTAAGTGTTTTAAATAGCTTTATCTTTTCATTTTTGAGATATTAGGCCGTGTAAATTTAAAGTAGCTTTTTCTTTCACTTCGATTTTCTTAGGAGTTGCTCCTATAGTGCCAAAATAGGGATGAATCTTGCAAATGGTGATGAAAGCATGAAACTCGGTACACTTACTCAGAATGAGCCCCTCTTTTAGATAAGAGGTGGAGCCACGCCGAATTTTCACCGGAAGGGGGCTCCTGAAAGTTGAGGTGCTAGGACTCCCACTAAACGGCTTTTCAGTTCGTTTTAATAATTAAAAAGGAAACTTATGAGTATATTGTAACTTATAAAATATTGCAAACATTGACGGCGTTTATCGTCTTGTCCCGGGAATTTTCCATTATGAAAAAAATAAGTTCTTTGGCAGATCACAAGAAAAGATTTTATTTTATTTTCACCTACAAAAAATTAATAAGGAGATGTGCAACACGTTGATTCCCACAAATTCGTATCCTCTGAATTCGTTCGTGGAGTCAAAATTGTGATGGTGTATCTTCTTGAAGAGGAGCATTCCAAAGAGTGAGCTATTTTCAACACTAAGTTCAAACAGAATTTTTTCAATGTTCTGAATCGAAATTACTGAATTCCTCCCAGCAAAATATACCCTGAACCGTTCTTTGGAAGTACCGCGTGCGATTGAACGTGGAGTAAGTCGTGAAACACCATCAGAATTTTTCTTCTGTGATGCTGCGCTTCACTCTCGACCGAGGCAATTAGGTTCCTACATAGCATGCGCGGAGTGTAACACCTTATTTCAATATTATGACCCAATTTCAATCATGAAAAATTTGACTGAACCGAGAAAATACCCTGCATCGTGTATACACTCCACGCAGGCTGTGTAGGAACCAATTGCCCCGGTCGAGAGTGGAGCGCAGCATCACAGAAGAAAAATTCTGATGGTGTTTCAGGACTTACTCCACGTTCAATCGCACGCGGTACTTCCAAAGAACGGTTCAGGGTATGTTTTGCTGGGAGGAACTCAGTGATTTCGATTCAGAACATTGAAAAAATTCTGTTTGAACTTGGAGTTGAAAATAGCTCACTCTTTGGAATGCCCCTCTTCAAGAAGATACACTATCAAATTTCGACCCCACAAACGAATTCCTCGACGAATTCAGAGGACACGAATTTGTGGGAATCAACGTGTTGCACATCTCCTTATTAATTCTTTGTAGGTGAAAATGAAATAAAACCGAGAATAAAACCAATTTGTGTTATCTGCCGAAGAACTTATTTTTTTCATAATGAAAAATTCCAGGGACAAGGCGATAAACGTCGTCAATGTTAACGATATATCCATAAGTTTCCTTTTTAATTGATAAAACGAACTGATAAGCGGTTTGGTGGAAGTCCTAGCACCTTCAACTTTCAGGAGCCCCCCGAGCCCCCTTCCGGTGAAAATTCGGCGTGGCTCCACCTCTTATTATCATTATTATATACGGGCACGCAACAGACTAACAAGTCCAATAATAGCGTGACCGCGGAACGAAGAAAAGAAAATCCGTCGCAACACCACTTACAGACAAGAACAATGCGTCGATTGCATCTCAATCAAAAACTCGCCTGACATCCGCCGCACTGCAGTTGAAAATGTCGAACTTCTCCTGGAACCTATTGTATGTCAGGGCAAGGCGGTTCACTGGAGAATTAAAGTAAAAGAGCTTTTGTGTGGGCCTCACATAAAAAACATCACTCCGCCTTAGGCCCTGTCTCGGATGCGGAACATTTAGGGAGATCCTTGAAAGAACACTGGGGGAGGTTTTCGCACCCGAAACAAGCCTATGCAGGAAAAGAAGGTAGCCAACCGTTCTTCGGCTTTCCAAGGACCGATGACCAAATCTGGCCAGCAACGACTGCTGCGGGAAACCAACACAAGGGTAAACTCCATCGACCCTGAGGGCCAGCAGCTTCAGGAAACGCCGCTGCACACCCTCCAGAAAGGACACATATTTCTTGTGGTAGGGGCACCAGATGACAGATGCATACTCCAGCCGTGGCAAAACCAAGGACGAAAAGAGACGCTGCAATGTCTCGATGTTGTAAAAGTCCCTGGAGTTCCGTGTCACGAAACCCAGTGTAGTGTAGGCTGCCCTGTGCACGTAACCAATGTGCTCTGAGAAAGAAAGCTTTGGGTCGAAGTACACGCCAAGGTCTTTGATGACACTGGGTCTGGCCAGAATGTGATCGCCAATCTTGTATGGGAACTCCAGGGGTCCAGAGGACCTCAAAAAGGACATGATCATGCACTTCATCACGTTCAAGTCAAGACTGTTCGCAGTGCACCATCCCACCAATGCATCGATGTCCTCCTGAAGGCGAGAGCAGTCCCCAGAAGAATTTACAGGTGAAAAGATCTTCAGATCGTCAGCATAGAGGAGGAACGAGCTCCTGAGGCTCAGCCCAATGTCATTTATGAAAATGATGAAAAGTAGGGGACCCAGCACAGATCCCTGCGGGACCCCCGACACAACCTCGAAGCTCTCGGAATTGTGACCCGAAACCCTCACAAACTGCCTTCGACCGACCAGATAGGACCTGAACAGTCTGACCAGATCGGGGGAAAACCCCAGATTTCCCAACTTCCTCAAGAGTATGTCGTGGCTCTTATCTGAAAGAAGTGCTCATTCTGAGTATGTGTACCGAATTTCATGCTTTCATCACCATTTGCAAGGTTCATTCACCTAGTGCCCCCACTACTAGCTGAAGTAGCTAGTTGAGAGCAAAAGCTATATTTTATTCACACAGCCCATGGGCTGAAATTGATATTTGGTAAATTAAAAATGTGAGGTACTGGTACTACACATCATTTTTAGCATAGTTTGCTCACTTGGAATGATGCTTTTTGCTGCACTTTGTACATCACAGGAACTACCTACTCTTTAGGCAGAGAGACGAGCTGTCTATCTTGCATGTCAAGTTCACAATGATCTTAATAACAATAATTAACAGCAATAATAATTTAGCTTGTATGGTCTTGCCAAAATATTACTTGACGACTGCTGCACTTGAAATTTTTTACCTCATTTTGTAGAAATTCATGGGCACATATAGGGGAGATTGAAAGTAAATAATTCTTCAAATTCGAGATATTAAATATTCAAGGAATATTTTAAGAATACTTAGAATACCAGAATACCAGAAATTCAAAAATTTCTTTTAGAAAAATACACCTGCCTATTGGTATACATGCAGGTGTGTCCCAGAACTCCCAGAAGTTTATTACTAAAATCTCATCAAATAATAAAACTCTTTGTGCATGAAGTCAAGGTAATAACTCTATAAAATATTCTATAGATATTCATACCATGTGGCCCAAAACATTCGTAATCAAGGGTGGTGGCTTTGAACTCGAAAAATTCGGTAATTTAGCCAATCCAGTCGGCCAAATCGATGGCTATTTTGTTTTCAAAGTCGACCCCAAGTCTGAGTTTTGTGGTAGAAGTACCTACTCATTAGGAAATCTATTTGAAGTTGTCTTTAATAAAGTTTGATGACAATTTTTTAGCTATTCAGATAATCATCCAGCTCCTCCGAATTAATGAAAATATCTGGTGTGTATTTATTTTGTATTAAAGCCAACCCCAAATAGATTTCCGTTGTTTGTTGTATAGTACAAATATTCACTACCGGTGTTCAACTTATCGAGGAACTACCTACTTATCGGTTTCTAAGACTTGAAATGTCGAAAAAAAACCAAAAAAAAAGTCGCTGCGGACAGGATTCGAACCTGTGCGGGCAGAACCCAATGGATTTCAAGTCCATCTCCTTAACCACTCGGACACCGCAGCTTCGACCGTTGTGGCGCTGCTGTTCTGTCAGTTACTAGATCGTAATATGGCGGGGTTTTTTCAAGCCGGAAAATGTTTTTAAGTGCTCACTGTCACCATTTTTACACTGTTGGCTCTGAAGAATTAACAGAAACAGCAAATCAACAATTTTAAGCGGTTTTGTGCTTCAATTTTCAAGTAGATACGTCTTTTTTAAAAAGAACGTTTTATAGGGTAAGGTGGGGGTAAGGTAGGTAGGTTCGAACCAAGGACGTCTATACTAACTGGACAAGAAGCTTCGCCGGTTTTGACGCGAAAAGGTGAAGCTGAGATTTGACAATCCCGACGGGCAAAGTGTCACCCGTAACCATAGTGACGTTCAATCGGAGCACACCAGAGCACACTCGAAACTGTCGTTCAGAAGTTTGCTGCCAGGCGCGATCCTTCACCCGGTCTTGTAAAATGATAGCAATTAGTCGATTACTTGCAACAAAAAGTGTGTTATGTTACGGGGTCCGCTTGTTGTGAACACTATTGGGCTTGCACGGCATAATTAACGATAATTCGCCACAGAAAATAGCTAATATTCGCCATGGATGCACAAGAGGCTGACGGCGTCCGTCACGAATGTCACGATGACAATCCCGACGGGCACAGCGTCAGATCAAGCTTCAAGATGGCAGCGAAGTTTCTTATCCAGCCAATAGTATAGACATCCTTGGTTCGAACACTGGACAGGTCCGGACTTACCACAACGTCATGTGTTTTTAGAAAACCGCTCGTAAGCCCATAACTCATCCCGTGTCAATTTATATACGTTTTGAAATTTTGGGGGTTGTCCGCATGTAACGGCCACACACAAATCATCTGTTGTGGGCGACCCAAAACTTTCCCGACTAGTAAGTATCCTATCCAGGAACCTATGAAAATTTTCTTTGAAACGTCTCTTCGGGTGGGAAGTTGGAATGAGAGAGAAAGATTGAAAATAATTGCAGGAAATTGAAAATTGTGCTCTGGAAAATTTGAATTTTCCAGGAGAACCTCAAATCATCTTATTGCGAAAATCGTCAATATGACTTCACTTTGAGCTCCATCACTCAAGTCCGGTCTCGAAAACTCAGGCCGGTTTTACATTTTCAACCGGAAAATTCCCGGGAAATTGGGTAAAAAAAGTTGGAAAAAGTTCAAGAACCAGTTATTTCTTGTTTAAAAAAAAGAGTGGAAATCTGTTCACGGGATAAAAAGTTGGAAAATTTGCAGTTCTTCCAGGGAGGAAAACTCGAAAACCATGCGTCCGGTTTCAGAAGTTTTTCCTCCAAAAATTAGTTCAATATTTTCTACAACCTTCATTCCTGGCATGTCTGCACCTAAAATGAATAGATTATTCCGTGGGGCTCACCGCATGTCGAAGTTTGCACTGTATTTCTTTCAAATTCACGGAATGTGCAAATTTCATTTTGAAAAATTCACCGTCGGAAAACCGGAACCGTGTCGATTTTAAAAATAGGCCCACACGACGCCCAATTCAATCTAACCTGACTTCAATACTGGAACACCGCCATGTCATATTCAAGTCATTATTACTTCCGCGATATCAATTGGAATTTTCCAAAAAATATCGATCCCCGAGCAGTGATGAATTTTTTGAGTGGAGTCCTGCTACAGAAGCGAGTCGTTTTGGTCAAAACACGGGCGAGGGGCCCTCTCGAGTGGCAACGGCCAGGAAAAATTTTGAAAATTCATCACGCCCGACTGAAAGATGGTGGAAAACTGCAGACTCAATTTGACTCTTTTGTTTTGTTGTTTCATGTAAAATTTTGTTTTACTCCATCGGGTAAATTTTGAGCAATAAAATGGTAAAGTTTTGAACTTTGAAATTTTTATTATTTGACAAATGACAGATAAGGCAATACTTGAATCTGTTCTGAATACAGTTTTCCAAGGGCTTTTGAATGACATATTGCAAGTCAAGTTCCGTGAGATAGCTTACATATAGCTTTTGACAATTGTTGACAATGACACTTTCGTTTGACAGATGACAGCCAAAAACTAATGGGCTCTTTCCAGACAAAAACTATGTCCGCATACCAAATTTCAAGTCGATCGGATCAACGATTCGGCAGTTATCGTGGAAGATTACAGACCACCCACAGGCAGACATCATTCTGAAAATGGTCTTGATCGTCTTGGGGGACCTCAAAACGGATATATCTGGTGAAATCTCGAGATTTTTCTGCACGATTACAATACTTCCCCTTCCATGTTGGTGGGGGGTCGGGAAAGTAAAATTTGACGCTCAATGGTGCCAAGCAATTTTCTTTGCGATATTATTAGCATGCTTTATGGAGTCTCTGAATATGAAAATGGATTTAAAAAAATATGCATACAGAATGTCTTTTTTTGGAAAAGCTTTAGTTTTTTTCTCAAGGCCGGCCCTGGAAATTTCAAACTGTTTGATGAGGCGATGTGTCAGATATCAATAGAAGAATCAACCCACAAAATTTCTATCCAATAATCCATTGGGTCCTTCCAATGAAACGGGTTAATTGTCAAAAAATTCTACGTTGAATCACCCGTGGCTTCGGAACGAACAGCGCTAAGAAATTCAAAAATCAGATCCTGGTTCGCCTGGAAAAACTAAACCTACCCTTAAGCTAGCCGATTTGGTGGTGAATCATCGTGTATATTTTACTGTATCGTTTATTTTACGTTGGCTGTTTCTGCTGCCAGTGCCTATAAATTTGAAAATCAGCCAAGGGCCCTATTTTCGAGACACAGGTGATCCATTCACATGTGAAGTTGCTAGGCAACCAGGGCTGTGATTGGGTGTCACTGGAGCAACATCATATGAGGAGCTATTCCCCGGTTCCGAAAATACATGCAGAGTGTCCCGAAATTAATGCAACAAAATTTACAGGAAGGTAGACAATCGAAAAAAAAAGGGACTTCCTTAATTAAAATACTCTCGCAAACGTAATAACGGAGGCCTTCAAAGTTGTTTTTTTAAAACAGTTTTTTTTGCATAACTTTTGAACCGTTGGGCCGCTTTCATTCAAATTTAAACCAACATTTACTAGAAAAAGTCTTTATCGAACAATGATAACGCATTTCATTAAACATTTTCAGGGGCGAAGATAATAGGGGGTACCTTCCCCCTTTCCCCCCTCTTTTTTACCCCCCTGAATATTTTTAGAAATGGTTACAATTTTTGAATTTTACGTTCAATTTAGAGCAAAAAGTTACTCTCGCAAAACTTTGATTGAAGGCTTCATTTTCGAGATATTTGGGTTTGAAACTTTGGAGAACATCTCGAAAACACCACTTTCAAGGCCTTAAAAATGAAAATTCAGGAAAACTCGAGATTTCTCAACTGAAATAAGTTTTTTAGGTGTTTCAAGTTAATGAACTACCATTTTTGCTGAGAAACATGAAGTTTTTAAACTTCAAAGAATATCTCGAAAACACCACTTTCAAGGCCTTGAAAATTAAAATTCAAGAAAACTCAAGATTTCACAGCTGAAATAAGTTTTCTAGGTGTTTTAAGTTGATTATCGCCCACATACCCAATTCAACCAATCAGAACAACCGAATGAGACCCACGTGACTCGGTTTAAGCTATCGATTAATGCACACTAGGAGGTGATTAATGCACACTAGGTAATAGCACCAAATTAAAATATTTTTGGGCCCACGAGTAGTATGTAATTGAAACGACTGTATTTATACTTGTTTGGACTGAATTTTTAGTACTGGTGTGTTTAAAGGGTCTTCCACTTAATAAAATACAATTTTTCAACCTATTAGACTTCGTTTCAGCATTGTTTCCAGCAACGAGACCCCTTCCTTAATCCGCGACTGTGCAC
This sequence comes from Anaspis maculata, assembly GCA_949128115.1. Classification (NCBI taxonomy): domain Eukaryota; kingdom Metazoa; phylum Arthropoda; class Insecta; order Coleoptera; family Scraptiidae; genus Anaspis; species Anaspis maculata. The sequence goes on from OX421964.1 coordinate 16,328,750, forward strand.
TCTCCTTTCATGCGCTGTCAACAGCTGTTAGTGACATTAAGTTTTTAGCTCTACCAGTCTACCGCCCATGTGAAACTACTGTGTTGTGAACTACCAGTCATGGCAAGATAATTATTATTTAGCCAAGCAGAATTAGCTTGATTTAGTAGTGAGCTTCACAAGTGTATTCAGTTATTATAAAGAAGAAAAAACAAACATTTTTACCCTTCTCTTGAAATTGATCTTTTTCTCAACAAGGCATGCTTTGAAATTGACAGTTCATTACAATGATACATTGGACCTACTCTTTCTACTAGTAGTCTATTTGGGCGATAATCTGCTGAATTCAACTCGTGCTTTGTGTTTTATCCGAGTTAAATGTTTTAAATTCCTCAAACAAACTATCAATCACTCGAAAAGTAGACCCGATATTATCTTGGACAAAATCCCTCGACTTTGTCTCGGGATTTTAGTCAGATAATATCGGGTCTCCTTTTCCCTCGTGATTGACAGTTGTTTTCGGGTTAAAACGATTTAACTGAAAAAACACGAAGCACTTGTTATATTACTATTGATTATCTACCATTTTTGCTGAAAAACATAAAGCTTTTCAGAAAAAAAAATGGGCCCAATAATTTCGGGACACCTGTATACATAATTATACTTGAACCAAAGTTTACTGGAATAGGTCCCTATCGAACAGTGATAACGCATTTCATCAAACATTTTGAGGGGCGAAGATAATAGGGGGTACCTTCCCCCCTTTTCCTTAGAGAAAGTTAGAAGTTACTCTTGCAAAATTTCGATTAAAGGCTTCATTTTCGAAATATTTGGGTTTGAAACTTCGGAGAACATCTCAAATTCGGAACTTTTCAGGGCCCAATTTTTTTTTTTTGAAAAGCTTCATGTTTTTTAGCAAAAATGGTAGTTTATCAACTTGAAACACCTAAAAAACTTATTTCAGTTGAGGAATCTTGAGTTTTCTTGAATTTTCATTTTTAAGGCCTTGAAAGTGGTGTTTTCGAGATGTTCTCCGAAGTTTCAAATCCAAATATCTCGAAAATGAAGCCTTCAATCGAAATTTTGCAAGAGTAACTTTTTTCTCTAAATTGAACGTAGAATTGAAAAATTGCAATAATTTCGAAAATTTTGAAGGGGGGTGAAAAATAGGGGGGAAAGGGGGAAGGTACCCCCTATTATCTTCGTCCCTGAAAATGTTTGATGAAATGCGTTATCATTGTTCGATAGGGATCTATATTAGTGAACTTTGGTTCAAATTTGAACAAAATCGGCTCAACGGTTCAGAAGTTATGTAAAAACTGTTTTGAAAAACCAACTTTGAAGGCCTGTATCTCCGTTATTACGTTTGCGAGAGTATTTTCATCAAGGAAGTACAGGGTGTCCCGAAATTAATGCAACAAAATCTACAGGGAGGTGGACAATTGAAAAATAGGAGGACTTCCTTGATAAAAATACTCTCGCAAACGTAATAACGGAGATACAGGCCTTCAAATTTGGTTTTTTAAAACAGTTTTTTCTGCATGACTTTTGAACCGTTGAGCTGATTTTATTCAAATTTGAACCAAAGTTTACTAAAATAGGTCTCTATCGAACAATGATAACGCATTTCATCAAACATTTTCAGGGGCGAAGATAATAGAGGTACCTGCCCCCTTTTCCCCCTACTTTTAACCCTCTGGAATATTTTTGGAAAATGTTGCAATTTTTAAATTTTACGTTCAATTTAGAGAAAAAAGTTACTTCTGCAAAATTTTGATTTAAGGCTTTATTTTCGAGATATTTGGGTTTGAAACTTTGGAGAACATCTCAAAATCGCCACTTTTCAGGGCCCAATTTTTTTTCTGAAAAGCTCCATGTTACTCAGCAAAAATGGTAGTTTATCAACTTGAAACACCTAGAAAACTTATTTCAGTTGAGGAATCCTGAGTTTTCTTGAATTTTAATTTTTAAGGCCTTGAAAGTGGTGTTTTCGAGATGTTCTCCGACGTCTTAAACCCAAATATCTCAAAAATAGAGCCATTATCAAAATTTTGCGAGAGTAACTTTTTTCTCTAAATTGAACGTAACGTTCAAAAATTGCAACAATTTTCAGAAATATTCAAGGGGGTGGAAAATAGGGGTAAAAGGGGGAAGGTACCCCCTATTATCTCCGCCCCTGGATATGTTTGATGAATTGCGTTATCATTATTTGATAGAGACTTATTCTAGTAAACTTTGATTCAACTTGAATAAAATCGGCTTAACGGTTCAGAAGTTATGCAAAAAAAACTGAATTGAAAAACCAACTTCGAAGGCCTGTACCTCCGTTATAACGTTTGCGAGAGTATTTTCATTAAGGAATAAGTCCCCTCATTTTTCAATTGGCTACCTCCCTGTAAATTTTGTTGCATTAATTTCGGGACACCTGTACAGCCCCAGAAGAGCTGAAATTTGATTCGATCAAACTGAATAAAGAAGCTAAGGGTAGAGGCAAGAACTAAGGGTGAGTTATATGAAGGTATGATTTATTTCCATTTTGGCTAAGGCCATGCAACGATACAATAATGTAACATCGATGGCGATTTGCCAAAATAAATAGTGTCAATTGAATGTGATTATTATCATCGTCTCAAGCTTTTACAGGGGCTTTTCCGCGGCTAGCTTCTCCGACAATTTTTCAAGCTTTCAACAGCTTTCGCAACTAGAAGTCTAGTATAATTTATAATTTAACTTTTAGACTTTTACAACTGACAATAATTTCCTGAAGCAAACTCAAACGTAACCTTTTTTTAAAGCATTTTCCGTCCTGAAATTCTTCCCAACGCTCCTTTTAGGTAGACGCAGTCACTATCTGCACTCGGCGCACCGCTTCGTCATAAGTCAATTTCCACGTGCACTGCTCATCAAGGCCTCATGTTGTCCAAAATCCAGTCCATGTAGTACGCAACCCTGGTGTAAACCCCGGGAATTTTCTTGCTGCGGCACAGCGCCGAACCGAACGACACTATCCCGTGCTGGATGTATCTGGCTTCGTCGTTGAAGAACCCCACGATCTGGAGGGGTCCTCCGCTGTCGCCCTTGCACGAATCCGTCCCCGTCTTGCTGATGGCGCACAGCTGCCGGTCGTCGATGACGATGTTCTTCTTCAGGAAGGCCGCGGTCGTTTCGCACTCCTCGGTCGGCAGCAACGGCACCTGGCCCTTCATCAGCGCCTTGCTGGGCACGTTCTGCTCCGTCACCCCCCAGCCGGTGACGGTGCCGTGCCTTTTGGTGTAATTGAAATTGGCGAACTTCCCCAGAGGCAGGCACAGCGGCCAGGCGCCCGCTAAAACAAAAAGTGAATTCAGTCATGATCATTGATTGTACCTACAGTGGGCGTTTTAGGCCTCAAGTGTTCACCAGTTGGTTGTGTTTTGTTTACCTTTGTGTTTAGAATTATTATGCATAGTTACTGACAAGGTACATTTCTCTTTGTCACAAATTACGAACCTGTCAACATCCAAACGGTGAGTCTTCTCACAGTGCATATACCTACTTATTTACTCTAATTATTGATTATGCTTGTGTGAATAAATGAACATAAGAACCTCAGCATTGCTTATACAGAGTAGACGGTTGAGGTTTTGTCTGAACTGATACGCTACAGGGGTCTTGTGCATTATACCCTGGCCTTATTGCACGGTGCGAGATTAGCGAATGGCCCTGTATAGCTGGATGCAGGAGCCTTGTGCGAGTATCCCCTGGCTCCATGTACGAATCGGCACAGGGTCAGGTTACTTGTATCGGAGGTGATCACCCGTGTAGACAAACCAAGAATGAATTATAATCACGCTTGATACAAGTGATGTGGTATTGGAAACAGGTGCTCGTTGGGGGTACCATTGTACGTTTCATTATCACGGTGCTTACTTAGACTCTGGCTGGTATTTATATGATGTTTCCAGAATGCTTATATAAGGCCAAGTCGCGTATTTAGTAAGGCTGAGTGGAATTGTTTTAAAGACAAATTGATTCAAGACTGAGTTGAAGTTGAATTCAACACCAAATTGACCTGAGATCAGTTCATGACATGAGAGTAGCGTTATGCTCACAACCGTTTTCATTTTTTCAGAACCAGATGACCATGACCAAACCGCCGCCTTCCACTTGCTTTCAAGATTGTCAGTTGGATTGTTTCGTTTTGAGTAACTAGATGCCCTTCCGGCATTCCCTGACCTACAGTAATTATTCATCGTCCTACACAAGTTAGCAAGATGATAGTTTTTCGATTTCTAGGCTGATGAAAATTGAAATTTGAAAAAAAAAAAGGAAAAGCTTACTAGAAGAAAACTTCATGGGTCGAGACGTTCGGAGCAAGGCTATGTCGTTCTTGAACAGTTCAGTTTTATTGTAGTCTGCATGCGTCAGGACTTGCTCGATTTCCAAGTCTTGGACTGGATCTGCCCTGAGTACTGAGCCGTCCTCTTCAGTCATGGTATCTATGGTGGTGCCGATGTCAAACTCGCCAATCCTGACGCCAACTCTAGAAAATATTCATAATTATAGAGGTATCTATTACATTCATCAATTCATTTATTACTGCTTATTGCAACAAAACATATCGGAACAGTTAGGTTTCACCACGTAAAGACGATTTATCTTGCTCGGTTTCACTGCGCTTTTAGCGTGACGGGCCAGTGATGCCAGTACAGCTGAATGAACTAAGATTTTTGTCCCAAATATTTAGGAACGAGATTTGGAAAAAGAGCTCAACATTCCTGATATACACGAATAAACCCATTAGTCGTTCCGTTTAACTTGCTCAACCTCAGTACGCTTTTGGAGCAACGGTACAGTGAAGCGCGCCGTTGGAGTCAAAGAGAATGATTCAGAGAAGTAACAATATGTGAAAAAAATAACATTCTTCAAACACATGAAAAACTTGACCAACTTCACTTCACTGCGTCCTTGGCGTAACGGAGCAGCGAGATAGGACTTTTTTACGATGCAGAAAAAAAAACAAAATTTGAAAAAAAGCATTCTCAAAACACATGACTCCACCAATCGTTCTGTTCAACTTGCTCAAGGACGCCGGTCGTTTGCTATAAAATGCGCTAACGCCTTTGTGCTAAGCAGTCTTATTTTCAACAGAAAGTTATCGTTGAGGTCAGTTTGGATAAAGAAAGAATGGCTCATTTACTGTGAGTTTTTCATTTTCTCGAGAAAAATTTCTGTGACTGGAGAAAAATCAGAAACTTGCAGTGAATAAGTAGAAGTGGAGCCATCCTCAATGACCAATTTCTGTTAGAAAATAAAGCTGTTTAGCACGAAAACATGGAAACAACCACCATTAATCGTTTCATTCAACTAGCTCGACTCAACTGCGCCCTTGGCGCAACGGAACAACGAGACTGCTAGAACTAAGAGTTGTAACATGTTTAAATAATTTGAGATAAGGAAAAAAAGAACTTACAATGGAAACTTGGTGTTTTTCACGCAATGTGCCGCTGTCAGGATGTATCTTTCGTTAATAACAGACCCTCCGCATCTGGAGTCAGTTACGTTGTGGCCTGTGGAATCGGAAAATAGTTTAGTTTAGATGTCGTACTTCCTTGAAAAAATTTGGAGACACAAATAAAATTCAAAAAGAGAAGAAGAGACGCTAATAAACTCTATTTCGTCATAAAACCATTCAACTTTAGGGCCTTTGAAATAAGATACAAGTAATAGGGTAATTGAAGATTTAAAGGCGCATCAAGGCGATTCTGACCCACTGAAAACTTCACAATATTCAAATTTCGCGCCACTGTCTTCAATGACAGATGAGCGTGTGATTTGAATGTAAGAATTGCATTGCGTTCAAAAGGCGCTCCAACATTGTTAGTCTTAGCTCCCTTTGGCTACGAGTTCTTGGTCCTTTGCTGGAATATCGCTGTGATTACTACTCGCTTTTGATCCACTCGCTACCATTTCGCATTCTAATTCATGACTGCTCGTGAGCTGACGGTTGATGCCTTATATAGGCCTCCGATTAGTGTTCCCGAACTTTTCATCATCTTCCAGCAAACTCGACAGTGACCCGGCATAAGATTTTCTAGGCGACTCCCGAATAATCCCACACATTTCGCGTATAATTGCCGTACTCTAGAACCGGCGCCGCCGCCAAATGGAAAGATGTGTCTTGATCAGGCGTTTGAGTCTCCATGTATTCAGTATACCATCACGTATACTCTAGAAATGTCCAGAGCTCCGCGCATTTGTACACTGCGGCTGTGGAAGAGCCTCGAAATATCGCGTGTTCACCAGAATGCACGCGGGAATCGTCGCTCGTAGCAATACTATTTTCCGAATATAGCAACTGGACTGCTATGTTTTCATGAGCTTGCCTACTTTGAAGTGCAATTTCATTGAACGCTCGCTATCATTACCTATTCGATACCACAACAGCGCCATCCAAGGGAACTCGAACAGCTCGGCCCTCTCCCCGCCGATGATTTTCGAATCGCTGTACAGATTTCCGCAGTTTTGCGGCAACAATCCGATGTTGGGATGGCCGGAAACGTCGGGTGCGACAAACTTCTTGACCTCGTTCCTCTGATGTGCCACGGGCAGCAGATTTTCTTGGGAGACTTCGATCTGTATCGGATCCGAAGGACAGCACACCTTCGGTCTTCCGGATGCGCCCACGCCGCAAATGTAGGCCTGGACTCCGTCCACGACCGCCTTCGGCATGGGTTTCGGCGTTTGCTGCAGGAACTCCCTCATCGTCTGGCACTTCACCACCAGGATGCAGTCTCCGACGCCGCCGCCCGGCGTCCGGCATCCCGAGTCGTCTATGGCCCATTCTGAAAATCGATGGGAACTTCAGAGAAGAAATATATTACAACAATCTCAATTTGTTCAATTTCTTTTGCTGATGACCTCGCTAATGACATATTCATCTTCGATATTACTATTTTTCTATGAAGCAGTAAAAATAGTCAAATTTTCTAGTTATGGTTCATTTCCTACATATTTCTCCTGGTCATCCCAAAAAAAAGGAGTATTTTGAGCTGTTTCTAAAAAAAAGTTATCGCATTTCTTTGCATGCCTTGCTGTTTTCAGTTCCAAATTATCTAAGAGTTTTCCCACTTTCACTCAAATAAAAGGATTCCTGCGGACTATTTCAAGTGGCTGTCATGAAGAGAACACATTTATCAACAGAAGATGCCAATTAGGCACTTGTCATGCTTGAGGGTGGTACCCGACCAACTGACGTGACAGCTAGGTTCAATGTCAGCCGAAGTGTGATTTCCTGTTTGCACAACAGGTTTAAAACAACGGGAGAATTGAAGAAGGACCCAGAGACGGACGACCAAGGGCTACAACTACTGTTCGCGAGGACCGTCTTTTAGTCAAAGAAGCTCAGAGGAACTCCAGACACCATTGCAATTTACTGCGTCAGCACCTTCAGCAGGCCACTGGCACCTCAATAACTGCAAGAACTGTCTTGAATCGCATTAAAAAAAAACAGACTTAAGGTGTAGACGGCCCATACAGGCAGGTAATACCCTTGATAGACTAGAAAACTTGATGATCAATAAGCGTAAATTACGATATAAATCACTAGCGTCGTCATTTACCTAATGATCATAAACTAGAAGTAACCATAATCGCCGAATAATCGCCGGTGGTCGTGCATCATCGCCGTGGTTTTTTGAATACCATTGGCCAGCGTTTCTACAATGAATCGCGATATCTGTCATCAAGTCTGTCATTTCAGTACGCCATTCAGAGTGTCAATCACGTATTTCTGTAATGGAGAAATGCATTTTGTGGCTTGCCTCTTGCAACAACATTTCTTGTACCAAATTATGAGATAATGCCCGTAGCGTGCACGTATAAGCACGTACGAAAAATTAAAAACTCCCCGTTTTACATAAGAAATGACCACCTATTCGCGGAATTTGGATGATACGAACCTTGCGAACGTGCAGCACGATATCGATTGGCGGCACTTCATTTTTGGGCAAGGTCGAATTTATTGATGAGGAGATAGGTTTCCGTAAGTATCCGTGAGACAGGGAGGTATATAGAGGAGTTTGCGGGAATATGTCCGTACGACGTAACGTAACTTTCAACGTGAAAATAGAGGAGTTTGTTATTTGGAATTTTTTTAGTTACAGGGGAATTTTCACGTTCTACGTTGCGTTGCGTCGTACGTTGCGTGAAATCGTAAATCCCTATTATGCCTGTAGCGTGCACGTAGGCATAAGCACATACGAAAAATTGAAAAATCTTCTCGCTTTACATAAGAAATGACCGCCTGTTCGCGAAAGTTGGATGATATGAACATTGCGAACTTGTAGCTGGATATCGGTTGGCGGCACTCTATTTTTGCCTTTTGGCAAAGTCGAATTTATTGATGAGGGGATAGGTTTTTCCGTAAGTATCCGTGAGATGGGTAGTGGAGACCTCCTGGTAGACGCCTAGACCCGCAGTTGGTTCAAGAATTTCACCCATTTCAATGAGGTACGATATTGGTATATGTTGGCATTTTTTTGGGAGGTCGCGTAGAGCTCTATGTTTGCGACAACAACATATGAACGCTGCAGTCTACATCAGGGACATCATTGACGGAATTGTGGTGGATTGCCGTGCCAATATTGAGGATGGCTTCCGATTTTTGGACGATAATGCTTGTCCGCATCGAGCGCGCGATGTGAGGGATAGGTTTCATAAGTTGGAAATCGTCAACTCAGCATTACCAGCAATAAACCGGATCTCAATTCGATTGAACACGCTTGGGATATGATTGATCGGGCATTAACTGACCGTCGTCCAGCCCCTGCAACCCCGAGGGATGTCAGAAGTGTTCTGCCAGTACTGTGGAATAATCTCGATCAACAAATGCTTGACAATCTCATTATAAGTATGCTTCGACGTCTCCAAGAGGTCATACAACATCGTGGAGGACACACTCGTTCAATTTTGTTTTTGGCAGGAAAGTTGTTGAATTTGGATCAATTTTTCATTGTATTGATACGTATTTCGCGTACGGGTTCGAATATAATTGAGACGATCGTTTTAAAACACTCACTGTTTATTACTGCGTATGCGTACTACAATAAATACACGCCAAAAATTATTTACTCAGGAATTATCGCTGTGATTACAACTCGCTTTCAATCCGCTCGCTACCACTTCGCATTCCAATTCAATACTGGTCGTGAGACGACAATATGATGCCTTATACAGGTCCAACCAATTCATCTCAAATGTTCCATGCATTCTCCAGCAGTTTTCTTAGTGATCCGGCATATGAATTTTAGACCACTCCTGAATAATCACACACCTTCCGCGTGTTTCCGTGTGCTCCGGAATGTCTGCACCTCCGCCAAAATGGAAAGATGTGCCTTGATCGAGCGTTGAAGATTCCCAATCGCGTATACTTGGCCATCGCGTATACTTCTGGAAACGTCCAGAGCACCGCTCTTGTATCTACAACGCTACATGATGGGGGAAGAATCCAGAAAGATCGTGCGTTTACCCGAATGCACGGGATCGCCGCTCGTAACAGTATTTATTTAAATTTTATTCGAAATAAACACAATTTCCCATCGAGGTGCTCAGTTCTTTCGGTGCAACTAGTCAAACAATCAACATCCCTAACTTTTTTCGATCAGTTCAGTTGCATGAAGTTATGGCCGAGGTTATGGCCCTTCAAAAGGACGGCAAATTTCAGAAGTATCAACGAGTGACAATGGAAACTCACTTATGAAAAAAAAAGTACAAAAAGTATGATTTTATTGATTCATCTAACTTTTGGCGCTCGTTTTGGCGGTTTTTTTACGTCAACGAAATCCATGCAAGTTCTGTCTTTGCATTGCAGTCGTATCAAAGCAGCTTTTACTCACATAATATTGCTACGAGCGACGATTCCCGTGCAATCTGGTAAACACGCGATATTTCTAGACTCTTCCACAGCCGCAGTGTACAAATGCGCGGAGCTCTGGACATTTCTACAGTATACGTGATGGCATTGAAATACATGGAGACTCCAACGCCTGATCAAGACACATCTGTCCATTTGGCGCATTATGAATTATACGCGAAATGTGTGGGATCATTCGGGAGTCGCCTAGAAAATTGTATGCCGGGTCACTACCGAGCTTGCTGGAAGATGATGGAAAGTTCGGGAACACTATTCGGAGGCCTATATGAGATATCAGCCGTCAGCTTACGGGCAGTTATGAATTGGAATGCGAAGTGGTAGCGAGCGGAATAAAAGAGAGTAGTGAAAACAGCGATATTACTAAGTAAATAATTGTTAGCGTGTATTTATTGTAGTACGCAGTAATAAACAGTGTGTGATATAAAACGATCGTATCAATTATATTCGAACCCGTACGCGAAATACGTAGCAATATTACCTATAGAAAGAAACAGTGATTCGATTCGAAGCAATGATGCGTCAGTCTATGAGTGAGATGAGGATATTATGTATAAGAGCCACTTGAAATTGGAAAAAAAACGGACAAAAGACGTCACAAATTGTTTAGATGCAGAAACTGGCAAGAGGCAAGAGCAAGGCAAGAGTGGATAAATTATGGTATTATGGTAAAAGATAAACACAACTACGTCACTTTGTGGAAGACATATTATTTTTGCCAGCCGGGGAATTTCGCTTCATCTGTATCATATCTTTCCTAAGTATAATAATAATAATTTATCCTTGCATGCGGTTTTAATGCCGATAAAAAATGTGGTAATTCCAATTTGATGTTTCTAAAATAACCAAGATATAGGTGGGTACCTACGATCTCCTTCACTTGAATTTGAATTTTAAAATTAACTGAATGAGGCAAAATTTGTTCTAATCAATGGAAATGTTGGAATTTATGCGGATACTCAGCACCTATGCAACCTACCATTATTATGAACAAAAATATCTAGCTAGAGGTGAGGTACCTACTGCTTGTGCTAATACTACGATCGAGATTGAAAGTAATGTTAGGTTACAGAATAACTATACTTATATTCTTGTAGTACGAGTATAGCGGCCTTGAAATCAGTGACTTCAAATAATCAATTTGATAATCATTGTGAATAATTAATTGAAATCATATTAGTAGGTATCAAAAACATTGAAATTCAAGATAAGGACATTTGTGATGAAGGAAAGAACGCCTTTAGATTCTTTGGAAAAACGGAAACGAAATATTTATGTACCTACTTAGTCACATTCAAGAAAATAAATCCATAATAGGACTACAGTTATACTTTATTATAAGCGAGATTATAAGTAATAATAATTATTAATATAAGTAGGAAAATAACGTAATTAACGGCAAGTTCATTGATCAGTTGAAAATGGGATAATTTTAGAGTAGGCAGGTACTTACGTGCTGACGTCGCAATAACAGCAAAAACATTGAAGATGATTAAACTGAGCTGTAAATCACACAACATGATTGTTCGTACTAAATCGGATGTCCATTTCAGACTGACCTGACCCTGCTTGCAGTGGTATACTCGTGCGGTTCACTCTTTCCCGACGATTGTTTATCTTCGATGCGAAAAATCTCCCTCCTTATTCGCATTCGCATCTACTTAGGTATTCGGGCATTGATGCTGTGAAAGTACAATAAATATTAGTTCAAAAATGGACCGATGGAAATGAAATCTAGGATAAAGTTTAGAAAAGAGACTAAAACATGAAAATTGAAAAGTATTGAGTAGGTAGGTAGGGTTCGTAGGTTGGTAGGTCTAGGTAGGATAGCTAATAAGTAGGTAGGTGTATGGAGGTAGAGGTATCTACTCGGTCACAAACTGAGGTACCCAAGGTAGGTACCACATGGCGAAACTTTGTTGACTTATCTTAGTCAATAAAATTTAATTTGAAAGTTAAATCAGAGATGCAAGAACCAGTTTGAAAAAATATAGGAATCAATAGAGTCTAGCAGGGTCCAGCAGGGTCGTTATATTTTATTGCATGCATTTAATTTTTAAAACACTGATTGATCATTAAAAACGTTGTTTATTATTTCGAAAACATTCTATCTGAAAAATACAGACAAAAATAATGTGTACATCATTATTCAACAGTAATATAATATCACAAGTGCACAAGTGCATAGATTTTCACGATGATTTTGGCCTAGCGATCGCGAGTGCTGGTTGTAGCGATAAATGCCCGACTCCGTTGGAGGAGGGCATTTATCTAGGGACAACCAGCCCGAGGGAAACGCTTGACCAAAATTATCTAGGAAAATCTCGAGCACGAGTGATATTTTGATGATTATTGCAAAAAAAAGTCCAAAGTGAGAGCTGTCAGATTTTGTTGTTTACATCCATTTTATTCCGTTGCCATTGACAGTGCGATTTAGATGAGTGAATATTATCCTTGTAGGTCTACTATTCAAGGGCGTTGTATGTAATAATCGTAAATTCACATTTGAATTGACTTTTGCGCGCATAGGGATGTCATTCCGGTTAGAATCTTTATTGTTCACAAAGGCCCGTATTCATATCCCACTTTCAAGCCACATTTAGCATGCCTCTAACAAAAAGCGCTCGGCTACCTGATGAAAGTGGTCATATTCATGGGGCACCTTTTACGTCCTGTCAGGGCCCATCTAACTGAAGAGGGTGTTGACTTGCAGTGGCGGCTCGTGAGTTTTTTGCAAGGAGGGCTCAAGTTAATAACAAATTCGCGAGCTGAGAACTATAGTGTTCTATCTGCACTCCTTGTAGAAAATGTTTTTCGAAATTCGAACCAGCAAAACATGGACAAAATGTTTCCTGATATAAACAATTAGATCAGAAACTCGAGAAAGAGGCTTTTATTCCTTTCCCGTTTCTGATCTAATTGTTCAAATCATGAGACATTTCGTCCATGTTTGTTTTGTTGGTTCGAAGTTCGAAAAACATTTTCTACAAAGAGTGCAGATCTCAGTTCGCGAAATGACGAAACTCGAGACAAAAACTTTTTTGTCGTATCCGCATCACAACCATATGGAGTTTTAGCATTTACTGTTTTGTCAAAATTACGTGTGAGTTAATGCATCACGAATTTATTCTTGCGGGTTAGATTTGCTTTATATTCAGTAAATCAATGCTGTAATCGGACGTCCGTTGTTTTTTTGCATTTATTTTTTCTTGTAGGCTTGATGACCTAAATGTTCCTTTTTTAGGTCAGCTATCTTCATGTTTGCAAACTGTTGACTAATCGAAGAGTACATAAATAATTATATCGATTATTTCAATTGGCTGGGGGCTCGAGAAACGGAGCCCATATCTGCAGTATAGAGCGGGAGCCGCGTCTCGCGTTGCCATGGTTACGGCACATGTTTTGCGCGGGTGCACCCCGGCATCACCGCATCGGCGATGGGCGCCGAACGCGGCGCCCAAGACGAACTTCTTCGACCGTGCGATCGCTAAGAATTATTTTGTTAAAATATTAATTGACTAATGACTGAACGTTTTTGCACTAAGACAGATTTTTGGAATAAGTATGTTAGCGCATTTATTTAAAAATAGTTGATAGATTAAACGAGAGAGGGCGCTGACTGGGCAGTCCTGAGTCAGGGGAGTCAGTGGTCGCCCAAGCCGCAAGGAGAGCGGATGTATCAGAATAAAATACGTAAAAGTTGACGGTCTGGTTTTCCTTGGTCCCCAGGCCCCAAATAGAAATCCTACACTTCAGAAGTGCGATAACGATCCGCGTATGTGACGCGTAGTGCCGAAAAGTCATTACAACGGAGAGTTAGTCGGTTCCCTGAGTTTTGCTGTGTGAGTGAACCAAGATGGCGGACGGTTCAAGACGGGACGGTCGGGCTAGCTCCTTCCAGGATGACGGAAGTGCGCAGAGTCGAAATCTGAGTGAATACGACTCATTTCTGAGTGATCAAGAAATGTCGCCGATAGATGGAGCTGCAGGTGGTCATCCGAGATCAACATACAATACATTCGATCGGCCCCCGGAAAACGTCACCTACACCTCGAGGATGGAATGGTCTGTTCAGCAGCAGATGAATTCGATGCTAAATTTGGTCGCGAGAATGGAAGAGAGTAGATCAAGAACGGATAACCTGTTACTTGAGCTTTTACAAAACCGCAATGACAGTCCACGCCCGAGCAATACGAACTTCTATCAAGTCATGCCAGATTTAAACAAAGCTGTTCCAATGTTCAACGGCACAAGAGAAAACGATGCTAGCGAGTGGTTGGCTAGGATAAACAGTTGCGGGACATTGCATCATTGGCCAGAAGAGGTGAAATTAGAAACGGCGAGAATACATTTAGTTGGACCAGCAAAAGATTGGTACGAAGTGCGTCGCGACGAAATCCAGTCGTGGGCGTCATTTGAGCGACTCTTCAAAGCTGCGTTCGTGACACAGGAAAGCATGACGGATTTATGGTGTGCGATGATTTCAAGAACCCAGGGCAACAAGGAAGCTGTTGAGTCATACTTCCACGAGAAGTACAAGCTGTGCAGAAAGCTGAGACTACCCCTTGAAGAGTGCAAGGAGCAGATCGTCGCAGGATTGTACAACAAGACGCTTATTCCGGGATTGCTAACAGCGTATCATACCACCATTGAGGAGTTACTTCACGACATTATACGTTTGTGTCGAGTGACAGAAAAGAAAAACAGCGTCGATTCCGCGAACATGAGTGTCCATCGTAAAAGCGACGGTGACTATCGTGCGCGAGCTGTAAAACGTGGCTTTGGTGACCGTGCGTTGCCACCAAAAAGGTGCTACAATTGTGGAGGCACAGACGGGCATATCTCATCTCAGTGCACCAGAGCTAGGGAAAGACTTTGTTTCGCCTGTCACCTACCGGGACATGTTTCCTCGGAGTGTACTCGAAAAGGACAAACCAACCGTGCACCAATGACTAGTGCACCGCATGCGAATTCTAGTCCGCGAGTGTATAACGCAGCGCAGACACAGCCAGCGTCGTCAGCAAGATACTCGGGAGGAGGTGCGACTGCCAAAGATACGCATAGCGTGATGACTGTGGAGGATCACAACGACCAGCCGGAGGAAAATCACACAACTCCTGCCAGCAAGTTTTTTCGTAAGGTCAAAATGAATGAACGTGAGTACCATTCTTTTATTGATATGGGAAGTAGTGTATGCACTATTCGAGAGAGCGCCGTGCCTGATAGCAGCCAAACAGATCGAGTTACAAAAACATTATTCGGTTTCGGCGGCGGTACGGTAAATTGTACGAGGGTGATGCATGCCGACCTTGAACTTGATGACGCGCGGGTGAATGACATTGAACTTTTCTTAGTTCCCGAAAACGCCCAACCGATTGACATAATTCTCGGACGGAGTTTTACTGAAAATGAAGACATTGTTTACGTACGCAAAGATGATCAGCTTGTTTTCGGTCGTCGAGAAAAACAACCTTTCCGCGATCTCGAAATTGAGGAAATGTCTCCAAGGCTGAAGCTTCGTACGGTGCGAGAAAATGTTATACCAGCGCTTTCGGTCAGTTATATCGAAGTACACGCGAATGACGAGACGCAGTGGTTGGTACCGGTTACGAACCATTCGAAGCAGCAAATCGAATTACCGGAAAATACCAGCGTAGGAATAGCAAGAGCGCCGATTGCGGATGGTCAAGAATTGAAAAATAGTGCGGAAAGCGGTATGACGCGGATCACGAAGGAGATGCTTCAAGTCGATGAGGACACTCCAGAAGAAATCGTTTCCGAGCTATGCGCGTTGTGTAATGAATTTCGCGATTGTTTTGCTTTCAATTTGGCAGAGCTTGGATGTACAGACTTGGTAGAGGTTGACATTCAGGATAGCGGGGTACCGGTAAGAGCCAAGCCCTATAGAGCGAGCATGCAGGAACGTCAGACAATCAGCCGAATTGTACAGGAATGGAAACAGCATGGTCTCGTGACGGAAACAACGTCGGCGTATGCCAGCCCTGTACTGTTGATCATGAAAAAGTCCGGAGAGCCGCGCTTAGTAATCGATTACCGAAAGTTGAACAATCAAACCGTGAAGAGAAATTTCCCAATAGCTAATGCCGAGGAGCATCTGGAAACGCTGAATGGGGCTAGTCTGTTCAGCGTGTTGGACCTGGCCCATGGCTATCTGCAGTTACCACTAAGCGAGTCGTCGAAGGAGAAAACGGCATTTATAACTCCAGATGATACAGGCCAATTTGAACGAATGATTTTCGGACTAACCAATGCCCCATATGAATTCAGTCGAGCGATGACTTTGGCGTTGGGTGCGCTGAAGAACCAGGTAGTGATGAGCTACCTAGACGATGTAATCACACCCGCGAAGGATTGGTCAGAGATGTTCGAGAAGCTGCGGAAAGTCTTCGAAGCATTTAGAAGAGCGAGGCTGACACTGAAGTTAGAAAAATGTGTGTTCGGTGCACGACAGGTCGAATATCTCGGCATGCGGATTTCAGCCGAAGGAATACGACCGGGCGAACGCAAAACCGCCGCGATACGTGACTTTCCGAGACCCCAAAATGTGCATGATGTCAGACGTTTTCTTGGTCTCACCTCGTACTTCAGAAAATTCGTTCCATGTTACGCGATCATCGCGCGAGCCTTAAGCGAACTAACGAAGAAGAATGCAATCTTCAGGTGGACAAACGATCAAGAAGCCGCGTTTGAAAAGTTGAAAATGATCTTAACTGAAAATCCGGTTCTGAAGATCTACAATCCGCAGGCCACCGAGACAGAATTACATACCGACGCTTCATCCCAGGGATTAGCAGGAATACTATTGCAGAAACAAGCAAACGGAGAAATGCACCCGATTTATTATGTGTCGAAAAAGACTACTGAGACAGAGATGAACTATCACTCTTCAAAACTCGAGTTAATGGCGATAGTTTACTGCGTGGAGCGACTCCGAAACTTCCTGATCGGAATGCATTTCGTGGTGTACACAGATTGCCAAGCATTAGTGTACTTGAATGCACAAAAGACGCAAAATCCACAAATTGCTAGATGGTCGAACTTGTTGAACGAGTATGACATGGAGGTGAAATACAGAGCTGGAACCAGAATGGCGCATGTGGATGCGTTGTCGAGAGCTGCCGTCGAAGATGCGATGGACACGATGACCGAAGTTTACAACCGACAATTCATGTACTCAATTATGGATGAGCACGATTATATACTCACAATTCAAAACTCTGACGAAAAGTTGAAAAGACTAATCAGTATATTACAGAAGGAAGAGAAGGAACGAACGAGCGAAGAAAACAAGAGTGTGAAGGACTACGTGTTGGAAGAGTCGAAGTTAATGAGGAAAAACGGGGAAAGCTTGCTTTATGTGATCCCGAATGCTTTGCGGAAAAGTATTGCCGTCAAATACCATGATTTGATTGGTCACTTTGGAGTGGACCGCACAGTGGCTAAAATCAGAGAGAGATATTGGTTTCCGAGGTTGAAGCGATACATCCGCCGTCACATTAGCGCGTGTGCCGAGTGCATGCTAAGTAAAATCCCATCGGGGAAACAACCTGGAGAATTGCATCCAATCTCTCCACCTAGTCGACCATTTGGAAGGATCCATTTAGATCACGTGGGTCCACTTGTTACCAGCCGAAAGGGCAATAAACATATTCTGGTACTAATTGACGCTCTAACCAAGTTTGTAAAATTGTTTGCTGTGAAGGACACGAAAACGCGATCGACAATTCGCGCCCTCAACAAGTTTGTTGAACAACATGGTTATCCAGGAAGAATAGTTACGGATCGAGGAACGTCGTTCACATCCACGGAGTTTCGAAACTTTATTGAAGAGACTTGGTTGGGTTGGTGTTGGCGCCAACCACACACTAGCCAACATCCGGCAAACCCAACTGGATTGGCCAACCGGGTTCCCTAGTGAATGGGCACCTTTACGGGCGAGGGACGAAAGACGAAACATTATACGCGATATTAGTGGTGACGTCAGAGTCGCCATTTTTAAATGCCGGATCCAACAATGGTCTGAGAACAAAGGAAATTTCAGAAATTGTTTTTTTGTAGCATTACCTCACATATTTAACTATATTGTACGAAAGCGCTGAAGGGCCATGTTGGAGAGAAAAATTTTAAATGCAAGTTAGTATCCTGCAATCCAAGGTAGTATCCTGCAATGCAAGTTAGTATCCTGCAATGCAAGTTAGTAAGTTGCAATGCAAGTTAGTATCCTGCAATGCAAGTTAGTATCGTGCAATGCAAGTTAGTAATCCGCAATGCAAGTTAGTATCCTGCAATGCAAGTTAGTACCCTGCAATGCAAGTTAGTATCCTGCAATGTAAGTTATTAGTATCCTGCAATGCAAGTTATAGTATCCTGCAATGCAAGTTAGTAAGTTGCAATGCAAGTTAGTATCCTGCAATGCAAATTATTATCTTGCAATGCAAATTATCATCCTGCAATGCAAGTTAGTATCCTGCAATGCAAATTAGTATCATGCAATGCAAATTATCATCCTGCAATGCAAGTTAGTATCCTGCAATGCAAATTAGTATCATGCAATGCAAGTTGGTATCCTGGAATCAGGTCAGGTCAGAGCAGGTCACAGCGATCTCAGGGGGCGGGTTAACCACCTGGTCTGGGAGAATTTTAGCCGATGGTTGCGCCCAGCCCTACCCGGTGGATTGAGCATCACCGCCGGGTGTCCAGCGATAGGATTTCCCCTTTCTCCTGCCAGACTGGTATCTAATGATGAGAAAAGTCAGGTCAAGTCAGAAACAGACCACAGGGCGGCGGAATGCAGCAAAGAACCAAAGTGCTGCGCATATACCTAACGATGCTGGAGCAAAAGACGACCACCACCCCGGCAGCAGGAAGTGTAAAGGCTTTATTGAATCAAAAATAGCAATCTAACCTCAAATCGGATCAAAACTAGAAGGAGGAGTAGGGAAGACCGCAGAGATGACGAGATTGGCGAAAATCAGCGGCCACCAGAAGGCGCTGAACGCAGTCAAACATGGTGGCCCAAGAGGCCTTGACAAATAGGTACCCAGCGCACAGCCCAGAGCAGTAGCCACGCAGTAGCGCAGTAGCACTCGACAGTTGACAGTATACCTACTCCAAATCATAAAAATATTGACAGTTTTGACAGTTGAAAAATAATTAAATTTTTTTGTCTTCCTTGTTTACCACATCGTCGTGAATGTGAGCGAGTGAGTGTTGTAGTTTGACTTGAATTACTGCGTTAGTATACGCCAATGGACACAATGCACAATGCAGCAGCAAAAGCCGATACGTATGTTGGTGAAATGCTGGCCGAAAAATGCAATCTCTGAATGCTTAATTACATTGCAGCGGGTCCATTGCAGGTGTTGAGTTGTGTGAGCCCCTTGCACACAAGGTGGAAATACTAAGCCCCCACAAGACAAGGCATAGGTACAACAGGACGCATCACGAAAATGAGCCAACAATTATCGGTTAGACCAGAAAGATAAACATTCTTTTGGAGTAATCGTACGATTCATACATTGACTGTAAAGTAAAATTTCAGTAGCTAATAAGCATTTACCGCTGTCTAGAATAATAAAAATCATAGTTTATCAATAATAATTGAGTATTCTTCAATCATAAGTTTAATCAAAGCATCATCGGTTGATATTAGGTAGTGTTTCTACAATGGAAAATATTTTCATATCGATTAAGTTGTTCTAAATCTGAACTGATGAGGCGAGTGACGGATTCTGATTTGCAGGCCAGGTATCTTCTCTCAATACCGCTGGCGTTGATCTCCAGGCTCTCCGGCTGCTCTCACTGGCTTATCGGAGATGGCTCCACGAGTTCACAACACTGTTCTAACAACTGGGCCACAGAACCTAGCCTCCAAATGGTTTTCAATTATCCATTTATGAGACATAACAAAGCACAAGAGTCTCAGTCGCAGTGAGCCCCAGTCACCCCACACACGATTAAATGACCTGCCTCAATCACTTCTTCGCACTTTGTCGAGTCGAGAGGGGGCTGATTTGGTCACCAACATGACCATAAATATTGGGCAAATGAATCTGTATTATCGGCATTTTCTAAAACAAAAATAAGTTAGAGATACTGCTACGAAATTCCATTCCCAACGAACCCACAGTTCTTGGCCCACTGTTACGCTTTCACTGACAGCTATCACTGTTGACAGCTGTTGTGATGTAAATGCGCACTGCGTTTACTACCTATTTGTCAAGGCCCCTTGGGCCACCATGTTTTATTGCGTACAGCGCTACCACGCGGAAAAGATTTTCGCCAATAGCCGCTCGAATGCTAAGGTTTTTACAGGTGAATCTCAACGGGACCGAAACAGCACATATGATGTCTTTACGTACCGTCACAAATCTAGCATGTTTCACACAGTATGTGTCTGAAGTTTTGGACTTGCGTGGCCAGGTTGATGTGATATAATACACTGACATTTTCAAAGCGTTTGATCAAATAAACCTCAATATACTCATGAGCAAGTTGGACCGGCTTGGTTTCTCGCCTTCATTGTTACAACCGAGGTTAAAACTACGCCGGACGCGTAAAGGCATTGTTTACTATTGCACAACACAGCACTAAGTTGTACCG
Source organism: Anaspis maculata (assembly GCA_949128115.1). Taxonomy (NCBI): domain Eukaryota; kingdom Metazoa; phylum Arthropoda; class Insecta; order Coleoptera; family Scraptiidae; genus Anaspis; species Anaspis maculata. The sequence goes on from OX421964.1 coordinate 16,349,262, forward strand.
CAGTAAGCAATGACAAAAATCACGGCAGCTTTCTCTTCGGCAAACCTTACCACGGTGCAACACCGCAACGCGTTGTAGTGGAGTAAACATTGGCTTATGATTTCAAGTCTTTTCATTGGGCATCCTTCACTCTATTGCAACCAAAATCCAATATTGCAGGTGATGCGATGGTGCAAACTCCAGGTGACATTGTCATCCATTTATCAACTATGGTACTATAGATAGATACCTAATCGTACATTCCTAAAATTTGCATTTTGGAAGTGAAATAAAACCCGAGATGAAACCCAAACTTCTTCCTGAATTACCACAGGTGACCACGCAAATTAGTAGACTGCATGGTAATTTTAAGTTTGAAACTGAGGCGCCAAAAAAATGTCGGTTGTGAATTGACGAGTACATTTAAAAATGACCCTGTCAATTCATAGCCTTCGAGGAAGTTTGTGAAAAAGAAGCGAGACTTTGGCAGGCAATAATTATTGGATAAAAAAGTTTGAGTTTTATTTGACGTCCAACGCAGAACCTTGAGAATTTTAAAGTAGGTATATGCCGTTCACGTTCTAAATAAAGTAGAATGACTTTTTGGAGCAAAAATAAAGTGACAAGCTGAGATGCTACGGCCAATGGCACCTCCAAAGTTTTGGAGCGAAGCTATTAGTGGCCATCAGTCGTATCCTCCTAGCGCTCCATCCAGCCTGTCACTTAATTTTTGCTCCAAAAAGTCATTCTACTGGAAAGTTTCATGTCATGTCTACTCATGTCGTTTGGCTGTTTATCATTATTTTGATCGCACAACTGCCGTAAAACTCCCATTCCTCTTTATAATCAAATTGACTCACTTCTCCACCTTCAAAATGTCCAAAGCGGACAAGATAACATTGCGTCTCACCATTGTTGTTAACGCCATTAATGTTTAACAATGTGAGACGCATAGCCACTGCATGACCCATGGCCCTCTAGCGTGAAAAGAACTTCCTATATGGCAGATTGCGTAAAATTCCAATATTAGATTGTGGTTGCAATGGAGTGAAGAATGCCCAATGAAAATACTTGAAATCATAAGCAAATGTTTACTCCACTACAACGCGTTGCGGTGTTGCACCGTGGTAAGGTTTGCCGAAGAGAAAGCTGGCGTAATTTTGGCCATTGCTCACTACGGTACAACTCGGTACTGTGTTGTGCAATAGTAAACAATGCCTTTACGCGTTCCGCGTATACCTTTTTGGCAGGTCTCAGATCGTTGCATGGCATCACGCCTCGCATCACGCGAACTCTTTGCCGAATGTTTCTACATCGGGAGTGCCCCAGGGCGCCAATACGGGGCCCATGCTTTTTTGGATCTACATAAATGACATGGTTAACGTAATAGAATGCCAGAAGTTGCTCTTTGCCGACGACCTTAAAATATTTTCCAGGGTGGAGTTCCATTGATTCAGTGTCCGAGTGGTGCAGCGCCAACGGCTTTGCGTTAAACCTGGAGAAGTGCCTTGTCACTATCTACACCAAAAGAACCAATACAGTCCATCATGATGATGCCATTGGAAAAAAGGCTCTGGGGCGTAGCGGTGTCAGTAGGGACCTGGGGGTCGTTTTTGACAGTGGATTTTCTTCCACGAATCACGTGGACAGCGTCGTGTCCTTCTCACTCAGAATGCTTGGTTTCATCTATCGCAATTGCATGGAGTTCAGGAGTGCCGCGCATGCCTCAAGTCATTGTATAGCAGTTTTGTCAGATCCAAATTGGAGTATGCATCTATAATTTGGTTTTCTATTTACAGCACGCATGTGACACGCCTTGAATCAGTTCAGCGGAAATTTTTTAAGATGTAGCCATTTTTGGTCGACGGTAGATACCGAGGTAGATACCAAGGTAGATACATACCCGAATACATACCCCGTCCGAGGATTTGATCACGGCTCCTTGTTGTCAAGACATAATTTTGTGTCTATTGAGACCAGGCATGCTGTATCGAACATAAAGTTTCTCTATCATCTTTTGCATAATGTAATCGATTGCCCCATGCTCCTTGAGCGGATTAACCTCTTGATTCCTCGCCTGAACGCCAGACATTCACTTGTATTTTATTGAGAAACTCCTAGAAGCAATGCCTTGATAAGAAGCCTAAATTTTAATCCTTGCAAGAGGTTAATGGTGCTATTCTGTAAAGAATAACATTCCATAAAGGCTCTGTTACGCTGTTGCTGTTATTACCTATAGGCAACTGCCAATGGCCGACAGTAATTTGTACATAACAGAGGGTTTATGGAATGTTTTTTTTTATTTTCTACAGAATAGCACCATTAATGTTCGTTGCGCTGACTCTGATATATTTTTTGACAGTTTTAATACATATTTTGCGTATTTGTGTTATAAATAGTGGCACCCGAGGTGGCACCACTCCTTGATGTTATTTGTTTAGTTATTCCTTTTGTTTTTTTTTTTCTATATATTTTATATTTGTATTTCTTGTGCTTGGGTTATTTGAACCTGTTGGGAGTATTGGGAATAAAGCTATCATTCCCAACATCTTTCATAAAGCAAATACCAAATTTCATTCCGATATCTTCAAAAATAAGCGATATAATGAAGATAATGTTTTTTTGACAGATCTCAGTTTTTTCTAAATATCTCGAAAATGGGTGATAATGTATCAAAATGGTGTGGTGTACCTCAACAACCATCAAATTCCGCATCATATGACATGCCCTGCAATACTCTACCTTTGTCCGTTCAAAAGATGCAATTTTTTTAAATTGTTTTTCTTCTTCACCCTGTACCTATACAGGATCTGAACTAAAATTTCGCTTGCGGCGATGGACAAAATTGTTCAAACAGGTGCTAAGAACATGTGTGCCAAAAGACATTGCATTACTCAAAAATGCAGCGTATAATACTGTACCGACCCCACTAATGGTTCTGAGTACATTCCACAACGTTGCCAAGTCAACAGTGGCGGCTGGTGAGAGAGGGCTCAAGGGCGACGCCCCCCCAACGCTAAAGGCGACAAGAGATTTTTATCGGTAGGAAGACATGGAATGCATTTTATTAATTATACTGTATTTTATTCTGATACATCCGCTCTCCTTGCGGCTTGGGCGACCACTGACTCCCCTGACTCAGGACTGCCCAGTCAGCGCCCTCTCTCGTTTAATCTATCAACTATTTTTAAATAAATGCGCTAACACCCGGGCATCCTGACGGTCAAAATGCCCTCATTTTTCTTATCTGAATTGGCGAACATCTCTATTCTAAGCACAAAATTACTAGACTAATGAAACAAATCAATTATATGAAATTCGTCGAGTAACTCAACCGGAATCAAGATTCTAGTAAAAAAAAGAACGCAGTTCTCACTGTTCATAGTCGCTCAGGTAGGCGGGTCTGCGGCGCGATCTCGGAAGCGGCGCTCGCTCGCCTTCAGAGGGTAACCTGGGAATCTCGGGTTTCTCGTTCGCACTTGTGCACTGGCCACTAACACTCGCCCTCTGGGCCGTTTCGTTTTCAATTGGCCCTTCGCGGAAACTCCCGAACTCGGCGTTTTCGCGCACATTCTCTTCGAAATCTTCCTCGTCGTTGTCGCTGATGTCATCTTCTTCTGGCAGGCGATATATCTTCAGTTGGCTCACGGTTGCCGTAGTGCTGTATCTTCGCTGTCCGTCGAGATTTGTTACTCGGTAAGTGTCGCTTGGTAACACTTCGGTGATGACCAGCGGCCCACGGTATTTTGGCTGGGTCTTCGTACTTTCTCCAGTAAGTTGTGGCATTCTTCGCATGAAAACGATGTCTCCTTCCTGGTATTTCACACCTTTGAATCTCGTTTTGTCATATCGCGTTTTGTATGACTTTTGTTGTCGTTGGATTTCTTCTCGAATCTGTTCCTGGATCTCTTTCGCTGGCGTCCAGCGGCCTTGCTCGTTTTCCACCAATGACGATAACTTGGCATCATGGAAGCGAGGAATGTATCCATATAAAATTTCAAATGGTGTCTTTCCGGTGGTTTTATTCGGCATACTATTCAACCCTTGTTCGACTTTACTAAGTTTGGTGTCCCAACTGTCCTCAGTTTCCGTCATGGTCATCAGTGTCGGTATCAGAGTTCTATGTACTCGTTCACATTGGCCATTGGCTCGGGCCCAATGTGTTGAGTTGGGTTCGTTGTTGGGTTCGTCAGTGAATGGGTAAGTTGGCCAACATAACAACCAACATCAGGGATAGTTACTACGGCTAATCACGGTATTTGAATTATTTGATGGAATATTGATATCAATTAGACATAAGTGATTAATTATCATCGAAGTAGATTAGCTACTTTGTCTTTTTGATACGGTTATGAAAAAGAATGTCTGCGAGGGAATGACACTTTATTCATGTCAGTGTATGTAATATAGGCACAGAATAGCGTTTGGCATTGTAGACTTCACGTCCAACCGCCTAGTGTGCGCCTGAGCGTCTGGCTTCGAAAGATAGGTTATGTTGGTGTGATGGTGTGTTGACTGTTGCTGTCAAAAATGAAAAATTTACCGAAATCAACTTTGCAAATTGCAAATATGGAGTGGATGTAGTTCACCTTTCACAAGTTCCGCAAATTTCTTGTTGCAGTACGATGTCCTGAGCAGTGAAATCAAGTATTAACGCCGATGAATCCTATCCCCACAAAAATTAGGAGGGTTCAGCTTCTTATCGTTTCCAGCCTTCCAGAGTATGGGTACTTCTTTTAAAAACCAGGAATAGTTCACAATGATTCCATATTATGTGGTTTTTGAAAATAGATTCACGTCTTCTCCGCAAAGCTGAACGTTATGGGGTACATGCCCAGCACCTATTCCGCCCATTTTTTCTCCCAGAAGCGAGTTCTTGATGGCACTCTCGAGGACTTTAAAATGGGCACTGGACGTTATTGTTCAAGACACAAGCTGAGGCGCAAGCACAGTTTTCACAGTAATGGGCATAATTTCACCAGTTTTCGTGAAACTCGTGATTTTCAGTCTATTTGACACTCGATTTGACAAACGGTAAAGTTGTTGATCTTGTCGTCAAGCTTAAACTTTCAAATATCAATGCAACCAACTGCCAAGTTCTAGGGAGTTTTCAAATATCAGATTTGAAAACTTAGAAACAAAATCTCACAGCCAACTAGAATCACGGTACAAGTGAACCTACTGTAGTTAGGTTTAACAATAGCGAATATTGTCCTGTCATATTTTCTCATGGAACCTCCGCGTCGCTGAATCTGCAGACGCGGTTCCACTGGAAATAATTATCATCAATTTGAAAATACAATTTTGTTCCGAGGAAGCAGTCAATTCATGGAGGCAATTCAGAGATGCTGTTTACTATGGCCGAAAATATAGGCCTTGACAGAGTGTTGAATCTTGGGAGCTGATTCTTGATCAAAAGTCAAATAATACAGGTTACAGTGTCTCAAGACGCTTCCTTCCTGAAAAGATACGGAATGTTGAAGGTGGGGTCCATATGCATTGACCCACGGAATAATCGTCCAATTATGCATAGAGCCGACAACACAGGAAACAGGAAATCCACCAAGCAAATTGCAACAAGATTGTAGTTGTAACGTAAGAGCTCCGTAAGTAAGATGTATAAAATATTTCATCTCAAAAATCCCTACTTTTTTTAGAAAAACATGTTGGAAAACTGCGGCGGGAACAGGTGGAGTTTGAACTGGAAGACTGATGACGCCGTAAACCTGTTCTGCGCTTGCGCACAAGGTAGGTCGTATCATAATCATTGACCGTTGTTTTCAGGTTGTGTCTGGTAGGCAGGCAGCTCATGAATATTCACTAGTTATGATTAAAAATAACGGAAAAAACAAGACAATGCAGCATCTTTTTGCATATTGTGGGATTCATATCAGCAGAAAACAATGGGCTACTGGACTCAATTTTTTCAATTTCTTCAAAGAAAACGGCAATTTTTATATGATTCATCAGCGCGATATCTTAATTCTAAGTGCCCTACAAAAATTGAAATAGAACACTGGTGATGATGACGTCACTACTGAGTATCTCCATCCCCGGTCCTCTCACCGCGACACACGTAACGTATGGTCCGAAAGTTTTGGGAATTTTTTTAAAAGCTAATAACTTTTTATTGATAGTTTCAATTTCGTAACTCATTATTGCAAAAACTAGCGTCATCTTCAACAATTTCAAATTCGTATTCAACATATTGAAGATGGGCCATTATCTTTGATGGCTCTCGGTTTTCTTCTGCCATGTTCGATCATTCTCTGGACAACAGCAGGATTAATTTCTCAGAGCTCCTGCCTCCCAATGTACCGCAAGCTCGACCAATATAAGATTTTTGGTAAGTATTGAGCAGGATAGTATACGACAAGGGATGGGAATCTGCGAATGAAGACCAATTACGGCGTCACATTTTTCAATAATATTAGAGATTTTCGAATTTGACAAATTGATACAGAAAATCATGGAACATGGCAGAAGATAATTGAGATCCATCGAAGATAATGGTCCATTATCAATATGTTGAATATGAATTTGTTAGTGTTATATATGATGTTAATTTATGCACTATCAAGTACGAAAATACGACGAAAATACGAAACGACTATTCAGAAAAAGTTATTAGCTTAAAACTATTTCCCAAAACTTTCGGACCATACGTTATAATGTGTTCGTTCCAAGCGCAGTGCTTATGGAAGCATGTAGACGTCACGTGAGTTTTTAAAATCGCTGAAGCAAAAAAACGCATGGAAAAAGCTAAATTTTCTTCTCGAAATGGGCTTACTGATGTGTACTTGATAGCCCGATCATGGTAAAACGGTACCAGTGTCCAGTAGCCTATTACATCATCTGTTTGTGGTGGCAGTTTTATAGGATAAATATGGCAATTTTGCATCAAATAACCGGGTAACGTTGCCAGAGAGTCGCAATGTCAAATTATGTTCATGTCGCAAATTATGTTGGTTATGTTCAGATGACATCTCCGCTGTTTCCCTGTTTCTCTTCTGTTTTCCCCTGTTCTCACGTGAAAGTGTCGTCCAAGTAATGTATTTTCAAGGGCTCCCACAACATCTCTATTTCTACTTCTCAAAAAAAAAACTGCGCCTTCTCAGATCGCAACTCCTGGTGAAACTAGGTGGCTCAATGAGGCTCATGGTCAATAGCTATGAAACAAATTGTTGCACGCCAATAGAAGTACGGTGATCCAGACAACTTGCTGCAAAGATCATTTCAATGTACCAAGATGAAATGCTGATAATTTCAACTGGTGTTCTTCTTACAACTTGAGCAGAGCGAATCTTCTTACCCGCGTCAAATTGACACAAGCTGGAACTCGGCACAGGAATGCCCTTTCTTTATTTTGTTGACAAACAAGTTTCTATCTACGAGAGGACCACATTAACCCGTTTTCGACATAGAAACACAATGACCTTTATTCAATTTGATTGAAGATGGATAAACATGAGTGTTGCTTTCGGTGAATCTTATTGTCTGATTATTCATTTCGCCCCTTAATTCAGCAAAAGCAGTAACCAACACAACTTGGTCTTTGTCGCCTTCTTCAGCAGTAGTTTACACACGTTGAATCACATTATAACAACATGGCAAACTCATCATGTATGGAGTTCCCCTGTTGAAGGGTTATTCATCGAAAGAGTTGGATTTAAAATGTTCACAATTGCAATAACTCCCAGTTTTCTCGGTTCCCAATTATCGTCATAATGTTGTCAGTTTACACCATACCTCTCAACTAGATAATAGGTCGATGGTTAGTTTACAGATATTATTGGCAATATTAGCATGAAATAATCCTTCGGGTCTTTGTTTGGTACAGAATTATTGGGAGAGAACAAATGACTTGGCTCTCCAGGGTTTGCGTGGGAGACTTTCTCTCGCTTTTCATTTCCTAATTCCCGAAAATTCCGCTTTTATCACTATCGCGTCATGTCATTTGGTAGCCAGGTTCCGGACCAATTCTTTGACGAGCGAGCATCTTTACGGACGGGTCGCGTCAAGTCTGTCCTGTCGGGAACTACTTTTTGGGGAGACTTTCTCTCGCTTTTCATTTCCTAATTCCCGAAAATTACGCTCTTATCACTATCGCGTCATGTCGTTTGGTAGCCAGGTTCCGGACCAATTCTTAGACGAGCGAACATCTTTCCGGACGGGTCGCGTCAAGTCCGTCCTGTCGGGAACTACCTGTTGATTACCTCTTTTGGTCGGGTAATTGTTGCTTCTGTTTCGCATTAGTTCATGGTGCCATCTTATCGCGTTCTTTGTGAAGCCAGAGCGTTCTTTTCGTAAGCTCTAGACGTCACGTTGATGTGTCTGTTTGTTCACTGCTAAATACCGCAACTGATTTAACCCTATTTTCTTGCGTCTAAATCTCACTCCTAATTACTTCTGGGCTTACACCATAACGCACTAACTAATGCTTAGCTAATCTGAAAGGGTTAACCGCATGAGAAGAAAAGCAAAGCCAACTTGAAGCACCTTTACAGGTAGGAAAAATCGATGTAACTTTCTTCTTGAAATTGTATTACATCCGACATTAGACTGTAATTGGGTTACAACATCTGACCATTCATGATAAAGATCGTACACCATTTAATTGAAGTGTGACTCGGATTTCGCAATAGTTTGTGCCAATGAATTTCAGAACACATGCCACTCAATTAATGGTGTCAAATCAGTGATTTACTTGCCTTTGACTTCAAAAGAGAGCTCCACACCAAATATAAAATCACTAAACCATAAGCAACTTCATCAACAAAATATGACAACAATAACAGGAACGCGAAACAAGGCGTCGTCTCTTTATGGCATTCTCACACCAACCACCCTTGCGTCTTCTTCACTTCTTCGCCTCACTCACTCTCACTCTCTCAATTTCGTCAGCTGCAGCTACGCTTTCATGCTCAAATAACTATTTTAATTTTGAACTAGGCCAATCGCCACAACCTCCTACGCCAATAAAATCGCATTTTCTAATTTTGTATAAGACCAAATTGCTCGGTTGGTTTAAAGTTCAACGCTTGGTGGATTTTCTGCATGGCTTATTGATTGAACAACGATTGAGCGGTGGAGTTCATTCCGCTGTGGCTTTTTGCAAGATATGGGGCTTGTACGGTGGGATAAATGTAGTGGTGGCTTTCTGATCGGTTGCACTTCTTCGGGGTGGAAGCGATTCTTCATGATTCAAATCATGGGCTCTCTAAAATTGGATAAGTTGTCATTTCACTTGTAATATACTGTATTAATATACCATAGTTTCACAAAGTTTACACATTGTAATTAAAAATTCATCTATTAAATCGCTACCGTCTGTCATATACGTTCCATGTGAAAATTTTTATTGTCGATTCCTCTAGTGACTCCCTGCGAGCTCCTCCTTCTCTCACGTGTTTCTTCTTCGATGGCCCATGGTTGGAGTTCGGCAGTGGCAAACAAGCCGTAAATTACACAGCCAAAGAGATAAATCCCACTTGTAATGTAGAAGACTATTTGCCATTCTTGAACCGTCTGAAAAAATATCACATTTTATTCATTCAGTACAATAAATCCTTGCTTCTTCACGGCGTAGAGCAGGATTCGTCAAACCCAGTCATTTAAGTCATCACGTGTTTCGTATGGCGAAGCGATTTGAGCCTTGAACCAGTGACCCCTTCCAGATGTTTCTAACACCATGTGGTTTGATGAACCCCGCTTTACATGCCGTTTTTGAGTAATTTCAACTTACAGGAGTTGATACTATGTACCCGGAAAGGATTGGACTGACAATCCCTGGTAATGTTCCCACAGTGTTACCAAGGCCCATGAGGACACTAGCATGTTGTGGCGCTATGTCCAAATAATTGACACTGCAAACAAATTACAGAATTCCAAATTTGCGGAGAAGATTTTGTCAGGAACGTGGGTATACCCACCTGAAACCAGCCCAGGCTAAAGCACCCAAGCCCACGGCCAATGTGAGACAAATGGTAGCTCCAGTAGCCGACAGCCAGAACGCCGCGCCCAACATGAAGACCGTCTGCGCTATGAACCCGACGCAGTTGAATATTTTCCTCGCTTGCGTCGTGGTCAAGTACCCCTTGATCTGGAACCAGTCGGCAAAGTAACCGGAAATCTGAATCATGATCGCCATGGCCAGGTACGGCAGTGCGGACATGTACCCGGTCTTGCCCAGGTCGAAGTCCAGTATGTCCTTCATGAACTTGGGCAGCTGGGTCAGCAGCGTGTAGAAACCCCAGTTTTCGCTGAAGTGCGCTGCCACGATCGCCCACACCGGCAGCGAGGTCAGGATGGCCCTCCACGGATGGCGGATTCGCCTGTTGGGATCCCGATTGCCCAGCGACTCCTGGATGTAGATCAGTTCCGCCTTGGAGATGTGCGGGTCTTCGGCGGGAGTTTCGGCAACCACGATCCACCACGCCACGAACCAGACGAGGCCCAGCACGCCGAAGAAGTAGAAGATGCTGGGCCAGCCGAAGGCCTTGGCCAGGTAGGCGCTGACCGGCATGGCGAACACGGTGCCAGCGTAGCTGCCGGAAAATCCTATCGTGGCCAGGCGGGTGCGTTCCAGAGGGGGCGCCCAGCGGGCCCACACCGCGTGGATGCACGGGTAAGTCACTCCCTAGAATCAGAATCATAATATTCAGTTCTTCCAAACAACTCCAAATTTAAATGTTGTTACTGGTCTCCGGTACAATCAAAGATTAGTGTACTTTTAGCTTAGATACACCAACCTCAAAAACGCCTTCAATTATCCGAACGGCTATGAAAAGGTACACGTTCGTGTTGGCCAGTAATGGCGTTATCAGCGTGAAAGCGGCGGTGATAGCGATTCCGCTGCCAAAGACTTTTTTCCCGCCATATTTGGAGCCCAGCCAGCCTCCCAGAAGTTGAGTGGTGATGTAGCCGTAGAAGAACGAGCTGAGAATGAAGCCTTGGAGCTTGGAATCCCAGTCGAATTCTTGTTCCTGGAATTATTGTATTTTCAATAACTTACCAACTGATCAAAATTGAACTATTGTAGCAAAGCGGGTATCTGATCACCGCACCTTCCCCTATGAGGAAATTACTCATTTAGTAATCGTAATATTTCCAGATTATTCCCCTACGTTGAGTTTTGAGGGCCAATAATCCAATAATAATAATTTACTTGAAACCAAGAGAGAGTAGTTGATAGATGGAGCAGCCTTTATTTTTCTTTCAATGACGCTCAGTAATTCCTTTTGCAAGGAATATTCCATGAGGTGGCTACGTGACCGCAAGCACGTAGTGTTTCAGAACTGTCTGGTGAGAACCCATGTAACCAGGGGAAAATTTAACCGGTTCTTTTATCGTCTTAGACGGAAACCATCTAACAGGATTCGGTTTCGTCAAGGGGGCAGGACGTTCCCACAGGTCCAGCGGAGAAACCAGCCGCTGTGATTGGCCAAGAACAAATTACTCGAAGACGTTATCGGAGGATAAGTAACCCTTGAAGAGTTAATGAATGGTCGCGAGACAGTTATTTATTAGTAAAAATGAAAAAAAAAATCTTTTTTTTTTGAAATTTTGTAAATTTTATTTCAATTTAATAGCATTGCCCGTGCAGCATTTCTCTTTGGAGGAGTTTCTACCTGAAAAAAAAACCTGTTCCCGTCAACAACTTTTTTAGACTCTTTCAGTCACATCAGAAACCCCTTAAGTTAGTTCTGTGTATTCCGAACAGCCACGGGTAGTGTCAAACCGAGTTGATATTCCGCAAATAGCTGTGAGCTTTCAACCACATTGTTTCTAATTACCTTCAAATCACCAGGTAAGTCACCACGGTGACACATCAACCGAAGATAGCCTCCTACAGGTCATTTGTAAACACCATCAGCTGAAAACGCAGCGCTAGCTGGACGTAAATTGATCAAATTAAGACACCCAACTTTTTCTGTAGATTATTTGATCGGTAATTAAAATGATGGCTATAATTCCGGAATACAAAGACCATACTCAATGGGTTAATAAAAATAATCTCTCTCTAAGTAGAATGATCGATATCTCTCTGAGTATGGGTAGGGCTTAGGTATGGAAGGGTCATCAAAAAATTAAATTAAAGGGTTAATTATGCAAGAAATCAAACTCTCAAATTCTGGGATCTACTCTCTTCAAGTTCGGAGGAATCCGGAAACGATCGATTAGAGAACGGAATTAATTATGCGTGGGTCTTAGCAGGCAATTAGGATGTAATTTGAATTTCAGAAACTGAATGTAGATTGGATTAACTAATTCCTGGTTGTCAGATTAATTCACATGAAGCAATTGGGTTAGCTGGATTGAATTTAGAAGGTGTGGTTTTAAAGACTTTGTTAATTTGCAAAAAAATTTCAACCGTCCTCTTCCAATAGAACCTGGGGAATTCAGAGACCTGTGAATAAAAGGAAATTGGGGAATTAAGGGACTTTGGGAGTCAAAAGGGATTTGGGAACTTATTTAAATGATTGAGTGAAAAGGATTACGAATCTACGGCACATGATTGAAACACAACGTAAGGGTCCATTATATCACGTCCAAATAGGGGAAAGGGGCTACGATCACAATACGAAGAGGAGCCCACCTCGAGCACTATTAATCCATCCGTTCATCGCCGTCGAGCCCTAGGATGAGACTTGGCCCCCTTATGGGTAGGTTGGTCCTGTTTTCCTATCGGATAAGACTTGACCCCCTTTCCGCGTGAGCCCTGTCCTCCGCACGGATGAGACTTGGTCCCCTCTACGGGTGAGTCCTGTCCTTCGTTGGGGTGAGTTTCAACCCCCTTTCGGGTGAGTCCTGGCTTCCTTCAGCTAAGGAAAGCGAGATTCCTGGATCTAGTGGGTTGGAGCTAGAACTTGGACGAAGCTCTTGCGCGTTTATTCTGAATTTGCCGCTGTCTATTCTGCCATCGAGTCACATTTCTGCCTCATCCTTTGTTGGGCATTTTTCACAGAAAAGGTCTTCGAGCCCTTGGGCCCTTTGGGTGATTTGCGTTGTCTGCGGTAAAAAGAGTGCCAGACCTGGTGGGTCATTCCAGAAACTTGGCTTTGCTGAATTTTGAGAACCGCAGAAAATCTAACAATAATGAGATTGAATAAAATTGCGCTTGCTAATATCAGGGTTCGGACTCTCCGTAGAGTCGCACTGATACAAACCGCCCCGCTGGAAACGGGTAACTTTGTTTCAGCGTAAAACTGCAATTATTCAGATTTCCATGTTGATTGTAACTATAATGGATTGTTAGGACTCAATTAAACAGTTTAGCGGTCTGATATTCACTTCTAGGAAATATGATTGCTTGGAAGCCAAGATCCAAGGGCAATTCACGGTGAAAAATAGGTTCAAAACCAACGAACAAAAAGTAATGATAACAGTTATACAGGGTCCTGCAACAGTGCGTCGGGCTTTCCTAGCGCCCTCGCCTTGCAGAATAGAGAAAAAGGTGTAATACATGAAATTATTAGTTTGAAAATTTCTACCTTGTAAAATTATTTTCAACTATATAGGGTGTTCAATTTTTGCGCTATAACAAAAACAAAGATTTTTTAATGAAATGCCCCACTTTTGATTTCATTCTCTTGTTCCTCTTTTCAAGCTCTATCACAAGTGTATTTTTGTTTTTTCAATTTGTGGCAGTGAGTGCTACCAACTGAAAATTAAAAATTTAATTTTTTTGGAATTTCAAGGTTCACTTCGAAAAATCGTAGAGGCCTTGTTTTTGGGGATTAAGAAATGAAATTTGGCATAACGGTAGTCGAATAAAAGCTGAATAACGTCATGACAAAAAACTTGCAAAATTTTTTTTGAACTTCGCAAATTTCAAAATGTCATAAGTCATTTTTTTCAAATAAAATGCCCCATATTTTATCTCACCATTCGATAGCTTTTTTTTCCTCTTTCATTTTTATCAGGGATACCCTACCCCTAAACTCCATAATTTCAGAGATAATCGATAATTTTGATAAAAATTGTCGTTTATTTGGATTTTTTATGTTCTCAATAGGTCCTGATACAGAAAATCATGTGTCAAAATGAACCCACCTCTCAATTTGACAGTTTGAAGGTTTTTGAAGTCGAGAAAACCACTTTACTAAGCTCAATTTGAATTTTCTTTTTTCCATCGGGCAACGAAATTCGTTTTTAAGCATTTTCTTCAGATTGGAGTTTAGCGCAACTATTCAATGAAAAAAACTTGTTCTTAGCATCAAACCAAGCAAAATGTGTCAATCAGACATTTGTTGATGATCACTATGGCCTGCCCGGCGTGAAACATTTTAATAAATAGCACTTTTTATCAAAATTATCGATTATCTCGGAAATTATCAAATTTAGGGGTAGGGGTACCCCAGGTAAAAATGGAAGAGGAGAAAGAAAGCTGTCGAATGGTTGAATAAAGTAGGGGGCATTCCATTTGAAAAAAATGACTTATGGCATTTTGAAATTTGCAAAGTTCGAAAAAAAATTCTGAACACCCTGTATCACTGATTCTGAAATTTTTTGTCATGAAATTATTAACCTCCTATTCGACTATTATTGTGCTAAATTTCATTCTTTGATTGCAAAAAACCAGACTCCTACGATTTTTCAAAACGAACCATGAAATTACAAAAAATTTCAATTTTAATTTTTAGTTGGTAGGACTGCCACAAATGGAAAAAACAAAAATACGCTTGTAATAAAACTTGAAAAGCTTAACAAAAAAATTGAATCAAAAGTGGGGCATTTCAATAAAAAATATCTTTGTTTTTGTTATAGCGCAAAAATGGAACACCTGTATAGTTGAAAATAATTTCACTGGTTAGAAGTGTTCAAATCAATAACTTTATGTATTACACCTTTGTCTCTATCTCGTAAGGAAAGGGCGCTAGGAAAGCCCGACGCACTGTTGCAGGACCCTGTGGATTCCAAAAATATCATTAGGAAAAGTATGATACGATCAAGATTCTGAATTTCAAGATTTTAGAAAATGAAAATAGAATTTTAGACTATGATTTTAGCAACACCTCCAAGACAGCTATATCGTTTGCTAGTCAGTCACATTGCAAGGGTGTGTGATTTTCGTTACATTCCTTGGCGCATGAATAGCCCACCAGCGAGTCCGAATGTCGTTACCGTCTCTCTCACTCCACCAACTTTACGTATAAGTCTGTCTTACAGGGTGACGCCGTCCTTAACCAATGTAGATAAGTCGGTTTTGTCAAAAAAATAGATTTCTTTAGTTTATGACTCACCTTGTAAAATAGAGAATGAAAATTTATAACATAGCTCCAATAATTGATATTTTCTATGCATAATTCTACAACAACCAGTTCACTGAAAGTTTTCAAAATAACGAAACTAAAACTGGTCGAAGGACCATCCTTTGACCTTTCAAAGATTCTGGAATAAAAGTCGTTTTTTTTTGTGGACTTCATGGAGTAAGATTCCTGTGGTACTGTCAGAAGGTGATACTGTTACGCGTGGCGATTCTCTCGTGCATTCGAGAGCACACGCGGTCGTTCTAAACCGTTTGATTGCAGTGTTACGAGTTGCGAAGCTCAGTGCATTCAAGAACATATGCGATGGTTTGGACCACTTGATTTACATGGAGACATTAACAGGCGGGTAGGACACATCTGTCCAACTGGTGGAGGTGCCGCTCCGGAACACGCTGGTAAATACACCCGAAAGTGTTGGATTGTTCCAGAGTCGTCCGAAGTCACATGCCGCGGCTCAGTGTGGAATTTGCCAGAAAGTTGGTGAGAAGTTCCAGAATTTTTATCCGAGGTATTTAAGCACCGATGGGTCGACTGACACGGCAGTTTCAAATTCAAACCAACAACGAGCGGATAGAAAGGCGAGCTTAATCAACGCGATTTAACTAAGCGCAAATAATTGTTGACATGTACTTACAGTAGTACGCAGTAATACATAGTGTGTGTTTCAAACGATCGGTCGTCTCAATTATAAAAGCCTAAACGCGAGATCCGTAGCAATACTTTTGCTTCACCTGTATACCTGATGTTTGTTGAGGGGTTTCTGATGCTACTGAGAAAGTTGATCTTGAAAATAAAAAATTCAAACTTGGCATAGGACTGACTAATAGCCAGTTCCATCAGCGAGTTTAATCATTGTTAGCTAATTGAGATATTTTCTCTGGTGAATATTGGCTCAGTGACCACAGAAAACGCTAGTTTCACGAGAGATTATGGAAAAATGTTTAGACCACAACAGCTTGTATGTATTTTCCGTGGTCATTCAACTAGCACTGACCTAGAATCCATCAGAGAAAATGTCTCAATTAGCTAACAATGATTAAATTCGCTGGTGGAACTGGATGTAAGACTAAGATAAATGTATGAAGTCTCGGAGATTTCTCGGAGGCAGAAAGAGAAAGTCAAAAAATTTCCCATTTTCAAAATAAAGGCACCAAAAGTGTATTCTGCTAATCCACTTTTTCACTGGCATCAGAAACCGCTCAATGTTAAGTGACGATAAAGAGAATTCGTGCTTAGAGCAATTTTTTCGACAATTTACTCGAATGACCTTCTCTAGGAAACACCGTTTAGCTATGATTACAACTCAAATGGAATTTCTCGTAACAGCCATATCCGGTCGAACATTCAAATTGGTAGGTACGACCTTTCTTGTCAATTTTTAAATTTATATAAAATTTGAATTTTTACGAAATATCCATCTGATTGAAGAAACATCGGCAATTAAACATCGAAAGTCTGGCGGTGGTAGTAGGAAATAATTAAAAAAATACAAATTTGAAGAGAGAAAAAAAAAAGATAAATACTTGCATATGTCACAGTTCCGTTTTCGTGCGTAATGGTCTTGTTTTCGGTCATGGCCACGATGGCTATGCTCAAGTTGACCCGCAGGGCGTAAGTGTTGAAAAATCCGAAAAACGCCAAGGCTGCCACTACGTATCTCCGCCTTTTCCAAAACATCCACGCCGGATGGTCCACATCTTCGGCGCTGAAACTGTAAGAATCTTTAGAAACCATTTCATGTGATCAATTCCAAGTCATTACAATAGGTAGGTATTTATACGATACCTAGTACCTACCCATATAAGACTGATTTGAATATTGCAGCTGGGTACCTAGATAAGTATAGGAACATTTCAAGGTAGATGTCACCGAAGTGATTTCCTCTAATTGCATTTCCGTGATGACCATGATTTTGCTTAACCCGACTATTTTTTTTAACTTACCTTTATTCTCTCACATTTGTTGCCTTTGAATTAGCTGGTAATGATATTAAAATTGGTTTGTTAAATTCGACATATAGGTACAATATAGGTTCCTAACAATGTGATTGTTATAATAAATTGTTGTTTTTCCAAAACAAATAGGTACCTATTTATAGGTAAGTAAGTATCATGTGATCCAAACCATTCCAAATTGGGGTAGGCTGTGTCCTGGCGAAAATCAGCTTTACATCCCGGAATTTGACCATGTCACAGCCTACCCCAATTCGGAATGGTTTGGATCACACGGTGCCTAATTTTGAATAAAGAAATAAAAATAAAAACTGAATTTGAACGAAAAACCAATGAGAGACTGACAATTCTTTTGGCAAGCGTGTACTTATCATAATAATAATGATTTGATTATCTATCTACTAATCTAAAAAAATTACAGCATGTTTGCAATATTGTCGCACTGATCCACCTAATTAATATTAATATAAATAAGGTACCTACTTGCCCGCCTACGAATAGATAATGAAAAACCTTTCAATAGGTACCTACATACCTATACAAATGTTCCTATTAGTTCTCTTGCTCGGAGTTTTATTGTTGAATAATGATTATGTATTAGTTTCAATATGCTTCCGTATACCGATTACTCGGTTCATTGTTTCAACTTTCACTCCAATTTTCACGTGTGATTCTTGAATTTATTGGATTTTTTTCAAATTTTTCTCAGTGAAGTATATCTAGGTACCTCGAGTGATTTTGTGGCGGTGCAGTCCCGTACGATAGGGGTTTTTCATCGGTGAGTGCCATATCGCTGTACGAAGATCACTTCACCAAGATCCAAGACAAGAACCGCATTCACCACTACCACCACGTTAAACTGACCGAAACATTGAACGGGTGCTTGTGTTCGAAACGCGGTATCAAGCGTAGTTTATCTGGCGTATTGGCCTCGATTTCCTCCATTCACCTGTACCTATGACGTTGACCTTTATCAGGTGCATTATATTCTTGATTTCTTCTGTGTTGTTATCGCGTCCATTAAATTGTTAAGAGTTCAAATTGGATTAGAATTGAATAATTTGGTTTGATGGAGTTCAAAACATTACGGCATGACCGTATAGCCTCGAGGTACAAAGTAGGGAAGTACAGCAAGGGATGGATTTGTAAAAATAACAGTTCTTCACATCTCAAACTGACAGTAGAGGAAGAAACGAGGAACGAGGAACCAGACTTCTTCTCCCTTCATTTACACGAATTTTTTAAATGGGGTTGATTGCTTTCGGTTGGACTCCACAGGCTGCCGATAAAAGACGCCAGTTGGGGGGGGGGGGAGCTATTACGTTCATTTGTACCGTATGATCAAAAACTTTTCTCCTCTAGGCAGGCTGTGATCTGGTCATTGGCAGGCAAACAAGGCTGATTTTGGCCAGGCCACAGCCTGCCTAGAGGAGGAAAGTTTTTGATCATACGGTACTTCTATACAAGAACTAGCTGTCACCGGCGCCGGCAAGCCGTCGCATGACGGCTTCTTTAAACGTCAAAAATTGAAATTTGACAGATGGATTTCGATCGTCAACCTCAGGTGAGTATAGGTTTAAAATCCCAATCAGATCGGTTGAAAAATGAAAAAGTTCAATATGGCGGCCTCTTGGAACGTCACAAATTAAAATTTGACAGCTGGATTTCGATCGTCAACCTCAGGTGAGTATGGGTTTAGACTCCCAATCAGATTGGTTGAAAAATCCTCAAGTTCAATATGGCGGCCTCTTGAATCGTTAAAAATCAAAATGTGACAGACGCAATTTGATCGCCAACCTCAAGTGGGTGTAGATTTAGAATGTCAATCAGATCGGTTGAAAAATGCAAAAGTTCAATATGGCGGCCTCTTCAAACGTCAAAAATCAAAATGTCACAGATGCATCTCGACTGATGCCTAACCAAAACAAGTATATAGGTTCTAAATCCTAATCAGATAGGTTAAAAAATGCGACGGTTCAATATGGCAGCGGAATTAAAACTGTCAAAACGACAAATTGGACAGACGTATTCAGATTGCTTATTTCAAGTTGTCATAGATTCAAAATCCCATTTGGATAGGTTGAAAAATGAAAAAGTTCAATATGGCGGCCTCTTGGAACGTCACAAATCAAAATTTGACAGCTGGATTTCGATCGTCAACCTCAGGTGAGTATTACAGGTTTGAAATCCCAATCCAGATTGGTTGAAAAATGCTTAAGTTCAATATGGCCGCCCCTTAAATCGTCAAAAATCAAAATGTGACAGAGGCAATTTGATCGCCAACCTCAAGTGTGTGTAGGTTTAGAATCCCAATCAGATTGGTTGAAAAATCCTCAAGTTCAATATGGCGGCCTCTTGAATCGTTAAAAATCAAAATGTGACAGACGCAATTTGATCGCCAACTTCAAGTGGGTGTAGATTTAGAATGTCAATCAGATCGGTTGAAAAATGCAAAAGTTCAATATGGCGGCCTTTTGAATCGTCAAAAATCAAAATGTGACAGATGCATCTCGACTGATGCCTAACCAAAGCAAGTATATAGGTTCTAAATCCTAATCAGATAGGTTAAAAAATGCGACGGTTCAATATGGCGGCGGAATTAGAACTGTCAAAACGACAAATTGGACAGACGTATTCAGATTGCTTATTTCAAGTTGTCATAGATTCAAAATCCCATTCGGATAGGTTGAAAAATGCAAAAGTTCAATATGGCGGCCTCTTGGAACGTCAAAAATCAAAATTTGACAGATGCATTCCGGTTGTTCGTCTCAAGTGGTTATAGATTTCAAAACCCAATCGGATCGGTTGAAAAATGCAAAAGTTTGATATGGCGGCCTTGGAACTGACAAAACGTCAATTTTGATAGATACACCTCGATTGTCTAGGTTGAAAAATGCAAGAGTTCAATATGGCGGACGACTTGAAACGTCAAAAATCGAAATTTGACAGATGCATTCAGACTGTCTATTTCAAGTTGGCATAGGTTCAAAATTCCAATCGGATCTTGTGGTAATGATGATAGAGAGTGTCATGTAACGATTTCCGCTTTCATCATTACATTTACTTGCGAAAACGTCCGTGACTGTCAACATCATTGCAACGTACCTACCTATCTGAGAGCACTCGCGAAAAACCGCCAAAGGAATCCGCGAAAAACTACCTAAGAAGTGATGTGACATCATTACATATGGCACAACACAACAACTGCGACGCTGAGTAATGTTGCTAATGTTTGTAGTGATTTTGGAAAAATTGACAAGAAAAACTACGAAACAAGGACGCAAATCAAAACACGGACCCTTTCTGGAGGTCTGGCCAGAAGGTCCGATGGAACTATCATGGATTCCGTAGAAAACAAGTCGCGACAAGGAACCCCTGTAACCGACATGAAATAAGCTCTGGAGGACCGGAAAGGCCCCTTTCTCGAAATGGAAAGCCGCTGGAAATTGTAAATAAATTGTGAGTACCCCCCAGACGTGGTTTGCTCCTCAACTTGCCTGTTTTTGTGAAATTACGCCGTCAACGTCTGCCCCGGCCTGGGTAATGTGATCAAAGTGCCGTCAAATTTAGAAGTGACTTTTGTGTTTTGTATCTGATGGACGCTCAAAAGTCTCCTCGAGACCACGGTTCAATTTCCCATGCTGACATGGTCAATTTCGTTCCAAAAGCACTGTTGAAATGCCCCTAAGTGTTGAGTTTGCCAAAATGGAGAGCGTCAATTGACGTTCCTGTCAGATTACCGGGCCGTACTCCAGTTTAAACATTTTTCGGCTTTAAAAAAAAAAAACGTCGCATGGCCCGCATTGGACGACACGCGGCCCCCGAAACCCCCCGGTCGGCATTTCACACAAAATTTCTCGAAATTCTCCCCGAAAAGCCGAGTTTTCGCCGCGAAAACGTAATAAGGTATTTGGAATGGATTATTCGAACATCGGTTCTCTTGTCAAATTTTGAATGAATTATAAAATTTCGAAAAATCTTGACAAATTCAGCAAATTTTTTTCAACAATTCTCACCCTCAACTTGGGATGCGGTTCGTTTGAAAAAATTTAAAAAAAATTACCCCGCCAAAATCAGACGTCTGTTTTTCACAAATTTTGTCGGCAGGTCGTTCGGTTGCCGTCAGCGGTTTCTATAAGTTGATTGAAGAAAGAGGAAGTCTGTGTTTCAAATGTATCAAGTACTCAATAAATATGTGGAAGGAATAACTGCCACCGAGTCAAGTTCCACGCCTCCATGAAGGGAATGTTTTACAATACAATATGTGTTGTACTGACACGAATATAAAAATCAATGCCGGTGGTGCCGACGAGGGTTATGATGATGCGTAGTATATTTTTGATCGCGGTTTTCTAATTAGTTTTAGTTTATCTTGAGGATGCCATATTTTCCACCGATTTTGTATTCAGAATTTGTACGTGTTGACACTTCGACCACAACAAAGAATAATGAGTAATACTCGTATCGGCCGGTGAGAGCTGCGACGTGACAGACCGAACTAGGGATCAGGAGCGCGCTATTGAAATTTTACTTAAACGCTGTGACTTTGATCATCATAAGAATATACTACATGTGTTAACAGATTGGGAAACCCTAAGCGAAATACAGGTGTCCCAGAACTCGCGGTCCAGAGTCAAATACATTCAAGGGAAATCCCTCAAATGTGTCAGAAAAATCTTGAAAACATTTTTGGGTTTTTATTTTCGAATATACGGAGGCTGAAGGGTTCCCTCTAATTTTTGTTTTGTTTGATAAAATTTTAGTAAACTTTTTAGAACAGACTAAACAGAAAAAAGATTTTTTTTAGTCTATGCAACGTTTCTTTTTACTGGAGTACTCAACAAAATAAGTGTCACTCTGCAAAACTTGACGTAACTTTGAACCTAGACAACTTTGGAACACTACATGCGATTTAATTATCAGACCGTTCGCTAGGCCAGTCCTCCAGCTATTAGTCCGTTATTTTCAAATACATGAAATATTCCACATAATATTTCTACAGGGTGTTCAATGGGCTGGTCGGCTGGTGCAAAATTACTGGAAGTTTGACATACTCCCTCTTGAACGAAATTTTTTTCTTGGATTTCAACATCATCGGCAAGAAGGTATAGAACTCATGTCTCGGGCTCTTGAATCTCCGGTTTATCTCTTCAATTTACAGATTGACCGCAAAAAGTCAACTTTTTGGTATTACAGTTCTAACTTCTTTAGTCGCTGACCGATTTTTGAGACTTCAGGCTCATTTTAATGCCAAAGCTTCAGGCAGGACCACAGGATCAAAATCAATAACTCAAGACAAACATTGAAAATACGGGGTTGCATAAAAAGTGACCAAAACCTGAGCTGCTCTAGGAATATGAATTGGGAGGAGAATCGGATGAAAATCGACTTAGCTTCGAAAGAATCATCCATTCTGAACACTTCAAGGTATCTTTTTCTTGCATGAGACCTGAACTGTTAATTGGCGAATTGGGGCCTTGCTCACATGAAACTGCTCGTAACCAACGTTACAAAAATCGGAACAATCACTCACTTGTCGATTATTGTTTGTCAGTGATTATTAGGCTTTTTAGCGCATTTTCCATCTTGATGAAAATCGCTATTGCAACCGCTTTGTCCGTCCGTCTGTTCCTCGAACTCCTCCCAAACTAGACGACCTAGCTTTCTAATTTTTTCGCTGTTACATAGCTGCCACTCCCAAAGGAGGGCTAGGCTATATTGGATGTCCATATTGCGCCGCCAACATAGAGAAAACCGCCCCCAATAAACTTGAAATAACATAATATTGCACTTTCTACCAAACCTGATGCTCTGGTGTTCTCATTTTTTGAGTAATACATAGTTGCCACTTATAAACGTAAGCCAAGAAACATTCCGTCTTCAATATGCGCCGCCGACATGAAAAAACTGCTAAAAACCGCCCCCAATCACTTTGAATTAAAAAACATAAACCCGAAGACATAGCGATCTGATTCTTTCGGTATATGAATAGCTGACTGAAAATGGGAAAGGATAGGCTACTTTTGGTTAGTCGCCGCCCCCAGATTCCGCCCCCAAACGATAAAAAGTGCAACTTTCATAAATGTTACTGATTGAGATGTTCCCTTAAATATTTAGAAACTGCCAACTCAAATTGTGCAACGTTTGCTCAGCCGAACGCTGCCGCTCCCACACGCCGCCCCCAAAGTAAGAGATAAATGAAAAACATGAACCCGAAGACATAGCGATCTAAGTTTTTCGCTATATGGATAGCTGACTGATAATGGTGAAGGATAGGCTACTTTTGATATGGCGCCGCCTCCAGCTTCCGCCCCCAAAAGAAAAAAAGTGCGACTTTCAACAATTTTCACTGATTCAGCTGATAATGTTACCTCGAACATTCAGAAACTCTCGACTCAAACTGTGCAAGAGTTTCTTCGCCAAACTCTGCCGCTCCCACACGCCGCACCCAAAGTGAGAGATATATGTAAAACATGAACCTGAAGACATAGCGATCTAATTCTTTCACTATATTGATAGCTGACTAAAATTGGAAAAAGATAGGCCACTTTTAATTAGCCGCCGCCTCCAGCTGCCGCCTCCAAACCAAAAAAAATGCAACTTTCACAATTTTCACTGATTGTCATATTTACCTTACATTCAGAAACTCTCAACTCAAACTGTGCAACATTTACTTTGCCGAATGCTGCCGCCCCCACACGCTGCCCTCAAAGTGAGAGATGAATGAAAAACATAAACCCGAAGACATAACGATCTAATTCTTTCGCTATATGAATAGCTAACTAAAAATTGGACAAAGTAGGCTACTTTTGATATGGCGCCGCCTCCAACTTCCACCCCCAAAAGAAAAAAGTGCAAATCTCAATAATTTCCACTGATTTACATTTTAATGTTATCTCAAACATTCAGAAACTCCAAACTCAAACTGTGGAAGAATTTCTTTGCCAAACTCTGCCGCTCCAACACGCCGCCCCCAAAGTAAGAGATAAATGTATAACATAACCCTGAAGACATAGCGATCTAATTGTTCCGCTATATAGATAGCTGACTAAAAATGGGAAGAGATAGGCCACTTTTGATTCGCCCTTTCCCGCCCATGATTAGTACCCCATTCTGATAACAAAATATCACAATGAGTTTCGAATGAAGAAAGTGGGCAAGGAATGGTGTTTCTCCTTCAACCAAATTTCTTCACGTTCATAATATGCCTCTTTGAGAAAATGCGCTACTGAGACTCACGCACGTGAAGGCATACTCACTTGTTTTACTTTGGTTACGAATATTTTCAGGTGCAGAAGGGTCATATTTCTCGTTCAAAAGCGAACAGTTCAAATGTGGCCTGGAAACCAGCAATTCTAATCCCATAGAAGAAAAAAGCACCTCAAAGTGTTCAGAATGAATGGTAGTACTTCGGAAGGTAAGTTGATTTTCCTACGACCACCTACGAAAGAGACCCCTTTCACACGCTATAGTAGACCCGAAAGTTGTCAATTACGTCAACCTACCCAACCTGTGCGTTATAGCCGTTCGTTATTATAACGCACAGTTCATTCGGATCACGAAACAATACGAATTTAAACGACGATTTGATCACAATTTCGAAAAACCGGCTTTCAATACCACTTTAACTCTGATTCACAAGCAAACCAACAATCATTCGCACCTACAGGACTGGCCTCAGTCATGTCCTCTCAACCGGAAGTATGGGTTTGACATGCTTATTATATAACCTTATCGAAGGCCTAACCCTAGCGGTGAGATGTATAAAAATAAAAATCCTACATAATTTCCTTTCAACAACAGTAATTGTAAAGTTATGAATGAAACTCTCACCTACACTTATGAAGCAGAATAATTCTTTGGTAGCAATGCAAATGTGACCACAAAAGATTAAATAGGTGTCTATCTAGAAATCTTGAGCTGCACCAGCCCCATCCAATACACCTAAATACTTCGAATCAAGTTAACATGCTAAAATGTCAAAATGACGGTTGAAATGCCACTAATTTCATTATTGGATTTTCAATTTTCTCACAAGGAGACGTTGTTAATAAATGAAGTTCCGTACACCTGCTGATGACCAAAACGTACCTTTCCCGGCTGGTAGCCGGGGCCTTAGGCCGCTATCGCTCCTCAAAGGATAAAAGAAATTGTTCGTGTCCTTTATTAATGACGGTTTTGGCCGGCCGACGAAAATACCCTGATAGCTTGATGGTGAGAGACGCCACCTCCGACCTTACCTGCTGTCACAGGCGCGTGGCGTGTGTCCAGCAGGCTCGAGTATGATTCCTGCGATTCCCCGAATTTTTTTATGAAAAAGATCATTTTTTATATTTTGAAAGCAATCAAAATTTGAAAGACTGGTTTTTGATGGGATTCTTGATTTTTTTGCGATAATTCGGAGTACTGCTCGCCTCTAAGATGCTCAAGCATAACAACAGCCACAGCCATTGGTCAGAAAATAGCGGTGTTTTTCGAGAAAAAACTTGAATATATGGAAAAATATTAGTATTGATAAATCTGGGTGGTCAGAGAAACGGTGTTTTTTGAGAAAAAATTGAAAATTGTGAAATTTTTTTTTGAAAATTTGAAATACATACACATTTTTTTTATAAACCTATCCAAAATTACCCTTATTTATGTAATTATCATTTATCCACTGGTTTTTATAAAAAGTATGTTTACAGAAGAACACGAAAATGACGTCTTAATTTGAATGTAATTTTCTCCCGGTCGTAGGAGAAATAGTGTACATAACTCGACGTAAAGTGCCTCCTTCCATTCGTGTGATTTCTGCACTCGGCTGCGCCTCGTGCATTAACTTACACACTTATACGTAATGTATCACTTTCCGTACTTGTTACGTAATGTACTGTGGTGCTCACCCCCCTTTTTAACCCATTTACGTTGTGCATTTTAACCCTTTGTTTCCCGTGAATCAGTTCACCCCTTTCTTTTGTTGACAAACCTTGGTTCTACCTACGAGAGGACCAAATTAATCTATTTCCTACATAGAAACAAACAGTTCAAGTCACAAGTTCCTTTATTTTATTTGATTAAATTTGAACAAACATAAGCCTTTTGCTTTTACTGAATCTCATTGTCTGATTCTTCATTTCACTGCTTAATTAAACTAGATTCGTAACCAATACAATTTAATTCCTGAAATACGTCATTGCCTTCTTTAGCAATAGTTTACACAATTTTAATTATATTCCAAACAGCATGGCAAATTCATTATTTGTGGAGTTCCCCTGTTAAAGGGTTATTAATTGAAAGAGTTAAATTGGAATGTTTATAACTGCAATAATTCCCAGTTTTGTCGGTTCCCAATTATTGTCATAATGTCGTCAGTTTAATACCATACGTTTCAACTCGAACTTTAGTTGATGGTTTATTTACCGGTATGATAAGCATGAATTAACCCTTTGGGTCTTAGTTTGGTACAGTCCTTTCAATAGACTTTTCGAAAAGAACTTTATTTCAGATCATGTATCAGGTAGCTTCAAATGACTTGGCTTTTCAGATTTTGTGTGGGGAATTTCTCGCGCTTTGCATTTCCTAATTTCCGCAATTTTCCGCTCTTATTTTCTACCGCTTCGCGATGGTTGGCAGCCAGGTGCCAGAGCTTGATTGCCACGAATATCTTTCCAGACGATTCGGGTTAACTCTGTCCTGTCGCTAACTGCCTGTTGATTAACCCTTTGGGTCAGGTAATTGTTGCTTTGGCTTAGCCTTAATTCAGAGTGACATCTCACCCGGTTCTTTGTGAAGATAGCGTCAGTTTAGTAGGCTCCGGACATCACTTGGAGTTTGCTGGTTCGTTCCGCAATGCCGCACCTGACTTTAACCCTTTCTCATTCGCGCCTAAGTCTCACTCCTAATTCTTCTGAGCTTAGAATTTTAACGCACTGACTAAAGCTTACATCTGAAAGGGTTAACCGCATAGAGAAGAAAAGCCACGTCAACTTGAAGCACCTTTACAGGTAGGAAAGCCCAGGTAATTTACTTCTTGAAATTCGATTAAATCTGACATTACAACTGTACTTGGGTTCCAACAGCTGAACATTCACAATAAAGATTGTACACCAGATAATTGAAGTACGACTTTGATTTCACAATGATCTGTGCTAATAAACTTCTGAACACCTGTTCCCTCAATTTAGGGTCAAATAAATCAAGTCAGTGATCACTTGCCTTTCTAACTTCAACGATCGATCACCATCAAACTCACAATCACTAAACCGTAAACAGCTTGATCAACAAATAATATAACAATAATAGCAGGAGCGCAAAACAAGGTGTCCTCACTGCGTCACATTCGCACACCAACCACCCTTGCGTCTTTTTCTCGGCTTCCTCAAGCCATGCATCTTTCCCCTCCTACTCCCTGAATTTCACCAGCTGCAGTTACGCTCTTATGCTTAAGTTAACTATTTTAATTTTAGGCTAGGCCGATCACCACATAGCCCCCCTTTTGGGCTTATTGTTTAAATGAAGTTTAACAATAGGTCCAAAATCGCGTCCCTAAATTCTAGGTTTCATTAAAATAGTTTTACAATTCTACTTGATTGGAGATCCTAAATGATCAACATGTTCATAGATCAAGACCTTAATGTTCATTAGACAGAGAAAAACCCTTCCACAGAGGGAAAACTCAGCTAGTAGAGGAAAAGTCTACAGACATAAAAACCTCTTGGTCTTTCTTACGACTAATTGCGCATTATCTTCAAATTTTCGTGCACTCGGGTTGTCAACTTTCAGGCTGTAGTCTTCGACAGTCATTCTCTGGTCCCAAAGATGTTTTCATCAAGGACGTTCCTGAAACTTTACACAAGCTAAGCTCTATGTCTAATTGCAAATTAAAATTTCATAACTTCACGTGTGAATTCTGTGGCAAGTTGTCCGTCAAAACATTCATTGTTTTTCCAACAACTCGAATCTGCAAACTCTTGCGAACTGGATGGACGCATCCCTCTTCGGCGGCGTCGCTTCCTGGATGGTTTTGAACTCAATGGACTCTCAAAACCCTCAGCGTTGGGTAATAATTTTGGCATTTCCGATCTTGCTGGCTCTTCAACAAATTCGTTTTGTTTTGCTTTATCCAGTTCATCCAGGAAGTCAGCTGTCTTTGGAATGGATCCTTTACTTCCGCTCACGATCCACAGGTGTTGAACGTAAGTTGGAAAGTGGTACATCAAGTCTCGTACTAGTCTTCTCGGAAATCGGTGTTGTTAAAAAGCTTGCAAGCTCAACGAACTTAGCGAAATGAACCATCATGTCGCAATCTTCAGGTTGATGTCTAGTAGTCAGAATTTCTCGTCGAATTTTCCTTTGCTCATTTTCATTCCAGAATCGGGAGAGAAATTTGCTTCGAAATTCATTGTATGTCTTCCAATGGCTGGAGTGGTAGTTTGCCCACAATCGTGCTTCGCCCTGAAAACTCTCGATGGCTATTTCCACCATTTTCTCACTGGAAAGTTTTCGTTCTCGGCAAATCGTTCCAGTTTCCCCAGAAAATTACAGGATTCTGTCGAAAGTCTCCATTGAATCGGGGCATGGTATATAGTTAGTGCTTCATTTCTACTATCACCATCTTTGTTACACTTCCATCAAGTGACGTCACTGCATCAAGTTCTCTCTCTCTGTTGTGGAATCTCCCTGGTACCTGCTCTCCATTCTTATCCTCGACTTCCCGCTGGGTCATCGATGCTTGGCGCTTTGGTGCAGGGCCGCATTCAACTGTGTTGGGAACGGGCTCGTTCGGCATTTCCCCGACGCTGTTGGGTGCCCCCCTCGCAGACAGGTGCCCCTGATTTTCATTCAACACATGTCGAATGGCTTCCATCAAGGTGTCCAACGTGGCTTGCCAACGCTGTTCCATTTCTCCAAGAGTTCTGGCAGTTTCGGCTTCGTGTTTCGTTTTCCAATGGAGAAACCAGGCAGGATACTCCAAGTCCGATCCTGTCTCACCCTCTTGTCGATACATTCTCATGAACGATTTGAAAGGCGTCCTCGTCTTCCGATTGGGTTACTCGAAACAAATTACAGTGATTTAATCAACTTGTTGGTCAGCCAATTACTGTAATTCTCAACTAAAATCACACCACTTTGAGTTATTATTAATCATTGAACTATTGAACTCCATCTAACTGACTTTGCCAAGTGTTTTCCATTTTAACCCCTTTCTTTTTTTTTAATTTCTAATTGCAAGACGGCAGGTACATGCAATGTCTACTCTTCTACTCAAATCAATTTCGTAAAGGTGTGTATTCCAGATGTCTAATTGATAGGGTTGCTGCCCCCCTAAAGTTTGCATAGGACGTTAGGTGCGTGGGTTTTTTTCCACTTGCAGCCTGTTTGCAGTTCGGCTGTGAAGTAATTTTGTGACCATCAAATTTATTTGCTTTTACAATGATTAGGTAGGTACCAATTTTGTTGTCTTTAATTACCAATCAGTGCGGTTTCTGCTAATTTTGTTTGTCACCTAATTTACAGCAAGTTAATGATATTACTTAATAAAACGCATCCAAATTCTCGGCTATCGAAGAATGTTATAGTTTTAGCAATATAATGCATGGATTGAGAGTGTGTCGCCCGACTTTGTTGTTGGCGGCATGCTGGCCCAAAAGCAGGTAACTTATTCCCTTTTCCTGCACCCTCGAAGGCCGCCGCTCGCTGGTGTGGATTCTGCATTCTTCCATATAACGAACGACTTCCGCCATGTGCGTGAATGTTTACTGGCCCTTTCTCAACACCAAGCGAAACTCCTCAGTCTGTGATTATTCAATTTAATTTTTTTTCAACTTTCCATGTAGCAAATTTGGATTAATTGGTCTCTTTCACTATCTCGTAATCCTGGTCTCAGGCCCAATGTGGTGCTCACCCCCCTTTTTAACCCATTTACGTTGTGCATTTTAACCCTTTGTTTCCCGTGAATCAGTTCACCCCTTTCTTTTGTTGACAAACCTTGGTTCTACCTACGAGAGGACCAAATTAATCTATTTCCTACATAGAAACAAACAGTTCAAGTCACAAGTTCCTTTATTTTATTTGATTAAATTTGAACAAACATAAGCCTTTTGCTTTTACTGAATCTCATTGTCTGATTCTTCATTTCACTGCTTAATTAAACTAGATTCGTAACCAATACAATTTAATTCCTGAAATACGTCATTGCCTTCTTTAGCAATAGTTTACACAATTTTAATTATATTCCAAACAGCATGGCAAATTCATTATTTGTGGAGTTCCCCTGTTAAAGGGTTATTAATTGAAAGAGTTAAATTGGAATGTTTATAACTGCAATAATTCCCAGTTTTGTCGGTTCCCAATTATTGTCATAATGTCGTCAGTTTAATACCATACGTTTCAACTCGAACTTTAGTTGATGGTTTATTTACCGGTATGATAAGCATGAATTAACCCTTTGGGTCTTAGTTTGGTACAGTCCTTTCAATAGACTTTTCGAAAAGAACTTTATTTCAGATCATGTATCAGGTAGCTTCAAATGACTTGGCTTTTCAGATTTTGTGTGGGGAATTTCTCGCGCTTTGCATTTCCTAATTTCCGCAATTTTCCGCTCTTATTTTCTACCGCTTCGCGATGGTTGGCAGCCAGGTGCCAGAGCTTGATTGCCACGAATATCTTTCCAGACGATTCGGGTTAACTCTGTCCTGTCGCTAACTGCCTGTTGATTAACCCTTTGGGTCAGGTAATTGTTGCTTTGGCTTAGCCTTAATTCAGAGTGACATCTCACCCGGTTCTTTGTGAAGATAGCGTCAGTTTAGTAGGCTCCGGACATCACTTGGAGTTTGCTGGTTCGTTCCGCAATGCCGCACCTGACTTTAACCCTTTCTCATTCGCGCCTAAGTCTCACTCCTAATTCTTCTGAGCTTAGAATTTTAACGCACTGACTAAAGCTTACATCTGAAAGGGTTAACCGCATAGAGAAGAAAAGCCACGTCAACTTGAAGCACCTTTACAGGTAGGAAAGCCCAGGTAATTTACTTCTTGAAATTCGATTAAATCTGACATTACAACTGTACTTGGGTTCCAACAGCTGAACATTCACAATAAAGATTGTACACCAGATAATTGAAGTACGACTTTGATTTCACAATGATCTGTGCTAATAAACTTCTGAACACCTGTTCCCTCAATTTAGGGTCAAATAAATCAAGTCAGTGATCACTTGCCTTTCTAACTTCAACGATCGATCACCATCAAACTCACAATCACTAAACCGTAAACAGCTTGATCAACAAATAATATAACAATAATAGCAGGAGCGCAAAACAAGGTGTCCTCACTGCGTCACATTCGCACACCAACCACCCTTGCGTCTTTTTCTCGGCTTCCTCAAGCCATGCATCTTTCCCCTCCTACTCCCTGAATTTCACCAGCTGCAGTTACGCTCTTATGCTTAAGTTAACTATTTTAATTTTAGGCTAGGCCGATCACCACAGTACTATTTCATTCGATTCTCCTCTTAACCTAGATTCCGAAAGAAGTTCAGGTGTGGGTCATTTTTCATGCAACCTGTACCTTGAATGTCCGTCTTGAGGTGATTTTTGATCCTTTGGTATCCCTATCTGAAGCTTTAGTTTCAAAATATGTAAGCCAAAAATTTTGAAAATCGGGTAACAAAAAAAAGTTATTTTTGCATTAAGTACAAAGAAGTTGACTTTTTGAGGTCGCTCTGCAGATAAAAGAGATAGGTAGGTACACCAAAAATTCAAAAACCGTCTCGAGGTATGAGGTCCTTACTTCCTGCGTATGGTGTTGAAATACAGTAAAAAAAATTTGTTCAAGAGGGAGCATGCCAAACTTTCAGAAATTTTGCACGTCTATTGAACCCCCTGTGGAAATATCATGTTGAATACGTCATGTATTAAAAAAATACGGTAGCTTAAGGACTGGGCTAGCGAACGGTCTGAAAATTGATTGAATCGCTTGTAGCATTCCAAAGTTGTCTAGTTTCAAAGTCAGGTCAAATTTTGCAGGGTGACACTTATTTTGCTGAGTACATTAGACAGGGGGTGACTCCGAGGGTGACTCAAAAACCATGAAAACGCAGTTTTCGATGGAAACTGTCCGCAGAAGAGTTCTGTAGGAATTAATCATTTTATTTCCTGTCTTAGATCACATTGGGGACGTCTGGAACCTTTTGCTATTATTTAAATCTCAAACTCAAATTTTGAGTTTGGACTCACCCTGTATTAATATGAAAATTCCGAGGAAAATTCAAGACACACTGGAAAGTTCATTTTTGATTCTGTTTAGTCTGTTTTAAAAGGTTTACTGAAATCTCATCAGATACAGAAAATAAGAGGGGTAACACCCCACCCTCCGACCCCAACATCTTCAAACTTAGACCCCCCCCCATATCTTCAAAAATAAAAACCCAGTTTCCCAACATTGAAGCCTACTGCACGTAATTCGCGGCAAAAATGGACGAGATAAATCAACAAATGTATGTATAGCACAGCTTATCGCTTGGAGTCGGGAGATGAATGAAAGTGGGCGCCAACGATTTAATTTCCACATCAAAGTAGCGCGAAGACTACCAGAACGACTTGAATGCGGTCTCATCGTTGAACTTGTGTGTCGCACATCGTAATGGGTATTATGGTAAGTATATTCGCGCTTGGTATATAAAATCCCGTGCCGCACTGTCGATGTTATTTATCACTAGGAGTAGGGACGTCGCGCCGTCCAATTTCTGACATACAGAAAACAGAAGGGGGATAAAGCGCCACCCGTCGACCCTCGTATCTCCAAAAATAAAAACCCGATTTTTTCAACATGTTTCTGACACATTTGGAGCATTTTCTAAGCTGGCTTTGCCTCTGGACCGCGAATTCTGGGAGAGCCTGTGTAATAATAGGTTTGGATTGTTTGGAATAATATTTTATACAGTATATAGGGCTCCCAGCCTGGTTTCACGGTCCAAAGAGTAGTTTTTTCTGGGAACTACCGAAAGAGGTCGATTTTATTCTCAGCGGGATGTTCAAGTGCTATTTCATCTCCATAACCAGGGTGGCAACCTCTCAGCCCTTCAAGATTTTTTGTAAGTATAATTTTTCTTGCCCTAATTTCATCAGCTATTCATGGAATCTTTAAAGCCATGAGGGAGTTCATCCTCCCTATTTTTTGTGTTTATTTTATACAGGCTGTTCCGCGATTGATGTGCCATAGCTCAATGGCAGATAGAGGACTTTGAGGCAAGCCAAGATCAGCAAGAACTTTTTTTTTTTGGCCAGTGGTTACAGCGAGGGTTACAGAGATACAGGGTGATTGATAAGTTTGTTCCGAATATTTGAAGGGCGATATCTCTGCAATGGTTTGAGATTATCTGTTGAAATTTACCAGCGATATCTTCAGTTGGAGCTTGTCACAATGCCACATGGGGCCAAAAAAAATTTCCCCTTCAATTTTTGACAAAAAAGTTCTTTTTTTCTGATCACATTTCTACAAAGCTATAGGCAGATTCGGAAAGCTCAGAAAAATGCCATAAGAATAGCCAATAAAATTTAACAGCACACCCAGTGATGTAAAATACCCGGGTTTTTATATTTGAGGGTAAATACCCAGGGTAAATACCCGGGATTTACCCGAAATCGGGTTCCTAATAGGGTATCTATTTTCAATAATTGTGACGAACAATAGGAGAATAACAACAACAAACAATAATGATTTTTGCTCACAGCAGCAAAATAAGTAAAATAAGTAAAATAAGCAAAATAAGTGCTTTGGAGATTATGTTTATAAAGCCTCGGGATTTGGAAAAAGAGATCATTCAACCTATAGCCGTTAACACTGTCAACCGAGCTGTCAACAGTGTCAACTTTTCTGTCAAACTGGGTAGGGTGGGTAAATATCACTCGGGAAAATACCGGGTAAATACCCGATTTATATTTACCCACCTACCCGGTAAATACCCGACTCACATCACTGAGCACACCTAAGTTATTCTGGCAAAAAAAATCCAAAAACAATCACCGCGCCAAAACTTTGACCAGACTACCCCAGTCCGGACGTTAAGTTCCAAAATAAAGGTTGCTCTGGACTTTATAGTTCTACTCAAGAATGCCGCTTTGCATGTGTGTTGCTGGAATTTCGCTTGACCCATTGAGATAGGTGGCTACTGGCGCCAATGGTGCAAGCGCCGCATACAGGGGGAAACAGAAAAAAATAACTGAACATTTTTATATGATGAACCAAAGCAGACGGAGCATTGCAAATCACATTGTATGTAAGTTATTTCATGCTTATGAAAGAGCAGCGAACGATTATGCTGCAAGAACGGCCAATAAAATTTAACGGGCCACCTAATAAGCTGTTTTGTCAATAAGAATCCAAAAAATATCACCGCTCAAACCTAAATCAGGCAACCCTAGCTATTTTATAGCGGATTCTTTTCAGACATGACATATTTGTAGGCAAAAACAAAATTTAAAGAGCTACTAAAAACTTACTGTGGGTTCCACCAAACGTTTTATGAGCGAGTCAACTTTGATTTTTGGTGGAAGCCGCAGTTGAAACTGAAAAAGAAAATCCAATGCCGGACTTGATAAGTGCCTCTTCCGACTTTCTGTAAAGTTTTGTGAGGTTAACCATAGTCTACATTAGTTCATTATATCTCTTTGTATAGCAGGAGTTGTAAGGCGGCATTGTTTAAAAGACGGAATCAAAAATGTTTGAATGAAGTCAAAAATTGTAAGCGAGCTTGTAAGTTTGACCTACAAACTTTGTGTAGCATGAAAACTTCAAAAGAAATGAAAATTCGACCACATAAAAATGATTCGAGGCACAGTTCTCGGACAATTTAGTATCCAACGGCAACACCTTGGAAGTATGCTGAAGAAAAATTTTGAAGATATTTATGAAAAACTGCTCTGGGGTATCTGAGTTCTGAACTACCCCACGTGGGAACGGGAAGGTTAATCCCTCCTAATGTACCTACCTACATTTCTTCCAGACCACATTGCCAATTTGTTGCTGGCGCAAAAGGTTGACTAGAGAGGTCTTCATCTGCATCATGATTTGATGGAGCGCCGCCCCATTTCTGTTTTCAAATCAGAAAGCATCTCAACCTAAAATACCTCAATCGTTGGATTGGTCGCGGCATTCAAAAACCCTGGCCGCTTAGGTACTTCTGGTACCCACTACTACCCACCTAGTAGTTTTTAATTTTGTTTAAAATAATGTCAAGTCTAAACAGAAACCGCTGTTCATGAATAGCTATGCTTATTGTCTCGTTCAAGTATTAGCGGTGATGTTTTTTTTATTTTAATTGCCAAACAGCTTCGGTAGTCCGTTAAATTTTATTGGCCATCCTTGCAGCATAATCGTTCGCTGCTCTTTCATAAGCATGGAATAACTTACATACAATGTGATTCACAACGCTCCGTCTGCTTTGGTTCACAAGATATAAATTTTCAGTTTATTTTTCTGTTTCCCCCTGTATGCGGCGCTTGCACCATTGGCGCCAGTAGCTACCTATCTAAATCATTCCAGGGGAGCTCCAGCAACACGCATGCAAAGCGGCAATGCTTGAGTAAAACTAAAAAGTCCCAAGCATCCCCTATTTTGGAACTTGACGTCCGAAGGTCTGGTCAAACTTTAATGCGGTGATTGGTTTTGATTTTTTTTGCCAAAATGACTTAGACGTGCCGTTAAATTTTATTGGCTATTCTTATAGCATTTATTCTGAGCTTCCCAAATCTGCCAATAGTTTTTCACAAATGTAAACAGAAAATTTATTTTTTTTTGCCAAAAATTGGAGGGGCAAGTTCTTTCAAGTCGGACCGTGGAATTTTTTTGGCCCGATATGGCATCGGGCCATATCGGACAAACCACCTACCTTGGTGACAAGCTACCTCCAACTAGGGTATGTCGCTGGTAAGTTTCAACAGATTATCTCAAACCGTTGCAGAGATATCGCCCTGATATACCGGGTGTTTATAAGTGTCTGTTATCATATCGCCTTTGGAATCTCCTATCACTCTTTCAAATCGTGCCTTTCACCGCGACTTTGGGCCTGACCAAAGCCTGCCGCGATCACAGACATTTATAAACACCCGGTATAATCGGAACCAACTTATGAGATACCCTTATCTTCGTAACCATTGACAAAAAAAAATCTCACTGATCTTGACTCGCCTCAAAGTCCTCTATCTGCCATTGAGCTATGGCACATCAATCGCGCAACACCCTGTAGATGCATCATAAAAAAAAAGAACGCAGTATTATTGGGGATTGTATTTACCTAAGCAGTACGTACCTGTGCCATAAGATCTCGGTAATTTAGTTAATCACCCCGCGATTAAGCCAAGCCAGGTGCGAGTAAAAGTCAAGGTCATTAAAGTACATAGTTTATTTAGGTAAAGTTATAATTTTCAGTAGTTTGGTGCGTTTTTGTCTGGCAGCAGGTGTCATCGTGTGATAATTTATTATAATCATGACTGCTGCCAACGATGAAAACGCCGTAGTAATCATAAATAGAAGTAAAGTGGAAGGAATAAGGTAGGTACAGTGCAAAGATTTTCTAATTTGATTGAGATTTTTTTATTTGAATTTTTGAGATATTTTTTTCAAATAATATGTACCGATTTGTGTTCGAAAAAATGTACCTAAGCAGGTACCGTATGATCAAAAACTTTCTTACTCAAGGGAGGCTGTGGCCAGCCCAAAATCAGCTTCGTTTGCCTGCCAATGACCAGATACCTATAAACTACAAGGAAGTTTTTGACCATACACGGTATACAGGTGTTCCAGGGATGATAGCCTAAAATTTAACTGTAGGTAGATCTCGTCAAAATATGACGGAAACCTATATACTATTTTGCAAAGTGTGGCCTAATGACGAAGATACGGTCCTCCAAAGTTCACTTTTTTCGGATTTCAAAAATTTGTCACTTTTTTCGGATTTCAAAAATTTGTAACTCAGGAACGTTTCAACAAATTTAGCTTTAATTCAGCAAAAGCTGATTTGTCATAATCATCTATCAACCTGCCAAATTTGGAAAGAATCCAACCAGTGGTGTAGGAGTTATGAGGGTCAATAATTTAGAAGCATCCGAAGAAAAGTTGACTTAAGGTGACCCCTCATGACTTCTACGCCACTGATTGGATTCTTTCCAAATTTGGCAGGTTGATAGATAATTATGACAAACCAGCTCATGCTTAATTAAAGCTAAATTTGTCGAACCGTTCCTGTGTTACAAATTTTTGAAATCCGAAAAAAGTGAACTTTGGAGGGCTGTATCTTCGTCATTAGGGCGAACTTTGCAAAATGGTATACAGGTTTTCGTCATATTTTGACGAGATCTACCCACAGTTGAATTTTTTGCTATCATCCCTGAAACACCCTGTATGTATTGTTTCAAAATAATGTGCATCTCGAGCAGCCGTAAAATTCGACATTTGAGTTGAAATTGGTTGTAAATAATGCTTTTGGTAAGCTGAGTTGAGCTCAACATCACAGTTGATCATCGATCAGAAAACAAGAATAAAAAGGAAACGAATGATAATAACAATGATAATACTGATAATAATCTTCAGTGTTGAACCCGATTTGGCTTACGCCATCTTTTCTCTTTCCAAATTGACCTCAACGATAAATTTTGAATTTTTTTTTGAAAAAACATATAGGTAGCGATCATTTGCCCCTCGATTGGCCCATAAAAACGTGTACAGCTTTTGACACGGAGTGTACCTACTGATTTGATGAATTTTGACTACCTTATTGTCACTGTTACACCAAGTTCAAAAATCAGTACACTCTCCGTGGGTTCCACAAAAAATATAATACGAGATCAGTTGATTCGCGATTTTTGTTTCTCAATTCGTTGCTGACGGATTAATGGAAATGCTGGTTTATCTGTCAACAGTGAAAAAATGATGGGTCTATAGTACAAACAGGCATTTTTTGTAGTTGATCGACTAGCTATCAGCAGAAAAAAAATCATCAATTAATCTGCAATCAGCCTGATCGCTGATCATCTTTCTTTGTGGAACTGACGGTCTGTGTCAAAAGCTGTATGCGTTTTCAATGGGAAATCACTGTAACTATACATGCATAAATACGTTAACGACGTTGTCTCTTTGCCCATAATGAGGTAGTCAAGCCAATAAGTCTTATAAAATAATCTATTTTTGAGAAAAAAAGTTGGGTAGGTACGTCATGTTCTCCAATTCTCCATATTATCTGCGACCTCTGTATTACCTGATGGTGAAGATGGTATAAGTACCTACACCCGCCCACCAAAAAAATGGAGGTTTCCAATTTGGAAATCAACGGAAAAAACTGTTCAACAAAAGTTGTTCCGCTTTCAAAAAGGGGAACAACTTGAATATCTCAAAGGGGGAAGCATTCCTGTATGGCGAGAATTCTCGCGTGATCATCCTGTACATAGTACCTACATGTATTATTGAAACAATAGTCTCTGGATTAATAATTTGTGAAGGTGTCCCCCGAGGACGTGTCCCCCTCATAATAACGCGAGTAATAACGTAATAATAATAAAGATTTCTTTTCATGTAAGAGCAATTTAGTATTTCTTGAATAAACAAAACAAGCCTCCTGCCAAGAGTATAATCTTATGATTATGACCATTATGTATTATTATAAACTGAACGAACA
Source organism: Anaspis maculata (assembly GCA_949128115.1). Classification (NCBI taxonomy): domain Eukaryota; kingdom Metazoa; phylum Arthropoda; class Insecta; order Coleoptera; family Scraptiidae; genus Anaspis; species Anaspis maculata. Next base: position 16,388,114 of record OX421964.1, read on the forward strand.
TCAGAGCAAGCTCCATAAAATAGCGGATTAAATAAATATGAACAAACTTTCCACACAAACAGGACCTATGTGAAAATTTACGTATTGTCAAAGTTTTCGCAAATTTTGATCATCTCCACGGCAAAAAACTAGGTACTTAAACGAAAAAAATCTGTTGTGACACCACAATACTTTCCCGTCGGGATCCAGGAACGTGAATCGTGAGCTTTTTTTTTCGAAGCATCCCTTCGAGTGCTGGGAGAGGTTGAGCTTAAGTTTTCATTCAAAAATTGTGAAACTGACAAATTGTAAAAAAAAACTAACAGGAATCGTAGTCGTTTTTAGCCTCAAAATGTAATTTCCGTCATTTTCCGTTTTTTTTTCTGTGCAGTTTTTTTCTGGGTTCTTTCATGATTGAGATGAAGTGTCGACGAGACGAAACACACTGTTTGTAACCCGGTTTATAACTGAACACTACCAGAAATACACGTCAATTATTTTTCGCGCCTGGGGATATCGCCAATTAAACGAAAACCTATATACCATATTGCAAAGTTCGGCCTAATAACGAAGATACAGCCCTCCAAAGTTCACTTTTTTCGGATTTCAAAAATTTGTAACTCAGTAATGTTTGGACAAATTTAGCTTCAATTCATCATAAGCTGATTTGTCATAATTATCTATCAACCAGCCAAATTTGGAGGAAATCCAATCAGTGGCGTAGAAGTTATGAGGGGTCACCTTAAGTCAACTTTTCTTTGGAATTGAATGCTCTAAATTATTGACCCTTATAACTCTTACACCACTGGTTGCATTCTTCCCAAATTTGGCAGGTTGATAGATAATTATGACAAACTAGTTTTTGCTGAATTAAAGCTAAATTTGTCGAAACGTTCCTGAGTTACAAATTTTTGAAATCCGAAAAAAGTGAATTTTGGAGGGCTGTATCTTCGTCGTTAGGCCGAACTTTGCAAAATGATACATAGATTTTCGTCATATTTTGACGAGATCTACCCACAGTTGAATTTTTTGCTATCATCCCCGAACACCCTGTATGTATGTATTATCCGACTATCATTCCGGAACTTTCCCTCGGTCATCTGGCAAATTTCACATTGATCTCGGCATGTGGCTTCGAGAGGCGATTCTCGAACAGAGTCCATTACTTTCGCGTGTAATTCCGCCGTGTGCTAGAAGTGGCACCTCTGCTAATTGGACAGATGCGTTCTACTCGGTCATTGAATACATACAAAAGAAACTCAAATCTTTGTGCTACGATCAAGGCCCGTATGTTTCAAACCGGATAGATGAATTCGAAAGCGGCAACCGCTTGTTTCCGCTGTTTCCTGCGATTTGCTGTACCATGGCAATTCCATGTGAATTCATCTCGTGGTTGAAAAAATTCGGGTCCTGGTAAAGAATGGATTAAACTTTGAATCAATAGCGCCGCAATTTTTAACGCGCTCTTCCAAAAAAAAAAAAAAAAAAAAGCCGATCTTAGCTTCACTTTGTCCGTTCGTCCGTCCGTCTGTACCAAGGATAACTCCCCAGGAAAAAGATATCGATGTGGTGTGAACGCTGATCAATAGTGGGTACATATTATGTTTAGGATGTCAAGTTGACTTTTGGTTTGTTGTTACTTTGCCGCCATCTTTAATCCGCTGAAATTTGCAGGCAATGTGAACCACATCAAGATACATCCAATTTTCGACAATTGATGTTCTGCCGCCATCTTGTATTCTCCATATTTTGAACATGCTTTGAAGTGATGTTGACCAAAGATTTTTAATTTGTCACTTGGCCGTCATCTTTGATACGCCTTTTTGAATTTCTCTGAAAGTGGTCCGATAAGTGAAATTGGCAGGCGATGTGAACCTTATTGAGATACATCCGATTTTGGACAAATGATGCTCTATTGAAATCTCTTATTAGTGGAACGATTTTTATGAAACTTGGAACTCACCCTTGTCTAGTACAATTATTCGGATTTTCAAGCCAAATTAATTGATTCTGCCGCTATTTTGTCTGCCATATTGAAATTTCTGGCCAAATAACGGTAGAACCCTAATTAGCATCTTGCGTTCACTAATCCTTCAAAAAGGAAGTGTGCTACTGAGCCTCACGCCCGTGAAGCATATTCACTTGTTCAACTTCAAACAGAAAAATATACTTGTCCTGAAACTAACCTGAACGTATATTTTGTATCTAGCGAAAATGAACAACAAACGTCAAGTTGGAAATTCTGGAAAAGACGCCGGGACATCGTGGCCGTTTTGGTTTTTTGGGGATTTTTCAACACCTACGCCTTGAGAGTCAATTTGAGCATGGCCATTGTGGCAATGACGGAAAACAAGAGCGTCACACACGAAAACGGGACCGTTACTTATGTAAGTTCCATCATAATCAAACACCCAGCACCCTGAATATTCTGATCCCACATTCTTTATCTACAGGGTGTTCAAACTTACCGTACAAAAAAGCCCAGGTCAGTTTGGGAAAGCTCCTCTAGAAGTCATGTTTTCCAAACTATTGAATATGTTAAAAAATTATTTGCTAAGTATATCCCATTCACTTTTTATTTTCAGTAGAATGACTTTTTGAAGCAAAAATAAAGTGACAAGCTGGAGCACTGGGAGGATACGGCTGAAGGCCGCTGATAGTTTTGCGCCAAAACTTTGCAGGTGCCATCAGCCGTAGCCGTAGTCCCCCAGCTTGTCACTTTATTTTTCGAGTTATTTTTGCTTCAAAAAGTCATTCTACTGAATTTAAAACGTGAATGGCATATATGAATGCAGAATTAATTTCAGAAGTCGGTCTTCTTTAAAAAACACCCGCAAAAAGTTCCAGAGGCTCTCAAACTGATGTGAAGCAACAAAACACAATCCGTTTCCACGGAGTGTATTTTTGAAAAAACCTGGATTCTCCAAATTTATGACTCACCCTTTAAATATGAAAAATCAAAACGTTCAAAAAATTTCGTTTGAGCTTCTTTCAAAATGTTTCCGACAATCATTCCATAAGTATACAACGGAAATAAAGGTGCTCGAAGTCCAGCCCTCTGACACTCTCATTTTCAAAAACTGAGAACCCTTTTTTTCGACACTTTTGAAGCAGTTCCTTGAACTGTCTTGGATCTTTTTTTTACGACGAGTTCAAAATACCCTGTTGATCCTTGAATTCCTCTGTATACTTAAATTTTCAGGAACAAGAATTCGACTGGGATTCGAGAACCCAAGGGATCGTCTTGAGCTCGTTTTTCTACGGCTACTTGACGACGCAGCTCCTGGGGGGATGGCTGAGCGCACGGTATGGCGGCAAGAAAGTATTCGGCAGTGGAATCGCAGTGACCGGAGTGTTTACACTTCTGACACCGTGGGTCGTCTACACGAACGTTTATTTGTTCATCGCTATTCGAATAATTGAAGGAGTCTTTGAGGTTTGTTCTTGCAAGTACACTATACTCGGCGTAGCTAGTAGAACAGGCATTTCAGCTTTTAACATGAAACACAAATTATTCCGAGTGCAATCTTCATACCGGTATCGTACTCGCACTTGACCTAGTCCTAGTACCTGCCAAACAACGTAGGTACCAACTAAAATGACACAATTTTTTTTCCGTTCGGGTCATACTTTTTGGAGCAAGGGAGCCAAAGTTACCATTAAGAACATCTCAGCCAATCAGTTCACGTGATTGGCCTTAAAATTAATTATAATATGTATTTTGTTTGCATACATTAGGAAACCAGGGTAGGTACAAAAGACATTTACTGGCCGATTAGATCAACTGGGAGGGAGGCGCTTAGTAATTGAGGATATCTAAAAAGAGTTGCGAGAATGAGGCTTTGCCTATAGGCAGGTAGAACAACTACCCACTTTTTTTTATTTCCTCATCAGTCTGATGCCACCAAACGTACGTGCAGTGTGAAGCTCTTGCAGCACTGACTCGCGAAGTTAATGTAGTATGACAACTCTGTGGCCCCTCAACAAAATTCCCTTTTCTACAATAAACTCTGCTGTAAAGTTGAAAAAATGTTTTAGGTCTTCCTGTTTTATACGTTCCAGCCAACCCTTTTGAACACGATGCTAAATCTTTCTTAGCGTGACTTCTTCCACCGTCTCTTGCTAGTATCCGCGAAAGACAATCGGCGTTTGCATTGTTCTCACCCTTTACGTGTCTGATATCGAAGTGAGAAAACCCTGAAATATATCGCCCAGCGCTGCAATCTACTGGCAGCCATGGGTGGGATTCCTTCCTTTTCGGCAAAAATGTGTGTGAGCGGTTTATGGTCTGTCACTAACATCATCAAGTTTCCTAATAAAAATTGCTCGAATATTTTTACACAGTAAAAATTGCTGAGGCCTCTTTGATTTCTTGAGATGTTTAAAACGAGCCGTTCTTTCTCGTCTTGTGTGATATGAGATAACACCCCGTCAATGACGTATGGGCTGCCATCGCAGGCTAGCTTTACCTGCATACGCGGGTTTCGAAATGTACTAGTACGTTGTCGGACTACTTGGTTTTTTTTCCCTTCTTGAACCCTTATCGCATTGTTCGTTCCAGAGGAACTCCGCATGTTACATGCCAAAAAGGCCTCGTGCTTTTTCAGTGCGACTTACCATTGATCTGTCTTATTTAGGATCACGGCCTGCCAGCTGATCAGAAGAGATAGGCCGGGGTTCTTATTGGATGGTCGGGAGCGCCACAGTATTGTGTCCGAATTTAAAAAAAAACAATGAGCAAGCCATGACTAATACAATACTGAAGATAAAGTAATGATTGGATTTCAAATACAAAGTTTATTTGCAAAAGGTAATGAAGATAAACAGGTGCCGGTTGGCTAATTCTACAATAAAGGAAATAAAAGGGATGGATATGTCGAATAATATTGTCAAATGATGTTGTCGAATAATGCCACAACAAAGTTTATGTTACGTTCGGGAAAGAAGCTTGGCTTCAGCACAAGCCGAACGTTGAAGTGAACGTTATCTGTTCCAAAGCGTAGGTACCTGTCGTCCGGTTTTCAACAGTACTAGATAACAATTCAAGTCGAGGTGACTCTAAAGCGGCACGATAGGTACCTAAGTTGATAAGCCACCCCAGAGAGTGTTATCGGCTTCTTTTTCTTACGTTGACAATGTTACAAAAACAATAATAATTTTACACATTAAATCTTCTGAAGGTTATTCTCAGATTTTTCCTTCGAAATAATAATTACTGATTACAAGTCAAACTAGGACCTTTCGCCCTATAACATCTACGTTAATTTCAAAGTCACCAACAGCAAGGTACCACGAGACTGTCGGTGGCAAAACTACAGAGTTTGTGTACGGATTTCAAAAGATGAAGAGTGATGTTAATTTGAACAAAGCGCATTCTCTTGGCGAATGGTCGGAAATCGCAACAATTCAATTGCGAACAGACTGAATTTCAAATTTCACCTTTTATTGTCCCCTGAAAACTGTCAATCTATTTTTCTTCCGTATTTTTCTAGGACGGTACACGAGGAAGGTTCAGCCAAATATAAACGTGAAAAATGATTATCGTTTAGGCATTTTCAATGAAACACAAGTAATAGAGGGAAAATAATGCAACACAATAGGCGAAATATCGCCGGGGCTCACTTGACCAAAACGCAAAGCGGTACACTTGGTGACGGCTTCCTGACGGCCGCGATCGACAATTTGTCGTACGCTGAGACTTTTAGAGTGCGGGTGATGGCTAGACTCGGTGTTGTGAAATATGGGGTCCACGCTAGTGCGACTGGACTCGCTGGCGGTTTGAAAAATCTTGCACTTATACCAAAAGCGGGCTCCTCGTTGGATCGTTTCCTTCCCAAGGAAAGAGTCGCTCGGGAAATTCCCTGTTGCATAAATGCGACGATGTCGATGACGGTGACGTTGACGGCTTGCTGGCAAAATCTCCAGACTTTGAAACGGGGTGACAGGAAAATAGAGATGTCGGGAACTTGATTGTAGAAAAACTCGTTATGTCGCAAAAAACTGAGTGGTGGGTGAAAGAAGAAACCTACAACAATTCACTCAACTCAGTGTCGACTCCAACTCGAAAATATGACAAAAGGGGGAACCAAATCAGTCTCTACTTTATCTCCTGGTGACAGACGGTTTCGTTTGATGCGCCATGGTTGTACTTCTTTAGACGGCTAAACAATGCCTACTTCGGGTTCAAAACCCTAATGATCCAACGTCCACCAAATAAACCCGCAGAACAGGCGGTTTCTTGCTTCGAACTAACACAGTTTCGGAGACCACTCGAAAGGCAAAAACGTGGATGTACAGCACACAACTAGGCGACAGCTTCGATGCAAGTTTCAAATTGAAAAGGAAGAAGTAGCTACGTCGCTTCGTTTTATCAGATTCTGCCCACCGGCGCGCTGGGCTTGTTCTTATATATAGCCAATTGGAGAAAGGTACGCGGAACTCGCTTGCCGGAACGGCCACCGTACGATAACGAAATTCCCCAAACTACTAGAAAATAAACGGCAGGACAGAACTGGACTGGCCCGATCGGTCCAAGTACCAAAAACAATTAGAAGCAGAAAACGACGTGACACGCATTCTTAATTAGCAGCTCGTACAACGGCTTTCTTACGTTTATTACGTTCGAGATGAATTCCCCGTAAAAATTTATGCCCGAAAATTATGTCAATTGACTCATGTCAGTAGATCGGGGTGCTTCAAGGCAAGAATAGCTGTAGCCGGTTTGGAACCAAAGAGTGATCGTTCCATTTTATCGTTGCCTGCCCTGCAAAACTTGCTACGTTCTAGCCAAGCCAGCTTGAAGAGGGTCCCCAAATAGGGGTAACCCCTAAAGCCCTCCACCTGATTGATGAGTCGAAGTTCGGGGAGCAAACAATAAGATATGGAATCTAAGTAGTTAGCCAATCAACTACTTAGAATTACATAGGGTAAACGGGGCTAACCTTTCTGAAGTGATGCCTGAGGCCGGTGCAATTCCTGCTGTTCCATGAGGCGACGCCTCCTAATCGAGTGCTTCTGGCCTCTTGATCTGCCGACGTCTCAGTGACACCGCAGGCCATTCTGGAGGCGCAACCGGCTGCTTCTTGCCGGAAAGCATGATGTCAGGGTGGGTAACAGGGCGCCACGGATCCAGTTTTCTTCGGCCCAGAGAGCTCGTGAACGATTCGAGAGCGTCCACCACGTCGGGAGGGCAGCGCCGCGTTTTTCAAATGTGAATCGCCTATAGTTCCAAAGTTTCCATGATTTACTTAGTACCCACTCAATCTTTGTAGTTGTCTGTTTACAGGGGGTGACATACCCGTCGATCCACGGCGTGTGGTCCAGATGGGCGCCACCCCTCGAACGCAGCCGCCTGTCCGGAATAGGCTTCGCGGGCAGCTACATAGGAACCGTGGTGGCCATGCCGGCCAGCGCCTACCTGGCCCAGGCGTTCGGCTGGCCAAGCGTGTTCTACGTCTTCGGCCTCTTGGCCGTCGTCTGGTTCGTCGTCTGGTGGATCGTGGTCGCGGAATCCCCGGCCGACGATCCGAGGATCACCAAAGCGGAACTGGTCTACATCCAGGAATCGCTGGGCAACATCGACTACAGCAAGAAAATCAGCCATCCCTGGAGGAAAATCTTCACCTCCCTGCCGCTGTACACCTGCATAGTGGCGCACTTTTGCGAAAACTGGGGCTTCTACACGATGCTGACTCAGCTGCCCAAGTTCATGAAGGACATATTGGACTTTGATCTGGCCAAGACGGGGGTGATGTCCGGGTTGCCTTACCTGGCCATGTCGGTCATGCTGTTCATTTCCGGATACTTCGCCGACTGGTTCCAGATCAAGGGGATTTTAACCACGACGCAGGTGCGGAAGGTGTTCAATTGCACGGCTTTTCTTTCTCAGGCTTTGTTCATGATAGTCGCCACTTGGTGGCTGACGCCGGCCGGAGCCACGATCTCTTTGACTCTGGCCGTCAGCTTGGGGGCCCTGTCTTGGTCTGGATTTATGTGAGTAAACGCAGAAGCTTATTTTGATCAAGGTCATGCAAGACCAGAGATCAGTGTACAAGCAAAATCTCTTGTTCTTTTACTTTTAGAGTCAACTATCTGGACATAGCTCCGCAACACGCCAGCGTCATGATGGGCTTCGGCAATACTTTCGCCACGATTCCAGGCATCGTCAGTCCGATGCTCTCTGGATACATCGTAACAACTCCGGTAAAGCGCAACGTTTTGATGATTCCTTCATGCTGCAACATAACAAACAAATAAACCGTGAAATTGCATTTCAGACTGCAGATGAATGGAAAATTGTGTTCTACATCGCAGCTGGAATTTACCTGGTCGGTTGCATATTCTACGGCGTATTTGCCAACGCCGAGCTTCAACCTTGGGCCACAGAACCCGAAGATGCCGCAGAGATAAAGAAGAACAAGAAAAATGGAAATGGCAGGGACAACAAGGTCTTTCAGATGGAAGAGGACTGAATTCTTTTTACTTCTCTTTCCGCCTTATTTTTAAGTTAATCTCGAAAACAATGAAAAGTGAAGCGAAACTAAAACCATTGTATAACTACTCCTAGTAGGCCAGCCTCCGTTCAAATATTGGAGGTTGTGTACAGCGCGGACAGATGGCGTGTTCAGGATCTGTCGCTTTTCGAAACTCGGCAAAGAGCGCGAAACCTGGGTTCAGCGCTCCACTTCATCATGTTAGGGTGAAATTGTCCCCGCCCCCTGCGCAGCGGGAGCGCCCTCCGGCTGTTAGTTTCCTGAATACCAAAGCATTTTACACATTTCAAAGATTTCTCCCGCTTATCTGTTTGGATGTATCACGAACTGTGCTTGACGCTCGATTACTTTTATCTTAAAATGCACTTTATTGTTACTGAGCATACGTAATAATATGAATACGGAATACGGAGCCGAATTTTTTGAAACCAACTTGACAGGAGTCACGTGTTTCTGACAATAATTCTGTTTTCCGGAAGTATGGCTACATCGTGCATTTTAGGGTGAAGGAGTGTTAGGCGCTGTAGTCTATACAAGGTGATTCACCACCAAATGGACATAGCTCAAGAATATGTCCAGTTTTTCCAGGCGAACCAGTATCTGGCTTTGAAATTTCTCTAGCGCTGTTCGTTTCGAAATTACACGGTGATTCCATTATTTTGTCGAATTTTTTGATGATCCATATTTTTAGAATGGCCGCATGGATTCCATTGAAATTTCGTGGGATCATTCTTCTACTGATGGCTGACACATCACCATTGTATATCACCCTATCAAGCAGTTTGAAATTCCCAGGGCTACTCTTGAAAAAACCTTAAACCTTTTTTAAAGACAAAGACATTTTGTACATGCACATTTTTTATAACTCATTCTCCTATTCAGAAACTAACGTGAAACATGTTATTCATATTGCATTATTGCAATATTGCATATTCAAATATTTTTTTGCAAATTATCTAATATGGCCTTAAATTTCAGCCGTTTTATCAGAAAAAAAATGTGTCCTCGTTTTCTTAGTAGGAACGATAAGTTCCAGCAGATTTCTTAAAAATTTGTTGTTACGTCCCTTAACTTCTCTTCCATCCCACATTGAGCTTGAGATGAGGGACGTAAAAAAAAATTTGAATGTTTCTATAATGAAAATTTGATTTGAGCTTATGAAGTCTTTCCACAAGGTTTAAAAAAAAACCATGTGGAAAGACTTTGAGCTCAAATCAAATTTATACAACAACTATTCCACTTCAAGTTTATGGAGACCTTCTACATTAAAACAAGAAATTCCTCTAATAACTTTTCGTTACTACTAAGAAAACGAGAACAATTTTTTTTGATGAATCGGCTGGAATTTTAGGCCATAATAGGTCATTTGCAAATATATGAAAATATAATTCAATATCAACGTGGCCAAAATCCCATGTTCACAATCGTTCCTGAGTGGACTTCTGTGTTGCTCTGCACTAAGTACCTACCTACTTAGGCATAATAAAATTTGAACAAATGCGTTTGGACTTTGGAACACTCCCAGGATCCCCAGAAGATGAGGTTCACAAACAAAAAACTCGCAAAGAATGTTATCAGATAAGAAATAAACAGGTATCTGTCCGTATTGTGCTACCGGTATATTTTCCTAAAAATGCACCCCCAACCCCTGCAATTCTAGGTAATTGTAAACTTTTGCACCTAACATAAGAAAACATCCCTCAAACTTCATAATTGCATTTAGTGCGCCACAAGTAGTAACAAAATTTTCGCTGTCTGCATTTTGCATCAACTGTCCAAATTACCAGTGTCGCATTTTCGCGTATTTCGGAGTATTAGGTGGTGTCGCATTCCTCTTGTACTATGGCCGACCTTCCAACAAGCATGTGTTGTTATAAAGAGTGCGGAAAAACAAGCAGGAAGAATCCCGGCTTGAGAAAATTTAGTTTCCCTACAAAGGATTCAAGTAGATGCAATATGTGGATGTTGCATTCCGGTAAGTTAATAAATTTCCTTCTTTAACATTAATTAAACATCACCAGTGTCATTTTATAGCATCATTTTGAATCTTTTTCCTACGGTTTCGCTGTTACGTATTGAAAAAAAAAAAAATCAGACTTAGATAGCCAAAATTGAGCAGGAAAATGGAACAGGAAATCAGTTTTCACCCCAGTCTGAGTCTGCAAAAAAAGTGTGAGGAATGCAATTAAAAAAAGAACTACCGCTAACATCGTAACTTGTTCGAAAAAATATGACAGAAAAAGCTGAAATTTGATGTCAAAATATGAAATTGTGAAGCAAGAATATGCTTTTTTTTTTTGGGAAAAATGCAACTTCCTTGATACATTTGTTTGAAACTATCACCAGTCACTGTATATTGTCATTATAATCCACTTTGAGAAAATATTTATTAAAAATCCCCTTATTTTACACAAAAAATCTAATAATTTTTTTTTCAACTAGTCATTTCAGGAATATCAAGTTTGAATACTGGCAGCGTGCCGTAATTAAAGGAAAAATTGCTAGCTTTGATCAGTGTTGTGAAAGCTGGAAGAATTTCCGAAAATTTTGGGAACGTTTCCAAAGGGTCGGAATAGTTGGAAATTTATTATAAATATAGTCCTATTAGCCGTTAAACTGAGAAAGGGATCTGAAACCAATAATCATGTTGGAAAATTTGAGATTTTAGAAAACAAGCAGCCTTATACAGAGTGATTCATGTTTTATGAATCACCCTGTACCTAGGGTGGTACCTAGGGTGGGTACCTACCTATATAGGGTTTTTGGGGTCAAAGTTTTCAACGAAGAACGTTTATTATATTTCAGAGCCTTGAATATAGGTTTATTTTTGCACTGTACATGGATTTTCTTGTCCCAAATCTGGCGTTAATTATCAACATTCTAGGAACAAAACTGTATATTTTCGATATTTAAAAAAAAAATGTAAAATTGCAAAAACTTCAGAACTATTCAAAGGACAGAAAGATAGAAATAAAGTTGTATAAATAATCTGTCTCTCCACGTAAATTGTATACTATATTTTGCGACGCGTTTCGGCCTTACAATTTGGGGTAAAGGGTCATCTTCAAAGCAACAAGGTGTAAAATGTATATCGAAATGTCACATTATTATTATTATTATCACATCATTTACACCTTATTGCTTTGAAGATGGCCCTTTACCCATAATTGTAAGGCCGAAACGCGTCAGCAGAATATACTTAAACAATTTACGTGGAGAGACAGATTATTTATAAAAATTTTTTCTACAAGATGCCTCAATTAAGAGAATGCCACAAGTTTCACGATATTGACAAAAAGATACATTTTTCAGACCTTTCTTCCTTGAAAAACACTTTTTTCACACAAGATGACATTATTTTCAAATAATTCATGAAATAATCAGCGACAAAAATCATAAGGCAATGAGTCACAACAATAGCATACCAAACTTTTATTGTGAATTTCCAATTTTCCCATAGGAAATTTCCTCAAAAAATAAATTTCCAGAAATTTTGCAACACTAGCCTTTATACTTAGTACCTAATTATTATTATATATCTATACTCGTATTTTGACTGATTGTGTTTTTAAAATTATAGGAAACTCCAGCGACTTATCAAAATTGGAAGACATCGAACTGCAAAAGAGATTTATTTGTAGTGATCATTTCAAGCCGCAAGACTTTATGGTCAGGAAGCTGCACCCTCGTGTCGTTCCAATAGCGTTTGTGGAACCTATTCCTAGTTTCCATATCCCTGTTCGCACTTATGAACGATCAGCAGAGTCGTTATCAACATCAATAACGGTGACCGGCGGCGTCAGTTCTGAACAAATCGTTCGATTCTTGACACCAACTAAGAGCGATAGTGGCTCACAAAACGGAGGAAATTCTTCGTCAGATGTGGAAAGTTCATTAACCAGAGAATTTGAAGAAGAGCTGATGGATATACCTGACCCTTCGCGACGATCAACGTCAGTTCGCAGAAAGCTAGATCTTTCTTTCGAGGAAACTCCGCGGAAAAAGCGTCTAAAAAGAAAACTAGAGCTAACAAAAAGTGAATTGAAACAGACAGAGGCGGAGCTCAAAACTCAAATTCAGAAAAACGCATCATTTTCCGCCCCAAGGAATATAGTGACGTTGAAGGCATTTCCAAAAGCCCTGACAAAAATGCAATTGTACCACAAGGCACGTCTACCTTTTGCGTACGAAGAAAAGAAAGTAGCTTTGTCCTTTTATTATAAGTCACCATCCGCATATAAATTTATGAGGGAAAAAGGTGTAATTCTTCCATCTGTCTCTGTTATTAAAAATTGGCTAAGTGATTTCAAATCTGAACCAGGTCTAAATCGAAAACTTCTACAGAAACTGAAGTTGAAAGCCGGTACAATGAGTGAGGCACAAAAAACTTGCATGCTTTTATTCGATGAAATGGCTCTGAAAGAAGCAATTGAATATTCTAGGCAGAAGGATTTGATTGAGGGATTCGAAGATCTTGGTGAGCTAGGAAGAAGAGCTTTACCTGCAAAGCAAGCTTTAGTCATCATGGCGAGGGGGGTATACAGTGATTGGAAACTACCGATTTCTTTCTATTTTTCAAACAGTGGAATGAGGGCTGAAAATTTGGAGACTGCAATTAAGAGTCATATAACAGCCCTACGTAATGCAGGTTTTCATGTGATCGGCATTACATGTGACCAGGGTACAACAAATCAAAAGCTATTTAAGTCATTGAAGATTTCGAGCCAGGCTCCCTTTTTCATACATGAAAACCAAAAAATATACGGATTATTTGATGTGCCTCATTTGATAAAAAGTATTAGAAATAATCTATTGAGTGGAAAATTTATTCGCGAAGATCGTGCCCCTCTGGATTTCATTTCCTTCGAAGATGTCAGAGCTTTATATAAACTTGATCAAACGTCGAATGGTAAATGTATACCAAAAATAACTCCGAAACATCTCAACCCGAATCCATTCCAAAAGATGAGCGTCCGTTTAGCAGCACAAGTATTAAGTCACAGCGTCGCTGCTGGAATGAAAACTGCGGTTAAGGCCCAACAAATGAATGTTAATTCATTAGCCACAGCAGATTTTATCGAAACTATAGATAGAGCTTTCGATGCTTTGAACAGCAAAACCCTTTATTCCAAAAAACCTTGCAATAAAGCTTTGTGTACTGAAAATAAAGAAGTGATGGAGGCTCTGGACAACTGTTCAGTTCTGATGCGATGTCTGCATAAAATAGACACAAAAAATAAGAAAATCAGGCCTCCTTGTTTTGATGGGATGATTCTGAGCATAGAGGCAGCTAAACAGATTTATGCTGATTCAAAGATGGAAGATTTCAAGTATCTACTCACTGGGCGATTGAATCAAGACCCGTTAGAAAATTTTTTCTCGATTGTCCGGCAGAAAGGAGGTTACAATAAAAATCCGACAGTTAGGACTTTTCAAGGCATTTTCAAATTCAATTGTGTTGTTCATTTAATGAAACCACCATCATCTTCAAACTGTGAGGAAGATCAAGACTTCAATATATTTGAAAAAAACGATGATCTGCCACAAATACGTGTATTTGAGCCAAATGATGAGTTAGAAGAACCAGATGACAAAAGAGATGAACTGGCATCAGCCCTGTCACCACCTGACTCTTCTCAATCATTCCTTCACGAACAAGAGCATGTGAGTTTGGGGGAATGCTCAACCGTTTATTTTGCCGGCTATTTAGGAAAAAAATGCACAGAAAAATTAAGTCACTGCGCCCAGTGCCGTGCGGATTTGTTGACAGAAAAAAATTTTGAAAACAACGATGAACTTTTAATTTTTTTCAAAAACTATTCAGAAGAAAACCCTTGCCAGTTAAACACCCCAACCAAGCTCCTCAAGCAATTCACAAAAATATCAATGGCTGTAATTGAGAAAAAGTTGAAAACAGAATGGTTAGAAAGAGGCATTTTAAAGATAATGAAAAAAAAATTTTTTGTCGAATAACTCTGAACCTCAATGAATGGGTTACAGTAGAGGAATGTAAGAATCATCGAGAGTTTTTATTAGAACTCCTGATTCGAGTATTAATTTATAAAGAATGTAAAATGTTCACTAGTAGTGGAAAACAAAAGAAAGTGAAAAAAAATACAAAGCTGTCCATTTTAAATCATCAATAGAAATTCTCGTTACGCATTTATTATTGCTTATTACTTATTTTGTATTATATAATCACCCTAATATCTATGTTCTATCATTTAGGTACCTAGAGTTGAATAGATTTTTGAAGTTTCTTAATTTCTTGAAGTGTTCTAATTTTTCATTATTATTTCGTTATCGCTTTGATGCTTTGCCGAGGTTTTTGATTATAATATTCTATAATTTTTTTATAACTACCTGATATGCATTTTTTCATTAAATGAGTTTCGCAAATTTTTCTCTTGTTTTATTTTAATATTGCTCAAAGTACAAAAAAAAAACTTGGTAAGTTTTATATACACATATAATAATATGATGATGATATACAGGGATGAAATGCCTGTGGTGAGTATAGCTGAATATGAAAGTATGCGTTGTTCAGGATTCAGGCTCAGGGTGGTTTTATTAAAAGGGTAGGTACTCCGCGAGCCATAGCCATAGCTCCGTTATTTATACATTTATTATTATCTATTTTCGATCAATTGAAGATAGAGCCTGTCTGAAATATAGCTCGTCAAAAGCTAAAACCTGAAACTAGTTTTTATTTTATAATCATTCAACTTCAGTATCAAGCAATAGTCAATTTTAGCGAGAGCGCAGCGCCAAAATTTCAAAGAAGTGGACCCGGCAAGGCGGCAAGACACTGTTTTGGAAATAGAGGAGATACAGGCACCCGCACTAAACGCCAAAAATCCACACAAACTACGCACACTGAGCTGTGGTTGAAGTGGCGAGGCGCAAAGAAACACATTTCCAGATAGTAAAGTACATCGCGCATAAGCACTGTGCTCTCGAATAGTCATAATGGGCTGTGGGCGGGGCCGATTAGTTTTGCACCAAGCCTCATCGCTTGTGAAAGCCGGGCAGCGCACCTTATTTTAATTTATCAGTTTGATGCTAGATGGCGAATAATTTCTTCCGGGACGGATGCTCTTTCCCGATATGTGCGACCTCTCGTGATAACATCCTAAACCTGAGGCTGACCTACTAGTAGTAGTTATACAATGCTAAAACGTTCCGTGAAATACCAAGCTGTGTAATATAAGAGACTGAAGCTGGGTTTATTCTTGATGATTCAATGGTTTATTCATATGCCTCCACCCTTCCTTTAGCTACTGAAGCTTACCAGATACAACGCGTTTCGAAAGCGAACGAGAAAAATCGATACGATGCAAATTTAGTGGAATCGCAACAAATAAAGGGAATAGAGATTCCAGAGATAATCAAAGAGGGCGTAAGTGGTTTAATTTAAACGTAAGAACCGAGCCTGCTTGATTACTTGTTAGGTCGGATCTTTAATCAGACCCTCAAGAAGAGTTCCGAGTCTCTTTCGGGAAGCTGACTTGTAACCCCCAGGAGATTGGCTTTGGCTTTTTTCTTCCGCGTGCGTGAGAATCCATTCGAAGTCTGGAGACATGTTCGGAACTCTGAAAACACTAAAACTTCGCTTCACTCTCACCCTCTTACTTTTTTTACCGATGTAGATGTCTACACAGACCTTGCAGTTATAAATTCAACAATGATGACAAGGGCAAGGGAATGCTAACTTTTTTACAATCTTGGATGGTGTAGTTACTTACCTACTACCTAGTGAAATTCCCACACAGTTTTTTTTTGTGAACCTTCCAAATGCATTAATCATAGAGCAGGTGCTTTATGTTTCAAAATATTTATCAATAGTACTAGGTACAGCTCGATAGGACTATAAACTGTTTATACTGCCGGTGCCAACATTTTCGCATTTAACCTGGCAGGTATCATAAAACTTTTCAAAAAGAAGTGCTGAAAGAGCCAATGATTTTTTTGCTCGCATTGTTTGAATTGCTAAACCAATGTGATATTTATATTTCATTTGCAAAATTTCACGGTTTCACCGATTCAGGATGACAGCAAAGTAGGTACCTAACCAGCTTTTTACATAGAGGGTGTTTCTTGACTAGGCGCAGAGATCTAGAGGCGAGATTCTCCTTGCAAAAACGTGTAGTATATCCCCGTTTTCGATGTTTGGCAGTGATCGTCGTTGTTCCTTCCCTTCCTAACGTTGTTTAACTCTTATTTACGTTGTGTGAGTTCTTAAAATAAAATGATACAACATGAATAAAGAACAACAAAACACAAACAAATGGAACAAGAAAAGCATTACAAATTATTCAGACAATGCAGGAATTTACAACAATGAAATGAACACAAAATCAGACTAGCAAAACTAAACAAGAAATCATGAAACATGTCAAACTGTCAATTTAATTGCAAAGGAAAAGTGACGTATTCGCTGACAGGCACACATGGGAAGAACACGTCAAAGAAACCACTGCGTATAGCCTGGTTGATTGCTGAAAAATCCCTCCCCAAATGATCTGAACAAAAGTCAAGTGTGAATGAGTCATGATGAAATGACAGAGAGGTCACTCCAGTAATGCAATGATGATCAAGTCAGCGTGAATCGGTGCTTGAACCTCTTTAAATGTTTGTTCCGTTAACAAGTTATTTACGTAACAACAAAAGGGAACTTTACGCTCAGCAATTATTTTTCACACTTAACAAACAATAAAAGTCAAATTGATAGATAAGTGAAAAATTAATAAATGATCGGTAAACAAGTACATAAATCAGCAAGAAACAAAAGATGAGTAATTGTGTGGGTAAATAAACAAGAAACAAATAAGAGATAAATAGATAGATAAATAAACAAGAAACAGGTGAGAGATTAATAAGTAGAGAAGTTGAAGTTGGTCATACTCTCTGTAAGCAATTGGAAGGAATAAGTATCTATAACGCATTCGCCCGAAATTCCCCAGCAGTTACCTATCAAAAACCCCACAGATACATACTTACATACAAAACAGAACAATGGTTAGTAAACAGTAATCACATACAAGAAAATCGACTCGAGCCAACCTGTGGCTCCTCAAATAAGAAAAGGTTGGTAGACTCAACAAAGCAGATTCATACAAGCAGGTGGACCCCCCCTCCCGGACAAGGAGAAGCGTGAAAGTCTTCTTTCCTTCCTTTACTTTCAGGTATAACCCGACAATGAACAATAAATAAATAAATAAATAAATAAATCTTTATTTCTCTTAGGACTGTAGGTACAGCATGAGAATTGTCACACAATATGATTTGGTCAGAGATATAGAGAATATAGAGTAAAACGTCAACAAATCACAATATATAAAAATTACACTCAAATATCACAGATACACTTTGGCTAATTTATTATCTAATGTCGTACAATCAAGATATTCTTGGATTGAGTAAAAATTATGAGCTAGAAGCAATGATTTAATTTTGTTTTTAAATACAGATAGGTTTTCTACTTTTTTAATCGCTAGTGGTAGCTTATTATACAGTTTTATTGGCATTACAAATGGTCCTTTTGCAGAGCTGCTCAATCGATGCAAAGGAATATCAAGGTTTAGTTTTTGTCTTAAGTGATAATTAGGATTGTTATCTCTGCCGGAGGTGTAAATGTTTCTGTTCTTACGAACATATAAAACACAGCTTAATATATACATGGACGGCACAGTTAAAATGTTTAGTTTTGCAAATAAGGGTTTGCAAGAAGAACTTTGATTTGAAAAGCACATAGTCCGTACTATTTTTTTCTGCGTCAGGAACAAATCACCCAACCCACTACCGCCGCCCCAACAAATTATCCCGTAACTCAAAATGGAATGGACGTAAGCGTAATAGTACGTTTTTAAAACAAAAGTGTCAACCTTGTCCCGTAATTGCCAAAGGACGTACTGTGAAACTTTTAGCTTGCGAATTGTTTCGTTAATATGACCCGTCCAAGAGAGGTGACAATCCAAGGTAAAACCCAGGAATTTAACTGAAAGGTTCTGTTTTAAGCTTTTATGGTCAATACGCACAAGTAGGCTAGAATCAATCGTTCTGTTCGAAAAAACAAGAAAGTCAATTTTGTCTTCATTCAATGACATGTGAATGAATCATAAAAAGTACTGTTCTCCACTTAGCGGCTGATTTTGGCGTAGCAGAGTTTCTTTTTGTCGTCTTACTGTTTGTGACGTAACTTGTGGCAAAGAAACATTGATGAAACCTCGGAATACGCGCGACAACGCAATCCTGAGGTCATGTCATGAGTGCGCAAAGTGCACACCCACTAGATTACGACCTTCGCCGTCAACATTGAGATCATTTGGGAGTAGATAAATTGCACAAAATTAAAAGCAGTGCAAAGCACTTTGATTTCAATGGGGAAAAACTGCGGGTTATGCAAGCCCGTTGAGAACATCACATTTGGCGTCAACAACGTGGGGCTCAATTTGCCGCCCTCTATTTTTAAATTCAGTTTACTTACGACTTGTAATGTTATTGATATTGTGGCAGTACGTCGTTCCTGACTATATCAAATCAATCCTACAACGAAAATACAGAAACAGTGAATAGTAGTGAGTGAAGAGTGAAGAGAAGAGTGGTGTATTGTACCTTTTCGTCATGGATAACTCAAGCTGCCTTGTCGCTTCAATGAGCGAACAGGATAATTTAATTGATACTATCAGAGACAACGTACTGCCACAATACCAAGAACATTCAAGTGCCCAAAAAGTGAAGAGCCTGCCTGAGTTGGAATAGATATGGAGACGATTGGAAAACGCTCATTTGGTGTAGAGAGAAAGTTCCAAACGCCCTCTGACAAAGACATAATCACACTTGACCCCGACATGGCCTATGCCGAAGCCTATGCCGGTTCATTCACATCCCGATCCAGACATCAGCCCGCGAGGAACCTTTCGAGAATCTTGTCTTGTCCCTGCAATGTTGGACTTGCAAGAAGTCTGACCATCAAAGAAGAGAGTATCCCCATGAGTAGGGTGGGCGGGACCAAACCCCCTTCAAAAAATTGACCCGCAGGGAATAACTGCCACTCCGCAGTACGATTTTTGGAAGAATCAAAAATGACTCTGTGAGCTTGTTAGACTCTTTCTTCCACAAAAACTCGCCTCCGTCCTTTCTATATTACTGGAGGAGGAGCCTATCGAACGATCAGCTGCTGTCAATGTCAGACCGTTTGTTTACATTTTGGAAAGACAATGTTGTATCGGAAAATGAAACGGGATAATTGACGATTAAATAATAGGAGAAGTGAATGGAGCGAAGAAAGAAAATTTTTGTGTAACAAATTTCCCCCGTACTTCGAGATTCCCGGGAAATTTTCACAAAAACTTGACCAAGAGGCTATGAAATGAAGCCATGAAAAAAAAAACAATCAGTTCAGAAAGTTAGATATGGTGTCGGGCTTAAGATCTTTGGCATGGTGATATTCTGGCATCCTACGACCACTTTCGCCTTCCAGCTCATAAGTCCACGGACAAACCGTTTCTGTGATCGTGAATGAACCCACGAATTTCGGGGGCCAGCTTCGCAGAAAAATACCTGCCGGCATCCGATTGGGCGAAGTTTCTGTGCCACAATTGGTTCCCGACAAAGAATGTAATTGCCCTCCGGCGTAGGTTATAGTAAGCCTTGCCCATCTCTGAAGTCTTCCGCAGTTTGAGGCGCACCGTTCGATATATGTAGAGTTAAGTGGAAGAGCAGATAGCAAGGTTAAGTCCTGCCCACCTGAACTTCGCTCTACCTGGAATATATTTTAACGAAGACATTAATTATTATTATATATCTTCTGGAATAACCCATCCTTTGGCGCCGACACCTCTTCTTTGCCCCTCAGCTGTCGATCCACCTCGTGTTCATCCCTTCTTGACGTACATCTGCCTTCCGAAGTTGAGTACGGGGTGAACCTGGTAGCTTCGCTAAGAGAGATACGCATGGCGCAGGCGGCTTTTTGTAAATATTTCTTTCATTCGCGGCGATTCTCCGCGACATGGAAGGAGATTATGGTCTCCAAGGTACGGTGGTACCGTTCGACGGCATTCACCTGGAGGTGGTGCAGCACCGCATGAGAGATTTCCACTCCATACTTTTGTGCAAAGTCGACGAATTCTCCCAACACAAATTGTTTCCCATCATCTACGACCATCACCCAAAGAACTCCAAATAGAAGGAACACGTGGTCCTTTGAAAGGCGAATGTTTTGGACGAAGCGGTCCGAAGAGGGAAGAAAACTTGGAGAAGTGATCAAGCATCGACAGGATATAAAGATTGCCTGCCTGTGACTTGGGCAAGGGTGCCGCTATGTCCACATAACCTCACACGGAGCGGAGACATCCAGTCGGCTGCAGATTAAGCCCGCAGGTGCCTTTTCTTCGGGTTTTTGAGCGAGACAGGTCGTGCACTTCCGCAGATACCGGCCAACGTCCGACGCCATCCCGGGCCAGTAGTATTCACGTGCTACTCGAGGATAGGTCCGGGAGAACCCATCATGCCCAGACGTCGGCGGTTCATGAGCGGCGTCGAAAATGCCCTCGTGATAATCCTTTGGAACGACGATATTCCAGCTGCGAGCGTGTCCCGAAAGGGTGTCTTACAGTTCCTCATCAACACTGCGTTCTCCACTTGCAATAAGGGATAGTCTTGTGCTTGTGGGTTATCCAAGATCTCCTGCAGCATGCCGCTGTACCATTCAACAGTAGCACCCTCGAAGTCGACAGTGGACACCCCGGCGTTCTTTGGGACGGCGCGGCTCAGTACATCCAGCCTGACGTTGTCCCTTCCCTTCCGATGGACGGCAGCAGCTGTACTGCTGCAGCCTAAGACTCCATCTTGCCAGACGGCCGTTGGGGTCCTTCAAGCTATTCAGCATTTGAAGAGCGGAGTGGTCTGTTGTTAAAGAAAAATGAGTGGCCTCACGGCCTCAGCTTTTCGATGGACCACACCAACGAGAGGCACTCCTTCTCCGTGGCGCCATAGTTTTTCTTGCTCTTACTGAAGGAGTGACTGATGTAAGCTATCACGTGTTCCCCGTCATCGGAGGTTTGGGTGAGAACAGCATCTAAGCCATAGTCGCTCGCTTCGTTTAGGATTGTAAACAGTCGGGAAAAGTCAGGACCGGAGTTACCAAAGCCGTTATCAGATACTGTTTCAGCTTCCTGGAAGCTCTTTTGCAATTCGGCCGTTCCTTTAAGCTACTTAGCCATTGAAGAGCGAAGTGGTCTGTTATTACGGGAAAATGAGTGGCCTCGACATACGGCCTCAGCTTTTCGATGGCCCACACCAACGAGAGGCACTCCTTTTCCGAGGCGCTATAGTTTTTCTCGCTCTTACTCAAGGAGTGGCTGATGTAAGCTATCAGTGTTTCCCGTCGTCGGAGGTTTGGGTGAGAACAGCTAGGGAACCTGATTATCACGCGACCGGTCGGCCGGCGTAAGGGTACCGCATTCTGGCTGAGCGTTTGTTTACTAAATGGCCTCACGGAGTTAGGGAGTGACAGCTGTCGGCATCACGGAAGGCCATAGGCGTCCGTCCCAGCGGGTTCTATCTGTCAAGAGCGTGTTTATTTTGGATTTAGGTGTACAAATTCGTGTGAGAGGTGGATATGACTTGCCCGATGAGTTTCAAAACACGTCTTTTATGCCGCTATATGCATGAAATTTTCATGTATGTTCGGTTGCGGACATCAAGCAACAGCACCGGACCCCGCAAATTTCCTTTTCTCTCCGCTCATGATAAATTTTGACACATAGCTGAATTTTAGCCCCTCCCATCGGCCCTTAGCAACAGATGATTGCGTAACCCTTGTACAGCCAAAGCTGTCGATAATCTAGCAACCCTAAGAACAGCACCTAAGCCATAGTCGCTCGCTTCGGTCTGGATTGTAAACAGTCGGTAAAAGACGGGACCGGAATTACCGGAGCCGTTATCAAATACTGTTTCAGCTCCTTGAAAGCCCTTTCGCAATTCGGCCGTTGGGGTCCTCAAGCTAACCAGCCATTGAGGGGCGAAGTGGTCTGTTATCACGGAAAAATGAATGACCTCAACATACGGCCTCAGCTTTTCGATGGCCCACACCAACGAAAGGCACTCCTATTCCGTGGCGCTATAGTTTCTCTCGGTCTTGCTCAAGGAACGGCTGATGTAGGCTACCACGTGTTCCCCGTCGTCGGAGGTTTGGGTGAGGAAGTGCTGTTTCGTCGTGTCGTAGGTGCTCTAAGCCATAGTCGCTCGCTTCGGTTTGGATTGTAAACAGTCGGAAAAAGTCGGGACCGGAATTACCGGAGCCGTTATCAAATACTGTTTCAGCTCCTTGAAAGCTCTTTCGCAATTCGGCGATCATTGGAACTTGACGTCTTTTTTCAGGAGCTGGGTGACTGACGAGAAGTTGTAACACCAGGGATGGGGGATGTATATTAAATATGATATAAACGATTGCTGGATACACAATAAAAATAATCAAGGACATTTCCAAGGTATTATATGATGTGAAAATGCTACCAATTGTAAAACCGGGGTTAGGAGTTAATTAAAATAGCTTTTTGTTACGTATAAAAAATATAAAACAGACTAAACAATTTAAACACAATAAAATAGGTATAAATGATAATAAGTATTGCAAGTTCCTGTACATCATGTACTGCTTGGGAGAACTATAGCAGGTCGACGACCCTGTATGGTCGTTCGGAATAGGGGGTACTTAATCCTAAGGGTAGTAACGTGACTGCCACCACTGACTCAGTTATTTTATATGGAGAGGCAGATCCATAGGGGGAGGGAAACAGACCATCCGGGCACATCTAGAATTTTAGTCTTGGTTGGTAGCGTGCATTTTAACTTATGTATTTATGGCTTTAACTCTTCGGGGAAGGCGTTTAGGTGAGTCCGGCAGACAAGGCATTTGAATCGAGTAGAACCCTCCAGCTTATCACCTGCTTCCATGTGAAGGGTGAAGGGTGGTCACTTGGTCAGGTAAACAAGTGATTTTCAAAATAAAAATTATATATTCGAACAAACAGAATTAATAAGTACAAACACTGCATAGAATTACTATCAAAAGCTAGTATTGAAAATATTCACAATGGTAGCCACCTCGTGGCGAAATAATAATAATAATTAAGTAAGCAAATACAAAACTCAGCTGTCGCTGTGACGTTTGATGACGTAAGAGAGAGTAATGCAACATACTGTCACGACGCCATTTTTTTCATTCACTCATCATGGCCTGTGCACATGACGTAAGTGGGGATACGAGAGAGAGAGAGACATAGAGTGAGAGAGTGTCGCTAGAGAGCGTTTTGACAGATGATTTATAGCTCTGCGAAAGCGCTCCACAGCACTACCTTGTTTGTTGACATCGCACTATAAAGAACTTGATATTTACGTTCCACCCTGGGTACCAACAGGGTAACACTCGCAAGAAACACAGGGGTAATATTTTTAGGACGATTGGTTTCTGCGTTGACGAAGAACATCGCGTCTTAGCGCGTCGGTAAATTATTTATCAAAATATACTCGGGCACGCTTCTGTCGAGTTACGGTGATTCACCACACACTTCAAGCGGTTCAATTAATTAATCAATCGCGCGCGTCTTACAACGATAATACTGTGAAATAATTACTCGAAATTCGGGAATTTTACGGCCACTGGGCCGCCAAAGCGGCGTCCCGGCCGGACACCATCCGAGGTGCCTAAATTAGGCGACTCTTAGTTAATTGACTGTAAATAGACTATTTATGAAAAATGACCGCGTCGAGTCGCGGGTCGTCAGTCAAGTCTTCTGACCGAGTCGCAAGACAAGTCCCTTTATCTTCTGCTGCACTCTTACTTATAGCTTCGTCTAATCTCACAATCCCGTGGTCTAGAGGACCAATCAGAGCGGACCTTTTTGGCAGGAAAAGCGTTTCCACGACGGTTGAAATGTAATGCCCAAGCACTTGACGTGTTTTGGTTTTACGGGTCGATAAGTCTGGACTATCGCGAAATGAGTCAAGTGGTACGTGACATTTTTCTAGCTTATTTCCCAACATGATTCGTAACTTTCCGGCCTTTATGAATATTTAAAACTAGGCCAATTTTTAAGCCAAAAATTCTCTTTCATACTTCAAACTAACTATAGAGAAATGGCAGTTGGGCTACAAAGAGAAAAATCAAGCTTCAGCAATTATTTTGAAGAAATCTCGAGTAGGAGAAACCAAGCAAATAAGGCTCGGTTTGCTACACTAGTACTACAGCCGCTTTCCGCACTGCCGTTTTTTTGCACTATCACTTTTCTTCGGCACTGGCGTCGACGCTGGTTTGACCTTGAGCACTTGCACTTGGCTCCGGGTGTTCAAAAACGCCGCATCCTTTGCGGATAACTCCATCCCCCGTCGCTATATCAGCGGCTCTCTCGAACGTCAAATCCTCGCGAAGTCTGGATTGCGCTTTCGATGACCGCCAACCGAAAACGAACTGATTGCGTAGGGCCTTCTTGAGGTACGTCTCGAACTTGCAACGAATGGCCAATTTCTGTGAAGCAACCAGAAATTCTTGCACCGTTTCACCCTCTAACTGCTTTCGCTGGTGAAATTTGAAAATTTCCGCGATCTAAGGGATCCGGATTGTAAAAAGACTGCAACGAATTCACTAATTCTTCGTAATCCTTGGTAGTGGGATCTTCTGGAGACATTTTGTCACATAACGTGTTGTATGCCTCCAAACCCATGTAGTGCAAAATGTATGTAACTTGCAAAGGCACCGCCGCCGGGAGAAAGCCGCCTCCAGGCGTTTCACCCACCTTTCGAACGAAATTTCCGCAGCATCGAAAACTTCTATTGCAAACTGAGTTTGAATCATGTGGACGGTGCCCAACTGCTCCTTCACGGCGTTGGCGTCTTCGTCCGTCATGTTCGTAGCGGTAGGTACTCCTTAATCCTCGTCGCCACTTGTTGTAACTTCACGTAAGTATGTATAAAGCAGTAGGTGTTTCGAGACTAAACACAAACACAGTACTCGTGGTACGTTAGTTTCATTATCAACAGTACATCCCATACATGTGAATACATGGAGCGAAGCTCCAACCGTGACGTACTCGCGAGCTGCTCTGCTCATTCTCCCTCACCTTATCCTCGCTCTACCCACGCAGCGCAGCACTTCCCCCCTCCTTATTCTTATGGTAGGTATTAGATACAATCCCAACAATTGGCAGGCAAACGAGGCTGATTTTGGCCAGACCACAGCCTACCGCAAGTAGAAAAGTTTTTGATCATACGGTCTCTTTGAAAGATTACCAGCAATTGAGCCCCTGGCGAATGCTGATCGAAATGGTTGTTTTTTTCGTGGTTTAACTCGCAAGGCGCAGTCGAAGAAAAACGGGGGACTCCAAACGAAGAGTTTTTTTGCGTCGGAGCACTGTCATAGGGTGTAGATTTTGGTCTTTTTGCAAACTACTATGGTTTCTCATCCGCTGGTTCAGCCAGCTAACCCTTTCAAACGCCTGCAAGGTGGAGAACCCTCGTGCTTTTTGTAGTTATCTCGCAGTTCATAGCTCGTTCCAGCCTAGACAGGGCTAACCCCATTCTTCCTTTTTCAAAGCCATGAAAAGGTAGCTAGTGTAGACTAGGAGCCCTTGTTTAATTTAAATGAACCTCGAATGAGTTTTGTCCAAAAACAACTGGACGCCCCCTACCTTGTGTCTTCATCTTTTCATTTGGTCGTGTTGGTTGGTCACGAGTTTGCTCCAATGTTTATTGATTGATAGATTGTAAGATAATTATGTACCTTCTGAAAAATTTAGCAGAATTCCAATGGTGGTGTGTGAAGGTTGTTGCAGTGCTTCTTTTATCCTCAAAATAATTCCACTAGAATTATGCTGAATATTTAATTAGGCTGGAAATATTTATAATAAGCCAGTATATCCAACTTAATTTTTATGAATGCTTTTGATATTCACAACCAAACACAGATCAAATACATAAATACCTAGGTAGTTTTTGCTAATGAGCTTTTTGCCTCGAGGTACGTTTTGGATCATATAGAACCATCCAGTGCTATTGCAAACACAAATCTCAGCAATTTCAGCGACAGAACGAAAATGCAAGGTGAATGAGTTATTTTCATGTCGATAAAAAAAAAACACTAAAATCCATAGTCCAGTCAATGAAGGGAGTCTAGAGGGAAATGCCGAGATCCCAATTTTTGACTTCAGGGCTGTGTTTGGACTTGTTAGGAGGTAAGCATACCCAGTGGCGCCGAATAGGCCTTATTTTGTGGCGCTCGCCATACCTCAAAATGAGGGGGGGGGGGTCTGGAGGGAAAAAAGGGGAAAAGGAGAAGAAAAGAAAAAAAGAGAAGAAGGGAGAAAAAGAAGAGGAAGAGAGATTCACCTAGCAAATTTTGGATATTAGAATTATTAGGCACTTTGAATCTAAAATGACAGTTATTTACGATGTACCTACCTAGGTATAGGTATCGTTTGATCAAAACCATTTTACTTCAAGAGTGCTATGACCTATTTTTTTGCATTTTTCAATTGTTGGTAGTAGTATGTCCTGCAATTATTTACCTCAAAGTGACATCTGCATGTTGTTTGGCAATCTCCAATGCATGCCGGTAGGAAATACGACCACTCTCCGTTTTCCAATACGGAATACGACCACTTTTTATTCAGTTTTTAACATTATCAGAGACCGACACTGGCATTCAACAGTTTATTCAGTCATTATGGCCTCGATTACGGCCAAGCTTTGATATGCCATATAAAATAATAATTTCATAGCACTCTAGACTAGAGGCAAAAAGGTTTTGATCATACGGTATTTGAACAGCCAACTAAATGTACTAGGAAAACCTCACGATCTTACGATTTCACAAAAAAACTTTCGATTTTTGTGCAAAAGATAATGAAATCTATGGACAATTTGGTCAGCGGCTTCCCTTTTTTTGCTAATTATTGTTAAAGACGGAGTCATATTGGTGAAATAAGCGTTGCGAAATCAATCCGTGGGGGTTTATTCCTTGACGGATTTTCACCATTTTGCGCTGTTTCGAAAGCTACAAGGATGTACTTTGGTTTGAGCCTATTGGCATTTCCAAAATCCAAAAATAATTTTTTCAAATGTCAAAATTTAATTATTTTTTTTGAAATTGCCAATGGGCTCAAACCAAAGTACATCCTTGTAGCTTTCGAAAGAGACCAAAATGGTAAGAATCCGTCAAGGAATAAACCCACACGGATTGATTTCGCAACGCTTGTTTCACCAACTGATTTATGGTTTAGCTACAACTGGTTTATGACTCCGTCCTTAATATTATTGTTATTCTGAAAAAATTTCGCCTGCGGCGCCAACTGCACCAGGGGCTCTTAGGCCCCCAGGCCCGACCGTAGCGTAGCAATAGGGGGGGGTCTAAAATTTTCTTCGCCATAGTAACTTTTTAGGAGTTCGGCGCCACTGAGCATACCAAAAGTCTCCAAACCTGGGGGATGAGGGGGTGCAGGGGGGCACGAAGAAGGTACCGGTTTTCGGTTTTTCGGTTATATCTCGAAAACGGTTGGCCCTAGTCAAAAAGTGATCGTATAGAAATTGAAGCTGACGAAATTTCCAACAAGAGTGATCTATTCATTTTTTCATATCTATCATAGTTTTCGAGCAATACGCTCTTGAAAATCGCAAATTTGCGAAAAACTGTGTTTTGTATCACGTTTTTTTTTGTAAATTTTGCCTCGTAACTTCTTTACCGCTCATTTGAGAAGAAAGTCGTTCCAGAGGAAGTGGTAGGGCATCAAATTCTCTTGATTTTGAATTGATGCAACAACTAGGACTAAAGGATATTCTATTCCCACATGCCTTCACTGGCTGTGATACTCTTGGAGGAAAGTGATACTACGTCAGCAGCATTCCGGGAGAAGTAAAGTTGGTTTTATCAAACTATACCAAAAACACCCCGACATTCGCAAAGCCGCTGAAGTTTTGTCTGACCCCTCCTCGTCACATGCTCAAGTTGAGGAAGAGGGAAAGAGAAGCCTTTTGAGATGGTATGCTGCAGAAACAAAGGAGACATCTCTCAACCGCCATCGCTACCAAACATTTGTCAATAAATCGGTAGCATCAAATAGCGCGGCAAAGATAGTTTCTAGGGTCAGAAAAATTAATTCATGGAATTTTATGATTGATATCGACGCAGAATTTCATCCTCTATAACATATCCAAAGTCCCAAAAAATCCCCTCAGTGGCTTTTTCTACAGTCGGTTTCAAAGTATAGTACCTACGTTCACAGTAACCATATCCCAAGACGATTTTCTGTTTTTGTCGCTATCATTTCTCTATTATGGTTCAAATCATTGATACATTTCACTGCCATGGTTCAAATCGTTCACTTCACTTATAAGGACCACAGCTATACTTTTTCGAAGAAAAACAGTCCCCGTATAAGTGAAGCAAGCAAAGACGTAACTCGCAATATCAATATTCATATTTTAGTACGAACGTTGGGGGAACCAACCTTGCATTTCATTCCGATGCAAAACGCTTTTGCACGTGAGTAGTAGGTACCTAGAGGTAATTTTTAGGAAGTGGTGCCCCGATGGGACCCGGGACTGTCGTGCTTCCTAAGGGGTCGAAGGTCCAAAAAATTACCATCTTTGGAATCGTTGCTTTTTTCGCTGAAGTATATATTTTTAAGGTCGAGGAACACAACGCAATAAGTTTCGAGAATGTGTCATGCACCAGTAGCGTACCAGACGGCTGCGAAGGAGCCGAGGTGCGCTTTTTCACAAATTCTTATGGTAAACCGTGACTCACACTTTTTTCGATATGTTTGGTATCATTTTTGACCAAATCGCACAACCTGATTCTGAGAATAAGCATGAAATTTTGATAAAGACGTGTTTAACCGGTTTTATCAAAAAAAAAACATGATTTTTTTACCCTCAAAATTGATGTTTTGTAATTCTAGTTCCATCATTGTCCAATGTATTTATAACTATGATTTTGACTTGTAGCCCAGGCGCCAGGGAAAACAATAAGGAAATAATTGTTTCCTGACTGGAAACTAGCTTAAAACGATCTGTGTACTTAGGTTTTGACATACTAGTTTCCCCCCTTTCGGAAATGTCGGCGTCATGTCGCCATCATCAACAAGAAGTGCACCAGCGTGGTTTTTGCCGAATATCTTGATTTTGGGTCATCTGACAGCAAAAGATGTAAGGAGTCATTTTGAAGCCTATAAAATTCCCTACAGTTTGGTTTTTTAATCAATTTTCTGCAACCTATGGTCTTTGAGATAGAGCTTCTGGAAGCGAGAGTCATTGTCGTGAAAGTTCCATGGCCACTTGACTCGAAAAACTAAAATGTCGATGTGAAGATGTGATGTGAAAGATGTGAAAAAATTTCAAAATAAGATTACTCGGGAACCCTTCATGCTATAGTTGCGTTGATGGTCTTAAACTTTTCATCTTGAACCGTAGATTACGAAAATTGAAAAATCAAAAACGTCACATTGTACATATACAGTTTGTACTACAGGAATCAAATCAGAACAGAGAAATTTGACATATTTCTTCGATTCAGCCTATGCGAAACTCTAAGCACTTATCACGAGTCCAATATCAATATGCATTGCTCTGTAAGCTTCACTTGATACACTTAAGAAGTGGTCAGCTCACAGCCTTCCTGTAAAATGTTTTGAAGGTCCTCTGAAATCATCAAAATTTACAGTAGCAAGAAATGTATGTAACAGTATATTATATACCAAAGAACCGAAGTGAATTTTTGATCCCTTGGGTGAAGTTTGTTGCTCGAGGGCCCTTTGGGTCCAAATTCCCAAATTAAAAATTCACTTTGGTCCCTTGGTATATAATAAACTGTTATATACATTCCTTGATACTGTGAATTTTTAATATTTTGATGATTTCAGAGGACCTTCAAAACATTTTACAGTGAAGCTGTGAGCTGGCCACTTCTTTAGTGTATCAAGTGAAGCTTATAGAGCAAATCCATATTGATATTGGACTCGTGTTAGGTGCTTAGAGTGTCGCATATGGGCTAAATCGAAGAAATATGTAAAGTTTCTCTGATCTGATTTGATTCCCTCAGTACACCCTGTATATGTACAATGTGGCGTTTTTAACTTTTCTATATTCGTAATAAACGGTTCAAGAGAAAGAGTTTAAGATCATCACCGAAACTATAGCATGAAGGATTCTCGAGAAATCTCATTTTGAAATTTTTTTGTCACATTGACATTTTAGTTTTTCGAGTCAAGTGGCCATGAAGCTTTTACGACAATGCCTCTCGCTTCCAGAAGCTCTATCTCAGAAACCATAGGTCGCAGAAAAGTCATTTAAAAACTATTCCGTAGGGAATTTCATTGGTTTCAAAATGACTTCCCACATCTTTTGCTGTCAGATGGCCCAAAATTAAAATATTTGGCAAAAACCACGCTGGTGCACTTCTTGTTGATGATGGCGACATGACGCCGACATTTCCGAAAGCGGGAAAATTAGTATGTCAAAACCTAAGCCACACAGATCGTTTTACGCTAGTTTCCAGTCAGGGAACAATTATTTCCTTATTGAGCTGATTTTTGCTCCCTGGCGCCTGGGCTATTGGACAGTTGCTTTGGGCTGTTTCACACATAAATATCATTTGCTGAAACTTTTTCCCGTTTCCAGAAAGTCACGGAGTGATTTTATTTCTTGAGATGTTGCCAGGGCTGGGCGGTATTTCAAATACGTATTTGAAATACATTTGAGTATTTTGTATTTTATATTTATATACATTTGATTGAGAAGTATTTGTATTTTGTATTTTGGAATAGTTCAGGAAGCTAGTATTTCGTATTTTGTATTTTAAATACATTTTTTGGACAAGTATTTTTATTTTCAAAATACAAAAATACATTTGTTTCCCATGCTCTTTAGTCTGTTCGGACCGAAATTGTTGTGATAATACTAGATATATTCATCCCATTGACATTTCTTGCTTTTGCACACTATCTGGGATCGATAATGAGTTCGATTGCATCTTTTACGTTTCACGTTTTACTGGTGAGTGCATCCTACTATTCCTACTGTCAGCCACGAGAGGTTCCATGTCGGATGTCGGACAATATTTTTGAAAAGCTGGTTGTTCTCAAAGGAAATCAACATTTGTTATTTTAAAGAATTGATTAATGAAGTGAGGAATAAGTTTGAATATGAAGTTTTTTTTACTTTATGTTTATTTTATTCGTCCTTCCATAGTTCATAATAATTTACTTATTGTTGCGACTGAATCAATTAAGTGTTCCCATTGAAATACTTGCATTTTACGGTTTTTCCAATAAAATGGTTGAAATACGCAATAAGAATGTATTTTGTATATTGTATTTAGAATACTAGGTTGTATTTTGTATTTTGGAATTTCTTGGTTTTCCAAAATACGTATTTTGTATTTTGTATTTCAAAGACATTTCAAGAAGTAGTTTGTATTTTATATTTCGACTATCTTGGATCGTGTATTTTGTATTTTGTATTTAAATACATTTTTCGAAGTATTTTGCCCAGCCCTGGATGTTGCATGTCACAAAGATTGATGTGATGAAATGTTCTAGTTCACAGAAAAAATTAGTCTTTGGTCAGAATGTAGCTTTGATTTGGTACTTTATTCATTTTAAGGCATGAAAATAGTTTTCTCTATCAAACAAAATAGAAAAAAATTGAATCGGAGCCTAATTTTAGTCATGACAAAATTTCTTCCGACGTTTTGGAATAAATTTCGTGAAAAAACGCCAAGAGTCGACCTATTAATTTGTCATTTTCTAGCTCCATTCCCAATGTGGTTGAAATCACCTATGATCACAATTTTGACATAGATTGTTCAATTGAACTATTTCATAGATGAATTTCATACACAAGAAGTTTCTATCGATGTTACAAAGTCACACCGTAGTTTTGTTACAAAACGTGCATCATGAAGAAATTTAATTTCGAAAGCTCGCAATGTCTAAAGAAAAATGTTGTCATGACTAAAATACGGCTTTGATTCCAGTTTTTTCTAATTTGTTTGATAGAGATCACTATTTTCATGCCTTGAAATGGATAAAGTATCAACTCAAAGCTTTATTCTGACCATAGCCTAATTTTTTCTGTGTAATAGCAAGTTTCGTCACATCAAGCTTTGACATGCAACATCTCAAAAAATAAAATAACTCCGTGACTTTGTGAAAACGGAAAAAAAAATTCAGCAAATGATCCTCTCTCCCACCGACTGAGGGAGCAGCTAAGCAGCATTCTTTCAGAACCTATCACCAGGTCCAGCAGTGGTTAGAAAACGAGGTGCCCCCTGAACTGTGGGGTTGGGAACGCAAGCCAGGCAACCATTCTGGCTCTCGTACGAACCATAGATCCTGTCGCACCAGATCAAATTCTGGAAATGATTTTCTGCCGCTGCACCAAAGACTGCAGCAGAGTGGCAAATGTGGGTGCAGGAAAGCATCAATAAAGTGCTCCCCCATTTGTCAAAACTGCCAAAGAAATTGTCTCAATGGCATCCCCGTCTTAGAAAACGAGGATGACGATGCCGAAGAAGTGGGGCCCTTTCTCGCATCACATGAAGAAATGGAAGACGAGGTGGAAGCGAACGTAGACGAAGAAGTCGAGGAGTACGAGCCACCACCTCAGCTGAGCCCCAGACCCTCCCGCCCCAAAAGATCCAAAATGATGTGATTTATATACCTACCTACTATTTTTAGTTAGTCATTTCAAGTACTACAACGCGTGCCTCCATTCCCTTTGATTTTTTTAAATACAATAACTTATTAACTATAGGTATAACTTTCTCTCCAGGTATTACGGTGTAAATACACCACATTATAACATTGCTACAACGGTATTATCATACTCATTAAAATATAACGCGAGAAAGTGCAATACACGATTTTGTGTCATATTCGAATCATATCTCGAAGTTTTCAAATTGCTCTAACTTTTGATCACATCAAGATAATATATTTAATAATATACTCATTCAAAGAAAATTTAATGCGCTACCACTTCCTCTGGAACGACTTTTTTCTCAAATGAGCGGTAAAGAAAATACAAGGCAAAATTTACAAAAAAAAAACGTGATCCAAAACACAGTTTTTCGAAAATTTGTGATTTTTAAGAGCGTATTGCTCAAAAAATATGATAGATATGAAAAAATGAATAGATCACTCTTGTAGGAAATTTCGTCAGCTTCAATTTCTACACGATCTTTTTTTAACTAGGGCCAACCGTTTTCGAGATATAACCGAAAACCCGAAAACCGGTACCTTCTTCGTGCCCCCCTGCACCCCCCTTACCCCCTAGGTTTGGGGACTTTTGGTATGCTTACCTCCTAACAAGTCCAAATACAGCCCTGAAGTCAAAAATTGGGATCTCGGCATTTCCCTCTAGACCCCCTTTTTAGCGTTCATTGCCAGGACTACCATGTTACTTTTGCTTTTTCAGATGACTGCTTGTTCATGTTACGATTTTTCGGTTGCGATATTTTTCGACCAAAACTCGCCCGTTCTTACTTAGCTTTTTTCGCTTGTGTGTGTTTATCATGGACTGCAATCTACGTTTATCAATTTCTATTTAATCTGAATGCAGAACAATGCATAAATTTTTTACCATCATTCTTCTTTTTAATCTACGTAAGACACGATTTTGCCACTGTTTTCTTTTTCTCATTCTTGAATTTGCCAAATTGAACAAATATAAATTTGTACTGTTCCCAGGTTTACAACGTTGACCTAAATTTACTGTTCAAGAACCATTTAATTTCCGACATAGGTAAGGATTTTGACATGTGGTCTATAGCTGGTGCGGAATCTTACAAAGACATTCGGAAAGAATGCCGCAACGCCAAACTTTACGTCGTTTTTCACTTGATATTATCCGTCACGGTGGCGTCATTGGGTTGGATTCAAGACGAAAGCCAAAAACAACTCTATCTGTTTTTCTATTTGGTCGATGAATTTTTCCCCGATTATTACGACCTCATCACTACACCCCTGCGGATCGGTGTATTTCCGACGGTTTACATGCTGACGGTGCATGCGTTTCAGTTGCTGTACTTCAGCAAACACGCCAGCTTTCAGATCCAGCTCCTGCTCGAACATGTACGAAAAATATCCGATGACGGCGATCAAACATTGGTGAGTTCGAGACTGAAATTCTGCTCCATGCGCTATGTGGAAATCAGAGACTGGATCGCGAAGAAGAACGGAGAGGTCGGAATTTCGCTGATTACATTTTCGATCGCCGGCATGCTTCTGGGCATCTGCTTGGTTTGTTATTTGTTTCAGGTGAGCATGAGTGTGAGGAAATACTTACAGTAAAAATTTCTTGATGACCTGTGGCAATGATCACTGGAAACATACGAAAGTTTCACAATGACCCACATCACTGCGAGATCTTCCCTTTCCGTTGAAGAATAATAGACTTAGCCGAGCTCTTCCTCTGTATTGATGGCGGGCTGCCTGCAGATATTGTTATTCACATGTCCCAAAAGGACAAAGTTGAGGGGGTGCTACATGCTAGCTGCAGCCGGCTTGGAAGGGGCCGAGGAAGGGGCTTCAAAAAGGAATAGGAAATCCCGCGAATTCCACAAGAACATGTACAACACAGTACATTCTTCCGACTTTAGTATATTAAAAGAGAAAACTCAGCAATCTGACAATCTGAAACTCAGCAAAACACAGAATAGAACGAGGTCAGGCCCCACCACATTACCAACTCTGTAAGCTTTGTCAACGCCCTCACAATATGTCACTCTCGAGTCTCGCTGAAGTCAGTCACACAAAGGTTATGGGTGGACTCTTTATAGCCAAATAAAGAAGTCAAGGTCAAGACCTCGGTCAAGACTGATAGGATTTTCGTGATTTTTTTTCACAATTTGCCTTTGGAAATAACAATGACATTATATTTGTACACAGAATGGTGAACTGCATGGATTACAATAAAAATATCATACAGGTGTCAGGGTGTCACATATTTTTTTTGGGACACCTCGAGGGACACCTTTATGTTATAGGTGTAAAAGTTTCGAGAAGAAAATTCAAATTCTGATGGAAAAAATCCTCTTCAAATTAGTTCAAAGAGAAAGCCTCCACTAGGGAGAGGGGAAAGGAAGCATTCCAGCGTGATCACCTATACTTATTATTATTATTACTATCAATATTGTTATTATTGCAGAACACAGTGATAGAGTCTCGTCTTATTCACATTCAAATGATCTTAGCGTTCGTGATGTTCTCAACAGTTTCCTTCGGGATCATAACCGGGGGCCAGAACATTGAATCTCAGGTACGTACCTACAAAACCTTCAATTGCAACAATTAAACATAACTTTCCGCAAAAATTCAAGACGTATTTTCTAGAGCGAAAAAGTACTGGAAGCCGTTTTATCGAACGAATGGTACAAATGGAATGACAAAAACAAAAGAGATTTTCTGATTTTTCTCATGAACGTCATGCAACCTCTCAGATTGGAGTATTCCATGTGCTTCAGCATAAA
The DNA here is from genome assembly GCA_949128115.1 of Anaspis maculata. NCBI lineage: Eukaryota > Metazoa > Arthropoda > Insecta > Coleoptera > Scraptiidae > Anaspis > Anaspis maculata. The sequence goes on from OX421964.1 coordinate 16,424,108, forward strand.
TTACAACTTGGGATTTAGGGTCAGGCACCTGCTTTCTACCTGAAGGGCGTTGGCACTCGATAGCGAAAATGCACGGTTCTTTTTGTTACAGATTCTGAAAGGCATTTATTCGACAGTGTCTGTGATGTTACGTTTGAAGAAAAACTGATTCAATTTCAATTACGATAGCAGTATCTGCCTATAATCATTCTGTTTTCGTATTTGAATTTCTATAATCTTGCATAGTTGAAGCGTGTAGTTTTTTAATAAAAAAATTGTTATTCATGCGACACCTATAGGTATCCTATGCATTAATTGTTTTATTCCAATCTTGACTTCAACCGATGTAGTCCACTGAAGCTTGACACCGGAAGGGCGATGGCAAACCGAGTGTCAAGCTCTTCTAGCTTTTGTCAGCTATTGTGGTAACGATAAACGGAGGGTCAGACCTGGTGGGTCAGATCCACAAACATACGATTGAGCCTCTACGTTCATAGATCTCGAAGTTATTCGAAAGATGCTAAATTTTGAGAGCTGTTGAAAATCTAATATTGAAATTGAAATAAACATCGCGCTTGTACAAAGGAGGGTTCGGACCCTTGGATCGAATTGCAATTGGTAATTATATCGGTTGGAGATGATTGCGCCCCGCTCCCCCCTGCGAAACTGATATTTCTCTCACAGCATTCGACTGAAGATGTACAATCTTGCTCGTGGAATGGAAAAGTTCTCATTCGAACCTGATGATGTTGATTCGGTACTCGACTATGCGACCGTGAAAATAGGAAATTTGTAAACTGAATTGTTAATAGGGCTCGGAGCAGGTATAGTCTAGGCGGCGATTATTCATTGATAGGGTTAAGGCGATCAGTGATAATGATTGTTTTGAAGCCTCTCCGCGTCAGCTCGTCGGCGAACACCATGTATACTCGGTTCTCAATGCTTTGTTCATTCTGAATACGCATTCACTCACGTGCTGGTGAACAACAAAAGATTTTGCGTGTATATGCGTGGAAAGCTCTCCACCATAAAGTTTTGTACCTTGACTGTAGTAACTGTTTCGAACCACGACAACCAGTCAAAATTTAATGTTGGTCATGGTGTAGGATTAGGTGTTCGTTGGAGGTTTGAAGTATTGGGTCTTCTGGAATAATTAGGGGACACTCATATCTTAGGAAACATCTTGGTTCGTCTTTTTTTATTTGTTTATTCAAGGTCGGCCTTATTTCCGCAACGAGGCCCAACACCGACGCCGCTCCACTATACCGGAGATTTTGCCGAGCCCCTGTGTGTTCCAATACAGGGTAGGGATTTTTACCGACCACCAAAATCGCATGGAGTCGACACCATCGTTCGTATTTTACATGCTATGCGACTCACGACGCGTCTTGCATTTAGCAGTATTCTAACTAAATCAAAGAGCTTGTTTTGAGACGAAAATCCGAGCGCCCACAGTGGGACTCGAACCCACGACCTCTGGTGTGGTAGTCGAACGTGCTGACGACCACACCACTAGCTCCTCAACATCTTAGTTCATTTAGCTGTTTTAGCTTGCAGCGTGGAGATAGGACTAGGTATAGGATCGAGCCTCGGATCGAGCCATTATTCAACAACTTCGACTTCTACGAGAGGTCAATAGATTAATGATGTATTGGAACTTATACTGTGTTTTAGTGCCTTCAAACTCTTGGTTAATTCGATCTCAACAGTCTTAAGAGCTCCATCTTCGAACAACAAAAAATAGGCACCACAGGATGGTGTACTGATACTAGATGATCGTCGGCCGAGCGGCTCCAAAAGTTGGAAACGTGATTCAACTCAAATAAGATTATTTAAATGTGAGTATAATAAATTGTCTACCCAATCAGGCGTTATGAGAATGGAGTTGAGAAGTTTCAGTTTCAATGCGTTTTGGCGTTTTTTTTGGACTTTTTAGGCGACATGGAATGTGGGGTGAGAAATTTGAAAATAACCTATAGCAGGTAAGGTCCTTTTTACCTTCCTCTTCGTTATACCTACAGATTTTTCGTTTTGCTTCAACTTTTCTAATTAATCATGTCGGTATTTGCTGTGCTAGATTTTTGTTCTTGGTCCGATATTGGCGGGTTGGGTATCATTGGATAGACCTCAAATTCAAGATGACAGATGCAGTAATAATTATGATTGTCTCGTCAAAAATCTTGTTTTAATCTTGTTTTTGACCGATATGTTAAACAGTCTTATCGAGATGTTTACCCACTTGCTAAAACGAGCCCTTCAGTTGACCTATTTTCAACGCAATGCGCCATCTTGGTTTTTGGTATATCGACCATTTTGTTTATCAGTGTTTAAAGCCTATTTCATTGGCTATCCAATGACACCCAACACAATAATAATATCGGACTAGAAACAAAAATCTAGCAGTGCAAATACCGAAATGATTTCCCTCTTCTCTCGCATTGAAAACGCCAAGCAGGCCCTTTTTGAATTTGATATTTCTTTGCAACCCGTCAGCTAATTTTTCTCATTTTGGTCATAAAATGCTGGCTTTCTGATTTTCACAATTCTCATAAAAAAAATGAAGGCAATAGGAGACCTATTTTCAACTGCATCCGTCATCTTGGATTTCAAAAAGGCGGCCATTTTGAACTTTGATGTTCGAAGCCTACTCTTTTGACTATCCAGTGATACCAAGATCATCGGAATCGGAACAGAAATGAAAATTTCACAAGCAAAAAATTTCAGTGAATTTTTTTTGCCTACCCGATAGAGCTAATTCAAAGAAAATCCTGAATAATAGCGCAATAAATGCCAAGCTAGCTCAGAACGCCAAGTGGTAATGAAATACTCAATCGCAAGTCAAAATTGTTAGTTTAAGAGTTCGTTCGCTGAATTGTAGCAGATGTGAGATAGATAAGGCACGTTCCGGGCCACAAAAAAAGAGACAGAGAACTACAGTCTTACACTACAGTAAGCAGACAGTAGAGCGTTATGCGGCGGGGAGTGAAAGTTTGAAGATTTGCCCCAGTCATTTCGCCCGCACTTTGGTATGTACGCTTGTCGCTCACCTTTTAAGGACGGAGTCATATTGGTGAAATAAGCGTTGCGAAACCAATCCGTGTGGGCTTATTTCTTGACGAATTCTTACCATTTTGGTCTCTTTCGAAAGCTACAAGAATGTAGGTACTTTGATTGAGCCCAATGGCATTTCCGAAATAAAAAAAAAAAAAAAATTGAATTTTGACATTTGAAAAAAATATTTTTGAATTTTGGAAAAGCCAATGGGCTCAAACCAAAGTACATTCTTGTAGCTTTCGAAAGAGACCAAAATGGTAAGAATCCGTCAAGGAATAAACCCACACGGATTGATTTCGCAACGCTTATTTTACCAATTCAACACCTTAACTGAACTGATTGATCTCATCATATGGTGTTTATAGACTTGTGATTATGCTTGTTATTCTCATACTATGATTTTGTACGTACCTCTAGTATGCATAACGTACTTTTTGTTTTTGACCCTGTAATATCAACTTTTTGATCTAACATGATAAAATTTAGCCTTTTGTATCATCATTCACCCCTTGTGTATATTTCCTTTCTTGTTATATTCAGTCAATAGATATTTTATTTTTGTTTTCATTTGTTTCACTCACGTAAGAACCCACGCCGCCAAAAGGCCAGCGAAGTGTTCCCTTGATTCAAGTAGTAATAATGTAACAGGATTCATTCCGATCCTGTATTACAACAGTGCAACACAAGAAAAAACAAGGGAAAAGCTTACCGTCCTCTAAAACAGATCTAGGCAACCTGCCATAAGTGCCGTAACATGAACCGAAGATCTGATGATCGTATTCGTGGCGGCAGCAGGGAGCCTGAAAATGAGGGTGAGAATGAAAAGGAAGCGATGTTCTTGAGTTCTCTTGATTTCACCAAGTGACGTTTCCAAATCAAAATTACGCCAATACAGGAACTGCACCGTCGGAGCTGCAGGAGCAGCTTAGCTTTTGTGTGAGATCGCAGAAAGCAGAAGATGGAAACAGGAACAGCTCTTCTGGCTGAAGCTGGACACAGGAATACAGCTCTAGCAGAAGAACGGCACACAGGAACACAGGAGCTCAGAAACAGCCTCAAAATTGCCTCTCAAATTTTCAGTTTATTGATCCGGCTCGAAGGACCATTGTTTGGTATTAATGAACTGTACACTTTTTGATACATGCATTTTTTACTTAAAATTTTTTCTATCATCTTGTGACGTTTATGTCTCTACGAAAAACAAAATATGTTATACTTACACACAATCATTATGAAAGACATTCAACAAAAGTGTACTTTTTCAAAAGTTGGATGATGTTTTAAAGATCCAACTTAATATTAACTGATATTTTCCAGAGTAGTGTCAGTGCCTTATTCACTCAGGATGAGACCACATTGGTTGAAATTGAGGTTGAAATTAAAAAAAAAACTAATCTTTCGCATAAATAGCTAAATTTTGTATTGAAAAACTACACACTTCAATTCAGCAGTTATAGAAATTCTAGTAAGAAAACAGAGTTATGTACAGGTACCTACATACTGCTATCTTAATTAAAAGTGAATCAGTTTACTTTCAAACGTAACATCACAGACACTGTCGAATGAATACTTCTAAGAATCTGAAACAAAACAAAAATCATGCATTTTTGCCATCGAGTACCTACGCCCTTCAGGTTGGAAGCAGGTGCCTGACCCTTAGTCCCAAGCTATAATTTATGCATAAGCACGCAGAATACTCCAATCTGAGGGGCTGCATGACGTTCATCAGAAAAATCAGAAAATCCTTTTTGTTTTTGTCGCTCCAGTTGTACCATTCGTTCGATAAAACGGCTTCCAGCACTTTTTCGCTCTGGAAAATACGTTTTGAATTATTGCGGGAAAATGTGTTGAGTTTTTGCAAAAAAAGATTTTGTGGGTAGGTAGGTACCTGAGATTCGATGCTTTGGCCCCCGGTTATGATCCCGAAGAAAACTGTTAAAAACAACACTAACCCAAGGATCATTTGAATGCAAAGAAGACGAGACTCTATCAGTGTGTTCTGAAATGATAACCATAATAATACCAATAAGTACAGGGTGATCACGCAAGAATACTCTCTTCCCAATACAGAAATTTTCATGTGACACCTGTATATTTTTATTGCAGCCCATGTTATTCTTTATTCTTAATACAAACATATATTATAGTGTAGGTGTTGAAAGATCTCATTATATTGACCTAAACTCATTTTGTCTGGCTATGAAGAGTCCGCCAATCACTTTTGTGTGACGGACTTTACCGAAGCTGACAATGTGAGTTAATTAGTGTAATTAATCATCGATTAATTTGATTGCTTACTAAGTAGTTAGAAAAACATAACGTAGGGCAGTTGGAGGAGTGCATCGTTGGTTTGAGATAGTGAAGCATCCAGCATAAGATCAAGTCATGAAAGACAGTGAGCATAAGCTCTTTTGACCATCAAAAGTCATTCAAGTATTTACTGTGGGGAGTCTGTAACATCACAGTATATGTTCCAAAGATTGCTTTTGTCAATATTCAGGATTGTGATTCTTTCATCAACTTCACAAATATTTCAATCCAACAATGCTACTGCTCAGTACACCTGCTCGTGTACACTCGTGTACACTCGTGCTCACCTGAAACAAGTAACAGACCAAGCAGATGCCCAAAAGCGTGCCGGTCATAGAAAATGTGATCAGAGAAATTCCGATCTCTCCGTTCACCTTCGCGACCATCTCTCTGATTTCCACATAGCGCATGGAGCAGAACTTCAGTCTCGAACTCACCAAGTTTTGATCGCCGTCATCGGATATGTTCCGTACATGTTCGAGTAGGAGCTGGACCTGAAAGCTGGCGTGTTTGCTGAAATACAGCAACTGAAACGCATGCACCGTCAGCATGTAAACCGTCAGAGATACGGAGATCCGCAGGGGTGCAGTGATAACGTCGTAATAATCGGGCAGAAATTTGCTGATCAAGTTGTAAAACAGATAGAGCTGTTTTTCGCTTTCGTCTTTGAAGCAACTCAGTGACCCAACCGTGGCGGACAGGATCAAGTGAAAAACGACGTAGAGCATGGCGTTGCGGCATTCTTTTCGAATATCTTCGTAGGATTCCGAACCGGCTATCGACCACAGGTCAAAATCCTTTTTTACGTCGGAAATTATTTGGTTCTTGAACAGTAAAGTTAGCGCAACGTTATAAACCTGGAAGTACTACAACTGTAACTCTGTTGTTCATTTTGGCAAATTCAAGAATGGGAAGAAAGAAAACGGTGGCAAAATCATGTCTTACATAGATTAAAAAGAAGAATGATGGTAAAAAATTTATGGTTTGTTCTGCATTCAGAATAAATAGAAATTGGTAAACGTAGAGTGTGATCAATGATAAGATCGCACAAGACAAAAAAGCTAACTGGAAACGGACGAGTTTTGGTCGAAAAATATCGTAGCCGAAAAATCGTAACATGAATAAGCAGTCATCTAAAAAAACCAAAGAAATCTGGATTGTAGTGCTTTTATCGACATGAATATAACTCTTTCACCTTGCATTTTCGGTCTATCGCTAGAATTCATGGGGTTTGTGTTTGCAATAGTAGGTACTGAATGGTTCCATATGCTCAACAACGTACCTTTTAGCAAAAGCTCATTAGTAAAAATGACCTTTCCATGTATTTGATCTGTGTTTGGCTGTGAATTTCAAAAGCATTCATAAAAATGAAGCTGGATCGACAACTGACCACAACATAAATATTATAAGACTAATTAAAAATTCAGCATAATGCGAATGCGGTTCTTTTGAGAATGGCAATCTTTATACACCACCACTGAAATTCGGGTAAATGTTTCAGAAGGTACTTACTTGAACATAATTATCTTACCAATCAATAAACATTGGAACAATGTAATAATGACCAATTTCTCCCAATGGGACGGTCATTCCCTTGATTATCTATTAGGTGGATACCTACATTTTATTTCGGATTCCTTTTACCTACCCCGAATGTTTAGAGTATAATGTTTAGAGTATAACACTTCACTTTTATAACAAGCGAAGCAACGTCACTTAGCGTACCTGTTCCCGAAACTATGTTGGACCGATATTAAGATCAGGGGCCAGAGTCGCAAGAACTGCAGGCGTCGGATGCAGGGTGTCGTATAGAAAAAAAGTGATATTCCAAAACCTGGGAACGCTCAATGAATCCGCATGCTTTGGCGTCCAGGCTGATGTCTCTTAGGTTCCACCACAGATCGAGAGGTTAGTTAGACTGGCTCGAGGTGGTCCATAAATCCTTCAACAGAGAGAGTGTAAAATGAATGTTCTTGTTTTCAAGGAAGTGCCTGTTGATGAACGGCCGGATAAACCAAGCTGCTACAACAACTTTTCATTTCCAACTTCCATACAAAATTGCAAAAGACATCTACTCTGACTGTTGTGACATAACACACGGCAGCCACTACACAAAACTAAAAAAACCCTTGAAGTATCATGTGTTGCCTACCTAACCAAATAAATTAGAAATGTTGAGCTGTGCTCACGACATCCTCGCACCTTGTCGAGAGGAGCCAGACTACTTCTGAGTGAGACAGCATTGTTATGTTTTCGCTTATCTCGCTGATCTCGGCTCTGAATGATGAGAGATTGCTCTGGTGAAACATATATTCTCAAATACAAAGTGTTTCAGTGACCTTGAAGTATCATTTTGGGAGGTGATTGAGGTGATTCCTCTCAAAAGAATAAGTCGAAAAGGGGAGAGCTTCAAATTTGATGTTTTCTATAGATTTGTTCAATCTGAAACTTTTATTCCTCCTGCATTTTTTCCGTAGAATGCTTTGTTCTGAACAAAAAGTGAAAAAACACGGACGTGTCATGAATAATTTTCAACATAATCCCAATCCCCTCTAATTTCGCTGCCACTGGTTAGATTTGTTTAGAACTTTGCATGTAAATTTGCAGTGTTGAGGAACTTCTCTATACTAAATTTGAAGTTCCTACCTTTGACGGTTTTTCAGCAAATAATTAAAAACTTTATTTAACGTCGTACCTTTGAGGGGCTGTATTTCCCTTAGGAAGCATTTCAGGGTAAAATATTACTGTTACTTTTCGACTTATTTTTTTGAGAGAAATCACCTCCCGGAGTATTATGCAAGGTCACCAAAACACCCTGTATACAAATAGTGTAATAAAATTGTACAAGCAACAATGGTGATGACGTTACTGTCGGAGACGGCAATGACGCTGATGTCAAAGACGATAACGACGCTAGAGTCACGATGTCAGGAGACTTTTCTTGGACTCCGGGGAGTCGCACAGCTTCTGATCTTGTGTTCGGAACATCAAATGGTATAAACCTGAACATGATGGTATAAACCTTTACGTGCTGCAACTGAGTTTCCCGATTATCGCAGACTATATAAATACCGGGTGTTTATAAACGTTTGTTATCATATCGCCTTTGGAATCTCCTATCACTCTTTCAAATAGTGCCTTTCACTGCGACTTTTGGCCTGACCAAAGCCTGCCGCGATCACAGACGTTTATAAACACCCGGTATATAATACATATTGTTATCGCCTCGGGTCGTAGTCGGCTGGTGGACTCTCCGGAATGGGCGGCAACAACGATCCGGCAGCTCAGTCTCAAGTAGTGGGGTCTGTCACGCCGGTGGCAGCTTCTTCAAGGAGTCGACGCTTTCTTTGTGATATACTCTTTCGCAGAATGACTTGAGATTGTTGGCGCAGATTAAATAAAACCACAGTTTCGAATTAATTGCGCCGTCTCAAAAAGGGAAAGGGGGTGTAACATGGGGATTAGTCCCTTGAAGAGAGACGAGTTCGAAGAGGGAACGCCGGAGATGCAACGACCTCGCGGTACGCTGGGATTCTACGAACTGAACTTGAATTTCGGGGAACACGTATTTTATAGTAGGCGCTGGCGCCTGCTGTGACCAATAGGCTTCGTTAGCGAGAGAGTACGTGTAGCGGCGCGGACCGATGACTGAACGCTTTTCGCGTCCGCGCGCGTAAGGCAAAGGCCTCTTCGCTAAAGATATTATCGCGGCTAGCCATGGAAACGGGTGGATTTTTGGGGCCGCGGTAACAATATCTTGAACGGATGCATATTGAATAGCTACTTTCCTTCCGCATGGAAAACGGCACACGTCATCCCTATTGCAAAGTCAAGCTCAGTTCAAGATTTCAAAGATCTGCGCCCTATAAGTATTCTTCCCACTTTGTCAAAACTTCTAGAATCTGTCTTGAATTCCCAGCTCTCTCACTATTTGAACTCATTCGGCTTGTTCCCATCCCATCAATCGGGTTTCAGACCTAATCACAGTTGTACCACAGCACTGTCGAAAATTACAGATGATGTTTTACGAGCAACGGATGAAGGTAAGCTAACCCTCCTTGTGTTACTAGACTACTCTAAGGCGTTTGACTCGATCAATTTCGATAAGTACTTCACTACATGGGTCTAAGTGGAGATGCTGTCTCGTTGCTGGAGTGTTATCTGAAGGACCGAGTGCAAATTGTGAAAATTGATGGTGAATGCTCAGAGCCGATTGTTGTCAATCGCGGTGTCCCACAAGGGTCAATTTTGGGTCCACTGCTGTTTGCACTGTATACCGTAATGCTTAATACGTATTGCCATCATTGTCAGTTCCACCAGTATGCGGAAATTAAATGTTCGTTCACGAGAATCTTCAAAAAAAATGTTTTTATTCGCAAAAATACAATAATGAATACATGCGAGCTCTAAGCGTGCAATGTCGTAACTGGTGTTCGCTTAGGGCGTTGGAGTCTATATAATGTTAAAAAAGCTAAGCTAAGCATAATACATAATAAGCGGTATAAGCTAAATCCGGAGGAAAACTGGGATATAATTCCTCCAGGGCGAGTGTGAGGCTCCGACGAACTTTTCAGAATTTCGCCATATTCGGGAAATGCTGGTCTTCAGGGACGCGTTCTTGTTCTGCTGTCGGTGCATCTGACGTTGTCATCTTCTTCTGTCTCTTCTTAATCACACGATACGTGATTATGCAGGCTGCAGTTGTTATTATCAGATAGACTATGATAATAGATGACGTGTGGAAATGTGATGTCGTGGGTACAGCCTGGACGGGGGTCAGCGGCTGGATGTTGGTCTCCAGTTTCTTGAGGGTCAAATGCTTGATCTTCAGCTCGGGTAGTTTTGACTGTTCTTGTTTCTTGAAGTCGAAGTCGAAGTCTTGTAGGTGGAGTGGTTGGCCACTGCTTTCATCGTTGAAAATCAAGGGTCTTCCTTGAATGAAGATGGTACAAGACGAATTCTCGAACAGGAATGTTCCGGTCTTCTTGCGGGTGTTCCAAGACTCGGCACAATGTTCTTTGACGAGCTCTTCTTTGACGAAGGTCCCGAGGTAGCTTTGTAGTTCGGGTATGAACTCTAAGGCGTTTTCTTCGAGGTGTAGTTTTTGGTAGGAACAAGTCGAAAAGTCGTTTTCGAGTAGAATGTTGCGTTCGCAAGTGTTGTTGGCGAGCGATATCAGGCTCCGTTGGCATTGATAGATACCGTTCAGCAAGACACAGTTGTCTGTTAAGGGCAATAACTCTGATCCATTTTTTAGACCGAATTTCGAAGAAGGTATAATCGTATACGAGTGTTCGTTAGGCAAAGGCAGAAAGTAGTATAATTCGTAATAATTTGGATTCAGCAAGGGGATTGGCATAAAGAAAATTATTTGTTTTCCTTTAATGGCACACCTAGGCTTTATTAGGGATTCGTAGTTATGAATTTGAGACAAAGTTACTGGAAAAGGTAATTGGTTTCCATAAAATTCGGAAATTCTATTGAGTTCTTTTAAAAGTTCTTCACTTGTTACTATGCTGGGGTGTAAAATATTCAACTCACAAAATGTTATTGAATTCTCTGTATCTTGAAGGATATGTAGAATTATATTAAAAAGGTTTATTAATTGATTGATTATGTCTTTTGCGAACAGTATGTCAGTATGGGTTATGGTTGTCGTCATTAGTGATTCTAATTGTTTTATTCGAGAGACCATAAGTAGTTCGTTATGTTCGATGTCCTGTATGGTTTTATTGAAATTTTCTTTTTTTTTTTTCGCGGCGCCACGCCTGCGCCGCGCCGCGGCTGGATTCCGTGCTGTGGTTTTAAAGCAATTAAAGAATTTTTTAGGTCTTCGTAAGTGGGCTTGTCATAAAAGTTTTTCTTTGTTATTAAATAGTAGATGTATCTGTCCAATAGTTTCAGGGAAGCCACATCTCCTACTGTTTTATGCTGACTGACAAGTGTTAGGACGTTGCCGAATTTTTCTTTAAAAGTTCTGGCTATGCCAGAATTCATGATTAAGTCTTCTGAGACACAGTGCGCCAGGGAGAAGTCCTCTGGGGCTTCAAATAAATCGGCATTTAATATGTGGACATTGCCGAATTCTGTTTCTGTCAACAGATTTAGGTTGGGAACCCGCGAAAGGGCATCAGCGTTGGAATTCAATTTCCCTTTTTTATAGACTACTTCGTAGTCGTATTCCTCCAGCTTCAGCCGCCAACGCACTAATTTTGAATTAGGCTCTTTGAGTGACATTATCCACTGAAGGGGCTTATGGTCGCTGATGACCTTAAATTTTCGGCCAAATAAGTAATGCCTGAACATTTTGGTTCCATAGACTACGGCAAGTAGCTCTTTTTCTATGGTCGAATAATTGATTTCGTGGGCATTAAGGGTTCTTGATGCGTATGCAATTGGTAGGTCCGACCCTATTGGACCTTGGGATAAAACTGCGCCTATAGCGTAGTTGCTTGCATCGCATGAAAGTAAGAATGGGGATTCAAAATTTGGGTATTGGAGCAATGGCTCATTTGTTAAAAGTGTTTTACATAGGTTAAAACATTTGGAGTAATCTTCGTCCTTGACGTTGATTTCTGTATCTTTCTTTAATCGTGACGTGAGTGGTTTTGTAATTTTTGCAAAGCCTTTGATAAATTTCCGGTAATATCCAACTAGTCCCAAAAATCCCTTTAGTTGTTTTTTGGTTGTTGGAATTGGAAAATTTTCAATTGCCGAAATTTTGTCTGGATTTGGTTTAATACCTTGTGGAGTGACGACATGTCCTAGGTATTGGACCTCTTTTTTGAGAAACTCTGATTTGTCCAGCTGGATTTTCAAATGGGCCCTTCTGAGCCTTTCGAAGACTTCCCGGAGTCTGACAATATGCTCTGGAAGTGAAGTACTGAATATTATTATGTCGTCCAGATAAACAAAGCAGGTTTCATTCTGAATACCTCTCAAAATATTGTCCATAGCGCGCTGGAACGATGAGGGCGCGTTTTTTAACCCGAAGGGCATGCGTCTAAATTGGTAATGGCCGTTGTCCACGCTAAAAGCAGTTTTTTCGACGTCGCTAGGGTCCATTTCGAGCTGGTGAAAACCACTAGCCAGGTCGATACATGAAAAATATTGACTTCGGCCCAATTTGTCCAATATATCAGAAATATTTGGCAAAGGGTACCGATCATCTACAGTATTTTCATTTAATTTCCTGTAGTCTATGACTAGACGCCATTTTCGTTTATTTGTTGCATCCAATTTTTTTGGAACGACCCAAATTGGTGCATTGAAGGGTGAATTTGAATGTTCAATAATTCCTTGGTCAAGCATGTCTGAAAGGACCCCGCACGATTCTTATGGAAAATGGGTCTCGGTCAAATTCTCTAATTTTTTTATATGTTGCAGCCCAATTTTACACAAGCCAAAAACCATCGTCCGTTACCCAAAAAAATGGACAGTTTTTAGCCTATAAGGGGAGGAAGATGGGTTATTTCAAGGTAAAAAAATATGTTCCAACGTAAGTGAGAACATTTCAACGTCCTTTCTAACACATATGGCTCATGACAATTCCCTTTTTCTTTTGTGAAAAAATCAACCCCCTCCCTCACCCCCAACCCCTACTTGTGAGTATCAAATTCGAAATTACGTTTGAAAGTCATGCAGATGGTTCTATTTTGTCGAATTATGAATTTTGGCACAAATTATTTTTACAACCCCCAAATAGGGGGTGGGGTTGAAAAAAAAACCATCGGTCAATTCGGCTGAATTTCTGATATTGTGCTTTACCAGTTACGCTAAACACGAGGCTAAACAAGATCACCAAGGGAAAACTCATTTGTATGACCAGTTTCCACCCCACAGAGGGTTGAAGTTGACTATAATGAAGCATAAAACATTCTTCCATGTCATAAACCAAAGGAATGGAAATTGTGAACTTTCATATTATCTTGTTCAGTAAAAATGTATATTCTTAAAAATACTCTCAACCCCGTCCTTCATCCCCAATCCCTGTATCTGAACATAATTTTCGAAATAAATCTTGAAAATTATATTAATTTTTATTTCATCCTTCTAACGGTCGCAGTAGCTGGAATAAGAGTGTGACATAATATTTTGCCTTGATTGAGCAGCTTTCGCTTCAAATGACATTAATTCTTCAATCTAAACCATAAATAAAGGTGCATCCGTACAAAAAAAAGTTAGAAATTATGTACAGGTGAACATATTCAACCTGCTGTGAAGTTGAAACTTGATAGGAACACCAATATTTTTAATAGTAATCCAGTCAAAAATCATTAAAAAAATGTAAATCCCACCCTGCTCATGGTAGCACTCTAACATAAACATAATAGTGAAAGTGAATTTTGAGAGGGGATTCGCAATCAGATGCAGAGAATCTGACCATAGACCTTCTCCTACATTTTCAAGATTTATTTCGAATATGATGTTCAGAAACAAGGGTAGGGGATGAGGGACGGGGTTGAAATTATTTTTGAATAATAGACATTTTTACAAAACAAGACGATATGAAAGTCCACTATTTTCATTAATTTGGTTTATGACATGAAAAACATGTTTTATGCTTCATTATAGTCGACTTCAACCCTCTATGGGGTGGAAACTGGTCATACGAACGAGTTTTCCGTTGGTCATCTTGTTGAGCGTAACTGATGAAGCACAATATCAGAAATTCAGCCGAATTGACCGATGGTTTTTTTTTTCAACCCCACCCCCTATTTGGGGGTTGGAAAAACAATTTGAGCCAAAATTCATAATTCGACAAAATAGAACCATCTGCATGACTTTCAAACGTAATTTCGAATTTGACACTCACAAGTAGGGGTTGGGGGTGAGGGAGGGGGTTGATTTTTTCATAAAAGAAAAAGGGAGTTGTCATGAGCCATATATGTTAGAAAGGACGTTGAAATGTTCTCACTTACGTTGGAACATATTTCTTTATCTTGAAATAACTCATCTTCAACCCCTTATAGAAAAAAAACTGTCCATTTTTTTAAGTAACGGACGATGAATTTTGGTTTGTGTTGAATTGGGCTACAACATATAAAAAACTTAGGGAATTTGACCGAGACCCATTTTCCATAGGAATCGTGCGGGGTTCTTTGTTTATTAACTTCCTCCTTATGCACGTAAGGGTAGCGATAACTCTTCGTGTATATGGGTTTATCGTCTTTCAGTTTTATTGTATGCTTGGCGGAATTTGTGAAAGTCAATTTTTGATCTGGGAAATGAAATTAGTATATTATATACCAAGGTTGAGAAAGTATTATTATAGCTGAAGCGCCAGTTTAGATCCCGAAGCGCAGCTGAGGGATATAAGGCGCTGAAGCTATAATAATTTTCTCAACCGTGGTTTATATAGTATTTTTTTTACTACTAGAAAACCGCCATTCTAATTCAGGGAGAGGTTAATAATGATGCACTTCACGGCTAGTAGTGAAAAATAGTATATTATATACCAAGGTTGAGAAAGTATTATTATAGCTGAAGCGCCAGTTTAGATCCCGAAGCGCAGCTGAGGGATATAAGGCGCTGAAGCTATAATAATTTTCTCGACCGTGGTTTATATAGTATTTTTTTTACTGCTAGAAAAACGCCTTTTTAGTTCAGGAACAGGTTAATAATGATGTACTTCACGGCTAGTAGTGAAAAAATGTCTTTATATTCCACTAAGAGTTTGGTTATCTCTCTTTTCTCTTCTTCGTTCATGTGTTCGGTTCTGACTTTGGACAAGTCGAAGCTAAACTTCTCGCAATCAAAGCTGTTTAGATTTCCGAAATCATCGGTTTCAGATTCCGAGACCTCAATGGCTTCAAAAGCTTGTGATTGGTTGAAAGAAATTTCGCTTTCTGTCGCATTCAAAACGGAACAGATGGTTTCGTAATTCTTAATTTTAACCAAGCTCTCAGGGATTTCAAGATTTGAAAATTTTTGGTATGGCAAAATTCCAATACCATTGGAGATATTTTTTATGTTGAGTTTAACAATTTTCTGTGTACGTGGTTCAATCGTATGAAAATTATTACACTCGTTCACAATATTTTCGTGATGCAATTTAATTTTTGTTTTGGGAGTCGTGAGCTCCCCTTTGCTCGCGTCAATAACTGCTCCTAATGCTTTGAGGATGTCCCATCCTAGGAGACAGTCAAAATATTGATGAAATTTGAATAAATAAAATTTGACGGTTGTGTCCGATTTAAAAATTTCAGGAGTTTTGATTATCATGCTGAAATTTTCCTGCGTCGTGCCATGGGCGGTTTTTATTTTTAGTGGGTCTTTTTTAATATTTCTGGGGAAGTGTTTTTCCGCAATTTCGGGGCTTACGAAGCTCTTCGTGGCCCCAGTATCGACTAGACATCGCAAAGTAAAATTTTTATAGGGTATAAGGATATAGGGTAAGGAAGATTTTTCGTGGTCCAATGTCAATAATTCAACGATGGGTGATTCGAGGCTTGTTCCTCTAAAAAATGGTTTCGTCCGTCCTGCACTGTATTTTCGGCAGAGGGCTCGATTACATTCTCTGGAGGATTTCCTTCTTCTATATTGTGGTGAGTTATAAATGGCTTATTTTTATATTTTTGAAAATTGTTATTATTTATCGTTGAGGTTGACATGGGTACCGGTTTGTTTGCTGGTACATAATTTGGGTTTGGTTGAAACGCGTTATATGGTTTCGGATTTTGATATTGTTGCCTTTGCGTTGTCTGATAATTTTGAAATTGTTTATTTGGGTACTGAAATTGGTAACTTTTCCCGAACCTTGGCGGGTATCGTGCTTGATAGGGAGCCGCTGGCACGACGGGGTTTGTTTTTTGATTTACTTGAAAATCATTGGTTAAAATACTTAGCGCTTCTTGAAGCGTCGCCGGATTGCGCGTGGTGATATAGTCACCGACTGGTTTATTTAAATATTTAAGGAACACCCTAAGCCCTAAATCTGTGGCATTTTCTATCAGGTGAACTTTTTTGTCGTTTGGAAAATGATTTGTGCAATAGGCTATTTGTAAATTTAAGTTTTTTTGTATAGCGTTAAAGAATTCAATAGCCGACATACGAGCTTGTCTGAGTTCGCACAACTCCAACGTTAATGAGTGCAGGTCGCGCTTATCTGCATAAGTTGCTAACAAGGCGGATTTTAAGTCCAGCCAACAATCTATTGTGTAGGTTGAGATATCGCTTTTCGCTTTACCTGTAACTTTGTTTTTCAAACAATTTAGGATGTATTTGTTCTAAAAATCATCCGGATTTTGATTGTTATAAAAACTTACAATTATATCTTCTGCGAGGCGTAAATAATCGCCTAATAAAGCCCCTGGTCTCCTGTAAACTCAGGGACCATATTAAGGTAGGCATCTTTAAAAATTTGTGGCACAACATTCGGAGGGTTCCCAAGGGGTACTTGTTGCATTACTTGTTGTACCGTGGGAGCTGCTCCTGTTGCCATATTTGCTAGAATTTCGGCTGTGCGTAATTCTATTTCGTTATTTCTATGAGGGGAACGCGATCTAAACCTTCTGCTTTTGCCTAGTCCTAACAAGCGGAAAGACAAAATAGCGTCTTCGACTTTCGCGTCTAAATTCTCCTCTGAATCTGAATCTGAACCGGAGTTACGGCCGCTTAGAGACATAAAGTGTACTTACAGCGTGATGAGGTATATCGCTGCTGTGGACATCGGTTCGATTTGTAGTCGTGTTGATCTCGGACTTGTTGTTCGGAACTTTGGTGTGGAAGGCCTCAATTATTACGATTGGATCCACACTCGAAAGTTCGTCACTATTTCTTTGTAGGTTGTAGGTTCGTCTGTCGGTTTAAGGCATCAAAATGCTCCGTGTCTTAGCGCGTTTTTTGGAACTTAGACGCACTATTTTAAAACACGTTTTTGACAGAGTGATTCTACCAGTAGTACTGCGCCAATTAAATGTTCGTTCACGAGAATCTTCAAAAAAAAAATGTTTTTATTCGCAAAAATACAATAATGAATACATGCGAGCTCTAAGCGTGCAATGTCGTAACTGGTGTTCGCTTAGGGCGTTGGAGTCTATATAATGTTAAAAAAGCTAAGCTAAGCATAATACATAATAAGCGGTGTAAGCTAAATCCGGAGGAAAACTGGGATATAATTCGGATGATACACAAATTTATCACTCGTTCGATCCAGCAGACTTGGATGTAGCTTTAGATAAAATCAACGAGGATTTAGTAAGAATACAGACGGCCTCCATCAACCACAAGTTAACTTTCAACTCTGCAAAAACAACTGTCTTACTCTTTGGCAACAAGCGTAGCTGCGATCGTCTTGAAGAAAGAATCCATCTCCGAATTGGAAATTGCACATTAAAAGTCTCCAAGGAAGCCAAGAACCTGGGCATTATTCTTGATAACAGTTTCCGCTACAGACAGCACATTTCCAAGTGCATTCAACGAGCTTTCCTCAACCTTAGATTACTTTACCGACATCGACAATACCTTTTCATTCAAACTAAGAAATTGCTATGCGACTCCCTAGTACTGTCACAATTCACCTTTTGCTCGCCAATTTATTCCGCTCTAATTGATAAGTCGACCATTTACAAAGTACAAAAAATTCAAAACTCTTGTATAAGATTTATTTACGGTATGCGCAAGTACGACCATGTCTCGTTCAGGTTGAGGAACTTGGGATGGCTCAACATGGAAAATAGGATGGTTTTGCAGATGGCTTGCTTTTTGGAAAAGATCATTGACACTTCAGAACCTAAATACCTGACTGAAAAGCTCAGCTTTCGAACCGATGTTCACAACTTTAATGTCAGGTCAAAGGGACTTCTCACGGCACCGATCCACCATACGACACTGTTCCAGGGCTCATTTACATACAGTGCTCACCGGACGTTTAACAGATATTCCCGGCTATATTCTTGTTTTCATTCTGTCAAATCATTTCGTGCTGCCCTGTTAACTGTGCTATTCGAAAATCAATGTTCCACATTTTTAACAACCCTCCTTTTCCTGCCAGGCGCCTACCTATTTAGATCCCTATAACTTAATGTACGTGCCAATTATTATCAGAATTTCTAAGTTACTGTGTTACTCTTCTTGTTGTATGAATTTCATTTATTATTTATTATATGGAACTGTTTTGAATTGTTGTGAGTTTATTTGATAGGAATAATTGTTGATTTATTTATCGACCAAAGTTTTGGGGGGCCTTCGCCAAAAATCTAGGCCGGGACTGCGGCCTAGCGACCTTGGCCAGTCCGCCCCTGATGGAGAAGGTCTTGAATGTTTCGGCTGTGAACTGCGTTCCATTATCCGTGACGAGTACTTTTGGAAGTCCAAACGTCGAAAAAAAAGCTCCAACTTCCTGATGGTTTGCTGGGCAGTGATGATGCGAGTTGAAAAAACTTATGGCCACTTAGACAGTGCGTCGACAACGATCAAGTAATATTCGCCCTTGATCAGTCCTGCATAATCGATATGTAACCACTGCCAAGGTCTATGGGCCAAGGTTCAGTGGTATCTTAACTGATGTTTTCGCCGCTGTCACACACTGGCAAGTCTTGACAAAGCCTTCAATTTCCCTATCGATGTTCGGCCATTAGACGCTCGATCGTGCCAGAGACTTCATGCGTTTGGTCCTCTGATGCCCTTTATGGAGTTCCTGTAGGACTCTTCCATGCAACTTCTGAGAAACTACCACTCTCTCCACGAACATGAGCGCGTTCTCAAGGACGGACAACGATTCTCTTCTCTGGTAGAAAATCTTCAAAATTTGACTGGAGATCTCTGACGGCCGACCTTCCTGCATGTATTTGATGACCTTCCGAATATGTTCGTCTTTCGCCGTTTCCCTCTGAACCACAGTGAACGTAATGGGGTACTTACCTTTTTCTTTATTAGCTTAATCGATAGTATGGGTAAAAATATTGCACCAGTATTTTTTCTTTTTCCTAAATTCCCAAAATTGCGGCCGTGGTGCCTGTTTTAAAAATATATTTGTGACGTCACAAATATACTAAAAACTAAACAAACAGCACTGTTGGGTTGAAAACTCAAAAAACTGTTAGAGTGGCATCACAACATTTGAAAAATACAAACATTAAAATTTCACTGAAATTCTTCTTCTGTTACCAACCCTTTGAAAAACAAAAACGAAAATAAAATCTTTTTAACCAATGGATATATTTCCCAGAAAGGACCCCGCACGATTCTTATGGGAAATGGGTCTCGGTCAAATTCCCTAATTTTTTTATATGTTGTAGCCCAATTTGACACGAGCCAAAAACCATCGTCCGTTACCCAAAAAAATGGACAGTTTTTTTTCTATAAGGGGTTGAAAATGGGTTATTTCAAGGTAGAAAAATATGTTCCAACGTAAGTGAGAACATTTCAACGTCCTTTTTAACACATATGGCTCATGACAATTCTCTTTTTCTTTTGTGAGAAAATCAACCCCCTCCCTCACCCCCAACCCCTACTTGTGAGTATCAAATTCGAAATTACGTTTGAAAGTCATGCAGATGGTTCTATTTTGTCGAATTACTAATTTTGGCACAATTTTTTTTTCCAACCCCCAAATAGGGGGTGGGGTTGAAAAAAAACCTTCGGTCAATTCGGCTGAATTTCTGATATTGTGCTTTACCAGTTACGCTAAACAAGATTACCAAGGGAAAACTCATTCGTATGATCAGTTTCCACCCCACAGAGGGTTGAAGTTGACTATAATGACTCATAAAACATTCTTCCATGTCATAAACAAAATGAATGAAAATAGTGGACTTTCATATCATCTTGTTTTGTAAAAATGCCTATCCTTCAAAAATAATTTCAACCCCGTCTCTCATCCCCTATCCTTGTTTCTGAACATCATATTCGAAATAAATCTTGAAAATGAAGGAGAAGGTCGACGGTCGGATTCTCTGCATCTGATTGTGAATCCCCTCTCAAAATTCACTTTCACTATTA
Source organism: Anaspis maculata (assembly GCA_949128115.1). Classification (NCBI taxonomy): domain Eukaryota; kingdom Metazoa; phylum Arthropoda; class Insecta; order Coleoptera; family Scraptiidae; genus Anaspis; species Anaspis maculata. The sequence continues at coordinate 16,444,394 of OX421964.1, forward strand.
TGCTTATGTTAGCACCCTTACAGCAGGGTGGGACATACATTTGATTGAATGATTTTTTGCCTGGATTATTATTAAAAATATTGGTGCTCCTATCAAGTCTCAACTTTATAGCAGGTTAATTATGTTTACCTGTACCTACATAGTTCTTAACTTTTTTCTTTTGTACGGATACACCTCTACTTATAGTTTAGATTGAAGAATTTTATGTCATTTGGAGCGAAAGCTGCTCAATCAGAGCAAAATATTATGTCACACTCTTATTCTAGCTACTGCGACTATTTGAAGGATGAAATAAAAATTGATATAATTTCCAAGATTTGTTTCGAATATGATGTTCAGAAACAGGGATAGGGGATGAAGGACGGGATTGAAAGTATTTTTGGAGAATAGACATTTTTACGGAACAAGATGATATGAAAGTCCACTATTTCCATTCATTTGGTTCATGACATGGAAGAATGTTTTATGCGTCATTATAGTCAACTTCAACCCTCTGTGGGGTGGAAACTGGTCATACGAATGAGTTTTCCCTTGGTAATCTTGTTTAGCGTAACTGGTTAAGCACAATATCAGAAATTCAGTCGAATTGACCGATGGTTTTTTTTTCAACCCCACCCCCTATTTGGGGGTTGGAAAAAAAAATTGTGCCAAAATTGATAATTCGACAAAATAGAACCATCTGCATGACTTTCAAACGTAATTTCGAATTTGATACTCACAAGTAGGGGTTGGGGGTGAGGGAGGTGGTTGATTTTTTCACAAAAGAAAAAGGGAATTGTCATGAGTTATATGTGTCAGAAAGGACGTTGAAATGTTCTCACTTACGTTGGAACATATTTTTTTACCTTGAAATAACCCATCTTCAACCCCTTATAGAAAAAAAACTGTCCATTTTTTAGGGTAACGGACGATGGTTTTTGGCTCGTGTCAAATTGGGCTACAACATATAAGAAAATCAGGGAATTTGACCGAGACCCATTTTCCATAAGAATCGTGCGGGGTCCTTTCCAGGAAATACTATTTATTACTTTTGTTAATGATTGAAAGTATTTCCAGTCAAATCTGTTTCATTGGCAAGTACATACTTGAACTTTTTCAACTGATTTTCATTTAAAATTAACTAGAGTGGAACTCCTAGAATTTCCAGTTGAAAATTTCAAAGGTAATCTAGTCCAGCTGCCGGTTTGATCGATGACTCTGATGAGAATTCAATTACAATAACTAGAAAACTAGTTAAAAATACTGAAACTAGGCATATATAGCTGACATCAACTGGAAAAAGTTTTAGTGTGTACCCCATTGGTGTTGACGACAGCGCTGATCTCACAACTTTCTCCAAATCCTGTTACAGCTGTATAGACGCGATGACGCATTCCTCATCCGGCTTGGAAAAGTTCTTCACGAGTCTTGACAACATGTCAGCATGTCCGAACTGGTCACTCTTGATATATTCGATCTTGAAGTCATAGGCAAGTAAGGTCAATGCCCACCTTTGAAGTCGACTGGTGGTGTAGACCAGTATTCCCTTCTTTGAACCAAATATTGCGAGCAGGGGCTTGTGGTCAGTTTGCAGAATAAATGATCTTCCATATATCATTTTGTAAAATTTGAGAACACCAAAAATGATTGCTAATGCCTCTTTCTCAATTTCACTATAATTTGATTCTGCTGAAGTTAGTGATCTTGACGAATGATGGATGGCCTTGAATTTCCCATCTAAAAACCGATGCATGATACACGCTCCTACTCCATGTCTTGAAGGGTCCGCCGCAAGAATAATCTCGAATTTCGCATTAATTCGCGTGTCGAATCTTCGAGATGCTTGCAGAAAGCTCACGGTGAACAGTGATGTAGTTGGTTCTGAATGCACGGCACGATAAACGACGCACGTAAATAGACAAATCCATGCTTTTTGTGGTCCCTCTTCAAGGGACCATTTGGCTTGACTTTGACTTCACCGGACCGGGGTTGGTCCGGTGAAGTCAATGCCGACCATCTCAAACACGGAGGCATCGCGCACCCGATCCGCAGGTAATGACGGACACTCAGCCTTCATGAGCTTAGCACTGTGGCTTCGACCAATCATACACCTCGCGATTACCACTCTGATGGCTCGTCGGCCACTCAGTATCCAGTACCTCTCGCGAAGCATATACTCAATGAACCTTGGGTGCCAACGTGACACATGTTCTCGTGGGACTCGCGAATGAGAAGTTCGACCACGGGATGTTTTAAACACTACCGTAAAACGAGAATTCTTGTCGTCTTCGCGGCTTGACACACGCGACTTCAACCGGATAAGTCCATGCTCGTCATAAAACGGATTCAATGAAGTAATTCTCTTATCGCTGATCTCGAAAGTCTCCTCTGTTGGATTAGTTTCTGCACAAATTCTTCAGCAGCGTCAATTTCTTTTACACTAAGCGCTCCCTGGCGTCGACCAGTGGGATTTCGAGTATTATGTGCGAAGTGAGAGATCCAGGCAATCATCCGCAAAAGCCTGCTGAATTTCGAGAAATATGTCAAATGCCAATCCTGCGAAGTACCACTGAAGAAGCTTGAGATCAATCATTTTTGTTTTTCTTGATCAATTGCGTCTTCATCAGTCATCACAACTTTCTTGACTGTTCGCGAACTTCCACGTACGTGGAGGTTCGTAAAGCCAACTTGGACCCTTCCACTAACAGGACTCCAATAGATGTTTTGCTGAACATCCTCTGGAGAGAAAATCGGCCGGGTTCATGCGACCAGGAATGTGACGCCACACCTCTCTTGCCGTCAGAGATCATATCTCCTCAACTTTGTCGCCCAGGCCCGGGCCAACAAAGATCTTTACGTCCTATCCATGCCAATATGGTGCTAGAATCACTCCAAAAATAACTTTCGTATTTTATTTCGGCGAGAATATGTTTTATGCTGTCATATAATCTAGCGCCGATCGTAGCTGCAAGCAATTCCAATCTGGGAATCGTTAGCTTTTCAAGCGGAGCCACTCTTGCTCTAGCCTGTATCAGGTGAACGTGAGCTTCACTCGGCTTGGCCACCCTCAGAAATATAACAGCAGCATTATCCTGGCTTGAGTCGCAAAAAGTGTGCAGACTGACGTTATCGACCTCCTGGGGATCACAACCAAACCATCTAGGTATTTTGATTTTGGTCAACAGAGGATTCTCTGATCTCCATTTGAGGAAATAAGTCATCGTTTCTTCGTCTATTACCTCGTCCCAGGTTGTTCTTTTTTGCCACATTTATTGAAGCAGCAATTTAGGAGTTGAAGATGCCGGAGCAGTATATCCGACGGGGTCGTATACTTGGTGAGCAATCGAAAGTATCTGCCGTTTCGTTACCTTTTCTGTGTCAAAAGAACGTTCGTCTCTGGTCGCCAAAGTATGACTCGTTCTATCCCACTCCATTCCAGGAATGTTGGTGAGCGTCGTAGCGTCTTCCTCAAAGTACTCGTTCATGCTGGATTCCCATTCTCGGAGCTGAAAATTTCCTTCCGCAATAAGCTGACTCACCTCCCTCATGAACAAGTCAAGTTCCTTTCCACAGTTACGCTCGCCAGGCAATTATCCACGTATAATCCAGTTATCAGCTTCGTCACAGTAGCTGGAGAATAGGACGATCCCTCCAGCATTCTCTCCAAATGGTACTGTATCTTCATTCTGAGTAAGTATGGGCTGCAGCAGACCTCGAACACCACTCTTTTATGACGATAAACACATGTATGGCCTTTATTATCTTTCCACAGAAATATCAAGCTGTCTCGATCGGCTGTATGTACCCCGATCTGCGAGAAAGCCTTCTTTATGTCTGCCGTTACTCCTATTCTGGCAATTCGAAATCTTGTGAGCAGTGACGGTATCATTTCGATCAGGTTTGGCGACACATTTAGCGAGGGCTGATTCTTTTCACGTGCTGACGCATCAAAAACCGGTCTTATCTTTGTGGTCAAGCTCGATTCTTTGATTAGGTACCGGTCGATGTAGCAGGTAATGGGCGGGTTTTCCCAACTCGTTTTCTGGAACCTTCTCGATTATACCCTACTCGAGCCACTGGTCAAAAACCTCTTGATAGTCTACATCTATCCTTTGCATCTTCAGCTTCTTGGTAACCGCGTCTAATCTCTTCTTCGCAAGGTCTAAATTAGTCGGCAAAGGCGGGTGCCATTCTAACCATGATAGCTGAACCTCATACCGTTGGTCTTCATCGACTTTGATAGTTCCCAAGAAATGATCATTGACAGCTCGTTCGATCTCTTTTCTTGTTTTTTCTTCGTTTGGGTTAAAGATATCAAGTACATCTAGGCGCCATAGCTCTGCGACATCCATTTCTTCCGAGAACAGGGAGCAGACAGTCTTTACCGAATCTCTTTTTTGCATCTTTAGGCACTTTGCTCATGACAGCTCATCCTAGAATTGTTTCTACGGCCATCACACCGCATCGCAGTATTCTTCGTTTTCCGGTGAGCAATTTTCCCGCTCCGTCAGCACCAAGAAGGACCTCAATTTTTGACGAGTTCCCAACGTCAGACACGCAAATTTCCAACTTTTCCAGTTCTTCGGTCCAACTACCTTCGAAAATGGTCGAAAGATCATCGCAGATGTTTGCGATGTTACACACGGCAGCCACTACACAAAACTAAAAAACCCTTGAAGTATTATCAATTTGTGTTACCATATAAATTACCATTATACCATATAAATACCACCTTACCATATAAATTCAAAATATTGAGCTGTGCTCACGACATAGTGTGTACGGTAACGACTGTGAAAAGTGAGTCGGACGGGGCGCACTGGCTGAGTTGACAGAGAAACTAAGGTCAATATTGTCGCGTATGGCCCTTTGGACCTTCCTCAAAGTACCATAGGGCTCTTACTTGATTGGGGGCGTAGGTTGCTAGAGAAACATTTCAAACATTATAACAGGTTTATTAAACTAAATCAGAGATACCCAACGTGATAATCAAACAACAAGGTAATATTATTTTCCTGTCTCACCTTTCTGTTGGACCTATTTCATGGAGTAAGGAGTACGCCATACGCAACTTCTTAGTTCATTAGCCGGAGTCTAGGATTCGCGCTTGGCCGGCCTCGCCGGTCGCCAACTCGCCAATCCCCTTCAATACCGCCGTGCCCGTCCTGGTCCTAAAAATGCTTGCTTTACATCAGTGACGCCCAGAGAAGCGGCTAGCTAATCTAGGTGAACGTTTCCTTATGCAAGCTTGCACCCTTCAAGGTACCAGGGTCTGACATGGAGTTATCTACCTATTCTGGTTAAAGTCTATTCTCTTATTTAAGCTCGGTATAATATACTGGTCACAATTTGAAGTGGGTCACCCAAAAAATTGTTCGGTTTTTAATCTCTGTCAATCACTTGACAATCATCAGATTTCGAAATAACTTACACCAACTTCAAGATAAATCCTTCTACTTTCACCACCTGCAAGTGATTGTTGGCTCGTGACAGCGATATGTTTAATACAGTGTGATAAAGAATGCCTTGTAATTTTGTACTTTTTTGCAATGGTACAAGAACTTCCGTGGCCAGCCTGTAATTTTGGATTTTGCTCTTTTTGGCAACCAATAGTATGAGGAAGTCATTGCTTTTCAGCTTGATGCTCCAGGTTGCATAGTTACAGAAATGCGATTTTTTTTCCATGAGGTGATTTTTTGCACTGCACTGCTTCTAATTTTTACAGGTGGCTTCAAATATCTAATCAAGTAGGTATTCAAGTTAAGTCGGTCAATTAGACAGTTATTAATGTTGTTATAAACAGTTTTTCTCTGAGTTTAGCAAAAATTACTTTCAAAATTGTAACAATAACAATAATAAATGTAACATGGCAATATTAGGAATTATTCTTTTGTTAATAATGAAATCAATACAATGATATGGCTAAACTTATCGCCCGATATCAATCCAATTGAGCACATATGGGATGCTCTCCAAAGAAGACTGTCAGCACTACCAGTACAACTCACTACAAGACAAGAGCTTATTGGATGCTCTAACCGCAAATTGGAGAGAAATCCTTTTGGCAACTATCAATAACCTGTTGAAAGGTATGTCTAGATACTACCAAAAAGTAGTGCAGTCCAGATCAGGTCCAACTTTCTTTTGATATATTTTACCCCGTTCATTTTCATTGCTCATAATTTGAATCTGATAAAAAAAATTGTTCGTATAAATTAACGTGTTGAAGTAACTAAATAAGAAAAAAAAACATATTTTCGTAACTAAGCAACGTAGAGCATCAAACTAAGAAACAATGAGTTCCTCATACTATTGGTTACCAAATACAGCAAAATCCAAAATTACAGGGTGGCCACGAAAGTTTCTGTACCATTGCAAAAAAGTACAAAATTACAAGGCATCCTTTATCACCCTGTAATTAACATATCGCTTTCACGAGCCAACAAGCACTTGCAGATAGTGAAAGAAGGAGGATTTATCTTGAAGTTGGTGTGAGTTATTTCAAAATCTGATGATTTTCAAGTGATTGAGAGAGATTAAAAACCGAACAGTTTTTTGGGTGACCTACTTCAAATTGTGAGCAGTATATATTCACTTTTTTTTTCCTTTTCTTGTTATGAATATTTATTGTTGATTTTGTATATTATCGTGTTGTATTATTAATTTTTTCATTATAGTTTCACATGGAATGTATTTTTGGTTTGGTGTTGGATGGGTTGTTAGGTGGAAGAGCAGCTGGAAAGCTTCGACTTTCCAATAAGCTGAACCTCGCCATCCATTCAAAGTTCTCAATAAAGACATTTATTATTATTATTATTGTTATTATTATCTACCTCGTGACAATATCTTATACCGATGAAGATCAACTGAGATGTACCAATGGGCTGGAATTCAGGATTGATAAGGGAGGCGCCAAAACTACAAAGTAGAGAGAGACCACACGTCATGTCGCGAAGAAAGCCTACTCACTCTAGGTTCGTGGACTCTTCGAGTTTATCGGCATGCCTTTTGGACTGTGCAATGCCACGCAGCCGCAGCAGAAGATTATGTTGTAGGTATCTGGTTTTGAGGCCCGGAAAAGAACTTTTCGTCTTCAACTACTTGAATGATATAATCATAACGACGAATACATCCGGGGATCACATCAGAGCTACAGGAATGGTGTGCGAAAGTTGCGGAGAAAAACGAGACACTTCAAACGATGGAGTTCTCTTGAGTCGGAGCACTGGCGCATACAACATAAATTTTGACCACTGTTTTGTCTATTTGCAATTAACTATAATTTACCCTCTACTGGTTCAGCCAGCAAACTCTTCCAAGCAAAGGTAAATATCCTTCGTGTTTTTTTTAGATATTTAGTACTTTCTGCTCGTACCAGCTTAAACGAAGCAAAGCGTAATAATACCATTGTGGTTTTAACAAACAGAAACAATCACGGAAGGAGCGAGTCTAGCCGTCTTTGAAGTCACTGATGTGCCTAGCTGAACTGCAGTGTTAATTGTGAAAGCCGGCATGCATTCTCTTGTTCCCCTGTTGTGTCTTTTTTTTTCGTTAGGTCTCATTTGTTTGTTTGTCACGAGGTTTGCTAAAATGTTTTTTGATTGTGATTGGTAAGATGAATTACCTACCTTTAGAAAAATTCACCAGAATTCCAGTGGTGGTGTGTAAAAGTTGCAGTGCTTCTTTAATCCTCACAAGAATCGCACTAGCATAATGCTGAATTTTTATTTGTTCCTATTTATGTCATATCCAGAGGTCGATCTAGCTCTATTTTTATGAATGCTTTTGATATCCACGATCAAAGACAGATCGAATACATAGATAGGTAGTTTTTGCTAATGAGCTTTTGCCTAGAGATACCTAGGTTGAGCATGTGGAGCCATTCAGTATTATTGCAAACACAAACCCCTCAAATTTCAGATATAGACTGAAAATGCAAGGTGAGAGATTATATTGAAGCCACCCGCATTTGGCGGGCCGAAAATATTCCGGAGGAAAATAATTCAAAGCCGTGAAATCGAGGTATGAGAATGTGAATATTCAGAGTCAAGGCATCATTAAAAGATGTCGCTAGCTATTTAATTCATTCGTGTAAATCCCGCAAAGCTCTATAACATAATTTACTGGCCCATCATCGATATTCAACAACCGCTCCTGCTTGACGCCCGACGAAATGGTGAATTGGTGCATATGAAGTAAAGCACCCGCACATCAACCAGTTAGTTGCTGCCGTACTCCTGCCGTGTTGACGTTCCGCCCGCCGCCCGCCCGCTACCATCCGATTCACACGTGTCAGCACCGCCGGTCGCATTCTCCAGCGCACTTCTCAGATTACCTGAGCTGTGTATACACCGTTCGCGATCGTTCTGGATGCAATAAAATATTCCGAATTGCTGGGAATGGAGGATATCGCCGGAGATTGACCGTGGTACCTGGACCAATCCTCCTGGGCTGCCGTCCGCTCCCGACTTGTCACGTCCGCTGCCGAGTGCTTCTGCGGGCCTGTTGGCGAAGAGTTTTAGTCCCCTTCGAGGAAGCTGAGTTAGAACCCGTTTATGTTGCGTCGCGACCCTCCTAGAGGCCGAAGCGTCGAAGCCCCAATGATGAGTCCCAGCCCACTTGGAAAATGACGAGTCGATTTCCCCCGGCTGATGTGTCTCAAAGGCCCCCTGGAGAAAGCCGAGTTGGAACCCTTCGGAGTCGTGTTTTGGTCCCCTTGGGGGCACGCTGAGTCGAGAACCCTCCAGGTTGAGTTTTGACCCTCCGAGAGACTGATGAGTTGCTTCCCCCGTTGAGTTGCAACCCGTCTCTAGGATGTCGAGTCAGAGCCCTTGGATGTTGAGTCTTGATCCGCCTTCAGGTGTCGAGTCAGAGCCCTCCGACGATGAGTTCCAGCCCTTTTTCCAGGTCGATGTGCCAAGACCCTTCCGGTGTTGAGTTTCGACCCTTCTCCAAGTCGTAGAGTTGGGACCCGTTGACGAAGTGTTTCGAACCCCCTCCAGGATGCTGAGTCGCGTTCCCTCCACGGTGAGTTCTAGCCCACCTCGAGGATGTCGAGTTGAAACCCCTAATTGAACCAGGCCCGATAGAAATGAGGTCTCTCGTTTCGGTATCTCGTGTGGCGCAGTGATGACCTCGACGAGCGGGAGGTTAGTCTTGGTGAGTTGGGATAGTTGCTTACGGTTAGGCTTTGTCGTGAAAAATGTATGATGGGGCTCACGCGTGCGTTCTGAATCTGCCTGCACGTGCTGGTGTCTGCGCTACTGTCTGCCGTCAGGTACAGCCACTGGCAAGCCTCGTCCTTTGTTGGATACCTTCATAGAAAGGTATTCGCGCTCTTGGGCCCTCTGGACTGGGCTTTGTGACTGCGGTACTCAGAGCACCGGACCTAGTGGGTTAGGTCCTGGAAACTCGCGGGTGAGCTTCCTCTGCGTTTTTGAAGCTCCTAGTTATTCGGAAAATGTAAATTTTGAGAACTACGTGAAAAATCAAGTAATTGAAATAAAATAGAATCGCGTTTGTATCGGGGTTCGGACCCTGCCGTAGAGTCGCAATTGTTGATCGGATTGATGGACACCCCCCCCCCCCCCCTCCTTGAAACTAATAATTTTGTTTTAGCGCCACGACAGTTCCGGATATTTCCATGTAGAGTTGTCCCGGGAATGGGAACGTTCTTATTCAAAACTGATGAATTCATGCCGGTACCCAGCGACGCCACCGTTCAGATAGGGACTTTGTAAAAATGAATTGTTATTAGAGCTCGATCAGGAATAGTGTAGACGGCGATTATTTCGCGTTAGGGCAAAGATTATTTCGACGCCTCTCCGCATCGGCTTTTCGACGAACACCCTGTGTAGTCAATTCTCTGCGTTTTGTTTTTCCTGACTGCGGCCTTCTCTCACAAATTGCGAAACAACAACGAACTAGCGCGTATACGGGGCCTGCTCAAAACGTTCTTCACATTAAATTAGTACCTTGACTTGAGTAATTGGTTCGCGTACACCATCGGTTCGAAAGTTTTTGGAAGGGCGAAATTTGGTTCAATATTTCCGGTTATAGGCACTTTCGATCACGGGAATCTTTCTGAGCGTTGGGGGCAATTCACGGCGAAAACAGGTTCAAAGCCCCCACAAAGGCCAGCCATATCCAATCCCTTCCAAACGGGCAAAAGAGAACCATAGCCCAAAAAGAGCGTTAGCCTTTGAAAAGAGGCTCCACAAAAAGGGGGCCACCGCACACACCGGCCCACAAATCTTAGATTGCATTCGTGGTCGAAGTCACTCTTCTCTTTGCAGTGCCTTGAAGCCGGGCCTAACCCTAACATAACCTCTAACACTAACATAAATGTTGGATCTGATTTGGCCACAAAAAGAACTTTGAGCCGCGAAAGCCAGCCAGAATTAAATGTCGGTCAAGGTGTAGAGTCAGGTGTTCGTCGGAGGGTTGGGGTGTTGGGACGTCTGAAATAATTAGGGGAAATTACCTCTTCGGTAATAGGTTAGATCTTTTAGATAATTTAGCCTGCGATGTGAAGGTAGGACTAGGTATAGGAGCGAGCCATTATTTAAACATTTTGAATTGTACATAGAAGTCAATAGATTGATGTTACGTTAAAATTTTATATTGTGTCTTATTGCGTTCAAACTCGTAGTCAGACCTGTCTCAACAATCTCGAGAACTCTATAATCGAACAACAAGAAGAGAGGCACAACGGGATGTCGTCCTGATACTAGATGATCATCGGCCAAGCGGTTCCAAAAGCGGGAAGAATGATTTAATTCAAATAAGTTGAATTAAATGCCAGTATAATGGGTTGCCTACCCATTCGGGGGTACAAGACGATAGCTGGGGTCGTTTCAATATTCATGTCGATAAAAGCACTAAAATTCATGTTACTTTTCCTTTTTCAGATGATTGCTTATTCATGTTACGATTTTTTGGTTGCGATATTTTTCGACCAAAACTCGTCCGTTTATACTTATATTTTTTCGCTTGCGCATGCTCATTATTCACTGCAGTCTACGTTTACCAATTTCTGTTCAATCTGAATGCAGAACAGTGCATAAACTTTTTACCATCACTCTTCTTTTTAATCTACGTAAGTAACGATTTTGCCGCCGTTTTATTTTTTCTCATTCTTGAATTTGCCAAAATGAACACAGTTAAATTTGTAGTGTTTTCAGGTTTATAACGTTGACCTAAATTTACTGTTCAAGAACCATATAATTTCCGACATAAGTGCGGATTTTCATCTGTGGTCGATAGATGGTGCGGAATCTTACAAAGACATCAAAAAAGAATGCCGTAACGCCAAGCTTTACGTCGTTTTTCACTTGATCGTGTCCGTCGCGGTGGCCTCATGTGTTTGCATCAAGGACGAAAGCCAAAAACAGCTCTATCTGTTTTTCTACTTGGCCAATCAATTTCTGCCCGATCATTACGATGTCATCACTGCACCAATGCGGATCGCTGTATTTCCGATGGTTTACATGCTGACAGTGCATGCGTTTCAGTTGCTGTATTTCAGCAAACACGCCGGCTTTCAGGTCCAGCTCCTGCTCGAACATGTACGAAGAATATCCGATGACCGCAATCAGAAATTGGTGAGTTCCAGACTGAAGTTGTGCTCCATGCGCTATGTGGAAATCAAAGAGTGGATCGCGAAGAAGAACGGAGAGGTCGGAATTTCGCTGCTTACATTTTCAATCGCCGGCACTCTTTTGGGCATCTGCTTGGTTTGTTATTCGTTTCAGGTAAGCATGAGTGTGGGGTATTGCTCTGAACAATGACTAGCATAATGTTGGATAGAAAAATTTGTGCCCTCCCACCTGCTCTGGCAAAATAGAGCGACACTTCGGGGAGCTCCGCTAATACATCAGCCCCATCCACCCCTTTCAACTGCGTTGTGCCGAAATAATTCAAGCTTGTTGAATTGGTGCAGCTTGTTCTTATAAATGAATAAAGTCACGCAAGATAAAAGATACCAACAGAAAGACATAACACGACAATTTTACTACACTTAAATTTATTGAACCCACAAAATTTGGACAGAGAGAAACAAATTGATACACAGGTCTTTCCTTAATACTACCCTAGTCAGTGGGAGATTCCTTTGAACATGCTATCTCAATTTGGATCACAGTTCTTTACTCGATTAGATCAATCTGAATCCTTTCTTATGTCGTTGCACCGAAGCACTCAGACCTGTGACGCCCTTCAAATATATTGCGGTCGCAGCCCACCACGTAAGTTATGTTGAATTAGATTACAACCCTTCGGTTTAATCGTTTCGACCGAGACCGTGTTGTGTCGGTGATAGTAGTAGATGTCTTTGAAGTTGGGCTAAATGTACCGTTACCGCCTATGGGTTAAACTTGTGACATTACAGTGCCTTCACGCTGCCGTCTTCTTGATTTAGAGATTGGTCAGACATCCGGCTTCACAAAACTTTCTTTGAAAATTTGAGATGTCACACATTTTTTCTTGTTCATCTAGTTTATTGCTATAAAATTTCGACAACCAAAACGCAAGGGAAAATTGACCTAAAGGCCACAAGGCGCAGGCCCACTGTGGTGTTCCACTCAGACATGCTGGGTCAACAGTTTTGACGGAAAAAAAGACTGAAACGTCGCTGCCTGGGTTTTAGAGGCTTGCTTTTTTTCGGGAATGAAAGAAACCACAAAAAGCCAATTAGCCAAATACAATAAATTTAGGTCAAACTGTAGTGTACCAAGGTCACGGCACCATTCTGTAATGTAACCTGGTCGATGGCACCACTTGGTAGTGTAACCCCCTTTTCGATGTTCGGCTGTGATCGTCGTTGTTTCTTCCCTTCCCCACGTCGTTCACATTTTTCCTACGTTGTGTTGAGTTCTTACTCGAGATGAGAATGTGTCGTTGGGGATGAGGTTTGATTCTTGAATGAAACGTGAATGAAATGCAACCAAAATGAATGTTTATTGAAAATCAATTACAAAGTTTTGAATGGATTTGTTTCTTTTCTCAAAACACCTCACCACAGGAAATTGACAGTGATAAAATGACACAACATGAATAAAGAACAACAAAACACATAACAAGAAAAATCATTACAAATTATTTGACAATGCAGGAATTTACAACAATGAAATGAACACAAAATCAGATTAACAAAACAAAACAAGAAATCATGGAACATGGCAAACTGTCAATTTAATCGCAAAAGAAAAAGTGACGTATTCGCTGACAGGCACACCTGGGAAGAACACGTCAAAGAAACCCATGCGTATTGCCTGGTTGGTTGCTGAAAAATCTCTTCCCAAATGATCTGAACAAAAGACAAGTGTGAATGAGTCTTGATGAAATGACAGAAAAGTCACTCCAGTTGTGCATTGATCAAGTCAGCGGGAAGCGGTGCTTGAACCTCTTTGAATGTTTGTTTCGTTTACAAGTTATTTACGTAACAACAAAAGGAAACTTTACGCTAAGCAATTTATTTTACACTTTACAAACAAAAGAAGTCAAATTGATAGATGAGTAAACAATGAAGAAACGATTGGTAAACAAATACATAAATCAGCAAGAAACAAGTAATAAGCAATCAAGTGGATAAATCAGCAAGAAATAAATGATCAGTAAACGAGTGAATAAATAAACAAAAAAACAAATGATAAGTGATGGTGTAGGTAAATAAACAAGAAACATATAAGAGATAAATAGGTAGATAAATCAACAAGAAACCAATGCGAGATAAATAGGTGGATAAATAAACAAGAAACAGGTGAGAGGTGAATAAGTAGAGAACTTAAAGTTGGTCATACTTTTTGTAAGCAATTGGAAGAAAGAAGTACCTATAACGCATTCGCCCGAAATTCCCCAGAAGTTACCCATCGCAAACCCCACAGATACATACTTACATTCAAAACAGAACAATGGTTAGTAAACAGTAATCACATACAAGAAATAACAGTAAATACAAGAAAATCGACTCGAGCCAACCTGTGGCCCTCTCTTCGTCGTTATACATAATTTCCCCCCAAATAAGGAAAGGTTAGTAGACTCAACAAGGCAGATTCATACGAGTGGAGGACCTCCCCCCCAGGACACGGAGAAGCGTGCAAGTCTTCTTTCCTTCGTTTACTTTCATGTATAACCCGGCAATGAACAATGAAATGAGAATGAATCATCAAAAGTACTGTTCTCTACTTAGCGGCTGATTTGGGCGTAGCGGAGTTTCTTTTTGTCGTCTTACTGTTTGTGACGTAACTTGTGGAAAGAAACAATTATTGAAACCTCGAAGTACGCGCGATAGCGCGGCCTTGAAGTCACGAGTACGCAAAAAGCACACTCGCTAAATTACGGCCTTCGCCGTCAATATTGAGATCATTTGGGAGTAGATAAATTACACAAAATTCAAAGCAGTGCGAAGCACCTTGATTTCAAAGGGGGAAAAACTGCGGGTTATGCAAGCCCGTTGAAAACAAAGAGAACAAAGGATGTCGTGTTATTTACAATAATTTCGCGGACAAAATAGGTATCGAAATGCATGATTTGGTGAGTGAGTGGAAGCCAAAATTACGATACAATAATTAAAGAAAGACAGACCTTAAATTAGGAGAAACCGACGCACAGTTGCACTGAAAAATCACGTGTTCTTCACCACAGCTGATTCTCTTCTTCTCTGTCTGTCCGCGACTCGCCACTCGGCCGGCTCGCCTAGCGCAGCGCCATCTCCCTCTTCCCTCGGCAACCGCCACGAACGCCAACGACCGTACCTACTTCAGGTACCAACGTATAAACAAAACAAAGGAAATACCACAAAACTAATGGTATTCTTTTGATTCTTTTTGATAATTTACCTTTGGAAATGACACTATGACTTATATTTCTACACAGAATGGAAAACTATATGGATTGTAATAAAATATACAGGGTATCATATATTTTTTGAGACAACTGTATGTTATAGGGGTAAAATATTAGAGTTTCGAGAAAAAAATTCAAATTCTGTTCCTTAAAATTTGACCTTCAAATTAATTGGAAGAAAAGCATCCACTATTCTAATCATTATAATTATTATTGCAGAACACAGTGATAGAGTCTCGTCTTTTTTGCATTCAAATGATCTTAGCGTCAGTGATGTTTTCGACAGTTTTCTTCGGGATTGTAACCGGGGGCCAAAACATTGAATCACAGGTACATATAGACAATACAAATAGAGAAGACCATATGTTATCACTACCGTCGTCACGGATAATGGGGCATCAAAAATCAGCCAACCTTTTTTCGAATGATGGACTCGCCTGGTTCCTACGCAACCGTAAAAATCCGTGACGACTATGGTCTTTTCTATTTGTATTGTCTGTACCTACAAAACCTTTTATTGCAATAATGTAACATATATAACTTTCCGCAAAAACTGAAGACGTATTTTCCAGAGCGAGAAAGTCCTGGGAGCCGTTTTATCGAACGAATGGTACAGCTGGAACGACAAGAACAAAAAGCATTTTCTGATTTTTCTCATGAACGTCATGCAACCTCTCAGATTGGAGTATTCCATGTGCTTCAGCATAAATTACAACATGGGATTCAGGGTCAGGCACCTGCTTTCAACCTGAAGGGCGTTGGTACTCGATAGTGAAAATGCACGGTTCTTTTTGTTTCAGATTCTGAAAGGCATTTATTCGACAGTGTCTGTGCTATTACGTTTGAAGAAGAACTGATTCAGCTTCAATTACCATAGCAGTATCTACCTATAATCATTCTGTTTTCTCATTTGAATTTCTATGATCTTGCACAGTGAAGCGTGTAGTTTTTCAATAAAAAAAATTGCTATTCATGAGACGGTTATATTCTACATATTGTTTTATTCAATCTCGATTTCAACCGATGTGGTTCATTCGGAGAGACCGCCGAAGCTTGTCACCGGAAAGGCGGAGTGTCGAGCTTTTCCGCCAGCTATTGTGATCCCGATAAACGGAGAGCCAGGACCTGGTGAGTCAGATCCAGAAATTTACGACTGAGCCTCACCTACGTTTATGAATCTGGAAGTTATTCGGAACGAGCATGCTAGATTTTGAGAATCGCTGAAAATCTAATAATGAAATTGAAATTCTTCTTCTTCTATCGAAGGGCTCGAACTAATAATTCTGTTACAGCATTCGACTTAAGTTATAAACTTGGTCATAAATGATGTATAAATCTTGCTCGTGGACTAAGAAAGTCTTTATTTTGAAGCTGATGATATCAATCCGTACTCGACGACCGACGCGACCGTAAACATAGGAAATTTTTAGAATTAATTGTTATTAGGGCCCGGAGCAGGTGTAGTCTGGATGGTGATTATTTATTAATAGTGTTATAGGCGATAGGTGATAATGATAGTTCTGAAGCCTCTCCGCGTCAGCTCGTCGGCGAACACCATGTATAGTCGGTTCTTTGGGCTTTGTTCATTATGAATACGGCGTTCTCTCACGTACTGGTGAACAACAAACGATCTTGCGAGTATACGCGACGTACGCAGAAAGTTGTCCAAAATAAAATTTTGTGTCTTGACTTGAGTGATCGTTTCGCGCACGCACATTATTGGTTCAGAACTGAAACACATTGCTGTGTTTTTGTCCACGTGTTTTAGTGAACGCTGCATGGCTTATGTTTTCTTGATATTCAAGAACTTGTCGCATTATGTGCCATTGTGTCGAGTGCTTTTTTTTTCTGGCTTTGTTACTTCGTTTTCTGCTTCTGTTTGTTTTTGGTACTTGGACCGATTGGGCCAGTCCAGTTCTGTCCTGCCGTTTATTTTTTAGTAGTTTGAGGAATTTCGTTATCTTGCGGTGGCCGTTCTAGCGAACGAGTTCCGCGTGCCTTTTTCCGATTGGCTATAGATAAGAACTAGCCTAGCGCGCCGGTGAGCAGAATCTAATAAAACGAAGCGACGTAGCTACTTTTTCCTTTTTAATTTGAAACTCGCATCGGAGCTGTCGCCTAGTTGTGTGCTGTACATCCACGTTTTGCCTTTCGAGTGGTCTTCAAAATTGTGTTAGTTCGAAGCCAGAAACCGCCTGTTCTGCGGGTTTATTTGGCGAACGTTGGAATCTCAGGGTATTGGACCCGAAATAGGTATTGTTTCGCCGTCTAAAGAAGCACAACCACACCTGGCGCATCAAACGAAACCGTCTGTCACCTGGAGGTAAAGTAAAGACTGATTTGGTTCCCCTTTTTGTGATATTTTCGAGTTGGAGTCGACACTGAGTTGAGTGAATTGTTGTAGGTTTTTTCGTTTACCCACCACTCAGTTTTTCTGCTACATAACGAGTTCTCTACGATCAAGTTCCTGACATATCTATTTTCCTGTCATCCCGTTTCAAAGTCTGGAGATTTTGCCAGCAAGCCGTCAACGTCACCGTCATCGACATCGTCGCACTTACGCAACAGGAAATTTCCCGAGCCCACCTTTGGTTTGAGTGCAAGATTTTCCAAACCGCCCGGCGAGTCCTGTTGCACTAGCGTGGACCCCATCTTCTATGACACCGAGTCTAGCCATCGCCCGCACTCTAGAAGTCTCAGCGTACGACAAATTGTCGATCGCGGCCGTCAGGAAGCCGTCACCGTATTCGCAGCTTTGCGTTTTGGTCAAGTAAGCGGCGAAATTTCGCCTAATGTGTTGCTTTATTTTCCTTCTATAACTTCTGTTTCATTAAAAAAATGCGTAAACGATAATCATTTTCCACTTGATATTTGGCTGGACATTACTCGAGTACCGTTCTAGAAAAAGACGAAAGAAAAATAGATTGACAGTTTTCAGGGGGCAATAAAGGGTAAAATTTAAAATTCAGTCTGCTCACAATTAAATTGTTGCGTTTTTCGATCATTCGCCAAGAGTATATGCGCTTTGTTTAAATTAACATCACTCTTTATCTCTTAAAATCCGTACACAAATCCCGTAGTTCAGCCACCGACAGTCTCGTGGTACCTTGTTGTTGGTGACATTGAAAGTAACGTAGATGTTATAGGACGAAAGATCCTAGTTTGACTTGTAATCAGTATTTATTATTTCGGAGGAAAAATCTCGGAATTAAATTTACGACGTTTCATGGATAAAATTAATATTGTTTTTGTAACATTGTAAACGTAAGAAAAAGAGGCCGATAACACTCTCTGAGGTGGCTTATCAACTTAGGTACCTACCGTGCCGTTTTAGATTCACCTCGGCTTGAATTGTTATCTGGTATTGTTGAAAACCGGACGACAGGTACCTACCTACGTTTTGGAACAGATAACGTTCACTTCAATTCCGGCTCATGCTAAAGCCGAGCTTCTTTTCCGAACGTAACATAAAATTTGTTGTGGCATTATTCGACAATATTATTCAACAATATTATTCGACATATCAATCCCTTTTATTTCCTTTGTTGAAGAATTAGCCAAGCGGCACCTGTCCATCTTCATTACCTTTTGTACATAAACTTTGTATTTGAAATACAATCATTGCTTTATCTTCAGTATTGTATTGGTTCGAAAGGTGGTCCTTCGACCCTTTTTTTTGTTATTCTGGATGAACTTAGTAACTTTTTCTCATCCGATCAAAGAGCAAATTTTTTCAACCCTTGAATGTGTTTTGTTATTTGGTTTAATGTACAGGATAAGTCATATATCCTGAAAGTCTATTTTTCCTCGAAAATACTCGTGAAAAGTTCTAGAGGTTATAAAACTGATGTAGAGCAATAAATAAGATAAACAGTTCCCATATGAAATTTTGTGCGTGTATTTTTGAAGAAAACTGGATTTTCGGGATTCACGATTCACCCTGTATAGTAAATAAAATCACAAAACACATTCAAAGGTTCAAAAACATTGATTTTTGGTCTTTTGAAAAGAGTTTACTGGGATCTTCCAAAATTACGAAAATAGAGGGGGTCGCGGGACCACCTTTTGACCTTGCCCTCCATTTTAAAAAATGAACGCCCTGAATTTTTTTTTCAACATTTTCGTGATACTTTTGAGGCATTTCCCTATTTGTGGTCAAGTTTTCTACCCCAAGTTTGCAAACACCATGTTTACATGATGCAAAAAATAAGGAAAAACGATATACACTCTGTTTTGTAATCCAAGGTAAGCTTACAGTGTGACAAATGTCTCTTTTGCTGCTTTTTTCACGCAAGCTGGTGGCGTTATTGTGTTATCTCACACCGAGGTGTGATGTTCATTTTACACTTTTGCTGCTTTTTTCACGCAAGCTGGTGGCGTTATTGCGTTATCTCACACCGAGGTGTTATGTTCATTTTACAAGTTACAAGTTCATATCCTGCGTGATATGAACGTTAGTTCCAAAAAAGTGCACTGATTCATTGCTTAACTTTTCTTACATTGTTTTTTTTTTCATTTGCATTATGTCGTTTGAACAGCCATCGTTCTTAGCTCTTCCTGTGGCTCACCGAGCCATCCTGGTGTGGGTGGCTCCGTGGCTCCATCCTGTAGTGGTCCGTCGAAAGTACGCCAGGGTTTAGATCCTGTGGATTCTAATAGGTGGCATTTAAAGCTCGGCGCCTCCACCATGTCACCTTCTAGGAGGGCTTTGGCTCTGTTAGACGGATCTTAGGGGTCGGTAGTTCAGTTAGTTGAACCAGAGGGTCTTCAGATTTGATATGTATAATCGCTTTTGTGTCACAAAACTATCGCTCTTTCTGGTACCGCTCTTCAGCCATTTGTTACTCACATAGCGATTCTACTTTTTCCGATTCGTACCCTTGAATTAATTCTTTCATCGTGCATCTTTCTTGCTTCACTATCGAGCCGCTAGTTCCCCGCACGCCGCTCTTGCGCTCTTTTATTGACGTTGCCTTGTCTCAGCGGAGGGCGGCCATCCCTTCGTGAGATCAAAAACCGACCCCGCATTTGGAAAAAAAATCGGGGATTGCTGCAATTTCTTGACGAATTTCCAGTTCCATACATACTTTTCATTCCGATTTTTTTTTTGATTTTTTTTAATAACGGGTCGTTGTTCAACGGGCTAGGGAAATGTCACTTGTTTTCTGACCAGCTTATAAGGTACCTATATTGGTTATTGTTACCAAAGCTCTAAATGGTGTGTGAATTTGTAGCCAAATCGAATGATATGTGGCTGATCATTAGTCATAACTAACCACGCGGTTCAGGTTGTTTTCAGTTACCTGTTTTTGTACCGCTTCCAAACGATTCGTCACCCGTACAAGCACGTGCTGAAACTTGGATTAAAATCAACGACATCACAGGTTTTCTTTCAAGTTTTTGTTTATACTTCCAAGCCAAGACTTTTCGCATTACCTACAAATACCTCCTTTATTCCGAGAAAAAAAATAGGTACCTGCCTACGTTTTTTTTTTGGCAAATCCACACTTAGAACAAAAAAACTGCGCGTCTCTAAATGTGTGCGCTCCTTTCCATTCCAAGAATTTCGCTCTTGGAAAAAGTTTTAATAGGATCAAGGATTGAATCCTCCAAAAATATTGTAAACATAATCCCGATGACTATCTGCGAAATTATTTTTGGGGTCGCCGGACGAGATACGCCTCAATAAACCACCATGTGTCTGGATGGAATGGGTGTTGTATGCCATCATCAGATTTTAAATCTGTTGATTGCCGAAAAAAATTTTTTTTACAGCCGCGTGATGCTAGATTTATTACGTATTTTGGTGACGTACCTGGTGTTTTTCGCACGCGGATAACTAAACGGGCGCCCACTAGTTCAGCGGGTGGTTTATTTTTAAAGATCAATTCACCGCCACACTAGAGTCTATGCTAATAGATTTTAATGTCTGCTGGAAGTGGACTGGGCTTATTCAGCTTTTTGGTAAACATAAACAAAAACATGATTTTCGGTAATGAAAGTTGAGCAGGTAGCTAATTAATCTGGTGTAAAATGATTGAGCTTTCATCGAGCGATGCAGAGGTATCGACAGTGATAAAAATCTTCGGATTTTTAAAATATCTGGTCAATAACAGCCTCATTCCATTGATGCTCCCGAAATCGTATTTTCGGAGGAATGTGGTGGAAAGTTATTAACACAATTCGGCGCTATTTTTTCCCGTGTTCTGAAAATTCCTGCGGAATGTGTGGTTGCACAATGTTGTTGACACGACATCGAACACGACACAAGCACATTTTCTTACGCATAAAGCTCTGGACGCTTTGTCTTTTCTTACTTCTCTCCATAAGTCAGAATCTGACCGCCCTGCACCCCTTTACTTGGGCTGATTATGATTTGTCAGACAAGAGAATGTTCCAAATTTCATTAAAATCGATACATTTAGGAAAAAGTTCAATATTCAATATGAATGGCCAAGATGCCGGAAAATCATGAAACTGATTAAGACATCGTAGAATTCATAGATCGTTCACAAGACAAACGATTTTACTAACCTTAAAGAAACAGCTGCTCCCTTGGCGAAATTAACTTTCTCATTTTGGTATCAGCTTTGCACAGATCCGGTTCGATGTTCGATAGAATTGTTTTCAAATATCTTCAGGTCTATTCTTGAGTAAATTATCATCTTTTCTTCGTGCAAGTAAATATATTTGTATGGCGGAGAGATTTTCCTTTTGACGATTTTTTACTATCAGATGAAACCAGTATCGTCGATATCGGAGATGTTGCGGCGTTTCCGTCTTCATCAAAAAGAAAAGAAATCCATGCAGGGTCGCCAGTGAACAGTCGACGTTTTGTGATTACTGTAAAATAATAAAAAAAATCATAGGTAGGTACATGGATAGGAAATGTGATAATTAGTATATTATTAAACAAGCGGGTAATGATTGCTTCTTACTCATGAGGATGCAGTTTGCCGACACGAGCCATGGCGAGTGTCGTAAAGCATCCGAATGAGTAATAGCCATTACCCGCGAGTAGAATACTATGCTTTATCGCTTTATTCAGCCTTATTGAAAAATGCAGGCTTGTATGCGCGTGATAATGCGTGCATTATTCAATAGGATTGGATAATAATAATTTATTCAAACTCCAAACGCTCGCCCCATAACGAATGGTAGTAAAATTTGAAGTTATACAGACATTTGAAGTTATATACATATTGGGCATCTTCAGTGTTTCATGCACCATGCCCATGCTTCATTTTTTTTATAAGAATTTATTCCTTTTTGTCCGGCAGGTATCTTTGTACAAATCTTTCTATCTTTCTTCCAGCCAGATATTCTGGAAGTGAACCACTCAAGCTGGGATGTACCACCCTCGGATAACATAAGATCGTGACGAAGGATCTCCAATTAAAAGCCGAACATCGAAAAGCCGCTATTATCCTGTTCCACCCGTAATCCAAGAAGACATAGACAATGAGCTAAAGCTTATGCTAGACTAGGACATCATTGAGAGATTGAATAGCCCGTGGGCGTCTCCAATTTTACTTGTGAAGAGACAGGATGGTAAAAACGCTTCTGTGTGGGCTTCCGCAAGCTAAACGCCGTGACGACCAAAGACAGTAGTCACCCCATTCCTCAAGCCAAACATATATTGGTCAAACTCAGAGATGCCAAATTCATCACAACTTTGGACAAACAATCAGCTTACTGGCAAATTCCTATGGCAGAAGATTCGAAGCTGTATACCGCTTTCGTTATTCCAAACCAAAGCCTGTTCAAACCCCACCACTGGAGACCATCACCAACCGCTGGTACCTGAGGCTTCGCAGAAAGAAATATTCAAGTCCGATAGATTATCAAGAACTGTTTCTTGCGGAGCAGGAGGAAAAACAACTGACAAGGAACAAAACATTCAATAAAACTATGGGATTGAAACCATAGGCGCCGAATTGAATTTAAATTTTGATTGACAATTTTTGAACTGTAACAGCTTCTCCCTTCCTTCGAAGGAAGAAGCTTCATCAAAAAGATGAAGGTTCTGACGATCAGGATGGAAACAACAACCACTCTGTACTACATAAATCTTGAGAAAAAATGAAAATTATAAAATTACAATCATATCCTCTAAAGAAAGAAATCCAAAAGAAAATATGAACATTCTTCGAAGAAGACTGAAAGAAAGTAGCTTTGGACTTGAGGTCAACTACAGAGAATGATACGTGGAAGATAAGACTTCTTTAAACAAACCCTTTAAGAACATGGGAGAACAAAAAAAATTACTTGAGTCATGGCGGATCAGACTTGATCACCGGCTTCAAATCTTGAACATGCCAAACACCCTTACCAATTCCTTCATCGTCCGCAAGCTCGTAAGTACATGTTCCCGTTTTCCGTTAAACAGTCAAAGGTCCGATAAAGGTTGGAGCTAGTTTTGCATTATAATAGTTAACTGCATTTGACAAACTTTCATTTTTCCGCCATACTTGATCACCTATTTGATAAGTCGCAGGTCGTTTACGAAGATTTTAATGATGATGAGATTTTTCCCGACTAGATTTCAGTCTAGCCGAAACATCAACAAACAGTTTCTTAAGCCCCATTTGTCTTCTCTTTACTACGCTTTGCAAATCAGTTGGTTCAGCCTCAGCCAAAATATGTTTGAAATCCTGACCGGAGATTTTATGCTCAAGACCAAAATTTACATGAAAAAGAGTTTTCTGTATGGTTTCGTAACGAGCTGCACGAATGGCACAAGCAATGGATGCAAGTTTTTCATCCCATTTACGGTGATCATTTATGACATATGAAGAAATCACAGTTGTAACAACACGGTTGACTTTTTCAGTTGGATCGGCTCAAGGATTATAATTTGCAGTGTAGAAAATTTTACATTCGTAATTAGCACAAAGGGAATGGAAGACATTACTTTTCATTTGGACGCCGTTGTCGCAAATTAGGAATTGCGAAACACCATAAACAAGGAAGATACCCTCTTCGACACTGTTAGATAAAGACTTGGCAGTAGCAGCACGATACGGAAAAAGAACGACATATTGGAAAAAATAATCAGTGACTACTAAAATGTAGCGGTTACCATGAGTTGATCGTGGCAAAGGTCCAACGTAATCTAAACTGATCATCTGCCAAGGCTGAGTGATGTTTGTTCTATCACCGAGAAGACCTGCAGGGGACTTTTTTGCTCAGGTTTTTCTTGAGCACAGACGGTACAAGATTTAACATACTCCACGAAATCCGCACGCATCTTCGGCCAGAAGTGTTTTACGTGAATTTGCCGGATTGTTTTAAAAATACCGAAGTGACCGGAAGTTCTTTGTCGTAACAGGAAGAAAAAATTTGTAGACGATAACCTTCAAGTATAACAAAATTCCAATAATCAGACTCATAAGATAATTCAGGTATTTTATTACTTCTACAGTGATAATTGTAGATATCACCCTGCTCTACGCGATACTGTGGAAAATGATCGAGGTTTCGACTGATTTTATCGCGGAGTTTACGGTACCAATTATCTTTTCTGTTGGAAAAATTCAGACTAGGAACGGGTGCAGAAACGATGTCAACAACAGGAACAGAACGGGATAACATGTCGGGGAGTATATGATCTTTTCCTTCACGATGTATTATCTGGAATGAGTAAGCTTGTAGACGGAGAACCCAACGAGCTAGTCGACCTTGAGGGTCCTTCAAACTGTTTAGCCACAAAAGATTGTGGTGATCGGTGATCACAGTGGAAGCAACCTCTTTCAAATATTGACATAGATATTCAACAGCCCAGATCACACATAGACACTCATGTTCCGTAGTTGAGTAATTTCTTTCTTGTCCTTTTGAGTGACCTTGACAAAAAAGAGATCACCCGCTCACCATCATCAAATTGTTGAACCAAACAAGCACCGATACCAAGAAGTGTCGGTCTGCAAGATGAACAGACGATCATAGTCGGGACAGGATAATATGAGAGCTGTGACTAGTTTTTTCTTTAAAGTTCGGAAAGCAAGATCGCAATTTTCATCCCAAGAGAAGTTAACGTTTTTCCGAGTAAGACTTGTAAGAGGAGAGGCAACAGAGGAATAATTTGGAACAAATCGCCGCGCCGGTGCCAAGAAGTGGTTCCGAGAAAATGACGCAATTGTTCAAGATTTTCAGGAGGAGGAATATTCAGCATTGCCTCAACCTTACCTGGGTCAATTTCAATTCCCTGCTGATCAATCACAAAACCTAGATATTTCAAGCTGGGTCGGCAAAAATGACATTTTCCAAAGCTTACCATCAGACCAGCGGTACAAAGACGATCAAAGACAATTTAGAGAGTTTTTCGGTGAGAATAAAAATCTTTAGAGGTGACAATGATATCATCTAGACATACCAATACTGTCAGTGTCAAATCTGCGCCTGAAACCGTATCTATAATACGCTGCCAAGTCGCAGGAGCGTTAGTTAAACCGAATGGGAGACGTTCAAAATGATAAAAGTCCGCAACTAGGAATCGTGAAGGCGGTTAACTCGCGACATAGCTCTTCTAGTGGAACTTGCCAATAAGCACTTTTCATATCGAGTGAACTCATATACTTTGCATCTCGAAGCTGATCTAAAATCGAAGACATGTATGGAATGGGGTATGCATCTTTTTTTGTGACTGCATTGAGCTGTCTAAAATCAACACAAAACCTATAAGAACCGTCCTTCTTGGGAACGAGAATGATATTGGAGAAGGCTCAACAACATCTAATTCCAACACTCTCTGTAATTCTTGGTCGATAAGTTTTTGCTTGTGAGAAGACACGGGATAATAACGTTGTTTAATGGTTTAGTACCTGGCAAAAGTAAAATTTCATGTTCTACTTGTAAACAACCTAAGAGAGATTTGTTATTTTCAAATCAAGTTTACTATCAATCAATTGATCAAGTTTTGCCTTCCATTGTGAGGAAAAAATAAAAGAGTAACTTTGAATAGAGTTGAGTCCATTTGCAACAGTAGCAGTCGAAAATTCCCAAACGTCTTGACTTAGGTCAGGAATGATATTCATAACCTTCCAAAGAACTCAAGGCTATAACTCTCAAGAATATCAAAAAATACAGAACCCCCCCAATTAAGGTATTGTTTGCTTCACCAAACTGATGCGACAGACAAACAGAATGATTGTCGACGTCCGCTAAATCCCAATCAAGGTAAGTAGTGTGATGGGACGCCTTAAAATTATAAAATAAAAGTGAATTAAATATTTAGGAATAAATTAGAATTACGGGCGATATTGGGAAGCGATAATACGAAATGGCACACGGGATGATGGTAGAGTCAGGAAGCGCATGCCGGAGCATGGGTTTGGGTGTCAGGTTTTTACACACTTGAGACGGAGGGTGGGGAATAAGAAGCGGTCCGAAAGTACCGACGGGGGTGAGGGGATTCGCGTGGTAGCAGTCAAGAACGGCAGATGTGCGGGAGAAGAGAATTCGTATTTTTCAAGAAGAATAAATTAAGAGAGGTGCTTAAACACGTAATTAATTGTAGTGCATTCGTGACGAGAAATAGAAACATTTGAGGCAAGTCTGATTTCTATTGTAATCAAATGCTAATTATTGGATGGGGCTTAAGGTAATTGTTTGTTTATAAAATGATAGTAGGTTTTGTTTTGACATTTCGAATAACCATGGGTAGTCTCAAACTGATTTAATACCTTGGAAGTTGCGGTGAGGTTTAAGCAAATTGTTTTTCAGCTACCTTCAAACCACCAGGAAAATGGTGAAAACTTCAGTAACCCTTTCGAAGAGGTCTAGCTTCCTACAGAGCATGATTTTGTAGACTCTATTAGCTTTAAACAAGCACTAGCAGTATTTATGCAAATCAAATCTGGGCGAAAATCTCGACCACGCGTTATTTTCCCCATAGAATAAAATATTCAACCCTTTCGCACGACAAAGAGTCTATGGGCATAAGGTTGAGTTTCCCAAAGAGAGAACCCCTTGAGCAATGCCAAGAAAATTCAGTGTCGTTTCGAAAATACTTCAAAATAGAAAGGAACAGAACATCAGTTTTACAGGCTAATCAATTAGAGGCTCACCGCGACAATTGTACAACTGATTGCAGATGTGTGTGAAGTTATTCAACCCAGCGTGAAATGAAAGTGCTGGATAAGGCTGTAAGTTCAAACTACAGCACCAGCCTGTAGCGGCCAATATCCAAAATTCATGGAATGTAAACACTCAATTGTTATGTAACGTATTTGATAGATAATTAAAATAATGGCTATAAATTCGAAAGATCAAGACAAAACTCAGTGAACAACAATCTCTCTCTAAGTGCAATTAAATAATCGAGATTTCTATTCATATATGGAAGATGGCCTGGGTAGAAAAAGGGGTTAAAATTCAAATCTCGACGAGGTCTTGGATTACTTGAACAGGGAATTAAAACTCAAGTGCATTAGAAAATGGGTTCATCAATAGTTCGGCAAATTAGGAAGAATGAGAACGGAATTAACTTGGAAGGGTTGAACTGATTCGTCGTAGGATTGCGCACGTAACTAGGGTGTACTCTCTTTCA
Organism: Anaspis maculata; assembly: GCA_949128115.1. NCBI lineage: Eukaryota > Metazoa > Arthropoda > Insecta > Coleoptera > Scraptiidae > Anaspis > Anaspis maculata. The sequence goes on from OX421964.1 coordinate 16,471,767, forward strand.
GAAACCGAATGTAAACTGAATTAACTGATTCCTAACGCTAGCTGATGTCAGCACGTCTGGAAATTATGAAATGAATAATTAAGACGAACTTAATTAAATTGGCGATGATTGATTAATTTGTAATAAAGGTGAGGTGTGGTTAAATGACTTTGTTTATTTCTCAATATTTATTCGAATCATCCTCTTCTAAAGAACGTGAGGTTACTATAGTTTGATTGAGGTATCAGCACGACGTGAAGTTGAGGTAGGTGGAAAATTAATTTGAATGACTTAAGTAAAGGTGATAAAAATCTGCGGCACAACAAAACATGACGTAGGGTCACTAAACGTATCACAGCTGATTAATTTAATTATAGAGAAAGCAGGTATCTCACAGTAGGTACAAACTTTTGCGAGGCGTCGACTTTGACCTTCGCAGAAGGAAACATTCAAGTCCGAGAGATCATCAAGAACTATTTCTTGCGTAGCAGGAGGGAAAACTGACTCAGAAACAAAACATTGAATAAAGCTATGGAATCGAAACCATAGGCGCCGAATTGAATGTAAATTTTAATTGACAATTTTTGAACTGTAACAGAGTATACCTGCGAAGTATTCCAATCTGACCATATGCGATGGCAAGTTGTTCCGACATATCCGTGATAAGTCTCTGCTGACCGAAAGAAGTTTCTGGAAAGAGGTTGTGCCGTTCCATATTCCATAACGATCCAACTGCTGGTCTTCTCCCATTTTAGGCCGCCCCCTTCTGCCATTTTTTTTAAACGTCAAATTTTGAATTTTGTGAATAGCTTTTTTTCATGAAAAATTCAAAAATGTTCAGGGCGGCCGCGGTGGTATAATATAAAAAGCAAAAAAAAAATAAGGAAAAACGCCCCTTGAATCTGGCCGCCCTTGTGCCATGCACGAGTTGCACGCCCGCTCAAGACGGCCCTGCGTGTCTCCAAGCTGCTTACACCTAACCGAAAATGAGACAAGAGACGTTTCGGTATGTGCAAAGATGCGAATTTGCTCGGCAGTGAGGGTGAAACCTCGTAAACCAATTGGACTGATGTCGACTCCATCGCCCCTCCGATAAACCTTGAGCAAGAATATTATGGACATTTTTTGACCGTCACCACGTAGCACTTAGGGACATCAGTAGGTAAATCTACGTTAGGATGGAAGATTTTTCTGAATATCGTCTTCTGTTCCCCCGGTGAGAAGCTGCTGGCTTTGCAATTTGTCAAATCCTGGAAGAGCAAATATCCCTCGTACATGGAATACCCTATACAATTGGCGTTGATCACAATTCCGTTCCCAACTTTGCCAACCTGACGGAACAGTACGCCGTGAGTGTGTCGTATAAGCCCGCTCACCATCCGCGAACAAACCCTACGGAGAGGTTGAATCGTACGATGATCAGAGCGACATTAGGGGAAAATTCTAGCAAGAATTAGCGATTGTGGAAGCAGAACCTTGCCTAACCTGACTTGACCTGATCGGTGGATCGCAGCCAAAAACTTCTTTTCACCACTGGACACTATGAGTTCTATGTACATCGAGTTTTAACTTGATTGAACGCTATCAGTTGAAGAACACCGCAGAAAAATTTGGGGCATCAACTTTTTGCTCTTTGTATTTTGACGATAAATTTGATTATACATATTTTTTCAAGTTACATCCCAAAAGTGAATCGAATCTATATGTCAGACCTTTGTGAGGTGCAAACTCTAATCCAAATTAGGTTGAAATTCATTTGATACTGTTAAAGATGGGTTGCTAAAAGTCAAGGTACAACGGGAAATTCTTGGTAGGCAGGAAAAATGCTTTTAACTTCGATCGTGAATTTTATACGAGAGTTTTTACAGTAGGTCAGAAAGTTGTGATAAGATAAAATAAAACATCAGACAAAAATGGCATTGCATCAATAACAAAATGTTAAGGTGAGTTCACACCTTAGCTTCGGTTCGGCGATTCGGGTTCAACATTCCAACATCCCCACTTGAACTCGAATCCATCCAAGGGAGCTCCCGGATACACATCAGTCTTGGGAGGCGTCGATGTGCTGGTTGTACTTCTGGTTGGCATCCAAAGGTGTATTGGCAGGATTGCAGTTCGTCATATTAAACCTTTCCAGAATTTCCTCAACGTATTTGGATTGGTCAAACTGAGTGTGCCTTTTTAACGGTTCCGCGTTATCTTCATGCTCAGACAGTGGCTGATTTTGCCCAAGTCTTTCATCTTGAATATCTGCTCTAGTTGATTCTTCATTTTATTTTTTTCGGGTAGATTGTCACTCAATATCAGTAAATCGTCGACGTAGACGGCAAAGATAAGTTTTTTCGGGTCATTTGCGTCAAAATAAACGCATTGATCAGCAAGATATTTAGATAGTCCCAATTCAACCAGCACAGCATGTAATCGCTGGTTCCATGCTCGACTTGCTTGTTTAAATCCGTATATTGCCTTCTTTGGGTGACAAACTTTTGCTTCTTGGCCTTTCACTACAAATCCTTCAGGCTGTTTCATGTAGACATCTTCTGTGACCTTTCCATGGAGAAATGCTGTTACTGCATCCATATGGTCAATGTCAAGGTCGTATTTTCCAGCAATTTTCAGCCAAGTCCTTACTGTTGAATGACGTACGACCGTTCAAACGTTTCGCTGTAATCAATTCCCTTACTCTGAGAACATCCCTTGATAACCAGTCTTGCCTTGAATCTATCGATCCGATCGTCTTTCTTCATCTTGAAAACCCATCTTGATCTAGTAGCCTTACATCCATGAGGTAAATCGGTAAGCTCCCAAGTTTCGTTTTCCATCAAAGATGAATGTTTGCTCTTCATTGCTTCGATCCAGTGTTTGGCGTCAGTGCTGCTCAAGGCTCCACCATATGATTGTGGTTCTGACGTAGAATTAACAGTCATGAACGTCACAAAGTCTTTCATAATTTTTGGTTTCGGTATTCTCGATGATCGACGTGGTTCTTCAATCTCCGGCGAGTCTTCAGCTGAATCGGTAGCATCTTCCTCGAAGTCTTATTGATAGTCAGAATTTTTGGAATCTTCCTCGGTGACATTTTCTGGTAAATTTTCTTCAGTAATGTTCCCTGGTTGATTTTCTTCAGTGATGTTCTCTGGTGGATTTACTTCGTTGGTGATTGGTGTAAAAAAATTGATTTTTTGTTTTTTGTCATGTTTGGCGTTTTCCACAAAAATGACGTCTCTTATGGTGATGATTTTCTTCGTCGCTGGATGGTACAGTCTGTAACCCTTGGACGTGTCGCAATACTCCATTAAAATACATTCTTCTGATTTCATGTCTAGTTTTTTCTTCTAAGTTTTGGTATGTGTGCGAAAGCTTTGCATCCAAAAATTCTCAACTGTGACAGGTCAGGCTTCTTCGTCGTCCAAGCCTCATCAGGAGATATTCCTTCCAATGCTGTGGCAGGCGATCGATTGATTAAATAAACGGCGGTGTTAGCTGCTTCTGTCCAAAAAAAATCCTCAAGAATCGCGTCAATTGATAGACAACGCACCCGTTCTACAATAATTGTGCGATTCATTCTTTCTGCCAAACCACTCTGTTCCGGTGTGTATGGTATGGTCGTCTCATGTCTTACACCTGCTTGCTTGAGCTGTCTCGAAAGTTGTTCATTGACATATTCCTTGTCGTTATCTGATCTCAGAGTCCGTATTCTGTATCCAATCTGTCTCTACCATTCGTCTGAAATCTCGGAAAACGTTTGGCACTTCATCTTTCGTTTCAAGGAAATATATGTACAGATTAACATCTTTCCAAAAAAACTGCCAACAAATCCGATAAAGTATCTTGAGCTTCCAAAAGATTTCCGTTCCATCGGACCACACAACTCAGAATGTATCAGCTCAAGAGGTGTCGTAGCTCGATTTCTTCTCTTTTCTAATGGCAATTGACGTAATTTTTCCTCAATGCATACAACGCAGGTTTTTTTTGTCCTTTTCTTCTCGCTTTCCCAAGAGAACGTTCATACTTCTTTTGTTGAGATGTTGAGATGTCTTCTGTAAGTTTTCATAGCAAACTTCGATGTGGCATAGTTCTCCTGTCCAGCCAGTTTCTCAAACAGCGGTAATCCTGAATAACCTCCAGCCATCTTTTTCAATGTATTCAATTCTTCTTAGATCTCCGGCGTTTCTGGGCTCATAACCTGTTAACGATGGCTTGCTAGAAGTCAAGATACAACGAGCAACTCTTGGCAAGCAGAAAAAATGCTTTTAGCTTCGATCATGAATTTTATGCGAGAGAGTTTTTACAGTACCTAGGTAAGAAAGTTGTGATAAGATAAAATAAAACATACAAAAATGGCGTTGTCAATAACAAAACGTCAAGGTGAGTTCACAACTTGGCTTCGGTTCGGCGATTCGGGTTCAACATTCCAACAGATACTTCTCTATTTTGGGACATAGTACCTAACCTACGACCTAAATTATTGGCCCTCGATACCTGAAACGCAATGTTTACTGACTGCAAAAGCTCGTGAGAAATCTAGTCGAAACCGTAGATAAAGCGTTTTGCATCTGTAGGTAGCGCTAAATAATTAGGTAGGTACTGTCCTTGTACCTTACATAAATGTTTGACTTATCACAAAGACCCAAAGGTCATTCATGTTTTCGTGCTATCTCTAAAACCTGGTATTATTTATATCTCTTGAATAATATAGATTTGGCTAGACATTTGAGTACTTTTAGAACCCTTACGACAAACATATTTCTTGGCCCTCATACAAAACACCTGCGAAAAGACGCAGTTTCCCCTCCTAATGGAACGAACAATACATACACATCGATTTCTTTCAAAAAATACCAAGGCAACAAAATTTCCTTTCCAATAGAGAGAAAGCCTGAACAAAAAATCGGTTTTGTCACCCCAAAACTTTCCCGACGAGTAGCAAGGAACGGATGGATATTTTTGTACGAGACGTCCTTTCGGGTGGGAAATTGGAATTTGAAGGGAAAATATTGGAACAAACTTGAAGCATCTTCTATGATAATTGAACAAAAATTGAGAATTTTTTTAAACTAGGACACGTACAACGTACAGACATCGATACCCCCTCAGGAAAAAGCTTGAAGCTCAGGCTTCCTCTTTACTAAGAAGAAAATTCCGGTGGATTGATATTTTCGGAGGTACCTAATTAAGTAAGCTTTGAGCTTCTTTTTTTTTTTTTTTTTTTTTTTTTGTTATTTGACGGGTGTAAGTGTATATTGTACATATTGACATGAATAAAGAAAAGTAAAGTAAAGTAAAGTGAAAACTGAGCTGGAACGTTTCAGCCGAGACACCCTGTAAGCTGACTGACACAACGCCCATTCACATATCCATCGATCTGCGGCGTTCGAAAACGTCAATCGTCGTGCTCCTCCATCTCCGACGCTTCATGAATGAACACCTCACCAACGGTTTGGTGGGAGCGATCTCGGTGGGACGTTTCCTGCTAGCACTGCGGAGTGCCACACCGCGTCCCTCTATAAATAAACGCTTTTCAGCACCAGAGAGGTGGCGGGCCACATACCTATATGCCGTTTCAGGCATCAGGCATCAAATCAGCAGGACTCTGAAAATATTGCCGCTCATCGCAGGAATGCGTTTACTGTTTACACCAAAATATTTGGCGATGGAATGTCGCTTTCCAGCTGCGCATGTCTGGTTTATTTCGAATTTCTGCGGGGCTTAAAACCACAGGTATAATCGCGGGATTCTGTGTGTTCTATGAGTCAGTGTGTTTGGCAGCGTTTCAGTGGATTGTTCACGAGCACCTCTGAATACCAGTCGGTGTTGTAGCGTTCACTTTCACTTTGAAACTTTTTTTTGGGGAGAGATTGAATTGTTCTGGAAAAAATAAAATTTGCGTGCGAGAGAAAGCAAAATCAGCAGCAGTGATGGAGACCTGCAGCCGGATTCTGGAAGATAGTTTCTGTTGTTACAAGAAGAATGCGGTGGAGGAGATTTTCAAGGAAAGCGTCAGCGATGCTGAAGATTGTCACAAGTGAGTCTACTTTGAGATTTCTCCAGTTTTTTCAATTCTGATTGAGTAGTTATTCATATTTTAACAAAAATACTCTTCCAATTTAACTTTTGAACACTTTGAACACCGAATTTAACTTTTGAGCAGAAGCAAGGAATAAGCAACTTCGAAACTTCAAATTGCGTTACATAGGTACTATTTGAATTTGAGTTTTTTTAATATCGACAACATTTGCAGATTATGTTGACATAGAAAAATTGAATCTTTGCCCACAATCAAAATTTACCATCTGATGTACAAAACTGAAGGTGTCAAAATTCTACGGTATTTCATAGGGGCTCGGGGAACAGTAACGAATTTTTTCTTAATTCAAAAAAAAAGCAACAAATGAGTCAAGATTTGAAGAGTTGTATCTTAGTTGATAAGCGTTTGAGCGTATGTTTTTATAGTCAAATCAGCTCCATTTTCAATTGTCTATCCATCCCTGAAATTGATAGAGTGAAAGTCGGGACACCTTATATATTTGAATGATTATCTTCATACGAAGTCGACAGGATGTTCATTTGAAGACTTACCACCCCTGATTTCTCCCTGCCAAAATTTTTCACATACAAACGTCGAAACAGGTCGATTTTTGTTTCGAGGGGGAGATCTAGAACACATACGAGTATCGCCAAATTTTCATCTTACACCCTTTACCCCCACCCCACCTTATTTTGAAATTTCAAATAGCAATAGGTACCTATCTATATCTTGTGATACATCAAATCGGAGGCAATAAAATTCTCTTTCCGCCAAACATATTCCTAATTTCTTCAAACCACCCTCCAACTCTTGTGAAAATCCTCTCTTTGCTGATGAAAGAAAAAAACTTCCACATAAACTTCCAGTTCTTAAGAAATAGATTTTCCAGTAAAAACGGATCGATTTTTATTCCAAAAGGGTCATCTAAGACGCATATGGCCAAATTTTGATCTTCAACCCCTTCGCCCCCACCCTACCCTACTTCAAAGTTTTCAAATGGCATTTGAACATCTTGTGATACATCAAATTGAAAGTAATGAAACTTTCTTTCTGTCGAACATTTTTTGAAATTTTCCAAACCACCACCTCTCAAACCCCTTTTGAAAAATTTCTTTGTTAATTAAATGGAAGTTTCCCCTTACCGAGTTTTTACTTATCCCCTAATTCCAAATAGGTGCCACCTATACAGACAGGGTGAATCAAAATTGGCAAACATGGGCTGCAGTATCCAGTGAGCACTCATTCGAAGAATTGACGTGAAATCAACGTCTATTGGTCAAATTGACGTTATACGTTGAACATTACAACGTAACTCCAAAGTGAAAACTACTACGTGTCTTTTCTACATCAAACCAACGTGGAATTTACGTTTGAGCTCGGGTTTGAGCGAGAAAACGTTCGCTCCCAACTTTTTTTGCACCTCTCAACGTCACTAAAACGTTGAGAACATCCGATTTTTGAATAAGATCGTTTCATTTCCAAATTTACAACATTCAAGAAATGTGAAAAAAAAAACTATGTTGATACATTTGAAATTTTGAACGTAATTGGAACAGATTTTTTTAATACAAATTCCCTGTTGTTTGTTCAATTAGGTAAACTGATGACGTTACGAAAGCTTTTGAGAATCAATGTGTTTTTCTTAACGTATCTGATGTTGAAAAACGTTCAAATATAAGCCCAAATTTGTGTTACATTTTCAACACAAAAAAACGTATAACTTACATTAAAAAAATGGTTCTTACAATGGTTGTATTTGCAACGTCGAATTAACGTGAGATAGCAGCGTTGATTCAACCAAATTTTCACACGTAACCGAAACGTTACCAAATAACCTATTCGTTACTATTTTTGTGGGCTAACATTATTATCGCACATCCTTACAATCATGAAATTCAATTTCAGTATTATATTTGCTGCAATTTCAACGTTAAGCTAACGTGAAAAAGTGACTCTTGGCTAAACGATTACTTTATAAACGAATTTACAACGTTGAAGAAATATGTTGGTAAATTTGAAGTTTGGAACCCAATTGAAACGTCTTTAATTCATAAATTTGTTGTATGGAAACGTTTGCGAGTTATTATGTATTTCTCATCACTTGTAATGTTGGCAAAATAGTGAATAATCCGATCTTATATTTGTGTTGCATCTTTAGTGTCAAGAAAACGTGTAAAAATACTTGAATTCTGAAAGTATGATTTTTATAGTTGGATTTGTAACATCAACTAACGGTGAGATAACAGTGTTGATACATTCAAACTATTAAACGTTAACGAAACGTTACTGAATAATTAAACGATTGTAGATTCATATATTTATTTTTCACATCCGTACAACGTTTAAATTGATGACTTCATTATATTTTTTGCAATTTCGATTTGAGATACCGTGAAAAATTACCTACCTGTTTGAACAAAAAAATCGTCAAGTTGTTGGATTTATGAAAAAGAACGTCAAAGAGCTATGTTTATATATTTGGATTTTAAAACCCTATTAAAACGTTTTCTATAAACGACTAATTTCTGTTGGTCAAATTCAAATTTATTACAAAGACAAATCTCCGAAACGTTATCACGTTTCAGTAACCTGAATAGCCTATTTGTTGTTGCTGATCTGATGTGAATAATTGGTAGGATATTATTGTTGCTGACGCTGGTTCAGGTTAATTCCAATGCCGAATTAACATTTCAAGAACAAAAAACTGACGTTGGCGCAATGCTATTTTATCAATAATGATAATAATAATAATAATAAATGGTCTTTATTTTTACATACTTGAATAAGTGTAATTACAGAAGTGTAAAAAAACGGGGGGGGGGGGGGGGAGTCTAGCATTGGCTATTCTACTTAACCCCCTGATAATGATTATGATAAAATTATATTTGGATTGACGTCTAATGTCGCCGAAAATACCATTATTTTCAGCCTAGAAAGTGGTTGAACGTTTATAACGTTGTTGTAACATTATTTGTTGAATCAAGAAACGTTGATTGGACAATGAAAGTAACATTACTTTTCTGTATTACAACGACAACTGAACGTTATATCAATCTTTGACTTGAAAGCAACGTTATTTCCGGCGACATTTCGATGTTTAAACAACTTTTGTCGGAAGTTTTTTTTACGTTGAACGGAAGAGCCATCACCATTAGGGAGTCGGCGAAAATGATAAAAATATTCGCCGTAAATTCATCGAGTACCTATCTATCTAGAAGGTAGAAACCCTACTCAGAGTAAATCTAAAGGGTCACCTCAAGTTCTACATTTTTGCAGAGAAAATAAAAAAAAAAGTTCCCATAACTTACAAAAGAACAGGTTATGTTGATCATTTTTGTAAATGAAGTAATTGTCTTTGTTTGATAATAATATATATAATTATTCAATATTGAAAGTTAAAAAAAGAATGGTAAAGGCGATAAAGATACAATGTTTTAGTACTGTTACGAGTTGCAATAAGGCTCTCGTGCGATTCCAGTACATTCGAGAGCAAACAGGGTGCAAGTTGGATGTTCGAGCAAGCTGGAGATCCCAATGAGCGAGTAAGACACATCTGTACAATGGGCGGAGGTGCCGCGATCGAGGGTTTGGCGCTACATACGTGAATCTGATGACCGTTTCTAGAGCCGTCGCGGATCTGCTGACGGTGGTCAATGTGGAATAAGCCAAAGAGCCCGAGGATTGTTCTCGAAGGTACTCGTCGAAGTATGTAAGCACAGATGAGCCGACCGACGTTTTTGCCAAATTCAAGCCAACAAGATCGATAGGCACAAGGCCGCCTCTTCGTTTTTCCGTTCGGTATATTTAGGTTCAGAAGGATGCAAATACAAAAACAAATGTATTGGCAGATACCCTGAATGAGTTATTGAAAATCAAAATGATTGTGTCAAAATGTCATATCGCTTATCACTCTTATCGGCAGTGAAAGCATGAGGAAAAACAGCAAAAACAACCAAACCTGTTCCAGCTTTTCCGAGGAATTTTGAATTTCCGATTGAAGTTGATCAGTTGACACTTGACAGTTCTAATGTGACGTTAAAGGTCACACTGACACATGAACTCAGACTATCGGCTGGCAGAGGCCGCCAGCAGTTCCTTCAGCGAGCGGGTTGCATACTCGACATTTCTAAAACCATTCTAATCTCACTTTTTCGCTAAATATCGCAAATTGTTAATACAGTAACATAACAGATTGATTCCTTTCGCATGTCTCGTTTTGTTGAACTTGAAAGCAATAAATAGCCCCAATTTCTTTCGAGGAAAAAAGCGAATCCGTCTGAAAAATTGAATGCCTTGGTCAATATCTAAATATAAAACCACGTCCGACTGAAAAATCTTAATATTTAAAGGTGATAACTTATAAATTCCGCTAAAAGGCATCCGAGCAATTCGTCCTAGAAACCTTGCCAAATTCCCGCTCCAATATTTTATCAAGCACCGAGAGACGTGTCATTATTCCCGTCTCACCATTTCTCACACACCGCCACCATCATAAATCGGCCAACGACCCAATAATAAATGCATGTAAAGTGCCATTTTCATATCATAACATTTCCTCGACCATAAATCCATTTATTTTGTCCAAACGACCGAAGCATAAATGCAATCCGTTCATTTCCAGATTGGACCAGACCGTTGCGCTTCCTGGAGACGTGTCCGAACTCACCGAGAATTTGATCCTGTGCTCGGCCACTTCGGTCAACCGAAGAATGCTGGACGCCCTGGACATCACCTGCGTCATCAACGTGGCACCGGAACTGCTGGATACGCCGCTGCACAGGAACGACGTAATCTACCGGAGGATAGACGTGATGGACTACGGGAGCGGCAGGATCGGACAGTACTTTGACGAAACCGCCGACTTGATACAAGAAGTAAGTGCGGTAATAAAGCACGATATGCCGGGCAGTAAAAATAGTACCTATCTTTAGTACCTCTTACTACCTAATAGCGAACCAGCCATCCATGATTCATATCGCGGATTCTATTTTCGAATCGCAGGAATTTGCCGCCGGTCGCTGCATTCCATTATGTTTCATATTAGAAAGGCGCGATCGCATCGCTCTGGCTCTCCTGAAATTCCTGAAAATTACAGATGCTCCCGCTGAAAGTTTTAATGGGTCTCGGCTTAATCAAGTGGTACCTCCCACGCGTGCATTTTTTTGCCGCGTGTTGAAACTCGCGAAAGTTATGTCCTCTGCTACTAATTATTCTGCTACCTCATTATTCGTTACACCAAATTAATAACATGCTAAGTCCACCATGGTTGTCTAGTTATCAACATAATAAAAAAAATAATGTCCCATCGTTGAATGTCTCCATCTTGCCTCACCTTGCCCTACTTGATTTGTCCCCACTGATTTTTCGAAAATTCCTTTCAATTTGCGGCGAGCTTCAAATCGAAAGCAAATGGCAAACTGAAGCCGCTCACATGATTTCGGTTCAATATCAATACGCAATTCACACGTAAATTCTACTGTCCCTAAGGGGGGAGTACAAGGGGAGATCCTTGTTTTTTCAATAGTTCTTCAGGGCTTGGCGTGTTCTTTCGCTGGAACAAACGAAACAGTCGAGCTTCCACTGGGTCGCTTTTTTTCAAGCAAAAGATCCGCATTCTTGAGTTGAAAGCATCGAAACACCGAACTGGTTCCAAGACGTTAGATAAAAATGCTCTTCACAACTGTCAAAGTGTCAAATGACACAGGCGGCTTTGATTTATTCGTTCATTGGCGAACATTAGAAACAGGTCGTAAAATTACGTAATTTTTCAATAAAATGGAAGGAAAGTAACAGACATCACATCTCGCAAAAATTTTCCGTCCATCTGCAGCCAAAATACGTGAAAAGTGTGATGACAAGAAACGTATAGCCGGTCTAACCACTGGTCGGCGGTCATCGAGATTCTGTATAAACACTCTCTGCAGAACACTAACAAGTGAGGGTCCCGTGCCGCGCCATCTATTAGTTGCACTCCGCAATGTTCAACTGGAAGTACTAGTGGTCGCGGAAGCTTTTCAAAGCAGACTACACCAACCACTAACCTCCCACGGTCTTTTTGGGCTCAATAATGAAGCCCAATTACCCGATGAGGTCCACGTAGGCTTTTCGGGCGAATAGCAGCTTTTCGGGCTCATAAAAAAACAACTAGGAACCTGACGAGGTCTGTGGTTAACAGCTTTTTGGATGAATTGGATATTTTCCAGCTGCTAAAAAAAACTTACGGACCTTACGAGGTCCATGTACAACTGTTTATAGCTCTTCGAGAAAATTGCACATTTTTAGGCTTGAAACAACTCAAGGACTTGATGCGACCATCAAGATTCTGTATGTACACTCTCTGCAGACACTCACAAGTGAGGGTCCCGTGTGGCGCCATCTATTAGTTGCACTTCGCAAAGCTTATACTGGAGGTACTAATGGCCGCTGAAGCTTTTCAAAGCCGACTACACCCACCACTAACCTCCCACGGTCGTTTCAGGCTCATTGATAAAGCCTAGATACCTGACGGGGTCCATGTACGCTTTTCGGGCAAATTGCTGCTTTTCGGGCTCATAAGAAAAACAATTAAGAAACTGACGGGGTCTATGTAAACAGTTTTTTGGATAAATTGGAAATTTTCGGGCTAATGAAAAAACTTGAGGACCTGACAAGGTTTATGTACACAGCTTTTCGGACGAGTTGCACATTTTTGGGCTCATGAAAAAAAACCTTTGGCACTTGATGAGGTCCATGTGCACAGCTTTTCTGATGAAAAATAAGATTTGAAATACCTTAAGCTTAGGTCATTGTAGAGTATAAATAAATGGAATATATGAAATGAAATGAATTAGAGCTTTTTGGACTCATAAAAAAGCAACTAGGAATCTGACGAGGTCTATGTACACAGTTTTTATGGTGAACTGCAGACTTTTGGGTCCATAAAAACTCAGTGATTTTGAAAAAATAAAAAAGGAAAAATTGAATAACATGAAACATTGAGAAGTAGGAAGGAGTTTTTGTTGATTTTCAAGTAACGGGACCCAAAGGGAATGTTGGATGTGTAAGAAGGGTGAATCGCATTCGAAAAAGCTTGATAGAAAAGACAGATTAGCAAAAATGAAGACGGACACAAGAAAAGAAAAATAAAGAAAAATCCGAGGAAAACCCAAGAAAATTGAGGAAAAGGTTAACAGAAATTAAAACTGTCAGGCCGTTGTAAAAAAAGCTAAGAAAAAGTGACGAGGGAATTGCAGCTTTTCCGGCCCATGAAAAAACAACCAGGAACCTGACAAGGTCCATGTTCACAGCTTTTCGGGTGAATTGCAGCTTTTTGGACTCATAAAAAACAACTAGGAACCTGACGAGGTCCATGTACACAGCTTTTTTGTGAAGCTTCCAGCTTTATGTAAACAGCTTTTCGGATGAATTGGAGATTCTCAGACTGATAACAAAAGCTCGAGGACCTGACGAAGTCCATGTACACAGCTTGTCGGGTGAATTTCTGGTAAATTACAGCTTTTTGGGTTCATAAAAAAAGCTGTAATATTGGAATAAAAAAAAAGAAATTGAAAACAAGGAGAAAGTTGAAGAGGAGGAACGAATTTTGTTGATTTTCCAGTAACGAGACCGCGGAGCGAAAAGGCGTGCTGGGTGGGTGAGAAGGGTAAATCGCACTCAAGAAAGCTTGACAAGAGAGACAGATTATGATAAATGAAGACGGACAAAACATAAAAAACAAAGAAGAATTAAGGAAAATTAAGGAAATTAAGGAAAAGGTCAGACGGAATAAAAACTGTTAGGCCATTGTAAAAAAGCTTAAAAAGTGACGAGTAAATTGCAGCTTTTTGGCCTACACAAAAAACAACCAGGAACCTGACAAGGTTCATGTACACAGCTTTTCGGGTGAATTGCTGCTTTTCGGGCTCATGAAAAAAAAAACTAGGAACCTGACGAGGTTCATGTGAACAGCTTTTAGGATGAATTTGAGATTTTCGGACTAATAAGAAAACTTGAGGACCTGACGAGGTCCATGTGCACACTTTTTCGGGCGAATTGCACCTTTTTGGGCTCATGAAAAAACTCAAGCACTTGATGAGGTCCATGTACACAGCTTTTTGCGTGGATTGGGGCTTTCTGGACATATGAAAAAAACTAGGAACCTTTTCTGATGAGCTGCAGCTTTTTAGGTCCATAAAAAAATCTTTGATTTTGAAAGAATAATAAAGAAAGAAATGGATAATGAGAAGGAAAATGAATTTCTGTTGATTTCCCAGTAACGGGACCACGGAGCGAAAAAGCGTGCTGGGTGGGTAAGGAGGGTAAATCCTCGGGTAAATCGCACTCCAGAAATCTTAATAAACTAGACAGATTCGCATGAATGAAGACGGACAATAAAAGAACAAAAATCAAGGAAATAGAGAAGAAGGTCAAACAGAAATAAGAACTGTTGAGCCATTGGAAAAAAGCTTAGAACGTGACGAGCGAATTGTAGCATTTCGAGTTCAAAAAAAAAAACAAAAAAAAACAACTAGGAACTTGGCGAGGTCCATGTGCACAGCTTTTCGGGTAAATTGCAGCCTTTTGAGCTCATAAAAAAAACCTAGGGACCTGACAAGGTCTATGTACGTTTTTCGGGCTCATAAAAAACAACTAGGAACCTGGCAAGCTCTATGTAAACAGCTTTTCGGATGAATTTTGGGGCTGATGAAAAAACTTGAGGACCTGACGAGGTCCATGTATACAGCTTTTCGGGTGAGTTGGAGCTTTTTGCACATCTAAAAGGACCAGGAACCTGACGAGGTCCATATACACAATTTTTCTGGTAAACTGCAGATTCTTGGGTTAATTGAAAATGCTGTGATTTTGCAAGATGAAAAAAAAAATGAATGAAGATTACAGCCAACAAAAAAAAAGGACTTTCTGTTGATTTTCCAGTAACGAGACCGAGCAGCGGGAAGGCGTGCTGGGTGGGTAAGAAGGTTAAGTCGCACTGAAAAAAGCTTGATAGGAAAAACAGATGAGCATAAAGACAGACGAAAAGTAAAAACTCAAAAAGATACCGTCAACAGAAATTAAAACTGTTAGGCCACTGGAAAAAAAGCTTAGAAAATGACGAGCGAATTGCAGCTTCTCGGGCCTATGAAAAAAAAACAGGAGCTTGACGAGGTCCATGTGCACAGACTTTTGAGTAAATGTAGCTTTTTGAGCAAATGTAGCTTTTTGAGCTCGAAAAAAGACTTGGGGACCTGACGAGGTCCGTGTACATAGCTTTTTGGGCTCATAAAAAAACAATTTGGAACCTGACGAGGTTCATCTACACACAGGTGATTCATTCTTCACGGATTACCTTTTTATTCAAATATCTTCCACGTTAGATCATTCAAATTTTCGGGATATGCTGTGCCAAACACGTTCTATAAGAAAATTGGGCCGCTGCAAAAACAGGGTGATCCA
Organism: Anaspis maculata; assembly: GCA_949128115.1. Lineage (NCBI taxonomy): Eukaryota > Metazoa > Arthropoda > Insecta > Coleoptera > Scraptiidae > Anaspis > Anaspis maculata. The sequence continues at coordinate 16,487,206 of OX421964.1, forward strand.
AAAAAAAGAAAAATATTCAACTTGTAGGTACACTTTTCTGCATTTTGAATCAATTGGTATTCAATTGAAACAGCCTTGATGAAACATCAGTCATAACGTCGATTCCTGTTTTTTCTTTGGAAATCTTTCGTCCTAGATTAGCCAAATTTTTCTAATTCGCCTTGTTATTCACGACCTTCCTGATAATTGGGCTCTTTTATATAGACTGATTGAAAACATGAACAAAATTGTTCTTAATGGATCTGAAGTTATTTCCGGTTTTTTTGAATCACCCTATAATTGCAACGACCCTATTTTCTGGATTGACGTGATTATGAGAACATATCCTGGAAATTTGGTTGATTTGCCGTGGAAGACTTTCGAATAAAACGTGACATCTGTAAAAAACGAATAACCCTGTACGCAGCTTTAGGGGGGAATTGTAGCTTTTTGGGCTCATATAAAAATCTTGGGACCTGACGACCTCCATGTATACAGATTTTCGGACGAATTGCAGCTTTCCGAGCTCATAAAAACCAACCAGGAACCTGACGAGGTCCATGTACACAGCTTTTTGGGCGTAATGACCATATGAAATCTGATTGAAAAGCTCGCCGATAGGTATGTCACTCAGAACTGGAATAGACCCATTCCATTTGTCAGAGCAGATGGACGATACAAATTTTCAACGCGAAGAAAAGACACAGATTATACAGACATTGAATTGATATAGACACTTTACCTGTGCTTTGCTTCTACCTGTGATCGTCAAAGGTTGTGGTTCTACCCACAACCATCAAAACATAACACCAAATGTCGAACCGTCAGTCGAAGAAAAAGGGAGAGTGGCGGATTCGGAAAATAGGCACGCAGGGGAAGAACTAGTCAAAGAAACCCCTGTTGAATAGCCCCCTAATACAAAATAAGGATAATTTTGTTGCGGACGCCAGGCACACGAAGGCAAGAGAACCTAACCTAGAGCTGATGTGTTTCTCGCTACGCGTGTCACAAGCTACAGAGTTGGCACCTAATCAAACATATCCGCTGGAGCAGCCTTCTTCCCCCCTCCCGACAAGTAACATCAAAGCGTCCCAAGGCACGCAAAAGCAAGATAAATTAACACAACACTTCAACTTAAATACTTGAAGTTAAGTAAAAACAATACATTAAAAACCAAGTTAGGGTGGGCGTAAGCTACTGATGGCACAAGGATACGACTTCTCACGGTGTTCAAGAGAAGATTAGGTATTACGTCAAGGCTTTATTGTAGCAATTACACGAAATACAAATTCAAAGACAATGAACACACATGTGTTTCAAAATAGCTCAAAATAAAGGAAGAATGGCTTCCTGAAATAATGAGCAAAATAGGCAAATCAAACATATGAAATGACCCAAAGCTAGCGAAAATCAGCAGTGTTTGAAAAGGCACGAGAAGGGTATAAATGTGTAATTGAAAAAAGCGAAATACGTACTTAAAAAACAACACATAAGCATCTGTCGTGCTGGTGTAACAGGTCGGCAGTGTCTCGATTCCTGTAGGTTTCGTTACTGATAAAAATGAGCCACAAAACAGCCACGACGTTTTAATTTTACCTTCAAAGAAGGTTAGAGTACTATGCGTGTTCCCTTGCAGCTGAAGTGTAGAAGCTCGATCCGCAAGAGCGGGTGGAAGACATATGGGTGGTAGCTACTTTTGGCATTGTCAAAATAAAAATGCCGAGGCCCAGGAAGACGCATTCTTTTTTGCTTCTGAAGCTCTGAGCCGTATTATTTTGGATATATCATTGGATCAGCACCCGTCAGTACCGCAATGTATAAACTTGAAAAATTTGACACCCGAAAATCATTCCACTCAAGTCAACACAGGTAATTTGCGGCAGGTCTCATGGCCAAGAAAATTTGGCCCACACCTGAACCATCATCCATTAGTCTTTCGGAAACGTCACGGAACACCTGGCATGACTAAGCTTACGCGACCGTCGCGTCGTGTACAAATTGCGCACGATTTAAACACAAGAATACACACAAGTCACCCGTCAACTTGGACTAGAAACAAGACATGCGGACGCGAATCATTCCATTAATTTTGAAATTGAACAACCATCACTCTCTGTCCATTCTTTCGAAGTAAACTTGATTGGTTTTTTCGTTGCAGGTTGCCAATTCCGGCGGCAGGACCCTGGTGTATTGCGTGGCGGGGGTCAGCAGGTCGGCGAGCATCTGCCTGGCCTACTTGATGAAGCACCAAGGCCTGTCCCTGCTCAAGGCCTACAACCTGGTCAAGAGCCGGAGGGCCAAGATTCGACCCAACTGCGGATTCTTCAAGCAGCTGATCGAGTTCGAGTGTCGACTGTACGGTTCGAACTCCGTCGAGATGGTGTTCAACGAGTTCGTGCGGATGGAAATTCCGAGCGTTTACGATTCCGAGTACAGGTTCGTCAGTTACAACAAAGGGCGGAACGGCAGGCGTTGACGAGTTGATTTCGTCGTCGGTTGAAGGGTCAAATTATTCCAAAAACGCATTTTCGAGCTGACTGTAGCTGGGACAAAAGGAGATGGTGACAGTGAAGAAAATGAGGAACAGTGTTCATGAACTGAAGAATAGAAGATGGGGAGGTGGGGGCAGATTCTGAGTCCAGTTGATCATTTCTATTCGGTGACATGTTTTATACGTGTCTCAACAAAGCTCAAGGACCTCCCAAGGTCACCTTTTGGGCATAGCGAAAGACTCAAATAAATAATCTAGCTTTCACTTGATACTCATTTTGCTCTCTCCCCAATCACCACTCTCTTGTATTTATTCAATTTAGCTGTTTTCATGTGCCAAAGGAAAAGTTCGGTTTGAATAAAGAGCTCAAGTATGTACCGCCTCTTACAAGCGATCTATAAAAAACTGAACCAAATTCTAGTCTTTTTGTATTGTGTAACGCAATAGGTATATTCGTATGTATCCATTATTATATCACATTGATGTTTTTTATATTGTCTATTTTTTATATCGGGACCAAATATATCATGTATGTTGTTAGTTTATGTAATGTTTTGTATAATAACTATGATATATGTTATAAAATCTGCATGATTCACCTTAAATAATTATTTTTTACTATTATTACCTACTTATTTAGTGGTTATTATTATTAATTTTGTATGAAATGATGATTGAAAAATTAAAATAGAACAAAAATGTCGTAATGGTGGTTGTTAATGTAGCCTTGGCACCGCTCAAATTGGAATGGAATCCTTCGAGTTTTCGGTTCATTGTCAATAGGCGGACGCCGCTTGAGAAATGTGCAGAAATAGAATCATCACGGCTTTTTTTACGTGCTTTTTACATTTGATGATGTTGTTCTATTTGAGACATTCTTTTTCTGTACATATCTACAAAGCGTTTCAGAATAAACCGACAAACTTCGTCGATAAGTCTATCGTCTGGACATATTTGACAAAACTCTAGTAGCTATTGATTCCTAAAGAGCAAAGACTGTTAATTTTGAATTCTGTCTGACACTTTAGTGGCGTAGATATCGAGAAGGGCCTCAATATTTCCTATCGGAAATTATTTTGTTACACTCTCTAGCAAATTTGGATAGCATCCACCCTGTAAGATTGTGTACCTATACAAGACTTTCCAACGAAATTATGACTTTTCTGGTAATTTTTATTGCAAATCAGAGAAATAGAAAGTATGATCAAGTTATGCCAGTTATGGGTAGAACAACTAGCACAGTCAAGCTTCAAAATTCAAATCGGCCTTTTGATCAAGTTGGCCTTCAATACACATACAGTAATCAATATTTTCACTCGTAACTGTGCCATAGCTAATAAGTAAACATTCTTTAAATAACAAAAACAAGAAGTGATCGAAGGACCAGCATTTGGAATTATTCAATTTGATTGTGGGCTTCATCAAAGATTGATATAACGCAGTACTGGCGGAATGCTAGTCATTGAAGACATTTGTCATCTGTCCAAACCCAATTAGAATTGGTCTCAAACTCGGCTTTAAATTTTCTGAAAACCTGAAGTTATCTACTTTTCCAGCAAGCCCTCGAGTAACTAATAATCGTAGATCGCATTCAACAAGAATAGACGAGAATTTGACTCCCAGTTCTACCTAGAAACAGCCTTAACAAACGGTCTATTTTTCCCTTGATTTTCCATTAGTGTAATCTAGTTAATTTTGCTAAGTGGCTTTGGCAATTCTACATCGCAAAAACGGAAGATTTTTTTCTAGAATCTTCCACAGGAAGGGTATTAGGAAGACCTGACGCCTACCTACCTACTTACTTGGGTGTGCTATTTATGTAACAAATTTATGGCTCTTTACTAAAGCCAAAAGTACCCGCTGGTGGGCGTTTGGGTTTGAACTTTGAAGCGCCTCTTTGTTCTGCCGAGCTTTTTTTAACCTGCACAAATATGTTTCTCGTAAGGAAACGATTTCGCAAACAGTCATCCAGGAAAGAGGTCAAGAATTTCAAGAATTCATCAGGGGCTATTTCTGATTGAAACGAACATAATTAGATATAAGAATAAGGTTGGAAGGTACTCACCTGGAGGTACTAGGATAATAGGATCCGTATGGAGCACACTACAAGATTCCTGCTGTGGCAGAACGGCTTAGAATTATAAAATAAAGGGGAATGAAATATTTGGGAATAAAATTAGCATTACGGGCGATAAAGGAAAGGAAAGAAATTTGGTTGAGGAATGCGAAATATATCGATTTTTGCCGGCCAGCATCGGAGTGACACCGGATGCAGGAAAGCATGCAGGCATCGACGTTGGTAGGCCAGAGGGTTGTGACGGGAGACGGGGTGTGGGGAAATAAGAGAGGTCCAAGAACAGGAGCGAGGAGATGAGATTCGAGTGGTAAGAGTCGAGCACAACGGGTGTATTTGACTGGAAGAAAACTAATATTTTTCAAGAAGAATAAATTAAGAAAAGTGCTAAAACACTGTGATAGATTTGTAGTACATCAGTGATGTGAAAGGAAAACATTAAGGCAAGTCTGATTTCTATTGTAATCGAATGCGAATGGTTTAAATGAGATTGAAGTAATTGTTTTGGTTTAAAAAAATGATAGTAGGTTTTGTTTGATCTTTTGAACAGCCATGATAAGCGTCAAGCCAATTTGAATTCTTTGTAATTGCTCTGAGCTTTTAAAATGCGGCCCCTTGTTTTCAGATAACTACCTTCCAGATGCAAGAAAAAGGGTGAAACCTCAGCAACCCTTTTAAGAGATTTGGCTTCCGACAGAGCATGATTTTGTAGACTCTATTAGCTGAGACAAGCACTAGCAGTATTTATGCAAATCAAATCTGGGCAAAATCTCGATTACGCGTTATCTTCCCCCATAGAATAAGATATTTAACCCTTTCGCGCGACAAAGAATTTAAAGGCATGAGGCCGAGTTTCCAAAGAGAAACCCCGTGAGTAATGCTAAGAAAATTCAGTGTCGTTTCGAAACACTTCAAGATAAGAAATGAACGAGACATAAAATCAAATTTGCAGGCTAATTAATTAGAGGCTCATTGCGATGACTTGTACTCCGTATTGTAAATTTGTGTAATGGTATTGAACCTGTATGAAACCGAGCTGCTGGATAAGTCTTCAAATTATAAACTATAGCACCAGCTGGATATAAAATCTATGGAATGTCAACACTCAAATTTTATGTAAATTATTTGATAAATAATTGAAAAAAATGGCTATAAATTCGAAAGATCAAGACAAGACTCAGTGAACAACAATCTCTCTCTAAGTACAATTAAACAGTAAAGATTTCTTCTCGTGCCAGGGTGAATGGGCGAAAGGGAAGAAAGGGTTGAAACGAAAACTGGAAAAGGGATAAATGAATTAGGCAGGGAATTAAACTCAAGTGTACTAGGAAATGGATTCACCCATAATTCTGAAAATTAGGAAGAATGAGAACGTAATTAATTTGCAAGGGTTGAACAAATTCGTCGTAGGATTGCACACGGTATTAGGATGTACTTTTCTTTCAGAAACCGAATGTAAATCTCGATGTAAACTAATCCAATTCCTAACGCTAGCTGAATGCCAGCACGTCAGGAAATTATGAAATGAATAATTAAGGGTAATTTAATTAAGTTGGCGATGATTGATTAATTTGTAATAAAATTGAGGTGTGGTTAAATGACTTTGTTTATTCTTTCAATATTTATTCAATTCATTCCCTTTAAGAAGAACGTGAGGTTACTACTAGAGTAGGCTTGAGGTATTAGCACGACGTGAAGCTGAGGTAGATGTAATCGGGTTAAATAACTTAGGTAAAGGTAAAATAAAATCTACGGCACAACGAAATACGACTTAGGGTAATTAGACGCATCACAGCTTAATTAATTTAATGTAGGGAAGGAGGGGATATCACAAAATTGGGGCCGGTGACGAGGTTTATCACAAAATGTTATCGTGAGGTTAGAATATTACAAAATAGTTGTCGTGATGACCTGGGATGTTACAGTTGGTGTTCCGTGACGCAGGATTAGAGGTAATTAGAAGCAATGATTGGATAAATAATTGAAAATGAACAAAGTTAAAAGGCTAGGAAAATCAAAACACGCGCATAAATAGAAAAGGACCGAGAGTAGGTGGAATTTCGCCAAGGGTGTTTATAATAGTACTGGGCGTAGGCGAACAGATGTGGTAAGGGTCGTTCCGGGAGCAGGTAGCAAGATGTGGGTCGAAAAATACACAACGGAGTCACAAAAGCTCACTTTAAAACTACGACTATAATTTGCATAGGGCGAATTCTCAAACTAAAGCCATTTAAATACGATGAACCACGGTGCTGAAGTTTTATAAATCAGGGAATAAATCGGGGTAGGAAAATTGAAGCGTAGCAGATGTATTCGTGAAATAAAAATACAGAGTAGCTGATCAAATTATGAGAGCTGAAGAAAATTAAAGGGACAAACCAAGAGAAAGGAAATAATCGAAGAAGTAAAGTTTGAGGAAACACCCAAGAAATTGTAAGAAAAATATTAGAAAATCTATCGTTTAAACCGAAGCCTAAACACACAATCGTAATGTGTGAGAGGTACTGCAAGTAATCGACAAGAAAAATCAGGAAGTTTATGGTAAATAGTGTAAATGAGAAATAATTTCGGGACATAAATTAAAAATATTCTAAAAGCGTGAAGGGCGGTAGGTAGCAGGCCTGTTGCTTGTTAGGAGGGTGACTCAACGGGAGGCGTAGGTAGAAAAAAACTCTGGCGAAAGGCACATTCCATTCGACACAGATGTGACTTTTGAAACCTGAGAATTTAAACCAAAACGCAGCGAAACAAACTTGGCGAGCGAAAAGCGACCTAAAAATTTAAAAGGCGAAGTCGGATTAAAAGGGTTAAATGATTTCTTTTAATCTGGGGGGCAGAAATAAATTGATTCAACAATAACCTAAAGAACTGATTAGGTAGAGCATACTGTACTTGAAGAGAAATTGTGACTTGAGAGATTTTAAATTAATGAGTTATTAATTAAACAAAATGTAATTGTAGCTGCAACAAAACAGTAATTAGTTAAACAACAAAAAAAAAACTAATCACTATTTGTTTTCTTTCGAAACGAAATTAATTCGGCGAGCCGAAATTGAACAAAGGATGTCCCAGGAACTACCTACGGAGGATGCACCACTTGAGCCGGGCCTGCAGCATAACAATGCAGACCCGACGACAGGAAAGCAAAGGGTTGACGACAGGGCCGGAGTCAGTACAATGGCGGCGGATTCGAGTGAAATTGCGGCGATTCTTTTGGAACTGTTACGACGGGCAGCGCACACAAATCAACCACCAAAATTTCCCAAATTTCACGCGGACAACCGTCAAATTCCACTGGTTTTTCTCTCAAAACTGGAGCGATATTTTGAAAACCAAGGTATCAAAGAAGACGATAGAAAACTGAAAATCTCTCTCGAAGCGATGCAGGGAGCACCGAGACGATGGGCGAACATATTCTTCCACGAGTGGAAAACGTACAGCGACTTCCGTAGCCAGTTTATTTCTCGTTATTGGCCGGAAAGCAAGCAACGAGGAATTCGGAAGCAGATTCGAGATGGCGTATATGATTCCAAAAATGGCAATAATCTTTTCGACTATTTTGCAAAAATGGTTGAACTAGCAAGTTTTCTGACGACGTCAATTCCGGAAAAGTCGCTCGTGCAGGAATTGAGATATCACTTCCCAGTAAACATCCAACAGCTATGGATAGTAAGTGGGTGCGAATCCATATCGAAAACTGGAGCCTTACTACAGAAGTTAGAAGATGCTGTTCAAAATTCAAGAGATGTCATAATATCGGAAGTTGAACCACGGAGGGAGCCAACGAATTTCGATAGTTCGGACGACTCTATTTCTTCAGAACCACCTAGGAAGCGACGTCGACGACGTGGACGGACTCTCGCGAGGATCTAACTGGAAGTGGTACATGGATCGAGGACACCAGATCCAATTCACGTAAAGTTATGTTAATTGAATTTTATTAGACAATGGAACTTAGCTTCGTTGAATTTCAGATAAATCCTGGAGACTAGTGAGAGTCGGGTCAACTCAAATCAAGATGGACCAATGAGAAGAATTCCGCCTAGAGGATCGAAGACACTGCGGAAATGAAGATTCGAGGAAAATTCGCGTAGATTTAAATTTATTGCCTAGGGGTTTTATGCCTTATACGGCTTTCCTCTCTGCAGGGGTTTCCCATTTAAGTAACTGAGGTTTTACTCTGCAGGCCAAAGCAAAAGGCTGTTCTTGTTTATAACTATAATCTGAAAATTTGTATTTTAAGCTGTTCAATTTAATTTAACGAAGTAGCCTAGAATAAGGGACGCGAGTGAACTTTTAGTTAGATAGCTCTAGACTAAAAGTTCAGGGGGGCCTCTGTGGCAGAACGGCTTAGAATTATAAAATAAAGGGGAATGAAATATTTGGGAATAAAATTAGCATTACGGGCGATAAAGGAAAGGAAAGAAATTTGGTTGAGGAATGCGAAATATATCGATTTTTGCCGGCCAGCATCGGAGTGACACCGGATGCAGGAAAGCATGCAGGCATCGACGTTGGTAGGCCAGAGGGTTGTGACGGGAGACGGGGTGTGGGGAAATAAGAGAGGTCCAAGAACAGGAGCGAGGAGATGAGATTCGAGTGGTAAGAGTCGAGCACAACGGGTGTATTTGACTGGAAGAAAACTAATATTTTTCAAGAAGAATAAATTAAGAAAAGTGCTAAAACACTGTGATAGATTTGTAGTACATCAGTGATGTGAAAGGAAAACATTAAGGCAAGTCTGATTTCTATTGTAATCGAATGCGAATGGTTTAAATGAGATTGAAGTAATTGTTTTGGTTTAAAAAAATGATAGTAGGTTTTGTTTGATCTTTTGAACAGCCATGATAAGCGTCAAGCCAATTTGAATTCTTTGTAATTGCTCTGAGCTTTTAAAATGCGGCCCCTTGTTTTCAGATAACTACCTTCCAGATGCAAGAAAAAGGGTGAAACCTCAGCAACCCTTTTAAGAGATTTGGCTTCCGACAGAGCATGATTTTGTAGACTCTATTAGCTGAGACAAGCACTAGCAGTATTTATGCAAATCAAATCTGGGCAAAATCTCGATTACGCGTTATCTTCCCCCATAGAATAAGATATTTAACCCTTTCGCGCGACAAAGAATTTAAAGGCATGAGGCCGAGTTTCCAAAGAGAAACCCCGTGAGTAATGCTAAGAAAATTCAGTGTCGTTTCGAAACACTTCAAGATAAGAAATGAACGAGACATAAAATCAAATTTGCAGGCTAATTAATTAGAGGCTCATTGCGATGACTTGTACTCCGTATTGTAAATTTGTGTAATGGTATTGAACCTGTATGAAACCGAGCTGCTGGATAAGTCTTCAAATTATAAACTATAGCACCAGCTGGATATAAAATCTATGGAATGTCAACACTCAAATTTTATGTAAATTATTTGATAAATAATTGAAAAAAATGGCTATAAATTCGAAAGATCAAGACAAGACTCAGTGAACAACAATCTCTCTCTAAGTACAATTAAACAGTAAAGATTTCTTCTCGTGCCAGGGTGAATGGGCGAAAGGGAAGAAAGGGTTGAAACGAAAACTGGAAAAGGGATAAATGAATTAGGCAGGGAATTAAACTCAAGTGTACTAGGAAATGGATTCACCCATAATTCTGAAAATTAGGAAGAATGAGAACGTAATTAATTTGCAAGGGTTGAACAAATTCGTCGTAGGATTGCACACGGTATTAGGATGTACTTTTCTTTCAGAAACCGAATGTAAATCTCGATGTAAACTAATCCAATTCCTAACGCTAGCTGAATGCCAGCACGTCAGGAAATTATGAAATGAATAATTAAGGGTAATTTAATTAAGTTGGCGATGATTGATTAATTTGTAATAAAATTGAGGTGTGGTTAAATGACTTTGTTTATTCTTTCAATATTTATTCAATTCATTCCCTTTAAGAAGAACGTGAGGTTACTACTAGAGTAGGCTTGAGGTATTAGCACGACGTGAAGCTGAGGTAGATGTAATCGGGTTAAATAACTTAGGTAAAGGTAAAATAAAATCTACGGCACAACGAAATACGACTTAGGGTAATTAGACGCATCACAGCTTAATTAATTTAATGTAGGGAAGGAGGGGATATCACAAAATTGGGGCCGGTGACGAGGTTTATCACAAAATGTTATCGTGAGGTTAGAATATTACAAAATAGTTGTCGTGATGACCTGGGATGTTACACTGCCAACCTCGCTGTCAACCAAGCAGTACAATATCTACAATTTTCTCACTATAAAATTCCGTGAGAAGTAAAAATCGTTATCAAAACTACCATAAGGACCTCTCATCGCGGTCTCTGCAATTTTCTTGTAAGGGTGCTGCTTATTTACAAATTTTTATTGAGTTGTTGTCGACAGCTGCTTTCCTTTCACCATATGAACTGAATATTGTTACAAGCGGCAATTCTGGAGAACACGCGGTCTTTCTGGACTGTTTGCACGAAATAGCAGTGTACAAGTGCGGAGCTCTAGAAATATCGAGAATATACGAGAGAATATACGTGTAGGGTCTGGCCCGTGGAACTAAACTAGCGACTTCAACATGAGAGCAGGACACATCGGTCCATTTGGCGGAAGTGTCAGCTTCACACCACGTTAGAATTGCATGCGAAAGGTGTATGATTTTTCGGGAGTCGCCTAGAAGCCGTATGCTCGGGTCATTGTGGAATGCTAGAGGACGATGGAAGATTCAAGAACACTAGTCGGAGGTATAAAAAAGCACCATGGATCGCCCACGAATTATTATTGAATTCGAAGCGATAGCGAAAGGATAGAATAGTAGTAATCAGCAATATTCCCAAGCAGTAATTGTTGGCGTGTGTTTATTGTAGGGCGCAGTAATAAACAGTGCGTGTTTCAGAAAGATTGTCTCAATTATAAACGAACCTAAACGCTAAATACGTAGCAATATTCTAACCTAGGTTGCTAGTTAGTTGCTAGTTTTTTTCGGTCAATTTCTCGTTTCTTCTCTCTCTGACATTTGACAGTTGAGCAAAACATTTCTAACGTCTTGGAGGAGTTCAGTTATGTCGACACTTCAAATAAAACAATGCGAAACCCTTCGCCCTCCCCCCCCCCCCTCCCGCAAAAAACGGCCAAATGGAAGCTTCTCTGCGCTTCGCTAATCGCACTTCCACGTATGACAAGGTCAATTTTTCAAGATTTCAATATTTTGATGTCAGCTCTGTCAGTTTGATAAGCAACATAGCCTTTACTTTTGGACAAGCAAGTTTCATACCAGGGCCAGGGGCCCGTTTCATAAAAGTACAAAAGAAAATTCACAAGTGTGTAGTCTTGGCAACCCATTTGTTGCAACAATGGGTCGTCAGGGTTATACATTTGTAATTTGTCGTTTGTAGTTGGGTTTGGTACATTTCACCGACAACCAACTCACCGACTGGACATTTCACCGACAGCCATTTCACCGAACGGACATTTCACCGACACGCCGTTTCGCCGACAGGACATTTCACCGACTCGCCGATTCACCGACTGGACATTTCACCGACAAGACAATTCGCCGACACGCCATTTTACCGACAGGACACTTCACCGACACGCCGATTCGCCGACAGGACATTTCACCGACAGGACACTTCACCGACACGCCATTTCACCGACAGGACATTTCACCGACACGCCATTTCACCGACAGGACATTTCACCGACTCGCCGATTCACCGACAGGACATTTCACCGACTCGTCGATTCACCGACAGGACATTTCACAGACAAGGCAACTCACCGACAGGGCATTTCACCGGCAAGACAACTCACCGACAAGACACTCCACCGACTCGACAACTCACCAACAGGAAATTTGACTAACTCGCCGAATTTGCGAATTTTGCTAGAAAATGAGTTCCCAATATCGTGTTTGGTATTGGCGAATGCGAAAAAAAACTTTTTTTTTGTGTAGGTCTCATGTTTCCACATTGACCCTGTACATTGCTAAAAGCTCAAACGTGGAAAACAGATTGTTGTCTGTATCTTTTTGATGCAAACCTAAATTTAAATTAATTTAATTTAATTTTGAAATGCAAAAATTTATCATCATACCTAGACCCCAACCAATCTGGATTCGGACGTACGGTTACCGAGTCAAAAATAAACTCCTCAACTGGCGGGTCTAAAAAAAGAAGATTGCTCGAGTCAAAAATAGACTTTATCTATGCAGTGAGTTGAAAAAGAAGAATGATACTTAATTCAAAAATCAGTTCTTGATCTGATAGGTCTGGAAAGAAGGATGATACTTGAGTCGAAAATGAACTCCATATCTAGTATGCCTAAGGATACTTGACTCAAAAATAGACCCCTCATACGAGTAGTGTGTCTAAAAAGAAGGATGATACTTGAGTAAAAAATGAACTTCTTATCTGGTGGGTCTGGAAAGGAAGCGATGTTTAAATCAAAAACTTAAAAATAGGCTCTGTATATGGTGAGTCTGAAAAATAGCATGATAGGTACTCGATCAAAAATAAACTCCTGAACTAGCGGGTGAAAAAAGTGTTCTTGTCAATACATAATTTATGTACTGAGTTGGAAAAGAATAAGGATGATACTTGAGTGGAAATCAGTTATTCATTTGGTGGGTCAGGGAAGAACTCGGGGAAGAAGGAGATAACTCGAGTTCAAAATGAACTCCATATTTGTTAGGCCTGAGAATACTTGACTCAAAAATTAAACCCTCATCTGGTGGCGCTAAAAAGAAGGACGATACTTGAGCAAGAAATAATCTTTTCTGGTGGGCCTAAGGTCTAAGTCTAAGAAGGATAAAACTTGAGTCTGATATGAATTCCTTATCTGGTGAGTCTCAAAAGAAGGATGATATACTTGAATAGAAAATGGACTTCTTATCTGGTGGCTCTGAGAAGAAGGATGATACCTCGGATGATACTTGCGTCAAAAATCGGTTTCTTATATAATGGGTCCGAAAAAAATGATACTTGAGTTAAGAATACACTTCTCATTTTATGGGTTTGAAAAAAAAGAGGATGCTTGAGTCAAAAATTCAGGAACTTACTGTGATATCTGGTGGTAATTAGGTACCACCTCAGGTACCACCTAATTACTAGACTTGAGTCAAAAAAGAAGGACGATACTCTAGTCAAAAATAAACTCCTCAACTGGCGGGTCTCAAAAAAGGAAGATGAGCAAAAAAACATTTTCTCATCAGGTGGGTCTGAAAAGAAGGAAGATACTTGAGTGGAAATTAGATTCTTATCTGGTTATCGAATATACTTTTGGCGCTGAACACCAACCATGCTCGGAATCGCACCGGTACGGAATCGAGCATATCAATCTTTCGAATGTAGGTACCTATGGTCCAAAACTCAAAACGCTACAGTCCTGTCGGTGAATCGGCGACTCGGTGAATTGTCCTGTCGGTGAAATGGCGTGTCGGTGAAATGTCCTGTCGGTGAAATGGCGTGTCGGTAAAATGTCCTGTCGGTGAAATGGCGTGTCGGTGGAATGTCCTGTCGGTAAATCGGCGATTCGGTGGAATGTCCTGTCGGTGAAATGGCGAGTCGGTGAATCGGCGAGTCGGTGAACTGTCTTGTCGGTGAATCGGCGTGTCGGTGAAATGTCCAGTCGGTGAAGTGTCCTGTCGGTGAAATGTCCAGTCGGCGAAACGGCGAGTCGGTGAAATGTCCTGTCGGTGAAATGGCGTGTCGGTGAATTGTCCTGTCGGTGAAATGGCGTGTCGGTGAAATGTCCTGTCGGTGAAATGGCGTGTCGGTAAAATGTCCTGTCGGTGAAATGGCGTGTCGGTGAAATGTCCTGTCGGTGAAATAGCGTGTCGGTGGAATGTCCTGTCGGTAAATCGGCGATTCGGTGGAATGTCCTGTCGGTGAAATGGCGAGTCGGTGAATCGGCGAGTCGGTGAACTGTCTTGTCGGTGAATCGGCGTGTCGGTGAAATGTCCAGTCGGTGAAGTGTCCTGTCGGTGAAATGTCCAGTCGGCGAAACGGCGAGTCGGTGAAATGTCCAGTCGGCGAAACGGCGAGTCGGTGAAATGTCCTGTCGGTGAAATGGCGTGTCGGTGAATTGTCCTGTCGGTGAAATGGCGTGTCGGTGAAATGTCCTGTCGGTGAAATGGCGTGTCGGTAAAATGTCCTGTCGGTGAAATGGCGTGTCGGTGAATTGTCCTGTCGGTGAAATGGCGTGTCGGTGAAATGTCCTGTCGGTGAAATGGCGTGTCGGTAAAATGTCCTGTCGGTGAAATGGCGTGTCGGTGAAATGTCCTGTCGGTGAAATAGCGTGTCGGTGGAATGTCCTGTCGGTAAATCGGCGATTCGGTGGAATGTCCTGTCGGTGAAATGGCGAGTCGGTGAATCGGCGAGTCGGTGAACTGTCTTGTCGGTGAATCGGCGTGTCGGTGAAATGTCCAGTCGGTGAAGTGTCCTGTCGGTGAAATGTCCAGTCGGCGAAACGGCGAGTCGGTGAAATGTCCTGTCGGTGAAATGGCGTGTCGGTGGAATGTCCTGTCGGTAAATCGGCGATTCGGTGGAATGTCCTGTCGGTGAAATGGCGAGTCGGTGAATCGGCGGGTCGGTGAACTGTCTTGTCGGTGAATCGGCGTATCGGTGAAATGTCCAGTCGGTGAAGTGTCCTGTCGGTGAAATGTCCAGTCGGCGAAACGGCGAGTCGGTGAAATGTCCTGTCGGCGAATCGGCGATTCCGTGAGTTGGGTGTTGGTTGTCGGTGAAATGTCCGTATTCCTTGTAGTTTTATGAAACGGGCCCTATGTAAAAATGCGGCAAGCCTACAATGCCAATGAGCTAGGAAATTTCCACAGCGAACTAGAGGAACAACACTT
Source organism: Anaspis maculata (assembly GCA_949128115.1). Classification (NCBI taxonomy): domain Eukaryota; kingdom Metazoa; phylum Arthropoda; class Insecta; order Coleoptera; family Scraptiidae; genus Anaspis; species Anaspis maculata. The sequence continues at coordinate 16,502,604 of OX421964.1, forward strand.
AATGTGTGAACCAATGACTTATAGTTATTAGAGATCGTGAGATCGTTGGTCTAAACCTACGAATGGGGAACTATAGGCAAAACGGATTGTAGAGGGCGACGTGTTCCATGCACCCATATTGACACTCTTGACAGTTATCGTACATAACCTCCCTCAAAGAAATGTACGGAAAGAGGAAAAGTGCTAATGCTCAAAGAAGAGTCAAGGCGGAGAGGAGCCCCACTGAGAGGGAAAAAAGAGCTGGTGCAAGGTGCTGCAGCCTGGTACATAACACGGCACTACCTTTTTTTTTCACCGCTATTTTTCGCTTGTCGACTTTTCGACTTTTCTCTGCTTTTTAACTCACGAAGTGACGCAAACCGCTGGTTATACGCTGAGTCGCTGAGTGCTGACAAATGAAAGTGAAATTACACTTCCAAAGTTGAGGTTATGTACGCTTAAAATGACACTAATGATAGCTGGGGTGCATGGAACACGAGCGCCATTACTTCAGGCGTTTGCCACTATAGTTCCCCATTAGCAGTCCAGCTTTCAGCGTGACTGGTCGTGTGTGTATAACTCTCATGGAATGATAATGTCTTCAATCACATGATTTACAACTCGATTTACAACAACTCACCTTCGTCAACGGGCAGCACGTTATATCTACAAAAAGGTTTTTTGTTGAAGTTTAATCCAGAGATGGTGCTTGTGTCATAAAGGATCCGTGCATAAAGGGCAACGGAGACAGCACATTTTACAATAACATTTCTACCACCATTCTCTTCCTTATGCAATTTCGAGACGATTTAGGTACGGACGACTACGATTTACTTACAATAAATATTAAGTTTAGTCACTTGAACTTAACGTTTTCACGTAGATAGGATTGTTCCTCGTCGGGACGTCGGGATGACTACCTAACCCGCTTTCTTTGATTGTTTGTTGAGTTGCATACCCGCCCGGCGTAGAAAATATATTATGTGTGGTTTCCTAATTTCAGTAATTTTTTTCTCAAGAACCAGTGGATAATCCGCAAATTTTCTTTCGCATTACCTTTTTGAACACTGTTTCTAGTCTATTCTTCCTTCTTTCAAATTTTTCAAATCGAGTCGACCGTCAAAAATACACTATGTGGGCTCCGTAACTTTGATAATTTTTTTCAAAACAATTTGTGGATAATCCGCAAATTTTCTTTTAAAGAATCTTCTAGGACACTGTTCTTAGTCCATTCCTCCTTTTGGAATTATCGAAATCGCGTTGCCCTTTATGACACAAGACCCCCAGAGATATTTTATGTCGCAGAATTTCAACAGGCTGCGAAAAACATAAAGAAGAATCAGATTATGACAACGCAGCAACCAACCTACAGAACATATTTAACTCAACTTCGGCCCGTTTTCAAACATATCATGCTTGTGAAGGATTGACTTTCATTCTCGCTTTCATTCCTCATTGCTCGTTGTACAATATAAGCGAGAATATAAGGTAGGTACAGTTGCGGCCCCATAAAAATTTACATTGATGACAATAGAATGGCTATACTAATTCAATTTTGGGTGCAGGTACATTTTACAGTAGGTATAATCATTCTGCTAGGTACGGAAAATGAGATTTATTTACACTAGAATAATTCTTATCCGTTGACATAGCTTTCACTGTTGTCGACTTGACGCAGTTCTTTTTTTTTAATTTTTGACGATGGACCTTTAGTATTTGATGTTTTTAGTGGTTTTGCAAGGTGGTCCCCGTTTTGTGTGTTTCATTCCTTCTTTTCACGCGTGTACCAACTTTTTTTGCGCTTTCGAAAGTTTTTCCCCGTTTCGTTTTTTCTTTTTTCTTTTTATAAGTTTAAATTACCCTCTTTTTATGCTCCTGCGTGAGTAGTTTTCCACCTCGGTTTTTACCTTCTTCCCGCCAAACATTCCATTTTGCTCCCCCCATCCCGTGCTGTGTATTTTTGCCCTTCTTCCCAAAGCATAGATTCCTTCCTTTTCATGATGTTGCCGCGCGAGTAGTTTTTTACTTTCTCTCCGCCCAGCACCCCATTTTGCTGCGCGAGTCCCCTGTCTCGTTGGTTTCATTTAATTGGTTTTATCTCGGGTTTTATTCACAATGAGTTAGCAATCGATACATTCCTATCTCTTAAAAAATTGGGAAGTGAATGATTCCTTACAGGTTGGAAAATAATGTCACTTTCGGACCACGGCACGGGCCGAAAGTGACGGATGCAGAGAGGTGATCTGATCTAGACAGCTGTCGCGGAACGCGGAGTGTTGATGGATGCGTTGTTTGAAAAGGTTGCCTATGCCTACCTGATGAAAACGTTTGACGCGAAAAACTTCAAATAAAGCCAATTATTTGCATTTAAACTGGATCATTGTGAATGAAGTCCTATACATACCACGGAGTAAAGCTTCATTACAGCCTACGGGATTCTATCTCACCTCGGCACGCCTCGGTAATATATTGAATCCCTTGGCTGTAATGAGACGCTTTCCACCTCGGTATGTAATAATAATACTATTAAGGATTGGAAAGTATTCAGTGACCAGCCCATTACCATGTAATGTCTATTTTCACGCTTCTGAGTGATTTTCGCTGTTCTTTTTTGTCGTGTCATAAAGGGGACCCGTAGCCGCACATTTCACATCAACGATTCCACCACCGTTCTCTTCCTTATGCAATTTTGAGTCGACGTAGATACGGAATAATGCGATTTACTTACGTCAACTATTCCATTTTCGCAGTTGAACATCGCACAGTTCCCTTACTTGTCGCCACTCAATTCTAGCTGTTCTTGAGCTGTATTGTTGGTTGTTGGCGAAAATGGAATACTTAACGCGAGGTTATCGCATTCTCCCGTATCTACATCGACTCAAAATTGCATAACGAAGAGAATGGTGCTAGAATCGTAGTGCGGCTTCGGGTCCCCTCTATGACACGGTCACCGTAAGACGCGTTATTTTCAGCTCCTTCCCGCCCAACACCCCTATTTTGCTCCTCGGTCCCGTTGGTGTTTTATTTTTCCCAGCGTTCATTTACACCTCGTTTGTCATCGTTTGTGAAGCTGCATATCCGCCCGGCGCCAAAAATACACTATGTAAGTAGATACCAGGTACATAGTTTCATAATTTTAACAATTTCTTGTGGATTAGCTAAAAGTTTTCTTCGACAAAACTTTCTTGGGCACTGATTTTAGTCAAATTCTGGTTTTGGATTTCTTAAAATCTAGTCGACCGTTATCACACTGGACCCTATGACTGGACTCCATTTTTGACGTAATTTTGAATAAGCATGGCCACTCCATTCACATTGTCATCATCGGTGTGAACTTTTATGAGGCTGCAACTACTAACTGTAGGTAGGTACTGACCAACAACTTCGGGTAAAATCGAAAACCGGTAAACAAGAGAACATTATTCACTTACCTATGTACCTGCAAAATCAAGCTACACACCAGGCTGCAGACCATTTGTATCTCCATGGAATAATAAAATTAGAATATGAAAGTTCATGGAAAAATGAAAAGCCACAACGCGACATCGCGACAACGACCTCAAATGGAAAATGAGAGATGACACTGGTCATTGTCTTCTTTGGTTTTCGTTTTTGCTTGTAATAATTATAGGCGATTTACTAGGGAACCTGATTATCACGCGACCGGTCGGCCGGCGTAAGGGTACCGCATTCTGGCTGAGCGTTTGTTTACTAAATGGCCTCACGGAGTTAGGGACTGACGTCTGTCGGCATCACGGAAGGCCATAGGCGTCCGTCTCAACGGGCTGTAGCTGTCAAGAGCGTGTTTATTTTGGATTTAGGTGTACAAATTCGTGTGAGAGGTGGATATGACTTGCCCGATGAGTTTCAAAACACGTCTTTTATGCCGCTATATGAATGAAATTTTCATGTATGTTCGGTTGTAGACATCAAGCAACAGCACCGGACCCCGCAAATTTCCTTTTCTCTCCGCTCATGATAAATTTTGACACATAGCTGAATTTTAGCCCCTCCCATCGGCCCTTAGCAACGGATGATTGCGTAACCCTTGTACAGCCAAAGCTGTCGATAATCTAGCAACCCTACGATTTACATTAGAAAAACGCCACCTGGTGTAGACCTCGGTACTTGATCGTCGAGGACGTTTTTGCGAGGAAAACCTACTCCGACGTCTAGTAGCCTAGGTGGGCACTAGTGGATACCTGTAATACCCACATATTGACATGGAAATTTGACAAGTAGAAATAATCTGAAAAAGGGGTTTGCATTTGTGTCTCTTATTTCATGTTATGGTCAGCGTATTTAGCAGGTTTTTAGTAGATCTAGCTCCAGAGGGGCGCAGCTGAAAGACTACGCCCCCAGCAATGCACTACATTATTGCAATAAAAAAAGACAACGTTTACGTCGCGAACACAGAGGTAGCTACGGCGAGCTTGTTAGAATGAAAAATGCCGATCTCCAGCTGAAGTCGAAGCAGGAAATCTTTAGAAAAAAGCGAGGAAAAAAGGTAGGTGGTGGTTGACTCTGCACGGCCAGCCCGAGGTGATTTTTTCTTGGCTGGCAGGCTGGTCGACGGGCTTGTGTGTTTCCCACCGTGCGGGTGTGACAGAGTCTGTTGCTCTTCCTTGGGCGGAAGTTATGGATGATTTAGAGAAAGGTCTGCGACGACGCTGGTCATCAACATGGGGCCCAATAACGAGCCTATGGGTCCCAAGGGTTCACAGGAACGAAAGTTTGCTTGTAGCGTACTGCACAAGACAGCAGAGTGACAGTTTTGACATGCCACCAATTGACGTAACCACCGCCGTTGCCGGACGGCAACTTACACCAGTTCTAAAAATTAATGCCCTAAAACTTCCTCGACGAAACGGCCATTTTCCCCAATAAGGTCAATCGCCTATTGTAAACTTGTAAACAAAAAACAGTGGTGTCGGACTGTTGAAACAAAACACAACAATCGTCATCGTTCAAGTGCACACACGACTACACAACTGATATACAGATATACAGAATACAGGAACGTCCGGGTCCGGCACTCAGTCCGAATCATGAGGGCCGCCATTTTTAAGGTGCCCATTCACTAGGGAACCCGGTTGGTTTGTGTTGGCTGTCAGGTTGGCGCGTTTTATTGCTTTGCCCACACACTGGCGAACCGTGTTGGCGAATTGGGTTGGCGAGCGCAGTTCTTTGAATAGTTGATGAAGACGAAGTCATGAACGGATCAAAAAGAAAATTACTGGCGCTATGTGTCATACAGCTAACCATTGAACAAAACAAAAGTGGGTAAAAAAAAGTCGACACGCAAAATTGTATTTCTTCAAGAAACGCAACATCGGTCTAAGGACTCAAAAATTAGTCGAAAAAAGGTAATTTATTTTCAACTTTGAAGAGCTATACCCGTTAAGTAGTTACGTACTTACGTCCGTTACTTTTACAAATATGGTTCCCAGAGTGAATCTTCACCTTCTTAGATCCTCTATCGACCCTTGAATTTAGGCGGTTAGATCTTAAATGTCCTGTACACCTATAGGTAGGAAGGTACCAGAAATAAGTTCAAAAACGGTTTATGACCGTTAGGTACCTACTTCGGCGTCTGCATGCCTACTTACCTACCTGCCTGCCTGTGTCCACCTACCTACTCACGTATCTACCTACCCACCCCCACCCAACTACTCACCTCCACCTACGCACCTACCTAATTACCTACCTACTTACCTACCTACATCGACGTAAAAATGCATCTGAATACAGATTACAAATCAGGCGTAGAAGTGCGAATTTTTGGGGGTTTTCTCTTTTCTCATACATAGCTTTTCATCCTGAATCCACAAGACGCGAGAAATTATCAGTGTTGCAAAAAGGAAATGGTTCCTAACTCTACACATTTTTTCTTGATGAATTATTGAGCCTTGCGTTTGCCCCCGCCCCTTTCCCCGCATCTTGCCGCCTTGATGTGTTGTAACGCGACTGTAATGTAGCAAAAACAAAGGAAATCAAGTAGGTACGTACCTACTGTAAATTTCTGATTCCTTGGATTGAATCTAGGTATCCTGTATCACATGTACCTATATCACAGAATAGCTATATACAGAAGCATCACTCGTGGCGGTCCCTTTGATCTTTTGCCTTGGTTACCGGTGACCTTGCGCCATTTTGTTGGTAAATTTTCGTAGAGGTGGGCGTAAAAAAATGCAGCAGAATGAGAAGTGGGGTGAATTATTTATTATTCATCATTCCCTTTTCTTTGCTGAAGGTCTCACAGCTGGTTCTTTTCTTTTTTTCATTGATTAAATGTCACTTTTTGCTTCTTAAACCAGTTTCAATGGAAACTACCTTTGATTGGGGTATTCTAGACTGTTTCTGCCCCAATAATCTCCATTGGGAGTGCATCCAAAAAGTTATTATGTATCGAAAGTGAGCTCAGCTCATTTTTCAAAGAAGCCGTGCGAATTTTTTTTTTCATCACAGCCGTAAGTAGGTGTAATTAAAAAAGTAAAGGAACAAGTGTAGAATGGTTTATTATAATAAAGACCAATTAACAGTATAATACAAAAAAGTGTGCAAGCTGTGTCTGCTATGTCCATTTTGTCGACTTTCAGTTGCAAAAAGGCAAAGAAATTTTCATCAACTCCAGTGGAAAACCATATGAACCTGTCTGACATATTTTTCTAAAACAGTCTTTGATGGCAGAACAAGTGCTTTTTTTTTAAGAGCTTGTAACATTTGGGGCCCAAAAAATATAATAACAAAGCAAACTTTTTGAATTCATCAAACTAACGTCGGCCATGGCAATTTCTTTTCAATGGATTGGCTTATTGCACTTCGGCTAGCTTGGATAATTCGGGATTTAAAAGTTTGTAACACAAAAATTGAAACTGGATTCATGTCCGAATCTTGACTACTTTTCCTAAAATTCTCGTCAATCTTTTTCTTCAAAGCCGCATTTTCTTTTTGGAGATGGACATTTTTTTCCAACAGCGTGACTTTTCTTGATGAGTTCTGCCTCAAAGCTTCGAGGAGTTTGAGTCTGAGCTGAAGACTCTTTTTTCGGAAGTCTGAGTTTGAGCTGGAGACATCTGCGGCGGCTTTTCTCTCTGTCCATCTAAGTCACTGATCATCTCAGAAACTGAAACATTTTTATTGCTATGAAAAATTCTTATTTCATCTTTGATTAGGTACCTACCTCAAATATTCTGCAGTATTTTAGGTTTTTTCAACTGCTGGCTGGTCACATATTATGTCTCCAAAAGAACTCGATCCTTCGTCGGAAACACTTGTGAAACAACCACTGCTTGTAGATGGATGTTGGTTTATCTTGCCAATGAAATCCATCGAAGTCCATCTATTGAAATGAAGTCCATCACGACCATTGTTCTCGATTCAAATTTTACACCTGAAGCAAAAATAAATCAAATACGTGCAAGATAACATAACACACGCCAAGAAGCAGAATTAATGTGAATTTTTGGTGAAATAATACGAATGTAGGAACTGTACAATTGTGTATGTAGTAGGTACTTACATTTTCGGAAATCGAAAGAACCGGCGATGGAGGCTCTCAGTCTTCACTGTCACTTTCAGAATAGAATCTGTAGCCGAAATCTTTGTACGAACATGCAACGCCCCATTTGCTTTTCAGCTTCACCTGTTCTGCGTCGTTCATGGTGAAAATGTTTTGAAAATGCCGAAGAAAATGTTTTCGAAAATCGAAATGTCAGAGTGACATGAAAAATCAAATGCCAAATATTCCCAGTCTACTCGGCCATTCCAAACGCTTCGCGCGTCCTTATCGCTGTGCCCATCTCTCGCTCAGTGCCCAATAGGATTGCCCGCATAACACGGAAGGTAACGAAACTATACCGAATACTGCCGAGTAGCACTCAAGGACCGCCTTCTGGTATTTTTTTTTATCTCACTCTAATTTTTGATACCCTTTTCTAGTCACGCTTCTGTATATAGCTATTCTGTGGCCAAACTGTGAAATTTGTCCAGCCTACTAGAATCACGGTACAAGTGAACCTACTGTTGCGTCCCTGCACGTTCGGTTGTGCGCGGTGCGGGAAAGGTGGGTGATGTTTATCACAGTCACGGCGCTGTGGAAAAAACAATTGACGCAGATAGTTGACTGTGATAAACATCACCCACCTTTCCCGCACCGCGCACACCTACTATAGGTTGTTTTGGATTTGGGACAAGACTGATGGAGTGCAATCAAACTTTGAACGTGCTTCTAATAAATGTATTTTGGCAATTGCATTATTTATAATATATTATAGGAATAATAATGGTTTGGCACTATCATCTATGTAACATAAATATATCATGATATAATAATAAAATAATAAAAATATGTACAAATTAGTTTTAAAAATAATACTGCGTCAGTGCTGATAAATCAACAACCTTTGAGGAAACTGGAAGCCTAAAATTGTGCGTTTCCTTAATAATAATTGTTATAGACTTCTGAATATTATTGCGAAAATATTTTTGATGCACTTGAGCATCTTTCTGATAAGTATAAAAAAATTATTGCAACCAGAGCATTTTTGGGCGCGGTAAGTGCGATAATTCTATTCCATTACTACATAATCACCGATCCGGCTCGAAGGACCATTTGATGGAAGGGAGCTGTTGGATGAGGAAATCAAATACGGGAATAACGTCAAGGGGGACAATAAAAAAAACATTCTGAACTTACCTGCTTCGGTAAGGATAAGAATAGATGTGGAAGACAATGACTGCACTGAAAAACGGGTTTAGCGAAGTAACAATTGAAAATTTTAACCCAAACCGAGCCCAAAAATGCCCATTAAAAATCGGTGTTTTTTTTCACACAATAATACTTGATAAAACTTTTTTTGTAATAACAAACATTGAGTTTCAGCCTCTATAGAATAATCCATAAAATTTATATAATAATGAATCATAATAATAAAAATACGCAATAATTGACATATCCAATATATCACAACTCTAACTGGTGCTTTTCCATTGCTTTTCAAAAGAATATCAACGGGTGTAAAACCTGGCAAATCATGGCAAACATGAGTGTCCGGCACTAGCTATATCTTTTCGGCCTACACGCTAAGAAATTTTGGAAGATTCACATTATTATCGTTTTCTGTGAAAAGAACATTTACACACTTATAGCCCAGGAACATTGAACTAGTTTTCATCCATAAAGCACCTTTTAATCGATTTGTAAAAAAAAACTGTCTCAAGCAGCTCCTCGACCCCGAAGCCGGCCATTTCGAAAATAATATACCTCCTTTACGGCTTAATTTCAAGTCCGACTTGCAACCTAGGCAAAGTTGTGGCGTCAACAAATGTCAAACTTGACTTTGCGCGTGTTGCAAGTTGGGTGTCGTAAAGTCGCGACGGTGCAAATTGCCAAATACAGCGACCTGATTGGCTTAACGGCTTGTTCTGCGCCGTTGTCATGGTAATCCAACGCAATGTCGGACGCAAGTCGCACAGCGAGGCGGAGCGCAAGTATCTATATGCTCGGACAGTTGGCGGAGAGGGATCACGTGACCATTTGCGCCGCGTTGCGCGGGTTGCAAGTCGGACTTGAAATTGAGCGGTTAGTATTTAACCTCTCATACAGGGTGGCCCAACGAAAACAACAGAAGGGTTTTCGGGCATTTCACCTCATTTTTTCGAAAAAAGCTCGGACAGGTAGAGTTTTATTTTGAGGGGGACATCTGAAACATGCACTGGCAAATTTCTACTTAAGCTCCCTCACCCCCCACCCATTTCAACTTCGAAGTTTCAAATGGCACCACCCACATTGCGATTCATGAAATTGAAGAGAAATAAATTTGATGTCTGGAAAAACATTTGTATAATTTTCAACCCCACCCCCAATTCTTCCTAAAATTGTCTGAGTTTCCAATGTAATATTCTTGACCTCTCAGTCCTCTTCAGTACAGTCAACGACATCCTGCACAGCATCGACAAAGGAAATTTTCTGTGTAAAAAGTGCCACCCAAATTCACCCCTTCACTCCCCCACCCCAAATTCAAAATCTAAAATGACACTACCTATTTTGTGATACATCAAATTGAAGGGAATTGAATTCTGTTCCTGAATAAAATATTTTCAGTATTTTCAAAAAGCCACCTTTCCCTAAAATACCTCAAATGTTCAATTTTTCAGGGGCGGGGTTGAAAATTTTGAAAAAATTGTCTTCAGAAAGAGAATTCAATTCAGAGTACACAGAGTAGGTGGTGTCTGTTGAATTTTGAAGTTGGGGTGGGGGAGAGGAAAGGGGTGAATTCGGGTAGCACTTTTTTCCACCAAAAATTGTCTCCTTAGATGCTATTTAGGATGACGCTGATTGAATTGAAGAGAATTGAGAGGTCGAGAACATTGAAGGGGACAGTCAGGGAATTTTAGAAAGATGGGGGGGGGGGGGTTATAAATTTTGAAAATATTTTTTTCAGAAAGAGAATTTGATTCTCTTGATTTGGGTATCGCAAAGTAGATAGTGTCACTTGAAATTTTGAAGTTGAGGTGGGTAGGAGTGAGGGGGCTGAAGATAGAAATGTATGTTTCAGATGTGTCCCATTCGATATAAAAATCGACCGATCTAAGCTTTTTTCAAAAAAATTGGGTGAAATGCCCGAAAATCCCCCCGTTGTGCTTTCGTTGGGCCACCCTGTGTAACGCCTAGTTGGGCACTACATAAGAATTTTATCTTATGACATTGATATATGAAATAAGAGTTTGCGACTTTCACGTTAATTGCGACGTATAAAAACGTCGTAACGCCAAATTTTGTCGGGATTTGCATAACGGCGCACCCGGTATGTCTCGGTTCATTCGACTTAACGGCGCACCCGGTAAACTCCTCCTAGATGCTCCCTCTAGCTCCGTCTAGCTACTTTTATCGCAAATGAACTTTGAAGCGGAAAATTTCCGTAAAAACTGTGAAGTTGCAGAAACACAATTGTGCACTTCCGGCGCAACGGCACTTTCTGCACGCCACATCAACCTCAATGGAAAATTACCACAAAAAGTGCTGACGATAGGTGCCAAGGGGAAGGAGGGGGGAGATTTGGCGCCGGTGTCTCGCCTTCAAGTGAGCCCCACCACAGCGTCATGTTGCAGCGGTCACCCATCCAAAGACGGGCGGCGCTGTATGGCTTGGCTTCCATGATCGAAGCCAAGTGCGTTATGTCGTACGTACGTGAAAATTGCAACCTCTTCAATACACTAACCGTGGGTTCCACAAAACAGATGATACGAGATTGGTTGATTCGCGATTTTTGTTTGTCAATTTGTAGCTGACTGATCAATGGCAATGCTGGTTTATCCCTCAATAATGGAAATATGATGGGTTTAGTACAGATTTCAGGCGTTTTATGTGAGTAATCACCTAGCATTCAGCAAAAAAAAAGTTCAGGTAATCTGCAATCAGCCTTGACCGCTGATCATCTTTTTTTGTGGAACTGACGGTCGTGAACCTATTTGACGTTAGGTGGTAATTAAGGGCGGTATGCTCATGCTAGGATTAGAATCCAACAAGTCTTTGAACGTTTTCGGATGCCAGGAAGCGAAAGCATAGCAGAAAAATGCCTGGGGCGCGGGTCGAGGTCGAGGTGAAAATTGCCAGTCCAACAATTCGAGTTCTGGATAAATTCTTCATTTTTGACCAAGTCTCTCCACTTGTTGTAAAATTGTATATCAACAGGTTAAATACCATTTTGCAACAGTGTGAAGACTTGATGAAAAGCCAATAATGCATGCCATGCGGAATGCCATATTCCGCTATAAAGAAAATATTCAGAAATTTGGAGTTTTGAATTGGCAATTTTTAGAAAAATGTCAATCTGAGGAACTATACTCAGTCCATGATATTTAGCTATACTCAATTTTACGGCTCTCTGCATTAGAGCAAGCTATGAAATTTTGTTGTTGTGTTGGTACGAATGATACGATGACAGGGGGATGCCAGCCAGTTGTCTACACGTACAATGTTTAATGTGACATCTTGTCACTGTGTCGAGGTATCATGTACGCGGAAGTGAAATTTTTTTAGCATACGCCAGGAATTGTGAGTTTCTTTGGAGTGCTTTGCAGTGTGGACGATAAGGGACATTGTCTTTACTGGTTGGTGGGTCTCCGCCAATGTTGTTAGGTTTTTGGCGGCTACTAATGAATGATGTCGAAGATCGGCAGGATATTACTCGGATAAAAATGCCCACCACCCAAAAGGCTACATCTTCTGATGCACATCACTGCAGTAGTGAGTACCTACTCTAGCTCTACCTATTATACCTACTGCAACAGCAAGCAAGGTATGAAGACACATGCTGGCAGACAACACAGTGTACCTACCTACTCACGCCCCAATTGTCTCGTCTCCGTACAGTTCAACTCCATAAATTTTTGTCCTACTATCCATATTGTCCATCTAAAGAATGAGTTTCCTCTTGGGCAGTGGGTATTCACTTTTTACATTCCATTTCTCCGCGGCATCACGGACTTTCGGCATGATTTTCTCAATGGCCGGCAAAAACCTAATAGCCTTGGCGAAGCCTCACCAACCAGTGAAGACAATGTCCCTTATCATCCACACTGCAAATCACTCAGAGAAAACTGAAAACTTTTCGCATATTCTCGAAAATTTTCACTTTTGCGTCCAAGACTCCCCGAGACGGTGACGATATCACATTGAAAATTGCACATAAAGACAGCTAGCTGCCAACAAGTCGTCAACGTTCCATTCGTACCAACGCAACCCATTTTTTCCATAGCTTGCTCTAATGCAGAAAGCCGTGAAATTGATTATACTATAGCGTCAAGTGAAGCAACAATAAAAATCACGAAAGAACCGCATCCTGAGCCAACGCGCCAACTTTCAGCCCCTCCTGAGCATTTTCATATATTCCCTGGGCTATCGCGTAAAGTTCCCTTCAAAGCCTCACTCCCGAGTGCGACTGAGTACAACTTCAATTTTTACCCTGCTGCTTCCGCAACAAAGTTAAACTGCTTTGTGGATCGGCAAGCGAGTACGTTTCCGCTTCAAACACCGGCGGGTACTCCAGACCAGGATAATCGGCGTGCGGGCTGATGCTCATCGAAAACTCGTTCGACGACGAAGTATTTTCCAGAGAAAACGTGCTTTGCGAGAGTGCAGTCGGCGGCGGGGGCGGCGGCGAAGAGGGCCAGTACACTTCGGCGGTGTTGCCGTGTGCGACCGCACCCTTGCCGAAAATCGCCCTGTGAAGCTTCGGCGATCCCAGAAGCGTCTTTTCCTTTTTCACTTCGCTCTGCTTGCTGAAAATCTGCTTGAACTTGCCGCCTTTGCCGCCGCTCCTTTCGCCGCCCCCGTCCAAGTTCAGTTCGAACGCCAGCTTTGGCTTGTTCTTCTGATCGTGCCCGGCCAACGGCAGCGCCATCGGAGTGTACTGCGTCGCGGACTTCAACCGCACTTTGGTGGCGGCAGAATCGCCCACCCTGTTCGTGTATTTTGGCGATTTTTTCTCCATTTCTTTGAAGCTGTCCTTCTTCTTGATCTTCGATTTCTTCTCCTTGAACATCCTGTCGTCCAGCTGGCGGTTCTGCGCAAAATGCACGTCGTTTGTCGTTTCGGGACAGTAAATCATTTCGTAGGAACGTTCGTGAAAGGCCAGGTTTCGGTCGGAAGAGTAGTGGCTGGCGCTTTCTTGGACCTTGTGCGTCCTCGGCAAGGAGCGGTTGAGTTTTTCGTCGAAGCCCTTGGCGGTTTTGGGATAGGTTGATGTTTTGGCGTTGCTGTCGTCGTCCCCGCCGCCGCCGCCGCCTTCGAATTCGTTGTGGTTTTTGGAAGAGTGCGATTTTTTCAAAGAGCCCAGGCGTTTGCCGAAACACGAGGAACTGGCTGAATCTTGTTTGTCGGAAGACTTGTGGGAATCAGAGGAGGTGCGCGAATGTCCCTTTTTTGTGGGCGTAGGGGGCGCCGTCATTGAATCCGGTTCTGGCTCGGTCTTTTCTTTCGGTCTAATCGGGACTTCACCTGAAAAAACAAAACATTTGATGCTTTAAAATGAAGTCTAGATAGCTTGAGTTGATTCTTTTACACTATTGATAACATTCAAGATTCAATAACTGATTTGGGAGATTGATTTCGAAACAAAGAATAAATCAATAATAATCGTTACTCCTTTCAGCCAGACTATAGTGTTATCTACTGCCAAGCACTCTATTCCCACAGAATAAAAGAGATTTATTTAACCCTTTCGCAACGACAAGGGATTTCACGAGCATTCAACTAGAGTTCCCAGAAGGAGAACCGCTTGAAACATGCCCAGAAATGCAGTGTCGCTTCGAAAAATTTACAAAACAGCAAAAAGTAATATGATTTTCCAAGTCGATTTAAGTTAAAGCACAGCACCAGCTGGACGTAAATTGATCAAATTAAGACACCCTACGTTTATGTAAATTATTTGATCGGTAATTAGGATAATGGCTATAATTTTGAAATACAAAGACCATACTCAATGGGTAATAGTCTGTCTCTAAGTGGCGTGATCGATATCTCTCTATGTACAGGGTGATCACGCGAGATGGGACCCCCCAACTGAACGCTTCCCTTTTGAGATATTTTTCAAAATAAAAAACTAATCCTTAATAATTTTTCTTGTACTTTTCGAATATATTTACCATAATTTTCTATATCTCATAATATACAGGGTGTTGAAGAAAAAAAGTTGAATTTTTGCGACACCCTGTATTCAATTATTGTAATCTAGACAGTTCGCTTTGCTGATTACAAAATTGTATGGCACTTGTCGATTTTCTCTCGAATGACTTGTCAAAAAAATTATTAAAATCTGAATTTCATGGATATTATTCTAATAAGATGGCCGTGTTTACAGCACTAAATACCCAAAAAACACTAAACTAATTTTTAGGCTACAGATTAACGAAACATTGGATTTGAATGGGAACAAGTCTCACTTCTGAAAAGTGCTGTAATCACAGCCATCTTATTAGAATAATATCCACGAAACTGAGATTTTATAAAAAAAAATTGATAAGTTATTTGAAAAAAGTATCCACAAGTGTCATACATTTTTGTAATCAGCAAAGCAAACTGTCTAGAATACAATAAGTAAATACAGGCTGCGCAAAAATTGAACTTTATTTTTTCAACACCCTGTTGTTTCAAATTTAAATCGCGTCCTTTCAGGAAGTGATGGGGAACGTCAAAAGAAGTGGACTTTCTCGAAAAAATATATGTCAGAAACGAATAATGACGGAGATATAGACGTTCAAACTTGAACATTAAAAATTGATTTTTTGTCATACCGTTGGAACTTCTCAACCGATTACCGGAGATTACTGAAATAAGTCGGTATCCAACAATAATAACGCGTTCCATCAAAATTTTTCAAAGGCGTGAATAATGAAGGATGCCTTCGCTTTTTCACCCCTATGTATCACCCTTTCAAGTAATTTTATAAATTGTTTATACTTTTGAATTCTGTGTTCAATTTGAAAGAATAAGTTTCTCTTGCAAAATTTTGATTGAATGCGTTGTTTTCAAGATATTTGGGTTTGAAACTACGAAAAACACATCAAAATATCCACTTTCAAGAGCCCAAAAAATGATTTTTCCTAAAAAGTTCTCGTTTCTTAGAAAAACTCATGGTTCATCAACTCAAAACACCTAGAAAATCTATTTCAATAAAGGAATCATTAGTTATCTTAGATTTTAATTTTTTGGTTTTTGAAAGTGCGATCATGGTGTTTTCGAGATGTTTTCCGAAGTTTCAACCTCAAATATCTCGAGAACGAAGCTTCTTATCTAATTTTTGCAAGAGTAAGTTTTTCTTCCAAATTGAACATAAAATTCAAAAGTATTATCAATTTACAAAATTACTCAAGAGGGTAAAAACTAGGGGTCAAAAAGCGGGGGCACCCCCCATTATCCAAGCCCCTGAAAATTTTTGATGGAACGCGTTATCGGTGTTCGATACCGACTTTTTTCAGTAAGCAATGATTCAAATTTGAACAAAATCGGTTGAGAAATTTCAAAGCTATGACGAAAAAACTATTTTTTAAGTTCAACTTCGAACGCCTATATCTCCGTTATTACTTGTTTCTGACATATATTTTTTGAGAAAGTCTACTTCTTTTGAAGTTTCCCATCATTTTCTGAAAGGACGCGACTTAAATTTGAAACACCCTGTAATATGAGATATAGAAAATTATGATAGATATATTGAGAGATATAGGAGAAATTATCAAGGATTATTTTTCATTTTGAAAAAAAAAATATCTCAAAGGGGAAGCGTTCAGTTGAGGGGGTTCCATCTCGCGTGACCACCCTGCACATACAAGTAGGACTTCGTTATGGAAGAGTTGATTGAAATTACAGAGTTGATTTAAATTGAAGAGTTAATTGAATTGATGGGTTAATTGAAATTGATGGGTTAATTGGAATTGACGGGTTAATTATGCAAAGAATCAAACTCAAGTGCGGTATGAAATTTGACTCATCTGTATATTCTCAAATTAGAAAGAATACGGAAACGGGAATTTGATTGGAAGAGTGGAAATAATTAGGCGCAGGTTTTCGCAAGTAATTGAGATGTTATTTTAATTTCAGAAACTGAATGTAAATTGAATCGACTGATTCCTTATTGTTAGCTGGAGCAGCAGAATATGAGAGTATGTAATGAATAATTATTCCAAATGAAGTAATCAAGGTTCACCAAATAAATTAGCGATCATTGATTAATCGGTAAATGAAGGAGGTGTTGGTTTTGAAGACTTTGTTTATTCGCAATATTTATTTAATTGTTCTCTTCCAAAAGAACCTGGCGAAATAGAATTATTTGAAAATCAAAAGAGAGTTGGGAATTTATTTAAATGGGGTTATGGAAAATGTACGGCACAAAATTAGACACAACGTAAGGGTCGTTTCAAGTCCAATTAGGGGAAAGGGGTTTTATCACAGTAATTATCTAGTTCCTAACGTTAGCTCATTGGGAATCTCAGTGGTATCGATTAATAGGCAGGTAGTTGGATACTTTGAGCAAGTAATGTAAAATACTAAACCAAAAGTTCCCGAATAGAAAGCATGTGATCATCAGTTATTTGCACTCAAAACCTGAACAAAGCAGAAAAAAGCAAAGCCAAGCATTCGCGTTCAATGGTGGTATAGTTCCTTTCCGCTTCATTCAAGTTGCAGGTAACGTGTAATGATGAACGAAAAGCTCCCGAATGGGAAGGACTATCTAATCAATTACTTGATCCCGAAACCTAAACGAAGCAGAAAAAAACTACAACATTGTGGAACGCGAATGTTTGGCGGTCGTCTATGCGGTGTAGAAATTGCGACCGTACGTCATCGCCGTATCACAACCTTGAAATACCAATGGGAATATCGGTTAATCTTCAAAATGACGTGACATTTCTATGTTCGCGAACACGGAAATCGCCAGAAATAGCCAAATTCAAGCGGAACTTACCGTAGACGACATCCGGTTTGATCAAGTTCAAATTGAACGTCAAATCCTCGTCCATGTTGTAAGGATTCAACTTCCTCTCTTCGCTTTGCTTGATCATCAGCTCTTCCAGCGTGACGAAGCCGGCCAGGTTGTCGTGGTGCTTGAAAGTGCTCTTGTTCTTCGTGAAACTGGGCACATTGAAGTCGGTAATGTTGCACAAGCTGGGATTGCTGGCGTGGATGTAGTTCAACGGCTTGTGCTTGGCCAGCTTGGCTTCTTTGGATTCGATCGCGTTCTTGGGCGAACTATTACCACCGCCGCCGCCGCCGCCGCCATTGCCACCACCGTTGCTGCCGATTCCGGAACCCAAAACTTCCACCTGAGTCAAATTCGGAACGCTGACGTTTTGCGATTGGTGCTGCAACTTGGGAATTTCCGACCTGGGCGCGAAAAACGCCACATGCGACGTGAAATTGCCAGTGGTCACGCTGCTGGTCATGTCCGTCCTGATTTTCCTGTAGGACCTGGAACACAAATGAGATACTGCAAACCAACGATCACCGTCAACATAAAAATTATCACTCAGCAGACTAGCTGAACGCGACTCCTTCATGCCAAAAAATTAAAAAAAAAATTGAAGAAGCTACTTCATAAACTTGATTACGTAAACGCGAATTATAAAGCAATTACATGGAGACACGACACAAGCAGAGTAGTGGTTTGAAGTCATTCGAAAACGAATATACTTGGATGCAGGTTTTTCAAATAACAGCCATGTTGAATACCCGGAACACCGTGCCGTTGTAGGCTGGTGACTGCAGTGGTACCAATCGCGCGACGGGTCGGGCGCGATGGTTTTTGCCGTTTTTTCTTCGTTTATCGAAAAAAAAAATCGCCTCTATAAAACCGGCTGACCGTGCGATTTTCCTTATTTTTCTCCCGCCGCAACTGTCGACTCCACATGGAGGAATAAAATATTTTTCCGGGTGTTCCTCGCGCTATTAAGAGTGAGTGCAAATTCGTGCGTTTTTGCTTTGAAGATTACATTTCGCCTTGCTTGGAATAGGGGTTTTTGCCCAGAGGGCTGATTGCTGCTCAATCGCCGCCGCCACGTGTGTTTCTGCGCTTTTGTTTTACTTATTTCACTTACACTGAATACCGGAATTTATCAGTGAGTTTTTGTTATTCATTTGTCATGTATTTGAAAACCTTCTTCTCAGGGCTTAACTCAGGGGTTTGTTTGACTGGGTTCTTCCCATAAGTGCCTTTTTCCGAATTCGTCACTCTTCTCTTTTTCTTTGACTGACAGTATGACATATTTTGTTGTTGTGTTTTCGATTGTTTTTGTTCATTTTGTCTATTGTGTGTCATTTTGCAAGTCTGTCAGTCCTGTGAGGTGTTTTATGAAAAGAATCTGATTCATTTAAATTTTGCTGATGATTTCAATAAAAATTCACATTTTGTTTGCTGTTAATTCGTGTTTTTGTTCAACTTTTCCACTTCAATCCTCATCCCCAAAGTTCCGTTCTCGTCGCGAGTAGCGCCTGCGTAAAACGAACAACGTAAGCAAAACGTAGGTAAGAGTCCAAAGTAAGGAGGGAGGGGGGTGACGACAATCACAGCCAGGGGTGGGTCCAGAAGGGTCCAGAAGAGGGGAACAGTACAAGGGGGGGAGGGGGGTGACGACAATCACAGCCAGGGTTCCAAAAGAGGGGAACAGTACACCACCGTTTGCACATGTTGAGAGCTGTGCCGCCGTCTTGCAGTTTTGGGCGAGGACTAGATTTCTCGCTCGTGGTAGTCTATGACGCCGACCGATCCAGGAGACTTGATTGTTTCAAAGAGCGCGCAAAATTCCTGGCTGTTGCCGCCATATTATCGTTGCCACCGCCCTGTCATTTGGCTGTTACGTCGACAGCTGCGTCACTACAATTGCTGAGGATGTGTCTGACATAAGCTGAATTCCTGTACACGCAATCTCGGATAACCTCACCTCAGTTAGAGAGAAAAAACGAGAATTGCATGAGAGGGAGAGAGACACAACTAGCAATTGAAGTGAGAATTCTCAGTTCACATGATAAAAGGAACGCAGCTATAGCCTCCTATCAACTCATGTCAAGACCTCAAAACGGCGAAAATTCAGCCGTTGCGGGGGCATACCTGCGGGTCTCCGTTTTTGTATTATGCCGTTTGATTTCGCCGATTTGTGTATATTATGATCGGGTTTTGCGTGTTTCAGCGCCGCCGCCTCTTTCCACCGTGGTAGACGCTCTCGAATCCTTGACAAGCTGTGGGGGCCCGGGAAAACTAGATACGTGGCGCCCTGATACCACGCCACGACAGCATGCTTTCCGGCAAGGAGTTGCAACTTTCAAAATAGTGATTTAATTAGTCAATCGAATAGTGCTGTTTGTTTTCCGGAACCGTTCCGATCTTCCAACAGAACTGAGAGTTGTGCTACCCCCATTTTGGGGGCCTTCTTCAAGCTGGCTCAGCTAACTCGTAGCACCTCAAATTATATTTAATTGTGTTCGAACTTAGGACCCACCGCTGTTACGCCAGTAGTCAGAGCGGAGCTGTGGCTAGGGCATTTCCGCCGCTTTAATATGCCTGTATGTCGCGGAGGTGAACGCGGTGCGTTTTGATAAGTTGAGCGATCTTGGCAGTTTCTGAGTACAGGGACAGGGTGATCTTGGTGATCAGGGTGATTTTTGTCACACTTTTTTTTCCAGGAAAACGCCGAAAGAGGTCTATTTTTTATTTCAAGGGGGACCTGTAAGACACGTATTGTCAAATTTTTATCTTCAAGCCCTTCGCCCCCACCCTACCCTACTTCAAAATTTCCAATAACATCACCTATTGTGGTATTCCCCCTTTGTTTTGTTTGTACGTTGGTACCTGAAGTAGGTACGGTCGTTGACGTTCGTAGCGTTTGCCGATGGGAGAAGGAGATGGCGCTGGTGATGGGCGAGCGGCAGCCGCGTACAGAGAAGAGGATCAGCTGTGGTGAGGAGCACGTGATTTTCAGTGCAACGAGAGTGCGTCGTTTTTACAATTTTAAGGTCGGTCTTTCTTTGATTATCGTATCGTAATTTTGGCGTCCACCCACTCACCAATCATGCATTTCGATACCTATTCTGCCCGCAAAATTATTGTACATAACCCGAAATTCTTCGTCCTCTTTGTTCTCAAGGGGCTTGGATAATCCGCAGTTTTTCCCTCTTTCAGATCAAGGTGCTTTGAATTTTGTGTAATTTATCTACTCCCAAATGATCTCAATATTGATGATGAAGGCCGTAATCTAGTGGGTGTGCACTTTGCGCATTCATGATCTGGCCTCAGAATTGCGCTGTCGCGCGTATTTCGAGGTTTCATTATTGTTTCTTTTCCACAAGTTACGTCACAAACAGTAAGACGATAAAAGGAAACTCTGCTACGCCAAAATCAGCCGCTAAGTAGAGAACAGTACTTTTCATGATTTATTCACATTTCATCGTTCATTGTCGGGTTATACCTGGAAGTAAAGGAAGGAAAGAAGACTTGCACGCTTCTCCGTGTCCGGAGAGGGGGAGGGTCCACTTGCTCGTATGAATCTGCCTCGTTGAGTCTACTAACCTTTTCTTATTTGGGGGAAATTATGTAATACGACGAAGAGA
Organism: Anaspis maculata; assembly: GCA_949128115.1. Lineage (NCBI taxonomy): Eukaryota > Metazoa > Arthropoda > Insecta > Coleoptera > Scraptiidae > Anaspis > Anaspis maculata. The sequence continues at coordinate 16,523,683 of OX421964.1, forward strand.
GGGCCACAGGTTGGCTCGAGTCGATTTTCTTGTATTAACTGTTATTTACTGTATGTGATTACTGTTTACTAACCATTGTTCTGTTTTGTATGCAAGTTTGTATCTGTGAGGTTTGTGATGGGTAACTTCTGGGGAACTTCGGGCGAATGCGTTATAGATACTTCTTCCTTCCAATTGCTTACTAAAAGTATGACCAACTCCAACTTCTCGACTTATTTATCTCTCACCTGTTTCTTGTTCATTTATCTACCTATTTATTTCTTATTATTTGTTTCTTGTTTATTTATCTACACAATTACTTACCGTTTGTTTCTTGCTGAATTATTAACTTGTTTACCGATCGTTTCTCCATTGTTTACTCATCTATAAATTTGACTTCTTCTGTTTGTAAAGTGTAAAATAAGTTGCTGAGCGTAGAGTCTTCTCCCAAGCGTAAGCGAGCGAGTTTCCTTTTGTTGTTGAGTGAATAACTTGTAAACGAAACAAACTTTCAAAGAAGTTCAAGCACCGATTCACGCTGACTTGATCAATGCATTACTGGAGTGACTTCTCTGTCATTCCATCATGACTCACACTCACTTGACTTTTGTTCAGATCAATTGGGAAGGGATTTTTCAGCAATCAACCAGGCTTTACGCATGGGATTCTTTGACGTGTTCTTCCCATGTGTGCCTGTCAGCGAATACGTCACTTTTCCTTTGCGATTAAATTGACAGTTTGACATGTTTCATGATCTCTTGTTTTGTTTTGTTAATCTGATTTTGTGTTCATTTCATTGTTGTAAATTCCTGAATTGCCTAAATGATTTGTAATGATTTTTTTCTTGTTTCATTTGTATGTGGTTTGTTGTTCTTCATTCATGTGATGTCATTTTATCACTGTCAATTCCTTGTTGTGAGGTGTTTTGAGAAAAGAAACAAATTCATTCAAAACTTTGCTAATTGATTTTCAATAAACATTCATTTTGCTTGCATTTCATTCGCGTTTCATTCAAGAATCAAACCTCATCCCCAAGGATACATTCCCATCTAGAGTAAGAACTCAACACAACGTAGGTAAAAGGTGAACAACGTTGGGAAGGGAAGGGACAACGACGATCACTGCCCAACATCGAAAAGCAGGGTAACACTACAGAAATGGTGCCGTGACCAGGATATACTACACTATCTTGCGATACATCACAAGTTTCATTAAAATTGATGGAATCCACTTTCTGCCAAATATTTAAAAAAAATTCAAACCCATCTCCTAATCCTCTTAGTAGGGTAAGGTGAGGACAAAGGGGTTGAAGATAAAAATGTGGAAATACGTGTTTCAGATGTCCCATTCAAAATAAATAGCGACCTGTTTTTTCTACAATCGATTCTCAAGAATCGGAAGTTACTAGAGGAAGAACTTTCCTTCAATCAACAATGAGAGAATTTTGAGGATTCTGGGGATAGTCTAAAAAAAAGTAATTAAAATATGCTTGTCGAAATGAGAATTTCAATACTTTCAATTTGATGTATCACAAGAGAGGTTGCTATTTGAAATTTAAAAGTAGGGTAGGGTGGGAGCGAAGGGGTTGAAGATAAAAATTCGGCAATACGTGTTCTAGAGGTCCCCCTTGAAATAAAAATCGACCTATTTCAGCGTTTTCCTAGAAAAAAGTTGGTGGCAAAAAATCTGAGGCGGAAAATTTGAAAATGAACACCCCCTACCTATATGATCATAATCACATATCAAATTCAAATAATATTATTCGGACTCAATAATGGAAAAGCCGTATCGTTTCCAATATTTAAATACAGGGTGTCAATTAAATGTGAAAAGTTTTTTTGAAACACTGTATACTGCAAGACAGAAAAGGAGGGGAATCTCGGTGGATCACCCTGTACATGAAAAACGCATGTTATAAAACGCCGAGCTACCCAAGAATTGTTCTTTTGGCGAGCGTGTGGCATGAGAACTCTCTTCGCAAAAAACCAAGTTGGTATTTAGCTTGAGGCAACATTTTCTTATTTGCGCTACAGAGAGTAACAGAAATAAAAACAAAGGCAAACCTGAACTGTGGTGTGGGCACCGGAAGCGAGTTCTTCGAGTGACCGCTCGACTTGTTGAAGAACCACTTCCGGTCCAGGCTGGTGCTGCCGCCCGGCCCTCCGGAAGCGTGCGCGTGGTCTCCGTTCTTCTTCGAGCCGAAGCCCTTCTTGAGCGATCCGAACTTCTTCAGGGCTTCCGAGGAGCTTTTCTCCGGTGCGGGGAGCGTGCTGCTGCCGACGGCCGAGGTGGGTTTGGGCTTTTCCGAATCAGAATCGTCCGTTTCCGAGTACAAAGTGCTGTCGTTGCTCTTCGAGGCCGGGTCGTTGTGCAGCGTCGCCGCCGTTATCATCTCAATCCAGGACTGCAGGACTTCGGGATCTTCGGCCGAAAAGTAGAAGACGGTGCCCGTGTGGTAGACCTTGAACGCGTTGGATCGGGACTTGACCTGCAACACGACATCAGAATTGTGCGGAGTGCGGCCTGCTTGTGTGATGGGAATTTCCGAAATAATTCCGAAAATTTACTAGGATCATGGTACTTGATGAAAAAGTGCGACAAGATGGATCAAGTCCTACACTTTTTTTGCAATGACCCGTCTCAAGACTGGCAGTCATATTTTTTGCTTGGAATTTTGAAGACATGTAACAAAGTTCAGGAAAATGGAGCAAACTGCAAACTTGACTTTACTTAGATAATTTGATGACTTTTCTGCTGACTGAGGGTCAAGATCAATGTGCATATTATTACGAGAGTGCACCCCATCCCGAAAGGAAAACGGTCTGCAAGATTAAAGAGAGGATTCTTGACGTGACATGGTGGAGGCGCCGGGAAGTGTAACAGTGTAAACTCACCTCGTTGGCGACGGCTACCGTAAAACCAGACAGGAAAATCAAGCAGGCCGCCCGCGGATCCTCTCTGGTCTTGAATCCGTATAGACAACTGCCCAACAGCATGAACCACCTCTTTTCCCAGTGCACGCTTTGATTGTGCTTGCTTCTCAACCTCTGGTACAAGAACCCCTGGATATCAGCCGGATTCAAATCTGTCACACAGACTTTCCGTCGTTCTAAAAAAAAGCCACAAAATCACGATGAGTTTCCATAAAGGTCCATGATTTCCATTATTGAATCTACAACTCGGCACGAATTTCATACTTGGAAAGGACGGAAAGCATTTTATTGGACGCATTGAAAATTTGTCTTTACCTCTTTTAAAAGCTACATAGCCGTTACAGGACGCCTGTGACTTCTCAACTACCAAATTAATGAAGAACGGCGCCTCTAGCGCGTTAAATTCGAAGTCCGTCCCGTCGGGCCCCTGTGACAGCTATAATACGCGACATTAGTGGTGACGTCAAGGTCGTCATTTTTAAATACCGCCATCCAACAATGGTCTGGAAACAGAAAATTTCAGAAATTATTTTTTGATAACGTAACCTTGAATATTTAACTCTATTGGGGGGGTAGGAACTGACAAACTACAGAGCCTTGAGGTTATTTTGGAGCATAATATTTTCACTTCTCTTGCTGATAAAATCTTGTAGAAGAAAAAATTGCAATACGCCCCAAAATAATCTCTAGGTTCTGTACTTTGTCAGTTCATACCCCAGTATGGTTAAATATGCAAGGTAACGCTACAAAAAAATAATTTCTGAAATTTCTTTTGTTCTCAGGCCATTTAGACTAGGATCATTTTTGAAAAAGTGGCCTGGAAAGTGGTTCTAGGGGCAAGTCATGTTAAAGTTTGGCAACATTATGTTTTAAGGGTATTTGGAACTCGCTGAATACGAAAACCATTGTTGCCAAGCCGAATTTTGCACCGGTAGGCCGCATTGTGGAAGGGGGGGGGGGTAAAGGGGAGGGAAGACCGAAAATCACCATTTTCTACCATTTTTAATACCGTGACTGCGACCTGTCATTAATGTGAAGTAAATTACATCGTATCTTGATGAACTGAGGTCTTATACTCTCATCTTGACATGATTACTGTCAAAATTTCCAGAGGGGGCCGACTGGTGAGGGGAATGTTGACTGTGTAGATGATTCTTTTCTCTTGATATTAAGTAAATATATACATGTTTGGTATCTTTTCCTATCAAATTTCATATTCTCAGTTCAATTATGGTGTCAAAATTGCAATGGGAGCAAGTTTGAACAAGTTTTAGATGATAAAACATGTCTTTTTGCCAATATTTTTTTACCACTTTAAACTGTTATTTCATTGCAAATCGGCATTATTTCTCAAAATTTTTGCGTAGTTTGTTAGTCTGGTGTATTTCATACAATACAGTCATGTAACTGATGTGCCTTTACCTTTTAAAATATGAAGTAACAGTCAATTAACAAAGTAACAATTTTGCTATTATTTCATTGTATGATAAAAAACTGTGGTTCTCCACCTCATAATTATAAAGAAAACCATAGCTGAGATATTCTAGAATGTACTTTTTTTCAAAAGAAGAGTTTTTCATGTCAGAACCTGATGCCCAGTGGGCAAGAATCCTCTCAGAGAGACCTGAGATGTTCTATTGAGCTCGAGAAACGGTTACCTCCTCCAAACGGTTTTGAGATGCTCTATCAAGATACAAAGCGGTTACCTTCCTCCAACTTTTTTGTGATGTTTTCTTGAGCTCCAAAAATGTTACCACTTTTGCACTTCTTTGAGATGTCCTATTAAGATCCAAAGAGGTTACCTTTTTCCAACTTCTCTATCATGTTCTCTCAAGCTCCAAAGAAGGTCACCTTTTTAGAACTTATTCAAAATGTTTTACAAAATCATGAAGCTCCAAAGGTTACCCTTGAGGTCATCTTTAATTCACTTCACATTTATGACAGGTCGCAGTTTCGACATCAAAAATGGTGAAAAATAGTGATTTTTGGTCTTCCCTTCCCTTTACCCCCCCCCCCCCCCCCCCCCCCCATTGTGGGCTTCCGGTGCAAAATTCGGCTTGGCAACAATGGTTTTCGTATTCAGCGGGGTCCAAATACCCTTAAAACGTATGTTGCCAAACTTTAACATGACTTGCCTCTAGCACTGCTTTTTATCCGAAAAGATCCTAGACTAATTGTTGAATCGCGGCATTTAAAAATGGCGACCCTGACGTCACACTAATATCGCGTATAGTGAAGTTCGTTGAACCGGTGCAGTGACTTATTCCTGAACATTCCTTGCTCAATTTGCTGTACCCGTATCATATCTCGCAGAGTTTTCTGGTGGTGATCTGGAGTTGGAAAAAACGACTGGGAAGTAAAATGTATGCTCTTGCAGAAGTAAAGCCCGAAAACGTTGAAGAGCCGAACGTTTATAACTTTTTGGTTTGGTGATACTGACGGTTTGTCAGTGTCACCAAATTGTGAACATTCAACATTTTCAGCTTTATTTTTGGGAAAGCTGTCTATTTCATTTTCCGGTCGGTTTTCCCGCCTTTCTAGGGATAGCCACCAGACGTCTGCAAGAAGTAATACGGCGACAGCAGTTTGGGCAGAGGTTGAGCCGTGCTCGTGTGCCATTCGTGTGCATTCGCATTATGGATGTGCCACTGCACCAGTGTAACGAACTTCACTATTATAGTGGAAGATACCTGTTAAATGTCAAAGGGGAATGCCCCCTTCCCCCGCCTATCGTAGCTGTCAGTGAGGACGCTCATCCTAGTGCACCAAATTTGAAATTCGTGCCGAGTTTGACTCGCACTCTAAAAAAACCAACTTACTGGCCGTAATGGTGTTCTTCTTCTTTCCCGTCTTGTTCTTGTAAATCATGGCGCGGACGATGGAATTGGTGGGCGAGATCTTGCTCTCGCTGGTGCTCTTCTGTATCTCGAAGCTGGGCAACTTCAGGTCGCTTTCGCCGAAAGTCGCCTTGCTCGGCGTCGACGTCACTTTCGGTTCGAAATGCTTTGGCCTCGGCTCCATCGTGCCGTAGACCTTCGTCAGGTTGCCGCATTTTTCGGTCGCTTCCGGCGGAAACTCGAAGACCTGCTTGATCAGGTCCGGTTTGTCCCTCAGGTTCGGCTTGGGCGAATCGATCGGATAGGCCGGTTTGGCCACGTCGACGATGCCGAACGTCCTTGGCGGCGGTTTCGGCGGCAGGTCGTCCGGTATCGATTCCTCGACGGTTTCCGCCGGCAACGACGGCGGCGGAGGGGCGGCTTTTTCCACGACGATCGGGATTATTTTCGTTTCTTCGACGGTCGCGGTGATGGTCGCGTAATCCGACAGGGATTCTTTGCGGTTTTCGACGATCGGAATGCCCAGTTCGTAGTTTTTTTCGCTGAACGGTTCGGTCAGTTGCACTTTGATTTCAGTTTTGACGATTTCGGTTGTGCCGTCCGGTTTTTCGGTTACGACCGTTTCTTCGCCGGTCAAGTCGTAGGCGGGGGTGCTGTGACTTTTGTCGAGCCTACCGCGCAGTTTGGTCGTGGCGCTTCTGGGGGGCACGGCCGGCTTGTCGGGTTTCCTCGGCACGTCTGGCGGTTTCTTGATCTGCGATCGAGGGAAGACTTTCGGCTTCAAGCCTTGCTTTTGCTCGTCGAACTTTTTTATGATGTCGTGAATGCTGACTTCAGCCAAAACTGAATCTTTGATGGGAATCTTGTCGTCAGTGACTGTTTCCGTGACCATGCTGGTGCGATCCGTCAATTCGCGACCTTCATCGATGAACGATATGCTTTCATTGGTCAGACTCGCCAAACTGTTGACGCTCACGCTTTTTTCTTCGTTCAAATTGGTCGAAGATATCGGACTCAACAGTTCGGGCTCCGCTTGTTGATCTTTTTTTTCTTGGAAAACGACTTTTTTCTTCGCCGAAGACGGTTTGCCGTTCTTTGAAAAATCCTTTTGAAACGAAGGCGTCTTCAGGTTGTTCCTATTTTGGGACAATCCGCCTATCACGGTGGTGGGTCGAGGACTCAGTTCCAAGATGCAGGAGGCGCTCTTGTCGCGCAAAAAATTCGAATCGAAAAATGCAGCGTTATCTATGTTGTGCGAGCTGGAGTGCGTGGATGCCGCTTGATTTTTCCACAACTGCCAATACTGAAATCCAACAGTTATTTAAATTAGTGATAATCCAAAAGCTTCGTTCAAGCTGAAGCTTAAATTACTATTTACCTTCGAAAAAATGTATCGAGAATCGGCACAGAAAATGCAAAATAAAACACACGACATGAGATGGACCAAAACATTGAAACGTTCACAATGGGTTTATCAAGGAAGGATGTAAGAAGTCTGGCAGTTTTCAACCACTGATTAGAATTTATTGGAAGTACTCGGTGATAAAACCGCAAAGCAGCACATTACACTGATAGTGGGAATTAGTTTTTGGAACCAAAACAAAAATTGCGTAACTCCAAGATCCGCCATACATTTTTTTGGTTTTTTATTTTCAAGCCTGCAAATCTTTAGCATTGAATTTTTTTGCTTTTGCCGAATCACATTGATTAATTGATTCTGATTAGTGCTCGGAAAAACCGAGAAAAATAAAAACCGGTATATCGGCTTCACGATACCCCGAAAACCGGTATTGAAAGCCAGCTTCCAAAATTGGCATTGAAACCCGGCTCCGAAAACCAGTATTGAAAGCCGGCTTCGAAAACCGACACTTGAAACCGCTCCGAAAACCGGTTTTGGGAGCCGGGTCCGGCCCCGACTCCGAAAGCCGGCTCGGAAAGCCAGTTTTCAGCTATCATCAGAACCGCGGTTTTCGGAGCCGGCTTCCAACCACCGATTCGGTTGCCAGCACTAATTTTAATGTTGAAATTTCGAACATATACAGGGTGATTCAAGAGTGTCGAACCATCTCAACAGTGCGTAATATGGAAGTGAAGTAGAGTGCTGGAAACTTGTTTGAAAAATTCTATGTCATTCAAATTTGAAGTTATGGAGGGACAAAAGTTGGTTCCGTTATTTCAAAAGATTTTAGTTGACTTCTTATGGAAAAATAATTACTAAAAAAAATCAACCTCTGAATCTGTATTGAATTTCTGTTTTATATACAGGGTGAATCATGAACTACAACAATTTAGTTTTCCTAAAAAACCAGAAGCAATAGAATTCTATTAAAATGAACTGTGTTTTATAGTTTTATTGTGCTCTACATAGGTTATGGGACCAATGTGGCAGGATTCATGACTTCCCCCTGTATACAAAACAGAAATTCTTCGCAGATTTAGAGGTTGATTTTTGTACTCATCCTTTTTCCATAAACAGTTCACTAAAATCTTTTGAAACAAAGAAAATAGAAGCGATCGAAGAATCAACTTTTTCCCTCCATAACTTCAAAATTAGAAATAGAATTTTTTTAACAACTTTCCAGCACTCTACTACGCTTCTATATTAAGCGCCTTCAAGGAGGTACGACACTTTTGAATCACCTTCTATACACGAAATTTCGACTTCAAACGCGAACTACTTCGACTTTGAACTTGAAATTCCGACTTCAAGCAGGGCATTTCTACTCCATACGCAAAACCTTGGATGTTTTATAGCGAAATTTCAATTTTTATTGCGTAAAACTTCCGACTTCAAATATAAATTCTTCTATTTTTATTTGGAACACAAAAAACTTGGCCTAAATTTCGAAAATTTGGCTCAAACACGAAATTTCGACTTAAAACTTCGACTTAAATCTGGAGACTTTGACTTCAAAAACAAAAAATTCAGACTTGAAACAGTAATTTGACAAATTCAGTTATTCCTCTTTATATTTCTGGATTTATTTCAACACGTTCGAAATCATTTTGTTGATTTTGGAGTAATTTTGAAATTTTTTCAACTATTTTGGCACTGAACACGAAAGATGTAACACAAAAGACTTCGACTTCAAATGCGAAATTTTTTACTTCAATTTTGAATTTATAAGTTTGAAATACAAAAAACTTTGACTTCGACTTCAAAATTTCCACTCCAAACATGAGAATTCCAATTCCAGTCTCGAAATGATGGATTTGAACACGAAATTTCAACTTCAAATACGGAAGATTTCAACTTCGAAGTTGAGTTGAAATTTTGACTTAAAATACAAAACACTTGGACTTTGAATACAAAAGATCCAACACGGAAAACTTCAATCTCGGAATTTCGACCTCAGGTGCAAGATTTCGGCTTGGATATCGACTTGGAAAACGGCTGCTAATTAAATCTGGAAACTTGGACTTCAAAGACAACCAATTTCGACTTGAAACACGAAAAATCTCTACTTTAAAACCGAAAAACTTCGACTTTCATCTGAAAATTTCGAATTAGAGCACGAAAAGCTCTGACTTTCAACTTGAAAAACGATAAACAACTTCGACGTTTGTTGCGAAAATGTGATTATAAATACAAAGAACTTCGATTGCAAACAGGGAAATTCTACTCCAAACAAGAAACTTCGACTTCCCAAATTTCGACTTCAGACGCGACAACTTCGGCACTTATCTCGAAAATCTGACTTTGACTACGGAAAACTTGACCTTGATCTCGATATTTAGACTTCAAACAAAAAATTTCAACTTTGAACATGAAAAACGTCGACTTTAATCAAGAAACTTTGACTACAAACACACAAGAATTCGACTCAAACACAAAAAACTTTTATCATTATCTGAAAATTGCGACTTGGAACAAGATATTCTGACTTTGAACACGAAAAACTTGACCTTGATGTTGAAACTTCGACTTAATACACGAAAGTTCGACTTTGACCATGAAAATTTGGACTTCAAACAAGACAAGTTGACTTGTCCGACCCCGCGACTCTACATTGACTCTCAAAACTCGGAATTTCCACCTGAACCACGGAATTTCGCTTCAAAACACAAGAGATAATCAACTTTCAACACAAAAAGCTTCGTCTTTTACTTCGAAATTTCCACATGAAATGAAAACAATAAAACTTCTATTGTAATTTCAGAATGTCGACTTTCAGCACGAAATTTCGAATTCAAACACGAAAGATTTCAACTTTGATATCGAAATATCGACTGAAAATAAGAAACATTTTGACTCAAGTCATGATTTCAACTTCAACTAAAAATTTCAACTTTGAAAAAGTCAAACAACTCAAGACTTTTATTGCGAAAAGTTGGCCATGAATATAAGAACCTCGACTTCAGATGGAAAAATCCCACTTTAAACAAAAAACTTTGACTTCAGACGCAAAAACCTTCAACTTTATCTTGAAATTCTGACTTTGAACACGAAGGACTTCGACTTGAATTCGGAAACTCTGACTTCGAACACGAAATCTGGACTTTGAATACAAAAAACTCCGATTTTCAGCTTGAAATTTCGACTTGAGAATAAGACAAACAACTTCGTTTTTTATTCTGAAAATTTGATTCTTTACAAGGAAAACTTCGACTTCAAACATGGAAATTCTACTCAAACAAAACAACTTAATTTTCAAATTTCGACTTCGAGCGCAGAAGCCTTCGACTTTGATCTCGAAATTTTGACTCGAAAAACTTGACCTTAATATCGTATTTTGACTTGAAACGCGAAATTTCGACTTTGAACATGAACATTTCGATTTGAAACAAGAAAGATTGAGTCTCAGTCCGACTCTTGGAGTCAACTTTGACTCTTCACGTTTCGAAAATTCAACCTGAACCGCGAAATCTCGAATTTGAACACCAAAATGTTTGACTGTTGAATGTTTGTTTGACACGGAAGATCCAACATGAAAACTTCGACTGAAGACATTTTGTGGATTTTTTTGAAAATTTTCTGAATCATTCAAACATTTTTGAATTTTTTCCAAATCATTTTGACATCAAAATCTTTGAAATGTAGATGAATTAGACGTTTTTGGATCTTTTTTGCATTTTTTTGACTTTTCAAAATCATTTTGTGGAACAAGTTCGACACTTTGGAATTAATTTGATATTTGTTTGGAATTCTTCAACATCTTTCAGAACTGAGACATTTTTTGGGATTATCTTGATATTATTTGAATTCATTTAGACATTTTTTGATCATTCAGAGATTCAAATCCGAATATAATCAATTTTACAATTATTTAGACATTTTTAGAATGATTTCGACATGTTCAAAATTATTTTAATAGTTCATAAGTTATTTTGACCTTTTTCTACCTGTTTTGACATATCTACAGCTAATTGACATTTTGGGGAACTATTTAGACAGTTCTTGGAATAAGTTTGACATTTCTTTGAATTATTTCAACATGTTTGGAATCATTGTTTCATTTTGTCAATAATTTTGACATTTTTTTGGGATCACTTCAACATTTTTGGGTTCATTGTTCATGTTTTGAATAATTTTGAAATTTTGGGAGTCTTTTTGACAGTTTATTTGAAATTATTTCAACATCTTTAGAATTATTATGACATTTTCTACAATAATTTCGACATTTTGTCATTATTTATTTATTCTGTTATTTTGGAATTATTTTGACACATTTAAATCATTCTGACATTAACATTCGAAAGCAATAATCAGTTATTTGACAAATAATTTGACATTTGATTGGGGTTGGCGTCGAGTTAGCATCGTGCCATTGATACCAACACATCACATTTTTTCCATGTCTTGCTCTAATAACAAAAGCTGTGAAATTGGTTATAGGTACTGCATAGTTGCTCGAGAGAGAGATATTGTTTCTTCGTGGCACGAAGCCGAGGTGCGAAGCACCGAGGGATACAGCCAGGAAAGGACGATTAACGAGTTGCAAAGCATAACATTGTAAATTGCTACAAACGAGGGGCGAAGCACCGAGGTATGCAATATCATGAGGCATTCAAGAAAATATCCTGACATTATGAGATCATTTTAACTTCTTTTTGATATTTGGACATATTTCGATCATTGACATTTTTAAATAATTTTGACATTTTTACAATCATCTTGACATTTCTTTCAAATCATTCCGATATTCAAATTCAAAAAGAATAAATGATTTGACACTTATTTTTCTTCACATTTTTGGAGTCATTTTGACAAGTTTGAAATCCTTTTGCTAGTTTTGGAGTTATTTTGAAAAATTTTCAACTATCTTGACACTGAACACAAAAAACTTTGACTTAATCTCAAACTTCGAATCCAAAACTCTCCAATTTCATCTTGAATTTTTGACTTTGAATACAAAAGAATTTCGACTTGTAAGTTGACTTTGAGCACGAAATTTCGAGTTCAAACAAAAAAATTCTGCTTCAAGAAATGAAACTTCGACTTTAACCTCGAAATTTTGACTTCATTACCACGAGAAACTGTGACTTTAAACAAGTGAAGCTCCGACTTTCAACTCGAAAACTGGATTTGAACCACGAAATTTCGACTTTCACGCTAAAAACAACGACTTTCAACAAAAAAAATCGGACTTCAAACACGAAAAATATCGACTTTTCTCACTTCGAAATAGTGACTTCAGACATGACACTGACAGTATTCAATTTCAATCAGTGCTGGCAAAAACCGGAAAAAATGAAAACCGGTCTTGGAAGCCGACTCCGAAAACCGGCGTTGAAAACCGCTGCGAAAACCAGTATTAAAAGCCGGCTTCAAAAACAGACAATGGAAACCTCTTCGAAATGTTGGGAGCCGGCTCCGAATACGGACTCCGAAAACCGGCTTACAAAGCCGGCTTTCGTCAAAACCGTCAAAAGTCAGCTATCATCAAAACCGCGGTTTTTAGAGCCGGCTTTCAAAGCCGATTCGGTTGCCAGCACTAATTCTGATCAAGACCACCCTGTAACAAATGTGATTTTTTCATTTTTTTGTCGTGCATCAAAGTGGCCTAGGGTATGGTAGTGTGGTATTCCCCCTTTGTTTCGTTTGTACGTTGGTACCTGAAGTAGGTACGGCCGTTGACGTTCGTAGCGTTTGCCGATAGGGAAGGGAGATGACGCTGGAGCGCGAGCGGCAGCGGCACACGGAGAGAAGAGAATCAGCTGTGGTGAGAGACACGTGATTTTAAGTGCAGCGAATGTGCGTCGTTTTCACCAATTTAAGGTCGGTCTTTCTTTGATTATTGTATCGTAATTTTGGCTTCCATCCACTCACCAAATCATGCATTTCGATACATATTTTGACCGTAAAATTATTGTACATAACACGAAATTCTTTGTTCTCTTTGTTCTTAACAGGCTTGCATAACCTGCATTTTCTCCCTTTTGAAATCCTCCCAAAGTGATTTGCACTGCTTTGACTTTTGTGTAATTCATCTACTCCCAAATGATCTCAATATTGATGGCAAAGGCCGTAATCTAGTGGCTGTGCACTTTGCGCACTCATGACGAGGCCGCGGGATTGCGTTGTTGCGCATATTTCGGGGTTTCATATTGTTTCTTTTCCACAAGTTACTTCACAAACCGTAAGACGACAAAAAGAAACTCTGCTACGCCAAAATCAGCCGCTAAGTAGAGAACAGTACTTTTCATGATTCTTTCACATTTCATTGTTCACGTTTCATTGTTCATTGTCGGGTTAAACATGAAAGTAAAGGAAGGAAAGAAGACTTGCACGCTTCTACGTGTCCTGGGGGGGGTCCACCTGCTCGTATGAATCTGTCTTGTTGAGTCTACTAACCATTTCTTATTTGGGGGGAAATTATGTAAGACGAAGAGAGGGCCACAGGTTGGTTACAGTCGATTTTCTTGTATGTGATTACTGTTTACTAACCATTGTTCTGTTTTGTAGGTAATAAATAATAATAAAAAATGTTTTCCTCCTTCTCGGCTTATCAGCGCCATAGGAGTTTTTGCGCCTTTTTATTGATAACAGTAAGTTATTACATATGGATTACAATATACGCAAATTTTTGAACAAACACAATGCAATGCATGTTTGTAATGCTCATGCGTGTGCATGTGCCTGTGCATGCGTAGATGAGTTAGCCTCTTCCAGGTTTCCAAGACCGGTGTCCTCATCTTCTTGGTTTTGTATGTGAGTATGTATCTGTGAGGTTTTTGATGGGTAACTGCTGGGGAATTTCGGGCGAATGCGTTATAGATACTTCTTGCTTCCAATTGCTCACTAAAAGTATGACCAACTCCAACTTCTCTATTTACCTCTCACCTGTTTCTTGTTTATTTATCTACCTATTTATCTCTTATTTGTTTCTTGTTTATTTACCTACACCATCGCTTATCATTTGTTTCTTGCTGATTTATCTACTTGTTCACTTATGATTTGTGTCTTGTTTATTTATTTACTTGTTTACCGATCGTTTCTTCATTGCTTACTTATATATCAATTTGACTTCTTTTGTTTGTAAAATGTAAAGTTGATTGCTGAGCGTGAAGCTTTTTCCAAAGCATAAGCGAGCGAGTTTACTTTTGTTGTTCTGTAAATAACTTGCAAACGAAACAAACGTTTCAAAGAGGTTCAAGCACCGATTCACGCTGACTTGATCAATGCAGTACTGGAGTGACTTCTCTGTCATTTCGTCATGACTCATGCACACTTGACTTTTGTTAAGATCATTTGGGAAGGGATTTTTCAGCAATCAACCAGGCAATACGCATGGGTTTCTTTGACGTGTTCTTCCCATGTGTGCCTGTCAGCGAATATGTCACTTTTTTGCGATCAAATTGACAGTTTGACCTGTTTCATGATTTCTTGTTTTGTTTTGTTAATTTGATTTTGTGTTCCATTTTATTGTTTTCAACTCCTGCATTGTCAAAATAATTTGTAATGATTTGTCTTGTTTCATTTGTGTTTGTGTTTTGTTGTTCTTCATTTATGTGGTGTCATTTTATCACTGTCAATTTATTGTTGTGAGGTGTTTTGAGAAAAGAAGCAAATTCATCCAAAACTTTGCAATTGATTTTCAATAAAAGTTCATTTTGCTTGCATTTCATTCGCGTTTCATTCAAGAATCAAACCTCATCCCCAAGGACACATTCTCATTTCGAGTAAGAACTCGCACAACGTAGGTAAGAGGTAAACAACGTTGGGAAGGGAAGGGACAACGACGATCACTGCCAACATCAAAAAAGGGGTTACACTACAGTAGGTATTGAGCGAACGTGTACGTGACGCTGTATGGCATTTGAGATGACAAAAAAAAAATCTTACAGGGTGTTTGGATTTCACAGCCGCAATATGAACGGAGCTGTTGGGTGATTTTCAGTGCAAATTGCATTGGCTTGAAGCGCGCTTGATTACTTTGAAACATGCTGGAAAAAAAAAAGAAGACTTGCCTGCTCAACTGAAGGATACGGCCTCTTGCTAGTCGGAGTGGCACCGGTTATGGTATTCCTCCTTTGCAATATCGGTCTAGGCTTCACAGGATACATCCTACCGCTGCCGTCCAGAGGACTGTCGGGGGGCTCGCTGTCGCTGCTGCTTTCAGTCTCAACATCTGGCGGTTCGATAACTGACGGAAGCCTGCTGGTGCTGGTGAAAATTCAACGTTAATTCAAAATCGTGTAATAGTTATTTCAAAATCCTCAATTTTGTACAACAGAAAAATTACTTTGGTATTTTGATGGGCGGCAGGTTCTGTATGGGAGTCAGCCTCGGCGACGGAATGCTGTCGTTCCATCTCGAGTAGGGCTGGCCCTCTCCGCGTTTCTTGCTCGGCAATCGGTAGGGCTTCATGTAAATCTGACCGTAGACTTTGGTGTGTCGAGGACGCTTCTTCAGCGTCAGCACGATCTCCGGCGGCGAGTCTTGGAGCAAAAGCATGACGTTCTTTCTTTGCCAACCAACGACGGTTTGGTAATTCACCTATTTGGAATTAATCAAAAAATTAGATACCAATGTAAAAGAAACAGTGTTTGAAAGATTTTAGTTTTACCTGTACAATTTCATCCCCTTCTTCGATTTTAGTGCTACCGTGAGCTGGTGAACCGTACTTGATTTCGGCTATTTGATGGATGGCATGGTTGTGAGGTAGAATGAAGAAGCCGAGTTCCTGTTCTTTTTTCTTTAGCGTGGCCAGGTCGAGAGACGCCGGCTGGAGTATCATTGGATCGGAAATTTCCTGCGGAAATCGAGAATGTTTCAGAAATGAGCAATCCGGCTTTGTAAATTCACGTATGTTATTAACACGCGAGCTCAATGGCTGGTAAAAAAATTGACCTTGACATCAATTGAACTTGGTTTTCGATAGAATGGACAAATAATCACTTGTTTTAGTTATTAAGTGACAAAAAAACTCAAGTTAAAAACGCCGGAAAACCAAAATCTGTAGCTTGAACATTGTGAACAGATGTTTCGACATTCGTATTCTCTTCAACGTTGCTGACGCCGGAAGGCCTTTCAAGGGTAGCGAACCGATCTACTAGACATCAAAGGATCCCGCTCATACTTTTTAAAAGGTCCCTGATGGATTTGATTCAAATTTTAGTATGTTATAGCTCTCTTGAACCTGATCAAAGAATACCATTGGGCAGACTCTCAGAAACCAACGTGCTCTTGAGTAAGTCTGAATTGCGCATTTTTCTACTGCAGATTCTGATAGACAAGGGGCTGAAATTTGTATCCTTAGGTACTTATTTGGTATACCTACATACTTTATAGTGGGTTCTGTCCACTTTGAAGTATGTAGGTGTACTGAAAGGGTGTGATTTAAGGGTTAAAAATTGCGATATATCCATTTCATGTGATTCTTATGTTAGTTATTTGATAGTAATAATAAAATAAGCAAATACCTAATAATGCATGGAAATAAAAGTTGAATTTGACATTAACATATCGATTTTCCATAGAAAATATGCGCACATTTTCAATTTGAACTGAATCGTTTGAAAACTATGGAAACTCAAAATGACGACCTTGGAAAATGTGAAAACATGAAATTTGACATGAACATACCGATTTCTATATGGAAAACACGCATTTACTTTGAATTTGAACTGAGTCGTTCGAAAATCATGGAAATTTAAAATGGCGACCATGGAAAATGTGAAAATGTTTTACTGGCCCAAGGATTATATTGAATCCCTGCGAGAACGATATGAATATTTATCTCGTCAGATCCTTACGTTTTTTTATAAACCCGAAAATATCCAATGCCCGAAGAGCTGTGTATATGGACTCGTCAAGTTCCCAGTTGTTTTTTTTTTTCATGAGCCCGGAAAGATGCAATTCGCCTGAAAAGCTGTGTACATGGACCTCGTCAGGTTCCTCGATTTTAGCGCATTTTCGTAGAAAATCCGCTATTAGCCGCGCTTTGAATTCCGTCCGTCCGTCTGTCCGTCTCTCTGTCCGTCTTGTAGTTCCTAAACGAAAAGTCGTAGCGGTATCGGGTTTCTTGCAAATTACTGCTAATTGTCTGCGGATGGGCAATAAGAGTTTGACATGAGCGTACTTTATACCAAAACAAGCGATCGGACCCGCAGAACTCGAAATTTCGTCCCTTAGAGGGTCAGTGGAGGCCCCACCTCTTTCACGCAGCATGATTTTAAAACTCTCAAGGGAACCCAAGAAGAATTTTTCCAGCTGGGCCGTCAAAATTTTGGCATGGAAGTTCTTACATTTTCAACATTTGGAGGGCCCCCACTGACCCCTTAGGGGACGAAATTTTGAGTATGTGCTGCGGGTCAAATCGCTTATTTTGATATAAAGTATGCTCATGCCAAATTTTTATTGCCTTAACCCCAACCCAAGACGTTATATTTTTTTGCGTACCGCTTCCACTAACTGTACCTAATGCAGAACACAAATAAAGTTGATGCATTGAAAATTATTTTTGCTTGC
The DNA here is from genome assembly GCA_949128115.1 of Anaspis maculata. Classification (NCBI taxonomy): domain Eukaryota; kingdom Metazoa; phylum Arthropoda; class Insecta; order Coleoptera; family Scraptiidae; genus Anaspis; species Anaspis maculata. The sequence continues at coordinate 16,541,346 of OX421964.1, forward strand.
TGTAATGCGACCTTTACATGAAATTTTCATTAATTGAATAATTCTGTTTTTCTTCACACAGTTTTGTTCTTATCTTGAATCATTGAAAACCACCAAACTCCACATTCATCAAAATTCAATCAATCGAAATTTAAAACAAGAATAAGCGTGTTTTTCAAGAACAAAAAATCGGCACGGTTGCACTTCGAACTCACGACCTTCTGGTTGAAAGAACGTTCCTTGCCATTGTGTTACCCGGTAAACGTTCTCCCAGTCGGCTCCACCTCCTAATAAGTAAGCGGCAATTCATTGGAAAGAAAACTGTGTAAATGGACCTTGTCAGGCTCCTAGATGTTTTTTACGAGCTCGAAAAGCTGCAATTCGCCCAAAAGTTGTGTAAATCGACTTCGTTCGGTCCTTTGCTGATTATCTATGAACCAAAAAAGCTGCAATCTACCCGAAAAGCTGTGTGCAGGGTGATCCACCGAGATACCCCCCTCCCCCCTGTTAGAATTGGAGAAAAAAATATTTCATAGCCATTTTTCCGTAGAATTCAAATTTGGACATAAATTTTTTTTTGTATATCTAAATATTGGCAATGATGCGGCTTTTTCTTTTGACTTCAGATATGTGATTTGATATCTGAATGAGATCATATACAGGGTGTTCACTTTTACACTTCTGACCTCGCTTCTTACCCAAGATTTCTCCCCCCAAATTTTTTCCAAGAAAAACGCCGGAACAAGTCGATTTTTATTTTGATGGGGACATCTAGGACACGTATTGCCGAATTCTCGACAAAAAAAAAAGTGGTGGGGAGAAATCTGGGGTGGGAAGTGTGTAAATGAACACCTGTTATATGATCTTGTTCAAATATCAAATTATACAGGGTGTTTCGCAATCACGGTTACAAACTTCTAGGGTAGATTCCTTATAAAAAATGGACCAAGAAAAAAAATTTGGAAGTTTTTTTGAAACACCTTGTATACTATACGATATAATAAATAAATGAATAAATAAATAAATATAAATAAATGTTTTCTCTTCTTATCGGCTTTTTCTTGCCAAAGGAGTTTGCCCGTTTATTTATCAGTTTTACAAACTCAGAAAAGTGCAAATTTCGGACAACACAACACCCAGACTTTTCACCGGGAATCGAACCCGGGACTTCCGCGTCACAGGCAGCCACTCGACCACTTGCGCCACGGGGCCGTCTACTATACGATATAAAAAAAGTTTGGTGTTCAAATTTGAATTCTACGGGAAAAATGGTTGATAAAAAAATTCTTTCCCCACCAATTTATTCCAACGGGAAAAATTCTAACAGGGAGGGAAACTTGGTGGATCACCTGTACATTGACCTTGTCAGGTTCCTACTGTTCCTAGCTCTTTTTTAATGAGTCCAAAAAGCAGTTATTCACCCGATTAGCTGTGTACATACATGGACTTCGTCAGGTCCCTAGCTCTCTTTTATGAGAGCGAAAAGCTGTGTACATGGACCTCGTCGGTTGCCTAGCACCAATTTTGAGAATTTTTAGTCAACAACTATTGGTTTTTTGAAAAATGATCCCGTAAGTGTTATACATACAGGTGTCCCGAAATTAATGCACATAACAAACTTTACAGGGAGGTAGGAAATCAGAAAATAAGGGGACTTCCTACATAAAAATACTCTCGCAAACGTAATAACGGAGATACAGGCCTTCGAAGTTTGTTTTTGAAAACAGTTTTTTTTGCATAACTTTTGAACCGTTGAGCCGATTTCATTCAAATTTGAGCCAAAGTTTACCAAAATAGGTCTCTATCGAACATTTCATCTAACATTTTCAGGGGCAAAGATAATAAGGGGTAAGGGGGGATAAGGGGATCTTCCCTTTTTCTTTCCCCTATTTTTCACCTCCCTGAATATTTTTAGAAATGGTTCCAATTTTTGAATCCTACGTTCAATTTGAAGAAAAAAGTAACTCTTGCAAAGTTTTGATAAGAGGCTTCGTGTCAAAGATATTTGGGATTGAAACATTGGAAAACATCTCGATATCGCCACTTTTCAGGGCCCAAATTGTTTTTTTCAAAAAAACTCCATGTTTCTCAGCAAAAATGATGGTTTATAAACCTAAGACACCTGGAATTCTTATTTTAGTTAAGGAATCTTGAGTTTTCTCGAATTTCAATTTTCAAAGCCTTAAAAGTGGTGTTTTCAAGATGTTCTTCGAAGTTTCAAACCCAAATATCTCGAAAATGAAGCCATTAATCAAAATTTTGCAAAAGTAACTTTCCCTAAATTGAACGTAGAATTCAAAAATTGCAACCATTTCCAAAAATATTCAGGGGGTGAGAAAGAGGGGGAAAAGGGGAAGATACCCCCTATTATCTTCGCCCCTGAAAATGTTTGATGGAATGCGTTACCATTGCTCGATAGAGACCTATTTTGGTGAACTTTGGTTCAAATTTGAATAAAATCGGCTTGACGGTTCAAAAGTTATGCAAAAAAAACTGTTTTAAAAAACCAACTTTGAATGCCTGTATCTCCGTTATCACCTTTGCGAAAGTATTTTTATTGAGGAAGTCCCCTTATTTTTCAATTGTCTACCTCCCGGTAAATTTTGTTGCATTATTTTGGGACACCTGTATACAAGGTGTTCGGGTCTGCTTATTACAGACTTTGAGGGATGATTCCCCATCAAAAATAAAGCCGAAAGAACAAAAGCTCATAGTCCTAAAATGCTTCATTGAAAAGATACAGGGTGTTGAAGTTGACTTTTTGAACTGGTTTTTTCACCGTAACTTTTGAGCCGTTTGACCGATTTCAATAAAATTTGTACCAAAGTTTAGTCAAATGAGTCTCCATTGAATAATTATACCACAATTCATCAAAAATTTCTGGGGGCGTAGATAATAGGGGACTGTTCCCTATTTTTCCCCCTATTTTTATCTCTCTCAATTATTTTCAAAAATTGTTGATATTTTCGGATTCTACGTTCAATTTAAAAGAAAAAGTTACTCTTGCAAAATTTTGATTAAAAAGGCTTCGTTTTCGAGATATTTGGGATTGAAACATTGGAAAACATCTCGAAATCGCTACTTCCCTGGGCCTAAAAATTAAAATTCAAGAAAACCCATGATTCGTCAACTGGAATGAGTTTTCTGGCTGTTTAAAGTTGAAAAACCATCATTTTCGCTAAGAAACATGGAGTTGAAAAAAAAAACAATTTGGGCCCTGGAGAGAGGCAGTTTTCTGTTGTTTTCCAATTTTTCAAACCCAAATATCTTGAAAATGAAGCCTCTCAAATGTGAAATTTTGCACGAGTAACTTTTTATCTAAATTGAACGTACAATCCGAAAATATCAACAATTTTAGAAAATAATTAGGGGAGATAAAAATAGGGGCGAAAATTGGGGACAGTCTCCTATTATCCACGCCCCCAGAAATATTTGATGAATTGTGGTATTATCATTAGATGGAGACTCAGTTGACTAAACTTTGGTTCAAATTTGATTAAAATCGGTCCAACGGTTCAAAAGTTACGGTGAAAAAACGATTTAAAGAAGTCAACTTCAACACCCTGTATCTTTTTGAGAAAGCATTTCAGGACCATGAGTTTTTTGTTCTTTTGGCTTTATTTTTGATGGGGAATCATCTCTTAAAGTTAGTAATAACCAGACCCGAACAACCAGGGTGTTTCCAAAATGGTGATACAAACTCCTAGGGTAGATTCCCCATCAAAAATGGACCTAGAAAAAATATACCTTCAATGTCCTGAAATGCTCCGTTGAAAAGTTACAGGGTGTCAAGTTGAATCTTCAAAATCAATTTTTTGACATAACTTTTGAACCATTCAACTGATTTTGTTCAAATTTGGATCAAAATCAACCATAATAGGTGTCTATCGAATAAAAGCAGCGTATTTAGAAAGAAAAATTCAGGGGCGTAGATGATGGGAGGTGTTGTCATATTCCCCCCTATATTTTACTCCCCTAGCTATTTTCCCAAATTGTTCCAATTTTTGAATTCTACGTCCAATTTAGAAAAAAAAGTTACTCTTGCAAAATTTTGATTAGAGGCTTTATGTTCGAGATATTTGGGTTTGAAACTTTAGAAAACATCTCGAAATCGCCACTTTCAATCAGCCCCATTTATTTTTGCCTGAAAACTTCTCGTTTCTCAAAAAAAATATAGTTGTTTATCAACTTAGAAATTCTAGAAAACCTATTTTTGCTGAGAAATCGTGAGTTTCTTGGGATTCAAATTTTTAGGCTTTTGAAAGTGGCAATTTCGAGATGTTCAAGTTTCAAACCCAGGTATCTCGGAAACAAAGCCTCTAATCAAAATTTTGCATTAGTATTTTTTTTTCTCTAAATTGAACGTAGAATCCAAAAATTAGAACAATTTGGAAAAATAGCTAGGAGTGTAAAAAATAGAGGGGTAAAATCGAGGACACTCCCCATTATCTACACCCCTTAACTTTCTTTCTCAACACCTTACTATTATTCGATAGACTTATTTCAGCTAACTTTGTTGAAAATTTGAACAAAATCGGTTAGGCTGTTCAAAACTTATGTCAAAAAATCATTTTTAAAAAGTCAACTTGAACACCCTGTAACTTTTCAACGGAGCATTTTAGGACATCAAAGGTATATTTTTTCCTGGTCCATCTTTGATGGGGAATCTCCCCTAGAAGTTTGTATCACCATTTTGGAAACATCCTGTATATTTGTATTGAGGACAAAAGTCTGCATCCATTGCATTGTTTAAATAAATATGAATGTGTTAAAACAATGTAATTTTTCTTCGACACTCTGTATATTATGGACCTCAAAAATTTTCATGGGCAAAGGAAAATTCAGCAAAAATCCTCCAAGAATCAGTTTTTATTTTTGAAACTGGTTCAGGAATAAGCCGGCTAGTGAGGGGTCAATCTTAACATGAACAGCCTGTACATGGATCTCGTTAGGTTCCTGGTCGATTTTTTTTATGAGCCCGAAAAGCTGCAATTCGCTCGTCACTTTCTAAGCTTTTTCCCAATGACCTAACATTTTTCCATTTTTGCCGTTTTTCTCTACTTCCTCAATATTTCTTTCTTTTCACCCACTGAAAGTGGGTTTGTAGAGTGCGATTTAACCTTCTCAACTACTCAGCGCCTATTTCACATCTCGGTCCCGTTACTGGAAAATCAACAAAAATTCCTCTCTTTCAATAGCCGTAATCTTCATTTCCCCCTTTTTCATCGCTATAAAATCACAGCTTTTCCTGAAGGCCATTTTGCCTGTACTATAACTCTTTCTCACGTGTTGTTCAAGCTCTTACCCAGCCAGCACTCTTGTTCGCTCCCCGGTCCCGTAATTAGAAAAAATGCCATCTTGTGTTTTCTATCACCCTTTTTCATGTGGTGTTGAGGCTTCTTGCCCACCCAGCACCCCAGTGTTCTCCCCGGTCCCGTAACTAGAAATGGAGTAAAACAGAAAAATGCATGGATGATCGCACATTTTCTTTGGATTTGTATTTTATGTAGCATATTGAGTTGACTTTCATTTTTACTCTATTTCTTTGCATGCTGGTGCATTCGACACCAAAAATGCAGCATACAGGATTTTTTCTCATAACACTCCTCTCTCCCATTTCATTTGTGGCAGACCAAAAAATCAAAATGAGATGCACGCAATATTGAAACATCAGCTTTGGAAACAAAATTTTCATCAATTTTTGAGCCACTGGACCAACTAAACAAATTGGCATAATGCCTGCAAAGCCAACTCCAACCTTTTTTGATAGCACAATACAATGTTTGTTTTATTAGTTAGTACCTGTATGATATGATCGGCGATCATGGACATCTTCTCGCAAATGCTACGAATAAAACACACGGGCTTCTCCGAGAAACTATCCCTGTGCGCTATGGTGGCCATTTCGAAGCCCAACTGCAAAAGCTGAATCTTACAGTCCGTGTAGTCAGTGACTCCGACGAATGGCGACCGGTCCAACCAGCACACCAAAGGCTTGATTGTCGTTATTATGTTGTGCACGTCCGACATGTTCTGCGTCAGCACAATGGGACTGGTATCGTCGGCATTGATCAGCTCCCGGTACAGAGAATTCGAAGCCACCGACAGCCTCAGCGCCAGCATCTGCAGGTTTTCCTTGTCCAGCTCGAAATGCTACAACGATCGCTTTAGACTCGTGCCAATTCAAACAGAGGAATAATACTTACAAAGTTCCGTAAGTGCTCGACGGCTTCCAGGATGACCTCCTGGTGCCCCAATATCCACACGCCCAGGTGCTCCAGATCATCAGCCCGCAAATTGAGCAGCTGTGTTCCTGTGACTCCGTTGTTCAGGAACGAAGTGGTGTACTGTAAAATTATACTGTCCAGGCCTGGAAGGAAAATCACAGGGATCACAACAATGCAACAAGTGAGGTTATGTGCCGTGTTTTTGATTTTGGCAATTTTCGTACCTTTTAGCCAGTCGGTCACTTGGTCCACGGACCAGTCCCTGACGTTGACGTAGGCCATTGTGCGGTGATTTCGGGTGTATTTCAACGGAAATGGGGCGTTTTCAGGGGCATTCCGCTGCTGGTGTTACACATCAAGGTGGCAGGTTGGTGGACGTTGAAAAACATGAATGAACTCGCGTAACAAATAACAATGGTGGGAGAGCAGGTTGTCATGTGGTTGTCATTGAGAGAGCGGCGGTGGCGCCATCTGCGTGAAAGAATGGCACTTATGTTCTTTGCGTGGGTACAGGTCCATGGTGCGTGGCTTTGAGAGAGAATATACAGGTGGCCTATAAGTTCCTGACCGAAGGCTCTTCTATGCTATGACCGATTTGAAATCGTAAGACCTTTTCCTTTTATGATTTTTTCAACTTATTTTTTCTGTAAATCAAAGCTAAAACATGGTAGTTTTACATTATAGCTGTATTACTCTACACAATTTCTTGTAAAATTTATTGAACAATCTACTGTCAATACGCTCAATTAGTGTGACGTCAAAACGTGGGTTTTGTATGAAAACAACGGAGACGTAAGTTGGCAACACTTCTTGTCAAAGTAACAGCCCATAAAATATTTGCGGATCAATAGATACCACGACCTTCCTGTAGGGTGTTTCGTAACCAAAAAGGCCTTCGAGGGTGGGATAATGCTGGTCGAATACATTTTACATTTTGTTTGACAGCTGCAGTGGAGGATGTGGGAAGGGGAGAGGGTGGGAATCAGGAGTGACAGTAAGTGCTGGCAACCTAGCAGAGATTGTTTTCATACAAAACCCAACTGTTGACGTCATCACTAATTAAGCGTATTAAACAATCAAGTTCATTGTTTTTTTGACACTAATTTGGCAGATTGTTCAAAAAATTGTACAAGAAATTGTTGGTGTAATACAGCTATTATTAACTATGAAAATTAAATCTTCGAAATATTCAAGGTGCGTTCAGTCAGCTTATTTAGCCGCAAGTTTTAGTTTTAGTCGTAAGCGCAGCGATGCTCATTGGCTGTCATGAACCAGCCTCCTCAGCTCAGCCAATAAGCGATGCTGCGCTTACGACTAAAATTAGAACTTGCGGCTAAATAAGCTGACTGAACGCACCTTTAGTTGCCTTTATTACTTACCTAGGTAGGGGACCACGGTTCGGCCAAAGTCGAAAATGACAAAAAAAATTGTCCACGAATTTTAATACGTGCAAGTGGTTATACTCACATGTTTTTACGAAAAAAAACCGTTGAACCAAAATTGTATCATTGTTAGTTTTTGATTTTTCTCAAAAAACGAAAGTTATGAGTCATTTGATAATGATTATCGCCCTCATCCCCAATTCAGCTAATCAGAACAGCCGAATATGACACACGTGACTCAGTTTAAGCTATCGATTATTGCATACTAGCAAGTGAAAAGAGTACACTAGGTAAAAGCACCATACTAGGGTGATTCAAAATTTTTGAGTTAGGATTTTATGATGATTTTTTCAACTGGCTGGGAATTATTCAAACAAAAACGGTTTTTCTTTTACTATGGCAAGCTTTCAGTCCCCTCTCCAACATATCAAATGTCCTCATCTCTGGGACTGCTACAAATCAGTATACAGGGTGAAAGTTTATTATTATTCTTCACTTTCTCTCTTTCTTTCAGTTTAATTTGTTGAATTTATTTGATTTCAATCTGTGAATAAAAACGCAGCTATAGGAAAACTCCATATATTTGATGAATATGTTTGACTAGAAACTCTCGAGTTGTCAAAAGAACCATTCACAGTTGTTGTGTGAGCCGATTTCACCAAGAAAAAAAATGTAAACGTGAAAAAGACTTCCCACCCTGTAAATTAAAATGCATCAGTTACAGGGATGTATTATTTTCATATGTTTAGTATGACATCATAAGCTTGCAAAAGAAGTAGAACTGGCCTTAATCTAGATCAATCCCACCAAGAAAAAAATTAAAGATCAGAAATACTTTTTACCTTGTAACTTGATACACAGCAGTTGCTGGGTGGTATATTATTGATATATTTATTGGCAGAACATAATAGTCTACAAAACTAGCCAAAAACCGTTTTTCCCAGTTATCAGTCTTCAAGAAAGAAAGCAAGTAAAGAAAAATAATAAACTTCCACCCTGTATACTGATTTGTGGCAGTCCCAGAGATGAGCACTTTTGATATGTTGAAGTCCCCTCTTCTGCTGTGTATCAAGTTACAAGGTAAAAAGTATTTCTGATCTTAAATTTTTTTCTTGGTGGGATTGATCTAGATCTAGATTGAGGCCAGTTTTAGTTCTTTTGCAAGCTTATGATGTCATACTAAACATATAAAAATGATACATCCCTGTAACTGATGCATTTTAATTTACAGGGTGGGAAGTCTTTTTTACGTTTACATTTTTTTTCTTGGTGAAATCGGCTCACACAACAACTGCGAATGGTTCTTTTGACAACTCAAGAGTTTCTAGTCAAACATATTCATCAAATATATGGAGTTTTCCTATAGCTGCGTTTTTATTCACAGATTGAAATCAAATAAATTCAACAAATTAAACTGAAAGAAAGAGAGAAAGTGAAGAATAATAATAAACTTTCACCCTGTATACTGATTTGTAGCAGTCCCAGAGATGAGGACATTTGATATGTTGGAGAGGGGACTGAAAGCTTGTCATAGTAAAAAAAAACCGTTTTTGTTTGATTAATTCCTAGCCAGTTGAAAGAATCATCATAAAATCCTAACTCAAAAATTTTGAATCACCCTAGTATGGTGCTTTTACCTAGTGTACTCTTTTCACTTGCTAGTATGCAATAATCGATAGCTTGAACTGAGTCACGTGTGTCATATTCGGCTGTTCTGATTAGCTGAATTGGGCATGTGGGCGATAATCATTATCAAATGACACATAACTTTCGTTTTTTGAGAAAAATCAAAAACTAACAATGATACAATTTTGGTACAACGGTTTTTTCAGATGAAAACATGTGAATAACCACTTGCACGTATCAAAATTCGTGGACAATTTTTTTTGTCATTTTCGACTTTGGCCGAACCGTGGGACGGGGTGGAGGATTCGGCCAGATGGAGGCTTCGGCCACCATCAATTACTCATCATTTCCTGTTTCCTGTTTGAACTTCGCGCCGTATCTGAGTTGTCGAGTTTACCCCTGAGTGTTTATTTATTGTCAGATGGCATGAGTGGGAGCGAGGTGAGATGTATTTTAGAAAGGTGAAAAAATAAAGTTCATTGTCAGACTTTCAAGATAACATTTTTGCCCATAATGATAATGTTGTAGGTACCTATTTTATGGCTACATTTTCATCACTGGCTTCTACATTTTTTAGATAGACATTTTATATTGTCTATCAAAACAAGTCTTCACCAAACGTATCGTCTCTCTTTCTATTTATAAAATAACTGCTTATTATTTTAAAAGTTGTAGAAGACAAGTGCGGGGAGGCTTCGGCCACAACAATGTGAGGTTGATTCGGCCGGCCAAATGATACGGCGCCACATAGATGTACAACGTTACACACATTGCGGAAAGCCGTTAATAGATGGCATCGCATCCCTGACGAAAATTTCAGATAAAAACTTTATTTGCTTTTATTATTTTCTATATGAAGGTAGTGGATCCTATATGTTATCATATAAGCTATGAGGTAATCACATAGTAAGCTTTATATGTTTTTATATGAAAACATGATACTTGGAATGTATCTGGAATTCATCATTGAATCTCTATAAGTTTTTATAATTATGGAAAATCCCTATTATGAAAACCTTATAGATTATTTATTAGCAAATGCTGATAGAATTTGTCTCCTGCGTTTCTATCATGAAATATTGATAGCTTTTGAAGATTTTGAATTTCCCGGGAACTGCCGATAATGCAGTGAGCAGTGCCAGTGACTCTGACTCAGCCATTTCTGCGTCTAGCTCTGTGTTCTTTGGCCCCGCGGCGTCTATTTCTGTGTTTGCTTCGTTTGCTTGTCTAGTTTACTGTTTATGTTGTTTCTGCTCGATGCTGGTGTAGTTTACTATGAAGATAGACCCTCTGGAAGACCGAATAAGAACTCCACGATTCCACATTTCACAGGTTAGTGTATTCTCCTGCATGTTACATTTTTGAATAATCGACGCAAAAAAAAAAGAATAAGTGAGTATATGATAGCTATTTACGATACAAGAGTTGAAAGTGACATATTATTAATAAGACACTTAACGCGCGTGTATTTAATTACAGAATTTTATCTACAATGGTCTTTGAAATGTTTAGTAAATGTCATAATTTATTGAAAATATATGACAGGAACGCGCAGGATCATCACTTTCAACATGTCGCCCATCGCGGTTGGCTGAATTTTATATGAATCTATATGATTTTATGTTATTTTACGTATCCTGTTCGAAACACGTGTACAATTTTATATGTTTTTATATGCCAAATGCGGTATCTTATATCTTTCTATATGTACCCTATAAGCTATTTTGCCTAATCTTATAAGTTTCTGCAGATAAAATTCTATATGTTTTCTATCTGCAAACTACTGTTCCAAAAACCGAATACAGAACATATAGAAAACATATAGAATTCTATAAGATTTTTTTCAAAAGATATTATATCTGAAATTTCCTACAGGGATGGGTGTATCACTTATAAGTACCCTGAGAGTGTGAACATATAGGTAATTTCGGTGTTTGGACCATCGAGCCTAAGCATCCAATGCTCCGGCACTGATGAGACTCAAACAGGTCGGAACACGTGTCTGCTGGATTTCGATGGTTGTTGTCCGATGTCCAGAAATCATCTTTATAATGTTCCATTATTGAATTAATTCTAAATAGCTGATTTCTGTTGATTATCGTTCGCACGCAATAATGCATGCGGCAAAGATCCAAGAATATGAGGAATTTCTATCAACTATATTTCTGTTATATTTAACTTTTCCGTTGTGTTTTACATTAGGTCGTCGAATCATATTATACGAAATGCAATACACGCGAAATGGTGGGTTTTTATGTGTGAATATCGCAAAATTTTGATTATCAATTGTCAAATTTGAAGGGTCAGCAAATCCTTGAAAAACTCGTATTTGACGAGTGTCATCGAATTTTTTTGCGAATATCTTTAAATGGGAATCCGCATCAAGTCTTCATGGTATTCAAAACTAACTGATCACGCCCCTTTTCCCGAAAAATTTTCGTCTGCGGCGCAATTTCGATAGCTTCGCTCACACTGTACTCTTTTCGTGTGGTTTGAGGATGGTAACCCTACCCAGATATGTTTTTGGGTGGTCTTTGAAACCTCCATTTTCATGATCGACTAAGCTCGGATACTCCCCGACTCGTTCAGTCAACACTTCGTCATCGGTGACTGAGTCATACACACCAGCTCCAACCGCACTTTTTAAGGTGCGTTCAGTCAGCTTATTTAGCCGCAAGTTTTAATTTTAGCCGTAAGCGCTGCATCGCTTATTGGCTGTTCTGAGGAGGCTGGTTCGTGAGAGCCAATGGGCGTCGCTGCGCTTGCGACTAAAATTAAAACTTGCGACTAAATAAGCTGACTGAACGCACCTTTACAGTAACGATATTCACCACACACCATATCTATGCTCCATTTTCTAACAATTTTGATACGGGCGAATGTTTTATTTCTGATGGATTAATAGTTATTAATTACGAGGAACTACTTTTCAGGGCGTCAATCTAATGGTCAACTTCGCTTTACTTCGGCTCTTGAATGTCAATTTCAGACGCTCTTTCGACTATGTCATTGCACATTGTCAAAACTCGATGACATCCACTACCGAAAAGCTGTGTACATGGGCTTCGTCAGGTTCCTGTTTTTAGCGCACTTTCCCAAAAAAATGAGAAAAAGAGGCGCTTTTAGCTTCACTTTGTCTGTCCGTCCGTCCGTCCGTACCCGGAATAACTCCTCAGGGAAAAAAGATATCGATGTGAAGTAAACGCTGATCAATAGTACCATAGAGTATAGTACATATGTCCAGGATGTCAAGTTGACTTTTGGTTTTTTGTTATTCTGCCGCCATCTTTGATCCGCCATTTTGAATTTCTCTAAAAGTGATCCGATTGAAATGAAATTTGCAGGCAATGCAATAAACCACATCAAGATCTATCCAATTTTCGACAATTCATGTCCCGCCGCCATCTTGTATTCTCACTATTGAACATGTTTCGAAGTGATAGAACTATAGTAGGTTCACTTGTACCGTGATTCTAGTCGGCTGTGAGATTTTGTTTCTAAGTTTCCAAATGTGAAATATAGAAAATCCCCAAAACTTTGCAGTTGGCTGCTCTGTCCGGACCAGTTTTGAAACACATTTTTTGCGTATTTCCTCTGCAGATAGCCGGTACATTTTTGCGGCACGTGATGTCTGACGCTTTTTTCCATTTTGTTGGAAAATGTAGCAATTTTTCGACCTGTTTTTAATTTTCGTCAGTGAACAAATAAATCAAAAGAGCCTTGACATTTGACAGTTGTGAAAAATATTTATAACCTCTCGAAGCCGGTTCCACTTTTGATGAATCAAATTGAAGAGTATACAATGCCCTTCGTCCAAGAAAGGGGCACCATGCAATCATCAACCCTTTCGCCTCTTCCAGTCAAAAATACAAGCCAAACCCTGAAGAATTATAGGCGATACAAGGATCGCCGTGCAGTCTGTCATTGGCAAAAGAATTTACGTGTAAAAAGTAAATTAAACCAAATTTCAAAAAACCCAGCCGCTCAAAGTTGCGTATTGGACCGAAATTGATGTAAGCACCTTCAATTTGCAATTTGCTTTCGTTTTGGGGCTTCCCGGGACGAGTTTTTGTCGACCCTGAATGGGCCGCCGTCAAGATGACTTAGATTTGCGGCCGCCCCGTGCTCTTTTGGTGTCTACATGACGGTAACACAGCTCTGCGTCCCCCTAGTCGCACGTCCACTTATGACCAGGTCAGTTTTCCAAGATTTTAATATCAATTTGATTAGAAATATAACTTTACTTCCAGAGAAGTCAGTTTCACACCAGGTGAAAAGGCGGCAAGCCTACAATGCTAAAGTAGAAAATTTGCCCAGCCAACTAGAGTCACAGTACAAGTGAACCTACCTCGGAACCTACTTTAGAATTATGCTCGGAATTATGCTTCAACAAAAAGAGATATCGATATGGTGCAAACGCCAATCGAATGCGTACATGACCACCATATAAAGTTGACCAATATCTTTTGTCACTTGGCCGCCATCTTTCATCCGCCATTTTGAATTTCTCTGAAAGTGGTCCGATTTGAGTGAAATTTGCAGGCGATGTGAACTTCATCAGGATACATCCAATTTTTGACAATTGATGCCCCGCCGCCATCTTGTATTCTCACTATTGAACATGTTTCGAAGTGATAGAACTAGGAGAATTTGCCTCAACGAAAAGAGCTATCGATGTGGTGCAAACGCCAATGAAATGCGTACGTGTCCACCATACAAAGTTGACCAATGATTTTTGTCACTTGGCAGCCATCTTCGATCCGCCATTTTGAATTTCTTTGAAAGTAGTCCGATTTGAGTTAAATTTTCAGGCGATGTGAACTTCATCAGGATACATCCAATTTTTAACAATTGATGCCCCGCCGCCATCTTGTATTCTCCATATTGAACGCATTCCAGAGTGATAGAGCTAGGAGAATTATGCCTCAACGAAAAGAGATATCGTTGTAGTGCAAACGCCAATCGAGTGCATACATGTCTACAATATAAAGTTGACCAATTATTTTTGTTACTTGGCCGCCATCTTTGATCCGCCATTTTGAATTTCACTGAAAGTGGTCTGATTTGAGGGAAATTCACAGGCGATGTGAACTTCATCAAAATACATCCGATTTTGGACAAATGATGCTTTGCCGCCATCTTGGCCGCCTATTGAAATTTCTTATCACTCAACGATTTTCATGGAGCTTGGCACTTACCTTTGTTTCGTATGATCATTCTTATTCTCCAGCCAAATTCCAACATTCTGCCGTCATCTTGGCCGCCATATTGGAATCTCTTATTAGTGGAATGACTTTCATGAAACTTGGAGCTTACTCATGTCTATAGCACGATCATTTTGATTTTTAAGCCAAATTTCATGTTTCTGACGCTATTTTGGCCGCCATGCATATTGGAATCTCTTATTAGTGGAACGATTTTCATGAAACTTGGAACTTACCATTTTCTATAGTACAATCATTTTGATTTTTAAGCCAAATTTCATGATTCTGACGCTATTTTGACCGCCATATTGGAATTTCTGCTCAAATAACGGTAGAACCCTAATTAACATCTTGCGTTCACTAATCCTTCAAAAAGGAAGTGCGCTACTGAGCCTCATGCCCATGAGGCATATTCGCTTGTTTTTTATCAGGTCGAGAAGTTGCAATTCACCCGAAAAGCTGAAGCTGTGTAGGCACATGGTCCTGGTCAGGTTCCTGGTTGATTTCTTATGAGCCCGAAAAGCTGTGTACACGGACCTCGTCAGGTTCCTGTTTTTTTTTTATGGGCCCGAAAAGCTACAATTTGCTTTGTCCGATGACGTCCGTCGTTTCCAATGACTTGACATTTTTCTTTTTTTCTGCCGTATTCTCCATTTCCTCAATTTTTCTACTTTTTCTTATTGGTCCTTCATTTATACTAATCTGTGTAATGCAACATCAAAATGCAACACTGCGTTTGCATCACCTGACACAGATTGACGGAATTGACAAAATTTACAATGACACTGACTGATAACTGAAATGTCTGATGTGAAGACTTGAATAACTTACCTTGGGTTCCACCAAAATATTTAACCAGTTGATAGCTGACTCAAGATTTCTTTTGATGGATTCTAGCTTCTAGCGTAATGATCAATGCAAATTCAGGTTTCACTCTGAGTAATAACCGAGAGGGTGGTGTACTTGCGATTCAACGTATTTTCCATTATTGAATCTACCGGCATTGACCAGAAAAAAATCCGTTTAATCTCGCTTTAGCTTAAACCGCCCTTAAATTTTTCGGTGGAACCCGTGTTTCAGTGAAGATTTCATTGAATATAATAACAAGAAAAATTGTTGTATCAATGATATTTATTAAGCAACGTTAGTTTAGTATCCAGAAACAAATATGAACATAAACACAGTATGGACACCTTGAAATAACATTTAGTACAATCGCGCTCCTCAACCATTTTATTGCCTTTGTATAACTTTATAGCGGCATACATTTCGGATAATACTCGTACATTTTTGTTATTTTATTAATATCATGAAAGCAATAATTGAAAGTGGAAGGGCGTAACTACACGAACTTTGAATATATTGGTTTTTTTTCCTTTTACAGTTTATAATAAAAACAACTCATCATCACAGAAGCCAGTGGTTTTGAAAAATGGCCATTCCATGAAAACCATTTTTGCACAAACCACGTGAGCGAAAAGCAGGTCGTTCCTTCTTTTTGTTTTTTCTTTCTCCTCATCATCCATACACAAGGCAGCACTAGGCGGTTAATTAGTGGCTACAGACCTCTACATTTAGTACACAAAATAACATTTTTTTCATCTTAAAATCTCAGCTACATTTACGGTAGGTATATTATGATATAACGTGGAAAAGTGCGCTAAAACACATTTTTTTAAAGCTCATTAGAGTGGCTGCTAAGCTAGCTGGTCATTTCGAAAACACAAAACATTATTTTATATAATATGTATTATTAGTAGTTTTAGCTAATATTATAGTAATCCTTATCGTTACGTTCGCTCTATCTTTATTTTAAACCTTTTACAAAAACGCAAAACTATAATGAGCATTATATTAAAAGAGTACAAAGTACAATAAGAAATAATTAAAACATATCAATAAAATTGGGACGACAATAATAAAACCATTACAAAAAAAATGTCTCACCATCAGTCTAAAAAGCAATACTTGAGAGGAGAAGAAGAACTTAAACTACTGATAATCTTCTCCTCTGCATAGGTTGGAATTGATATATTCAGGGTGGATATCCAATAAAACATCCCCCCGGATTTTTATTGTTGTTGCATGTTTTAGATAGAAGCGATGATTATGGATAAATATAAGAACTACACACGACGCGCTATTCTTCTGATGTTTAACCAGACGAAGGTGTATTTTTGCCGGCTAGAAGGTTGGCTTTGTTCTGGCGCACGGCTTCGGCCCTCTTTTCCTGCAAAATATGAAATTTTTTTCAAGTAATGTTTCTGTGCGGGAAGAAAAACGGCCAAACTACAACACACGGATGATACAAAGAAACTAATTACAAAATAAAAACTGTGAAGATACAAGAAAAAGTGTGAATACAAACGTTTTTCTTGATGTTTTCCAGTTTGCGTTGGATCTCTTTTTCGCGATTTTGTTCGGCAGTGGTCAGCTTGGTTTCGATTTTGGTCACTTTCTCAGTCTTACGGTTCTCCTCGGAGGATTCAATGGTCTGCTTCACTTCGACCAAACGCTCGTTCTAATCAATGGAAATGGAATAAATGCGTGTGTGTGTGAAAAACTAAACAAAATATAGAATATTTGGTTTTTTCAAGCCAATTAAATAAAAATTTAGTTAACGCATGGTGATAAAAGGTATAAAGTTAATTTGAATTTTTGGGCTGTTTATCGCTTATTGGAATTTAATAATGTTGCGTAAATAAAATAAATGTTATGTGAACGTAAATACGAGGTGAAATCCCGGGCAGTTTATTTAATCCCTCCCCCGACTACCTGCACACCATTATTACACAATCACTCTCCCACAGGACAGGCATTGTTTTCAAAAGCGACCCAAACATTTATCACCGCAATGTTTGTTTCATTTTTAATCTAAATTGCATGCTTGTACAGACTGGACACATACGTACAACTCTTGGAAATTTATACAACTCACCCCCGAAATCCCTCGTACCACAACCGGAACAATTCCAGGAAAGCAACAAGTTCCTTTCACTCCCTCTCTCGTATTCGCTTCTGTCCCTATAATTTTATTACCTACTCCCTAAATCATTCCACACCTGCTGACGTTTCGGTTATTTCAACATTCAACAATGAAATTGCCGCACATACAAAGCAGACAAATGCACGCTTTCCATTTTCCACAACCCCTCAAAATACCACCACCATGAAAAAAAAAAAAAAAAAAAAACCTCTTTACATGTTTTTTGGCAGCTTCCAGTTTACGCTGAATTTCCATTTCTCGCTTCTGTTCGGCAATGGTCAGTTTGGTCTCGAGCAAGGCAGAAACTTCAGTCTTTCGCACCTCCAGAGTGGACACTGCACTCTGTTTGATTTCTTGAGGGCGAGTGTTCTAACCCAAAATAAAATTTAAAAAAACGTGCCACAAAACGAAACCCAAAATTTAGCAGATCATTCCACCCATCGTCGGCCAAAAAGCTTTGAACAGACGGGACAGAAGAAACTTACATAGTTGCGGAGCTTTTCCTTCTGTTCCTGCTCGATCTGGGCGCGTCGGCTCTGAGCCTGCTCGAGCTTTTCCTGGACGGTGGCCTCCAACTGCTGGAACTTTACTGAATTGCTCGCCCTGACGCGGTTGACTTGCTCTTCCTGCGGATGTGAAAAAGCACACAAACATGCAAGCGTATGAGGATGATTTCGTGATTTGTGTGGGTAATTGAAAAATAAAAACCAAAGTGTGGTCGAAAAATCGAAGTGTGTGAAATAAACAGACAACAAAATGGGCGCTTACGTGTTCCTTGAGGCGTTCCAGCATTTTCTTCATGTTTTCGTCGCGCTGGGCCGATGCCGTTTTCAGCTTGTCCTCGATGGCCGATCTGACCTCGTCCGTTTGTTGCTCGATGGACAACCGCGTTTTCTCCACGTTTTCAATGTGATCCTGCAAAAATTGCAATTCGTATTACGGATCCTCTGATTCCACTAAACTGGGTAGCAGCTTTCTGGTTTATTTATCTGTTCCCACCAAGTTCGTGCTTCACATTGTGGTGGAACGCACTTTTCATCAAATTATTAAAACTTAATAAGCGAGAAAAACTAGGTCTATATTTGGATCTATCGGTACGTAAACGCGACAGGGATTTGAGGGACTCTCGCAGGTCTAAGAGAGAACTTGCTTTCGTGCGTGCTTGCAAACCAGACGTTCCGAAGACGACGTGCTGCCATAATTTACCAAAAGTGGGTCGTTTTACCCTTGAAATTATCCTCTAAATCGCTTTTGGTTTGACTGCATCATTTTTTTTCGGGCGATTCAATTTTTGTTTTCACGCCTGTAGGGTAAATTTATGAATTTAAACTTGCGTCGGGCATCACACTGCTTGTCTCCGGGAATTGAGAACAAAGGAACGGGATGGAAATAGGAGATTTTCGCGGATTTCGGCCTTAGTTTTATATTACGCGTAGAATTTGTTGCATTTTATCTGTTATTGTGACCGGCTGTGATGACAAACGGCCAGGCGGGGGTTACAAGAAGGGTTTACGGAGTTTAACTGCACGTTAGGTACCTACTTGGCGTTAGTATCGCGGATCGTGACATCATTGAACCTGCCTCGCGCGAAGAACTGATTGGAGATTCTAATTATAGCGCGTATTGGGTTTTGCTTCAGGTCCGAGCTTTGGTGCGTATACGGGGATTGTTTTTATGCTACAGGTCCGGGCTTTAACTAATTGTCCGATTGGTTATTTGAATAGTTTTCATTCATCATTGACTTTTCTATTTGAACATGAATAATTCACTTTTCCTGTGAGAGTCTGTTCAACGTTGTAATTTTTGATTTCATTGTTGTTAACTCACGAATTTTGTAAACTTACTGAATTTTATATTCATATTTTTATGACCATTTCATAAATTTTGTGTGTAATTGGATTCTCATGTAAATTACCTGACTGTAATAAGTGTGCGTCGTATTGTTGTCTATGTCATGGTTTGATTTTCATTTAAATGTCATTGTCCGCCGTCTTTTTTCACTCTCATCTTTTGATGTCATGTTTTTATACTCACTGCTATGTTTGGCCCATAATCCGTGCAGGTATTTTCACAGGGTCTTACTAACATTATCCCTATTTTGTCTTGTTACTTTTGTTTTTTTCAAAAATTTGTTGGTTTTATTATTATGCACTGTTTATGATGTTTTTACATTATTTTGTTCACTGATGTTTCTGCGATTTTGTTCTACTAATTTCACTTACACTGAATACCGGAAATGATCAGTGAGTCGCTTGTCATTAATCTGTCGCATATTCGAGAGTCTTCTTCTTTGGGCCCAACTCAGGGGTTTGTTTGACGAATTCTTCCACTGAGTGCCTCCTTCCAAATTTACCACTCTCTTTTTTCTTTGAATCGACAGTTTGACATGTCGTATTTTATTGTTTTCAATTATTGATTTGTTTTTTTATTGTATTGATTTATGTTTCTTGCTGTCTTGCTTTTACTTGATTTTGGTCATTTTGTCCATTATGTTAGTCCTGTTGTTAGTTATTCTACACAAAGAACCTAAGTCATTCGAATTTTGCTGATGATTTTGATATAAATTTATTTTGTTTGCTGTCAATACGTGTTTCTGTTAAACTTTCCAATCCAATCCTCAAAGTTCCGTTCTTGTCCAGAGTAGCATCCTGAGTGAAACGACAACGTAAGTAAAACGTGGTTAAGAAGTCCTCAAGTAAACGGGGGGGGGGGGTGATGTCGATCACAGCCAAAGGTCAAAAAGGGTGGAACAGCGCAACATTTTGTGAAAAGTTGTTAAAAATACTCATGCAATTTGAATCAAAATATTTTCCAATTCAATCACTGATTTTATCAATATAAACTGGGCACAAATCTAGAACTTAAGGGCGATTTTGTACTGCTTTACACATGACCCTGTGAAAGATTTACGTGAGAGACTGAAATTCTGCACCAGTTCAGGATTGACTGCTGAAATATGAGGCTAACGAACAGCAGAAACAGAACCGAGATCGGTGGTCTCATTGAAAAAATAATCACGTTTTAAAAAAAGATAGAATCTTCGATACCGTCACATTTAATTGTGCGCAGCTGATTCATAAAATCCTGCAAAAAAAAACACCATCATCAAAGTTTATACTTAATATCTGAAAGCGCACATCAATAGGACCTGAAACGCGAAGGAAATCACGGAGTAGGAACTTTTAATTAAAATCCAGCCGCCAAACCTGAAAGCTCCGGCGTTGCGACTACTTAATATTCGCTTGCCTTAAAGTATTGTAAAGTCTGAAATATTTTCCTTATTCATGAAGCATTCTTTTCTCTCTTTTCTCTCTTCCTAATTCGACCGTGTTCAGGCTGAAATTCCGGTGTAATTCCACCGACAGCTTTTACCGCGTTGTTTACGAAGAAAAAGTCGAGTCGGGCTTGGCACTTCAATTACATATTATTCCAGCATCCAGATCAATAATTTGAGATGCAAAATGTGAAGAGATTAAATACTTACGGTGAAGTTCGTTAAACTGGCGCAGTGAGTCATCCCTGACGCGAATACAAAGGAATGGGACACGAGCACCGCCCTACCTTCGCTCAATCTGCCGTCTCCGTATTATTGCTTGCAGATTTGTCTGGTGGCGCTCCACAGCAACTGGGAGTCGGAGTTGACCGGGAAGTCAAATGTACGTCTCTTGCAGCAAATGGTGGACAACGTTCATAGTTTGGTGACACTGACGCAGTTTTCGAAAACTGGATAAAGCGGAAGGTATGCGAGGTGAACTGGGCTACGAACTTTTTGAACAGTGTCACCAAATTGTAAACGTTCGTCAAATTTTCGGCTTCACTTCTGCAACAGACGTAGATTTGGCGTTCCGATCGTTTTTGTCCGACTCCCCAGTTGCTGCGGATCGCCACCGGCTAAGTCTGCAAGAAATAATACATGGACGGCGGTCTGGGCAGGGCTTGGGCCGTGCTCTGAAGTCATTCGTGTGTATTCGCATCAGGAATGAGTCACTGCACTGGTTCAACAAACTTCACTGTACCCATGATCCGTTTCACGGCTTTTTTCATTAAAGCAAGCTATGGAAAAAATGTGTTGTTGGTACAAATGGTACCACGATAGTTTGATGTTAACGTCTTGATAGATCTGCTATGTGTTGTTAATGTCACCATGACTCGCGGCGTGATGTACGCGCAAGAGAAAATGTTCTAGATTACGTAGCGAGGATTGTTTTAGTGGTTGGTAGCTTTTCGCTAATGCTGTTGAGTAGCGGTGACCACTAGGGCCACTGAAGAAAATGATGGCCAAGCACGGCAGTAGTGACTAAAAATGAATGGAAATTACCACTGCCCAGGGGGATCTTCTGATGCTCATCACTGAGAAGTGAATACTACCAACTCTAGCGTATACAAGGTGTCTCAAAATAAAGTAGCCAAACGCCTATGGAAATGTCAAATTTTGAAGAGCTGTATCAATTTTCTCAATTAATACTAGGCTTTCGCAAAAAAGTAATATAGAAGGTCTCTTAGTTTCTTCTGGGCTATCTCCCGTAGGCCGTTGGCTACTTTATTCTGGGACACCCTGTATTAAAACAGCAAGCGGGTATGAAGGTGATGAATATAGGAAATGAACACACAGCACTTACGCGCGTGTCTTGTCTCGACTCTCATTGTCTCAACTGGCAAATGTCACATTATATACAGCACATTTAGACAACTAGCTGCCAAGACGTTAGTATCAAGTCGACATCGTACCATTCGTACTAACAACATTTCAGCTATGTTGTGTTGCAATTGCGGACTGATGGTCGCGGGAAACCAGCCTTGGTACGCGGGTACGAGCGGCCTGAGCAAGAATGAGCAATAATTATGGATCTGTGCCTAAACTGGACTAATAATACCATACAAAGCCATACTTCAGTAGAAGGCTGTCATGACAGTTATAGCTGGAGACCTTCATTTTCCAGAAATAATACTGGCTGTCCTGCTAATGTGGCCATTCCTAGCTGCCTTGTCGGTATGAATGAAGTACAGCTGTCAAAAGGATATTTTTGGGTTTCTGCATTAATTAGCTTACTAACTGCCACACGCGCGTGCACGCTGACGCTGCCGCTACAGTAGAATATGATTGGAGGGTTTGATGCTGGAGCCTTTATTGGCATCGGTTTCTTCGCTTCAAGTTGATCACTGTTCCTTATCGTTTTTGCCTGCCGCATCAGGACGTTGTATTTTTTCACCAAATCACGTATAGTGAATAATTACTAAGTTCAGTCATAAGTCAAAAGCAGAAACTGTCTATGTCACTGTTGAAAACTGTCGATCTGGTTATAAATCTGACAAGCCGCGTGTTTGCGACGGCTGTGGACATAGAACTGCCAACCTGCCACAAATAAATTGGCAGACAGCGGTTCTCAAACCATCTACACTTCCTACAGTCACAACGGCGGATAGACACATCATAACGCCGGTAATAGCAAATTTTTATGGTTAGAACTTCTGTAGGAATTAATGCGCTCAAGATAGACTATAAACGTACCTTAAGTTTAGTTTTGAGATCGGTGATGTACGCCTCGCGCTTTTCCGTGTGGTTTTCCATCTTCTGCTCCAGGGCGTCGCGGGTTGCCGAAATGAACTGTGTAGTTTGCTCGTCCTTTTTCTTGGACGCGTCCTCGATCTTTTGCATTTTCGCCGACAAAGCCGCAATCTTGTTCGATTCCAGTTGCTGCGGACAAAAGAAAATCAGACGATAAATAAAATCAACAAGGTCGCCTCCTCCATTGGGCTATTAATTAATTGCAAACATTGTTGGCCCGCTTCCATTTCTCGCCGTAACACGCATAGGTAGGGGAGAGTGCGGATGGGAGGGTTCAGCGGCCATGATCTAAAACCGCAGCGCTGTTGTTCCGTCCATCTTTGTTTTGACAGAACAACAAAGGTGGCACAATATTATCTAGAGAGATTGTATAATTATCGGGTTATTTTTACCACAGGGTGCCCTAGAAATGGGCAAGTGGAAGAAGAAAAACTTGAATACCCAATTTCATGACTCCGTGTGAAGCTAATTTCAATCAATTCGGCTCCATGGGACACCTGTATCGAGCCTTGTATAATGTATAATGTACACCTATCTACAGCAGCGATGATCATTTAGCAAATTTCAATAAAAAAATGAGGCTGCTATAATAATATGTGGTGAATCTAACGCCTATTCGGCTCCCTTTACACTAGCTCTTTTGCATTCCTCCATGTTTCAAACTTCCCAAGTCTCCCCTGCCCTTGCTCCATAATATACATCTCAAATTCAAAGCAAACAAAAGCCAATCAATAACACTCCAAATACATAATTATTTATTGTGATACGTAGATGTTTGCAAGGCAGGAATTGTAAACGAAAATAATAGGGAGTTTGCGTGCATACGTCCGTACGACGTAACGTAACTTTAAACGTGAAAATAAACGAGTTTGTTATTTGGAATTCCTTAGTTACAGGGCAATTTTCACGTTCTACGTTGCGTTGCGTCGTACGTTGCGTGAATATAAAATAGGCGTTATATGCGTACATATAAAATAGGGTGTCTCAAAAGTAACATCCCCATCTGTTTTGCCCAACATTTCTCCAATTTTAGCTTCTCAAAATCAGTTGTTGGCCTAATGTCAATTCGACACATGACAAATTTATCATGCTAATGCACACAGGGCCACAACGTACCCATATACAGGGTGGCCCATTGAAAACCAAACAGACAGATGGAATCCGGACTTACTCTAATGATTTTTTAAGCGCCGTCTGTTAGAGTTTCAAATTCTTTAGGCTAGCGTGCTATTTGGGTTTTCGAACCATCGAAATGCGACGGATATGAGAACATATTTGTGAACACTACTGGGTCACGACTGCGGTTCGGGTGTGTGGGGGCGATTTTATGGTTTATTGGAAATATTGAGAACGCCGCGAGACGCACCAAGAGGACGACAACCGCAACTGCTAGCGAAGAGACATTTTTAGTTGTGTTCCTCTTGAAGGTACGTAAATTAGTTTGTTTCAATTACACGTTCATGCCCTTTTCGTCCCTTCTTGCACACTTTTGCCAGTGGTCACTTTAAATCATTTCATATTTTGATTCGCATTTTTGCCTGATGATTTAAAAGTGTCTTTTCTCGTGTGCTACCTCTAAACAAGCACGAGGAAATGAGTTTTTGTTCGCCTTTATTCTGGCGGTAACATTAAGAACGATTCTCTCTTGTTTTTTCTTTAATGACTTGATTTACTGCTTATTAAAGTTAGGTTTGATTTTATGCCATTGATGTGATGATTTTACTTCAGTATCTTTTTAATGTTTCAAATGTTTGTGAATTTTGCGTGTTCTGCTTTTTTTGTGCATCTCTAATATGTTTTTGGTATGCTAACTGATGTTTTGCAACGACGCTTGCGAGTATAATACGGCCTTGATGTGATGAATAATATGTTCTTGACTACCGCGAGAAGTAGCCGCATCCTTGTGCCATCAATCGCTTCCGCCCATCGTAATTTGATTGTTTTTCATTGTTTTGTTTGTGTTGTTTGAACAAATCCAACTTCTTCCCCCTCGGGACGTTTCACTACTGAAAAAGAGCGGTCTCAGTGGAGGGTCTTGACGATCACAGGCAAAGCATAGGTAAGGTGGGTATCATTACATTACTGAAAACAATGTTCCCGGACCGTTCAATTTCAAGAAACAGCGATGTGAACTGGCGCCAAAGACCTTGTGATTCATCACCATAAGACTTTTTTTATTGGGGTTACTAAAAAGCCCGATGTTCACGGTGACCCCTTGAACAATTCAGCATCTTAAAAACAACATAGGCGCTACTGTCGTTGATATACTGGGTGTTTCAAAATTGAGTGCCAATCTTTCTACTTTAGATACAAATTTTCAAAATTAGTGCTATTTTCTTATACCTGTGTCCCTGAAAAAATGATAGGACTGCAGAATTCAGTTTTTTCTCGAAATCTCGAAAACAAAGCCTCTGAACAAAATTTAACACTACACCTTTTCCAGCAGTAATTCATAAAGTATACCTAGTTTTCATTCTGGAGAGCGTCAAGTGCAATTCGGTTTTGTCAACTTTATTTCAGAAAGCGTCATTTGTAATTCAGACTTTTAAATTGAATTGAGAAAACACGAAACGTACTTCGGAAAATTTCAATTAAAATTCAGAGATGGAGAAAAAGTCAATACATCCTTTTCGTTTTAAGGCCATCTTAGCGCAAGCGTCAGCAGGGTGGTACAAATTCTGACAGACGACAGTTAACTGTGGAACAACCGAGAAATTTAAGCTGTGTTTTGACACATGTTTTCAAGGTTATGCCATTTTGGAACGCGATTTGCTTAGAAAAGCAGCTTTCTTATCAATTCTGCACTGCAGAAGGACCTTACATGGTAATTGCTAATCATGCTCTAATCGTCCTAACAAGCCCAACTGGAAAACAAATTGTCAACACATCTACTGTTCCAAATGTTCGTATCAATATTTTCGTAGGAGTCAACTGTATTTCAGAAAGCGTCATTTGCAATTTCGATTGAGATTTTCTGGGAATCAATTGAAGCTTTCTGGATAAGAACTGACTTATGCGGATTGTAAATAACGCTTTCTGAAATTCATTTGACAAAACAAACGACGCTTTCTGAAATTCAATTGACTAATCTGCATTACAACTGACGGTATCTGAATTATAACTGGAAAAGGTGTAGCAACTTTTCATGTAAATTGAACAAGGAATTTCTAAAAGTGATCAACTGTGGAAAATCTTCAGGGGTGTAGAAAGTGCTGTGGAGAAAAGGGGCAACCACCCCACTATTTCCGGCACTGAGCATTTTTGATCAATCACGCTATCATAATTCAATACAAATGTATTTCAGCACATTCTGGTTGAAATTTGTATGTGAAAGTTATGGAAAAAAACGAATTGAAAAATTGAGCTGTGTAGTTGTCCTTCAACTCTTTTTGGGTACACTTTTCGAAAAAAGAACTGTATTTTTTATACTGTGGTGTTCGGCTTGAATTTTTTTTTAAAGAGAATTGAATTTTGTGAATAAATTAGCATTAGGGGCGATTTTGAGAGAGAAAGAAATGGTACAAGGGATGATGATGGAGTCACGCGGCATTCCAGAGTAGCGGGGTTGTAGGGCAGGGGTGGTCACACTTGAGGGGGAGCGGAAGAAGAGAGGGCGAGGAAACGAGATGCTAGCAAAGAAGAGAGGATCGGTGTGGGTGCGTTCGACACCGGTAGATGTGTGTGGACGGAGAAAATTAGTTGTCGTCAAAAATTAGCCAACAAGAGTGCCAGCCTAGTTATCAACAATTATTGTAGTGCATCACTGATGAGAGAAGAAAGCACCAAGGCAAGTTCACCTTCCATGTAATCAAATAATAATTGTTCAACAGGGTGAAAATTATCGTTTTGTTTATAAACTTTATCAAGTTTGTTCTTTGTATTTCGATAACAGCCAAAGGTAGTACAAAACCAAGGTAATATTCCGCAAATAGCTGTGAGCTTTTGAATACATTGTTTCCAGTTACCCTCAAGTCACCAGGTAAATGGTGGAGGCCTCAATAATCCTTTTACAAAGAGATGAAGCCTCCGAAAGGTGATTGCAGGTTTTATCAGCTAAGAACAAAGCGCTAGCAATATACAGGGTGTTTCATGATAAGATCGACATAGAGTAAGGGCAGGTAGAGTTTTTCAAGGCGAATCAGGATCTAGCTCCAACATTCTTCTAACGCTCTTTGTTTCGAAGTTACAGGGTGATTAATGTATTTTGTCGATTTTTTTATCGGTCATATCTTTGGGACAGATTGATAGAATAGAACAAAATTTGGCAGGTACGTTCTACTACTGATACTTGATAGGTACACTGCACTATCGATCAATTCGAAAATTCCAGGGCCGGACCTAACTTTTTTTTCTCTCAAGTTTATGTCAAAAATTTCACCCTGTGCATATTTTCCAAAATTCAATTTCACATTTTGGAAACTAACAAAATTAAATTGGCGATAATTGGTTTATTTTATTTTATTTATTTATTCATTTATTTAATTGTCTTATTTTACGAGGCGGCATTCAGCTAAGAGCTGCTCTACCATGCAACCTCGGGGACAGCACAAAATATCCATGGATGAAGTAGGATTCGAACCCACACAGGGCAGCGCGAATGGTTTGGCTTGCCATCACCTGTACCACTCGGCTACCACCGCTCCAAATATCGGTAAATAAAGCAGATGTGGTTTTAATCGTTGTTCATTTGCAATATTTCTTCAATTGTCCTCTTTCAATAGAACCTGGGGAATAAAAGGGATTTGGGAATCAAAAGAGGATCTGGGAATTTATTCAAATGATCAAGGTGAAGGGTTACGAAAAATCTACGGCACACAATTTATCAGACAACGTAGGGATAACGTCCCATTAGGGAAAAGGGGTTCTATCACAACACATCTTTCGGAATATTGAATCAAGGGTAGAAAGATTTGTACTTGATTTTGAAACACCCTGTTGTGATGAACCGCACTTCCAGCGACTTTTTACAAATTCATTTTAATAATACTTCCGCGTGAAACCGTGGGTCTATCGATGCGGGGACGGGGACGCGGCAGGAATTCGGATTCTCGCGAGCAAACAAAGGGGATTCTGGTGACGTGCTTTGTCAAACCTAGATGTGTGTCGTGACGTTCTGAGAGATTCTCATCACAGGTCGGTGTTTTTTTGAATTATTCGCTCAAGATTTAACCCAAATCCCTTTTGGCTTGTCCGCATCCATTTTTAAATTTTAATACGCCTTTTATTCCTTTTAATCCGCATGTAGGACCGCATTATGACTTTCACCTGTTCAAGCGTCAATTTATTTGTTTATGGAAATTCAGAACAAAGAAGAGGACCGAAAAGGGGTTTTCGCGGTTTTCACTTATTTTCTGAGATGCCCAACGGCCCTCTTGGCCCTGGACGAGTGTTAGGTACTAGGTGTCTACGAGTTATTTCCTCTGGATGATGTCACACGGATGAAGGAACGCAAATTGGAGCTCGAGCGCGAAGAAACCGAGAGGCATCGTAAAATAATATCGCGGGCATGGGAATGTTTTTGTTGCAGGCCCGATTGCTTGAATTATTTTTACCAACTTTATATCGGCAGCATCGTAAATCTAGTGCATATTTATTTAAATTTCATCATTGAATTAACGTTCTGATTTTTGATGTCAGTTTTGTTGTCTCATGAATTTTATAAACTTACCGATTCTCATGCCAATATCTTTGTGGCCACTTCATTAATTTTGTGTGCGATTTGCTTGTCATGTAATCACTTGTCATGTACTCTCTTGTATTTTTGTCTGTCATGATTTTATTTCATTTAAATGCCATTGTCCGCCGTCTTTTATGACTCATATTTTTATGTCATGTTTTTGTGCTCGCTGCTATGTTTGTCAGATATTCAATATAAGTATTTCACAGGATCCTACTAACCACCCCTATTTAGTCTTGTTTTGGGTTTTTATACATTGCTGATGATTTTATCTGCATTGTTGATTTGTTGATTTATTATGCGTTGTTTACTGATGTGTTTTACATTTGTTTACTGATGTTTCTGCGATTTTGTTTTACTAATTGCACTTACACTGAATACCGGAATTTATCAGTGAGTTTTTGTTACTAATTTGTCACATATGTGAGAGTCTTCTTCTTTGGGCTTAACTCAGGGGTTTGTTTGACTGGGTTCTTCCACTGAGTGCCCTTTTCCGAATCCGTCACTCTCTTCTTATTCTTTGACTGACAGTATGATACATTTTGTTGTGTTTTTAATTGTTCTTGTTCATTTTGTCTATTGTGTGTCATTTTGCAATTCTGGCAGCCTTGTGTTGGGTGTTTTATGGAAAGAATTTGATTAATTTAAATTTTGCTGATGATTCCAATAAAAATTCATTTTGTTTGCTGTCAATTCGTGTTTTTGTTCAACTTTTCAATACAATCCTCATTTCCAAAGTTCCGTTCTCGTCTAGAGTAGAGCTTGAGGAAAACGACAACGTAAGTAAAACGTAGGTAAGAGGTCCAAGGTAGAAGGAGAGGGAGGTCCAAGGTAGACCTGCATTTATGTGAAAGCGTCGTGCAAAATGTAGTCCGTCGCGCGGAAGTCTGTTGAAGGATCCGTGGTGGCCACTTGAGCTAAACTTTGTTCAATGAACAATACAAGCGTGCGGAAAGTGAGTACTTTTAGCAGGCGTTATTTTCCGCACACATTATTTATTTTCCGCATTCAAATGCGTGTGATAAAGTCAAATCTCATCGGAATTGTAACCTTCCACTTGTGTTTTTATTGGTGGCTTACGATGAAGTGAAGTTACCAGGAGTTGGTCAATTTTTGTTTTGTCATTCTTCCGGCTAGAAATCGTCGTGGCGATACGACCGGGTACTTAAGCGTTAACTGTACCATTTCTATCTGTTTGTGGCGTGTTTTAACTAAAGAATAACATTCTTGTTCGTGGTTTCCATAGGACGAACGATTAAATTTCAAATCGATTGATAATTTCATGGAAAATTTCGTCTTCCAAAATGGAAGATTTGTACCGGACGATAATGGGGGCAAGCGAAGGTTGCTAGTTTTGAGCTGTTGTCAGCGAAATCTCCCCAGTCAGTGGTATAACAAAGAATTTATGTTAAAAACCGTTTGCTTTTTTCTATTGAAGTTATTGATGTTCAATTATTGTATGTATGTTACTTTCCGTTCGCTTGTATAAAAACACTTCTTTCCGCACTTGTTAGAAAACATAACTATTAATTCATGGAAGTTATTGAAAAGGAAAATTGGGGCTTTACTTTTGAAACACTCGTTACTCATAGGAAAAAACGAAATCGAAAAGAACACAGCAATAACAAAACAAACAAGGTATTGTAATGCATACTCTGTATTAGTGCGAGTGGCATAACGTATGTGTTTCGCCCCCCAGCAATTTTAATTATTCAGGGTGGACGACAGTGACACAAAGCCAAAACATATTGAAGGTTTTCAGGTTTTATACCTGCCGCTACCAGCAACAAACATGATTCACGATTAAACACGGAGAGAGGGAGAGAGACCATTAAACCCTGTCGTGTCGATATATGTTCAATAATGAAAACGGCCGGACTGGCATTGGACTAATGTGGAATTGTGGATGGTTGAAGTGCGGCGGATAATGTGGAAAAATGTCATGCCGCAAGCGGAAAAACGAAACTGCAGGAATGTGGAAGAGCTTTTCAATAATAACGGACGAGAGAGAGAGCAGGCAATTGGCATTTTCGAATAATATGTACAGCCAATTTTGCGTTACGACTCATTTTCCACTTGTAACTAGAGTTCTACTCGGTGGCTCGCACAAAAAAATTGCCAATGCTGTCAAAAGTACCGAAGTTGTTGAAATGCTAACAAAGAGGGCTCGCCATTTTGAAACTTGAGGAACTTTGGTCAATGCAACGCGTGGCGAATGAAATCAGCTACGGCAGAGCAATTTTCGATTTAAAACGCAAGTGGAACGGAACGCACAACTCACGTAGATGCCTGGTCGGCATCGGCGCTGCAAGAAGCAGCAAACAAGCGGACGATGAGCAGTCAGTGCAATTTATTTGTGGATCGTTCGATTGCCACATCAGAAACTGCTGAGGACGATGAGCAGTCAGTGCAATTTATTTGTGGATCGTTCGATTGCCACATCAGAAACTGCTGAGGAAGAAACTGACTCCCCTACGTCATTTAGAACGGCGAGGAAGCCGATGAATTTCATCATAGCTGTACCAACGCGTCAACACTGACACTGAAAGTCAGGTCGACGCACTGTAATTTTCCAGATACCCGGTAACGCAACAGTCAACGATCTAGTGGTCACGATAGCACAAAAACATTTTTGTCTTGCGTTAAGTTGACTCTGTTTTATTCAAGGTTTTCCACTTAAACTGACAAGCATGACCTCGGACTCAGATAAGATCACATACTGATAAGATGCGCATCTTCAACAATAAAACGCCCACAACCAAGTCAAAATTTCAAAACAAAACCGAAATCGTTTAGGACGAGTCCGTGTCTTGAAATAGGGGAAGCAACACCATCAGCTGGTATGCTGGACCATTATCAGGTCACAGGTGAAGTGTGAACCTAAAATCCCCTGCAAATCTAGGCAGAGGCGTATCTACGGGGGGGCAAATGGGGCACGTGCCATGGGCGCACTTTGATCCTCAGGGCGCAAATGTACGAAGGCGTAGAAGGGCCAACAATAATTTAACAAAGTTAAAGCAAATTGAGCTTGATCATTGCAATTTCAACCTAAACAATTGTAACTTCGAACTTACAATTGTAACTTCGAACTTACAATTGTAACTTCGAACTTACAATTGTAACTTCGAACTTACAATTGTAACTTCGAACTTACATTGTAACTTCGAACTTACAATTGTAACTTCGAACTTACATTGTAACTTCGAACTTACAATTGTAACTTCGAACCTACAATTGTAACTTCGAACCTACAATTGTAACTTCGAACCTACAATTGTAACGCAGCTCCGGGAAAACGGCAGCAGGCAGTTGGCGTTGGCCGTTGGCGTTGGCCAAAGTTATGGGAAGCTATTTTTGAGGTTAATTTTCAGTTTTGACTGATGAGTGTCATACATTTTATCCTGCCTACCATATAGCCATAATTATTGATAATTTTAGTTATGACTAGTTTTCACTATGGTTTTCAAGTGTTCCATAATGCATTGCAACAGCGCAATGACGAATGTGAAACTAGACAATTGACACTGACAGTAGATAATATACACCGATGCCCGTCAGACTTGCCAACCTCAATTTTGAATATAGTTATATTGCGTGCGCACTGGGTCCAAAAGTTTCCGACGGGATAGGTCGAGGGGTCAACCACCATCGACAGTCCGTGTACAAATTTCTGACAGTCATGACTGTCAGTCACCACAGTCTCCACAGTCTTGCCCACAGTCACCACAGTCAAGCTGACAGTCCTGACAGTCCCGACAGTCATGATCACAGTCCCGACAGTCATGCTCACAGTCCCCACAGTCAAGCTGACAGTCACCACAGTCTTACTCACAGTCTCTACAGTCTTGCCGACAGTCTCTACAGTCTTAACAGTCTTTCCCACAGTCTCCACAGTCAAGCTGGCAATCACGAGGAGCTGGTTGGCTCACGCATGCGCGGCACCCAGCACCCAGCTGTTATGCAGCTTTTCTGAGATTATTCGTCCATAATTGTGTCTGTTGATATTTCGATAGCAATATGAGTACCTAACTACCTACCTACCCACCTACCACCTACCTACTTTTATTCAGTCGAAAAAATATAACAAAACAGGGGCCCTATTATTCTTTAAACGGGGAACAGGTTTACATGTTGTGTAGTTGCTAGGAAAGGGCCAAACATAGCCCCTGTTTTGTTATATTTTTTCGACTGAATAAAAGTAGGTAGGTGGTAGGTGGGTAGGTAGGTAGTTAGGTACTCATATTGCTATCGAAATATCAACAGACACAATTATGGACGAATAATCTCAGAAAAGCTGCATACCAGCTGGGTGCTGGGTGCCGCGCATGCGTGAGCCAACCAGCTCCTCGTGATTGCCAGCTTGACTGTGGAGACTGTGGGAAAGACTGTTAAGACTGTAGAGACTGTCGGCAAGACTGCAGAGACTGTGAGTAAGACTGTGGTGACTGTCAGCTTGACTGTGGGGACTGTGAGCATGACTGTCGGGACTGTGATCATGACTGTCGGGACTGTCAGGACTGTCAGCTTGACTGTGGTGACTGTGGGCAAGACTGTGGAGACTGTGGTGACTGACAGTCATGACTGTCAGAAATTTGTACACGGACTGTCGATGGTGGTTGACCCCTCGACCTATCCCGTCGGAAACTTTTGGACCCAGTGCGCACGCAATATAACTATATTCAAAATTGAGGTTGGCAAGTCTGACGGGCATCGGTGTATATTATCTACTGTCAGTGTCAATTGTCTAGTTTCACATTCGTCATTGCGCTGTTGCAATGCATTATGGAACACTTGAAAACCATAGTAGCCCAGGCGCCAGGGAAAACAATAAGGAAAAAATTGTTTCCTGGCTGGAAACTAGCTTAAAACGATCTGTGTAGCTTAGGTTTTGACATACTAGTTTCCCCCCTTTCGGAAATGTCGGCGTCATGTCGCCATCATCAACAAGAAGTGCACCAGCGTGGTTTTTGACGAATATCTTGATTTTGGGTCATCTGACAGCAAAAGATGTAAGAAATCATTTTGAAGCCTATGAAATTCCCTACAGTTTGGTTTTTCAATCAATTTTCTGCGACCTATGGTCTTTGAGATAGAGCTTCTGGAAGCGAGAGTCATTGTCGTGAAAGCTCCATGGCCACTTGACTCGAATAACTAAAATGTCGATGTGACAAAAAAAAATTCAAAATGAGATTACTCAAGAATTCTTCATGCTATAGTTGCGGTGATGTTCTTAAACTCTTCCTCTTGAACCGTAGATTACGAATATTGGAAAGTCAAAAACGTCACATTGTACATATACGGGTGTACTACGGGAATCAAATCAGAACAGAGAAATTTGACATATTTCTTCGATTTAGCCTATGCGAAACTCTTAGCACTTATCACAAGTCCAATATCAATATGCATAGCTATGTAAGCTTCACTTGAAACACCCAAGGAATGGTCAGCTCACAGAGCCTTCCTGTAAAATGTTTTGAAGGTCCTCTGAAATCATCAAAATTTACAGTAGCAAAACATGTATGTAACAGTATATCATATACCAAGGAACCAAAGTGAATTTTTGATCTCTTGGGTGAAGTTTGTTGCTCGAGGGCCCTTTGGCTCCAATTTCCCAAATTAAAAATTCACTTTGGTCCTTTGGTATATATTATACTGTTATATACATTCCTTGGTAGTGTAAATTTTTAATATTTCGATGATTTCAGAGGGCCTTCAAAACATTTTACAGTAAAGCTGTGAGCTGACCACTTCTTTAGTGTATTAAGTGAAGCTTATAGAGCAAATCCATATTGATATTGGACTCGTGTTAGGTTCTTAGAGTGTCGCATATAGGCTAAATCGAAGAAATATGTGAAATTTCTCTGATCTGATTTGATTCCCTCAGTACACCCTGTATATGTACGATGTGACGTTTTTGACTTTTCTATACTCGTAATCAACGGTTCAAGAGAAAGAGTTTAAGACCATCACCGCAACTATAGCATGAAGGATTCTCGAGAAATCTCATTTTGAAATTTTTTTGTCACATCGACATTTTAGTTTTTCGAGTCAAGTGGCCATGGAGCTTTTACGACAATGCCTCTTGCTTCCAGAAAGTCTATCTCAAAAACCATAGGTCGCAGAAAAGTCATTCAAAAACTATTCCGTAGGGAATTTCATTGGTTTCAAAATGACTTCTTACATCTTTTGCTGTCAGATGGCCCAAAATCAAGATATTCGGCAAAAACCACGCTGGTGCACTTCTTGTTGATGATGGCGACATGACGCCAACATTTCCGAAAGGGGGGAAATCAGTATGTCAAAACCTAAGCCACACAGATCGTTTTGAGCTAGTTTCCAGCCAGGAAACAGTTATTTCCTTATTGAGCTGATTTTTGCTCCCTGGCGCCTGAGCTATAGTGAAAACTAGTAATAACTAAAATTATAAATAATTATGGCTATATGGTAGGCAGGATAAAATGTATGACACTCATCAGTTAAAACTGAAAATTAACCTCAAAAATGGCTTCCCATAACTTTGGCCAACGCCAACGGCCAACGCCAACTGCCTGCTGCCGTTTTCCCGGAGCTGCGTTACAATTGTAGGTTCGAAGTTACAATTGTAGGTTCGAAGTTACAATTGTAGGTTCAAAGTTACAATTGTAAGTTCGAAGTTACAATTGTAAGTTCGAAGTTACAATTGTAAGTTCGAAGTTACAATTGTAACTTCGAAGTTACAATTGTAAGTTCGAAGTTACAATTGTTTAGGTTGAAATTGCAATGATCAAGCTCAATTTGCTTTAACTTTGTTAAATTATTGTTGGCCCTTCTACGCCTTCGTACAAATGAGAGGAAAAAATGAAAATGTGAAAAATGTAGAATGAAAAAATGGAAAACTGTAGATATTTGAACTGTTGGGCACGAGGTTGGGCATAATTCGTGTGTTGACGAGCGAAATGGGAAAGAGAGAAAGGGAAAAAACCAAAACCAATACATCCAAACAGACGACCAACTTTCGACTTTTTCATCTGAATCAGATAAAGCTTAATAGGAGGGCCTAATTTGTCGTTGGCCCGCCTGAATTCTGAAAAAAAGCCTAATTCAGGGGCGCAATTCTCAGTTTTGCCATGGGCGCAATTTACCCTAGATACGCCACTGAATCTAGGTGAGCCACTGGATAGACTCAGTTCGCGCAGTTAGGCTCCGCCCACAGGTCCCTCTGGCAATGCGAGTACTCTAACCAATCAAACGCTTGATTGAAAATGTTATAAGGCAGTCCTGAGGTCTATTTTATTTGGAACAATTTGATCGGTTTGAATAGATATTTTCCCAATATCTACCAAAAGGTACGACAGGAAGCTAATGTGTATAAAAAACCGTTCGATCGAGGCGTTATTCGACTCACCAGCCTGCGTTCCTCGGCGGCCTTGAGCTTCTCCTCAATGTCCTGGACGGACATGCTGTTCTTGGGCGACACCGACGTTTTCTTCGGCGGCGCGGCCTTCACCTCTGGCTCGCTCAAGATCACCTCGTAGCGCAGTCCGCCTCTGGTCTTCTCCTGGCAGCGGACTTCGGTTGCTGCAAAGAACCAAATTGGCCAATTAACAAACTGATTTGATGAGAAAAAAAAACAGAAAAAAAAACTGGCGCCTTGTCCTTGTCTTCCAGACAATGCCATAACAGACGCGAGTAATGAGGTACTTTGCCAGGCACTTGAATCTTGCTTTAGGGGAAGTGCGGGAGCTGATGGGGCTGGCTGCTGGCGACGAAAGCAAATTATGAAAATTACAACTTGTCATCCGCGGAATTTCGCGCACACGGTTTAATATAGCGTCGCGACGCCTCGAGCTATGCGTAAGTAAATACTTAGAGAGCAAAAAATACTGGCAGGAAGGGCATATACGTCAGCAAGCTCCTCAAAATTGAGCGTTTTTTGTACTAGTGCTCATAATAGCCCAGGCATTTTAGTCCGGATGTTAAGGTATAATACCCTTCACTTTTATAACAAGCAATGCCACTTGGCATACCTATTGCCGAGACCATGTTTGACCGATTAAGATCAAGAGCCAAAGTCGCAAGCAATGCAGGCGTCGTATACAGGGTGTCGTATAGAAAAATAGTGAAAAACTAGTATATCATTAACCAAACCAGATGAATCCACGTGAATAGGCACATATATTCACAATATATCACTCATTGAGGAACAGTCAACGGTTTTGGAAAATCTTGAGCGGTTCCTGAAATATTCAGGAGAAACTGAATTTTCTTCCGAATATTTTATTTCTTGGTAAATTAGTGAATTTTCATGATATCAAAGTGCAACTTGGTAGTTCTATGGCCAGTGTGGTCATGATTCAATAACAATCAGGAACCAAATGCAAGACTTGCTATTTCCAGAAATAAGACAGTGAACTTTTTTTTCTTCGCGACCGCCATCTTGAATCTCCGTTTTACTCAACAGTTGAAAAACTGACAACTGAATGTGAGATAGTTGACATTCAGTCACCCCATTATAAAAAAGATAGCCTTGAAGCAAGGTAAGGGTCTCTTCTCCAAGAAAACAGTGTTACCCAAGGTTTTCATGGTAATACGCATTTGCAGCGCCTGTGATGGCACATCAAAGATTTCAAGAAGCAGAGGGAGCTTTTTGTCACGATCCTACATTCATTATGAGCTGAATTACCAAAATTCATGATGATCGGTCCAAAGGTAAATTTTTGGTGGCTGACTGAACCAAATATGTGGCGCTTTTTAGTGAAAAATGCAAAAAAAATCGAGCAATCATCATCATGTCATCCCTCACTAAGAAAAGGCTATTGCAAAAACTGAAACTAATCAACGCTGAAATGTTTTGGGAGAGTCAGCCCTATAATCTCGAGCCATAAAATGTTGGACACATGCGTCCCTTTGTTAGAAAGAAGACATGAGAGACTTGCATGCAGAAAGTTTTTTCTGTTCTGTTCTGTTCTGAGCTTTCTGTTCTGAGCCACGTATTACTTTCAGAAAGCTACCAAAATTGTGTCTCTGGCTCGATGATGATGAATTTTGGTACCAAATCTCAAAATGGATGTAATATTATTAGTCATCAATTTTTGGTAGGTTTCTGAATGAAATATGTGAATGAGAATTTTGATTTTTTTTCTGCATTCACGCCTTCCATGTCTTCTCTCTGGTAACCGGACACATGTGTCCAACATTTATTGCTTCAAGAATATAGACTTCAATCTCAGAAAACATTCCAGCGTTGATTTGTTTCAGTTTTTGCAACAGCCTTCTCTTGGTGAGGGATAACATGATAAGATAGCCCGATTTTTTTTGCATTTCTCATCAAAAAGCGCCACCTATTTTGTTCAGCAAGCCATCAAGAGTTTACCTTTGGATCGATCGTCATGAATTTTGGTATTTCAGCTCAAAATGAATGTAGGATTGTGACAAAGAACTCACTCTGCTCTTTTAAGTCTCTCATTAGCTATCACAGGCGCTGCAAATGCGTATTACCATGAAAAACTTTGGTGACAATGTTTTCTTGATGAAGACACCCTCACCCTGCTTCAAAGCCATCTTTTTCGTAATAGGGTGACTGGATGCCAACATTCTCACATTCGACTGTCACTTTTCTAACTGTTGAGTGAAACGGAGATTCAAGATGGCGGTCACGAAGAAAAAAAAAGTTGACTGTCTTACTTCTGGAAATAGCAGGCCCTGCGTTTGGCTCCTGATCGTTTTTTATTCATGACAATACTCGCCGTAAACTCACCAAGTTGCACTTCGATATCTTGTAAATTCACTGATTTACCAAGAAATGAAATATTCAGAAGAAAATTCAGTTTTTCCTGAATATTTCAGGAACCGCTCAAGGTTTTCCAAAACCGTTGACTCTTCCTTGATGGGTAATATATTGTGGATATATGTGCCTACTCACGAAAATCCATCTGGTTCGGTTAACGATATACGAATTTTTGACTTTTTTTCTATACGACACCCTGTATACGGCGCCTGCATCACTTACGACTTCGGCTCCTGATCTTAATCGGTCAAACATGGTCTCGGCAACAGCCATGCCAAGTGGCATTGCTTGTTATAAAAGTGAACGGTGCCCTCTAAATTTTGACCTTAGCGTCCGGACTATTTTAGGTTTTGACCTGGAAAAAAATAACGTAAGTCTGAAAATTGGTGGAACGCTCCCACTTTAACCCCTTAACCACATGCTGAAAGTCCTAAGAAATCCTATGTCCGCTTCATCGCTTTTTGGCGGCAAAAAGGTGTAAGTGACATTATTTTAGAAACTATTTATTAAAATACGCGTTGAAGCTCCAATACAACTGAAAACTTCCGGAAATGATCTTACTGGTCGGTTGAACAACATATTGAAAGTCGTCAAGAATCCTCTGTCCGCTTCATTAGTTTTTGGCGGCAAAATGGTCCAAATGGCATTATTTGAGGAACTATTTATCAAAATACGATTTGGAGTTTCAGTACAGCTGAAAATTGCTACAACTGGTCTCCTTTGTCAGTTGAACAACATACTAGAAGTCCTCAGAAATCCTATGTCCGTTTCATTGTTTTTTGGCGGCAGAAAGGGTATAAGTGACTTTTTTTTGTTACTATTTAATAATACGGGTTGAAGTTTTGATACAGGTGAAGATATTTAGTCTCCTTGGTCAGTTAAGCAGCATACTGAAAGTCCTGGGAAATCCTATGTCCGCTTCATTGTTTTTTGGCGGCAAAAAGGTATAAGTGACATTGTTTTGGAAACTATTAAATCAAACAGGCGGTCAAGTTTCGATACAGCTGAAAATAGCTGAAAATGGTTTCCTTGGTTTGTTGAGCAACACATTAAAAGTCCTAAAAAATCTTCTCTCCACTTCATTAGTTTCTGGCGGCAGAAAGGTATGAATGAAATTTTCTTTTTTACTATTTATCAAAATACGGGTTGAAGTTTCGATACAGCTGAAAATTACTGAGAATGATCTCCTTGGTCAGTTGAACAACGCATTAAAAATACTAGGAAAATTCCTGTTCGCTTCATTGTTTTTTTGTGGAAAAAAGGTATAAGTGACATTGTCTTGGAAACTATATTGAAATAGGCTTTGAAGTTCCAATTCATCTGCAAATCGCTGGAACTGGTTTCCTCGATCATGTGAACAACATACTGAAAGTTCCAAGAAACCCAATGTCCGCTTCATCGTCTTTTGGCGATAATAGGAATTTTTCCTTCTAAAATTTTTATTTCGCCACCGATTTTATCGAACTTTTCAGCATCGGCTAGACAATTGAACAGGCTATCATTTCCGTATTTCAAAATGGCAAAAGTCAAGATGACAGAAACAATTGAAAATAGACCTTTTTGTTCTCGTTGCTTTTTATTTGAAGTTACTAGAAAGTCAAAACCAATAACGTATTATGAAGGAATAGACCTTTCTTGTCAATTCAAGACCACAACCAGTAAAATGGGTCATCTGCTGAGGAGCTATTACGAGTTGAAGCAAAGCCTACTTCCCGTTTTTTTCATTTCCGCATAATTGATCTAAAATCAGGTATCCTGCCCGCCAATCCGCCATTTGCTCATTTCTCGACCGATTTTCTCAAATTTAGTATCAATGGCTAGCCAATTGGACAGGCTGTTTTTTCATATGAGAAAATGACGTACATATCAAAATCCAAGATGGCGGAAGCAATTGAGAATAAAATTTCTTTTGTCCTTATTGCCTTTCAATCAAAATTAGCAAAAAGTCAAAACCAATAATTATTATGAAGGAATAGACCCTCCTTGACAATCAAAGACCGCAACCAATCAAATCGGGTCATCTGCTGAGGAGCTACGGCGAGTTGAAGCGAAGCCCACCTACCGGTTCGTTATTCCCGCATAAATGACCCAAATTTAGGAATCCTGTCCGCCATATCCTTATTTTCCAACCGATTTTTTCAAATTTGGTATCAATGGCTAGCCAATTGAACAGGCAGCCGTTTTCATATACGAAAATGGCCAACATGTCAAAATTCAAGATGACGGAAACTATCGAAAATGGGCCTTATTCGTCCTTGTTGGAATAGAAAAACGGAAAGTACGCTTCGCTTCCACTGGCCGCAGCTCCTCGTCAGATGAATCGATTTGATTGGTTGCTGTCTTGAATTATCGAGGAAGGTCTATTCCTTCATAATAATTATTGGTTTTGACTTTCTGCTCATTTTTATTTAAAAGCAATGAGAACAAGAGAAATTCTCTATCTTCAATTGCTTCCGCTTCCGATTTTGACAGAGCTGTCATTTTGTCATATGAAAAAGGTAGCCTGTCCAATTGGCTAGCCATTGATATCAAATTTGAGAGAATCGGTTGAGAAATGAGCACATGGCGGATTGGCGGGCAGGATACCTGAATTTGGGTCAATTATGCGAAAATGAAAAAAACGGAAAGTAGGCTTCGCTTCAACTCGCAATAGCTCATCAGGAGATGACCCGATTTTATTGGTTGTGGTCTTGAATTGACAAGGAAGGTCTATTCCTTCATAATACATTATTGGTTTTGACTTTCTGGTACCTTTCAATAAAAAGCAACGAGAACAAAAGAAGGCCTATTTTCAATTGTTTCTGCCATCTTGAATTTTGGTATGTCGGCCATTTTGGAATACAGAAATGATAGCCTACTCAATTGGCTATCCAATGCTGAAAAACTCGATAAAATCGGTGGCGGAATAAAAATTTCAGAAGGAAAAATTCAGAGCACGGTCTTTTATGGCCCACCCCGTATAAGTATTTCAATTTTTTCTCGAAAAACACCGCTATTTTCTGACCAAGCCTGCCTGTGGCTGTTGTTATGCTTGAGCATCTTACAAGCGAGCGGTACACCGATTTATCGCAAAAAAATCAAAAATCCCATCAAAAACCAGTCTTTCAAATTTTGAATGCTTCCAAAAAATGATCTTTTTCATAAAATTCGGGGAATCGCAGGAATCGAACTCAAGTCTGCTGGACACACGCCATGCGCCTGTAGCAGCAGGTAAGGTCGGAGGTGGCGTCTCTCACCATCAAGCTATCAGGGTATTTTCGTCGGCCGGCCAAAACCGTCATTAATAAAGGACACGAACAATTTCTTTTATCCTTTGATGAGCAATAGCGGCCCAAGGCTCCGGCCACCAGCCGGAAAAGGTACGTTTTGGTCATCAGCAGGTGTATGGGACTTCATTTATTCACAACGTCTCCTTGTGGGAAAATTGAAAATCCAATAATGAAATTAGTGACATTTCAACCGTCATTTTGACATTTTAGTATGTTAACTTGATTCAAAGTATTTAGGTGTATTGGATGGGGCTGGTGCAGCTCAAGATTTCTGAATGGACCCCCATTTAATCTTTTGTGGTCCCATTTGCATTGCTACCAGAGAATTATTCTGCTTTATAGATGTAGGTGAGAGTTTCATTCATAACTTTACAAT
The DNA here is from genome assembly GCA_949128115.1 of Anaspis maculata. Taxonomy (NCBI): domain Eukaryota; kingdom Metazoa; phylum Arthropoda; class Insecta; order Coleoptera; family Scraptiidae; genus Anaspis; species Anaspis maculata. The sequence continues at coordinate 16,583,404 of OX421964.1, forward strand.
TACTATTGTTGAAAGGAAATTATGTAGGATTTTTATTTTCATACATTAGGGTTAGGCCTTCGATAAGGTTATATAAGCATGTCAAACCCATGCTATCGATTGAGAGGACATGACTGAGGCCAGTCCTGTAGGTGCGAATTATTGTTGGTTTGCTTGTGGATCAGAGTTAGGGTGCTAATTGAAAGCCGATTTTTCGGAATTGTGATTAAATCGTCGTTTAAATTCGTATTGTTTCGTGATCCGAATGAACTGTGCGTTATAATAACGCACGGCTCATAACGCACAGGTTGGGTAGGTTGACGTGATTGACAACTTTCGGGCCTACTATAGCGTGTGAAAGGGGTCACTTTCGTAGGTGGTCGTAGGAAAACTCATTTTTGTTCCTTGGCGTCTGCACTTTCAGACGCATAGTGCTTTGAAATCACGGATCTTATTTTAAACAGCGAATTTGGCCATGTCGTGACCAAATAGTAAATAAAAGCCACGAAAGCGGCGATCGATAAAAAGAAACAAGTCAATTATAATACCGTCAATTAGTGAAATGGAAGGAAACGGTGTGTTATTATAAATCAATTTCCTCAACAATGCGTGCCAATAATACCAAGGACATTTCTTTTATTGCACAAAAATAGCTCTCGTTTTGTTCTTTCCTCTTGTTAGAAGCTGTGAAACTTGAGAAACAAATGCCTACCCATACTACTTGTAAATAAAATGCAACATCACCTGGATCTTGAAGAACAATTTATCATGCATGATAAATGGTTGTAAAAATGCTCGCGGAGCACTTCGTGTTATTGCATTATGCCCACTGGGAACTGGGGTTGGAGCTTTTGAAATGTATGTATGTATGTACATTGTACGTTTTATATGTATGTTTGTGAAAGGTGCTGGTGCAAGCACTCTTCTTGAGAGCACAAAAAAAAATCGATGGATGAAGAAACGATGGAGGAGATGGAGGCAGTTTCCAACATAAGGCAGTTTAGAGCAGTGGAAAAGTCTACCTACACTAACCTGCGAGCTAGGCTATACAAGGTAATTAAGGAACATCCTGCCAAACGAAAACCCCAGATTCCTTGGCTCAAGTGATGACGAATGACGCAAATTTTTTCTGATTGAACTATTCTGCTAGGGAGATACAGCCCTTCAAAGTTGACTCGCCAAGAACAGTTGTAAATATTCATGAACTTGAAACTGCCTTTCAGATACAACCTGACAACAACGGACAATGCATATTACACAATGACCTAGTGCGCAAGCGCAGAACAGGTTTACTACGTAATCAGTCTGTTTGTGAAGGGTTGATTGAGGACCGGGGAAGTGAGATGTAATGCCATTTCAATTCAACAAATATTTATTTCATTTGAGTGATACATATTCGATTTTCCAAGATATACACAGTTAGTAGGTTCACCTCACAGCAATGTCGCTAGAGAGAACTGAAGTGTTAAAAAACTAATACGTAGATACCCACATCTACAAAACGGCACTTCAAAGTAGGCACATCGGTATACATTTCATATAACGTAATGATATCGTTCGTACAGTATTCGCATATTAAATGGCTAAAATAATATAGACAACATTATTTGCATGTTACAAGAGCTGCGGCCCGGAGAAGTCAATATTATGTCGTGTCATGAATAAAACATCTTCGGTGTGATGAAACGTGTTTTTCGAAAACCACCCCAGCCTGTAACTTTTTCCGTAACAATTATTGTATCGTTTTGAAATCTTGGGAGGCAGGTATTCAGGGAGGATCTATGCTATCTTTGGCTCTTTTTCATAAATCACCATGGTTGCTCGCACTTCCGGAAGCCATCGGAACTAACATCAACTTTTGATTTTCAAATGTATACAAGTTAAATAAACAAGTCGTCAATTGAAGTGGGACACCAAAAAAATTCACCAACTTTGGGCAACTGTAACTTTTGACTTATAGCTGTATTACACTACACAATTTCTTGTTCAATTTCTTGTACAATCTGTCAAATCAATTATCAAGTTCATTGTTTTTTTACACTATTTTGGCAGATAGTTCAAGAAATTGTGTAGTGTAATACAGCTATTAGATGACCGATTTCAAAAACTCTGCCACTGTTAAATTACCTCATTCTGTGGCAATTCACTCGTCATACCATTTCTTTATCCAACCACTTATTGGGCTGTATACAGGCTGATTTATCAACACGTGTTTTTTACCCCAACTCTGGCCCGTATTTTTTTACTTTTGTGGTCACCTGTAATTATGGTTCATATCTCGTCTTATGGAGACATGTTTCAGCTGCAGACTTCATTTTGAAATTTAGCTGTCTCTTTTCAATCTTGAGATATGACCTCATATGTTGGATAGTGCCCCTAATTCAATTTTTATAGAAACACTGTATAAATGATCGAATCAGAATAGATTTATTTTCGTGATGCAGAATCGTGAAACAGTGATTCAACTCCATGAAAATCAATAACGGGTGGGACCTCCTGCGGCTTCCCTAACTGCCAGGCACCTCTGTGGCACGCTTCTGATGCAGTTATCAATCAACTGCTGTGGAAGAGCCAACCATTCTTCCTGTATGAATTCAGTTAAATCTTCCACGGTCCTTGCTGCAGGTTCTTTGTCTGACAACCGGCGTTGCAGAAGATTCCATACGTGATCAATGGGGTTAATATCAGGCGACATGGCCGGCCATACCATACGCCTGATATTGTTCTTCTCAAAGAACTCGTTCACGACCGCGGCTCGGTGCGGCCGAGCATTATCGTCCATGAACAGAAATTGTTCACCGATTTCGTTCGCCAGAGGTAATATTACAGGCTCCAATACCTCATTCAGGTAACGTATGGCGTTTAAATTTCCATTGAAATTTTCACCAAATTGGGCAACCACCAATTCGGTTCGTTGCCACAGCGCGATGCCTCCCCAAATCATAATGGACCGTCCACCAAAGGGAACCACTCCAACCGTGCAGTTCTCGTTGGTTCTTTCATTTATACGTCTCCATACAAGAGTGCGTCGGCTATCTGGCCACAAGCAAAATCTGGACTTGTCGGTAAACCAGCAATTGGTTCAATCGTTCATGTTCCAGTCGGTATGTTCCCTAGCGAACTGCAGCCGACATACCTTACGCTGGCGTGTCAATTTTGGACTTCTCAAGAGACGACGAGCGTGAAGACCCACGTCATGAAGTCTTCTTCTTACCGTAGACGTCGAAACGTTGGCGTTGACATCGAACACGTCAACTTTCTGCCGTATCTTCGTGGCGTTTATCATTCGGTTCCTGTACACCGTTCTTCTCAGTTGTCTATCTGCAGCAGGAGTGGTAATCCTTCCTCGACCTCCACCATGAGTACATTGTGGCGAGTGTGAATTACTCGACCTACCCAAACTAACCTTTGGACAGCACGATGCACACTGCTTCGTGACATCTGGTACATTCTTGCAGCATCCCTAATAGAGGTGCCTGCTTCTATTGTACCAATAACTTGTTCTAGTACAGCTTGTGGTATACGCGGCATCACTGTTAAAAACAATTAATAACTCAAATGTCATCATGACACCTTATTATCCATGACATACTCTATTGATACAGGTACAGACACATTTATTGGGGAAAAAAACACCCCTTCGCATGTCTGAGGTCATACTCAAGATTGAAAAGGGACAGGGCTAAATTTCAAAATGGAGTCTGTATAGCTGAAACATGTTTTCATAAGACGAGATATGAACCATAATTACAGGGTGACCACAAAAGTAAAAAGTACGGACCAAAGTTGGGGTGAAAAACACGTGTTGATAAATCACCCTGTATACAGCCCAATAAGTGGTTAGATAAAGAAATGGTATGACAAGTGAATTATCGAAGAATGAGGTGATTCAACAGTTTAAAAGTTAAAGGTTCCCAAAGTTGGTGATTTTTTTGGTGTCCCACTTCAATTGACGACTAGTTTACGTTCAACTTTATACGAGTTAGTTGTAAAGCAGCTGACCATGGTCTGGACTGTGTCTAAGCAACTAGCTCAGTTTGAAGTTGAATCGCTGAATCGTTCAAAAAGCTTTTGATGGAACACTGAAACTATGCGGAGCAGCCAGTGCCAGGTGGCTTCAGCTACGAGCTTATTGCATCATTTCCACTCATTAGACAGCCTCAGCAGCCACTTTGCAACAGCCTGAAAGCGCAACGCAATTATTCCCTCAATTTCCTCTTGCGCAAACTCGATTTTGTGCTTTCAGCGAACACATTGGAGCAAAAAAATCAAATCTACCTGCTGTCTTGGTATACACAGCAGCAGCCCTTTCTGCACCCCATCTTGGAAGACCTAATTGGAAAATTCCGGATGATGTCATTTTTTTCACGACGACGCGACACCGCCGTGCTCTCTGAAGCCGCAACACAGAAAAGGGGGACTAGACAAAACGAAAGAGCATTTTTCTTGTGTGCGTGTAATTTGCGTTCTACAATCCGCGAAACGGCAATTCACTCCGCTTTGTGAACCAGCGGCGTGCACCCTTCCACACCCCTTCGCATCTCGAGGAACAGCCGTCGCGCCGCCACCACCACCACCACCATGCCGCGTCGTTTCTTGATTACATCCGTGGGCTTTCCGTTTTTACTTCCAGTCATCACCAGACTTTTCCGGACAATTTAACAATAAATACGTCCGTGTGTGCAACCATCAACATCAGATTTTTCGTCGTGTGGTCGATCCACCAAACCGTGGGTGATATAGGGGCGTCAATATCCAGAAAGAAAAAATCAGCCATGCGGTAGTAACGCTGCTATTCTACAGGGTGTTTCATTTTTGAATGTCGTCCTTTAAGGAGGTGCTAGAGAGCATCGAAAAATAAGTAGGTACTTTCGCAAAATTAAATATGACAATTGTGTCAAAAGTCCATATGACCACCTTGTAGATATGCATCAACTTACTTTGTGTGCCAAATATGGTCAAAGTCCAGTGATTGAATCTGAAGTTATAACAAAAAAACATTTTCAAAACTCAACGGCCATGGACGGCCGGCCAGAAAAGTTTTGTCCAAAAATGACCTGAGTAATGTTCTGAGCTCGCTTTTCAGCTGAAACAGGGCAAAGAGCCGGTTCTTCTATTGCGACCCCTTTTTCAAGCGACGGTCACTTTTTCGATCTGAGCGTCAAAAAAATCGTTGAATGTTTCAAAATAATATCATTTTGAAATGGTTTCTTTTTTGTTCACGGTTTACAAAATTTACGACTAGGTGGCTGACGTCCTGCTATGAAACCCAAAATGGAGCCTTTGATGAAAAGACCGAACACAAGACATAATTGTAAAGTGTGTCCCAGGGAAGTGGAATCACCTATATCTTTTTTCCCTGGCACTTTTATTGTCATTATCATTTTTGGACAAATGACAATTTTTTCGGCATTTTTTTGACAAGCAAAAGCACAAGCATAAAAGATAAGTATTTTTTTCGTATCGTAGCATAATTTTTTGTTCCTGCCATTATTGTTTGAGAAAATCTGCTAATAAATTAGAATTAAGATTAATTAGTGAAATAGAAAAAAGTTTATTGTCAAAATGCAATGCAAAGTAGAAAATTCATCTCAGATGTTCAAACTGTCTGCCTTCAACATCGCGAAATCTGGTAATAGTATATTGGAAATAGAAAAAAATAGGTGCTTTGCTGGAATTAATTTAAAAAAAACGATTTTTTCACCATGGCAAGCTTACAGTCCCTTCTTCAACATATCAAAAGTCCTCAACTCTGGGACTGCTACAAATCAGTATACAGGGTGAAAGTTTATTATTTTTCTTTACTTTCTTCTTTTCTTGAAAAACTGATGACCGAAAAAAACGGTTTCAGGCTAGTTTGATAGGCCATAGTCTTCCAATAAACATATGAAAAATATACCACCCAGCAACTGCTGCGTATCAAGTTACAGGGTGAAAACTATTTTTCATCTTCAATTTTTTTCTTAGTGGAACTGATCTAGATTGAAGCCGGTTTCAGTTCTTTTGCAAGCCTATTATGTCATACTGAAAATATAAAAAGAACACATCTCTGCATCTGCTGCTTTTCAATTTACAGGGTGGAAAGTCATTTTCACGTTTCAATTTTTTTCTTGATGGAATCGGCTCACACAACAATTGCGACTGGTTTTTCTGTAAATTTGGGGTTTCTAGTCAAACATATCAAAATAATACATTTCTGCTACAGCTACGTTTTTATTTACAAATTTAAATGTTTGGTTGCGTTCCAAGATTTTTTGAATTTTTGATGCAATATACCCGAATATACCCAAACATTAATATTTGTAAAAAAAAACATAGCTGTAGCAGAAATGTATTATTTTGATATGTTTGACTAGAAACTTCAAGTTTACAGAAGAATCAGTCGAAGTTGATGTATGAGCCAATTTCACCAAGAAAAAAATTGAAACGTGAAAATGACTTTTCACCCTGTAAATTGAAAAGCAGCAGTTGCAGAAATGTATCCTTCTTATATGTTCAGTATGACATTATAAGCTTGCAAAAGAACTTGAACCGGCTTCAATCTAGATCAGTTCCACTAAGAAAAAAAATTGAAGATGAAAAATAATTTTCACCCTGTAACTTGATACACAGCAGTTGCTGAGTAGTATATTTCTTATATATGTATTGGAAGACTATGGCCTATCAAACTAGCCTAAAACCGTTTTTTTCAGTAATCAGTTTTTTGAGAAAGAAAGGAAATAAAGAAAAATAATAAACTTTCACCCTGTATACTAATTTGTAGCAGTCCTAGAGTTGAGGACTTTTGATATGTTGAAGAGGGAACTGAAAGCTAGCCATGGTAAAAAAATCGTTTTTATTTGAATTAATTCCAGCAGATATTCTATTTCCAATATACTATAAGGCCTTGAAAGCCCCTTACAGAATGTCTTTTTTTTTTTGGAGGTGTTCTAACCTCGGTTCTAACGCATTCCTCCCAAATAAGATGTTCCAGCCGTTGTAAATTTTGGGGCTGCGTCTTGTACATTCGCTCTTTCAAGTATCCCCACAAGAAAAAGTTCAAGGAGGATAGGTCAGGTGACCTGAGAGGCCACTCAACTTCCATTTTTCGACCAATCCATTTTCGCGGGAATGCTTGATCAAGGAACAAGTGGTCAAAATCGTTACATGAATTTTCGAATTCTCGTGCCCCTGGAAAAAATGTGGAGTTGATTTCCACTACTCTGAGACAGTCTGTATAGCTGTTAAGACTCTTAATTCTTGGTTTCAGCCCTCAGTTTTTTGCACTTCTCAGAACTGATTTTGGTTCTACTTTTCGTTGTTAGTTCTTAAGAGTCCTCTGTACGCTCAGAGTGGCTCCAACTAAAATGCTTCTAAATCGAAGCCGGTGATTTTCTTTGAACTGGCATTTGGAGATTCCACTTCATATCTCTATATAAACATGTTACCGGAAAAAAATCCGAGAAAAACCGATCACAGCCGAAGATAGTCAAATCTTACGCGCGCCACCCTAGGGCCTTTATTTGACTTGAAACAATAATCATTTTTTCAGGGTGGACTCTCAACAGTATTCTGCACAATCGTACCGGGTGGTTTTTCAGTAAAAAAATTTCAGTTGAAGATATAGGGTTCCAAATTTTTGAGCATTTTTTTAACAATTTTCACAGCCAAATAACTTCGGCTCCAGATATTTTATTAAAAAATCACCCGGTACGTTGGTGCAGAATACTGTAGAGAGTCCACCTTGGAAAAAGAAATTTTCTTCCAAGTCAAATAAAGGCCCTAGGATGGCGCCCGTAAAATTTGACTATCTTCGGCTGTGATCGGCTTTTCTCGGATTTTTTTCCTTTCGCATGTTTTTATGGAGATATGAAGTATAATCACCAAATACCAGTTGAAAGAGAATAACCGCCTTTGATTTAGAGGCCTTTTAGTCGGAGCTGCTTCAAGCGTACAGAGGACTCTTAAGACGTTCAACTTTGGTCTTCAAGCTAGTGCTTCCTGTAGCTCTTGACAGTAGCTCCCGGTGATGTTCTTCCCCAGTTCTAAATAGTGGTTGTGCCTAGTTTCTGGTGCCCATTAATTACTGCTTGGTTCTCATTTTCGGTCGTATTTTTCATTGCTAGCTCCCAGTTCTAGCTTCTGATTTTGTCGTTGCTAGTCGTTGGTTCTAGAGCCCAACTGCGATGATATATAACCTAATGCGCATAGAACATCGAAAAAGTCAAAGGGGAAACAGACACAAGTGACAAAAGTTTGTTAGATAAAAACAAAGAAGTGCTACTCTGTTTCTTTTTACGTTTGCGGACCCGTGCCATCGTAACCGGTCGTCGGGAAGTGACGTCAGAGGCGCGACGCCTATGTAGCGGCGGCGGCGTCAAGACAGACTTTGAGGCGCCACGTCGAGCCTTATAGAGCTTATACATACACTCACACACACACCACTGACACTGTCTGATCGATAAGACCTAGGCAACGGGCCTCCTTCCGTCAGACTGTATACTTGCTGGTTCACGTCCGCACCAGCAGCAGAGCCATCAATTGTTGATGGAGAAAGAGAGAGATCCAGATCTCGGCCATGAAAAACTGCCCGCCGGAGGCGGCCCGGCTATGATGTTGGCACCAGAAGCTTGATGCCATCATAAAGAACTTTTGAACATGAACAACGCAGTGCTGCGACGCCTCTGCGCCTCCGGCTGTGCTTCTGCTCTTTGCTCAATGCTCTCTGCCAAGTCTCCTGCACAAATTGCCTCAATTGAAAATTTTCTTTGTCGTTGTCAAATGCCCCGAGATCCCTCTGGCAGTTTCGTTTATTCTGAATTTCAAAAAGTCGCGCAAACGGATGGTTCGGATAACTCCTCCGAAAATGTGGTCCATACAGAGACTGTACGCGTGATCCACGGGAATCATTTTCATTGCGGCTAAATTGAGACAACTGTGGAGATGGTCTCAATCATCGTTCTGGTCTATCCGGCACTATTCGTCATCATTTTTTTTTTCTGTCCAGTCACTACTTTCCCTTCCATATTTGGTGATGGCCGGGAAAGCAAAAATCGTCATCATCTCTCCTAAATGCTCTCCCGAACAAGAGTGTATCCAGCAACGTGAACGTTTTTGTTCGGGAGGAACGCCAGATTTTCACGTTTCAGCATACAAAGATCTGCGATGAGCAGTAAAAAGCAGGTCACCAATGCCAACAGCCCCGCACACGGAGAGCGCGAACATTGTCCTTATTAATACGTAATCTCTTACAAGTTTGCTGAAGCCGAGATTGCGGCAGCTCAACCAGCGCTGGGATGAGATGGAAATTCACGCTGGCGGCGTGCAGAAAGGGAAACTTGAATAAAGTGCGGGTCTTGAATTTAGAGCTTGGGTTATGCAAGCGAATGCGCCGCTTTAAATTTTTAAAAACCAAGTTTATATTTGGGCTTTTTGAACAGGTTGAAAGCTGGAAAAAATTGTGGCTATGACTTCTGTGGCTGAGTAACGCAGTTACCGTTTAGGACGCGAAGAAATCATAAAATGATGGATTGAAGAAGTCAAGATGATATAAATCAAAATCGAAATGGTATTTGCTATGCAGGATTGCAAGTTTTAATTCAATTGTTGAGGTCGGATTTTGACATCCACACAACCTTATCTGTGCGACTCACCTATCGGTCTGTCTTATTCAGGAACACAGCCCGCCAGCTGATCAGTGAATAAGGCCGAGGTTCGTAAGATAGTCGGGGACGCCACAGTATTGTGAGCGGAATTCCTAAAAATAATAATGGTATCAAGCAATGACTAATACAATACTGAAGATGAAGCAAAGTTTGGATTACGAATACAAATTTTATTCACAAAAGGCAAAGAGGAGCCGGTTGGCTAATTTTCCAAAAATGAAATATACGAAATTGCCAGTCGCTGCTATTACCACAATGAGCGAATTATTACGTTCTGGAAGTGAGGTTTGGCTTCAACATGAGCCGGAATTAATTGGACGTTATCTGTTCAAACGAGGCAGATACCTACTGTCGGAATAAGAAAGCCAGATAACAAACCCGAACCGATTGGATACTAACGCGACTCGACAGGTACCTACTCCGCCGGCTGCGATGACCAGCGTAACAAAAAAAGTTTTCGCAATGCCGGGACGAAAAGTGCTTTTTTTCTCCCTCTTTGGCGGGGAAAAAGTAGATTTTCATTCCCTTGGTTTTCCTGCAATCAAAAACTTAATTTTCTTCGGAAGTCTGTAGACGAGGCATTACATTTTTGCACTGTTGAATAGGTCTCTTCTTGGGTAGTCTCGAATAACTTGAGGTCGTGTTTCGTGTTTTTTGAAGAATGTCTAGAAGTTGACCATCCATCGCCACATTTTCAGAATTTTGGCCAGCTTTTTTCGAATCTGAACCACTGTGCGGCGCGTCCGAGATTAGATTTTTTTTACGGTTTCTTAGGTCTCGTTTCAGCGCACGCTATCATTGTTCAGCAGATGCCTAGCCTCTGGGGCTTCCTATATAACATCTCCTATTCCTTTTCCTCCGGGAGAAGAAAAAGCATGCCAAGCCTCTTGGGCTTCTTCCTCATCGTCCTTCTCCTAAACATACTTTTTCTATACCTAGATGCCGCAAAGTTCAACTAAAAACTCTTAGGACACTCTAAATTCAAAGAGAAATTTCATGGATGATAAAAATTTGAAAGACGTCACCTCCTGATTTAGGAAGATGTTCATGCAATCCTAACCTCTGCAACCAACCCTACAACTTCTTCTATCATTCTTTCTATGAGAGAAGAGGAAGCAGCCTCTCGATAAATTTTTTTCATATTCCTTTTTCTATTTTTTTCCACCGTGAAGAGGAAGTCCCAGAAGTTTATCTGTAAATACAAAGAGCATATGGAAATGCCCATTTAGTACAAGAAAAATAGTAAAAAAAATCGGCAAAACCTCGGAATAAATATGGACGTCATGAAAATTTGATATTCTGTTCAGAATCAAGTGCTCTACAACATATCCAAAATCGCCAAAAATCGCACCCGGGGGTTTTGAGTTATTGGAGGGGGGGTAAAAACTTGCAGGTAAAAATGGAGGGGATAGAACCCGTCGATCCATTGGATGCAAATACATTATAGTTCGACGTATCATATCCCCTTGATACCATTTTGGCACATAAAGTGTCCATCATTGTTGAAGGGGAATAGTGGGGGGGGGCGAAGTCTGCTAGGTGGTCCATTTTATTTTTCTGGCCATGTAGAACCGATCACGACAAGTTTGATATCTTTTCCGACTAAATTCAATCTCATGAACTCGTATCCAATGTGTAAACTCGAATGAAAACAAGTTTGAACAAGTTAACTTGAGCAAACTTGTTTCTTCTTTGACAATTTTGACAAATTTTTATTCTACTGTTAGAGGCGTTCATGTTTAGAAAATTTTCAGGAACAATTAAATTGAAGTGCATTCTCCACAAAAATCATCCACTCGATGTATAATTTTGTTTCTTGAGTTTAAAAAATCGATTTGAATTTGAGCCGGCACGGCGCGTCTTCTACTACTGACCAGAAAACTACAGCATGCACCTTTAAATGAAAACACCTCAAACTATTGAAGAAATAAAAACTAATCTTTGAAAATTGGAGGATTTGTGCAGAACTGAATTCCCTATAACATGAACAAAATCGCAATGAATCGCAATGCAGAATTTTGAGTTATTTGAGGGGGAAGATAACACTTTGACAGGATTCATACTCTATGAACTGTTACCTCTTCACTTAAATAACTCAAAACCCTGCAGTGCGATTCATGGCGATTTTGTTTATGTTATGGGAGATTCAATTCTCCACAGATCCTCCAATTTTCAAAGATGAGTTTTTATTTCTTCAATAGTTTGAGGTGTTTTCATTTAAAGGTGCATGCTGTAGTGTTCTGCTCAGTAGTAGACGACGCGCCGCGCCGGCTCAAGTTCAAATCGATTTTTTAAACTCGAGAAACAAAATTATACATCGAGTGGATGATTTTTGTGGAGAATACACTTCAATTTAATGGTCCCTGAAATTTTTTTAATAATGAAGGCCTCCAACAGTAAAACAAAAATTCGTCAAAATTGTCAAAGAAAAAACAAGTTTTCTCAAGTTAATTTGTTCAAACTTGTATTCATCCAAATTTACACATCGAATATGAGTTCAGGAGATTGAATTTAGTCGGAAAAGATACCAAACTTGTCGTGATCGGTTCTACATGGCCAGAAAAACAAAACGGACCACCTAGCAGAGCTTCGCCCCCCCCCCCATTACTCCCCTTCAACAATGATGGACACTTTTTGTGTCAAAATGGTATCAAGGGGATATGATACGTCGAACTATAATGTATTCGTATTCAATGGATCGACGAGTTTCATCCCCTCCATTTTTACCTGCAATTTTTTACCCCCCTCCAATAACTCAAAACGGGTGCGATTTTTGGCGATTTTGGATATGTTGTAGAACGCTCAATTCTGAACAAAATATCAAATTTCCAGGACGTTCATATTTTTTCCGAGGTTGAATCCTATCTTTCTTGTACTAATTGTAGAATCTCTTCTATTTGGAAATAGACCTATTTCATTTGTCAGATAAGGATGGGATGAAAGAAAAAAAAATTTCAATGTGAAGAAAAGAGACAAAGCAATAACATGATTGGAAGTGATTCAACGTATGCCTCCATCAAGTACACGTCTTATTTGTCAATTGTCTGCGCATCGCAGTCATCGCACATGTCTTTCTTTCAACACTGGGGCTTGAAATTTGAAAGAACTCAGTTCTATCAATATTTTTCCCTTGCCGTCGGTCTCGTTCCAAGTAAAATTGCCACAAAACAGCCACGACGTTTCAATTCGACCTTTTGAGGAGGCTGATAGGGTTCCCTTATAGCTGAAGTGTGAAAGTTCCGTCCACTAGTGCGCGTTGAAGGCATGGGTGGTAGCTTAAATCGGCGTGGTCAAAGGAAAAATGCTGAGGCACAGGCACACGCATTATTCATTAATTATGACTTCTGAAGCATTGGTACATATTACTTTGAATGTATATTGTGAACACCCCGTGAGCACCGCGATGTATAGACTCGAAAAACTTACACTTGCAAAGGAAAAGCCGTCAAAATGTCACTTTGTCAAACAAGTCTCCAATTAACATTGAAAATTATTCCACTCATGTCAACATTATCAACAAAAGTAATTCGCAAAACGTCAAAGTGAGAATCTCTACACATTCAAAAATGTACCCGTCGATTTTTGACACAATATTGGGCCTTCAAAGAGCACCCGTTATAAGACATGTCCATAAAGCGTTCATTATTGAACGTTTTCGCAACGGAAGCGTTTCGTTGAAAGCAGACGTTTATTGCCAAACGAAGAGATTTCGTTGATTTTGCACAACTTTACGCTGCGCCGCCACCTAACGGTTTTAAAATCCCTACTCAAAATCAAATATAAATTTCATCGACCATTAAATCCAGAATAACGCCGGTTTTTCTCCTGCCCGCGGCTCTCTACTCCCCAACCGGCAATTAACCAGCTTATTCTTAAATCTTAACTACCTTCACCACCACAGCGAGAAGCCCCGGATAGCGCCAACAACCACTCTCCAGGCATTCTCTCTCCAGATTCGCTCCTTCCCAGTTTCAACCTAAATCACCGCAGACCCTGTGTCATCAATGAATAGTTAAAATCCAATCCCCGCAGGGACGGTATAATTACGGATGAGAAATTGGACAGATAGAAATTCTAATGCGCTTTTCACGCTACCCTGCTGCTGCTGGGCTGCTCAGTGCCATTGTAATCTGATACCAATCGATAGCTTCTTACTAATACGGTAGCCTAGAAAATCATCATCACTGCCAGTGGCAATTTGACGTCGCTCCAACCTAAATCAGAGCTAAATAATAGTGGCATTTCAAGAGCTTTTCGACATGGTATTCAGAGAGCTTTGTGTGGGTTTTGGTAGTTGAGAAATGATTGATTGAATCATGTTTGTGTAGGCTGACGCCATCCCAGTTCAACCAACTCTGTGAGTAGTTCTTCGGAAAAAACTGGACGCAATGCAGAACTCAAAATTACTTGTATTGGATACCTAATACCGGTATATGGCACGTTGCCACTGTTCGAAGTGAACACACTTTTTCGCAGGCTCAAAGCCTTATTAGAATTGAAGCCAAAAATGTGGGTCGATACCCTCGGGGTCACCTGATTTTCAATTCGCGTGTGTGATAATCCGGAATCCCTCTGTCGCAAAAAAAAAACGGATAAAGAAAAAAGCACGCGAAAGTTGTAGGTAGGTATTTTTAGCATTAAATACTATGTTTAGTAAGCAATCGTATAACAGGTGCATTATAGTCACAGATCACTGAGTATACTTACTGACAAATTGCACCCTTTTTGGCTGGTTAGTCCTCGGTTTCGTTTTCACTTTTGTGATTGGAAACTGTCGTCGGTGAGCTGAAATCGAACACAAGACATGGAGATTTATACAAAAACAACAAAAAGCGAAAGCCCCTGGTGAAGTCTTGAGTCTGGAGAGAAAAGTGAAATTATTACATTTCCAAATAAGTCGTTTTTACAGGTGTAAGTATAGTGTACATCGTATAACTCGTACAATAATTTTCTCGGTAATTGTAAGCCGAAAGGATTTATTTATCAAGAAGATTCAAGTGCCTTATACTCGTAGCGATTATAAAAATGTAAAATAACGAAAGCACGTAAAAGTTATTGGCGACTATAAAATGCAATCGAAAGTTTCTTGCGATTCAACAACCGTTCTATATTCCAGATCTCCTCGGAGGTTATCCGGGATTAAGTGACGCCAAGTCTCTTTCGGTATGCCTCCGCTGCTAACTGAAATAAAGTGTTTAGATAGGGGCTTGGAAGCGGCTTTATCGGATCCGAATTATGAAATCTTCGAAGCTTGCGGAGCAAAAATCGATCGTAGTTGTAGGTAGTATGCTCTAAGCGCACGTTTTCTGGGGTATTGTTACGAATTTGCCTTGGATAGTTCGTTTTTTGCTAAAAATAAGTACGGTAGCAATCCTTTCTCAGTTCGCGTAGAAATAAAGGGCCGATTTCACAATTTCGAAACTGACACAGGGGCGGCGATCAACTGCATAAGCGAGGCGATGTATGAACATGAATTTTCATGCAATAAATTGAGACGGGATTACGCTGTTTTGAAGACACACGTTAGCAAATGTTCAAAACCCAAAGATTATTTTTGTGTGAATGTCAAATATAATGGTTTAAACAGATTAAGTAAATTCTATGTAGGTCCAGGAGGAGGACCTCCGTTACTGGGTCGAGACTGGATTGAAACGAATAACTTGAGGCTTGAAAACAAACATCAACCGGAAATAAACTATCCACTCCCAAGGATCGACCACATTTTCGCGAAACTTCAGGGCGGCAGACTTTTCACGAAACTGGATTTAGACCAGGCCTACACTCAATTCACAGTCGATGAAGAATCAGCAAAACTTTTGACGTGGAGCAAACATCGGGGACTCTACAAAGTTAACAGGATGATGTACGGAATATCACCAGCGAGCACCTTTTTCCAGAAGTACGTGGAACAGTTATTTCAATGTATGACAAAAGTATTGAATTTTCTAGACGACATACTAATAACAGAAAAAGACATGAACGAAAATGTTAAAACGCTAAGAAAAGTGCTGAAGATACTGGATGATGCTGGTTTGACAGAAAAGAAGGAGAAATGCGAATTCTTTGAATCTCAAGTGCAGTATCTGGGCCACATAATTTTTAGATAGGGATCACGAAAGTCGGAAGAAAAGTGGGGGCCATAAAGCAAGGGAAAACACCAAGCACAGTATCTGAAGTCCGAGCATTCTGGGGTATGGTCAACTATTATTCAAAATTCATACCAAACCTTGCTGCGATTTTGAATCCATTGTATCGATCGGTGAAGAAAAACACAAATCTCGTAAGGAACGCTGATGGCAACAGAGCATTTGAGAGACTGAAAGAAATCTTGTCATCGGACACAGTTTTGACACATTTCAATCCCGAATTACCATTGATTTTAACCACAGATGCATCACAGCTTGAGATATCAGCAGTTCTTAGTCGCTGGATGAAAGATGGAGAAGAAAGAATGGTAGGATGCGTCTCGAGAACTTTGATGCCGGCTGAAGGAAATTATTCCACGATACACAGAGAAAGTTTAGCGATTTATTACGGAGTATGGTTTCATCATTATTCAATTAGACAAAAGAAATATGTGATTAGAACGGATCACAAACCCTTGCTTTCATTGTTTGGTGGAAACAAAGGAACACCACAAATGCACGCCAGCAGATTACAAAGATGGGCTTTATTTCTGTCAGGAATCAACTACGAGACGCGATTCATACAAGGTAGGTCAAATGTTGTGGCCGATTGTTTTTCCAGAGTACCTGCAGAAGTCGACTACAGATCTGGATTTGAAAAGAAGAGACTTTTCTTGAATTTTGCAAGTTTACAGACAGAGTACGCAATCAACAGAGATGAAGTACAAAAGCAGATAAAGGCAGACGCAGCACTGATGGATGTCTACAGAACAGATATATCGAACATGGATGGCCGGGAAAAGTTTAAATCCTATTTTGGAAGAAGGAAGGCACTCAGAATTGAGCATGGATTAATTTTGTGGGGACACAAAATAGTTATTCCAAGTCCAATGAGAGAGCGCATTCTAGACGAGTTGCATGCGGGACATTTTGGATTAGTGAAGATGAAGAACAAGGCAAGATCTTTATTGTGGTGGCCGGGTATCAATAGTGGAATCAAGAAAATCACAAGTACCTGCAGTCCATGTTAACACACAAGGCAAGATCCACCAAGAGAAAAGCCAATACCCTGGAAGCAAACAGACAGACCGTGGGAAAAAGTTCATCTCGATTACCTAGGACCGATAGAGAGTTTTTGTTATTCGTACAGAAAATGGCCAGAGGTGATCCCAGTGAAGTCATTGAATTCCGACGTACTGGAAGAATAGTTGCGTGATATGTTCGCGAAATTTGGACTTCCAGAACTGACCATAAGTGATAACGGAAGACAACTGGTATCAGATCAGATAGTGAGATTCCTACAGAGATACGTCCGGAGACACGTGAACCAATTAATAAGCCGAAGACCAGGTGAAACGCCTGGGATCAAAGACATGCTTGTTTGAGGCGCAGAGGGCACAAGGTCAAGGTTGTGTGAAATGGAATTATTGAAATAGGCTTGCGTGCACAACGCTGTCTATCTATATTTCTTGCTTTACCTAAACATTGTCTTCAGAAGCCAAAAAGTAATGTAATATACGTCTGGTTTGTATCGCCGGTTTTGATTATACACATGTCACCAAGAAGCTAATGCAAAGTATATAGCAGTAGTAAACGTATACGTATATACAAAGATACGTCAATATCGAAGAACCCTGTCACGTCCATCATAAAACCAGTTTCGCGGATGAATAATACAAGACACCTTCGTTATTTCACAGTACAACACAAGGATGGAGGGCTCTCCTCTTGGAAATGGAAACGACTCAGTTGTGATAAATGTTGAAGTAGATTCATACTGCTTTTCGCAACCATCCGAGTGAAGTGGTGCCGGTGACCAGGATCAATTTTTTTTCAGCGAAAAAGTACTCCCAATTTAAAGTAAAAGTGGTGTGAAGATAGTGAACAATTTGAGAGACGAAGCAGCTGATGCAGTCGACAATTCGGATATATCAATTACGAAGATTAAAATTGAAAGACTGAACAGTTGACAATTAAGTGCATTCGAGAACAGTTTTTTTTAATTCTCATATTTTTTGTGAAAGACCCTCGAAATTTCTACACGTCAGTTTCTCAGAGACTAAACCCATAAACGTCGAAAGCTAGACGCGAGCCCCGAACTGACCTTATAAAGGAGAAAAATAGCAGATTGAGTGATTGACCGTCCCGTCCGGGCGGACGAAACCTTACAAAGTTTCCGCCACAAAGTCATGACCCATGCGAAATCCCCAAATCCGCGCACACAGACTCGGGAAGCCCCTTTGATCGATTCCCTGGATGACGATACCGCAAGCCCTCTTCCCATATACCTCTTCCCCTTATCGACTTGTCGATGGCATTCAAATTCGACATAGACACAACATCACCTTTGCAATCTGCATAATAACATATCTACCTATGTACGAGTACGGCCATCTGTATCTGCTACACATATCCAATACCATACACCAAAGCGACACATTCTAATTACGTTATTGGGGTGGAACGAGCCGGCACTCGGGTGAAGGTAGGTTAGATTAGACAGGCACTGTACGATGGGATGGTGAGATGGAAACCGTAGAGGAACAAACTTCTAGCCTTCAGTCACGAAAGAGATATTACCTCGGCGTCAAGTTACAAATAACCCAATACAGTGTGTATATGTGTGAAAGTGTGCTGTGTGTGTGCGCCATTAGGCGACAGACGAAGCCCTCGAGTTGTTTGCTTACAACATTGGGGATTTAATCCTGTTGTCGCTGCTCGTGCCGGAGAATGTGAGACAAGATGCAGAAGGCATTTGAGAAAATCTGTGTTCATAAGACGCTTTTTTTTTGTTGGATCTTGGTGCATCTACAAAAACTTATTTTTTTCTGAAACTTTCTGATGGATACAGTACATTCATAAGCAGGATTATTATACTGCTATTATATTGAAAGCAGGATTCATCAAGGGTTGTAGGGTTGAGCAACGGCATTCAACGTATGGAAGCAAGACTAGAGGATTAAGATAACAAAAATAGAGCAAAATTAAATTCATACCGCTTTTCGCAACCATCCGAGTAAAGTGGTGCCGGTGACCAGGATCAACTTTTTTCTAGTAAAAAAGTACTCCTTAAACTAACAATCGCATTAAGGTAAAAGCATGTGAATACTGCTTCCCAGAAACATACAAGATATGTGATTAGTGGACAATTCGAAAGAATGGACGGAAACCGACACGAGCTAAAAGATTCTCACACCGCTTTCCGCAACCAAATTAGAAGCGTCATAGTTCGTCAAGAATTGGGATCTTTTCCAAAAAATCAAGAAATCAGACACTGAAATGAGCACGAAGTCAAAAAAAAATTGGATACTGCTTCCAGCAGTCTTTCGGAAAAAGCTACAATGGTGCCGTGACCAGGATTACGGGTGAACAAAAACAGGCGAACAAAAAGTCAACTTGAACCAATATCTGCACAGATATCAAACGAAATATAACTTTTGGTTGACAACGTTGCCAGCTGGATAACCAGGATGAAGATGATTTCATGTTTTGTAACAAAAAAAAAAACAGGACAGCTTCCCGGTTTATTGCCCCATTAATGGAACGTCCCGCCGCCACCTCCACCACGCGTCGTTATGTATTATACGCAACACGCCCGCCAGCGCACACACACTCCAACCCGGAATTCCTTCCCTCTCTCCACCCTCCCCGAAGCTGTTCCCAGAGTCTGTGTCGCAACGCGTCCCCTTTTTCGCTCCCGTACTTTCTCCGTCTCGCTTTTTCCATTTCTCTCTTCCTCTCTTTCCGAGCCAGACTGCATCTTTCCTTCTTCCTTCCTCTCTCCCGACATCAATTTCTCCCGATCCCCCGACGCTCCATCCAGCAACAGCGGGAGCACATCGGCGTGGATGCGGTGAGTCATCGCGTGCTGTTGCTGGGGAGAGCGGAGAAACCGGCCGGTCGGCGGCAGCGTGTGTGTGTGTGAAGAGGAATATCCCAAGGCAACCGCGGGGAACGAAGGGAGAGCCGGAAGGGTTTTCGAATTGCTCTGCCGCCGCTCCCCGCACCTCCTCCTAGTCCTCCTGCCATCTTCCCAAACAGAGTCCCGGGGAAACTCCGTGGAATACGCCAGACATTCCGGCAGGGGGCTTGTATACGTATACCTATGGCATTCTCCCTCGCCCTCTTCCATATAATAATTGAGATTACGCACACAGGTGGCGGCTTGGCGGCGGCTTTCGGCCGCACCAATTGTTCCGAGTACCTAAACTGCGACAAGCGTTCTGATGGAGAAACCGGCACAAGGATTTAATTAATTACAGCTACCATGGGGATTTGGAAGGAGAACAAAACAGAAAGAAAACGTAAAAAGAATTTATGAAAGGAATCTTTTTCTCAATGCCTAAAGGCAATAAAAAAAGGTTTGTTCGGAAGTCTAAAGGATTGGAAGTAAAGCACACCTCCAGGCCCAAGTGTCTCGACTTTGTTTGCGCCGTCATGATACGGCCAAAGGGGAGGTTTGAAGAGAAACGAGAAGGAAAGTGGAGGGCCAATCGATTGTTTGGTTTGTGCGGTCACAATAGGTGGGTGTTATGAATGAGCGGTATGATTTTTTTTCTCTGTATGATGGCTTTCACAGGAATTGAACTGCGTCTTTGAGCTTTCCAAACTGGTTGCGGTTGAACTTGACGTTTCGTCCAATTCTGCATACCTCAAGGTTTCTGTTGCATAGACATTTGTGTGATGGATCAATTTGTCAGCCTAAAAACGCAAATTTTTCGAACTCCCCAACCTAGTGTTCCAGTGTTCTATTGTCCACTCGGCAAACTGTTGACCCTACTCTGATTAGTAGAGTATCAAGTTAGTGTTACTTCTAAGCCCAGGAATATTGTTGGCCTTGCGTTAGAAGTATTGTGGTGGGACGCCTTGAAAAATTATGAAATAAAGGGGAATTGAATATTTAGGAAAAAAATTAGAATTATGGGCGGAATTGGGAATGACGAAATTGCACACGGAATGATGGTAGAGTCAGGAAGCGCATGGATTTGCGGGTCAGGGGTCTGCATACTTGAGACAGAGGGAAGGGGAGAGAAAAGAATCGGTCCGAAAGTAAAGACGGGGTTGAATAAGGATTGGCGTCGGAGTACCCGACAACGGCAGACGCGTGTGGAGAAGGAAATTCATTACTCGACAAGAATAAGTTATGAAAGTGGAAAAATCCATTGTTGATAGTTGTGGTGCATCTGTGACGAGAAAGGAAAATACTGAGGTAAGTCTGGTTTCCATTGTAATCAAATGCAAATTGTTTAATAGGGTTTACGAAATTGTTTGGTTTATAAGATGATAGTAGGTTTTGTTTTGATATTTCGAACAGCCATGATTAGCGACAAGCCGATTTCAATTCCCTGTATATGCTTCGAGGTTTTAAATGCGGCCCCATGTTCCAGCTACCTGCCTTCAAGAAGCCAGAAAAAAGGTGAAAACTTCAGTAACCCTTTCGAAAGAGATTTAGCTTCCTACAAAGCATGATTTTGTAGACACTTTTATCTTGAGACAAGCACTGGCAGTATTTATGCGTATCAAATCTGGGCAAAATCTCGATCACACGTAATTTTCCCCATAGAATAAAATATTCAACCCTTTCGCACGACAAAGAGCTTGATGGGCATAAGGTTGAGTTTCCCAAAGAGAGAACCCTTTGAGCAATGCCAAGAAAATTCAGTGTCGTTTCGAAAATACCTCAGGATAGAAAAAAATATAACATCATTTTTGCAGGCTACTTAATTAGAGGCTCACTGCATAGACTATACACCGGAGTGTAGATTTGGTTATATAACCCAGCTCGAAATGGAGTTGTTTGATAAGTCTGTAAGTCAAACTACAGCACCAGCTGGATACAAATTTATGGAATGTCCACACTCAAATTTTATGTAAAATATTTGATCAATAATTAAAATGATAGCTATGATTTCGAAATAACAGGACAATACTTAATGAACAACCATCTCTCTCTAAGTACGGGGTGTTTATAAGAGTCTGTGATCGCGGCAGGCATGGGTCAGGCCGAAAAACGCAGTAACAGGCGCAACTGTAGTGATCGAAAGCGGATTCCAAAGGCGATGCGATCACAAACATTTATAAACACCCGGTACAATTAAATAATCGAAATTTCTCTTCGTACAAAATAAAAATGGACAAGAAGGAAGAAAGGGGTTGAAATTAGAATTCGACGAAGTCTTAGTTTATTAAGCAAGGAATCAAAACTCTAGTGCATTAGGAAATGGGTTCACCAATAGTTCCGAAAATTAGGAAGTATGCAAAACGGAATTAAATTGGAAGGGTTGAATTGATTAGTCGCAGGGTTTTCGCGCGTAATAAGGGTGTTCTTTTTTTTCAGAAACCGAATGTGAATCTTGATGTAAACTTGACTAATTCCTTACGCTAGCTGATGTCAGCACGTCTGGAAATTATGGGATGAATAATCAAGGTGAACTTGATTAAATTGGCGATGATTGATTGACTCGTAATAAAGAATAGGTGTGGTGTTGAATGACTTTGTTCATTTTTCAATATTTATTCAATTCATCCCCTTTCAAAGAACGTGAGGTTACTGTAGTTTGATTGAGGTATTAGTATGACGGGAATTCGAGGTAGGTGTAATTGATTTTAATGACTTGAAGGTGAAGGTAAATAAAAATCTACGGCACAATAAAACATGACTTAGGGTCACTAGACGTATCACAGCCTAATCAATATAATGTAGGGAAAGGGGTATCTCACAGTACCTCTGAATTTTGTGGTCTGCTTCATCCTAAATTCACCAAAATCTACAAAAAGCATGAAAAAACTTCATTCCCAGATATCCAAATTAGACCCAGGTGATGTAGATTCTACAGGAATTGGGTACTTGAAAAACGATGCAGAAGTCACTGAAAACGAGCCCAAAATCTGATGAAAATTGATCAAAAAGATCAAGATCCTTCTTTTACTACAAAAATTGTTTGAAATATCTGGACCACCTGGCATTTTGGGTACGTCACAAACCACATGTAACGACTCTGTTGGTCCTGAAATAAAATTCAATTCTGGGCTGTTCGAAAACTGCGAGTTTTGACCTGTCTGAATGATTTTTCATTGGATTCTAAGTTTATTTCCGACAAATTTTGCATGGTTTGGTGAGTGCTCAATGCTAGGTGGTCCAGAAATTTCAAACAATTTCTTGGAGTAACAAGGAGTCTAAAACTCTTTCCAACGAGTTTTTATTAGATGAAGGTCTATTTTCAATGTCTTTTGCATGTTTTTTGAAGTGCCCAATGCTAGTTGGTCCAGAAATTTCAAATAATTTCTTGGAGTAGCAAGGAGTCTCGAGCTCTTTTCAATGTATTTTAATTAGATGAAGGCCTATTTTCAATGTCTTTTTCATGGTTTTTGCAGTGTCTAAGGATTTTTTCCTGGTGGAAGACTGCGTTCAGACTCGATTCAGATGGGTGACCGCTAGAACAAGGCGCTGTGGTCGGGCTTATTTGAAGACCCCATACTTTTCATTAGTCACTCGTGTTTCGGGATGCACTCTAAAGTGTAGGTCCTCTATTCGATATGAACAGGCAGATAAGCTAGCCAAGGGTCTATATGACCCCTGTAGCGCTACAGTAGAGGGAGTAGAGCGGTTCTGGGATCACCACCACCATCACATTTGTGGTAAGCATATCGGGACCACCACGTAGTGAAGGGAGTTGGAGCTGTATGCCTACCAAAATGTGGTGGTGGTGGTGGTGGTGGTGGTGGTGGTGGTGGTGGTGATGATCCCAGAACCGCCCTACTCCTTCTACTAGCTACATAATGCCCTGTGTTTCTTATTTGGATATACCAATTCTCTGGCCCAGAAGTGAAATTGCATATTATGCCTTGATTTAGCCTGCAGCTGTAACTCAATTGCTTTATCATATCAACTTTTGAGTCAATAACAAGGTGATCGGAATAAATTTTTATAAGTCACACTTACGATTTTTCAATTCTAAAAAACCTAGTGAATTTGGCAGACGAGGCAAACGAGATTTTTTTTTGATTACTCAGTATGTGCAGTTCAGTCGGTGGCATCGTAGTGAATTCGGCCTTTGTAACAGTTCAAAGTTCAGCGAAGTCTACACCAAGACATTTCTGGATTCTGGCATGAGGCTTGGATAAATACAAGAGAAGCGCCAACAAGTTTCCAACTCGAACGGGCGACAAAGAACCAATAACACACACACTCAGAGGGCGAGGGGCAACTTTGACACACAAAAGAAATTGAATTACAGCTTTAGGCGCGCCGCCCCACCTCCACCCCGAGAGCAAAAAGTCCTGCAATAACTCAATCCATTATAATCGCATAATCCTCAACGCCGCTGCGCTCTCTTTTTCTCTCTTTCGATGAAGCCATCGGCAGCCATAATAATAAAAGATCAATCGAACGCGACATTTACCCAGAAAAGAATATACTGACAGAGAACAGAGAAAGTTCAGCGAGCCCGCCCCGAAAAGAGTTCAATGGAGCAATAAATTCGGAAATGCATGCGATTATTCGAGGTCGTTAATCCACATACGTGTGCGGCCATTAAGCTGCCATTAAAACCAACCATTTATGTCGGCCATCCTAATCGTAAGGTTGCGCGCTGGTACATGCACCCTGCACTGGTACAAGAATTTGAATATTACGGCTCAGG
The DNA here is from genome assembly GCA_949128115.1 of Anaspis maculata. Lineage (NCBI taxonomy): Eukaryota > Metazoa > Arthropoda > Insecta > Coleoptera > Scraptiidae > Anaspis > Anaspis maculata. The sequence goes on from OX421964.1 coordinate 16,607,794, forward strand.
AATAACCGCCAAAAGCAACTTAGCAGAAGCTGCCATCACGGCTTGAGGACAAATCGCCAGAGACGACTCAGTACAAGACTAGTACGTATGACGACTTAAAGACAATCGCCGAAAGCCACTTAGTTCAATAACTAAGCTACGACGACTTGAGATCATCGCCGAAAGCTACTTAGTATAAGGGAAGGGTTCAATTATGACGACCGTGGACCGGAGCCCACATGTGGGATGTCGTCATCCCTAATAAGGGAAGAAGTTGATAAATGGGAGAATAGGCAGATATAGGCCTACTGGAAGAGCATTCCAGGCCAACGACAAGCCAAACAGCTTATTGCGTTCTCCAAAACAAAGACGCAGCTCATCCTGTCGCTCTCTAAGAACGAAATAAGACTACTCAGACCCGTGAGTCACTGGACATTGCGGAGTGAGATACCACCTGCAAAAAATGGGTAAGGAAAACTCACCTATTTGCAGGCTTTGTGCATCGGCAGATGAAACCACCGCGCACTTACTCTGCGAGTGCGAAGCACTGGCACAGAAAAGACTTACGCTGCTGGGAGGTGTGAAACTGACACCCGCAGACATCAGAGGTAAGTCTCTCAAGGAAATCATCCGATTCGGTGGGGAGGTGGATTTCCTGGGACATTAAATAGAAGTATGGTCACGCACAAAAGATCTTATAGGTCGCAGTGCAGAAAGGATCCTCCGAGACCAAACGACCACCTCTAATCTACAATCTACGATCTAACAGTTCAATAACTGAGCTACGACGACAATTATGACGACTCAGAAGCAATCGGCGAAGCAACCAAGTCCAACAGCTAAATTGGAAAGACCTTCGGGATAATCGCCGAAAGCGACTATGTACAAGAACTCAATTCTGACGACTCAGAGCTAACCGACGAAGACGACTTGGTACAAGAGCTGAATTTTATTATGAGAACTGACGCCAAATCACCGAACGCGACTCAGATACAATAGCTGAATTGTTACGATTTCAAGATAATCGCCAAAGGCGTAAACTGCAAGAACTAAATTATGACGACTTGAAAACAATCGCCGAAGGCGATTCAGGATTCAGTACAAGGATTCCATTATGATAACTGATTATCATCAGTCTAGCCTGACATGTTTGTTTGTACAAAAACCCGCCCCAAAGGGGTTCAATGAAACAATGAACTCCGAAATAAACACCCCATTAGTCGAGGCCATTAATCCACATACACTAACCCAATCCATTCACGATTGGCTGTATTGAACATGCTAAATAATTTTTATCACTTTTGGATTGGAGATGGAGACACTTCTTCTAAAGTCATACAAATTCAAGAATATTATATATTTAGAAGATTGAGCTAGCAGAAGTGAAACTCCTTGGCAGTAGGACCATCGAACTGTAAAACGGAAGAGAGACGGAAAAGGTTTCGCGTAATTACATAGACCTAAACTCTAAATCCCGTAAAAAAGGTAAGGCAAGGAGGTGGGGAGGGGAGCGCCGCGAGGGCACGGGGAAAACCGTAGCTATAGGGTTATTTATGACGAATGATCGATAAAACAACGCCATACCACAGACATCACGATCGTGTTGTGCCTACCGCAAATCCAGTACCACAACACCATAAAACAGCACGCAATTTTTTTCTCTCTCACTTTCAAGACTTCACCAAAGGGACGAATTCTTCGACTCGCTAAGACAACAATATACTTACAGACGGCAGGAATCGGTGCCCTGCACGTATGGCAGAAGCACTGCATTAAGGACTCTCGCACGATTCCGATCAGCATTTTGAATTTCACTCTTTTCCTCCGAAAAAAAAAAATCACTTTTCGACACCGAAAGAAACTTTCAAAGTTCGAGAGAGTGGCGAAAGTTACGCGGAAACGGCGCAGCGGCAGCGATGCGTCAACGGAGGCGGCCGTCGGGTTTGTGTGGCGGCGGCGTAACGCGCGGTTCGGAAATCGAGAGGGTTGCTTGCTGCTGGTGCTCGCGAAGCAGGTGTGGTGGCGGCGGCGCTGTCCGTCGCGACGCCGCACAGCAGAGGACGCCGCCGCCGCCGCCGCCGCCACACAATGGTCGATATGACTTGGCGTCGTCGGTCGCGCTTGCATGTGCTGGCGCCGCGACGGCCGTCAATGTCTTCCGCGTGATGATGATGATGCGTGCAGCGCAAGCCATTACTGGCTTATTTTAAAGCCACTTGGGGAAAAAAAATTAGTGACCCTACTTATCCCCACATCCGATATTTGTTTTTGCTTTTTTCCAGCAAAAGAGATGACACTCGTTCCAGATAAAGGAGCGAAACGAGTGGAAAAGCAGGGGAAGCAACAGATGCGGGAGTTGAACCGGGTGGGTCCAGGCTACTCGAGTGGCTTTTGCGCTATTTATCAGGGTCCGGTATGTCCTTCGGCGATATCAAGTGACTCAGAGGACGTTTTGCCAGGACTAACTGCCGCTAGTTCCTGTATCGCCTTCCTGCAAGGAATTACATTTTGCAAATTGAAAATTTGTCTCGTGTATTATTTATAAATTATAATTAATCACTGATGATTAATGATAACTCATAAATGTATACCTTATCATTAGAGCAACTGGTTCGGCTAGACTGAATAGAATGGCTGAAATCCACGAACCATTCTTTTGTTGAGTGTTGAAATGGAATTTTTCTTCATCTGCATACAATTTTCTCCTGGTTTTGTGTGCACATGGACCTCGTCAGGTCAATAAGTTTTTTTTAATAACCCCACCTCAAGTTTTTTCACGCGCATTTTTACTTGATATTGGGATCAGCTTAGAGACCAGCTAAACGGACTTTCTCTACAAGTGCGCCTCCAAACAGAGAAAGAGGTGGATGGCGCAGTCGAGTTTCTCACTTGCTCGATTCAGAAAGCGGCCTGGGAGAAAAGTCCAATACTGCAAACGGAAAAAGCTGTCAACGATATCCCCAACCACATCAAAAAGGCAATATCAAAGAAGAGAATACTCCGAAGAATCTGGCATAACTCGCGCAGCCCGTACGATAAAAACCACTCGAACTGCGCCACCAGAAAACTCAAGTCATTGCTACAAAACTTCCGGAATAAAACTTTCAGTGACTTTATCACTGGTTTATCACCCTCCGACATTGGTGACTATTCACTATGGAAAGTCACGAAACAAATAAAAAGACCAACGGAACCAGTCCCACCAATGAAAAAGTCAGATGGAAATTGGGCAAGAAGTGACCTTGAGAAGGCCGAGCTCTTTGCGGTACATGTATCCAAAGTATTCCGGCCATTTCTTTCACAAATTGCACCAGAAGAGAAACCGTAAATTCGCCAGTTCTTGAACTCAACCCACCAGATGTACCCACCTATCAGGCTTATCATCGTTAGCGAGGTAAAACTTACTATCAGTAAACTAGATGTCAAAAAATCACCCGGATACGACCTCATCGCAGGAAAAGTCATCAAGCAACTTCCTCTTCAGGCTCTCAAGTTGATTTCCTACATCTACAATGCCATTCTCCGCATAGGTTATTTTCCGTCGCAATGGAAGGACGCCCAGGTCATTCCTGTCCTGAAACCAGGCAAGCGTCCAGAAGAGGTCTCATCCTACAGGCCTATCGGTTTGCTGCCTATATTCTCCAAAATGTTTGGAAGGCTTCTCCCGGCAAGAATTCAACCTCTCTTGTTAGCACGGAACTTAGTACCTGACCATCAGTTTGGATTTCGGCAGAGACATTCTACTGTGGAACAAGTCCATCGAGTCGTAAACAAGATCAACAACGCCCCGGAAGAAAAGAAATACTGTTCTGCTGCCTTCCTCGACATGCCCCAAGCATTCGTTAAAGTCTGGCACGACGGACTACTGTATAAAATCAAGAAGAAGCTCCCCCACAATATCTACTAAATCATCAAATCGTAGTAACAGATACTACCAAGTACGCTTAAACGGAGAGCAAACATCACTTTTCCCAATCTCATCTGGAGTGCCCCAAGGAAGCGTACTTGATCCACTGTTGTATCTCCTGTTCACTGCTGACCTACCATTAGATAGACGATCTACAGTAGCAACGTTTGCTGACGACACCGCAATTTTATCTTCCCACTCAAATCCCAACGTTGCTTCTCACATGCTGCAACTCTCTCTGGACCAGGTGCAAGACTGGCTTAGGAAGTGGCGGATAAAAGCCAACGAAGCAAAGTCTGTTCAAGTGACGTTTACTTTGCGAAAAAAACGTGTTCCGCTGTGAAGCTTGATAACGGAGAATTGCCACAAGCAGACAATGCAAAATACCTAGGCCTTCATCTCGATAGACGTCTAACATGGCAAAAACACATATGGACCAAGAGAAAAAGCAGCTGGGACTGAAGTTCAGCAAACTTCGATGGTTGCTGGGCAGAAACTCGAAATTGTCGCTGGAAAACAAACTGCTCATATACAAAGCAGTTCTTGAACCGATCTGGACCTACGAAATCCAACTCTGGGGCACCGCTTCGAATTCAAACGTGGACATTTAGCAAAGATTCCAGTCGAAGACGTTGAGAACAATCGCTGGCGCGCCATGGTATGTACCAAATAGAATAATCCACAACGACCTAAAGGTACCTCAAGTGAAGACGGTGATCCAACACCACAGTTCCAAATACCAAGACCGGCTGACACATCATCCAAATAAACTGGCAAGTCAACTATTTGACGACCAAGGACCATCAAGACTCAAGCACTGCAAGCCACAAGACCTTTCGACAAGATTCAGACCCTGACAACAGCCTGACTTGAGTACACAGAATGGAAAAGCTGTCGATGGGCAACCAATCCACAATTACCTGAAGCTACACAATTTACTTTTTGTTAATGTTATTTTTTTTTAAAGTTAATTACAAGTAACAGATTGTAAATACTTCAAGGGGTTGAATAAAAAAAAATTTTACTTGTCCAGCGTCTCACAGGTCACGCCCTTGCCTGTAGCCGAAGGGACAGATATGTATACGGTTAGGTACATATGAATATGCGGCCCAGCCAAGCCCAGGGTCTGAGTGAAAGGAGCCCTGTTTGAAGTCAAGTGATGAACTGATACAGGACAAGTAGCAAAGTAAACACAGCTCATGATTTTTTTTATTGTTTTAGGTTGGTTCAATTTTTGCTCTGCAAATTCTGTGAACTTGTCAGTGGGAAATGTCTGGGTCAGTTGAAATTTTTCAAGAGACGTGAACAACTCATGGTGTACAGGGTGTCCAGAAAATGGCAGAAAAGCTCTGAAGCACATTGTGCAGGACCATTCAGGGAATCCCAAAAGAATAAATTGAAGCCTTCGACTTTCATTCTTTTTTAATTTTAGGTCAAAAATTGGTCCTTCGAATATTAATTTTCTTAGTTTCTGACTCACCTTGCAAATAAAAAAAAATCAATACACATCCAGTGGTAGATATTTCTTTCTCATCATTCTGCCGTCAATAGTAAACTGAAATCTTCCAAATTAACAAAACTAGAAGGATTCAAAGAGCCGTCCCTTGACCCTTATTGATCCCAAAAATGAAAGTCGAAGATTTTTTCAATCATTTTTTTCAGATTTCCCTGAAGAGTCTCTTATAACGTACTGGAGAACTTTTCCGTGATTTTCTGGACACGCTGTATAAGTAGGTAGCAAAAAATTGAAGAAATGTTTATATTCCGCGTGTTTTGGTATTCCGGCCTGGACTGTGGTGGTTGTGTCATGAACAACTGTTCTACTGGCCGGATGAAATTTGACAAAGGACGTAGGTAAAGGACTAATGGTGTATTCGGCTGCATACATTTGAGGAATGATGGTATTTGCATATGTTTTGTAATTTCTCTTTTGATTTTCGGAGGCTACGTCGATAACAATGTAGAATTTCAGTGAACTGAGTCCCATCATAATCAATAATCATCCGCATAATCAGCACCATCATCACCATCATCATAATTCGTAAAATTTGGAACTTCTTTATTTCATGCGTGAATCTATTTGCTTTTCTTCAAGGTCAACTACCACCTCGACTACGACAGAAAATAGTAAAAACGTGATGAATTTTCGATATGAAAATGGAAACGACGACTTATGTTACAGACTATAATAACGCATAGGTAACTAGACTGTGTTTCAGCCAATAAGATGCGCGGATTGGGGGTACCAAGAAGATATCACAGCGATGATAAAAAACAATTGAATTTATCACCGATTTCGGCTTGTTTACCTCCTGTCAGATTGATTTCAATTTGAGGTTAACTTTTATTTCGAATGTAAACTGTTGAAAAAACACGGAAAACACCAATAGGATATTAATTAATGAGTAGAAAAGCTGATGACTTTGTTTTATATACCATAACAGGTGTCTTGTAGAAAATATACAGATACAGCATTCGTCTGTGGTGTTGATGTGGACACAGAGGCATCCAGATCAGAGAAATGTCATTACACGGGATCTGCTCGTAACATGGAAAATCATGTCCATACAATGGTAAACCTATGGGACATTCCAATAGGTAAACCTTAGATTTTTCTTAAAATGTCTGATGAAAGTAAACAATTCGATTTTTCTCAATTTGTTATAGAGTCTTGCTAAATTCAACTCGTGATATGATTAGTATTCGATGATATTTTCTCATGGAATCGGTGCTGTACATTCAACTCCTACTACGCACTGCTACCGCAGTGCTCCGCAGTCGTTGAATCTGCAGACACGATTCCATTCGAAATTATCATCAATGATAATCATACCACTTGTTATAGTATTACTGAAAATATGATCGTGAAGTAGGTACTTGTCGTGAAAAGAACTGAGTGGAACGGGAACCATTCACATGATTGCATAAAATACCTACGTATTTTTCATTTTTTCATTCAAAATTCTACAGGGGTTTTCCAAATGACAATTTTATATAACTTCGAAAAAGTAACCCCACGAAGCTAGGCTCGGCGATCTAAATTCTGAACATCGAGATTACCTATATTCACACTCAAAGGGTAGTCGTAAGTGAGACACCCGTGCGGCGCCATCTATTCATCTGTCCATCAAAAGATTTCGCCTTTCCTTTTTTGACATTTTTATACTTTGCGGATTATTGATTAAAATAGATATTTATCATACCGGGTGGGCCATAAAAAACCGAGCTCCGAGTTTTTCCTTCTAAAATTTTTATTTCGCCACCGATTTTATCGAACTTTTCAGCATTGGCTAGCCAATTGAATAGACTATCATTTCCGTATTTCAAAATGGCCGACATATCAAAATTCAAGATGGCAGAAACAATTGAAAATAGGCCTTCTTTTGTTCTCGTTGCGTTTTATCAAAAGTTAACAGAAAGTCAAAACCAATAACGTATGATGAAGGAATAGACCTTTTTTGTCAATTTAAGACCACAACCAATAAAAGCGGATCATCTGCTGAGGAGCTATTGCGAGTTGAAGCGAAGCCTACTTTCAGTTTTTTTCATTTCCGCATAATTGATCCAAATTTAGGTATCCTGCCCGCCAATCCGCCATATGCTGATTTCTCGACCGATTTTCTCAAATTTGGTATCGATGGTAGCCAATTGGACAGGTTACCTTCTTCATATGAGAAAATGACTGACATGTAAAAATCCAAGATGGCGGAAGCAATTGAAAATAGAATTTCTTTTGTCCTCATTGCTTTTTGATAAAAATTAGCAGAAAACCAAAAATATTATGAAGAAATAGACCTTCCTCGACAATTCAAGACCGCAACCAATCAAATTGGATCATCTGCTGAGGAGTATGGAGAGTTGAAGCGAAGCCTACTTACCGGTTCCTTATTCCCGCATAAATGACCCAAATTTAGGAATCCTGCCCGCCATATCCTCATTTCCCAACCGATTTCCACAAATTTGGTATCAATGGCTAGCCAATTGGACAGGCTACCATTTCCATGTAAGAAAGTGGCCAACATGTCCAAATTCAATATGGCGGAAATTATTGAAAACCGGTCTTATTCGTCCTTGTTGGAATAGGAAAATGGAAAGAAGGCTTCGCTTCAACTCGCAATAGCCCCTCAGCAGATAACCCGATTTGATTGGTTGCGGTCTTGAATTGTCGAGGAAGGTCTATTTCTTCATATTAATTATTGGTTTTGACTTTCTGCTGATTTCTATTGAAAAGCATTGAGACCAAAAGAAATTCTATTTTCAATTGCTTCAATTGGTTGGCAGGATACCGAAATTTGGATGAATTATGCGAAAATAAAAAAACCGGGAAGTAGGCTTCGCTTCATCTCGCAATAGCTCCTCAGCAGATGACCCGATTTTATTGGTTGTGGTCTTGAATTGACAAGAAAGGTCTATTTTTTCATAATACATTGTTGGTTTTGACTTTCTGGTAACTTCCAATAAAAAGCAACGAGAACAAAAGAAGGCCTATTTTCAATTGTTTCTGCCATCTTGAATTTTGATATGTCGGCCATTTTGGAAAACGGAAATGATAGTCTATTCCCTTGGCTAGCTAATGCTGAAAAGTTCGATAAAATCGGTAACGAAATAAAAATTTTAGAAGGAAAAATTGCGAGCACGGTTTTTTATGGCCCACCCGGTATTAGAGGTAGAGAGAGTTCATAAATTGAATGGGTCGAGGGTGTCTGTTGATTCAAAAACGTCTGTCGAAACTAGGGTAATCCTTACTCCATTTTGTAATAAATTTGTCAAACTTTCATAAAAACGATGCTGGTTCCGACAGACGTTTTCAAACTCACAGGCACCCTTGACCCATTAAATTTATTTACTTTCAGTATAAGTGAGACTTTATGTGACGGAGCGCAGCGAGAAAATAAGCAAAAAGAGACTAATCGCAAACAAATCGTGTCGTTAGTATACCTATCATTAGAAACGACTCACAATCTAAAAAAAAAACAAGAAAGTACAAACCGTTAGGGAGCGGAGCGAGTTGCTTGTCGGAACTCTTTTTAGCGCACTTACCCAAAAAAAAATGGGAAAAAGGCGCTTCTAGCTTCGCTTTGTCCATCCGTCCGTCCATCCATCCGTCCGTCTGTACCCAGGATAACTCCTCAGGGAAAAAAAGATATCGATGTGGTGTAAACGCTGGTACATATGCCCAGAATGTCAAGTTGACTTATCCAAAAAATAACTGCGCCGTCTCACGTTGCAATTCGCAAGAAATTAGGTGACTCGATGAGGCTTATTATTGTCAATAGCTACGAGGCAAAGTATTGCACGCCAATAGAATAACGATGACTCAGGACAACTTGCTGCAGGCAGAAATCATTTCAATGTACCAAGGTAAAGTACTGATTATTTCAGCTGACTCTGGTACTCAAATACCCTGGTCACTGCCAGCCAGATTGCCAAATTCGATCAATTGTGCTGGTTGTTGAACTAAAAGAGGCGTCTTTAAAACGATGCTGCTGCACAAATAATCGGGTTTGGGCAGGATAAATCCCCCAGAGGCCAGAGGTCCCAGAGGTCATGGTGCGGACGTGGTGCATAGTTTTTGTCGGAGAAACGCCGACTGTTTGCAAACTTGTGTCAGGTTCCTGCTTGTGTCAGACTGACGCGGACAAGAAGATTCACTTTTCTCATAATCGGCATTTTACCTTGGTACATTGAAATGATCTCTGCCTGCAGCAAGTTGTCTGAATCATCGTTATTGTATTAGCGTGTAACCCTTTGTCTCGTAGCTAGACAATAATAAGCGTCATCGAGTCACCTAATTTCTTAGGGATTGCAAAGTGGGACGGCGCAGTTATTTTTTGGATAAGTAGAAATAAAGATGTGGGGGCAGCTCTTGAAAATAGATCACTTGGACGACACTTTCACGGAAAAACATGAGACACACACATATATCATCTGACGGAGACGTTGTGTGAACATAACCACATGACATAAACGGAATTTTGCCGTGGTAACTCTCTGGCAACGTTTCTCGGTTCTCTGATGCTCAACTGCCAGGTTCATAGAGAACTGGCACCACAAAAAGATACTGTAATTGTTTTCCGCTGATATATAAATTCCACAATATACAAAAAGATGCATTGTGTTGTTTTGTTTTTCCATAATTTTCAATCATAACTACCGTGTGATCCAAACCATTCCGAACTGGGGTAGGCTGTGACATGGGCAAATTCCGCGATGCAAAGCTGCTTTCCGCCAGAGCACAGCCTACCCCAACTCGGAATAGTTTGGATCACACGGTATTAAATGGACTGTAGACTGCCTATCGGATACAACCTGACAACAACGGTCAATGCATATGACACGATGACCAACCTACCGAGTGCGCAAGCGCAGAACAGGTTTGCTACATCATTAGCCTTCCAGTTTAAACTCTACCCGTTACCGCCCAAATTTTCATGTTTTTTTTTGAGAAAAAAAGGGACTTTTGAGACGAAATATTTCATGCCTATAAGGATCTCAGTGTGTACTTTGTTTTGGACAAACAGAAAAAAGTGGTATAAAATCTCATTACATGGTCGAACAAGGCCATGCATTGTGATTCTTTTAGCTAGGCGAAGGACTTCTTTGTGGTGCATTATAAGGGGTGGGGGGCGATCGGTTACAATACTCTGCGCGTTTCTCCTTTAGTATCATTGCACGACTCAGTATCAACTTTTCAGTATGTGTATTTTCTGCAACACAAAAAATTCAAGAATTGAAACTAGTAACCGTGGTTATTTTATTATTTTCAGGTAATTTTCTGAAACCCAGAAAGATGACCGCCCGTGTGACCATTCAGCGACTAAGGCTTTAGTAATTCATCTATAAATCTTTCTTTTGGATGGATTTCATAAACTTTGAAAGTGATTACTTCATTTCGATTGATTATTGATGGAATTTTAATTTTCCCACTGCAGCAAACCAGCAAACACCAATAAAATCCCCCAGTTAATGACCACCGTGTGCGCCAGACACAGACGAGACAACCAGACGCCACCGACGCCAGCATGACTCAGAAACGAAGCGCCTCCGGCAGTATTTTTCTGAATCTATTACGTTTCCCCGACATGATTTGATGCACTCGGTGGACAAGCGACCTGCATTTCAATGGAACACTAGAGAATTGAGTTTACTAATTGGTTCCTGACACGAAAACTGAACATTATCAGTGTCGAAAACGGAAAGCTATTATAGGTAACCCGCATTCACTCTGATAATTGCGAGTGGGCACCGCTCAACAAATTTCGCATTATTGTTAATAACGGAAACGCCAGTTTTTTTCAATACCATATCCATTTACGGGACACTGGTCTCTTATTTGCTCTTGACGAGTCATCCCACGCACACATCAAACCTACTTCCAATATACCATATTAAACTTAAATGACCTTTCTCAGCTGTTTGGCTCTTTCATGTTGCACATTAGGGTCATCAACTCTGTTCAAGTTCATCAAGTATTAGCAACAATAACTCAAACAAAAACAAACCGACGATAATAACGACAATGGAATGGTGTTCCACTGTTCCTGTTCGGAAACTGCCACTCATGACAAAGAAAAAATCTCTACACAATTTTTTTATTGCCTAGTTCCTGGTTTTCTTCATAATGGTAACAATTTTCTAAACATGTGCTACTGAAGTGTTTACGGAGGCTATGGGAAAACACGGAAGTATGTACCAGACACTAACGATGTGTCGCACCATGTGCATCGACGCAACCATGTGCGTTTCTGTACTGTGTCTTCACACCTTGAAGTGTGTGTGGGGCTCGAGTTCTCTGGCTCGAGCCAAAGGCAATGCCCATAATCGACGAGACAAGAATAATTACCACGACGACTCATTGTCTTTTCGCATATTACTTCCTATCTCCGCCTGCCCAGTGCCTACCTTTGTGCAAGGCAATTTAATTTATGGTAATACATCACCAGGGTTTGGTTTTGGTAAACGCGGCTTTGCAGCAAGAATTAAACAAAGAAATCATGTGCCTGTGTTGCGGAAAGGTCCTTTACAAAGTATTTACACTATTTACTCTATGTATGTAATGTTATAGACTTTGGGAACATAATGGTATGGACTTTAGGTACCTACGTAATGGCATATGGAAATTATGTATACGTAGTCGTATGTTGTTTTTTTTCTTTTGCTCAAGTTTTTCCATTTGTTTGGAACCAAGTTCAGGTTTCTCTCAAGGTACGACAGAAACAGGGTGAACAAACCATGTGAGTGACGGTTATATTCAAACGTCTAAGATTTAAACCAACTTGATGCTGATGTAAGAAAGTACTTACACTGCTATGTAGACACTGCACTGCGAAACATGCCACTTAGGAGCAATAATTATGAGTAATGGCAATATTTACGTTTTATGTTAGCTGTTTCGCTCATGCTGGTCGTGTTTGCACTCAGCTTACAATATCGTAAAGAAAAAGTCCTTGCCAGAGACTCGAGATAAAAAGATAAAACCTGGACACTGACCTGAAAGAGATGTCTCAGGGTTATTGAAGAATTTTCCACGAGCGGCACTAACTTATGCTGCTGGAAAAAGTTTCAGTCAGAATAATTGAAAAAAAAAATAGAACTGAGGAGGAATTTCTATAGGAGCTCAGGGAAGGAACTCAAATTCTGGAGGAAGCAGGGATTTCAAAGCTATAGGGGAGATCACTTGTAAGAGTAACTTCAACCAAAGGGTTTGGAGGCTTTGATTTTTTCGAAAGCCAGCTTGTAGCTCCATTGGGTTTTATGTGCCTGAGTTGCAGAAAGGTCCTTTACAAAGTATTTACACTATTTACTTTATGTATGAAATGATACTGTAGTTATTATTTAGTTGGTAAATAAATGCACAATATGAACTGCGCACCAATTGAAATGGGCCACCCAAAAATTTCAGTCGAATTCAAAATGTCGTAGCTTCAAAGGAGGTTGACTAGTTTCAAAACTTTTTTATTCCTTGGATAGCTCATTTATTGTGCTATAAGATGCTACATTCCATTTTTGGTACAATATTTTGTTATCATTTATACAGGGTGTTACATTGAGGTACTGCAAAATTGTAAAAGTTTGGATCCCTCCCAATCGACAAATTTTTTGACTTCTTGACTTTTCCAATCTATCAACGTATCAGATTGTCCAACTTGAAAAAAAAAATCATAGGCAACTGTGGTTTTCTTCAAGCTTGGAATGGATAATAGGTATTACATATCTATACATATACAGGTGTCTCAGAAGTATCACATTCCAAGTCCAGAGCGATAGAATGGAATCTACTCAAGATCAAGAAGATGAGAAAAAAAAACAAAATTGTGTTTATTTCTGAAGAATTGTGGGGTCAAAGAGTGGGACTTCGCCCCCCTCTATTTTCATTATTTAAAGTGATTTTGAGGAACTGTTTACGATAGACCAAGCAGTCAAAATTATCAACCACTGGGTGTGCACTGAATTCCTGTTTGAGATACAGGGTGAGCCATAAATCACAAAAATCCAGTTTTCTTCAATTATATCTGTTGATTATTCCATTGGTTCATGATAGTTATTTATGTATCAAGGGCATAAAGAGGCTTTTATGGCCCAAGGCGCGATTTAGTAGCCCGAGCGTAGCGAGGACTAGAAACGCGCCAAAGAGCCATAAAAGCAAATTATGCCCGCATAACATACAACATTCTATGAACGATTACATTTTTGTAAGAAAAAAATAAACTTCCATAAAGCGGAAAACATTATCTATACGAAATCAAATTATCTGCCGTCACTCCTGTCGAATTTGAGTTTTGATTTTAATGATTGTAACTAAGGTGGAAAGTAAACAACGGCAGACATCTTGGCTTTTTAACAAAAAAGAAAAAAAAATTGTGAACTGAACTGGGGAATTGTGGATGTTAAAAGGTGAAAATGGATCCAAATGTTGATGAAAATGAAAGCAGCAGTGACGGCTTACCGGCGGACATTGAAGAAGATGCGGAAACAGCAAGATGCGGTGCTTTGATACCAGCTAAGTCAAAATCAGTGTACGAAAAAGCATACAAGGGGTATGTAAAGTGGTGTGGAGCCAAGAATATCAAAACATATCATGAAGAAAAAGTCTTGCTGGCATATTTTCTGCAATTGTCGAAACAGCGAAAGCCTTCGTCACTATGGTCATACTACTCTATGTTGAAAGCTACTATAAAAGTCAACCACAATGTTGACATTAGTGAATACTCTAGTTTGTTTGGCTTTTTGAAGCAGAAATCGGAGGGTTTCAGGTCAAAAAAATCAAAAATTTTGACCAAGGAACAGATTTACGCTTTCTTGTACCAGGCTCCGGACGATAAATATTTGATGAATAAGGCAAGGTAAAGGATGCAAAAATAATATTCGATGGTTCTAAACGGTTTTCCTTTTGTATGAAACAGGTAGCCCTGATTTTGGGGATTGCTGGTGCGTGTCGTCGGCAAGAATTGGCTCAGCTTGAGGTGAATGATATCCAAGATTTGGGTTCAACATTGCTGGTAACCTAACGGAATACCAAAACGAAGATTTAAAAGTATTCAGTGTAGTTGACAACACGGAGAAATCACCAACTCTTTTGGAGATGTACAAAAAATATGCTGCCTCACGTCCGCCAAACACCTAGCACAACCGGTTTTTTGTTTTCTACAGAAATGGCAAATGCACAAGACAAGTGGTTGGAAAGAACATGTTTGGTGACCTGCCAAGGAAAATGGCAAATTTTCTCAAGTTACCGAATTTTGAACACTATACCGGACATTCCTTGCGACGTTCTTCAGCTACATTATTGGCAGATGCTGGAGAAGATCTTATAGCTATAAAAAGACTAACGGGTTGGAAATCGGGATCCGTGGCGGAGCAGTATATCGAAGATTCAGTGGCAAACAAAATTAAACGAGCCAGTAAAGTCTTCGGATTGAATCGAGAGGTGACGTCCACATCTACATTTATCGTGTGATCAAATGAATTCTTATTTTAGGTAGGCTGTGGCCTGGTCGAATTCAGGGGTGCGAAGCTGCGTTCGGCCAGGCCACAGCCTACCTAAAATAAGAATTCATTTGATCACACGATACTACTTTTACCAGTACTGCTTGCGCCAACGAGTCTTTTGGCAATTTTTCCCACGTGGAACTCGGCGGTCAAGATGTCAACGGCGGTCGACAGCTTCAGGCCACGACTGTCGATCATCCAAACAAACACGTCCGTATTTACATGGATATTTCTAATTGTATTATCAACAGCAATATCGCGAGTGCTGATTGTAGCGATAAATGCCCGACTCCGTAGGAGGAGGGCATTTATCCAGGGACAATCAGCCCGAGGGAAACGCCTGGCCAAAATTATCTGGGAAAATCTCGAGCACGAGTGATATTTTGGTGATTATGGCAAAAAAAAGTCCGAAGTGACAGCTGTCAGATTTTGTTGTTTACATCAATTTTATTCTGTTGCCATTGACAGTGGGATTTGGATAAGTGAATATTATCCTTGTAGGTCTAATAATCAAGGGCGTTGTATGTAATAATCAATATTAATAATCGTTAATATGTGCTATTTTTTATTAGAAAATAAATTGGACCTTCAGTTTGAAAATTGTTGTGTTATCAGTTTATCAAGTTGAGTTCCTAACAACCAAAGATCCTAAAAACAATAAGTTATGTAAACCTGCTGTACAGTAGGTAGGTATAACAAAATGATTTGGTTCAGTTTTCATCTGTTAGCTTCTGTCATTCATCTTCTGGAATTAATTAGTGAAGGTTAGTAAGACGAAGACCTAACGAGCACATTGCTATTCATTTTTGACATTTCATTATGGCCTACGGGCAATAAAGAGGCCCAAGGGCCATAAAGAGACGGTTATGTCAGAATAATCAAGTCTATAATTGTCAAATTATGTGTCGATCGTGCATAGATAATTTAGAACAAGATTTGACTCTTCTCGTTTCCATAGAAACATTTTTAGTGGCGTATTGAAAAATCTCCGAAATCTTCAAGGATGATAAACGTTACGTCATTTCTTTGAATATTATTTTCGTGTTCCTGAGTAGATTCCAGGCGCGTGCTGGAACCCTAAAGAGGGCCCGGGCGAATCCACGTCAAAGGGCCCTTTGAGACCAAAATTTAAATAGGTACCTATTCCACGCCACGACCGACGGCGATTCGATTGTTGTTTACAAAATATCCTTAAAAGAATTGGAAAGTCTGGAAATCAATTAGGTATTTAGGTAGGTACTAAGTGTTAGTGTTATGCTTGAGAAAAATTCATAGCTTTTTAAACAAAAATTTTTGGAAAAGAACATGTAAGGCTCCACAAGACCTGATGGCTAAGGGCCTACCGGGAAATGCCCGGCTGCCCGGTGGGCCAGCACGCGCCTGGTAGATTCCATTTATCGCTCTGGACTTGGAATGCGATACTTTTTGAGACACCCTGTAGAAATGCTTGGTTTCTGAATGAATAACAGGGCCTGGCAGCAAAAAGCAAGAGACGGGTTAGGAGGAGAACAGCCCAGAGAGCATATTAAAGGAACAACGGCAACCGTATTTCGCTTAGTATTCCGGTTGCGAGGCCGTAATGTGCCGCATATGGAAAGGATCACACACGCACGCCAAACAGCCTTGGCGCGATCCGGTCCAGGATTTTAACCCTCCTTTTTTGTTCCATCTTTAAGCCAGATACTTTTTTCCTCCTCATCCTTGTGCCGGACGAGTGGAATTTTTTCAGTCTCGGTTTGTGGTGGCACTCCTTCTCTCAGCTTATAAGCAATTACAATATTAACTATATTATTAATGGTGTCTTCTAAATGTTATAGTTGCATCGTGTCAAATTAGCTAAGTATAACCATATTTGCGGCTACTTATAATCATCAAGGTGTGCCGTAGGGCACTGGCCGCAAGAGTATGACACTCGCTTGCTGGAGGAACTGCTGGCGCCCTCTGCCAGCCGACAGTTGAAGTTCACGTGTCAATGTGACGCGAAAAGTCAAATTAGAACTGTGAACGCATCAACATCAATTGAAAAATTCAAAATTCCTCAGAAAAGCTGCTGGGATATACAGGGTGGTCCAGGTTATTGGAGCAATAATTCACCATTCGATAGAGTCCATCGAAAACCAGGTTGACATGCATAATTTTAATGTCTTTTGCAGTAACTCTCAATTCATCAAAGCGATTTTGACCAAATTTGGTACAAATACTTGCGAAATAAATACCCATCACTTGACGTAGATAACTTTTGTCAAAATTGTCCAGTGGCGTAGATACGGGGGAGTTGTTTTACTTTCCACGCCCTATTCTCTACGCCACTGGATATTTTTGGAGAACTATATTTTTTCGAATTCCTTGTTATATTTGGAAAAAAAGTTACTCGTGTAAAAAGTTTATTAGAGGCTTGATTTTCGAGATATTTGGGTTTTAAACTTTGGAAAACATCTCGAAATCGCCACTTTCCAGAACCCAAATTGTTCTTTTCTGGAGACGCCTCGTTTCTTAGCAAAAAATTGCAGTAAATCAACGTAAACGACCTATAGTCCAAGAATTTTAGCTGTTTAAATCGAAAATAGCAAACAAAAATGATAACTAGCCGGATTTTTGTATATAAGCTCAGTTAAGCATGTAGTTCAACATAGTAGAAGTCCTCAAGAATCCGGTGTGAGCTTCGGCCGTTGTGGCCTCGAGAAGAACTTGAAGGTCAGTTTTTCGCGTATATCTCATGAACAATAGCACTTGGGAAAAAAGTTCATGGAAAGAAATTGTTGGAAATTTTATTGTCTACAAGAAAGGTCCCTACACATTTCATCGTCAGTCACCTCCTTCTTCGTCAAAACACAAGAGAATAAAAATAGTCCAGATGCTCGATGCTGAATACTGGTATGGACCTTGAGCTTTATGATGGCAGAGTGCCACTTTGTAGAGGTGTTGTTTGATCCACTCTCTTTTGGTTGAAACTTGAAGCCATCAAGACGAACTATGCCGGCGGCATATACAGGGTGAAATAAAAATAAAAAGTTGAACATTTGTACCTCGAGAACCAAAATAGGTGAAGACATGTAAATCGCCATAAATAATTCTGATTTCATGGTCATGAAGTCGTCGTAAATTTGAATTGAATATCTTGATCCCTTCTTGAAATATCTTCAAAAGACTGAAGTTGTTACCAAAAAAAAAAAATATTTTTGTCTACTTATCAGAAAAAAAGTTGACTGTGTTTTTTCTAAAATTAGTTGGCCTAGAGAGGGCTTTTCACTGTAATTTCATTTTAAATGTAATTTATCATTGTTTCGATTCAAAACACCAATAAGTTTCAATTCAAGATCTGGAGAATTACTGATATACGGAAAACTATTTTTTTTTGTAACGACTTCAGTCTTCTGAAGATATTTCAGAAACGGCTCAACATATTTGATTCAAGCTCACGACGACTTCATGGTCATGAAATTAGAAAAATTTTAGGTGATTTCCATGTCTTCACCTATTTTGGTTCTTGAGGTACACTTGTTCAACTTTTTATTTTTATGCCACCCTGTATATGCCGCCGGCATAGTTGGTATTGATGGCATTAAGTTTCAATCAAAAGAGAATGGATCGAACAACACCTCTACCAAGTGGCACCCTGCCATCATAAAACTCAAGGTCCGTCTTCGGCATCGAGCATCTGGACGACTATTTAGCTTTTCTTGTGTTTTGATGAAGAAGGAGTGAACTGATGATGGAATATGTAAGGACCTTTCTTGTAGACAACACAATTTCCAACAATTTTGTTCCACGTGCTTTTCCTCCAAGTGCCATCGTTTACGAGATAAACACGAAAAACTGATCCTCGAGTTCTTCTCGAGGCCACAACGGCCGAAGCTCACACCGGATTCTTGAGGACTTTTACTATGTTGAACTACATGCTTAACTGAGCTTATATACAAAAATCCGGCTAGTTATCATTTTTGTTCGCTATTTTCTCTATAATTCCTGGACTACTAGAAAACTTATTCCAGTTGAGGAATCATGAGTTTTCTTGATTTTAATTTTTAGGCCTTCGAAAGTCACGATTTCGAAGCGTTTTGCAAAGTTTCAAACCCAAATATCTCGGAAATAAAGCCTCTATTCAAAATTTGACAGAAGTAACTTTTTTTTGAACTGAACAAGGAATTAAAAAAAAGTATAATTTTTCGAAAATATCCAGTGGCGTAGAAAATGGGGTGGGAGAAGTTGAAGAATCCCCCGGTATCTACGCCACTGGACAATTTTGACACAAAAGTTATCTACGTCAAGTGATGGATATTTATTTCATAAGTATTTGTACCAAATTTGGTAAAAATCGCTTCGATGACTTTAGAGTTATTGCAAAATAATGATTTTAAAAACTGAACTTTGAAGGGCTCTATCTCCCTTAGGAAGCGTTTTGGAGAAAAAATAAATTATGCATGTCGACCTTGTTCTTGATAAACCATCGAATGGTGAGTTATTGCTACTATGGACCACCTATACAGGGTGTTTCGGTGACCTTGCATAATACTTCGGGAGGTGATTCCTCTCAAGAAAATAAGTCGAAAAGTGAAAGTAACATTTTACCCTGAAATGCTTCCTAATGGAGTTACAAGCTTCTCAAAGGTACGAAGTTGAACAAAGTTTTTAATTATCAGCTGAAAAACCGTCAAAGGTAGGAACTTCAAATTTGGTATAGAGAAGTTTCTCAACAGTGCAAATGTACATGCAAAGTTCTAAATAAATCTAACCAGTGGCAGCGAAATTAGAGGGGATTGGAATTATGTTGAAAATTATCCATGACACGTCCGTGTTTTTTCACTTTTACTTCAGAACGATGCATCCTACGGAAAAAATGCAAGAGAAATAAAAGTTTTGGATTGAACGAATCTATCGAAAACATCAAATTAGAAGCTCTTACCTTCGACAGTTTTTGAGCGGATGATTGAAAACTTTGTTGCATTTTGTACCTTTGAGGAGCTGTAACTCCCTCAGGGAGCACTTTAGGAAAAAATTGTACTCTTACTTTTCGACTTATTTGTTTGAGAGGAATCACCTCCCAAAGTATAATGCAAGGTCACTGAAACACCCTGTATACAGGGTGGTCCGACTTTTATGTCATTAAATTTAAGAATCGATAGAGAATGAAAAATGGAGGGGACTTTCTCCAGAAAACGTATTTGAGAAATGCCGAATAACAGAGATACAGCCCTTCAAAGTTGGAAATAAATAATCGTTTTTTTTGCATAACTTTTGAACCGTTCAATCGATTTGATTATAAATAGAACCAAAGGTTCACTGAAATTATCTTCTGTCGAACAATCATAACATGTTCCATAAAAAAGTTTCAGGGGCCTAAACATTAGGGGGTGACCCTACTTTTTCCCCCCTATTTTTCACCTTCCTTGTTATTTTTGGAAACTGTCCAGAAGTTTGAATTCTACGTTCAATTTTGAAGAAAAAATCACTGTTGCAAAATTTTGATTAGAGGCTTCGTTTAGGAGATATTTGGGTTTGAAACTTTGGGAAACATCCCGAAATCGCCACTTTCAAAGGTCTAAAAATTAAAATCCAAAGAAACTCATGACTTCTCAGCTGAAATAGGTTTGCTAGAATTTCTAAGTTGATAAACCACAATTTTTTCCAATACACGGGAAATTTTCAGGAAAAAAACAATTTGGGTGCTGAAAAGTGGCGATTTCGGGATGTTTTCCAAAGTTTCAAACTCGAATATCTCCTAAACGAAGCCTCTGATCAAAATTTTGCAAGAAGGACTTTTTCTTCTAAATTGAACGTAGAATTCAAAATTATGAACAGTTTTCAAAAATAACTGGTGAGTGAGAAATAGGGGGGGGGGGGGGAGTAGGAACACCCCCTGATATCTACGCTCCTGAAACCTTTTTATGGAACATGTTATGATTGTTCGACAGGGGATAACTTCAGTAAACCTTTGGTTCTATTTTGAATGAAATCAGTTGAACGGTTCAAAAGTTATGCGGAAAAAACGATTATTTATTTCCAACTTTGAAGGGCTGTATCTCTGTTATTAGGCATTTCTCAAATATGTTTTTCCAAGAAAGTCCCCTTCATTTTTCATTTTCTATTGATCCTTGAATTTAATGACATAAAACGAGGACCACCCTGTATACAATTTCAAAATGAAGCATCTGAATGCCTACGCCAACACGCTCGTCCGCATCGTGCTGCAAAGGGGTACCGTGAGAACTGGCATTATGGTGGCGTAGACCCGTACAATTTCGTGATGGATCACTGCTCCATCAAGTACCTAGAGGACTTCCCCAACCTCAAGGTCGGCCCCTTTTGTCCCTTCAAGGTACACTAGGTCGTGTAACATGGCAGCTCGTCGCTGGGTAAACTGCGTCGATACAGTGCGACGCGACGGCCAACATACACCTTATAAAGCCCAACAACAGGGAAAAACCTGAATAATCATAAGCTAAAGCTCATTATATTCGCCCATAAAAAAACTTCCGAAATTAATCGCGTAAACACTGCAAGTTTGGTTGGTTTAAATTCAAAGTTAGTACAACACCGAGCGCACGACAGCGCACTTTTAGAAATTGCACGGTAAAATTGAAACGATAAATTCAAAGTTTAAAACTGTTTCCCTGTATGTACCGGCTTAAAATCTGCGCTAAGCTCCCCCATTCCGGCAAAGCTCTAGCTCGGTATAAGGTGGGAAATGGGGAAATGCTATGGGTGCTTGGCGAAAAACATCTGGTGCATTCGGCACTATTCACTTGCTCTGGCATCGATCCAAGAGAAAAAACTTTACGGATGGTTGCAACCGACAATGGCGAGAAAATAGGTGCATTAATGCGATTAATCGTTTTCTCGCCAGAGCTCTCGACGGTTGCAAGTTTCAAGTCTGAAGATTTTTTATTTCCTCATTCCTTTTTGCTTTGCTTTCTTCTTTCCTTCCTTCCTTCCTCTCGTCCGCGCGAGCTTATTTTCAGTCAAATTTAACACCTGGTTGAGTACCACATTGCATTAGGAAACTTGTGTGCGCGCTCGGATTTATGTCCTCTGTTCTCGTTCCTTCATTTCTCATTCACTAGGTGCTAGGTGGTTTCATTTTTCATTCAGTAGGTGGGCATGTAAGTACGGGTGTAAGATAGGCGAAGTAGGTAGTTTGTCACACCCACGTACCTTTACCTACACTGCTGAAAGTTTCAAAGTTGCAATGCACAAGCAGAAAAGTTCTAAACAATGTTTAAACGTCGCTGGTAGTGTAGCAGTGGTGGCTATAACTAAACCTAAAAGAGTTTTATCGTGCGTTTAACGCTTGAAGTAGTGCAATGTATTTTACTTCCACATTGCGGATGCCTATAAAACGACCTCTGTAAAGAATACGATAAAGTTGAAAAAAGTTCGGGCTTTAGCAGTTTTTCGACTTGTTAGAAAAAAATCAAGGAACTTTTTTTTTGTTGGGAATGGCATGGTTCACTGAGAAATAAAACAAAAAGCCATGCGCCATAAATGCGTGCCAAGCAAGGACTTGTACTGAAACTGGACTAATCATACCGTACACCGACATGACTCCAGTAGAAGACTGACATGGTGTAGTTATAGCCAGGGACTGAAGTATAGCTGTGCAAATGAAATTTTTCAGTTTCTGCATTCATTTCCTCACTGATTGCCATAAGCCCGCATATACTCACGTGGCCACTGTTTCTTATCGTTTTTGCCGGCCGCATCAGGACGTTGTATTTTTTATCAGCAAATCACGGATAATGAATCAATCTTAAATTAGGACCCATCAAGTGGCCTTAATAAAACTGAGTTTCAAGGACCGTAACTTTCTTAGGAGGTAGACCTCGCAAGTCGTTCTCATTGCAAACTCCATATTTTGAAAGCTGAATCCGTAGATATAACATGGCGTACTTATTTCAGAAACACACTGTATACTGCTAACGGAATCTTTTATATGAACTAGTATTATTTCTGCAGATATCGATAGCACAAACTTTTTAGATGCAACTTGTGAACTTTTCGTAGGCTTCTGAGAACTTTTGTTATTTTAGCTACCATGGTAACGCTCGTTTGGCGTCATTTAATGCTGGGCTTGGTACCGCGAATAGCGGTCTATTTTGAATACATAAATCTTTTTTCTGGCCCTGAAGATAATAGGTAAATAATTCAACATTTTTCTAATTTCAATATTATTACAAATCGCATTGATTTTATGGTTGGTAAATGATCTAGCGATGCGTGCAAAAGATTACGAAACACATAGATGCACCGGTTGGAAAGCTACATGTGTTACCAAATGAAATAAAGACGTAGGTACCTGATCTTGATTCCGAGATCAAGATAATGCTGTGACCTTACCACAATTCCTAATAACTATGAATACGCAAAGAATGGAACTACTCGATGATCGTAAAAACAAAGTCGATAGAAAAATTTGTCAAAAACTTACGACTAGTTATATCCACGTCGGCCATGGTCTTCGATTACTGGGACGAACACAATCTGGAAAAGAACAAAGCCGTTTAATGATGGAACTACCTGACCTGAGTATTCTTATTATGGAGCTAGTTATGGATCAACCTGGTGAACATTAGAACGATATCTGATAGATAATACAGAAGAATCATTCCGAAAGGATTTCAAACGACCTATATTTTATTACATCATACTGGCGAATTTCTATCTTCAGCCTCCTCACCCCCACCCTCCCCAACTTGAAAATTTCAAATGACCATCTACTTTGCGATATATCAAATCAAAGAGAATTAAATTCTGAAAAGCATATTTTTCCAATTTTTATCCCCCTCCTTTAATTTTCAGAAATTCTCTTGAGTGTCCAATTTAAATAATATTCTTGACCCTCGTCTTGACCTCTTGATTTTCTCCATTGCAGTCAACGTCATCCTGCATTGTGGAAGAAAATTTTGTGTAGAAAAAAGAAAAGGCTTCAACTGCACCAATAAAAATTAGTAGCGCCAAACCAGGAAATGGCGGAGAACCCCGACTGCTCACTCAAACTTCGTTCCGTTGCCTTGCTTGTTGCTGAATTCAATCGAAATCCTTCCGACTTGAGCTACTATTAGCTTGGTTATTCCATCACTATTGACAGGTGACAGATGGAACATTAAAAAAATGGAATGAAAATGCTCATTGTCCAGTAGGGCTGAAAAAACAATAGACAATGACCGTCTGCATAGGTAAAAAACGTAGCGAAAATAGGAAAACATCAGTGTCCTTGAGGTGAAAATTTGCTGCGGTCGATAAGGGACATCGCCTCTACTGGTTGGTGGTTCCTCGCTAATGCTGTAAGGTGAGTGGCAGCTACTGAAGGAAGTAATGCTAAGGTGCGGCGGTACTGAAGAAAATAAGACAATTCGAAATGAAAATGCCCATTGCCCACTGAGGCTGAAGAAACAATGGGCAATGACCGTCAGCGTAGGTAAAAAACGTAGCGAAAATAGGAAAACATGGGTGTTTTTGGGGTGAAAATTTGCTACTCTCGGTAAGGGGCATCGTCTCTACTGATTGGTGACTCTTCGCTAATGCTGTTAGGAGAGTGGCAGCCACTGAAGAAAATGATGTCAAAGCGCGGCGGTACTAAAGAATTTCTTTTACACTTCATTTATGCCCGAAGGCAATGAACTATTATTTTGACAATAACAGACATTTCGTATACTGGTTCCACTAAGCCAGCCTGTCTAAAGAAATATTTTTAAATACAAACAATGATTGAACATTTTAAATAGGTCAATTACAGTAGGTATGCACTTCAACTAAAAAATTTGCTGCGGTCAATAAGGAACATCGTCTCTACAGATTGGTGGCTTTTCGCTAATGCTGTTAGGTGAGTGGCAGCCACTGAAGAAAATGATGCCAAAGCGCGGCGGTACTTAAGAAAATTAAATGACAATGCCCACTGCCCAATCAGGGTGAAGAAAAAATGGGCAATGACCGTATCTGTCGTAGGTGAGAAATGTATATGCCGTTGACGTTTTAAATTCAGTGGAATGACTTTTTGGAGCAAAAATTAAGTGACAAGCTGGGGGGCTACGACTACGGCTGATGACACCTGCAAAGATTTGGGGCGAAACTATCAACGACCATCAGCCGTATCCCCCAAGCCTCCAGTTTGTCACTCAATTTTTGCTCCAAAAAGACATTCTACTAGAAATAAAAAGTGAACGGAACATAGCGACAATAGGAAAATTTCCTTGAGGTGTGCGGTAGATAAGTAACATCGTCTCTACAGATTGTAGGCCAGTTCAAATTAGAACAAATTTTTCCGTTTGAGGGAAAAAACTGTTGGAGTTTTGGAAATTTGACAATGTCCGATATGATGTACTGTTGAACATACTAAAAGTCCCCAACTCTACCTATTGAGCTCGAGCCGCCATCTTGGAAAAATGGTCCTTCGATCCAGTTTTCTGCTCATATTCCGCTAATCATCAGAGATATTCAATTAAGTTTTATAAAAAATCAAGGCTATAAAATTGTCTACAAAAATTGATTCATACCGATTTTTTCTCGTATCTGTTGAAATTAATTAAATTAAATTAACAACAAAAAAATCAAAAAATAAGCGATTTTTTGCCTATGGCTAGAGATATTGTCTTAAAAATTTGTGAAGATGTTGACAGTCTACATCAAAGCTAGTGACAGTTGAGATAGAAAAAAAAATTGCGAGAATATTTTTTTATTTTTTTTTAAATTAAGCAAAAATTTGGTTTTTGAGTTTGACATTTCCAACACGGCGGAGTAAAAGTTTCAATCGACATCAATCAGTTTTGATATTTACATATTGCAAGACAAGATTTCATCAGTATTGTGCCTTCACGAGCTTCTGGAATGCTCGATATGAATTAAACTGAAAGAATAATAGCTAAGTCCAAAAAGTGTTGTCGATTGGTTCGGAAGGGAACATTTCAAAACAAAAGACATCAGCAAAGGATATACAGGAGGTCTAAAGGTTATTCAACTGTATGTAAGCCCCATATTGATGTGCCTTGTCCAAAATAGTACAAAAGAATCAATCAAAATGTTAAAATCCACCCTGTATAACAAAAAGTAACGATATAAAATGGAAGTAGTAGATCATACCTGGTGCCAAAAATACAGCTTTCACATTTCTGGGAAAAAGAACCAAAATTGATTGATTTATTTGAAAGTTATTAGTCCTCAAACTTGACTTTACAAATTTCGACCAGTCAAATGGGGAAAAGTAGAGGGAAGTAACTATCGGAGTTTCAGAAATTTGACAGGGATGTTCGCTAAGGTATACTAATAAACATACTAAAAGTCCCCGCCTCTACCTGTTGGGCTCGAGCCGCCATCTTGGAAAAATGGTAATAAATTTGATCGAAGGACCATTTTTCCAAGATGGCGGCTCAAGCGCAGTAAGTAGAGGCGGGATCTTTTAGTATGTTTATAAGTATACCTTGGCGAACATTCCTGTCAAATTTCTGAAACTCCGACCGTTACTTCACTCTACTTTTCCCTATTTGACTGGCTGAAATTTGTGAAGTCAAGTTTGAGGACTAATAACTTTCAAATAAATCAAACAATATTGTTCTTTTTTTCAGCAATATGAAAGCTGTATTTTTGGCACCAGGTATGATCAACTACTTCCATTTTGTATCGTTACTTTTTGTTATACAGGGTGGATTTCCACATTTTGATTAATTCTTTTGTACTATTTTGGATAAGGCACATCAATATGGGGCTCATATACAGTTGAATAACCTCTGGACCTCCTGTATATCCTTTGCTGATGTCTTTTGTTTCGAAATGTTTCCTTCAGAACCAATCGACAACACTTTTTGGACTTGGCTATTATTCTTTCAGTTTAATTCATATCGAGCATTCCAGAAGCTCGTGAAGGCACAATACTTATGAAATCTTGTCTTACAATATGTAAATATCAAAACTGATATATGTTCGATTGAAACCTTTACTCCGCCCTGTTGGAAATGTGAAACTCGAAAACCAAATTTTGGCTTAATTTAAAAAAAAATAAAAAAATATTTTCGCAATTTTTTTTTCTATCTCAACTGCCACGTTTAGCTTTGATGTAGACTGCCAACATCTTCACAAATTTTGAAGACAATATCTCTAGCCATAGGCAAAAATCGCTTATTTTTTGATTTTTTTTGTTAATTTAATTTAATTAATTTCAACAGATTCGAGAAAAAAATCAGTATGAAAAAATTTTTGTAGACATTTTTATAGCCTTGATTTTTTATTAAACTGAATTGAATATCTCTGATGATTGGCGGAATATAAACAGAAAACTGGATCGAAGGACCATTTTTTCAAGATGGCGGCTCGAGCTCAATAGGTAGAGTTGGGGACTTTTAGTATGTTTAACAGTACACCTTACCGGACATTACTGTCAAATTTCCAAATCTCCAACAGTTTTTTCCCTCCAGCTTTCCTTATTTGACTGGCCTATTGGTAGCTTTTCGTTAAGCTGTTAGGTGAGTGGCAACCACTGAAGAAAATGATGCCAAGACGCGGCAGCACTAGGGAAAATGTAAATGAAATGATCATTGCGGCTGAAGAAACAATGAGCGATGACGGTATATGCGTAGGTAAAAAACGTAGCGAAACTAGGAAAACGTGAGTTTCTGTGAGGTGAGAAAATTTGCTGCGGTTGATGAAGAACATCGTTTCTACAGGTTGGTGACTTTTCGCTAATGGAAAAGAGTTTGGAAAAGTTTCCTCAACATGACACCTGTCCATTTTCTAGATGTATATTCCTTTATACATGCTTGCTGGTTTAGTATAAACTAGAGTAGGCAGTACTCACTACTCCGTGATTAGCATCGGAAGATACGGTCTCTACTGAGCAGTGGGCATTTTCATTCCTTTTTTATTAGTACTGCCGCTGCTCAATTTTCTTCGCTGCAGTCAGAGAATTGAATTCTCTTCCTAAAAAAAAATTGTTTCAAATTTCCAAAAAACCCCTTTTCCCTCCTAAAATACTTCGAACGTTCAATTTAATTAGGAGAGGTTGAAGATTTTTTAAACATTGTTTTCGAAAAACAAAATTAATCGCTTTCAATTCGATGTATCACAAAGTAGGAGGCATCTTGTTGAATTTTGGAGTTGGGGTGGGAAAGAGCAAAGGGATGAGTTTGGGTATACTCTATACACTCATAGAAAGGACCACCAGATTCCTCCGCTTGAAAAGTAGTCCCTAGCGTTACCCGCGAAATTTGAAATTCGGGTCGAGCAGTCCAAACTCGAAACAGCCGAGCCGACTAATACTGACAAGATATTAATTTTCAATTTTCTTGGTGTATTTTATTCACAATTACTGCAAGGCATTCCTTGATTTCGTGAAAAATAAAAATTACGCCTTGTTTACAAGTTGGTCATCTGTCACTTCGATCCGATCCCGTTTACATCGGGTAAAGTATGAGCGGATGCAAGCCTCGATCCGCTCGACTCAAGTCACGCAGGCCAAAGCACCGGATTGACTTGAACTACTCGATCCGATTGAAATCTCAATCCAGACAGTTTATATCGGCACTTTCAAGCTAATCGACCCGATCGGATAGAGTTTAATCGAATCCAAAGCTGCGATAGAAACGGAGTCATAGAGAAATGGAGGTTAGAAATCGTAAGGTGAGTGTCAAACTCGCAGAGCTCGCTAAATGGAATTCCATTGGCTTGGCGTAGGAAAAATTTGCCGGGTAATACTTACCAACTGAACAAAACTAATATTGGTCCCAAACGCGCCCATGTTGTTACAGTCTTTGGTGCTTTTACTTGGTATACAGAGTGTCCCGAAATTAATGCAACAAAATTCACACGGAGGTAGAAAGTTGAAAAATAAGGGGACTTCTTTAATAAAAATACTCTCGCAAACGTAATAACGGAGATACAGGCCTTCAAAATTGGTTTTTTGAAACAGTTTTTTTGTGCATTAACTTTTGAACCGTTGAGCCGATTTCATTCAAATTTGAACCAAAGTTTACTGAAACAGTTCTCTATCGAACAATGATAACGCATTTCATCAAACATTTTCAGGGGCGAAGATAATAGGGGCCAATAGGCAAGGCTGGTCGACGTTATGTTTTACTATAAGTTGCCTCATCCAGTTTATGCGTGACGTCACAAGATACCGTCCGGGAACTTGATTTTGGCTGAAACTGATGTCGCTTTTTTCGTTTGACACTTCGGATCTTATTTCGACGGAAATCCACCAAATTTCTGAACTGGACGAGAAGTGGTTGGTGCACATTCAACGATTGGTGGTTTTTAAATGAATCGGGCATGCTTTTATTCACCAAAACACAATTTGAACCGCCGAACTGCCAAGACCAAGAACAAGGCTTAACGTTATCACGAGGTGAAGCGAACGGCACATCTGTCACCGGGTAGCTCATTGGTAAAGAACCTGACTTTCAACAGGAAGATAGTAGGATCGAACCGCAGCCGTGCCGAACTTTTTTTTCTTCAAAAACACCCAAATTGTGATTTTTAAAATCAGAAAGAGAAAACAAAATTTAAATTAGTGTTGCCCAACTTGCCCAAAAAGCGACATCAGTTTCAGCCAAAATCAAGTTCCCGGACGGTATCTTGTGACGTCACACATAAACTGGATGAGGCAACCTATAGTACAACATAACGTCGACCAGCCTTGGCCAATAGGTACTTTTGAAACATATACAGCTGAAATTGAATGCTGAAATTAATACTTTTTACGGGCTTATGCACATCAACAGTGATGACAGTCGAAGTTTTTCATATGGTGAGTTAAATACAAAAGGCTTTGTACAGGGTGATCCACCGGATTTCCGCCCCCCCCCCCCCTTGTTAGAATTTCCCTCGTTGGAGTAAATTGGTGGGAAAGAAATTTTTTCCAATAATTTTTTCCGTATAATTCAAATTTGGACACAATTTTTTTTGTATCTTATAGTATACAGGGTGTTTCAAAAAAACTTCCAATTTTTTGAAACACACCTTGTATCTAAATATTGGAAATGATGCGACTTTTTCTTCTCAATCCAGATATGTAATTGGATATACAGGGTGTTCACTTTTACACTTCTCACTCCAGATTTCTACCCGGCGCCAAATTTTTTCAAGTAAAACGCCGGAACAGGTCGATTTTCATCAAGGAGAATTCGGAAATACGTGTCCAAGATGTCCTCCCTAAAATAAAAATTGACCTGTTCCGGTGATTTTCTTGAAAAAAAATTGGCGAGGAGAAATCTGGGGTGGGAAGTGTGAAAATGAACACCTGCACATATTATGATCTTATTCAAATATCAAATCATATATCTGGACTCAGAAGAAAAAGCCGCCTCATTTCCAATATTCAAAATTTAGATACAAGGTCTCAAGAAATTTGGAAGTTTTTTGGAACACCTGTATATTGTAAGATATAAAAAAATTGATGTCCTTTGAATTCTACGGGAAAAATGGTTTGGAAAAATTTCTTTCCCCACCAATTTATTCCAACTCTAACGGGGAGGGGGGATCTCGGTGGATCATCCTGTACAATTGTACATGGGCCTCTTCAGGTCACTAAGTTTTCTTTGCTGACCAATAAGTCGTCACTTCCTGCATAGCGAAACTGCTGCTACTACTACTGAGCCAATTTTCACACATTTTCACGTCTTTCCTGTAAACACCCCATCAGTTCTTTCCCTGGTCCAACAGTTTATTATTTTGTTTACCGATTTGCGCCTTTTTTATTTTTCCTTCGATTTCTTACCCGCCAGCACCACGATTCGCTCCGTTGAGTGGTCCCGTAATAACTTGGATAATATTTTTCTTAAAAATGATTGGATTATCCGCAAGTTTTTCGATTGATCATCGCATTTCTAACATGCTGTGAAAGAAATCGGCCAAGTAGTGAGTTCATCGTTGGCAGGCGTAGAAATAAGAAACGACTATATCAGGACAACTGAGCACACCTGCCCTACGACAGGAACCTACCTAACTATACCCACCTTTACCTACTCAATATAATGTGGGGAGGCAACCCTTCCTACCCTGTTGAAAATTCCAAATGGAAAGATAAAAAAAAAATCCATTTGGAATTCATTTGGAATGTGAAATCGGAATTCCACACCGAAACCAATGGGATTTATGATGGTTTTCCAAATGGGTTTAAATGACGATGACTTGGAATTCCACATGGAATGTAAATTGTTTACAGTTCAACTGGAATTCCAAACAGAGAAGTGAACTGCCAAATGGTTTTCCAAATTGATTTTATGGAAGATTTATTTGGAATTCCACTTGGGAATCTGCATGGATCACAGCCCAATTGGCGGTCCAGCACAAGCGAAAACCATGGGAAAACGGAGTGACACAAACACGGTATTCTATGACAAACACTCTCCACGACCCACGTGTCAACACAACATAAACTGGGCGACCCGCGAGTCAAGCACGAAAACCCTAATTCAAGAACGCGGGAAATTTGAAATAAAAAAATGGGACAAAACGAGTTTAGCTTTATTTTAACAGCTCAGCTAGGTAGAACCAGTGATGTAAAATACCCGGGTTTTTATATTTAAGGGTAGATACCCGGTATTTACCCAAAATCGGGTATCTAATAGGGTATCTATTTTCAATAATAATAACATTGATAACAACAATAACAATCATGATTTTTGCTCACAGCAGCAAACTAATAATAAGTGC
Organism: Anaspis maculata; assembly: GCA_949128115.1. Classification (NCBI taxonomy): domain Eukaryota; kingdom Metazoa; phylum Arthropoda; class Insecta; order Coleoptera; family Scraptiidae; genus Anaspis; species Anaspis maculata. The sequence continues at coordinate 16,639,307 of OX421964.1, forward strand.
TTTGGAGGGTATGTTTATAGAGCCTTGGAACTTGGAAAAAGAAATCATTTAACCTTTAACCGTCAACACTGTCAACCGAGCTGTCAACAGTGTCAAATTTTCTGTCAAACTGGGTAGGGTGGGTAAATATCGCTCGGGAAAACACCCGATTTATATTTACCTACCTACCCGGTAAATACCCAACTCACATCACTGGGTAGAACAGTAAAATGGAAATTTTACTTTCTTGTATCGTTAATGATGTGTATCTACTTGATGGGTAACTGAGGAAAACTTTATTTAAACTCCTCTACACTCACATTTATGAGTGGTTTTCCGAATGGCAATCATCAAAGATTCAACTGGAAATCCAAATGATGATCTGTTACCTGATTCACAAATCATTTGGAATTCCAATGACGCTTATTTATTATTTTCATTACAATTGACTTATTTTTTATAAAAGATTGTTTATACTCCCCTGGAACGTATAGGTATAGGTATTATAGGTTTATAGGTATCTAAGAGAACTCTCGGGAAAACATAATAACAAAACTCCTCTACTCTTTCACGTTGAAAGTTGTGTTACGTTACGTATAGGATCGCCGATTCGCCCTATCAGGTGTAAAGTAATAAATAAAAGCGAAAACTTACCACCGGTCAAAAGCACCATGGCTTTATAAATAGACTTGGTGCCGTCCTCCTCCACCCACTCGATTTTAATATTCTTTTTTGCCACTTTGTCCGGATTGAAATTAATGATGGTTTTCGTCGACACCACCGCAGTGGTATTGTCGAAAAGAAACTTTACCAAGGCAAAGTTTGCCATTTTGCAACACAATATACCACTTATTCACACAGCATCACACATTCACACAGCAGACCAGGAAGTCGATTGAAGTGGTTGAACATATCACCAGTGATAATAATAGGACTAATATAATATATGCAGGGGAGCAGGCTGGCTACGGACCAATCAAATGCGAATAGGCGATTAACGCATGCGCATTGGTTTGCACATCAGTCAATCTCAAATTCTTTTGGAATTCCAAATCAGAACGGGAAATATTTTCACTTGGATTTTCATTTGAGATGTTTTCTTTGGAATTCCAAATCAGAACGGGAAATAGTTTCATTTGGATTTTCATTTGAGATATTTTCTTTGGAATTCCAAGTACAAAGTAAAGAAATTTCACATGGAATTGCCAGTGATTTGTAGTTCGGGCAAATTCCAGATGAAAAGCATCAGAAAGCCAATGGAAGTTATGAAAAAAGTATTTGGATTTCCGATCGATATAACTTCATATGGAGTTCCAAATGAAAGCATGGTTGTGGATTAGAGGTAACCAGATGAAACACGATGACACCTAATCGAAACCATCGAATCCAAATGGTGAAACCATTGGATACCAACTGGCATTCATCTGGCATTTACAACAGGGTACCTTCAAGGTCATTATACCATGGGTGTCACTAAAATGCAGGTCAGCCGATTTTGCAGGTCAGCAGAAATCGTACCTATACCCCATTCACTTGCCTTGTGGAACACATACCTACCCACTCATATGCCTCTTCTACGTCGGCAAAAAATTCTTGCAGGTCGGCATACTTGCTGTTACCTTCTCCGAGAACTCCCAGATGATTTTCGTGGTCTTCAAGGTTCTTGGACGTCTGCTGCTGGCGATCAAAGTGAGAAAATTTTGCAGGTCGGCCTGAATTTTTGCAGGTCGGCATACTGCCGTTGCTGTCACCTTTCCAAGCACTCCCAGATAATTTTTGTGGTCCTCCAGGTCCTTGGACGATTGCTGTTGGCGATCAAAGTGAGAAAATTTTGCAGGTCGGCAAAAATTCTTGCAGGTCGGCATACAGGCCGTTGCTGTTACCTTCTCCGATCACTTCCAGACAATTTTTGTGGTCCTCCAGGTCCTTGTACCTTTCCTGCTGGCGACCAAAGTGCGAAATTTTTGCAAGTCGGCAAAAATTTTTACTCACAACCACTATGGTAATTGATTCATCACATACCTAGTAGGAGTTCGGGTAGTGACCCATTGCCGACCTCCCGAGAAAGTGAAGAAATGGTAGCTTTAGAAGGAAATCAGTATTTCCTGAACCACGTTTCAGCAAAATTAACGCCTGTAATCCTGCAAGCTGAGTACATGGTTGTGAGTAAATAGTATACATACTCTCGACGGTAAATACATCATTCCTGCTTCGGGCTAGCTCTCTGTGCCCTCAGCAGTAATGATGTATTTCCCGTCTCGGTATGTAATATACTATTGCCGACCTGCAAAAATTTCGCATTTTGGTCGTCGACAGCAAACGTCCAAGGACATGGAGGACAACGAAATTTGACTGGAAGTCCTCGGGGAAGGTGACAGCAACGGCTTGTATGCCGACCTGCAAGATTTTAGGCCGACCTGCAAAATTTTCTCACTTTGATTGCCAGCAGCAGACGTTCAAGAACCTGGAGGACCACAAAAATTGTTGGGAGTGCTCGCGAAAGGTGACAGCAACGGCTTGTAGGCCGACCTGCAAGAATTTTTGCCAACCTGCAAAATTTTCTTACTCTGATCGCCAGCAGCAAAAGTCCAAGGACCTGGAGGACCACGGAAATTGCTGGGAGTGCTCGCGAAAGGTGACAGCAACGGCTTGTAGGCCGACCTGCAAGAATTTTTGCCGACCTGCAAAATTTTCTCACTTTGATCGCCAGCAGCAAAAGTCCAAGGACCTGGAGGACCACGAAAATTGTCTGGGAGTGCTCGGGAAAGGTGACAGCAACGGCCTGTAGGCCGACCTGCAAGAATTTTTGCCGATCTGCAAAATTTTCCCACTTTGGTCGCCAGCAGCAAAAGTCCAAGGACCTGGAGGACCACGAAAATTGTCTGGGAGTGCTCGGGAAAGGTGACAGCAACGGCCTGTAGGCCGACCTGCAAGAATTTTTGCCGATCTGCAAAATTTTCCCACTTTGGTCGCCAGCAGCAAAAGTCCAAGGACCTGGAGGACCACGAAAATTGTCTGGGAGTGCCCGGGAAAGGTGACAGCAACGGCCTGTAGGCCGACCTGCAAGAATTTTTGCCGACCTGCAAAATTTTCTCACTTTGATCGCCAGCAGCAAAAGTCCAAGGACCTGGAGGACCACAAAAATGGTCTGGAAGTGCTCGGAGAAGGTGACAGCAACGGCCTGTATACCGACCTGCAAGAATATTTTGCCGACGTAGAAGGCATATGAGTGGGTAGGTATGTGTTCCACAAGGCAAGTGAATGGGGTATAGGTACGATTTCTGCTGACCTGCAGGCTGGCTGACCTGCATTTTAGAATTCCCCTTATACCATACCTACAATCCTACGAACCATACCTACCAGTGAAAATGAATGATGGGAAACTCGATCGGAATTATGTACCAAGTAAAAAAAAAAGCAATTATTGGTGAGTAAGAAGCAGAGCAATTTTTGTTTTTGATTGATTATATCTTTATCTTTTTGATCTGTTCCATAGTAGTGCGTACCTGTATTTACACTTTATACAATGCTAGTAAGCAGGTATACAGGGTGTTCATTTGAAAAGTTCTCACCCCTGATTTCTCGCCGCCAAAATTTTTCACAGGAAAACGCCGAAACAGGTCGATTTTTCTTTCGAGGGGGACATCTAGGACACATACTGCCGAATTTCCGTCTTCAATCCCTTCGCCCACCTCAGCCCACCCTACTTTAAAATTTCAAATAATCATGGCATTATTTCGGGCATTACCAATCTTGTGATGCATCAAATGTCGAAGGTTAAACATATTTCTAATTTTTTTTAAACCAATAACCCTTTTGAAGTAATAAGGTAGGGTACCTATGGGCTATGGGTGAAGGGGTGTGAAGATGAAAATTTGGACATACGCGTCTTAGATGACCCCACTGAAATAAAAATCGACCTGTTTCCGCTGGAAAGTCTATTTCTTGAGAATCGGAAGTTTATAGGGGAACATTGTTCCTTTCATTGACATATAAAGAGGATTTTCACAAGAGTTGAGGGGTGGTTTGAAAAAATTAGAAATACGTTTGACGGAAAGAGAATTGTATTGCCTTCAGTTTGATGTATCACAAGATACGTATATAATGCTATTTGAAATTTCAAAGTAAGGTGGGGTGGGGAAGAAGGGGTTGAAGATAAAAATTTGGCAGTAGGTATGTGTCCTAGATGTCCCCCTTGAAACAAAAATCGACCTGTTTTGGCGTTTTCCACGGAAAAACTTTGGCGGCGAGAAATCAGGGGTGATAACTTTTCAAATGAACACCCTGTAGGTACTTTTACCTAGTTGGTACTTTTCACCTTTTCTTCAAGTAATCTTTAGAGGAGAGCGCACTTTTTCAGGGCTCAGAAATCAGAACAGGCTGCAAATTCTATTTAGGTATCCGTGATTTAGGTACTTCGGTGTCTCTGCTTCGGTACTTTCTGTGAGCTCTGTTAGTATGTTGTTACTCCAGCTCGGCAGAAAGGTTCCTCAATTCCCTAGTTCCCGTTCATTGCATGAAAACTTGACCAACTGACAGTATAAAAACTTTTGACTTTGACGGCACCCCTTCACTTCAACCTTTTTCTAAAAGCTTGACACAAACGTAAACTCACCACAGATGCAAAACGCCGGTGTATTCCTCGTCCGGAAGATCCGAAAACCGCACTTTGAGCACACTGCAAGCCTACAAGTCTGCCAAGACTGGTTTGCCTCTTTGTACGTCTGGTGGTGGTGCTGATGGAGCACCGCGAGATCGAGGAGAATTCAAACTGCAGCACACAAGAACAACAACGACTTGTGATAGTTGCGATACAAAGCAAGCTGGGTTTTATATTATAAACAGAGAACAGAATGATAGAAACGGTCTTTCTTTATTCGTTGCCGGGAGGGGACGCTGGATCGAGATTATTGGTCCGTTCGAACAACAAAAGAAGTACCTACGACTCTACTAGTGGTTCCAGATTTAAATTTTCAAATGTGCACCGACTACTCACGAATCCAATAACAAAGAACTGGAGGATTGTCGGAGTTTCCGCGTATCTTTATTTTTGAAAGGCGTGAATCACGTTTAATTATATTGTCCGTTGGTTTCGCAAATTCGGCTTTTGTGAGTAATAAACGAGCGCAATGTACAAGTGGTATTATGCCTACCTACAACAACAATGAATCGAAACAGAATTATTGTTGATGCGGACTTTTTAGATAGATTAGATGTTATCATTGTGTTTTTATCATATTTTTTAAATGAGTACCTACTTACGGGGTTTATCTGATGCGGCTAAAAATGTTGTTAGCGGGAATCGGTTTTATTTAATTTTTTTCGTCAAGTAGAAACTCCTCCAAAAAGAAAATGTACGAGCATTGCTATCAAATTTTGAAAATCTCCAAAAATTTTGAAAAATTTTTGATTTTGATTTTTGAAAATTTAAAAACTAGATAGCATCTACAATGCATCTTTCCTCAAGAAAGTCGCATACCAAATTTGAGCTTCAATTTTCAAAAAAAAGGTACCTACCAAAAATAATTTCTACTAATTCACTTTTTCATGTCTACGAGAAATCATTTTTGGTACCTTTTTTTTTTGGAAATAGAAAGTTCAAATTTGGCATGCGACTTTCTTGAGGAAAGATGTCTGGTCGATGCTATCTAGTTTTTGAATTTTCAAAAATCATGATGAAAAATTATCAAAAATTTTTGAAAATTTTCAAAGTTTGATAGCAATGCCCGTACATTTTCCTTTTGGAGGAGTTTCTACTTGACGAAAAAAAACTATATAAAACCGATTCCCGTCGACAATTTTTTTAGTGGCATCAGAAACCCCTTAATATGTGTTTCTCAAACTTGGAATCCCCGCGGAATAAAGATAAATATAGTGAGGCGCCACAGAGGAAAGGGAGCTCGCATCAAAATACAAAATGTGCCTATACAGGTGTCCCAGCTAAAACAATCCAGCGCGATTTTTTCAGAAAATATCAGGATAACAAAAACAAGCGAATATGCCTCATGGGCATGAGGCTCAGTAGCGCACTTCCTTTTTGGAGGATTAGTGAACGCAAGATGTTAAGTGATTAGGGTTCTACAGTCTTGGGCAAAAAATTGCAATATGGCGGCCAAAATATCGACAGAATCATGAAATTCGGCTTGAAAATCAAAATGATCGTACTAGACAAGGGTAAGTTCCAAGTTTCATGAAAATCGTTCCACTAACAAGAGATTTCAATATGGCAGCCAAGATGGCGGCAGAATTATGAAACTCAGCTTGAAAATAGGAATGATCGTACAAGACAAGCGTAACTCTCAAGTTTCATGAAAATCCTTCCACTTATAAGAGATTTCAATATGGCGGCCAAGATGGTGGAGCAATCATGAAATTTGGCTTGAAAATAAGAATGATCGTACTAGACAAGGGTAAGTTTCAAGTTTCATGACAATCGTTCCACTAATAAGAAATTTCAATATGGCAGCCAAGATGGCGGCCGAATTATGAAAGCCAACCTGCCTATTTGGTCCTTGAGGACCTAAGCTATCCACCGGATAAAGTTCAATCTTCAAGGGCTGTAGCTTTATTTCCCGAGGAGAAGTTCAACTTCATCGAAGTGCACAGGAGATCTCTGTTTTTTGAGAATAATGATAACGATGTATGGATAACAAAAATAGTGCCCATTGGCCACCCTTGGGGACATCAGCTATTAATCGGAAAAAAGTTTCAAGACTCTTGTTTCAATTCTCGAGAAGGAGTACAGCGTCTTAATTTCTGCACGGACTCGGACAGACAGACAGACAGACAGACAGACAGACAGACAAACCGGCCACATAAGCGTCATTCTGTTACTTATATAAAAAAATGTTCTCCAACTGATTTCGACCTCCTGAACACTAATATCGGGTTCACTTTTGAATTGGAACATTTCTTTTTTATCGAAAAACCGACAAAATGGTAGCCTTGTCACATGATTTTTAGTGATACCTACCTACTTTTTTTTTGTTATTGAGCGAACATCTTTCGTAATTTGAGTGCTATAATCCTTCAGGTACCTAGTATTGACTATTTCAAAATGTTCAATTACTATTTCGGCACGTCTGATTTTAAATTTGTAGGGTCGTGTAATATGCGCCGAGCCGTGGCTTTGCGGTCGTTTTCAAAAATTGATAACAATTGACCCAACGGTCGGATCGAAGTGGGGTTTTTGTCAAAAGAAAGTTCAAATTGTTCTCTAAATATAATGCCGTACATGCAGTGATGTATTTCATTAAGAAATTGTAGTTGCCTACATATCGCAACTTTCTACATCTTACCGCGAATGCCAGCACTTGATCGGCGAAGCCGCCTACACCAAAATGTTATTTTTGTAATTGTTCATGATTATTTCGGCAAAATTTTTATTGATTCGCGTACCAAGGCCATGAGCTACCCATTCGAGTTGAAATATTTTCTGTATTGAATTTCGTTTTGTTCGGAGGAAAGGATATCAAGCACCAGCAAGCAACGAATAAATCATTTGCGGCCGAGCCATAGTTTCGGAGTCATTTTCAAAAATTAATAACTACTAATCGGCACCTCGCACCGATGTGAAATTTTCATTAAAATAAAGTTCAAATCATTCTCTAAATATAACTCCGCATATGTATTATGGTAAAATGATAAGATCGGGTACTTCCTCGCATGTGATAACTTTCGAGATCAGGCCGGCTTCTGAAATGCATCATTCAACGGCGATGCCGCGTCACACTAAATTGTTATTATTGTCATTGTTTATTATTATTTCGTCAAGATTTTTCTTGGTTCGGGATACAAGGTCATGAGCTACCCAATGGAGTAAAAATGTTTCGCAAAAACCTTTTCGTCTAGGACTAGATGCGGGGACGGACGGACGGACGGACGGACGGACGGACGGACGGACGGACAAAGCGAGGACAAAAGCGCCTTCCCGTTTGGAGAAGTGCGCTAAAAATTCAATTGGAGACAAGCCTGATCTTTTAGCTTTCTTTTGAGGGGGCGCGGATGCTTGTAGATGCTCTAGTTTCCAAGAAAATGCAATTTGAATCTGGTGAGTCACAAGAATTCAAAAATTCATGACCGACAAAAGAAAATACTTCAGATGAAAAAAAATCCTCTTTCTCTGGGCTTTCCATTGATGTGTCGCCGTTGTCTGTACCTGGCCCAATAAGCCAGAAATTCTGCCTTAAAGTTCAGCAAACACAATAATCGGAATTCATAACGACGTCACCGATCACACACTTGTTGATTTTCACATCAGCCAGTATTCATTGCTATGGTGAATCCAGGTATGTTAAGTGAAGAAGTCGTAGTAACGGCTATTTCTGGCTTATTGAGCTAGGTACGGATATTGGCGACACATCAATGGAAAGCTCAGAGAAAGAGGTTTTTTTTTTCTCATCCGAATTATTCTCTTTCGTCGGTCATGAATTTTCGAATCCTTATTGTGAATTGCCAAATTCAAATTGCATTTTCTTGGAAACTAGAGCATCTACAAGCATCCGCGCCCCCTCAAAAGAAAGCTAAAAGATCAGGCTTCTCTTCAATTGAAATTTTGTTGTTGCTGCCTTGATATTTTCTGAGAAAATCGCGCTAGATTGTTTTAGCTGGGACACCTGTATAGCCCATACACTTTTATTTTCAGTAGAATGACTTTTTGGAGCAAAAATAAAGTGACAAGCTGAGGGGCTACGACTACGGCTGATGGCACCTGCAAAGTTTTGGAGTGAAACTATCAGCGGCCATCGGCCGTATTTTCTGCCGTAAAAAGTCATTCTACTGAAAATAGGAAGTGTATATAAGTATTATGTGATAGATAGGTATAATGGGATCAGGGCCGGGCCTAGCAGGCGTGCAGTGCGTGTCTGCACGCAGGCGGCAAGTCATAGGGGCCGAGGGGCGGCAATATACAGGATGGAAACTTTAACCTATTCAAATTCAGTAATTGAGTAACAAAAACATTTCGCCAAAAACCTCGCACAGGTCGATTTTCAAGTTTAAAATGCCACATTTTGATACCGTCCACGTGACCTTGACAATGCCAGGGGCGGCGCAAGGGACAGAAGGGGTTAAAAAAATGCCATTTTTATCTTCGTTAGAATCTCTATCTAACCTAGAAAAACAATTGAAATCCTGCCTCACAAAAAAAAAATGACGTTCAAAAGGTCTTCGTTCCTGTCAAAAAGGTGGCATTTTCTTGAAATCTGAAGCAAGTACTACCTGTTGAGCCATCTTAGCTTTTAACACACAGATAATGTGACCTATCGACCTTGACAACACCAATGGCGGCGAAAGGGGAAAAAAATGCCACCTTTTTGATAGGAACCGTGATACTTACTGACTTTTGAACGCCGCCATTTTTTTTTTGTTGAGCATCAGGATCTCAATTATTTTTATAGGTTAGATAGAGAATCGAACAAAGATAAAAATGCTTTTTTTGACCTGTCATTGTATTTAAAAAAAGGGCTCTTGCACCTTGCGCCGCCCCTGGCATTGTCATGGTCGTGTAACTGATACCAAAATGTGGTATTTTGAATTTAAAAATCGTCGTGTCTCAAGGGTTTTGGTAAAATGGTTTTAGTTGAAACAGGTGGAAACAGGTTGAAGTTTCCACCCTGTATAATGAAGTTGAATTTCAAAGGATTCTTTTCATTCCCGTATTTAGGCAGGGGGGGGTCTCCACTGCTTGTGAAGGGGGCGGCAATTTTTCGCTGGCGCGCAGGCGGCAAATAGACCAGGCCCGGCCCTGAATGGGATATACATCCAGTAGTTCAGTGTAAAATGAGGATTTTAACTTGCAAATAATTTAGTCCGGGGCATGGCGTCCGGGGGCATTGGGTCAGGTCAAAAAAGGCTTGGACGTGTGCAACTTCGTGAAGATATGTAGAGTCATGTCTTAATCGATTCCTGGGCGATCAAGGACCATGAAAAATTATGGTGGAATATTGACATCTGCTGCAGGCAAATATGGTGGAGGCGCCAAAATGGGCTTCATCTGGTAATAAGAAACTGGCTCTAGCTCGTTTTGTTTTTCAACGGATTTCTACATCTAGAACGTCATTTTGTAGACAAAAGAATTCTCTTCTTGTTTATTCATACCTAAATTCACAAACGTCATTTCGGAAAACTGTCAAAATTGTCCTCAAGCAATTTGCTAGATTCCAGCCTTTTTTGAAGGTTATCCGATATTTTTTAAACTTGGGAGTATACAGGGTGATTCACCACCAAATGGACATAGCCTAAGGGTAGGTCCAGTTTTACTAGGCGAACCAGGATCTGGCTTTGAAATTTTTCTAACATTGTTTGTTTCGAAGTTACAGGGTGATTCATGTATGTTGTCGAATTTTTTGACAAGCCGTATCTTCAGAACAACCGAATGGATTGTATTGAAATTTTGTGGGTTGATTCTTCCATTGATATCTGACACATCGCTCTATCAAACAGTTTGAAGTTTCCAGGGCTGGTCTTTAAAAAAAACTCCAAAGCTTTTTTCTAAAGAAAAACATTCTGTATGCATATTTTTTAAATTTCATTTTCAAAATCGGAGACTACATCAAACATGCTAATAATATCGCAAAAAAAATTGCTTGGCACCATTGAGCTGTCAAGAAAATTTTGACAATCGCAAGATTTTTGAGGTTGGGATTTTTTCTAGATTGATATTTTCAAATACTTGCAAATGATCTATTATGACCCTGAATTTCAGCCGTTTTGTCAAACACATGAAAATGACATTTTTCTCGTTTTCTCAGAAGTAACAAAAAATTTCATCAAAATTTTCAAAAAAAATTTGATACGTTCCTCAAAATTAGCTCAATTTGGGATAGAAGTGAAGCTGAGGGACGTTACAATAATTGTTTTTAAATTCGGCTGAAACTTTTTGTTACTACAGAGAAAACGAGAAAAATGTCATTTTTATTTTTATGACGAAATGGCTGAAATTTGGGGCCATAATAAATCATTTGTAAATATTTTGAAATACAGTAATGTATGGATAATCCGAACCCTCTATAATCCGAACTACTCTATAATCCGAACACCCCAATTGTGTAAAATGATATCTATAATCCGAACCCCTGTATCCTGTAATCCGAACTGTTACTTATTTTCTTTTGTGCGTGCGCGCGCACCTTCCGAAGGAGTACTGAACATTTTGTGCAAGCTTAAAAGTCTCAACTTGCATTATAAGCTGTATTTGAATCATGTCTTCAACATGGAAGCAGGTCACGTTGACTCTTCAACAAAAAGCTGATATTTTCAAAGCCAGATCCAGGTTCGCTTGGAAAAACTGGACCTGCCTTTGAGCTATGTCCATTTGGTGGTGAATCACCCTGTATGTATAAGATCTTGAAGTGCCTTTTTCGAATTTCCACTTTTTCACTTCGTATCCTCGCCGTTTTGGCCGCCATATTGAAAATATGGCGCCCAAAAAGAGTCTTTTGTCAATATCTTCATTTCAGTCAATGTGAAGTGGGAGCATTTATATGCGAATGGAAGCTCATTCAATTCTCTACAATTTGACACCCTACACGCGTACGTGCTACTTCCGGTTCTTGGGTTATCTTAGCTTCGCTTAGCTTAGCTTCTTAGGTTCGCTTAGCTTTGCGTCAGTCACTTTTCTTTATCGTTTTTGCCTGCCGCACATGCCGCATCATGACGTATTTTCTATTACCGAACCACGGATAATGAATTATTTTTGAATTGAGTCATAAATCAACAGCAGAAACACCGAATTTGAAGACGCAAAATACCGCAGACATCACAACTACCCGAAACTCGCGACATGGCAGCTGTGAACTTGGCAAACGAATCTGAAAGACCGCGTAAACGCGAATGCTGTGGGTCTAGAAGTGCCAACCTGCCAGAAATAAATTGGCAGACAGCCGTTCTCAAACAATCTAGGTACCCGACTTATGAACGCGAACACATATTGATAACAGTATCTTTCATTTATAAACGAACATTATATTGCCCAGGATTTGCATAACGGCGCACCCGGTATGTCTCGGTTTAACCGATTCAACGGCGCACCCAGTACTTCATCATGGACGCTCCTAGATGCTCCATTCTAACCCCTTCTATTGCAAATGAACTTTGAAACGGAAAATTTGTAAAAAAAAAACTATAGAATTGCGGAAAAACATGTGCTCTTCCGGGGCAACGGCAACTGGTTGCCGCTTTAGTACTGGAGACCGTTAAACATAAAGGGCCGTATTCATATCTTGCTTTTAAGCTAAAAGCGCATTTAGAGGTGCGCTTTTAGGGGCTGTCTGTTCATATTTGAGTTTTCAAAAATACATATTACAATTGAACGGCTGTATGTATTTAATTGTAATATGTAATTTTGAACACTCAAACATAAATGGATTGCCCCTAAAAGCGCACCTCGCCAAAATTTTTATTTGGGGAGGGTCCACACCAAGGGGTTGCAAATGAGTGCGAGCCAGAGGCGAACAAAGCAGTGCCATAGACCCCCTGGACCCCCCCCTCCGGCTAGGTCACTGTTATGGGCTATTATTGATAGCTACCTATAGTCGACATTTACCAGTGCACTTAAATACTCGTCACAAAAAAATATGTACATATCTCATCCTATAGGCAGCAAATTGAATAATCTTTGATATTTTCATATAATTTCATTCCCCTTGTTCGATTACTATGCTAACTACCGAAATGACAATAAACAAGGCTCTAAAACAAGCCAATAAACACGCAAAAGTTGAACAATGCATATGTAGCGGTAGTTGACTACATAATTATTTATTATCGTAGGAATACATTTATTCGACATAAAACTTATTGACATCGATTAGTCGTTTTATATCATATACACCATAAATTCAGTTGGTAGATACCTTTCACATAACTACCTTTATAGGTAGGTAAATAGCTATCAAGGGTGTTTTGAATCCGCGCCGTTAAATTTGAATAAAGTCCAGGACAGTTTAGAGGAAGACTCACTCGAGGACTCACCATGATACTTATAGTGAAGTTTCGAAACACATTTGAACACAGTTAAAAAAATATGTCTTTCTTATTTTGTTTTAAAGAGTTAACCAAGTGCTGTCCCTCTTTTCACTTGTTGCATTTTTCCGAAACTCTTTAAATACATATATTTCCCCAAATTGTCCTAGTTTTTCACGGCAAGTTGAAAAAACCCTGTCTAGGTGAGAACATGCTCAAAATTATTGATGGCATCGACTATAAACGGAAACCTCCTGGCGCCTAACTTGCTGAAATTTCCGTTAAATTCGGCGGGCACACACGACAGTAGGTACCTACACGAGTGTATGCCCACGGACAACAACAGCTTTTTTCTCTCTGATCCTCCAACGGTCAAAATGATTCACACCACCAGCAAGGTCAAAGAAATTCTGCCATTTATAACGACACGTCCTTTCGTAAAAGGCAAGACTGCATGTCTAGGAAACCGCTACGAACAATTTCGCCCACTGGAAAACCGCCATCAGTCGCGCGCGCGCTTAAAATGCATTAATATTTCACCTTTATGGTGCTCTGCTCTCTTCAAGTTTCAAGACTCAAGCGTCTCGTCGAATTCAATTCAAGACTTGCAAATGTAACGGAGTTGTTTGATTGATCGTTATTATTATCGACGTTAAACTCATGAATATTTGATTTCGTTCTTGGCAAATTATTCGTTCAATTGATTTCATGGTTGAGCTCCGCCTTTTTCAAGTAATTACAGAATAAAAATAAAAGCAATGCTGCCTTTGTACGAACTATGTAAACAAACCGGAGTTGACTTACAACTTCGAAGTCAACAACTTTTCAACGGTCTCAACCATACATTGGATGCGGTGAAAAAAAATTTCAAACAAAAGAAGTTACAATGCTACAATTGCGATAAAACAGGGCATGGCGCAACCAAATGTGCCGAAAAGTCGAAAACTTATTTTTGAGTAGGCATTTGGTATCGCCGAAGAGCTCTTTTCAAAACCTTTCCAGTAATGTGCATTTCAATCCAGGGTGTTCGTATGAGATCGTGAAGATGATTTAGTTTCGAAACGTGAAAAAATTGCCAGTGCCTTCGAGCATCAAGCTCCTTACTAAACAGTTGAAAAATCTTTTCATCTTTTCAAGTATGGAAGTTACGAATAAAACTGTTTTGTAACGCTACAATTGCAATGTAATGGACCACTGAACAACTAGCTGTGCCAAAAATTAATTTTCAAGCGAACAAAGCGCGTTTGGTATTGATGGTAAGTTCTTTTCTATGCATTTTCACTAGTGTTTATCACGATTGAAATTGTTTGTATATCAGATAACCCCGAAGTTGATTTCGCTTCGAAAACGTGAAAAAATTGACATTCGAGCATCAACTTCTTTGTCAAATTTGTTCAACTTCAGTGGGAAAAACACGTTCTTATTTTTAAAACAGAAAAGTTGGGAATAAAACTTCTCTGTAATGCTACAATTGCGATGCGACGTGCCACAGCGCAACCAAATGTGCCGAGGACTATTTTTTGAGCAATCATAGCGTGTTTGGTATCGCCGGAAAGCTCTTCGCTTTTGCTAGTGTGCAGGATGGAAGTTTTCCTGTTGAAACAGTTAAGGAACGAGATATGTTTTTCACAAGAGTTTTTCACGTGAATTTAAAATTTGGGATAAAAAATGTTCTATATTTTGCAGTATACACGATGTTGACCAATTTGACGCCCTGTATTCAGCTATTGGGAATGTATTCTACCTTAGTGATACATAGAGGAGAAGAAAAATCATTTCCAATAGCTGAATACAAAAATTCGACCGGTTTTATGGCCTCTCACCTCAGTCCCTCTGAACTTTAGAACCACTAAATGAATTTGAGTAAAATTCTACTTATGATAATTATTCATAACAAATTTCTGGCAAGTTACAGCCAAATACCTCCACCCGTTTACGAATTATTCAAGTCTTTTAAAGCACCCCGTATATTGCGAAATATGGAAAATTTGGGTCCTCACATTTGAATTCTACAAAAAAATGGCTGTAAAAAACCTTTTCAATTTTTCTTTGTTGTTGGATGTTTGTATCAGATGACCCTGAAGATGATTACGTTCCGAAGCTTGAGAATTACAGTGAATCATAGAGTTCTTCATCAAATTTCTCCAACTTCAGTATAAGATCACGTTCCTATCTTTTAAAACAAAAAAGTTACAAGCAAAACAGTTTTTCTAGAGGCTACAATTGCGATGTAACGGGGCACTCAACAACTAACTGTGCTGAAAACAAATTCACATGACGTGTTTGGTATCGCCCGAAACTTTTTTTCATTTATGTACACTTCAAAACAAATATGTTCGTATCAGATGACCCCAAAGATGTTTTTGTTCCAAAACTTGAAGAAGTTAACCGTTACAGTCAAGCATTCGATTCTTCATTGAATTTCTTCAACTTCAATGTAAGATCACGTTCCTATCTTTTCAAACAAAAAAGTTACAAGCAAACAGTTTTTCTAAATGCTACAAATGCGATGTAACGGGGCACTCAACAGCTAACTGTGCTGAAAACCAATTCACATGACGTGTTTGGTATCGCCCGAAACTTCTTTTCATTTATGTACACTTCAAAACAAAGATGTTCGTATCAGATGACCCCAAAGATGTTTTTGTTCCAAAACTTGGAGAAGTTAACAGTTACAGTCAAGCATTCGATTCTTCATCAAATTTCTTCAACTTCAATGTAAGATCACATTCCTATATTTTTCAACAAAAAAGTAACTAGCAAAACTGTTTTTCCAAATGCTACAATTGCGATGTTAACGGGACACTCAACAAGTAACTGTGCTGGAGACAAATTTTTGAGTAAACATGACGTGTTTGGTATCACCGGAAAGCTCTTTCCGATAACTTCTCAATAAAATACATTACAAGCAAGGATATTCGTACCGGAGGACACAGACTTGAAACAAGAGAGCTAACGGCCAGTTTTTTTTTTAAATACCAGAGTCCCCGCGCCCAGAGACATGTTGCAAGTTGATATTTAGGTGGTACAGGTCAAGTCAGGTCACTGCCAGATAATCTGTTGGGTATTTTTTTCTATAACGTTCTTGGCGTGAAACAAGGGGTAGGATTAATAAAAAATAAGCATAAGCTTTGCTTGGATTTCATAGGCGTTGTCAGGGAAAGTCTGCTTGGCAACTCCTCAAGAATCTAAGCAAATGCTTATGCTTATTTTTTATTAATACTACCCAAGTTATCTCATTCTTTAACATTTTCATCGAGGCGACCAAACCCAAAACAGCAAATAATAAGTCTTACTTTGAAGGACTGTTATCCCCGTTATTGAGTTTTGGCGTGGCATGTTTTCATAGTTAAGTCACCTTCATTTTGATGATGTAATATAATAATAATTTATTGTGTTTACCCAAATAGATGTACAATAATAAAACAAAATATAAAATACAAAAGACAAAATATAAGTACAATTCCGTAAATGTAATATTTAATGCTCCATGTGAGCTTACGCAATAGCAAACGAAATGAAAATATCAAAACAACGAAATATCAAACAAATAACAAAACATACATCAATCCTAGTTCAGTTCTAATATCACTTCAGCTCTAAATTGCAGCGCTTTTCCTAAAAAATAGTAAATGTGATTGATTTTCTCTTCTGTTAGATTTTTCAATAGACACAGATGGAAGTTGTGAGATTCCACCTCGTGTAATGAGTATGGGGATAGCCAGTAACTTCTATAAGTGGAGAGAGCGGGGCATATACAAATTATGTGGAAAATATCTTCTGTGGCATTATAGTTACAGAGTGTGCAATTTTCGGTTAAGTTGATGACATACTTGGATTGATTTAGGTAAAGTCTAAGAAATTTTTTGCTATGGAGTCTTATTTGGCATATGGTTCTAATTTTATTCAACTGGATGTTCATATTTAAGTAACAGTTTGAGCTTTTGCTGAGTAGGTCCCTGTACACATTGTTATAGCGAGATTCATGAGCGGCCACCCTGTCAATCACTTCGAAGTTTTTCTTAACCAATTCAAGGTGAGTGTCTAAATTGCTCTCAGCGTATGTAAAACTCTGTAACTCCCAGATTTTGCTCAGGTTGTTGCTTTGGAGTAAAATTTTGAATTGGGAAACCCAGTTGTATCGTAAGTCTACGTTCGCGTTTGTTTCGTCTAATTTTTTAAGTCGATTATAGCATATTCTCGGGAGACGATAGTTTGGCATTTTCATGATTTTACACCACCATATTATAGACTTGCGCAAGATTGTAAGTTCTAGTTTAGTTAATCCTGTTTCAAGCCGGACAAAGCAGTTTGGCGTTGATGACGGTAAAAAAAATAATGATTTAACGAATTTTAGCTGTGTCTTCTCAATGAAATCAACGTACCTCAATCCCCAAATTTCTGCTAAGTATAAAAGTGTTGCAAGGATTACACTTGAGTAGAGCTTTTTCTTTGATTCCCAGGAGTTTGAACCACATCTTCCTAATAATTTAAGAGTGTTGCCAATGGCTAGGTTACTTCTACTCGCAAAATGCTGTTGGGCGTCTTTGAAGATTCCTGAGCTAGCGAAAGGAATGCCAAGATAGGTGTATTTTTTTACGGTTTCTAAGGTTTTGTCGTCATATGTAAAATTGAATGTGTTGTGAGTATTTGTTGTTTCTAAGCTTGTTGTTGTTGGTCTTGTTGTTGTTGAATCTAAGCAAATGCTTATGCTTATTTTTTATTAATACTACCCAAGTTATCTCATTCTTTAACATTTTCATCGAGGCGACCAAACCCAAAACAGCAAATAATAAGTCTTACTTTGAAGGACTGTTATCCCCGTTATTGAGTTTTGGCGTGGCATGTTTTCATAGTTAAGTCACCTTCATTTTGATGATGTATTCACCCTTGAAATTAATACGGTTGAAGTCTGGACAGCTTGTTTAGATTCGATTACAGAAAATCGATTTTTTTTAAACACCCCTTATATTGCGAAATATAGAACATTTTGGTCTTCAAGTTTGGAATTCTACGAGTACATTGTTGTAAAAAACATTTTTTGTTTGAAAAAACCTCGCTGGATCATCTGTACAGACATTCTTATAACTGAGAATGTTCGTATCAGATGACTTTGAAGATGATTTGGTTCCGAAACTTGAAGAATTTAACAATCACAGGCCAAGCAACCAATTATTCATCAAATTTCTCTAACCTTAGTGTAAATTACGTTTTTATCTTTTTAAACAAAAAAGTTACAAGCAAAACTGTTTTCCGGAATGATACAATTGCGATGTGACAGGACACTCAACAACTAACGGTACGAACATACTTATTTGAAATGTACTGTGATGAAACCCCCATTTCCCTAATTATTTAGCCGTGAAACAATTGACCCTTGCGTTGTGTATTGTTGTGCCGTAGTTTATAACCCTTCTACCTGAACCATCAATAGATTCTCGAATCCCTTTGATTCCCAAATCATTCTAGTACCCAGGGCCTCCATTCCCCAGGTTCTTTTGAAAGAGGACGATTGAATAAACATTACAAAATAAACAAAGTCTCTAAAACCACAAATCCTTTATTTACCGATTAATCAATAATCGCTAATTTAATTTAGGGAACCTTAACTCATTTGAAATAATAGGCTAGTGGACATGGTTTTTTTTATTTCTTTTTATGAAAGATCCTCCCAAAATTGTTGCATTTGCAAGATGATTTTGTTTAAAAAAGTTTTTGTACATATAAAAAAACATGAAAAAGATTTGTCTGTTTGAATGGCGCGGCAAGTGCGTGACGTCACATTTTGAAGAGCCAATAGAAACTCTAGTTGGCCATTCGATGACTGAAGAACAACTTCTCGTTTTGAACTGATTTATACCAAAAAAATATAATGAAATGCTGGAGTGCTATGGTTTGACCTCACATTTTGGTCGATTCTTCCTTAAAATTCACTTATTTTTGCTCGTGCAGGCTTCGGATTATTGTCACAACAGTGTTATTAGTGCTATATGAGTGGCAGTACTGCGAGAGTCGCATGCCATATGTCAACCCCACGTCAAATAATCTAGTTTTTTTAATTCAATTTCGCTTAATATTACATAATAACTCCATGCAATGGTATCAAAAATAAGTTCTTTGTGATAAAGTTGTACTCGCACGTGAAAATACACCACTACGTAATAGATCCAGAACGAATGCTTCGGTCGAATGTCAAATGCGTTCCCCTTTTCTTCCTCCCACCTCCTAGCCCACTTTCAAGCTGTGACGTAGCATATTATTCCTGATTTGAATAAGTCCACTTTCAAATTGATTTTTTACCGAAATGAAATCATATTTCGAAAAACTTTTCCAACTACAAATTCGTCATTCAGATATTTATCAGGTTTATGATACTTTTATACTGAAATGCGATTGATGTCCAGTAGCCTATTATTCAACTACATGCTCTCATGTGTGCTGCCTAAAGCTTACAATAAGGAATTACTCAATTCAATTTACATTCGGCTTATGAGGTTAAAATACATCCTAATTACCTGCGAAAACCCCGCGCCTAATTAATAATTCAGACTCTCAATTAATTCCCGTTTCCGTATTCCTATTCACTTAGAGGAAAGACCTGGATGAGGGAAGACCCGCTTCTTTGGAATGCGGCGCGGCGCGCCTCTAGCATCCTCCCTTGTACAATTTCTTTCGTTCACAATATCGCCCGTGATACTAATTTATTCCGAAATTCTAATTCCTCTTCATGATTTTAAGCTGGCCATCACAGTACGTTATTAAGAAGATATCGAAAAGAGCTTCCTGGCGATTCCAAACACGTCATGTTTACTCAAAAATTTGTTCTTAACACAGTTAGTTGTTGAGTGTCCCGTCACACTACAATTGTAGCATTTCGAAAAAGAGTTTTGCTTGCAACTTTCTTGTTTAAAAAGATAGAGACGTGACCTTCGGCGGTTTCAATACAGCGCCAGTCCTCTTACCTTTATAATTGAAGGATAGATTTTGTGTTACTTATATTCATTTGCTTGTCGTCTTCTTTATTCATTCCGACCCAGCAGCATCCAGATTTTCTGCAAAACACGTTAGGTCTTCAAACATAACTACTTCCTTGTCGTTGGCCTTCCTCTTACTCTCATTGGGAATCCAAAGTTTATTCAAGTGATTTCTGGACTGGTTCCTGAAATAATACAGACGCGAAGCTCAGTCAAGTGCATTGTTTTAATGAACAGTTCAGCCTATAACAAGGTCATTCTAACCTTACGAGTATTTACACGTAACACTGAAGAATCCTCAACTAAAACGAACGAATGTAATTGTATAAAATTCAGGAAATATAACGCGAAAACATTACACAGTTTATAAATAATATTTTGCAAGAAAAAAAGTCTCAATCACTAGTAGCACCCGAGCTTGTTCCAGCTTCCATCATGGATTCGTCGACTGGAGCTATCCTGGGCCTTTTCGACGACGTCTCCGCCAAGACCCATCCCCTCGCGTCCGTGTGCCTCAGTCTGATGTGAAACGACATGTCTTTTTTCGTCGCCGAAGAGAAAATACAATGAGGGCAGTTGAGCCAGTCCCCGAGCTGCGACGGGTGCTCTTTGGAAAAATGCTTCCTGACCAGGGCCAGCGAATTGGCCGTGAAAGGGCACTGCGAACACTTCCTCGCGACGTGATTCTGTTCGTAGTGCGTGTCCATCCGCTCCTGATGGCGACACCTGTACATGCACACTTTGCACTGGATCCAACCCCCGGCGGGCTGCCCGTCGCTCCCGCCCACCCAAGACATCGCGTACGAGTGTTCCAGCAACACGTTGATCTTGTCGTCGTCGATGACGACCGGTATGTCCGCGTCTAGCAATTGTCTGTGCGCTTGTTTCATCACCACCGGTTCTACCGCTTCCGACTCGTCGTAGGACGTCGGCCCGTCGTTCTCGAAACTGAATCCGACCAATTTGATTCGTTTCTTTGGCGTTCTGGCAGATCCGATTTTGTCGTGCTCCTCATCGACTTGGAGCGGTTCGTGCTCGATCACGAACGTCTCGTCGTCGTCACTGATCATTTCTTCCTTGATTTGCAACTCTTCATGCTCAATACCGTCCTCTTGGTCATCTTCCCCAACAACCTCTGTTTTAACCTGCACGGCGGTTTCTTCTCCTAGATTTTCTACTTGTATTGGATCTAATTCTCCAATCGAATATTCTTCTTCAACTAAATTTTCTTCTATAGCTAAGTTTTCTTTTTTAACCGAATTTTCGTCTTCGATCGAATCGTCTTCTATAACTGTATATCCTTCTATAAAATGTTCTTCCTCTTCCTCTAAGGCGGAATCTTCTATAGCGGAACTTTCCTCTAGAGCGGAGTCTTCTTCTAGAGCGGAATCTTCTTCTCCAGCAGAATACTTTTCTAGACTTGTGCTCTGTTGTGGAACTGGACTTTCGTGCTTGATGGGTCTTTCACCTGGATCGCTGCTCATGCAATCCGACAAGGCCCTCGCAATGCTTTCCAATTCGGTCGTGCTGTCCTCTATGTAATTGGTGCATCCTTCCAGTTCCTCCGCCAAATTTTTGGGCAAGTAGTCTTTGTTGCCCAAAATATTGGAAATGTGTTCCAAATCCGATAAGACATCCTTAATGTCGTTGGTGCAAACCGAAAGCTTGCCCATGTATTCGTTGAACTTGGCGGATCTGCAGCTCTTCTCATCAACGGGAACTTTACGTACCACTTCATGTACTTCGTACTTCGTAATGAGCTTGGCGGGGATTTTGGATGCCGCTTCGCGCTTCGTCTTGGCGACCACGACGAGTCTGCTGGGGTTTCCGACCTTTGGTGGTAGTGGTGGTGCTGCCGCTGCTTCTTGCTTCACGGTCGTCGTCGACGGGACGTGGTGGACGGGGTTCATGCCAGGAGCGGCATCGACCTTGCGCACTGCTGGACGCTGCGTAACGGCCCTCAAATAAGAAAAGCCTCCGCTGGCTGTGTCATCGACGGGAGTCCCGGGTGCTGCTTGACGCTTCTTGGCGACCACCTGGATTCTTGCGGTGGCGGGGGGAGAAAGTTCCAAGGTTCTTTTGACGATTCCACGGGGCGAGCTGAGGGGATAAGTTTTTGGCGCCGGTCTGGGGTGGGGCTTTTGGAGCGCCGGAGGTTTGTTCCAAGGAAAGATTATCGGAATGGCGGCAGGCTTCAGCACACGACCAGCTGGAAAAGAAAAGGTTTTCATTAACCAATCGTAAGATCAATTTTCAATAAATTTGATCGACGTTTTATTCAAAAGTAATTTGATCAGGATTTTTTTTTGTGGTATTCCCTCTTTGTTTTGTTTGAACGTTGGTACCTGAAGTAGGTACGGTCGTTGACGTTCGTAGCGTTTGCCGGTGGGCGAGGGAGATGGCGCTGGGAGAGAGGCAGTCGCGAAGAGAGAAGAGAATCAGCTGTGGTGAGGAACACGTGATTTTCAGTGCAACGAGAGTGCGTCGTTTTTACAATTTCAAGGTCGGTCTTTCTTTGATTATTGTACCATGATTTTGGCTTTCTTCCACTCACCAATTCAGGCATTTCGATACCTATTTTTTCCGCAAAATTATTGTACGGTTGCGGCCAAAATAAAGTGGACGATAATGTCAACGAGTTGGCGTGCTGTCATGCGACGTTCAGGCCAGAATCCTGGAGAATCTGTCAACTGTCGTCCACTTTAAAAAGTCCGCAATAGTACATAACCCGAAATTCTTTGTTCTCTTTGTTCTCAACGAGCTTGCATAACCCGCAGTTTTTCCCCTTTGAAATCAAGGTGCTTTGAGCTGCTTTGAATTTTGTGTAATCTATCTACCCCGAAATGATCTCAATGTTAACGGCAAAGGTCGTAATCTAGTGGGTGTGCACTTTGCGCACTCATGACGTGGCCTCGGGATCGCATGTTTCTTTTCCACAAGTTACGTCACAAATAGTAAGACGACAAAAAGAAACTCTGCTACGCCAAAACCAGCCGCTAAGTAGAGAACAGTACTTTTTATGATTCATTCTTATTTCATTGTTCACTGTAGGGTTATAAATGAAAGTAAAGGAAGGAAAGAGAGACTTGCCGCTTCTCCGTGTCCGGGAGGGGGGGGGGGTCCACCTGCTTGTATGAATCTGCCTTGTTGAGTCTACTAACCTTTTCTTATTTGGGGGGAAATTATGTAAGACGACGAAGAGAGGGCCACAGGCTGGCTCGAGTCGATTTTCTTGTATTTACTGTATGTGATTACTGTTTGCTAACCATTGTTCTGTTTTGAATGTATGTATGTATCTGTGGGGTTTGTGATGGGTAACTGCTGGGCAATTTCGGGTGAATGCGTTATAGATACTTCTTCCTTCCAATTGCTTACAAAGAGTATGACCAACCAACGCCAACTTCTCTACTTATTTATCTCTCACCTGTCTCTTGTTCATTTATCTACCTGTTTATCTATAATTTGTTTCTTGTTTATTTACCTACACCATCACTCATCATTTATTTCTTGCTGGTTTATCTACTTGTTTATCGATCATTTCTTTATTGTTTACTAATCCATCAATTTGAATCCTATTGTTTGTAAAGTGTAAAATTAATTGCTGAGCGTAAAGTTTCTTCAAGGCGTAAGCGAGCGAGTTTTCTTTTGTCGTTAAGTAAATAACTTGTAAACGAAGCAAACGTTTCAAAGAGGTTCAAGCACCGATTCACGCTGACTTGATCAGTGCATTACTGGAGTGACTTCTCAGTCATTTCATCATGACTCATTCACACTTGACTTTTGTTCAGATCATTTGGGAAGGGATTTTTCAGCAATCAACCAGGCTATACGCATGGGTTTCTTTGGCGTCTTCTTCCCATGAGTGCCTGTCAGCAAATACGTCACTGTTCCTTTGCGATTAAATTGACAGTTTAACATGTTTCATGATTTCTTGTTTTGATTTGCTAATCTGATTTTGTGTTCATTTCATTGTTGTGAATTCCTGCATTGTAAATAATTTGTAATGATTTTTCTTGTTCCATTCTTGTATGTGTTTTGTTGTTCTTCATCCATGTGGTGTCATTTTATCACTGTCAATTTATTGTTGTTGGGTGTTTTGAGAAAAGAAACAAATTCATTCAAAACTTTGCTAATTGATTTCCAATAAACATTCATTTTGCATGCATTTCATTCGCGTTTCATTCAAGAATCAAACTTCATCCCCAACGACACATTCTCATCTAGAGTAAGAACTCACACAACGTAGATAAAAGGTAAACGACGTGGGGAAGAGAAGAAACAACGACGATCACTGTCAACATCGAAAAGAGGGGTACACAACATATTTTAAGCTCAACACAGTTTTTCGTAACAAAGATTTATTATGTACTTTTCTTGCTATTTTCTTGACCTCCATAGTAATGTGGTTAGGCAGCAGTTACAGTGGAGCCACTACCACCAAGCAAAATAATCGGCTATAGTCTCACTGAGCCACCGCTGACCACCGTTTCCCGTTCCTGAATTTGACATATCAATTGTCACTTCTCATGTTGCCAACCTTATAGCGCTCCGCTCATGACAGTAGTGCTGTGATTGCTCTGTTTGTTTGGGCGAATACCACACAGCACACATCTAGAGAGCAGGGCCTATGGAAGCAATCTGGAAGAGAGAGACACACACATCGGTTTGTGCACACACCAGTCGGTTACGGCCACGGCAACGAAAATCAATAATTATCATGTAGCCACTATACCGAACGAAAAATCCCTAGACAAGAAATGTAACTAGTTTGACATTGCAAAAGGTTGTTTGTTCATCGCGATTGAATCACCGACCACCACGTTGGAAATTTCAAAACGGTCGCCGGTGACCACAAGGGGTGGTTGCAATGTGACCAGCGCCATTACATTGCGTGCGTTTGATTTTTGGTTGATGGCAGTGGGTGGTAGTAGGTGGCTCCAGTGTGACTGCTGCCCATTACACAAGCTGCCGCAAATAAAGAAAATAAAACGGCATAACACTTGATTATTCTCACGACTACAATCGCCGCAGAACAAAAGTTACCAGGGGGCTCCTTTTGTGCCTCACTACCACTTACAATGGATTGCACTAGTATCTGAGACCTTACTGACAGACAGGATGTCTAGAGGGTTTTCAGTGACGTTGCGCCGAACTTAAGGCAGTGGCTTCTCCTCTCGAAAAGGTAAAAAAGTGAATATAGGCTCACGAGCTTCACGGAGGTGAGGCTTAGTAGCGCACTTATTTTATGAAGGATCAGTGAATGCAAAATTCTAATTAGGGTCCTAGCGTTATTTAGACACGATTTTGCCTAGTTCGGCTCTGAAGACTATGAGCTTATCCATCAAGAGTATGCTGGAATGCAGGAGGTGGAACCCATACTCATCATATGAGCTGGAATTCAAGAGGTGAAACAGTAGCTCATAATAAATGTTTCCAATTTCCTAGCTATAATATGTCTAGTTATGGCATGACCCAGTCAACACCCAAAAAGTGATTCGGATACCAACTAACAAGAAAAAAAAATTGTTCGCAAGAACCCTTTTGTGTAGGGCTAGATGCTGTGACAGAAAGACGGACAAAGCGAGGAAATAATAAGCGCCTTCCGACATGTCGATTCTTTATTGAATAGGTGAGTATATCGCTACGTCCACGTTATGAATTTGAGCGCAATCGGATAAAAATGGTTGATTTCAAAATTCCAGTGATAAGCGAAAATGTTACTTTGTTTTGATGCCGATATCCTTCAAGTACCCATTATTGTCTATTTCAAAATGTTAAATAGTCGAATGGCATTGTCGATGCCGGTCGAGAACACATACACAAGAAAATTGTTTTCAATTAGAGCGGTCGTTTTAAAAAATTCGTAACTATTGACCCGGGGGTCGTTCAAAGTGGAGTTCTGTAAAAAGAAAATTCAAATGCTATTATAAATATAACCTCGTACATGTGTGTACGTATTTCCATGAGAACATGTACTTGTCCGCATGTGGTAACTTTTTAAACCCAGTTGTGAAATTTAGCAATGATTCAACGACGTCGCCCCAATCTCAAATACATATACATATTGCCATTGTTTATCGTTATTTCGGAAACATTCTTCTTGGTTCGGGTACCAAGGCCATGAGCTATCCATTTGAGTTGAAATCTTTCTTGTCGAGACTTGTGATTATTCGGTTTTTTTTGTTCATACTACGAGGCATGATTAACAGGGTTCCTACAAGCTTGTCGCCATGTTAGCAGTGACTAAAATATTTAATTCACAAACCCAAAACACGGCGCCGTGTGAGCTCATTTTGGGTGAGCTCGGCATGACCCTTCGAGCACAAATGACGCGAAAATGACTTCATAATGACTCTATTTTCACGTCATTTGTGCTCGCGCAGTGATGTAAAATTACCGTTATTTATTATTGTGGTAATTAACCTAGGTAATTCTTTTTTTTTAATGAATTCTTTGGTAATTTGTTTCTTTGTAACTTGCCGGAGAATATTCTTGGTGATTTACCGTGTAATTATTTTGAATTGAGATTCCATTTTGAATTGGCACAGAATTTTGACTTATTCATGGGCCCTGAATGAATTTCACAGAAAACGGAAAAATCATTTGAAAAATTCATTGAAAGTAAAACATAATATTCATTGAAAGTATAATAAAATGACGTCACTAGTAGAGGTAGTCATTTGGTAGCTACATTGATTGAGTGTATGAATCAAATTGATAAATTGAAAAAAGACAAAAATTCAACTGTTGATGATTGCATGGGGCCCCATTTTTTGAACGAAGGGCTTGTATATTCTTAATTTGAACCATCGAAAGTTGAACCTGCTTCGAGAGGTTAGAAATATTTTGGACAACTGTCAAATGTCAAGGCCCCTTTGATTTGTTCATTGGTGAAAATAAAGAACCGGTCGAAAAATTACTACATTTTCCAATAAAATGAAAAAAGCAACAAGCATCACGTCCCGCAAAAAAGTTACGTCTATCTGCAAAGGAAATACGCAAAAAATGTGTTTCAAAACTGGTCCGGATGACTTCGTGTCTCTTCGTGAATTATTGTGCCGAATGGAGCCAAAGCAGCCAACTGCAAGGTTTTGTGGATTTTCTATACTTATTTCACAATTGGAAACTTGGAACAAAATCTCACAGCCGACTAGAACGGTAGAAATGAACATACAACAGTGTGATCCAGACCATTCCGAAGTTGTATGATTCCGAATTGGGGTAGGCTGTGACATGGTCAAATTCCGAGATGTAAAGCTCCTTTTCGCCAGGGCACAGCCTACCCCAATTTGGAATGGTTTGGATCACACGGTATTGGCGAGTTTCAAGATCGAATACGCCATCTGTCGGCCAACGTGTAAACGACGTTTGTGCACGGATCAACCGCAGATTTGTGTGGGCTCTTATGAGCGTTGCGGTGTTTGGTGACTTTAATTGATTCCATCTGACTTAACGCGGCGTTGATTTTTTCCAACAAAGTACGTGAGCCACGCACGTTTCATTATCTTGAATATACTAGGTGTCGTCGGTTGCAAAAGCATTGCATTTTTAAATAAGAGTGGCACGTGTATGACGACTGGCAAGCAAAAGTGGCATCAGAATGGGAGGTGGTAAGATTTGTGATTTTGTCATAGTGACAAAAAGTGGCGGGAGAATTTGTTGCGTTTCCGAGTGCGAGTCGCGCTGTGGAAACCGGAAAAAGGAAGAGTTACATTTTCACCGTTTCCCGTCGAAAGCGAAAGACGCAAGTTGGGTAGTCAAGATGACAAACAAACTTGGCACTGTGGAAAATATGACTACGAGAAAAGCCTGGGAAGTGTCGCTGAAAATAGGAACTTTAAATGGCTGCATCGAAGAAGCACAGCTGCGATAGGTTTGCATGTCCCGGACTGGCCTGCTTTGCAAGTGCATTTAAACGTTCCAATTTCACAGGAACTCTCGCAGGAACTGCTACTACTATTTCTTTTAATTACAATCTCAGTTGCCTCGTGAGGAGATTCATACAATGCGCTTGTTTGTAAACACAATCCAAATATGTCTATGTTTGAACTGAAGCTTGATTCGGTTCGCTTTCGACCACACAACACAAGAAATTGTGACTCCAGAATTTCCTCTCCCATCAGTATCCCATCACGATAGATCGAGAATCCGTTGAGGCTTGAGGCCATCCAGTGATTGAAAACCTTCATAACACTCAATTCGCTTCTGCCATTTTCGAGTTCCACCGCAATAGGTACTAATTAACCACGTTTCACGTCTGGAGGACATTAAAAACCGCTTACTACTGATAAGATTTTTGAACGCGCGGGCAACAATCCGTGCCCTATCCGACATGTTTGTTTACATGCGAAGCGCATCAGCAGCGCCACCATCGGTAATGTTACTCGCCAATAATAGTTTTTTTTCCACAAAAGAAAACATTAACGGGGCGGCGCCGGCGGTTTTATTCCACTGAAGCACCTTGCATCTTTTATTAACTGTGAAGTAAAAAACACGAGGGTGGTTGGTATATTTTTGAATTCAGATGAATAAGACCGCAGAAAAAGATATGGTGTTCCATTTGAAAAATATATTTTTACAGGCTGATTCATTCTCCACGGATCTTGTGTTTTATTCAGAAGAAGCCTTTCATCCGAGACAAGCCAAATTTTTAGGATATGCTCCTATCACGTTCTTTCAGAAAGTAGGGTCGTTGTAGATACATGCAGGGTGATTCGAAAACACAAGAAATAATACCAGATAAATTATGAACAGATACTTTTTTCGCGTTGTGAACCACTCTGTATCCAAAGAGGCCTCATTATCTGAAAAGCCGCGAATAAGGAAGCGAATTCCAAATATTTGTCTGATCCAGGACAAAAGACTTCTGAACAAAACGAGAATTCGCGTGATGATTCATTCTACATGGGTCATTCTTCGAAAACTCACGTTTTATTCGAAAGTCTCTTTTATCATGAGCCAGTTAAATTTTCAAGATATGCTTTGCTGATCACATCCTATCCGAAAATGGCGCCGTTTCAATCAAATACCGAATGATTCAAAATGTGAAAAAATGTACAGGAATATTTTTTTTTAGTCTTTAAAATCACTCTGTTTTTTGTAACGTTCTAATTTCCCGAAAGAACGTGATTGATCAAGCGAAAATTTGGTTGATCTACCGCGAAAGACTTTTCAATAAAACGTGAAATCCGTGGAGAATGAATCACCCTGTGTATTATTGACATGTAAGAAATTCGACTTGAAATTCAAAAAAAAAGGTTGATTCAAAAGTGTTGAACCATCTCAACGGTGCGTAATATGGAGGTAAAGTAGAGTGCTGGAAAGTTGTTGAAAAAATTCTAAGTCTTTTAATTTTGAAGTTATGAAGGGACAAAAGTTGGTCCTTCGATCGCTTCTATTTTCGTTGTTTCAAAAGATTTTAGTAGACTGTTCATGGAAAAATAATGAGTACCATAAACGAGACTAAAAATCAAAAACCAGAAGCGAAAGAATTCTACTGAATAAATTGTTTTTTATGTGCTCTCAGTGCCATTAATTTTTGGTTCCAAAAATTAATCCAAAAATTAATGCAATTTTGGAACCACACATAATATATTTTCTACGCCGGGCGGGTATGCAACTTAACAACCAATTATAAAGTGCTCAACAATAGGCATTTTGCCGCGAGGCACCGTTGAGTCAACGGTGCACGATAGACTAGGCAGAAAATCTCAAAAGAGGCCTAGAAATCACTCCTAGAAGCAAATCGTGTAACAATTGATTAACAGGTGGTTTCTTAGGTTTTAGACCCCGCTGAACACGACTAGGGGTGTTATCTTTTCGAAATTTCACCCCTTGTCCCTTAAATCCAAGATGGCGGAAAATTGAGGGTAAAAACAGGGTGCGCGCATAAAAAGCTTATTTCTGGCCCGATTTTCCTCAAAATTGGTTATTTTCTTATGTTTTCGGGGTCGTAGAAGATGATGAGGCCAGTTTCAAATACTTCTGGGTAGCCATTTGGTCTGAAATTAGTATTTTCCAACTTCCAGGAGCAAATCAGAAACAAATTTACGAATAACTCGAGATAAAATCATGTAACAATCAGTTAACAGGTGATAAGTTATGTTTTGGACTCTGCTGATCACAACTAGGTATGTTAACAGTTGAAATGTTTACTCCGTATGTCTCAAATTCAAGATGGCGTATAGTCAGAGAAGAGTGGCGAGCGCACAAAAACGCATTCCTAGCTCGACATTCCTCAAAATTCTTCCTTTTTGAATGTTTTTGAGGGTGTAGAAGATGATTAGAATAATTTCAAAGACCTGTGGGCGGTCATTCGTCCTAGAATTAGTGTTGCCTAAGTTTCAGGCGCAAATCAGAGTGGGAAGTTAGAAATAAACGATAATTAGAATGTTGGTACATTTTTGTATCAAAGCATAGAATATAATTATGTAGATACCCAATTACGTATTATCACACATGCAATGGACAAAGGCAAATGTGAGAAAGTGTCAAAAGTAAAAAGTAAAAAAAATCCGTGTTTCTTTATAAAATAGCAATCATAGGTATGCAGGTACAATGTGGATGGAAAAAAGTCTCTCTCTACTTTCTGCTTAAGATAAAATCACGTAACAATCAGTTACCAGGCAGTTACCTATGTTCTGGACTCTGCTGATCAATGCTAGGTCTGTTATTAGTTGAAAATTTCACTTCTTGTGCCTCACATTCAAGATGGCGTAGGTACCTATAGTTAGCGAAGAGTAATGAACGTACAAAAAACATTGATTTTTCTTAATCACACTTGTCTGATTTTTCTTCAAAATTCTGCTTTCGGAGTTGAAGAAGGAGAGGGGCCCAATTTCGAAGACATCTGAGTGACCATTCCGACTCATTATGCGTGATGTGAAACTTTAAAGGGAATCAAATTATGCAACAACAAGTATACAGATTGTTAACTACTTATATTTTATATTTTGAACTCTGCATGCTGAACATGATATGTTAGACCGAGTGTTAGACTTGGTGATAATATCCCGGTCTCCCGCCAGTTATGTTCATTTGGCTACGTCAGTGCTTAATATCATTGCCCAATTGTCAGTTGTCCGCTATTATTGTGCAAGAGGTATCTACTGTTTTTATAATAATTGTCTCAAGATGTAAAGGTGCGGAGTTGCAGCAGACAGGTGATGATTGGTTTTGAAACTTTTGTCTTATTACTTATTGTAGTTGAATCTGTTCTACCTACTCCAATTTTTAGCAGATTTGATAATGAAATCAATTGTCTTGTCTTTTACTTGTCCAAAGTAAAATCTGTCTGACTTTCATACATAGAAAATTCCATTACAAATACGTTTAGTTGTTGATAGTTGTTAATTGATAATTCCTAAACCGCAATTAATTATTTTTGGCGAATTTTTGAACAGGCACCGTCGCCCAGTGACTGCGGCTGGAAGGTGCATGACAGATGGCAAAGTTTTACCGGTGTGGACGGCCCGAGGGCCAGTTCCCGAAGAAACCTATTGTCTCTAGTATACTGTGGGTGTGCAACTCCCTGTCGCACAAAAAATTGTGGATGCAGAAAGAAGGGATTCGCATGCATTGCTCTGTGTAGATGCCTGCCTGAAAAATTTTGAAACAAAATAGAAGACTCGTGATGCCTAAGAAAATCATGGGCTAACTTTGACACTTTCTTACATATTTGCCTTTCTCAATTCCATGTTGATTATACATGATTGGGTACATATATCTATGCTTTGAATTAAAAATGTTCCAACTTTCTAATCATCGTCTATTCCTAATTTTTCACTTTGATTTGCCCCTGGAACTTAGGCAACATCGATACAAGGACGAATGACCGCCCACAGGTCTTCAAAATTATTCTAGTGATCTTCTACACCCCCAAAAACATTAAAAAAGGAAGAATTTTGAGGAATACCGAGCTAGAAATGTGTTTTTGTGCGATCGCCACTCCTCTCTGACTATACGCCATCTTGAATTTGAGACATAAGGAGTGAACATTTCAACTGTTAACATACCTAGTTGTGATCAGCAGAGTCCAAAACATAACTAATCACTTGTTAACTGATTGTTACATGATTTTATCTTGAGTTATTCGTAAATTTGTTTCTGATTTGCTCCTGAAAGTTAGACAACACTAATTTCAAGCCGAATGGCTTCACAAAGGTATTTGAAATTAGTCTCATCATCTTCTACGACCCTGAAAACATAAGAATAGAACCAATTTCGAGGAAAATCGGGCCGGAAATAAGCTTTTTATGCGTGCACTCAGTTTTTACCCTTAACTTTCCGCCATCTTGGATTTAAGGGGCAAGGGGTGAAATTTCGAAAAGATAACACCTCTAGTCGTGTTCAGCGGGGTCTAAAACCTAAGAAACAACCTGTTAATCAATTGTTACATGATTTGCTTCTAGGAAGTCTTTTTTGAGATTTTCTGCCTAGTCTACGATTCTGCATGACCGCTGCGTTGCCGCGACCTGACCGCTTCAAACTTTTTACTTGGAGTGTACTTCAACGGTTAGCAATATCAGGGACCGGGTGGAGTGGCCGGTTCAGTGTGGCGGTTCATCTGTCTTATGTCAGAATTGTCAGATCTAACCTAGCGGGACGGGAGCCCGGGAAAATTGGTGGGTTTAGCTGGAACGGAACTGGATTTATTTCATTTGGATACGGATACCCAGCTCAGAGGTTTATTGTTATGTTGATGATGTGTCGATTGTGAGGTCAAGATAACATTCAAACTTTAAACTGAAACCGCGGTCACCTGACACCTCACCACGGTTAGGACCGATGCATTTTCGCGCTTGAAGGATATGAAAAGAGAACGCAATTGGATAGCAAGAGATGGAAATAGTACCGTTGTTGGAACCGCTGCGGTTCAACGGTGCCTCGCGGCAAATTCCCTAATGAAAGTGTTACAAAGCAAAAATTCACCCAATTTTGAACCGCTGTAACTTTTGATTGGCACAAACGATTCTGATTCTGTTCTAAGTACTGAAGAGCCCAATCTTTTGGCCATCTTTCTTGTCAATATGGAATCCATAGAGCCCCTCATAAAATTTCTACAGGGTGATGAACAGAGCAGTGCAAAATTGATGAAAGTTCAATATACCCCCGTTTTCGTTAAAAAATTTTTTCGGAAGTATCAACACCAAATTTATGAGGAATGATCTGTTCCCTCGAAACGGTTTTTGAATTTTCGGGATTCCAGTCAAAACAGCCAAAACGTGATTTTTTATTGTGAATACTGTATATTATTCCTGTAGCAACGCAAAAACATTAGAACTTTTCATATCAAGATGACGCCACTTGGTAGGCTTGTTCACTGAACAATTTTGAGCAATTTGACTTGCAAAACGTTCCTATTGTCTAGTGTAGGGGTGAAGAAAAGTCCAATTGGCAGTGTACTTTTTGGTACTACTCCTAAAATTCGAGTTTTTAGCATTGAAAAAAGGTTAATTTTTACTCTCTTCAGTCAACATGGGACTACGTCATTGGAATTGGATTAACAACATTTCCGCCATTTTGGAATTTTTTGCCTTTACCTCAAATTTCAAAACATAGGCATGTTTGGCATCATTTCTTGAAATGTTGGTCCCCTAAATGGGATTCTGTCAATAAGATGTGTCTATTTGTTTGTTTATCTGTCTATCTCTTTCCGAAAAAATATTTATAGAATTTTTAACCCCACCCCTCTTCTTCCTAAAATTCTCTGAGTGTCCAATTCAATATTCTTGAGCTCTCAATTCTTTTCAATGCAGTCAACGTCATCCTGCATAGCATCGGGAGAGATAATTTTCTGTGGAAAAAATGCCACCCAAATTTCACCCTTTCGCTCGCCCCACCTCATCTCAAAAATCTAAAATGGCAATACCTACTTTGTGACACATCAAATTGAAGGAAATTGAATTCTCTCCATGAACAAAATTTTTTCAAACTTTCTAAAACCCCCATTTTCCTCACAAAACACCCCAAATGTCTAATTTATTTGGAGAGGGGTTGAAAATTTCAAAAAAATTGTTTTCGGAAGGAGAATCCAATTCCCTTCAATTTGATGTATCACAAAGTAGGTAGTGTTTCGTAAAATTTTGGAGCTGAGGTGGGGGAGAGCAAAAGGGTCAATTTGGGTAGCAGTTTTTCCACCGAAAATTCTTTTCTTCGATGTTTTCTATGATGACACTGACTGAATTGAAAACAATTGGGAGGTTCAGAATTAAAAATAAGACAGTCAAAGAATTTTTAGGGCGGAAAAAAGGTGGGGTTAATATCTTTGTAAATATTTTTTTCAGAAAGAAAATTTAAATCTCTTCAATTTGATGTATCGCAAGGTAGGTCATCTCATTTGAAATTTCAAAGTTGGGGTGAATGGGGGCGAGGGGGCTCAAGATAGAAATTTGCCAATTTATGTTTTAGATGTCTCCTTTGATATGAAAATCGACCTGTTTTTGCTCGAAGAAATATTCACTAGGAATCGGGAGTTATTGCAGGTGGATAGTTTTCAAATGGTCACCCGGTGCAGTATTCACAATAAAAAATCACATTTTGGCTGTTTGGACTGGAATCCCGAAAATTCAAAAACCGTTTCGAGGGAACACATCATTCTTCATAAATTTGGTGTTAATACTCCCAAAAAGTTTTTTTTCCGAAAACGGGGGTATGTTGAACTTTCATCAATTTTGCACTGCTCTGTTCATCACCCTGTAGAGAATTCATGAAAAGCTCTATGCATTTCATATTCGCGATTTAAATTAATTTTTCCCGCCACAAAATGGCTGCGAAAGGCGGAATTCAACTGACAGCCCGAGGTGACATAAGATGTCACACTCACAACTCAAAACCTCACTTTTATTTATCAATCACCCACCACTCAGTGTTTACTGTTTACTCCAGTTTACTCTCGGCTTGGCTTCCTAGTGTGGTCCCAGTTCCCAGATAGTGCGTCTGTTTGCTGTATTCTAGTTTTGCGAGTAAATTTAAATGATTGTTATGTTATTTGTTCTTATTACGACTGTTATGGAAGGTATTCGTTTGTCGTTGGAAGAGATTTGCAATTATTTGCGTGCCGCCTCTCCAAGCTTCCGGAACTTTGTGGAAGGTGAAGCAGTAGTAAATACAAACCACATAGTTCTATATGGAACAACTACCACAGGTAAATGGACTGATTTTGGCAGGAAGTTGTAAGTCCAAGTCCAAATTCCCCAGGCAATCGGCAGCTTCAGGTGTCACCTTCACGAAGACCTCTGGAGAAACCTGGTATGTGCGTGAAGGCCACGCAAATGTGACGTGTTGTACTGTCTGGTTTTTCAAGCGACAATCACTTTCGGGGAATTTGGTGAGCTCCCACTGGTAAAACGAATCAGCACATCGTCCGGGACCTGTGCGAACCCTGTTGAAGTTCCAAAAGATGCTTCATGGACGTTTAGGAGCTGGTGTCATTCGGGTACAGCTTGTTGAGCCCAGTCTTCTTTCAATTTCTCTTATCCATCAAAGTTTCCTAGTTCACGTTCTGTGACTAACGATGGTCGATGAGATACAGTAATACTACTAAACACAACAATCACTTCAAATTCACTCGCAAAACTAGAATACAGCAAACAGACGCACTATCTGGGAACTGGGACCACACTAGGAAGTCAAGCCGAGAGTAAACTGGAGTAAACAGTAAACAGTAAACAGTGAGTGGTGGGTGACTGATGAATAAAAGTGAGGTTTTGAGTTGTGAGTGTGACATCTCATGTCACCTCGGGCTGTCAGTTGAATTCCGCCTTTCGCAGCCATTTTGTGGCGGGAAAAATTAATTTAAATCGCGAATTAACAAGGAAGATGGCCGAAAGATTGGGCTATTCAGTACTTTAAACAAAATTAAAATCATATGTGCCAATCAAAAGTTATAGCGGTTCAAGATTGAGTGAATTTTTGCTTTGTAACACTTTCATTGTTGAGCAGTTTAGAAAGCGGGTTAGGCAGAAGGTGGTAGCCATGGCGACTCTTACGTTTGTCTTACGTGAAAACGTTCTAGTGCCGAATGGAATATTTAATGTAAGTAAACCGCATTTATCCGTACCTAAATCAACCCACATTTGCATAAGGAAGAGAATTGTGGTGAAATGGTTACTGTAAAATGTGCGGTTTCCATTGCCCTTTATGACTCAAGCACCTTATTCAAAATTCTGCCACCAACAGTTACTTGAATTTTTTGGAACAACGAAACTAGAAGGTTAGCAAATACAGGGTGTAAAAAAATCGAAACTTTTTTAAACACTCTGTATATTGCGGAATAAATAAAATCTTGGTTTTCAAATTTGAATTCTACAGCAGAAATTATTCTGAAAAACATTTTTGGCTTCCAAATTATCCCAACCTGAAAATTTCTAGCGTCATGGGGAAGAAATTTCGCTGGATCACCCTGTAGTATATTTCTCTCTTTAGATGGAATCTTTTCATCACTTAAATTTCTGTCTTCAGTAATAAGTAACTCCTTGAATCAAATCTTGTGACTCACTTCTTCAGTCCCTTTGAAACGCCCAACACATGTACATATATTGGAAATAGAATATCTGCTGGAATTAATTTAAACAAAAACGATTTTTTTCAGCATGACTAGCTTTCAGTTACCTCTTCAACATATCAAAAGTCCTCAACTTTGGGACTGCTACAAATTAGTATACAGGGTGAAAGTTTACTATTTTACCTTACTTCTTTTCTTCCTTTCTTGAAAAACTGATGACTGAAAAAAAAACGGTTTTAGGCTAGTTTGATAGGCCATAGTCTTCCAATAAACATATAAAAAATATACCACCCAGCTACTGCTGTGTATCAAGTTACAGGGTGAAAACTATTTTTCATCTTTAATTTTTTTTCTTGGTGGATTGAAGCCGCTTCCAGTTCTTTTGCAAGCTTATAATGTCATACTGAACATATGAAAAGGATACATCTGTGCAACTGCTGCTTTTCAATTTACAGGGTGAAAAGTCATTTTCACGTTTCAATTTTTTTCTTGGTGAAATTGGCTCACACAACAATTGCGACTGATTCTTCTGTAAACTTGAAGTTTTTAGTCAAACATATCAAAATAATACATTTCTTCTACAGCTACTTTTTTTATATAAATTTAAATATTATTATTATTATTATTATTATTAAATGTTTGGGTATATTCGGGTATATTGCATCAAAAATTCAAAAAATCTTGGATTGCAGCCAAACATTTAAATTTGCAAATAAAAACGTAGTTGTAGCAAAAATGTATTATTTTGATATGTTCGACAAAAAACCTCCCATTTACAGAAAAAACAGTCGCAATTGTTGTGTGAGCCGATTTCATCAAGAAAAAAACTGAAACGTGAAAATGACTTTTCACCCTGTAAATTGAAAAGCAGCAGATGCAGAGATGTGTGCTTTTTATATGTTCAGTATGACATTATAAGCTTGCAAAAGAACTGGAACCGTCTTCAATCTAGATCAGTTCCACAAAAAAAAAAAATTGAAGATGAAAAATAGTTTTCACCCTGTAACTTGATACGCAGCAGTTGCTGGGTGGTATATTTTTTATATGTTTATTGGAAGACTATGGCCTATCAAACTAGTCTAAAACCGTTATTTTTGGTCATCAGTTTTTCAAGAAGAAAAGAAAGTAGAGAAAAATAATAAATTTTCACCCTGTATACTGATTTGTAGCAGTCCCAGAGTTGAGGACTTTTGATATGTTGAAGAAGGGACTGTAAGCTTACATTGGTAAAAAAATCATTTTTGTTTGAATTAATTCCAGCAAAGCACCTATTTTTTTCTAATTCCAATATACTATTTTGAGACATAATTGACCCAAGTGCTAAAGGAGTGAAAGGACTCTTGAGGGCCTTGAAGCTTCCCCTAGCTTTCCTGGGCCCGTTTCTGCAAAACTTGGAAAGAGCAAGTGATTTCCGTATCATCAGCAGTGAACATGTTAACATAATTATAATAAAAACCCAAGAATGACAAAATTTAGACATACACGTAAATTTTGTTGCATCAAGAAGAAATCTTTGAAATGGGAGGGGGGAGGGGTGTAATCTAAACCATCAGAATGTTCACCTTTTTGAGTAGTTAGAAAACAATTTTCACAAAGAAATTGGAAACTAAGATAACACAGAGTGTCCCCATATCACGATACTTACTGGCATTATGCCGCGTTAAATCAGTGAAAGCCACATCGCTGAAATGCAAGTGGCACACTTTGGAAATGGGTGTTATCGGGAGCTGAGCAGTCGGACCCGACTTCAGGTTCGTCGTCCATTTGGCGAGCAAAGTGGGCTTGCAGTGTGGTAAAGTGAACAGATCCAACGGACCCTTTTGCGAATCGACAGCGCTGTTCTCGCAGCCCGTCACGCAACAGAGGGCCGACTCGGGCGACCCCGTCGATTTTCCAGAAGCTGACGCCGCCGATGTGCAAACATCGGGCTGTGGCTTTTGGACGGCCTGGGCCGGAGGCTTCGCAGGTCCAGCGGCCCCTGGATGCGAGCGATCTAGGTAATTGTCCAAGCTCTGGATGAAAATCAAATCGGGCCTGTCTTCCAGGTAGTCTTCGACGGGGTCCAGCCAGACCGAACCGTAGGACTCATCCTCCTCGTTGGGGGGGTTCTCTTCATCTTGATCCATCTAGAAAGCCGTTCGTGAGAGCAACCGCCTCGAATTATCGTAAATGCTCACGTTTTATCGACGAATGACGATTACTGATTCATTCTGGTCGCTTTCATTTTGGAAAAACTGTAAACACCAACAC
Source organism: Anaspis maculata (assembly GCA_949128115.1). Taxonomy (NCBI): domain Eukaryota; kingdom Metazoa; phylum Arthropoda; class Insecta; order Coleoptera; family Scraptiidae; genus Anaspis; species Anaspis maculata. Next base: position 16,677,977 of record OX421964.1, read on the forward strand.
AACATAACCTTACAAAACGATTTGGCGAACTTTACTGTCACTTGTCATATTGCCGCCATTAAAAATGACACTGTTGACAGCTCACGACCAATGATGTGATAGAAAAAGCACTAGACGGACTGTGTAGATCGCTTCACTACACACAGACAACCACAAATAGACCTAGCCGAGTTTAGATGTTCCGGAATTCCGCACCACAAAGCGCAGAATCCGTTGAGCAAAAAAAAATGGTGGGAGAGGCTCAACTTTATCGTCATTGGAAGGCTCTGCCCAGAAATTTTTCTGCGCAAGTGCCATACTATCGATCCCCCTATCTACAACAACGCGATTGGCCGTTGTTGGCAGGCATGGGGTGCGCCGTGGAAAGTAAATTCAAATTCGGTTGTTGAGGTTAGGTCGCCGTATACCGTTATTATTGGACGTTTTGCGCAATGCACTTTTCGTTTTGCCCAAGTCACCGATTACTTTATTGCAGTGATGTGAGTCGGGTATTTACCGGGTAGGTAGGTAAATATAAATCGGGTATTTACCCGGTATTTTTCCGAGTAATATTTACCCATCCTACCCAGTTTGACAGAAAAGTTGACACTGTTGACATCTCGGTATTCTCGGTTGACAGTGTTGACGGTTAAAGGTTAAATGATTTCTTTTTCCAAGTTCCAAGGCTTTATAAACATAACCTCCAAAGCACTTATTAATATTTTGCTGCTGTGAGCAAAAAATCATAATTGTTTGTTGTTGTGTCTCCAATTGTTAATAACAATTATTAATGAAAATAGATACCCTATTAGAGACCCGATTTTGGGTAAATACCGGGTATTCACGGTATTTACCCTGAGTATTTACCCTTCCATATAAAAACCCGGGTATTTTACATCACTGCTTCATTGACGAAATTTGAAACGGCATGCGCGAGTACTCGAGTAGTCACGCACTCAAGTTCAAATTGAATTCATGCCAGATGATTGGCTCCTGTAGTGACCCACGACCAGTGATGTAAAATACCCGGGTTTTTATATTTAAGGGTAAATACCCAGGGTAAATACCCGGTATTTACCCAAAATCGGGTCTCTAATAGGGTATCTATTTTCATCAATTGTTATTAACAATTGGAGAAACAACAACAAACAATTATGATTTTTTGCTCCCAGCGGCAAAATAATAATAAGTGCTTTGGAGTTTATGCTTATGGAACTTGGAAAAAAAAATCATTTAACCTTCAACCGTCAACACTGTCAACCGAGCTGTCAACAGTGTCAACTTTTCTGTCAAACTGGGTAGGGTAGGTAAATATTGCTCGGGAAAATACCGGGTAAATACCCGATTTATATTTACCTACCTACCCGGTAAATACCCGACTCACATCACTGCCCACGACTCACGTGACGCCTTTCCAATTCAGGGGCTGAAACAATACGGCATTAAAAATACCTGAAATGTGACAGAACATCATGTCAAAAAAAAAAGAACCTCGCTTTATAGGGATGTTCCCGTCCACTGCCGCACGCTAGGGCGCATGCTTGGATTGCCCAGCTGGCCGGCGATCTGGGATCCGGCGACTGTCGACTGTCAAAAATAATAAGCCAGCCAATGGCTACTCTACTTAACCGTGGACCGACAGCTTGACGTGCTATCCGACGCCGTCCGAATCCTCGGACAAATGACAAGAGTGAAGTTTAGTTTGCGCATATCTCAGTAGATGGCACTTGTGTCGACAAAAACGTATCGCGAGTCACTGAAACAACCACCAAACGCACAATATGCTCGTTTGCTCCCACACGAGCCTTCGATTTCTTGCATTCTAACATGTTCAAACTTTCCTTGCGCCTTATCACTAACCATTAACCTAACTTTCTCTTTGTGTTTGACGTTTTTGTCCGAGGATTTAGCCATCAACTGTCAAGCTGCGGCTGCCGTCTGTCAAAAAACCGGCGCATGCTTCCCTCACATAAAAATAGCAGGAACTACCCTACCTATAGGGATATATGCACGGATATATATGGCGAAAACTATATGTAGAGGGCGACGTGTACCAATACACCAAGTTTGACAGTTTTGACTTATGCTGAACATAACCTCAACTCATTGATGAAGTTCAAATTTAGGCGGGCTTGTATTATTTAGTGCTCCCGTTGAGAGTGAGCAAAGTGATTATGAGTTTAAATAATATGCGAATTTTCATTTTACTGTTTGATTACATTGTTTGCAGGAGTAATATCGCCAACTGTCGAAACGACTGTTTATTTCGCCTGCAATATATTGTCGATGCCATTCATTAGCTGCTTTACTATAAAATCGTTACTTTTATCTTCAAATGAAAGACTCAAGTCCTTTCTGGGTGCCACTCTTTTCTCACTGATTCCGCAACTTGCCGTCTTCACACAGTAAACTATGGTGGGAAAGGCTCATATGACTTTTCAAGATTTTTCTTCTGTAGGTAGGTATGTCATATATCTACAACAACTTTTTTATCAATTACGCAATAAGAATACCTCTCCAATCAACCTTTATGTTTACTGGTTCTGGGGTACCTAATCAGATGCTTTAAATGTTCATATCATGCAAATGTTCGTTTAGCCAGTTTTAGTTTTAGATTCGCTACAGCCAGCCATTCCTTCCGCTACACCCAGAAATACAACATTTCAAAACCATTGTTGATTTTTCTTGAATAATAATAAATAACACTCAAATTACCTGACGCCGCCTAAGCTGCGCCGATACCGAGTGAGAGTGACACGGACACGTGAACGGTGAACGTGGAAGTTGAGGTTACGTGCTGGTTTTTGACAGGGGGTGAATAGTACACGAGCGCTCGTAGTTCGTCATCGGACCGCTATATATCCTCATTGCATCGTTGAAGTTTGTTTTGTGGTACAGTGGTACAGTATATTAAAGGTGCGTTCAGTCAGCTTATTTAGCCGCAAGTTGTAATTTTAGCCGTAAGCGCTGCATCGGTTATTGGCTGTTCTGAGGAGGCTGGTTCATAAGAGCCAATGGACATCGCTGCGCTTGCGACTAAAATTAAAACTTGCGGCTAAACAAGCTGACTGAACGCACCTTAACTGCGAGACTTTGTGCCATGATGTGTAGCTATAACAGTGGCTCGTGACTTGTACAATCTTACATCAATCTGATAGCTGAGTTCTGATTTATTAGTAGTTTGGAACAGTGTCCCGAAACTTCAGACAAGACGAAACATTCGTCTAGAATGTTGCGCATTCCGTTTTCCATTTTGAAAAAAAAACAACAATTGGTGCATTGACCTTTCAAATACTCCACGGCATTTCAAGGTCATTCTAAGGACGGAATTGAATTGGTAAAATAAGCGTTGCGAAATCAATCCCTGTGAGTTTATTCCTTGACGGAATCGCACCATTTAGGTCTCTTTAGAAAGCTACAAGGATGTACTTTGGTTTGAGCCCATTGGCATTTCCAATATGTTGGGAAATTGCAGCAGATCCAAACACAATTGACGACAGCATGGTGTGACGACAGTCAGTCCTCAGAGTGGCATACACTTTTTCAACCAGCGAATATCCATTCCATCATTTTCAATCGGAACACAAATTCCAACGTTCACAACTTGTTGATAAAACGACAACGTCAAACAAATTCCAAACATGCCCAATGATAACTTTTCACCGTCTTCTTAGTTCGCATGGCATCCGTACCGGAGCGCCACTTCCGCGCAATATTGTGCATTGGAAGGGAAAACACCTACCTGCACCTAAATGCAATCACTGGCAATCACATCAAACAGCACTGTGGCTCAAGAAGTCTCAGGGGGCTGCAGAACTTCAACCTTGGACAAATTTTTACTCAAGCCTTACTTAAAACTTCTTGGAACCAATTTATGCTTGGCTGTTGGAAAACAGTAATATTCATACGTGCTATTTTTCGTAGTACATATTTTTGCAGTTGTTAACACAACATTTTGGAAAACTCATTTTGAGAAACCGTGTAACAACCGAGTGTAGGTAGGTGTGGTTTGCGTCTTCTCTAGCAGAGTCGTTTCGCAGAATGCAGAGTAAAGTTCCGTATTTCTCCGCTTCGCGCGCACGACCTTTAAGTATTGCATACAGCGGAATACCTACCTACGTAAAATTTAGAATATGGAGGAGGCTAAATAATGAAAGATTTTTTTCTCGACGATTATTTCATTGGGAAAAAAAATGAAAAGATTATTATTTTCAATTCGGGGTCGGGGTGAAAAAAAAGGGCAATGACCGTATGCGTAGGTAAAAAACGTATACCTGTACTGTTCACGTTTCAAATTCAGTAGAATGACTTTTTGGAGCAAAAATGAGGTGACAAGCTGGAGGGCGGGAGGGGGGGCACGGCTACGGTTTATGGCACCTGCAAAGTTTTGGGGCGAAACTATCAACACATCCCCTCAGCCTCCAGTTTGTCACCTAATTTTTCCTCCAAAAAGTCATTCTACTCAAAATAAAAAATGAACGGGATATAGTGAAAAGTGGAAAATTTCCTTGAGGCGAAAATTTGCTGCGGTAGATGAGTAACATCATCTCTTCAGATTGGTAGTTTTTCGTTAAGCTGTTAGGTGAGTGGCAGCCACTGAAGAAAATGATGCCAAGACGCGCCAGCACTGAAGAAAATGTATTTAAAATGCTCATTGCGACTGAGGGAACAATGTGCAATGACCGTATGCGTAGGTAAAAAACGTAGCGAAACTAGGAAAACGTAAGTTTCTTTGAGATGAGAAAATTTGCTGCGGTTGATAAGGAGAATTCGTTTCTACAGGTTGGCGACTTTCCGCTAATGCTGTTAGGTGAATGGAAGCACTGGTAGCCAGTGAAGAAAATGATGCCAAAGCGCGGCGGTACTGAAGAAAATGGAATGAAAATATCCATTGCCCAGTAAGACTGAAAAAACAATAGGCAATGACCGTATGCGTAGGTAAAAAATGTAGCGGAAATAGGAAAACATGAAATTCCTTGACGTGAAAATTTGCTGCGGCCGATAAGAAACATTGTCTCTACAGGTTGGTGACTTTTCGCTGATGCTGTTAGGAGAGTAGCAGGGGTAGTCATTGAAGAAAATGATACTGAAGTTCGACTGAAGAAGATGGAATGAAAATGCCCATTGCCCAGTCAGGTTGAGGGAACAATGGACAATGGCCGTATACGTAAATGAAAAACGTAGTGAAAATGGGAAAACATGAGCCCTTTCTCGGTGGAAATTTGCTGTGGTGGATAAGGGACATCGTCGCTGCTGGTTGGTGGCTTTTCGCTAATGCTGTTAGGTGACTGGCAGCCACTGAAGAAAATAATGCCAAAGCGCGGCGGCACTAAATAAAATGAAATGAAAATGACCATATTGTACAGTGAGGTTGAAGAAACAATGGGCAATGACCGTATGCGTAGATGGAAAACGTGGCGAAAATGAGAAAGCATCATTTTTTGTGCGGTGAAAATTTGCTGCGGTCGATAAGAGACATCGTTGCAGCTGGTTGGTGGCTCTTTACTAATGCTGCTAGGAGCGTGGCATCCAGTGAAAAAAATTATACAAAGCGCGGCGGTACTAAAGAAGATGGAATGGCCCCATGGCCCTGAGGAAACAATGAGCAATGACCGTATGGGTAGGTAAAAACGTAGCAAAAATTGGAAAACGTAAGTTTCTTTGAGATGAAAATTTTTGCTGCGGTCGATAATGAGCATCGTCCCTACAGGTTGGCGACTTTTCGCTAATGCTGTTAGGCGAGTGACAGCCACTGAAGAAAATGATGCCTAAGCGCGTCGGTACTGAAGAAAGTGGAATTAATATGCTCATTGCCCAGTTAGGCTGAAGAAACAATGGGTAATGACCATATGCGTGGGTGAAAAACGTAGCGAAAATTGGAAAACGCGAGTTTACTTGTGTTAATTTGCTGCATCGATAAGGAACATCGTCTCTACAGATTGGTGACTTTTCGCTAATGCTGTTAGGTGAGTGGCAGCCACTGAAGAAAATTTTGCCAAAGCGCGGCGGTACTAAAGAAAATGGAATTAAAAGGCCCATTGTACAGTGAGGTTGAAGAAACAATGGACATGAGTTTACTTGCGATAATTTGCTGCGTCGATTCGACTTCGTCTCTACATATTGGTGACTTTTCGCTAATGCTGTTAGATAAGTGGCAGCCACTGAAGGAAATGATGCCAAAGTGCAACGGTACCAAAGAAAATGTAATGGAAATGCCTATTGTAAAGTAAAGTTGATGAAACAATGGGCAATGACCGTATGCATAGGTGAGAAACGTAGCAAAAATAGAAAAACGTGAGTTTCTATGGGGTGAAAAAATTTGCTGCAGTCGATAATGAACATCGGTCTCTACAGGTTGGTGACTTTTCGCTAATGCTGTTAGGCGAGTGACCGCCACTGAAGAGAATGATACCAAAGCGCGGCGGTACTGAAGAAATTGGAATGAAAATGCTCATTGCCCAGTAAAACTGAATAAACAATGGGTAATGGAATAACCGTATGCGTAAGTGAAAAACGTAGTGAAAATGGGAAAACGTGAGTTTACTTGTGATAATTTGCTGCATCGATAAGGGACATCGTCTCTAGAGATTGGTGACTTTTCGCTAATGCTGTTAGTTGATTTATGAAAATGCCCATTGTACAGTTAGGCTGAAGAAACAATGGGTAATGACCGTATGCGTAGGTAAAAAACGTAGCAAAAATTGGAAAACGTGAGTTTACTTGTGTTAATTTGCTGCATCGATAAGGAACATCGTCTCTACAGATTGGTGACTTTTCGCTAATGCTGTTAGGTAAGTGGCAGCCACTGAAGGAAATGATGCCAAAGTGCAACGGTACCAGAGAAAATGGAATGGAAATGCCTATTGTAAAGTGAAGTTGATGAAACAATGGGCAATGACCGTATGCATAGGTGAGAAACGTAGCAAAAATAGAAAAACGTGAGTTTCTATGGGGTGAAAAAATTTGCTGCGGTCGATAATGAACATCGGTCTCTACAGGTTGGTGACTTTTCGCTAATGCTGTTAGGCGAGTGACCGCCACAGAAGAAAATGATACCAAAGCGCGGCGGTACTGAAGAAATTGGAATGAAAATGCTCGTTGCCCAGTAAAACTGAATAAACAATGGGTAATGGAATGACCGTATGCTTAGGTGAAAAACGTAGTGAAAATTGGAAAACGTGAGTTAACTTGTGATAATTTGCTGCATCGATAAGGGACATCGTCTCTAGAGATTGGTGACTTTTCGCTAATGCTGTTAGTTGATTTATGAAAATGCCCATTGTACAGTTAGGCTGAAGAAACAATGGGTAATGACCGTATGCGTAGGTAAAAAACGTAGCAAAAATTGGAAAACGTGAGTTTACTTGTGTTAATTTGCTGCATCGATAAGGAACATCGTCTCTACAGATTGGTGACTTTTCGCTAATGCTGTTAGGTAAGTGGCAGCCACTGAAGGAAATGATGCCAAAGTGCAACGGTACCAGAGAAAATGGAAGGGAAATGCCTATTGTAAAGTGAAGTTGATGAAACAATGGGCAATGACCGTATGCATAGGTGAGAAACGTAGCAAAAATAGAAAAACGTGAGTTTCTATGGGGTGAAAAAATTTGCTGCGGTCGATAATGAACATCGGTCTCTACAGGTTGGTGACTTTTCGCTAATGCTGTTAGGCGAGTGACCGCCACAGAAGAAAATGATACCAAAGCGCGGCGGTACTGAAGAAATTGGAATGAAAATGCTCGTTGCCCAGTAAAACTGAATAAACAATGGGTAATGGAATGACCGTATGCTTAGGTGAAAAACGTAGTGAAAATTGGAAAACGTGAGTTAACTTGTGATAATTTGCTGCATCGATAAGGGACATCGTCTCTAGAGATTGGTGACTTTTCGCTAATGCTGTTAGTTGATTTATGAAAATGCCCATTGTACAGTTAGGCTGAAGAAACAATGGGTAATGACCGTATGCGTAGGTAAAAAACGTAGCAAAAATTGGAAAACGTGAGTTTACTTGTGTTAATTTGCTGCATCGATAAGGAACATCGTCTCTACAGATTGGTGACTTTTCGCTAATGCTGTTAGGTAAGTGGCAGCCACTGAAGGAAATGATGCCAAAGTGCAACGGTACCAGAGAAAATGGAAGGGAAATGCCTATTGTAAAGTGAAGTTGATGAAACAATGGGCAATGACCGTATGCATAGGTGAGAAACGTAGCAAAAATAGAAAAACGTGAGTTTCTATGGGGTGAAAAAATTTGCTGCGGTCGATAATGAACATCGGTCTCTACAGGTTGGTGACTTTTCGCTAATGCTGTTAGGCGAGTGACCGCCACAGAAGAAAATGATACCAAAGCGCGGCGGTACTGAAGAAATTGGAATGAAAATGCTCGTTGCCCAGTAAAACTGAATAAACAATGGGTAATGGAATGACCGTATGCTTAGGTGAAAAACGTAGTGAAAATTGGAAAACGTGAGTTAACTTGTGATAATTTGCTGCATCGATAAGGGACATCGTCTCTAGAGATTGGTGACTTTTCGCTAATGCTGTTAGTTGATTTATGAAAATGCCCATTGTACAGTTAGGCTGAAGAAACAATGGGTAATGACCGTATGCGTAGGTAAAAAACGTAGCAAAAATTGGAAAACGTGAGTTTACTTGTGTTAATTTGCTGCATCGATAAGGAACATCGTCTCTACAGATTGGTGACTTTTCGCTAATGCTGTTAGGTAAGTGGCAGCCACTGAAGGAAATGATGCCAAAGTGCAACGGTACCAAAGAAAATGGAAGGGAAATGCCTATTGTAAAGTGAAGTTGATGAAACAATGGGCAATGACCGTATGCATAGGTGAGAAACGTAGCAAAAATAGAAAAACGTGAGTTTCTATGAGGTGAAAAAATTTGCTGCGGTCGATAATGAACATTGGTCTCTACAGGTTGGTGACTTTTCGCTAATGCTGTTAGGCGAGTGACCGCCACAGAAGAAAATGATACCAAAGCGCGGCGGTACTGAAGAAATTGGAATGAAAATGCTCGTTGCCCAGTAAAACTGAATAAACAATGGGTAATGGAATGACCGTATGCTTAGGTGAAAAACGTAGTGAAAATTGGAAAACGTGAGTTAACTTGTGATAATTTGCTGCATCGATAAGGGACATCGTCTCTAGAGATTGGTGACTTTTCGCTAATGCTGTTAGTTGATTTATGAAAATGCCCATTGTACAGTTAGGCTGAAGAAACAATGGGTAATGACCGTATGCGTAGGTAAAAAACGTAGCAAAAATTGGAAAACGTGAGTTTACTTGTGTTAATTTGCTGCATCGATAAGGAACATCGTCTCTACAGATTGGTGACTTTTCGCTAATGCTGTTAGGTAAGTGGCAGCCACTGAAGGAAATGATGCCAAAGTGCAACGGTACCAAAGAAAATGTAATGGAAATGCCTATTGTAAAGTAAAGTTGATGAAACAATGGGCAATGACCGTATGCATAGGTGAGAAACGTAGCAAAAATAGAAAAACGTGAGTTTCTATGGGGTGAAAAAATTTGCTGCAGTCGATAATGAACATCGGTCTCTACAGGTTGGTGACTTTTCGCTAATGCTGTTAGGCGAGTGACCGCCACTGAAGAGAATGATACCAAAGCGCGGCGGTACTGAAGAAATTGGAATGAAAATGCTCATTGCCCAGTAAAACTGAATAAACAATGGGTAATGGAATAACCGTATGCGTAAGTGAAAAACGTAGTGAAAATGGGAAAACGTGAGTTTACTTGTGATAATTTGCTGCATCGATAAGGGACATCGTCTCTAGAGATTGGTGACTTTTCGCTAATGCTGTTAGGTGTGGCAGCCACTGAAGAAAATGATGCTTTAGTGCAGCAGTACCAAAGCAAATGGAATGAAAATGCCCATTGTACAGCTGGGTTGAAGAAACAATAGGCAATGACCGTATGCATAGGTAAAAAAGGTAACGAAAATTGGAAAACGTAAGTTTCTTTAGAGTACATTTTTTTGCTGCGGTCGATAATGAACATCGTCTCTACAGATTGGTGACTTTTCGCTAATGCTGTTAGCTGAGTGGCAGCCACTGAAGAAAATGATGCCATAGCGCGTCGGTACTGAAGAAAGTGGAATTAATATGCTCGTTGCCCAGTAAGGCTGAAGAAACAATAGGTAATGACCGTGTGCGTAGGTGAAAAACGTAACGAAAATTGGAAAACGTGACTTCACTTGTGATAATTAGCTGCGTCGATAAGAGACTTCGTCTCTACAGATTGGTGACTTTTCGCTAATGCTGTTAGGTGAGTGGCAGCCACTGAAGAAAATGATGCCAAAGCGGTGCTAAATAACATGGAATGAAAATGCCCATTTTACAGTGAGGTTGAAGAAACAATGAGCAATGACCGTATGCGTAGGTGGAAAACGTAGCGAAAATGGGGAAACATGAGTTTCCTCGAGGTGAAAATTTGCTGTGGTCGATAAGTGACATCGTTGCTGCTGGTTGGTGGCTCTTCGCTAATGCTGCTAGGAGCGTGGCAGCCAGTGAGAAAAATTATTACAAAGCGCGGCGGTACTACGGAAAATGGAATGAAAATGCTCATTGTCTAGTGCATGGCCCCGCAATGAGACTGAGAAAACTTCCTTAGTGGACATTAATTTATGGATTTAGATTGCACGAGGCCAGACACACGCGTGAGTGTACTGTTGGAAAATTTTCTCAACCTGAAACTTGTCCATTTCCTGGATGTATATTCCTGCATACCTGCTTGCCGGTTTAGTATAAACTAGCGTAGAAAGTAGACACTATTCCCTGATTAGCATCGGAAGATACGGTCTCTACCGAGCAGTGGGCATTTTCATTCCATTTTTATTAATACTGCCGCGCTGACATTTTCTTCAGTGGCGGCCTCTAATTTAGCAGCATTTGCGAAGAGCCACCACCCGGTGGTGGCGATGTCCCTTATCGACCGCATCAAATTTACAGTCCAAGGTTTAGATTAATATTTTTGGATCAGTGAGATTTTCGCAATAATTGCCGTCTCATTTCATCCTCCTTCCCAGGGCATTGCCACAAGGTAGCAGATGCTCCAGTACTAAGGAAGGCGTGAAATAGTCCATCTAGCCCAGTGCAGATTTGGAACTGGGACCTCTGGATTTATCAACATTTTTGTTGATTTGTCACAGACTTTTTAACGTTTTCACATTTGTAATTCTCAACAAATTTGCTGTGTTCAATTAGCCATTTGGTGTATATACTTATATAGGTACAACATAATTTCTTACAGTCAGCAATGTCGATGCCGGTACGATCCTTGCAAGCAAAGTAGTTGTGGTCTTCACCAATCACCTTGGTATCTGTAGGATTTTTTTCTTAATTCAAAGAATCAAAATACTAATAACAGCAATACCTAATTTTTCCCTTTGTGATAATGTTGAAGTTATCAACGGCTGCTTGAGAAGCGCATTTGAAATGGACTTTAAAAATTCAGTGGTAATGCCATTATTTTCAATGTTAACCATGACCATGCTGTCTTTCCACATTGACATCAACCCCGAGGATTCAGTGGTCAAGTTGTGATCAACACGGCGACGCTGGCTGGATGGCTCTGTCCATGGAAAAATGGTAGGAATAGCGCTCGGTCTGAGTCTGTTACTCCAAAAATCACTACTTTGAAAATGTGCCGAGCAAATCTACAACAACAAAAATTGGGGCATGATGTGATCGAAATGAGAAAAAATTCTTGTCAACATACTCTCGTGTACTTTGTTAGTTTGTAAGGCTTTGTGATGTTCGTATCACGCATTGTCTGGTGCAGCCACACTTTTAACAGGTCTGGGTCTTTTGTGAAACGGTGCAGGGTTATGCCCGGTGTATCACGATAATTATTCCAGCATAGAGCGACACAACACCCTTGAACCATCTTTATAGGCGATTACTCAGTTTTCTACCACACAAAACACATTTACAGTTCTTCTACAGATTCGACATGCAGTGGTGAGGCGTAAATCAGAAGTTTCAAGTCGTAAATTTTTAATTTTAAATGAACTTTGAGGTTATGTTGGCAGTTCAAACTAAAAACTTACGAAAGAAATTTTGATTTACGACTTACAACTGTGTATAGGCCTGCGAGTGTAATCTGAAACACGACTGATAGACTTTGATCTGAGAATCTGATACGAGTGAGACTGAGAACTTCAGAAGAGATGTTTACTTGTCATATTACTCATATTTGAAAATTCTTCCGTATGTCAGAAACGCAACGTCATAAACGTTAATGTCAAGCCATGACCTTGAAATACAGCATAAGACGTCACTTTGTCACTTTCACGGCTTTCTCATTAGGTGAGGGTGCGAGCTATGAAACAAGCGAATATGCCTCATGGGCATGAGGCTCAGTAGCGCACTTCCTTTTTGGAGGATTAGGGAACGCAAGATGTTAAGTGATTAGGGTTCTACCGTCTTGGGCAAAAAATTGCAATATGGCGGCCAAAATATCGACAGAATCATGAAATTCGGCTTGAAAATCAAAATGATCGTACTAGACAAGGGTAAGTTCCAAGTTTCATGAAAATCGTTCCACTAACAAGAGATTTCAATATGGCGGCCAAGATGGCGGCAGAATTATGAAACTCAGCTTGAAAATAGGAATGATCGTACGAGACAAGCGTAACTCTCAAGTTTCATGAAAATCTTTCCACTTATAAGAGATTTCAATATGGCGGCCAAGATGGTGGGGCAATCATAAAATTTGGCTTGAAAATAAGAATGATCGTACTAGACAAGGGTGAGTTTCAAGTTTCATGACTATCGTTCCACTAATAAGAAATTTCAATATGGCAGCCAAGATGGCGGCCGAATTATGAAAGCCAACCTGCCTATTTGGTCCTTGAGGACCTAAGCTATCCACCGGATAAAGTTCAATCTTCAACGGCTGTAGCTTTATTTCCCGAGGAGAAGTTCAACTTCATCGAAGTGCACAGGAGATCTCTGTTTTTTGAGAATAATGATAACGATGTATGGATAACAAAAATAGTGCCCATTGGCCACCCTTGGAGACATCAGCTATTAATCGGAAAAAAGTTCCAAGACTCTTGTTTCAATTCTCGAGAAGGAGTACAGCGTCTTAATTTCTGCACGGACTCGGACAGACAGACAGACAGACAGACAGACAGACAGACAGACAGACAAACCGGCCACATAAGCGTCATTCTGTTACTTATATAAAAAAATGTGCTTCAACTGATTTCGACCTCCTGAACACGAATATCGGGTTCACTTTTGAATTGGAACATTTCTTTTTTATCGAAAAACCGAAAAAATGGTAGCCTTGTCACATGATTTTTAGTGATACCTACCTACTTTTTTTTTTGTTATTGAGCGAACATGTTTCGTAATTTGAGTGCCATTATCCTTCAGGTACCTAGTATTGGCTATTTCAAAATGTTCAATTACTATTTCGGCACGTCTGATTTTAAATTTGTAGGGTCGTGTAATATGCGCCGAGCCGTGGCTTTGCGGCCGTTTTCAAAAATCGATAACAATTGACCTAACGGTCGGATCGAAGTGGGGTTTTTGTCAAAAGAAAGTTCAAATTGTTCTCTAAATATAATGCCGTACATGCAGTGATGTATTTCATTAAGAAATTGTAGTTGCCTGCATATCGCAACTTTCTACATCTTACCGCGAATGCCAGCACTTGATCGGCGAAGCCGCCCTACACCAAAATGTTATTTTTGTAATTGTTCATGATTATTTCGGCAACATTTTTCTTGATTCGCGTACCAAGGCCATGAGCTACCCATTCGAGTCGAAATATTTTCTGTATTGAATTTCGTTTTGTTCGAAGGAAAGGATATCAAGCACCAGCAAGCAACGAATAAATCATTTGCGGCCGAGCCGTAGTTTCGGAGTCATGTTCAAAAATTAATAACTACTAATCGGCACCTCGCACCGATGTGAAATTTTCATTAAAATAAAGTTCAAATCATCCTCTAAATATAACTCCGCATATGTATTATGGTAAAATGATAAGATCGGGTACTTCCTCGCATGTGATAACTTTCGAGATCAGGCCGGCTTCTGAAATGCAGCATTCAACGGCGATGCCGCGTCACACTAAATTGTTATTATTGTCATTGTTTATTATTATTTCGTCAAGATTTTTCTTGGTTCGGGATACAAGGTCATGAGCTACCCAATGGAGTAAAATTTTTTCGCAAAAACCTTTTCGTCTAGGACTAGATGCTGTGACGGACGGACGGACGGACGGACGGACGGACAAAGCGAGGACAAAAGCGCCTTCCCGTTTGGAGAAGTGCGCTAAAAATGTGTTGCTACAAAGGGAGCCAACTCAGCGGTCCACAGCGAAATCAGTCCACAGCTCAAACGTCCCACCGGAAAAAAAGTCCACGACTCATTTATACCCGAGTTCTCCCACCGCGAAGACATCCGCTGCAAAAAACGATCCACCGGAAAAAAGTCCACCGCGCATTTATCCTCGAGTCTTCACACCAATAAATCATCCCACGGCTTAAATGTCCCCCCGGAAAAAAGTCCACCGCTCATTTAGCCACTGTCATATGCCGACTACACCCATAGACATTTCAAAACTAGTAGATGGTCTGTTGAATGTAGGTTTGGTTGCATAATTATACTAGAATGAATAATAGCAGCAGTTATTGTTTCTTGTCACTGCTGCTATCACTCAGCAATGGACCTTTTCAATAAAGGCGGTCTCTCTCGTACGACTTACGTCACAGCCCCCACATGGCCGCAATGTGGCGCCGCGCACATCTCTGTCGAATCAGCGAGCAGAATATTTGAAAAAGTTCGTTCACAACAAACGGAGCTTCCCTTGATGATATTAGGCGCCGATATAGCTAGACACCACCAACTGCGCGGTACGAATGCGCACGCATCTGTCTCTCTTTTCTGAAAAGGTCCATTGCTCGTTTTCTACCAGTGATCTAACAGTGAAATTTGCAAAAGTGCCACAACACCACAAGTCATTTTTCAATGGAATATGCTCTCCGCTCCAGGGACGAAATAATAAGGGGATGGGGAGGGAGGCTACCGTAGACTAAATGCCGACGGTTGGCATTTCCAAGTTCCTAGTTTTGCAATGTCTATGGGCGAAGTCACCTGACAGTGGATAAATGCGTGGTGGACGTTTTCCCGGTGGATAGTTTTAGCAGTGATGATGACGTTTGATGAGCAGTGGATATCTTCGCGGTGTTAGACCTCGGGAATAAATGCCTGGTGGACCTTTTTCCGGTGGATCGTTTTAGCAGTGGATGTTTTCGTGGTAGCAAAGCTCGGGGATAAATGAGTCGTGGACCTTTTTCCGGTGGGACGTTTGAGCTGTGGGCTGATTTCGCCGTTGACCGCTGAATATGGACCCGGTACAAATGGTACAATGTTTATTTACCTGATGCTAACGTCTTGACAGCTGGTTGTCTACATGTGCTAGGTATTGACGTGTATTATTGTATTAAGTAGGTATAATATACTTCGGGTGTTTCACTTTTCTTTTGCCGATATTCTTGGAGGTGGTACAGCATTGAAAACTATAAGTACTTTCGCCAAAAAGGAGGAAAAATAGGGTACACTACGGATAACGGCCACAAACAAATCCAAACAAAAAAATTGGCCAACCACTCAGATCGTTGTGTATAATGATATTCCAATACAAAATTTCCGGATTATCCGGAAATCTTTTCAAAAAAAATAAAGAAGGAACAACGCGTTAAAAGAACACCAGGTGAAGTTCCTATCAACATCGTTGTTGTATTGTTGGTTGCCTACATCACTTCATAGTCAGTGTAGCGCGTACCTACTTTTATTTTACACTGATGAAGTGATGTAGGCAACCAACAATACAACAACGATGTTGATAGGAACGGTGCTCTATCAACGCGTTGTTCCTTCTTCATTTTTTTTGCAAAAATTTCTGGATAATCCGTAAATTTTATTTTAGAATACTATTAATCATAACGTTCCGAGTGGTCTGCCAGTTTTTTTTGTTTGGATTTGCGTATGGCCGTTATCCGTACTGTACCCGAAATAAAATCGAGAATAAAAAATTACAAATTTTATAAATGTGACAAAAATCAACATGAGCAGCTTGTAGGTTGCATCAACTTATTTTGTGTACCAAATCTGGTCAAAGTCCAGAAATTGAATTTGGAGTTATACTGGGTGTTCGTTTTTCGATGCTAAGCATGGGTATCTCGCTCATCTTTAGAGATGCAGAGTGGATTAAATTAGGAAAAACTTGCGGATTCTCATGACAATCAATGATCCAAAAAGATATTTGAACTGTCACTTATTTTATTTTTTGAGAAATTGTGGAAAAACAGGAATTTTTGTTTTTATTCTTTATTTCTTAAACGGTTGAAGGTGGCTCTTTCTAATCAAGACATTGTCGGGACATTTTTTCAAGGGGAACTCAAAACTGCCAAAAAATCTTTATTCTAGCTTCCAAAACAAGCGAGAAACGATATTCAACTTTTTTTCTTAGGCGCCATCGCCATATTGGATTTGGGCATTTTTTGATACAGTATTTTTTTCTGGTTGCAACAATGTGTCACATGTCACTGTTGAATGAATGTACAACATTTATAGTATTTTTTATTGTCGGCGCTGATTTTGTTTCCAGCGCATTCTTTGAAAAATGAAAAAAAAATTGCCCAAAAACTTTTATTGAGCAGTGACATGTGACACATCGTTGTAACCAGAAAAAAATAGTGTATGCAAAGATGTCAAATTCCAATATGGCGCCCATAAGAAAAAAAGTTGAATGTCGTGTCTTGGTTGTTTTGAAAGCTAGAATAAAGATTTTGGAAGCTTTGAATTCCTCTTGGAAAAGTGCCCTCACAATGTCAAATAGAAAAGACCACTGTTACCGGCCCGCCCTGGAAGGAGGCGGAGCCTACGCTCGTCCTCTCTCTGCTATAAAAGCTGACGCTTTTATGGCCGACAGCCTTTGCCCTCATCGAGATGCTTCGCAGCAGCCATGCCACGTTTCCCGCTTTGTCAAGCCCTCAAGAAACCATTGGCTTTTCCAGGGCCAAAACACCGGCCCTCTTGAAGCCACCGTTCCGAACCATCCGCCGAGCGGACGTCGTCCGCAAGCGAGGCCTCAGGTCTCACCACCACGATCAAATAGCGTGTTTCCACCAGAGCCTGAAAGCTCCGCTCTTCAGCCTGGCCGCACCTCTTTCGCCCTTGGCATCACCACCTTCAATCGTTTTGAATAAAAAATAAAAACAAAAATTACAAATTTCTGGTTTTTCACCATATCTCGTAAACCAGAACTGATAAGACAAATTTTTTTTTGGATTTAACCGACTTTGTATCTCTAAAGATAAGCGTGATACCCATGGTTAGCCTTGAAGAACGGACAGCCTGTGTAACAAAAAAAACTATGTTTAAAACTAAACGTTGAAGACCTCTATATCCGTTATAAAGTGTTTCCGATACAAATGTTTCCAAGAACTCTACTAATTTTTTATGCTTATTCTATTGCTGACAAAAAAAGTGAAACACCCTGTAGAATGTGACGTTTTTTAGCTAGTTTGCACGGAAGTCAAGATACGAGCTTGAAGTGAGCATTTCCATTCAATTTTCTTTACTACTGCCATGCTTGGGCATCATTTTCGTCAGTGGTCTAGGGGTCACCACTACCTAACAGCTTTAGCGAAGATCCACCAACCAGCAGGAACGATTCCCGCTAATTAATTTCGAACATTTTCACTTGCGCGTACATATTACGTCGCGAAGTCACGGTACCAATCGTACCGTACAACCCATTTTTTCTATAGCTTACTTTGATTAAAAAAAACACGATTATACAAGGTCCTGCGTCAGTGCGTCGGGCTTTCCTAGCGCCATCCCTCACGAGATAGAGAAAAAGGTGTAATAGCTGTATTACACTACACAATTTCTTGTACAATTTCTTGAACAATCTGCCAAGATAATGTCAAAAAACAATGAACTTGATTGTTTAACTGACAGATTGTACAAGAAATTGTGTAGTGTAATACAGCTACCAGGTGTTTATAAATGTCTGTGATCGCATCGCCTTTGGAATCCGCTTTCGATCACTACAATTGCGCCTGTTACTGCGTTTTTCGGCCTGACCCATGCCTGCCGCGATCACAGTTTTTTATAAACACCCCGTATAATACATAAATTAATTATAATTTGAGAAAGTTTTATCTAGCGATATTATTTTCAACTATACAGGATGTTCCATTTTTGCGCTATAACAAAAACAATAATTTTTTTAAGTGAAATGCTATACTTTTGATTTCTTTTTCTTGTTCAGCTTCTGAGGCTCTATCAAAGTGTATTTTTGTTTTTCAATTTGTGGCAGTGAGCTACCAATTTTCATCGCATCGACTTTTTTCAAAAAACTCCGACCGACATCGAGAGTACATTGCATAGGGCATCACATTGGCCCATTTTCGAATGAGACACGGTTTCGGTTTTCCGGCGGCGATTGTTTTCAAAACGAACAAAACTTGCATATTTCATTAATTGAAAAAAAAAACTGCAGTGACTTCATCGACCTGTGGAAAACGCCATGAAATATTATTTTAGATGCTGCGAGTCATATTGCAAGAAAATACTGGATTAATTTTTCAAGGAAAAAATTTAGAAATCGGACTATAACGATTGTCGAGTTTTTTTGCCATGGAAATTTCAAATTTTTCGTCTCATGAACCGATTTTCAGCAATTTGTTTTTCAAATGCAAATCTAGCATGGCATATTGGGACTGGACTTGAATGATGAAGCTCAAAAATATAAAGTTGTCGTCAAGTCGCGATTTTCTCCCATTTCTATAGTTTGATTTTTTTCCCTTCTGAGTCACTTTGTTTTGTTAAATTATACAAACCAGTTCTTAGCTGAAGGATTTAAATGAAGAAGTTCTTGATTCATGAGCACTGAAAATAATGTGGGTAGCCTTTTTTGGACGGCATCCCATATATGCTCAATTGGACTGATGTCAGGCGATGAGGCTGGCCATATCATTTTGTTGATCACCTTACTTAAGAAAAATTCATTCGCATTATTCAACGAAATCAACAGAATGGTACGACCAGCCTTGCTTATTGTCTGACGTGAATCCAATTGAGCAAAATGGGATGTCTTCCAGTGGCAACCGTCAATAACTCGATGAGAAGCATATACCGTCCGTTTTTTATTTTAGGCCCCAGCCCGTAGCATCTTTATTATGAATTTCACACACGATATATTATATATTTTTGAAATCAGAAAAACAAGATCTATCTTGTGATGATATGTCAAATTATTTTTGACAGATGTCATTTTTTGACAAATGACAGAATAGTACTTGTGATACATCATTTTGAAGCCTATAAAACTCTGAGGAGAACTGTGTTTTTATTTTTAAAATAGGGTGTCTTTTACAGCTTCTAGGGGTCTTTCAATAGGAAAAAATGTCAATTTCAGAAATAGCCACTCAATAAGTAATAAGTATTTTTAAAATTAACTAATGGTGATGATCTGATTTTTTAATTGTCCAAATTATTGGGGAACTTTATAAACACCTTATCTTTCGGGTAGGCTCATAAAAACTCGAGGGGGGTCATTTCTGGCAAGCTCGGATGTCATCGCGTTGGGCCGGTGGTAGTTCCAATTCACTGATCGTCGAATCTTTCATTCAAGGAACAAGGAGGCGGTCATTCGAGCAACTTCTTTAGGACATTTTTTGTTTCATTGTGATTAATTAATCATTATTATCATTAGTTTACATTAAAAATAGGTACCTGCTTTATCTATTTACTTATTATGTATTTTTGAAATTCAACATTTTTTTCCTATTGAAAGACCCCTAGAAGCTGTAAAAGACACCCTATTACAAAAATAAAAACACAGTTCTCCTCAGAATTTTGTGGGCTTTAAAATGATGTATCACAAGTAATATTCTGTCGTTTGTCAAAAAACGACATCTGTCAAAAATAATTTGACATATCATCAGTCGAAAGATCTTGTTTTTGTGATTTCAAAAATATATAATATATTGGGTGTGAAACCCATAATAAAGATGCTACGGGCTGGGGCCTAAAATAAAAAACGGACGGTATAACCTTTAGACACTATTGAAGTATTTTGTTTGATTGATCTTTTTTGTCCGTGTTCACTGTACTGTTGAAAGTATTTCTCAAACTGTCACTTGTCAAAAATTAGAGAATGTCAAAGAGTGAAATTTTCACATTCAATAACTCAGAAGCTACCCGATAGATTAGAACCAAATTCGGTAAAAAGCAACACAACGGAAGAATAAGACTTGATTCGCAATCGAAGTTTTCCAGAAATTCCTGGTTGGGCGCTACAAACTTTCAAACTTCTTCGTGGCTGATACCACTAGACACGGCCGTTCAACCGGGCTTTGGCCGAGAGGACACGCAACTGGTGCAGCAACGCAACGCAACTCATCTCAGGCGAAATTTTCTGATGGGGGATCGACTTTTTTCAAAAAATTCCAACTGATACCGAAAGTAAATGGCAATTATTAATTTTTGTACTGGAACTGTTCGGGATCGGATCAACAGTTTTGCAATTAATTTTTGGACAGCAACTTTTCAAGTTCTCACAACTTGAGGAAATAAATCCACTTCCAGCACATCTTATCCTTGAACCGATTTGCACCAAACCAACTTCAAAATGAAGCTCAATTTTATTGACGATTTTCACAATTGAAAAATTTGGAAAATGTTCTGTTTTTTTTTCGGAAAAGTCAAACTACCACAATTTTTCAGTTCTTTTTTTTCAGAAACTTCAGTTCTTTTTCCCGAAACCTAGACTTCCCTGTGGAAGACAATTATTATTGCTCATGCCCAAAACCGTTTGGGTAGATAAATTTTCCAACTTTCTTAGTTTGAATAAATTTATTCTGATTCTGATTTGAAAACTGAATTTTCTCAAATCTCGAATTAAAAAAGGCCCTGAAGGAAGCCCCAAACATTCAATACATGATCAATATCCTCTCAACAGTATACTCAATTTCACTTCCCACTTTAGTTGGTAATCATAAAATCGTTTCTTTTTTGCCAATTTTTCAAACCAATTTTCGACTTCCAACAATTCTCCGAGAAAAATACATACACGAAAATACTATTTTTTTTATATTTTCAAGTGCAGAAATTATAACTTTTCCGCGAACAACTGCGGCTGACTGAACAACGCAAAGCGTTCCTGATATAATTAAGGGTGTTTGTACTTCGTAAAATTTTTTACTGATACAACTGACGGATCAGGGTTCCCGACTTGGTCCGCTACACTGACTACGAGGTCAGTTTTCCTCTATACATTGCCGTACTGCCGGTTGCATGATAATCGTGGTGTTGGTCCAGGGCCACACGAGAAGGAATCATCGAGCAGCCCAGAACCAGATGAGACCCGCCCAGTGGCTCGCCCACTGGCACCACCTCCCGGTAGCCTCCCATCAAACTTCTAAACCGGCCTAGCGTTGCTGCAATTAGGATATCACCTGACTGGAGCTCCTCTTCGAACGGCTGTATCATCTCTATAGCGCTGAATTTCGCAAAATGGACTTGAATACCCCAACAACTTGAATGTCAAATAGTCTGTATAGTCACATCGTTCTGAGACACCTGTATATTCACGCTCCAAGTATCGCAATAGATTTTTACGAATTCGAATCTGCTGAATTGAATGGGAAAGGGTACAGCTCGATGTACTTACTCGTGAGTTTTCTTGTGTCATCAGTGAAACTGTCCTCCATGAAATGCAAGTAACACACTTTGGCATTTGAAGGCACAAAGTACGAGTTGCGGCCGCTCATAAGGGTCGTCATCCATTTCGTGTAGAGCTCAAATCTGTCCGGAAGCGGGAAGGCATCGAACCCCTGCCGCGGGGCAAACTGGTAAGTATTGTGCTGGCACATTGGCACGCAACATCGGTTGATCGGATTCGAGATATGCAGCAGATCATTCAAGGGCGGCAAAAGGTCGTAGCATTCAGAACGATGTTGCTGCTGATGTTCAACCGTTGTTGCAGAAGAAGTCAGCTGATGTTGGTTGGTCAAATGGGAGGGACACTCGGCGCTTGTTGTTGAGTGCAAGCGATCTGTAACTCCGGAATGGATCGAATCAGGTTCAGCGTCTTTCAGTGGGTCATTCATCGGCTTGAGCTTGATATATCCAAGTGACTCAGGAAGAGCCTTCTTTTGATCCATCTGGAAAACAGAACAATGATCACATACGTCCTCAGCGTTACCCTTGAGGAAAACGGAAAACTATTGTTGTATAAGAAAGCACAATGACTGACGACATGAAGTTGACCAGAAAAATCGCAATTATTCCCTCTAGATCGAACAAAAATGATGGACAGGAGTGGTGTGGTACGATGGTGCGAATAGTCACTTACCACTTGTTGCATTTCCTTGAGCCGGGCCCGCAGCTTTAGTAGCGAGCGCTTTTGCCATGTCACCCCTTTTCCGTTTTCCATAATGGTTTGTTGTTGTTCCTGCTTTACTTGCTGTAGTTGCTCTTCGTCCAGCTGTTGTTCCTTGTTTCCTTCTCTTGTTACATGAAAACCAACGTTTGGATTTGAAAGAACCTGAAACTGTTCTGTGGACAACAACGAGTTGCTGGATTCCAGGTGTTGCTGCCGATTTGTTATTGTTGACGACGTCTGATCATGCTGAGTTTCGTTGCCTGCTTGCCTACCATCAGCACCACAGATATCAATGGAATTCAAATCGGGTTTGATGTCCGACTCCAAATCTTCCACTGGTTCGATCTTGATGTAGCCAATCAACTCAGAGGTGCCATCATTTCTACTGTCCTTGAAGTCTTCCAGTGGATCAAGCTTGGTGAAGACAGCCGACTCGGGGACGCTCCCATTTAAACTTATCTGGAAATACATTTTAAAGTTGATCTATCATCAGATCAACTCTGCATCTGGATCAACCGGGACTAGATTCGGAATCAGGATGGGAAAGGCAAGCAGACGAGGGGCAGGAAAAAGTGGAGACGAGATGGGACAACAAGAGAAGTGACAAGAGGAAGGAAGACAGGAGAGAGGAGAAAATATGGGAAAAGGTAAGACAAAATGGAAGACTACAAAAAGATGAGAAAGTAAGCGGAAAGATGAGAAGATAGTGAAAAAAAAAGAGAGAAAGAGGGGAGAGGGAAGAGGGAAGAAGATGGAAGAAAGAGGAGAGAAAGAGGATGAGAAAAGGTAAGAAATGAGGAAAAATTAGGAGAGCGAAGAGGATCGACTGGTCTGCCGCGAACATGGCGGTAGTAACGGGCAGGAACGACAATCTTTTGATCACAGAAAACCCACTCAACTTACCACTTGCTGTTGCTCCTCTTTCGAAAAACACAACGGTGCTTGAAGCGTCACGGGCGGCTCTCCTTTTTCAGAAAAGTCCTCCCGTCTTCTCGTCTCGCCGTTTCTTACTCCTCTTCCCACCCCCAAAATCTGCTTCTCTTGTCTCTTCTGTTGCTCATTTTCTTTTGCCGGTACAATACAACGATCTTTGTTAGGACTCGAGCCGAGCAACAACTGCTGCAATAACGGCATCGACATGTTGGCTTGCGAGTGCTGTCGCTGTTGAACTGTCGTTGTTACTGCTGGAGACGGTGGAACGTGTTGAGAAGGGGGAAAAGATGGAGACGCGCACGTGGAAGTCGGCATGGGATCTTCACGGCTCTGGATGGTGGTATCCAAAGCGGATTTGACGATAAGTCGACTTACCTGGAAAACATTCTGAGTGAAACGTGGATTGTAAGGAATGTCTTTGTGCTTATCGTGCACTGATTAGACTTCGGAGCCGAGTGATTCATCCCCGAAACGGAGCCTTTGAAGATAAGGTCCGTAGTTCATAACCATCGTTACGCTTTAGAAAAATCAAAGAGAAGCGCCGTACAACACAAATTGCCATGAGTTTTGTGGAAGAAATTCGAGGTGTTATCGACTCGCCAAACTTAACAATTTAGAGTGGCTAGGCATTAATTTCACCTAAGGTGGGAACGCTTCCCCCCCCAAAAAAGTCCGCCCTGATTGGTCCATTAGACCACGAGGTTTTGAGATTAAGCGAGTCTATAAGTAAAACCTGGAGAGAAGATAAGAGGAATTGAAGATTCGATTGGCGACTCGGCCGTGACTTGCGTCGCGAACCGCGGCTCGACGCGGTTATTTCATTATTAATTTATTTACAGTCAATTAACTAAGAATCACTTGATTTTGGCGCCTCAGATGGTCGCCTGGGACGCCACTTAGGCGTCCCACGGCCGTAAAATTTCCGAATTTTGAGTGGTTATGATTACACAATTTCATTGTTAGAAAACGCGTGCGAATAATCAATTAAATTCCGTCCGTGTAGTACAAGGCAACCGGACGCGCTCGAAGTGCATAGTGATTCATTCCTAAATCTCGGCCGTCGCGCGTGCTAATGTTCATTAATAATTAAATTCACAAAGACGCGCTAAACGCGATGTTCCTCGTCAACGTAGAAACCAATCGTCCTACAATATTAACCCTGTGTTTCTCGCGAGTGTTACCCTGTTGGCACCCAGGGTGGAACGTAAGAATATAAAGTCTTTCATAGTGTGATGTCACCGTATAAGGTAGAACCTATCTAATTAATATATCATGCATGCAAAGCGATCGCGGATGAAAAATGAGTCATTCGTTTGAACGCCAAAATGGCGTCGTGAAAGTTGTTGCATTACTCTCTTACGTCATCAAACGTCACAGCGACAGCTGAGTTTAGTTTTGTTTACTTACTTAATATTTATACGCCACGTGGATGGCTACTATTGTGAATACTTTTAATACTAGTTTGTGATAGCAAACCTGTGCAGTATTGTACTTATTAATTTTGCTTATTTGAATATATAATGTTTGTTTTGAAAATCTCTTGTTTACCTGACCACCCGTAGACAGGTAAATAACTGGTGGTTTCTACTCGATTCAAATGCCTCGTCTGCCGGACACATCTAAACGCCTCTCCGAAGAGTTAAAGCCAGAAATACATAAGCTAAAATGCACGCTACCCCAACCTGAGTTGAAAATTCTAAGATGTACCCAGATGGTCTATGGATCTGCCTCTCCATGTAAAATAACTGAGCCAGTGGTGGCAGTTCACGTTACTACCCTCAGGATAAGGCACCCCTTATTCTGAACGACCATACAGGGTCATCGACCTGCGATAGTTCCCCCAAGCAGTACATAAGGTACAGGAACTTGCAATACCGATCAGCATTTATACCGATTTTATAGTGTTTAAATTGTTTACTTCATTTTGAACATCAACCACCCCACAGTTTTACAATTGGTGATATTTTATTATCATTTAATATCTTGGAAATGTCCTTGACTAATTCTATTTGAGTTTTCAGTTTTCGCTCATATTATATTTTAATCAACATCCCCCACTCATTGGTGTTACAAATGACGATCAGCGCTGGGATTTTTCCTAGTTGATAAATTTATATATATTTTCCATAAAGGGGTTAACCACCCCTAAACCTCGCTTGTTACAAATGGTGACTTGCAGTGAGATAGTGAGACATATTGGGTGGTATGCATAAAAAGTAGTAGATGCTACTACTACGGAAGAAAGTATCTACTTCGTAGTATCCTCTATTATGTATTTAGCATCTACTTCAGTTCCGAAGCATATGCTACAATAAAAAAGTTTCTACTTCAATACGGTGTAGTAAGTACTACAGCATCGTAGTATATACTACACCATTTCCAACTGTATTTGCGATAATATCAAATGTATTTCAGATTAGCGATATGTATTTGAGAAAACACCAATTGTATTTTAAATATGGGAAATGTAGTTTAGAATTTGCCAAATGTATTTCAATTATGAGAAATGTAGTTAAGAAATTTCCAAGTGTATTAGATTTGGGAAATGTAGTTTAGAATATGCCAGTTGTATAATCGAATATTCAAATGTAGTTGAGAAAGTACCATATGAATTTTAGAACAAGGATATGTAGTTTAGAAAACGTGAATTGTAAGTGAGAAACCGCCAATTGTAGTTGAGAATTTGGAGTTCGTTTTCCTCAACAACGTTTGCTTTTTCATCACTGTTCTACCCTGAAAAAATATCTGAATCTGAAATACATTTCAAAATATCTCAAATACATCTCATCTTATCTTAAATACATCTAATGTTTTCGAAAATACAATTGGCAATTTCTCCATTGAACTTCGTGGATCTGGAATGCATTTAATTTTTTCTAAAATACATTTGGTAATATCTCGAATACATTTCGTTAATCTGAAATACATCTCTTATTTTCTTTTTTCTAAAGTTTTCTGAAATGCACTGGCAATTTCTTAAATACATTTGGTTAATCTTGAATACATTTCATGTTTTCTGAAATACATCTGAAGTTTTCTAAACTACAGCTGGAAAAGGTGTAGTGAGCGAATTTACCTTAGTTGCAATCCACCAAACTAAATTTTCTCTGTTACACCTGAAAAAATAACAATAATGTAAAAATAAGGAGCTCTAAAATTTTTACGTCCAACCGCGAAGATCCAAACGACAAATTTTAGAATAAATATATGCACACAGCACCGCGTACATACCTGAATAATTTTTGATATACAGGATTATTCAAAAGTCCGGAACAAAATTCATAATTTTGTACCATATTTTTTCGAGAAAAAAAAACGCTCGAACAGGGCGATTTCTAAAAAGGGCAAGCGGTTATTCCATGACACGTATCATGATTTATCGTCAACCCCTTAACCCCTAGCCACCCTTAGCATTTTTTTTAAGGCACCCTGACTTGGAGGGGGGAGAGGGGCTTGTTTGGAAAGCTTGTCAAAAATTGTATCCAGATTTACCATTGAAAATTAGATCGAACGCTTCACCATGAAGTTTTGAGGAGCCCCAGGGTAACTCAAAAGTTCTGAACAAGATTCATAATTTCTTACCATATTTTTTCCAAAAAAAAAACGCTCGAACAGGTCGATTTTCAAAAACGATAAGTCGTTTTTCCATGATACGTTTCATGATCTACCGTCAACCCCTCAACCCCCAGCCACTCTCAGTATTTTTTTTTCACGTGTCATGATCTACCCTCAAGCCCTCAACTCCCAGCCACTCTCAGTATTTTTTTTTAACTTTTGAATAACCCTGTATATTATCGTCATAGGTTCTCCGCTCTTTGTATGTTTTTACAACTGATGCACCCATAAATTTAGCCATGTTTTTGACGAGAAGTATGGTCGAGAAGTTGCTATAACAGCAACTTCGCTAAAAATGGAGTAAATACTACGAATTCATAGTAGATACTACAGATTCGGAGTAGATGCTTCAAAGGCGAAGTAGATACTACTACGTACCGTTGTATATAGAAGCATCTACTACCTGGGCATAGTATAAGTACTACGCTAGTGTAGTACATACTTCTCTCACGAAGTAGATACTTGTAGCATTAGTATCTACTACTTTTTATGCATACGACCCATTGACAATGGATTGGAATGTTCAAAAATGTTCCGAACGTTTCAGATTCTCTTATATACTGGAACATTTTGGAATGTTGTGAAACAATAGCGAATGCTCCACAATGATCTGGAGTGTTCCGGGATGTTCCTGAACGTTCCAGATCATTTCCAACTATTCCAGAGCATACCAGATCATTCTGGAATGTTGTGGAATAATCACGAATGTTTCGGTGTGGCGCCAGATTATACCAGCCAAAAATATACCACAACAAATATACCGGCAAAAATATACCAGTCACAAATATACCATACCAAGGATATACCAGACCACAAATATACCATCCAAAAATATACCAGCCAAAAAAATACCCAGTCAAGAATATACCAAGCCAAAAATATACCAAGCCAACAAGATACCAAGCCAAAAATATACCAAGCCAAAAATATACCAAACCAGAAATATACCCAACCAAAAATATACCAGGTCAAAAATATACCACGCCAAAAATATACCAAGCCAACAAGATACCAAGCCAAAAATATACCACGCCATAAAAATATACCACGCAAAAGTATTCTATGCCAGCGCTGCAGTGCTCGAAGAACTGTTCCATAAACTATGGTTATTTGAGCAAAAGACGGCATCTAAAAAAAATTCACGACTGGGACAAATTTGGGCACGTGTGAAAAATTTCATCTTTTGTTTTTTTTTTTTGCTTAGTCCTATATTAAAATATACCCCAAAAATCCCTCTACAAGGTCCACTTTGATTCATGTCGATAGCTCCAGTCAGTCGGAAGTGACCGCGTTTAAGCCGGAGGCCGTTTTCTGAACTGCCGGTGGCCGGCGCACGGCCGAAGTATCCTCCGGTTCAGCCCGTGTAGCTTCCGACTGACTGCAGCTATCGACTTGAATCAGCAAAATATTTGTAGAGAGAATTTCAGGGGACATTGTAATGTCTATATCGACCAGATAATTTGAATTTGAACTTGAGTTTGACGACTTCTCACAAAAGTTTCTGCGGTCTTATTTGTCGAAGAAAATCCCGATGAGGTATTACCACATTTGGAAAACCTTGACGGCCCTGGCGTTATTCCAAGGCGTTTTCTTTTCAAATTTTAGTAGGAATAGGTCTCTGAATGAATCCTGTACTGTATTTTGCCGCCCCTTCATTCAGCCGCTTTTCGTGCATATGCCCCGGTTTGCTCCCCCCTAGATCCGGCGCTGATGATATTTTTGGTTGGTATATTTTTGGCATGGCATATTTTTGCGTGGTATATTTATGGCGTGGTATACTTTTGGCTTGGTATATTTTTGGCTTGGTATATCTTTGGCGTGGTATATTTTTGGCTTGGTATATTTCTGGCATGGTATATTATTGTCATGGTATGTTTTTGCCGGTATATTTGTGGTGGTATATTTTTGTTTGGTATCTTTCGGCGCCCGACCGAATGTTTCACAGTGATCTGGGATATTCTGGGATGTTTCCGAACGTTCCAGACTATTCCCGAACATACCGGAACATTCTGAGATGTTGCCACAATTATTTGGAATTTTCTGGGATTTTCTAAATACTGCAAAACATACCGGAACATTCGGGCATGTTAACGAACGATCTTGAATGTTCTACAATGGATGGAAATGTTCCGGAATGTTTCCGAACGTTCCCGACTATTCCTGAGCATAGCCAAACATTCTGGTAAGTTGTGGAATGATCTTGAATGTTCTACAATGATCTGGAATTTTCCGGGATGTTTCCGAACGTTCCATACTATTGCCGAACATTCTAGAACATACCGAAACATTCTGGAATGATGTGGAGCGATCTAGAATGATTCACAATATAGATTGGAATGTTCAGAAATGTTTCCGAACGTTCCAGACTATTCCCAAACATACCGGAGCATTCTGAAATAATGTGGAATGATAACGAATCCTCCACAATGATCTGGAATGTTGCGGGATGTTCCTGAACGTTCCAGATCATTCTCGACCATTTCAGAACATACCAAAACATTCTGGAAAGTTGTAGAATGTTCACGAATGCTGCACAATGATCTGGAATTTTCTGGGATGTTTTCGAACATTCCAGACTATTCCCGACCATTCCAGAACATACCGAAACATTCTGGAATGTTGTATAGTGTATCTCGAATAATCCACAATAATCTGGTATGTAACGGGATTTCCCGAACATTTAGGAACACACCGGAACATTCTGGAATGTTGTGGAACGATCTCGAACGTTCCACAATGGATTGGAATGTTCTGGGATGTTTCCGAACGTTCCAGACTATTTCCGAACATACCCGAACATTCTGGGATGTTGTGGATTGATCACGAATGCTCCACAATAACCTGGAATGCTCCGGGATTTCCAGATTATTCCGACCATTCCAGAACGTACCGGAACATTTTGGAATGATCTTGAATGTTCCATAATGATCTGGAATGTTCCGGGATGTTTCCGAACGTTCCAGGTTATTCCCGAACATTCTAGAACATACCAGAACATTCTGGAATGGTGTGGAATGATCTCGAATACCCTCGAATATTCTGGATTGTTCTAGACATTTCTAGGGGGCGAAAAACTTCCAGCCCTCATATCTTCAAAAGCACGCCCTTGAGGTAAAAACAGAAACCTTCTTCATCGATGGGGGATGAAGGGCTACCACACCATATAACTCCCATGATCGTAGCGGGACTCGTTTTTGAGTTTTAATGGCACAAAGATTTGACACTTTCTTTTATTATACAGGGTGGTCCAGGTTATAGTAGCAATCATTCACCATTCGATGATCCATCAAAAACCAGGTCGACATCCATTATTAATTTTTTTTCCAAAACGCTTCCTAAGGGAGATATAGCCCTTCAAAGTTCAGTTTTTAAAATCTTTTTCTTGCAATAACTCTCAAGTCATTGGAGCGAGTTTGACCAAATTTGGTACAAATGCTTACGAAATAGATACCCATCACTTGACATAGATAACTTTTGTCAAAATTGTCCAGTGGCGTAGATACGGGGATCTGTGCAACTTCTCCCACCCCATTTTCTACGCCACTGGATATTTTTGAAAAATTATACTTTTTTTGAATTCCTTGTTCAATTTAAAAAAAAGTTACTCTTGTAAAATTTTGATTAGAGGCTTGATTTTCGAGATATTTGGGTTTTAAACGTTGGAAAACATCTCATCTATTTACAAAAATATCTATTTATTTCGTAAGTATTTGTACCATATTTGGTCAAAATCGCTTTGATGACTTGAGAGTTATTGCAAAAAGAAGATTTTAAAAACTGAACTTTGAAGGGCTGTATCTCTCTTAGGAAGCGTTTAGAAAAAAATTAAATTATGCATGTCGAGCTAGTTTTCGATGGACCATCGAATGGTGAGTTATTACTACTATAACCTGAACCACCTGTATTCGAAAACTAGGTCGACATGCATCATTTAATTTTTTTCTAAACGCTTCCTAAGGCAGATAGAGTCCTTGAAAGTTCAGTTTTTGAAATCTTTTTCTGCAATAACTCTGAAGTCATTGAAGCGATTTTGACCATATTTGATACAAATGCTTACGAAATAGATACCCATCACTTGACGTAGATAACTTTTGTCAAAATTGTCCAGTGGCGTAGATACGGTGGAGTTGTTTCACTTCTTACGCCCTATTCTCTACGTCACTGAATATTATTGGAAAATTATATTTTTTTCGAATTCCTTGTTTAATTTAGAAAAAAAGTTACTCTTGTAAAATTTTGATTAGAAGCTTGATTTTCGAGATATTTAGGTTTTAAACTTTGGAAAACATCTCGAATTCGCCACTTTCCAGAGCCCAAATTGTTTTTCTCTGGAAACGCCCCGTTTCTTAGCAAAAAATGGCAGCAAATCGACTTAAACGACCTAGGAAACTTATTTCAGTTGAGAAATCATGAGTTTTCTTGGATTTTAATTTTTAGGCCTTCGAAAGTCGCGATTTCGAAGCGTTTTCCAAAGTTTCAAACCCAAATATCTCGGGAATGAAGCCTCTAATCAAAATTTTACAAAGTTAACTTTTTTTCTAAACTGAACAAGGAATTCAAAAAAAACTATAATTTCAAAACAATATTCAGTGGCGTAGAAAATGGGGTAGGAGAAGTTGAACAATCCACCCGTATCTACGCCATTGAACAATTTTAACAAAAGTTATCTACTTCACGCGATGAGTATCTATTTTATAAGTATTTGAACCAAATTTGGTCAAAATCGCTTTAATGAACTGAGAGTTATTGCAAAAATAAGATTTTAAAACTGAACTTTGAAGGGCTGTACCTCTCTTAGAAAGCGTTTTGGAAAAAAAATGAATTACGCATGTCGACCTAGTTTTTGATGGACAATCGATTGGTGAATTATTGCTACTATAACCTGGACCACCCTGTATATACCATGCGATCAACAAAATTCGGAATTGGGGTAGGCTGTGCCCTGGCCGAAAGCAGCTTGACATCCTGAAATTTGACCAGGTCACAGCCTACCCCAATTCCGAATTTTGTTGATCTGATGGTATATTGATTCGCATGCCGAACGCTCCCGAATATTCAATTAATTTAAATAGCCGCCATATTATCGTTACTGCCGCCCTGAGCCCTGTCATTTGGCCGTCACGCTTGACAGCTCCGTCACTGTATTTGTTGACAATGTGTCTGACATAACCTCCAAATGATTGGCTGATGTCAGAGGACCTCGCAACGGCGAAAATTTGCCCGTGCATATCTGCGGGCCTCCATTTTTGTATTATGTCGTTTGATGTCATTGATTTGTGTATATTCTGACCTGGTTTTGTGTGTTTCAGCACCGCAACCTCCTTCCGCCGTGGAAGACGCTCTCGAATCGTTGACAAAGTTCGTGACGCCCTAACACCCCCCCTCTTACAGCATGCTTTTAAGCAAGAGGCCTCTTCCAAACCCTTTGTGTGATTGCTCACTTATCTCTTTTGATTGGCTTCTTGCCGCCACCTAGTTGTAATATATGTTCGAGATTGAAATTCACCGTTTCCATTTTTGGAACAGTAAATAAAGTGGAGTCAATCGAACTGTGCTGTGTTTGTTTTCCTTAACCGTTGTTATTCATAACAGATTGAGGGCTGATGCTAACCCCTTTTTTGGGGCCCTCTTTAAGCTAGCTCAGCTAGTCCGTAGCAGCATGCTAGAAACTTCTTGGGTGAAATAATGTAGATTAAGATGCGAAGAAAGCGAATTGTAAGCGATGGCTTTGAATCCTTCTGGATCCTAGGAGGTAAACCAGCAGAAGACCTAAGAGACAAACAATAAATTCTAGAAGAATATTTGTAGGGGTTTTTGGGAAACCGCGAAGACAACTGGTGCAATTATCAAGCGACAGAAGAATTTTTAAAGAGTTCTGAGAGACCTAGGAGACGCCAAAGAGCATTCCAGATAGCTAGAGTCTCTTCAAATCAATCGATGTGGGGACCGAAAAAGTAAAATGGAGACAGAGAAAATTCTGTTTTTTCTTCGGCTTCTCAGAGAGCAAATCGATAGTGATGGTCTCAAGACAAAAACTATACAGGTGAATCGCTCTGTATTCTCTGAAACTCCAAACCATTTTACGAGGTTCTGAGATATCTCATCTGTTCTGGTTATGTTATCTGGTTCTGAGGTACCTCTTCGAAAATCTGTGATCAAATCCCTGAAAATCTACTGCAGCAAATCATCGGAGATCATAACAAAAACAAAAAGTAAACTGCTTAACACGAAGTATAATCTGGTGCACAAAACTTCAACCAGAACACAACCCTTTCGAATCAATAGTGAGATGATTGGAACCGAATCTTCTGATGAACAAAGGAGTGAAGTTTGAAGTACTGCAGGTAAAAAAAATGTCTTGACACTTCCTTTCCGTAAGCACTTACCACTTCCTGGTGATTCTCCTGTGACAATGACGAGTTTGCCTGTTGTAACGGGGCGAGAGGCGTCGGCCCACTTGGCCCCAAAAAACCTTTCGGTCCTAAGAACAGCTTCCATATCTTCTTTTCAGGCACAGTTTGCTGCTGCTGGTCCTTCCCGTCGTCTTCGTTTGGCGATTGCTCCGCCTGTTGCAACTCAACCCCTGGCGGCGCTGCACAAAGCTCCTTCTTTGATCTTTCCGTTTGCGAACCTGAGAAATGAAAATTAGGTCAGTATAACAGGTGGGTACTTAGTCAAAGTACTCAGTCATTATTTGATCAATTGAATAAATTTTTTTATAAACAGCCCGAGGTAGTGTGGCTTAGGTATTCACTAGTTGTTGATGTCTAACACTAGAAGACCAGTAAAGATATATCCCATACACTTTCTATTTTCAGTAGAATGACTTTTTGGAGCCAAAATAAAGTGACAAGCTGGGGGGCTACGACTACGGCTGATAGCACCTGCAAAGTTTTGGAGCGAAACTATCAGCGGCCATCGGCCGTACGCTCCAGCTTGTCACTTTATTTTTGCTCCAAAAAGTCATTCAACTGAAAATAGAAAGTGTATGGGATATACAGGGTGTCCCATAATTAGCGTGCAATAACTCACCAGCAGATTCTACGGCTGAAAATAAGAAAAAAAGTTCCCATAAACATAGGTCAAAAAATGCTCCATAAGCGAGCTACAGCCCTCTAAAAGTAGTACCCTGAAGATGGTTTTTATTTAATATCTTCGAAACCGTTGACAGCAGAATCATGAAATTTTGCACATTTGCCAATCTTTTGATGTCTAATAATATGCAATAATAATAATTTCAAAATTCTATCCAGAAATGGGTCAGACTGTGGGGGGTGGGGGGTGAAATCACCCCAACTTTCTCAAGTGTCGTTTTTTTGCAACTTTAGCATGAAGTTATGAAACGTCAAAGCATTTTGCATGAAAAAGGTCCTCTTGTTCAACTCCTATAGGAAGCACCGTTCTCGAGTAAAATCGATTTGAAAATTACCCTACCCGTCATAAAAATTGATAATGAAATTACAAAAAGAAAAAAATTGAGCGTAGGCCATGGAACACGACTACTATGTTTGGGGGAAAATAACTAAGACAGGGTGACAGATTCATGAAATAAGTGACAGTGTGTTTGAAAGTTGTGTTTAAGAGGTTTCTGATGTGACTAAAAGAGTTGTTGACGGGAATAGGTTTTTTTTTTTTTGGTCAAGTAGAAAGTCCTCCAAGGAAAAAATGTACGGGCATTGCTATCAAATTTTGGAAATTTAAAAAAAAATTCAAAAATTTTTGATTTTGATTTTTGAAAATTCAAAAACTAGATAGAATCGACAATGCATCTCCCCCAAATTCATCCTCTCTATTTTCAAAAAAAAAGTACCAAAAATGATTTCTACTAAATTCACTTTTTCATGTCTACGAGAAATCATTTTTGGTACACTTTTTTTTTTAAATAGAAAGTTCAAATTTGGCATTCGACTTTCTTGGAAAAAGATGCATTGTCGATGCTATCTAGTTTTTGAATTTTCAAAAATCAAAATCAAAAATTTTCAAAATTTGATAGCAATGCCCGTACTTTTTTTTTTGGAGGAGTTTCTATTTGACAAAAAAAATAAAATGAGACCGGTTCCCGTCAACAACTTCTTTAGTCGAATCAGAAACCCCTTAAAGCTAATTAAAGAAGTTTTATTGCGGGTAACTGTTTTGTGAAAATGGAACGGTTCACAAACCAAGAGCTGGCAGACATGCACTTCGTGTATGGCTTCTGTAGTGGTCGTGCTCTGGCCTGTCACCTGTCTCGATTATTTTTTTCCACACATAGTAGTCGTGTTCCATGGCCAACGCTCAATTTTTATTCATTATTTTGTTATTTTCATTATGAATTTTTATGACGTGTTCAAGTAAGTTTCAAATCGATTTTACTCGAGAACGGTGCTTCCTATCGAAGTTGATCGAGGGGACATTTTTAATGCAAAATGCCTTGGGGTTTCATGATTTTATGCTAAAGTTGCAGAAAAACAGCACTTGAAAAAGTTAGGGTGATTTTACCCCCCACCCCCCACAGTCTGACCCATTACTGGATAGAGTTTTGAAGTTGTTATAATCACATATTATTGGACATGAAAAGATTGGCCGATGTGCAAAATTTCAGGATTCTGCTGTTAACAGTTTCGCAGATATTAATAAAAACCATCTTCAGGGTACCACTTTTAGAGGGCTGTAGCTCGCTTATGAAGCATTTTTCGACCTATGTTTATGGGAACTTTTTTTCTTAGTTTGGGTCGCAGAATCTGCTGGTGAAGTATTGCACGCTAATTATGGGACACCCTGTATGTGTATCTTCATGTCCCAGAGGAAATCGAATCTTCAAAGACTTTTTGTAAACAAGGTGTTTCCAGAGCAATAATAAGAACGACCCTGCCACACAGTGTCCAATAGGTATAGCGCTCTCACTCAATGCCCTATCACACTAAAATATTGTTCATGAGCTACAAATTTGGTCCGACATTCGGTTTTATTCTTTCTAACTAAAGTGAAAACTATTTCGTTCTTCAGGGAAGAATCAGTTTTTTATACAATGAGCAAAAGAGATAGAAGGGTGGTGTACGATCTTTTCTTCTGCTTCCGACGAGGCTTCCGAAGACAAAACAGTTGAAGAAAAAGAGACTGTCAACTTAAATCTACGTAAAGTTCGATTCCTATACTTATATCAAGCAAGTGTGCACACTTTTGTTTGCAGTTATCTTCGGTTCCGAAGAAGATCCTTTGATCGCTTCGTCCTTGATCGGTACTTGTCGAACTAGTTCTTCTTCAAGCAGACCACTGCAGCTGGGGATTCCTGCGATTTCACGAGTGACTGATGTGATCTGCTCTGCTGCTGCGCCACAGTGGCTTTTTGTTTCGTCAACTGCACTCGCGGAGGTCTCCAGTACACCTTGCTCGAACCTTTTACGCCAATCAGCTTGGCAATCAAATTTATGAGGCAGCACGCCCCGTTTCAATTTCGGACGAACGTCTCCCATCAAGCGCCATTGCCAGTAATTTTGCAAATCTTCTTGCAGCTGAAATTGGAAGAAAAAAAATCAAATAGGTCCTTCGATCAACCTTTGTCCAAACAGGGTGATCCAGTTTTAATTTCGAGTATGTAATTAGAATAAATAAAAAAACTATCTTCGTTGTCCTGATTCAGGAATATTTCACATAAAATGCAGCTCTTTTGGCTTAGTCAAATGACCCGTGCATTTCCCAAGGGTTTCCTCTCCATTGTCTCATTTTTATTTATTACCTATTTTTCAATTACTGGGTTGAGTAATAAAACAAGTGAGTATGCCTTCACGTGCGTGAGTCTCAGTAGCGCATTTTCTCAAAGAGGCATATTGTGAACGTAAAGAAATTTGGTTGAAGGAGAAACACCATTCCTTGCCCACTTTCTTCATTGGAAACTCATTGTGATATTTTGTTATCAGAATGGGGTACTTGCCAACTAAATAGATTTGAATGAAAATTCTTTCACTCATCAATATTTTTTTGTTTGAGGGCGGGAGCTGGGAGCGGCGACTAATCAAAAGTGGCCTATCTCTTCCCATTTTTAGTCAGCTATCTATATAGCGGAACAATTAGATCGCCATGTCTTCAAGGTTATGTTTTACATTTATCTCTTACTTTGGGGGCGGCGTGTGGGAGCGGCAGAGTTTGGCAAAGAAATTTTTCCACAGTTTGAGTTGGGAGTTTCTGAATGTTTGAGGTAACATTAAAATGTAAATCAGTGGAAATTATTGGAAGTTGCACTTTTTTTCTTTTGGGGGTGGAAGTTGGAGGCGGCGTCATATCAAAAGTAGCCTATTCTTTCCCATTTTTAGTAAGCTATCTATATAGCGAAAGAATTAGATCGTTATGTCTTCGGGTTTATGTTTTTCATTCATCTCTCACTTTGATGGCAGCGTATGGGGGCGGCAGCATTCGGCAAAGTAACTGTTGCACAGTTGGAGTTGGAAGTTACTAAATGTAAGGGAAATATGACAATTAGTGAAAATTGTGAAAGTTGCATTTTTTGCTTGGAGGCGGCAGCTGGAGGCGGCGGCTAATTAAACTGGCCTGTCTTTCTCCAATTTCAGTCAGCTATCAATATAGTGAAAGAATTAAATCGCTATGTCTTCAGGTTCATGTTTTTCATTTATCTCTTACTTTGGGGGCGGCGTGTGGGAGCGGCAGCGTTCGGCTGAGCAAATGTTGCTCAATTTGAGTTGGCAGTTCCTAAATGTTAAAGGGAACATCTTAATCAGTAACATTTGTGAAAGTTGCACTTTTTATCGTTTGGGGGCGGAATCTGGGGGCGGCGACTAACCAAAAGTAGCCTATCCTTTCCCATTTTTAGTCAGCTATTTATATACCGAAAGAATCAGATCGCTATGTCTTCGGGTTCATGTTTTTCATTTTAAAGTGCTTGGGGGCGGTTTTTAGCAGTTTTTTCATGTTGGCGGCGCATATTGAAGACGGAATGTTTGTTGGCTTACGTTTATAAGTGGCAACTATGTATTATTCAAAAAATGAGAACACTAGAGCATCAGGTCTGGTAGAAAGTGCAATATTATGTTATTTCAAGTTTATCGGGGGCGGTTTTCTCTATGTTGGCGGCGCAATATGGACATCCAATATAGCCTAGCCCTCCTTTGGGAGTGGCAGCTATGTAACAGCGAAAAAATTAGAAAGCTAGGTCGTCTAGTTTGGGAGGAGTTCGATGAACGGACGGACGGACGGACGGACGGACGGACGGACGGACGGACGGACGGACGGACGGACAAAGCGGTTGCAATAGCGATTTTCATCAAGATGGAAAATGCGCTAAAAACCGGACGCTAGATTCTTCTCTTTAGATTTTTTGTTTCTTGGCCGATTTTGACGAGCCTGACGGTTCTAAGACAATAATTCGTCGCACGGACAATTTGTCGCGGGCAATTCGTCGCAAAAGGAACGACACTTCTCGATGCGTGGCCGGACAATTAACACATAGGGGCTCATCAGGGGTCCAAACGATACATGAGGGCACTAGGGAACCCGATAGAACTCCGTAAGCCACGGGAAAATGCTATGGGGCTGAGCAGGGCTTCAAAAGACGTTGATGAAACAAGAAGGACCTTAGAGGGCAACTAGGGCAAGAAGGGGGCTCACTGATATTCTCAAAGCTACGGAAGGAATAAGGGGGCTCATCAGGGCTCCAAACGATACATGAGGAAACAAGGGGCCAGATGGAGCTCCGTAAGTCTTGGAAAAATTCTATGGGACTCAGCAGGGCTTCAAAAAACGTTGAAGAAATAAGGGCGATCCTGCAGGACCACTAGGGCCTCTAACAACGCAAGAAGACACAAGGGGGCTCACTGGAATTCTGAAGCTACAGAAGGAATAAGGGGGCTCATCAGGGCTCCAAACGATACATGAGAAAACAAGGGGGCTCGATGGAGCTCCGTAAGTCACGGAAAAATGCTATGGGGTTCAGCAGGGCTTCAAAAGACATAAAAGAAACAAGGGGGCTCTTGGAGGGCCACTAGGGCCTCTAGCAACGCAAGAAGCTACAAGGGGGCTCACTGGGGTTCTGAAAGCTACACAAAGAATAAGTGGTCTCATCAGGGCTCCAAACGATACATGAGGACACAAGGGGGGCCGATAGAGCTCCGAAAGCCACGGGGAAATGCTAAGGGACTCAGCAGGATTTCAAATCAAATAGACGACACAATGGAGCCCGAGCCCGACGGAGTTCTGTTCAACAAAAGAAGGCAAAAGAGGCTTACCTCTGGGCTTACTAATATACCCTAAAAGCCATGAAAAAACATGACGGGGCTAATTAAAACTACACTTGCAGACACAGAGGGGAGGGGGGGGGCAACAAGGGTCGGAATATTATATGAAGACACAAGAGACTTACTAATGCTCCGACCGATAGGGCTCCGAATGACATGACGGCACAAGGGTGCTTAGTGTTCCGAAAGTAACGGAAAATACAAGGGGATTCAGCAGGTGGTCTTCAAATTACATTGAAGACACAAGAAAGGGGCCCAATAAAGCTCTGGATAACAGAAGATGATGTAAGAGGGCTTGATGGAGTTCTGAAAGCTATGAAACACATAACGGCACTTAGGCACATAACGGACGCAAGGGGGCTCGATAGGAGGCTGAATATCACATGAAGGCACAAGGGGTTCACTAGTGCTCCGAAAGCTTCGAAAAATTAAAGGGGGCCCAACCAGAGCTTCAATCGATGTTAAAGACTCAAGGGGGCCTACTGGAGATCTGTATAATAAAATAGGCTTATTGGTACTTATTTACCCTGAAAGCCTATCAGCTCTGGGGCTTATCAGAGATTTGATTACATTTTAAGAAACAAAGAGGCCCGGTAGGGCTCCGAATATGACATAATGGCACAACGTTGCTTGCTGCTTCGGAAGTCACAGGAAATACAAGGGGGCATAGCAGGGCTTCAAATCACACTGGGGTTCAGTGGGGCTCTTGATAACACAAGTTTGCAAAATGGGGGTTTCTGGGATTCTGAAAGCTATGAAAAATATAAGAAGGGTCATTAGGGCTCAAAATTACACTTAAGGACGTGAGGAGCCCGATAGGGCTCCGAACAACACATGAAGGCACAAGGGGCTTCGAAAGTCACGGAAAAATGTAAGGGGGCTCAGCAGTGCTCAGAAAAAATATAAGGAAACTCAAGGATAGGGTTCCGAATATGACATGGAAACACAAAGGTGCTTACTGCTACGAAAGTCACGGAGGAATGCAAGGG
The DNA here is from genome assembly GCA_949128115.1 of Anaspis maculata. Lineage (NCBI taxonomy): Eukaryota > Metazoa > Arthropoda > Insecta > Coleoptera > Scraptiidae > Anaspis > Anaspis maculata. The sequence goes on from OX421964.1 coordinate 16,718,159, forward strand.
GCTCGCCAAAGGCTTTAAGCTGCACTAAAGTCACAAGGAGGCCCAATGGAGGTCTAGATAGCACAAGAATGCAACAGAGGGCTTGCTGGGATTCTGGTAGTCATGAAAAAACCTGAAGGACTAATTAGGTCTCCAAACAACACTTGCGATGCGGACACAAGGGGCACGATGGGGTTCCGAATTAGAGTTCCGGAAGCTCGGTGCACTACTAGAAGTGAGCGGAGTAATGCAAGGGGACTCACTGGAGGTTGAAAGACATTGAAAAAACAAAGGGACCCAAAAGGGTTTTAAATAATACAGTAAGGTATAAGGGGCTCATTAAAACTCTAAAAGCAAGAGAAAACACAAAACGGCTTAGTAAAACCAAGGCAAAGAGCAAAACAAAATTGCGACGAGTTTTCCGTGCGACGAACTGTCCGCGACAATTTGTCCGCGACGAATTGTCCATGCGACGAATCAAATCAAATCAAATCGATTTATTTATTTATTTTATTTATTTAACATGTTTTCGTTCGTCACAATGTTAGATATAATTTAAAAAAATTTAAAAAGTATGCAGGTATATATCATCACATAAAAATATATCACAGTTTCCTCGGGTTCCACCAAAATTTTAAGAGCAGATTAAATCTATCACGCTGATAGTTGCTATGCACCAGCCAATAGGATGGCCAGTTGCTTAGTTACTATCAGAGTGATAAAGTTATCACGCTGATAAAAGTTTTGTGGAACCCGAGGTTAGTAGTTAAAATATCATTTTATATAAATAGTCACTAGGTACAACACATTTTCAAGTCAAGACAATACAAACAAGTGAGTATGCCTTCACGTGCGTGACTCTCAGTAGCGCATTTTCTCAAAGAGGCATATTGTGAACGTAAAGAAATTTGGTTGAAGGAGAAACACCATTCTTTGCCCACTTTCTTCATTCGAAACTCATTGTGATATTGTTTTATCAGAATGGGGTACTTGCCAATGAAATAGATTTGAATGAAAATTCTTTCACTTATCAATATATTTTTTTGTTTGAGGGCGGTAGCTGGGAGCGGCGACTAATCAACAGTAGTCTATTCTTTTCCATTTTTAGTCGGCTATCCATATAGCGAAAGAATTAGATCGCTATATCTTCGGGTTTATGTTTTCCATTTATCTTTTACTTTGAGGGCAGCGTGTGGGGGTGGCAGCATTCGGCAAAGTAACTGTTGCACAGTTTGAGTTAAGAGTTTCTAAATGTCTAAGGAAATATGACAATCAGTGAAAATTGTGAAAGTTGCATTTTTTTTTTGTTTGGGGGCGGGAGCTGGAGGCGGCGACTAATCAAAAGTGGCCTATCTCTTCCTATTTTTAGTCAGCTATCTATATAGCGGAACAATTGGATCGCTATGTCTTCAGGGTTATGTTTTACATTTATCTCTTACTTTGGGGGCGGCGTGTGGGAGCGGCAGAGTTTGGCAAAGAAATTCTTCCACAGTTTGAGTTGGGAGTTTCTGAATGTTTGAGGTAACATTAAAATGTGATTCAGTGGAAATTATTGAAAATTGCACTTTTTTTCTTTTGGGGGTGGGAGTTGGAGGCGGCGCCATGTCAAAGGTAGCCTATTCTTTCCCATTTTTAGTTAGCTATCCATATAGCGAAAGAATTAGATCGTCATGTCTTCGGGTTTATGTTTTTCATTCATCTCTCACTTTGAGGGCAGCGTGTGGGGGCGGCAGCATTCGGCAAAGTAACTGTTGTACAGTTTGAGTTGGGAGTTTCTAAATGTGAGGAAAATATGACAATCAGTGAAAATTGTGAAAGTTGCATTTTTGTTTGTTTGGAGGCGGCAGCTGGAGGCGGCGGCTAATTAAAAGTGGCCTATATTTTTCCAATTTGAGTCAGCTATCAATAAAGTGAAAGAATTAGATCGCTATGTCTTCAGGTTCATGTTTTACATTCATCTCTCACTTTGGGGGCGGCGTGTGGGAGCGGCAGAGTTTGGCAAAGAAATTCTTGTACAGTTTGAGTCAAGAGTATCTAAATGTTCGAGGTAACATCATCAGCTAAATCAGTGAAAATTGTTAAAAGTTGCACTTTTTTTCTTTTGGGGACGAAAGCTGGAGGCGGCGCCATATCAAAAGTAGCCTATCCTTTTCCATTTTAAGTCAGCTATCCATATAGCGGAAAACTTGGATCGCTATGTCTTTGGGTTCATGTTTTTCATTTATCTCTTACTTTGGGGGCGGCGTGTGGGAGCGGCAGCGTTCGGCTGAGCAAATGTTGCACAATTTGAGTTGGCAGTTCCTGAATGTTTAAGGGAACATCTCAATCAGTAACATTTGTGGAAGTTGCACTTTTTATCGTTTGGGGGCGGAATATGGGGGCGGCGACTAACCAAAAGTAGCCTATCCTTTCCCATTTTTAGTCAGCTATTTATATACTGAAAGAATCAGATCGCTATGTCTTCGGGTTTATGTTTTTCATTTTAAAGTGATTGGGGGCGGTTTTTAGCAGTTCTTTCATGTCGGCGGCGCATATTGAAGACGGAATGTTTCTTGGCTTACGTTTATAAGTGGCAACTATGTATTATTCAAAAAATGAGAACACCAGGTCTGGTAGAAAGTGCAATATTATGTTATTTCAAGTTTATCGGGGGCGGTTTTCTCTATGTTGGCGGCGCAATATAGACATCCAATATAGCCTAGCCCTCCATTGGGAGTGGCAGCTATGTAACAGCGAAAAAATTAGAAAGCTAGGTCGTCTAGTTTGGGAGGAGTTCGAGGAACGGACAGACGGACGGACGGACGGACGGACAAAGCGGTTGCAATTTGCAATAGCGATTTTCATCAAGATGGAAAATGCGCTAAAAACAATAGAATAAGTTGGTACATCAATGCCACAGTCAAGTGCAAACACCGAAGTGCAAACCCCGAAGAAACTATCTTTCAAAAAATTCCGCCAGCGAATAAAAGGCATGCTCTAACTAACAGATATTCCTTCAATTGGAGTATCGGAATGAATAACCGGTGTTGGTATCAAAATGGCGGCACTTCCTTTACCGCTTATAACCAATCCTCGCTCAAACGTCAAATTCTATAACCAAGTGTAACCGGTCATGAAAAGTGAAAAGTTATTTGCTCGAAAAAGACTAATGTTCCCTGTGTTCACGGAACGTGTTCATATGCCATTCAACATGTAAGATTTAATAAGATAAAAGATGGCCATCTTTCAACGTCATAAGTTTTAAATGTTGGATGTTACATTTCAAATATTAAATCTTAGGAGGTGCATAAACTGACACAATGGATTTGAATGGTTTAACCTCACTTTTAACTTGATAAGTTTTCAATCATAAATGTTACATGTTAGATGTTCATAAACTAGCCATAAAATGGAAATAAACTCCTAGCTGTGAAAATACCTCGTTGTGCATTAATTTTGATACACACCTTGAAATGATCTTCACAAACATGTAACTTTCGTGCAAGTCCTCTGGAGGTGTCGAAGTTGACTGCTTGAAACCACCTTTTACGGCGCTCAAGATCTTTTGGTACTGCCAGAAACAATTTATCGGGTGTATTACGGTCGTTCGTACAAGCAGGTACAAAACAGGTTTTGAAAACCATTTTTCAAAGCACGAACGACACACCGCAGTGAAAAACACGAAAGGGAACTGCTGAACTTTGCTTTGCTTTATAATAACGCTTCGAAGGAGGCACAATTTGGCACATCTACTTTTCAGGTTAAGTACAACGAAATTTCAGCATGACAGCTGACACTTCCTCAACTTCGGCTTCGCGTTTATCGCGAGTGAACACGACGCATGACTGTGTGTGATTGGTTTAGCCATCGTCACGTCATCATGACGTATAAATGGCTCGTTTGAATCTTGGTGCGTTTTTCTGGTTTCTGTTTTACAGTTTTCAAATTAATACAAAAGTTGAGAATTTGCATTCTTGTTACTAGACAATAGCATAAATACTAAATTTCAAGAAAAATAACTCAGATGCTCATTTTAGAGTGAGGTGGATAGGACCATTGAATGATTTCATTATGACCATCATGTTGTGCGTTAACAAAGTAAAAATTTTTTGCTCACTGTCCTTAAACCCTCAAAATTCGCCGATCTATAACAATATACAGGGTCCTGCAACAGTGCGTCGGGCTTTCCTAGCGCCCTTACCTTGTGAAATAGAGAAAAAGGTGTAATACATAAAATTATTGATTTGAAAAGTTCTACCTCGTGAAATTATTTTCAACTATACAGGATGGTCAATTTTAGCGCTATAACAAAAACGAAGACTTTTGAAACGAAATACCCCACTTTTGATTTCATTATCTTGTTCAGCTACTCAAGCTCTATTACAAGTGTATTTTTGTTTTTTCAATTTGTGGCAGTGCTACCAACTGAAAATTGAAAATTATTTTTTTTTGTAAATTCAAGGTTTACCTTGAAAAATAGTAGAGGCCTCGTTTTTTGGGATTAAGGGATGAAATATGACATAACGGTAGTCGAACAGAAGCTGAATAACTTCATAACAAAAAACTTGAGGTTCAATTATAGGGTGTGCAAATTTTTTTTCAAACTTCGTAAATTTCAAAATGCCATGTAATTTTTTTAAAATGGAATGCCCCTACTTTATTTCACCATTCGATAGCTTTTTTCTTCCTCTTTCATTTTTACTAGCGTTACCCTACCCCTAAATTCCATAATTTCAAAGATAATCGATAATTTTGATAAAAATTGTCGTTTAATTGAATTTTTAATGTTCCTAGTAGGTCCTGATACAGAAAAGCATAGGTCAAAATGAACGCACCTCTAAATATGACAGTTTGAAGGTTTTTGAAGTCGAGAAAACCGCTTTACTAAGCTCAATTTGAGTTTTCTTTTTTCCATCGCGCGACGTAATTTTTTTTTAAGCATTTTCTTCAGATTGGTAATTTAGCGCGGCTATTCAATTAAAAAAAAAACTTGTTCTTAGAATCAAACCAAGCAAAATGTGTCAATCAGACATTTGTTGATGATCACCATGGCCTGCCCGACGAGAAAAATTTTAATAAATAGCACTTTTTATCAAAATTATCGATTATCTCGGAAATTATCAAATCTAGGGGTAGGGTACCCCTGGTAAAAATGAAAGGGAAAAAAAAAACTATCGAACGGTGAAATAAAATAGGGGGCATTTCATTTGGAATAAATGACTCAAGGCATTTTGAAATTTGCGAAGTTCGAAAAAAAATTCTGAACGCCCTGTGTATCACTGAATCTGAAGTTTTTCGTCATGAAATTATTCACCTCCTATTCGACTATGTATTGTTGTGCCAAATTTCATTCCTTGATTGCAAAAAACGAGGCTTCTACGATTTTTCAAAACGAAAATTGCAATTACAAAAGAATTCTATTTTTAATTTTGAGTTGGTAGGACTGCCACAAATTGAAAAAAACAAAAATACGCTTGTAATAGAGCTTAAAAATCTGAACAAGGGAATGAAATCAAAAGTGGAGCACTTCATTTTAAAAAAATCTTTGTTTTTGTTATAGCGCAAAAATGGAACACCTGTATAGTTGAAAACCATTTCACTGGTCAGAACTATTCAAACCAATAATTTTATGTATTACACCTTTGTCTCTGTTCCGTAAGGGAAGGGCGCTAGGAAAGCCCGACGCACTGTTGCAGGACCCTGTATCGTCCCTTGCCAGGCAAAGCAACGTAAGCGCCATTCTGGCGAAAATGAGTTTTTGATAACCAGTGTCCAGTAGCCTATTAGATAGGCTACCATGTCAGTATTCCAACATGGCGAAATTTTTCAAATTCAAAATGGCGGACACGAATTAAAATAGGGTAGTTAATTTCGCACTGGTTCTTTTTGAAAAAAAAGTCATACCGTGGGTTCCACCAAAATATTTAACCAGCTGATAGCTAACTCGAGATTTATTTTGATGGATTTTGGCCAAATGATCAATGTAAATTCAGGTTTTATGCTGAGTAAATCCCAAAAGGGTGGTATACTTGCGATTTAACGTTTTTTTCATGATGAATCTACCAGCATTGACCAGAAAAAAATCCGTTTAAACTCGGTTTAGCTTAAACCGCTCTTAAATTTTTTGGTGGAACCCGTGGTAAGTGACACAACAATTGATGAATTTTGAAAGAACAGACATTTCTTGACAGTTGAAGACTGAAATGAAATGAATCGGTTGAGTCGTTGAGGAGATATAGAGATGTTCCCATCCACTGTCGCATGCTTGGGCGCATGTTCAGATCACCCACCTGACCGGCGATCGGCGATCTGGGATGCGCCGACTGTCGACTGACGACTGTCAAAAATCCTCGGACAAATGACAAGAGTGAAGTTTAGTTTGCGCATCTCAGTAGATGGCGCTTGTGTCTACAAAAACGTATCGCGAGTCAGTGAAACAAGCACCGAACGCACAATGCTTGTTTGCTCCCACACGACCCTTCAATTTCTTGCATTCTAACATGTGTCAAACTTTCCTCGCCACTTCAGTCTTATTTCAGCGAGGTAACCATTTATGACCGGTTATGATGCTCCGGTTATTGATGGTTGACGTATGCTGTCGGTTATTTTTTTACATTTGACAAATCTCGCTGAAACGGAGCGGTCATCATCTTGGGTTATCATCAGTGGTGTCGAAATTGAAAATTTCTTGGGTATTCTGTAAAAATTCGTAGATTATGCTAAATTACAATAATTAGACTCGTAGCGAAACAGACAATACCCTGCTTCAAGCTCCATTTATACTTTCATGCTGGATGCTGCTAGATATTCAACAGAGTTCAAAACATGAAATATATTGAAAATAGATATAGAATCAATGATAGTGTAAAACATTCTAAAATGTCCAGTTTTCAGCCAGGGATCTCTTTTTCTATCTTCCAACTGCTATGGCTGCACCATCTTCATATCCAATCAAGTCGTCACATCCTCTCCATTGTTGTCTAGCTCCTCATATGCACATGTTCGATGCCCGGATGACGACAAAAGGCGATCCGCGCTCTCAACCAAGATTTTGAGAGTATTTTGAGGTCTTCACTCTTCCCCATCGATCCGCAAGTTTTTCCGCCATAACTTTTTTTCAACTTTGCGATGTCTTCACTCTTGCACTTTGTCTTTCACAAATTGCTTCTCTCCATTCTCGTCTCCTACATATACCCAAGAAACCGTTGTCTTTTCACAATTTTGATTCCTGACCCCATGAATATTTTCTTTGTCGCATCCAAGTTTTCGGGATACACACAGTGATCGAGGTACGATTTTTCTCCTTGTGGAAAGTAGCCATGATTTGACCCTTTGATGTTTGATTTGTCCCGCCATTCTCTCAATTTATTGAACGGTCCTTGAGCCGACAGTGGTCTGCATAGAGTCGTTCAAGAAGTTGTCGGATATTCTTGGCTTGTTTTATCACGCTGTCGCGTTGGAGAATGACGCTGATGGAGATTGAGACTCGCTCTGAAGTGTGATCACCTTTCCATTGGACAAGGGCCTCGATTTCCTCAGCTAAAGTGTTACAACTGACAACTTTTGCTTCCGTTTGGTAGATCATATTGTCTGCCGTGTGATTGAATGATTTTCTCTCATCTTCTATGCCAGATTCCATAAGATTCACCGACAGAATTCAAATATGAGTGTGCCAAATGCTTGTCTCAGATGTTCACTGCTTGGTGGTTGATTGTCTTGAAAGTTTGATTGATTTGCCGTTAGGGGTGACCTAGAGCTTCTTCTATGAGCTCGGCGAGTATGGTGGTGCAGTTCTTTTCTGTTTGAATCTTCTATTGAAATGTAGACATGGACAATTAATCGTGTCATTCTGTGATTTTTTTTGCTGCTATAAAAATTCTGATGTATCATTCGTCATCCCATCATTTCAATAACCAACGGCAATAACCATCGACATGACCAGGTTATGAAATCTATAACCGGTGATAATATCAAAATGGCGGCACTTCCTTTACCGCTTATAACCAATCCTCGCTAAAATGTCAAATCTTATAACCAGAGATCACCGGTCAGTAGGGGATATAAGGGCGCGGAGTCAGGAGTGGGGGGAGCAACCTTGACCTTGACGGGTCATTCACCTTGACGGGTCATTCACCTGACCTTGACGGGTCATTCACCTGACCTTGACAGGTCATTCACCTTGACGGTCATTCACCTGACCTTGACAGGTCATTCAGCTCAAAAGGTCGTTCACCTTAACCTTGACAGAGGTCATTCATCTCAACCTTGACCGACCATTAACCTTCAACAGGTTTATCCACCTTGACCGGCCATTGACTCTTCGAGAGGTCGTTGACCATGATCAACCATTGACTCTTCAAGAAGTCATTTACCTTGACCGCTCAACCACTTTGATATCCTCTCAACCTTGAGAGCTCATTAACCTCGGTCTTAATAACTCATTCACACCTCCACAGATCATAGTGCGGGTCTATATAAGCTCAAATCAGCTTGGTTTGTTTAGCACAAATATATTATGTTTAGCATAATAAAGACAAATATTACTTTCAAATAAATTTTATTATCGCAATAAGTGAAATTATAATATATTCTTTTATTGCTGCTGCTGCTGCTGCTGCTGCTGCTGCTGCTGCCCCGTATATTTAGTATCTGGAACCAATAATAATATAATGAGTGTGATCACAATTATATATAATGTCTAATAACAACAAAAGTAAATAGTTCTAGTAAGTACCTTCCAGCTTCCCACTTTGCATGGATCTCACGTTGTTCTTCCCGCCACCGTTTTCTTTGTGCTTTTGTAAGCCCAGGAGGTTGTGTTTTTATGATATATGGTGGCGGATTTGGGATGTAAGTGGGAGCATCACACGTATCCCAGTTTTCTTCTTCTTCTTCTTTTTGCTGCTGTGCAACTGCTGCTACCGATGCTGCTGCTGGTGATACCACTGGTGGTATATTCATAGTATCTGGAATCAATGATGATTAGTTTTATGTGAAAACTAAATAACTCCATGCTTGCAGTGAAATTGCAGTAGGTACTTATAGGTTATTGAAGTTATATATATATTCCTTATCAATTTTAATAAATTACCTCACATTTCACAAATATTTATTCAACCCGGTTGTACAAGCTCCGTTGATGCTACCAAAACCGATCGGTAATACAAAATTAAACAAACTGTGGAATAACTAAAAGAACTTCAATAAGCAATAATTAACTAATAATGACAGAAGTAATTTTATAAGTACCTTCAACCCATTTTGCATGGATCTCTCTCTGTTCCTCCCGCCACCGTTTTTTTTGTGCTTTTGTAAGCCCTGGAGGTTGCGTTTTTATGATATTGCTGGGTGGATTCGGGGTATATGTTGTGTAATCACAATCATCCCAACTTTCTTCTACTTGAACTGATGACGCCATTGCAAGTTGCTAGTTTCACTGTTTCAGGTAAACTGAGGTGTGGGGCTATGGTGCTCGCAGGTAAGGTATTGAAGGGTGGGAGAAAGAGTAGGAGCAGCTGCAAAAACTGGAAAATAAAAATATAAAAAAACAAAAAAAGGAAAAAAAACCTAATCAAAGAAAAAAAGCAAAAAAACGAAAAAAAAACTTTACACAACATGCGCGTTTCATATACATATATATATATATATATATATATATATATATATTCCTAGTGATTCCACTCAGTTGAGAATATGAAATCAGAAAAGCAGAACCTGGTGTTGCCTGTTACAAACTATGACGCACTTGTTTCAAGTACTCAAAATTTCAATAAACATGGTGCACTCTTAGGTGGCTGTAAACGAGGTTTGGTTGTTGGTGGGAGCGGTTGTGGCAAGACAAATTTGATGTTAAGTTTGTTAGAGCATCCGAATGGTTTACGATTCCAGAATATTTATTTATACTGCAAAACGCTCTTCCAACCTAAATATTTGCACTTAAAAAAAATTCTAAAACCAATTAAAGAAATTGGATTTTTTGAATTCGAAGATGGAGCAGATGTTATACCACCAAATCAAGCAAATGAGAATTCAGTTATAATTTTTGATGATGTTATATCTTGCAATCAAAATATTATCAGAGACTACTTTAGTTTTGGCAGACATAGAAATATTGACTGTTTCTATCTTTCACAGTCTTATTCATCAGTACCAAAAAGATTGATAAGAGACAATGGAAACTTTATTGTCCTTTTTAAACAAGACACACTAAATTTGGATCATGTAATTAATAATCACGTCACACCGGACATGAGCAAAGAACGGTTTAGGGAGATATGTTCATTGTGTTGGCGGGAGCCCTATGGGTTTCTAACAATTGATAAAGATTCGCCTATAAATAACGGAAGGTATCGCATAGGACTCGATTGTTTTATAACAGACATCTAAGTAGCAACCTCGCCGGAAACAGTTTATTGAAATGAATGAACAGATAGCACGCCAATTGATCAAGAGTCGTGCAGCAGTTAGAAGAAAACTTCGTGGCTTACGTTCCGATATAACACGCATGACTTTTGAACGTGAAAAAAATTTAGCACCTATCACACAACCCTTGAAAGATCTATTAAGTAATTTCAAATTAGAAAGAAAAACCCCCGCAACACCTGTAAAAAATGAAGTAAAAAATGAAGTAAAAAATGAAGTAAAAAGTGAAATCAGTTACAAAGAAAAGTTCCCCGGTCGCAAAAGTGCTCCTTCATTCTCGGAGGATGTTTTTACCAACGATGATGATGATGATGCTGTTCCCAGCGATGTGGAAACTCAGGAAGATGATCAATATGTGTCATTGCATGAAATATCCAAACATGAAGAAGTAATGAATGAATATTTAGAGCAGTATAGTGGTTTAGCTAAAGAATATATCAGGAATATGATTGGAGATACTGAAAACCAATTTGATCATCAATACGGAATTCGACTAGATCGCTCTACAGAAAAATTCTCTATTGGTAACAAAATCGTACAGTTTATTGGTGATGATATTAAAATTGATGGTGTGACATATAAAGGAACACCCGGTCTGTATGAGTTCCTCTTTAAGAAGGAACCTGGAAACTATACACTCGAAGACGAAAGAAATTATAAAGCAATTATGGAACTCTCTAGTGCGGCTAGACAACACTATGATCCTACACATCGCCTAGCCGGAAACGGTGGAAGAAAGTATTCCATAGTAAAACGAATTTTATCTCAACCAGACATGACACCGCGACGTTTCACAACACCCACATCTCTAAACAAACGCTCACGTACCAAGTCAGGTGCAGGAGCATTTCTTCATTTGAATAATAAAGAAGTAGAATTCATCCCATGGAAAAACCCAAATAAATTGGTCAACAGATTGAGATTGTTGATTGCTGCACAGCATGCTGGCAATACAGCAGTGGGCAATGAAGTGTTACATATAATTCAAGAACTCAAACAATCACGCATTATAAAATGAAGTGAAAGCTCAATCAACACGCAGTCATATCAGAGACAGTTAACATGATTGACAAGTTTGGCAGATCACTGGTGCATAAGAAAAAGAGTGATGACTCGGAAAAAGCAATTAAAAACTTAGAACAAAAGATATCACATCATCAAACTACTACAGATCAATATTTTTATGTAACACTGAATTTTTTTAGTAATACCCTAGGATTTACAGATCCAGACAAAAAATACTTTTTATATAAATTATACAATATTTCTGGTTTCAACAATTATGAAATTCCTTTTGAAGTGGTTGAACTCGTTGACGCAAGCATAACTGCAAAGGCGGGGGTTGTAACGCTCAATCCAATAACCAACACACTAACTTTTTACGAAGATATCAAAAAAGTTCCGTACGAAAGACGATTCAAATTTTCATTCTATTCCAATAGTGTTAAAAGACCATCAACGCTAGTTGCAACTCTTGTATTTAAATGTAAAAAATAATGTCGGTGAAAAAAGACATTGTTGATGAATTGCATAGACCAGCTCGAAAAAACTTTAAACGCAGACGAGTGATAGTGAAGGGATTAGGTGATTTGCTACAATGCGATCTCGTGGAAATGATACCGTATGCAAGAGTCAACAAGGGTTATAGATATATACTCGTTGCAATCAATGTGTTCTCTAAATATGTTTGGGCGATACCTATTAAACGCAAAACCGGGTCGGATGTAGCTAATGCACTTAAGAAAATCTTCAAAACATTTACCCCGACCCATCTTCAATCGGACTCCGGTACAGAATTGTATAATCAAAGTGTGAAAGAGTTATTAAAAAAACATAACATCAATCATTACAGCACGTATTCAACAATGAAAGCTTGTGTCGTAGAAAGGGTCAATAGGACCCTCAAAAGTCTTATGTTTCGACAGTTCAGTTTACAAGGCAATTACAAGTGGCTAAACTTATTACCGAAAATTGTCAAAAAATATAATGAAACGAAACATAGAACAACTGGCTTCAAACCAAAGGATGTCAATAAAAGCAACGAGAAGAAAATTTTGAATGATTCATATAGTTTCATAAAGACTGTGGATGTTAGAAAACCTAAGTTTCGAGTTGGAGATAAAGTACGAATAAGCAAGCATAGGGAAGCCTTTTCTAAAGGATATCGTCCAAACTGGTCTAATGAAATATTCACTGTTGTTAAGATTAAGGAGACTAACCCCCGACACTATATGTTGAAAGACGAGAAGGATGAAGAAATATTAGGAGGATTTTACTCATCAGAACTTCAATTAGTGAAACATCCAGACGCATATTTAGTTGAACGCATTCTTCAACGCAAAGGACCTGATATTTTTGTGAAGTGGTTAGGAATAAAGGAACCATCTTGGATTAATAGAAAGAATCTTGTAATATAAAGTTTAAATAAATCATATTTTTTAAATAAGCGTTTTAATTGAAATAACCTGTCCAATCTATCTCACCCTATCTCTCTCTCGCCTCGCTCGAGCCTGGTCTAACCTTGAAAAGCTGTTTGAATTTAAATAACCTATCTAAAGTATATTCACCTTCATCTCGCTCGAGTCTGGTCTAACCTTGAAGAAGCTGTTTGAATTCAAATAACCTCTCTTAAGTACATCCAGAACTCTTGTCTCAGCAGGTTTCAGCTTAGCCTTCAAAGTTCATTCAATCCTGAAGGAGGTGGGAGAAGCCGTCTTCATAAGAAGACAAGCTGCTTGGAAGCGTCATTACCTCCACCACTGCGCTTCAAAGCAGATCTTCGTGTGTGTTGTTTGTGAATTTATAAAAATGAATACTGCTAATAGTGAAAATGGTGAAAGCTCCAACGAACAGCGACAAAACAAGGTAAAAATATTAAGCCATTATGTTTTTCCTGCCCCGTCAGACGCTTCAATGCTGAAACAATACCTTGAGAATTGGGGAAAGCCCAGTCCATTTGGACTGGTGCTTGAAAAAACGAACGAAGACGTGATTGACTTGACTGACATTCCGGATTCTCAAGGGGTTGAAAATATCCCAATTAGCCAATTGCTTCAACCGTCGGGAGCAATTGAGTGGGATATTAAAGATATCGATTTTGATTTTGATTTTTCAATCCAATCACCAATTACCCAAAATTTAATTTTGACTAAAGAGAGTCAAAACGTTGAATCGGAGGAGAGATGTGAAACGCGAGTGGAACCCTCATCATCAATTAATCAAATTTCAATTTCCATGGATGATGAGGATGATAATCTTTTGCTGCAATGCGTTGAAGCGGAGGAAAGACGGCAAACGGCTAATTTAAATAAAATTTTGAAAATTTCGAAAGCAAGAGCACAAAATTTAAGATACTTACGAAATTTGGAGAGGCAGGTCAAACAATTAAATATGGTAATTTATTTACAAAACGCGGAACTCTCGAAACTTAAAAAATGAGGAAAAATTAAGATTGAACACATTACATTACAGACGAACTTTACTGACGAGCTTACACCAGACCACTGCAGTGTTTGTGCAAAAACATTTTCTTCGAGATTTAATTTGAAGCGCCACCTGAAGCAAACTTGTAGTCGACCGGTCAAACAAGTTCGAAAAGCAGGTAAGGCAATCAACGCTTGACTTGAGAGCTCATAAATTAATTCAAATGTTAATTTTAGATGCACGTTTTTGTGATGAATGCAAAATAAACGTTAGCGACTTCCACACCCACCAAAATACTATCAAACATAAAAACAACTGCTGCACTCCATTGGATGATCACGTGCAAATGATGCATACTGCATTCAAGAGCCGAATTGTATCGTACAGAATAACATCTGGAAGGCAACACATAATTGTTCGAGAATTTATGAATGACATTTGGTCAAAATTTCATCAGTTAATTAAAGAACAACTCGATAAATTAATCACAATCAAAGTAAACACAGAATTATTTGGGAACTATTTTTTACAAACCAAGGACATCGCTGATATAAAATCTTTTCGCACAAAAAATGTTATTATCACAAAATCGACCGATTTGGAGCAGTATTATAAAGACCTCATCCAAGTGCTGAATGAGAAATTAACCGAATTTTTGGAGCGGGATAGTGGTAAGTTTATAAAAAAAAAAAGATAAACCGCATATGTAGTATTGATTTTGCAGGCTGGAGTCTACAAGACATCGCGTATTTGGAGCTTAATATTAACAAATACAGTCCGCTTCGAGGTTCTTCGTTCATCGATTTGCCTGTGGACATCAAACGAAGAAATGCTGTGGTGAACGTGAGAAATGCAGACCAGTTTTGCTTCCTCTGGAGCATCATGGCTTCTCTTTTCCCCCCAAAGGGTGATCCATCAGGTACACATGCGTATCCATACTTTTCCGATTTTTTTAACATGGAGGGACTTGAATTCCCTATGAAACTTAGTGATATACCAAAATTTGAATCCAACCACAACCTATCTGTCAATGTGTATGGTCTAGAAAAATTTTATGTCGATGGTAAAATTCAGTATCAGATTGTTGGCCCTCTACATTATACCAAATGTAAGCAACTTGTACATATAAATCTTTTGTTAATTGATGATGATCATGGTAATCAGCATTATACATGGATACGAGATTTTTCTAAACTTGTCTCTAAACAGTTATCTAATCATCATGCCACTAAACATTTTTGTGACGGGTGTAACAATACTTCACAAGCTCTAACAAATTGAAAAAACATATGATGCATGATTGTGATTTTGTTTGTGTGCAACTACCTAGTGTTAACTTGAAAATTAATAAATTTGGTGAAAGTATTCCTGAAAATATTTTGAAGTTCGAAAATTTTGAAAAACAGTTAGTTCTACCTTTTACAGTCTTTGCGGATTTTGAATCATACCTTCGTCCAATTCAAACTGCGTTTCCAAGCGATGCCAACTCTTATACGGTGAATGTTCAAGAACATATTCCATATGCTTTCGCATATTACATAAAATGTTCCTTTGATGATAAATTGTCAAAATTTGAAAAATATCAAGGTGCAGATTGTTCTCGAACATTCATTGAAAGATTAGAAGCAGACATTCACAGACTTTATGATTCCCATCTAAAACATGTAAAACCAATGAATATTACACCTCAGCAAGAAATAGAATTCCAGAATTCAAAAACATGTCATATTTGTGATAAATCTTTCAAGGAAAACGAGGTTAAGATAAGGGATCACTGTCACGTCAGTGCAAAATTTCGTGGGGCGGCTCACATGGCTTGCAACTTAAATTATAAAATCCCCAATTTCATACCAGTTTTTTTTCATAACCTCAGCGGCTATGACAGCCATTTGTTTATCAAAACTCTGTGTCTAGAAAAGGAAAAAGTAGACGTCATTCCAACAAGTACTGAAAAATATATTTCTTTTTCAAAACATATTTTGGTGGACACAAGACAAAAAGCAGATTCTGGCGTAGAAGATGTTTATCTGAAATTGAGATTTCTAGACTCTTTTAGGTTTATGTCATCATCACTTGATGAATTATCTAAAAATTTAACATCTGATCAATGTTTAACAGTAAAAAAGTATTTTCGTGACAATGACAAATTTAATTTGATTCGACAAAAAGGTGTTTTCCCCTATTCATATGTTGATAATTTGAATAAATTGGATGATATGGAATTACCATCCAAAGATAAATTTACCAATCAACTCACGGGGGAAACAATCACCGATGAAGATTATTCCAGAGCAGTCACTGTCTGGAATGTGTTTGAATGTAACACCTTAGGTGAATATTCAGAACTTTATTTGACTTCAGATGTTCTTCTTTTGACAGACATATTTGAAAATTTCAGAAAAGTGTGTCTAGAAACATATAAACTAGACCCATGTCAGTTTTTCACAAGTCCCTCTCTAAGTTGGGCTGCTATGCTTAAAAAAACCGGAATTGAGCTAGAACTTTTAACAGATTTAGAAATGATTCATTTTTTCAAAAATTCCATCAGAGGAGGGGTTTCTCTTTGTTGTAAAAGAGAGGCCACCGCTAACAATAAATTTTTAACTGATTATGATGCTTCCAAACCAGAATCATATATTTTGTATTTAGATGCAACCAATCTGTATGGGAAAAGTCAATCGGAATTTTTACCTACCGGAGGTTTTAGATGGCTTGATTGGGAGGAAATTGAGAAATTGGACATTGTAGACATTTCTGATACGTCAGATACAGGATATGTATTTGAAATAGATATAGAGTACCCCAAAAGTCTACACGAGTCACACAATTGCCTGCCTTTTCTTCCGCAAACCATGAAACCTGAAAACTCAAATGTTCCAAAATTAATTCCAAATTTATTTGATAAAACTAAATATGTTGTACACTATAGGACGTTGAAACAAGCTATGCTACACGGTTTGATTTTGAAGAAGGTTCACAGAGTTTTAATGTTCAAGCAATCACCATGGCTGAAAACGTATGTGGATTTAAACACGAGACTTAGAAATGCAGCTTTAACTGATTTTGAGAAAAACTTTTTCAAGCTCATGATAAATAGTATTTTTGGAAAATTTTTGGAAAATTTGGACAAAAGGCTTGTTATGCACCTGGTAACTCATTGGGAAAATCAGCGGAAGCGATGTGGAGCTGGTAGTTTAATTGCAAAACCTAGTTTTGAAAGTGTCACAGTTTTTTCTGAATCATTATGTGCCATCAAGATGAAGACGACTAAAGTATTTTATAATCGTCCTCTTTATGTAGGATTTTGTATTTTGGAAATCGCGAAATCAATAATATACAGCTTTTTATATGATTTCATAAAACCTTTGTACAAAGACAATGTGAAACTATTGTATACCGATACAGACAGCTTAATTTTGGAAATTTTTACACCTGATGTGTACCAGGACATTGCAAAATACAACCACAAATTTGACACGAGCAATTTAAGTTCAGATAACCCTCACGGTATTCCAATTTCACCACCAACAATCGGCTTGATGAAAGACGAGTATGCTAATAAGTATATTAAACAGTTCTTAGGTCTTTGTGCAAAGACATATATGATAGTGGTAGATGGAGATTTAAAGTTGAAAGATAAATTCAAGAAAAAAGCAAAAGGAGTTCCTTATGCCGCTGTAAAAAAAATTAAACCGCAAGATTATAAAAATGCAGTTTTGAATGATGTGCCTAAATTTTGCAAGGCTGTTACTTTCAAATCAAAATTACACACGGTATACACTCAGTTACAATATAAACTTGCTTTGAGCTGTACGGATAACAAAAGAATAAAAAAGAACAATTCTATGAGCACATATGCTTTAGGGCATTGTGATAGCATAGTAGATCAAAATTTAAATTTATTGCTACGCATGTGTGAAGAGCTACTCTAGATCATAGTCTTACTCAATTTTAAAGTTTACTTTTAATGTGCATTGTATAACGCTTTGTATGTTGTATTATGTATGTATTCTTGATATATATATATATACAAGATATTTTGTAACTGTTTACATGATTATAATAAATAATGTTTGTTACAATTTTGTTAGTTTACTTGAAAGCTTTTGTTGGAAAAAAGTTTAGGTGAACTTTATATTACAAATCTACCTTCAAATACCTTCAGGTATTATGTATGTATTCTTGATATATACAAGATATTTTGTAACTGTTTACATGATTATAATAAATAATGTTTGTTACAATTTTGTTAGTTTACTTGAAAGCTTTTGCTGGAAAAAGTTTAGGTGAACTTTATATTACAAATCTACCTTCAAATACCTTCAGGTATTATGTATGTATGTATTCTTGATATATACAAGATATTTTGTAACTGTTTACATGATTATAATAAATAATGTTTGTTACAATTTTGTTAGTTTACTTGAAAGCTTTTGCTGGAAAAAAGTTTAGGTGAACTTTATATTACAAATCTACCTTCAAATACCTTCAGTAATGACTACATCTCCCCCACAACAACAACTACATACTGTTCACCTACTTATCATGCTGACAAACTTTATGATATCGGATGGTGACGAATAAACTCCATCACACAAGTACCCAGAGGTGCAGCAACATGCTAGTTCTTGACGTGCAATGTTTTAAAAGCTGTAAAAATACATATATAGCCAAAGAGTTGGCTGCATATGATGGGCAGCGAATTGCTCATTTCGTGTTCAAATCACCATTCCCGCTGGATCACTTACCACTGAAGCAACAAAAAGAAGCTCACTGGGTAATGAATCACCATCACCAGATTCCATGGGATTCAGGTTACACCCCACTTCATCGTTTTGGTGATATTGTTGCACAAGTGACGAGCTTTGAAGATATGGTCTATGTTAAAGGGATGGAGAAAGCTGAATATTTACAAAAATTCACCAAGACACCAATCATTCAGCTCGCTGATCAACCTGCAATTACAACCGATGAACCAACATGCTTTTATCATAAAAGTACACCATCTGTTTGCGCTTTATCTAATGTATTTTTTTTACATGATCATTTTAAAATGGAATAAAACGAAATGTTTCATACAAGTTTTTTTATTTTCACTGCTACACATTAAATGATTTAATTTGGTGGTATTAAATATTTTGGTACATAGTCTGACAAGTCAAGTGTACACATTTGTTTATAAAAACATATAAAACAGATCTCGCCATCAATATATAAACAACACAATTTTGCTGCTTTCCCAAATGTTAAGGCTTGTTCATAACAATACTGAGAGCTGAATAGTCGATCCATCCCATAGACAGCTTCATTCATATAGTTTTGTTCCAGCTGCATCAGTTCCGAATAAACAGTTTCAATACTTTGCATGTCACACTGCACTTCTGGTATTAATAGTTTGATGTATAATTCTTCCCAGGTTGATGGATTAGATGTTTCTTGCGGTTCAGGATTAATCTTCTTCATCTTCTTTTTCTTCTTCTTCTTCTTCTTCTTCTTCTTCTTCTTCTTCTTCTTCTTCTTCTTCTTTAGGTATGAACTGCTCCACTTCTTTCAAAAATGTTGATAAGTTTATTCCCGACAGCAATTTATGCAAACGAAGCAGAGATATCTTGTTTTCAAGATATTTTGTGCAGTATTCTTCTCCTTGACGATGTCTTATAGTTTCATCAAAGTTTAGTTTCTGTTCATCAACATCACAATATCTAATAACGGCATCCTCCAAAAATTCTAGTCGCAAATCATACAACTGAGAACGTGCATCTCTGATGCAATCACGCACAAACTTCCAGTTCACGTCGCACATCATGTCTTTAGTACCTGCAGTTCAGTACTTATAGTTTTATAACAATCCCCCCACCATAATCCCTACCAATAGCTCGAGATTGTTTGAACTTGTGTATCTCAAGGTTATCCCTACCACAGCGTTCAAGGTTTCTAAATAAAAGATTTGATGCAAAAAATAAACAACATTTCACGAACAAACACACATCATACACCATGTGTCTCGAAGACCATACTACTGAGTTGTATTCATATTCCAATCGACTGAAAACCTTTATCAACTGGAAAGGTTCGTTAACACCAGAATCTTTAGCGTTTGCGGGATTCTTTTACACAAAATATGGAGATATGGTGGCTTGTCCTTTCTGCCGAATTGAAGTATTCAAATGGAAACATGATGATTTACCATTGAGGGAACATGAAAAATATTCCAAAAATTGTAAATTTATTATTACTGCTATGAATAAAAAGTTGCAATAGATCGAGGTTTATTGTTTTCACAAAGATGGCGCAATCCTCTGGTACTCTCGGTCAAAAAGTATATAAATAAGTGTGATGAGCAAATTATCTGCACAAAGTTCGTTAATTTATAGAGATGGGTGCTTCAAAGATGAATGGTAGAGCTAAGCCAAGACGAAGAAAACATCACGGAAAAAAACGTACTGGTGGTGTTTTTAGTTTTAAAAAAGCAGTTGCTGCAGTTCGAAAACGCCTCCGAGGTAAACCGAATACCAATTTGTTGGCTTCGGTTCAAGACGCACTGCGTTCTATGAACAATAGAAAAGTCTTACATCCCAAGCAACGCATCATTCCCATACCAAAGGTTGGTGGTTTCCTCCCACTCATTCCAATTTTTGCTGCATTGTCTGCCCTGGGGGCTTTAGGTGGTGGAGCTGCAGGAATTGCCAAGGCAGTTAACGATGCGAAAAGTGCTGGCGAGCAACTCAAAGAATCCCACAGACATAATCAAACCATGGAGTCTATAGCGCTAGGGAAAGGTTTACGTGTGAAATCGCATAAGAAAGGATTGGGACTTTATCTTGCTCCATATAAAAAAAACTACCAATAAAGCTACCACCACGTGCTCTAACAGACTTGGACTTGAAATATTTTGCGAAGGTGTTACAAATTCCCAATTTTCGCGGTGTCTACATGCGCAACAACCTTCCATCAAAACCCCGTAAAAACGAGTGTGCAATTCTCAATTTGGATGATAAAAACAATCCTGGAACGCATTGGACAGCCTTTGTCATTAACGGAAAAACTATAAAATATTTTGATAGTATGGGCAATTTGAAACCTCCTCTAGAGGTTATCAAATATTTTCGGAGGGTTGGTAGCCCTAACATAATTTACAACTATAACAGATATCAAGATTTTAATTCTTATGAATGTGGGCATTTGTGTCTAAAATTTCTATATCTGAATTCACATCAATAAATTCTGTCAGTTGAGTCTTGACTTTTGTGGCAACAAAATGTCAAATTTTTTTACTTTGTCTGGAAAAAGTTCCGTATTGACGTCTAAATTTACCCCACCCATTGTATTACCCAAAAACGAAACATACGTGATAGGTTTGACTGATTTTGAGTCATTTAATTCTATCGCCAACGTTACCTCAGAAAACAATGTAATCATGATTGGAAAAACAAAACTTGCTATACCCGTCGGAGCCTATGAAATTAGCGATATAACCGATTATGTTAATAAAGCTATGGAAGAGAAAAAATTTAATAATCCCCTTTTCGAATTATTTGGCAACAACAATACGCTGAAGACGCATTTACGCTGTTCGGAAACCGTTGATTTTAACGTAGAAAATTCCATCGGACCGCTCTTGGGATTTAATCGCGAAAAACTTGAACCATCTAATCTAACTCACCAATCTTCACATCAAAGCAATATTTTGAAAATTAATTCTATATGCATAGATTGTAATATTGCCACAGGATCCTATCATAACGGTCAAGTTGTTCACTACATTCACCAATTTTTCCCTCGCGTTCCACCAGGATATAAAATAATTGAAGTACCGAGAAATATTATTTATCTACCAATCACAACCAATATAATTTCAGATGTGAGCATTAAAATATTGGACCAAGACGGTGATTTGGTCAGTTTTGGGGAAGAAGTCGTTAGTGTAGGACTACACCTGAAACGTGATGGGTATTATTTTTAAAGTAATTTCTCACCGACCTAAACATTGCCCTAAAATCATGACTTTAACTCAAACGAATCGTAAATTTTTAAAATCTTTAGGATTTGTAGTATTAATATAAAAATAATTTTGAATAACATCAGTTGGTTACAATCAGTCAAGGATAATGGTTGATGTATTAAACATAACAGAAAAAGTGATCTCTGATGATTCCATTATTTCATGGGATTATCATGAGCATCAAGCGTACACCCAAAAATTCAACAACAATGATGAAATACGAATTCCAATTGCCGAAGATTTGTGCACGTTACCGTCTCAAAGTCATATTTATGTAGAAGGAAGAGTTTTGGCTAAAGATGGGTCCGTCAGTAAAGATACTAAATTGGTAAATAATTTTTTCGCACACTGTTTGAGCGAAATTCGTTATGAAGTCAACGGTATACCGGTCGATTCTACTATAAAGCCGGGACTGGCAGCAACTATTAAAGGTTACTGCTCATTTACAGAAAATGATCTTAAAGGATTGGAAAATTCTGGGTGGGGTAAAGACTTTACTGATAAATATCATGGAAAATTCAATATTTGCATACCACTCAGCACGTTGCTGGGTTTTGCAGAAGATTATAAGAAAATTATGTTAAACGTGAGGCAGGAACTCGTACTTATAAGAAGCAATACGGATCATGATGCAGTTTTGAATATTACCGCCGGGGCTGAACCTACGATTGCATTCGATAAAATTTATTGGAATGTACCCCACATCACACCTAATCTTGCTCGAGAATTGGCGCTCACAAAATACATTGGAAAAAATGTTGACACCGCAGTTGCTTTCCGTTCATGGGAAATGCACTATTTACCATCGGTACCCCAAACCAGAAGTCATACGTGGCCCATCAAAACAACCACTGCAAGCGAAGCTCCCAGATACGTTATCTTAATGTTCCAAACAGATCGTGAGAAAAAGTTTAACAAGGACATGAGCAAATTTGACCACGTCAGTTTTCAAAATATTCGAGTTTATCTAAATTCTCAACGAAAACCGTACTCAAATTTAAATATAGATTTTGGAAGCAATTGTTATGCAGCATTGTATCAGTTATATTTGAATTTCCAAAAGTCCTATTATTATCATGATTCATCACATCCTGCACTGAACACCGATGAATTTAAGGATTCTCCCATGATTGTCATAGATTTTTCAAATCAAAGAGAAAGTCTTTCCAATTCAGTGGTTCTTCGGATAGAATTTGACACCAAAGATGTAGTTCCTGCAAATACGGCAGCCTATGCCTTGATTCTACATGACCGGAGATTCACCTACAATGCGTTCACAAAACAAATCAAGCAAATCTAAGTTTGCAATATTATGTAGTATTACTGATGTAACGGATGCGGAAGAAATAAATACATTTTTTACATTTTACTATTCTTTTATTTTAGCTAGGTACTAGTACAATTTATAGACTAGGAGTTTTAAACTCCTCAAATCTTTTTTTTCTTCAGCTTCTTCTTCTTTCTTCTTCTTCTTCTTTTCTTTTTTTTCTTTCTAATTGCACTTTCCACTTTTTCCAACCCCATTCCCAATTTACGTTTGGCTTTCATGATGTTAGTGATGAACCAGGCAGTTGTTTTTTCCCCAAGTGATGCATCCTTTGATTTCACTCTTTCCCAAGCCCGATTCTCTAGAATCTTGTCAGATATATGACGGGCACTTAGCTTTTTTTCTTTAGAATAGGCTATATCATGGTCTCTGGCAGCCTGATCCAGTTTGTTTATACCAGGATCCCCACGTTGCAAGCGTTTATGCAACTGAGTGCCAGGTCCAAGGTACTGATATCCTGGGATGTGAAGTTCGAATGGTAGCTTGTTTATTATCTCGTTTACTAAACCATCTCCTTCAACACGCGACATTGCACTGTTACTGCTTGTTGATAATATAAGGATTTATTCACCCCCACTTCTAAGCTTCACCTTGTGATAATCGAAGAACCATGAGAATAATGATGTTGATCTTTGAATGGGGGAATATAAATAAATACTAAATCCATTTCGTTTCAATTTATTTTAGAGCATAGATTTTAATACAATTTATGAAGTATAATTAGATCATTAGATAGATATGGTTTTAACATGTATAAATATTTTCTATAACTATCGCAGTTGAACTGCTCACAAAGATATTTTATTCTTATTCTAGATTTAAGATAAGCAAAACATAAATTATAACCTAAACTATTAACTATCAATGCATTTTGTTTGTTGAGACTGTGAGATGCGTTAAATGATAGATATTCGCATTCTTCACTTATATTAGTCACAACTCTTCTTAAATTGTCTACTGAAATTTTAGGTTTTCATAGTCCATGCGTACTACAACTGGACAGTGATGTAACATGAACAATAAACAATTTGCATTCTCAGAATTAGTTTGCAACAAAGGAGTCAACACACAGTATATATTTGAAATTAAATCACCACTCAGCTTTCTCACACCTCTTAGCAAGTCGAAGTAGAAATTTTCAAATTCCTGATGTTTGAGGATGTTCAATCGATTGCTGATGATTTCACATATGCCGCGCCATTCTGTAGCTGTTTCTCGTGCCAAAAAAACATGTTGATGTTCGTTTATAATTTGAATAACTCGAACGTTGTTTACTTCAGTGAAGTGGATGCTGATGTTTTTCAGTAGTAGAGGCATCGGTTTGTTTGAAGGGGATTGTAGCTGTAAGTAATCGAGAAGAAGATCGAAAATTTCCTGGAACTCAATCCAATCTTCTTCCTCAAAGTTGACACATTGATTATTACCACACAATCTCACTAGTGGAGTAAACTGTCGCTCAATACTCAAACCGACACTGATGTATTTGCGTTTTGATTTATTCAAAAAATGCGTTGTTTCATTTATCAAAGGTAAATAACCCGAAGGTGACTTGCTATTGGACTTCTCCATGATGATAACTGAACCACACTGCTGATGATCTTCAATATATCTATTCCATCCCTACCACTTCCCCACCACTTTATGTATCAAGGTCAGAGCCGGTCAAGGTGAATAAACCTGTTGAAGGTCAATGGTCGGTCAAGGTTGAGATGAATGACCTCTGTCAAGGTTAAGGTGAACGACCTTTTGAGCTGAATGACCTGTCAAGGTCAGGTGAATGACCGTCAAGGTGAATGACCTGTCAAGGTCAGGTGAATGACCGTCAAGGTGAATGACCTGTCAAGGTGAATGACCTGTCAAGGTGAATGACCTGTCAAGGTCAGGTGAATGACCCGTCAAGGTCAAGGTTGCTCCCCCCACTCCTGACTCCGCGCCCTTATATCCCCTACTCCGGTCATTAATGGTTACTCGCTGAAATGAGACTTTTATCGCTAAAGCACTAACCTAACTTTAGGGAATTTGCCGCGAGGCACCGTTGAACCGCAGCGGTTCCAACAACGGTCCTATCTCCATCTCTTGCTATCCAATTGCGTTCTCTTTTCATATCCTTCAAGCGCGAAAATGCATCGGTCCTAACCGTGGTGAGGTGTCAGGTGACCGCGGTTTCAGTTTAAAGTTTAAATGTTATCTTGACCTCACAATCGACACATCATCAACATAACAACAAACCTCTGAGCTGGGTATCCGTATCCAAATGAAATAAATCCAGTTCCGTTCCAGCTAAACCCACCAATTTTCCCGAGCTCCCGTCCCGCTAGGTTATATCTGACAATTCTGACATAAGACAGATAAACCGCCACACTGAACCGGCCACTCCACCCGGTCCCTGATATTGCGAACCGTTGAAGTACACTCCAAGTAAAAAATTTAACCGGTCAGGTCGCGGCAACGCAGCGGTCATGCAGAATCGTGCACCGTTGACTCAACGGTGCCTCGCGGCAAAATGCCTATTCTCTTATTCAATGTGTTTGACGTTTTTGTCAGAGGATTTCGCCGTCAACTGTCAAACTGCGGATGCCGTCTGTCAAAAAACCGGCGCATGCTTCCCTCACATGAAGAGGGCCGGGAACTACCCTATTGGGATTTGAACTGACGCCTACTTGTTACTTTTTTTTTCTGGAAAGAGTGACTGACGAACCTGCCTGACGAACCAGTGGATAGCCAACTGAATAGGCTACCATGTCAATACACCAAAACAAAATCCTTTTAATACTTCACTATTTATATTGGAAAATGATCAGCTGCAAAACTGGTTTCAGAAGTTGCTCGTAGCGTGGCGTCATCTACCGGCCTATAACATAACGTTGTCATAGCACCTCTTTGTATATTTTCACTCAACCCTCCAAGTATGGTACTTTTGGGATATTATGTACACTTTACCTCGAAATGATCCTCGCAAGCGAATAGTCGATCGTACGAAATTTTGCGATCACTTTCTGACAAACTGACGGCTCTGAACCAAGACCTTCTTTCTTTTAGTTCCTTGGGGGCCGGCATGAAAAGTTTGCTCGGTATTTTGTCCGAACGACTCTCGCAGCACGGCACAAAACAAATTCTTACATGTCGAGACATTTTGAACGCTTCAAGTTTGTAGATAAGTACTAGAATTGAATCACACTTCGAGGTTATGCTGTGCTTCTGTCAACTTCCATGCGTCAGCTATTCACCTGGCCAGCCTGGCCTGCTTACTTGTTCAAGTAAACAGACATCTAACGCCATCAGAGTATCGCTCCATCTTGCGTTTGCTACATCTCTGTTATCAGTTCAGACTGCAAATGCAGAACTAGGCAACTAAAACTTTTTGAATAAAAAAAAGCGACAGGTTGGAGCGCTGGGGGCCTAAGAATAAGGCTGATGACCGCTGCCGTCTGGTTGCTGCTAATACAGCTGCCATCAACCGTAACCCTTTAGCTTGTCACTTTATTTTTGATTCAAACAGTCCCGATTCTTCATTTGCAAAGTGAACTGGTAATACTGAATAATAACTTGTAGATTAGAGGTGGTCGTTTGGTCTTGAAGGATCCTTTCTGCACTGCGATCTATAAGATCTTTTGTGCGTAACTGGTAATAGTTGACAGAAAAGTGGGGATATGATATTCATGCCCGATTTATAGTCGACGGAAGCGCAAACGGAAGCCCAAGCGTAAAGAAAATGGATCAATCAATGCCAGCTTGGCTCCTCCCTTTTAGTCGATAGTGATTGGTTTATTCTCACTCCTAATCCCCATTCCCAATAATGTATAATACTCACATTGAAATGTTCCTCGCAACAAAAAAAACGTCTTTTTGCTGAAGGAGGATCACGTTTAGCGCTCTTGAACCACTGCACTTTCAGCAACGGATTCTTTGGAACAGTGATGAAGATTTTTGTTGGGGAATTTTCTGAGGTGTTTCCACAATCAGGCACAAAACAGCACTTATTTTGCCGTGACTTGTTCATGACGTGGTTCACGACAACGTCTGATGACAACAGCTAACGTCAAGCTGACATGACAGGTACGGATTATGACATCACATGATGTTTTTGGCGGGAAATACTTCGCCTTAGTTCGTATATCCCCTTCACAATTACTTGTGTTGATCTTTTTGACCTAACAAAATCCAGTGGCGCCGAACTCATAAAAAGTTACTATGGCAAAAAAAGTTCTAGACCCCCCCCCCTTATTGCCACGCTACGGTCGGGCCGGCGGGCATTTAGCGCCGCAGACGAAATTTTTTCGGAATAATAATAATAATAATATTAACAATAATAAGCAAAAAAAAAGGAAAGGAGCTGACCAAGTTGTCCATAGATTTCATTACTTTTTCAAAATTCGAAATAATTCATACGTCTCCGCTAGGAAGTCGGCTGGGTTTCAGAAATGTTATCCATGTTAGTTTTGATTATGATCAATCTCTAATCAAAACTGGCATTCAAGACGATCCAAGCAGCTAACATTTCTGAAATCCAGCCGACTTCCTAGCGGAGCCGTAGTCTTAAATCTTCAGTTCCCAAATGTACCTACCTACATGACATGGGCTGAATTTCGAGTTTAGGAACTGCGGCAGAAAATATTGCTACGAAGTTTGTGGGAAGAAGTAGGTAAGACCCTTTTGTTCAATTGGGCCCCAGTTCTATGTGCAGTGCAGCCACACCTAGTGCAACGCAATGTAGCTAGGCACAAGAATCGAATTTTTTTTTGTCCAGTTAGCTGGCTGTTGAAGTCTGTATGATCAAAACCTTTTGCCTCTGGTCTAGAGTGCTATGAAATTATTCTTTCATACAGGGTGTCACATAATTTTTTTGGTCAATATTCTAGAAGATGGTGGACTATCAAAAAATAAGTGGACTTTCTCAAGAAAATTATTATATCGGGAACGCATTATAACGGGAATAGAGGCTTCAAAATTGAGTTTTGAAAATAGTTTTTTTGGTTAGAACTCCAAATTTAAACACTGGACTTTGACCAAATTTAGTACACAAAGTAAGTTGATGCATACCTACAATCTGGTCATATTGACTTTTGTCAAATTTGTTATTTTTTATTGATTTTTTTAATTTTTCGTTTTTTTTTTTGGCAGAAGTAACGAGTGATCGAATAAATTTCTCAAGTCGCCTATGATTCCTGAAAATCTGGCGGAAAAACATGGCTACCAAGGAGATCGAGGCCTACTTTGGGGAGAAATTTATTTGATCACTCTTACTTATTTTCGAGCTTATTTTTCAATGCTCTATCATCTCCTGAAGTAGGTACTGACAAAAAAATTGTAACACCTGTATATCAAAGGTGGGCCATAATTGCGACCATAATGACTGAATAAACTGTTGAATGCCGATGTCGGTTTCTGAAAATGTTTAAAACTGAATAAAAAGCTTTCATTATCGAAAGTTATTTCTGAAATGGCACAAAACTGGGAAACGGAGAGTGGTCGTATTCCTTACCGACATGCATTGAAGATTTCCAAACAACATGCTGATGTCACTCTGAAGTCTGAAGTAAATTGCAGGACATCATGATCATGGATACCAACAATTGAAAAAGGCAAAAAAGTCATAGCACTCAAAGTAAAATGGTTTTGATCATACGGTACCATGGACCTGTATTTAAAATGGACTGCTGATCACCCTACCCGACCAAACAACAAATGACGCCACACGGGCGCTACCATTATCGTTATCATAACAGAAGTTCTCAAAAGATTATAGAAAATCTGCAACTCGCATCGGCACATTTTGTACTGTAAATATTCATGGATATAATATTATTTTATAATAACAGATTCAATTTACAATTATATGTTTTTTACTTCGAAAGTAGCCATCAGGTTTATCTCGTTTCGAAGAACTCATCGCAAGTTCGCAAGTTGAAACAGTCATGAAGTTTTGAGAATCACTGTCTTGCGAATTTATCGAAGGTTGCTTCAAAAAAATCAACGCAGTTGCAATCAAGGATCACGGTTGCGATTCATCAGCTTTGCGCCAGAAAGGTCCATGGCCAGAAAGCGTGATCCCTGCACCAGAAACGTCATTTTGACAGTTACGTTTTTTTCAACGTGGGGAGTTTTCGGATTTGTGCGGTGTCAAATTCGAATTTGGTGTGTTTTATAACTCTCTAATTCGTTAAATGAGAATATTCTGTGGATTTCATCACTTATTATCCGTAGTTCTGCGAAACAAAAAGCACGGTAGAAGGGGCGCAAGCACTGTGATTTCGGCAGCACAAACCACAGCTACTTCCTACTGGACCACAGCTCGGGGCTTGAGAGTGTTTTCTTTTCACAAGTAAGATTGCCGTCAATCAATTATTGAATGAAATTCTACTATTTCGTTACAGAATACAGAAAAACACAAAGAACGGCGTTTGCCAGCCATTGGGGAACATAAACAAAAAAGCCGAACGACCTAGTGCCCGACAGCACACCGTGTATTCAACACACTTCAGTTAACAATTTTTGACACGGAACATCATCCTTTCTATTGAATTATCGGAACCTATGAACACATGTACGTACAAAACGCTGCAAGCGACCGAAAGAAAACGGCTATACCTCTCAAGCAAATTTGAAAATGTCATTTTGACACCTAACCTAAACTTTATACTGCGATGTCATGTCACCATCAGAGAAAAGTCATCGTAGCAGAACGGTCAATATTAATTGTGGAAAATGAAAGTCCCTAGGGATAACGATAATGTCGGCATTCTACTGGAGTCATGGCGATATACGGTATTATAAGTCCAGTTTAAGTACAGGTCCATGTACGGTACCTATACCTAGGTACATCGTAAATAACTGTCATTCAGATTCAGTGTATCTAGATTCAGTGTATCCTAATTAAATATCCAATGATTTGCTGGGTAAATCTCTCTTCCTCTTCTTTTCCTTCCTCTTCCCTCTTCTCCTTTTTCCTTCTCTTCTTGTCCTTCCTCCCTTTTCTTCCCCTCCAGACCCCCCCCCTCATTTTGAGGTATGGCGAGCGCCACAAAAAAAGGTCTATTCGGCGCCACTGACAAAATCCACCAATGGCATACCGACCCCAAGTACCGTATGATTAAAAACTTTCTACCTCAAGGCAGGCTGTGGCCTGGCCAAAATCAGCCACGTTTGCCTGCCAACGACCAGACCACAGCCTGCCTTGAGGTAGAAAGTTTTTGATCATACGGGACTTCCTATTTTCCGATTACCTAATGAAGAATTGTGGAAGCACCCTGTTACGGAGAATAAGAATGAGAGCATCAGTGGTTTCTTATTGCTATCCTGCTTTCTCCCTTGATATGGCAGTTAATTATTTTGATATAATTACGAAACTCCTGTATAGGGAATAGTGTACGTGTATCTACTATAGTCTGTTCACCGATAGAACGGACTTTTTTGAATTTCAGTGATGTAACCTATAGCAAACAAAAGCACCAAAGACTGTAACAACATAGGCGCGTTTGGAACTAATATTAGTTTTGTTCGGTTGGTAGTCTTACCCGGGCAAATTATTCCTACGCCAAGCCGATGGCATTACATTCAGCGAGTTTGACACTTACGTACGATTTCTAACCTCCATTTCTCTATGATGTTTGTTATTTTTAGTCGGCTCGGCTGTTGTGAGTGTTGTGCAATAAAATCAGCTTCATTCAAAAAAAATATTTTCTCATTCATTAAAATTGGTATTAAACTGGTGTCAATCAAAATTACCAAAGCACTTAGCTGTGATTAGCGGAAATAAGCACCTCTTTCTAACTGGAATTTTAAATTTCGGGGGTAACGCTCCGGGACTACTTTTCAAGCGGAGGAATCTGGTGGTCCTTTCTATCAGTGTATAGAGTATACCATGGGGTACTTGCACAACTTTTTTTTATTGGCTCAATGGATAGTATGGTAAAAAATAATGTGCCCGTATTTTTTTCTTTTTCCTAAATTCCCAAAACTGCGGCCGTGATGCGTGTTTTAAAAATATATTTGTGACGTCACAAATATACAAAAAACTAAACAAACAGCATTGTTGGATTGAAAACTCAAAAAACTATTGGAGTGGCATAACCATATTTGAAATATACAGACATGAAAATCCCTTTAAGTTCCCCAAGTTTCCCAAGTGTTACCAACCATTAAAAAAAATCAAAAATTTTTTTTTGGTAACCAATGGATATTTTCTTCGGAAATTTTCAGGAAATACTCTTCATTACTTTTGTTGATGATTGAAAGTATTTCCAGTCATATCAATTTCATTGTCAATTACCCCATTCTGTTCCTGATGCAGTCTGAAGTTGAATAGGGTGAGGGTGAGGAGGGAGGGTTGAAAAGGATTGAGGTTTGTACTCACATCAATTATTCCATTTCACTGTTTTCGCTATTAGACGTGGATTCGATGAAGTAGCCATTTTTCTGTGTACTGCGGAAACGTTCATTCTAAATTGCACCGTGTCAGGCAGGTACTCTTTCGGTTCGTGTTCGGTAATATGCGGCGTTTTTACCCTGTGCCATTCCGAAGTTCAACTCTGCGCTAGGTTGGTCCCTGCTTTTTTGAAGTGAAACTTCTATTCTCGCGCCTAGATCACAACACACCACTAACGCAGAACCACACATGGGAGTGAAATTGCTTCATAGCATCAGTGGTTGTAACGAACGCCTGTAACGATGTGCTGTAACGTTGTCTTGTCTGACCTTGGGGTGTCCAGCGTCGTCCCAGGAAATTAAAGAATAAGCTGTTGCAGCGTTCGGTTCTATTTTTTACTAATCGCCGACACTGGACTGCTCTTTGTGTTGTCGTACTGTTGGCCCGACAAGAATGGCTCTCGACTTGGCTTGGATAGATTCGAGCGGATGTGATTTATTATAGGAATAGGGAGGTATATTCAGGGCCGGGCCTAGCAGGCGCGCAGTGCGTTCCGGCGCGCAGGCGAGTACGGCAGGCGGCAAGTCATAGGGGCGGTAATATAATAATTAAGTTGAATTTCGAAGGATTCTTTTCATTCCCGCATTTGGTGGGGCTCTCCACTGCCGGTGAGGGGGCGGCAATTTTTCGGTCGCACGCAGGCGGCAAATAGGCCAGGCCCGGCCCTGGGTATATTCTTCAACGGACGTTTACAATTCAAAAATAGAATCGAATGGCGCACACCCAAATGTGGACACAACTTTCAGGTACCTATTGGGCAGAAAAGCAGGGGTGGATGATTAAAGCCCAGAGGGGAAACAGAATTTTCGACAATTGAGGCTGAAACAGTTGCTTAATGTTCTAGATGTCAGCTGATTGTATAGCGATGATATCATACTGGTTTGATAATCAAGTTTTTATGTTTGGAAATTGATTTTTGACATTATTCTTTGTTAATTTTTTGAATGAGTTGATTTCACCTCAATTAAATGTGACATTCTAAATATAAGTACGGTGGCGAGCACATAACTGGAAATACTCATATCAATTCTGTCAATATTTCAATTTAAACTATGGCCTTATTCTGATTGGAGAAGATAATATCGTACGAACTCTAGAACCACGTAGTTACCTTAAATCACATTCACGAGGTACCTACCTACATACCTATGTAAATACCTATGTATTTTATATTTTTTCAATTAAAATCAATACCGGATCGAGTTTTCTAAACGACATTCTTATACTTTGTGGAGATTGTTAGATTGCCATGCTGTGCCTGCCAGAGCACAGTTTCCACCGTGCTGTAATATAACCGGTAAAGTCGTACAGTAAGAAAATCCGTCACGATGTCACATTCGCATAATTATTTGTGGATAATATTATTGATGAAAATAGATATTTATTGTATTGGGGGTATGAGTGAGATTTCATGTGACGGAGAATGGGAGTTAAAGCGCCGAGCGCAGCGAGAAAAGAAATAAAAGAAGTCTATCGTGAAAAAATCATGTCGAAAGTACTCTGCCCTTTGAGTGACTAATAATAATAATGAGATTGATAATAAGAAAAACAAGATGATACAAACCGTGAGAGAGCGGAGCGGGAGTACGGAAAGAACACCTCTTCGAACGTTGTTTGCTGATTGATTCATATCTATAGAAGTTTCACTTCTTCCGAGGGTGACTATGGTGACGCACTCACGTTTTTTTTTCTGACATTTCACGACTACTTGACGTTTCATTTTTGCGCTCGGTGTTTTTGGTGTTTGACAGTTATTGCTTGCGGTGTGTGCATTGTTCACATCCTTTGCGGAGCTGTGCTTGATGATGTCATTTATCGTGCAGTACGTATTGAGTTTTCTTCAGGCGCACTGGCTTTGTTGATGTTGTTGAGCTAGTAGCCTACTGTCAGGTTCCGTTGACCAATTTTACCTATAGAAAGGTGGTATTTCCGTGATAAGATGCATCATTTGAATCATTTTGTATTGCGATTTGGACGATAAAAGCAGTATACAGGAACCTCGTCTGGTCACTAGCTCTTTTGCTGATCCAATAGGTCGGAGTGAGTCGGTGGTAGCTCAGCGGTTGGAGCGCTGGACTGCGAACCTAAAGGTAGTGCAGTGCTCTTCGAATCGATTGAAAAGTTTATGTTGTGATCGCCCAAGACAAATATACGTTTTCTTACTATACTAGCTAAGCTGTGAAGTAGGCCGTTATTGACCTGCTTCGAGGTCGTGAAGTGATTTTTCACATCCATTAGGCTGACTGTCACATTATTAACCGCCTGTCACTTTGAAATCTCCCGCGTCATTTCAAAACCTTCTGTCACGAGGCGTGTCACATTTCATATTCTCAAAAATCCTTACAAATCAAGATTTATAGCGTTTTCGAGTCACCAGAACCGAACCAGTTCAGCTCAGAAATCAGGAGATTTGATTGGTTCTCGAAAATCTCTGACCAGTCAGCGATAGCGATTTTCGAGCTGAACTACCTCGGTTCTAATGACTCGAAACCGCTATTAATGTTTGCTAGTTGTAAGAAAAATAGTATACAGGGTCTCAAAAGTATCGCATTCCGAGTCCAGAGCAGGGGCGGACTGGGGTTCTAAAAGTTAGGCCGCTGGTGTGATTTGGGGGCCCCCCTGTGACGTGGAGGGGAGTCACAGGCTGAAACTTTTTCTTGAAATTTTAAATTGAAATTATCACTATTGGTAAAAGTATTTTTTAATAAATAATAATAATATAATTTTACTCCTTATTGACTGATTTTTTGTCATAGGAGGGTACCCTTTTTATTAAGTGTTTCTTTGCATTTGGTCATATGTAGGTACACAATAATATTAGTACGTTTCCATAGAGAATTGAAATCGATTTGAAAACGGTATCGGGATTGAAAACTGCATGTAAACACTTGCAACATCGTAATCAAATCGATTTGAGTCTCAAGGTCGATTCGGCAAATTCTGGAATCGTATCGGGATCGGATCGAAATAATACTCATGGAAACCCAATCGGATTGGATTGAAACATCAACAAACAGAAACTGATACATAACAATGAGTAAAATCGCTGTTCTGGTCGCATCGAGGGTCGCATTTATATTTGCACCTGTTGTCTGCACTTCTGCCTTCTGCACACTTGCAGTTTGCAGAGTACTTGCACTTTCTTTGATACGTTAGGTTGGGATAGTTTTAGTTTAGGGTTAGACTCGCATGACAGATATGTAAACAGAATTCAAATTGATTCGAATACCGAGTTCGAACCACTCATGTGAATACTTCCGTATTCAATCCCGATACCGATTTCAAATCGATTTCAATTCTTCATGGAAACGTAGTAAATGGTTAGTTATCAGTAATCCACAAATTTTCATTTTCAAATACGTAACATAATACAATATTCACTCAGTCATTAACACTTGGCTCAGGAGAAAAGTTGTTCGGGAACAGCCGGGTTTCGAACCGGGTACCTCTTGGTTGGTGGTCTGCGTCGTAACTCCTGAGCTACCGGCCGCTCTGGTAAAAGTATTTGTAACTACCTGGTAAAACCTACCTACTTGGTGGCCTGATAGAAAGAAAACATTCAAAAATCTTCTAGGAACTCAGCAGCTTAAAAGCGCAACTACCTATACTGTAACCATATTCAATAGCTGTTTTCCTTTCACACGGAATCTCAGATAATCTCACCTCAGTTAGAGAGAGAAAAAGCGAGAATTGCATGAGAGGGAGAGAGACACAACGTGCAAATGAAGTGATAATAATAAAAGGAACACAGCTATTGTCACAAACTGTAAATGCTTACTGCTGAACTACATCAATCTATTGCGCTATAATATCACTGCCCTTTATTAAAGAAAAAATAACAGAAAGGGAGTTTCGGGGCCCATTTTGTTTTCGTGTAATTTTTTTTGTACTTTTTTAACCCAATTACTTTTGGTCTGCGGGGGCCCCTAATCAACCAAAGTTTTGGGGGCCCTTCGCCAAAAATCTAGGCCGGGATTGCGGCCTAGCGGCCTTGGCCAGTCCGCCCCTGGTCCAGAGCGATAAATGAAATCTACTCAAGAACACGGAAAAAATATTTAAAAAAAATTTGTGACGTTTATTTTTGAAGATATGGGGGGTTAAGGGGTGGGACTTTGCCTCCCTCTATTTCCATTATTCGAAGTGATTTCGAGAAACTGTTTACGATAGACTAAACAATCAAAATTATCAACCACTGGGTGGGCACTGAATTCCTGACCTCCAGAAGGTCCAATTTATTTGAAAGGCTCTGTATATTCTGGTTCATCATAAGAAAATGTCTAACCTCGAACCTCACTCCCTTCTGATTGCTCCCCCTCGAAAAAACCGATCGATGTACCTTTTCACGACTACCCCAGTGGGCCACACCTCCTTATCAAACACTTTCTCCAGCATCTCAAATGTGAAACCCAGTTAGAAAGATAGATTTTGTGATGTGTTACTTTTATGTTTATCCAATAGGTCGGAGTTTTCCACATGGCGAGTTGTGTGCGAGAAGCTGTGTACATGTACATGGACCTCGTCAGGTCAAGAAGTTCTTTTGACAATCCAATAAGTCCAAGGTTTCAAATTGCGATTTGAGCGCGACGAGCTGTATAGTGAATGTCCACTTATTTTATTACTATTAATCTGTGCCATTGATTGAGGAGCGAGTTTACTACTATTGATGTGTGCCATCATGTTGAAGAGCGAGTTTAGCAATATTAGGCCAATTTTCACATTTTTCCCTTCATCTCTCCGCATTACTGCTTTAATTTTTTGAATTTATTGACCACTTAAAACTCTAATTCGCTTCCTGGTCAACTTTTTCTTGCCTTGTTGCCTTCTACTCCTAGTTGCTCCCTCCCCCTAAATTACTGCTTTTCGTATTTGTTTTCAGTTTCTTACCTGCTCGGCACATGCACTATGTGGTCCTCTATTTTTCTTTATTTTCTGGTTATTTTCATACATTGTTTGTTTTTCTGTAATTTTTAGATCAGGTCTCAAAATTTTTCACACACCTAGCACTCTAATTTGCTCCCTGGTCCCGTGTTTTCATTTATTTTCTTACACATTTTTGCTTGATTATTGTTTTTTTTTTCATTCAATTCTTCACCCGCCCAGCACCTCAAGTCGCTTCGTAGTCCCGTAGTTTTATTCATGTCAACACTTTCCATAGTTATTCAACACTTCCTGTAGTTATTCTCTCAATCTCTCATTTACCTAACGGAAGTTTTCTTTAGATCTTCATTTGTGACACCGTCAGGAGTCCATTTCTACCTCGATTTCTACTTTTGGAGTTCTTCAATTTAGCTCTACCTATAGATTAAAACTGGATCATCCTGTATATTCGCTGTATATCCAACGAGAAAAATGTAGGTGTAGGTATAATGATATGACGATACGCAGCAGCCAGTCCATCAGAGTGTACGTAACGTGACATTACAACAACTATAAAATGTTCACTTGTACCGTGATTCTAGTCGGCTGTGAGATTTTGTGTTTAAGCTTCCAAATCTGAAATACAGAAAACCCCCAAAACTTTGCGGTTGGCTGCTCTGGCTTCATTTAGCGTTCGTCGTTCGGACCACTTTTGGAACACATTTTTTACGCATTTTCTCTGCAGATAGACGGAATATTTTTGCGGGACGTGATGTCTGACGCTTTTCCCCATTTTATTGGAAAATTTAGTAATTTTTCGACCATGAACATTGTTTTTAATTTTCGCCAATGAACAAATAAATCAAAGCAGCTTTGACATTTGACAGGTGTCAAAAATATTTCCAACCTCTCGAAGCCGGTTCAACTTTAGGTTGATTCAAACTAAAAAAATACTAGGCCTTCGTCCAAAAAAGGGGTCCCATGGAATCATCAATCTTTTCACCTCTTGCAGTCGAAAAAACACGCCAAAGCATGAAGAACTATTGGCAAGACAAGGAACACTCCAGCAAGCCTGTCGTTGCAGCAGGATTAACCTGTAAAAAGTTAATTGAACCGAATTTCAAAAAACCCAGCCGCTCAAAGTTGCGTATTGGACCGAAATTCATGTGAGTAGCTTCAGATTGCAATTTTCTTTCGTTTTGGAGCTTCGTGGGACGAGTTTTTGTCAGCCTTGAATGGCCGCCGTCAAGCGTCAAGATGACTTGAATTGAAGGCGGCCCCGTAGGGTTCTGGTGTCTAAATGACGGTAATACAGCTCTGCGCCCCTCTAGTTGCATTTCCACGTATGACAAGGTCAGTTTTCCAATATTTTAATATCAATTTGATGAGAAATATAATTTCACTTCTAGAGAAGTCAGTTTTACACGAGGTAAAAAGGCGGCAAGCCTACACTGCCAGAGTAGAAAATTTGCCCAGCCAACTCAAGTCACAGTACAAGTGAACCTACTATAGCATTTTACTCGTCGCGATAATAATTATGGCCCCTGCATTAGCTGTATTCCTTTTAGACGAAATCTCAGATAGTCTCACCTCAGTTAGAGAGAGAGAAAAAGCGATAATTGCATGAGACGGAGAGAGAGACACAAATAGCAATTGCAGTGAGAATTCTCAGTTCAGATGATAAAAGGAACGCAGCTAATATTTCGCGTATCCTAAATCACTCTGTATATTTTACTTACATCGAAATGATCCTGGCAACAGACTAGTCCGCTTGTCAGAGATAAATTATTTCTGGTCTCATTCATGGCAGCCCACCACTTTTTTCTTACCGAAGGTATATCCCTCGGTATGCTCAAAAATATCTTGTCCGGAGTTCTTAAGGGTGTGTTATAGCACAAAGGCACGGCGCAACATCGGTAATAAGGCCGGGAGCGAGGCTTACGTTCGTCGTTACGACGGTGCGTTTTGGCAGACTGTATCGTAGTTTCCATGATCGTGTGGTTTTGATGGATGAAATATAATCACGCATCACTTGTTGTTTGCAAATATTGCATTTTCTTCAGGCACCCGAATTTTTCGGGTCAAAAAAACACCATAATCACTGTCACTGATCACAATACAAAACAAAACGCTACAACACATCACCATGGCAATCAGCTGACGCTTGACATTGCTTGCGCTGGGAAGCGCCGTACACATGGCCAATGGGAATCGACACTCGGCCCGCTTTCGTCACATCAGGCGGCCCGTTTGAATCAGAGGAACAATATCTGAATAATATTTAAATGAAAAAGGATGAATTTTTACTTCTCAATCCTCTCATTTTTACCGCATTAAGGTTTGTACATTCTATTTTTCTAAGCATTATATTACCCAAACAGTTTGCTGGAATTATTTTGAATGAGGAAAAACAGAAGGACTCGAAGAGCCTCCTTTTCATCCTCCACCTCTCCAAAAATTGAAGACCTGATTTCTTTTTTTTTTTTTGACTTTTTTCAAGCATTTCCGTAGACTGCCACTCCGTGGGCACGAATTTTGAGAAACCCTGTATAATTATGACAATATTCAACAGGAGGATATTTGACTATATATTCATATTCTCTATGCCACTGGAAATTTTCAGTACCTACTGAAAATGGGATTTTGAAGAGCTGAAATTCCTCCTTCGCCTGTGAAAAGAAGTACAGGGTGTTCACGCGAAAACTGATCAGCCCGTCTACGCGCTTTCTCGATTTATTTTGAAAAATGAAAAACTATTTCTCAACGATTCTTTTTTAGTTTTATATTAGGTTAATTACACTTTTCTACAGCTCATCATATACAGGGTGTCGCATATTTTCTTGTCTAATCATTCGGCACCCTGTATTCAAAAATTGCGTTCGATGCAGTTTATTTTCCTTAATCCGAATATACAAGTGTTTTAAAAGTAAGTACTCATAGCCTATACAGGGTGTCCGAGGTTTAAATCCGGAAACTTCAGCAATCGATAGAGAATCGAAAAATAATGGGACTTTGTCCAGAAAAATAGTTTCAAAAATGAAAAATAACGAAGATAAAGCCCTTCAAAGTTAGATTCAAAAAACCGTTTTTCTGAAATAACTCCTACACCATTTAACCGATTTTGTCCAAATTTGACACAGGTGATCCCACAATACATTTATATCAATAGCTTGAGATGACTTTTCCAGAGTGACTTCAGTGGCGTAGATATTGGGAGGTTTATCCCTATCAACCCCTCTATTTTTCACGCAAATCAAAATTTTGAAAAGCGACCCAAATTCTTGATTCTGTATTCAATTCCAAGAAAAAAGTTACTTCTTGTAAATTTTGATTTGAGACTTTGTTTTTTGAGATATTCAAGTTTGAAAATTCCGAACACAAATACAAATTGAAATCATTTTTGTTACTAAAAATTCTATTTACTAGGCTAAGGAAGCCTCAAATCAAAATTTACCGGGAGTAACTTTTTCTTTCAAATAAAATGCAGAAACAATAACTTGAATTGCTTCCTCAAAATATTTCTTGACGTAGGAAATAGGGGCGATAATATGAGTGGCTCCTCCGATATCTATGCCACTGGACTGTTTTTGGAATTTTCAAACTCAAATATCTCAAAAACGAAGCCCCAAATCAAAATTTAACCAGAGTAACTTTTTCTTTAGAACTGGATGCAGAAACAATAATTTGGATCGTTTTCTCAAAATCTTCATTGACGTAGAAAATAGGGGAGGTAATATGAGTAGCTCCCCTAATATCTACGCCACTGGACTGTTTTGATCAAAGTAATAGTTTTTCTCATGAAGCA
This sequence comes from Anaspis maculata, assembly GCA_949128115.1. Lineage (NCBI taxonomy): Eukaryota > Metazoa > Arthropoda > Insecta > Coleoptera > Scraptiidae > Anaspis > Anaspis maculata. The sequence goes on from OX421964.1 coordinate 16,758,378, forward strand.
AGCATTACCGATCCAATTTTGGAAGAAATATCCTGAGTGACATAGAAAATAGAATTTTTAGTAACAAAAATGATTTTGGTTCGTAATTGTGTTTGGACTTTTTGAACTCAAATATCTCAAAAACGAAGCCTCAAATTAAAATTTACCATTGATAACTTTTTGTTTGGAATTAAATGCAGAATCAACATTTTGGGTCGGTTTTTCAAAATGACAATTGGCGTAGAAAATAGGGGGGGTAATAGGGGTGAACCTCCCAATATCTACGCCACTGGGGTCATTTAGAAAAAGTCATCTTGAGCTTCTGATGTAAATGTATCGTAGGATCACCTGTGGCAAAATCTGTTGAATGGTGTAAGAGTTATTTTGAAAAAACGGTTTTTTGGAAATAACTTTGGAGGGCTATATCTCCGTTATTTTTCATGTTTGAAAATATTTTTCTGAACAAAGTCCCCTTATCTTTTAATTCTCTATCGGTTGCTGAAGTTTCCGGATTTAAATCTCGGACACCCTGTATACACTATACAGGGTGTTTTGCAACTACGGTTACAAACTTCTAGGGAGATTTCCTATCAAAAACGGGCCAGAAGAAATATAAGTTCGATGTCCTAAAATGCTCCGTTGAAAAGTTAAAGGGTGATCAAGCTGAATTTTTGAAATCGATTTTTTTGACATGACTTTTGAACCGTTGAACCGATTTTGTTTGAAGTCAAAACAAAGTTTAGTGGAATAGGTCTCTATCGAACGGAATTAACGTGTTTTGAAAAATTCAGGGGCGTAGATAATGGAAGGGGGTGTCCTTATTTCCCCCCCAGTTATTTTTTTTAATTCTAATATTTGGATACAAAATAACGAAATAAGTTTTCTAATGCCCGGTTGCACGAACATGGTATCTAATTTTGCGACGTAGCAAATTGAATCGGGTTGCAGGAACAGGGTATCAAACGAGGTAGCAAACAGGCTGTGGCTAAGGTTATCACGCATTTGAACTACTTGCATCTTTTTATGCGTATGCACGTACCTAAAAGCGCTAAAAGGTCTGATTCGACACTTTATTTTGAATTTTCCAACGTCTCCGATTTTTATTCTTCTGAAGAAGAACAAGAAGTAGAAGATGCAGTTCGTTGTGTCATTGCCGATCAAAAAAAACCGTCTCGTAGATAAGATGTACCTACCTCGCGTCGCGAGCTGTCAAAGTCAAAGAAGCGTCAGGAATTTCAGAGGTTAACAGCATTATTTATTTCTTCGAGTTTTGAAGAATAATATGCAAATCATTGCGCCAAATTAAGGCATAAATCCATGCACAGGCTGTCGATCAGGTGAATATGACAAACTGCCTCCGTAAATGCTATTATGTCGATCAACAATTCCAGGTTCAGGCGATGGGAGTTACCGACTGAAATTGCGAACACTTGCTGGGTGCCTCCACGAGCCCTGTACCTGTACGGCGGAAACAAAGCTGTTGTTTACACCAAGAACGCGGAGCTCTTTATTGCAAAGTATTGCTCAGTCAAAGTATGAGTGCTTCGGTGACAACGATGAGTTACAGGAGTACTGGGACTGTGATCCCGTGACGAAACTTGAACAATTTTGGGCCGCTAGTGACACTGTATCAAGCATGTTTCAAGGTGATATCCAGTGCTGATTCAGTAGCTCCAAAACAGCTTTTGACGACAGGAAATAATGCAGGAGTCGTTGGCATGCGCAACAGCAAAGAAATTGAGAGAAAGGAATGAAACTGAATTCTGGATTTGTCAAGTTTTTCTTTGGTACAAAAATAGACCTCACACACTGAAAATGGCTGCCTCTTTTCTCTTGTCTTATTGTCTCTTGCCCTAACCCTTAGATGTGCACATTTAGGTAGTTTAGGTCCCTTGCCCATCAGGTCCCAACACGACCCACGATTCGGCAACTGCAATAAAGAGTTAACCGGATCGAAACGTGTGGTGGACGGTTTGTTGTTGACCGGGCCGTCACAATATGTCACGCTGTATGCGTATCTAAAATATCTGACTCGGCGCTTTCAGAATTTTCGGAAGTCTCCGAATTTTCCTCTTCTGAAGAAGAGCAAGACGTTGCAGGTGCAGTTCGTCGTGTAAATGCTGAGCGGAAAAACCTCTTCGAGTTTTACAACGACAAGGAATTTAAGGAACGATATAGGTTCACGAAGGACAATGTGTTGCGGATCGTGGATCTCATCGGAGTTGAAGACCTAGAGCTATCTTCTTCGGTGTATTTCTTTCCGCGCACCATTTCCACTGTTCAAATTTGCTTGACTCTTGACAGCTAGACTTCAACTGTTTCAAATGTCCTCATACAAACAAACCTGTATAACTGATTGCCTGCACCCATCAGCCAAAATTCTCTATTTATGAGCACAAAATGTAAACCCAAACGTATACTCGGTTTGAATTAGGCACACCAGTGCTTTTCTCACTCACAATAGGTTTGTTCGCGTCGCATGAACCTTTGGCACCCAAAAGTTCATATGAACCTTGAAGTACATGTACGAGGGGTAGTTGGTGCAGATTAAAACACCAAATCGACGCGAACGGTTTAGTGCAATAAATCTTGTAGAACCAGATTTGATAGTTGATAGTTGACAGTGTTGATACTTTCCGAATTCTGAGTGATAGCTTCAGAATTCATTTGTAAAATGTCGAGCAAAGCCAAGAGCTGTGCCAAGACTGCCAAGAGCGAAGCAATCGCCAAGCAGAACCGAAACGCTCTTATGATGATGTTTGGACTGATTACACACAACATAGCTTCTTCCGACGAGGACGATGACAGAGAAACAGACATTTTTACGGACGGACGTTATATTTCAACACAATGAAGAAGGCAAATAAAAATTATGTAGAACAAGTCTCTCCACTTCTTGGTGGATCTTTCTTCTTTGATCGCCAAAATATACGAAGTCTCCTTCTTCAGCAACTTTCCACCGACGAGGACGATGACAGAGAAACAGACATTTTTTACGGACGGACGTTATATTTCAACACCATGAAGAAGGCAAATAAAAATTATGTAGAACAAGTCATTCCACTTCTTGGTGGATCTTTCTTCTTTGATCGCCAAAATATACGAAGTCTCCTTCTTCAGCAACTTTCCACAAGTCCATCGTACAGACAGAAGCTAACGTCAAATCAGGCGCTAAATCATCCAAATGTCATAAATGGCAAACTTTCTGGGTTCTGAACTTTTGGCACCACCCTCCGACTGGGTGTAGAAGGTGCAGCACTTTTTTCTGGCACTGAGAACTTTTTCGGCGACGCGAACACCACCAAACTGTACTTTTTCTGCGACGCGAACGGTAAAGTGCACTTAGGGCAGAAAAGTGCAGAAGGTTCATGCGACGCGAACAAACCTAATATCAGCTCAGCTTTCCATTCCCATATTTTATTCAATTTTTTGTTTGACATATTATGTCAGTCGTCACCCTAGACACTCCTTTTTTTACGCCTACAAATAGCCTACCATTTGATACCGAGTTTGGTACCGAAGCTAATTTGCGACGGAGCAAATTTTAGTTTCCTGCAACCGGGGGTAAGTGTTTTAAGTTAATAAATCACATTTTTTTTTTGCTGAGAAACAAGGAGTTTTGAGGAAAAACTGGATTTGGATTCTGGACAATGACACATGACACAATTGTTTGAAATTGGATCTGGCAGGCTTGGCAACTTCTCGTTCTGTTTCATCTTCTTTCTTCTGCAATATGGTTTATTTTGAGTTTGCAGTAGAACTGTCTCCAATATCAGATCCATCACACAGCATTAATGTTTGGGCAAAATAGATTTTAGCGATTATTTCATCAGCACGCTTTGCAGCAAAGACGAACCTTGACTGAAAATGTTGAAGTTCAAATCGTCCAAGAAAATCAATTTTTTTTGAGATCGACTTGAGATCACACTTCTTTGGCCGAGCTCGACTTTCACAGCAAATTTTTTAGACATTTTTCGTATACCCATTGCGGTAATTGCAGTGCTTTTGGAAGGCAATCAATTCATCCTCCGGATCATGGCGGCATGTCATCAGTGAATCGATCAATTTAACGCATTCTGCATTGGTCTCTGGTTTGGTCGAATCATATTTGGGTGTATTTCGCATCCAAATCGATAATCTTTGAACACGCCAGTTTTGTCCTTCAAGTAGGCCATGAACTTATCCGCTTCAAAGTCAAATCGGATCGTTCTGTATTATAGCCGTTTTCTCTTTTTTAAAAGGCAAGCTTCTTTTAGCGTCAACTTTTTGCCAAGATCAAACTCTGCCAGAAGCTGCAATAGTTCTGGCCATTTCTTCTCTGCAACATAAATGGTTGGGAAGATATTTGGATTTCCTGATTGTCTAATCATAGCCACTAGTTCTTTCTTTTTAGTCTCTCAGTAAGCTGGAGAAGATCTAACCTGCCCCAGAAACTTGTAGCCTTTATCTAATTTGATTTTGTTATTGATGTAGTCTTCATCTAAAACATTGGCTTTTGTGACTTTATCAGCTCCTTTATGCTTGCGCAAACAAATGTTCATGTTCGCCAGGCACGCTTTTTGAATTTTTTTTTCTAGGTCATGTACAGGATGGTCCAACCTAGCGTATTTATCCCATAGCGGTCTTACCGTTCAAGATAGAGAAAAAGATGTAAATGAAAAGTTATATGGTTTGATGAGACCTATAAAATAAAATTATTTTCAGCTATACAGGGTGTCTCATTTTGACGGGATTAACAAAACGTCAATTTTTTTAAATGGAACACCCTATATTTTTTTGCATTTCCATGTTTAACTGTTTCAATTGTGTTATGCCTGTATTTTTGTTTTTCAATTGTGTGGCAGTGCTACCAACTAAAAATTGAAAACCAAAAAAATTTGCATTTTCACAGTTTTCTTAGAAAAATCGTAGCGGCCTTGCTTTTTGAAACTAAAAGATGAAACTTGACATGGTGGTAGTCAAGTCAAAGAGCCAAATCCTAATGTCAAAAAATTGGGATTTCTTGATACAGGGCGTTCAAAAATAAACATCAAACTTCATAATTTTCAAAGTATCATAACTCATTTTTTTCAAATGGCATGCCCCTAATTTTATAACGTTATCTGATAGCTTTTTTATCCTCTTTCATTTTTACTGGGGGTGCCCTACCCTTGAACTTCATTTTTTTCTGAGATAATCGGAAATTTTCACAAAATTTGCTATTTTTCTTGTTTTTTTCTTCTAAAATTGGGTTGGCCGTGATGAATGACGGACAAGCCAAAGAGTATGCAGCTGTCAGTTAGTCAGTTTGAATACTGTCGAACAAAAAAAAAATGGCTCCAACGCAAAAAGAAAACAAAGTGGGATCCTGGATATCTGGATTATCACCAGAATATCATATCAATTATTTCCTCTCGCGTAAAATCATTTTTCTTTGTTCGACAATATTCAGACTGACTAACTGAGAGTTGCGTACTATTTGGCTTGACTGTCATTCATCACGGCCAACTCAATTTTTAAAAAAACTAAGAAAAACAGCAAATTTTGTGAAAATCTCCGATTATCTCGGAAAAAATGAAGTTTAAGGGTAGGGTACCACTAGTAAAAATGAAAGAGAATAGGAAGAGCTATCAGATAACGTTATAAAATTAGGGGCATGCTATTTGAAAAAAAAAGAGTTATGATACTTTGAAAATTATGAAGTTTTATGTTTTTTTGTGAACGCAAAAAGAAATATCTGTATATCTATATATATATATATATTCTGTATCAAGAAATCCCAATTTTTTGACATTGGGATATTGGTCTTTGACTTGACTATCACCATGTCAAGTTTCATGTCTCAGCTTTGAAAAGCAAGGGCGCCACGATTTTTCTAAGAAAACTGTGAAAATGCGATTTTTTTTTTAGTTTTCAATTTTTAATTGGTAGCACTGCCACACAATTGAAAAACAAAAATACAGGCATAAGACAGTTGAAAAAGTTGAACACGAGAATGCAAAAAAATATAGGTGTTCCATTTAAAAAAATTGACGTTTTGTTAATCCCGTCAAAATGGGACACTGTATAGCTGAAAATAATTTTAGGTTATAGGTATCATCAAACCATATAACTTTTCTCTTACATTTTTTCTCTATCTTGAACGGTAAGACCGCTATGGGATAATTACGCTAGGATGGACCAACCTGTACAGTACTCTGGTCGGTCCGCGACTGCGACGATCATGCCTTCCGACTTTCTGGTGTTTTTCCTTGGCCAGGAGCCATCAGTTGAATATAACGACCATCTCTTTGTTTCGGTCCACGAGCAAAACTTCTTCATCGATTTCGTCGTCCAAGTCATCAATAATCCGGTGACAACTTCAATTTCTAAAATTTGGTTGTCTTGCTTATGCAATCCGATTTGTTCAAAATGTGTCGTTTTAAAATCACCTGGATCGTCTGCATCTGGTCAAATCTTCGTGGCAAAACATCTAACATGCCATTAATTTCGACCTCTATACAGGGTGATTCAGATCCAATGCGACATGGTTTAATGCTAGATAGAGGACATCGACACAACTCTAAAATTGATCGCAAATTACGAAGATACAGGGTGTTTTCTATGTTTGGTGTGAAATTTTGGAGATAGCTTCTTTTAAAAGTCGAAATTTCGAGTTTAAAAGTCGAAATTTCGAGATCAGAGTCAAAATTTCGAGACTTAAGTCGAAGTTTCGAAATTAGAGTCGAAATTTCGAGTTTAAAAGTCTAAATTATGGAAAAAAGTAGTATGTCCGCTCTGCGTCTTCGATCAAGTTGAGGGACCTGAAAAAATTTTGTTGTCAATTTATTTTTAACTTTTTGTTGCTACTAAGAAAATTTATTACAGACAGATATTTGAAAATATTGAATATTTGAAAACCCACAAAATTTCAATCGAACTCATTCGGTCGTTCTAAAAGATATAACTTATCAAAAAATTCGACGAAATGAATACATGAATCACGCGGTAACTTCGAAACCAAGAGCGTTAGAAAAATTTCAAAGTAAGATCACTCAGATCCTGAGAATCAAAATTTTGCGAGAGTGATTTTTCCTTAAAAATTAAACGTAGAATTCAAAACTATGAACAGTTTCCAAGAATAACTGGGGGGGGGGGAAATAGGGGGGGGGAAGTAAGGACACCCCATAATTTCTACGCTTTTTATGGAACATGTTATGATTGTTCGACAGAGAATATTTTCAGTGAACCTTTGGTTCTATTTTGAATCGATTCGGTTGAACGGTTCAAAAGTTATGCGGAAAAAACGATTATTTATTTCCAACTTTGAAGGGCTGTATCTCTGTTATTAGCCTTTCTCAAATATGTTTCCTGGAGAAAGTCTCCTTCATTTTTCATTCTCTATTGATCCTTGAATTTAATGACATAAAAGTCGGACCACCCTGTATATTTACAGCGTTTTCGAGTCACTAGTACTAGTCCGGATGTTAGGGGGCCACCACCTTGCATTTAATGATTAAGCAGTGCCGTTTGGTATGAATGTTGTAAATACCCATGCCTCAATTTGAAGAGATGTTGCCAAGATGTCGGTCCGTGCAGACGCCGTATACAGGTGATCAAAAATGTAAAAATTTCAACTCGTGAACCATAAAAATTGGAGTCATTGAAATCAGCATGTAGATTCACAATTCAATGCTTATCAAGTTGAAACAAGCCGTGTTGAAATATTTTCAGCCGTTTCTGAAATATTTTGAATTTCGTGGTCGGTTTCATGGAAATGGACATTTTCCAATAATTCAGTCGTTTTCAAAGATATTTGGATAAATTTTTACATCTCCACAAAGAATGACTTCATCATCAAAATATGACAGTCGACTGCTTTTTTTCTTATGGTCGCCATTTTGAATTCGCCTATTATGGAATGAATGAGGAATCAATTGGAACTAGTAGTTATGGCCATAGTCAATAATATAAATGCAAAATAACCGTTCTAAATGGATAACTCTTTGTAATTGACCATAAGAAAATGTTGACCCATTTTTACGAGTTTTACGACGGCCCCGTGGCGCAGGCAGTCGAGTGGCTGCCTGCGACGCGGAAGTCCCGGGTTCGATTCCCGGTGAAAAGTCTGGGTGTTGTGTTGTCCGAAATTTGCACTTTTCTGAATTTGTAAATTTGATAAATAAACGGGCAAACTCCTATGGCGCGAAAAAGCCGATAAAGAGAAAAACAATTAATTTTTTTTTTTTACGAGTTTTACAGCATTTCAGGGCTTACCACGACCGAAATGACCATTGTGAAGATGAATATGGGGTATTAAAACAGTCCGATATCTTGTTCGAGATGCCATCTTGATTCATCAATAGTCATTCCCGAAACATACTGAAGATATTCTGAAAAAATGGAGCAAGTTTTGGAAATACGTTTATTTGATCAATTTTTCGTTTTTGAATCGCCGTTTTTTTTTGTCAGTGGGTCATTTTTGGCATTAGAATTTTTTTTCGAACATACACAATAGCCAAAGACACCAAACAAGATGATCGATTGTTTCAAAACCCCCACATTCATCTTTACAAAAGTCATTTTGGTCGTGTTAAGCGCAGAGTGCTATAAAACTCGTAAAAATGGGTTTAACATTTCCAAGTGGCCAATTACAGGAAGCTACTATTTAAGAACGTTATTTTTGCATTTGTATTGTTGACTATGATCATTACTTCTAGTACCAATTGATTTTCCACTTATCACCTAATGAGCGAATTCAAGATGGCGGCCATAAGAAAAAAAGAAGTCGACTGTCATATTTTCGAAAATAGTGGGCGGGGACGGTCGCAACACATTACATTTTATTCATGAGGTCATTCTTTGTGGAAATGCAAAGTTTTATCCAAATATATTGGAAAATCACTGATTTTTTGGAAAATGTCCATTTCCATGAAATTGACCACTAAATCAAAAATATTTTAGAAACAGCTGAGAATATTCAGATGCGGTTTGTTCCAGCTTAGTAAGCATTGAATTTTGAATCTACACGCTAAAGGTGCGTTCAGTCAGCTCATTTAGCCGCAAGTTTTAATTTTAGTCGTAAGCGCTGCATCGCTTATTGGCTGTTCTGTGGAGGCTGGTTCATAAGAGCCAATGGGCGTCGCTGCGCTTGCGACTAAAATTAAAACTTGCGGCTAAATAAGCTGACTGAACACACCTTAATTTTCATGGCTCCAACTTATTTGTTTCATGAGTTGTATTTTTGCATTTTTGATCACCCTGTATACGGCGTCTGCACGGACCGCCATCTTGGCAACAACTCTTAAAATCAAGGCATGGGTATGTACAACATTCATACCAAACGGCACCTCTTAATCATTAAATGCAAGGTGGTGGTGTATTATGGCTCTTAACATCCGGACTATACCTAGCTGGTTCAGCTCCAAAATCGCTATAGCTGATTGGCTAGGGGTTTTCGAGAAACAATCGAATCCCTTGATTTTAGAGCTGAACTGGTTCGGCTCTAGTGACTCGAAAACGCTATTAGATTCAGGGTAAAAAAACTGCATCGGACCGAATTTAAAGGCATCCACCTGCGCAGTTCAGTTGCATGGAGAATAGCGCCGATTGAAACTGACAAGTCACCTATCCGTAAAGTAACCGCGTGGTACGTCGCTGACTTCAAAGACTACTACCATATATTGTTCATGATGTTTATTCAGTCATGTCACAAGTTGAACTGGTCGTGCGATATTGAGAGATAAGGTATTTGAGTGGGTCAGGCTTCTTCTAACACATCCTTTACTGAACGTTCAGAAAAACAGGGTGTGGTCATTGCCTCTACGGAAGAGCGCACGATTAGTTCAGAAGGTGGCATAACTGAATTAACATCGTATGGTAATAGTACAATCGTACAAGATATGCTACTAATAATTGGGAGTGCCCAACTAGAATAACATGGCTCGCTGCGGGTGATAACCTGCATGCAGCAACATGGCTGGGAGTCAGTTTCTGTATGGGTGGCTCCGCCGCGAGTGAGTGAGGGCGCTTTCTTGGGCGGACATTCAAAGAACTGATCTCTGTGCGAATACTACCTCACTAAGGTCTTGGGCAACGCCTACCTGGTTACTACTCACTACCCGCCCCGAGGTTACATGGTGGAACAACAAAGCGTATAAGCTAAGCTGGATGTCACGTCGTTGAAGGACAGAATTTGTTACCAATCAATCATTATTAATGCATGTTCAGCTCAAGCGTGATTCGAGTTACCTGGGAGTCTCGCCAGGCGACACCCTTGGAAAAGAGGAATTCGGGAAATCATAGCTCACTCGAATCACACTCAAGTTGAACGTACTCAATGTATTTTTCAACTGCCTACCTGTAAGTTCTCCCGTGGAGTCCACGAAGGATAACGTGCAACCTCGCGTGAGGCTCACCGCCGACTTCATGTCGAGCTCCTTTCCATTCGCCAACATCAAAGGATCAACGTTGTTCCTCAACAAGTTGGCAGTGGACTTGCAGATCGGCGCGCGGCACTTGCCGTTTGGATTCGAGATGCGCGACGAATCTTGTATGGCCGGGGACGCCGAACTGCCGGTGGATTCTGGCGGTTGCTCTTGGACAGTTGTTGCCGAAAACGCCGGATCATTTTGAGGAGTTGATGTGATCGGAAAAAGTGTGGCCTTGGGGAGAGCGAAAAATCTTGTGACGATATTATTGGGTCTGCTGTTACGATGACATCTAGAAGACAAGCGGTCTTCATTGGTTTTGGTGCCAGTGTCGGTGACAGAGCTCTTGAGAATATTCTCGAGAATATTCAACTTGGGGTTGGTAGGACGCCGATGTTTGGGAGTCAAATGCGCCAGGCAGTCGGCGTTTGCTCCTGCACCAGCGTCAGAGCTTCTGAAGGAATTCAGAATGGGTTTAGCCTTTCCCAAGTCGCCAATGATGGTACCAAATGGCTCAGAGACGATTCCATTTTGAGTGATCTGGAAAATATATCACGTGCTTGTTAAGTACGTGATGGTGATCTTTACTTTCCCGACCCGTCCCCTCACTCAGAAAAGAAAGTTACTTCTTATGCGTAAGTATATTTTATATTGCTGCATAGTTAGTTGTGTACATAAGGAAAATGTGGTGCTTACATCTCTACACCATCTGGTGAGAAGCTTCACTCGTTCACCCGTTCCCGTCACCTTTTCCTACTCTGCCCCCCCCCCCCCCCCCCCCCTACAACAACATTCTAGGTAATTGTTGCAAAATAAAAACGGAATTTTGGATCCATGCGAATACAGCTCAAGGACGGGAATCAGTTTCTTCCTCACCTTGTTTGTCCCTTGCTTCTGCTGATCTTCCTCCTCGAGCATCTTCGACTGTGTCTGCTCTCCTACTGAAACCATCCCCGTCACTATTTTTTTCCCTCCACTATGATTATTTCCTTTTCTCCGCGTCTTTGGCATCGTTAGCTGCTGCTCCTTTTCCTCACAAAATCCGTCTGCAAAAAATCTTGATTCATAAATCTTTCGATTTTCTCAAAACACTAAAAACAAGCGAATATGCCTCATGGGCATGAGGCTCAGTAACGCACTTCCTTTTTGGAGGATTAGTGAGCGCAAGATCTTAATTAGGGTTCTACTGTTATTTTGGCTCCAATATGGCGACCAGAATAGCGGCAAAATCATGAAATTCGGCTTGAAAATCAGAATGATCGTACTAGACAAAGGTAAGTTCCAAGTTTCATGGAAATTGTTCCACTAATGAAAGATTTCAATATGGCGGCTGTGACGTATTAGCTTTTTCCACTTAATTTATGTATATAAAAACTTATCGAAGATAAGTACTTCTTTACTTCTTAGTCCATCCGCTAGGTACTATTCTGTATTTTTTTAGAGGTCGAAAAGGTTTGTTTTGGAATTCCAATCAGTTGAGGTCCACAGAATCATATTTTTTTGGTGGCAACGCTCAAAAGTGGTGCGGTCACCCTGTGCACCCCCATGGGGGCCAGCCCCCAGTTAATCGAATTTCAGTTCTGTAACTCGGAGGATCGACACAGAATTACAAAAAATTCAGGATGTCATAAAAAAACTCCCTCAAAAGTCATCCACAATGAAGATACAGCCCTTCAAGTTTCAAAAAAGGCGATTTCCGTGGAGGTACAATTTCCACAATTTTCAACCGATTTTGCTGAAAATTTGGCTAGGCCCCTCTGTAACAAGTATCTAAAAGGGGGAATTTCATTTTCTGGATAAATTGTCCAGTGGCGGAGCAACTGGAAATTTTGACATAATGCCGTCCCTCCTCATTTCTCAAGTCCCTGGTCAACTTTGAACTCTGAAACTTTCACTATGTATCGAATATATTGTTCAGCTACGATATTCCCAAAAAAATTAGAATCAGAGCTGGTTTCTGGGTTTAATGTTGAATATAGAAGAGGAGGATTTGCTTTAATTTTTTCAGCTGAATATCCTAGTATTCTTTTTATATGAAAAAATTGTGTTCAAATTTTTTTGTTTTTTTCGGGAACATCGTAGCTGAATAATGTATTCGATACATAGTGAAAGTTTCAGAGTCCAAAGTTGACCAGGGACTTGAGAAATGAGGAGGGACGGCATTATGTCAAAATTTCCAGTTGTTCCGCCACTGGACAATTTATCCAGAAAATGAAATTCCCCCTTCTAGATGCTTGTTACAGAGGGGCTTAGCCAAATTTTCAGCATTATCGGTTGAAAATTGTGGAAATTGTACCTCCACGGAAATCGCCTTTTTTGAAACTTGAAGGGCTGTATCTTCATTATGGATGACTTTTGAGGAAGTTTTTTCATGACATCCTGAATTTTTTGTAATTCTGTGTCGATCCTCCGAGTTACAGAACTGAAATTCGATTAACTGGGGGCTGGCCCCCATGGGGGTGCACAGGGTGACTGCACCACTTTTGAGCGTTGCCACCAAAAAAATATGATTCTGTGGACCTTAACTGATTGGAATTCCAAAAAAAACCTCTTCGACCTCTAAAAAAATACAGAATAGTACCTAGCGGATGGACTATCTGTTCTTGTACAATAAAGAAGGACACAATAAAAGTTTTTAGTTCGAAAGAAGAACAATTGAATTATTTCCCCCCAGTAAATTATACCAATTCCGACTTGAAAACATTACAATGGCGACGAAGAAAACAATTTGGAAGTCTGCGTACCTATTATACGTTCAAAGTCGAGCGTAGTAATCAAATCGGTAACGGAATTCACGTTTTTTTAATAAGATGCCAGCGAATCAAGCAGGAGGAGTTCAAAGTAGCTCAGCACCGGCTAATCCATCATACTATGGTCAATTGCGAGAATTCGATGTACTATCCGATTGGAGCATCTATCTAAGACTGGATAATTATTTTTCAGGTCAATAATATCCAAAATGTTGATAAGAAGAGGGCCATGCTACTGAATTCGTTCAGTGAAGATGCATACAAACTCATGTATAATCTATGCATGCCAGCGATTCCCGAAGATAAAACGTACAAAGAGTTATGTGAGTTACCTATTTAATAAATACTTTCAGTCTTCGGAGTCGGCCTTTGTGGCAAGGTCGAAGTTTTATGCAGCTTGCAGGACTCCCGAAGAAACTGCAAATGAATGGACTGCTCGTGTTAGAAGCTTAGAAGTCAATTGAAGCTTTGACAACACCATGATAGACATGCTACTCCGAGATCGTTTTCTGATGGGTTATGGAGCAGGTTCAGTCCAAGCCAAGTTATTTAGAGAAGCCACGACTATTACGTTTGCAGACATGCTCAAGTTGGCAAATCAAGAGTCTCCCGCTGCTGATTTTTCTAATGTCACAGTCAAATTAGAAGCTGGAGTACATCACATGTCAGCAGGCCAAGAAAAATGTGCTCAACAAGGTCGAACACAAGCAATTTCTCAATCTGGTAATCGTCAAGACCGATCGTACTCCATGGGTAGTAGGTGTAAGTGTTGTGGTAGGAAAAATCATCCTACAGAAAAATGTCGTTTTCTTGATTACTACTGTAATATTTGTGAAATGCAACGTCACTTAGCACCAATGTGCTCACAAAAGGAAGCAAAATTTGTTAGAAATAAACCTAAGAATGCCCAAAGTTTCACTGAGAGTGATGATTTGTTTTCAATCGATGAAAACTTGCCACTTCAACTAATTTTCAAAAAGATTACGATAGAAAACAAACCATTTACTTTTTTAATTGACTCGGGATCGGGAATTTCGGTGGTGTCGGATACTTTTTGGTCCGAAAATTTTGGCGATTGTGTTTTGCAACGAAGCGACAGAGATTAAGGTTTACGATGGAAATAAATTGTCAGTTTTAGGAAAATTCAAAAAGAAAATTAAATTCAGTAGTCACGAGGATAACATTGATTTTTTGTGATAAAAAATGGAGGTCCACCAATTTTGGGTACAGATTTCATGTCAAAGTTCAGCTTAGAGATCTGTGAAAATTTCTCTATTGATTCGAAGTAAGTACAGATCAATTAGAAACAAAATATAATTCCGTTATTTCTGAAGGTTTAGGGATGTTCAATAAGAGTGAGGTAACTTTGAAGTTGAAAAGTGATAAAGTAACACCAAAGTTCATACGGGCCAGACCTTTGCCATATGCGATGAGAGAAAAGATTAAGAAAGAGCTGGAGAGATTAGTTGATTTGGATGTACTCAGACCTGTAGATTTTTCTAACTGGGCCACGCCAATTGTCCCTGTTTTAAAAAAAGATGGTTATATACGCATATGTGGAGACTTCAAAGTTACACTGAATCCGGTGTTAGAAATCGATCAGTTTCCACTGCCGCATATCGAGGATCTTTTAGCTAAATTGCAGGGGGCGTGACATTTTCAAAAATTGATCTTTCACATGCATACAATCAAATATGCGTTGATGAAAGGTCGCAAGAATTGCTAACAATTTCTACACATAAGGGACTTTTTCAGCTGTAATGACATTCTGAATAAATATTATTATTATTATTATTATTTTCAATATAAACGTTTAGCCTTTGGGGCAGCTTGTGCACCTGCAAAGTTCCAAAAAATTATTGAGTCATTGTTGTGTAATGTGGAGGGTTGTGTGGTTTTTCTGGACGACATATTGATAAGTGGGCCAAACCCATTAAGTACACTGTGATCGCATTCATGGAGTTTTAAAAAGATTATCTGAGGTAGGGCTCAAAATTTCGGTGATTAAGTGTAATTTTTTCCAGAATGAAGTAAGTTACCTGGGTAAATTGGAAAAATTCTTCCATCCTTCTTTCAATGGTGTTGACGTTATAGGTACTTTTTATTTTGCTTTCAGTTACACCATAAATAATTATTAAGACTTCTTTGGCCAACCAGTTTCGCTGTTAAGCATCGTCAGGGCTGTAATAAGTTTTATGAAGCTGATCTTACTTCTCAAGTAAGATCCTTTACTCATTTTAATATACCTACAACAGCTTCATAAAACTTATTACAGCCCTGACGATGCTTAACAGCGAAACCGGTTGGCCAAAGAAGTCTTAATAATTATTTATGGTGTAACTGAAAGCAAAATAAAAAGTACCTAAGTTACCTGGGATTCATTATCAATAAAGAAAGTCTAAAAACCTGCCCAGATAAAGTACAAGCTATCAGGAAAGCGCCAGCACCTACAACAGTAACGGAGCTGAAATCTTTATTAGGTATGGTCAATTCTTATGGACGCTTTTTGCCCAATTTCGCCCAAGCTCTACATCCCTTGTACAAATTGTTAAAAAAAGATCAAAAATGGGTTTGGGATAAATATTGTACCGTGGCGTTTAACAAAGTCAAGCAAATGCTTATGTCAGCTGAAATATTAACACATTATAATCCGGAATATGAATTGAAACTAACAACTGATGGAAGTTCTTTTGGAATTGGAGGTGTCATTTCTCATGTAATGCCAGATGGTTCAGAAAGACCCATATCTTATATATCTCGGACGTTGTCTCCGGCTGAAGAAAATTATTCACAGATTGAACTGGAAGGGTGAGCAGTAATTTTTTCATTATGTCGGTTTAATCAATACCTGCATGGGAGGGATTTCACCCTCGTACTGGACAATAAACCTTTACTGGAAATCTTCAACCCAAGTAAAGGTATTCCTCAGTATTCGGCGAATCGACTCAGACGGTGGGCAGTTATTCTTTCAAATTATAGGTATAAAACAGAATATGTCAAGTCAGAGAAAAACGGTGTTGATTTTCTTTCTCGTTAACCGATTGAAAATAATGAAGATGAAATTTGGGAAAATGTAGATGTCGATTATGTAAATATTTTTTCTGAAAGTGATATGGTTTCAACGACGTTTAAAACTATTCAAGATTTCACTATAAAAGTTGATGTGTTACAATCAGTGATTAAATTTGTTAAAAAAAATTGGCCTAATTTTTCAAAAAAGACTGTTATTTACAAAGAGTATTATATGTGTAGGGTTGTATGTGTACGAGGTGGTGATGTTTGTATTAAAAAATCCAACACTATTCACTAATGAAATAAGAGATCACGAACATAATACAAGAAATAAAAACGATTTAAAAACCCAAAAAATCAATTTCACATATTTGCAAAAAAATTGCTCATATAACATCATAAAAATATTCAATCATATATCTACGACATCAAGAAGTCTACCGCTTAGAATTATGAAAGTAAAGCTAAAACAATTCTTGATTAATAAAGCGTACTACTCGGTTGAGGAATTCCTGAGCGATGATGCAAATTTTTAATGTGTGTATGTATGTCTTAATTTACTTTATTTGTTATTTATTTATTTGTTATTTATTCTTCACTACGTATGTTGTTGTTTTATCATATTTATAAATTGTATTTGTACATATGTTTTTATCTATTTATTTTTTTTTGTTGCTGGACGGGTTCAACACCACATTATGTATGGTAATAATACGAACGAATAATAAACTATCTATCTATCTATCTATGATTCGAAATAAGCTGACTATCGAAGAAAATGTCTTGATGTGGAATAATAGAATCATTATTCCAGATGAGCTAAGAGGGCGAATTTCAAACCAGTTGCACATGTCACATCTTGGGGTGGTAAACATGAAATGCATCGCTAGACAGCATTTTTTTTTGGCCCGGTATTAACAGGGACATAGAAGACTTTGCTTCAAGTTGCGAGAATTGCTCGCTGAATAAATCTAATCCACCAAAAAGTGTTCTACGTCCTTGGGATTGGCCTGAAGAGGTGTTTGATCGATTGCATATAGATTTTTTGGGGCCATTTTTGGGAAAATATTGTCCTTATTGTCCTTGATGCTAATTCTAAATGGTTAGAAGTTTTTCCATCGTCAACCTTAACATCTTCGTTCACTATTAAGGCTTTGCATAGCACTTTCCCTCGGTTTGGCATTCCAAAATGTTTGGTGTCCGACAATGCCAGAAATTTTACGAGTTCCGAATTTGAAAATTTTCTACAAGAATACAATACAGGGCGATTCATGAGTGACCTTACATAGGCTAATGGGAGATAGAGGACTTCAAGGCGAGTCAGGATCCACTGAAGAAATTTTGTTTTCTCCATTGGTTACGAAGATACAGGATGTTTTGTGTGTTTCGTATGAAACTTTGATAAGCGATATTTCTGAAACAACTGGAGATATTTTCTTGAAATTCACCAGTAATATTTCTCTATTGGAACTTACCCTGAAGCCATACTGGTTAAATCAAAATACAGGGCAGAGATTTGAAAAATGTGCCCCTTTTTTATATGATCAAAAAGTATATTTTCTGACCGCTTTTCTAAAAAACTGCTATCGGATTCAAAAAGTTAAGGAAAAATGCTTCAAGAATCACTCTACAATTTAGATGGCACACCTAAACCGTTTCGACATAAAAATTGAAAGTGATTTATGGGTAAGTTTCCATTTTTGACCGGACATAATCGGCTCATTCTTTGATTGAATTCATTCAAATTCATTTTTTAGCTTGTCTTTGTGAAATAGAAGGGCTTGGTAGGAAGAAGTTCCATAGTTCCATAGTTCCAAAAGTTCCATAGCCGAAGATTTTTTTAAGACCAAATCGAGTATAATTTTGGTTCAACTCTCGATTTTGTCATACAAAAAAATGGTCGGCTCTGGACTTTTTCTAACAAGCCAAAACATGAATTTTGATGAATTCAATCAAACAATGAATCGATTATGTCCGGTCGAAAATGGGAACTCACCCACAAATTTTACTTTTTATTTTATTTTCGAAACGGTTTAGGTGTGTCATCTAAATTGAAGAGTGATTCTCAAAGCATTTTTCCTTAGCTTTATGAATCCGAGAGCAGTTTTTCAAAAAAGCGGTCAGAAAATGTACTTTTTGATGAAACAAAAAAAGGGGACTTTTTTTCTAGCCCGGTCCTGGATTTTGACTTACTCGGTATGGCTTCGGGATGAGTTCCAACAGGGAAATATTACTGGTGAATTTCAACAAAATACCTCCGGCCGTTTCAGAAATATCGCTTATCAAAGTTTCATACAAAACACACAAAACACCCTGTATCTTCGTAACCATTGGGCAAAATAAAATTTCTTTAGTGGATCCTGACTCGCCTCGAAGTCCTCTATCTACCATTAGCCTACGTAAGGTCACTTATGAATCACCCTGTATAAAACATATTACTTCTCCGCCTTTCTTCCCACAATCTAATGGAACAGCTGAAAATTCTGTTAAAAATGTCAAAATGTCGTTGAAAAATTGTCTTTGTTCAAATACGAGAACAGAGATGTTCATACTCGCTTTGATATATCGAAAAATATATTGTATGCAAAACAGAATGTTCAGAGAGCTCAAGAAAAGCAAATTCAATATTTTGGGGGAAGAGAGAGAGAAGCATTCAAAATTGGAGATAATGTAATTGTCAAAGACTATAGAAATGTAAATAAGGTAGTTTGGGTTCCTGGTAATATTCACAAAATTATCGGTGAAGTAACTTTTATTGTAAAACTAAAAGAAGAAGAAAAATACTGGAAGAGACATGTGAATCAAATTCAAAAATCAAACGTTTCAAGTTATATTCCTCATAACAGTAATGTAAATAGTCCTAAAATAAGTCCTGTCGTCAACGCGGCTAGACCCAAAAGAATGGTGGAACCACCAGATCGCCTAAATTATGACAATTTTTAAATCTTATTTGTAAAATAGTGTAAAAATGTATATGTGAATAGTAGGTATTGGAAAGAGATTATAATTATATATATATATATATATTATAATTATTGATAATAATTATCAATTATTAATTTTTAGGGGGGAAAATTGTGGCGTATTAGCTTTTTCCACTTATTTTATGTGTATAAGTACTTTTCCTCATCTGTTTTGGTACAATAAAGAACGACACAATAAAAGTTTCAAGTTCGAAAGAAGAACAATTGAATTATTTCGTCCCAGTAAATTATACCAATTCCGAATTGAAAACATTACAGCGGCCAAGATGGCAGCGGAATGTTATAATTTAGCTGGAAAATAAGAATGATCATACGACACAAGGGTAAGTTCCAAGATCCATGAAAATCGTTTCAATTATTAAAAAACTTCAATATGGCGGCAGAGTATCATTTGTCCAAAATCGGATGAATTTTGATGAAGTTCATATCGCCGGTGAATTTCACTCAAATCGGACCACATTCAGAGAAATTCAAAATGGCGGATCAAAGATGGCGGCAAAGTAACAAAAAACCAAACGTCAACGTGATATCCTGGACATATGTACTATTAATCGGCGTTTACACCTCAGCGATATCTTTTTTCCCTGAGGAGTTATCCCGGGTACAGACAGACGGACGGACGGACGGACAAAGCGAAGCTAAAAGCGCCTTTTTCCCATTTTTTTGGGGAAGTGCTCTAAAATGACGCGCAAAAGCCCGTAATAGAAATGCCAATTTTCAATGAATCGCGAATAATTGATGAAAAATTAGAAATGACGCAACAAAGCGCACTCAAAAGTATCAGGGAGTTTGCGATTTCACGCAACGTACGACGTAACGCAACGTACAACGTAAAAAATTCCCCTGTAACCAAGGAATTCCATATAACAAACTCGCCTATTTTCACGTTGAAAGTTACGTTACGTCGTACGGACGTGTGCACGCAAACTCCCCGGGACCATACGCGAAATTAGCGTGGAAAAAAGTCTCTGACATCGCAATAGAAAACTTTTCAGGGCCAAGAGAAGCGTTTCAAGGTCTTCAATGCATCATGCGCAAAAAGGAACCACCTAACCGTGAATTTGGGCAGAAACATAAACAAAATTGAATGTCGGGACGTCATGTTGCAGAAGGGGGAAATGTCACAATAGGGGAGTGCGTGACGGAAAAACTTGTCGGTCGATAGTGGGACGCAGTACAAAGATCCCATGGGAGCGCGCTGTATACAGGCTGTGCAAGAAGTCGTGCTGTGTAGCATTCTTTGGTCGGAGATTATTGTGAACAACGTTTCACTGATTTTGTGAATCAACGTTTTAGGAATATAATTCATACAAAGACCCCACTTGACTATAAAATGATCTTATAAGGTATTTCTCCCACTTCTTCATTTGAAATTTGTATCTAATATACTCACATATGTTGGATGATGGTATTTTTACTCTTTCTCCCTCATCTTCTGAAGAGTCGGAAACACTAGTTGATCTACCGGCCGACTCCGTAGGTTCGTCTACACTGTCGACCAATGCTAAGTCGTCTGAAGCAATGTTTTCTTCTGGCAAATCCGATAGCGTTGCCTTCAGAACTGTCGCTTTTGGAACCATTGCCAATTGCTCGATTGGAGAGCTACTGCGGTAAATGTCTGTTGCTGTTTCTGGCTGTTTCGAGGTCTGTTTATTGATTATGTGTGGAGATTTCACGTTGGCAGTGTCACTACCGATGCTTCTTTTTTCGGTGGTGTTTTGCTGATGGTGATTCGTTCTGAGATTTGTTTCTGGTCGCGCTTCGTCGGCTTTTTCAACATCAAACGGGCTATCGTTCTCCGGCTTGGCGATCTCCTGTGTGCGGCATCGGGTGTATTGGCCCTGCTTGTTTCGGTGGTGAAGAATTGCTTCTCTGCTTGCTCCAAGTTGCCGTCCAATATTGATTTTATAATGCTCATTCAGCTTACCGACACCAGTAGTAAGAGGACCACGTTTCATATTGATTTTACAATGCTCATTCAGCTTACCGACACCAGTAGTAAGAGGACCACGTTTCATGATGGCTCGTTGATCGTCGACTCCTTCGTTCAGCACTGGCAAAGCAGGCCCACACATGATAGGTTGCCCATCAGCATCTTTTTTATGCAGCACTGGCAAGACCGACTTACGCATGAATTTTTTGCCTCCTTGTAATTTCCATCGCATATAATTTTCCATGTCGTTTTTCAGCTACAAAGTAAAATATTAAGGTGAAGTATAATAGATTTCTATTGGATTTGTTATTCTTACATCAAAATGGTCTTCACAAACATGTATGGCAGAGCGAGATTGTACAGAAAACTCTTTTCTTTCGATTGCGGCCAGCCATCGTTGTCTTTCGAGTTGGTTCTCTGGTACTCTGATGAAAGTCTTATCGGGATTTGTTGTGGAATTGTTGGTGCAATAAGGGTGGATGCAAACAAAGTAACGATGCATGTTGGTCATTGTAGCGCTGAAATTATTTCTTCAGATTATTTCACTCACCTGCCGTTTCAATAATGTAAGACAATGGCATGGATTCATTCCTCATTATTGAACCAATCACAAATCAATAATGCAATTTCATACCGTACAATTATCACAGTGAGGCAAAATGATGCAGAGAGGGCAACAGGGTTCCAACATTAAGATGATGGATAACTGGAACGACAATATTTGTAACTACATGTGTTTTGAACCTATTCCTGTCAGTAATCTGTTGAATACTGTGATTTTCACAAACGAAATAGTATTGGCCGCAGGTCCCTCGTGCGTACAGCTGCTGGATTGGTAACAATTTCAAAGATAGAAGACACACAATTCAATGAGGCGTTATACAAAATTACAAAATACTATTTTACTGGCGTAGGTCGATGACTGAGTGAATGAAATTAACTACTGTCCAGTTGGAAAAATATATAAAAAATCTTTGGCACCAAAAAAGGAGATAGAAATTCAGCTCATCATGGTCCATCCGTTCAAATCGAATGTATAAGCGCGCAAACACAGTAGCAGGTTGCAACCTGAACGCTTGGGGAACAGTTATTGTATGTCAGTCAACATAAATATTTGCTGTTTGGTGTTCGGAACGATGCGGCTGCACAAATAATCGGGTTTGAGCAGGATAAATCCCCCAGAGGTCCAAGAGGTGTAATTTTTGTCGAAGAAATGCAAATTGCTCGCAGACCCGTGTCAGATTCCCGATTGTGTCAACCTGACACGGGCAAGAAAATTCAATTTGCTCAAGTTATAAGAAAAAAACAATACATAAAATAACCGGTATTTCACTTTGGTACATCGAAATGATCTCTGTTTGCAGCAAGTTCCAAGTTGTATCAATTATCGGCCTTCTATTGGCGTGGAAGGCTTCTGTTTTTCCCAGGATATCGCTATTGAGACTGCGCGTGAAAAATATGCCAAGCGTAACACGACATGAGACATGACATTTCCGGTTCACAAAGCCAGGTCTGCAGCATTTTTGGGAAATTCCATGTGTCCATGTGATTGCAATTCTCATTCCTCGATAATACCGACAATGTTCGTTCACAAGCTCAAGTGTAAATGTCACTTATCTTGCATCAAACGAAAATTAGTGTTTACTTCCGGGGACGAATGTAGACGCACTCCATTTTAAAGGAGCGTTTTCCTACCCGGTCTCACTTCTTTTGCTTTTACCTCGATCTGTTCAGTACCTTGGGCGGACTTGTCGGCACTCTCACCGGTAGGCACCTGAGTGGGTTGATCTCACGTGTTGGCCTCATCGAAAATAGGCTTCTCGAGAATTCCTTGTCCATCCCATCAGGATTTCACGACAGTACTTTTGACTCCAGATTCTCTTCTTCGATTCACTATGTAGGGTTTCAGTTTCAAATAAGACGACAAGAGAGAACCGCTGAGACGGACCCAGTCGCACTTTTGCCTGTACTGTTTACTAATTCTTCCTCCGTTTTATAAGTATGTATCTGTGGGGTTTGTGATGGGTAACCGCTGAAGCATTTCGGGCGCACGCGTTATAGATACTTCTTTCTCCCGATTGCTTATGAATTTCTTTTCTACTTATTCACCTCTAATTTGTTTCTTGTTTATTCATCTACACAATTACCTGTCAGTTGTTTCTTGTTTACTTATCTACTTGTTAACTGATCAGTTCTTTGTTTACTTATCAATGTAATTCGCCTTCTGTTTTGAGAGAAATGCGGAGTGGCGGAAGAGTGTGCTTTTGTTTGTAAAGTTTGAGCGTAAAGTTTTTTTCAAAGCGTAAGCGACGAGTTTCCTTTTGTTGTTACGTGAATAGCTTGTAGACTAAGCGAACGTGACATAATTTCATTTCATTATGACTCATTCATAATTGACTTTGATTCCGATCATTTGGAAAGGGATTTCAGCACCCAATCAGGCAATACGTTTCCTTTGCGATATAAAATTGACAGTTTGACATGTTCCATGATTTCTTATTTTGCTTTACTAATCTGATTTTGTGCTTATTTTATTGTTGTTAATTCCTGCATTGTCCGAATAATTTGTGATAATGTTTCTTGTTGCATTCGTGTTTGTGTTTTGTTGTTCTTTATCCGTGTTGTGTCATTTAATCACTGTCAGTTTATTGTTGTGAGGTGTTTTGAGAAAAGGAACGAGTTCTTTCAAAAATTTTGCTCATAATTTTCAATAAATAATCTTCATTTTGCTTGTATTTCATTCGCGTTTCGAAGCATTCGGAGCTTACACAACGTAGCGTAGGTAAGAGCAGGTGAGAGGTAAACAAGGTTGGAAAAGGAAGCGGCAACGATGATCACAGCTTAACGTCGAAAAGTGGGTCACACTACAATATATCTGTCGTTATATGATCACAATACTTCCCCTTCTATTGGTGGGGAGCCGAGAAAGTGGAGAGAAATGTTCTCTCATGTGTGACGATGTATGGTATTGAGCCCAATTTATAGATTGACGCAAGCTGTAACCGTGACGTATACGTAAGAAATTGATCAATTACTGCATGTATCCGGCCCTGGCTCCTCCCCCTGGTCAATAGTGATTGGCCCATTCATACTCTGCGCTACGGTTACAGCTTGCGTCAATCTATAGTTTATGGTAGCCTTACATTGAGCATCAAATGCTGCAGAGTTCTGATTGAAATTGCTGTCAATGACCAACATGTGACCAATGAGAGCTCAGCAGTAAAAAAAACTGCAGCATTTGATGCTCAATGTAAGGCCACCATTAGGCTCTACCCGTTCACGTTGCAAATGCACGAAAAATCATGGCCGCTGCCGTCTGATTGCTGTTGCAAGTGCCATTAACCGCAGCCGTATACAGGTGTTCCGTTTTTCAACGCTCACTATTGGGATTTCGGAAACGGTATAGTATGTTCACTTGTACCGTGATTCTAGTCGGCTGTGAGATTTTGTTTTCAAGTTTCCAAATCTAAAATATAGAAAATCCCCGAAACTTTGCGGTTGACTGCTCTGGCTTCCTTTAGCGTTCGTCGTTCGGACCACTTTTGGAACACATTTCTTACGCATTTCCTCTGCAGATAGACGGAATATTTTTGCGGGACGTGATGTTTGACGTTTTTTTCCATTTTACTGGAAAATGTAGTAATTATTCGACCTGTTTTCAATTTTCGCCAATGAACAAATAAATCAAAGCAACTTTGACATTTGACAGGTGACAAAAATATTCCTAACCTCTCGAAGCCGGTTCAACGTTAGGTTGATTCAAACTAAAAAAATACTAGGCCTTCGTCCAAAAAAAAAGGAGTCCCATGGAATCATCAATCCTTTCACCTCTTGCAGTCGAAAAAACACGCCGAACCATGAAGAACTATTGGCAAGACAAGAAACACCCCAGCAGGCCTGCTGTTGCAGCAGGATTTACGCCTAAAAAGTTTAATCGACCGAATTTCAAAAAACCCAGCCGCTCAAAGTTGCGTATTGGACCGAACTCCATGTGAGTACCTTCAGTTTTCAATTTGCTTTTGTTCTGAACCTTGGCGGAACAAGTTTTTGTCGGCCTTGAATGGCCGCCGTCAAGATGACTTAAATTAAAGGCGGCCCCGTAGAGTTCTGGTGTCTAAATGACGATAATACATTTCTGCGCCCCTCTAGTTGCATTTCCACGTATGACAAGGTCAGTTTTCCAAGATTTTAATATCAATTTGATAAGAAATATAAATTCACTTCTAAAGAAGTCAGTTTCACACCAGGTGAAAAGGCGGCAAGCCTACACTGCTGAAGTAAAAAATTTGCCCAGCCAACTAGAGTCACAGTACAAGTGAACCTACTATAAGAGATACAAAGTCGGTTGAATTACAAAAAAGTTGCACTATTTTATGACTGTCTCAAATAGGTCAAGATATCCAAGATATCTTTGGTCATTTCTGAAATATTTCAAAAAAGCTGAAAAATGCCGAATTAGAAAATTTTAAATCACTTCTTTATTATGACAGATATCAATTTGAAACATGGAATCCTGACATTTTTGAAGGTCCTTGATCGACTAACGTCAATATTATTTCTCCTGTGCCTACTTGTTTTCGAGATATGACAGTTTACTTTTTTTTTCTCATGGACACCATATCATTTTTTATTCACCCTGAAAGACTCATCTTTTCTTTCGCTTTAAAAGATATAAAGCACTTGTAGCATTTTTGTCAAAATAAGCTGTAAAAATTGCAAAAACTATTTCTGGGGCGAAAAAAATCGAGTTACCGTTTCGGTAGCCATGACCTTGTGGCATAAACAATGGCATTTGCCGCATTCGGTTACCGTGGTCTGTTGATTTTGGAAAAAGTTGAGTTACATTCCGTTTTTATAATTATGTATTTCATAATAAATAATGCCTAAAACAAAACCGAAGATAGCACAAAATAACATAGCAATAAACATTCATAATTTACAATTGTTCACAGGCACAGGAGGATGGTGTCCCAAAGCAGTCCCAAAAGCGGGAAAAGTGGTTTAATTCAAATAAGTTGAATTGAATTGGAGTATGTTGGGTTGCCTATCCATCCAGGCGCATAAGCTATAGAGAGTTAGAGGGGTTTCAGTGTGTGGTTCCTGAATTGCAGTTTTTTTTTTGAAAACTAGTGGATGATCCGCAGTGATTAGTCTATTCCTACTTTTGAAATGATCAAAATTGCGTAGCCCTTTATCACACAGTGGACCCTGTTTTTGTTCTTCATTGTCCTAGTTCTGCATTTGCAACGTCAACAGGTGATATTGTTACCATTGACTTTCCCTGAATAAAATGGCTAGGTCGTAGTTTGATTCACCCTGTACACTGTACTCTGTACATGTGCTCCACTAGAGTGCGTCCACTTTATGAAGAGCACACGATACTAATACAATTTTGCTGAAGATAATGAGTTTAGATAAACTATGTTTAAATTTAAGACAGAACAGGAAGGCTAACCAGCTGATGCTTGTCTAATATGCCCCCATCGCCCCAAGTAATACGCCACTGAATAGCACATACCTCAGGGTCAGATTCAGATATTGGTGCTCTTTATAAAGTGGACACAGTCTACCAATCATGCAATTATTATTTTTATTATGGAAAAGGGGTAGGTGGTTACCTACGCAAGGTTTATATACTTACGTAGTTATCACAGAGGAATGCTTCTCATCACATCACAGACTAGCTTCTGCTAATTTCTGTAAACAAAAAAAAAAGCACAAACTTTGATTTTACGCAGAAAAGTTAAGAAAATAAACGGATATGTACCTTTCACTGACTCGAGAACACTTGGGAATCACGAAAAGGCCTCAATTAAAAACAGCGAATGACTTCTTTTCTGTAGAACACAAAAATGAGGGCGATTTTTTTTATTTTGAAAACAGCAACATAACCTACAAAACTAGTGTGATTCAAGCGCTGCCTGTCACCTGTCACTGTCAGTCAGCTCAAAGGTGCGTTCCGATATTCAGATCGGTTAATCACTTTTTCTTTCAGTGTGCGACTTTTGTTAGGTTAACTTTCTTTGACCGGCCTCTAAGGCTGGTCGTTGTGGTTGACTTGACAGCTGGTCAATCTTCCAATATTCATTTTTTCAGGCGGTTGTTCGACCAAAAACCAGAACCAATATCGGAACGTACCTCAACTGTCAACCGAACCAACTGACAGCTGCTGTCAGTCCTGTCACTTTTGCTATTGTCACTTTTCAAGGTTATGTTTACAAACTTCGAGCTGTAGGCTCTGCGGGGCCGCGATTTTCCAAAATGGACCTGGACTTTACGAAAATATGCCGGGTGTGCCTGCACGAGGGCATCATGATGTCGATATTCAAAGTGAACGTCTCCAAAAAGATCATGGCCTGCGCCCAAGTGCAGGTATCCGAACTTGTCGCCTTTACTTTTTCTGTTTTTGATAAAAATGCCGGCGCTTTGAACAGGTGTGGCAGAACGACGGGCTGCCGGCGCAGATCTGCAACAAGTGCTCGGCCAAGCTGCACATCTCGTTCCAGTTCAAAAAGCAGTGCGAACGGTCCGACGCCAAGCTCCGGCAGTACGTCTCGAGCCTGCCTCAGGAACAGCAGGAGCCGCAAGAGGAAGAGCAGGCCGTCGAGCATCAGCCGATGCAGCTGCCCAAGCTGGACATGGAGATCGGCATGGCGCAGCAGAACGTGCAGGACAGCTGCGTTTTCATCGAGTGCGCGCCCATGCTCGAGATCAACCAGGAAAAGTTCGATTCGTTCATTCCGATCTCGCAGGCGGGTCAGGCGCCGCTGGGACAGATCAACTACAACATACAGTCGCAGAACCAGATACAGCTGAGCACGTACAACTTGCAGAGCGTCAGTCAGGTGCAGGTTTACAACGGAGGGTATGGGATGCCGTTGCAGCCCATGCAGCCTTCAAATATTCTCCATAACCAGGTATAACCAGTATACTTGGAGCATCTTCTTTTATCTTTGTATACCTGCTGCATTGTTGTGCGGCCACGAAATTCTCACAGCAAAACTGTGATCAACTCATTGGTTCAGCCTATCCCCAAGTCTAGCTATCGGTTGATTGGTTCACTACCTAATATTGTTGGGATTGTTGGAAATAATACCAAAGGCGGGCGAGAACCAATCTCACAAGGTTTTAGGAAACTCTTGCTACATCGATGTACTGCGGATTGCATAAAACTCCCAGGAAATATCTCCTACAGTTTCAAGAACAGCAGCCCTGATAAGTGAACTGATAAGTTTTTTTTTGCAACACCAGGACAAAAAAGTACACTTTTTTCCCGCTTTTGCAGGGAAAAAAGTAGATTTTTATTCCCTTGTATGTCCTTACTCCCCCCCCCCTATTTTTCACGCCCTAGTTATTTTTAGAAACCTCATAATTTTGAATTCTACGTTCAATTTTGAAGAAAAAATCACTCTTGCAAAATTTTGATTAGAGGCTTTGTTTGGGAGATATTTAGGATTGAAGGTTTGGAAAACATCTCAAAAGCACAACTTTCAAAGGTCTAAAAATTAAAATCCAAAAAACTCATAATTTCTCAGCTGAAATAGGTTTTCTAGAATTTATAAGTTGATAAACCACCATTTTTTCCAAAACACGAGAAATTTTCAGAAAAAAAAACAATTTGGGCTCTAGAAAGTGGCGATGTCGGGATATTTTCCAAAGTTTCAAACTCAAATATCTCCTAAACGAAGCCTCTAATCAAAATTTTGCAGGATTGACTTTTTCTTCTAAATTGAACGTAGAATTCAAAATTATGAACAGTTTCCAAAAATAACTAGGGGGTGGAAAATAGAGGGGGGGAAGTAGAGACACCTCCTAATGTCTACGCTCCTGAAACTTTTTTATGGAAGATGTTATGATTGTTCGACAGGCGATAACTTCAGTAAACCTTTGGTTCTATTTTGAATCAAATCGGTTGAACGGTTCAAAAGTTATGCGGAAAAAACGATTATTTATTTCCAACTTTGAAGGGCTATATCTCTGTTATTAGGCATTTCTCAAATATGTTTGTGTAGAAAGTCCCCTTCATTTTTCATTCTCTATCGATCCTTAAATTTAATGACATAAAAGTCAGACCACCCTATGATTCACCCTTTTTTATACAGGGTGAATCATAAAGTACAAAAATTTAGTTTTCCTAGAAAACCAGAAGCAGAAGAATTCTATTGAAATGAATTGTGTTTTATAGTTTTATTGTGCTCTACATAGGTTATGGGACCAATGTGGCTGTTTCCGGGCACTTTTAGAAGAAGATAATTTCCAGAGTCCATGACTCACCCTGTATACAAAACAAAAATTCTTTGCATATTCAGAGGTTGATTTTTTTAACTCATTGTTTTTCCATAAACAGATCACTAAGATCTTTTGAAACAACGAAAATAGAAGCAATCGAAGGACCAACTTTTGTCCCTCCATAACTTCAAAACTAGACGATATAGAATTTTTCTAGCAACTTTCCAGCACTCTATTACACTTCCATATTACTCACCTTCAAGGTGGTCTGACACTTTTGAATCACCCTGTATAACCAAATATACCGTGCCATCAACAAAAAACCTATCTAGAGTTGGCGGGCAGCCCCTTGCTCTACCCGTGAACTGGGGTTGGCTCTTTATTGTTGCTTGTTGCAATAGGTGATAAATACATTACATGTTATTTACAAGTGGTTTTCAAAATGCCCTCCCCCAACTTCGACGCATTTTCTACATCTCGTCACTAAATGTCTAGTGGCTTTTCGAATGGTTGGTCTATTGTTCCGCGTTTCATTA
Source organism: Anaspis maculata (assembly GCA_949128115.1). Lineage (NCBI taxonomy): Eukaryota > Metazoa > Arthropoda > Insecta > Coleoptera > Scraptiidae > Anaspis > Anaspis maculata. Next base: position 16,788,189 of record OX421964.1, read on the forward strand.
GCATCTGCAATGATCTTTCCTCTCCAACCCTTCCTGGTGTTCATTTCCGTCTTGTAGACCTCTAGATCATTCATGTGGCTCCATACAAAGTAATCTAGGACTGTGAGATCAGGAGATCTGGGAGCCAGGAATGAGGACCCCGGCGACCAATCCAGCGATGGGGGTATTCTGCATCCAAGTATTCTCTGTCGTTTCATGAAAAATTAGACGGTGCCCCAATTGCATCCTGATGTGGAATTGTTCTTTTTGCTAGTCATAAATCTCCATAATTATGTGCCTGTTCCGAGGCCTGTTCAAATTGCCATATTTTGGGAACTAGAGCAGCTGCAGATACCGGCACCTCTCTAGCTCTAGCTTCTGATTGAAGTTTAGATTTAGGGCTTATTTTCACAAAAAAGAAGAATTGTATTGGGTGAACGGTTTCTGAGAGAATCACGCCAAGATGTTTTAGCTGGGATACACTGTCTCAAGTATTGAAGTAAAAAATTAAAAAGGACCTACCTTGTGACGTCCAACACCGTGAGATGGAGAGAGCGCTCCCTGTGGTCCACTGATGTCCAGCGCGTTACGATAGGGGAGGTTGTGGGTTGAAAAATGGAGTGATACACAATAACAATAATGAGAAGTCCGAAATTGCCCTCGTACAACACGGCCGGCGAAAACGGAGCCGAAGAGAAACAAAAAAAAAATGAAGAGAACCTTCAAAACTGAAACTGAAAAATTCGCACATATGGGCACACGAAAATCCTTATGCCGCGGTACAAAAGAACTCTCAGTAGAGGTTTTCACTGAATTTGTGGTGCGGAGTGGTTGACGACACTTTGATTGGGCCACATTTCTTTGAGGAACGGCTGACGAGGGAAGGCTATCTAAACTTACTCCAAAATGTTTTGCCTGGGTTGTTAGAGACGCACAGGCGAGGTCTACAAGACGGAAATGAACACCAGGAAGGATTGGAGAGGAAAGATCATTGCAGATGCTAATGAAACGCGGAACAATAGACCAACCATTCGAAAAGCCACTAGACATTTATTGACGAGATGTAGAAAATGCGTCGAAGTTGGGGGAGGGCATTTTGAAAACCATTTGTAAATAACATGTAATGTATTTATCACCTATTATTAGGAGTTTTGAATTTTTTATTGAAAATTTTGCTCGTTTCTTGTTTGAAAAGTAGTAAATGCAATGAATTATCTCAAATCATTCAGAAAATATCGCTATTTGAATTTTCATTTTTTTTTAATTTTTTTTTTACTAAACCTACTGAGGTGTGCCGTTCGTATTGGATGGCTGATTCTGTAGCATTTTTTCTGAACTTTTCAAATACAATGTTATTTTTTTAGGAATCCGATGCGAAAAGGGCTTATTTGCCCAAGAATTAATGGGGGCCATTTTTTTCAGTCCGGCCCTGGATTTTTTCATGCCTCGTTGGTCATTGTGATTGTTCTTAGTAAGAAACTTTTCCTGTCAAATTTCATCCGATTCCATCCATTTGTTCCAAAGTTATGACCTATCAAAGTTTTGACCAAAATACATAAATCACCCTGTAACTTTGAAACGCAGAATCTTAGAGAAATTTCGAAGCCAGATCCGGATCCGCCTCGGAAAACTGGATCTATCCTTGAGCTTTGTCGTATAAGTCATGAAACACCCTGTATAATATCGATTTCAGCAACGGGATGGGCAGAATGACCGAATTATACAGGGGGGTCCAGGTTATAGTAGCAATAATTCACCATTCGATGGTCCATCGAAAACTAGGTCGACATGCATAATTTAATTTTCCTCCAAAACGCTTTTTTAAGGGGAAAAGCCCTTTGAAGTTCAGTTTTTGGAATCTTTTCATTTTGAATTACTCTCAAGTCATTAAAGCGATTTTGATCAAACGAGGCGTTTTCAGAGAAAAACAATTAGGGCTCTGGAAATTAGCGATTTCCAAAGTTTTTCAAAGTTTAAAACCCAAATATCTCAAAAATCAGGCCTCTAATCAAAATTTTACATGAATAACTTTTTTCTAATTTGAACAAGGAATCCAAAAATAGCACAATTTTTCAAAAATATTCAGTGGCGTAGAAATTGGGGTAGGAGAAGTTGAACCATCCCCCGTATCTACGCCACTGGACAATTTTGACAAAAGTTATCTTTGTCAAGTGATGGGTATCTATTTCGTAAGCATTTGTACCAAATTTGGTCGAAATAGTAATAGTAATAGTAATAGTAATTTTATTGTCTGTGAGAATCTTACATGTATCAAACAGTAGCTCTATAGATATCGTCATAAAAAAAAAATTATAAATACATATTTACAAAATAAAAAAATAGATAAAAGTAACTCTTTCATTGAAAAGCTCCTCTAAGGAGTAATAGCTTTTAGACTGAAGGAAATCTTTTAGCTCAACCTTAAATCTCCTGTTAGTCAGATCTTCGAAGCGTCCGTCGACCTGACAGTTTATTGTAACACTTGACGCCCATGTAGCTTGGGTTGTTTTGACCAACAGCTAATCGCGAGAAACCCTGTTGGAGTTCTGTTTTGCATCTCGTATCATGACAGTGAATGTCCTGCCGCCTGGTCAAATCGCTTCGATGACTTGAGAGTTATTGCAAAAAAAAAGATTTTAAAAACTGAACTTTGAAGGGCTCTATCTCCCTTAGGAAGCGTTTTGGAAAAAATTAAATTATGCATGTCGACCTAGTTTTCGATGGACCATCGAATGGTGAATTATTGCTACTATAACCTGGACCAGCACACTGTATGGATCTTGCAGTTGATGTATCACGCTTGACGTTTGTCAGAAGTGGTATCATAATTTACGAGAAATTCAAGTTTCATCTCTCATCAGACGAAAACGAAACGAACACTGGAACGCTGTGCCATTTCAGGCCCTCAGCCTCTTTGGCAGGATTCGCCTGCGCCTCGTATCGAAAGTGCGCTCTGTATCAAAAAAAAACTATTCAGGGGGACATACAATGCCTACATAATATAGGAAGACTTCTCAAAATAGATTATCTCCAAAAGCATTTGATGGCAACAAAACCCTGCTTATTTTTTCTTTGCTGATAATAATGAATTTTGATGACTCATTTGCCAAATATGGCAGACATTAGGATGAGGCCAGGAATGCCATGCGAATGATCTTGTAGCCACCAAACTGTCGTGTCTGCTCACGAACTACGCCCAATTACTGGATCTAGTTGCATAATTTTCTCGACAATTTTTTTTTGCGACTTGAATTATTCTTACATGTCAATTGAAATTTTCCAGATCATGTTTGTGTGAAGTTTTTGGCTGCGGGCTCTGTTTTTGGATTTCGGATGTTGTTTTGGGTGGTTTTTCGATCTAAATAGAAAGAACGACCGGATCAGCACAACAATGTCACAGTAAGTACAGGGTGTTCACGTTAATATTGACTCCCCACTTGCCGGCTTATCTCTAAACCAATTTCAAAAATTAAAACTGATTATTGGAGGACTTTTGCTGAATTTTCCAAATTTGCCTGTGAAAATTTTCTGGATCCATGATATACAGGGTGTCGCAATGAAATTTCCTTGTTTTATCACATTCACATTTCTATTTGAATAATGCAATGGATGCAGACATGGGTTCATTTTTCGAAAAAAATTACAGGTTTTTGTAAATAAACTCTCAAAATCGGTTTGATTGTGATGTTTTCATATTTTAAACTGTTACATTAATAATACTTTGACAGTTTATTTGTCAAATGAGCCCGTTAGTGCCATATTTTGTCGTAATCAGGATAAAAGACTGCATCAACTACATGTTAATGATTCTTTTTTTGCGACACCCTGTAAATTAATGGTTTAGAAACTTTTTATGGGCAAATTAAAAAAAATTCAGCAAAATACCTTCAAGAATCAGTTTTCCTTTTTGAAATTGCCCCAGAGATAAGGCAGCTAGTGTGAGGGTCAATCTTAACGTGAACACCCTGTACATTGGGCATGTGCAGTATTTTTTATTTTCATTGTGCAGTAAAATTTAAAATATCGTGGATGGGTAGTGGGTACTATGTAGGCTTGACCATTGTGGCGTCACGTCCTGCACCACCCGTCGAGAGATCCCAGAGTAATGTAGAGGGAGGTCCAGGTATATTTTTATGGGGGTTTGTAGAAACAGCGTGTGAGAACCCATTAGAGAGTTTCTTACTACCGAATACAGCGGTTGTATTGAGAGAGAAATGTTCTGTGAGAGTTAATAAAGAATTTAGTGAGACATCCTGATTTCATTTTAACACAAACACTATTCGGCGAAAGACAATATTACAACAATTGATTTAAAATCTGTGATGAAACATAATCGACAATTATTTTTTTCTTCTTTCGATATTTCAAGCCATAAAGCTGGGAAAATTAAGGAATCATCACCAAATATTGATGACGTTGGCAATCCCCGGGACCGATCTCACCAGCCCAGCGCACCAGTCCGACCCTTTGGCAGCACTAGTGCTTAGGACTAGTGTCACTAAAGATTTGAGCCGTCGACCATCAATAAAAAATATAGGTTTCACTTAAATTCAGCAATGTAGGAGCCTGGCAATTGCCGCTTTTCTACGCTGGGATCGATGAGTCATAACGGCAGGAGCTTGAAGAATTTGGTATTTCAAAATATTTTTTATGCGGAAATATCAGAATGTTTTTCTTATTTCCACGCAAGTGCTCTTATTTATAAATAGACGAAAGGTTTATGCTCTTATTTATGAATAGACGAAAGGTTTACATGACCTAATTCCGAATTCATTGTTTGCTGAACATGGTCATTCCCATGCCTTGGTGATCACTGCACTGGGAGTTGATCCACGATGAAAAATCAAATGTACATTTTTTTTAATGAATCACCGGACGGTTTCTACAAAAAATATCATTTATTTTATATTACAGGTGATGCCTCCGCAGATGCAAATCCAGCAACAACTGCCTCCTCTCCAGCCCCTCATGCAGCAACAATCGGCCCTGCAGCAACAACAGCAGGAGCAGCAGCAGCAGCAACAGCAACAACATTCGACTTCACAACAGCAACTCCTGGACGACAAAGACAAAAACAAACGGAACGGGAGACTCCGAAGGGACGCCAAACACGACACCAACAACAAGCAATGCCCGACGTGCAACAAAGTTTTCGCCACCGCCACCAAACTGAGCCGACATCTGAAGACGCACTCGACGGACATGCCGTACAAGTGCAAGGTGTGCATGAAGGCGTTTTCGCACAGCGGCAACTACAAGATACACCTCAGGATGCACACGGACGAGAGGCCGTTCCGGTGCACCGTCTGCGACAAGGGCTGCCGACAGGCCCAGGATCTGGAGAAGCATATGCGGACGCATACCGGTACACCTACTTTTTTAGCCCACTTTCACTTTATATCACATTTTTTCCCTAAAACCGTCATTACCCGAGGTGTTGCTTGGTAGCCAGGTTCCGGACTCGGTTCTTCAACAAGCTAGCTTCTTCCCAGTTAGGTCGCGTCAAGTCCGTCCTCTCGTCGGCAACCATCTGTTGACTACCCCTTTTGGTTGGGTAATTGTTGCTCTTGTTTCGCATTAGTTCATGGTGCCTTCCTCTCACGTTCCTTGTGCAGACAGCGTCCGTTTCGTGCTCTCCTGGCATCAAGCGGGGGTGCTTGTTTCTTCCGCAATGCCGCACCTGATTTAACCGATTCTTCTGAGCTTATGATTTTAACGCACTGACTAATGCTCAGTTAATCTGAAAGGGTTAACTGCATAGAGAAGAGCAAAGTCAACGTGAAGCACCTGTACAAGTGGGAAAAATCCATGTAACTTACTTCGTGAAATTAAATTAAATCCGACACTAGACTATAATTGGTTCACAACATCTGAACACCTATAATAAAGATTGTACACCATTTAATTGAAGTGCGACTCTGATTTCACAATTATTTGTGCCAACAAATTTCTGAACCCCTGCCACCTCAATTAATGGTATCAGTATCAAATCAGTGATTTACTTGCCTTTCATTTCAAAGAGAGCTCCACACTAAATATAAGATCACTAAACCATAAGCAGCTTCATCAACAAAATACAACAATGATAACCAGGAACGCTAAACAAGGCGTCGAATGCTCTTTATGGCATTCCAACACCAACCACCCTCGCGTCTTCTCCCTTCTTCGCCTGAGTCCTGCATCTTACATCCCCACTCTCTCAATTTCGCCAGATTCGGTTCATCTCGCTTTCATGCTTGAATACCTATTTTAATTTTGAACTAGGCCAATCGCCACAATATTCAAATACTTTATTATTATTACTGTTTATTGCATAAAGAAAATACAGCAAATGGACAGTTCCAAGTCCAATAATAGTGGTGCAAAATAGCGAGTCCGGTCCCTGTCGGAACTTGAATTGTTGAACGTTTGAATGGTTTATTGAAGGGCAATGTATTGGTAATAAGGGCAACATTGCTTTATTCATCTCGAGTACTACTACTACTACCTACTACGGTAGAGCTGGCCATTGCAACGTGTGGCGCATGATAAAGGCTGCCCTAGAACAACCATTTCCAATTAAAAATGTAAGTGGGACGAAACGAACAACTTTCGAAGACGACCAGGCATCGGCGCTGCAAGAAGCAGCATACAAGCTGACGATGAGCGGTTTGTGCAATTCATTGTAGACCATCTGTTTGTCACATTAAAAATGCTGTGGAGGAAACTCAACTCTCTGCATCATTGAGAACGGCGAGAAAGCCAGTGAATCTCCAACAAAAGCCAGCTGAATCTCCAGCTGTATCAGCGTCAATACTAACATTGAAAGCCAGGTCAACGCACTGATTTCTCCGATATCCCTTCCGCTGACAAAAGGCATCGCCAGTATAAAAGCACAAGGGAATGGTGCAGGGAACTCGTTCATCCTATAGAAGACTGTGAACATGTATGAAGTTGGTGATCATGGGGCTAGGGGGCGGGCGGTAAAAGCAGGGTAAGTTGTTGTTAAAATAATTACGATGCAGGAGAAAATAATAAATACAATCTGTATTGGAGCCTGAGGCGCCTACCTCTAAACCCTTTCACGCCCCTCATCTAGGAGGATCAGCCCTTCTAGAAGTGACATGGTTGAGACGCCGACCCTTTGCCTTGTTATAGGCAAAGTGCAAAGAAAGGGCCCCAAATACCTACAGGTTCTAGTACCGATTATATTAATAATTGTTCTCCTCTACATCGTTCTTATTCTAATAACAACTTACTTTCTTACATGTTCACAACTAATTAGTAGTAAGAAAATACGCTATAGAGAATTACGCCGGTTGGCACTTGTTTTTTTTCCGAATGTTTAAAAAGATTCAACTAGGTAGCTAACGAAGTTTGAATTTATTTCCAGGAGAAAGACCACACAAATGCAATTTGTGCACGAGAGCTTTTTCGACCAGTTCAAACCTGATAGCTCACATACGAACGCATACGGGGGAACGACCGTACGTGTGTTGCGTCTGCCAGAAGGCTTTTTGCCAGTCCAACGAGCTGACGAAGCACATGCGGACGCATACCGGGGAGAAATCTCATGTTTGTGATATTTGTAATAAAGGCAAGTACTCGTTTTCTATTTTTTTTTACAACGTTTTGTCAAGATTTTCACGTTTAGCGCGCCAGAGATTGGTCTTTGGTCTTCATTGAGGTATCCTTCCATGTCAAAACACTGTCGAACGCGCTAAATTGGAAAACCTTGCCAAAATCTGGCAGTACGCTTTGAAGTGCTAACAATGGGGTGTTATATAAAATCACAAAATACGATTTTATTTGCGTAGGTCGATGCCTGACCTCCGGTTCCACCAAACTTATGAACGAATTAACTTTGTCACTCTTATAGTAACTAAGCAACTTGCCAGCTATTGGCTGGTGCATGGCAGCTGTCAGCGTGATAAAGTTAATCTGCTCGTAAAATTTAGGTGGAACTGGCTGTGAGTGAATAAAATCAACTACTGTCCTGTAGGAAAAATATTACAAACCTTTTTGGCACCAAGAAAGGGAATAGAAATTTAGCTCATCACAGTCAATCCGTTCAAATCGAGTGAATTAGCTCGCCAAAAACAGTACTGGGTTGCCATGTGAACGTCGGGGAACAGTCGACGTGTGTCAGTCGACATCAATATTTGCTGTTTGGTTTTCGAAACGATTCGGCTACACAAATAATCGGGTTTGACCAGGATAAACCCCCCAGAGGTCCTGGAGGTTGGTCCATATTCAGCAGTCCACGGCGAAATCAGCCCACAGCTCAAACGTCCCCCACCGGAAAAAGGTCCACCACGCATTTATCCACTGTCAGGTGACTTCGCCCATAGACATTGCAAAACTAGATGAAATTTGGGCTGTGTTTCTGGTCGCCATCGCCCGATCGCGGCCTGAATCGCAACTCACTAGAATCATGTAGAAATAAGATAGCCTCTACCTCTTTGCATCTCCAAACTTTTCACTGATCACTGTTAGAAATCGAGAAATTGTTGATTAATATTATGGACAAGAAATAAACTGCTGCTATTTTTCATGCTAATATAATTATGCAACCAACAGACCATACATACAACCATACATTCAACAGACCATCCACTAGTTTGGAGATGTCCATGGGTGTAGGCGACATATGACAGTGGCTAAATGAGTGGTGGACTTTTTTCTGGGGGGGGAGGGGGGACATTTGAGCCGTGGGATGATTTATTGGTGTGAAGACCCGGGGATAAATGCGTGGTAGACCTTTTTCCGGTGAACCGGTTGAGCAGTGGATGTCTTTGCGGTGTCAGAATCCGGGGATAAATGCGTGGTGGGCTTTTTTCTGGTCGATCGTTTCAGCAGCGGATGTCCTCGCGGTGCGAGAGCTCGGGGATAAATGAGTCGTGGACTTTTTTCTGGTGGGACGTTTGAGCTGTGGGCTGATTTCGCTGTGGACCGCTGAGTGGCCACAGCACCCCCCGGAGGTCGTGGTGCAGACGTAGTCCATAATTTCTGACAAATTCCGATTGTTTGTAGACCTGTGTCAGGTTCCTGCTTGTGTCAACCTGACGCGGACAAGAAGATTAACTTTGCCAAATAATAAGCCTTATCGAGCCATCTAATTTCTTAGCAGTTGCAATCTGGGAAGGCGCAGTTATTTTTTGGATAACTAGAAATAGATAGATGTTGGGCCACCCTTGAAAATACATCACTTGGACTACACTTTCACGTGTGAGCCAAGGAAAACAAGAGAGGCACATGCACACAGAATCTGGCGGAGACGTCATGTGAATATAACCACACGACATAAACACAATTTGACATGGTAACTCTCTGGCGAAAGTGATCTCAGTTTGTACTTAGTTTTAAACCAATGAAGAGAAAGTGGTATAAGACCCCATTAACGCCATGAATAATGATGAGTATGTATAGACCTAGTTTAATGCTTGAATATCGCACAATAGCGTAACAAAACGATGGAAATGAATATTTCATTGTTGCGGTAACACTCTTTTGAGTATAGAAATAATTTTTTTCTAACATCATTATGTAACAAGTTATATAATAGTATATTATTATCATACGAGTTTAATAAGACGAAGTTTGTGGCGCGACGAACATAGTGAGGAGGGTCCAAAGGAAAGAGTGTGACGAAACGTCTTACTAAACGAGTGCAATATACTATTTTATCTATTTTGCCTGAAATATTTCAAAGAAATTGACGAATTCTAGAGGTAGAGAAATGCCTTTCAGTGTCATAAAAGTCAAGCGCTAGTACAATACGCGTTTGCGTGTCGAAAAGTGGCCAGTACGATAGGGGAATAGAAAATAGTATATTATTATACGAGTTTAATAAGACGAATCGAGTGTAATATACTATTTTATCTATTTCGTCGCAAATATTCAGACGAAATTGGAAAATTCTAGAGGTAGAAATGCCTTTCAGTGTCATAAAAGTCAAGCGCCAGTACGACACGCATTTGCGTGTCGAAAAGTGGCCAGTACGATACGGGAATAGATACATACATTTTTGATTCAGGTACTTTATTCTTTTGAGTTCTTATTTTAGGTTTATTATTTTAGAGGGACGTTTTCTCAACGTTCATGGTAGCAGTGGCACTGCACCCTCTTGTTTTATAGATTAAGGATGGAATTGGATTGGTGAAATTGAGGCGTTGCGGAATCAGTTCAGTTCAGGTGTGGATAGTCAAATAAATTGCTTATTATATCGTGACCGGAATATTCACTATCACCACTGGAAAACTGCAAGGCCACAACAATTACTATCTCCGATCTCTTATCGTTTTTTTTTTATGTAAACATTATTTGGTATTTGATCTTTGCCACTTGAGGCGTCTTCTCGGTAGTCTAGTCAATAGGTTCAACGACTCAAAACAAAACAATTTTGTCTATTCCAAACACTAATAACCTACTACCGTATGATCAAAAACTTTCCTCCTCTAGGTAGGCTGTGGTCTGGCCATTATTGGCAGGCAAACGAGGCTGATTTTGGCCAGGCCAAAGCCTGCCTAGAGGAGGAAAGTTTTTGATCATACGGTACTTTGTATTTTTATAGTGGAGATACTTCATTTGATTCATTATCCAGCCCTCACGGCCCATCAAGGGCTATTGCTTCCTTTATTTGCCTCTTCCAAGTCGTTCGGTCCATTGCTAGGTTCCTCCACTTTGGTAAATTTAGTTTCTTTGCTATATCGTCGACAGTATCCACCTTTTCTTCCTTAACTGGACCGTATATCCTCCTCAGCACTTTTCTCTCAAAGACCAGAATTCTGTCCGTGTCTTTTTTTGTTAGGGTCCATGAGTCTGCTCCATATAGTAACACAGGTCTTATTATTGTCGCGTAGAGTTTCAACTTGGAGTTAGTACTCAAAGTTCTTGACTTGAATAGTGGCGACATGACGTAGTAACTCTTATTGGCTTGCACTGTTCTTCTGAGAATTTCCTCCGACATGTCGTTATTGTCTGTAAGCAGTGTTCCGAAATACACAAATTGTTTGACCCGTTCAAAGTTATATTCTCCAATTTCAATGGACTCTTCTGCTCCTTCCTTGAACTTTGGTATCTTCAACTTCATATATTTGGTCTTTCCTTCGTTCACCCTCAGTCCTACCGTATTTGCTTGACATTACAGTGCTTCAAAACTTTCCTTTTTAGTCCTTTTATCTCTACCTATGAGCACTAAGTCGTCCGCGTAGGCCAGCAGTTGCAATGATTTGTTAAAGATTGTTCCTTCCTGTTTCAGTCCCGCTCTTCGCACTATAGACTCCATGACAAAATTGAACAGGATCGTCGACAGTGGATCTCCCTGCCTCATTCCACTCGAAACTTCAAAACTCTCTGACAAATTTCCTTCGACTTCAACTTTGCTTTGCGCTTCCTACAATGTGAGCATCACCATGTTGATTAGTTTTTTTTGGAATGTTCATCTCTGCCAAACTCTCTTCTATTGCTGGTCTTTTGATTGAATCGTACGCCTGTTTGTAGTCGATGAAGATCATTTCGATTCCAATGCCATGCTCTCTGCTTTTTTAGCGCATTTTCGTAAGAAAATGACGCTTATATGGCCGGTTTGTCTGTCTGTCCGTCCGTCTGTCCGTCCGTCTGTCTGTCTGTCTGTCCGTGTAGAAATTAAGAATTTGTACTCCTCCTCGAGGAATAAAGCTAGAGAGCCTTAGAACTTTTTTGATAGATAGCTGATGTCCCCAAAGGTGGCCAATGGGCATTATTTTTTTATCCATGCAAAGTTATCATCACTATTATCAAAAAACAGATATTTACTGTGCACTTCTAAGAAGTTGAACTCCTCCTCGGGGAATCAAGCTAGAGCCTTGGAACTTTTCCCGATGAATAGCTGATGTCCCCAAGGGTGGCCAATGGGCATCATTTTTTTTATACATTCATAGTCATAGTTATCATTATTATTATCACAAAATAAAGATTTCCTGTGCACTTCTAAGAAGTTGAACTCCTCCTCGGTGAATAAATCTAGAGCCCTGGAACTTTCTCCTATGGATAGCTCAGGTCCTCGTGGGTGGCCAGTGGGCAGATTGGATTTCATGGTCGCGCCGCCATCTTGGCCGCCATATCAAATTTCTTAATTATGAAACGATTCCCATGAAACCTGGAAGTTACACCTGTCTTGTATGATCATTCTTATTTTCAGGCTGAATTTCATGATTCCGCCGCCATCTTGGCCGCCATATTGAAATTCCTTATTAGTGGAACGATTTCCATGAAACTTGGAAGTTATCCTTGTCTTGTATGATCATTCTTATTTTCAAGCTAAATTTCATGATGTCGCCGCCATCTTGGCCGCCATATTGAAATTTCTTGCTAGTGGAACGATTTTCATGGAACTTGAAACCTACCCTTGTCACGTATGATCATTCTTATTTTCAAGCTAAATTTCATGATTCCGCCGCCATCTTGGCCGCCATATTGAGATATCTCATTAGTGAAATGATTTTCATGAAAGTTGGAAGTTACCCTTGTCACGTATGATCATTCTTATTTCCAAGCAGAATTTCATGATTCCGCTGCCATCTTGGCCGCCATATTGGAAGCTGTTATCAGTGGAGGGATTGTCATGAAACTTGGAACTTACTCTTGTCTTGTATAAACATTCTTATTTTCTAGCTGAATTTCATGATTTGGCCGCCATATTGAGATTTACCATTAGTGGAACCACTGAGTGGAACGAATGTCATGAAACGTTAAACTTACTCTTGTCTCGTATGAACATTTAATTTTCAAGCTGGACTTCATTCTAGTATTGACTTCATTCTAGTATTTATCTTAGGGAATGAATCTGGTTCGACGTAGATCTATTCGGTCGAAATCCACTTTGATATTCGCCTATATTTTACTCCATGTATTCCACCAATCTGTTATACAGCACGACCGCCAAAACCTTGTACATCACGCATAGTAGTGTTATGCCTCTATAGTTGGCGCATTCATCCTTCTTCCCTTTCTTAAAAAAGGGTAGGTAGTATCATTCCTGTGTTCCATTCTTGTGGTAGCTCTTCGTTTGCCCATATTTTCAAGATAAGGTCATGTATCGTTTCACACAGGCTAGTGACCTAGTGTAGTGACCTAGTGTGACCTCCAACTTTTATCAGCTCCGCATTAACATTGTCTATCCCTGTCGCTTTCCGGTTTTTCAATTTTCCTTTCGCTTCTTGAATTTCTTCGATTGTTGGCTGTCGTTCCGCGTGATCTTCTTCCCTTATTCCCTCTTGTCCGTTTTATGTTACTTTTCTCATTGTTTTTGTTTCGTTTTGTCCGTATTCGTTCAAGAGTTCATTGAAGTGTTCTGACCATCTTTCTAATTTTTTTTGTCCGTTCAATAGGTTGCCTTCTTTATCACGACAAGGGCCGACCCGTGTGATGCTCACATTTCTGGTGCTGCGTGCATATTGATAAAACTTTCTTGTGTTTGCTGTTCTGTTCTCTTCCATCCTTTGTAGGTTTTCCTTTTCCTGCTGCCTTTTTTTCCTTCTTGAAAGTTTCTCCGTTTCTTCCCTAATTCTCTTTCATTCTAATCGATTCTCTTCTGTTGGATCTTGCACCCATTTTCTTCGGATCTTAGCGTTCTCCTCCACTTTTTCTTTGCATTCGTCATCAAACCACTTCTTTCTCCTGTCTATTTCTTTTTCTCCCAGCAGTTCTTTTGCCGTATCCTCCAACACCTTCTTAATACCATCCCACATGTCATCGATTTTCTCTTCACTCTTCAGCCTTCGATCTTCTACTCTTTTTTTCCAGTTGCTTTTGCCACACTTCTATGGTCTTTCCATCTTTCAGCTTTTCTATGTTCCATCTTTTCTCTCCCTCTTTTCTGATCCTAGACTCTTTGGCTATTTTTACTCTGAGACGAGCCTTAACTAGGAAGTGATCGCTGTCTATTGAGGCACCTCTTATCGTTCTTACATCCAGTATATTGGTATTGTGTCTCTTTCCTATCAATATGTGATCAATTTGATTTACTGTTCCACCATCCGGAGACACCCATGTTCCTTTATGTATGTTCTTGCGTGGAAACATTACCGATTTTATTTTAAGATCCTGCAAAATCTATCACCTTCAGACCATTATCGTTAGTTTCGTCGTGTAAGCTATATCTATTCCGATGGTTTCTCTAAACTGTGGTTCTTTGTCGATTTTGGCGTTCATGTCTCCTAACACGATTTTACCTTGGCAGGCTATCATACACTTGTTCTAGTTGGCTATGGAACATTTCTTTTTCTTCGTCCTCTTTGTCTTCCGTTGGGGCATGTACGTTGACTAGTGAGATTTTAAACCGTTTACTCATAATCCTCAATATGCAGATTCTTTCACTTATTGGTTTAAACTCAATGACTGAATGTTTAGCTCGGTGCAGCACCATAAAACTTACTCCAAATAATCCATTAACTGCTGCCGAATAATACAGTGTGCACTTCGCTGTTTCCAGTGTACCTCCCTCCGGCCAACTTATCTCTTACAGAGCTGTTATTGATACGTTGTTCTTTTCGAGTTGTTCTGATAGTTCTATAGATGCTCCTGTCTTCAGCAAGGTTCTTATATTCCATGTTCCGAATACTAATAAATCTCTTCTCATTTTCGCGCGTGTGTCGTGTTAATTTTTGTTCCGTCCGTTTTCCGAGGCTAATAATGTAGGTTTCGTAACTTGTTGAGTTTTTACGGGAATGGGTAGTTAACCCATTGCCGAACCCCCTAATGGTCGGAGGACCGTTCCTGTTTTGGTCCGCGAGTAGTATATATTTCCTACTTACCCGCCGCCTGACGGTTAGGGCTCGGGTTAGGGCCTCCCCCTATCCGCCATCCGGGGACGCGTCCGATGGGAGATAGGCAAGTCCGCATGGAATGGAGAATTGGAGATACTTACAAGATGTTTAATAAATAAAGCACCGCCGGCCACAGCCAAAGTAAATTACTTTGTGTATATTTTCTCATTAATTGTTCAAGTGTGCTGTGAAAACCGTTATAACTAGAAAATTGATTAAAATGATGAATAATTGATTTTTGCATCACACTTTTTAAGCAAGCCAAGTCAAGTTTTCAAGGGAAAAATCAGCTTAAAATTGATCAACAGTCTCTTTGACTAGGTTATTCTTGAATTTGAAGAAACTCTAGAAATTCATAACAATGGGGTACTTGCCCTTTTTTTTATTGGCTTAATCGATAGTGTGGTCAAAAATAATGTACCCGTATTTTTCTTTTTTTTGAATTCTCAAAATTTTAGCAGTGATGCGTGTTTCAAAAATATATTTGTGACGTCACAAATATACTAAAAACTAAACAAACTGCACTGTTGGATTGGAAACTCAAAAAACTGTTGGAGTGACATTACAATATTTAAAAAGTACAGACATAAGAATCCCACTGACGTTTCCCTATTGTTACCAACCCTTTGAAAAATAAAAAATTGAAAAAAATCTTTTCAATCAATGGATATATTTTCCGGAAATTTTCAGGAAATACTCTTCAGTACTCTTGTTGATGATTAAAAATTTTTCAGTCAAATCTGTTTCACTGGCACGTACCCCATTCAGAAATTGCAATAAAATATCATAAATAGGTTATATTGTCGTTTGAAAGATATTTTGTTACATATTTTTAGTCTATGTTTTAGCAGGCACAATTTCACAATCGATAGAGATTCGAAAAATATGTAATGAGACTTCCTTCAGAATACATATTTCAGAATCGGATAGTAATAGAGACATAAAAACAAGTCAACGTTGAGTTCAATTTCTATAACTCTACACCGTCAAACCAATTGAGTGGAAACTGAAAAACGTGTGATCTGTCTACAAAAATAGTATTTTCGTAATTCAGAAAAACTCAATTGAAGAGAGAAAGAGCGAGGAATCGCTAAGGAGCAAGTGAGAAACCATATTAATCAATATGGTATTAATCATATTAAGAGAGGATACTTAGTTCAGATAGTAAAAAAAATGCAGCTTATGTATGTAAAATTTGGACTAATTCGGTTGAACGGTGTAAGGTATGATAAGAAATATACATTTTCAACTTTGACAACTCAACAGTATCTCCGTTATTTTGCGTTTCCGAAATATGTTTTCTGAGAAAATTTCCATTATTTTCCGATGCTCTATCGATTGTGCATTTTTTTTACTGAAACCTGGACCACCCTGTTCAGTATTTTTTTCAAATTTATTAAGAAGACGGACATTTATCGGGCTTAACACATTGCATCACGTCATTGTTGTAGTATTGCAAATACCCTTTGTCACAAATGCAAATCAGACTGAGGCAGCTCCTGCGACATCTTGGATTGATCGGTTTGTCGCATGTTTTTGGGCAATACGGGCATGCCGGTTTCATCTGGCTGTTTTCGGGGCAGTCCAGAGCAAAAGCTGCAAATTAATTTAAAAAAAAATGTCTAGACAAACAGATTCATCTACCTACCTACTACTCTTGAGAAATTTTATGGAAAAAATGAACTAACCTGCGGTTGCTAACGAGGAAAGTACGATCGCAAGCACCAGAATCTGCATGTTGGTTCGTTTACAGGGCAAGTACTGTATTGTACGTGTTCCGGCTTTTATGCAATGCCAATGCTGATAATTATATTACGAGCAGTTCCTCTGATAATGTTGTGGACGGATAATTTATTCACCTTGCTCATGTTTTCGTTGTTTATACACTGAAATTGGTATATAATTGGATGCCAAGCAATTTTTATGTTCTTCGCAGCGTAGCAAGTGCATTTGCATCAGAATTTTAATAGTCTATCATCAGAATTAGCGTCAGGAATGTTATCTGTTTAGAATAAACGTTAGTGACCTACAACAACAGTTTTATCGCTAAATTGTTTTTTGTGAAAAAGAAGGTGAAAAATGTCACTGAACGTGTGACCGGAATTCGCAAACGATCTGGTCATTCAACATAGCTCGTCAATGTTTTTTCTTGCCGATCTGTGCTGGTGCTTGATTTCTGCACGTTCGTATACCACAGCGTAGCTTGACTGAGCTTGCGTTGTTGTTCTCTTCATGCAAAAAGGAATCGTAAACGGAGACGCAAGTGTTGAGAGAATGAACCAATCACTGTCGACCAAAAGGGAGGAGCCACGGTGGGTGCTGACAGTGATTGGTCCATTTTCAGGACCATTTTGTTACCGTTTTTTTGCAATTGTTTGTAATTTTTTTCCGGTAGTTTTTTCTCAATACTAAAACTTCCATAATCCAAATGGTGATATAAAAGATACAGGGTGGTCCAGGTTATAGTAGCAATAATTCACCATTCGATAGTCCATCGAAAACTAGGTCGACATGCATAATTTAATTTTTTTCTAAAACGCTTCCCAAGAGAGATACAGCCCTTCAAAGTTCAGTTTTTAAAATCTTCTTTTTGCAATAACTCTCAAGTCATCAAAGCGATTTTGACCAAATTTGGTACAAATACTTACGAAATAAATACCCATCACTTGACGTAGATAACTTTTGTCAAAATTGTCCAGTGGCGTAGATACCGGGGGATTGGTCAACTTCTCCCACTCCATTTTCTACGCCACTGGATATTTTTGAAAAATTATACTTTTTTTAATTCCTTGTTCAATTTAGAAAACAAGTTACTCTTGTGAAATTTTGATTAGAGGCCTAATTTTCGAGATATTTGGGTTTTAAACTTTGGAAAACATCTCGAAATCGCCACTTTCCAGAGCCCAAATTGTCTTTTTTCTGAAAACGCCTCGTTTATTAGCTAAAAATGGCAGTAAATCAACTTAAACGACCTAGAAACCTTATTCCAGTTGAGGAATCATGATTTTTCTTGGATTCTAGTTTTTAGACCTTTGAAAGTCGCGATTTCGAGGTGTTTTCCAAAGTTTCGAACCCAAATATCTCGGAAATGAAGCCTCTAATCAAAATTTTACAAGAGTAACTTTTTCTTCTAAATTGAACAAGGAATTCAGAAAAAAGTATAATTTTTCCAAAAATATTCAGTGGCGTAGAAAATTGGGTGGGAGAAGTTGAGCAATCCTTCGGTATCTACGCCACTAGACAATTTTGACAAAAGTTATCTACGTCAAGTGATGGGTATTTATTTCATAGGTATTTGTACCAAATTTGGTAAAAATCGCTTTGATGACTTGAAAGTTACTGCATAAAGATGATTTTAAAAACTGAACTTTGAAGGGCTATATCTCCCTTAGGAAGCGTTTTGGGGAAAAATTAAATCATGCATGTCGACCTAGTTTTTGATGGACCATCGAATGGTGAATTATTGATACTATAACCTGGACCACCCTGTATAGCACACTGTTAGTTACACTGTATGGATCTTGCAGTTGATGTATCACGCTTGACGTTTGTCAGAAGTAGTATCATAATTTACGAGAAGGTTAGCAAGCCACGTCGCTAACAACTTGAAACAAGGTTAAAGTGGTCAGTGGGCGCGGAACAACCTTCGGGCGTCTTCGGGTGTCTTCGGGTCTCCAAACAGAAGGGAGTGCAGAATATTGCAGAAATGTTGGGCTGGAAGAAGAACAGAAAAGCGATTGGCACTACTGGCAGGAAATGAGAATGGATACGCAGGAAGAGAGATCGCAAGGATAACGTAAACTGGGTTCTTGAGAACTGAGGATGAAAGACAGAAACGTTGCTGCATGCCAGGCTTAAGGCTCCAGCTTCATCGATTCGGTTTTTAAAAGCAAACCCGAAATTCGAACTGGTACATTACGAGAGGAGGGGTTTTCGAAAGCACAACAGCACATCAGATTGACACTGGTATATTGACAATCAAAGGAGGCAATATCACTTGAGCAAATGAGACTTCCCCGGGGTCGTGTAAGATCCTTGAAGAAGTCCCGGGGCCTTGGGACGACCGTCCAAAGCTGGCCGAGTCCGCAGTGCCTCCACCACCGTCAGGGCTGAACGCTGTCTTTTCACGTGGCGGGGTGGCCGGCATGGTTTGCCGGGAAAAAATCTTGTCAAGTCTTGCTTAGAGGCGCCACCGAATCTATGGTTCCAGCGCCACGTGGAGCTGTTGGGTGACTCGGAGGGCAAGCGTCCAGCGGCGATCATCTGCAATACGAGCCAGAAACAAAAAGGTCGACACATAATCACTTAACGATAATAATACGGTACAGAATCACAATGATACAGGAAAAACGGAGGGTTGCTTCGCAGGGAGTGCATTCCCTGGAATTTGAAGGTTATGTGCGTCCTCCACAGGTGACAGACGTCAGGTCAAAATGACGGAGGTTGACAGCGCTGGGCCAGAAGGACCGTGACGCGCGATTTTAAATACACATTCTACCGATTGCACGGCAGTTGGCCACGAAATGGAAAGAAAACAAAAGAACAGTCATGCAGCCACTATGCGAGCCAGCGAAGGCAACATGACCGACTGTACAGCGGAAAAGACGAGCAACATGCTATAAGCGGCAGGCCTGGCAAATTACAGAGAAGCTGTGGATGTGTTTGGATATAAAATCCATATAAACTTGTATGAAGTATATATTTTTTTCTGTCAATGGCAACAACTGTAACAATAGGTGCTTTCCTTTTACCACAAAACTTACTGATTTGATCTAAGTTAGAGAGAGAAAAAGCGAGAAATCACATGCGCGAAAGTGAGATACCACTAACAACTTAGGTCAGAATACTTAGTTTAGGTTTTAAAAGAAAAGCGCCCATTATTACTGATCAACCAACTGTCTGTTGTTTTTCCTTTTTCCTGGAGACAATGTCCGCCACAAAGCTAACCGGTTGACTACGACCGCACGGTGTCAACGGTCTCCAGTACTAGAGCGAACCACTTGGCTAGCTACGATTTGGAAACAGTGAACAAATATGAACAAATGAGACTTCTCTGGGGGTCGTGTGGGGTCCTTGAAGAGGGTCCAGGGTCTTGGAACGACCTTTCCAGAGCTGGCCGAGTCCGCAGTACCTTCACCGTCAGGGCTGGACGCTACCTTTTTACGTGGTAGGTGGCCGGCACAGCTTGCCAGGAAAAAATCTTATTGACATGTCTTGCTTAGGGGCGCCACCGAATCTGTGATCCCAGCGCCGCATGAAGTTGTCGGGCGATTTAAAGACTCCAACAAACGTCCGCGGTACCAGTGGCGGGACATCGGCGCGGTAAATTCCGAACGCAACACCGTAAAAGTGTCGCAAAAAATTGAAGGAATAAAATTGAGGAATCAAGATATGAAAGCTACGAAAACCCAGTGACAAAGAAACAACCAAAATATTCGCACCGTGCACGACGCCAGCGTCACCTGGCGTCCGCAACATTGTAGACGCAAAACGTCACTCATCTCATAAATTACAGATGGCTGAACTGTCATAAATGACATATCGCTGGCCTGAACTGTCATTATTTTGTGGTTAAGTGCTTTGTCAACATAGACTTTGTCATTGACAAACTGTCAGTCAACCACGTGGCATCTGTTGTGACAGTTGGTCGTCAATTATTTCAATTATTTCCTCTGTCAAATTGACATAAATGACATCAAACATCATAAAATTGACAGCCCAATCACGCAGCGCCGAGCCATCAATGTTGCTCTTTTTGTCCACATGAAGCGCTGTGATCGGTTTCGTTACCCCCACTCTGTACTTCGCACGGGGCGAATAGAATACCTTGAATGGGGCAATGGAAAAGAAGATTATGTCAAGATAGAGATGCGAAAATGAAGAAAGGGAAAACAAGTTTTGGGTGAAAGAAAACGAGTGATTGTGCAGAAATAGAGAAAATTAAAAAAATGTTTGTCGTGATTTTCTCAAGCTATGAAGTTTGACCTTAAATTCTGTAGCTGTTTGTAGATGTAACTGGAAAATATTGTCACGAGTTGCGAGACTCTCGTGCATTCGAGAGCACACGCGGTCCTCCTAGACCGTCGGACACAGTGTTACGAGTTGCGAAGCTATCGTGCAATTCTAGTGCATTCGAGAACATACTCAGACTGAACAAACTGGAGACTCCAACGTGCGTGTAGAGCACATCTGCCCAATTGGCGGAGTGCTGCTTCCAGAACACGCTGGTAATAGACGCAGAGACGAAACCATATGCCGCGATCAATGTGGAATTTGCCAGAGAATCGGTGTGAAGTTTCAGAAGTCAACAGTCGGAGTATATAAGCACCGATGGGCCGACCGACACACGAGTGTTGAGTTCAGGTCGACAACGGCGAGTAACCAGCAAACTCAATCAAAGCGATATACCCAAGCGCAAATAACTGTTGACGTAGTAGTACGCAATAATAAATAGATTGTGTTTCAAACGCTCATCTCTCAATTAATACATAACCCATCGCGGAATCCGTAACAATATTGACTCTATAGTATACAAAAGGTCATCATTTGTCATTTTTCCACGCGGAATTTTTCACATGTAGACATTTTCTTCAAACTAAATATTAAAATTGGAAAAAATACAAATTATTTTGGGACTAGGATTTTTCCACTTTTTCTCCATAATCCCTTGACATGTTAGCAGCAACGTGTTGAAAGAAATGACTCATAAATAGAAAATTACTCGAGTTGAGATGCAATATATTGTACCAGAACCGAAAACCGGTGGGGTAATAGATAGGGATGGGCAAAACTATTAATATATCAATAAATTTATCAATATATCGATATATTAACTAATGATATCAGTTTTAAAACATATCGATATATCAAATATCGATGATTATCAAAATATCAAATGTCGATAATTATCTTATCAGAATATCAAATATCGATAAATGTCAACATATTTTATCGAAATATAGACAATGGTTATCATATTAAAATATTAATAAATAACGAGATAGAATACCAAAGGCTTCCAAAGAAGTAAGTTCCATTCATCACGAAGTCTAGATTAACTATCAATGATTTATTTTACCATAAAATTACTTGATATCTCTATTTTCATATTGATATTTTCATAATTATGAATTTTTCCGTGTCCGACACCTCGACACCCAGATGGGTAAAAGCGGTTACGATTATATATATATATATATATATGGCAAACGTTGCCTTTGGGAACTTTATCATATAACGAGATCTTCAGGAACATCAATATGATCTTTGGGAATGTCACCTAAAAAAAAATAACTTCATATGATCTTTGGGAACTTTACTCTGAGGATTGTTATCTTCGGGAATGTGCCCAATAATTCACCTTACTATGGTCCCATATCAGAAATCGCATAAAATACACATGAATAACCTTATACAAGCCGCAGAGTTGATTCTAGATATATTTGCAGCCTCACTCATTGTCTGAAATCAAGAATAGATTTCAAAATTGAAATTGAAATGGAGTTCCCGAAAGGTAGGTCTCATAATGTGTATACGTCTACCGTTGTCTTTGGGGACTAGAACTTCTACGGGACCTTCGGGAACAAAGTTCCCAAAGTGCACATTTGTTTATGAAATGGCTTCTCTGGGCACTTTCAACCTACTTTCCAATGTTTAAAAATTTTGACCTTTCTTTGGTCAATTTTTACCAAAATTAGTACTGCAGATGTCAGAAAAAAAAAATTCAATCAGAAATTTTTTTCGAAAATTGAACCTGTCGTTCTTTTAAATTTGACCTTCATTGGAGAAACATGTGGTCTGATTGCTCTAGACAGTTCACATTAGATTTTTCATGAGATACCGTTGTGAAAAAATCGTTACGTGTAAAATTATTGTAAATTAGGATCTTTATTAATTTTAATGACCGAGGAGAGCCTTACTCAAGGTCGATAAATTCTAGAAAAAGCCAAAAATTGAAATGAGAACAAAATTCCCAAAGTGCACATTTAATTATAAAATGGGTTCTTTGGGCACTTTCAACCAAACTGTTTTTCAAAGGATTTCGAACCTTTTTAAGTCAATTTTTCCAAAAATTACTACTGCAAATGACCAAAAAAATATAATTTAATCAGAAAAAACAATTCCAAAAATTAGACTCGTCGTTTTCTTAAATTTGGCCTTTATTGGAAAACAAAGTGGTCTGATTGCTCTATACAGTTCACATTAAATTTTTCATGATCTAACGTTGTGAAAAAATCGTAATTGTGTAAAATTATTGAAAATTGTGTTCTCTATCAATTTTAATGACCGAGAGCTATACTCAGGGTCAAGAAATTCTAGAAAAATACAAAAATTAAAATGAGAACAAAATTCCCAAAGTGCACATTTCATTATAAAATGGGTTCTTTGGGCACTTTCAACCGAACTATTTTTCAAAGGATTTCGAGCTTTTTTAGGTCAATTTTTCCAAACATTACTACTGCAAATGACCAAAAAAATATAATTCTATCAGAATAAAACAATTCCAAAAATTAGATCCGCCGTTTTCTTAAATTTGGCCTTTATTGAAAAAAAAAGTGGTCTGATTGCTCTATACAGTTCACATTAGATTTTTCATGATCTACCGTTGTGAAAAAATCGTCATTGTGTAAAATTATTGAAAATTGTGTTCTCTATCAATTTTAATTTTGTTTTGTATTTTTGTCCTTTACTGGAGTATCAATTTTAATGACTGAGAGCTATACTCAGGGTCTAAAAATTCTAGAAAAATCCAAAAATTAAAATGAGAACAAAATTCTCAAAGTGCACATTTCATTATAAAATGGGTTCTTTGGGCACTTTCAACCTAAGTATTTTTAAAGGATCTCGAACTTTTTTATGTCAATTTTTCAAAAAATTACTACTGCAAATGACCAAAAAAATTGATGACACGATTGATAACAACAGGGCTGGCCGAAAAGGCTCCGGGGCTTTCCTTGTCGAGTTGCGATATAAGGTCGCCGCGGGCCTGTACGAGTGTACGCGCGGAGGTGAGGAAATGGCATTTTTACGTAAACGATTTTCCAGTTGTTGGAACCATTACGTGTGGATGCGCTCTAAAAAACTTGAATTACAGGTACTTGAACGACAATTTTCGGTGGTACAGAAGCCGAGATAAAGCGATAAATGTTATCAAAAAATTTAAATTAGAACAAAATTCCCAAAGTTCACATTTCATTAAAAAACGGGTTCTTTGGGCACTTTCAACCAAACTGTTTTTCAAAGGATTTCGAACCTTTTTAAGTCAATTTTTCCAAAAATTACTACTGCAAATGACAAAAAAAATATAATTCAATCAGAAAAAAACACTTCCAAAAATTATACTCGTCGTTTTCTTAAATTTGGCCTTTATTGGAAAACAAAGTGGTCTGATTGCTCTATACAATTCACATTAGATTTTTCATGATATACCGTTGTGAAAAAATCGTCAATGTGAAAAATTATGAAAAATTGTGTTCTCTATTAATTTTCATGACCGAGAGCTATACTCAGGATCGACAAATTCAAAAAAACAATTCCAAAAATTATACTCGTCGTTTTCTTAAATTTGGCTTTTATTGGAAAACAAAGTGGTCTGATTGCTCTATACAATTCACATTAGATTTTTCATGATATACCGTTGTGACAAAATCGTCAATGTGAAAAATTATTGAAAATTGTGTTCTCTATCAATTTTAATGACCGAGAGCTATACTCAGGGTCAAGAAATTCTAGAAAAATACAAAAATTAAAATGAGAACAAAATTCCCAAAGTGCACATTTCATTATAAAATGGGTTCTTTGGGCACTTTCAACCGAACTATTTTTCAAAGGATTTCGAGCTTTTTTAGGTCAATTTTTCCAAACATTACTACTGCAAATGACCAAAAAAATATAATTCTATCAGAATAAAACAATTCCAAAAATTAGATCCGCCGTTTTCTTAAATTTGGCCTTTATTGAAAAAAAAAAGTGACCGTTTTTACCGTTGTGAAAAAATCGTCATTGTGTAAAATTATTGAAAATTGTGTTCTCTATCAATTTTAATTTTGTTTTGTATTTTTGTCCTTTACTGGAGTATCAATTTTAATGACTGAGAGCTATACTCAGGGTCTAAAAATTCTAGAAAAATCCAAAAATTAAAATGAGAACAAAATTCTCAAAGTGCACATTTCATTATAAAATGGGTTCTTTGGGCACTTTCAACCTAAGTATTTTTAAAGGATCTCGAACTTTTTTATGTCAATTTTTCAAAAAATTACTACTGCAAATGACCAAAAAAATTGATGACACGATTGATAACAACAGGGCTGGCCGAAAAGGCTCCGGGGCTTTCCTTGTCGAGTTGCGATATAAGGTCGCCGCGGGCCTGTACGAGTGTACGCGCGGAGGTGAGGAAATGGCATTTTTACGTAAACGATTTTCCAGTTGTTGGAACCATTACGTGTGGATGCGCTCTAAAAAACTTGAATTACAGGTACTTGAACGACAATTTTCGGTGGTACAGAAGCCGAGATAAAGCGATAAATGTTATCCAAAAATTTAAATTAGAACAAAATTCCCAAAGTTCACATTTCATTAAAAAACGGGTTCTTTGGGCACTTTCAACCAAACTGTTTTTCAAAGGATTTCGAACCTTTTTAAGTCAATTTTTCCAAAAATTACTACCGCAAATGACAAAAAAAAATATAATTCAATCAGAAAAAAACAATTCCAAAAATTATACTCGTCGTTTTCTTAAATTTGGCCTTTATTGGAAAACAAAGTGGTCTGATTGCTCTATACAATTCACATTAGATTTTTCATGATATACCGTTGTGAAAAAATCGTCAATGTGAAAAATTATTAAAAATTGTGTTCTCTATTAATTTTCATGACCGAGAGCTATACTCAGGATCGACAAATTCAAAAAAACAATTCCAAAAATTATACTCGTCGTTTTCTTAAATTTGGCTTTTATTGGAAAACAAAGTGGTCTGATTGCTCTATACAATTCACATTAGATTTTTCATGATATACCGTTGTGACAAAATCGTCAATGTGAAAAATTATTGAAAATTGTGTTCTCTATCAATTTTAATGACCGAGAGCTATACTCAGGGTCAAGAAATTCTAGAAAAATACAAAAATTAAAATGAGAACAAAATTCCCAAAGTGCACATTTCATTATAAAATGGGTTCTTTGGGCACTTTCAACCGAACTATTTTTCAAAGGATTTCGAGCTTTTTTAGGTCAATTTTTCCAAACATTACTACTGCAAATGACCAAAAAAATATAATTCTATCAGAATAAAACAATTCCAAAAATTAGATCCGCCGTTTTCTTAAATTTGGCCTTTATTGAAAAAAAAAAGTGGTCTGATTGCTCTATACAGTTCACATTAGATTTTTCATGATCTACCGTTGTGAAAAAATCGTCATTGTGTAAAATTATTGAAAATTGTGTTCTCTATCAATTTTAATTTTGTTTTGTATTTTTGTCCTTTACTGGAGTATCAATTTTAATGACTGAGAGCTATACTCAGGGTCTAAAAATTCTAGAAAAATCCAAAAATTAAAATGAGAACAAAATTCTCAAAGTGCACATTTCATTATAAAATGGGTTCTTTGGGCACTTTCAACCTAAGTATTTTTAAAGGATCTCGAACTTTTTTATGTCAATTTTTCAAAAAATTACTACTGCAAATGACCAAAAAAATTGATGACACGATTGATAACAACAGGGCTGGCCGAAAAGGCTCCGGGGCTTTCCTTGTCGAGTTGCGATATAAGGTCGCCGCGGGCCTGTACGAGTGTACGCGCGGAGGTGAGGAAATGGCATTTTTACGTAAACGATTTTCCAGTTGTTGGAACCATTACGTGTGGATGCGCTCTAAAAAACTTGAATTACAGGTACTTGAACGACAATTTTCGGTGGTACAGAAGCCGAGATAAAGCGATAAATGTTATCAAAAAATTTAAATTAGAACAAAATTCCCAAAGTTCACATTTCATTAAAAAACGGGTTCTTTGGGCACTTTCAACCAAACTGTTTTTCAAAGGATTTCGAACCTTTTTAAGTCAATTTTTCCAAAAATTACTACTGCAAATGACAAAAAAAATATAATTCAATCAGAAAAAAACACTTCCAAAAATTATACTCGTCGTTTTCTTAAATTTGGCCTTTATTGGAAAACAAAGTGGTCTGATTGCTCTATACAATTCACATTAGATTTTTCATGATATACCGTTGTGAAAAAATCGTCAATGTGAAAAATTATGAAAAATTGTGTTCTCTATTAATTTTCATGACCGAGAGCTATACTCAGGATCGACAAATTCTAGAAAAATACAAAAATTAAAATGAGAACAAAATTCCCAAAGTTCACATTTCATTATAAAATGGGTTCTTTGGGCACTTTCAACCAAACTGTTTTTCAAAGGATTTCGAATTTTTTTAGGTCAATTTTTCCAAAAATTACTACTGCAAATGACCAAAAAGATATAATTTAATCAGAAAAAAACAATTCCAAAAATTAGACTCGTCGTTTTCTTAAATTTGGCCTTTATTGGAAAACAAAGTGGTCTGATTGCTCTATACAATTCACATTAGATTTTTCATGATCTACCGTTGTGAAAAAATTGTCTATGTGTAAAATTATTAAAAATTGTGTTCTATATTAATTTTTATGACCGAGAGCTATTCGCATGGTCGATAAATTCTAGAAAAATCCAAAAATTAAAATGAGAACAAAATTCCCAAAGTTCACATTTCATTATAAAATGGGTTCTTTGGGCACTTTCAACCAAACTGTTTTTCAAAGGATTTCGAACCTTTTTAAGTCAATTTTTCCAAAAATTACTACTGCAAATGACAAAAAAATTAGAATTCAATCAGAAAAAAACAATTCCAAAAATTAGACTCGTCGTTTTCTTAAATTTGGCCTTTATTGGAAAACAAAGTGGTCTGATTGCTCTATACAATTCACATTAGATTTTTCATGATCTACCGTTGTGAAAAAATTGTCTATGTGTAAAATTATAGAAAATTGTGTTCTCTATTAATTTTTATGACCGAGAGCTATTCGCATGGTCGATAAATTCTAGAAAAATCCAAAAATTAAAATAAGAATAAAATTCCCAAAGTTTACATTTCATTATAAAATGGGTTCTTTGGGCACTTTCAACCAAACTGTTTTTCAAAGGATTTCGAACCTTTTTAAGTCAATTTTTCCAAAAATTACTACTGCAAATGACCAAAAAGATATAATTTAATCAGAAAAAAACAATTCCAAAAATTAGACTCGTCGTTTTCTTAAATTTGGCCTTTATTGGAAAACAAAGTGGTCTGATTGCTCTATACAATTCACATTAGATTTTTCATGATCTACCGTTGTGAAAAAATTGTCTATGTGTAAAATTATTAAAAATTGTGTTCTCTACTAATTTTTATGACCGAGAGCTATTCGCATGGTCGATAAATTCTAGAAAAATCCAAAAATTAAAATGAGAACAAAATTCCCAAAGTTCACATTTCATTATAAAATGGGTTCTTTGGGCACTTTCAACCAAACTGTTTTTCAAAGGATTTCGAACCTTTTTAAGTCATTTTTTCCAAAAATTACTACTGCAAATGACAAAAAAAATATAATTCAATCAGAAAAAAACCATTCCAAAAATTAGACTTGTCGTTTTCTAAAATTTGGCCTTTATTGGAAAACAAAGTGGTCTGATTGCTCTTTACAATTCACATTAGATTTTTCATGATCTACCGTTGTGAAAAAATCGTCAATGTGTAAAATTATTAAAAATTGTGTTCTCTAGTAATTTCAATGAACGAGAGCTATACTCAGGGTCGATAAATTCTAGAAAAATCCAAAATTTAAAATGAGAACAAAATCCCAAAGTGCACATTTCATTATAAAATGGGTTCTTTGGGCACTTTCAACCGAACTATGTTCCAAAGAATTTCGACCTTTCTTTCGTCAACTCCAGTTATAATATTAGAAATAAGTCGATTATTCAGTACAAAGCGCAACAGATACAGCGACCTGTCTATTTCTAAATGGGAAAAATATTCAGAAATCTGAAAAAAGACAGACTTCTCAAAGTGCAGCTTACGTTACAATGTAGGCACTTTAGGAACATGTTCCTGAAATGTCGGATATTTGACCAACTAGAATCTTCAAGGACTTACGACCCATCTAACAAATCGGTGTTCGTGGATCGGCACCAGGTCATAACTAGCTTCGACAGGTGTTTTTCTTCCAAATTTACTCCTTCAATAGCGCTCGGCTAAATCAGACACTTCTGATGAAGGCATGCAGAAGTAAGCTCCCAAAGATAACTTTTTGTCACGGCGATCTTTGAGGATGTGCGAATGTTCCCATAGGCAACGCTTGACATATATTCTGTTACTATATGTAGGAATTCCCAAACATACCATGATATAGAAATGATCTT
Source organism: Anaspis maculata (assembly GCA_949128115.1). Lineage (NCBI taxonomy): Eukaryota > Metazoa > Arthropoda > Insecta > Coleoptera > Scraptiidae > Anaspis > Anaspis maculata. The sequence goes on from OX421964.1 coordinate 16,817,393, forward strand.
TGGGGATATCCCCAAAGATCCAAAAAGTTCCCAAAGGTAACGTTATATGAAAAGTAAGTTCCCAAAGGCAACGTTTGCCATATATATATGAATTTTTGATACATTGATATTTATCGATATTTGATATTATCAATAATTATCGATATTTTTTTTTATCAAACTTTGATACCCCGATCACGATATCGCCCATCCCTAGTAATGGAGCTTTATCTACTGCGTCTAGTGAATAATGAACCAAAACGCAGCCCCCTGAGTAATAACTGGAAAATCACTGGTTGGAACCAATTACAAAAATGCAAATTATTTATTGTCAATTGTCAAAATTTTGCAACGAAAATTGTTTTTCTGTGGAAACTACGAGTAATGTCTTGGATAAGCATATTATTCTAATCTGGTGTAATGACTATTACTCAATCGAATGCTGTACCAAAGCTCGTATAGGCAAACTGCGTCCTCTTGAGTAATAGCATTCATTACACGGCCCATTGAATAATACACCAGTATCATTATCAATAGGAAATATACTTGGAAATTTTGCGCATGAAACTCAGCACGTATGGCTAAGCTTAATTCGTACGCTTCATGATTGCATTTTCCTGCAAAAAAATCGACATGGCAGTCTGTACAGTGTGTCTCAGAATTGATGGCGGAATAAATAACAATGGCGGAAGAATTGTTAGATGGTTGAGGTAGACAGCAGGGCATCCAGTCCCGGAATATCTAGTCCGGAACGTCCCGGGACTTGATGAGGTTTTCAGGTCCCGGGATTTTCGCTCAGATCCCAAGACCAGTTTTGGGCCCGAAATTCAAAACTGGCGCCGCGCGGTTAGTGTTAATTTTTTTTTTCAGTCGATCAAAATAAGTTGTATTACTTAACCCTACACATATTGATTCTGTATTCCCGAGTGTATTCCTTGATAACACGGCTTACACTGCTAGCGACATTTTTCAACCATCTGGTTAATTTGAATATCACTCGCTCAATTCCCAAGCATTTATTGATTTTTCGCCCGCGTGTTTTCGACCCGTATATTTGGTACGCTTCGCTACTAATGAACCCTGCGGCATCTCTTGGTGTCGTTTCAGGTTATCGCAGAGCTTTTCGAAAACCATTTTTTCTTTTCCGCAGGCTTCAACGGCTCGAGCACGCTGATAGTCCACCGCAGGTCGCACACCGGCGAGCGTCCTTACGTCTGCTCGGTTTGCAGCAAGGGCTTCGCCCAGTCCAGCTGCCTGGCCGTCCACATGAAGCGCCACAACGGCGAGAAAAGCTTCCCGTGCACCATCTGCGAACGGTCTTTCGTCACCAATTCGGACCTGAAGGAGCACGTGCTGACCCATTCCGGCGAAAAACCGTTCACCTGCAGCATGTGCGACAAAAAGTATTCGCGGGTGGCCGATCTCAACCGACACGCCAAGATCCACTCGTTGCAGGCGCTGGACGAGACTTAGTGTTCGCGTTAGGTTTAGGAAAAGAATGTTAGATGTGATATTAAGAAAAAAGAAATGTGTCCTATAGTCTGGGCCAAAGCAGCAGGGGTGGTGTTACAGTTCAAAGGGGTCACTGCTAAGGGCGTCCTGATTGAGAGCAGCTACCAGCATTACCAGCAAGTAGAGAGTAGGCGACCAGTTGTACAATGTTGCACGGTTTGTATTTGCAGCATTTTGGTTCAGTCCAAATACAAAATACAAAAAAGCAACTAAACTACGCAACGAAATTATTGTCGTACTCCAAATTTCACCTTTTTCCAAAACAAGACAACTCCCGAATGATTTGAACCAATTTAATTCTGTTTCAAGCATTTGAGAGCTTGATTCTCTAGGTATAGAGTCGTATCAATTCGAAGGTGGATAGATGTCAACTTGAGTTTCTACGGGGCGTTAAATGGCGGTTTTACAGAACTTCGTATGTCGTCGGCGACAGTGTCGCTGGCCAATAGGATTTGATCTGGCTGTATTCCCCTACCTCCCCTCCATACAATTCTCGCGACTTGAGTTTCTGTCGTCGTGTTGTTCAAATTATTGAACTACAGTTGCTGTCGCCAGATTTTAACGAAGGAGTGGAAGACTGTCGCCGGCGACATACGAAGTTCTGTAAAGCCGCCAAAAGAAATTGGTGCAACATTTACAAAGTTTGACGTACTCCCATTTGGAATGAAACTGTTACTTTTGAATTTCAACATATATGGCATATAGCTAAAGTTCATATCTCGAAACGGTTTCTGATTTATCTCTCTATATGTTTAAATTATAGGGTGGTATCGAAAAAACGTCTTTTTGGTCTTCTGGTGATAACATTTCCCCTTCTCAACCAATTTTTAAAATCTGAGGCTCATATTGGAGCTGAAGCCAGGCTAAGAAAATCAAATAAACACAATCGACTCAAGACCAACATTCAAATTATAGGGTGGCATCAAAAATGACACATGAATATATATGTCCAGGAATTCATTCTGAACACTCTTTGATGTTTCATGATTAATTGTGGCAAGAACTTTGGATGGAGGGTTCAAATTGCAGCTATACATGTTTTCCAAGGAGAAACAACACCCTTACTCACCTGCATATGCCGTTACCAATGTTACGGAAAACAGAGCGAAGAGAACTGTCTGTCTTCGATTGTTTCGATTTTTGTAACGTTGGTTACGAACATTCCCAGACCAGTCAGAGAGCTAATTATTCCTCAGAAACACGCAGTTCTAATTTGGTCCTTCATCGATCATTTATTGCGACAATGAATCATTGCAGGCAGGTGCTTTTTCTTAAGGCAAAGGTCACGTGAGCCCACTTATTTTCGTTTATTTTTAGGCGTCACATCTTGAACCACGACTGGACTCTGTCCGAGCTCCATTGCGGCAGCGTGCTGGCCATTTCTGGGTCTGTGTGCGGGGCCATTATGGTGGTGTCATCTACATAGGTTGCTGTCACCACGGAATCAACGCAGATGAGGTAGAGAATGGGTCCCAGCACACTACCCTGAGGAACCCCTGACCTGACTGGGAACAGTTCAGTGTGTTTGTCCTGCACTTTCACTTGGAAAAATCTTCCACTAAAGTACGATTGGAGTACCTAGTGGAAAGATGCTATGAGGCAAGCGCTTTTTCAGTTTGTATAGCAGTCCAGTATGCCAAACTTCATCAAATGCTTGGTTTGCTTGGCTTGCAAACAGCAGAGCCAAATTTTTGGTCTTCGAAGTCTTTGTTTATTTTTTGCACCAGTCTACGGATTTGTTCTACCGTAAAATGTTGGCTTCTGAAACCGAACTGATGGTTTGGAATCAGTTTCTTTTCCATCAGAATTGGCTTTACGCGGAGTGATTTCAGTTTTCCTAAAATCTTGGACAGCGTTGGCAGTAGACTGATTGGCCTATATCCAGTGAAATCAGTAGAGTTTTTTCCAGGCTCCGGAACTTAGGATTACTTGTGCTTTCTTAGGATTTAGCTGTTTGATCACGGTTCTCACTTGGCTTATCCTGAAGTTTTTCACAGGGAGTTCCATTTGATAGGGTGCATTTACCACTTGTTCAATATCTGAAGTGTCTTCTTCGCTTTGGAGGGGTTGAAAAACTTTTGATAGATGGCTCACGAAAAGAGTAGTTTTTAAAAAATTTGTCCTGGTCCATTTTCCGTCATTTGATCTTGAGGTAGGTTGTTTGTCTGATGTAGTTGACCAAGATTTCTTACAGTTTTCCATAAAGAATAGTCGGTGGTCTCGTTTGGTGATAAATTTTCAAGATATGATGGATGCTTTTTTTTCTTCTAAAGTTCTCTTCAGTGCTTTTGTAGCTTTATTCAATTTTGCCTTATCATGGGGTGATCTTGTCAACTGCCACTGTTTTCTCAGTTCCCTCTTTTCTTGTATTTTGTCTTTGACGCTTTTGGAGTTGAACGAAGGTTTTTCATTGGGCTGTACAGTGTACAGTTTGTGTCGCCTTACATGCGGAATTTTGAATTACTGTGGTGATGTTTTCTATGGCATCATCTAAAGTGGTCAACAAAATAAGTGTCTATGTCGATATTTGTATAGTTTTTCAAAACTTGACAGCTTTGGAATCTTTCGCGCGATTTTGGATCTGTTTGAACTGGTGGATAGCCTCATTCTTTGGCTATCGGATCCAAGTTTTGCGGATATTGAGAAAGCCCAATAAAATTTCTACAGGGTGTCAAATAAAGCAATGCAAAAGTTTTGAAAGTTTCGCTAACCCCCATTTTGCCAAGAAATTTTTTTTGTGGATACCAACACCAAAAATATGAAGAATGATGTATTCTCTCGAAAAGGTTTTCGATTCATCCCCCTATTTCTGTTTAAAAAAAAGTTATGCCATTTTTTCCTCAATCTACACTTTTCGACAATTAACGTTACAACTGGCCATATTATCGAGGCAAATTTGACAACAATTGATACTTTCACTTGAAAAACTGTCCCATGAAAAACATTTTCTTTACTCACCCCTAAAATGATTATCTACGGTCAGTGCCTAAAGCCCCTGCGGACCGAGTAAGAATGTAGCCTGCTGGAGCTGGAGATGGAATAGCACTGTATCACATCAGATTTACAACATTAACCATATGAAACCCTCTGATAATGTTTGTTAAGGGTTGTTTTAAAAAAATTGAAAATTGATAACTTGAGAACGAGAAGACCTAGAGGCTACTTTCTTATTTGACGTTCAATCGCATACGGTGACGCATTTTGCAACAAAGTGGGGGTGTGATTCATAGCTACCCTTACTTAAGGGATGGAAATGTTTTTGTTTAAGTGTTTGGTATCATTTCTTATGGTTTCGTCTGTTCTGAATGCAATTTTGGCAATTAAAATTGATTTTGAACAAATGTTACCATTTGAAAGAAAGAATCAAGTTCATAACTTCGGATGGAGTTTTTCTTTATTGTGACAAAATGTTTACAATTGAAAACAATGTTTCCATAAAATCGATAGAGTTATACTATCAGTAGCGAAAAAAATTGGTACAGCCCAGTTTTAACTTTCAGTTGCTTTCAAACTCGGCGTGGTCAAAGACAGCAAAAATTTTGTAGACAAGACTTCCACTGATTTCCACGTAACTTCTACTGACTTCCATGTGATTTCCATTGACCGCCACCATTGTGTACACCAGACTTCCACTGCGGTTTACCTATAGAGCAAGCGTAGCCGGAACTATGGACTTGATTTCAAGTTGGAGATAAAGTAGGTTCACTTGTACCGTGATTCTAGTCGGCTGTGAGATTTTGTTTCAAAGTTTCCAAATGTGAAATATAGAAAATCCTCAAAACTTTGCAGTTGGCTGCTCTGGCCGGACCAGTTTTGAAACACATTTTTTGCGTATTTCCTTCACAGATAGCCGGAACATTTTTGCGGGACGTGATGTCTGACGCTTTTTTCCCTTTTATTGGAAAATGTAACAATTTTTCGACCTATTTTTAATTTTCGCCAATGAACAAATGAATCAAGAGAGCCTTGACATTTGACAGTTGTGAAAAATATTCCTAACCTCTTGAAGCCGGTTTAACTTTCGGTGCTTCAAATTGAAGAGTATACAATGCTCTTCGTCAAAAAAAGGGGTCCCATGCAATCATCAACCCTTTCGCCTCTTCCAGTCAAAAATACAAGCCAAACCCTGAAGAATTATGGGCGATACAAGGATCGCTCTGCAGTCTGTCATTGGCAAAAGAATTTACGTGTAAAAAGTAAATTAAACCAAATTTCAAAAATCCCAGCCGCTCAAAGTTGCGTATTGAACCGAAATTGATGTTAGTACCTTCAATTTGCAATTTGCTTTCATTTTGTGGCTTTCCGGGACGAGTTTTTGTCGACTCTGAATGGGCCGCCGTCAAGATGACTTAGATTTGCGGCCGCCCCGTGCTCTTTTGGTGTTTAAATGACGGTAACACATCTCTGCGTCCCCCTAGTCACACTTCCACATATGACAAGGTCAGTTTTCCAAGATTTTAATATCAATTTGATAAGAAATATAACTTCACTTCCAGAGAAGTCAGTTTCACACCAGGTGAAAAGGCGGCAAACCTACAATGCTAAAGTAGAAAATTTGCCCAGCCAACTAGAGTCACAGTACAAGTGAACCTACTATACGCCCGCGCCTAGAGTCTCACGCAAAAATAGCCAACTCGCTTGTCTTCGTGTCTCGGAGGACACGTGAAGCACTCGTTCTTCCTCGGTTAGTGCGCCACGTCACTAGTCACCTCAAACCAAGTAAAAGTGTAACTGGGAACTGCCTTCGGGTCTCTCCGCAAAATACTCTTCGGCTGCGACTAAAAAAGGAAACACCGTTAGACACGAGGGATATGAAAATATCCTTGAATCACTCACATAAGTTCATCTTCATCAGTATTTGGTGGGACCTCCTCTAGCTCTAATGAGAGCCGCAACCCTTCGAGGCATACTCTCCACCAGGTTTCGCAAAAACTCCTGAGGAATAGCATCCCAATCAACCTGAATCGCATCCGCCAAGTCATCAAAATTTTCAATTTGTCCTTCCCTTTCTTTCATATTTCTCTTCATTCTACTCCATACATGCTCAATCACATTCATATCAGGAGACAAGGGTGGCCAATCCATTCGCTCAATATTGTGATCCCTCAAAAATTCGGTGACAATACGTGCACGATGTGGTCTCGCGTTGTCGTCAACCAGAATGAATCCATCACCGAAGTTTTGCGCGTAGGGGACCACAATATCCCTAATACACAAATCTCGATATCTCTCTCCATTCATGCTCTGTCCTCTTAACACCACCAACTCACTCTTTCCTGTCATCGTGATTCCACCCCAAACAGTCACTCCTCCACCTCCAAACGCCACTCTCGCCTCCATGTGCTCTTCCAAAAATCTTTCATTTCTTCTTCTCCACACCAAAACACGCCCATTCGAATGGAACAAATTGAACTTACTTTCATCCGTAAACAAACATCTACCCCATTCAGCTATTCCCCAGTTCTGGTGGTCCCTAGCCCATTGGAGACGCACGGCGCGATGACGTCGGTTCATTAAAGGGCATGAGGCTCTTCTTCTCGCTCTTAGCCCAGAGTCGTGCAATCTTCGTCTGACAGTTTGGTTTGACAGCTGGATCCCCGTCGTGGCCCTCAACACGTTGTTGATGGCACTTGCAGTAGTGGTCGGTTTTCTCTGGATCGCCCTTCGAACAAAGCGATCCTGCGCAGCGGTTGTTTTCCGAGTTCTTCCTCCACGACGGTAATTAATGTCTCCAGCTGCCAGACGTCGAATTGCACGACTTATGGACCTAGAGGAGGTCCTAAAAAGTGCCGCAATGTTGTCGATGGTGTCGCCCCTCTCTCGCATTCGTGCCACGATGGCTAATTCATCCGGACTTAAACGCGGCATTTTACAAATTACTCTGCTCACAATAGCGGAAGAAAAAGGTTTGGTTTTTAAGGTAACATAAGTAAAACGATAAGTTCTTCAGCTAAAAAGACACATACACAAATGAAAAACCAATCGAACGAGTTTTACCCGAATAGGAGATAATGTTGAATAAAAACAATTTTTAATACCAAAATTGAATTCAGAAGAGACGAAACCATAAGAAATGAAACCACACACTCCTACAAAAACATTTCCGTCCCTTAAGTAAGGGTTGCTAAGAAGGACACCCCCACTACGTTGCAAAATGTGTCACCGTATGCGATTGAACATGAAATAAAAATTTTGTCTCTAGGTCTTTTTCTTCTCAAGTTATCAATTACCAATTTTTTGAAAACAACCCCTAACAAACAAAATCAAAGGGGGTTTGATATGGTTGATGTGGTAAATCTGTTGTGACACAGTACTATCCCATCCTGATGCCCGCTCCAGCAGGCTACATTCTAAGTCGGTCCGCAGGGGCTTAAGGCACTGACCGTAGATAATCATTTTAGGGGTGAGTAAAGAAAATGTTTTTCATGGGACAGTTTTTCAAGTGAAAGTATCAATTGTTGTCAAATTTGCCTCGATAATATGGCCAGTTGTAACGTTAATTGTCGAAAAGTGTAGATTGAGGAAAAAATGGCATAACTTTTTTTTAAACAGAAATAGGGGGATGAATCGAAAACCTTTTCGAGAGAATACATCATTCTTCATATTTTTGGTGTTGGTATCCACAAAAAAAATTTCTTGGCAAAATGGGGGTTAGCGAAACTTTCAAAACTTTTGCATTGCTTTATTTGACACCCTGTAGAAATTTTATTGGGCTTTCTCAATATCCGCAAAACTTGGATCCAATAGCCAAAGAATGAGGCTATCCACCAGTTCAAACAGATCCAAAATCGCGCGAAAGATTCCAAAGCTGTCAAGTTTTGAAAAACTATACAAATATCGACATAGACACTTATTTTGTTGACCACTTTAGTTGCTTTTCGTTTTTCAAGGGTATGTTGCAATTGATATTTTCTTCAACTGATCGTCTAAATAATGTCCAGTTAATTTTTATAGAACTTAGTTCAGGAGGTTTCGATTTTTAAACAATTTTTGAGTTCAGTGTAACAATCAAAGGAAAGTGATCAGACAACAAGTCAAAACTAGATTTGATTTTGAAGTGGCTAGGATGGATTCCTCCGAGGATTCCTCCAACTACACAGAAATCTATCACATCCGCGGTTTTTCTGCGATCGGTGGGCCAGTAAGTTGGCTCGCAGGGTGCTGTCGGTTTCAGATTAATTTCTGTCATTGCTAGATATAGTTGCTTTCCTTTAGGGGTTGGTATAAGTGATCTTGATCCCCACCATGGATGTCTAGCGTTAACATCACCTGCAGTGATGAATCTGATTCCCAGAGATTTGAAGAATTTCGTGTACTGATCCTTTTTTATTGCGTGTTTTGGAGGAGAATAGATTGCTGACACGTCAGTGCTACTGCACCAGTCTTCTATTGTTATTGTTGTTGCTTGCAGATAATCTTTGGTGTATTTTTCTTTCTCGTGGTGTTTCAATATTGATTTTATAATGACAGCTGTACCACCATGGGCAGTACCATCTGGATGTTGTGTGTCATAAATTACCTTGCTATTTTCAGGTAGTTCTTCTTGGTGTTATGAGTTTCCGAAATTAGCATGATGCCTATGTCATGTTCGTATGATAGTATACTATTATACGAGTTTAATAAGACGAATTTTGTCACACGACTGTTTTTTGGGCCCGACGAACGCAGTGAGGAGGGTCCCAAAGAAAGGAGTGTGACGAAACGTCTTATTGAACGAGTGTAATATACTATTTTATCTATTTTGCCGTAAATAATTGGAAGAAATTGGAAAATTCTAGAGGTAGAAATGCCTTTCAGTGTCATAAAAGTCAAGCGCTAGTACGACACGCATTTGCGTGTCGAAAAGTGGCCAGTACGATACGGGAATAGATGAAAAAGTTTCAAGTTCTTGACTTCTCTGATTTAGCCCATCAGCATTCCAGACACCTAGTTTTATAGCCATTTGCCATGTAAATGAAAGAGAGACAGATAAATCAAAAACCGTTTCGATCGAGATATTAACTTCAGCTTCAAGCCATTGATGTTGAGATTCAAGAGAAACAGTTTTATTCCAAATGGGAATACTGTTACGATATTTCGCGTACGGGTTCGAATATAATTGGGACGATCGTTTGAAAACGCACACTGTTCATTTCTGCGTACTACAATAAATACACGCCAACAAATCTACTTGGAAATATATCGCAGGTACTTCGCTTGTTTCGCACTTGTTACCACTTCGCATTCCAATTCAATACTGCCGCGAGCTGCCGGCTGACGCCTTATATAAGGCCTCCGAATAGTGTTTCCGAACTTTCTGTCTACTTCCAGCAAATTCCACAGTGGCCTGGCATATGAGGTTTCTAGACCATTCCTGAATAATCACACACGTTACCCGTATAATTCTGCCGGGCTCTGGAACGGCGCCTCCGCCAAAATGGCCAGATCTTTCTCGATCGAGCATTAAAGTCTCCCCATTAGGTTCCACGTAAACGCGCGCTCTGGAATGCACCAGAACATTCCACACTTCTTCACTGCGATCTAATGGCTGAAGAATCCAGAAAGATCGAGTGTTTACCAATATGTATGGGATCGCCGCTCGTAACAATACCTATGTCAAACTCCATAAATGTTGCACTACTTTCTTTAACACCCTGTAGAAACTCAAGTTGACATCGAACGACCTTCGTATTGATACGATTCTATACCTAGATAATCAAGCGCTTTAATGCTTCCAACAGAATCGAAATTGTTTGAACCAGTCGGGAGTTTTCAGGTGAAATTCAGAGTACGACATTAATTTCATTGCGTAGTTTAATTGTCTTCTTGATTGATTTTAATTGCAGCTCGAAGAATTCCATTTTCTTCAAAACAAATAAATCCAAATCATTTCAGATTGTCTAATGTACTAAACTCATTACTTACTAGATTGTGATTCAAAATTGTTGGCCCAGACTACCCTAGATCTTAAGTCCTAAATTTGTGAAAACTTCTTTATTGAAGGCAAGAGTCATTTTTTGTGAGTGTAGTGATTGTTTTAATAAAACTAATTTATTGACGACCTGATCTTTTGTTCCGCTATTCGTGTCATTAACATCTATTGTGCTCACTAGTTAACTCCACTATAAAATAAAGCCATTGTTAGCCAAATCTTTGTACCATTCGCTAAACAGTGGTGCCCAAGACTCGGAGAAACTTGTAAGTGCAATAATTGCTACGCACCTGCTGGCTTAATATTCATCCAAATATTTTGACGCAATCATTAAAAAACGGAAACGGGTAAAAAAAATTGGCTGTGGGATTTCACTATTTACTTGCGTAAACTTCAAGGTCGATCATATTATGAAAACAGAAGTAGGTATATGGTAAATGTTGGCCGAGCACAGATAAGGTTCCAGTATTTGTGTCAATTTACAATCACTTATCGGATTTAATAAATACTACCGAGCATCAGTGTCAATGTCTTCAGAAAAACCGCCCGTTCTAGTTTCAGTTTTGCCAGCTCTAGACGCGCTGCCTGATTATTCATCCCACTTCATCTCATTTCCTGTTCGATATTATTTTAGAGTTTGTTTTTTTCGAAAGAATAATGGTCTAATGCCTTATTCTGCCTCATTTCAATACAAACATTCACATTATGCGCTCGTCTCTAATCCTGTGCTTTATCTAAATAAGGAGTTTTGTGTATAGGGATTTCGTAGATTAGATTGGTCGCTCACAATAGCCATGGATTGGTACCGGGTAAGTTCTTTTTCTCCACTCCCAAAACTATGCTTGATTTTAATTTTGCATTTCAGCACCTGTTACTTTTAGCTTTATGCCTCGTAGGTGTTTCTGGAAAATGCTGCAACAGGCGAACAAAAAAAACTCCGTTTGGACTTGACGATGTTCTAAATGGAGCCTTCGCTACAAAAACCTGGAACGGATCTTGGATATCAGGTACCGAACGATTTTCAAAGGTGAATAGGTAGTGAATACCCATAGTGACAAACTGCGGAATTGTTTTTCTGATTCCTTCAAATTTATTGAGACAATTTGAGAGCGGTCATAAATCTAAACCTCAAGTTGACGAAACTAAAATCAAAGTCAAATCATCTTATGCAATTTTGAAATATACAGGGTGATTCAAAAGTGTCCTCCCCAAAATTGAAGGTGCGTAATATTGTGGTGTAGTAGAGTGCTAGAAAGTTGTTGAAAAAATTCTGTCTTTAATTTTGAAATAATGGCGGGACAAAAGCTGGTCCTTCGATTGCTTCTATTTTTGTTGTTTCAAAAGATTTCAGTAAACTGTTTATGAAAAAACAATGAGTACCTACTTACAAGAAATCAACCTTTGAATCTATAATGAATTTCTGTTTTGTGATTTGAATAGAATTCTTTTGCTTCTGGTTTTTCAGGAAAATTATATTGTTACGTAATTCGCGTACAGGTTCGAATATAATTAAGACGATCGTTTTAAAACACACACTGTTAATTACTGCGTACTACAATGAATACACGCCAACAATTATCTACGCTTGGAAATATCACTGGGACTTCGCTCTTCGATTTTGTAGGCAACTCCCGAATAATCACACACATTTCGCGTATAATTCTGCCGTGCTCTAGAGCCGGCGCCGCCGCCAAATGGACAGATGTGTCTCGGTGCAGGACAACTTGACGCCGTCGACTCGACGCCGGCCATCTTGACGCGGGACAACTTGACGCCAGGACAACTTGACGCCAGAACAACTTAGCGCTAGGAGTTATTTTGATTTCGGGACTCTATTAGGTCAGTTTGTGTCTTTTTGTCCCCCAATTGACCCACTTGTGTTTTCCTGTGGTTTTTCGGAACTAGCCCCTTATGCCTACTTATGTCTTTGTTTTTGAGTCCCAATGACCTCAGTTGTGTCTTGCTGTATAACTTGAAGTCACAGCCCCCATGTGTCTTTATGTGTCATTTCAAGCCCTGATAAGCCCCCTACTTATGTCTTCGTGTTGTTTTCGAAACTGTACTGGAGCCACTTTGTTTTCCCATAGTGTTTTTAAGAACCCCGATAACCTCCTTGATGACCTTCTTGTGTTTTCATGTGAAGTTCTAAAATTCTATCGGGCCCCCTTGTATCTTCGTGTGCTTTGGAACCCTACCGGTCCCCATTCTTTCTTGCTGGGTCAATCTGGGCCGTGTGTCTATGGTGACGCTTCCAGCCCCGCAATGAGCTCCATTTTGTCTTCTTTGTGCCTTGGAATCATAGCGGCCCGCGTAGTGTCTTGCTATGTTTAGAGACCCAACGGACCTCTTTTGTCTGTATTTGTCGTTTGGAAACCCGAGAATCCCCCTCGTGTCTTTATGTTAAGGTGTTGTGTGAAGCCTTGATCAACCCCCTTGTATCTCCTAATGTTTCTAGTCCTATATGGCGCCCCCTCGGGCGCCCCCATTATGCCTTGCTTTGTCCATCGGAGCTCCAATAGGCCTTTTTGTGTCTATGTGTCATTTCGACGATGAGCCCCCCTCATGTTTCCTGTGGTTTTCAGAAATAACAAGCTCCCTCATGCTCACTTTGCTCATGTTTTGGAGCTCTAGCGACCCATTATGTCTTGCTGTGTCAATCGGAGCCCCCCTTCTCTCGTTATGTACCGTATTGTGCCCGGATGACCTCCTTGTATTTTCTTGGCAGTTTTGGAACACCATCGAGCCCCTTTGTATCTTTTTTATTTTAGAGCCTTACCGGCTCCTATTGTGTCCTTTTGTGTCTTTTTGAGCCCCCAATGAACACTTGAATGTTTTCTTGAGGTTTTCGGAAGTCGAGTCGGAAGTCTAAGCGAGCCCGCTCATGTCTTGTGTTTTGGAGTTCTAGAGGCCCTCATTGTGTTCTGCTGTGTTATTCGGAGCCCCAGTGAAAACCCTTGTGTCTTTAAGTGTCGTTTCGACTCCCGATGAGTCCCTTATTGTCATTTTCTTCGAATGTTTCTTTACTCTGTTCTCACAAAATCCCTGGCGCAAATCGTCCGGCGTCAAGTTGTCCCGGCGTCAAGTTGGTCGAAGGAGGACAGCTTTGACGCCGGCCATCCTGACGCCAGGACAACCTAACGCGTGGACAATTTGATGTGTCGCTTCAAGCCTTGACGAACCCCCTTATTGTGTCTTTATGTTGCTTTTGGAACTCTATCGAGCCACAATCTATCTCCTCAGATTTTGTAGTTCTAGAGTTCTTCTTTGTCAATCGCAGCCCCGATGAGCCCCCGTGTCTTTTTGTGTCGTTTCGAGCCCCGATGAACCCTCGTGTGTTTCCTTGAGGTGTTCGGAGTTCTAAGGAGCCCCTTATGTCTTCCTATGTTTTAGAGCTCAAGCGGCTCCCATTTTGTTTTGCTGTGTTAACTCGGGATTCCAGTGGATCCTTCTGTGTATTTATATGTCGTTTTGAGCCCTGAGAAGCCCCCTTGCGTGTTCATGATGCTTTTGGAATCGTAGTATCTACCCTTTATGTCTCCACATGGCGTTGTAAGCACCCTTATTCAGAGCCCAATTGGACAATCTTGTTGTGAGTCTCTCATGATTTTTCGCCCCTTTTCGAAGCTTTAGCAAACACCTTGGTGCCTTCGTGTAACATTTGGAGCCCTATCGGGCGCCCCCATGTGTCCTTGACCTCAAGTGCCGTTTGGCGCCCTGGTGAGTCTTCCTATGTTTTTTCACGTGTTTAGAATTCATGTGAGCCCGTTTCGCCTTATTGTGTAATCCAAAGCACAATTGAACCCCCTTGTGCTTTTAATGTCTTTTGAAGTCCTGATGAGCCCTCTTGCAATTTTTCGTGTCTTCGGGAGTTTTCAAGTAATCGAAAGCACACTTGTGTTTTCATCTGGTATTCGAAGCCGTACTTGGTCCGCTTGTGTCCTCATATGCCCAAGAAGCCATCTTTTGCTTCCATGTGTTGTTCATAGCCCCATTTTGACTCATTGTGTCTTCAATGATGGTGTTTGAACCCTTGCTGAGCCCCCTTGCATTTTTTTCATCTACATTTAGTAACACTCTTGTGCCTTCGTTTGGTATTCGAAGGTCTATCGGGTCCCCTTGCATTTTCCCCTGGTTTTCGTAACTTAAGTAAGCACCTTTGTGCCTTCATGTGATACTCGGGCTCCTATAGCTGCAATTGATGGTGTTAAGTAGTCCCGACGTTAAGTCGGGTAGCGGCTACTTTAAAATTCCTGGCGTCAAGTTGTTCGGCGTCAAGTTGTCCCGGCGTCAAGTTGTCACGCGTCGAGTTGTCCTGGCGTCAAGTTGTCCCGGCGTCAAGTTGTCCCGGCGTCAAGTCGGCCGCTTCAAAATTGCTGGCGTCAAGTTGTCCCGCGTCAAGTTGTCATGAACGCGATGTGTCTTGATCAGGCGTTCGAGTCTCCATGCAGTTCAATCCCATCACGCACACTCTAGAAATGTCCAGAGCTCCGTGCATTTGTACACTGCGGCCGTGGAAGAGCCCAGAAATCACGTGTTTTACCAGAATGCACGGGAATCGTCGTTCGTAGCAATATTTTTGTAGTTTATGAATCACCCTGTACAGAAAACAGAAATTCAATACAGATTCGGAGGTTGATTTTTTGTACTATTTCGTACGTTTCGATTTATTTCTTCATGAACAGTTTACTGGAATCTGTTGAAACAACGAAAATAGAAGCAATCGAAGGACCAACTTTTGTCCCTCCATAACCTTAAAATTAGAAGACATATAATTTTTTTGCACTTTACTACAGCATCATATTACGCACCTTATTTCTTATATCACAAATTTAAGAAACTACACAGCTTTGAGCCTTTGGGTTTTCCAAAATTTGGTTTATTCAACTTCTTCCACGTTAATACTTCTACCCATGACAGACCGCCGCGGAGATCCTTGTTTTGCCAATAATTCTGAAGTTATAAATGAATATATAATTGCTCCTCATTTTTACAATTATAACGACAAAGCCTGATAGTATAAGTGTAATATAATTATTTGTACACCTGTAAATATTAATTACAGTGAGACAAAACAAGAATTGAAAAAAAGCAAGAGCAAAATAAACAATAATGCTTGAGTATCTCTATATATCTACTTAGACTAACGCTATACCGCTATTGTATAACTAGCCCTAACAAACAAAAAACTGTTAACTGTGAGATAAACAGTCAAATTACAGACCAAATGATGTCCGCAATCCGCCACTGGGGATTTACCCCTTAAAAGCCTGTCTTAATTTTTTGTTTCCAATTTTCAGGAACCTCGTTCAGATTTACGGACAGCAACCGTGATGTCTTTGTATATAATGTAGAAACAAGGAACGCAACAAAATTTTTAGAGAAAGATGTATTGGTAGGTAACACATTCATTTATTTTCCAAATGGTGCTGAGTGTCAACTTTTTTTTCTAGGAGAAATATAAGGGAAATTCAATGTCCTTTTCGAAGGACCAAGGGTACGCGCTGATCAAGTACAATGTGTCGTCTGTAAGTTTTGCCGTACTGATAAGAAATCGAATTGCTATTTTCAGTTTGCCGTTTTATGATTCAGGTGTTTAGACATTCGACAACTGCATCAATAGCGATTTACGATATCGAAAACAAGTGAGTAATAAACCTTTATTATTGCTTATAGTTGAGTCAGAAAGATTACTGCAATAGAGCAGTATAATAATTTTTGATTGAAAGTTTTACTGACGATAGCCGGTAATTCAAATAATATTGCTCTAAGAAACGGGTCAACTAATGATGTGGTTCACTCCAAAATTTCGCGTCACTTCAAATAGGTGTGTTACGTATTTCGCGTACGGGTTCAAATATAATTGAGCGATCGTTTTAAAACACACACTGTTTATTACTGCGTACTACGATAAATACGCGCCAATAATTATTTACTTAGGAATATCGCTGTGATTTCTACTCGCTTTTAATCCGCTCGCTGCCACTTCGCATTCCAATTCATAACCAACTCGTGAGCTGACGGTTGATACCTTATAGAGGGCCGACCAATTTATCTCGAATGTTCCATGCATTCTCCAGCAGTCTCCTCAGTAACCCGGCATACGATTTCTAGACGACTCCGGAATAATCGCATACCTTTCGCGTATAATTCTGCCATGCTCTAGTAGCCCTGGCATTGAAGTTCTCAGCGATTATCTCTAGAACGATGTCCAGGTTTTTGCCACGGGGGCTGTGTACAAGCGTAGGCCTTATGACCCTCTTGTCCACAGTTGAGGCACAGGCCAGTCCTGTCTATACCCTTACAGGTATAGGCACTGTGTCCTTTCTCCCAGCATCGAAAACAGTTGTCCAATTGTGACCTCTCACTTATCCGACAGTTCGTCCAATCTTGATTCTTTGCAATTTCAGAACCTTGTTCGCCGTAGCTTTGTCCAATATCACGTTTGCTGTAAGTGTTCCAGTTCTAGTGGGTCTGAGATTTTTTGACTTCCTGTCTTATCAGAAGGTTTCCTTCTTTGGTTCTTCGGACTCCTTACACGTTGACCTTTGTCTCGCCAAGGTTCACCTTCCCCTTTATGCTCTTCAATGCTTCAGCATAGCTGCGCTACTTTCTTTATTCATCATCAACGCGTCTCCCCTTGCCCTTGGAGCAAGATCGCGTTCCGTTGTTTTCTTGTGTATTCCGTTTTCATTGCCGGGGAGTCTGTGAGTAGATCACTACTTCGACTTCTTCTTTGCAGAAAACCACCTCCAAAATCTTTTTCACTGTCTGCCAATTGAGATTGTCAAGCCCGCTTCCGATTCTTGGAGCTGCCAACTTTGTGATTCCTTTTGCTCGCATGTCGGTTCTGAGTTGTGTTAAGCTGGAATACATCGTTTCATATGTGGGTTTATCGTCGTGTTTATCCTCTGTAATGAGATAGTAAACTGTTCGTTCCACTTCCATCTCTGTTTCCAGTTCCGTTTTCTTGACGATGCTGACGGTTCCTTTTTGTGTGACGTTTTATCCTTTCAGTTCATTCAACCTTTGGAACCTGTCCTTGAAAGAACAGCAATTCCTCTACTCATCTTCATATCCGCGGAAACGCAATGTGCCAAAGCACATCCATCTGGAGCATCGAAGGCGTCTCCCATTTTCTCAGTGACTTTTTGATAGGCGTGTTCAGGCCACTCCATATTGATAACTCCAATTGTGGTAGCCCAGTCTTCACATCGCGATATGGCTTTCTTGATGTTCACTTCTGTATAGTGCTTAGTCCGGATCCACCGCATTGCTTGCACATACTTGTTCCCTGTGCGTAATTTGTCGTTTCCATCCTCAACCTTTCCACTTCCTCCCGAAGGGTACTGGTCTCTTCTTGTTTCTCTTTCTCTTGTCTCTGTACTTTCAATTCTCTTCTGAAAAGTGTCATCAGCTCACTTGTCAGCTTTTTCACTTCTCCATCACGTTGGCTACCAGACCCGAATTTGACTTTCTGTATGTGGATACCATAATGTATCACCGGTGATACATCACCCGGAGTTCCCAACTATACCATGTGTATCACCGGTGATATTTAGCACCATGCATTTCAATCACGTATAAAAATCCGTGGGACTAAGGTAGAGAGCTGAAAACTCCACCAGTAGTTCAGGAATGAAGCAAAAATTCCTCAGATGCAGTGGGGATCACCGGTGATACACAATGGCACGGACAATAACGTTTCAAATTTGTATGTGGCTTATTAGGCATCATATATTTAATAAAAAATTGGTTTCATGTAATAAATGTTCATTAGGGCTATTATTATATTGTGAACTATCAACTGTAAAAAGATTGAGCAAAAATAATGGAAGAATCACTTGCAAACTTCAGGCAAAAATAGAAGAAATGTCCAACTGAACTACCTAGAATTCTGAAACTATATCTAAATTTCAGTTCATAATGTATTTACAGTCCGATTCTAGCTCATTACACCATCGCGTAAGTCGCGCTTCTTCTTTAGAATCAATTGTTTATCAAGATTTATCCGAAACAGCTTACTTTTTGGTTCCCCGATAGACCAAGTGTATCACCGGTGATCATTTGAAATATCCCGGTAAAAACAGATCTCTGCTGTACAAAATTTGGTAACAGTACAGTATCCGGTGAAACGTCAAAAAATCGATATTTTTGATGAAAAAAGACACTAATCGATAGATTTCACTTCAGGAAACACGATTCCAATGTCGGAGCGAAGTTTTTTTAACAAGAAGTTTTCTTTCACTAACGGTTAATGTTTCACCACATACCAAACAATTACCGCGGAGTGATACTATGTACGGTAAGGTAAAAGGTACAAATAGACAGGTTCCACTTCAAGAAACCTAATTCCGCTGTCGGAGCAAAGTATTTTTCACAGGAAGTTCATTTTCACGTTTCATAATCTTTTCATTTTGGCGTTTTATGACTTACGTATAGCCCGCACGCCGCTACTTGATTTCAAAATGGCAACGTCAAGAACTTATTGACAGTTAAAACACCCAACCTGGAAAATTCAGGAAAAATCCTAATATGCGAGGCCCATCTTGTGTCTTCAAGTATCGTTCGAAGCCCCACTGAACCCTATTGAACCCCATCATGTCGTCTTGTGTTATTCGAGGCCCAATCCGTCTTTGTATCTACAATGTACCTAGCATTTTGAGCCCTGCTGAGCCCCGTTGTGTCTTCAAGTGTTATTTGGAGCCCCATTGAGCCCCGTATCGCCTTCTAGTATCACTGAAAGCAGTATCCACCCTCAATTGTATCTACTTTGTAGCTTTTCAAGCCCTACTGAGCCCTCTTGTTTTGGTAAGCCACTCTTGTATGCCCCCATGGCTCCCCAAGTAGCCAAAAAGGAAATGAAGAATTTGATTTGATTTGTGTCTCCATGTGTTTAGCGGAGTACTACAGAGCCCCCTTGTGTAAAAAGTACCTTTGGAGCCCTAGTGAGCTCCGGCAGATCTTTTTGTAATATTTAGAGCCCTATCTTCCCTTTATGTCTACATCATAGCGTTACAAGCCCTGCCCAGCCCCCTTATGCCCTAAATGTCGTTCAAAGCCCCATCAAGTCTCATTATGCCTTTCTTGCATTATTCGAAGCCGTATCCCTCCTTGTGTCAACATTGCACAAGGAGCCAACTGTCGTTTGGAGCCTCTATAAAACACCATTAGGCCTCGTCTTGCTCTTTTGTATTATTCGAAGCTCTATCCCTTGTTGTGTCTACACTTTAGCGTTTCAAGCCCTGCTGAGCCCCTTTGTGTCTTCAAGTGTCGTGTGGAGCCCTAATCAGCACTATTGTATCTCCAAGTTTCGGTGGCAGCCCTATCGAGCCCCGTTAGGCCTTCTTATGATATTCAAGGCTATATACTCCACCGTGTCTAGGCCTGCTGAGCTTCACAGTGTCTTCAAATGTGCCTTTTGGAACCCCGATAAGCTCCCTTGTGTCTTCAAGTATCATTTGAAGCCCTGGTGAGCCCCCATGTTTTCTCACTGTTTCTGAACTTGATGAATCTTCCTTGTGCCTACCTAGGTTTCTCAGCGCCCCATCAAGCCCACCTGTGTCTTCAAGCATTTTTTGCAGACCTACTGAACCTCCTTGTGTTTTTCAAGTATTGTTTGGAACCATAGCGGGCCCCATCAGGTATTTTTATAATATGCAGAGCCATATCCTCACATGTCTTCACATTGTAGCGGTTCAAGCCCTGCTGAGCCCCCTTGTGTCTTTATTGTTTGGACCCCCCTTATAACTTCATTGAGCCCCGTCTTGTCCTCTTGTGTTATTCGAAGCCGTATCGCTCCTTGTGTCTACATTGTAGTCTTTTGAGCCCTTCTGAGCTCTGTTGTGTCTTTGAATGTCGTTTGGAGCCCTATCAAGTCCCATTAGGCCCTATCATATTTTCTTGTGTTATTCGAAGTGTCTACACTATACCTAGTGTTTAAAGACCTGCTAAGCGCTTTTGTCTCTTCAAGTGACTTTGAGCCCTGGTAAGTCCCTTTGTGGCTCCAACTCGGGCCCAAAAAAATGTTTAGAGCCCTAGTGAGCCCAGTGGGGTCTTCTTGTGTAATCCATCAGAGCTTGATTCTCTGTTGTGTCTACACTGTAGCGTTTCAAGCTCTGTTGAACCCCTTTGTGTCTTCAAGTGTCGTTTGGAGCCCTGGTAAGCTCCCTTTTGTCTCGGAGGGTCGTTTGGAGCCCCATTGAGCCCATCAGGCTTTCTTGTGATATACAGAACCCTATCCCCCTTATGTCTACAATCTACCTACATTGTAGCGTTTTGAGCCCTGCTGAGCCCCATTGTGTCTTCAGATGTCATTTGGAGCCCCATTGAGCCCCGTCATGCCTTCTTGTGTTATTCGGAGCAGAATCCACCCTTATTATATCGACACTGTAGCATGTCCGGCAAAGAATTGTCCAGCGAAGAATTGTCCAGAGTTGAAGCCTCGCTTGAAGCAAATCTTAAAACTACATGTAGGAACGGTGATTCAAGAAGGGAACTGGAGTCAAAGCAATTCGTGAATTTTTGACGTAGAACAGTGACGTTCCAGAAAACTTGTACAATTTAGAATAAATAATTTGATTTTTCAAAAACAATCAGAAGTGGCTAGCTTCGACATTGGAATTGTGTTCTTCGAAGTTAAATCTATTGATTAGTGTCCTTGTTGATAATAAATACCTAATGAATTTTTGACGTTTCACCGAATACTGTACTGGTACTCCGTGGTAATTGTAAGGTTTGTGGTGAAACTCTTGAGGTTAGAAAAAAAATACTTCTAGTGGGGAAAACTTCGCTCCGACAGCGGAATCGTGTGTTATAAGGTAAAATCAATCAAGTAATGCTTTTTTCCAAGCAAAAATATCAATTTTTAACGTTTCACCGCTTATTGGACAGTTACCCAAAATTAGGGTTGCTAGATTATCGACAGCTTTGGCCGGCCGGTCGCGTGATAATCAGGTTCCCTACCCAAAATTAGAAAGACCATAATTTATATACAGCGACATCTGTTACCAAGAAGTTACACTACAAGAGCGTTGGCAGGGTGGGATATTACAGAGTTCTTTTTTTACAATGTATATGATATAATATAAATGATATAATATTATGTATAATTTTTGTATAACTGAGGTATAAATTTGAATTTAGAATTTAGAATTTGACACCAGCCCCATCTTCAAAACCAAAAAGTCCCGCTCTTCTCCATTTTTGACGTGTCCCACGAATGCACATGCTGCTTGCACGTAAAGTAGCAATGGCAATTCGTGCCCGGAGCCATCCAGTGATTTTGCTCAATCTTGTGTCCCATTTGTCTGATAATCTTTCTGCCAGATTTTTGATAAAAAATGAAGTTTGGGGTGCAAATACTCCATCAACAGAAAGTACCAGTGGCGTAAAAGTGGCATGACGTAATTCACAAGCTGTGGAGTATTTTCGCGTCTTTTCGTTTTCAGCTGTCGCGAGTACAGCCGCTACAGATCTAGCGATGTACGAGGGAGCGTCAGTGTCAACGACACGTATATCGAACAACGTCTCCCTCTGTACATCCCATACTCCGCGACAAGCTAGGTCCCCACGTAGACCCCCGTTTTCTTCAGAAATGATGGGTTCCTTGGTAACATGTCCCCATGCTGCATCACACAATTCACCAAACAGGTCCCTTATTTCGTTATGTCTTTTGACAATCAATCCACCAGTTTTGCAGCACAGGGCATGATCCAAATTGAATCCATCATTTCCACATCCGTCGCAGGATTTTGGCATCAAAACAGGCTTTCTGTGATAACGTATTGCTAACGCATCTCTGAATTCCATTGGTGACAAGTCAAAATGATCTTTTCGAGAGGGCACCATTGACAACCAGATTGAAGATTTAGATTTCATTACTGAAAAGATGGATCGTTCAATCGCTCTTCTTTGGATCGGATTAAATTTTGTTAAGGTTTCATTTAGAATGTCAGCCTGAATTTCTTTTCCTGTACATTACTGACATTGTTTGTGAGCATTTTTTAAAAATTCATCATGTTGATTAATGTTCATAGGAGTGCCATTGAGAATAGAAGATGAAAGATGACTATTGCCTTGTTTACTATTCGCGAAATGTATATTTGCCAAATGAGCTGGATTTGCAATAGCAAGACCCCCTTTATTAACAGGCAAGGAAAATAGATCAGCTTCTTCTGAAGAAATATTCCCACCTAATAAAGTTGGTAAAAATTTTTCTCTCAGAACAATGTTTAAAGGTATAAAAAAATCTTCTAATCCCTCGGTTACACGTTGCAAGAATAACCATTGAAACTGGACAGATTTAGTGATGGCTGTATAGGCAGCTTGTGGTGATTCTTTACAAGCTACTGTTAGTTTTTCAACAGCCGAAATCCAGTTTTCAATTTTATTACATACAAATTCATCTTTTCCTTCGCCAATATAACCACCCAAAAATCGTGCCCCAGTTGCAACGCTCACTCCAGTCCCTTTAAAAATTTTCAAAGCCTCGGATTTTTCAGTTTCAGCAACAATAATGATTGACTTCTTGCCTTGTGGAAAATATCCATAAGAAGGACCTAGATTATTCAATCTATCCCACCAATTTCTGAGATCACTGAATGTACCCTGAGCCGATGAATCATCTGCATACACCAGCATTGAGTGATATTACTTGTATTTTTGAGTTCTTTGATTATGGGTAAAGTAGCTAATGCATATAAAGGCATTGCAAGAGGATCCCCTTGAGTAACCCCCTCTCTGCTATATAACCGAACATTACTATCCCGAATAACAAGCTCAGCATGACCTCTGTAGGTATTATATATATATTATATTATAGAGTTCTGTTGACTTGTCCTTCTCAGGGGTAGGAAACTGGGATATGGTTGTTTACAGTCATATTGCGGTTCTGTCCCACAGGTATATATGGCGACAGCAGCACCCAATTTGACATACACCAGACATCAAAATTGAAACTATTGACAGTACAACACCTGACACCTTCAACTGACAGGAGAAAAACCGTTGAAAAATTTTCACTTATTTCTGTTTGGCGCCTGTTCTGTGTTTTCCGTCTGAAAATTTCAACATCCAAGTTTCCAGTGATTGTTTCGGACTCCAGTCCTTGTCACGAATTGCTTGGATTAAGTTTGATTTCATTTTGAAGCATTTCTTTTAATTTAACCTCAAACACGGTAAGTTGCTTTACCTGCTTCTACATCGTATTTTGTTGGATTGATCTAGGTACTTCTCTCCCTCAGATGACTCTACAACAGAGTTTCGTGTGGAAACACCATCTTGATGAGGTGCTCGTGTGCTTATACCTAATTTCGCCGAGGTTGTCGAACAGAACAAAACAGTGAACCATAGAAGCAGTGAACATTGCGGCCAACAACAAGCCAACTATCTGAGATTTTCTGGAACAAATTGGAAGAGAGGATGAATAATAAAGATTTTTTCAGAAGTGACGTCCCGAAATATTGTTTATTTCTGTATAATTTTCTGTTTGCCATACCTTCGAGTCGATCAGTAACAATATGAGTACCGTATGATCAAAATCTTCCGTACTCAAGGCAGGCTGTGGTCTTGGTCACTGACAGGCAAACGAGGCTGATTTTGGCCAGGCCACAGCCTGCGTTGAGTAAGAAAGTTTTTGATCATATGGTATTGTCTGAGTAAATTACAAACTAAAAAGTTCTTGTGAAAAGCTTACTTGTGAAAATTATGTGTGAAGGGTAGACAACAGTAAATTTTCTCAAATGATTTTACAATATTATTCGAGAAAAATGCTGTGAAATACCTTTCATGCATGATTTTTGCACTTGGGCTTGAAAAAAGTAAAAAGAACAAAAATACAGAGATTTCATATTTCCCCGCCACAATTTTTCACAGATTTCTTCCAAGATATCACAATACAATGCGAATGATACTGTCCCATTTCGGTAGATGGCGCTCTAATTCATCCACGCCTGCTGTATGGAGAGTGGCATATCTATTTAGGCTTGTCTATGGTCCTTCTGTCACGCACGAAAAGGAAGGATGTGTATCACATGTGACTCATATGGTAGCCAACGTGCTATGAATGTTTTGGTTGGCTCTTCCGAACTTGTCCAACTCTTCCGTCTTTTCTTTGATCTTTTCCAATAGGCTGTCTGTTTCAATGTCCATCACTGGACTTCCCTCGGCACATCGCTTCTTGGCAGGATGTCTGCTCTTGGGTGTTTCTCGGCCCACTTGCTCCAGCTTTTGGAAGCAAGAGCAAATAGTTGCCGTCGGGGTCTTGAAGGTCTCGTCCTCATCCTCAGCCAAGACGATGCTATCTTCCCGCATGTTTGGCTCTGACGTCGAGCGCAATCTTGGTGGAGAACGTTACACACTTCCGCGCCGTTCGAAGGCCTTTTTCTCTTCCTCAATCATGTCCTGTTTTGTCACTTGGTTGTCTGATTTGCTGCTGGAATCGAGCACTGCAGGGCTACTAGGAGTAACTTTCTCTTCTAGGAGATTCCTTCCAGCTACCGTAGCCGTTGTCATTGCCGTGTCGTCTTCGTTGGTTTTTTGATTGTTTTCCATCTTGTTCCCACGAGTCGGGACCAAAAAAACAATCACCCCTCGGCAGTGGGTCCATACTATAACTGTACAACCCTTCCCCTTTATGTCGCAGATAACCCGTTGAACCCACCGAAGAGATTAGGTGAAATTTCTTTACTTACGGTACCAATTTTGTACTTTTGCTTACACTTCACTCCTTAGAAGGTAATCTAGATCAGACCCATTTCACGTTGTGTTTTTTTTTTGTTTATTAATCTAGGAGAAAGTAACCCTTTTCTCAGATTCGTGAAGGCAAGCGATTTGGGCTATAAACAATGAGTAGAGTGATAACAAACGCAATTCTTTCAGACCACATTCTTAACTTTTATTGAACACACGGGGAGATTCCAACGAACATCGAGTCCTTAAATTTAATTGTCAAAACTGTCGCAACTAATTTCCAGAGTCGGCAAGTCTCTTCGACTTCTATGCCGGACTCCCGCTAATTACCTTACAATTAATGACTTAGTTAATTGGGGTTACCTCCGAGAGGACCACCCAACTCCTACCCTGTAACAGAAAAGACCTATGTGAACAAAACTAACTCGCAACCCTTCCAAGAGTCATGGCTAATCACTCATTAGCCTTCAGAGAACGACCCTGGTTACCGATTGTGCTAATTACCGGATTCCTAGCTACCTCTACCAAGGGAGAATTACGATGTGTTCCTGAAAAGCAATCTCTAAACAAATCTATTTTTTCTCGCATCTAACTGAAGCTAAATTGTGGAGGAAACAAGAGGGATGCGAGCCATGGCTAGCTAATCGACACTTAAGACAGCGGTAATCAAACGGTAATCAATAAGTTGACGCCAAATTCAACGCAGATTTAAACAATGACAAAACATAATTCACAATACGATTTATAATATTATAACAAGGAGTGTATTTGCTGTTGTTGTGCAGGTAGTTTAATTTGTGATCGTCATCCTTTCCGCTTGTGAAAGGATTTTCCGGCGAGTCTTTTGGTTTACGAGTCATCGCAACTCCGCCTCGAATTAATTTACTTAGTTTATCTTTTCTGTTACGCACGGTAGCATCAGAGTCACTGACTAACATTTGATCTTACAAAAGGTTCCTACATCTCACTACCTATTAAATCTCTGAACTTTGGCCTTCTCATTTTTAGGGTGTCACCTCCTGGTGAAGGATTATATCATCTTGGTCGCCGAACTCTGAAATACTGCTAGCTAACTGTAGAACAAAAGGGGGGACGTGATTCCAAAAAAAAAACGCCTTTGGCGGAATTTTCTAAGAGAAAATATTCGCTTCTTCGAGGGATTATCAAATAGACAATTACAAGGTGGAAACTGTTAGGACGTGCGCTTTCTTCTTGTTGGACCGCGCATTAAAGTTCATCTTTGAAGAGTTCGCTACCGACCGCGACCCCGCGTTTTGAAGTCTTTAAACAACCCTGCGATTCGATTCGACGCGGAACTTTGCAGCTTGGCCTTGGAGATTAAAGTTGATAACGGTGGATCTGATTCAACTGTCCATTCAACTGGTACCAGATTGAACCATTATAGACCATTGTTGCTCTTCTGTTGTGTGGGATGAGCGCAGAAATCAAAGGGTTAATTTCTAACTTCGCGATAGCTTCCACGTTGTTTCGGCCATCTCTCGTCAAACGACAATATTAGGGTTCGAATAGTTTGATGCAGTGTGGATTGCGATACCAGGTCGTGTTACTTAGGTAACCCAAAGTCAGCCTGTTTACTAGAGCTTAGTACTTGAAGACTTTCTCAAAACCGAATAATTCGGGCTCTTGTGAAGCTCAATAATAGATAAATGGACAATTAAAATTTTGCTGTTATTTAAATAACCAATTTCGAAGTCTACCTGCACTCAACAACTAATACTAAAGAAATTGCAAATAGCACCACCAACCTCTGATTTGCAGGAAAGGGTAATCCAAACGGCAATTTAGACAAACACTGGTCAGTGGATACCTCAACGGTAAATCACTATTCTCACTTGGAAAAACGCTTCGACACAACGCCTGTACGTGAAATTACACTACAACTTAAAGCCGGTGGTCACAAATCACAAATGAATTTTAAACGAAATTTGAACTTTAATCACTTGCGACTAAAATGACAATCAATAATCTTGACTTAGTAACACTTTGAAGAGCAAGTTTTTCGGATAAGTTTTAATTCTTAACTCCAGACAACCTTTCTCGTTCGTCACCAAAACCCAAGAGCTTCTTCCTCCTTCAATCTTCTCACGAGATTTTTCTGAAAACCACCCCCACATCCCTCACCCTGGAATTTTGCAGCCAATCAGACACGTCGTCTTTACTCAATCGACCCTCTTCTTCGATCTCTAGTTTGGCGCGCACAGGGCTCTTACCCCCACTGCTTTATCTCTCGTTTCTAGAGGTTTGCGTAGATGGCGGTGCTAGTCACATTTTCAACTTAAAATATTATTTTGTTTAAATTAGAGACAGTTTTGACGGAAACATAATTTCGGCTGAGCTGTAGTGATTCTTCTTTACTAATTCACGGAATGACTATGTTTCAATTCGTCTTTTGAAGACTCATCTAAATTTTCGCGGCCACGACTTTTAATAGCTCGATTGACACCGTGCTTGGTTTTAAATTGACGTAAATGACGAAAGAACCACTTCAGCGTCACCCACTCTTGAATCTAACAATTATTTAACTAATTAGTTTAAAATTTCAGTTTTGGTTTACTACATTTAGGCCGGCCTTTGGGACGCACAACAACTGCGGCACAAGGCACATACCCGCGGCGTCCTTTGTATTCCATGCTTTTGTATAGTCATTTAAACACGTTCGTGTGTCCACATGATAGTTTTCACTTATCCGTTTTTTATAAGGCCCGAAGCCGCCCCCGGGTCCCCAACTTTCTCGGAACTTCGTCCCAGTTTTTATGGCTTCCTCCTCATTGTGACTTTTTTATTTTTCTTCAAAATACAACTCGTAGCCACCCACTGTGTGTCCTTCGATTTATTTCCGGACGCTGTCGAATATCACCCAAAGGGTACGGTTTTTGGTTTTTCCCCGGCAAGGTGCAGATGCTTTGATCCCAAGTCGAATCTCACAATACCGAGGGAAGGGCACTCATACTGTGAGGTGAGCTTTGTTTGTTTTGTTTTCAGAAAATACTACGACGTCGCGAACAAAGCCCCAATACAACTAGCAGCATGGGCACCAGTCGGCCATGGTCTAGTTTACGTCTTGAACAACAACATTTACTACTTGGACGAGCCATCGAGTTCCTCATTAGCCATCACCAGAGATGGCATACCTGGCCTTATCTATAACGGCGTACCAGACTGGGTCTACGAAGGTACTCTCTTAATCTCGGTTTTTGGAAACCGTTTAATTTTTTTTTGTTCTTGATCTTACAGAGGAAGTCCTCGGCACCGGTTCCGCAATCTGGTACTCTCCAGACGGCAACCGCATAGCCTTCGCTCAGTTTAACGACACCGGCGTCAGAGAATTCGACTACGTCATCTACGGCAGCCCCGGCGATGCATCCCGGCTGTACCCTACCATCGCCAGTATCAAGTACCCGAAATCCGGCACCCCCAATCCCACGGTCAAAACGTACATCGCCGATTTGAACACAGGAGATTCGAAAGAGTTCCCGGCAATTCCGCAGAGGTTTTTGCCGGAAGACCACGTGCTGTACGGTTTGAGCTGGATCAATAACGCTGAAGTTGTATCAGTGGTTACCAATAGGGTACAAAATGAATCTGAATTGACCAGGTGCGATTTGGCCCGTAATTGTTATAACGAAGCGGTGTACAGCAGCTATAAGGGATGGTTGGATGCGAAGCTGCTGCCTGTTTACAATAAAGCTGGCGACAAACGAATTGACATTCTGCCGCAGCCAGAAGGCGACGATTTCTACAACCACGTGGTTCTGACCGACATTGCGACCAATGTTGCGACACGACTGACGAAAGGACGCTTCGTGGTCAAGTCGATTACGAAATGGGATCAAGATAAAAATTTCGTGTGAGTTTCAACTGATGGAGGATCCTCTCATTTTTCTATTCGTACGTTTCAGATATTTCATTGGATCAGGAGTCGACGGTAAATACTCGCAAGGACATGCGTACTTCGTTAACGTGGCAACTGGTGAAATGCACTGTTTGACTTGCGACCCGCCGGCACCAGACCGCCCGTGCCTCCGTGGAGCCGTTTCTTTCAGCACCGACTTGTCGTACTACGCCAAACTTTGCTCCGGCCCAGACCCGCACTTTGTCCAGATCGTCAAAAGCCCCGAAGCTGAATCAAATAAAATCCCGCAGTCCGATTTCGAACCGATCATCTGGTTGGATAACCAGGCACTGATGGACAAATGGGCCGGTAAGCTCCGCCCCACCGTCAAAGACTTGAAAGTTCCGATACAGGATACCAAATACGAGGCCACCGTGAGGCTGCTGCTGCCGCCAAACTTTGACGAAAATACCAAATACCCTGCCATAGTGAACGTCTATGGGGGCCCCGACTACAACCAAATTTCCGATGCGTACAAGGCGGGGATCGAGCAATACATGACCACGAATCGCAGATACGTCTACATCTACATTGACGGACGGGGAAGCGGACGGGACGGGGACAACAAGAAGTTCGAGGTTTACAGACGACTGGGATCGGTGGAAGTCCAAGATCAAATCTCCGTCATGAAGTATCTGCAAGATAATTTGAAGTACATCGATGCGGATCGGACTGGGATCTGGGGTTGGAGCTATGGAGGATTTGTAACCGGTTGGGTTATGGCCAAGGACACGGAGAACGTCTTCAAGTTTGGATTGTCCGTCGCTCCTGTGACCAGCTTTATGTATTACGGTTTGTATTTAGAAATCACGTAACCTCAAACTGTTTCACAATATACTAGAAGAGTGCCTACACCGCCAGCTATAAGCTATAATACGATACGAATACGTTCTCAACCTCGGTATATAATGTGCTATTATTGACAACTACTTGAATTTAGCACGAGATACGCCCTCTTATGGTTCTGGTTTTCAACAAATTCGACCTAAACGCTTTTCCCATTTGAACTTTCACTTTCCGACACTTTTCCGACCCGACTTTCAGGTCTGTATATACAACAATGTCGATTTCTTCTGGAACACGATCTCTAACAGCTTCTCAACAGTTTCCCACTTCAGCTGATCCCTTCCACTCTAGGCACAGCTAGTTTCTTGACATTGTCCTGTTGCATCCGGTATTTGAGATTTTTCAAAGTGATGAATAGGGTTTCTTAAGTAGGTTTTTCATTCGACTTTTCTTTAGTCACAAGGTAATAAACCTTCCTCTGTGTTATTTTCCCCGTATCTAGTTCTTTTTGTTTCGTGATGTTTGCCACTTTTCCTGTTTTCGCTTTTTGGTTTTTCAGTTCGTTTATACCTTGAAACCTGTCTCTGAACCGTACAGCTATTCCCTGCTCATTCCGAGGTCTGAGGCCACGCAGTGGGCCAGAACGTAATCCTCCGACGTCTCAAAGACGTCACCGGTCGGTCTCTTCTTCCACTGCTTTATATGGCCTTTTGGGCCAGTCCGCTTCGATTTCAGCCGATGTAGTGTTCCAATCTTGGCAAAGTTCAATCGTTTGTTCGATGTTTTGTTCCGTTATTCTCTGAGTAAGCATTGTTTCTTTTGTTTGCAAGCCCGCCGTGATTTTGTTGGCCTCTTCTTTCTTACCACAAGTGTATTGGACGCAAGAGTTTTGTTGCAATTTGTTTTCCGGAATGTTAGTTCTCATGTCTGAGATTCTGGTTTCCAACTGTTGGATTTTGAATTGGATTGGAATTCCTATGAGAATTTCTA
Source organism: Anaspis maculata (assembly GCA_949128115.1). Classification (NCBI taxonomy): domain Eukaryota; kingdom Metazoa; phylum Arthropoda; class Insecta; order Coleoptera; family Scraptiidae; genus Anaspis; species Anaspis maculata. The sequence goes on from OX421964.1 coordinate 16,848,172, forward strand.
GGGTTTTCTGTACATTCCTGCGGAATTCCTCTAGGAATTCCTCTAGGAACTCGTTTCGGATTTCTAGAGATTTCTGAATTTTTGTACGGAATTTGTAATTTGTGAAGATTCCTACTAGATTTCTAGAGATTTCAAAGATTTTTCGGGGTCACTGCGGATTTTGGAAAGGATTTCTGAAAATGTGTAGGGAGTTCTGAGACTGAAAATGTGCATGTAATTTCTATTGTGTTCAAGATTTATACGGACAGAGTGAAGATTTGTGTGAAGTTTTTGAGGTTTTCAAGATTTCCATAGATATTGAAAAGATTTATAGAGAATATTAGGGAGTTCTAAAATTTTTTACAATTTTCTTGAAGTTTCTAAAAAAATTTCTCGCAGAACTCCAAATAATTCTACAAAATTTTTGAGAGCTTCTAAAGATTTCTACGGGATTTCTAAGGATTTTCTTTCAACTTTCAACTTTATTGAATTTATTTTGATGAATTTAGAGATCTCTAAAGATTTGTGCGGAATTTTTCAAAGATTTCTGCTGGGTCTCTAGGGATTCTTGTTGATTGGTATGGGATTCCCAAAAATTGCTCAGTATTTTTGGTAATCTCTATCGATTTTTGCAGATTTCTACAGCATTTCCAGAATATTTCTGAGAGATTTAAGAGATATTTCATGAGATTTTTCAGGACTCACAAAAATTTCTGTGGATATCTCAAGATTATTATGGGATTTCTAGGAATTTCTAGGAGTTCCTGTGAAAATTTCTAGAGATTGCTACAAGATTTTCAAGGTTCTCTAAGATTTTCACGGGGTTTCTAGGGATTTCCAGGGCTTTATTAGAATTTCTGTGCAGAACTGGGAGTGAAGATTTCAATAGATCTCTGAGCTAGAGTGAAGATTTGTATAGAACTTCTAGTGATTTCAAGATTACTACGGTATTTGTACAGATTTGAAGGGATTTTTGAGAATATTATTTTTATTTATTACTTTTCATTTTGGGGATTCGTGAAGGATTCTACAAGACTTGTGGGATTTTCATGAAAGATCCGAGGATTTCTGAAGATTTTATGATGGAATTTCTGATAATTTATAGGGAGTTTTTGAAATTTCTATAGGAATTCTGAAAACTTGTTTGGGATTTCCAGGAATTTCTGCAAATTTCTACAGGATTTTCAAAGATTCCTATGAATTTTTGAGAAATTTGTATTGATTTTCCAGAAGTTTCTCAAGATTTCTACGAAAATTCGAGAAAGTTCTGAAGATTTTTCAAGATTTCTACAAGATTTTCAGGGATTAATGAAAATTCATAGAGAAGAAACTCTAAACATTTGTAAGGGATTTCTAGGAATTTCTAAATATTCCTACAAGTTTTTGGGAAACTATAAATCTAGAGATTCCTAAATTCTATGGGAATTGAAGGGATTTCTGAAGATCAGTTTTTTTCTACGAGATTCATAAAGATATCAAAGAATTTTTAGGGATTTCTACTAGATTTTCAAGAATTTCTATGGATTTCTACAGAATTTCCGAGGACTTTTGTGGAAATTACTAGGAATTTTGAAACATTTCCATAGGATCTTGAAAATTTGTATGGGAGTCCTGAAAACTTGTTTGGAATTTCCAAAAACTTCTGCAAATTTCTACAGAATTTTCAAAGATTTCTATAAATTTTTGAGAAATTTATATTGATTTCTCAGAGATTTCTCAAGATTCCTACGAAAATTCGAGGAAATTCTGAAGAGTTTCCTTGATTTCTACAAGATTTTCAGGGATTAATGGAAATTCATAGAGAAGAAACTTTGAACATTAGTAAGGGTTTTCTAGAAATTTTTGTATATTCCTACAAGATTTTGGAAAACGAGAGATCTGGGGATTCCTAAAATCTACGGGAAATACAGGATCCCCTCAAAAATCGCGTAGAATTCTTCAGAAATCCGTAGAAATCCTATAATAATCTATGGAAATATCCTGAAAATGCAAAAATCAATAGAGATTACCAAAAATACTGAACAACTTTTGGGAATCCCATACCAATCAACAAGAATCCCTAGAGATCCAGCAGAGAAATCTTTCAAAAATTCGGCACAAATCTTCAGAAATCCCTAAATTCTTGAAAATAAATTCAATAAAGTTGAAAGTTGAAAGAAGATCGTCAAAAATCTCGTAGAAATCTCAAGAAGCTCTCAAAAATGTTGTAGAAATATTTGGAGATCTGCGAGGAGATCTGTAAAAAATCGTAAAAATGTTTAGAAACTTCAAGAAAATTGTGAAAAATTTTATAACTCCCTAATATCCTCTGCAATTCTTAGAAATTCCGTGGAAATTTCTCGAGATCTCTATAAATCTTTACAATATCCATAGAAATCTTGAAAACCTCAAAAACTTCACACAAATCTTCACTCTGTCCGTATAAATCTTGAGCACAATAGAAATTACATGCACATTTTCAGTCTCAGAGCTCCCCACACATTTTCAAAAATCCTTAAAAATCCGTAGTGACCCCGAAAAATCTTTGAAATCTCTAGAAATCTTGTGGGGATCTTCAGAAATCCTTCAAATTCCGTACAAAAATTCAGAAATCTCTAGAAATCCGAAGCGAGTCTTGAGTAATTTCCTAGAGATCCCGTAGGAATGTACAGAAAACCCTAGAAATTCTCATAGGAATTCCAATCCAATTCAAGATCCAGCAGTTGGAAACCAGAATCTCAGACATAAAAACTAACATTCCGGAAAACAAATTGCAATAAAACTCTTGCGTCCAATGCACTTGTGATAAGAAAGAAGAAGCCGACAAAATCACAATACTTTTCAGGGATTTCTACTAGATTTTCAAGAATTTCTATGGATTTCTACAGAATTTCCGAGGACTTTTCACAGGTGTCTTCAAATAGAAATGAGTTTTACAAAATTGTCACCAAAAACTGTTGATGGTACCTTGTAATAGAGGTTCTGGGGAGCACAGGAATGTATCTAACAAAATCGTAGCTGATCCCGAACGGCAATTATTCAATTTTCAAGATTATTAGTTGAAAATGTCTTAATAAAAATTTGGCTTCGGGTTTTTTCAAATTTTCAGAATAACTAAAATTGTCTAAACGGTTAATTTTGCATCTCTCCCAATATCTAAAAAAATCTCTGTGGATAGATTCATACCCTTCTGTTCTAATAAGAGTCCAAGACCTCCATTGTTGAGGAACTTCAACGAGCTTTGAAGATGACATGAATTTCCGAAGCTTCTGATAACACCCTTGTACCAAAACACTTTTATAATATATTTATGCCCTCTTCGTAAGGTCCAGCTACAACCTTTGCAGTGCTGAAACCATTTTCAACAATTTTGTTCATCGTTTTGAAGCCAGACACAAACGGAATCACTCAAAGTACTCCCACATTTTCTACGTTTTCCGGATCAGTAAGACCGGCGCCCTCCTTTGGAAGTTTTCGGCAGGTGTAGCTTCTGAATATCTCGTCGTGGTAACTTTTGGCCACTAAGTTCAACTTCTTGGGCCAACAGCAAAACTTCATCACTCCAAAGTATCAGCACAAGATCATTCCAAAACAAATGGTTCACTAACCCTTGAAAAGATGCAACTCTGGAATGATGCAAAGTCTTTTTCGAAAAAAGGGGGGGTTGATTGAGCTTGTGACACTCTTTTGAAAACTTCTTTCTTTCTTCAGAGCAAAATTTCTCATTAATGCGCTTTCAAATCTTCATAAGTCTTCATACTCGTAACCATTTTTTGTTCTGTTTTCTTCACAAACCTCATTTCAACGTCATTTTATCGAATTTCCCTCGTAAGTCTTTTAGAGTGATAAAGCAGTACGGAGATGGTTGCCGTGTAGCCATTCGCTGGTCATTGATCAAGAGAATAAGTTCAATATCCGAAACAAATTTGAACCCAAGTCCATTGATGTTGGTCATTTGAAACATCAACTCGATATTTTCATATAGGTTTTTTTCACCTGGGGTACAATGCAAACCATTCATAAGCCTATTGAAACTGGTTGATTCCCCCCTTTTTTTTTCAATCGATCGTCAATCTATGTAACGACTTTTTTGCTGCCTGTGTAATTTTTCTTTCTCTAAAATTATTTCCGCATCTTCTAGACCAATTAAAATCAAGTTGATGTTTGAAATTACCAATATCAATGCAATTCTTTTAAAATTTGTTCAGGAATTTTAACTTCTTTTGATCAATGACCAGCAAACAACTACGGCTACTTCCATGTCTGTACTGCTTCATCACTCTAAAAGACTTACGAGGGAAATTCGATGAAATTACGTTGAATAAGGTTTGTGAAGAAAATAAACAGAAAGAGATGGTTACGAGTATGAAGACTTACGGAGATTTGAGGCGCATTGATTGAAAATTTTGCTCTGCAGGAAAAAAAGAAGAACTTTGCGAAAGATTGTCACAGCATAATTACCCCCCTCTTTTCGAAGCATCTCCTTTAAGGGTTTGTGAACCATTTATTTTGGAATGGTCTTGTGCCGATACTTGGGTGTGATGAAGTTTGCTGTGGCCCAAGGAACTAAACTTGATTGCCAAAAGTTACCAACATAAGATTTTTGAAGAGAACTCCTGTCGGAAACTTTCAAAGGAAAGCGACAGTCGCAATGATCCGTAAAAAATGTGGGAGTACCTACTTTGCGTGATTCCGTTTGTGTCTGGCTTCAAAACGATGAACAAAATTGTTGAAAAGTGTTTCAGCACTGCAAAGGTTATGGCTGGACCTTACGAAGAGGGCATAAATATATTATAAAAGTGTTTTGGGACAAGGGTGTTATCAGAAGCTTTGGAAATTCATGTCATCTCAAAAACTTGTTGAAGTTCCTCAACAATGGAGGTCTTGGACTCTTATTAGAACAGAAGGGTATGAATCTATTCACAGAGATTTTTTTAGATATTGGGAGAGATGCAAAATTAACCGTTTAGACAATCTTAGTTATTCTAAAAATTTGAAAAAACCCGAAGCCAAATTTTTATTACGACATTTTCAACTAATAATCTTAAAAATTGAATAATTGCCGTTCGGGATCGGCTACGATTTTGTTAGATACATTTCTGTGCTCCTCAGAACCTCTATTACAAGGTCCCATCAACAGTTTTTGGTGACAATTTTTTCAAACTCATTTCTACTTGAGGACACCTGTGTTTTGTGGAAATTCCTAGGAATTTTGAAACATTTCCATGGGATCCTGAAAATTTGTATGGGAATTCTGAAAACTTGTTTGGAATTCCCAGGAATTTCTGCAAATTTCTACAGGACTTTCAAAGATTCCTATGAATTTTTTAAAAATTTGTATTGATTTCCCAGAGATTTCTCGAGATTTTTTACGAAGATTCGAGGAAATTCTGAAGATTTCTCAAGATTTCTACAAGATTTTCAGAGATTAATGAGAATTCATAGGGAAGAAACTCTAAACATTTGTAAGAGATTTCTAGGAATTTCTGAATATTCCTACAAGATTTTGGAAAACTAGAGATCTAGGGATTCTTAAAATCTACAGGAATTAAAAATGATTTCCAAGGATCAGAGATTTCTACGAGATTTATAAGGATTCTCAATAGTTTTTAGTGATTTCTACGAGATTTTCAAGAATTTCTATGGATTTCTACAGAATTTCCGAGGACTTTTGTATGGAAATTCTGAAATCTTGTTTGGGATTTCCAGGAATTTCTGCAAATTTCTATAGGATTTTCAAAGATTTCTATAAATTTTGCGAAATCCATATTGATTTCCTTGAGATTTCTCAAGATTTCTACAAAAATTCGAGGAAGTTCTGAAGATTTTTCAAGATTTCTACAAGATTTTCAGAGATTAATGAAAATTCGTTGAGAATAAACTTTTCAAATTCAATTCAAATTCATTTATTTTCTTAACCAACAAGGTTTTTCAATCGTCAACAATAATACAAGATAAAATAAGTAAAAGAATGCAACAAACAATGCAATTACACACAATTGAGTAAAAAACTGACAAAAAAAAGACAAAATACACATTATATACAATAAAATAATTAAAATCGACCTTGATGACCGAGCTCAAAATCATCTAAGGTGAAACCGTACTGGTCGTATTCCTGGATAGAGTAAAATGCTTTCTTCAGGAGCATGGACTTTACACCCGTTTCAAATTTAGGTAAGGCCAAATGCACTATTTCTAGTGGTAACTTATTAATGAATGTTGGACAGAAGTAATTTTTGCTGTATCGGCTTTTTGCTAGTCTAATATGATTTACTACCAGTCGATCCCTATTTCTAGTCCGATAATCGTGTATATCCTCGTGCTTCCTATAAATGTTGATGTTTTTCTTACCCAGTATGAGGCACTGAAATATGTACAAACTTGGAAACGTCAGTAATCCCATATCAATAAACTTATCTTTGACATCATCACGGTAACCAATGCCAGACATCATTCGAACCACCCGGCGCTGCCTTTTGTAAGGGATTTCTAGGAATTTCTGAATATTCCTACAAGTTTTTGGAAAACTATAAATCTAGGGATTCCTAAAATCTACGGGAATGGAAGGGATTTCTGAAGATCAGAGATTTCTACGAGATTTAAGGATTTTCAAGATATTTTATGGATTTCTACAGAATTTCCGAGAACTTTTGTGGAAATTCCTAGGGATTTTGAGAAATTTCCATGGAATCCTGAAAATTTGTATGGGAATTCTGGAAACTTGTTTGAAATTTCCAGGAATTACTGCAAATTTCTAGAGGATTTCCAATGATTTCTAATTTTTTGAGAATATTGATCTCCCAGAGATTTCTCAAGATTCCTACGAAAATTCGACGAAATTTTGAAGATTTTTCAAGATTTCTACGAGATTTAAGGATTTTCAAGATATTTTATGGATTTCTACAGAATTTCCGAGGACTTTTGTGGAAATTCCTAGGAATTTTGAGAAATTTCCATGGAATCCTGAAAATTTGTATGGGAATTCTGGAAACTTGTTTAAAATTTCCAGGAATTTCTGCAAATTTCTACAGGATTTCCAAAAATTTCTATGATGTTTTGAGAACATTGATCTCCCAGAGATTTCTCAAGATTCCTACGAAAATTCGACGAAATTCTGAAGATTTTTCAAGATTTATACAAGATTTTCAGGGATTAATGAAAATTCATAGAGAAGAAACTCTAAACATTTGTAAAGGATTTCTAGGAATTTCTGAATATTCCAACAAGTTTTTGGAGAACTATAAATCTAGGGATTTCTAAAATCTACGGGAATTGAAGGGATTTCTGAAGATCAGAGATTTCTACGAGGTTTATAAGGATTTTCAGGGATTCTTGGCGATTTCTACGAGATTTTCAAGAATTTCTATGAATTTCTACAAAACTTCCGAGGACTTTTGTAGAAATTTCTAGGAATTGTGAAAAATTTTCATGGGATCCTGAAAATTTGTAAAGGAATTCTGAAAACTTGTTTGGGATTTCCAGGAATTTCTGCAAATTTCTACGAGATTTTTAAAGATTCCTATGAATTTTTGAGAAAGTATTGATTTCCCAGAGATTTCTCAAGATTTCTACGAAAATTCTAGGAAATTCGGAAGATTTCTCATGATTTCTACAAGATTTTCAGAGATTAATGAGAATTGATAGGAAAGAAACTCTAAACATTTGTAAGAGATTTCTAGGAATTTCTGAATATTCCTACAAGATTTTGGAAAACTAGAGATCTAGGGATTCCTAAAGTCTACAGGAATTAAAAAGATTTCCAAGGATCAGAGATTTCTACGAGATTTATAAGGATTCTCAATAGTTTTCAGTGATTTCTACGAGATTTTCAAGAATTTCTATGGATTTCTACAGCATTTCCGAGGACTTTTGTGGAAATTTCTAGGAATTTTGAAAAATTTCCATAGGATCCTGAAAATTTGTATAGGAATTCTGAAATCTTGTTTGAAATTTCCAAGAATTTCTGCAAAGTTCTACAGGACTTCCAAAGATTTCTATGATTTTTTGAGAAATTTATATTGATTTTCCAGAGATTTCTCAAGATTACTACAAAAATTCGAGGAAATTCTGAAGATTTTTCAAGATTTCTACAAGATTTTCAGGGATCAATGAGAATTCATAGAGAAGAAACTCTAAACATTTGTGAATATTCCTACAAGATTTTGGGAAACTAGAGATCTAGGGATTTCTAAAATCTACGGGAATTGAAGAGATCCCCCGGGCTAGGATGTTTAGGGGTCAAGATTTCGCCCCCGAATCTTAAAAAATAATTCACCTGCACCTGCCTCGCCACCTTTTTTCCTCGCTTTTTCCGGGCTAGGCTCCCGGTCCGAATTTCTGTCCACGGTCTATGGTGCGGCGTCATCCACGTGTCAGACTGTCAGAGCTACATAACTTCCACTGCGTAAAACCACCTGTGTGTCTCAGGCGTACCAATGTAACTGAAATTTTTCATAGCTTGCTGTGTGGCAAAGAAGAAAGAAACGGATAATACTGCGTAACATTTTGCCAAGATCTTTTGAAACAAAGGAAACTGTGTTTGTTTATTTTACTTAATAATAATAATAGCGTTTATTTCCGATCATGAATACATGAAGTTGGATCGTCGATGTCGAAGCCTCCATTAAATGTCGTGCACAATGATAAATTTGTTAAGATTATCATAAAATACGAACAAAAACAAGAAAAAAAAAAACAGATTAAAAAACAGATTAAAAACATGAAGGTAAAAGTGGATAAAAATATCGCAATCACAGATCGATCATTAAATATGGAAGGTTTAAACCATGGAGCCCAGGCTGAAAAACTCTTGCACGTCGTAAAAACCACCCTTTATTAATATTTTTTTGACTTCCCTCTTGAACAAGACGACGTTGGCTGCCCGTCTCACATTCAGTGGGAGCGCATTGAATAAGGTCACACCCGCGTAAGCCGGCGACTTTTTAAAAGCCTCATGCAGTGGTTTATCCTTGCAAAGATTTTCCTTTCCCCGTGTATCGTACGTGTGGAAACTTTCGTGGGTCTTGAATTTATGTTTATTCAAAAAAACGTAAGTCAATGTTTTCAAAATATAAATACAAATAACAGTCAGTACTTCTCGTTCAATAAATATAGGACGGCAAGATTCTCTACGTGAAATATTGAAGATCAGTCGAATTACTTTTTTCTGCTTGATTAGAACTCTCTTTAGGTTTGAATTAGCTCCCCAGGACACAATATTATATGACATATGAGAATAGACTGCTGCATAATATGATTTCATAATTGTTTTAAAATCCAAAGAATTCTTTAAAGAAGCAATTAGGTAGTAGCCTCTGCACAAACCCCACTGATCTGATCGGCCTAGGAGAGATGCCTATCAATATTCACCCCCAGCAGCACAGTAGACTCACAACTCTCAATTATGTTGCCCCTGAAAACTATCTGTATATTACCTGGTACCCTGAACTTGTTCGAAAATTCCACCAATGCAGTTTTCTTGTAGTTGATGATGAGCCTGTTATTTTGGCACCACATGTCAAACCTATTCAGGATGCAATCGATCTTCTGCTGCACGATAGCCTGACTAGAGCCCGATACTATTATGCTCGTTTCGTCAGCATACATGAATACCTTGCCCTCCTGTAGGAAGTTGGGGAGGTCATTCACGAACATTAAAAATATCTTAGGCCCCAACACACTACCCTGTCGTGTCCCGGTATTTATGGGAAACTTTTTAGAACGGGCATTCCATACTTTAACTACCATGCTCCCACCAACAAGGTAACTTCTAATCCACTGATTGATAGGATCTCTGAGTCCCAGCTTTTCTAATTTTGAGCAAACAAGCTCAGTATCTACGGTGTCAAACGCGCAGGACAGATCAAACATCAGTCCCACAACACACTCATTCAAATCCATTTTCTCGCTTACATGCTGCACCAGATCAGTTAGGCAGGTCTCAGTCGAATAGTCTCTTCTGAAGCCATGTTGACTGTCACTGATCAAATTGAACTTTGCAAGGTAGTCAGTCACCTGATCATGAATGACTTTTTCAATTATTTTAGAGAAGGTACTCACAAGGCAAACCGGTCTGTAGTTCTCTACGTTTGTTTTTTCGCCCTTTTTGAAAACCGGAACAGTCAATGCCGACTTCAGGACGGATGGAAAATGTCCCTCCATTACTGATCTATTAATCAAGTCACTCAGTGCTTCCGATATTCCATGTTTACACTGCCTAATTATTGTTATTGGTACGCCGTCTATTCCCGCAGACTTTTTGTTCGAAAGAGCATTTATTGCAGCGATGACGTCAGCCGCAATCACTGGTCGAAAAAACATATTTGAACTCGACGAGAGCCCGATATCTGAAGCTGTAACATTTCCTAACTTTCCAAAATGCTGCTTCATCTTTGTTTCAACCACTGTGGAAAAATACCTACCAAAACAATCGGCATTTTTGTCGAAATTGCTCACCACGTGTGTGTCCGAGCATAAAACAAAGAAAATATTGCCAAGTATTTTCAAAACAGCAAGATATTATTCCTTTTTGAAGCGATATTTGTACACAAAAAAACATGTATCAAGTGCAGAGATGTGCTTGGAACCCCTAGGAAAGAACTGCCCGCTAGCTGCCTAATCATATTTATTTGAAATCTTTTTTTTTTCAGATTCCATTTACACTGAACGATATATGGGTTTGCCAACGGAAGCAGATAACTTCATCGGATATCACGCTCAAGACCTGACTCGAAAAGTCGAAGCTTTTCGAGGGAAAAAGTACTTTTTGATCCATGGAAACGCGGATGACAATGTGCATTACCAACAGTCGATGTTGTTGTCTAAAGCCTTGGAACTTGCCGATATACCTTTCCAACAGCAGGTGGGTGATTTCTACGATAGTGCCATGCAAGTCTGTATTAGTAGATGTTGCATGTATTATAATTCATGATTAGCATTATTTGGTTGTGAGTTGAGTATTATTGGTAAGGATGCATGCTATAGTAAGAATCCGGTCACTTGAGCACCTGGTTGACGCAGCATTCTGATTGTGAAAGGTGCGGTTGAAGTCTATTAGAGCTGATAGTGGTTTCTGTATGGTGTTTTGGGAATCCTGTTATGTTTGTGTGGGCTTTGTTGGCAACGATACACAATGCTTGAGGTATATGGTGAGTTGAAGTTGATTCCGGAACAGACCAGTCTGTATACGGAAATCTTGGAAGGTATTGTTCAGTTGAAAACCTCTTTCTACGAGTATGACATTGGAGTTAATCTTGAAATAATTTGTAGTTCATAAAATGTTCGATTATTTCAGAGCTACCCAGACGAGAACCATTCGCTAGCCCACGTCTCGCCCCATTTGTACCACACGATAGACCGATTCTTCGCCAGAAGCATGGGCCTCCCGGATCCGCCTCACAGAAAAATCTATTGAATATTGTAACGTAATCAAAAATTGTACCTCAACATCAAAAGTGCAAAATAAAACAATGTTTCCCAAAGCTTTTATCGTTCCGAAGCGGCCCATACACACGCGTGCAATTCTTCTGACACCAGCTGAAGAATTGTCATTGAGCTTCAACGCCCAAGGTTGTTCTTGTTTCTATCAAGATGCAGAACTCGGGCACGGGCCCTATTCTCCCGGCTAGTGTTGACTTCCCTCACTTGACATTGCATTACCTACCTGTCGTTGCATCACCTTATTCTGACACTCTAAAGTATTTTCTCATGTTGACTTGTTGAGTCAAATCATCTATGTTCACTCTAGACATGTCTCCAAGAGCTTCCTTCACTCAAAGCGTACACTTAACCATAATCAACCTATAGTTTCATGAAGCTAGTTCACCGATTGGAAAACTGGGGTAAAAAAAAGAAAAAATAGTCCGGTGTTCTACTTACAGTAGCAACGATCGCCCCGGTGTGGGTTCTACGTTGGAGGAATATTATTGTTCACACAACATTACCTCGACAAGCGGAGTTATAATTGAAAAGTCTGGGTTCTCCATAGAAAAACTCATAATCGATTTTCGATCGACCTCGACCCCAACTAATGGGTTGGTGAACTATTGGTCATTTCATGTGCATTGATAGCGGTAAGTGATTGGAAATGTTTCTATTTATTGCTGATGTTGGATTATCATCTTAGGAAGTATTCAGACGTTGAAACAGTGTTCTTTAAATGATGCATCACGGGAATATGTGATATATAACAACATTGTGTTGGCAACAGAGCATGTTGCACTCACAGAATCGATACTTCTCTATTGCTCACACATCAACAGAGCTACAACATGATGTTATCCATAACATTTCCTTACAGAATCATCCCATAAGTTCACTCTCCAAAACTACACGATTCAAGTAAGATCAAAGTTAAAAATGAGATATCTTCAACGTTCTTAGCAGAATACGTTCAAATAAAAACTAGTGCAAAACCTATCTATTGCTGCATTATTGATCCACTAATCACCTAGTATAGAGATGAATCATGTAAAATCATATTTTCTCACCATGATGTTTGTGAACCACCCTGTATATCAAATGACCCCCTCTTCTGGAAGATATGGTTGATGGAAGATACAATGAAAATATGGTTTTCCTAGGACGCATAGTTTTTGAGTAAAACGCGGTCGCCGTGGAGGATGAAACACCCTGTAGAACGACACTACGAGACAGACCACATTCCAGGCAGATCAAATGTGATTGCGGACACCATATCGGGAGTAGTTGTTTTGGATGACGAGAACGCAGTGAGCTGTTGCTACACCGAGGTGGATTTGCCGCGTGACAAAATCATTAACTACTGTGGATAACAACTGCGCGATCCGGAGCTGCGGAATATTATCGACGCGTTCGAACGTTCTGATCAATCGGTGACAAACTGGATAGATATAGGCTACTTCCTCCTTCATGGAATTTTGTACAGAAACGCCGATTGTCTCCTATGCTGCACAATTGGTCCGGAATCTTGGCCATAGATCTTTTTGGGCCGCTCCCAGAGGCTGATGATGGAAATCGATGGGTACTGTGATGACCAGCTTGGAATCATGAAGGGGAATTGAGTTTTCGGAATAAATTACCATGACGGGCGACATTGGGAAAGGAAGAAATTGCACAAGGGATGATGTGGTACTCACGCCGCATTCCAGAGAAGCGGGGTTTGTGGGCCCGGGGTGGTTATACTTGAGAGGAGATGGAGAGTGAATCGGCCCGGAAGGAGAAACGAGGGTGAAAGAGCGAGACTGGCGTCGGTGCGTTCGACTCGAACAGATGTGTTTGGCTGGGGAAAATTATTTGATGTCAAATATTATTTAACAAGAGTGCCAAGCTAGCTATTAACAACTGTAGTGCATCAGTGACAAGAGAAAAAGCAACCAGGCAAGTCTACTTTCCATGTAATCAAATGGTAATTGTTCAAAAGGGTGGAAGTGAATGTGCAGTGTCATACATTACATTAGTGTCAGCCATATCCTACACACATGTCCTGACTACGACATCCAGAGATCGCTGAACAACATCACGCACTCTCCAGATATCCTAACAAACCCAGCCAAATACATCAAGGTACTAAAATTTCTAAAAGATATCGGTATATATGAAACTTTATGACGATTCAACACTTAGCTAGATTTGATCCTATGTAAGCCACTAAACCCATCATCCTTTTCCGTGGTCTTATTTGTTTGTATGTTTGAAAGTCGCCAATATAGACCCATTGGCGTGAAAAATGTGTCCCTGTCTGTTGCTGCCCTTATTGTTCGATTATCCCAACCAGCTATTCTTAGATCAGGTACTTAAACCTCCTTGTCATCGCTAATAACCCTTTGTGGTTGATGCGAAATCATAAAAAAAAAAATTGTTTTGTTTATAAACTTCATTTATTGAGTTGGCTTTGTGTATTTTGAACAGCCACAGGTTGTGTCAAACCGAGTCAATGGTGTGCAAATAGCTGTGGGCCTTAAGATACATTGTTTTCAGCTTTCCTCAAATCACCAGGTAAATGGTGAAGGCTGCAATAACCCTTCTACAAATTGGGTGATTGTAGGTTCTATCTGCTTGAAACAAAGCACTAGCAACATATAGTATGCAACATTCTGTGAAATACCCCCTTTCCTACATTAAATTGATTGAGCTGTGATACGTCTAGTCGACCCTAAGTCGACCTCACGTCGTGCTAATACCACAATCTAACTGTAGTAACCTCACGTTCTTTGAAAGGGGATGAATTTGAATAAATATTTAAAAATAAACAAAGTCATGTAACCACACCTCAACTTTATTACAAATTAATCAATCATCACCAATTTAAATAAATTCACCTTAATTATTCATTTAATAATTTCTAGACGTGCTGGCATCAGCTAGCGTTAGAAATTAGGTAAGTTCACATTGAGATTTACATTCGGTTTCTGAAAGAAAAGAACACCCTAATTACGCGCGAAAACCCTACGACCAACTAATTCAACCCGTTCAATTTAATTCCGTTTTCCTTTCTTCCTAATTTTCAGAACTATCGGTGAACCCATCTCCTAATGCACTTGAGTTTAATTCCCCGCCTAATTTAATTATCCTTCGTCCAGTTTTAATTTCAACCCTTTCTTCCTTCTCGCCCATTTTCACTGGTACGAAAAAAATCTTCACTATTTAATTGTACTTAGAGAGAGATGGTTGTTCATCAAGTATTGTCTTGCTATTTCGAAATCATAGCAATTATTTTAATTCTTGACCGAATAATTTACATAAAATTTGAGTGTTGACATTCCATAAATTTGTATCCAGCTGGGGCAGTAATTTGGGACTTACAGACTCATCCAGCAGCTCTATTTTACGCTAGGTTCAATGCCTTCACGCAAATCTACAATCTGGAGTACAAATTGTTTCAATGAGCTTCTAATTAAACAGCCTGCAAAATTGATGTTATGTTCCTTTCTTTCTTGAAGTGTTTTCGAAACGACACTGAATTTTCTTGGCATTGCTCAAGAGCAAGGGGTTCTCTTTTTTGGAACTCAACCTTTTCTGGTTTTAAAGTCTTTGCCGCGCGAAAAGGGTTGAATATTTTATTCTATGGGGGAGATTTCGCGTGATCGAGATTTCGCCCCGATTTGATTTGCATAAATACTGCTAGTGCTTGTCTCAAGCTAATAGAGTCTACAAAACCATGCTCTATAGGAAGCTAAATCTCTTAAAAGGGTTACTGAGGTTTTCGCCCTTTTTTTGGCGTCTTGGAGGTAGGTGGCTGAAACAAGGGGCCGCATTTAAAAGCTCAAAGCAACTACAGGGAATTGAAATCGGCTTGACGCTTATCATGGCTGTGCGAAAGATCAAAACAAAACCTACTATCATTTTATAAATCAAAACAATTACTTCAACCTTATTTAAACAATTCGCATTTGATTACAAATGGAAATCAGACTTGCCCCTATATATCCTTCCCTTGTAACTGATGCACTACAACTATTAACAGTCTTAAGAACTTTGATTAACTCATTCTTGACGAGTGATAATTTTTTCTATTCTACACACGTCTGCCGTTGTTGAGCACTCTAACGCCAATCCTCTTCTCACCCCCTGACTTCCCATCACCCCGTGTACAATTATGTCACTTCCCAACCCCGCTCGTGATTCTAATTTATTCCTAAATATTTAATTCCCTTTTATTTTATAATTTTAAGGCGTCCCACCACAATATCTGGGCGAAAATCTAACGCGTAATCTTTTCCCATAGAATAAAAGAGATTTATCTTTTTCGCAACGACAAGGGGTTTCACGAGCATTCAAAGTAGAAGTCCTAGAAAGAGAACCGCTTTGAACATGCACAGAAATGCACTGTTGCTTCGAAAAATCTACAAGATATCGAAAACTGATGTAATTTTCCAGGTTAACTGATTGAAGGCTCATACCTAATTGCACATCCGAGTAAAGTTCGGCAACAAAAAGTGATAAAGAGCTGAGTGACAAGTCTGTGAGTTGAAACACATCACCAGCTGGACGTAAATTGATTGAACTAAAACACCTAACTGTTATGTAAATTATTTGGTCGATAATTAAAATAATGGCTATGATTTTCGAAATACAAAGACCATACTCAAGGGCGGCTGATGATAACAACAATCTCTCTCTAAGTACAACTAAATAATCGAGATTTCTCTTCGTAGAGAAATAGGCTGAAGGAAGGGTTAAATTAAAATCAACGAGGTATTGATTGATTTTGCAAGGAATCAAACTCAGGGGCATAATGAAATTTAGCTCATCAATATCTTTTCAAACCAGGAGAATACGGAAACGGTAATTTAATTGGGAGAGTGGGATTGATTGGGTGCGGGTTTTCGCAAGTGAGTAATTAGGATGTATTTAATTTCAGAAACCGAATGTAAATTCGAAATTCAATTGATTCCTTATTGTTAGCTGGAGTCAGCACAATATGAGAGTAGGTGTGTAATGAATAATTATCGCAAATGGTGATTAAGGCTCACTAAGTTAAATCAACGATAATTGATTTATCAAATAAATGAAGGACTTGTGGCTTCAGAGACTTTGTTTGTTCGCAATAATTATTCAATTGTCCTCTTCAAAAAAAATCTGGGGAACTCAAGTGATCCAGCAGTGACTTTGGGGCACCACCATGTGTCTGATCTGACACCATCCATTTTCGAGAAGAATACTGCAGTTTAACCTAAGCGTCCCATCCAGAAAGAGGGGACGCCCGAGGAGTTCTAATGGTCCTGGACTCCTGGAACCGTCAGGTCTCCGTAAGACATCGTCGCCCATGCCGACAGCGCCTTGAGTCCTGCCGGATCCAGAGGGGGAGGTTGTAACGGACCACTTTTTCCCCCGGCCTATCCTACCCGTAGCAGAAGAAAGCGAAGGGTGCCACGACGACGACTAGCACCGCGATGAAGAGTCTACGGGTAAGCGGCAGGCGCGTGCACTTTTGGACGGTATCTCGGAAATCGCTATCGCAATTATTGCGCGGAATACGGTTTTTCGTTTCTAGATCGTGCCCGGGACGTGAGCCCTTGAGTAGAAGGAATGTTGGACAATCCGCTACCTACCTTTTACCACCGTTATTAACTTTACCAATTTACCAATGCACTCGCTATTGCCGCTGTGAATTGATCTGGAGTCGGTCGGCTTATCTGCGCTTATATACTTGAATTTCATTTTCGGGAATATTCCATGCGCTCTCTGGCATATTCCAGCATCAACCGCCGCCAGTAGATTTGCCGCAGCTCTAGAACGTCATCAGATTCGCGCCAATTGTGCAGATGTGTCTTACTCGCGCGTAAGAGCGGATCTTCATCTTGCTCGAATAATCCAGAATCACCGCGTTTGCAAGAACCTCGCAACTTGTAACAATATAAAGAACCCGGAATCACTATTGCGCACTTTGAATTTCGAAAGGAACGGCTTTCACTTTCACCTTGAAGTTTTTCTGAATCGTAAAAAAATTGTACCACTTGTGCTTGCCTGGTGTAGCAATCTGCAATTCAATGTTAGTAGGCAGGTACCTATAAAGTTTCAATTTGTTCCAGCTCAAAATCACTCAATACTTGGAGATTATTGTTTATTGAAAAAAAAAAGGATCAAATATGATTGCACATAATGTTTCGAGAAAAGCAAGAGTTGTTCTTGTTTTAGTGTTCTGCTGAATCAGGAAAAAGTGCCTCTGGGCGTTGGATGGCATCAGAAGATATTTCAGAAAGTAGTTCCTCGTAGTTCCTTCAGCAGCTATGTCTAGATACCAGGTAAGAAAGACTACCTATGTCTTTTCCATACAGGGTAAATTAAAATTGCATATTGTCAAGTTTCCAGTAGGTATCAATACTATTTTGCGATTTTATCTGCTAATATAGTATACGTCTAGAATTTAGGGCCAAACTTTAGGTCTTTGTCACTCGATGAATTTACGACAATAAAAAATGGTTCAACTGTTTTTCTTTGATCCCATTAACCTACGTTGATATCACAAGAACGAGCTAGAAGAAATGTTAAACTTGGAGTTGGAGAACATCGAGTACTTACAGAATTTGGGGTCTAAATCTAGATGGTTATGATTCAAAGAATGTACTAGGTACTTACCTACCTACAAAGTTCTTTTTCTATTATTTTTCTGACTCCCCTATATAATATACAGGGCGTCCAGAAAATGGCGGGAAAGCTCTGCAGTACGTTGTGCAGGACCCTTCAAGAAATCCAAAAAAATAAAATAAAAAAAATCTTTGACTCTAACTTTTGAAAAAAATTTGGGTCAAAAACTGGTCCTTCGAATATTATTTTCTTAGTTTCTGACTCACCCTGTAAATAACAAAAAAGATCAGTACTTACGCGTCCAATGGTAGATATTTCTTTCCCATAATTCTGTCGTTGACAGTAAACTGAAATCTTTTGAATTAACAAAACTAGAAGAGTTCAAAGAGCCGTCCCTTGACCCTATAATACCCTCAAAAATTAAAATCGAAGAATTTTTTTTATCATTTTTTTGGAGTTCTTTGAATGGTCTCTTACAACGTACCTACTGGAGAGCTTTTCCGCCGTTTTCTGGACACTCCTTGTATAGGTAGGTACTGAAGAGATTATGGGGCAGTATTTGAATCACCTTGAATTGCCTATTTAGTTTTTAACTGGACGAATAATTCAACCCACAATAATTATTGCTCCAGCTCTGGTCCCCGTTGGCCCTGTGCATCATTGTTTTTGGAAAATCAGCCGTGGAATCGGCTGAAAAAACTCCTTATCAGCTGAAGGAATATGTTGAAAAAGCTTTCCAAATGAAAACGTTCAATGGATCTTGGATTTCAGGTGACTTTCTTCTCCCTTTCCATTATTTTCAAAACTTGCTATTTTCCTAATAATAACTAGGTGTGAATTAAATTTTTTTGTCGTCGTATGCATTCAATTTCACTCATTTTATAACGACTGAAATTCATGTCGTATGTAAACTGAAAGTTCAAATTTACGGTACCTATTGTTTACTCTTCAAATTTTGAGTTTCATCACGTCTAAAGATGGATTTATACTCGCAGAAAATAAGATTAGAAATAAAAATAACAATAAGAATAAAAATAAGAAAATGTTGAAGATGAGCTTTCAGTTGGAAGCATTTATACACCAAAATAAGAAATAACAATAAGAATAAGGAATTCCGAATTTCCATTCACTGTTGCGTATTGAAGATGCGCAGATATGGCAACAGTGGCGGCGTAAAAGAGTCTTTGAGGGTAAAATGTTTCCTAAATTCTGCACAAATCATTCTCAATGTTATTGATTGATCAAGTTACGCGGTTAACTTATGTAGAATAATATTCTATAATGTGTTTTAAAGCCTTCCGTGGCTTGTGTTTCCTTCCGTTAACGACGAGATCCTGGCCCCTCCCAAAAAATACTTATCGCCGCTACTGACCAAGAAATTTAAGAATAAAAATAACAAGTTGAATGTTTTCAACTTCTGCTCGAAGATGAGCCGAACGAGTGACGAACGCAGTCGAGCTTTGCCGATGACGATGGGGGCTGCTTTCATGCAATCCGCAGTACATCGATGTAGCAAGAGTTGCCTGAAACCGCCTGTCTTTTGGTAGGCGAGAAACTCCCACGGGTTGCTTCGTAACGGCGGTCTAAACGTGGGCGCCATCTACCAGTTATACCCACAAGTTCACATCAGTGATAATTGTTTATTACTGCAATAATTCAGATTGAGAAGTATATACCTAGACTACACATGATATTAATTTGAAATAATGCGATGTAAAAAATTCTTCTGGATACCCAACTATTCAAGTATTGTTACCGGTCAGTGATATTGTATGACACCAAACAAAACAAGTAGGAAAACAACCGCGATAACAACAGCATAAAGCTAAAAACTGTAACTAAAAATTTTGACGCCTGTCATTTTAATGCTTCGAGTGACACCTAGGAGCAATGTTTCAAACTATTTCTTATTCTTATTTTTATTTCTGGAGTATAAATGGGCAGCTACCGTTCTTATTTTTCCTATTTTTATTCTTATTTTTGCGAGCATAAATCCACCTTTACAATTGAATAATTGTTGATGCACCACTTTACATCAGTTCCACCGTGATCACCCTATACCAACGTACCCTAGGTACCTATTATACAAAATTTCAGGCAACTCGTTCCAGTTCGTAGACAGCGAAGGTGACTTCTCAGTCTATAATGTTGAGACGAAGAAGTTGACCAAGTTTCTGGACAAAAAAGTGACGGTATAATTTCCTCCTATGCCATAGTTGTTCTTCTGTTGAAAAGTTTAATTTTTTTTTTAGGCGAACTATACAAGTCACGCGATTGGTTTATCAAAAGATCGTAAATATGCGTTAATCCGGTTTAATACTCAGCGTGTAAGTACGAATAGGTAACTACATGATTACACATACCTGTACAATAAGCACGGAATCGTTGGAATATGAGCCCTAATAATAATATGTTCGGTCAATGATAATTTATTTCAAGTTATAGTCCCAATATTGATAAAAACCACTCCTGCTCGGAAGTAGGTAAATCAAATGTTAGATCTTTAATCTCAAATTTCCATACAGGGTGATTCAAAAGTGTCCAGCCACCTTGAAGGCTGGGCTGCGTAATATGGAGATGCAGTAGAGTGCTGGAAAACTGTTGAAAAATTTCTATGTCTTTCAATTTTGAAGTTATGGAGGGACAAAAGTTGGTCCTCAGATCGCTTCTATTCTTGTTGTTTCAAAAGATTCCAGTAAACTTAATGGAAAAAGTACAAAAAAACAACCTCTGAATCCGTCATGAATTTCTGTCATGATTCACGGCAAGTCATGAATCCTGGAAAATCACTTAAGAGTGCCTGCAAACAATCACAATAATGGTCTCATAATTTATGTAGAACACAATAAAACACAATTCATTCCAATAGAATTATTTTGCTCCTGCTTTTTTCAAGAAAACTGAATTTTTGTAGTTTATGACTCATCCTGTATAGAAAACAGAAATTTAATACAGCTTCAGAGGTTGATTTTTGATACTTGTCATTCTGCCATCAACAATTTTCTAAAATCTTATGAAATAGTATATTGGAAATAGAAAAAAATAGGTGCTTTGCTGGAATTAATTCAAACAAAAACGATTTTTTTACCATGGCAAGCTCACAGTCCCTTCTTCAACATATCAAAAGTCCTCAACTCTGGGACTGCTACAAATCAGTATACAGGGTGAAAGTTTATTATTTTTCTTCATTTTTTTTTTTTCTTGAAAAACTGATGACCGAAAACAACGGTTTCAAACTAGTTTGATAGGCCATAGTCTTCCAATGAACATATAAAAAATATACCACCCAGCAACTCCTGCGTATCAAGTTACAGGGTGAAAACTATTTTTCAACTTCAATTTTTTTTCTTGGTGGAACTGATCTAGATTGAAGCCGGTTTCAGTTCCTTTGCAAGCTGATAATGTCATAATGAACATATGAAAAGGACACATCTCTGCATCTGCTGATTCTCAATTTACAGGGTGAAAAGTCATTTTCTCGTTTCAATTTTTTTCTTGATGGAATCGGCTCACACAACGATTGCGACTGGTTTTTCTGTAAATTTGAGGTTACTAGTCAAACATATCAAAATAATACATCTCTGCTACAGCTACGTTTTTATTTACAAATTTAGATGTTTGGTTGCGTTCCAAGATTTTTTGAATTTTTGATGCAATATACCCGAATATACCCAGACATTTAAATTTGTAAAAAAAAAAACTAGCTGTAGCAAAAATGTATTATTCTGATATGTTTGACTGAAAACTTCAAGTTTTCAGAAGAATCAGTCGAAATTGATGTGTGAGCCAATTTCACCAAGAAAGAAATTGAAACGTGAAAATGACTTTTCACCCTGTAAATTGAAAAGCAGCAGTTGCAGAAATGTATCATTTTTAAATGTTCAGTATGACATTATAAGCTTGCAAAAGAACTGGAACCCGCTCCAATCTAGATCAGTTCCACTAAGAAAAAAAATTGAAGATGAAAAATAGTTTTCACCCTGTAACTTGATACACAGCAGTTGCTGAGTGGTATATTTTTTATATGTTTATTGGAAGACTATGGCCTATCAAACTAGCCTTGAACCGTTTTTTTCAGTCATCAGTTTTTTGAGAAAGAAAGGAAATAGAGAAAAATAATAAACTTTCACCCTGTATACTAATTTGTAGCAGTCCCAGAGTTGAGGACTTTTGATATGTTGAAGAGGGAACTGAAAGCTAGCCATGATAAAAAAAATCGTTTTTGTTTGAATTAATTCCATCAGATATTCTATTTCCAATATACTAAAACAACGAAAATAGAAGCGCCATCGAACATCGAAGGACCAACTTTCGTCCCTTCATAACTTCAAAACTAAAAGAGATAGAATTTTTTTAACAATTTCTCAGCATTCTACTAACTACATCTCCATATTACGCCACTTCAAGGTGGCTGGACACTTTTGAATCACCCTGTATAGCCCTAGCAGCATTTCTCAGAATATTCAAAATAATTAATTCTCAATTCTATAATAAGCACTTGAATAATGATTTGACTTCTACAAAGGGGAAACACAACCTCGATCTAGGGCACAGTTCCTGCAGGTAGAGAACCGAAAAAAAAAACAACTTAATGTTGACTTTACAATGTAAATATTCTGAATAAATGCTATCGATTCTAGTTTGTTGCACCGACCCAATTTTTGTCAGTTACTATTTATTTCTTGATTTATTAGTTATTAAAGCTTTGGACTTTCTGCTTCAACTTTTTCACCCTTCCGACGTTCATCTTCTTACTCGTCACCTATTATGATTAGGTATGCTCCTTCTTTTCTCTCTTTCTTGTCTTTTGCAGCTCTCTTCCATTCTTCATTTTCCCACTCTTCTCACTGTCTGGCCAGCTGTTTCACATTTTCCTTCAATTTCTCCGTAATCTTTCTCAGTTCACTCTGTAGCTATGTTGTTCAGCTTCTTACCGATCCTTTGTTATTCCTTCTCATATGTCCTCCATCTGTTGTGCTAAATTCCCAATTACTGCTTTACTTTCTTCTATTTCTCGTTCTTCGTCTTTCCTATATTCTGGAGAAATTTACCCTACATTTTTTTTGAGAAATGACGCTATAGGGGTAAAAGATTTGAGATCAGATGTTCAAGATTTGATTTCAATTCAGTTGTTATAGGACTCGTAAATCAAACGAAGAAAAATATGTTAGTAACTTTTGTGATGCTTTTTTATTTAGTTGTTCAGACATTCGACAACTGCACAGTTTGCGATTTACGATATCGCAACAAAGTAAGTACCTAGCAGACGATTTTGTCATTTATATTAACTAAGTACACACATAATCATAGATTCTTCCAAGTCGGGGACAACTTACTGGCGTGGTTAACAAAGCGACGGAACACCTCACTAAAAACAATTATTATCATCATGAACCGACACGCAAACTCACCTACAAACTGATTTGTAGTTAACTACAAAAGACACGGGCGGAATCTTTTATCGCACGAATTTTCACTTACCTAAAATGGCGCCAGGCACGCCCAGGAGAATGTTTCATTCCGCCATGGAAAGTCGACAATTACGGCGAGAGGAAAAGACAGAAAATCGCACGGTCCGGTCGGCCAGTTTTATAGAGGCACGTTTTTCTTCGAGATAAATGATGGAAAAAAAGACAAAAACCATCGAGCCCGGCCCGTCGTGCGATTGGCACCACTGCAGTCACCAGTCCACAACAGCGGCGCGCGTCTGAATCGTCAATCCCAGTGGCGTAACGCGGAAGGGGGGGTATTTTCGAACCCAACACTTGATTTAGTTTATGGTGATTTTTAATTCCATTAGGAACTAGCTTGAATAGGTCGTAATAATAGAGTGATGTTGATAATGAGAAATGGTTGATGAATAAAATCAAGTGCGGCATTGCGAAACAAACAAGCAACCCCCACGTGATGTCCGGAGCCTACTAAACTGACGCCGTCTTCACAAAGAACCGGGTAAGATGTCACCATGAACTAAGGCTGGAAAATAACAACAATTACCCAATCAAAGGGGTTAATCAACCTCCGCTGTCATTATTGAAGCAGACCTATTCGAGAAAATTGAAAAAACCCGTGCACCACTTGCAGGGGCAAATACATCTCTTGTTCATAGTACTCGAGTACGAAACAGTGCGAGTTTCACGCCATCTTTCCAGCACTCAGGTGCCACTCCAAGGTCTGTTTCAGTATATAAGTGGACGGTAACTTTTGACGGTGAAGCCAAATCTGGTCTCATCTCTTTCCTTGATCGAGTGAGTGAACTGGCCGAAGCACGTCGCACGATGTGATAATTCAAAGGGATGGGGGCTGTGTTTTATACATAACAATTTAGTATTGAGGAAAAAAAATCCTACCGCTGTGTAACATTTGTAATACCTAGGGGTATTGGGGTTGATTTGAAGAGGTTTTTGCTAACAAATTAAGAATATAAAGTATAAAGCATGAACAGAAATCTCACTGCAAGTCACTATTTGTAACAAGCGAGGTTTGGGAGATGTTGATTAAAATATAATATGAGCGAAAACTGAAGACTCAATGGAAATAAGTCAAAGGACATTTCCAAGGTATTAAATGATATAAGTATTCCAAGTTCCTGTACCTTATGTACTGCTTGAGGGAACTATAGCAGGTCGATGACCCTGTATGGTAGTTCAGAATAGGGGGTACTCAATCCTAAGGGTAGTAACGTGAACTGCCACCACTGGCGCAGTTTTTTATATGGAGAGGCAGATCCATAGAGAGAGGGGAACAGACCATCTGGGTACATCATGGGCCCGTATTCATAGTCGGATCTCATAAACTGCGCAACAAATATGTTGTCGCGAGGGAAAAATTGGTCCGAGTTTGGACCCCAATAACTTTTGAATGGCACAAACCATTTTGATTCTGTTTTGAAAGTTAGTGAGATCAATCTTTCTGTTATTCACCTTCAGGAGGTAAAGATCTGGGAGCTCCATGTGAAATATCTACCGGGTGAAATGTAAAACAGTGCAAAATTTTAGCAATTTAAACGGACCTCCATTTTCAAAATAATTTTTTTTCTCAAATGCAAATGACAGGATTATGATGTTTTAGCTTGCGCCCAGTTTCAAAATTTTTGAAATCGGAAGTCTGGTTCTGACTATGATTTTTTTTTCTCTTGGAAGATGCTGATTTATCCTATCGGTACAAAGAAGACTATGTTACTCTGATGATGGGAGGTCGCAATTCACGAATATTGTTGCTTAAACGGTTCTCAGCAACCTAACTCGTAGACCATCTGGAATACCTTGATCAAGGCTTCAAAAAAAGGGCCCATTCAAAAATGGGCGACACAGGTGTTTTTCTTAAAAATTGAATTGGATCAGATTTTCACAACTGAAACAAGCTTTCTTTGTGATTTTGACCTCCTGTACTTGATGCTGATGGTCAATTTTAGTTTTTGATGATGACAGGCTCCCTAGGCTAACATAGTCTTTCTTGTAGCGATAGGATAAATCAGCATCCTCCAAGAGAAAAAAAATCATAGTCAGAACCAGAGTTCCGATTTCAAAAATTCTAAAACTGGTCGCAAGTCAGAACATCACGCTTCATGATCCTTCCATTTGCATTTGTGAAAAAAAATTATTCTGAAAATGGGAGTCCGTTTAATTTGATAAAATTTTGCACTGTTTTACATTTCACCCTGTAAATATTTTACATAAAGCTTCCTGATCTTCGCCTCCTGAAGGTGAACAACGGAAAAACTGATCTCACTAGCCGTCAAAACAAAATTGAAATGGTTTGTGTTATTCAAAAGTTATTGTGGTCCAAAGTCGGACCAATTTTTCCCTTGCGACAACATATTTGTTGCGCAGTTTATATAAGGTGGTCTCAAGACCATGTTTATTTAGACACAGGCTTGAACCAAGATGGTGTTATACATACAGTTATCATCTTGTGAATATATTATAACATAATCAAATACCCCTACATCTTCTTGAGGTTGTGTTTGGGAGAAATCAGCGTATCAAAATTGAATAAGGTCGTCTCAAGACATAAGATCTGACTATGAATACGGGCCTTAAAGTTTCAATCTTGGTTGGGGTAGCGTGCATTTTAGCTTATCTATTTCTGGCTTTAACTCTTCGGAAAGGCGTTTTGATGAGTCCGGCTGACGAGGCATTTTAATCGAGTGGAAACCTCCAGCTAATTTACCATTTTAACGTGAAGGGTGGTTAGGTGAACAAGAGTTTTTCAAAACAAACATTATATTTTCAAATAAGCAAAATTATTGAGTACAATACTGCATAGAATTGATAAAGGGATCCATAGTACTCAAATTACTACAACTTTATAATACTGCATAGGTTAACTATCAAAAGCTAGCATCGCAAATATTCACAACTATAGCCACCTCGTGGCATAGCAATGATAATAATAATTTAAGTAAACAAATACACGACTCAGCTGTCGCTGTGACGTTTGATGACGTAAGAGTAATGCAACAATTGTCACGACGCCATTTTGGCATTCATACGTCATGGCTCGTGCACATGACGTAAGTGGAGATAACAGAGAGAGAAATTCAGAGTGAGAGAGTCACTAGAGAGCGTTATTGCAGGTGACTCATTGCTCAGAGAGAGCGCTTCTCCACATGAATAATAATTAGATAGGTTCTACCTTATACGTTGACATCACACTACTAA
Source organism: Anaspis maculata (assembly GCA_949128115.1). Classification (NCBI taxonomy): domain Eukaryota; kingdom Metazoa; phylum Arthropoda; class Insecta; order Coleoptera; family Scraptiidae; genus Anaspis; species Anaspis maculata. Next base: position 16,874,802 of record OX421964.1, read on the forward strand.
ATGGACTTTATCTTTACATTCCACCCCGGGTAGGTATCAACAGGGTAACACTCGCGTAAAACACAGGTGAAATATTTTTAGGACGATTGGTTTCTGCGTTGACAAAGGACGTCGCGTTTTCGCGCGCCTTAGTGTGTTTAATTGAAAGGAACATTGGCACGCGCGACGGTCGAGATTTAGGAATGAATCACTATGGACTTCGAGCGCGTCCGGTTTCCTTGTACTATACGGACGGAATCCAATTGATTCCTCGCAAGCGTTTTCTAACAATGAAATTGTGTATTTATGACGCGCAGCAACTCCTATGGCATAAGAAATGCCGAGAAGGAGAAAAACAAACTGAAAAAAAAAGCTGGAATTGCGACCAATTCAATCATCACTATGGTCACTGCACTGCACTTAGAAAGAAACTCTGTTTCCGATGTGGAAATAAGGCCCGAACGATGGCCAATTGTTGCGGAAACTCGGGAAACGCTGGAGAACGGCGCACACGATAGGCCGGAGTACGTCGTTCAGTAAAGCTTTACCCCGGAGGCCTACCATTACAACACCATCCATCACAAAACGGCACTCAGACTGACAACAAAAACGATTGGCGGTCTCGGCTGAAAACTGTGAATACTTTCCCTAAGAGTTCCACTGGCAACGTAACAAAAACACCTGTTATCGAACCTCTTTTCGTGAGTAGAGAATGCGACAACCCACCTTATAATAAAAGTCGAAGTGAACGGAGTGACGATTGTCGAACTCATAAGATTCTTGGGCGAATTGCTCCATTATTGGAGCGAAGGGTCTGGAAGAGTTGGAGCCGTTGAACCTCCGGATGTTACGCGAAAAGCACCAGAGAGGTATTTTTACTGCCGACGGAGTCAAACACAACATCTTGGGCATAATAGACCTTCCATCGACGGTAAACAGAAATTTTCGAATGGTTAAAAGGCGTCAGTGGTGCTACAGATACGGCAAGCTTTTATCTTCGGAAGCGATTTTTGTAAAATTTTCGGCCTAACCATCGACTTCAAAAATAATAGCTGGAAGGCACGCAACAGAGATGACAACGCTTTTCTCTTGGACGACAATGTTACACCGCCGGCTGTGGAGGTTGTCTCTGGCATTGAAAAATCTTCCGATTCCACAGCCAGTCAGAAATCACAGATCGACGACATTTCGAAATTGTTCCACAAACTCAACAATGACGGCTGACTCTCCAGTAGTGGAACCACGAGCACTCGACAGTTGTCGATCTCGACAATTTCCCCTTTCATCTCTACACCCTTCACCCTAATTTCCCCTTCCCCCTCTACACCCTTCACCCTTTAGAGAAGGGGAGATTGTCGAGATCGACAACTGTCGAGTGCTCGTGGTTCCACCACTGAACAAATAAGTTACTTTACAATATTGACACCGACGATGCCTTGCCAGTTCGAGTATGTCATACAACACCTTTACAAGGAACTGGATAGGATGATCGAATTGGGCGTGGTGGAGCCTAGTGAAAGTTCGTGGACTTCTCCGGTTCTCGAGTTGAAAAGAAAAGCGGAGCCTTCCGGCTCTGCTTCGACGGTAGGAAGCTGACGCCATGACAAGACGAGACTGCTCTCCCCTACCCCTACATCCTCAACATGCTCAGCAACACCAGATTTTTGTCATCTGTCGACTTGAGGAGTGCCTTCTGGCAAAGTAGGTTGGACGCATCTTCACGCGAGATGACTGCTTTTGTACTGCCTGGCAGAGGCCTGTTCCAGTTCAGTGTCTCACCTTTTGGACTGGTCAATGCTGCGCAGGCGCAACAGCGTCTCATGGACGCAGTGTTTGGACCGAAGTTGGAACCCAACATATTCGTATATCTCGACGATATCATTGTCACATCCCCTACCTTCGACAAGCACGTTGTCTTGCTCGCTGAAGTGGCGAAGAGATTGCAGGAGGCGAATCTCACCGTCAATCTGGAAAAATGCAAACTGTTCCGACCAGGAGTCACGGTTGACTCTCGCGGTCTTTGGACTGACCCTGAAAAGGTGATAGCCCTGGTGAAATATCCTCGACCGAAGAACGTGAGAGAAGTCAAGAGGTTCCAGGGACTCTGTTGCTGGTACCGAAGAATCGAAGATTTATCGCGTACTTCTCCACTTTGATTTCACCGATCAAGGACCTGGCGGAAGGGTACAAAAAAGGCAGGGTATCAGCTGGACGAACGAAGCGAAAACGGCCTTCAACTACACCAAAGAGGCTCTCGTATCGACACCAGTGCTATCAGGTCCAGATTTCTCTTGTCCGTTTATCGTGCATTGCGATGCGTCGAACACCGGCCTGGGCGCTGTGCTCACCCAAGAGATCGCCGGTGAAGAAAAGGTGATCGCCTACGCTAGCCGGACGTTGACGAAACCCGAGCGGAATTACAGCGTAACCGAGAGAGAATGCCTCACCGTTCTGTTTTCGGTCGACAAATTCCGTCCCTTACTAGTCATCACAGACCACTATTCCTTGTTGTGGCTCTTCAGAATGAAAGACCCCACCGGAAGACTCGCCCGATGGAGCGTGAGACTCTCAGTTCGACATAATACTTGAGCATCGGCGTGGAAAGTTGAACGTTGTGTCCGACGCGCTGTCTCGTTCGTTTCCCGATGCCAAAGCTGCCGAAATAGTCTGGGTAAATCCAAAATTTCCAGCGATTTTCTAATTCCACAAGTTCTTGAAATCGTAGGAGCACTTTAGAAAGTGAAGAAGTAGCTTTAAGATGCCCTAATGAGTCCATGGATTTGCTGTTCTCTACAGAATAGAATTTGGCTGTAGCACAACTTGCGGTCATTGGAAAAATTGCGATGGCAGATGATAGTGGAGGTCGTGCAGATCTCAACGGCTTGACCATCATACTAGCGTTAATTTCTCCAGACGTATTTCCCTATTGAGATCGTAGACTACGACACATTCACCCTTAGCTTGAGCTGGTTGGATTAATAACTTTCATAGGTGCGCGCCCTTGAATGGCAACTTGTTTATCTTTTTAAACGAAGTGCTGTAGGAGAATCAACGTAACGATCAATCGTTGACCTGTCGGTGAGCTTTGTGGCCTGTCGGTTAGGTCGTAGCCATATTACGCTGGTTCACCAGCTGTTGCTGACTGCTTTGGCCGGATGCTAGTTGTTAATCATCACCAGAAAGCAGCAATCAACGTCTGACAGCAACATATTGTGACCACGGCTAAGGTTGTCCTTCGATGAAATAATCTATTGATACTGTTATCAAGAAATCATTCCTTTTACCATAATAATGTACTTTTCATTGATAGAAAACACTACGATCTGGCTAACAAATCCCGAATACTGACAGCATCATGGGCACCAGTTGGACATGGCCTGGTCTACGTTTTGGACAATAACATTTACTACTTGGACAACCCGACGGAAGTCGATTCCGCGATACCCATCACCACAGACGGCATACCTGGCGTCATTTACAACGGAGCAGGAGACTGGACATACGAAGGTAGAACCAGTCTAGCGAATCCTATCTCGACTGCTGCCTAAGCTCCCATCGTTTGCTCAAGTTTTTGAACCTAGTCGTTTATCTACCTGCGGCAAAAAGCTAGATAAGAAAAGTAACAACTTTCTGTTCCAAATCTTGCAGAGATGGTGTTCCCCCCACGCGCCGCGCCTTATAAATTTTCTCCAGACGGCACCCGCTTGGCTTTCCACAAAATCAACGACACCGCTGTCGGAGAAGTCGTCTACCAAGTCCACGGACGCCCTGGCAACATGTCTCATCCATATCCCACTGTCCACAAGCTCAAGTTCCCGAGACCTGGCACTCCGATCCCCGTAGTTGAAGCTTTCGTCGCAGATCTGAGGTCAGGTCAGCTCAAAAAACTCCCAGTAGTAATCCCTGAAAGGTTCCTGCCTGGCGGTTACATTATGATGCGTCTACTTTGGATTACCAAAAACGAACTGGCGGTCGTGATTATGAACAGGGTACAAAATGAAACGGAACTGATCAGGTGCGATTTGAAGAGTACTTGTCGGAGTGAGGCTGCGTACAAAGAAGATGAAGGGTGGCTGATTGGGGAGAATTTCGTTCCGACTTACAACAAAGCTGGAGACAAGCGAATTCAAATTATAGCGCAGCCAGAAAGTGATGAGGCAGGTGAAGATTACTACAAGCATTTAGTACTGACCGATGTCGAAAGCAAGCAGTCGAGACGACTGACGCGAGGAAAGTTCGAAGCAATTGAAATTCTGCAGTGGGATGACAAGAAGAACTTCGTGTGAGCTGTTGTAGTGGAAACTGTTGCTGTAGAAACTCCTATTCTCGTTGTTTCAGTTATTTCACTGGATCAGGTACAGGAGGCAGATATACTCAAGAACACGCCTACGTCGTACACGTTGGAACCAGCGAGCTCAAGTGCTTAACTTGCGACCCAGTTAGACCAAACCGTCCATGCCTAGATGGCTCCGTGTTACTCAGCAGAGATGCATCATACTACGTCAAAACTTGTTCAGGTCCAGATCCACACTTTATCCAGATCGTCAAGAGTCCTTATTTTGAAGCCAACCGAGTCCTGGTGATGCAACCAGCTATGGTTTGGGAAGACAACCAAGCACTGATGAAAAAATGGGCGAAGAAACTTCACCCGATTGTCAAAGACTTCAAGGTTCCTATATCCAACACCAAGTACGAAGCCTACGTCAGGCTCATGCTACCGCCAAATTTCAACGAAAACAGCAAGTATCCCACTATAGTGTACGTCTACGGAGGACCAGGCTCGCATCAAATCAAAGAAAAGTATGAACTTTTCACGCAAATCCAGGAGTACTATACCACGAATCGGAACTACGTTTACGTCTTGATCGATGGAAGAGGAACCGGATTGTGCGGGAACAAAAGACAATTCGAGATGTACCGACGACTAGGGACGATAGAAATAGAAGATCAAATTACTGTCACGAAGTATATCCAGGACAATTACAAGTTCATCGATGCGAATCGGACGGGAGTTTGGGGTTGGAGCTACGGAGGATATTCTGCCGCATTGATCACGGCACAAGACAAGGCGAATGTCTTCAAGTTCGCCGTAGACGTCGCAGGTGCATCCAACCTGATTTATTACAGTATCCTGTTGAAATTGTTTTGATTTAGCTCTGATGCCAATTTTTTCAGCTGCCTTTTACGTTGAAAGGTTGATGGGCATGCCAACGGCAGATGACAATCTGGCCGGATACGAAGCTCAAGATGTGGTGAGGCACGCGGAAAGCTTTCGCGGTAAAAAGTTCATGTTGGTCCATTCATCGGCCGATGACAACGCGCATTTCCAACACGCCATGATGCTGAGCGGAGCTCTGCAACGTGCGGATATACCTTTCGAACAAATGGTAAGTCGCCATACGTGTAGAGGCTGATTTAGAGTTGAAGTTGATTTGAGCTAATTTGAAAATATTTCAGATTTACACAGACGAAAACCATTTGCTCCTCCACGTCAAGAGGCACTTGTTCCACGCAATGGATCGATTCTTCGCCAGAAGCATGGGCCTGCCTGATCCGCCAGTCGATGGTACCGTGCCAAAGAAAAAGAATAAACGGTCCCTCAGCAAAGGCGGTTCAAAATCTACCAGTGGCGCGAAGGTTGCGAAATCGATTCCGGCTATAGTCTGGCTGCTTGTCGGTCAGCTGTTCAGTTCGATTTTGATTTTGTAATTGCATCGCTTGTTATTGAAAGAAATGAAGTCACTGTTACTAGTTTTCCAGGGAATGGAAAAATGAGTTTTGCAATTGAATAAATTTATTACTGCCATTTTACATTTGGAATCTTCTCCTTGATACTAAAACTCCAACTTTCAGAGAAGCTTCATTAATTTTTATAACACGACCGGTCTCGTTTAGAGCTCAAGCAAGAAGCCTAGCGTCCTACCACAAACACCCTGACCTCGTCTCTCTTCATCCCTCTCCCTTTTCATTTCCGAAAATCTTTTCCACCCCTGCCATTCAAAGTAACGCCAACCCCAGCGCTCGACCAATAGCGAGCGACTCCTTTCTGCAATCGATCGCGCATTGGATTCTTCCCTTCACAGTCGATGAGTCGATCAATAGAGTACACCCCTCGTTGGCGCACGCTCTTCTAGCATCCACCGCTAGGTGTCTCCAGTTGTTTCATTTCTCTGCACTAATTGAGTTGAGATGACCTTATTACTCATAACTTTCCATTCCTATCTGACTTGGGACACGCTGAATCGGCCAAATTAAAGGGAGCCTTGTTAAGGACAGAGTCATATTGGTGAAACAAGGCGTTGCGGAATCAATCGGTGTGGGTTTATTCTTTGACAGAAATTCACCATTCAGGTCTTTTTGGAAAGCTACAAGGATGTACTTTGGTTTGAGCCTATAGACATTTTCGAAATCCAAAAATTATTTTTTCAAAACTTGAATTTTTCTGGAATTCGAAAATTTCTATAGGCTCAAAACAAAGTACATCCTTGTAGCTTTCCAAAAAGACCTGAATGTTAAATTTCTGTCAAGGAATAAACTCACACTGATTGATTCCGCAACGCCTCATTTTACCAATTTAACTCCGTCCTTAATATTAAACCCGGCTTGTGTGGTGTCTATTTTGCCATTACTAAATTTCCTTTCTAGCGAACTTGCAAATTTCTCCATATATTCATCTCCACGGGTTTTCCGTTTTTGGAAATGGTTTTAGTGATCCAAATTTGATTTCTTCGTTGCGGCGCGCTCATGTTCGGTCGCTTACTAAAATTCCACCACGACATGTGCTTACCGTGCTTTCGGGTTTGCCTCGGCTTGGCCAGCAAATGGTACAGTACCGTTCTCGCCTGCTTTAAAAATCTTCAATGTTATGGCATTTTTCACATCCTGCCCGATGGTTGCAACATGATATTTTCTTATCTAATTTCACCCGCCTTGGTGAGATTTTTCTACAGCCTAGTGCTGGTTGTTGACATGAAAATTCCATGACTTTTACACTCGCTGTGAAGTCGGCATATCTCTTTGAAACCCTCCGAAATTCTGGGCTACCCAAATAAATGACAGCAATTGTTTTTTCATGAACTTCCGCCCAAGACTCGGCCCATTCAATTACTTGACAAAAAACATTGAGCATTTAACTATCCTAGAATTACCACATACACCCACTGGCTGCTGAGCTTCCTGAGCTTGGGTACAGGAAAGTCATCCCACGTCCCTTGACAGGTGCTGGTGGGATGCACTTGTGCTCTGGCACTCAAGTGGCCGTGTCAATTACGTCATGTGAATTATAATTTATCGTCGGGTTATAGGTATCTATCTAAATTTCGCGTTGTAAAAACGAAAGTTCTAACTCGCGTTTCCGGTAGGTTGATTCGTAATGACCTTTGTCAACTAAATTGATGTAATTTTAATTCCACGGGATATATCAGGTATCATTCGTACTTACAATAAATTTGTCTCCGAATTATCTCAAGACGGCCGATCGCCGCTATACTTGATTTCTACTATATTCACGAACAGACAACAGACAAAAGACAACAAACACGCAAATATAAATGAATATTGCGCCTCTTAGTGCCATATAGCGGGCACCTCGCATTTTTAATGAAAGAAAGCTCTCTGACTACTACAACTACATACAACATCGGACGGTCGAACCGAAACTGCACAGACACGACGTGTCTCGCTCCTATTGGGGGCTCATCAGTGCGCAGGCATTCAGTCAAACTATCCGATGCTGTGGCAGCCAGAGATCTCATGGTAAGCATAATCAACAACCAGGAGTAAATTGTACATAGCTATCATATCATCTTTATTAAATAAGTTTGATTGCCACTCTAGTAGTGGAGGCATTACTTAAAAAGACAAAGTCTTTATTAGACTTGTGGATATTAATCTGTGATTGTATTCTTTATCTGTGTGTGTGATCGTCCTTTATGCGAAAAGCATTTTACAAGGCAAATTCCGTTATCAATTCTCGTGTAGTGACCTGCGACATCTTAGCGAGTTCACTAGAGGCAATTAACTATTGCAGGTGGCACCCTTAAAAATATTTCTTGTTGTTTGAACTGTCGAGAATAGCCTCGAGAATAGCTGAAAGGTTAACCCACCCCAATCTCTTTCTGAGCTACGGGTCACTTTGGGTCAACAAATTTCTTTGTGAGATTCGCTGGTAATACTGTGTATACTTCAAATTACTTCATTCGTTGAAGGTTGATTACAGTTCAAATTGAGCTAGATAGTGCAACCGAGTGCAACTGCAGTTTGAGTTGTGGAGCCAGGTTAATCAATTCTTGATAACTATAATATAACTATGTCCATTGACCTGTTTACATTTATGCATTCATGTAATTTGTCCATTTGAAAACATTGTTATTGTGTTTTGAAATTTGTTTACTTCACTGCAATAGGTACAGGCTTCAAGTGAAGGGAGCCAGAGATATACATGTCTGACGAGTACATAGATTATTTGATTGAACGAATTGATGCCACCATTAGTGAGTAATGCAATGTCAAGCGAGTAGATCAAAGAAGAGGTCAAAGCTATCTAGGAGAGTACACCCACATCCGAGTTTGAACGATGTTGAAAATCAGATCAACCTGGGGGTTGAAGTCCAGTGAAAATAGTCCCTAAACTGATCAGGGTCAAACCCTGAAATGCCTGGGCTGTAGCTCAGCTAGCCATGTAGCAAGATTTTCAGGTTCTTGGTCTTTTCCCTGATTTTATTCTTGGTAAAAACCTGTGTTTTCTGGTGAGTCGGACAACTTGTCGACACCCAACTCATCGACAGGATAACTTGCCGACACCCAACCCATGAACAAGACAACTCATCGACAAGACAACTCTTCGACAGGACAACTTGCCGACAGGACAACTCGCCGACAGGACAACTCGCCGACAGGACAACTCATCGACAGGACAACTCGCCGACAGGACAACTCATCGACAGGACAACTCGCCGACGAGACAACCCGACGACAGGACAATAAATTAAAGGTGCTAGGACAATTCTTCGCGCGGACAATTTTTTGCGCGGACAGTTCTTCGCGGGCAATTCTTCACACCGAGGGGCCACATAGAGCTCTGAGAAGCCTGATAAGGCACAAAAGGAGGTCTCTAAGATTCCAGAAACTTTGAGAAATCAGAAGGGGGCACCTGGTCTGCCAACGATAATTGAAAACACAAGAGGGCTCAATAGGGCTCCCTACAATACTTGAAGATACAAGAGAGCTCAGTAGGATTTGAAACGCTTCAACGTAGACACAAGAGAGGAAAAGCCTCTCAAAATCAGGCGAAGGCCTGGCCGGGCTCACTGGGGCTCTAAATGAGACTTGGAGAGACGAAGGGGCCCCGTATAACTTTGACCAACACATAAAGACTAATGGGAGCTAACTAGAGCTTGGAAAATTAACACATTGTAAAAAGGGGCTCAGCAAGGCTGCAAATAAAACATAAAGGCACAAGGGGGCCACATAGGGCTCTAAGCAGCTTTAATAAGGCACAAAGGAACTTTCTAAAATTCCAGAAAAGTCAAGAAATCAGAAGGGGGTCACCTGGTCTGCAAACGATAATTGAAGACACAAGGGGGCTCAATAAGGCTCGAAACGGTACTTGAAGATACAAGGGGGTCAGTAAGGCTTGAAACGCTTCAATGTAGACACAAGAGAGGAAAGGCCTCTCAAAATCGGGCGAAGGCCTGGCCAGGCTCACTGGGGCTCCAAACGAGACCTGGGGTGACGAAGGGGCCCCGTATAACTTTGACCAACACATAAAGAAAAGGGGCTCAGCAAGGCTGCAAATAAAACATAAAGACACAGGGGGGCCACATAGGGCTCTAAGAAGCCTTAATAAGGCACAAAGGAGCTTTCTAGAATTCCAGAAAAGTCGAGAAATCAGAAGGGGGTCACCTGGTCTGCAAACGATAATTGAAGACCAAGGGGGCTCAATAAGGCTCCAAACGGTACTTGAAGATACATAGGGGTCAGTAAGGCTTGAAACGCTTCAATGTAGACACAAGAGAGGAGGGGCCTCTAAAAATCGGACAAAGGCCTGGCGGGGTTCACTGGGGCTCCAAATGACACTTGGGGACATGAGGGAGCCCCGCAGAACTTTGACCAACATATAAAGACTAACAGGAGCTAACTAGAGCTTGGAAAACTAACACATTGAAATAAGGGGGTCAGCAAGGCTGCAAATAAAACATAAAGACACCAGAGGGCTACATAGGGCCCTGAGAAACCTAAGAAGGTCCAAATGAGGTTTTTAAGATTCCAGAAACATAAAAAAAATCAGGAGGGGGGCACTTGGGCCGCAAACGATAATTGAAGACACAACGGGGCTCAATAGGGCTCCAAACGATACTTGATAAAAGGGGGCTCAGCAGGATTTGAAATGCTTTGATGTAGACACAAGGGAGAATAGGGCTCTGAAAATCGTAAAAAGGCCTGACGAAGCTCACTAGGGCTCCAAATGATACATACCTGAAGACACAAAGGGGGCCCTGTAGGATTTCAACCAACACATAGTGACTCGCAGGACTTAACAAGGTACAACGGAGCTTAGCAAGGCTACAAATGCGACATGAAGACAAGGGAGCCTAATAGGGCTCTAGGGAACCGTCCAAAGCATAAGGGCGAAGCAAATCTACAGAAAATTCAAGATACCCAAGGGGGGTCATCAAGATTCCGAACGATACTTGTAGAGACAAGGGGGCTCAGCAGGGCTTGAAACGCTACGTGAAAACTCGGTGGGGGATAGGGCTCTGAATTTCACACTCACACTGGGCCTCATTAGAGCTCCTAAGTTTCCGGCGAATAATTGTCCGCGCAAAGTATTGTCGGCGAGTTCAGTGTCGGCAAGTTACCCTGTCGATGAGTTTTCCTGTCGATGAATTGTCCTGTCGGCGAGTTGCCTTGTCGGCGAGATGCCTTGTCGGTGAGTTGTCTTGTCGATGAGTTGTCTTGTCAATGAGTTGGGTGTCGGCAAGTTATCCTGTCGATGAGTTGGGTGTCGATATACCAAACCCGTTTCATGGGCTATCATCAAGTCGCTTAGTGTGTGCTGTGGTAGGCTTCCATCATTTCCGACAGATACCAGGCTCAAGATCCTTCCATCGTTCCTTGCTACTTGCCGGGAACATTTTGGAGTGACACAAGGGTTTTCTTTGGCTACGCTACCAGTGCTACCACCATAAGCATCCCACTATGATACTGTGAATTCAACATAACATATCTTATAATATATTTATTTTCTCACTTCGGGCCAGTGATATTAATCAATGGCGTACCCAATGGGGGGCGGGGGTGCGGTCCGCACCGGGTACCAGCAGTAAGGGGGTGTCAGTGTCGGATAATTCGGGGTGTAAACGAGGTCTACAGACCTGGGGCGCAAGGCTTGATGGGCGCAAAACAAGCTGGAGAAGCCCCCGTTTTCCGAACAAATTTCGGCTGCGGCGCTTTTTCCTCACTTTGTTCACTATGTGTAGTGTTGTTTGCTTTGTCAGGAAATCGTTTTGCTGCGTCTAAATAACACCATGTCCCATAATTAGCTGGGACACGATTTTTCGATCCCATAATTCCCAGGGCGCAACATGCCTAATGGTGCCTGGTGGGGGGGGAGATCACTACAGCAGCTGATTCTCTAGGAAGGGGGGTATCACAGGATAGTCCACCCCGGGTGCCAAATGCGCTAGGTATGCCACTGCTATTAATCAAGTAAGGTAATGAGTGATACTAATAAATTTATAGGTAGTTATTTGTACTTGCTTATGGTATAGCAATCTGCAATTAAATGTAAGTAGGTGGGTACCACCGATAAAGATGCAATTTGTTCCAGTTCAAAATCAATCAACACCTGGACATTATTCGACTTTTTTCACCTATAGTACCTACTATAATTGAAAAAATATGATTGCCAATAATGCCTCGACAAAAGTGAGAATTGTTCCGTTCTAGTGACCTACTGAAGCAGGAACAAGTGCCAGTAGTGGATGGCATCAGAGATTTCAAAAATTAATTCCTCGCAATTCCTTCAGCAGCTATGTCTTGGTACCAGGTGAGATAGACTATGTATAATCTTCTCTATACAGGGTGAATACAAAATCACGCAATTACTTTCTAGTAGGTGAAGGGGTCAGCAGGGAAGCATAGATAAATCACAAAAACTATTCAGTAGGTACTTCCCCCTTTGTTTCAACTTTAATTATTGAATTGAAACTTCTCAAACTTTTAGACTTGGAATCAATGACTATGCTCTTTTGTATGTTATTGTCACGAATCTGCGTTGGGTACATGTCAAATAAGTCGTCGCACTTGGATATCGCTTCGATCAACTTCGCTGATTTGTTCACTTTCGCTGCAAAATCAAATCCGGCTCGTCCTGACCGTGCCTGCCTGCATATTGCGTGTTGTATTCGAGAATATTCCAAGCGTCTTTCCGTGGATTGAAGCATTGGTCGTCAGTTCATTGACGGGGGCTCAAGAAAAGTCCATCGGGTTCGCGTATATGCTGGCAAGGTCTGAAAAGACTGCACCTCTCCGCCAAGCAATATTATTCGTAATCACCTACTTTGCTGCAAATACAGAATTTGAGGTTCAAATTTGGGTTTTATGGCTCAAGAAATTTGCTAAATACCTTACCTACCAAAGATTTTTTGAAATTTCTTACTATTTTTTCTGCCTCCCTGATGATTCCCCTATACAACCTACTGAAGAGAATATCTAAATGACCCTGCATTCCTGCATTGCCTATTTATTTATAACTAGATGCATAGTTCAACCTACAATAATAATAATAATTTCAGTTCTGGTCCCTGTTGGCCCTGTGCATCAACGTTTTTGGAAAATCAACCGTGGAACCGGCGGAAAAAACTCCTTATCAACTGAAAGAGTTCGTGGAAAAAGCTTTCCAAATGGAAACATTTAATGGGTCTTGGATTTCAGGTGACTTTCTTCCTCCTTTCCAATTATATTTTCAATCTTACTGATATTTTCTTAGTAATACATTTTGTAGCAAGTTCCGGTCATAGGGAAACCTCTAGCAAAGGCATTCTCCTATGCTCACCTGGTATTTACGTACATACCTATACTTAATTTCAGGCAACTCGTTCCAGTTCGTAGACAGCAAAGGTGACTTCTCAATCTTTAATGTTGAGACGAGAATCACGACCAAGTTTTTGGACAAAAAAGTGACGGTAAAATTTCCTCTTCTATGTTCGTTCTTTTCTCGTTAAAAAGCCCAATATTTCTGGTTTTAGGCCAACTACACGCGTCACGCAATTGGTGTATCAAAAGATCGTAAATATGTCTTGATCCGGCATAATACAACGCCTGTAAGTATGACTTTGTACCTATGCTCATTGGAATCAATCGAACAATTAAGTTTGCGTGTTAATATTCCATTTTTGTGATTATTTTTTATTCAGTTGTACAGATCTTCGACAACAGCACAGTTTGCCATTTACGATATCGAAACAAAGTGAGTAGCCATACAGTTTTGTCATTTATAATACCTTCTTACAATCGTCACAACTTCTTCGTACCGAAAGACAACTTACGGGCGTATTTGATGAATCGACGGAACATTCACCAAAAGATGAATCATACTGATTGAATTTCTGCCTCGATTTCTGCTAGGTACTTTTATGATTGAGAGACGAACGTTTAAAAACACACTGCTTATCACTGCGTGCTACTAAATACACGTCAATCAAATACCGCACTTGATTGAGCTTTGTTCAACTTTGCTTATGTACTCGCTGTTGCCGCTGCGAATTGATCTGGTGTCGGTCAGCTCATCTGCGCTTATATACTTGACTGTTACCTTCGGGAACATTCCAGGCCTTCTCTGGCATATTCCAGCATTAACCGCTGCCAATAGATTCGCCGCGGCCATAGAAACGTCCATCAGGTTAGATAAACTGCGCGATGCTTGCTTTCTCAGCACTCTCGACATCAAGTCTGCATACTGGCAGATACCACTTGCTGAAGAGTCCCGGCCACTGACAGCACTTACCATATCTGGACGTGAGCTATTTCACTTTCTGCACATGCCGTTTGGGTAACATGGGGCTCCAGGTACCTGGCAACGATTTTTGGACCAAATTCTTGGCGTCGATCTTGAGCCGCATCGTTTTGTTCCTCCCACATTCGAGAGAAACATTCAGAAGTACTGGAGGAAGTCCTGTCAAGGATCACCAAGGCGTGATACTTCGTCGCGATTAGTGCCGTTTTTATAAGAGCGAGCTGAGGTACCTTCGCTATATCGTCAATGCGTCTGGACTTGGTGTGGATCCAGAAAAGGTCGAAGCATTCATGCGGATCGAGCCTCCAAAGTCGGTGACTGGAGTATAGGATAGTTGAGTTAGCCTCCTGATACCGCACTTTTCCACCGAGTTTGTAGCGTTGTCTCTGCTCCTGAAGAAGGACCATGTTTTTAGTTGTCCATTCATGTTGTCGTTTCGAGTCCAGAGTGCGACGAAGCGTTGAGATCAAGAACCCTTTAGTTTTGGCTCCGATCTTGACATGTCCGGAATTCGACCTTCCTTTTTTGGTTCAGTGCCGTGAGCGATTATGGTCTGGGAGCCGTTCTAATACAGACTCATACGGATGGTGAGAAAATCGTTTGCTACGTTAGTCGTTCTCTGTTGAAGGCGGAGCGCAGGTACACCATTACAGAGAAGGAGTGCTTCGCGGTCTGAGGCCTTACATCGAGGAATCGTAGTTCACGGTCATTACTGACCATTATAGCCTTCTGTGGTTACACTCAATCAAGGAACCACCTGGCTGTATTGCGCGATATAGGCACTCCGACTCCAGCAGTTCAGGTTTGACATCGTCCACCGGAAGGGGCGCGAGCACGTGGTCCCCGACGCTTTGTCTCGTACGGTACCGGTGATATTCCTGATAGGAAACGCTGACGGTGCTGACATCGACGATGGTGGTGACCCTTGGATCGCGCAAATGGCCGAGCGAGTGCGCCGTCGTCCACAGGATTTTCCTCGATGGAGAATCGAATAGGGGAAATTGCTGAAAAGAGAGCGACCTGAGCATCTGGACTTCGAGCGTGGTGATCGGTGGCTGATTGTGGTACCAAAACCTAAACGTCAGGGAATTGTTCTATGATCCTCCTGAGTTTGGTCACGCTGGCGCTGGGGCGTTCAAGACTACGGCTCGTGTTGTGGCGGAGTATTATTGGCATCGAATGAAAAATCGAGACCTGCCTTAAGACCAAACACGAGCAACGAAGTCCTACAGGCCAGATGTTAACCAAGACCTTAAGTGTTCCACGTCCGTGGGAGTTGGTGTGTACCGACCTCATAGGCCAACTACCTAGGTCGACTCAGGAGAACTGCTACATTCTTGTCGTCGCCGACTGCTTTACCA
The DNA here is from genome assembly GCA_949128115.1 of Anaspis maculata. NCBI lineage: Eukaryota > Metazoa > Arthropoda > Insecta > Coleoptera > Scraptiidae > Anaspis > Anaspis maculata. The sequence goes on from OX421964.1 coordinate 16,890,159, forward strand.
AGTCCCCGTTACAGTTTTCGCTACGTGCTGCGACTGCGGCCAAGGTGGTTTGTTACATCGAGGACCAAGTGTTCCTGATGTTCTGCGCACCAAAGGTCTTGATTTGTGATAATGAGAGTCAAGATCGAACCCAGAAGGAAGTAACAAAACAAAACAATGGAACAGAAGCTGAAGGCAATTTGCAAGTTACATGAAATTGAAGCGAGGGGAGCCAGAGTGGAGCTGAAGATTGACGGGATACAGGAAGAAGTGCGAATGATCAAAAAGGAGAACGAAAGTGTAAGAAAAGAAACCGCAGAGCTGAAGGTGTGAGTGAAGAGTGAAGGCTCAAGACGAAAGAATAGAGCTACTAGAGAGAGAGATACGAAAGAAAAAACTTGTAATATATGGAATTGAAGAGAAGGACCAGGAAGGCGACGAAGCACTGGAAGAAAAGGTTCGAAAGATTTTCAATATAATCGATGTGAAACTATCGGTGAAAGATGATACGCAAGTAGTGAAGAGATTGGGAAAATGCATCGAAAATCACAGTTTAAGACCAGTCCTCATAGGGATGAAGCGTTGAAACCAGTAAAAACAGATTTCAAAGTCTGCAAACCAACTAAAGGAAACGAACATTTACATAAGTGAAGATTTCACCAGAGAAGTACAGGAGCAAAGGAGAACACTGGTGAAATACATGATGGAAGCGAGGAAATCTGGTAAAAGTGCATATATATCTTACAACAAACTGTTTATAGATGGACAACTGATCACATATGAACAACTTGGAGACGCAAACTATGGGAAGAAGGAAAAGACCAGGGAGGAACTGACAACGCCGGTGATAACATCAATTAAAAAAACTACCAATAGCAGGAACTACAGAAAGGAACAACCAAAAAAAGACAAGAATGGCAATGAAAAAGGCGAAGAATACGGACAAAGGGAAAAACATAAGACAAGAGGAAAGAAACATTGGGGAAGAACGAAGGGAGGCAGGTCGAAACGTTGAAGTTCTTTATTGGAATGTAGCAGGCCTAAACAACAAGGACGAAGATTTTTGGAGCTACATAAGGCAGTTTGATGTAGTAAACCTTGTCGAAAGTTGGCTTGAGAAGGATACTAACAATAAATTAATTGAATGCCTACCAAACGAATTCAAATGGGAACATGTATTTGCAACGAGAGAAAACAAGAAAGGAAGAGCAAAAGGGGGAATTTGAGCGGTGTCAGAAAGGAAGTGGAAGAAGAGAACGAAGCGTTGAACATGAACCATCCGACCAAGACGACTTATCTGCTCGAGAGGATAGTATTAGATAGGGAAACATGGAGAATACTCACAGAATATATGATTAGAAATATGAAAGAGTTGTGCGAGACACTTAAGGAAGAAATAGAGCAGACAGAAGAGAAAACGTTGATTTTAGGGGGAGACTTCAACGCAAGAATAGGAGAAGATGGAGGATGGTGTGGAGGGGAGGAAAGCGAGGAAGCGAGAAAGAGATCAAAGGACAAAACAATCAATGGAGAAGGACGAAAATTGTTGGAACTGACGGAGGAAAGAGGATGGAATATTTTGAATAGATGCTATGAGGGAGACGAAGAGGGAGAATTCACGTATTCAGCAATAGAGGGGCATCAGTTATAGATTACCTAATAGCAAACTCGCAAGCAACAGAAAAAATCGAAAGGTTCGCAATAGAAGACAGGATAGAATCAGATCATCAACCGATTGTGGTAGAAATTAAAAGTAAAACAGCTGAAAGAGCAGGAAAAAGACATAAAGTTCTACACAAACGAAAAGGAGCAACATGGACAGCGGAGGGGATAGAAATACAAGGAAGAGATGGAAAGGATGATGTTCATACAGAGAAGAGCTGCGGAAGAATGGGAAGAATTGAAGGCTGCCATCAAAAGAGCTCAAACATACGAGGAAAGAGTAATCAAAGAAGGAAACGAAAAACCTAGAAAAGACCGGTGATGGGACGGCGAATGCAGAAATATGGAAAAGGAGGTGCAGAGGAGCATCAGAAGGTGGAGAAGAGAGAAAATTACAAGAAATGAGTATATCGAACAAAGAAAGCTATTCAAAAAGACCTGTGAAAGAAAGAAGGACGAAGAACGAAAAAAGATAGAGTTGGAATTAAACCAAATAAAGACAGAACAAGAAGCCTGGCAATACATCAACAAAGAAAGAAACACCAAAAGAAAAACACCGGAAGATCTCGATATGGAGGAATGGAAGGGACACTTTGAAGGATTGCTAGGAGGAAGAAACGAAAGAAGTAGTGATATCAATACACTTCACCAAGGAAATGCTGATCCAGATTCAGATATCACAGTAGAGGAAGTAGAAGATCAAATCAGAAGACTCAAGAAGAAGAAATCGGCAAGGACAGACGAGATAACCAACGAAGCCTGGTTATATGCAACAGAAAATGTAATACAAAAACTTACAGAAGTCTTCAATGGAATATGGAATTGAGAAAAAATACCGGAAGAATGGAGGAGAGGAATAATTGTTCCAATACACAAAAAGGTCGCCACACGAGATGTCAAAAACTACAGAGGAATCACACTACTCAACACGGCTTATAAGATATATGCAATGGTTTTGAAAGAGCGATTGAGGAAGCAGACAGAAGCAAGAGAGGTGATACCAGATACCCAAGCTGGCTTCAGAAAGGGGAGAAGTACTACAGACAACATATATTATACTGAATCACGTGATAGAAAGATATATACGAAAAAACAAAGGAAAACTATTTGCATTTTTTGTGGATCTAAGAGCGGCGTTCGACAATGTAGACAGAACAGAATTGTGGAGATGCTTGGAGCAACACAAGATAGATGAAAAATTGATATCACAAATAGCAAATTTACACAAAGAAACAAGTAATGTAGTGAGAGTTGGGAAGAACACATCGGAAGAATTCTGGACGGACAAGGGTTTAAGGCAGGGCTGTCCCCTTAGTCCACTGCTTTTTTCCACCTATACGGTTTGTTTGGAAGGGAAACTGAAGAGTGGACAGACGGGAGGAGTGGTAGTCGGAAAAGAAAAGTTTTACTCACTGGCCTATGCGGACGACATGGTGTTACTAGCACAAAGCGAAGCAGAAATGAAGGAAATGATAGGAAGTTTCGAGAAGTTTTTGAAGAGAAAGAAGTTGACAGTCAACGCTGAAAAATCGAAGATGATGTGCTTCACTAGAGGAAAAGGCAAAACCAAAAAAATAGGATGGACGATAAACGGAAAGGAAATCGAAACAATCGGAGAATTCAAATATCTGGGCTATGTGTTTTACAGGAACAATGGAGAATTTTTATGTATTTTAATACTTGGTTGTTGTATTCGAACAATTCAAAACCGAAAAATACACGAATAAACTTTAAGTAAGTAAGTGAGATTTGTTATAATGAGGTGCAGTACTGGAGCCGGCTTTTCGCTGATCTTATGCGGGGATCCAATGGAGTGGCGATATCATACCACGCTAACTATCAGCCACAGGCTTATCCGGCCGAACGAATCAACCGCGTGATTAAGACGATGCTCACAGCCCATGTTTCCGGAAATCAGCGTGACTGGGACAAGTACTTGGCAAAGATTGGGTGTGTGCGATTCGTACTGATAAGGACGAGGTGATAAGTCTAACTCTATATTTTGTTAATTTTGGGTGCAAAATGAAGCTGCGTGGCTCGCATGAGGGCCTTGATTCGGAGCAGATGGAGTCCAGACGTCAGGAAGGGGACCAGCCGAAGGCTTTCGCTAAGCTTTTCGCTGACATTCGTAAGCAACTCCAGATGGCGTACGACCGCAGCTGACAACAAGTCCGAAGGATCTTTCCGGGTGTCACGCGTGTTGTCCCCGTGGACATAAGAGCTAACCGATAGCGCTGGCCGAAAGCCTGGAGCTTTGGGTAGCCAAAGATCCTAACGCTCACCCACCAGAAGTAGCACCAGATCAGGAGTGCAGGGATGCCGAGTCTTCTTTTTCTCTTTCTTTATTATTCTTTTTTATTTTTGGCCCAGGATAGAAATGCAACATTTTGATCGAACTCAGAATAAACTGATGTGATAGAATAAATAAAGACGATGATAACTGTTCAAGGTGCTGAATAGTGAAGCAATAAGATGTAAATCATCCGAACTAATAAATTATTTACTTACTCACTTACTTACTGACGGACAACCAACCTCACAATCAATCACCACGTATTATTGACATGTCCGTGAACTTTGCAGCCTGATAAGTTTTCCTTCGGTAGAATGACCTGTCTACACATACGTTGCAGAGAAATCATTCTTTTTACCATAATTCTGTTCTTTTCATTCATAGAAAACACTACGATCTCGCTAACAAATCCATAATACAAATAGCACATTGGGCACCAGTTGGACATGGCCTGGTCTACGTCATGGACAACAACATTTACTACTTGGACAACCCGACGAAAGTCGATTCCGCGATACCCATCACCACAGACGGCATACCTGGCGTCATTTACAACGGAGCAGGAGACTGGAGTTACGAAGGTAGACTCAATATAATCAATCCTACGATTGTTGTCACAATTTTCTCCACTTACCTGATTTTTTGAAGTTGGTACTTAATTATCTAACTCAAAAACCAAGATGTGAAGCAATCACTTTCTGTTTCAAACCCTGCAGAGATGGTCTTACAAAAGATGGTCGCTTATAAGTTTTCTCCAGACGGCACCCGATTAGCCTTCATCAAAATCAACGACACCGCTGTCGAAGAAGTCGTCTACCAAGTCTACGGACGCCCCGGCAACATGTCTAATCCATACCCCAAAGTCCACAGGCTCAAGTACCCGAGACCTGGCACCCCGATTCCTGAAGTAAAAGCCTTCGTCGCCGAGCTGAGGTCAGGTCAGCTCGAAGAACTCCCAGTAGTAATCCCTGAGAGGTTCCCGCCTGACGGCTACATTCTGTGGCGTTTACTTTGGATTACCAAAAGCGAACTGTCGGTCGTAGTCATGAACAGGATACAAAATGAAGCGGAACTGATTAGGTGCGATTTGAAGGGTACCTGTCGAAGTGAGGCCGCGTACAAAGAAGAGAAAGGGTGGCTGCACGGGAAAAATTTAGTTCCGACATACAACAAAGCTGGGACCAAGCGAATTCAAATTCTAGCCCAGCCCGAAAATGATGGTGGAGAGGAGGATCATTACATGCATTTGGTACTGACCGATGTTGAGAGCAAGAAATCGAGACGACTGACGCGAGGAAAGTTCGAAGTGATGAATATTCTGCATTGGGATGAAAAGAAGAACTTTGTGTAAGTTGCTGCAGTACTCGTAAAAACTGATGGTCTAAAAATTGCTGTTCTCATTGTTTCAGTTATTTTACTGGATCGGGTAGAGAAGGTAAATATACTCAAGGCCACGCCTACGTCGTACACGTTGGAACCAGCGAGCTTCAGTGCTTGACTTGCGACCCAGTCAGACAAAACCGTCCATGCCTCGATGGCTCCGTGTCACTCAGCACCGATTTATCGTACTACGTCAAAACTTGTTCAGGTCCAGATCCACACTTCATCCAGATAGTCAAAAGCCCTGATTTTGAAGCCAACCGAGTCCTGGTGATGCAACCAGCTATGGTTTGGGAAGACAACCAAGCATTGATGGAAAAATGGGCTAGGAAACTTCACCCAATCGTCAGAGACTTTAGAGTTCCTATAGCCAACACCAAGTACGAAGCCTACGTCAGGTTAATGCTTCCGCCAAATTTCAACGAAAACAGCAAGTATCCTGCTCTAGTGTACGCCTACGGGGGACCAAGCTCGGGACAAATCAGGGAAACGTATCAACTTTATACGCAAATAGAGCAGTACTACACCACAAATCGAAACTACGTTTACATCTTGATCGATGGAAGAGGAATCGGACGGTGCGGGAACAAAAGACAATTCGAGATGTACCGACGACTGGGTACGGTAGAAATGGAAGACCAAATCACTGTCATGAAGTATATCCAAGAAAATTACAAATTTATCGATGCGAATCGAACAGGCGTTTGGGGTTGGAGTTACGGAGGGTATGCTGCCGGCTGGATTATGGCAAAAGATAAGGAGAATATCTTCAAGTTCGGCGTAGACGTCGGAGGTGTCTCCAACATGATTTATTACAGTTAATCTTGTCAAAACTGTTGCTGTCTAGCTCTGATGCATTTTTTTTCCAGATGCCTTACACGTTGAACAGCACATGGGTATGCCAACGGCAGATGATAACCTAGCTGGATACGAAGCTCAAGATTTGCCAAGACATGCGGAAGCTTTACGTGGGAAAAAGTTTTTGTTGATCCATTCACCGGCCGATGACAACGTGCATTTTCAACACGCCATGATGCTGAGCGGAGCTCTGCAACGTGCGGATATACCTTTCGAACAACAAGTGAGTCTTCGTACACGGGTAGAGATCTTTCGATCGTTGGTGTGAAATTTTGAAATGTTCCAGATCTATCCAGACCAGAACCATCTGCTACCCCACGTCAAGTGGCACTTCTACCACACAATGGATCGATTCTTTGCCAAAAGCATGGACTTGCCGGATCGGCCAGTTTCCGGTACCATGCCAGATCCGCCAGTTACCAACACCTTGTCAGATCCATCAGTAGCCAGTACCGTGGCAGAAAAAAAGTATGAACGGCCCCGTAGCACAAAGGGCTCAGTATCATCCCGCGTACAACCTACCAGCGGTGCAAATATTGCGGGCTCGATTCCGGCTTTGCTCTGGCTGCTTGTCGGCCAGATCCTCACATCGAGTCTAGTTTTAAAATTGGTTGTATCACTGTGGAAGTGATTGTTGCAACAATCAAATCTATAACAAGAGTACCTATCGAACCAAGTTCAAAGTTCAACTTGAACTGAGCAGCTCATTTGCTCAGTCAAGTTGAATTCTGAACTGAGTTTTCTTGCCGTAGATTTCATTTTTGCAACAACCTTTTCTTTTATTTTAAAGTTAAACTTAGGTACCTTGAGCAACTCGACTAAGAACAAGTTTGCTGGACTTTAAAAAGTTGTTTAACAATCTATAGGTCGCGGGAACATAATCGTCACCTTGACACCCGCTATGGCAACGTTGCAAATATGCCTGACGTGGCAACAGCGCATTGCGCATTTCCGCGCTTTTTAGCCGCTCACGTTTTGCGCCAGGAACTGCTCCGGGTAGATCACTAGATAGAGAAAGTAGATACATACGCCAATCACGGCCCAGCTGGATCTACTTTCTTTGTCTAGTGATCTACCCTGAGCAGCTCCTGCCGGTACAACGAGAGCGCCTCTTGCCAGCTTCTTGCCCGCGCTTGCGCACGATGGGGTGCCAAGGTACCACTGTAGAGGTTCGCTTGTTTTTGACATTACTCAGTCAAATCTTGATAGTTTAGCACATTATTTTTTTTTGATAAAGCGACAATTGTTCAATTATTTAATTATCTAAATATATATTTATTACAACTTTATAACTAAAAAAATTGTACTAACAAGTAGGTACTAGTGAAAATAACATTATACCATTATACTCATCTTAAGGACGCCATTTTTGTTTCCGCGACACATTGTAATGTACCTAATTTCATAATTTTGCAATAAAGGCATCCTTCTGTGGTCGCAGAAAGGCCGAGAAGAAGGCTGTTTTAAAACAGAAACAAACCAGAGAAAGGATAAGCATATTGGGAAAATGCAGGTGCAAAACAAAGAAACTGATTTATTAATCCGCGCTCGTGTATCAATAATGTTGATTGTTGAGGGAGGGCTGCGATGTGGTTGATGGAGGAGGGTTGGCATCACTGACGGTGCCAAATTAAAAATTAACAATCCAAAGGTTGGCGGGCGCGCTCTCTGCCATAGTCCGCAACACAACTGTGTGTGCGAAAGCGTGGCTAGCTAGCGCACCCCTGTTCGAATTACCCAAGCAAATGAAGTCACGCGAGCGGGTCGTGATGAGCACGTCGTAAATATTTAGTCCGTCAAGATTGGAGGTGTTTCCGTTCTGAATAAAAAAGAGAGTTCAAATGGAAGCCACTCTGGAAAAAAAATAACAAAGGGTGTGTTTTGGCCGTAAAGCACGGCTCCAATTTATTAGAAACGATCCGAATTAGCCCCTAGCTGCTAGTTTCAGCTATCCATTAGGCACCTATAGCTCTGATACTAAGTAAAAGTACCTCACCTACCTCTAGTTACCTATACCTAAGAGTACTTATATTTTGTACGAGTTTTCATTAAATCCCAAAGACCATGTGACCATCAACCTGTAGGTATTAATTTACTCGATTATTTCACAGATTCTCTGGAAAGTTTTCGAAAAAAAGTGTTTGGAAGTATGCTGATGAGGTTTAGGTAGGTGGTAGAGGAGGTAGGTCGCATAGCATTTCGAAACATAGTGTTATTGGAAAACGATTTTTTCTTAGCTCTTGGCACATGATTTTGCTCTAATTCGGTCGACCTTGACTGTGATTGAACTGTAACAGGTGACGCTTCGCCATAATTTTTTTGGTCAAAGTGATGTAAATGTTTTGGATAGTGGGAATAGTGGAATTTAGGTTACCTACCAGAATTATTTAAAGATGCGTCCCATCTCAAGTCGGCATCCGTACATCGACAGCACTCGATGAAAAAAAAAACTAAAACCACTTCACTGCCCTCTAACCAGAACCCAAAACGCTTAGCCTGATGACGGGTAAACACTTACAGAGTGTCTCAAAACCAGTGTCGTAGCAAGGTACTGTTGCGTCGTTACACCCAAAGCAAAGATCTGTTTTTGCACCCTCCTTTCCTCTCGAAAAGGTGGGGGGATCAGGAGGGGCAAAGAGGCATATTAAAACTACTGAAAATTTGTTATACCAACAGTACCTATACCTAATATCCCTACAGTTTTTGCCGACCTAGCCCTGCAAACGCTGCCCCACGTTGGGCACCAAATGTTAGTGTCTTTTGTGTTCTTCGTTCGGTAGGAACTGTCAAAGTGAGAGTTGCCCTGTCAAAGATGACAGCCACGCTTAGTTCCATGGAGTTCAAGCCACAGGTTTGTTATTGTTCCAGTCTAGGGTACTGGATACAAAACAAACAGCACCGCCGGGATAATAATGGTATAATCACAGTGATGTTACATCAAGGACAAACAAATACAAGGTAACATATGAATGAGCGACTCTTATTAGCTGTTGACTACGTGAAGTCTCAATTCCAGAGGCGTGCGACGCCGGTGGAAGGTGGAAAAACCAAGCCTTTTTTGAGAGCCTACAGTTCAAGGAGGGGTGTCGGTTGTCGGACTATCACCCAGTCCGGATATGGTACGACCAGAACTCGACGAGGTCGCTTGTTTGTTTGATGTGATCTCATTCTACAGGAGTCGACTTAACTTAACTTACTAACTATGCTACGCGTAATGATAACCGGATCAAGGAGATTAAAACTGTAGGAAATTCGGGAAGATGGCTGGCTCACCCCGTTTCCTCGGTGGTCGACAACGCTCTGTTGTCTTTCTCGATGATGGCAGGTTGGGTGTATTCCCACTGGCTCCCTCGGAGAGGGGAAGGAAAGTGCTGGCCGATCTGGCTTGTGACGTAGCGTCGGGTGCTGGTGGTGGTGCTGTTGGATGGCCGGTGAAGATGGTGGTCGTCCTCGCTTACATAAAACCAAAACCAACCAGGCTCTCTGGCGGCAGTTGTGGGTTCGAGCAACAGTTTCAGGACAGAACTAACCTCAAACCGGAGTTGTGACAGCTGAAAGTTTCCCGTGGTGGGTTTTTAGTGGTCTTTGTCGTTTCCGTGAACAATGGTCATGAATCGTGACCGTAACGTGGACCCGTCGGATGTAGTGGGTCCGGCACTGAGTGGTGGTTCTTTTCCGCAACTTCGTCAGTTTTGGCTCTCCAAACTACGAGTCGTGGCCCCACAACTCGAAAAACCTTGGCCTTATGACGGAATAAGATTCAGAGCGGAATCAAAACCACTGGCTGTGCTTTGATTAGTGTGCAATAAAAAGTTTCAATCAATCAAAGATTAGGAACAAAAACCCCTTCCTCTCAAGGTGAACCTTTGTCTTTCCCTCAGCTGTTTAGTGTTTACCTCGGATCTGTCACAAATGCCAAATTACGACCATGACAGGTTTCTGCCGGATTTCGAGGTGTAGAAACTCGTCAGTGATGGACCAAGGTACGTAACGTGAACTGTATTTTCTGCTGTGTATTTCAGCTAGAATCACATCTCATTTATAAGTCACCTCTAGACGCACACACATTAGTCTGGTTTAAGCCTACTGCTTTGGCTGTTGTGAATGTAATTTTGGTCAGTAGAAGCTCGAAGCTATTCTGTTAAACGTTTTTGGGATCCATAAATATCCAGCTGTATTCATGGTTTTCCGACCTATCCTGAATCGCCAATTTCGGCGATTTCTATCCGATCCTTGCAATGTCTTGTAACTCTCATACAGGTAGTCGCTTTCTACCGTATACCGACCACAAAAAATAAGGATACTGTCGTTCGGTTTAATCTAGTTCTTTTCATTCCAACGTAAGTATCAGGAATTCTGGATATCGTCGAAGATGATGCTGACGATTTAGACTTGGATTGGAACGGCCCTGTTCAAAGCGTTGGGCACGACATGTTCGACTTTTCCGCGGTGAGTGACTCCGTAGTCGTACTTTTCACGTTACGACTACGAATGATAATTCTATTTGGATCCCTCAGGTTGCTGAGCTAATTAGACGCAAAGTCGTCAGCTACCACACAAAATTATGGTAGGCTTGATGTAGGGTCTGAACTTTTCTCCAGCCCAAATAGCCGCTAGACATTCTTCCTCTGTGGGACTGTACTTTCGTTCAGTAAGTTGAAATTACTCCCGGCGAGCCTAAAGTTACTGGCGTCAGCCTGAGCTTGGAATGACTTTGTGAAGTTTGGACGTGTTATGACAGGAGCTGAGACAATGTGTTACTTGAGCTCGCACGCCCACTCAGCAAGAAAACATCTCTGTGACATCACTTAGATGTTCAAGTCACAACTACGATGTTAACAAAAAAGTCTATGCAATGTTAAGTGGACATCTCTGTTACCTCTTATGTCCGGGTAATTGGAACATAAATGAGAAATCTCAAAGATGTCCAAATGTCATACTATCTACATCGCTATTCCACATCTCGTAGATATCACTTTTTGACGTACATATTACGTCGCATTTTGGATGTGTATTTTGAAAAAAAATTTAATTTTTCACCACTTTTCAACATAGTTTTATGTCATAGGAGGTTCCGCACCTATTTTTACTAATTTTTACGATCAATACAGCACGTTTTTTCCCTAAGAAAAGTTGTTCTTCTATTGGCGTCCTCCGCAGGATTTGAACCTGGATCCACACAGGTGATAGTTAGAGACACTTCTGCCGATTCGTCTGAGCTACCAACTTGTCTAATACAGTATATTTAAACAGTGCGCTTGATGTTCAGGAATATTTCTTGGGATATTTCATTAGGACTCCAAACGATACACCGAGCCCAGAGAGCCTCGCTGAGGCTCGAAACGTTACAGCAAGACACAGGGAACTCCGTTGGGGCCCCGGACGTTACAATAAGACATGAACGGAAGTCATCAACGTATTCGAAAGCACAATAAGACAAAAAGGGGCCCATTTTGGTGTTCCGAATAACACAAGAGCAGACACAAGGGTTCACCAAAGGTGCGAAAGCCACGACAAAATGCAAGAAGGCCCAGTAGGCTTTCGAAGAACACAAGGAGACACAAACGGGCACACTAGTTCTGGAAGCCACAAGCACAAGAAGACACAAACATGGTTCCAAACGACACATGAAGACATATTTAAGAGGGCCCGTAGGGCCTCAAACTAAACATGAAGACATAAAGGCTGTTCTGGCATCAGTGACACATGGAATAGGGAGAAAGAATATCAATCAAATAGTTTCCGACACACAGGAGCTTAACGATGACAGCCCGCGAAATTTAAAAAAATCTCTCAGTGACTACGTCTCATTGACGTCAGTGAGATGTTACACTTCGGCAAGTTGAAAGCAGTAGCAATGTTATGTCCCGTAGATGTCTCATGTGTGATGTTCCATTTAAGTTCGTTTCGAAACATCTTTCAGACATTACATCGTATAACATCGCGGATGAACATCACATAGATGTGGAAGTAACGTTTATTGTGATGTTATTTTGTGACATGATTGAGATCATCTCATTTATGAAACAAGACATGCTATGCTGAGTGGGCGCTGTCAGTCCTAGGACCAGATTATATTTACGTCTTTCCAAAGCAAGCTAGTAAATGGGGAAAACAAGCATAGGAAAGTTGAAACCGGTTTTGAAAAAAATCGGAACCGATCTAGTTTTCGCGGTTTTTTTCTAATACTAATTTCAACCAACTGATAACTGATGACGCTAATGCATTGATGGAGTTAATAATGTCAGTGCAATGTTGAAATTTTCAATGGTTGTAGAGACAACCATTTTGTCAGCCATCGCAATTCAAATGACATTTTGGCAGATGGAAGTTTTCAATTTCCCATTGAACTGGGGTGGGAGAACGCGACGGCGCGACGCGACGGTGAAGAACCAGTTGGATCGCAGCGTGAAAATCGGTGAAGACTGAACTTCAAACGGGCTCAATCAAGGACTCAATTCAATTTACCAATGAAAAAAGACGATAATTTATTATAAACTTAAAACGCCATATTTCATACCTTCACGTGTGTGTGCACGTTCACTAGGTGTATGATCAATCAACGGTGTGACCTTCTGCTCCAACAATCGCACCATCAATCTCCCTATGCTTCGTGTGCCTGTGGGGGTGCTCTCTCTCTCTCTCGATTAAAACCAAATCATCTCTTCTGCCAGCTCGAGAAAAAAAATCGACGTCTCCATGTCGAAGGACTCGAAGGGATAAAGATGGGTCGCATAAAAAGACGAAAACACACGAAGCAATAAATCACAAAACCAGGCCATCATCAAACGATTGCCATTATTGATATGTTGTTGTAATATGCATAACATTGTATAAACAACGATTCGGCCCAAAGATAGGCCCGTATAGTCTACGTAATGCTGAACTGCTGCGCTGATGTATTCTAGATAATTAAGTTACTACAAGAACTGAAATACGGCGCACGTAAATAGAGCGAGCGTATTTCGCTCCTGCACGCAACGTCATGCAAATGTTTGTGGCAGTGGCGCTTCAAACTTGTCCAGAAACTTTTCAGAAAAATCCTATTCCACCTATTTATTGCTAAATACGGAACACGTTCATTTAAATAATCTCCGGATAAACATACCAAGGTACATAGGTACATCTACCCGTAAAATGGAAGTAGATACCTAGAGGATTTGTTTGCAAAACAATGCACGTTTGTGCAAAACATGTTCGCACTAGCTGTTGGCATGAGATGACGACAAAGCACGCCGGGCTGTGGTGGTGCGATAACATCTAGAAACAATCCGGGAACAAGATAAACTGGAACTTTGTTCGGGACTAGTTTAGTTTTATCAACTACTGTGTGTGTGCGCGCGGGGGATAGCGCTGGGCGTTTATGTGATGAATCCTGGAAATCCTGGAATATCCCGGTTAAAACTGATGGGGGCCTATTATGCCTACGCAGGGCTGTAAATACAAAATTTTTCCGGATGTATGGGTGCCCCCCTTCCAATCCCGGATTCCCAGCTTGGTTCATGTGGAGCTGTAAACCAGCGAGTGCACTATGTAGGTAGGTATACAGGTATATACAAATCGTGACAAGTTTCCATCTGATAGTTGCATGTTATTTTAAATGAGATAACGGTAGGATTACAACGATTACCATGCATCCTTTTCGATTCTGTTGAAAAAACAAACTCCAGTTATTTGTGGGTTTGTTTGTGGTATATTTTGTATGATTTCTAGGATGATTTCATATAATAATTGGGTTTATGATTGGGTTTACAGAGTGTTTCCTTACCAGTTATTGTCTGTGACTGAGTATCATGTGCGTTTCTCCCTTGATAGAAGCAGCTGAATTTTGTCGAAAATGACACTAAATACAAGGTGATTTCGCGGTTGTGAGTCAATTTGATATTTGGCGGTAAATATCCGAAATGGTGTCAGTGGCTACGTTTACACTGTAGCTTTGGTCTGCCAATTGAGCATTGAATTCGACCCAGACAAATTTACTTCACGTGATGTAAACGATCATGGACAAGGACTAAATTAGGACCAAGTAGCTTGGATGAGGTCTCCGGTTGGCCGTAGACTGACCCAAACTTGATTTTTGAATTTATTTAGTTTTAATTTATATTTTGAAATTGGTCGACCGTGTAAGTCTATTAGTGTCGAGATTAGTGTACTTGAAATAGCAAAAAAAAATATCTCTTGCTTGAAGAAAGTAGTTCTCGAATGGTTTTTTGCTATATGGTTAGCTCATCCCCACCTGTTCAACGTGTTAAAAGCATACATCCCTGTGACGCGTAATACTTAGTATACAGGGTGAAAATTGAAAAATAAATCTTTGAAATTTTTTATTTCGATGAAACAATCCTCGAGAAAAACAGTCTCTCATTATTCAGTTACCTTATAGTCTCCTATTCAACATTTGAAAAATGTACCTCTCCGTAGTCGTTGGTATCCTACATACAGGGCGAAATTAATTTTTTTTCAATGTTTTTTATCTTCATCAAATCAATCCAGACAAAAACCAATTCCAGCTCTGTTAGAAGCCTAAAATGTCTTATTCAAGATATAAAAATGTCACATTCCTCAAACTACCTAAACACAACCTACAGGGTGAAACATAGTCTATTGGTTTTATTTTTTTTTCTGGATAAAATTGATTAGGATAATAATCCTATCTGGTTTACTGGAAAGCTCAGAGTTTTCCGCAAACCATATAAAAAGTTTGCATTTCTAATATCGCTCTGACTTGATATACAGGATGAATTATATGTTGCTTTAACTTTTGTTGTGCAAGGAGTTGCTAAGGAAATTGTCCTTAGCAACTCCTCTCTCAACCAAAATCGCAAAAATGCTTGATGCTACAGTAGCCAGTAGTTGCAGTGATTGCAGAAATGTTGAACAGGTGGGGATGAGCTAAACATATAGCAAAAAACCGTTTGAGAACTACTTTCTTCAAGCAAAAATTGTAATTCAAATATACTACCGGGTGGGCCATAAAAAACCGCACTGTTTTATTTTCCTCGCAGAATTTCTGTTTCTTGGTCGATTTTGACAAGTTTGGTATCCATGTGTAGCCAATGGAATAGGCTACCAAAATCACATAAAAATATTGCTGGAATATCAAAATTCAAAATGGCGGACACAACTGAAAATTAGCCTTCTTTTGCAGTCGTTTCTTTTGATTGAAATTTAACAGAATGACAGAATAAAAAAGTTTTTTTGCAAAAACGAACTGTTTTCTACATTTTGAGACTATGACTATAAAAAAGGGCTATTTGCCATTATTTTACTCCGTAACGAATAATAGAAAGATATTGTTTTGCTTGTCAAATTTTTGTTTCTCAAGCGATTTAAACAAGTTTGGTATCATTGTAAGCCGAATAATCAAGATACAAGTGTCATATGAAATATGATAGATGGATAGTTCATTAACTCCTAATCATATAATGAAGCTTGGAGCTGTAGAACACGTCAGCGGGTGGTCGAAATGGTCGAAATGTCAAAATTTAAAATGGCGGACACAACTGAAAATTATTATTATTTTGCAGTCTTCTTTTGAAATCCGACGACTGACAAAACTGAAGGCGTTTTTGGAAAGAGCGGACTGTTTTTTGCACTTTGAAGTCACAACCAGCTTAATTGGTTCATTGATTGAGGAGATGTAGCAAATTAAAAGAAAGGTTTTTTGCCATTGTTTAAATCTTTAACGACTAAAAAAATAAATAATAAATAAATAAATAACTTTATTGTTTCTTATGGGCTTAGCCCAAATAACAATGAGTGGAAAAATAAAAAACAAATCAAATTAAATGCAACCACGTTGAAAATAATAATCAACAAATATTCTTATTAACAAATAAACAAAGTAGAATAGAATTAAATGCTCCCAGTGATTGGAAAAAACAGAAATAGTAACAGAAAAAAAAACAAGTATTTCGTGCAACAGAATTGAAACATACAGGAATAATGAAACTATGAAAAAAAGAAAAAAAAAAAACAAATGGAGACTAATAACGAAATAACTTTAACGACTAATACAATTTATTGTTTAGATTGCTAATTGTTTGCTTTTTTTTATCGATTTTGACAGATCAGGCAATATTGTGTCGCCTAATAAATAGTCTACAAGAATCATACATGAATCTGGTCAAAATTCAAAATTGGAAACACCTCGGACACAACTGAAAATCTTTTTCAATTTGCTACATGTTCACAACGAATGAACAAAGTGAGCTGGTCATGGTCTCAAAATACGGAAAACAGTTCGTTCTTCTAAGAAACGTCTTGAGTTTCTATCGTTCTGACACATTTTAACAAAAAAAAGAAAAAACTGCAAAAGAAGGGTTATTTTCAGTTCTGTTCACGATTTTGAATTTTGGAATTCTGACCATATTCGTAATGATTATTATAGCCCCTTTATTTGGCTACACAATGGTACCTAATCTGTCGGAATCTAAAAAAAATAAAAATTTGCCACTCAAAACAATAAATTTGTTTTACTCGTCAGGGATCGAAATAATGCCAAAAAATGTGTCTTTCAATTTTCTTTATCTCTCTTAAAGAATTAACCATTTGACCTGGTCGTGGTCTCAAAGTGGGAACAACAGTGCGTTCTTTTAAAAAACGTCTTTAATTCTGTCAGTCTGTCAAATTTTAATAAAAAAAATACGACTGCAAAAGAAGGCCTATTTCCAGATGTGTCCACCATCTTTAATTTTGACATTTAGACTGTATTCACACATGAAATTTGTATAATATCCAGTTGGCCACATAATAATGTGAAATTTTTTTGAAGCAAATTTTGGTTCGTTTGAGAAACCAAAATTTGCCAAAATAATATTTTTGTATTATTCGTTATGGATTGAAAAAATTCCTAATAGGCCTATATTCAGTTTGCTACATTTCCAGAACAAATAGACCATTTGAGCTGGACATGGTCTCAAAATGTAGAAAACGGTTCGTTTTTCCAAAGATTGTCTTCAGTTCTGTCATTCAGTCAAATTTAAATCGAAAGAAACGACTGCAAACGAAAGCCTATTTTCAGTTGTGTCCGCCATTTCGATTTCTAATATTCCAGCAATATCTATACACGGTTTTGATAGCCTACTCATTTGGCTACACAAGGATACCAAGCTTGTCAAAATCGGCCAAGAAACAAAAATTCGGCGAGGAAAATAAAACAGTGCGGTTTTTTATGGCCCACCCGGTATATCTGTGTAAACGCTGAAAGAGAAGAATTACTTTAGGTGGATTTTGAGTCAATGCTTGGGACAGTATTGTATTATTTAAAACCCTTTTGGGCACCCTTGTTTTTTCAATGTCTCTGAACCTCTAGTGAGTCCCCATGCATTACTTCTCGCATTTCTAGTAGTGCACCGAGCTTCCGGAACTCTAATTCGGAACCCTATCGAGCCCCTTGTGTCCACGTTGCTTGGAGCCCTAATTAGCCCTTCAGTTTTTTTTTATGACTGCCAGAATCCCAGCAATCCCTTCGTTGCGTTCTTGTCGAGGTTCTTGTGCTATCCAGACCTCTATTGGGCCTCCTTGTGTCTTTAATGCAGTTGAGAGCCTTTGACGAGCCCCTTGCATTTCTCCGTGATTTTCGTAGCAGTAAGCACCTTTGTGTTTTCATGTCATATTTGAAGCCTTATCCTGCAGTTTCCTTATAATTATTTTTTCCAAGCTCTGCTAATCCCCCTTACATTTTTCCGTGACTTTCGGAGCACTAGTAAGCCCCTTGTGCCTTCATGTGGTGTTCGGAGCCCTGTTGGGCTTCTTACGTCCTTGAGTGTTTTTTTGAGCCCTAATGACCCTTCTTATATTTTTCATAGCTTTCAAAATTCCAGAAACTCCCATTTTGCAAACTTGTGTTATTAAGAGCCCCACTGGACCCAGTGTGATTTGAAGCCCTGCTATGCTCCCTTGTATTTCCTGTGACTTCCGGAGCAGCAAGCAGCGTTGTGTCATTATGTCATATTCGGAGCCCTGCCGGGCCCCCTTGTTTCTTACAATGTAATCAAAGCTCTGATAAACCCCAGAGCTGATATACAGGGTGATTTTTTGAAAAGTTTCCACCCCTTGTTTCTCGCCGCCAAAATGTTTTACAGGAAAACGCCGAAACAGGTCAATTTTTGTTTCGAGGGGGTCATCTAGAGCACATATCACCAAATTTTTATCTTGAACCCCTTCGCCCCCGCCCCACCCTGCTTTAAAATTTCAAATAGCATGACCTACTTTGTGATACATCAAATTGAAGGCAATAAAATTCTCTTTCCGTTAAACATATTTCAAATTTTTTTAAACCACCCCTCAACCCTTCTGAAAATCCTCTTTTCGTTAATGGAAGGACAATGTTCCCCCTATAAACTCTTGATTCCTGAGAAATAGACTTCCCAGCAAAAACAGGTCGATTCTTATTTCAATGGGGTCATCTTAGACACGAGTGGCCAAATTTTTATCTTCAACCCCTTCGCCCTCACCCTACCTTACTTTGAAATTTCGAATAGCATTATCTATCTTGTGATACATGAAATTGAAGGCAATAAAACTCTTTCCGTCAAACATATTTCTATTTTTTTTAAACCACCCCTTTAAAGTAGGGTAGGGTGGGGGCGAAGGGGTTGAAGATAAAAGTTTGGCCACTCGTGTCTAAGATGACCCCATTGAAATAAGAATCGACCTGTTTTTGCTGGGAAGTCTATTTCTCAGGAATCAAGAGTTTATAGGGGGAACATTGTCCTTCCATTAACGAAAAGAGGATTTTCAGAAGGGTTGAGGGGTGGTTTAAAAAAATTTGAAATATGTTTAACGGAAAGAGAATTTTATTGCCTTCAATTTGATGTATCACAAAGTAGGTCATGCTATTTGAAATTTTAAAGCAGGGTGGGGCGGGGGCGAAGGGGTTCAAGATAAAAATTTGGTGATATGTGCTCTAGATGACCCCCTCGAAACAAAAATTGACCTGTTTCGGCGTTTTCCTGTAAAACATTTTGGCGGCGAGAAACAAGGGGTGGAAACTTTTCAAAAAATCACCCTGTATAGTCCAGTCATAATAGGTTTTAACCGGAAATAAATTCGGAAGTTGACAAAATTTGGTAGATCGATGCAGAATTTACCGTGGAATAACATATTGAAATTCCCAAAAATTCCAAGGCTTGGCTTTTTTTCTAGGACCAATAAAAGAGCGCCATCTTTGGAAATTTTCGATTTTTTCTAAATAACTCGTAAACTATCACCTTTAGAACACAAAAACGATCGGAGCAAACGTAGCCCGTTAAATTCCCAAGAGATCAGTACTAAACTCATTTTATTGTGATCAACGGTCTGTGAGATACAGCGTCTGCCAAAACGCAGGGAAAATCACTCCAAATTTATTTCCGGATTTTCCGTAACAATTTGCACTGTGTCAGTTCAGGGGCTGTAAAGTGGACAGCAAATGCGCGTATTTCAATGTGTTTCACATTTTTGGAAAGCCAATCCAACATTTGGTATCACACTTTTTGTCTACAAGTCGCCAACTTCAAAATGGTACTTTTCCTCGACCTTTGAAATCGATACTTGATGTCCCAAAGAATCCCCGAAAATCGATTTCTTTCATACCATGCCATTTACCTAATTGTTCAAGTAGAGCATAACCACCCAGGGTATAAATAAAGGATTGAATACCAATACCAAAACAATAACATGTTTCGGAATCTTTTTCCCAGTGATGGTTCCTGAGTTATATGGGTTGAAAGACTAAAACGACCTATTTGGAAAAAAGATAGGTTGTACGGACACTAACTGCTGAATACTGTACGGACCTTTCATTTGAGGTGTAAGATGCCACTTGGCAGACGTGGGAAGTAGGTACATAAGTCGAGGTAAAACACAACGGAAAAGTTGAATATAACAAAAATATAGTTGATAGAAATTCCTCATATTCTTGGATCTTGGCCGCATGCATGATTGCATGCGAACGTGATAGTGGGTACAGGGAGCTTTGGTTAGTGGTTACATTACTGACAGTACTGACACAGATATCGATATCACCAATATCGCACTGCACAGTAGTCACAGCAGTGGACTAATATTATTGGTCTTGATATCTGTGGTCTCGATTGTGTCTTGAATCTACAGCAGTACGCATGCGCCCAAGAACATACCTAATTTGTGGAGTCATAGATTATTTAATATTATATGGTCTACAGCAATAGAAAAAATAGAATGGGAAAAATTCGTCCGAATAAATTAAAAAGAGTACATTTGGCTTCAGAATGTGAAAAGTAAGAGTACGCTACTTTTTCACCTCAAAAAGAGTACCTACATGTACTCTTTAAAGAGTACGGTTGGTAACCCTAAGATCACAACGTTCATCGAATTAAAATTGATGTCAGACTTTCAAAACTTTATTAAATTCGTAGCACATAATGGAAATGAGGGAACGTTGGTTGATGATAAGATGTTGGTTCTGGAGCAACTGTAACCTGTAACTGTAAACTCTAAACATGAGTCATATAGTGTGGATGCCATATAATCGAGGCATATTCCAATCTAGATCTTGCAAAAGTGTAGTAAAGTCTCTCCAAAGTACTGATACTGGAAAATTCCCGACTGTTTCTATAAATTAGACCAAACATCTCAAATGATTGACTCATGATATTTCTCCTGTGTATCGAAAAGTCGAGCTTGGGGTCAAAGAAGATGCCCAGATCTCTAATTGAGTCAGACCGCTGCAAGATGGTATTGCCGACAGTATAGGAATAGGAGATGACTGAATGCCTCTTAGAAAACGACACAACACTACACTTATTGACATTCAAAACAAGTGAGTATGCCTTCACGTGCGTGAGTCTCAGTAGCGCATTTTCTCAAAGAGGCATATTATGAACGTAAAGAAATTTGGTTGAAGGAGAAACACCATCCCTTGTCCACTTTCTTCATTCGAAACTCATTGTGATATTTTGTTATCAGAATGGGGTACTTGCCAATGAAATAAATTTGAATGAAAATTCTTTCACTCATCAATATTTTTTTGTTTGAGGGCGGGAGCTGGGAGCGGCGACTATCGACTAATCAACAGTGGTCTATTCTTTCCCATTTTTAGTCGGCTATCCATATAGCGAAAGAATTAGATCGCTATGTCTTCGGGTTTATGCTTTCCATTTATCTCTTACTTTGAGGGCAGCGTGTGGGGGTGGCAGCATTCGGCAAAGTAACTGTTGCACAGTTTGAGTTAGGATTTTTAAATGTTTAAAGGGGAACTGTGGGTAAAATTTTGTGTTAATTTTAAAATTTATATAGCTGCGGGATGACTTTAGTTGATTTTTAGTCAAAATCGCATCGAAAAATTCCAAGCCGTTACGAAGTTATCGTAAATTTTGTGGGCTGATTATGACGTCATACTGCGCACCGGAAAAGACAGGTCGCCAGGGCAAGGCACCACGCCAACAATTACTAGACCTTTATAAAATAAAACAAGTTTACCAAACGGTAGACGCAGATCATTTGACTTTAATTTCAAAGTACGGTGACCCAAATTTCAGTAGATATTTTTAAAAACATAATTAAAGTGCGACTCTATCTGTCAATGAAATAAAGCGGCAACATGGCGAAATCGCGAAATGAAATTCGGCAGCTTGACAGAAGCTTGACAGTATAGGGAAGTCACAGTCTATCGTATAACCCTGAAAACTTCCGTCAGTGAAAAATCTGTTGGTGCATGAAAATAAGAGATCAGGTATACTTTTCGCTTCCACATAATAATGTAGTGAATAATATGATAGTATATTACGTAACAAGAGTAGTAAGTAGCATATTACGCACGCAGGGAAAAGTTGCTCACGAGCGAGCGTAGCGAGCGAGTGTAGTATTTCCCTGAGTGCGTAATTGCTTTACTACTCGTGTTCCGTACTATACTTTATCTTCGACCCCCCCCCCCTTCCGCTGTCTACCATTCCAAGCAAAAAGTCCCATAGCTCCGTTATTTGTTGTCCAATTTTGATAATTGATGCGTCAAATTGAATGGTTTGATGCTCACTATATTTTGGCGTAGGTTACTTCAATATCCAGATAATGAAGCTTCTGAGCAACAATAGTTCAATTTGAAAAAAATATAGGGTGATCAGAGTTTATGTGCGAAAACTTTGGCAATCAATAGAGAATCGGAAAATAAGTAGTCTGCATTTACAAAACATTTTCAGGAATGCATAATGACGGAGATACAGCCCTCCAAAGTTGGAATGGAAAAATCGTTCTTTCGTCATAACTAGGGTCATAACTTTGAAACCATGCCACCAATTTTGCTCAAATTTTAAATAGATGTTACTAAACTAATTTACTACAAAATACTCATAATAAATTAGAGAGGAGTGCAGCGGTGCAGGAATTTACTGATCTTAAAAACTTCTGAATTATAAAATACCTTTATATTTATTTTATTTTATATTTAAAATACCTAAATCGAACCCATCACTATCTGAGAATAAATGGATGTTGAGATGTTGTATTGAATAAAACTGGAGGAAGTCGATTTTTGTAACACTTTATTCGAACATCCAACTAGGTACTACACTTGAAACTTTATGGAACCTCAGACGATACAATTTATGCTAATGTCAAAACTATTCATAAGGCATCAAATAATAATAGTTGAAGCACAATAAATTATTGATGTTCATGTTGTTCTGATGGCTGGGGTAACTTTGGCGGCTCCGGTAGCTTTCTCGAAACTTCTTGCTGTGCAATCGGCTGGACGTTTTCTTCCTCCGGTTTAGTTCATGTTAAGTTTGTTCTTTGAGAATCTAAAAATAAGAATGACCCATTGCTCACAAATGTTTAGGTGGGTATCGACAGTGTATACCTAGGTGCATACCTGGCAAAAATCTGAAATTCGCAGGCCTCCATGGCTTAGCTGGACACTGGGCGATAGATCACAAGCCGAAGCGCTGGGACAGGTGGTCGATTTTACATTATCAAGATTCTTCATTGTGACTGCGGTTGTTGCCCACCCTAAACAGTAAATTAGTAATGTAGAAAGTAAGTAAATGGGTAACACTTCACAAACCTGATGAAAATTGTAACCAACATAAGTCGAAGGGGGCACTTTTGTAGTTGACAGTTGTTGACCCGACGACCCGTCAAAATGACACGTCATGCTGCTTGCCTACCCACTTGATATCAGCACATATCGGGGTGCAGCTGATGAATTCGAACAGGATTCAATTTGTAAATTGCTGGCGCCATTCACATTAGAAAAATTAAGGAATAATGAAGCTCTGTAAGTGCAAATCATAAAATAACTCATAAGTTTACAATAACCGTCTTCAAACGAAAGTTATACAAGATTTTGTTGTTCTTACATCTCACCTTCATGGAGTTGCGGCCCGTAAAGATATAAGAGAGTTGCCTCACAGATGTTGTTGGTGCGTAGGACATGACTGCGGTCGGTCCTGCAAGTGCGACTTCTCGCAATATGCAGGTTTTTAAGTGTAGGGAGAAGTAGGCGTTCTTCATATAGGCGTTCGAAAATTTGCTTTGCCGTAAACGTCACATTGACAGTTTTGGAACCAAATTTTAACCATTAATTCCCTAACCGTGCGATCGCCTCACTTTACACACGGCTATCCGTGTGTAAAGATCAACTTACTAGAATTGTTAGTCATGTGCTATTGGCAACTTACGATAGTGGTCGTAGATGAATGTATTTTAGGGCTGCTGCCGCTGATGGGACAAATGTAAGGGAAATATGACAATCAGTGAAAATTGTGAAAGTTGCATTTTTTTGTTTGGAGGCGGCAGCTGGAGGCGGCGGCTAATTAAAAGTGGCCTATCTTCTTTCAATTTCAGTCAGCTATCAATATAGTGAAAGAATTAGATCGCTATGTCTTCAGGTTCATGTTTTACATTTATCTCTCACTTTGGGGGCGGCGTGTGGGAGCGGCAGAGTCTGGCAAAGAAATTCTTGCACAGTTTGAGTCAAGAGTTTCCAAATGTTCGAGGTAACATTATCAGCTAAATCAGTGAAAATTGTTGAAAGTTGCACTTTTTTTCTTTTGGGGGCGGAAGCTGGAGGCGGCGCCATATCAAAAGTAGCCTATCCTTTTCCATTTTCAGTCAGCTATTCATATAGCGGAAAACTTGGATCGCTATGTCTTCGGGTTCATGTTTTTCATTTATCTCTTACTTTGGGGGCGGCGTGTGGGAGCGGCAGCGTTCGGCTGAGCAAATGTTGCACAATTTGAGTTGGCAGTTTCTAAATGTTTAAGGGAACATCTCAATCAGTAACATTTATGAAAGTTGCACATTTTATCGTTTGGGGGCGAAATCTGGGGGCGGCGACTAACGACAAGTAGCCTATCCTTTCCCATTTTTAGTCAGCTATTTATATACCGAAAGAATCAGATCGCTATGTCTTCGGGTTTATGTTTTTCATTTTCAAGTGATTGGGGGCGGTTTTTAGCAGTTTTTTCATGTCGGCGGCGCATATTGAAGACGGAATGTTTCTTGGCTCACGTTTATAAGTGGCAACTATGTATTATTCAAAAAATGAGAACACCAGAGCATCAGGTCTGGTAGAAAGTGCAATATTATGTTATTTCAAGTTTATCGGGGGCGGTTTTCTCTATGTTGGCGGCGCAATATGGACATTCAATATAGCCTAGCCCTCCTTTGGGAGTGGCAGCTATGTAACAGTGAAAAAATTAGAAAGCTAGGTCGTCTAGTTTGGGAGGAGTTCGAGGAACGGACGGACGGACGGACGGACGGACGGACAAAGCGGTTGCAATGGCGATTTTCATCGAGATGGAAAATGCGCTAAACTGATGATTTGTGAAACACCGGTGATTAGTACAAGAAAGATAGATGTCAACCTCGGAATGAATATGGACGTCCTGAAAATTTGATATTCTGTTCAGAATTGAATGCTCTACAACATATCCAAAATCGCCAAAAATCGCACCCGGGGGTTTTGAGTTATTGGAGGGGGGGGTAAAAAATTGTAACTCAAAATGGAGGGGATGAAACCCGTCAATCAATTGGAAGCAAATACGTTATGATTCGACGCATCATATCCTGTTGATACCATTTTGGCACAAAAAGTGTCGATTACTGTTGAAGGGGGGTCGTGGGGGGGCGAAGCTCTGCTAGGTGGTCCATTTTGTTTTTCGGGCCATGTAGAACCGGTCACGACAAGTTTGGTATCTTTTCCGAATAAATTCAATCTCCTGAACTCGAGTCCGATGTGTAAATTTGGATGAAAACAAGTTTGAACAAGTTAACTTGAGAAAACTTGTTTTTTCTCTGACAAATTTGAAGAATTTTTTTTTCACTGCTAGAGGTATTCATCTTCCAAAAATTTTCAGGGGTCATTAGATTGAAGTGCATTTTCCACGAAAATCATCCACCCTATGTATAATTTTGTTTCCCGGGTTCAAAAAATCGATTTGAACATGAGCCGGCTCGGCGCGTCGTCTACTACTGACCAGAACACTACAGCATGCACCTTTAAATGAAAATAGCTCAAACTTTCGGAGAGATAACAACTCATCTTTGAAAATTTGATTATATGTGCAGAATTGAATTCTCTATAACATGAACAAAATCGCCATAAATCGCACTGCAGGATTTTGAGTTATTCGAGGAGAAGGATAACGTTTTCTCAAGATTCGTGCTCTATGAACTGTTACCTCTCCCCTCAAATAACTTAAAACCCAGCAGTGCGATTCATGACGGTTTTGTTTATGTTATAGAGAGTTCAATTCTGCACAGATAATCAAATTTTCAAAGATAAGTTGTTATCTCTTCGAAAGTTTGAGCTATTTTCATTACAAGGTGCATGCTGTAGTGTTCTGGTCAGTAGTAGACGACGCGCCGAGCCGGCTCAGGTTCAAATTGATTTTTTGAACTCGAGAAACAAAATTATACATTGAGTGGATGATTTTCGTGAAGAATACACTTCAATCTAATGACCCCTGGAAATTTTTCGGAGATGAACACTTCTAACAGTAAAAGAGAAATTCGTCAAAATTGTCAAAGAAAAAACAAGTTTTTTCAAGTTTACTTGTTCAAACTTGTTTTTATCCAAATTTACAGATCGGATTCGAGTTCAGGAGATTGGATTTAGTGGGAAAAGATACCAAACTTGTTGTGATCGGTTCTACATGGCCAGAAAAACAAAATGGACCACCTAGCAGAGCTTCGCCCCCCCACGACCCCCCTTCAACAGTAATCGACACTTTTTGTGTCAAAATGGTATCAACGGGATATGATGCGTTCAATCATAACGTATCTGCTTCCAATGGATTGACGGGTTTCATCCCCTCCATTTTAAGTTGCAATTTTTCACCCCCCCTCCAATAACTCAAAACCCCCGGGTGCGATTTTTGGCGATTTTGGATATGTTGTAGAGCACTCAATTCTGAAGAGAATATCAAATTTTCAGGACGTCCATATTTTTTCCGAGGTTTTGCAGATTTTTTCACTATTTTTCCTGTACTAGATACTAATAGCGTTTTCGACTGGCTAGAACCGAGCCGCTTCCATTTCGACTGAGCATGCGCAGTTCATCAAAGCAACTTTTCGGCGTGTTCGACTGGAAGTGGCATCGCTCCCGTGCTACTTTTGCTATGTTCGACTGGGATTATTCCTACGTCATTTGCACGGAACCAGCTCCAAATTTTAGAACTGTCTCGGTAGTCAGTTCTACTGTCAACTTGATGTATCAGTGTCGATTTTGGTGCTAAATATGAGTCGTGGTAATACCAAAAGGAATGAATTTGTGGCGGTGCATTCCTTTTTACAATTTCCTCATGAATTCCTATTGAATCAAGCAGTGATGAAGGTATGAATGCTTTGAAGTTATGAGAGGGAGGGGGAAAAGAAACGGGATGGAGCCGTCTGTGATGGAGCCGAGCCGATGGGGACAGAATGGAACGAATGCAATTCGGTTCAAGAGCAGCTCGGTATCAAGCAAGTTCGGAACTGGAACGGTTCCAGAGCAGTCCCAGTCGAAAACGCCATTAAAGTGGTTTGTTCTACATTAGGGGAAACCCGCCGATGATGACATACTTGATTATGAAGCTCGGTCATCACTTTATCCTTAGCTTCATTACCAATTGCATAAGCTATTTCAATGAACAATCATAGATATATTTTGAAAGTGAATTTGGAACTTGACTTAATTTTGTAGTTTTTCGTAAAAAAAAGCTATAAAAAATCGAAAGTATTCCATCATAGGCACTATCCTTCCTATGATGGCATATAGTAAAGAATTGAGTCATTTTGAGGTTTATCTACTTTTGAATTAATACAATTGGGTTGAATTGACAATTTTTCAATAGGAGGATGGAAATCGATGGCAGGAGCCGAGGTAGGAGCAAAAAAAGGGTTAAAAAAAAATTCCTGGAATTTTTTCTCTGAAAACAAGTAATTTTGAAAAAACTTCACCCAGAAAGTTTGTAAATAAGAACCTTCGACATAATACCGCGAATGGACATCTTTAAAAGTCAAGGACAAACCGTTTCAATTTTCCAAGTAATCAAGGACTCATGTCTGATGTCATAACACCTATGCCATCAAAGGAACGGCTGAGGTATGCCATCATATGAAATTTTGACATTTCCATAAAATCATACCTTAATTTTTTTCAAGTGAGAATATAGACTAAAATGGAACTAAAATTGAATTACACTGTAATATATCGATTGTATATGCGAAAGGAGACACTTGAATTCAGCTTATCAAGAATGTAATTGAATGTTTACTTTTTCTGAAAATTAGATCAAGGTTTACCAAAATCTAGGTATATATTTTTACATGGATCGTTCAATATGTCTGTCTATCACACAAGTCTGTATGTCAATACTTGGTGATAATGGGTGCCTACCAAAGAGATCATTTGGCCGATGAATTCAAATGCACAAAAAATATTGACAGTATGCCATCATCGGCACCATGCCATCATGAGCGGGTTTTCCCTAATGAGCACCAGAGAAGGAGTATGTGTGATAATTTTCATGTTTCGACCTATTTTGGTTCATAAAACAGAATTTCTCGATTTTTGATCACCCTGTAGGCATCTGCAAAGGAATAACCATCGTAGAGACACATTTCGAAATTCAGGCATTGGTCTGTATGACAATCTTGCCGGATGGCATCGCGATACCACGAGTAGCAACTTTCTGGCCATTCCAAGCGAAAACATCTGTTCTAAGGATCATAATAACCTGGGATGGTGGAGGAGAAAAAATATTTTTTGATGATGATCCCCACATGACTGTTCTCTGTAACTTTGCCTATTTGAAGATTGGGACTTTTCCGATATATGACCAAAAAATGGTGAAACAGTCATGAGGGCCTCGTGAGCTCGCTCGTGAGGCCCAAAACCTCGACAACTTCAATTGTATTCTTTCCGTAGGTTCCTGGGATACTACACCTTTTCCAGTTGTAGTTCAGAAAATATCAGTTGTATTTTTGATATCGTCAATTGTAGTTCAGAAGACGTCAATTGCATTTCAGATTAGTAAAATGTAGTTCAGAAAGTATCAATTTCATTTCAGATTAATAAATTAAATTTGAGAAAGCGTCATTTGTATATCAGAAATGATCATGTGAATATCAGAAAGCGTGATTTGTATTCCAGAACATGTCATTCGTAGTTCAGAAAATAATTAATATCTATAATTTATCAATCAATGCAGCTCCTCGGGAAAGTTTTGGGGTGACATAACCGATTTTCCGTTCAGGGGGAGATTCGTGACAAGACGTACAAATAGACGGGCGGCAAATTGCGGTTCATAACGATTTTTTTAAATTTGAATATTGCGCCAAACAAGAAAACTGCACTCTTCACAAACCTTACAGATGCAGAAGTTTTTTCTTTCAGCAATTTTTGGTTATCTCTCGTCAGCATACTTGGTCATGTTTCGGAAATGCACCACCCTTTATATGTATTGTTACATAATCATTATACAAAGCTCATAGCCTGACCCCTCAACGTATCATAAAAATTCAGAAACGCATCACGCTCCCGAGATCAGGCGCCCCCCATACACTCATCACCGGCATATCATATCAAAGACGTGCTCTGCCGCCCCCGAAAAATCCCGCAGCTCAGCTTTTCGATTGTCGCCTTCAGGTCTGCGGGCCCGGCATCAGGAGCCGCACCACCACCGGCGTCCAGCGGTCGACCGGCCAGCCAGCCGCATCCACACACGCCGCAGCTCCAGCAGGTCCTTCCGAAATCCTGCAGCTCTCCTGCCGATGCTGATGCTGCTAGATGTGCCTGCTCTGCTCCTGCTCCTGCTGCTGCTGCTGCTGCTGCTGAAACGGCGGTCGAATTTTCGCGAAAACGTCCGCAGGGAGCGCTGCCGTCCTGGCGTCTCCCGGCAAACCCTGATGCAGTAGTCGGCCGGAACCCGAGCATGACGCACAGCGTCGCGACGCCGCAGCAACAATCGCTCCCACTACTACCACTACCACTACTACAACCACCCCAATCGCGTTCATCCCAAATAAGCATCGGACAACTTTTCCGGCGGGTACAACCTGTGGTCGAGTCAGTGCTTCCTCATACATGCCGTTATGCCTATTGGTGATTGTCGCGCCACCCTTTTCCATTCAACTTTACCCAACTGTTGTTCAGCAGGTTCTTCGTCTTCGACGACGACGCCGGGAAGAGTTTCTTTCGAGTGCTTTTATCTTTTCTTAGAATCTATTAGTCGGGCTTTGACATCGACTGAAGTCGAGGCAAGAGGAGCAGCAGCGGGAGCTAAAGCAGCAGCTTCGGCGGCAGCAGGATCGGCCCGAGCAGGTGGTCGCGCCTCAGCAGCGGATCGCGGGAGCATCGGCAGCAACAGCAGCGTCCATCCGGAGCAGGACTTTGGAAAAGGTATGTATACCTATTTGTCTACTGGGACGATCTGCTGATTACTTTTTTATATCACCAATCCACCAAACGCTTGAAATGAGCGTTTTTTGAAATATCATTTGGAAGGCATAGGTACGAAAGTTGTGGAACATACCTTCTTTATTTTTATATTCAGCGAGATATTCAGTATAGATACAGATCACAGGTAGATAATTTCATTGATGATATTTGCAAATAGCCGACATTCAAAGGGTGAGTGTTGCTAAAACGTCGATTTTCTCTTATATTATTAATTTTATTTATAATTACGTACTTGGATATACAATTATTTACATTCCACTCACAAGAATTACTTTGATTTATTCTTGCAATAAGGCCGTCCTTAGGTTTAAGATGGCAAAGATAAGGACCTATAGGTAGGTACTTCCAATATCTTTCTGATAAAGGCGGTGCTCATCTTGTTTTTCTTTTTCCCAATTTTGATAAACTTGTACCCACTTTTCTTTATTTTGGTCATTTGATCAATAATATGTATGATTTGAGTTATAACTTAACCTAAACTCCCTTCCAACGTAGGTACTATATGTGGTGCTGTAAAGTCGAGGTAAAAGTCTTATAATTATATTATGACACTTTTAAATATGCTTTGATACACGGCGATGAAACAAGTCTTGTAGTAATTGTGCTCGTTTTCATTCTGTTGCAAGACTTTCAATCGCTCTATACAGACTGGTTCATAATTAGATAAGAATAATGAACTGCTACCAAATCAAGGAAGAGGACAGGAGTGAGAAAATAATATTTATAAATTTTTCATGTTTCTACTTTCCCATCTATTTTTCTTTTCTGCTATTTTTGATTCAAACTCAAAAAGTAATTGCAAAATATTTGGTACGATTGTGAAATACGCAATTTTTGCATTGGAATTACTCACAATACTTTGCTTGTGATCCAAGAAAACAATGCTTTCAAAACTTATGGAGTATTCCCCGGGAGCTCTTAGAGCAAGAAGTGGTCTCCTCATATCACATAACAAAATATGAGTAATTCGAATTCAAAAATTTGGTATTTTTTCACTATCTCACCAAACATTCTGCGATCAACTAGTACGTAAATCATAAACGATTAGTACCTTTCTTACCCGATAGGTACTCTTGAATTCCGACGTGATAGAGCCAATAACTGGATAAAATGTGGAAAACACAACATTTTTCAAGCTCGAAGGGCCATAATTTCTCAATTACGCCCACAAGTGAAAATCTAGTTCCAGTTCCGTACTCACACATTCTTTTTTGTACACAATTCAACTGCTTTGGTCTAATTAGGAATCGCCCTATACATGGAATATTGTTTCAGTATTGACCGACCAGACTTTAAAAGAAGATGCTCCTAGTCCTCCCGATTCAGGAAAATCTAACATATTTGCATCTCGCTCGCTTCCTAAGTAAGATATAAGGTGTCAAAGTTGACAAAACAATTTTTTTATTCTGTCATAACTTTTATGCATGCCTTACTTATGAAGGGTCATTTTTGGAAATACTTTGGAATTCGAAGGGCCCACTAGTGCAATAGAATCCTTTCGGAATTCATTCAATTCATTTCGAAGTGATCTGGTGGGTCCTCCGAAATCCAAAGTATTCCAGAATGAAGACCTAACATCGAGCCTAACATAGGTAGATGATGCATGCATACAAAGCTTTGTTTCAATTGAACCCCTCTTCTCGAAGTTACTACAACATGAAAACTTCGATAAAAACGTTATTTTGTGAACTTTGTCACCCTGTATCTTTCTTGGGAAGCAAGTGAGAGGATATATTCGATGTTATACTTTCCTGAATCAGGAGACTAAGCGGATCTTTTCTCGAAGTTTGATCGGTTAAAACTAGAACAGCCTGTCTAGGTAGATTTTATCAAATTCGAATGATTCTCACAGTGTGTAATACTAGGGCGTCCCAACAAAATGTTTTCACCTGGTATCAATAAATCCGCATGAAGAAGTGTAATATGTATAGGTATAACTACTGGCCCCTCATTGGTTCACCTAGCTTATAGCCAGCCAGCTTCTTGAAAATGATGGCAGTTTTCAAAAACTCTGAACCAGGGTATAACACAAGATGTGGTGCATAGCCTTCAGCCTTTATCAATGAGTGGTGATTTAGTTAAAGTCAACCAGTCTTTGAAATTTCAAAATCCTTCTGGTTTAGGAACGCTCAAAAATCGGCTTTGTGATTGGCCTTTCTTTATGGTCTATAAAATTTATTGGATGGGGAGATCTATTGGTGGCAATTTTTTCGAAATTCAAAGGTCTATTACAATTTTTAAGGGCTCTAATTGCCTGAAAAGACTCAGAAATTGGTTTAATGTTTGACTCAATTTTTGTTACGGCCCTCAAACCTTATCGAGTCTCATACAAAATTGAATGATTCCAAAAAACTAATTAATCATTTTCAAATGCACCACCAGTCAGGTAATCAGATTTTGGCTTCTGGTTTGTATTTTTCTAATTTATTGATTCATTTCAAAAAATTTTCTGCGACTACCTCTGCAGGCGTTTTTCACTCTCTGCAGCTTCTTTATAGGCGCTCTGCACATTTTGAATATCCCGCCCGTTTCAGCACTTTCAGTACCCTCATGCGGCAGTCGCGAATATAATTATGTATGAGGAAAATTGTATTGAGGTTTATGAATTGTTGAAAATGAGATTTGCAGGTGGTATGATCAATTGAATGGTATTGTTGTTATGGAAATAGATAACTTCCTGCAGGAAAAGTACAAAAAACCTACATTTTTTGGCGCTGGAGCAAATTCGCATAGTGCCTATTATGGCTGACGTCAAAAATCTGTCGTTCATCTGTTATCGCTGTCACCTGATGTGACGACCTGTGCCTGACTGTAGAAATCGAATGTACCAATCGAAAAATCGATTGCGAGGCAATTGCGGCATAAACTCAGAAATATAACCACATGTCACCTCATAACAATCACAAATACACGCAAATTGTAAACATAGCAGATGGCATCTTATCGGCTGGTCACATTTTACACCAAGAGCTACCAGTCAAATCTTCGCCTGTCGGCAAAGACGTGAACTAAATTTCTGTAATCGGCCAGCTTATTGCACACGCTGTGCGCGAAAGTGAATATTAATATTGTCATTGTGCTTTGCTTTTCTTTTGTAAGGCCCATTTTGGATATTTGAATCCATAAATAGAATGAGGTCTTTGCAAGATTTTTTTTTATTGCCTCCAATGATGCTTTGGTAGCCAAATAGCGCCACAGACTGAACGGTTTTTCGAAAATCTTGATATGTTATTTCATTTTGTGAATTCAAAACACAAAAACTGTGGCATGCAACTTCCATGCACCGATGTGTCAGCTGCGAGATGACGTCATCGTGCCCCGGGCTGAGGCAACTTGATTCTACACTAACAGATTGCGACTACGAATTTTAAATGTTTGACATATCTCACTGTCACCGTCTCAGACGTCTATGGGGCTGACGCTCGATTCAGGTTGAAAAGCGCGCAGCACGAGCTTGAAAATGGCCCTAACACGTGAGCAAGGGCGATGGCGCTGTTCGCGGTTCCAAAATTGGAATAGGTCTGTAAAATAATGATAATGACGAAGATTTGAATTTTCGCGGGGTTTCAGGGCGCAGGGCTGCAACCTCGCAAAGGAAAAAAAACTTGTAAACGAAAAATAGGACTCTCGGGTTGACGTCATCGTAGTCATACATGGTCATTGTAGAAGCGACCGCGTTTTTGGCGCGAAAAAAAATTAAACTTTGATCTTCATTTTAAGGATGGACCAATTTTTTTGATTTTTTTTTGGGGCGGAAATTATTGTGGATAACGTTTTGAATTATTTTATAGAGTAATCGTCTCAATATAAAATTCATGCAAGGACCCTATTTCATTATTGTAATGAGTTTACCTACTCTTTCATTCAAAGATTCGATATTTTGAACAATTATTTCTTTGAAGATCATTAACGAATCGAGAGTTCCTTCAGCAATTTCCCAAATGTTTGAGAGAATATAAACAAAATTTGACCTGGTGCCAAGCCTGGTGCCCTCAGGCCATCACTAACAAAAAGTAAGTATGTACATTATTGTACAAGAACTTCTTTTTCACGGAAAAAATCAAGAGCACAGAGCTCCACACTTTTACCACGTCTCTAGCTTGAAAGAATTCTATTGTTTTTATATCACATGCAAGGTAATTGTATTTTTTCTATGACCATCTATGGAAGTGAAGTTTTTTACATGTTTTTGACTCTTCGAAAGTACCTATCAAACTCGCTACCAAATATCACACAATCCGCAAGCTCCTTATCGATCATCTAGACATCTATAAAATGTCGAGGCGCTGATTTCCCGAGACAAAAGTATACACAAGAATTCCGACTTTCGGAATTCCGAGGATTTCCGGTGGTTTCCGGGAGTTCCGGTGATTTCCGAAAGAACTCCGGGAATTCTGGTGATTTACAAAAAAATTCTGGTGACTTCCGAAAGATTTCCGGGAACTCCGGTGACTTCCGAAAGACTTCCGAATTCCGGTGATTTCCGAGAGAATTCCGATGACTTCCGAAAGATTTGTGGAAATTGCTGTGATTTCAGAAAGACTTCCGGGAATTCCGGTGCTGTGATTTCTGAAATAACTCCGAGGATTTCGGTGATTTCCAAGAGAACTCCGATGCTTTCCAAATGATTTCCGGGAATTCCTGTGATTTCTGAAAAAATTCCGGGACTTCTGAAATGAAATGTATACTGAATTCCGGGGTAATCAACCCCCCCGTGAAATGTGTCACCTGCGAAATTGATATTTTACAGCTTCCAGCCACAATTATTATCCACCGATTACGAATTCACGGAACACGGAATCTCGAATCGACTCACATTCTAAAGAGAAAAAACTGCTGAATTGTTTGGGTCCCCTTGTTTATTCGAATTCTTATTACATCAAAGACAACATGATAAATGGATAATTCATTTTGTTTCGTTGACGTTATCAATATATATATAGTGAAAAATGGGTATGGGTACTTCAAAATTTCATTTAAGTATCAAGTATATCGTTACATTTTAGTATCATTTAAGTGAGTTCAAGTAGCAGCACTAACTTCACAGGACAAACTTCAAACTTCAACGCCTGAAAATAGGTCGGCATTTGACGTGTTGCTTTGTGAAGATGACTTGGTTTTATCCGATAAGAGATGTACGTTTTGGCGCGAAAAATTTGAAATACTCTTCCTAGTTTGAAATCAGACTATACCTACTATGTACTTCTAAATAATAGTAGCCCAGTCAAATTATGCAAAAATTGTGTCAAACCGAAAGTACATTCGGAAGTTGACAGAATTTGGTGAATCGATGCAGAATTTGACGCAGAATAACATAGGTACTGAAACTCCCAAAAATTCCAAGGCTTGGCTTTTTCTTTAGGGCCAATAAAAGAGCGCCATCCTTGAAGATTTTCGTTTTTTATTCTGAATGACTTCGAACTGTTACCTCTAGAAGACAAACGCCAACGAAGCAAATGGAGCGCGTTGAATTCCCAATTTATTACCGGATTTCACGTAGCAATTTGCATAGTGTCAGTCCAGGGGCTGTAACATGGACAGCAGATGTGCGGATTTCAATGTATTTTACATGTATGGAAAGCCAGTTGAACTTGCGGTATCACACTTTTGTCTAGAAGTCGCCAACTTCGAAATGTTACTTTTCTCCTACCTTTCAAATCAATACTTGATGTCCCGGAGAATCCCCAAAAATCGTTTTTCACTACTAGCTATGAAATATTCCATTATTGACCTGCTTAGAGGTTGTGAAGTGACATTTCACAACCTGTTGTAGAATCAGAGAGGCCGGGCATATTATTAACCGCTTCGTGTGATTGACGTTTGGCGACGTGGCGTTTGAATCTCATCAAATTTTGAACAACGGCAGCTCACTTACACGAAAAGATCGAGAAATTGTTTGAACGGGTTTTATTAGGCGCGGGCAGCTAACTGTCAAAGATAGGCAACCAGTGTGTTTGGTGGACCTACAAATGGAATTTAGCATTGTGCAGCATAGCAAGCGAGTGCCTTTCTTGCAAAACGGGCCGGAAGCATCCTTTTTACCTATTCCATTGAAAAAGACCACTGTGATGTCTACACTACCTCTAAATGTTACCCATGATTTTTGCAAAACCCAAGAAGGACCTGAGCGTTGGAATGTGAGCAACGTTAGCTCTTTCCTTGGAGTTTCACACGAGGTAGGTGAAAATTTTATGAAAATTTTTATGTGGGAGCTATGAGTGGCATCGAACATCAATGACATAATGCTCGATTCATCATCTATCGAGTTTATTTTGTGAAACTATCCCAAGCTATTGTTTTTTCAGGCAAGTCAAGCAAACTACAAGCCAACTTGGGAGTTGTGGGCTTGAGTACCATACAGTTTTCCACGATCGCCTGTATAGACACCCAACTTTACGGACTCACTTCGGACTCCCACGATAAAGCCCTTGAACCAGAATTGTGCTATTTTATTCTAATACCTACCGCTCCACTGCAGCTCAGGTTATCTTTTTTCTTGGAGTTTAACATGGGGTGCGTGAACACTTTATCAACAAATATGTGTAATACTCTATGGTAAAAGCTATGGATGGAATCGAACACATAATTATGCTTGGTTTATCATCACAGGTCATTTTGTGAAATCATCTCAGGCCATCTTTTTTCAGGGCAAATCAAGTTAGAGGGCAAACTTCAAGCTAACTTGGAGGTTGTAGTCACCGATTGTGGTCTTCCAAGAAATAAATTAATGACACCCAACATTTCCGGACTTATCTCAGACTCCTACGGCAAAACCTAAGGAACATCAAAAGTGTGTGCTAAAATTTCAAGATTAACCACAGATCTATCATAAGCTTAAACAAGTGAAGCCTTACGAAAATTGATCCTGAGAGGATTACACAAAATGAACTGAGATGATGAACCGAGTGAGTGTTCGGTTCCACTCATAGCAGTCATATTAGTGGGGTTGGTAGCCATTCCTATACGGCATTTGATGATACAGAAAATTTCTTTGGCATGAATGTTCTATAAGGCCCAACGAACGATATTAGAAGGGGAAGCACAAGAGCTTCCCCTTAGGGGGGCCGCAGGGGGCCCTGTCAAGTTGACGGTCCAAGAACTCCTACCAAACCATCTTTCAATTTCGTTGTATCACTCAAATGGGGATGATGTGACTCCATTATGAATCTCGATGGCATTGGTCGCCATGTCTCTTTCATCCTTCATGCTTGAAAAAATAATTTCTTCGGGAGGTCAAAGAAATCACTTTTTATTTTTTTAAACATACAACAGGATGCAAAGTTGGCGTGTTTTGTGTCCTAACCTGTTATTTGGCATTCCCAAGATCCTATTATGAAGTCAATTTTTTAAATTCTAAATTTTGGGTTGATTGGTAGGCTAAGAAGTGGGTATTTTTCAACATCCAGTTCAGACGTACTTTTTTCAGTGTCCAACTGGAGGTTATTGAAATAATCGAAGGGGTGGATAGACTGAACTATTTTCCTAACATTATGTCGAGGAAATCAATCCCAAACTGCACATGGAGAGTACACAAATTATTTTTCTTTCGGTCGGTCGAATTGCGATGCCTA
The DNA here is from genome assembly GCA_949128115.1 of Anaspis maculata. Lineage (NCBI taxonomy): Eukaryota > Metazoa > Arthropoda > Insecta > Coleoptera > Scraptiidae > Anaspis > Anaspis maculata. The sequence goes on from OX421964.1 coordinate 16,927,807, forward strand.
CTACGCCCGCCAGGGAGAACGCTGAGCATCGCCAGACTAAACTAGTATGAGAACAGTCTAGAAGAATTCAAAACTGCCGGAAACACTCATTATGTGGTTCGACATTCAATTCTGAGTCAGCACTTAGAGTTTTAGTCAGTTTTGAATTTGTTTAGGCTGTTTTCATACCAGTTTAGGCTGGCGATGCTCAGCGTTCTCCTTGACGGGCGTAGTAGGCATCGCAATTCGACCGACCGAAAGAAAAATAATCTGTGTACTCTCTATTCGCGGTTTATGATTGATTTTCTCGACATTATGTTCAGAAAATAGTTCAGTGGATCCACCCCTGATGATGATTTCAATAACCTCCTGTTGGACACTGAAAAAAGTTCGTCTGAACTGGATGTTAAAAAATACCTACTTCTTAGCCTACCAATCAACCCAAAATTGAGAATTTGAAAAATTGACTTCATAATAGGATCTTGGGAATGCCAAATAACAGGTTAGGACACAAAACACGCCAACTTTGCATCCTGTTGTATGTTTAAAAAAATAAAAAGTGATTTCTTTGACCTCCCGAAGAAATTATTTTTTCAAGCATGAAGGATGAAAGAGACATGGCGACCAATGCCATCGAGATTCATAATGGAGTCACATCATCCCCATTTGAGTGATACAACGAAATTGAAAGATGGTTTGGTAGGAGTTCTTGAACCGTCAACTTGACAGGGCCCCCTGCGGCCCCCCTAAGGGGAAGCTCTTGTGCTTCCCCTTCTAATATCGTTCGTTGGGCCTTATAGAACATTCATGCCAAAGAAATTTTCTGTATCATCAAATGCCGTATAGTACGGTTTTTTAATGTGTACCGACCCCACTATATCTCTCACACTTGATAGTTCTATTTATCTATTTCCACCCACTTTATGTTAAACTCCAAGAGAAGAGCTAACTTGAGCTGCAGTGGGGCGGTGTTAGGATGAAATTGCACAATTGTGGTTCAGACATTTTATAGTAAGGAGTCCGACTCAGAGTCCGAAGTGAGTCTGTAAAGTTGGGTGTCTATACAGGCGTTCGATCCTTGGAAAACTGTATGGTACTCAAGCCCACAACTTCCAAGTTGGCTTGTAGTTTGCTTGACTTGCCTGAAAAAACAATAGCTTGAGATAGTTTCACAAAATAAACTCGATAGATGATGAACCGAGCATTATGTCATTGATGTTCGATGCCACTCATAGCTCCCACATAAAAAATTTCATAAAATTTTCACCTACCTCGTGTGAAACTCCAAGGAAAGAGCTAACGTCGCCCAAGGTCCTTCTTGGGTTTTGCAAAAATCATGGGTAACATTTAGAGGTAGTGGAGACATCACAGTGGTCTTTTTCAATGGAATAGGTAAAAAGGATGCTTTCGGCCCGTTTTCTTTTTTCGGAATTATCTGCGTAAGATCCTAGAGTATACAAAAATAGTGCCCTTTCGTCCTGACATCGCTCTTCTGGTGAGAAAACGCAAGAAAGGCACTCGCTTGCTATGCTGCACAATGCTAAATTCCATTTGTTGGTCCACCAAACACACTGGTTGCCTATCTTTGACAGTTAGCTGCCCACGCCTAATTTGATGCATAGAACTTGATGTGGTGTACGTAAGTTTGGTTGGTTTTGTGGAAAAGCAGCTAAGGGCCGATTGGTCACTTGGTCGGTATACAACATATACCTCACAGTATCTACCTTTTTGAAATTATTCTCAATTACCTGTGTTCACTCCTCGATTAGCGCACATATCATTTACACACTGTTATTGTTAGAGTATGCAGTTTTCTCAAAAGAGACCGATTATTATTAAAAGTTGCATACGTTTTCATGTACGGTTGCGGACTCATAAAAGTTTACACCGACGGCGATCGAGTGGCCATGCTAATTCAGTTTTGACGTAATTTTGAATGGGCATGGCCACACGATTGTCATCGGTGTAAACTTTTATGAGTCCGCAACCGTACGTACCTAAATCGTTTTTGGTTTTTTATTTTGTTGACAGTAACTCATTGGTGACGTTATCTGCTGCCTCTATTTCGGGTTCGCCCATTTCGGTTTTCAATAAACGCTAATTATGCTGCTTTCAAACTGCACCATCATATCTTACTACTCTGTACAATTAATTGTTCGAAAGCTCCGCGACTCGTAACAATGTTCCGCCAAGCACGGCTTCTCCGCCAATTGTGTAGGTGTGTGTCTTATTTGGGCGTCGTGGTCTCCCCGAGCTTCGTAACAATAATGATAGAAAATGAGTGGCCCCAAGCACTTATTTAGCACCGAGAATAAGCCATTTGTACTCATACAGCCAGTTCCACCAGCGAATTTAATTATTATTGTTAGCTAATTGAGATATTTTCTCTGGTGAATAGCCAATATCACCTAACCACAATTATTGTGACAACAGAAGAAACAAGTTTCACGAAAGATTATGGAAAAATGTTCAGATCACAACAGCTTGTATGCGTTTTTCGTGGTCGTTCAACCAGCACTGACCTAGAATCCATCATAGATAATGTCTCAATTAGCTAACAATAATTAAATTCGCTGGTGAAACTGGATGGAGATGATAATCTCTCCAACAAACATAGATTTACGAGTGCTGTTATAGCAGCATAATGCTCTCCGAGTATCATGTACATTTGGGGGCGTGCTGACTTACCGATCACAATGTTTCGTCACCAACTAACTAGAGATATAAACAGTGTTTTTTTTTTAAAACAGCGTTATTTAAAAGTGCTTTAAAAAGTGCTTTCAACAGCAGTGCGAGAATTTTTGTTATAAATCTGTCGATTCGAAATACAGGTTGGGTTTTCTTGGAACCATTGCGCGGTCGATCCCTCCGAACGAAGCGTGACAAGTCTAATCCGGTCCTGGCGTCCCGTCCCCTATTATCTATGCCGTACCTATCTCGATAATGTCATCATATTGTACGGATGTCCATCCCTTTTGATTCCATCCCAGAACAGGGCAAACAGGAGATTTGAATGCCATCGTCGCATTCAAAATTTGTAATGCCACAACAATGTCCGCAGATACTACGCCCACTACATCCACTACACCCACTACACATTCTTCGTAGTATACTATAGGTATTATTCTCGTACTTAGTACAAATCTGAAGGGCATATTGGAAGCGCCACAATCCATCATACAATCTTGTTGAGTTAGGTCCGAATCGGAATCTGTTGTACCTATACCTGTCGTATTTCATAGTGATTCATCAAAAACATGTCTTTGGAATGACGACTATAGGTATTCAAGGTCAGTAATATTATTCTATCACGTAAAGGTAGGTAGGTAATCACTTAAAAGAATTGAACTAAACTGCTTGACAATTGAACTGCAACACCTAAAAATTAGGTGCGTTTTCAAATTGAGATAGCTCGAAAAATATTTGACGGATTTCAAAAATTCAGGCATGTAAGGAAAGGTCATTCCTTTGACTATCGAGTGCTGGTATTGATGGTAAGTTTGATTGCACAATTTGTCATATACAGTGTGCCAACGGAGAGCGTGCAGATATGGGCAATCTTTCACCTTGTACAACTTTCGAAAAAAAAATCCGAGATTTTTTCTATCGCCTGCTTTTGAAAGGTTGAATCATTATGCCGAAACGGTTTTGGAATTTTGACCCTAACTTTTTTTTTCAAAAAATTGTGCTCAATTTTCTGAAATATGCACTTTCTGATTAAGAAAAAGAAATAGAGAAATTGTTTGTTTTCAAACGGCGCGGCGTCCATATTGAATTTGCTTACGAAGATTCTTATTTGAGCCTCCACATCCCCTAGAAACTACCCCTTTTGGGACACCGTCTCACAACAAGATATGCAATGCTTCATTTTAAAGGCATAAGGTAATTACTCGTCAATAATTGGATTGAAATAAGGATACTGCGATGACCCCACACGTACAGTTCCCTAAAAACCACCCCTTGACTTCAAGGGACAGGGTTGGTATGATAAGACATGCAATAGATGAAAATTCCAAAAAACGTCTTTTTCAACTGTTCCACTAAAAAAGTGATGCTACACGATGACCCTTTACGTAGGTCATCCCAACAGTAGCTGACCTCTCGAAAAAAGAACTACCCTTCAAAAAACCAGTACTTCCGCAATACCTCATTTGTGAGGATTATTTAAAAATCTGTCGCAATAGTTTGCCGCTACGATGATTTCATTCACATATCTACCCGAAACTACCCCTTCAACTACCCCTCCAATATCGCATAGCCTCTACCTTGATGCGTTATTTACGAGTTGAAAGAACTTTTACCTACTAGCCGTTTCATTGAAATGATGGTGTTTTCTACGATGATAGTACAAAACCTTTCCCGAAACTACCCCTAGAAATCGCCCCTTTAGTAAAAGGTATGCAATACCTCATTTGGAAGCTCAGAGAAGGTGCGATTGAATAAGTTCAAAATGATTTCGCGATGACCTTACACGCATCAAGGTAAAGGCTATGCGATATTGGAGGGGTAGTTGAAGGGGTAGTTTCGGGTAGATATGTGAATGAAATCATCGTAGCGGCAAACTATTGCGACAGATTTTTAAATAATCCTAACAAATGGGGTATTGCGGAAGTACTGGTTTTTTGAAGGGTAGTTCTTTTTCCGAGAGGTTAGCTGCTGTTGGGATGACCTACGTAAAGGGTCATCGTGTAGCATCACTTTTTTAGTGGAACAGTTGAAAAAGACGTTTTTTGGAATTTTCATCTATTGCATGTCTTATCATACCAACCCTGTCCCTTGAAGTCAAGGGGTGGTTTTTAGGGAACTGTACGTGTGGGGTCATCGCAGTATCCTTATTTCAATCCAATTATTGACGAGTAATTACCTTATGCCTTTAAAATGAAGCATTGCATATCTTGTTGTGAGACGGTGTCCCAAAAGGGGTAGTTTCTAGGTGATGTGGAGGCTCAAATGAAAATCTTCGTAAGTAAATTCAATATGGACGCTGTTTGAAAACAAACAATGTCTCTATTTCTTTTTCTTAATCAGAAAGTGCATATTTCAGAAAATTGAGCACAATTTTTTGAAAAAAAAGTTAGGGTCAAAATTTCAAAACCGCTTCGGCATAATGATTCAACCTTTCAAAAGCACGCGATAGAAAAAATCTCGGACTTTTTTTTCGAAAGTTGCACAAGGTGCAAGATTGCTCATATCTGCACGCTCTCCGTTGGCACCCTGTATAATATGACAAATTGTGCAATCAAACTTATCATCAATACCAGCACTCGATAGTCAAAGAAATGATCTTTCCTCACATGCCTGAATTTCTGGAATCCGTCAGATATCTTTTGAACTATCTCAATTTGAAAACGCACCTAATTTTTAGGTGTTGCAGTTCAATTGTCAAGCAGTTTATTTACTTGAGAGTCGAAACATACCTGAAAATTTCAATAGTGTTCAAAGTAAATAGAGGACCAGGGTTAAATGATGATGTAGAAATTTCGGGTGACCTTTTGATCCCGTTGCTTCACTTGGGTATGAAACACCCTGTAAAAGGTTCGGCTACGTTTACTCTTTTTGGCACACGGTGAGCTAGCGATGCTAAGATATTATGCTTTGCCAAGTCTTTCTGCCTGAACCAAGACCTAGCTCAATTTCTTCCTATAGCTTTTAACTTCGCGATAATGCAGGCTCCTTCCTACAGAACGAGAATTAAAATCTAGGTCAAACCTCTTCGGTTATAACGGAAACCTCTATGTGCATATTTCGCAGAGCCATGCTCGCTCCTTTGAACATTTAAACGTCTTCCAGACTCGCGCAAGTCGAAATTAAAATTTTTAATTTTCTCGATTCCGTTAAGTAGTGGCATTTCTATTGCTGCAGGGATATTAAGCCCCCATTCTATAAGCCTTTCCTCCCTTCCCATCGCTCTGTTTCTGCGTTCCCTATTTTCCTCCCAGATCTCCCCGGGCCGCCCCCCCTCCCACACTGGTCCCTTTTTCGCTCCTCTTGGCTTGGAGTAATCGAGGCGAGGTGAAATTCAAATCCTGCTGTTGCTGGATGCTGGATGCCTCAGCCTCTCCTCTCTCCCAGGATCCTCCCGATGCAAGGAGAGCCGAGCCACAATTTCCGTCATTTTCCACCGGCATAGTCTTTGCTCTTCCATTCTCTCTCTCTCGCTTTCTCTCTTTCCCTTTCTCACAAATTTCCTTTTGTCTTCATTATTCCGCGCATAACAAATTGGGAATACCCAACCCGGGACCTGTGTATATGCCAACTAAATATAGTATAACAACCCGGAGGATTTTTGCAATTTCTGTTTAGATAAGTATACAACATTTAGGGTATGGGAATAACGTTGTAATCCCACATGCATATACAGGGTGATTCGCCGCCAAAGGAACATAGCTTGAGGGTACGTCCAAGTTTTTCCATCAGGATCTGGTTTTGGAATTTTTCTAACGTTGTTTGTTTCGAAGCTACAGGGTAATTCATGTGAACAGGTCAACACATGAAGTGGTCCACCCCAAAATTTCGCCTCATTTTGAGGGGGCATATCTCGGAAAATACGTTACCGATTATTAAAAGCCTGCTGATGCCTTGAAGAGGGTCCTTTTGGCTACAAGGTATCACAGCATGTCCGGTGTTCAATGACATTCTACTTGATATACAGGGTGACAACGGAAGGAGTGCCGAAGTGGTCCATTTTCAACACTGGGTAACTTTTGCTAAAAGAATTCCAGACTTTTTCTGGTGCCATTTTTGGAGAGCACTTATCAAAATCTCGACACGGTTTTTGACTTGTCTCCGTATTTTGATTATTGGAAAAGATGTGTTGTTTCATGTGAAATTTTAATTTTCTGATGCTGCTTCCGTCATTGGTCATGCAGTTGGCTGTAATTTGGCACAAATGCATAATTTACCGTAAGAAACTACCCCATGGAAAATTTTTACCTCACGGACACCTAATGGTGCTACCCTGTGTTCACCTGGTCTGGTACCTGCTTAGGGTCGGTCTCAAATGGGGTAGGTTGCGACGATACATTTCATGTTCATGGAACACAGAGTGGCTCAAATATAGATTCAGTAACCATTCGTTGTATTACAAGTCCCATAGTTACCATATCAGCCTATTTTGGTTACTTTTGTACAGGGTGATTTATTCGAAAAGTTACAAGGCTATATCTCAAGAACGGAAGAAGGTAGAATTAAAAAAAAATGTTGTTCAAATCTGACACAGCGATGCACATTTTTAGCATAGTGTAGATTTTTTCAAAATAGCCCTCCAACTAGGGGTTAAAAGAGACCATGCCATTTTGGCAAAGTGTTTTTTTCAATGAATATCTTGTTAATTTGGATGGCAATATGAATGCAAAATGGCATTTTCAAATTTATATGCCCAACCCTTAACTTTCTACCCCAAGTGGAAATTGATAAAAAAATGTTAGTTACGAAACTGTCTACCTTATAAAAAAGGGTTATTCTACCTGACATCCTTTTGATGTGGATTAAATAGACATCAAATTATTGATGTTTGGGGGGAAGGGATTTGATCAAATAAACAAAATAAAACAGCACAATTGAACAATGTGTATTGGAATGCAAACATGAGAACAAAAATATAAAAAACTGAAAAGATGTTATTCCGCACAAGGCACGCGTTGTTTGATTGTGCTGTTTTATTTTGTTTGTTTGATCGAATCCCCTCCCCACAAACATCAATAATTTGATGTCTATTCGATCCACATCAAAATGATGTCAGGTAGAATAACCCTTTTTTTATGAGGTAGACAGTTTCGTAATAAACATTTTTTTATCAATTTCCACTTGGGTTGAAACTTAAGGGTTGGGCATATCAATTTGAAAATGTCATTTTGCACTCATATTGCCATTCAGATGAACAAGATATCCATAAAACAAAAACACTTTTCCAAAAGGCATGGTCACCTTCAACCCCTAGTTGGAAGCTGTTTTGAAAAAATCTACACTATGCTGAAATGTGCATCGTTGTGTCAAATTGAAAAAAAAAATTGATTCCACCTTCTTCCGTTCTCGAGATACAGCCTTGTAACTTTTCGTATGAACCACCCCGTAGAAAAGTAACCAAAATAGGGCTGATATGGTAACTATGGGACTTGTAATGCAACAAATGGTTACTGAATCTATATTTGAGCCACACTGTGTTCGATAAACATGGAATGTATCGCCGCAACCTAACCCATTCAAGACCGACCCTAAGCAGGTACCAGGTGACCACAGGGGTAGCATCATTATAGGTGTACGTGAGAAAAAAAATTTATGGGGTAGTTTCTTACTGGAAATTATGCATTTGTGCCAAATTAAAGCCAACCGCATGACCAATGACAGAAGCAGCATCAGAAAATTCAAATTTCACATAACGCGACACATCTTCCCCAAAAATCAAAATACGGAGACAAGTCAAAAACCGTTTCGAGATTTTGATGAGTGCTCTTCAAAAATGGCACCAGAAAAAGGTCTAGACTTTTTTCAGCAAAAGTTACCCAGTGTTGAAAATGGACCACTTCGGCACTCCTTCCGTTGTCACCCTGTATATCAAGTACAATGTCGATGAACACCGGACACGCTGTGACACCTTGTAGCCAAAAGGACCCTCTTCCAGGCATCAGCGGGTTTTGAAAAATCGGTAACGTATTTTCCAAGATATGCCCCCTCAAAGTGAGGCGAAATTTTGGGGTGGACCACTTCATGTGTTGACCTGTTTATTTCGTAGAATTTTTTGACAAGCCGTAACCTCGGAACGACCCAATGGATTGGATGATAAAAGCTTTGAAGTTTTTTTCCAAAGCCGGCCTTGGAAATTTCAAACTGCTTGATGAGGCGGTGTGTCAGCTATCAATGGAAGAAATAACCCATAAAATTTCAGTCGAATCTATTGGATCGTTCTAAAGATACGCCTCATAAAAAATCCGACAAAATACATGAATCACCCTGTAACTTCGAAACAAACAGTGTTAGAGAAATTTCAAAGCGAGATCCTGGTTCGCCTTGACAAACTGAACCTACCCTCAGGCTATGTCCATTTGGTGGTGAATCACCCTGTATACGGAATAGTGGTAACTTGCGGCTTATCGTTCATTCTACTTACGTTTTACAGTTATAGCAGGTATACGTAATGATATTGTTATGTAGTGCGAGTCGTGTTCTCGCACCGGTGCGGATGCTTTTAGAGCACAGCAGCGCGCCGTCGAGCTCAAAGCTCCCTCTTGCTTTTCTTTGATACATTTGTAATATCCCTTTGAAAACTTTAATGTGGCGTTGTTGGTCGGGGATTTATTTGATTTTTTTCTTTTCGTCGAAGCTCGAGCGAACCCCGCCCTGTGGCTTGAGGGCGGTTTTGCGGACGATTACCCTTTTCCATTATTGCACCAATTTAGCACGTCGTTAGCACAAAGAAGGTGGGATCGTACCTGTATTCCGTATTCACAGATTAGATAGTGCGCATGCTAATGCACGAATGCTGAAAAAAAGCTCGTCCGGAGAAGCCTTGGCCTCAAAGTTGACAACGTTAGATTGGTATCGTCGAAGCGCCGGCGGTGAAATAAATATAGCATTTTGTTCGAGGTATTTTTGTAACTGGGAAGCGGTTCAAAAAGCAGAAAAAGTGTGTGGAATTCCGGAAATTAGGACCGTGCAAAGTCCACTTAAGATAACTACCGAAATAAACACAGGTTAAAAAGATGACGACTCGCGGCATTTAGCAGCATGCATCCCTATTGTAAATCTAAAAGATGTGCTGACAAGAGTCCTCGTGTGAACTGGTCCCCATTCCTGGCGACATCAGTTTGCATAACTGCTGGAGATTCACATGAGTTCTACTTCATTTCAATTAATTTCAACTGACCAGAGCTCGCTCAATATTCGTATTTGTATACTCTGCTATGATCCCATGAATTATGACCGCTTATCTCAAAAACTCTTTTATAACTCTGCATGAGTTTCAAAATTCAACTTCGGCACCAGCTGTTTCAATCAATCCTCATTATTTTTGCCTCGATTTTCACGATTTCATGTTGGTAATTTTGTGATTACATAGAGAAATGAGAAGAAATGATAGCATCAACACAAGTTTTAATTCACTACCTAGTAAAATTTTGATGAAACTGAAGGTGAGTCTTGCTCTTAGCGGGCGACCATTATCATCTACGTATAGGAGTCATCCCCAATGTTGTAAGCGGGAGATAACATGGAGAATTGGGGAATCAAGCATATCTACAAGGTACCCATCTAAGAGTAACCTGAGGCTGAAGCCTAGTTGAGTGATATTTCTTCTAAAATCGCCACTAATTTAGCATCTCACTTGACCCAGGTTTAAGGGGTTTCTGATGTGCCTAAAAAAGTTGTTGACAATAATCGGTTTTTATCAATTTTTTCTTGAAGAAGAAATAAATGTACGGGCAAGGCCATTAAATCTTCAAAATTCTCAAAAAATTTTAGAAATTTCAGATTTTATTTTTCGAAAATTTGAAAACTAGATAGTAGCGCCCATCATACATCTTCATTCAAGAACGTCGCATACCGAATTTGAACTTTTTATTTTCAAAAAAGGTAGCAAAAATGGTTTCCCGTACTAACATGAAAAAATCGGTTATGTCACTCCAAAACTTCTCCGACGAGTAGCAAGAAACGGATGGAAATTTTATTGTGGGACGTCCCTTCGGGTGGGAAGTTAGAATTTTAGAGAAATATTGAAGAATTGAGATATTTTCTCTAATAAGGGCTTTATCATTTGAATCCGATCCCGATCAGCCAGGCCGGTTACTAATTTTTAAGTGGAGAACTCTCGGATCGGAAGACTTGGAAAATCTTAGGAGAAAGGACCCCGCACATTTTATAGGTAAAATGGTTCTTGGTCAAATTGGCTGAAATTTGGATATTTTGTAGCTTTTGGTCCACAAAAGAAATGCTGTGGAGCCTCATCTATTTGTATGACCAGTTTGCCCCCTACACGGGGCGAAAGGGTGGCCCAGTCATGTTTTTGCGGAATCATTCAGGAACAAGGCAATAATTTTCCGGAAATCGCCGAAACAGGTCGATCTTCTATTCGAAGGATCCAGCTTTCTGTCATAAATTCACCCATTTCAGGTCAACCCCCTAAGGGGGCACTTACCCCATTAGAACTTTATGAGCAACATAGGTCGAGTTCCATATCGTTTAAAAGGTTTTTCAACGCTCTTTGCAACAGTGCTACGCTTTTTCAATTCAAGACAGTCGTTCTTTAAATAATGATTGTCAAACTTACAGGTATTATAGTCAACCTTAAAAAAAAATTAACTGAATTCAGTTTTAAAACTATTTTATTCAGCTGGTGTGGGTTTCTAAACTGTGAACTACTGACATTTCAACCTATCCTAACAACTTGACTTGGTCTGTTACCCCCATTCTTACACAGAAGAAAAAAATTACTTTGGCGTTAGGATGTCTGGATCCTACCAGGTCCGAGGAGGGGTTTTAGTGGGTATCCTTTCGAAACTGCGAGTCTCACACTACCCTGGTACCATTCAGCCCGAGTGTGCGTGAGTGCATTTCCCCTCCTAAAAAAAATAACGCCGCCGTCAGTGATTCAAGACTCAGAGACTCCCACATTGACAAAATGAAAATTCTTCAACCTAAATTCGGACAATTTCCTTGGAAATGATCAACCTAAAACTTTGAAATTCATTATATCAAGAACGACTATCTTAAATTAAAAAAGCTGAGCTACACTAGCCATGAATTGAACGCCGTTTGCAACACTGCTCAGCTTTTTCAAATCAAGATAGGTAGTCATCTTTGAGATTCTAAGTTGATGAATTTCTAAGTTTCAGGTAGTCGATCGTTTTCAAAGAAATTCAACGAATTCAGGTTACAGAATTCGCATTTTGTCAATGTGGGAATCTCTCAATGCACTCAAGCACACCTGGTACCAGGGTAGTGTGAGACTCACAGTTTCGAAAGGATACTCACCTAGATACTCACCAAAACCCCTCCTCGGACCTGGTAAGATAAAAATCTTGACGCTCAAGTAATTTTTTATTCTGTGTATTATAGACTGTGGATTACAGATCAAGTCAATTTGTTACGATATAGGTTGAAATATCGTTAGTTCAAAGTTTAGAAACCCACACTAACTGAATGAAAATCCTAAATCTGAATTCGGTTAATTTTTTTGAAAATGACCGATTATCTGAGAGTTTGAGGTTGATTATCTCAAGAATGACGGCCTTGAATTAAAAAAGCGTAGCACTGTTGAAAAGAGCGTTGAAAAACCTTTCAAACGATATGCAGCTCGACCTAAATGTTGTTCATAATGTTCTAAGGGGGTGAGTGACCCCCTTAGGGGGTTGACCTAAAATGAGTGACTTTATGACAGAGACCTAAATCCCTCGAATAGAACATCGACCTGTTTCGGCGATTTCCGGAAAACTATTGATTTGTTCCTGAATGATGCCGCAAAATCATGACTGAGCCACCCTTTGGCCCTCTATAGGGGGCAAACTGGTCATACAAATAAATTATGCTCCACAGCACTTTTGTGGATCAAAAGCTACAAAATATTCAAATTTCAGCCAATTTGACCACCGAGAACCATTTCATCCATAAAATGTGCGGGGTCCTTTCCTGAAAATGTTTGGGAATCACTTGCCCTTTGTTCAAAAGAAGTTGGTATGAATCTGTTCACAAGCTAAAAAGTTAGTTTTTCATAAGTAACCAAATTATGCAGAGAGTAAAGCGAGTGAGGCAGTCAAGACGCATTGGTACATGGATGAATGTGGAAAAGCTGAAACTGGCACCACAGAAAAATTTAAAAGATTTGACTGCACTTGTAGTAGGCGCATAACCGCCTTGAAGTTAACTAATCGAAAAGATTCAACCTGTTGGATACCTAGCGAGATACCTAGTGAAAAGTGAAACCCAGATAAATCAGCGAGAGATATCCCGACTCGGCTTTATCAGAATTATCAAATGCTCGTGTGATTCCTGATTGTCGTATGCTACAGTCGTATGTAACACAGGCCACGCGTGACCTCCGTCTAACCAATCATCGTATGGTAGGCAAAATGTTCGACAATAGCTATATCACTACACAAATTTGTGTCGTCTTATAAATAGGACGACGTATTTTCCACCTATGTGAAACCGAGCACTAGGTTTCTATCATTCGTTTGGAATTATTAAATCTGTAGGTGCAGATTAATCGCTGTTGAATTCAAGCAAAGCTGGGAGTGTTTGTTCAGTGTAAAATGGCTGTAATTGGTCATCAAACAGCAAATAAAATGGTCTTTTCAAATTTACTCAGTCTCTAGGTTCAAACCTTCCGAAAACTCAAAACAGAAGACTTCGGCACCGGATGCCATTCTTCCAGAAGTCGTTGAAGGCATCATGAAGAATCAAGAAAATTTATGCCTAGAAATGATGATCAGTCACTTGAAGCATAGCGAGCTCCTACGGGACTTCAAGTACGTAGTCAAGATTGGTATGCTGGAATCCTTGCATCTGATGCTAGTTCAAAATGCTATGAAAACCTTCGAACATCTACTCATGTACCATTTTCTCAAGAAGTTTATTTCACACGTGTGAGTGGCACTTTCAAGTCTAACTTGAAATTCGAATTTTATGGTTGAGAATTCGTGTTGCTACTTTTGTTATTCAGCGAAGTGAGCGAAGTCCAATTACTCTGAAAGTGTTGATCGCAAAATGTTATAATATAAGGTTTTCTTCCATTCAGTCTATTTTGAGCTGTTTTACCCTTTTTGACCTTTGGCTGTGATCGCCGTCACCCTCTTCTGTACTTGGTGGATCTCTTTCCCACGTTTTATTTACGTTGTCGTTTCACTCAGGCTACTAATCTAGACGAGAACAGAACTTTGGGGATGAGGATTGAATTGAAATGATGAACAGATACACGAATTGACAGCAAACAAAATGAAGTTCAATTCAAAATCATTAAGAAAATTTAAATGAATGAGTTTTTTTTCAAAACACCTCACAAAGTGAGACTGATAGAGCAACACAAATGACAGAGTATCAAAAGGACATCTCATGAGTAAAACGTCAAACACAAACACAAAAAAAAGAAGAAAAATCATTCAAAGGTTTGTAAAATAAATGGAACAACAACAACAGCAACAACGAAAGCAACAACGAAAGCAACAACAAAACAACAGCAACAACAAGTAGATAAATAACACACAACAAGAAATTATAAAACATGTCGAACTGTCAGTACAAAAGCAAAAGGAAAATAATAGAGGGAAGTATTCGCTAACAGGCACGCATGAGAAGAGCACGTCAAAGAAACCCCTGCGTATTGCCTGATTGTGTGCTGAAACACTCTCAAAACGGAAGGCAAGTTACTAGACACAATGACATGGAACTTGACTATTTAGATCAAGGCTTTGAGTTCCCACAAATGATTTGGCGTGTAAAGGCTCAGAGGACACTGAGAACCTTACACCACAGCACTGACATTGTTTTCCGAAAGTTGAAGCCGATCTATCCAGTACGTTAAACTGCTTCTTCCCTTCCTGACCCTTCTGAGTCCCGTCTTTACAGGAAACAGTAAAACCCCCAGAACAAACAAACCCCGAAAACATGAAACACACACACACACACACACTCACACTTCGATGAAATTGAAGCCTGAAGCAGCTAGGGAATGTTGACCCCTACACGGCTTTCGGGGTCGTCGAAAATGATAAAATGTTGAAGGGCTGGTTCACCTCAAGATTCAACAAGGTTCTAACAGACTTGCGGCTCACATGATTTTGAGTACCAATGGACACTGCCAAGACAAAGTATGTACCAAAATGAATGAAAGGGTGCGTGAGATATTTTTCTAACGTCAGAACAGACGTAATTAGTTAACAAAATACAAACATAAAATTCAGTGAGTTTGCAAAATCCGTAAGATAATAAAAGTGACATGAAAAATTAGAACGTAAAACAGACTCATATAAGAAAAAAACATTATTCACGTATGAATAGAAAGTTCAGTGATGAATGAAAAATAATCAAATAATCGATCGGAATTAAGCCCGGACTTATAACATAAAAACAATCCATACGCGCTTATTAGTTTCACGATGACTGTGCTCTCATTTCTTATGCTCTGTTACATCATCATCCGTCCGCGCTCACAATGCAAATTAGGTACCTAACTTACACTTGAACCCCCTGGAACATCCTGGAAACCCGTCAGGGCCGTTTGCCGTTACAGCCTTTTGGCAAACAAGTAATTGGTTCTCAATTCCTGGAAACAAACAAGGTGTCGCCCAACGCAGATTTGAATTCATAGCTTGGCCATATACGTGCGTAAAAAAGAGAATCACTCAGAAAAAATAATGGAGCCAAACCAAATGTGATTTGAAGTATAATTTTGGCGACCAAAGTAAAAATGACCCACCTGTGAATGAATTAGTGCAGCACGTCGCCTAGGAACATCTGGTCTTGTAGCACACACACAAGAGCAAGCAAGTCCTCTCTTTGACCCGCGAAAGCCCCGAATTTCTGTCGCACTTACGCACTGATAGATCCAAATATAGAAATAGTTTTTCTCGCATTTTTTAAAATTAGCTAAAAAGTGCGTTCCATCACAATCTTTCCAAAAAGGGAAGAAGATACACGTCGTGCTCATTGCGGTCATGCCCACCTCCAACATTCAGGTACATGTACATACATACTCGTGAGTTCGTCACTTGACCGCCCGTTAAATTCTTCTGTTACTTTTGAAAACTACTATACCGTACCTCCTCCTACCTATCATACTATATGCACTTTCTTCCATCTTCCTTATTATTAGCGACTTGGCTTTCTGAATTCAACAATGGTACCTACAATCTACATACTCAGAATCTGAAAGGTCCTTTAGATATAGATCATGTAGAAATTTGGAAAAACTAATATGTACGTAAGGTGAAAGAGGACTTGACTAAGTGCCCAATATACGCATAAAAAGAACTTGACGAATTAGGGCAGAATAATTCACAAAATCTACAAACATCTACAACAGTCTCTGGCATCCACACGGAAGATTACTCAAACACGCACATAGCCAATTAATCAGTTAAATAATGATCGATTATCTCCGAACCGTCGCGTCGTTTTAACTATACCTATCTCCTACCTGTAACATAGGAATCTCTATTTACATTAAACGGTTATATTCTCGGTTATATACGTTGTGGGTATCTAGGTTCTAAATCAGCAAATAATAAAGTTAACATTTGGACGGCTGATTCCACTGATTCAACCACATTTCCGTTTTGTCAATCCAACAGTAACTTCATTTCCGACCAAAATTTAGATCATCATCAGCACATTCAAAGTATTCAAACGTGCTGTTCGTTTAGTTCATAGGCTACTCAAACAAAAACAGTGCATCCATTTACTTCACTTCTATCCAACCATTAGTGCGGGTAATGATTATTAATAAACGACAAAAAGCAATAAGATGAAAAACCTAGTGAGCCTCGTATACCTACGACTTTTTCATTTAGAAAATGTTAAGTGTTTTAGCATTTTAAGCCAATTTCAACAAGGCTCTGCTATCCGTTAACCTATTCAGTGTTCAAAGCACAGCACCAGTATGTACTACCTGAACTCAAATAAACAGCTCGAACAATCCAAACCTCATGATGGGAAATTGGAGCATAATCATCTCAAAACTCAATAACTTTGAATCGTCGTAATCAGATTTAAATCTGTTTTGAATGTCTTATAGCTGGACCAGTAAGGAATCTATCGTGATAACAATAATTACAACATGCTGGAATTACAGTTTTTACGGGGTGAAATGTATAGTCAGTGCTAAACTTCTATTACTCAAACTTAAACATCTACCCCATTAGGCAAACATTTCTTCGAATGGTCAACGTCTTCCAGTTTTATTTTTGCTCACGCTTCTGATGATGCCTGAGTACAAGGCAGACTTTATTATATAATGTGCCGAACTGCCGAAGTGCCGTTTCAATACCCATAACGTGCCAGCTTTTTAGAGTCTATATGAAACGGCGTTCGATCTGATTTCGTTTCGCAACTGCAGACCTGGATGCAGGCGGGGGTGCCGACGACTTTCCGAATTGAAATTCCAGCAACGCCCGATGGCACTGCGGTCGCACCATAAATTCCCCGTTTTTGGCCAGCGACAATGAGAACTCGCCGCGTCGCCTCACGGGTCTAATTAGGCAAAATAACGGCAGAAATCGTCGCCCATTTGCGGCAATGAACCATCCGAAGCGAAATAACAGACCTGAGTCCTACTACAATTGTTATAGTGTGCAAGAATACTACAAGCGCCAGTGCAATGGGGTTTGGTCGGCGTGCGGTTTTGGCTCTACTGCAGCAGCATCAACAGACAGTGCCGGCCTTTGCAATTTTGGCGCCCCGGGCAAGAATTCGAAATCGCCGCCCCTAACTTGGGTCCTCGAGCGAAGCGAGCACAAATGCAGCATTTTTCTTGCAAAAATGGAGTTTTTTGTGCTTTTACAAAAGCAAATTCGGTGATCGCTGCTGGCAAGTCGTTTTGTTTATTTTGTAAATCGGAACATAACATAGCATAACATCGGCGTGAGCGGAAAATTCATACGGATTATCAAACAGATATACCATAATGCAACAGTTATCGTAAAAAACAACAACCGCACAACCGAAAACATAAAAGTTACGAAAGGCGTGCTCCAGGGTGACAGCCTCAGCCCAACTTTCTTCTCACTTTTTATTAACGACATCGAGATATACATGAGAAAGGAAGGGTGCAAAGGGGTGAACATTGACGGAAAAAATGATTTGTTACTATTGATGTATGCGGATGACCTGGTGATCCTCTCAGACTCCCCCATAGATTTGCAAAAAAAGTTGAACTTTCTAAATCATTTCTGTATGGACAATTTTCTGAAAGTTGACATTTCGAAAACTAAAATCTTGGTCTTTACCAAAGGAGCAAACTTCCGCAACAAATTTAATTTTACCTTTGATGGAAAGCCTCTGGAGGTTGTAAAAAAATACACTTATCTGGGAATCCCTTTCTCTAGTACAGGAGTCTTTAATGAAGCCCAACACCACTTTACTAGCAAAGCCAATATAGCAATAGGCAGCACACTCAAATTAATCAACAAATGCGGTTCAAAATCATGGAACGCAAAAAGAAAGCTTTACTCAAGCATTATTCTTGCAACTCTTTTATATCTTGTCGAAGTTTGGGGCCTGCGGTACATTGAGCACATAGAAAAAACACAACTGAAATTTGTGAAATCTTTATTCTTTCTACCATCATCAACGCCCAACTGCTTCGTTCGACTAGAGACGGGCCTATCCAAGCTAGAACTAGTCATCTTACGAAACTCAATTACCTGGTGGTGTAACATTTTAAGAATGCCAAATTACCGTCTCCCTAGAATATGTTACGAAAGACTAAAAAAACTTGATCACGAGGGTATCGCGAACGAGAAATACAATTCGCGATTTAAATTAATTTTTCCCGCCACAAAATGGCCGCGAAAGGCGGAATTCAACTGACAGCTCGAGGTGACATGAGATGTCACACTCACAACCCCACTTTTTTTGTATCAATCACCCACCACTCAGTGTCTCCTGTTTACTCCAGTTTACTCCTTGCTTGGCTTGCTAGTGTGGTCCCAGTTAGAGATAGTGCGTCTGTTTGCTGTATTCCAGTTTTGCGAGTAAATTCATAGTGATTGTTGTGTTGTGTAAAACGAATCAGCACATCGTCCCGGTCCGGGACCTGTGCGAACCCTCTTCAAGTTCCGGGGAGTTCAAATCCAGAAGGTGCTTCATGGACATTTAGGAGCTGGTTTCATTCGGGTACAGTTTGTTGAGCCCAGTCTTCTTCCCATTTCTCTTGTCCACCAAAGTTTCCTCGTTCACGTTCTGTGACTAACGATGGGATACAGTAATACTACTAAACACAACAATCACTTTAAATTCACTCGCAAAACTCGAATACAGCAAACAGACGCACTATCTCTAACTGGGACCACACTAGGAAGCCAAGCAAGGAGTAAACTGGAGTAAACAGAAAACACTGAGTGGTGGGTGACAGACTGACAGAGGTGGGTGATTGATACAATAAAAGTGAGGTTGTGAGTTGTTGTGAGTATGACATCTCATGTCACCTCGAGCTGCCAGTTGAATTCCGCCTTTCGCGGCCATTTTGTGGCGGGAAAAATTAATTTAAATCGCGAATTGGGTTTCTCAGTTTAGAGTTTTGCTTCAAAACAATAACCTGCAGAAAATGTGGGAGATGCAGAGCTTCTCATACGCTGAAGGCATTTTGGACTCTCACCTTGAGGTAGTGAAGAGAAATATGTGCACTGTCGACGAGGTAACTGCTCAAGAGACTCGCTACAACGACATATACAGAGATTTGATTACAAACAACGAAACTGAGCACTATTTAAATTGCAACACACATTTAAACAAAATTAGAACCATCTGCCAAATCAGACTTCACAGTAAGAAATTTCTAAGACTATACATTAACCAAGCAAAATACATAATCAATTTGACCGAAAAATGCACACTTTGTAATCTAAATGAAACGGAAGATGTCTTCCATATCCTTTGTAAATGCCCGGCTCTTATATTATTCAGAAGTTACTGGTTATCGCCTTATTCATTGCACGATTCACAGCCACACAACTTCCACCTTCTTCTGCTCAAAAATATGACAGTTGACAAAATGAACCATATTTACTTTTATTTAGCAAGAGCCTTAGAATTTAGAGAGGAAGTTTTGGCAGAATTTACTTGAGTTTTCTTTTTTTCTTTTTTCTTTGTCTTTGGGGCTGAAATCAATGCCATCATAATCAATTCATACTTTGTTTTTTTTTTCTCGTCTGTTACTACATTATTTTTACCCTTACTTAATTTCACTTCTTTTTACTACTGTAAGCAATCATTGTGTACCATATATTGGTGAAGACAATAAATGATGATGATGATTTTGTAAATCATCAATTTTTTGGATTTCAACCGCGATTTTTTCGCCCCTATGAGCTGGCGCCCCGAGCGTTCGCCCGTCTCGCCCTACCCTAAGGCCGCTACTGTCAACAGAGCACGCTGTGTTCTCCACGCGAGTAGATTTTATTGGAATCGAACAAGACTAGCAGCTCGAATGAGCTGGGGGAGGGCGGCGCGACTTGACCGAAATGCAAATTCGCACCTCATTATGCACCATTTGCTCGACGAGAGCGGGCTGATTTTCTAAGCCGCATTATCGCTTGCACCCTTGGCAAGGCTAATTGTACCGATCAAGAGAGGATCGAAGTGATTACTGATTAGCTTTGTAGAAAATATTGGTACGAGGTGGAGAGCTTTCGGCTCTCGTGCGATTCCAGTTCGTTCAAAATAAGGCCGGTGGTGTACTATGGAAATGTTTGAAGTAATGGTTCTAGAATGGCGGAGGCGCTTCCAGAAGATCGTTCCGGACCGATCGTCGAAGTCTCCAGGGCATCGAAGCTCCTAGTTCTCAATAAGCAACGGTGGTGGCGCGACGTGCTTAGGAGAAGTTATGTCCAGTTTTAAGTTTTGCTGGCGATCACTGCGACCAGGGGAACCGCGAAAAGAACATTATCGACTATTGTGAAACAGTTGACCCTTAAAGTACGGCTGGACCCCGAAGATCATTTTTCTGAAGTATCTTTCAAAATATTTTTTTTATATATTCTGTTTTCTCGCTAGTTTAATCATTTCCGTCAGCGATTGTTTCAACGTGTAGGGCATTGCTGAAACGTTGCTTGGAATCCTAGATTTTTCCTTTGTAGTAATTCAATTTTTTGTGGATATTAAGCCTTGAAAATACGAATAAAAATATAACCTGTCACTTTCAAGTTGAATGTGGTGAGATGCTATTGAAATAATAAATTACCTACCACGATTATTAAATCATTATATCTGAAAAAACTGAATGCCTGGAAGAAAAAGTATTTTGGGCCGCATGATCACAAGAAAGTGGTCATGCTGGTTAGGTCATTCTTCTCGCTACAAAATGACATGCTTATAGTCACGTAGACGTTGACATTGTTTATCATGTGCAGGGTGACAACAAAACGAGTGTCAAAATGGTCAATTTTCAACAGTGCACAACTTTTCTAAAAAAAATCGTAGATTTTTTCCAATGAATTTTTGGAAAGCTCATTACAATATTTTTTTGCATCATCTCCGCCCCATCTGAGTTTTCAACTTGTTTTTGAACTTTTTCTTTCTTACTCCCTATATTTGGCTCAGTGTGCTTTGTTGGCAAGCTCTTTGATGTGTGCATTTTCTCCATTGTTCTTGTGAAACACATAGCCCAGATATTTGAATTCTCCGACTGTTTCGATTTCCTTTCCGTTTATCGTCCATCCTAATTTTTTTGGTTTTGCCTTTTCCTTCAATCATCTTCGATTTTTCAGCGTTGACTGTCAAATTCTTTGTCTTCAAAAACTTCTCGAACCTTCCCATCATTCCCTTCATTTCTGCTTCGCTTTGTGCTAGCAACACCATGTCGTCCGCACAGGCCAGTGAGCAAAACTTTTCTTCCCCGACTACCACTCCTCCCGTCTGTCCACTCCTCACTCTTCCTTCCAAATCAGCCGTATGGGTGGAAAAAAGCAGTGGACTAAGGGGACAGCCCTGCCTTGAACCCTTGTCCGTCCAGAATTCTTCCGATGTGTTTTTCCCAACTCTCACTACATTACTTGTTTCTTGGTATAAATTTGCTATTTGTGATATCAATTTTTCATCTATCTTGTGTTGTTCCAAGCATCTCCACAATTCTGTTCTGTCTACATTGTCGAACGCCGTTCTCAGATCCCACAAAAAATGCAAATAGTTTTCCATTGTCTTCTCGTATATATCTTTCTATCACGTGATTCAGTATATATATGTTTTCTGTAGTACTCCTTCCCTTCCTGGAGCCAGCCTGGGTATCTGGTGTCACCTCTTTTGCTTCTGTCTGCTTTCTTAATCGCTCTTCCAAAACCATTGCATATATCTTATGAGCCGTGTTGAGTGGTGTGATTCCTCTATAGTTTTTGACATCACGTGTGACGCCCTTTTTGTGTATTGGAACAATAATTGCTTTTCTCCATTCTTCCGGTATATCTTCCCCATTCTATATTTCATGGAAGACTTCTGTAAGTTTTTGCATCACATTTTCTGTTGCATATAACCATGCTTCGTTGGTTATCTCGTCCGTCCCTGCCGATTCCTTCTTCTTGAGTCTTCGGATTGATCTTCTACTTCCTCTACCGTGATATCTGAATCTGGATCAGCATTTCCTTGATGGAGTGTATTGATATCACTACTTCTTTCGTTTCTTCCTCCTAGCAACCCTTCAAAGTGTCCCTTCCATTCCTTCATATCGACATCTTCCGGTGTTCTCCTTTTGGTGTTTCTTCCTTTGTTAATGTATTTCCAGGCTTCTTGTTCTGTCTTTATTTAGTTTAATTCCAACTCTGTCTGTTTTCGTTCTTCATCCTTCTTTCTCCCACAGGTCTTTTTAAAAAGCTTTTTTTCTTCGATGTACTCATTTCTTGTGATTTTCCCTCTTCTTCACCGTCTGATACTCCTCTGCACCTCCTGTTTCATCTTTCTGCATTCGCCGCCCCACCACCGGTCTTTTCTAGGTTTTTCATTACCTTCTTTGATTACCCTTTCCTCGTATGTTTGAGCTCTTTTGATGGCAGCCTTCAATTCTTCCCATTCCTCCGCAGCTCCTCTCTGTATGAACATCGTCCTTTCTCTTCCTTATATTTTCTTATCCCCTCCTCTGTTCCTACACTACTTTTCGTTTGTGTGGAACTTTATATCTTTTTCCTGCTCTTTCCGCTGTTTGACTCTCAATTTCTATCACAATCGGTTGATGATCTGATTCTATCCTGTCTTCTACTGCGAACCTTTTCATTTTTTCTGTTGCCTGCGAGTTCGCTATTAAGTAATTTATAACTGGTGCCCTTCTATTGCTAACATACGTGAATTCTCCCTCTTTGTCTTCCTCATAGCATCCATTCAAAATATTCCATCCTCTTTCTTCCGTCAGCTCCAACACTTTTCGTCCTTCTCCATCGATTGTTTTGTCCTTCGATCTCTTTCTCGCTTCCTCGTTTCCCTTCCCTTCACGCCAGCCTCCAACTTCTCCTATTCTTGCGTTGAAGTTTCCCCCTAAGTTCATCAACGTTTTCTCTTCTGTCTGCTCTATTTCTCCCTCAAGTGTCTCGTACAACTCTTACATGTTTCCATTCACATATACTGTAAGTATTCTCCATGTTTCCCTACCTTATACTATTCTTCTCTCGAGCAGATGACTCGTCTTGGTCGGATGGTTCATGTTTATCGCTTCGCTCCCTTCTTCCACCCCCCTTCTGACACTGCTCAAAATTCCCCCTTTTGGTCTCCCGTTCTTGTTTTCTCTTGTTGCAAATACATGTTTCCATTCGAATTTGTTTGGTTGGCCTTCAATTAATTTAGTGTTATAGTATCCTTCTCAAGCCAAGTTTCGACTAGATTTACTACATCAAACTGCCTGATCCTGATGTAGCTCCAAAAATCTTCGTCCTTGTTATTCACTTGTTGTTCCATAATAAAGAACTTTAACGTTTCGACCTGCCTCCCTGCGTTCTTCACCAATGTTTCTTTCCTCTTGTCCTGTGTTTATCCCTGGGTCCGTATTCTTCGCCTTTTTCATTGCCATTTTTTTTTCTTTTCTTGGCTGTTTCTTTCTGTAGCTCCTGCTATTGATAGTTTTTTAAAATTATGTTTTTCTGTAGCTCGTACCTGGTCTGCTTTAGCATATTGTCTCTTTTCTTTTCAATTGTTTCATCCGGTGACCTTTCGTATATCTTTCTTTCACCTGATCCCGAGGTATCTGTTATCACCGACGTTGTCGGTTCCTCCCTGGTCCTCTCCTTCTTCCCACAGTCCGACTTCTCTAAAGTTGTTCATATGTGATCAGTTTTTCATCTATGTATAAACAGTTTGTTTTAAGATATATGTATATGCACTTTTACCAGATTTTTTCGCTTCCATCATGTATTTCACCAGTGTTCTCCTCTGCTCCTGTACTTCTCTGGTGAAATCTTCACTTATGTGAATGTTCGTTCGCTTTAGTTGGTTTGCAGACTTTAAAATCTGTTTTTTCTGGTTCCAACTCTTCATCTCTATGAGAACTGTGATTTTCGATGTATTTTCCCAATCTCTCCACTTCTTGCGTATCATCTTCCACCGATAGTTTCACACCGATTATATTGAAAATCCTCTGAACCTTTTATTCCAGTGCTTCGTCGCCTTCCTGATCCTTCTCTTCAATTCCATATGTTACAAGTTTTTTCTTTCGTATTTTTCTCTCTAGTAGCTCTATTCTTTCGTCTTGGGCCTTCACTCTTACCTTTAGTTTTGCGTTTTCCTCTCTTACACTTTCGCTCTCCTTCTTGATCATTCGCACTTCTTCCTGTATCCCGTCAATCTCCAGTTCCACCCTGGCTCCCCTCGCTTCAATTCTATCATGAAACGTGAATTTGTTAGAAGTTGACACAACTCCCTTGAAAACTCAGATGGGGAGATGAATCAAAAACCGTTTCGAGTTCAATTTTGTATGATGAATTCTTCAATGATTAATTGGGAAAAAATCTACAACTTTTCAAGAAAGAGTGCACTGTTGAAAATTGACCATTTTGATATTCGTTCCGTTCTCACCCTGTACATGGTGAACAATGTCAACGACCACGTGACTCAGCATGTCATTTTGTAGCCAGAAGAATGGACCTATTCGGCCTGACCACATTCTTTGAGATCGGTTCGTTTTTCAAGATTTCCGATCTTGAGCTAGCGAGAAATTTTTGGGTGGACCAGTTCAATTGTCCACCTGTTAAGTTACAAACACTCGGGTTATACAGGATGTTCCGTGGCGGACAAAAAAATTCGAGTAGGTCTCGACAAAATAAAGAGGGAATTCCCATACGATTTGCGCAATTCAACCTTATGACTGGAGACGAGGATACGTTTGAGTATACAGTATACAGTTGAAACTTTCCTTTTATCCAATACCATCAAAACAGTGAGGTCTGCAGCTCAAAAAGTTTGCCTAGATCAAACAAATGCTCCGAAAAAATAAACTTCAAACTTCAGGCAAAAACTTGATTTACTTTACGCTTTTTTTTTGCATTCCCGCATTTTTTATGCAATCCTACTGCATACGACAAGAAAACTGAGATAAGAGTTGAAATCGAACTGAGCAATTGAACCTGAGTACACCTTTACTCTTCAGATACTCTAGGTTACGGATGAGGATTAATGAAAGCCGCTCTGCATCAATTTACCGGCCGTAGTAGAGAAGAACTAGCACCTTGAGCTATTAAAAGCGACTTTTATTGGCGGAGTAGTAACTAAGTTTCCAAACAAACACAATCGTAATTCTTGAACATTATTAAGGGAGGATTTATGGTGTGCTTTCGGCTAGCCGAATTGCAATTTCGAGCCGCGCATATTAGGAAAAAAAGATCCAAAACCATCTGCGGCCTCTTCCTTCCATTCTGAAGTTATTCAAAGTGACAAAACTCGTAGTTTTTCGTCGCTATAAATTGTTACTTCTAAATTGAGGGAGACTACTTGCCGTTTGTTTCTGGACGCTCAGTTAAATTCTCACATACTGAACCAAGCTTACTCCACTGATACATATTATACAGGATGTCCCAAATTCAACCAAATTAACCCAATAAATTATTATCTTGGCATATCAGCGCTGTCTCCGTTGAGCATGACATCACAACTTGACTTTTCTGCATTTCTGAGGTAGGTTCATGGAGCAAACCACAAACTAAACTGCTGGACAACGAAGTTGTCGGCATCGGAAAAATGTTTCGACTTCGAAGATGAATAACTTCCGATTGCCAAATGTGGTTTCCATTTTGTTTGTTGTATTAATTAGCCTTATGTTTCGGGTGATACGTAATATCTGCAAAATTGCACCGACTTCATCGTACCTCCATTTGACTTTTTTTTTTCTATGTATTCTTATACAAAAATCATGAAGTGTGGTTTTTTATCTAGAAACGGTTTTGGAACTACCCAGATTTGAAGTCTAACATTAGAGATATAATTTTTTACGTTGAATGTTACAGATTTGCCGTATTGGTACGCGAGATTAAGTCACTTTTGATGAATGGATATCGACACTGAGCAAGATTGTTCGTACAACAGCCCAGAACAATTTTATTCTCAACACAATCCGAATATTTGGTGTAGGGCCAAGCAGGGGGCACTTTTTCAGGTGGTTGTTACTGCCTGTTTTTTGTACGTGGAATTTAGTCACAATTTCATCAGAATTTTTGATGTGAAACATGTTCTGTTTGCATGTTTAAGCCCCTGAACATAGTAAAGCCCCCCTGGACGTTAAACTTTCTGTGCTTGTGCTATGCCTGAGTTTCGTAAATCTGCAACATTCAACATAAAAATTTATATCTTCAATGTTCGACTGCCAATCTGGGTAATTTCAAAATCTTTTCGAGATAGGACACTACACTCCATGATTTTTGTATTAGAATATTGAAACCAGTCCATCTCTCCACCTTGCGGTGTGTCTAATAGGAAGCCTCGCCCAAAAAAAAGGTCTTCGCAGCAATAAATCATTTTGGTACATTATTACAAAAAGTACACATAAAACACGTACACACATCATACGATAAGAAGTATCGTTATGGTTTTTTTGCACTACCTATATTAAATGCGTTATTTTACGACCTCAAAACAGGGTCTAAAGTGACTCTTTTTAGCCCTTGGGCAAAAACGTCGTCATGGCAACGAGCGCTCTTGATCCGTCAGAGGAGACGTCACCTTCTATTTTGACGTAACCACTTGATGCGATGCAAAATGGACTTCAATTTGTAGAGAACACGGAGAATACAAGAACAACAAAATTAGTACGTTCACAATTTACATACCAAAACCAATAAATGCCTGTTTTATGCTAGTAAGCGATGGGGCCCCGGCAGCTACGTGTTCAAGATAGGTGATAAGTAACCTGCCACTCGTCCATGCGATCTGGTAGGCTTTGACCTTGTTAAATTTCAGGATGTCAAGCTGCATTCTTGGGGCACAGCCTACCCCAATTCCGAATTTTGTTGATCGCATGGTAGATCGTGCGACATACAATCAAGTAATCAGCGCTGCCATGACAATTTTTCAACGACTCCAAAAAAAGTGCAACACCTCGATGCCGTTGGCTGATTTTGATCAAATTTTCACAAAACAAGTATTTCATCTACACTAACAAATGATTAACATTCTGGATATCTAGGCGCTGTAGTTGTTTTGTTTTTCCCCTTGGTAACCGTAAAACACAAGAAATTGTTTTTCGTTTTTCCTGGTTGTTACAAACCACATTTTTTGCAATAAGTTTCAATAGTGAACCCCAAGAGTCCTGAAATGCCAAGAGCCCGTCAACCTCGGCAGTACCATCATTTAACCGAGTTCCAGAAGGGACAGATTATTGGCTTAAAAAATGAGGGGATTTCGTATCGAAGAATTGCGAGACTTGTTGGTTGCAATGCTTCGACTGTGATGAGATGGTGGAGGAGATGGAACGAGGAGGCCAATTATCGGCGACGGAATGGATCTGGTCGTCGTAGAGCCTCCACGGTACGTCAAGATCAACGTCTTCGAGTAGCGGCCGTAAGAGACCGATTTACGACAACCCGAGCAGTCGGAAACGAGTGGGTTGCAGCTATAGGACGCCCAATCTCAATGAGCACGGTCTATAGAAGAATTAGGTCTTTTGGGCTAAGTTCTTATCGTCCGCTGTTAACCCTTCCCCTCACTCCTGTTCACCGGGCCAGAAGATTGGAGTGGTGCAATGAGCGCAGAAACTGGGTCCAAGAATGGCATCGGGTGGTCTTCAGTGACGAGTCCCGCTTTTGTCTTTGGGCTCATGACGGCCGGGGGAGGGTGAGGCGCTTTCGTGGGGAACGGCATAATCCCGAATTTTTTGCCGAGCGACACACTGCCCGTACACCCGGATTGATGGTTTGGGGAGCAATATGCCATGGAAGCAGGTCACCATTGGTGTTCATTGAGGGCACTATGACAGCTGCATCTTACATCGCGAGTGTGCTGGAACCCGTTTGCCTTCCATACCTTCAGGGGCTCAACAACCCTATTTTCCAGCAAGACAATGCACGTCCTCATACGGCAAGAGCTTCAATGCAGTTCCCGGAAGATGCACACGTTGACGTGCTTCCATGGCCTGCTTGCTCTCCTGATTTGTCGCCCATCGAACACGTGTGGGATATGATGGGAAGAAAGGTGGGGCAATTACGCCATCCTCCCAACAACTTGAAAGATCTCCGTATGGCCTTGCAAGAGGCATGGGATGGCTTGTCACAAGCGGCAATCGACCACTTGATTGAAAGCATGCCTCGTAGGGTTAATGAGTGTCGGGCAAATCGTGGAGGAGCGACACATTATTAATTTTTTCTGAAGTTCCTTGTATTACGATTTCCAGAATCTAATCGTTTGTTTCTATTGTTAAAACACATGTTTTGCGAAAATTTGAATAAAATTGATCCACGGCTTCATGGTGTTGCACTTTTTTTGGAAGGCAGTATATATTTTTGAGAAATGAGGGTACGATGGATTCGTTGCTATTTTGCACTATTTTGCGTATCACCCTGTAGAAAATTACATGAAATTTCTCAACATTCACTCTTATAGGATGAGTTACAAAAAGATCAAGCTAAATAGTTTACACACAATATGAAAACCGCAATCGGCAATCGGGAGATATTGGTCTCCAAAGTGGACCAATTTTTCTGATACCGACAACTTTGTTGTCCAGCACTTTATGTGGATATCGTATTTCCTGAATACTCTACGCATTCTTGATAAGCCAGAAACTATTTTCAAGCAGCCTACCGGCTCTACATTTGCCCCAGTTGGCCTAGTTGGCAACCTAAGCTCAATAAGGCACATATTGACTTCGCCGTTTGATAAATTACAGCCTTCGTTAATGCGCCTCTTAACTAGCTCACACACGTTTGCCAATTAACCCCAAAGTGTTCGAGAAGACGACATCGAGCTCGTAAATCAACCTTCGCGCCCCAGTAACTTTGGACCCCGACGCAACGCACCAAAATTACGCACAAAGACGGGTGTAAGTCACTAAAGATATTTTTTCTCAAGAGAACCATCATCACATTCAACAGCGTTACGATTCTTAATTTTCGTAGGTAAGTATCCACCCACCCGAATCCTATATCCGCAGCGCGCGGAAAGACGTGGAGCGCTAAGAAAAGATCCGCCATCAAGGCAAAGATTATGGTAATGAGGGCAAAAATTAATAAAAATGATAAGAGAAGAGTCTTTGAAAGCAACCTTTCGAGTGGAAGTGTGAATAAAATTTAAAATTATTTTCGCCCGACTACGCCCGCGGGTTTTGATCTCTCCAAAAGTTGGCGATGCGCGTTATTGCCGCCCGCCGCCGCCGCCTCCGCCGTTCATGGCCGCCTCTCCTCCGATAGCGACGCCCGCCGCCGCCACCGGCTGCGACACGGGGATTTTATCACCCGCCGCCAGCCGCCCCATTACGCCGGTACCTACACCGACGACGTAGGTATACCGACCCATGAGTCGTGTCGCAGTTGTGTGCTGCAGTGCTGCTGCCATCTTATTGCACAATGCTTGTTTTCTGTCTGCATCTACAGCATATTAAGCTCTCTCCGATGCGGTTTTCAATGTTTTTATGCCATGCACTAATTTGCATAATGACTGAATCCGGCCAATTCTGAGCGAATATCTGCATGCTAATCGTGAGGTTTCCGGGACGGTTCACGATTTCTAAAGCTGCAAAGCATCAAGGACATCAAGTTTTCTATATTTGTTACTGCCTTGCTTACTGCTTAGGTGAAATGCATCTCCAAAATAAACACTGCGTTATTTTCAAATGATTAATTTGAGGGTGGGCGGATGAGGAAGGCGAATAAGAATGATAATATGCAATCTGAATATAGCTGGAATCGCTGCAGTCCACCTCGGAACCGATGCAATTGTACGCGTAGTGCGCGCCAGGAGGCGTAATTCTAGCTGAAACGAAGTAACATGGAGTTTGCAAGCGAGCTGTAACGCGACTGGCGTTGCGATTTGAACCTCAAAATAGACAACATGTGAATCAGCGCTGAATACACTCTATTTCATATTGAAGCCTACCGCATCATGCGCGTCAAAAATGAACAAGGAAAAATAATAAAATTTGTGAAATCGAATTGTGTGGATATATTTAAAGTAGAGATGCTTGAAGGATCGAGGGCGCTAGCGATTTAATCTACACGTTAGAACTGAAACCCCCCTACTCTTACGCTTATGCGCCTGGATGTATAGGCAACCCAACATACTTCAATTTAATCAAACTTATTTGATTTAAATCACTTTTTCCGCTTTTGGGACTGCTTTGGCCGGTGATCATCTAGTATCAGGACACCCTCCTATTGTGCTTCCTTTTTGTGGTTCGAGGATAGAGCGCCTGGACGTATTGAGATCAATTTACCCTCTAGTTTGAACGCAGTAAGACACATAAATTGGTTGGAACATAAAATCATTGTATTGACTTCTATTCTATATAAACTGCGCAACAAATATGTTGTCGCAAGGAAAAAATTGGTCCGACTTTGGACCACAATAACTTTTGAATAACGCAAACCATTTCGATTCCGTTTTGACGGTTAGCAAGCTCAGTTTTTCCGTTATTCATCTTCAGGAGGTGAAAATCAGGAAGCTCCATGTGAAATATCTACAGGGTGAAATGTAAAACAGTACAAAATTTTAGCAAATTCAACGGACCCCCATTTTCAGAATTTTTTTTTTCTCAAATGTAAATGAAAGGATCATGAAGCGTGATGTTTTGGCTTGCGCCCAGTTTCAAAATTTTTGGAATCGGAACTCTGGTTCTGACTTTATGATTTTTTTTCTCTTGGAGGATGCTGATTTATCCTATCGCTACAAGGAAGACTATGTTAGCCTAGGGAGCCTGTCATCATCAAAAACTAAAATTGACCATCAGCATCAAGTTCAGGAGGTCAAAATCACAAAGAAAGCTTGTTTCAATTGTGAAAATCTGATCAAATTCAATTCTCAAGGAAAACACCTGTGTCGCCCATTTTGAATGGGCCCCCTTTCTGAAGCCTTGATCAAGGTATTCTAAATAGTCTGCGAGTTAAGTTGCTGAGAACCGTTCAAGCAACAATATTCGTGAATTGCAACCTCCTATCGTCAGAGTAACATAGTCTCCTTTGTAGGGATAGGATAAATCAGCATCCTCCAAGAGAAAAAAATCATAAAGTCAGAACCAGACATTCGATTTCAAAAATTATAAAACTGAGCGCAAGCTCAAACATAACGCTTTATAATCCTTTCATTTGAGAAAAAAAATTATTCTAAAAATGGGGGTCCGTTGAATTTGCTAAAATTTTGAACTGTTCTACATTTCACCCTGTAGATATTTTACATAGAGCTTCCTGATCTTCACCTCCTGAAAGTGAACAACGGAAAGACTGAGCTCGCTGACCGTCAAAACAGAGTCGAAATGGTTTGTGTCATTCAAAAGTTATTGTGGTTCAAACTCGGACCAATTTTTCTCTCGCGACAACATATTTGTTGCGCAGTTTACATGTCGAAGTGTTTAAATGAAGGCTCGTTCCTATACCTAACCCTACCTCAACGCTGGTGACTAGGATAGCTGAGTTTTCCAAAGTGCTCCCTGATAATGAGTCCCACTCATAATTATTCCAAAGCCGTCACACATCAATACATTACATGAACACCTGATTTTACACCTTGACGAACACTTAAACTTTGTTCTGGATGCGTGGTTTGAAATTTTCATCGTGGATTCATCAGATTCAACATTTACGTTAGTGTTATAGGCTATGTTAGGGTTAGGCCCAGCGTCTAGACACCGGAAAAGGAGTGAGTGAATTTTGCGAGCGGTGGGAGCTCTTCCTTCTCTTTTCTGGTGTTTCCCCTGTTCCTTACAATCTAAGTTTGTGGGCCGGTGTGTGCGGGGCTCTTCCTATTATGAATCTCTTCTCGAAGGCTGCGTTTCTTATCGTGGACCCATCGACTCAAATTTTCTTTGGGTGATATTTTTCGGCCCGACAAAAAAGGGGGAAAAAACGACAAAAAAAGGTGAAGATCACGGCAAAATAGTGGTTTACGCGACAAATAGGTATTTTGAACGCCATACATTCAGCGACAGAAAAGGTTCGAATTACGGCAAATTTGGTGCTTTTCACGGCAAAAAAAGGGAAAATCACGACAAAATGAGGGTTTGCACGACAAATTTGAAAGATCAATATAATTCGGGGGTAGTTCCTGTCACAGATTTTTCTGCAGACGTCGGAATCAAAACGTCGCAGTCACGTTCCAGTCATGCAAGTTTTGGAAGACTACGATGAAAGTAGCAGGGCTGATGAATCCCTGCCTGTGAAGAGAAGAAGAGGAAGGGAACGAGTTTTTAAATGGGGAAAAGCGGAAGCATAATGTTTCTTCTGAGAGATGGTGGAGCAAGTCGTCTCTAAAATCGACTTCATACGGCGAGAGGGTGAACTACTGCTGCGTTGCCGGAAACAATCGCCAGCAGGATCTTTTTTATAGCTTCAGACTTCCAATGAGACGCCTTTTGCCGCCTTGTGCATATTCTGTCTTGAATGTAATTTGAAGCTTTGCTGAGCCCTCTGGCACTTTCCGTGACTTCCGGAGCAACAAGCAGCGTTGTGCCGTCATGTCATGTTCAGAGCCCTATCGAGCCCCCATTGTGTCTTTAAGTGTAGTTTAAGCCCCGTTGAGCTATGTTTTTTTCATGGCTTTCGAAGTAGGTACCAGTAGCCCCATTTTGCATTATTTTGTTATACAGAGCTCCATTTGACCCCTTTGTGTCTTCAGTACCGTTTGATGATCTGTAGGGCCTCTTTGCACTTTTCCGAGGCTTTCGGAGCACTAGTGAGCCCCATGGGCCTTCATGTGATATTATTCGGCCCCGAATCGGGCCTCTTTCTGTCTTAAAGTATAATTTGGAGCCCCACTGAGTCTCCTTTGAGTACTTCATGGCTTCCAGAATTCCAATAAGCCCTCTTTCGCCATCCTATGTTATTCAGGCTCCATTATTAGGCCCACTCATTCTTTTTTCAATGTGATTTGAAGCCCTGCTGAGCCCCTTGACATTTTCCGTTACCTACTATCAGACCATAGTGATCACCATTGTGCCGTCAGGCCATTCGGAGTCCTTTCGGGTCCCTTGGATCCTCAATTGTAGTTGGAGCTCTAATGAGCCCCCTCATGTTTTTTTCGTAACATTTCGACTCCCTTGTGCCTACAAATGTAGTTTGGAGCCCTAGTTACCCCCTTCATATTTTTTCATGGCTACCAGAACTCCAGTAAGACCCCTGTTGCCTTTTTCTATTACCTACAAGCCCCATTGTCTTTTCAAGTTGAAGCCGTGCTGAGCCTCCTCACATCATTGTGATAGGTTTCGAGGCATTAGTGAGCACTTCATGTCTTCATGTGATATCCGGAGCCCTATAGGACTCCCTTGTTTCAAGTGTAGTATGGAGCCCCAATCAACCTATTTATGTTTTTATTGGCTTTCAGAGTAACAGTAAGCCCCCTTTTGCCTTCATTTCCTATGTGTATAAAGCTCCATTGGACTTCCTTGTATCTTCAGTATCGTTTGAAACCCTGCTAAGCTCACTTGTATTTTTGCGTGGCTTTCAGGAACTCTATCGCACCCCCTTGTATTTGCTAATGATTTTTAGAGTCCCTCATTGGGCCCCCTTGTGTCTCCATGTACGTTCCGAAGCCTTGGAGGTTTTTGGTTTTTTCATGTCGTTCCTCTTGCGACCTTGCTTACGAAGAATTGTCTGCGGAACGCAATGTTTTAAGCACCCTCCAATGGAACGCTGAAGCTTCAAGGGGGGAAAGATAGAATGACGTAGAAAAACTTGAGAAGGGGCCTCTGCCGTTGCAGACAAGAAAGCTACGTTCATAATCTACAAGAGGGGGTTCGGGCTCCTACGTAGCAAGACAAGTGACTCGGAAAGAAGCCAAGGGGGCTTCTGGAGTTACAGACCAGATGACCAGTTATATCAAATTGCCAATTAGACTACAAAAGATTCACTGGAGGCACTAGTTTTCCAGGTACACAATTTGATGCTCACCGGAGTTCCAGGGTACTGGGTCTCTGAAGTCACAAGATTAGAAAGCCTCTGCAGTTGGAAAAATTCAAAATGAAATTGACGCTTTACGGTTTAAAAATGCAAGGAAACACAAGAACCACAAGGACCTTCAAACTCTCCAGCATTAGATTTCCAGTGAACTTTTGAGTAGACTTCAAGGAAGCACGGGTCTCCCAAGTGACAAGATTAGGTTAACATAAAAAAAAAAACATCAAGCGTGACTTTTTTATTTGTCACTTGTCAAATTTGTCGTGCAAACCCTCATTCTGTCGTGAATTTACCCTTTTTTGTCGTGTGAAGTATGTCGTGAAAACTATTATTCAGCCGTTAGTTTCACCTTTTTTGTCGTTTTTGTTCTGGCGTGAAATTTATTTATTTTGTCGTGCAGTAAACATTTCCCATTTTCTTTCATATTGAAGCCAGAAGTTTCCTGATTGCAATGAAATCTTCAGTTTTGTAATATCTCCGCCCGTTCGTGAGATATTGCATTTGAAACGAATGTAGCCCAACTTTCCTATTAGTGGACCCATTGACTCCAAACTTTGTTCATATTGAAGCTAGAAATTTCTTGATTGTAATGAAGTTCTTAGTTTTGCAATATCCCCGCCCGTTCGTGCGATATTGCGTTCGAAACAAATGAAGCCCAACTTCCTGATTAGTAGACTCATCGACTTGAAACTTCTTCCATATTGAAGCCATAAGTTTTTCTTATTGTGATGAAGTTTTCAGCTTTGTAATATCCTCGCCCGTTCGTGAGACATCGCGGTTGAAACGAATGGAGCCCAATTTTCCTTACTAGTGAACCCATCGATTCGAAACTTCTTTCATATTGAAGCAAGAAGTTTCCTGATTGCAATGAAGTTTTCTGTTTTATAATATTCCCGCCGGTTCGTGAGATATTGCGTTTGAAACAAATGAAGCCCAACTTTCCTATTAGTGGACTCATCGACTCGAAACTCCTTCTATATTAAAGCCAAAAGTTCCCTCATTACAATGAAGTTTTCATTTTTTTAATATCCATGTCCGTTCGTGAGATATTGCGTTTGAAACGAATGAAGCCCAACTTTCCTATTAGTGGACCCATCTAATCGAAACTTCTTTCATATTGAAGCAAGAAGTTTCCTGATTGCAATGAGGTTTTCAGTTTTGTAATATTTCCGCCGGTTCGTGAGATATTGCGTTTGAAACGAATGAAGTCCAAGTTCCCTATTAGAGGACTCATTGACTCGAAACTCCTTTTATATTGAAGCCAGTAGTTCCCTGATAACAATGGAGTTTTCAGTTTTGTAATATCCCTGCCGGTTCGTAAGATATTGCGTTTGGAACAAATAAAGCCCAACTTACCTATTAGTGGGGCCATCGACTCTAAACTCTGTTCATATTGAAGCTAGAAGTTTCCTGATTGTGATGAAGTTTTCAGTTTTGTAATATACCCGCCCGTTTGTGAGATATTGCGTTCGAAACAAATGAAGCTCAACTTCCTGATTAGTGGACTAATCTAATTGAAACTTCTTCCATATTGAAGCCATAAGTTTTCTTATTGAGATGAAGTTTTCAGTTTTGTAATATCCCCACCCGTTCGTAAGATATCGCGTTTGAAACGAATAGAGTCCAACTTTCCTTACTAATGAACCCATCGACTCTAAACTTCTTTCATATTGAAGCAAGAAGTTTCCTGATTGCAATGGAGTTGTCAGTTTTGTAATATTTCCGCCGGTTCGTGAGATATCGCGTTTAAAACGAATGAAGCCCAAGTTCCCTATTAGAGGACTTATTGACTCAAAACTCCTTCTATATTGAAGCCAGTAGTTCCCTGATTACAATGAAGTTTTCAGTTTTGTAATATCCCTGCCGAGTCGTAAGATATTGCGTTTGGAACTAATGAAGCCCAACTTCCCTATTAGTGGAACCATCGACTCGAAACTTTGTTCATATTGAAGCTAGAAGTTTCCTGATTGTGATGAAGTTTTCAGTTTTGTAATATACCCGCCCAATCGTAAGATACTGCGTTTGAAACGAGTTAAGCCCAACTTCCTTATAAGAGGACCCATCGATTCGAAACTTCTTTGATATTGAAGCCAGAAGTTTTGTGATTGCAACGGAGTTTTCAGTTTTGAAATATCTCCGGCCATTCGTGAGATATCGCGTTTGAAACGAATGAAGCCCAACTTCCCTATTAGAGGACTCATTGACTCGGAATTCCTTCTATATTGAAGCCAGAAGTTCCCTGATTACAATGAAGTTTTCAGTTTTGTAATATCCCCGCCCGTTCGTGAGATACTGCGTTTGAAACGAATGAAGCCCAACTTCCTTATTAGAGGACCCATCGACTCGAAACTCCTTTCATATTGAAACCAGAAAATTCCTGATTGCAATGAAGTTTCAAATTCTGTAATATCTCCGCCCGTTTGTGAGATATTGCGTTTGAGACGAATAAAGCCCAACTTTCTTATTAGTGAACCCATCGACTCGAAACTCCTTTCATATTGAAGCCAGAAGTTTCTTGATCACAATGAAGTTTTCAGTTTTGTAATTTTCTCGCCCGTTCGTGATTGGATATGGCTTGTGCCTTTGGGTTTCTTTTTGGAATAAATCTGCCGGAGACTTTCTGAACTACCTAGGTTGAACAGAATGATTTGAATGGCATATTCGAAATTGAATTTATGGTCGGACGTTTGGTCGTGTTTGAGAATATGTTTCTTCGAGTTTTTTGCAGTGTGAGAACTTGTTTCTCAACTAGTGACTGAATAGACTTGGGTTGATTGAAGCACACACTTCGCATCTGTTTCCGAACTCCTACATTCCCTTGTCTATTTTGTAACCAGTAGACGTCGTTTCGAACCATCAGTGTCATTCGCAAGATTCCTACATATTGGTCTTTGGTGGCGGAAAGAAGATCTAATCGCAAAAGATCTAACATTTCAAAGATCATAAGTGCAAAAGGTTCAAAGTACAAAGAGTCAAACATACAAAATTTCTCAAGTTTCCTCCTTCTTTCCAGGCTTCCAATTATGAAGTTGTTCTTTTGACTCAAGTGTCTTGGTTCCCCTCAGATCTATCAGGACGAGTTGGTTCCTCAGGATGAGTCCTTTCTGTCTTCAAACATACCAGACAAGGAGCTAGTTCATGACAAGTTTTTCCCTGTATTCAAACCTTATTATTCCTTAATATAACCTTAAATATTTTTCATCCTAATTTACCATCCAGCATCAGCCATAGACTTCACTTGGGTGTTATATTTTGTAATTTTATAGCCGCTTTGATATCCCTCGGAGCAACCAGAAAAAAGACTACTGATGTGAAGCGATTTCGGCGTTAAAATCGGAGAGAAAGGAAGAAGGTGCCAGGAACAAGAGAAAAAAGAAGACCATCAAGGCAGACAGGGGAATATTTATGACTGAAGCAAAAAAAGGGATGCGAAAGGGAAATTTACATTTATTAGAGGCAACGCAGCAAAAACAATAGACCTACCGGTGATTGGGGATGCTTTTAATGGTCTTATTTGTTATTAGGGATAGAAGAAAACTGTGGAGGTGCCTGAGAGAAAGAGGAGTGAGTGGATACTTGGTCAGTTTAATATACGGAAACATGAAAGGAAACCATGAACTTGGTGAGAGTGGACGGGGGAGGAGCCGAAAGTTTTTGCAGAAGAAAAGGAGTTATACAAGGATGTTCATTGAGTCTTTAACGGTTTACAGAACTACAGCGCCTATACAGCAGACATGAAAGGCATATTGAGAGGGATTGTAAAAGGCAGAGAGACGGTTTGGGAAAATTAGTGGAAAGGAAAAAACTGCAATTGAACGTCGGTGGGACAAAGATGTTGGTTTTAGGAAAAGGGAAGATAGTACAAACCTGGAATGGAGATATGAATAAATGAGAATGGAAAAAGACAAGGAAATAGACCTGGGATGTGGTTTCACTAGAACAAATAATGTCAGAACACACCAAAGAGTTAGCAAGAAAAGCAAATGAAGTAACAAGAATGGTATGGGGGAAAGGAGAGAGAAAATTTGGACATGACATTAGAAGAAGACTAATGATGTTCGATTTCTAGATAAGCAGTGTGATAATGTAAGAAGCCAAAGTTTTGGGGTAGAAAAAATATGAAGAGATGTAGAGAATACAAGAAAATATCTTAAATGCCTACTAGGATTTGAAAGAGGGACACCGTGATACATCGTCAGAGAAGAAGCGTGAAGTTGGAAACTTGAAATTGAGGCACGAGGAAGAGCAGGAAAAAATGATCTACAGGGAAAAATGTAAAATACTGCAGGAATGTTGGAAGAAAGCAATAGAAAAAGGAATCAAAGAACATGGTAAAGACAGAGAGAAAAATTACAGAAAAAACAGATACGCGAGTGAATAGGTTGGAAGAATTCGGAAGGATGGATATGTATCGACAGAGGAATGAAAATGGGCTGAGTCGCAGAAAGGAATGGAACGATTGAAAGAATCAAGATACCACAAGAATTACGAAAAGCTGGTATGATGACTGGATAGAGACCAAAATACCTATGTGAAGAAAACGCCAAAGAAAGAGGACCGATAGCAAGACTCAGATGTGATAACGAAGAGAAAGAAAATAAGATTTAGTTGGCGGAAACGAGAGAAAATGTAGAATGTACTGAGAGAAGAAAGGACACGATGAAACATGATGAGAACATGTACTGAAGTTGATGGCAGAGAGAAATGGACAGAGGAAATTTCAAGTGAAGATGGAGGAGGAGTGGAGTGTAAGATGAGTATGAGAAGAAGACAACACTTTCAGTTCAAATTATTATGCCAGTTAGGGGAAGGTGTTGTACCTTGGAACGATTTTTTTTGAAAATTCATTTTGAGCGAAACATGGCTGTTACAACCGGTTTTGTCTCATCATATAATTCGGTAAGCATTTATCTATCACTACTCATGTCATGCATGGCATGTCATCACTTAAGCTTAGGAGAGATGCTGGCTGTGTGATATTTCTGAACGGTCTCATTAATGGTTGCGTGGACTGCTCATCCTTGACGAGTTTGCTGGAGTATCGGGTTCCGCGCATCTCCAGTAGACATATAAATGTTTTTCATGTGCCGACTGCTCGCACCAACATGCTTTTGATGTCTCCACTTCACAGGATGATATCAAGATACAGTGAAGTTGAAGATAAACTTGACATTTTTTGTTGTAAAAAGGAAGACATTTTTGATGTGTTTGCACTTTCACATGATGCTGTCAATTATTGATGTTTCTCTTTGTTTATTGTTTGTATACTGTGTAAACTTTACAACCGGTTTTCATCCTCTAATTGGGCTGCGCGGCCTGTTGGATGTTTTCTACATATTAAGCTGTACCTATCTTACATATGTGTGAAAATAAATTATTTATTTATTTATTCATTTATTTATTTATTTATGTCACGATCTGAAGAATTATTCATGCTGACTTGGAAATTTCGAAAATAGTTTTTTTTTGTCTTTTGGTCCAGGGTACAATCTAGTGTTGTACCTTGGACCACGACACAGGAAAGTCAAAAACAGTGTTTTTGAATATTTTTTCAATGGAATAAATGAACTAATATTAAATATACATGAACTCTGAGAGGAGACAATAATGCTATGAAAATATCACAAATGGGTAACTGTGAAAAAATTCTTGAAAAAAATGAATTGATTGTTTGGAAAATATAACTTTGGGATATACGTTATATAATATTGATATATAAAATGAATTAAATAATATTATAACGAGCAAATTCTACTGCGAAGAAGGTCCTGGCCTTTTGTTGTTCACATTACATTACATTTGTTCGGTCCAAGGTACAACGAGCTGGCCGGTCCAAGGTACAATAAATTCAAAAGTTGCAAAAACAGCTTGCTGCTATTTTGAGGTTACATTTTACCCATTCCAATTGTGATCAACTGAGACAGAACTGAGTGCACTACTTCTCAAAAATAGAAGTATCCGTATAGATTGCTGTTCAAAGGCGGTATTGACCTCTGCTTATTGTTTGAATATTTACTTTGGCAGGCGAGAATCATAAAGTTACGAAAATTTTGACATCCCTTTTCTTCGAGGATTTCTCACCAACTCAGTGACATCTACCGTTAACTGCGAAGAACAATAGACACTGTCGACCATACAGGTCACTGCATTTTCGAAATATCGCATTTGGTCCGAGGTACAATCGGTCCAAGGTACAACACCTTCCCCTACATACAAATCATTTGAGTTTTGATGAAGATAAATTCATGAAAAGTGAATAGCCAGGACTAGCTATAGCCCGGACCGAAGACCGGTAGGGTCAAGCATAGACTAAATAAAGCTCATTTATACATAAACCTATTAGAATCATGTAAGCCGAGAGACCTACTCCGGCTCTAGTCTTGACTTCAAACTCCAGCTTCGTATTATTGGAATTCATACAGACATCGTGCATTCAGGTACCCTGATTATGTTGGCTTCCCTTTTGCTCAGCTGAGACAATTTGACGTTGTCGTATTCTTTGGAATCACTTTAGCTGCCGTCTACTTCTTAATGCTATAGTCTTCTTTACCGACTTCTCCTTCAACAAAGCTTCGATGTGTGCCCCTTTCTCTTGCAAGCGGAACACTTCCATTCAGCTGCAAGCTATGCTTTTGGATCATGTATTCTTCCACAACTGTAGCATCCGACCATAGCCTCCCTTAACTCAAGTTTTAGACCTTTTGCATTAGTTTGTCACGACTATCGTGGCAATGTCAAATGTTTTTTTTATCGTGAGGTTTTTTTACTAACAGGCAGCTCCACCAAAGTTTTACGAGTGGATTGATTTTATCACGCTGATAGTTGTTAAGCTGCTAAGCACCAGCCAATAGCATGGCCAGTTGCTCAGTTACCGTGAGAGTGATAATTGATTCGTTCACAAAAGTTTGGTGGAACTGGAAGTGAATAAATTCAGCTGCTCGACCAAACCTCTGGAAAGGTTTCAAAGGTAGTTTGTCGCTCCTGAAGTCAATTTTTTTTTTCAATGGAAGCCCTATCTCAGGCTTCAGGTAATTTTTATTCTGGGTGTGAATGAGTGCTGGTTCAACTGAAATACTGTCCCGATCACAATTGCAAAACGAAAATTCTGTGTCACTTGTAAAAAATAAACGAGCATCATCTTTCACAAACTTCATTCGAAGAAAAATGCCCAATTTAACTATCTGCATCAAATTTTTTGGAATAAGTGTCTTGATCAGGTCTTGATCAATCATGGGATCAACATCAAACAACAAATTCTAGTAATGAAAAATCCCAATTTTGCGTATTAAATTTACCCAAACATGTTTTCTTTTTGTACAAATTTCATTGTCATAAGTCATAAACAAAATATTTCAAGGGTTAAGCTTATTTTCGAGGTAGAATATTGACTGGGCTATGCTATTTTGTGTTATTTTGTATGAATGACATTGACACTTGTTGTTGAAGCGTCATAGTTTTTAGTGATATTTGAAAATTTTGTCGTTCTTCGCCATCCTAACCAAGTTTGGCATTGTCAATCGGCTTGAAACATTTCATTCAATTTTTTATGACTTGAAAGTCCAAATGTTCCCCAAATAGGAATTAGCCAAGAATTTGCAAAAAAATTCACAGCTCAGCTCAGGTGTGAAAATAATGCTTTTATTTTATACGTAAAGTGGATAATAGCCGAGGCAATGCACTAAACAGACGTTGGCACGAAAAAATTCTTTATAGGTGACGATGGGCACACAAGAATTTGAAATAGACACAGTCACACATCGCACAGACACAAACCGCGCGCCATTTGAAAGGGTGCCAAGATGGTGAATAATTGATGCCAACTTCATTCTTGATATTTCTCCTACCAAAAAACGCAAGTTCATGAACTTGAACTAAAAATGCTCTCTCGATTTACAAACTTGGTGGATTTCTACACACATTCTTGCGCACCTTGAAAATGCGACACAGCTCTGAGTAGCTGATCTGAGTGCATTCTGTTCGATACTTGATCGTTCCCGGGAACGTTCCCAGTGACTCGGTTAATTCAGGAAAAACTGCAGCATTCTCGAAACACAAAAAACTAGGTAGTTTGGTTGAATTAAATCTGTTGGTGTGAATAAGTTCTTTTGGAAGAAAGTGAAAGAGATCGGGAATAAATTCAGGGTGAGTTCCTACCTTAGTAACTTATTACTTATTTCTCTCATCTACTACCTACTCATCTACGGTGCAACTCAAGGTCCTATTGTGCAAAGTGCTAATCTGTAACTTGATGATCACAAAATTGTGGACCTGTCAATTGGCGAAAATGCCACCAAACCGTTAAAAAACTTACGTTGTACTTCTTCCACAATAAAGAAAATTGAGTACGGAAAATCTCGAGGCTTTAAGTTGAGGGCTTGTAACAGTTTTTTGGAGAAATCGATTCAAATAATTTGATAAATGCGAAATGTTGCACAGCAGAGTATTCTCTTTTAAACGTTCTCTCACCATACCGAAACTATGTAGGTAATTAAAAGACGTGAGAGAAAACCAAAACGAGGAGAGTGGAAGCAAGAACAAACAAACTGTAGCAATAAAAGCGAAATTTTATTATCATTCCTCCTTTGATTTTGATTTCCACAAGTAGTGAGGCGTTAATTTCATAAACGATAAAACAACCCCGCGACCGTTGTAAAACCATCGACCGGAAAAGCACGATGTAAACTATGCACATTAAATGGGAAAACTGGTGTTGTAGTGCCTGCTCTGTCCTCTGCACTAGTCTAGTCTACAGCTCCAGCTTTAAAGTTCTGTTGTGGCGCTGAAAGCTGTAAAATTCAAATTGGATTTCGGCAATTCTGTGCTCCTCGCTGGTGCAGTTCCGGGTTGTTTTCGAAATTAGTACGGTTAGAGGGAGATGGGGATATACAATATGATGTATGTAAATGCAAATTTTTGAATTATCGTTTCACGCACACCCAGCCGGACGCCAACAAATAAAGTTATTGGCTAGTTAATTATCAGTATCGAATATGGCGAGTGACGCTTCAATTATTAGTATTA
Source organism: Anaspis maculata (assembly GCA_949128115.1). Taxonomy (NCBI): domain Eukaryota; kingdom Metazoa; phylum Arthropoda; class Insecta; order Coleoptera; family Scraptiidae; genus Anaspis; species Anaspis maculata. Next base: position 16,971,006 of record OX421964.1, read on the forward strand.
TTGAAACAATATTGCGATTTATGATGGATAATACATACTGCTACATTGCTTTGAAAAAGTGATCATGCGGCGCTTTTTGTAAGCTAAAATCTCCAAAATCTTGATCGAAATAACAGAACGTGCTTCCCAAATCTTTTTGTGATGTTACTTAGTAATCTTACCTAGCTTGTGGGGTCTGTGTGTCTCGCTCCTTGCGTTGTGCGTTCTCTCTTGTAAATGACAATCCCGCTTTGTCACCTTGTTGAGACAATTTACAAAAACGGCAGTGGAAGAATAACCTGTCATTTCATTCCTGGCCGTTCTTATAGCATGAATCAGTTTGTCTAATTTTCTGTGATGATCTTTGACGTAAGATCTGATGTTGGTGGCTATGCTATGGTACGATTATATCTTTCAACAGAATTGGCCTGAGGATGATGCCTTGCCGTGTATCAGATCTTATTGTAGATCAGTTGTGGTGAAACCGTGTCCCATTTTCTGTATATTGATCTTTCACGTAAGACCTGATGGTGGTGCTATGGTACCATTATATCTTTCAAGAGGATTGGCCTGAGGATGATAGCTTGCCGTTTATCAGATCTTATTGACACTGTTTTTATACAAACCGCAGAGTTTTTTTGCTTTCAAGCTAATAACCGTTATTCGCCACCACAAACTGAAGAAGACCGTATGTACAACTAAAACATTTCGTTCTCCAAGAAGTTGCTATATTATGTCAGTCGAGAGTTGAAATGGACCGGTTTAAAATTGGTAGCAAATTCTTCAATACACGAAACAAAATAGAGACAATGAGATGAGACTTTCAAAGCATAAACCGTACATTCGATTGAATTTACCATTACAAAAAATATTAGGTCTCGCCGGGGCCGCTACGCGGCCCCTAAGCGAAACCTAGTCTTCGTTCGCGTTTCTTGAAGAATGATATTTTCATGGGTGACTTGCATTCGCAGTGTTTTTGTTATCAAGGTGTTTCAGATTTGAATCGCATCCTTCCCGGAGGTGATGGGAAACGTCAAAAGAAGTAGACTATCTCGAAGAAATATATGTTAGAAACGAATAATAACGGAGATATAGGCGTTCAAAGTTGAACGTTAAAAATCGACTTTTCGTCATACCTTTGAAACTTCTGAACCGATTTCGTTCAAATTGGAACCAAAGCTTACTGAAATAAGTCGGTATCTAACGATAATAACGCGGTCTATTGGAATTTTCAGGGGCGTGGATAATGGGGAATGCCTTTGCTTTTTTAGCCCTATTTTTCACCTCTTGAGATAATTTTGTAGAATGTTCACATTTTTGAATTTTCAATATAATTTCGAAGAAAAAGTTACCCCTGCTGAATTTTGATTGGAGGCTTCATTTTCAAATTTTTGCGTTTGAAACTCTGGAAAACACATCGAAATATCCACTTTCAAGAGCCAAAAAAATATTTTTTCTGAAAACTTCTCGTTTTTTTGGAGAAACTCATGATTTTGCAACTTGAAACACCTAAAAAACCCATTCCAATAAAGGAATCATTGGTTATCTTGGATTTTAATTTGTAGGCCTTTGAAAGTGGTGTTTTCGAGATGTTTTCCGAAGTTTCAACCTCAAATATCTCAAGAACGAAACCTCAGATCAAAATTTTGCACGAGTAACTTTTTCTTTCCAATTGAACGTAGAATTCAAAAATATGATCAACTTACCAAATTACCCAAGGGTTAAAAAATGGGGGTAAAAAAGTGGGGGCACTCCCAATTATCCACGCCCCTGGAAATTTTCGATAGAACGAGTTATTATTGTATAATACAGACTCATCTCAGTAAGCTTTGATTTGGATTGGAACAAAATCGGTTTAGAACTTCCAAACCTATGACGAATAATCGAGATTTTCAACGTTCAAATTTGAACGCCCATATCTCCGTTAATATTCGTTTCTGACATATATTTTTCCGAGAAAGTTTACTTCTTTTGACGTTTTACATCACTTTCTGAAAGGACGCGATTCAAATCTGAAACACCCTGTATAGCCGAAAATAGTCATCCTTTTTTATACCAACCTTTACAAAGTGATGCTGACATTTTCAAACATTTTTAATCTACAAGATATACATCACTGCTATTCCGATTATTCAGAACTATTCTAAATATTCTAGGACATACCGGAACATTATGGAATGTTGTATGAATTTCTCAAATCATTTGAATTTGAATTTGAACATTATGGAATGTTGTAGAACGATCTCGAATGTACCACAATGGATTGGAATGTTCCGGAATGTTTCCGAACGTTCCAGACTATTTCCGACCATTTCAGAAGATACCAGAACATTCTGGAATGTTAAAGAATGATCTCGAATGTTTCACAATGATCTAGAATGTTCCGGGATGTTTCCGAACGTTCCCGAATATTGTAGAACATACCGGAACATTCTGGAATGTTGTTGATTGATCTCGAATACTTTCGAATGTTCTGTACTGTTCTAGGCATTCTAGAGGGCAAAAGTTCCAGCTCTTATTCTTATATCTTCAAAAAAGCTCGCCCAAAAAACACGCCCCATCAAATAAAACCGGGAACCTTCTTCATGGATAGAGGATAGAGGGCTACCACACCATATAATTCCTCTGATCCTACCGGGACTCGTTTCTGAGTTTCGGCACGCACACTGTAGTTGCGAAATGATCTCAATCACTCTCGAATGTTCTGGACTCCTGGAAAGAGGAGGAACAGGATTGAGGTGTAGGAATCAAGTCTCTAGCGTCGCCGTATGGCCTTGGCTGAAAAGGAAAAGAACGGAATGAAGGTGTAGGAATCAAATCTCTAGCGTCGGCGTATGGCCTTGGCTAAAAAGTGGAATAAGAAGCTTGGAGGAGCGCGGTGCCTCTGGCATCGGTGTGTGGCACGAACCTGAAGAGGATTTTAGCTTGGAAGGTGAAGAAAAATTCCAAGTTTGAATCGAGATGTGTTTTAAGACTTGTGTGAAATTTTCTATCAGGTGATAGGCGAAATAAAAGAGAGATGGGAGCACAGAAATTCGTTCAAGTCCCGAAAAAGGATCACGGAGTGAGGAAATTGCTTATCAGTTGTCGCGGAAAGCGTGGATCGGGGAAGAACCGAAAATGGGCTGAGTCCAGGAAAAAGACAAAGCGGATTTGAAAGATCACGTGAGAATTTCCTATCAGTTGAATAAAAACGCAGAAAAAAACGGAAAATTGAAATTCGTACAAGTCCCGAAGGGGAAACGCGGATTTGAATGATTCTGTTTATCCAATCCTATTGAATAATGCACGCATTATCACGCGCATACATGGCTTCATTTTTCAATAAGACTGGATAAAGCATAGTATTCTACTCGCGGGTAATGGCTATTACTCATTCGGATGCCTTACGACACTCGTCAAGGCTCGTGTCGGCAAACTGCATGCTCATGAACAAAAGGCAATCATTACCTGCTTGTTGAATAATAAACTATTATTCACAATGAGGTAGCAATCGATACATTCCTAACTTTTAAAAAGTTGGAAAGTGAATGATTCCTTACAGGTTGGAGAACAATGTCACTTTCGGCCCGTGCGTGGGTCGAAAATGACGTATGTAGACCAGTTATTTACATTCAAACTGGATCATTGTGAATAAAGTCCTATACATACCACGGAGTAAAGCATCATTGCAGCCTACGGGATTCTATCTTACCTCGGCACGCCTCGGTGATATATTGAATCCCTTGGCTGTAATGAGACACTTTCCATCTCGGTATGTAATATACTATTAAATTTTCTATCAGTTGGAAAATGGGGATTGTGAAAAATAATGAATTTCAAAATTCAACAGGGGAAGAGTTCAAGAGTAGCAATAACTACCAAAACGTACGTTATGCCTTCTCCGTCTCCCCCGTCCAATTTGGAAGTTTCTTGCCAAATGGTTATAATATCTTTTACGATAGATGGGATACTTCCCATGAGTTGATTATGACGGTGGCGCCATCCTTGGGCCAAATCCTCAAACTTTTTTTTGAAAAACTCTAAGGAACTTGTCTGTGATCGGATTTCGGATCCAAGGGAACCGTTGCATTAAGTAGGACGATCTGCAGCTGGTGGCGAGTCCTTCCTTTGACGTAGACGTATCCAGGAGACGTAGGAGACTGCAATGGCGCTTTTCGCAAAAACGCTCTCAGGACCTTATCCGTGGACGGATCTCGGATCCAAGGGCACCGTTGGATTCAGCAGGACGATCTGCAGCTGGTGGCGAGTCCTCCCATTGACGTAGACGTATCCAGGAGACGACAAACGGCTGGACACTTCCAGAGATTGTGGTACCACAAAGTACATCTTGTAGTACGACCACTAGCCATGGCCTTTGGCCTGGGTGACCATATTATTGACACTTCCCAATTCAGGAGGGGTCAGAGTACTAACCCTAACTTAGTTAATAACTAGTTAGGTAATAACTAAGTGTGTCAGTAATTCTGTCACAGAGAAGGATGCCTATTCGCTTACCCAGTTCGGCTTTATATTTGATAATATGCGCAACACCCGGTTGGCGGTGACATCGCGTTCGCTCACGACCTTCACGGTACCGGACCGAGGGCTTCATCAGTTTATTCGGATGCCGTTCGAGCTCTTGGACGATATCGTGGTATCTTTTAGTGCGATTTGGTAGTCAGTTTTCCACGACAAGCGATTCACTGACGAGTGACGAGTGACGATTCTCGACAACAAGTTTGGTTTGCGCGTAGTTATTTCGTTGATTTGTACATGTAACCATGTTGCAAGAGGGCGAGAGCCTAAATTGAAGTTACAATTGAGGTCTCTTGAGGGGCCAACAGGCAACTACGGCGTGTGAAGTGCCACAGTAGATTCAATATTTTGAGATTGAATATGATTATCGTTAAGAAGTACCAGTGTTGTGAAAATGGCCAACTGCCAGAACCCTCCCAGTCAAGCACCTCTGGTGATTCGTTTTTCCGTGAACATGACAAAGTGAATTAGTAGGAACCATTTTTGGTACCTTTTTTTTTTTCAAAAATAGGAAGTTCAAATTTGGTATGAATGAATATGTATGGACGTTGCTTTCTAGTTTTCAAAATTTGGAAAAACAAGATAAAATTTTTCCAAAACTTCAGGTCACTATATAATAGCATGTCTCGTGCATTTTCAGTCACATCAGAAACCCTTCAAGACAGAGCCCAAAATGATACTCCGGATGAAATAAGTACCAAACTTATTAGAAATTCGGCCCTCGAAATCCACGTTATTTCCATTGCGGCAGCCGCAGAATCTCACTTACGAACCAACCCCCGAACGTCATTCGGCGCTTATAAAATTATTACGCAAAGGAAAAGGAAGTCCAATATTTGAGATCCGCCTTTTAATCCCATTAAGGGAATTGGCATGCAACAGTATTGATTCCGATATCCGATACCTACTCTCTCACGTCTCTCGCCCACCCTCTCACATCTTTTTCGTCTCTTTTTCCCTCATTCGATAGCTGCCAAATTTCATATGTATCTGACCTGCGGCCAGTGCGGCCAACTCAATGGGAACACCAAAAGTTCCGGCTCTGGTCCCTTTTTCGCAGAACCAGAAGCTGACGCAGACACACAGTACCGGGGTACTTTCCTAATTGAAAGACAAATGTGATGAATAAATAGTACAGAGGCGTTCTGCGATGCCCGCCCGGTGGAAACTGATGGCCGGCGGAGCGAAATGCAATTTCCCAGTTTAATTACTTTTTCATTCGCGGGGATTATAATGCGCAACAAAAATTGCTTGGTGATGGAGTTTGAGACTTCTCACGCTGCAGCCTACGTATAGGTATACCTGCTACACACGTAGCGTCCCCCGGGAACGAAAGCAGAGATTATAGGAAATTTCTCCGGAGGGTATTTGCTTTTTGTACGGTGCGGTTGCTCTGGAATCGAACAAATCCACTTTAATCAACCCAGTTGTCTCTCGCCTGGTGGACGTCTTAATTTCCTACGTATTTATTCACCTGGTTTGCTATGCAGCGGTTTGAATTGGAGCGAAATGACAATAATTTGTCGTAGCAAAGTCATTAGGAAATGCTCGACATTGAACCACTTCCAAGTGCTATTTTGGAATTCTGCAACATCCAGGTCGAATGCGCTTTGATTTATTACGAAAGATGTTCGCCTACTTTTGGTAGGCTTATCACCTGCTGTAGTGCTTCAGAAGAGCAATTAAAGACGGATTTGATAAGAGAAGGTAGAATCTTTGGAGCTTGATTAGGTACCTTCTTGCTGTAGTATGCGCCAAGTTGCATATAAGCATAATCAATTTCGCCATTTCGCTGATGGATTCACGAGAAACGACATGTTTGAAGTTGCCGGGTTAGGCAGGTAAGGTAACTGCCAATTTTGTAGGTATATCTGCCGCAACAAACGGTTAAGAAGCCTCTTTCGCCAAGGACGCGTGCGAAACTCAATTCTCAATTAAACGACAGTAACTTTTTACTGCATGCCGTTAGGGACGATCCTCTCTTCGCCACAGAGCTCGAATTTCCCACTTAATTCCGCATCGCAAAAATCGATTTCCCCCCTGTCCGGTCGCCAGTGGTGGCTCATTTGCGAAACCGCCGAAAGCATTGCCTTTATTGATTTTAATTCGTTAAATGGGCAGGCACCACCCTCTAATAACACAAATTATGATTCCTGAAATAAAGCTCGGCGCCCGTCCGTGATGCGTGATGGTAGTTGTGACGGCTGACGTTTCGGGAAAGTTTGCTCTATCGTTGGCTTGGATCGACGACACTCAACGACCCGGTACCTTTCTCAAAAAGAGTGCTGAAGTTGACTTCGCAGCGCGTTTTGGCAAGTGTGGCTTGACGACAGCTCAAAAGAGAACGCAGACTTTGCCTTGACACAGCGCAGGCTTTTCCAGTTCTGTGTGTTGCCTTTTGTACTCGCGAATGCCCAAGCACAACGCTTGATGAACACGATTTTTGCAAGAGTTTTGAAATGCATGTCAATGGCATCATCATTGCATCGTCCGGTCTCGAAGAAAACGTGATGTTGTTGAAAACGGCCGCAAGTGGATTGGTGCAGGCCAGTTGCAGCGTTAACATTTAGAAGTGTCACTTATTTCTTCCGTTTCTGAACTATTCAGGTTCCGTGATTGACGTTCACGGGTTACAGAAAGACCCATACAGGCTATGATCAACTATCCCCGCTCATGGAGCCGCATTAAGATCAAGAGAGTCCAAGACCTGCACCTGCACCGTCGATTCATCGCCCTTTTTTCGTTGCTGACAGCTCCGATAAACGACTTAACTTTACTTAATGAAAGACAAGAAGTAAGAACAACACGTCGATTGGAGTGGAAATTTCGAAAAGGCCTTCATCAAGATCAAAGAAGCCTCCATATCAGCCCCCTTTTGTCCGTCCAGATTTTTAAGAAGCCCTCCGTCGTCCAATCGGACGAGTCCAACCAAGGTTTTCTCGCTGTCTTGACACAGACCGAGGAAACGCAATTTAATTTGGTAACAGATCATTACACAATAATAAAGTGGTCAACAAAATAAGTGTCTATGTCGATATTTGTATAGTTTTTCAAAACTTGACAGCTTTGGAATCTTTCGCGCGATTTTGGATCTGTTTGAACTGGTGGATAGCCTCATTCTTTGGCTATCGGATCCAAGTTTTGCGGATATTGAGAAAGCCCAATAAAATTTCTACAGGGTGTCAAATAAAGCAATGCAAAAGTTTTGAAAGTTTCGCTAACCCCCATTTTGCCAAGAAATTTTTTTTGTGGATACCAACACCAAAAATATGAAGAATGATGTATTCTCTCGAAAAGGTTTTCGATTCATCCCCCTATTTCTGTTTAAAAAAAAGTTATGCCATTTTTTCCTCAATCTACACTTTTCGACAATTAACGTTACAACTGGCCATATTATCGAGGCAAATTTGACAACAATTGATACTTTCACTTGAAAAACTGTCCCATGAAAAACATTTTCTTTACTCACCCCTAAAATGATTACCTACGGTCAGTGCCTAAAGCCCCTGCGGACCGAGTTAGAATGTAGCCTGCTGGAGCTGGAGATGGAATAGCACTGTATCACATCAGATTTACAACATTAACCATATGAAACCCTCTGATAATGTTTGTTAAGGGTTGTTTTAAAAAAAATGAAAATTGATAACTTGATAACGAGAAGACCTAGAGGCTACTTTCTTATTTGACGTTCAATCGCATACGGTGACGCATTTTGCAACAAAGTGGGGGTGTGATTCATAGCTACCCTTACTTAAGGGATGGAAATGTTTTTGTTTAAGTGTTTGGTATCATTTCTTATGGTTTCGTCTGTTCTGAATGCAATTTTGGCAATTAAAATTGATTTTGAACAAATGTTACCATTTGAAAGAAAGAATCAAGTTCATAACTTCGGATGGAGTCTTTCTTTATTGTGACAAAATGTTTACAATTGAAAACAATGTTTCCATAAAATCGATAGAGTTATACTATCAGTAGCGAAAAAAATTGGTACAGCCCAGTTTTAACTTTCAGTTGCTTTCAAACTCGGCGCGGTCAAAGACAGCAAAAATTTTGTAGACAAGACTTCCACTGATTTCCACGTAACTTCTACTGACTTCCATGTGATTTCCATTGACCGCCACCATTGTGTACACCAGACTTCCACTGCGGTTTACCTATAGAGCAAGCGTAGCCGGAACTATGGACTTGATTTCAAGTTGGAGATACGCCCGCGCCTAGAGTCTCACGCAAAAATAGCCAACTCGCTTGTCTTCGTGTCTCGGAGGACACGTAAAGCACTCGTTCTTCCTCGGTTAGTGCGCCACGTCACTAGTCACCTCAAACCAAGTAAAAGTGTAACTAGGAACTGCCTTCGGGTCTCTCCGCAAAATACTCTTCGGCTGCGACTAAAAAAGGAAACACCGTTAGACACGAGGGATATGAAAATATCCTTGAATCACTCACATAAGTTCATCTTCATCAGTATTTGGTGGGACCTCCTCTAGCTCTAATGAGAGCCGCAACCCTTCGAGGCATACTCTCCACCAGGTTTCGCAAAAACTTTTGAGGAATAGCATCCCATTCAACCTGAATCGCATCCGCCAAGTCATCAAAATTTTCAATTTGTCCTTCCCTTTCTTTCATATTTCTCTTCATTCTACTTCATACATGCTCAATCACATTCATATCAGGAGACAAGGGTGGCCAATCCATTCGCTCAATATTGTGATCCCTCAAAAATTCGGTGACAATACGTGCACGATGTGGTCTCGCGTTGTCGTCAACCAGAATGAATCCATCACCGAAGTTTTGCGCGTAGGGGACCACAATATCCCTAATACACAAATCTCGATATCTCTCTCCATTCATGCTCTGTCCTCTTAACACCACCAACTCACTCTTTCCTGTCATCGTGATTCCACTCCAAACAGTCACTCCTCCACCTCCTAACGCCACTCTCGCCTCCATGTGCTCTTCCAAAAATCTTTCATTTCTTCTTCTCCACACCAAAACACGCCCATCCGAATGGAACAAATTGAACTTACTTTCATCCGTAAACAAACATCTACCCCATTCAGCTATTCCCCAGTTCTGGTGGTCCCTAGCCCATTGGAGACGCACGGCGCGATGACGTCGGTTCATTAAAGGGCATGAGGCTCTTCTTCTCGCTCTTAGCCCAGAGTCGTGCAATCTTCGTCTGACAGTTTGGTTTGACAGCTGGATCCCCGTCGTGGCCCTCAACACGTTGTTGATGGCACTTGCAGTAGTGGTCGGTTTTCTCTGGATCGCCCTTCGAACAAAGCGATCCTGCGCAGCGGTTGTTTTCCGAGTTCTTCCTCCACGACGGTAATTAATGTCTCCAGCTGCCAGACGTCGAATTGCACGACTTATGGACCTAGAGGAGGTCCTAAAAAGTGCCGCAATGTTGTCGATGGTGTCGCCCCTCTCTCGCATTCGTGCCACGATGGCTAATTCATCCGGACTTAAACGCGGCATTTTACAAATTACTCTGCTCACAATAGCGGAAGAAAAAGGTTTGGTTTTTAAGGTAACATAAGTAAAACGATAAGTTCTTCAGCTAAAAAGACACATACACAAATGAAAAACCAATCGAACGAGTTTCACCCGAATAGGAGATAATATTGAATATAAACAATTTTTAATACCAAAATTGAATTCAGAAGAGACGAAACCATAAGAAATGAAACCACACACTCCTACAAAAACATTTCCGTCCCTTAAGTAAGGGTTGCTAAGAAGGACACCCCCACTACGTTGCAAAATGTGTCACCGTATGCGTTTGAACATGAAATAAAAATTTTGTCTCTAGGTCTTTTTCTTCTCAAGTTATCAATTACCAATTTTTTGAAAACAACCCCTAACAAACAATATCAAAGGGGGTTTGATATGGTTGATGTGGTAAATCTGTTGTGACACAGTACTATCCCATCCTGGTGCCCGCTCCAGCAGGCTACATTCTAAGTCGGTCCGCAGGGGCTTAAGGCACTGACCGTAGATAATCATTTTAGGGGTGAGTAAAGAAATTGTTTTTCATGGGACAGTTTTTTAAGTGAAAGTATCAATTGTTGTCAAATTTGCCTCGATAATATGGCTAGTTGTAACGTTAATTGTCGAAAAGTGCAGATTGAGGAAAAAATGGCATAACTTTTTTTAAACAGAAATAGGGGGATGAATCGAAAACCTTTTCGAGAGAATACATCATTCTTCATATTTTTGGTGTTGGTATCCACAAAAAAAATTTCTTGGCAAAATGGGGGTTAGCGAAACTTTCAAAACTTTTGCATTGCTTTATTTGACACCCTGTAGAAATTTTATTGGGCTTTCTCAATATCCGCAAAACTTGGATCCGATAGCCAAAGAATGAGGCTATCCACCAGTTCAAACAGATCCAAAATCGCGCGAAAGATTCCAAAGCTGTCAAGTTTTGAAAAACTATACAAATATCGACATAGACACTTATTTTGTTGACCACTTTATAATGGTTATTCATTGAACAAAAGCAGAAATACATATTCATGAGCAAAATAATAGGTCATCAATTTTCTCCGAGAACTCTTCACTGACCAGATACTAGTGACTTCACCTGTGTTTCGTTCACAACATGACCTTACAAGTCGAAGCAGAAATTTTAAAACACGCGAAAAACCTCTCACACTATCAACTGATCACGCCCCTTAAAAAGCCTCAACTGACCAAGACACCATCGACGGACATGCATGAAATTACTAAACTCGCGGAGGGAAAACCTGACATCTGCCTAAAACAACAGAAAAACAACATCATGTATGCAATTTCTAGTGGAACACATTCCCTGGCTATTTTTCGACCAATGCTGTCGTCCAAGGCGACGGCTTTCCGGCGCCAGTGACAGCTAGTCAACTCATACCAGTCGACGCATTTTGACAGGGTATTTCTTTTAATGTTTGCAAACGGACCGTTTAGTTGGTAGTTTCTTAAAAAATTCTCGAGAGATTTCAGTTCATTTCACTTTCTTTTGACTGGATTTGACGTTTAGACGGCGCCGGTTACAGCTAGTCAAGTTATAAATCTCCGTGCCAAACTTAAACGTCAGGCGACGATTATTGAACAAACCACTAAGCCGATTTTGGCGGGATATTTTCTTGAATGTTTGCAAACGGACCGTTTTGTCGGTTAAGGGTGGAAATTTTCAAACATTATTTTGAATCATGACAATTTTCCGAAAAATTCCAATTCATCCCACTTTCTTTTGACAGACGTCAGGCGACGATTACTGGGCAAACGGCTCAATGGATTTTGACGGAGTATTTTCTTCAAATGTTTGCAAACAGACCGTTCTGTTAGTTGACGGTGAGAATTTCTCTGAATTTACCTCGAATTTATAGGGATTCTCCGAGAAATTTCAATTCGCTCCACTTTCTGTCGACTGGTTTTGACGTTTAGCCAGCACCGGTGACAACTAGTCAACTCATAGGGCGCCGTGTCCAAAACCATAGGTCAGGCGACGATTCCTGAACAAACGACCCACTGGATTTTGACTAGGTATTTTCTTCAAAACGTTTGCATGAGGACCGTTTTGTAAGTTGATGATAGAAATTCTCCAAAATTCACCTCCAATTTAGGAGGGTTCTTCAGAAAATTTCAATTTATTCTACTTTCTTTTGACTGGTTTTCATGTTTAGCCGGTGCCGGTCACAGCTAGTCAACTCATTAAACGCCGTGCCAAAAATTACACGTCAGGCGATGACTACTGAACAAACCACTTGATATATTTTGACGGAGTATTCTCTTTAAAATGTTGGCTAGCGAACCGTTTTGTTCGTTGAGGGTGGAACTCTCGTAAAATTCACCTTGAATATAGAGGATTTTCAGAAAAATTTGGACTCATTCTACTTCCTTTTGACTGGTTTTGACGTGAGGCCGGCGCCGGTGACAACTAGTCAACTCATAGAGCGCCGTGCCAAAAACCATACGTCAGGCGACGATTCCTGAACCAACGACTCACTGGATTTTGACTGGGTATTTTCTTTATAACGTTTGCATAAGGACCGTTTTACAAAGCGAGGGTGAAAATTCTCCAAAATTCACCTCAAAATTTATTAGGGTTTTTCAGAAAATTTGAATTTATTCCACTTTTTTTTTGACTGACGTCAGGCGACGATTACTGGGCAAACGGCTCAATGGATTTTGACGGAGTATTTTCTTTAGATGTTTGCAAACAGACCGTTCTGTTAGTTGACGGTGAGAATTTCTCTGAATTTACCTCGAATTTATAGGGATTCTCCGAGAAATTTCAATTCGCTCCACTTTCTGTCGACTGGTTTTGACGTTTAGCCAGCACCGGTGACAACTAGTCAACTCATGGGGCGCCGTGTCCAAAACCATAGGTCAGGCGACGATTCCTGAACAAACGACCCACTGGATTTTGACTAGGTATTTTCTTTAAAACGTTTGCATAAGGACCGTTTTGTAAGTTGATGGTGGAAATTCTCCAAAATTCACCTTCAATTTATGAGAGTTCTTCAGAAAATTTTAATTTATTCTACTTTCTTTTGACTGGTTTTCATGTTTAGCCGGTGCCGGTCACAGCTAGTCAACTCATTAAACGCCGTGCCAAAAATTATACGTCAGGCGATGATTACTGAACAAACCACTCGATATATTTTGACGAAGTATTCTCTTTAAAATGTTGGCAAGCGAACCGTTATGTTCGTTGAGGGTGAAACTCTCGTAAAATTCACCTTGAATCTAAAGGATTTTCAGAAAAATTTGGATTCATTCTACTTCCTTTTGACTGGTTTTGACGTTAAGCCGGCGCCGGTGACAACTAGTCAACTCATAGAGCGCCGTGTCAAAAACCATACGTGAAGCAACGATTCCTGAACAAACGACTCACTGGATTTTGACTGGGTATTTTCTTTGAAACGTTTGCATAAGGACCGTTTTGTAAGTTGAGGGTTGAAATTCTCCAAAATTCACCTTCAATTTATGAGGGTTCTTCAGAAAATTTTGATTTATTCCACTTTGTTTTGACTGGTTTTGATGTTTAGCTGGTGCCGGTCACAGCTAGTCAACTCATAAAACGCCGTGCCAACAACCATACGTCAGGCGATGATTACTGAACAAACCACTCGATATATTTTGACGGAGTATTCCCTTTAAAATGTTGGCAAACGAACTGTTTTGTTCGTTGAGGTTGAAACTTTCGTGAAATTCACCATGAATCTAGAGGATTCTTAGGAAAATTTGAATTCATTCTACTTCATTTGGACTGGTTTTGACGGTAAGCCGGCGCCGGTGACAACTAGTCAACTCATAGAGCGCCGTGTCGCCGGTGACTGGGTATTTTCTTTAAAACGTTTGCAAACATATTATTTTGTTAATTGAGAATCTCTCAAAATGTAGCTTGAGTCTATGGGGATTTTTCGAGAAATTCTTATTCATTCCACTTTCTTTTGACTGGTTTTGACGTTTAGCCGGCACCAGTGACAGCTAGTCAAATCATATAACGTTGTGCCAAAAGCCATACGTCAGCCGACGATTACTGAACAAACCACTCGATGGATTAAACCAAACCAAACCACTCGGAGTATTCTCTTTGAAATGTTCGCATAAGAACCGTTCTGTCACTTGAGGGTGGAGATAATTCAAAATTTACTCTGGATTTATGAGGATTTTTCAAAAAACTTCAATTTATTCCACTTTCTTTTGGATGGTTTTGACGTTTAATCGGCGCCGGTGGAGTTATGGCGTTTTCGACTGGCCGGAACGGAGCCAGTTTAGCTCGAAAATCGCTATCACTGATTGGACAAGTATTTTCGAGAACTTATCGGATCCCCTAATTTTTGAGCCAGACTAGTTCGGTTCTAGTGACTCGAAAACGCTATTTATTAGTCAACTCATAGAGCGCCGTGTCAGAAACCCTTCGTCAGACGACGATTACTGAACAAACCACCAGATGAATTTTGACGGAGTATTTCTTTCAAAATGTTTGCAAACGGACCGTTTTGTTAGTTCAGAGGGTGAAAATTTTCCAAAATTCACTTCGAATTCATGAGGATTCTTCGAAATTTTTTAATATATTTCACTTTTTTGACTAGTTCTGACGTTCAGCTAGCACCGATGACAGCTAGTCAACTCAAGACCATATTAAAAACCATACATCAGACGACAATTACTGAACAAACCGCTCGATAAATTTTGACGTAGTATTCTCTTCGAAATGTTTGAAACGGACCGTTTTGTTAGTTTACGGTGAGAATTTCTTCAAATTTACCTTGAATTTATAAGGATTCTTAAAAACAAATCAATTCATCCCACTTTCTTTTGGCTGGTTTTGACGTTTAGCCGGCGCCGGTGACAGCTAGTCAACTCATAGGACGTGGACGCAGTGTCAAAAACCAGACATCAGGCGACGATTACTTAACTAACGACTTGATGGATTTTTTTTTGTCCTGCATCAACCACTAGGTCATCAGCAGGTTTTTTAGTAGTAGTTTTTCACCAACGATAAATAACAGTGATGACGATAACACAACGAAGACATGTTAAGATTAGTGTAGGTAAATCAGTGGTGTTTTGCTCCGGTGGCTCTCTCGTTCCATCCATTTTCCCGGGGCATCACCGCACGATAGTAGATGCCCCAGTACTAAGGAACGCGTGAAAAAGTCCATCTGACCCAGTGCGGATCTGAATCCGGAGCTCACCGTGCTACCGACTACCGTTTTGTTAGTTCTGAGGATGAAATTCAAAAAAATCACTTTGAATTCATCGGGATTTTTCGAAAAAACCCAATTTATACCACTTTCTTTTGACTGATTTTGACATTCAGCTGGCGCCGGTGACAGCTAGTCAACTCATAGATCTCTGTGCCAAAAACCAATTGCCAGGCGACGATTATTATTGAACAAATCACCAGACAGATTTTGACGAAGTACTTTTTTCAATTTTTGCAAACTGACCGTTTTTTTAGTAAAAGATGAAGTTTCCAAAGCTCAACTCAAACTTATGTCTCTCATAAGAATTTCTCGAGAGATTACAATCATTTCCACTTTCTTTCGACTGGTTTTGACGTTTGACGGAATTCATTCAAACAATCTTGTTACAGTTTTGCGGCAAAAATTCAGCTTTTTGAACGAAATTGAACGGAAAGATGTGTGGAATGCAAAGGAGGGGCTTCGGCTTCGGAGACCTCGTGTCGTCTAGTGAGAACCATCTAACGGGTTTTCTGTTCAAATATCACCGTGAAATAATGAAATTCAACCACCGCATACTCGCATACACCACAGGTGGCAGCTACGTCAAAATATGACGCTCTCGCGATTTTGGAAAACACACACAACACCTCGCAGCATTCAAACAGTTTTTTTCGGAAGAAATGACCTTATCGGCATTCGAAATTCGACTGAGGTCCTGAGGGGGCCTTTCGCCGTCTGCCAGACACAAAATGAATCACCTCTATACAATGTATTTGTCACCAAAGCGTCAATAAATTATTCTATTTTATTCGATTCTTTCAATTGAAAGGCATTTTGATCAAATTTCGCAGGCCGCCACAGAAGTGTGCGGGCGAATTTCACCAATTCAGGCAGCAAACACGTCTAGGGGTGCCTGGTGTACATTTTTGTATTCATGTTTTCTAAAACCATTTTATTTTTTTAGATTTTGGGTCTCTTTTTTGAATTCTGTTTTGTTTAGTTTCCAATGTATTGTGGTGATCGGCCTAGCATAAAAGTGAAATATTTAATTTAAGCATAAGAGCGTAGCTGCAGCTGGCGATATTCAGAGAGTAGGAGGGGAAAGATGCATGGCTTGAGGAAGCTGAGAAAAGGACGCAAGAGATGGTTGGTGTGTGAATGCAACACCGATAAGACGCCTGCTTTGCGCTCCTGCTATGATTGTTATATCATTTGTTGATAAAGTTGTTTGTGGTTTACTGATTGTGAGTTTTGATGCTGATCGATCGTTGAAATCAGAAAGGCAAGTAATCACTGATTTGATTTATTTGACCCTAAATTGAAGTAGCAGGTGCTCAGAAGTTTATTAGCACAGATCATTGTGGAATCAAAGTCGTACTTCAATTAACTGGTGTACAATCTTCATTATGAATGTTCAGCTGTTGGAACTCAAACACAGTCTTATTGTCAGATTTATTCAAATGTCAAGAAGCAAGTTACCTGGGCTTTCTCACCTGTAAAGGTGCCTCAAGTTGACGTGGCTTTTCTTCTCTATGCGGTTAACCCTTTCAAATATAAGCTTTAGTCAGTGCGTTAAAATTCTAAGCTCAGAAGAATTAGGAGTGAGAGTTAGACGCGAATAAGAAAGGGTTAAAGTCAGGTGCGGCATTACGGAACGAACCAGCAAACTCCAAGTGATGTCCGGAGCCTACTAAACTGACGCTGTCTTCACAAAGAACCGGATGAGATGTCACCATGAACTGAGGCTAAACCAAAGCAACAATTACCTGACCCAAAGGGTTAATCAACAGGCAGTTAGCGACAGGACAGAGTTAACCCGAATCGTCTGGAGAGATATTCGTGGCAATAAAGCTCTGGAACCTGGCTGCAACCATCGCGAGGCGGTAGAAAATAAGAGCGGAAATTTGCGGAAATTAGGGAATGCAAAGCGCGAGAAATTCCTCACACAAAATCTGAAAAGCCAAGTCATTTGAAGCTACCTGATACCTGATCTGAAAGAAAGTTCTTTCCGAATAGTCTATTGAAAGGACTTTACTAAACAATGACCCAAAGGGTTAATTCATGCCCACCATGCTTGTAAATAAACAATCAACTAATTTTCGAGTTGAAACGGATAGTATTGAACTGACGACATTATGACAATAATTGGGAACCGATAAAACTGGGAATTATTGCAGTTATAAACATTCCACTTTCACTCTTTCGATTAATAACCCTTTAACAGGGGAACTCCATAAATAATGAATTTGCCATGCTGTTGAATGTAATTAAAATTGTGTAAATTATTGCTATAAGAAGCAATAACGTATTCCAGAAATCCAATTGTAATTGTGACGAATCTAGTTCAATTAAGCGGTGAAATGAAGAATCAGACAATGAGATTTAGTAAAAGCAAAAAGGAAGAGCTCGACTTCCATACTTGTTCAACAGTTGCTCCAGCCATAGACTCCTAAACTGCACACCGCTATCCATCTGGACGGTTTCAGGAACAAACCGAAAGAACACGGAGAACACCCGCTTCTCCAAAATCTTGCAGACGGTACGAGCAAGAGTGCTCCGCACTGACAGCAATAGACAAAACTTCGAGAACACATCAGTAATGACCAATTACTGAATATTTTCCAGCGTCGACCGAGGCAAAGGACATAAACACAGCCCTCCAGATAGTCTTCATACTTTGATTGACGCGTTTAGCTGGGTTGGCTTGCGGATGGTACTCAGTGACCTCAAATGGCATCCGAGCAAACTCGTGGAATAGTGAATATTGAATAAATTGAAACTGTGATACACTGATGTAATATTTAGAGCCTGGACATACAGAAGAGCTTTGATCTCTACTACGACACCAGCTCAAAAAGCCTCACTTTCTGCCCTTTTCCGCTAAAGACTCGAAAGAATGCCATCTTTTTCCCATTCTGACTCCAAATTGTGCTGCATTCACGAAAACGTAGGGTAGGTGGTGGTGGCCAATGACAGCTAAGATTACTAGTCACGAAATATCACAGGATCAACTTCATTGTGAATTTCCTCATTATTCTCATTAATAAGGCAGTTTGACCGTGAAACTATGAACTATGAACTACCCTCGAGTTTGCAGTCATTGGAATGCTCAAAGTCTATCTAGGCCATAGCATTATTTGGTATTACTCATTGCATCTTATCAGTCGAAAAATGATTTCAAGGAACCTCCAATGATAAAGTCGTTGACGTCTCCCTTCTCTCGTTTCTACTTAACGACATATCTAGCGGCTAGCTTTGACCCTACTTTCGTAGCCGCTTGGAGGCTTTTTCATAGACATCCCTCATAAAGCGTCGCTTCAAAGGAATGCAGTTTTTATGTTGGGTCATCCAGATGTGCGAGATGTACCTGCTGGTCGGCACGACGAATTGGAAAGTTACCACTCCGTCGCGTGCATCTGGCATCTGGCAATAATATTCTACCCTCCAGGAATTTTTTCGAAAAATAAAATAGAGAACAGTTTTCTACCTTCCGAAGCCCGAACCACCACAGTACCTACTAGTAATATTATTTCAATTGAAATTCAATTATTATACACTTCCAAAGAGCAAAGCACAAGTAAGGTATGATTTCAAAGTACATCGGAGGAGTCGATACAGTAATAACTTTAAAGATTAGCAGGTCTGTGCTAGTAGAAAATGATCGATGACGGATGAAAGATGGATCGCGCAGTTCACATTTCGAAATAATATCTCGTCACGGTGATGCCCTTCTCCTGGATATGGACGGGAAAAAAACTTTTCCGGGCCAGACGAGGCCAAGCGCCGAGTTGTCATTTTCCCGATAATTAAATTTGTGCCTAAAATATGCTGGCAAACGGCCTGAAAACAAATCGAAACAAAGTGACACGCAATGAATCTCTCCTCCGGTTCGTTTCTTTGGCCGCGCTCTCGGCGGCGCGGAGGAGCCACACTGCAGAAAGACTATCGAGAAACCATACCCGAGAAGACGCGAATAAAGTGAAGGAAAGGATAACGGTCCCGGAAAAGGGGTTTCGTGGGGGGGCAGGCGTGGCTCTCTCATCCCCGCGGTGTGTGGCTGTTTTCATCACGCTGCTGGCGAGTCATCGTGTTTTCCACCGCGCGCGCCGTACAACGGGATAAATGCGACTCGGGGGGGAAATATGTGGCGCTCTGATAGAAATGCACCCCCCCATTTTCTTATTTGGCGGGACATAAAATCATTTCTTCCCGGAGGGCGTTGGGTTATCAAAAATTATTCGGATAAGGGAGGTATCTTGTGGCATCAAATTGGCAGTTCTGAAAGCGAATCTGAAAGGTTTCAAAACATATTTGGATGCTCACATTACACTAGATTTTTTACATGCCTACCTTCGTCCAGCATTGACGTGTTACTGCATCTTTAACTAGCCAAAAAAGTTATGAATCAGGCCTTACGAGTAAGGTCTAGGCTCTGTGGTGTTTGTTATGTGGACCGAAGGTGATGGATTTCGAAAGCCAGCTGAAAACACTGACGCTGCCACGGGTTATGCTATGGAAAACGGAAAAAGTCCCTATTTCGCAAAAGTGAAGCCGCTAAAAATCTGGCCTTGGTACGAATAAACTGTGAGTACCCCCAGACGTGTTTGGCCCTCTTAGCTTGCCTGTATTGGTGAAATTCGCCCGCATACTTCTGTGGCGGACTGCGAAATTTGATCAAATTGCCTCTCAATTGAAAGGTGACTCGTTTTGTGTCTGGCAGACGGCGAAATGCCCCCTCAGGACCTCAGTCGAATTTAGCATGCTGACACGGTCGTTTCTTCCGGAAAGACTGTTTATATGCTACGAGGTATTGTGTGTGGTGTCCAAAATCGCGGGAGCGTCATATTTTGACGTAGCTGCCACCTATGCTGGATGCGATGGTTGAATTTCATTATTTCACGGTGATATTCAAACAAAAACCCTATCAGATGGCTCTCACTAGACGACACGAGGTCTCCGAAGCTCCTCACTTTTCATTTCACACATCTTTCCATTCAATTTCGTTCAAAAAGCGGCAATTCCGCCGCAAAACTGTAACAAGATTGTTTGAATGAATTCCCTCAGACGTCAAAACCAGTCAGAAGAAAGTGGAAATCATTGAAATTTTGTTGTCCGATGTTGAATTTTGGAAACTTTCCACCCTCAACTAACAAAACAGTCCCTTTACAAAAATTAAAAAAAATACTTCGTCAAAATCCGTCTAGTGATTTGTTCAATAATCGTCGCCTGACGTATGGTTTTTGGCACGGCGTTTTATGAGTTGACTAGCTGTCACTAGCGCCGGCTAAATGTCAAAACCAGTCAGAAAAAATAAGAATAATATGTAAGCTTTCGGAGGATCCTCTAAATTCAAGGTAAATGTTGTGAAATCTCCACTTTTAACTTACGAAACAGTTCACGTTATCAGCTTAGCGAGTGAAGGTCGTCGTGCTGGTGTCTTATCGTGGTTTTTGTTTACAATTCTAATAACATTTCAAATCGAATTCGAAAATTGTGATCTCGTTTTAAACACTTGGTCATCTTTAATTCAGCGGAGCCTCCCATACTTCCCCAAGTATGGGAAGCAAAGACGGGGATGATCCGGGGGGTGGCCAACCCAGTACACCGGACCTTTTCAATTCAGATGGGACACAGAGCTTGGACTCGAACACTACATCCCAGGAAACTAATGCTACCCAGGAACAACAAATGCGTAAGAATAATATTGATACGAGCATACGATACAGAAGTTCGGACAAAGGTCCATTTTCTGTGTACATCGAATCAAAAGACAAAAATATTGGTAAGTTGCACCCAATGAGAGTAGGTCATTACCTGCATGAGGCAACAAACTTCAAGAACTCCATTTCTCAAATTAAATCGATTGGTTTGAATAAAATCAAAGTATTGTTACATACCGTCAAAGCTGCGAATGATATTATCACTAGCAAAGTAATAAGTGATAATAATTGGATCGCCTATATTCCAAAATTTTTTGTACAAAGAAGGGGTGTTATTCACCAGGTTGATACATTTTTTGACGAGCAATATTTGAAAAATCACATGGTGGTGGACAATGGGTCCCAAGTCATGGAAATCAAGAGATTTATGAGAAGGATTTTGGGCGAGGATGGAAAATTGATTAAAGAAGTGCCTCGTCAAACGGTTTGTGTATCTTTTTTGGGTTCGCAGTTACCTAATGAGGTGATAATAAACAGTGTACTCTTTCGAGTAGATCCTTATGTCGCCCCAGTTATACAGTGTAAAGGATGCTTCAGGTACGGTCATGTCCTACAGCAGTGTCGTGGAAATAGGAAATGCGTTAATTGCGGTGATGAGCATGAAAATCATAGTAACTGTACTATGGAAACAAAGTGTATTTATTGTGATGTAAACGACCACAAATCAAACTCAAAAAACTGTCCAGAATTTATCAAACAGCAAAGCATAAAGAAAATTATGGCGGACAAAAACTTATCATATAAAGAAGCAGCTGATGCTTCCAAAAACCCATCATTTTCTAATGCCGTGACTAGGAATTCTTTTATTTCGGATAACCGTTTTTCTGTCCTATCACTGGATGATCAGTCTCAATTTCCACAAATTAACAGCAGCAATAAAAATTGGAACACAAAACCCACCCTACAAATCAAACAAAACAATAATAATCGTCACTTCTTGGCGAATGAAAATTATAGAAAAAGAAAAGAAGCAAGTTCCCCGGTACAGTCTCCCACAAAACAAAACCCGAGCTTAAATAAAAAACCCAAACACCAAGAAACACCTTTGGAAAAGGAACTGAATAGACGTCAACTTCAAGTTGACCTCGAAGATATCTCTAAGACTGTCGAACATGAATCGATAAACATACAACAGGTTGTGTTGGAATTTCTGAAAACATATAATGCAAATCTACTAGACAGCGTGCCTTTGACACAGAGGGCCGCTATAGAAAGGGACATGAACGCAGAAGAGTCTGTCAAACAATTTTTCCAGGCAAAATTTAAAACTTCGTTTGTAGCAGTGTTAAGTAGTCCTGAAATTTCCAGGGAAATTTCCGAGGAAATTTCTGAGAGCGAAATGTCACATGAAGAATACTAAAGGTAAGCTAAAGGTACTGCTATACTCAATTCCTATTCGATCGATCGTTATTTTCTCACATAAGCTTTTTCATAATGGATTGCCCAAACAAACACATGAATCTTAATATACTACAGTGGAACGCCCGTTCTGCTGTGAATAATAAAAACAGCTTAGTCAAGTTCCTATACGATCACAATATTGATATTGCGCTAATTAGTGAAACATGGTTCAAGCCAGGAATTGTGGTAAAATTCAATGGGTATAATGTAATTCGAAGAGATAGGGATGATGGTCGAACCGGGGTAGCTATTCTAATCGCCAAAAATATAAAATTCCGAGAGGTAACTATCTCAAATAATTTCCGTGAAGAAATCCAAGTTTGTGCCGTCCAAGTGTTAAATACTAAGGACAAAATCACATTTCTTTCTGTGTATAGACCACCAAACATCCAAACTACTAGACAGGACTGGCATAATATCTTCCTCAACGCCCCGCACCCAGCGGTGATAGGGGGAGATTTCAACGCCCATAACATGATGTGGGGTTCGCATGGATCCGATAATACTGGCGATCAAATAATCGAAGTTCTTAATGATTGTGATCTGGTGGTATTCAATAACGGTTCTCCCACTAGACTCTCCCCTTTTGGTCAACGAAGGTCTGCAGTTGATATTTCACTGGTGTCCGATTGTATCTCAGCTAAAATAGACTGGAATATTAAACCTGAAACACTCGGTTCCGACCATTTTGCAATCAACTTCACAATTCAGTCAAATTTGGAGGTGTTATGTCCGGTTCAAACTAGGCTCAGGTGGAACTGCAAGAAAGGGAATTGGTTACGGTATTACGAACTTACAAGTCAGAGTTTCAGTGAAGACTCTTTGCCTCATTTCAACTCCGCACAGGAGAAACTGGATTATTTTCGGCACTCAGTTAATGAGGCGGCAGAAGTCGCCATTCCAAAAAACAAGCCATATAAAATAAAGAGAAGATCACCAGCTCCGTGGTGGGATCGTGAATGCGATGAGGCCGTTAACGCAAGAAAACAGGCTTTGAAAAGTTATCAAAACAACAGCACGTTAGAAAATTATTTGAATTGTAAAAGGGAAATGGCAAAAACCAAACAACTATTGAAGAGAATAGCAAAAGCTAGTTGGCAAAACTTTTGCTCAAAGCTCCATAGCTCCACTCCCTCGGCGGAGCTATGGAAACAAGCGAGGTTGATGAAAAGAATTCCCCTACAATCCAATAAACCAACTAGTTATGATTCGGCTTGGGCCGAAGAGTTACTAACAAACATTACACCTTGCTCGGTTGAATTGCGTCTTCCTGATGGGATATCAAGTGAAAATTTAAATGTAAATGAGAGCGATAACTTCTGGTTACAACCATTCCAGTATCATGAGCTGGAAAGAGCTATAAAATTTCTCCAAACACATCACCAGGTCTCGATGACATCAGATACCCTATGCTGCAGCATCTTCCCCCGGAGGGCAAAAAGTTCCTTCTGAGTACTTTCAATGACATCTGGGTTCGAGGTGAAAACATAGACTCATGGAAAGAAGTGGTCGTAGTGCCACTAATTAAACCACATAAAGATCCGCAACTGGCTTCTTCATATCGCCCAATCTCTCTACTATCATGCATTTATAAAACGTTCGAAAGGTTGATAAAAGGTAGACTGGATTGGTGGCTGTATAAGAAGAAATTGATCCCACAGAACCAATTTGGATTTCGAAAAGGAATGGGCACTTCGAATGCAATTGCCAGAATAGTAACTGACATACAGTTATGCCATACAAAAAACAATTACTTGTGCGCTGCGTTTTTGGACATTGAAGGCGCTTACAACTCGGTCGTTCCTTCCATTTTATTAGATAAGCTACACAATATAGGTATTCCACCACAAGCTGCAACAACAATAGTCGGTCTGATTACTGAGAGAAAAGTTTTCTTGCGTCAACAAAATGGCAAAATTATAGGACCAAGGGTCCTATCACTCGGACTTGCGCAAGGAGCAGTCTTGAGCCCAAATCTTTTTAATATTTATACGAGTGATATACACAAGAATAGCTCTTCGACGAGGGTTGTACAATATGCTGACGATTTCTGCATATACAGCGAACATAAAAATTATGAAAACTGCATACAAAATTTGTCACGGTCATTGACCTCTATATCTGCTTGGCTAGATAACCATGGATTTACATTATCCACCCAAAAATCTACAGTGACAATTTTCACAAGACATAATACACCTGAATTAGACCAAATCACTTTAGGAAAGTTTCGGTTGCCAATGAGTAGCCATACTAAATATCTCGGCATCATTCTTGACAAAAAGTTGAAATGGGAAAGACACATCGAACACCTAGTCGCCAAATGTAATAAAGGACTGAACTTCATGAAAATGATTGCCAAAACCTGGTGGGGAGCTGACCCCCAAACAGCCTTATTGTTTCACAGATGCTACATTAGATCCATAATTGATTATGGGAGTGTTTTTTATGGTGCAGCTACCGATTCTGCATTGAAAAAGATAGAGGTGGTGCAGAATAATGCTCTAAGGATCAGTTTGGGCGCAATGAGGTCATCGCCAATTGTTCCTATGCAATTGGAGGCATCGGAGCCGCCTTTAGCGTTAAGACGAGAAATGCTAGCTGGAAAATTTATTGTAAAATCGCAATTGTTCGACCCATCATTAATTACGTCCACTAATCAACTTAGTTTGTATGATCTGACCCATAAATATTGGGACAAAAAGAAGTCTCCACCGTTGTGCTCTGCTTTTCGGAATGTATCATCGGTTGTTCCTTTGGATCAACTGAAACAAAGCGCATTCAATCACATACAGATTCAAGATTATATTATCATGATTCAAAGTCCCCACGTTATAATACCAGTTTTTTCAGAAATTGAACTACAGAATGCTGCAATTCTGAGGGAAATCCTTTCGGAACATTCAAATTCTCTGCAAATATACACTGATGCTTCCAAGTCCGCGAGTGGTACAGGTTTTGCAGTTTACATCCCATCAAATAAAGCAGAGATAAAGCGCAAGCTACCAGATTCAACCTCCATTTTCTGCGCTGAAGCTTTTGCTATTGCAATGGCTTTGAAAACGTTCCGAATAGCGGAACACGACTCAGCTTTTGTTTTATCCGACTCTTTGAGTGTTCTGAAGGCATTGCAGGGTAATGAATACCCTCTCCAACACAGCTGCTTGTCCAATTGCATATCTGAGTTGATACTCCTCAAAAAAATGAATAAAACGCTTCGATTGGTATGGGTAAAGGCACACATTGGCATACAACATAATGAGTATGTTGATCAATTGGCTAAGGACAGCGCCAATACTGGCATTGAGCATAGTGTTCAACCTTGTTGGTCGTGGCTGTCTAATAAACTGAAATTGATGATGAGAGAGGATTGGTGTCGGCAGTACAGGAAATATTGCTCTGCAAAACAATCATGGTACACGTCAGTGCAATCAGATATCCCTCGTCAGCCATGGTTCAAAGATCTTAATTTGCCTAGAGCATCAGTTACAAGTATCACGCGGCTTCGGCTGGGGCACGGTTCGTACCCAGCTCATCTAAATCGAATCGGTGTGGTTCAGTCGGACAGGTGCGACGTTTGCTTAGTTCGATGCGACCTCAACCATTTATTCTTGGGTTGTGAAAAATATACTGATGAAACGGAAGTCCTGATAAAGGACCTAGCATCTTTGAAAGAGATACAGTTTCCGCTCAATTTGGAAGGGGTCCTCAACACTAGGAGTGTGGAGGCCTACATGTCCCTCATCCGATTTTTAAATAGTACTTCGCTCAACATCTAAATCACATCCTGGAGAAGGTTTATAATCTCTCATATTCTCATATTACCTACACACAATGGATCTACCAAACAAACATGAACCGCCGCAACAGTACGACTGACCGACTCTGTTCAGAGAAACAATGTATAAAAATAGCATTGAAGTCAGTTGAGCTGATTTTGTTTTGTTTTGGATTAGTTGAATAAAAGAAAAACAAGTAGTGGCTAATGGGAGAAATCCAAAAGCCAAAAAAAAAAAAAAAAAAAAAAAAAACTTACGAAACCGTCTCTATGCAAACTTTAGAACTGTCCTTGTGAAAAAATTTCTAAAAAAAATACTCCGTTAAAATCCATCCAGTGGTTTGATCAGTCAAAACAAAGTGGAAGAAATTGAAATTTGTTCGCCTGACGTATGGTTTTTGACACGGCGCTCCATGAGTTGACTAGCTGTCTCCGGCGCCGGCTTAACGTTAGAACCGTCTCTATGCAAACTTTGAAACTGTCCTTGTGGAAACATTTGAAAAAAAACACCCCGTAATAATCCATCCAGTGGTTTGATCAGTCAAAAGAAAGTGGGATAAATTAAAGTTTTCTGAAGAAGCCTCATAAATTGAAGGTGAATTTTGAAAAATTTCTACCCTCAATTTACAAAACGGTCCTTATGGGAACTTTTTAAAGAAAATACCTAGTCAAAATCCAGTGGGTCGTTTGTTCAGGAATCGTCGCCTGACGTATGGTTTTTGACATGGCGCTCTATGAGTTGACTAGTTGTCACCGGCGCCGGCTTAACGTCAAAACCGTCTCTATGCGAGCTTTGAAAATGTCCTTGTGCAAAAATTTCAAAAAAAAATACCTTGTTGAAATCCATCCAGTGGTTTGATCAGTCAAAAGAAAGTGGAATAAATTGGAATTTTTTGAAAAACCCTCATAATTTAAAGGTGAATTTTGGAGAATTTCCACCCTCAACTTACGAAACGGTCCTTATGGAAACGTTTAAAAGGAAATACCCAGTCCAAATCCAGTGAGTCGTTTCTTCAGGAATCGTCGCCTGACGTATGGATTTTGACACGGCGCTTTATGAGTTGACTAGTTGTCACCGGCGCCGGCTTAACGTCAAAACCAGTCGAAAGAAAGTAGAATGAATCCAAGTTTTTCTAAGAATCCCCTAAATTCATGGTGAATTTTACGAAAGTTCCACCTTCATCGAACAAAACGGTTCGTTTGTCAATATTTTAGGGAGAATACTCCGTCGAAATATATCGAGTGGTTTGTTCAGTAATCGTCGCCTGACGTATGGTTTTTGAAACGGCGTTTCATGAGTTGACTAGCTGTGACCGACACCGGCTAAACATCAAAACCAGTCAGAAGAAAGTGGAGTTAATATGAATTTTCTGAAGAACCCTCATAAATTAGAGGTGAATTTTGGAGAATTTCCACCCTCAACTAACAAAACGATCCTTATGCAAACGTTCCAAGAAAATACCCAGTCAAAATCCAGTGGGTCGTTTGTTCAGGAATCGTCGCCTGATGTATGGTTTTTGACACGGCGCTCTATGAGTTGACTAGTTGTCACCGGCGCCGGCTTAACGTCGAAACCTGTCAAAAGAAAGTAGAATGAATCCAAATTTTTCCAAGAGTCCTCTAGATTCGAGGTGAATTTTACGAAAGTTTCACCCTCAACGAACAAAACGATTCGTTTTTCCAGGGAGAATAATCCGTCAAAATATATCGAGTGGTTTGTCAGAAATCATCGCCTGACGTATGGTTTTTGACACTGCATTTTATGAGTTGACTAGCTGTGACCGGCACTGGCTCAACATCAATACCAGTGAAAAGTGAGTGGACTTATTAAAATTTTCTGAAGAACCCTCATAAATTAAAGGTGAATTTTGAAGAATTTCCACCCTCAACTTACAAAACCGTCTTTATGCAAACGTTTTCAAGAAAATTCCCTTGTCAAAATCTAGTGGGTCGTTTGTTCAGGAATCGTAGCCTGACGTATGGCTTTTGACACGGCGCTCTATGAGTTGACTAGTTGTCACCGGCGTCAACTAAACGTCCAAACAAGTCAAAAGAAAATAGAATGAATCAAAAATTTTTCAAGAATCCTCTAGATTCAAGGTAAATTTTACGAAATATTCACCCTCAACGTATAAAACAGTTCGTTTGCTGACATTTTAGAGAGAATACTCCGTCGAAATATATCGAGTGGTTTGTTCAGTAATCATCGCCTGACGTATGGTTTTTGGCACGGCGTTTTATGAGTTGACTAGCTGTGACCGGCACCGGTTAAACATCGAAACCAGTCAAAAAAAGTGGAATGAATTAAAATTTTCTAAAGAACCCTCAGAAATTAATGGTGAATTTTGGACAATTTCCACCCTCAAGTCACATAACGGTCCTTATGCAAACGTTTAAAAAGAAATACCCAGTTGAAATCCAGTGAGTCGTTTGTTCAGGAATCGTCGGCTGACGTATGGTTCTTGACACTGCGCTCTATGAGTTGACTAGTTGTCACCGGCGCCGGCTTAATGTCAAAACCAGTCAAAAGAAAGTGGAATGAATCCAAATTTTTCTAAGAATCCCCTAGATTCAAGGTGAATTTCAGGAAAGTTCCACTCTCAACGAACAAAACGGTTCGTTTGTCAACATTTTAGAAAGAATACTCCGTCAAAATTTATTGAGTGGTTTGTTCAGTAATCATCGCCAAACGTATGGTTTTTGACACGGCACCCTATGAGTTGACTTGTTGTCAAAGGCACCGGCTAAACATCAAAACCAGTCAAAAGAAAGTGGGATACATTGAAATTTGTTGAAGTACCCTCATAAATTAACAGTGAATTTTGAAGAATTTCCACCCCTACCAACAAAACGGTCCTTATGCATGCATTTCAAAGGAAATACCGTGTCAAAATCCATCCAGTCGTTTGTTCAGCATCCGTCGCCTGACATATGGTTTTTGGCACGGCGTTTTATGAGTTGACTAGCTGTGACCGGCGCCGGCTTAACGTCAAAACCAGTCAAAAGAAAGTGGAAATTATTATATTTTTTCGAAGAATCCTTATAAATAAAAGATGAAATTTGGAGAATTCTCACTCTCAACTAACAAAACGGTCCGTTTGCAAGCATCCTAAAGAAAATACCCCGTCAAAATCCATTGAGACGTTTGTTCAGTAATCGTCGCCTGACATAATGGTTTTTGGCACGGCGTTTTATGAGTTGACTAGCTGTCACCGGCGCCGGCTAAACGTTAAAACCAGTCAAACAAAAGTGGGATGGATGAAAATTTCCGAAGAATCTTTGAAAATTCAAGATAAATTTCGGAAAATTCCCATCCTCAACCAACAAAATGGCCCGTTTGCAAAAATTTTGTAGAAAATACTACGTCAAAGTCCATCAAATGATTTGTACAGTACTTGTCGCCTGACGTTTGTAGCTGTTGATTAGTTGTCAACGGTGTCAGATAAACGTCAAAACCAGTCAAAAGAAAGTGGAATGAGTCGAAATTTTTTGAAGAATCCTCATAATTCGAAGTAAATTTCGAAAAATTTTCACCTCAAACTATGGTTCATGACACAACGTTATATGAATTGACTAGCTGTCGCCGATGCTGGCTAAACGTCAAAACCAGTCGAAAGAAAGTGGAATGAATTGAAATTTTTTGAAGAATTTTCATACATTCAAGGTAAATTTAGGGAAATTTTGACCGTCATTTAACAAAACGGTCTGTTCGCAGAGACTTCAAAGAAAATACTCTGTAAAAATCCATCAAGTCATTTGCTCAGTTTTATCAAAACCATTCAAAATAAAGTGAAATAAATGGAAATTTTCCGAAAAATTCTCATGATTCGAAATGACTTCCAAAAATTTCCACCCTTAACCGACAAAGCGGTCCGTTTGCAAACATTTGAAAAAATACGGTGTCAAAATCCGTCTAGTGGTTTGTTCAATAATCGTCGTTTGACGTTTGAGTTTGGCAGGGCTCCCTATGAGTTGACTAGCTTTCACCGGCGCCGGCTTTAGGTCAAAAACAGTCAGAAGGAAGTGGAATATTTTCATTCCTAAGTAACAAAACGTTCGCAAACATTTAAGAAAATACCCTGTCAAAATCCGTCCAGTGGTTTGTTCAATAATCGTCGCCTGACGTTTGAGTTTGGCACGGAGTTTTATGAGTTGACTAGCTGTCACGGGCGCCGGAAAGCCGTCGCCTGGACGACAGCATTGGTTGAAAAGTAGCCAGGGAATGTGTTCTACTGGGAATTGTATACATGATGTTGTTTTTCCGTTGTTTTAGGCAAATATCAGGTTTTCCCTTCGCGAGTTTGGTTATTTCATGCATGTCCGTCGATAGTGTCTTGGTCAGTTGAGATTTTTCAATGGGCGTGATCAGTTGATAGTGTGAGAGTTTCATGAATTTGAAAAATTGTTTTGCTTTTCGCGTCTTTTAAAATTTCTGCCTCGACTTGTAAGGTCATGTCGTGAACGAAACACATGTCAGTCAGTAGTATCTGGCCAGTGAAGAGTTCTCGGAGAGAATTGATGAACTATTATTCTGTTCATAAATATGTATTGCTGCTTTTGCTCAAAGTAACAACTACTGAAAATACCAGAAACTTATTGATAAAGTTCTGTTAGGATTCTTTTTCTGTGGTCCTTCAGTTGTTTTCGTTGGTGCAATAAGTAATTTCAGTCCGCTGAATCGAGACCGCCCCGACTGAAACTAGCCGTGAACCAAACGCTTCCTGGGGTTTGCAATTACTATAATAACGAAGATCCACCCCAATACCATCGTGAACTCTGCCAGCATGGTCTCGCCTACTCTGTTTTCGGTGAATAATAAAAGACGAATGGATAATGAGATTCAAGCGAAAGCCTGTATCGTTGCAGAAGCCAGACATTTCGCCTGAGATATACAGTTCCGAACATTACATAATCCCTCATCTGCCCTGCTTACAGCACACAGCACCGAAAAAACAACACATCTCCGATACAGTATACCCATCCAATTCTTCATATAACATCGCCCTCGCCGCGACATCGCTCCGGCCCCCGGTCCCCCTTTGTGTACACAGCAGCCGGCATAAATTGCGATAAAAACGTCACATTTACCATCTTCTCGTCCTCTCCTATACAGGGTGGTCCTCGTTTTATGTCATTAAATTCAAGGATCAATAGAAAATAAAAAATGAAGGGGACTCTCTTCAGAAAACATATTTGAGAAATGCCTAATAACAGAGATACAGCCCTTCAAAGTTGGAAATAAATAATCGTTTTTTCCGCATAACTTTTGAACCGTTCAGCCGATTTCATTCAAAATAGAACCAAAGGTTTACTGAAGTTATCCCCTGTCGAACAATTATAACATGTTCCATTAAAAAGTTTCAGGGGCTTAGACATTAGGGGGTGACCCTACTTTTCCCCTCCTATTTTTCACGCCCCTAGTTACTTTTAGAAAATGTTTATAATTTTGAATTCTACGTTCAATTTAGAAGAAAAAGTCACTCTTGCAAAATTTTGATTAGAGGCTTCGTTTAGGAGATATTCGAGTTTGAAACTTTGGAAAACATCCCGAAATCGCCACTTTCCAGAACCCAAATTGTTTTTTTCCTGAAAATTTTCCGTGTTTTGGAAAAAATGGTGGTTTATCAACTTAGAAACTCTAAGAAACCTATTTCAGCTAAGAAATCATGAGTTTCTTTGAATTTTAATTGTTAGACCTTTGAAAGTGGCGATTTCGGGATGTTTCCCAAAGTTTCAAACCCAAATATCTCCTAAACGAAGTCTCTAATCAAAATTTTGCAACAGTGATTTTTTCTTCAAAATTGAACGTAGAATTCAAAATTATGAACAGTTTCCAAAAAAAACTAAGGTGGTGAAAAATAGGGGGAGAAAAGTAGGGTCACCCCCTAATGTCTAAGCCCCTGAAACTTTTTTATGGAACATGTTATGATTGTTCGACAGGGGATAATTTCAGTGAACCTTTGGTTCTATTTATAATCAAATCGGTTGAACGGTTCAAAAGTTATGCGAAAAAAACCATTATTTATTTCCAACTTTGAAGGGCTGTATCTCTGTTATTAGGCATTTCTCAAATATGTTTTCTGAAAAAAGTCCCCTTCATTTTTCATTCTCTATCGATCCTTGAATTTAATGACATAAAAGTCGGACCACCCTGTATATATGATAACATTTTGCCTGCGACGGTGGTGTGGTGCACCAGAGCCGCAGAGCGCGCGATGGTTTGTAAACGGCAGGACATAATCCCCTCCTTCCTTTTTGCTCTTCCTGTCTTGCAGCCTGCCGCCGCCGTCGTCGCCTCTTCCAAAAAGGAAAGCTAAATTTCCTGAAGTCAATAGGAGCCAGTTTCCGCGTCGAGTCTCACTTATATTTTCTCGCGCTCGCATACACACGCACAGTTTCAGCTCATCCAGTCATAAATAAATAAATATCTTTCTGAAATCTGGAGTAAGTATGGGAGGAGGACGAGGAGGAGAAGAAGGAGGAGAAGGAGGAAAAAGAGAAAGGCATCCAGCAGCAGGATGCGTGGCTTGGTTTTTTGCACATTTAAGGACAGCGCACTCGGAAGAACAATAATTCGGATCCGGAGCGAGGTTGGTTCAGCGGATCCGGAAAATATGGTTAAATTAGTGTTCCGCATTATCGCGGCTGAGAGAAAATACGGACGAGGCAAAAAGTTGGGACCCTTGCAGTCCGATGAGCAATTTCTGAATGCCTGAGAATAGTTCTGGTTAGTCCCACTGAAGCACTGGATTATATTTTTCCATAACAGTTTTTTTTTTGTGTGTGAAGCTCTGGGTAAAGACAGGATTGTCGCTCCAATAGGGCTTAGAATTTTTGTTCTCCAAGGGAATCTTAGGAATATGTACATTTCAACGTGCGGGAACAACTTCCCATATTTTTCTGTTTCCCATGTTGTGCTTGTTTCATAGGTAAGATGGCGGAGATAACGATGGTTTTTGTGGGGTACGACATACAATACTCGATGTTTGGACGCAAAATGGACACATAGCGATGAAAACACTACAAC
This sequence comes from Anaspis maculata, assembly GCA_949128115.1. Taxonomy (NCBI): domain Eukaryota; kingdom Metazoa; phylum Arthropoda; class Insecta; order Coleoptera; family Scraptiidae; genus Anaspis; species Anaspis maculata. Next base: position 17,004,105 of record OX421964.1, read on the forward strand.
AACAACAAAAACAACACCAACAATAAGAAATCATAAAAATCAAGGCAATAACGTGTAGGAAAGCTATTTGGAAAAATGCAGAAACGAAACAAGAAACACAGCGACAAACCGAATAACCCAAAAAAAATAACATGTCAAACTGTCAGTCTAATAAAAAGAGAAAATGAATTATTAAAAAAATTAACACGTAGAGGAAGAACTCTCAAAGTAACCATTTAGCCCAGGCGCCAGGGAAAACAATTGGGAAATAATTGTTTCCTGGCTGGAAACTAGCTTAAAACGATCTGTGTAGCTTAGGTTTTGACATACTAGTTTCCCCCCTTTCGGAAATGTCGGCGTCATGTCGCCATCATCAACAAGAAGTGCATTAGCGTGGTTTTTGCCGAATATCCTAATTTTGGGTCATCTGACAGTAAAAAATGTAAGGAGTCATTTTGAAGCCTATGAAATTTCCTACAGTTTGGTTTTTTAATCAATTTTCTGCGACCTATGATCTTTGAGATAGAGCTTCTGGAAGCGAGAGTCATTGTCGTGGAAGCTCCATGGCCACTTGACTCGAAAAACTAAAATGTCGATGTGACAAAAAAGAGTTCAAAATGAGATTACTCGAGAATTCTTCATGCTATAGTTGCGGTGACGGTCTCAAACTCTTCCTCCTGAACCGTGGATTACGAATATTGAAAAGTCAAAAACGTCACATTGTACATATACAGGGTGTACTACGGGTATCAAATCAGAACAGAAAAATTTGACATATTTCTTCGATTTAGCCTATGCGATACTCTAAGCACTTATCACGAGTCTAATATGAAAATCTGTTGTGGGGCGACACAAAACTTTCCCGGCGGTATCCAGAGACCTCAGTGATGATTTTGGGCTAAGCGTCCCTTCGGGAAGGTGAGATTTAATTAGGGCGTTGATGAAAAAGTTGCGTGTTAAGCGAGCATCCTGCATCCATTGTTGGGCCGACAGAAAAAGTTACAGGTTAGGTTAGTTTTCCAAGGTGATGAAATAATCCAAAAGGTAGAACTAGGTAGCTAACTGTTGTGATATCTCAAAAATGCAATGCTGGTTCCTTATTGAAATTTCTGTTCCTACTTTAGACATGATGATGAAATCACACAAACTTGATTGAGAACTTTTACTGCATCTGTGTGCCAAATTTCAACTCTATATTTTCAATTCAGAGCTTGAACAGACAAGCCCAGACCCAATGTGCCACCTGAGGGCTTCCGATCAAAATCATCTACCCAAAGTCTAATCAGATCATTCCAGGCTGAACTTATGCTTCCGTACCTGATTTCGATTTGATCGGATCAATAATTCGGTAATTATCGTGGCAGAACCGCTCAATTTGCACGATCGCATAAGCGGTTTTATATTTTCAAAAGGGAAAATTTCCGGGAAATTGAAGAGAAATTATTGGAAAATGTTCAAGAACCAGTTATCTATTCTTCAAAAACAAATGGTAGAAATTTGTTCACGGAATAAAAAGTTGGAAAATTTCCAGTTTTTCCAGAGAGGAAAACTTGAAAACCGTTGGTCCGATTTTAAAAATTTTTTCTTCAAAAATTAATTCAGTCTTTTCTCCAACTTTCATTCGCAGCATGTCTGCACCTAAAATGAATATTTCGTGTGGCTCACCGCATATTGAAGTTTACGCTGCAGTTTTTTCAAATTCAAGGAATATGTAAATTTGTTATTGAAAAAATTACCGTCGGAAAATCGAAGCTGTGTCGATTTTAAAAATATATCCACAAGACGCCCAGTTCAATCTACTTCCGATATCAGTCGAAATTTTTCGAAAAAAGTCGATCCTTGTGCAGGAATGAATTTTTGAGTGGAGTGCTGCATCAAAAGCGAGTCATCCTGGTGGAAATCCGGGTGAGTCGTTCTCTCGAGTGGCAACGGCTAGGAGAAATTTTGAAAATTCATAACGCCCGATGGAAAAATAGTGGAAAATTGCAACTGCAGACTTGATTTGACTTTTATGTTTTGTTGCTTCCTGCCAAATTTGGTCCCAATTCATCGGATAGATTTTGAATAATTGAATGGTAAAGTTTTGAACTTTGACATTTTTTATTTTTTGACGGATGACAGACAGGGCACAATTTTTAACTGTTCTGAATACAGTTTTCCATGGGCTTTCAAACGGCATTTTGCAAGTCAAGTTCTGTGAAATATAGCTTCTGTCATTTTTTGATAGTGACACTTCCGTTTGACAGATGACAGCCAAAAACTAATCAGCTCATTTAACAGCAAGACCCTGTCCGTATACCAAATTTCAAGTCGATCAGACTATCGGTTCGGCAGCTATCGTGTCAGAACGTTTTTCCTGCATCCTGCATCATTACATAACTTTCCCTTGGACGGGCCGGGAAAGTAATATGCATTGCTCTGTGAGCTTCACATGATACACTTAAGAAGTGGTCAGCTCACAGCCTTCCTGTAAAATGTTTTGAAGGCCCTCTGAAATCATCAAAATTTACAGTAGCAAGAAATGTATGTAACAGTATATTATACACCAAGGAACCAAAGTGAATTTTTGATCCCTTGGGTGAAGTTTGTTGCTTGAGGGCCCTTTGGGTCCAAATCCCCAAATTAAAAATTCACTTTGGTCCTTTGGCATATAATATACTGTTATATACATTTCCTGGTACTGAAAATTCTGAATATTTTGATGATTTCAGAGGGCTTTCAAAACATTTTACAGTGAAGCTGTGAGCTGACCACTTCTTTAGTGTATTAAGTGAAGCTTATAGAGCAAATCCATATCGATATTGGACTCGTCTTAGGTGCTTAGAGTGTCGCATATAGGCTAAATTGAAGAAATATGTAAAATTTCTCTGATCTGATTTGATTCCCTCAGTACACCCTGTATATGTACAATGTGACGTTTTTGTCTTTTCTATATTCGTAATCAACGGTTCAAGAGAAAGAGTTTAAGACCATCACCGCGACTATAGCATAAAGGATTCTCGAGGAATCTCATTTTGAAATTTTTTTGTCACATCGACATTTTAGTTTTTCAAGTCAAGTGACCATGGAGTTTTTACGACAATGCCTCTCGCTTCCAGAAGCTCTATCTCAAAAACCATAGGTCGCAGAAAGGTAATTTAAAAACTATCCCGTAGGGAATTTTATTGGTTTCAAATTGACTCCCTACATCTTTTGCTGTCAGATGGCCCAAAATCAAGATATTCAGCAAAAACCACGCTAGTGCACTTCTTGTTGATGATGGCGACATGACGCCGACATTTCCGAAAGGGGGGAAATTAGTATGTCAAAACTTAAGCCTCACAGATCGTTTTAAGCTAGTTTCCAGCCAGGAAACAATTATTTCCTTATTGAGCTGATTTTTGCTCCCTGGCGCCTGGGCTAATTCAGTCTGGCTCGCAGAAAAGGACTCTCAAACAATGTGAAAAAAGTGTAAAACTCACTGATACTTTATGGTTCACAAAACTTCCAAAATAGAAAACTGAAGGAACATTAGTAGATAGGACACAATAAAAACAATACAAAATGGGATTGGTCTAATTGTGCATCCCGTGCACACGAGGATTCTCAAACCGAACCTAACCCAAATGAATAAATGTTCAAGTGATATCAAATCATATGATATTGAACAAAACAAAACGAATGAACATGATTCCCCAACAAGAAGTACCGTCCATCCTGCTGGAACAATAAAAAAACCCCATGTTAAATGCGCAAAAATACAACATTAAGAACAATCAAGTTATGGTGGACGGAAGCGATCGATGGCACAAGGATGCGACTTTTCACAGCATTTGAAAAATATATTATTCTAGGGGCTTGCATCAAGCCTCTTACATAATTTTCAGGAATTTCTACGCCATCTCACAGTGGGTTTGTGAGGTATTTAAAGTTTAGATTTTTCAGTCTTTTCACAGTTTTTGTAAAAATATTCATTCCACCCGACCGGTTTCGAGGGCCTCTTGTCCCTTCTCGTCAGAGTATCTAGGTACATGGGAAATGAAACATAGCAATGCAAATGAAATAAAATATAACAGCAGATACCAAAAATTGCATGTAAAAAGAGATAAAAAGTTGTAGAACTTTCGCAGAAATTTGACGTATAAATAAGTTTGAAGATGTTACTATGTATCTGATCCATGAACGTAATTGTTGAGTGAATGACGGTGATAACTATTGGACTAGTATTTCAAATGATTGTGGAATAAATATTTTTACAAAAACTGTGGGAAGACTGAAGAATCCAAACTTTAAAGCCTCTTACATTCTGACAAGTGTAATTGCAAAACATCAGTGAGCATTAAAACATGAAAGATGTGAGATATTTGGAATATTTACACAGAAGAAAAACATGGAGAAAAAAAAAATTGAACATCATATTGCAGAAATGGCGTACACACAGGAATAATACATACTTACTTACAATATTTTGAATAGTTGGAAAGAATGGGCACCAAAAGGAAAGATTCATGGCGTTACACATTCATTACATTGAAATCAAACAAATTAAATGTTCGAAATGGAGTGGGTCATAGTGAAAAAAATCGGTTGTGTCACCCCAGAGCTTCCCCAACGAGTAGCAAGGTGGTCCTTATAGTCGTTGAGCCAGGGGACTCGAGTGGTTTCCACCTTGGAGACTTGACGTGTCATACCTTTTTAGATTCCCCACAACACCAGCATGGAAAATAAGCCATGATACGTTTTTGTATCGAGTAGCTTAAGACCCCCATCTTGGAAAAACCGCGCCAAATATGTAGTTCTTGAGGTTTTATTTTTTTTTGCATCAACGACACCTTCAATTGGAAAAATGAAACTGAATGAAATTGAACAACAAAATTTACTATAAATATCGTTGAGTACCGTTTTTTGACAGATCTCGTTAGGTACTCCAAATATGACAGTTCGTAGTTTAGCTATGGCAAAAAATTTTATTCAACATTTTCTAGTACACCCGATGATATTTATGCAAACCGAACTTCACGTCATTGTCTTTTTAGCGTACTTTACTAGGAACGCGGCTTTTAGCGGTATTTTGATGTCCGTCTGTCCGTCTGTCCATCGGTCTAACTGTCTGTCTTATCAATTAATTGCTCCTAAACGAGAAGACCTAGCGAAAATCGACTCCCTGTGTGTGACATGTATTCACCGGAGAAATGAATTAGGAAAAAAAATCTCTCAAACCGTCGTCATCTTGATCTGCAATGTCAAATTTTCTCGAAAGTGATCCGATTTTCATGAAACTTGACGTACACTCATGTTTTATATGGAGAAGTTTGATTTTAATGGTTTCTTTTTGATCCGCCGCCATTTTGTCCGCCATGTTGAAATTGGTTAATGGTCCGATTTTGATGGATATTGGAACCTAGTCGTGTCTTGTGTATGCATTGATGGTTTTCATGTCAGTTTCACGATTAGCGCCATATTGACGAACCACTAGGAAATTAATCTCCAGCTATCACAAAATCAATTTATTCGGATATTTTCTGAACAAGAGGTTTCCGATGTGACCGAGAAACTTGTTGATGGAAATCAGTTTTTGTTAGTTCTTTTCTACAAGTAGAAACTTCTCTTCGAAATTTGCAAACCAATTTGAAAATTTTTGATTTTTTTCTTTGAAAATTTGAAAGCCAGATAGCAACGCCTATACATCTTTATTCAAGAAAGTCGCTTACCGAATTTGAACTTTCTATTCTCAAAAAAAAGTTTCCAAAAATGTTTTTCCAGTTGTAGAATCTTGGACAATGGACGGCTACTTTCTCAGTAATGAATGAACACGGCTATTACCTTTGGAACATTATTTATTGCGAACGTAACAACAAAACGATTTTCTCCGCGTCCATCTTCTTCGCCATCATGCTTGTCCTCCTTTCTCACTTCATTCCCGAGATGGCGCTTTGCGGCGGCAAACATTTGAATTTTAAACGGAACATAGCCCCGGCCTTGAAAGGCTTGCTTTCAACAAAAAATAAATTCAATGACATACACGTAAATGTGTTAACAAGCCAATGACTTAAACCAAACAACAAAACAAAACATTAAGTGAAAGAACATCACAGAAAGTTCATGGTCAAAAATGTCACTATTCTGCACTTTCTTCATCCACTGAGGAAGTCTTTTCAATTGGAAGAGGGAAAACCTTCTGACTGGCCCGTGTGACGACACCTCGCGCCGTTCAAACTTTGACGACCCTGATCTGGTCGTCCCTTCCCTTGGAAACCTCGATGATCCGCCCAAGTGGCCACGACAGTGGTGGAATATTATCTTCGTGAAGCAACACCAAGGTACCCACAGTAAGGTTCGTTGTCTTGTGAAGCCACTTCTTTCGTACTTGAAGAGTGTGAAGGTAATCTTTTTTCCAACGACCCCAAAATTCTTGAACCATGCGTTGGATGTGCTCGTAGATTCGAAGGCGATTCGTTGGTATGTCGAGGACCGTTGGCTCTGGCAGTGATGTCAGTCGACGACCAATAAAAAAATGAGCCGGAGTAATAGGTTCCAGGTCATTTGGATTAGAAGACATTGAGGAGATTGGTCTTGAATTTAGAACAGCTTCGATTTGATTTATCAAGGTGTAAAATTGTTCGAATGTGAAAAGTGAATTGCCAGCTACCCTTTTGAAATGAAATTTAAAACTTTTGACACCAGCCTCCCATAAGCCACCGAAGTTTGGCGCATGTGGTGGGATGAAGTCCCAAACAATACCCTCCGCTGTGAATGCCCCTGCCATCTCACTAGATGACCGTAAATTATTTACAAACTTGAACAATTCGTTTGACGTGCCAACAAAATTGCTACCATTATCCGAAAAGATCTTTGTTGGTTTTCCTCGTTTAGTGATGAAGCGGCGCAATGATGCCAAAAATGCTTCCGTGCTTAAACTGGACACAAGTTCAATATGGATTGCCTTGACGACAAAACACACAAAGACAGCAACCCAACCCTTGGTAATTTTACAACCTCGCCCTTGACGATCTTTGATTTGAAACGGGCCAGCAAAATCGACGCCGGTTATCTGAATTGGGAAAGCTGGCTGAATTCGCTCAGCGGGTAAATTGCCCATTAACGGTGTTTCGTTGACTGGCTTACACCTGAAACAACGCATACAATTGTGGGTTGTCATTCTTGCGTAATTTCTGCCATTCAATGGCCAGAATCTTTCTCGCAATGAGAACAGCAGCTGCTGAGGACCAACATGACACAACCTATGATGTTCGTGAACAAACAATAGGGCAGTGAAGTCATGCTTAGGAAGCAGCAATTGATGCTTTTGATCATATGGTAAAGTGGACTCTTGGAGCCGTCCTCCAACTCTCAACAACTTATCCCTGTCAAGGAATGGTGATAAACACGTCAACTTCGAGTTTTTTGGTAATGGTTTCCCTGACTCCAGACAATGGATTTCTTGACTCCAACTTTCACCCTGGATCATTTTTACCATAAACAACTCTGCATTGGAAAGCTCCGCTGGAGTTATTGGTCCAGTAACATGAATCTTGGATTTACAATTGTGAATGAACCGAAAACAGATTGCAGTGGTTCTAATCAACTTTTTGTATGTTGAAAATCTTTTGACTTCAATGGGATTTTCGAGATTTCTCACCAAAAATGTACCTTCCACCCGTTTTACTTCAGGTAGAGATTCAAAAGAAATCCCAGGCAGTTTATTGGGCCAATGAGCCTTCTCCATGGCCAGCCACACAGGGCCGTGCCACCACATTTTTGAGTCGTTCAAAACAGCCGGAGACACTCCCCGAGACGCAAGGTCAGCAGGATTGTCTCTTGTTGGCACATGAGACCAACTCGCAGATGCACATTTCGTCTGAATGTCTGCCACTCGGTGGCTTACAAAAACTTTTAGAACGTTAGGTGACGCATTCAACCACCCAAGAACAATAGTGGAATCTGACCACATGTAGATAGCATCAATCTTGATGCGGAGTGCGTTAGTTACAACTGTCATCAATTTGGCAGAGAGGTGAGCCCCACACAATTCCAATCGTGGAATCGTGATTGGCTTTAATGGCGCTACCTTTGCTTTCGCGCACAAAAGGTTCACAACCACTTCACCCTGGGCATTGATTGATTTGACATAAATGCACGACGCATATGCTATTTCTGATGCATCCGAAAAACAATGCAGTTCGATTCTGATAGGCATCTTACATACCACATGCCGTGGGATATGTGAATTGTTCAGATTAACGAAATCTTCTCGTAATTTCATCCATTTAGTCGCAATTGATTATGGAACGTCGTCATCCCAGCCAATACCTTGTTGGCACAGTTGCTGAAGCATTGTTTTGCCGATTATTAGGCATGGGCTCGAAAGACCCAATGGATCGAAGGTTTGGCTGAGTTCAGACAGCAAGGTTCTTTTTGTGATCACCTCCGCTGACGTTTCGGAAGTTGAAATTTTGTATTTCAATGTGTTCTCAGTCGGTGACCAACAAAGGCCTAGTGTCTTGGTCATGTCTCCTGATCCGATACAGACGTCTGCTGTATTTTCGGATGAATCCTTGGCATTTGGCAACACTTGAGGAACATTGGATATCCATTTATGTAATGGAAAATGAATCGACCCAAGAATTTCCATGATCTGGCTGCATAACCTTGCGGCTTTTTCAGGAGTTTCTGCCCCTGACAACAGATCATCAACATAAAAATCCGATTTAATGACCTTGCAAGCCTCTGGAAACTGCTGCTCATTGAGATCCGCGATGTATACTAGGCACCTGGTCGCAAGGAATGGTGCACTTGCAGTGCCGTATGTCACTGTATTCAATTCGAATGTCTGCACTGCACGTGATTCATCACTACGCCAAAGAATCCTTTGAAATGCTCTGTCTTTGGTTGCGACCAGCACCTGACGGTACATTTTCTGGACATCGCCAGACAATGCAACCGCGTGAAATCGGAATCGAACAAGAATGTTAAACAGTAAGTCTTGTATTGGAGGGCCTATCAATTGCAATTCATTGATCGAGGTTCCCGTCGTAGTAGGGCAAGACCCATCAAACACTACTCGCAGTTTAGTAGTTTTACTACCTTCGTTTATGACGCCGTGATGCGGCAGATAGTAATGTGGTCGTGTGCTGTCTGGATTTTCGAGTTTGGTCATATGACCCAATGACTCATATTCTGTCATAAACTGAGTGTATGACTCCCTCAGTTTCGGATTTGCCTTCAATCTTTTTTCAAGACTTCTAAATCGCCGCTCGGCGTTGCTTTTGGAGTCTCCCAATTGGTTCAAAGAACCCTTGAATGGCACCGACACCACACACCTTCCACTCTCATCCCTTTTGATGGTTTCACTGAAATGTGATTCAGCCTCGTGCTGATCTTTTGACCAGGAAGGAATCTGAGGTACCTCCTCAAGATCCCAGAATTTTTGCAATTGACACTTGCAATCGAGAGACTGCGTGAAAAAACAATTGGACGACTTTGTAGGCATCATCTGCATTGGACCAGACAAAATCCATCCCCACGGGGAGTTCTGCAGTACAGGCAGATTTTTACCCAATTTGATCTGGCCTTCGACTAGAAGGGTCCAGAAGAGTTGCGCACCAATCAGTACATCAATTTTGTCGGGTGTGTCAAAGTTTGGATCAGCAAGTTCCAAATTCGTGGGAAACTTGAGCAAATCCGTATTGAGCGCTGTACTGGGCAACTCCTCACAAATCCTGTTTAGAATTAGACAATTCAAACTCATACTGAAGTTGTTGACCCTTGATTGAATGTGTACAGCACACTGGGAATTGATAGGCGAAATCACTTGATTAATGCCCTGAACCGACACGTCGACCCTAACTTCGTTAAGGCCCAACTTTTCCATCATTTCTTTTGTGATGAAATTTGACTGCGCAGCTGAGTCTAATAGGGCTCGACATTCATGCCATTGACCATTAATGTCTTTAACTAGTATTAGGGCAGTTGCTAAAAGGACATTTCCCGCTGTGACAGAGAATTGCCTCGAAACAAGAGTTTGCACTGGTTCTGTGATCCGACTGCCAGCCTCGGATGCGTCACCAGAATGCAACAATGTATTGTGATTTTTCTTGCATTTTCTGCAGCCACGTGAACGTGCTTCACACTTATCAACTGTGTGATTACTGCGAAAACAGTTTGAGCACAACCCAAGTTTGTTTACTGTTGTAATGCGATTGGAAACGGGCATTGCCAGAAACTCTGGGCAGTTGTACAGAGCATGCGTTTTCTTGCAATGGTAACAAGACAATGTTGAGCTTGTAAAAACTCTTTGTGGCTTAGGTACAAATTTACCTACCGCTTTGATTTCCTTGGCATCATGTAAACCCAAATTATCCAACATATCCGCCTTTTGTCTTAAGAATGTCTTGAGCTCTTCAAGAGTTGGCAATTCAGCTTGGAATTTCTCTTGTTCCCAACTTCGCGCAGTGACCTTGTCAAATTTACTTGTGACCAAATAAATGACAACCGGATCCCAATGTTCAACTGCCAACCCCAAAGCCTCCAGGGATCGCAAGTGTCTTATCACAGTGTCTAGCATTGCGCGCAATTCACCGGCAGACTCCTTTGAACATTCCTTTAAATTAAACAAGCCGCGAATGTGGTTTTGTATCAAAAGCTTTTTATTCGTGTACCTTTCACAAACCAAATTCCAAGCGATGGCATAATTTGACGATGTCACAGGCAAGCTCCTTATTATATCGGCAGCTTCTTTTTCAAGCGAAGCTTTCAAATAATGGAATCGCTGTACATCAGACAACGACTCATTCTCGTGAATTAGCGACACGAAAATGTCGTGAAATTCTAACCATTTGGTATATTGACCCTCGAATTTTGGCAACGCAATTGTTGGCAGTCTCAAATTTTTCAAGCCTGAACGCGAATTGACGGAATTATTCGACGAAACACCAGAAACAGACCCAGCAGAGGGGGCGCCCAAAACTGCGCCGATCCCTGACTCCGCATCAACAACAATGGCCTTGGCTCTAGAGAGTACTGCAAAATAGTTTCCCTCAAACTCTGAAACCCAATCTGATTCTCTCTCTTCATCCGAATTCGGTAGCTCAAGAAGTTCTGATTGTATTTCCTCGACCCGATCAATTGTTGCACTAAACCGCTCAATTCGTGCTTGTAGTTCTATGATTTGTGTTTGTGTGTAAGTGTTGTTTTTCCCCAGTGGTTTAACTGCATCAATGTAAGCGGAAAAATCGCTTAGTTTTCGTTTCAAAGCACCTCTTTTCTTGTGCAATGATGCTAATAATGCTTGAGCATTTTCAGCCATGATTGAATGTGTGTGAATGAATATGTTTGAATGAATGAATCACCTACTGTGTGTAATTATTGTGTGAATGTGTGTAACTCAAACCGAAACTCAACTAAACTTGGAAAATTGACGGGATATTTTATTGTAAACAGACAGGGCAGGTAAGGAATAAGGATTGACTCACTTTGACTGCTGCTTTAATCGTCTGTGGAGATGCGGCGTATCTCCAACTGTGGTTGCAAATTCGTAGCGAAGGACCGTGTAGAATCTTGGACAATGGACGGCTACTTTCTCAGTAATGAATGAACACGGCTATTACCTTTGGAACATTATTTATTGCGAACGTAACAACAAAACGATTTTCTCCGCGTCCATCTTCTTCGCCATCATGCTTGTCCTCCTTTCTCACTTCATTCCCGAGATGGCGCTTTGCGGCGGCAAACATTTGAATTTTAAACGGAACACCAGTAAACATGGAAAAATGAATCAGTAGAAACCATTTTTGTTTTTAGTTTTTTGAAAATAGGAAGTTCAAATTCGTTATGCAACTTCCTTGAATGAATATGTATAGGCGTTGCTATCTAGTTTCCAAATTTTCAAAGAAAAAATCGAAAATTTTCAAAAATTTCGAAAATTCAATAGCATTCCCCGTACATTTTTTTTTTGAGAAGTTCCTTCTTGTGGAAGAGAACTGAGAAAAACCGATTCCCATCAACAAGTTTTTCAATCACATCGGAAACCCCTCGATCAGAAAATATTTGAATAAATTGATTTTCTGACAGCTGGAGATAATTTCCACGTGACACGTGAATATGGCGCAAATCATGGAACTAACATGAAAACCATCAGTGCATACACAGGACACGACTAGGTTCCAATTTTCATCAAAATCAGACCACTTTAACCAATTTCAACATGGCGGACAAAATGGCGGCGGATCAAGAAGAAAACACTAAAATCATACTTCCACATATCACATGAGTGTATTTCAAGTTTCATGAGAATCGAATTACTTTTGATAAAATTTGACATTGCGGATCAAGATGGCGACGGTTTGAGAAATTTTTTCTTTCCTAATTTCATTTTCCGGTGACTACATGTTACACACAAGAAGTTGATTTTTCTTAGGTCTTCTCGTTCAGGGGCAATTAATTGATAAGACAGACAGTTAGACGGATGACAGATTTTTGACAGTTCGACAGATTTTTTCTTCCCTAATTCCATTTTCCGGTGACTCCATGTTACACACAAGAAGTTGATTTTCGCTAGGTCTTCTCGTTCAGGGGCAATTGATTGATAAGACAGACAGTTAGACGGATGGACAGACGGACAGACGGACATCAAAATGCTGCTAAGAGCTCTAGTAAAGTACGCTAGAAAGACAATGACGTAAACTTCGGTTTGTATAAATATCATTGGGTGTACTCGAAAATCTCAAATAAAGAAATTTGCCATAGCTAAACTATGAACTGTCATATTTGGAGTAACGAGACCTGTCAAAAAACGGTGCTAAACGATATCTATAGTAAATCTTGTTGTTTAATTTTATTCAGTTTTATTTTTCCACTTGGAGGTGCCGTTGTTGCGAAAAAAAATACAAACCACAAAAACTACATATTTGGCGCGGTTTTTTCCAAGATGGCGGTCTTAAGCTATACTCGATACAAAAATGTATCATGGCTTATTTTCAGGCTGGTGTTGTGGGAAATTCAAAACGGAATGACACGTCAAGTACCCAGGGTGGAAACCAAAATCGTGATGTTTGGCTCCTGGCTCATCGACTATTAGAGCCAAAGGATTTGAATTAGCAAAATTCAATTCAGTTGGAAAAAACTACCATACATAGTAGGTTTTATCGCGCTGGTAGTTTCATCATCCATTGTAGTTTTTTGCGCTCTACAGCGCTCTAAGTAGGTAGCTTGTAGAATACGGTGGCGTTTCAATTACTTCTTCAGGCATGTTCAAATGGAGAAAATGACTGAAAAGGGAAGAACTTTGACCATTCTTTCAGCAGAACGAGATTCTTTGTATGCTTGATTGCAGTCTTTATATGACACCAGTAAAAAGGTGAATGATCCGAAACAGCTTGAAGTTCTCAAAATAAAAGTTGATAGCGTAGATGAAATCAAAAAATTATTTTTAAAGGAAAACTATTGTCACGAGTAGAAAAGGGTCTGCCCTTTGCTACTCGTGGACTGAAGGCCCACCCTTTACTTATTGTCTTGCACAGCTGAAACGGGAAGGTAAATGGTGTGACGGTACGAATTTTGCAAACCGGTGTTTACATGGGTTCCTCTGGACTTTGGTCACAGAGGGCGTGTATGGAGGTTTCGGCCACTAGTGAGAGGTATTGGGAATGCGCGGTCAATTGTGGACTTTTGAAGTGGGATTAGAAAAGCGATAAGAGGCAGAAAAAGAAGTAGCCATTTTGAGTGTGGAGATCTATTTTCATTTATTTTACATTATAAGGAAAACCTCGACTCATCCACTAAAGAGTATTAATCTCCACACTAAGGGACCTATCCACCATCAGTCGAGGTATGTCAGATGCCACTTCGTTCACCTTTTCTTTAATCCAGTGTCTCGGTAGGTTTTCCCACTTTTTCGTTTTCTCCGTAATTTTGTTGCTGTCCCGTGGTGGACGTTACTGTGAGGCCATCGTCGCATCCCGCCGCATTCCCTGCCATGGTTATTCGACCGCCCGTCCAGCCAAAAGAAGTATAGTGCCGTGTCACGAATCGGCGCTGAATCTCACCTCGACGTAGCGTCACGGGAGGGTTGAGAAATTATCAAACATCGACAACACCATCACCGTCCAGGTTGCGTCCTGGTTGCCACCCATCGTCGTCAGCGAAGCGTTCGGTCGCTCTTTGGGGGCTCCTGGATTGGCTTTGTAGCGGTTCCGAGGGTGAGTCCGTTCCTGTTGTCGTGTTGTCCTGCTCATTAGAGTCTCGGTAACCCACACGGTTGTAGCTCAGAAACGGAACACATATCGTGTTCACATGCGTAGGCTACGAACGTGCACGTTAGGTAGAACTACAGTAGAACGTAAGTCCGGAGCCGTCAATTCGTCGGCTAGAGTGTGGGAACCTTGAGTGTCTTGGGGGTAGGCTTCATAGGGCAATAGGGGGGCTCCACGTGTAGCTGTGAACGACAGCATTGTTCTCGCCATCCAGGGCTAGTGGGGGCACCGGCGACATTCGCCCTCTCCAGTGGACAACCTGCCATCGACCAGACCTGCAACTGCTACTTGGCAATAGTGTCTTCACGCCGATCAAATAGTTACCTGTCAGAGGGCCTAGGCCTCCATCAGCGCTCTTGCTCCGTGCAATTATTCCTTTTAAATTGTAATATTCACGCCAAAATAAATTGTACCGTTAACCTCAAAAATTCGTTGACATTTCATCGTTGACAGCTTACGCCAGATTCGCGAGGTACATTAGACCTACTTTTCGTCAGGTGGAACTACTTGTCGCGCGTCATGTGTGCCTACCGTGGCTTTGAAGGGTAATCGGGTGCCCCAAAGAATTACACTAAAAGACCCGATTGGCGCCTTATATAAGTTTATTTTAACATCTCACGGAACCCACGGTCCTGCTCCCAAACCCAGCGAGCTGCCGGTGCAGTCGTGACATTTTGACGTCACAGAATTTGGCTTCGCAACGTGGGACTTGGGCTACACATGAGCGTACCTGTAGGTTTCATAGTATAGTAGGTTTGTTTGGGCAGGCATAGGCGTCGGGATGGTTCGGTTTTGAGCGTGGTGGTGATTGAGGCCGAAATTTTTGTTTTCTCTTTTCTTGTGTTTGAGAAATCTGTGGATGTAGATTTCGATAGGCTGTGTTTGGTTTACGTTTATGTACACCCAGAACGTGCGTATTTTGCGTGTATAAGTGGCTTTGTACCAAGTGTTCGTATGCGTGGCGCGGTTGTATGAAGTGTTCATACAGGATATTAGTGTACGAAGTGTTCATATAGCAATTTTTGCGTGCAGAGCATTAGTATACAACGGTTTGTAGTGTACCTTATTATTTGGAAGGCCTTTGAGCTGTGTTCTGGATAAGTGTCTACAAAATTAAGTATTCGTGTGGTTCATTAGGAACAAAATGGCGGACACTTATGATATGGAACCAAATTGTCTGAGAACTTATGAGATAAATTACGAGCTGAAGCTGCGAGGCATAGTTAGCGCCAACGCTGATCTGGACCAAAAGAGAAAGTGCTTGCGGAAAGAACTGAGAAAGGACTTGGGGAGACCTGGAACTGTCTACGGTAATCCGGCAGATTGGAATTACGCACAGGAGAAGACTGATATAGCTCAGTCAGTAAAGGATCTCAAGGATTTGGTCGGTGACTTTGACGGAAAAAATGACAACATTTACCGGCGAATTCGGTCGCGCATCATGCATGCATTGACTAGAACCAGGAGGATCCCTCCTACTACTGGAGAAGAGGCGGCTGATTTTCGCGCAGAAAAAATAATTGAACTTTCCGCTCTGGAGGAGGACGCGGAAGAGCTAAGGCGACAACATGTGGACCCGCAACAGCATGCAATGGCTGCTGCAACGGTGGCTGCTACTATTGCGGCAGGTGCCAGCACACCACTGAATAGATCCGCTCCCTCGTCTACTCCAGTCCAGAAATGGACTCTGCGATTTGATGGTACTTCAGCGGCTGGATCGGTCAATTCCTTTCTGGAGAATGTAGAAGAGTTGAGATTCTCAAGAAACGTCACCAAGGAAGAACTATTCCGCTCGGCGGTGGAACTCTTTACGGACAGGGCTCTCACCTGGTTCCGCCGTGTTCGCAATTCCGGAACCGTCAAATCATGGGATGATCTGGTGTCGGCATTGAGACGCGATTTTTTGCCAACGGACTATGATAAAATCCTACGACAGGAGATTGCGAACCGTAGTCAGGGCAAGGATGAATCCATTGTGATCTACCTCTCCGTCATGGATAGTCTATTCGGTAGGCTTGTCAGGAGTATGTCCGAACAGGAGAAATTCGACACAATAAGAGACAACGTTCTTCCTCAATATCAGGAGCACTTGTCTGTGCAGGGAGTTACAACGCTCAAGGAGCTTGAGGAGATCTGCAGATCGTTAGAGAGCGCACATCTCGTCCGCAGAAATTATCATCCCCCTCCTCACAAAAATGAAACGACACTCGAGCCCGACATGGCCTACTCTGCTGCGGGTGCTTCGCACAAGTCGCATGCGCCAGCACGAACTCATGCGAGGCCGCAAGTGTCGACTTTGCAATGCTGGGGCTGTCAGCGAACTGGACACCGGAAAAGCGAGTGCCCGAGTAACCGAGGAAGCAGAGAGGGACGAATTCGGTGTTACGGCTGTGGAAAGGAGGGTGTGATAAAGCCGAAATGTCCAGTTTGCTCAAAAAACTCACGAGCCGAGGGCGCGCAATAGATCCGCGTGTCCCTCATAACTCAGCACTCTACCATAGGATTGACGACAAGTGGAAGGACTGGCTCCAAGTGGTGAGTGGTTTCTTCAATCACGAGCGCGAGATAGCTCCTGTTTTCACCGAGGTCCCGGGTGATAGACGTCCCTACTTGTCATTTGGAGTGTTTGGAGAGCAGCAGCTTGGTCTGCTGGACTCAGGTGCTAGCAGAAGTATCCTGGGAGGAGAGGCGTTGTTCCTGCTGAGAAAATTCAAGCTGGAAATTCGGAAAAGTGATGTATGTAGAGTGAAGACGGCAGATAACAAGAGCCAGCGTATCCTGGGATCCGTGGATATCCCGGTGATTGTGCAGAATCTCTGCAAGATTGTGAATTTTCTGGTCGTTCCGTCCGTGTGCCACAGGATCATTCTGGGAACTGACTTTTGCCGAATCTTTGGAATTCACCTAGACTTTGCGAGCAACTCATGGTTCTTGGGAAACCAGTGCGAAAAACGAGAGAAGCTGAGGTATGATGTCCGTGAGGAGGATGAACGGTTGTGCACGGCAACGGCAGTAAGGGGCCAGTCGGAGCTGTCTGACGAGGAGCAGGCTGCCTTGACGAAGGTGATTAACCGTTTTCGATCGATCTCCCACGCGGATGGAGCACCACTGGGACGTACGAATAAGCTGGAACATCGAATCGATACTGGGGAGGCGGAACCGATCAAGCAGAGGCCGCATGTGATGTCACCGTATCGCTTGGAGTGCTTAAATAGGGAGTTGGACACGATGCTAGCGCTCGGCGTCATTCGCACGTCGATGTCCCCCTGGTCAAGCCCGGTACTCCTGGTGGCGAAAGCGAATAACGAGCTGCGGTTTTGCTTTGATGGACGTCGATTAAATTCCGTGACAAAGAAGTGCGCATACCCGCTACCGAGAGTTGATGATATTCTTCGAAAGTTGACTGGCGTTCAATTTCTGAGTAGCATCGATTTGAAGTCCGCGTTCTGGCAAGTGCCACTTGAAAAGTCGTCCTGCGAAAAGACTGCCTTCGCTGTGCCAGGTCGTGGCCTATTCGAATTTGTAGTAATGCCCTTCGGGTTATGCAATGCGGCACAGACGCAACAGAAAATTATGGACTCTGTTCTCGGACCCGAGCTGGAGCCGTATGTCTTCTCGTACTTGGACGATGTCATAATAGCGACAAGCACTTTCGAAGAACATATGCGCGTGATGAACATAGTTTTCGACAGACTGCGCGATGCTGGCCTCACAATCAACATCAAAAAATGCAAGTTTTGTCGTCCCTCGCTGAAGTACCTGGGTTTCATCGTCGACAGAGACGGTTTACGTACGGACCCAGAGAAGATAGCGGCTATGCTGGAGTATCCACGACCGGAAACTGTGACGGAGGTGAAGCGGTTTTTGGGAGTTTGTGGGTGGTATCGCCGATTTGTGAAGGACTTTGCCAGCCTTTCAGCGCCAATTACGGAACTGACTAAGGGCCGTCAGAAGTCACAGAAAATAGTATGGAGCGACGAAGCGAATCGATCATTCCTGGGAATCAAGGACGCATTGGTATCGGCACCGGTTCTAACTTCGCCAGATTTCACGAAGAGGTTCTACATCCAAACGGACGCCTCACAGTTGGGAGTTGGAGCCGTGCTCACACAAAATACCATCAACGGCGAAGAAGTTGTGATCGCGTACGCATCCAGAACCCTGACCGCTGGAGAACGCAAATATACAGTCTCCGAGATCGAGCTACTAGCCGTGTTGTTTGCGATTGAAAAGTTTCGTCCATACGTGGATGGTGTGTCATTCACGGTTATCACGGACCACCAGTCGTTATTGTGGCTCAATAACTTGAAGGACCCGTGCGGCAGGTTAAGCCGATGGGCTATGAAAATACAACAGTACGACATGACCATAGTACATCGGAAGGGCAGCCAACATGTTGTACCAGACGCACTGTCGAGAGCACCACTGCGGGTGGACACGTTAACGTTCGAGGAAGAAGATTTGGAGCGGGATCAGTGGTACCAAGATTTGAGGGACGCTGTCATTCAATTCCCGGACAGGTATCCCAACTGGAAACTAGAGAACGGCCGACTGTATCGGTGTGTGTTTGATCCGTCTGGCATAGCAGCCAATCTGTCCGACTGGAAGATGGCTGTCCCAGAAAACCAGAGGAAACCTCTCTTGAAGCAACATCATGACCATCCCACAGCTGCACATTTCGGTATTTTCAAGACATTGAATAGACTTCAGGAACTGTATTACTGGCCAAGAATGCGCCAATCCGTTGCGGCGTATGTGCGTGCGTGCACTGTTTGTGCGGCGCAAAAGGTGTCCCAGACCGCACGCCCTGGATTTATGGGAAAACCAAAGGGAGCGCTTTTTCCGTGGCAGATAGTATCAGTCGACGTCATGGGTCCGTTGCCACGATCTAAGAATGGGTTCAGTTACCTGCTAGTTGTTTCGGACTACTTCACGAAGTTTTCTTTATTGCACCCAATGCGACAAGCAACAGCAGCCGTGATCAACCGGTTTCTGGAGGACCAGGTTTTCTTAGTTTTTGGGGCTCCACAGATAGTGATCTGCGATAACGCTACCACCTTTATCGCAAATGCATTCAAGGAGTTACTTCGTGAATACCACGTTAAGGTCTGGTATAATGCTCGTTATCATGCGCAGGTCAATCCAGTGGAGCGTATCAATCGAGTGATCGGAACAGCAATTAGGTCATACATCACTGGCGACCATCGTGACTGGGACAAGGAAATCCATAAGATCGGATTTGCCATACGAACTGCGGTACATGAGGTGACTGGATATTCCCCCACTTTCCTTAATTTTGGTAGGTACGTGCCAGCTAGAGGCGACTTCTATGGAAAAATTGATCCTCGTGCAGACGCGGCTACATTGCTGCGAGATGTTTCCGGTCGAGAACTCTATGCGGAAGAGGTGGAAGAATTGCCGGAGTTGTACAAGGGCGTGCGCCGAAAGGACCCCGCACAAAAGTAGGCAAAAGTGGTCTCGGTGAATTTGGCTGAAAATTGGCATACTTGTACATCTTCACTTTCTGATCGAATACTCAAAATTACAGTTACTTTCTATGTACAGTTTTCAAGCTATACAGGGATTTGTACAGGATGTGCGGAAAATTTGAACCCCTTTGGGGGCCCAATTTTTGTGATGATTTGAAGGTTGAAGAACTTATCCGAAACAGTTTTTCACATAAAAATCAAATCTCTCCTCTGGAACTTCCTATATCTCACGGTATACAGGGTGTGCTTTTTTTCAATTTTCAACAACGATTTTTTTATCGACAGTCGATTGGATATCTTTTAACCACATTTTCCTTGGAAATGACACTTATATAGCCAGTTTGTCTGTCTGTCTTTGTGTGTGTCTGTCTGTCTGTGTGTCTGTCTGTCTGTCTGTCTGTCTGTCTGTCTGTCTGTCTGTCTGTCTGTCTTTCCGTGTATAAACTAAAAAGTTGTACTTCTCTTTGGGGAATAAAGCTAGAGCCCTGAAACGTCTTCCAGTGGATAGCTTATGTATTCAAGGGTGGCCAAGGGCTAATGGGAACAAATCCATACATAGTTATCATTATTATTATCATCAAAAACCGAAGTTTTTCTCTACAATAATAAGGTGAACTCTTCTTCGAGGAATAAACGTAGATATCTGTAACTTTCCCGACGAATAGAACCTTATGTCTCCAATGATGGCCAATGGCTGGATGGTATAGTTGCTCCGCCATCTGGCCATTGAAATCTCTTACTCGTGGAACGATTTTCATGAAACTGGAAGTTACTCTTGTCCCGTATAAACATTCTTATTTTGAGACTGAACTTCATGACTGTGTTGCTATCTTGGCCTTACCTATCGAACAAATATAGATACACATTTCAGCGACATAAAAATCGCCAACTTTATAGTCAAACTCGTGTTGATTGTTGCTCCAGATAGTACGAATATTTAGGTACTTTTTAAAATACACCATGTAGATAACTTGATTTCTAATATCCCAGGAAATTGATCGTATGGAGCGATATAACCATTTTTCTACTTTTCTTATTGGTTCAAAAAGCAAACTATCAACCTTTTTTGTTTTGTTTAATGTATAATGTTTTATTCACACCTGACAACAAAATGTATTTGCTCAACACAAAATTCTTGCGATTATATAGTTTCACCAATTTTTTGACAGGTTGTAGCTGAATGAGGCTACAATGATAATAAATGATAAATAAATGAGGCTAAAAAGTATTTATTTTGTTAATCAGAAAAAACTCGATCATATGTCGATGGAAAAGTCGATACATACTCAATTAAAATTGACACTCAGGCAGACACACAGACAAACAGACAGACAGACAAACTGGCCATATGAGTGCCATTTCCAAGGAAAATGGGCTAAAAAGATATCCAATTCACTGTCGATAAAAAAATCGTTGTTGAAAATTGAAAAAAAAGCACACCCTGTATACTGTGAGATATAAAAATTCCTGAGGAGATTTGATTTCTTTGTAAAAAACTCTCTTGGATAAACTTTTCAACCTTGAAATTATCACAAAAAGTAAGCCTCCGAAGAGGTTCAAATTTTCCGCACATCCTGTACAAATCCCTGTATAGCTGGAAAACTGTACATAGAAAGTAACTGTAAGTTTGAGTATTCGATCAGAAAGTAAAGATCTACAAGTCTGCCAATTTTCAGCAAAATTCACCGAGACCACTTTTGCCTACTTTTTGTGCGGGGTCCTTTGGAAAGGGCTTACCAAAGGAATTGTCGTAGTTACAATCTGAGGAAGAGACCCACAGATAGCTACGAGGTTGGAGACAGAGTGTGGAAGAAGAACTATGTTCTCTCGAGCGGAGCGCAGCACTTTGCTGCCAAATTAGCGCCGAAATTTGTTCTTTGTGTCGTAGGAAAGAAAGTATCTCCACTAGTATACCAGCTTGAAGATCTAGAAGGTAACGACGTTGGACGATTCCACGTTAAAGATCTGAAACCGCACGTTTCAGATGACCCTGATGACGACGAGGACTGATCGTACCTTTTTATTTACCGGATTTGACTTAGACCCGATGATGACTAATTTACCTGATGATGACCAAATTACCCGATCTGTGACTTTGTTTTTTGTTAGTTCATATCCCTGGCGGATATCTTTTTCTTTTTTCTTCTCCGTTCGGAGATTTATTTTCTTCCCCCGACTAGTCTGCCTTGTGTACAAAGAACCTTCCACCCTGATCTAGATCAATTCCGTGTGTACAAAGTCCGTGTGTATATAACCATGTCCCTTAGAATTAGAGTAGCTTTAGGTAAAGTAGCATATCAAGTATTCCTGTATAGTGGGGGTTAATGGCGTAGATCTGGAGCGAGAGCGGTGCCTTGGTCTCTGTGTTGGTGACCGGTAAGGGTTTTTTTATTAGGAAGAGGGGGTGTGTGACGGTACGAATTTTGCAAACCGGTGTTTACATGGGTTCCTCTGGACTTTGGTCACAGAGGGCGTGTATGGAGGTTTCGGCCACTAGTGAGAGGTATTGGGAATGCGCGGTCAATTGTGGACTTTTGAAGTGGGATTAGAAAAGCGATAAGAGGCAGAAAAAGAAGTAGCCATTTTGAGTGTGGAGATCTATTTTCATTTATTTTACATTATAAGGAAAACCTCGACTCATCCACTAAAGAGTATTAATCTCCACACTAAGGGACCTATCCACCATCAGTCGAGGTATGTCAGATGCCACTTCGTTCACCTTTTCTTTAATCCAGTGTCTCGGTAGGTTTTCCCACTTTTTCGTTTTCTCCGTAATTTTGTTGCTGTCCCGTGGTGGACGTTACTGTGAGGCCATCGTCGCATCCCGCCGCATTCCCTGCCATGGTTATTCGACCGCCCGTCCAGCCAAAAGAAGTATAGTGCCGTGTCACGAATCGGCGCTGAATCTCACCTCGACGTAGCGTCACGGGAGGGTTGAGAAATTATCAAACATCGACAACACCATCACCGTCCAGGTTGCGTCCTGGTTGCCACCCATCGTCGTCAGCGAAGCGTTCGGTCGCTCTTTGGGGGCTCCTGGATTGGCTTTGTAGCGGTTCCGAGGGTGAGTCCGTTCCTGTTGTCGTGTTGTCCTGCTCATTAGAGTCTCGGTAACCCACACGGTTGTAGCTCAGAAACGGAACACATATCGTGTTCACATGCGTAGGCTACGAACGTGCACGTTAGGTAGAACTACAGTAGAACGTAAGTCCGGAGCCGTCAATTCGTCGGCTAGAGTGTGGGAACCTTGAGTGTCTTGGGGGTAGGCTTCATAGGGCAATAGGGGGGCTCCACGTGTAGCTGTGAACGACAGCATTGTTCTCGCCATCCAGGGCTCGTGGGGGCACCGGCGACATTCGCCCTCTCCAGTGGACAACCTGCCATCGACCAGACCTGCAACTGCTACTTGGCAATAGTGTCTTCACGCCGATCAAATAGTTACCTGTCAGAGGGCCTAGGCCTCCATCAGCGCTCTTGCTCCGTGCAATTATTCCTTTTAAATTGTAATATCCACGCCAAAATAAATTGTACCGTTAACCTCAAAAATTCGTTGACATTTCATCGTTGACAGCTTACGCCAGATTCGCGAGGTACATTAGACCTACTTTTCGTCAGGTGGAACTACTTGTCGCGCGTCATGTGTGCCTACCGTGGCTTTGAAGGGTAATCGGGTGCCCCAAAGAATTACACTAAAAGACCCGATTGGCGCCTTATATAAGTTTATTTTAACATCTCACGGAACCCACGGTCCTGCTCCCAAACCCAGCGAGCTGCCGGTGCAGTCGTGACATTTTGACGTCACAATGGAACTCGAGCATGCTACATAAATACAAGTTTATTAATTACTATAAAATAGTTCCACATCACACTACTTACATGACAGTTATAACCTCGGGACTGAGGGCGCAACCTCAGTCCCTTGAACCGACAGTCTGCCTTCAACTAGCAGTACTTCTCTCTACCACCCAACTCGTCGAGAGATCATCATAGAATCCCCATGAATCCATCCCCGTGTGCCCGCGTATGTCAGTCTAATCCCAATCGACCAATCAGGTCGATGCACGTTTCCTCGTGCTTGGTGAATCCGGCATACCACGGCGGTTATGAACTAAGAATTATGCTGCCCTTGCAGCATTCAGCATTTCCTGTAGCAGCTCGTTGCTTTCGCTGAAGGCGACTTATGAATTATTATAATTTATACCTAATGAAATAATTCGTACTCAAGGGATGAGCCTTTCCCCTATGGCACTTCTGTCATGTTCATGACATTATAAACCTGATTTCAAAAGTTGAAAATCAGCTGAAGAATCATATTGTCGGATTAATTATGTAGCCAATACGGTTTGTCAAGACATGTAATTCCTTCTAATAAAGCTACTGCAAAACTGCCAAAAATTGAGTTGCCCGAGTTCCCTGGAGAATTTGGTGACTGGCCGTTGTTCTACGAGACTATCAAAAATTTGATTCACGAGAATCCAGATCTCACCAAAGCTGATAAGGTCCATTACTTGGCTTGCAAACTAGTAGGCAAGGTAAAAACAATTTGTTCTGGAATTCCTCCAATTTCTGACAATTATGATATAATTTGGAGAGCTCTGCTAGAAAAATACCAGGATGATAGGGTGTTGGCAAATCATTACCTGCGACAGATCTTGGAATTCAAAACAATTAGTGGTGAATCGTTCAATGCACTTAGCGCCTTTCTGGACAAATTTGTCACTTCGTTAGTTAGGGAGAAACGCTTTTGTTTGAACTGTTTGAGTTTACAACACAAAATTGTAGATTGCAAATCAAAAATGTCTTGTTTCACATGTCATGTTCGTCATCACCCACTTCTGCCCTTTGGAAAACTGGTTTAAAATAGTAGTGGGTCATCTGATGACAAACCTCAAATGAGTGGTGATGAGAAATCTGTTGGAATTAGTTTTTGTTCCAGGTCAAAATTTGTTCCAAATAATAACGTTGAAGATGATGATCGAAGCATCAGAGGTCAGTCACGTGTAGCCTTCAGCTGTCGAAATAATTCTCAGGAATATTCGATGGAAGTATTCCTTATTGATAGTATTGTTGAGAAATTACCAACAGCTCCTGTCAATTTGCCATCTCTGCAATATCTTCAAGATCTACTTTTGGCAGATGACTCATTCCATATTCCTGGAGAGGTGAACGGAATTATTGGTGCTGAGCTTTTCCCTCATATTATGGGTTCACAAAGAGTGATTGGAAGTGATCAAACCCCTGTCGCTTGGCGGACTAGATCAGGTTCTGTAGTCATGAGTAGTGCCTCCACAGCGTCTGGTCCAAAGGTTTCTCATTCATTTTGTGCCATAACAAGTTCTATGGAATATGCTTTGCGAAGATTTTGGAAAGTAGAAGATGTTGTGAGCATCAAAGTTCAAACCCCTGAAGATGTCTTGTGTGAGAATATCTTCAAACCCACTTTTTTCAGGGACACAAATGGTCGATATTCTGTTGCTTTTCCTTTCAAGGAAGATCTTGGCAATTTAGGAACGTCGTATGAAGCCGCTCACCGTAGATTTTTGTCGTTAGAAAGAAAATTAGAAGCATGTCCTAATTTCCGTGATTCGTACCACAACGTGATTCAAGATTACTTGGATCAAGGTCACATGACCTTGATCAAAGATTTCAATTTCGACGCTGACTATTTTTTGCCGCATCATGCTGTGTTCAAGGAAAGCACCAGTACCCCCTTGCGAGTTGTATTCGAAGCTAGTGCCGTAACAGATCGTGGAAATTTGCTCAATGATCTGCTTTATTCGGGGCCAAAATTGCAGACTGAACTCTTTCCACTTCATCTGAACTTTAGACTCTTTTCTGTAGCTTTGACAGGTGATGTGCGCCAGATGTACAGTTGCGGCCTCATAAAAGTTTACACCGATGACAATCGTGTGGCCATGCTCATTCAAAATTACGTCAAAATTGAATTGGCATGGCCACTCGATCGCCGTCGGTGTAAACTTTTTTGAGGCCGCAACTTTACAGACAAATAAATGTGATTGAAAAACATCGGAAATTCCATCGAATTTTGTGGAGATTTTCTCCAAATCAACCTCTTTCAACCGTACGTCCGATTTCGGAAATCTTGAATTTTTTGTAGAGCATACGATATATTGTCCGGTGGACTAGGGTTATAACTATGCATTTTATGACTACGGAACAATTTTTTGCAGGCATGTTCAGAAAGCCTCCGTGTATCATTTGAGAAGTGCTGCCAAGCAATTTTTCAATGTGGGGGGTCAGGGGGGCCCTTTTCTGACAACTTAAATCGTTTTTTGTCGATAAAATCCGTAATAAAAATGCTAAATAGAAAATTCCAACGGATTATTGAAAAGCAACTCGAAATGTCACTTATGT
Source organism: Anaspis maculata (assembly GCA_949128115.1). Classification (NCBI taxonomy): domain Eukaryota; kingdom Metazoa; phylum Arthropoda; class Insecta; order Coleoptera; family Scraptiidae; genus Anaspis; species Anaspis maculata. Next base: position 17,030,176 of record OX421964.1, read on the forward strand.
GTGATAAAAATTATTACAGGATGAACAGGTTCCGAAAAAAATGACTTTCCGTCAACATGCATTATGATAAAAAAAATATTGTGTCAAAGACCTTCAGCTTCGTCATTGGAAAATGCCGATTGGCATATTTGTTGACCATATCCACTTGAACTGGTTGAGAACGGCACCCAACAACGTCAACAGTGCTGGAGCTATATACAGGGTGGAAGAGGAAAATATTTTTGTTTTCATTTATTTCAAAAACCAAGATAGATAAAGTGAACAAAATTGAGGAATTGATGTTTCATTCAATGCATGTGAAACACAACAAACCGTTTTGGAATATCTTGAAGCGTTCCTGAAATATTTTTTTAAAAACTGAAGAGTATCATCAAAATTTTACTTTCTACTTTGATTTCGTATTTTCCATTATACAGATGTATATCTTCAAGTTATGCAACAAATTTTACAATATACACAAATATACAATAAATTATGGTTGAAACTAAACAGCACCATCACCGGCATCAATCATGTATGCGTTGTATACAGGGTGTAAGAAAAAAGATTTTTTTTGCTGTATATGAAAAAACAAGCAAAAAAACGCGTGGACTACACATTCATGTCAGTAATTTACCTTATCAGGTGTCTTGGCTTGATTTGTTTCCCCGGAAACTTTTTACCTCCCTAATTTTCCACTTTTCATGTCTTGATTTTTCTATAACAGGAAAGAAAACAACCATTTTTTTGAATGAAACAAAGCTCTCCGACCAAGCTCTTTTTCTTACACCCTGTATATGATGCATTGACGCATACATGATTGATGCCGGTGACTGATGTGGCTGTTAAGTTTTCACCCTTATTTGTTGTTAAATTGTAGCATGCACCTTTATATAATGGAAATTACGAAATCAAAGAAAAAAGTAAAATTTTCATTATATTCTTCAGTTTTGTCAAAATATTTCAGGGACGCTTTAAGATATTTCAAAACGGTTTGTTGTGTCTTCACACGCATTGAATGAAGCATCAATTCCTAAATTTCAATCACTTTATCTATCTCGGTTTTTGAAATAAATAATAACAAAAATATTTTTCTCTTCCACCCTGTATTTAGCTCCGGCATCAATGACGCAGTTGAGTACGGTCCTCAACCAGTTTAGGTGCGTATGATCAACAAATATGCCAATCGGCATCTTTCAATGACAAAATTGAAGGTCTTTGGCGCAATTTTTTCTTCATCATATTGCATGTTGACGGAAAGTCATCTTTCTCGAAACCTGTTCACCCTTCGGTTTCGGTTTTCCGACGGTAACTTTTTCGAAATGGAATTTGCACATTTCGCGAATTTGAAAAAGCTGCAGTGCAACCTTTGACATGCGGTGAGCTCCACGAAATATTCATGGGGGGGGGGGGGGGTTGAGGGGTGCAGATATGCTGGAAATGAAAGCTGGAGAAAAGAAAAGATTGAAATAATTTTGCAGGAAAAATTTCGAAATCGGACGAGTTGTCCTCTGGAAAAACTGCAAATTCTCCAACTTCTTATCCTGTAAACAGATTTATACCATTTTTCTTCACAACAAGAAATAACTGATACTTGAAGATTTTCCTGACAAAATTTTCAAATCCTGGAAATTATTTTCAATCTTTTTAATTCCAGCTACCTACCCGAAGAAACGGATACCAAATTAACGTTGATGTTCAACTAGTGTTTTTCTTTCCGCTGGAAATTCCGACGCGAGGATAAGAATACCTAGCATAATTGGTGAGGAGCCGCATATCGAAGCTCGAAGCTACCAAATGACTAGACCGAAGGTTTTGCGGAATAGGTATATGGGAGAGAAGAGACCCTTACTACTCAAATGGGTCCCAAATCTATTGACGAAAAATGTTATTTTAAGCATTGATACAATTGTTTTTTTGAACTCAGCGAAAATTGGGACGCATCAGGCTCAAATTAGTCCTGACGGGCCCAATAAATACTTCAATCCCACAAGCTGTGAATACGCACAATAGCGCAAGAGCGCCAGTGAAGTTTTATGTAAGAGTTTCATCAAGTTTAAAGTCGAGATTTCAGCAGTGCATCAACGGTGTATTAACCTGGGCTAACGAACGTTAATTATCACCATCAAGGAGAAGAAAGCAGACTTACGTTGGGGGAGGAAAGAGGGAGGTCCATTCATGCCGGCCAAACTTAAGCATTGTGTGTGTATACCTGGGCTTCGAGAGGCCCAAGGTGCGGGTGTAGAGAGAGTTGCCGGGATACGCGCCCGGATCGATAGAGTTCTCATCCCCGAATGCGAGACCCGGCAAAAAACACTCTTCTCCTCATCCTTGTACACGCACGAGGAGGCTATGGTGCTGCGGCTCCGTACAAAACTGCGCGTTTTGAAGAGCTCAGCGCACCATTCGACTTTAATCGGTGCTTGATGGTATTAAGCTGAACTTTTACCTGAAGTAGGTACATAGATTCTACCTGGGAATGGAATCCAACTCAGGCATAAAAGAAGATAGCAGAAACAACAAATGCCAGCGGAATTTTGATCACCTTCACCTAGTGCTTTGTAATACGTCAAGAAATGAGCGCGATTTTCCCAAATTGTCCGGACCTATTCATCTATCATAGACTAATGGCTCTATCTCATAGAATGAAAGGTCAAGCTCGTATGGCGTGCGTACGACAACGGCCGAAGCTCATATTTTAAATACATACTTTAATACTCCACCTACTTGGCACTACGTATTTAACTGAGCTTATACCAAAAAATCCAACTGGGTTTCAGTTTTGCTCGCTATTGCGATTTAATCGTCTGAAACTCCCAGTTTGGATCACTGGCAAAAAATCTACGAACAAAATTAGGCTGATTATAATATAGAACTACGAAAATGCAAAAAAGTTTCTTTACCCGCGTTCTCGCGTATTCGATTCTTCAGTTAATATTACGCCCAAATACTTCCTTCAAAAAATTACAGTTGTATTCGAATTGAGACGTATTCAATACGATTTTGAAGCGAGAATATTTGAAAAAAAAATTCAGTTATTTTCGCAGCTTGATATACCTACTCATTCAAACTTTTCATCAGAGAAACTGTTTGAGAGAAATTATGGACCATTTAGTTATATAATAGTCATGATGCTATAATATTAGATAACTTACTGTATAATAACCAATTTCATCTTTTGTTCCAGGTAAGCAGCTATACACCTGTACATTCTTGGCTGTCCTGGTTCAATTGCGGCGTGCTCTCGAAGAAATGCTGGATGCATTTAATGGTGGAGAACTCTCTTTGTTCTACACTACACGCCATACGATAGGTAGGGCTCTAAGAGAAACCTTGAAACTCATTTTTCTTACAGCACACCATTCGGGCTTCAGCTATGAGCATCTCGAAATTTGTGCCTCCAGAGGTCCAGAGTTGAGAACATGTTAGGAAAATGTTTGAATAAATGTCCAGCTGGCTCCAATTCCAAGCATGAGCAGAGAAATTAAGAAAATTGGTCAGTGAGATAAGAGCTATATCTACCCGACTGATGTGTGTCTAGGCCCAGTCATGAGCTATTTCTCTTCTTGATAGTAATGACTTCGAAAACAGCCGGGGAGTAAAAAATCATGCATTTATGTTTAAAGTCACTACCTTAGGAACATTTCAATTTGGTATAGGCTAATCGACCACAATTTGAGAAAACCTGTTGCGCCGGGCCTGAAATTCGCCCAAATAAAACCATATAGTGCCTAGAACTGCATTTTTTTTCAATTCACGAAATGTGCAAGTTTCATTTTGAACAAATCACCTGCGGAAAACTGAAACCGTGTCGAGTTTGAAGACAGGCCTACACGACGCCCAATACATTCTGCTTTCGATATCAGTTGGAATTTTTCGGAGAAAGTTGATGTGAAAGTAGAAAAAAGCGAATTGAGTAGAGTCCTGCACCAAAGGCGGTAGTGCTAGCGGTACGCAAAAAAAAATGGCATTTGATGATACAAGCAAGCCACTTCGCATATTTGTTGTCTAAACCTATTAGAAAAATTTGACCCGCAGTTCCTAAAAATTCATCCCTTAGGACCCGAGATTTGGGGAGGGGGAGGGAATACTTCAAAAAAATACCAAACTTTTTCATCCAAACCTGCTGATGCGTGTTTGGTGTCAAAACTATATAACTCAGACCTCCTCGATACAATGACAATGTCAAAACTCTCGTGCGGTCACCGGAAGTCGAGTTAAGTCGTCATCTTTGAAAATTAGAGCTGAAGGTCAAAATTACAAAGTGAGCGTCAATTACTCATATGTTGGGTATCGATTCTTAAGTTTTCGGGGTCGCTGAAGACGTATGAAATGAAACAAAAACCATTGGGTACACCGTTCGCCCATATGGTCTTCCCATGGGCCCAGAAGTCAGGCAAGCGAGAAAAATCCTACAAATTTTCGAAAATAGAAGTGAAATAATATTGTGAAATAGCTCCAGTCTGTACTTGGTGATGATGCTGTATTAGCTGTTCTATGTGAGATTCATGATGTTCACCTGTGAGCTGTCAAAAATCCAAAATGGCGCCCATTTAAAACACTCACGGGAATAATTTATCGTGATTTTCTTTAGAAAGCTCCTACGTGTCACTAGCTAAGCACATGCTGTTTATCAGTGAACAACGACTAAGAAAGTTCCTTACACTATTGGTGGTATCTTGCATCGTTTAAAAGATATCCGCCGCGAAACTGTTTCGGAACCGTTTTTGGACAATAGATTGAATACTTGAAAAGCAAGAAAAACTATGCATGTAGAATTGAAATAACCGACCAAGAGATATTTATTTTGTTATATGTAGTCATGTTTTATAGTTTAGATTGCGTGATCTGTCATTCCTGGTCTATGTATGGAGGGTCATAAATCCAAGATGTCCGCCTCTGTAAGTCGTAATTCTGTAATTTTTTGGTATTAAAAATTTCATACCAACTTTATTGTTGGATTTCGATAAATAATAATTATCCACCGCACCTGTACATTACTTATATATTTCTAAAGAGTTCCTCACATTTTTATTTCTTCAATAATTTGGGAGATACAGGGTGGTGAAAATTTCGATGCTCACCATTGGTATCTTGGAAACGGTAAGAGATACGAGGTCGGTTAAATTAGAAAAAAGTTGCGCATTTTTGTGGCGATTGACAATCTGAAAAGAAACTTTGAATATTTTGATTGGTTTACGACTTATCACGAAAAAACTGAAAATTTTGATTTCAGAAATTATTTTTTATCTTTCCAACCATTCAAGCTTTTTCAATCAAACTTGGTAGTTTTATGTTTTTGATCACTCCGAGTCGATCAACGTTGGCAGAAATTTTCCAGGTCTTCTAGATGTCAAATTATGACAGTCAACTTTTGTTTTTCTTATGGCCGCCATATTGGATTTTTGCACTAATAGATAGGGGAAAAAATTAGCTTTCTGAATTAGTAACCAACATGTTTTTTTTATGACATTAATAGCGTCAAATTTTGAAATTTTCATAAATCATTGACAAAATCGGGAATGCTTTGAAAAACAATTGAAATATTATCAATAGCAACAACAAAAAATGGACAGATTGTATTCAATTGACGTATCCAGGGGCTCGATACCAAGCTACAGGCGCGAAGTTTGAGACGGCGTAACTTGCCAAATACAGCGCGGTCTGATTGGTTGGTATCCGCCGTTGCTATGGTAACGGCACTTACGGCGGTCTCAGCCCCAACTTGATATCGAGCCGTAACTTCTTAATCGTGTTTGGTGCTTGATTGTACCGAGAGCTCATAAATTAAATGAGTCAAGGGTGCCTGTGAATTCAAAAACGTCTGTCGAAACTAGGGTAATCCTTACTCCTTTTCTAATAAATTTGTCAAACTTTAACAAGAACGATGCTAGTTCCGACAGTCGTCTTTGAACTCACAGACACCCTTGACCCATTCAATTCATGAACTACCGGTACAAACAAGCACAAAACACGATTACGGAGTTAGATACGTCAATTGCACTCCATCTGTCACTTTTTTGTTGTTGCTATTGATAATATTTCAATTGTTTTTCAAAGCATTCCCGATTTTGTCAATAATTTACGAACATTTCAAAATTTGACGCTTAAAATGTTATAAAAAGAACATGTTGGTCACTAATTCGGAAAGCTATTTTTTTTCTCTATCTATTAGTGCAAGAATCCAATATGGCGGCCATAAGAAAAACAAAAGTTGACTGTCATAATTTGACATCTAGAAGACCTGGAAAATTTCTGCCAACGTTGATTGACTCGAAGTGATCAAAAACATAAAACTACCAAGTTTGATCGAAATAGCTTGAATGGTTGGAAAGATAAAAAATAATTTCTGAAATCAAACTTTTCAGTTTTTTCGTGATAGATCGTAAACCAATCAAAATATTCAAAGTTTCTTTTCAGATTGTCAATCGCCACAAAATTGCGCAACTTTTTTCTAATTTAATCGATCTCGTATCTCTTACCGTTTCCAAGATACCAATGGTGAGCATCGAAATTTTCACCACCCTGTATACCAACTACCTACCTACCTATCTAAAGTAAAAATGTACTTACGTGAAATTTTAATTGAAAAATGACACCTACATGATAAAAACTAATGAAAAAATCTTTCGCTCTGCCACCGTTTTATTCAATAATGTTGCACTGTTGCAGAAAACAGGAGGAAATAGTGTGGCGGAAAAAAGATCCAATTACAAAAAATCTAAGAAAATATCTAATGCGTTTGATCCAAATCCAAAACGCGAAATATTTAAAATACAAAAGGTTACAGTACCTAAGATGTAAATCTAGTATGTCTAATATACAGTAGGTCCAAAATATAAATACAAACCACCGAAAATAGAAAAGGTCACAAGTTTCCTCCTTCTTTTCAGATCCACTGGATCAGGAAATGCTTCTTGACTTGAGTTTCCTCCATTTGTGCTAAGTCCACCAGATAAGAAGCTGCTTTTTGACTCGAGTTTTTTTTTTGTTCAAACTTACTAAGCAAGACTTAGTCGACGACTCTAGAGTCTAGACATATCTAGAGGGTCTGAAAAGATAAAGGAAACATGAATCATTGAGCAATTTTTATCTAGTGGGTCTGGAAAGGAGGAATCTGAGTCAAAAACCAACTCCTTTTGATATGTTTGGAGAGGAGGCAACTTGAGTCAAAAGCCAGCTCCTCAACTGGTGAGTCAAAAAAAGCAACTTTCCCATTGGTGGATTTGAAGAAAAGGGAGTACCTAAACTCAAAACCATTTATATTTTCTAAATTTTCTACATTGTACGAATTATGCTATAGATCTTTCGAATTTCAGCTCTTTTGTACTGTCGATTTTTGTACTTTGAATCTTTTGTACTTAATTTAGATATTTTGCGTTTTGGATCTTTTGTATTTTCGATATTTTGCACTTTGGATCAAATGCATCAACCCATTGTTTGTAGACCTTCCATGTTTAAGTTTCTCCGCCCCCCCTCCGCTTTTGGACACAGTTAGCATGACATTTTCTGGATGACCCTACAGCGGCGGACATCTTGCATTTATGACCCTCCATATACCAGGAATGACAGATCACGCAATCTAAACCATAAAACATGACTACATGAAACAAAGCAAATATCTTTAGGTCGGTTATTTCAATTCTACATGCAAAGTTTTTCCTCCTATTCAAGTATTCAATCTATTGTCCAAAAACGGTTCCGAAACAGTTTCGCGGCGGATATCTTTTAAACGATGCAAGATACCACCAATAGTGTAAGGAACTTTCTTAGTCGTTGTTCACTGATGAACAACATGTGCTCAGCTAGTGACACGTAGGAGCTTTCTAAAGAAAATTACGATAAATTATTTCCCTGAGTGTTTTGAATGGGCGCCATTTTGGATTTTTGACAGCTCACAGGTGAACATCATGAATTCCACATAGGACAGCTGATACAGCATCATCACCAAGTACAGACTGGAGCTATTTCACATTATTATTTCACTTCTATTTTCGAAAATTTGTAGGATTTTTCTCGCTTGCCTGACTTCTGGGCCCATGGGTAGACCATATGGGCGAACGGTGTACCCAATGGTTTTTGTCTCATTTCATACGTCTTCAGCGACCCCGAAAACCTAAGAATCGATACCCAACATATAGGTAATTGACGCTCACTTTGTAATTTTGACCTTCAGCTCTAATTTTCAAAGATGACGACTTAACTCGACTTCCGGTGACCGCACGAGAGTTTTGACATTGTCATTGTATCGAGGAGGTCTAACTTATATAGTTTTGACACCAAACATGCATCAGCAGGTTTGGATGAAAAAGTTTGGTATTTTTTTGAAGTATTCCCTCCCCCTCCCCAAATCTCGGGTCCTAAGGGATGAATTTTTAGGAACTGCGGGTCAAATTTTTCTAATGGGTTTAGACAACAAATATGCGAAGTGGCTTGCTTGTATCATCAAATGCCTCTTTTTTTTAATAATCCTGGTGTACCGCTTGCACTACGGGTATTCCTAGCCAAAGCCAGGGTGAGCGGCCGTCTCGGGTAGTAACGGCCAGGAAAAAGACGTTTTTGTGTAGAGGCATGCAGACAGCGTTTGATGAATATGACTTTCCACACATAACGTAACGAATTTCCCTTGTTTTTTCTTCAAGATTAATGAAGAATTATCCAAATATAATGAAAAATTCGAAAGTTATCTACATCTCAAGACCTACCTACTCTGCTATCTGAACTCTGTTATCCTACAATAACAATTCTGAAGGACCAAGTGACATGAAGATAGGCAAGCTGTGATCAATTAGAAGCAGAAATAGGACAATTTTCCCGAAAACCACGAAGCTCTTTCCAAATAATATCATTGTAAAAATCGTCAGTAGTTGAGGCTTCATTCAAGTTTATCATTCGAGTCCGTTCCGATAAGCTGGGCCAATTTTGCATTTTCTAATGGGAAGGAAACCCTCGGAAAATTGAGAGAATTTTGACAGAAATTATCGGGAAATGTTCAAGAACCAGTATCGTTTCGTTTAAAAAACAATTGGTGAAAGTCTGATTACGGGTCGAAAAGTAGAAAATTTGCAGTTATTCCAGGGAGGAAAACTCGAGATCCGTTAGTTCGATTTCAAAAATTTCCCCCTCAAAACTCAATTCAATCTTTTTCCTAACTATGACTTGCAGTAAGTCTGCATCCAAAATTAATATTTCATGTGGCTCACCGCAGGTCGAAATTCGCACTGCATTATTTATAATTCACGAAATGTGCAAGTTTCATTTTGAACAAATCACCGTCGGAAAATCGGAACCGTATCGAGTTTGAAAACAGGCCTGCACGACGTCCAATGCAATCTACTTCTGATATCAGTTGAAGTTTTTTCAAATAAAGCCATCTACGAGCAGAAAAGAGCATCTGAGTAGAGCTCTGTACCAAACGCGGGTATTCCTAGTCAAAGCCAGGGTGAGCGGCTGTCTCGGGTGGTAACGGCCAGGAAAAAGGCCTTTTTGTGTAGAGGCATGCGGGCAACAGATAATGAATATGATTTTCCACACGTTTCGTAACAAATTTCCCATGTTTATCCTTCAATATTGAAAAAGAATTATTCGAATATTTTGGGAAACAAAAAAGTTATCGACATTTCAAAACCTACCTGCTACCCACCCGATGGATGTGAGTCGTGAGTCTAGGCCCAGTTATGAGCTTTTTCTCTTCTTGATATTAATATTAACTCCGAAAACAACCGGGGAGTAAAAGATCATGCATAAATGTTCAAAATCACTACCTTAAGAACATTTCGATTTAATACAGGGTTATTCAAAAGTCCGGAATAAAATTCATATTTTTTTTCCATATTTATTTCGGAGAAAACGCTCGAACCGGTCGATTTCTAAAACCGGTAAGCCGTTTTTTCATGACACGTGTCATGTTCTACCGTCAACCCCCTAACCCCAAGCCACCCTTCGTATTTTTTTCAAATGGCACCCTATGGCTTGTGGGGGCTCGTTGGAAAGCTTGTCAAAAACTCTATTCAGATCTACTATTGAAAATTAGATCGGACGCTTCACCATGAAGTTTTGGGGAACCCCAGTTTTACTTAACAGTCCGGAATAAAATTCATAATTTTTTTCCATATTTATTTCGGAAACAACGCTCAAACAGGTCGATTCCTAAAAACGGTAAGCCGTTTTTTCATGACACATGTCATGTTCTACCGTCAACCCCCTAACCCCAAGCCACCCTTAGTATTTTTTTTCAAATGGCATTCTATGGCTTGTGGGGGCTCGTTGGAAAGCTGGTCAAAAACTCTATTCATATCTACCATTGAAAATTAGATCGGACGTTTGACCATGAATTTTAAAGGAATTTTAACGAATGCGTACTGGAGATTGCTGTTGATTAATTGGTAACCTGTATGGTCAAACATTCGATCTAATTTTCAATGGTAGATCTGAATAGAGTTTTTGACAAGCTTTCCAACGAGCTTCCACAAGCCATAGGGTGCCATTTGAAAAAAAATACTAAGGGTGGCTTGGGGTTAGGGGGTTGACGGTAGAACATGACACGTGTCATGAAAAAACGGCTTACCGTTTTTAGAAATCGACTTGTTCGAGCGTTTTTTCCGAAATGAACATGGAAAAAAATTATGAATTTTATTCCGGACTGTTAAGTAAAACTGGGGTTTCTCAAAACTTCATGGTGAAGCGTCTGATCTAATTTTCAATGGTAGATCTGAATAGAGTTTTTGACAAGCTTTCTAACGAGCCCCCACGAGCCATAGAGTGCCATTTGAAAAAAAATACTGAGGGTGGCTTGGGGTTAGGGGGTTGCCGGTAGAGCATGACACGTGTCGTGAAAAAATGGCTTACCGTTTTTAAAAATCGACCGGTTTGAGCGTTTTTTCCGAAATAGCTATGGAAAAAAATTATGAATTTTATTCCGGACTTTTGAATAACCCTGTATAAGCAAATACGGCAGCCCATCGACCACAATTTAAGAGAAACCTATTGCGCCGGGCCCAAAATTCGCCCATCCAGATAGTGTCCTTCATTTGCTTTTTAGAAATAAACAAGGATTTTTTTGTCGATTCATTATTGTTTCTCTTCAATCTAGAACAGAAAGCTCTTTTCCACTCTGAAACGATGCGTTGTGAGAAAACTAAACTTCAGCAAATATATCTTTTCCGTTGCTGAGGAAATTAGTCTCCGATCCTTGTATGAGACCCCCATAATAAGGAGCAAATCGGGCTGTGGCGGCTCTCATGTGGGCATGTGACGAAGGAACTGTTGTCTCCCTCGATAGCTTAGTGGTCAGAGTATCCATCCGGCAAATGGAAGACTCGGGTTCGAGTCCCGGTCAGGGTAGACACTTTTTCTCCGTCACATCGCGCCATAAATGGTGACCCCGAACAAAAGCAGCACGCACGCAACATGCAACTCAGGCAAAGAGGTACAAAGCAAGCAACGAACAAATAAACAGCACCGCCACTTCCCTGTCCTACGTCCACCCACGTCCTATCCGTCGCCCCAGGTGGTGGGTACTGAACAACGGTCAACGGTCCATGAGTACGGCAAACGCTGGGGTACATACGAGACCAACGACGTCTCTGGAGGGGGAGTACTGTGGCGGCTCTTATGTCAGAGTATCCATCCGGCAAATGGAAGACCCGGATTCGAGTTCCGGTCAGGGTAGACACTTTTTCTCCGTCACATCGCGCCATAGGGCCACCGTATCTAATATAAACCATAACAGGCCTACAGAAGTCTGTTTACAACTCTCGAAAGCAGATCGGAGGTATGACAACCGGTCACCCTATCTAACGCGATAATTCGATTTCAAAATTATGAGACCATATTTCTCAAAAGGTTCTTAACCAGGTAGGAATTTCCAAGGGGAGATCTAAAAGATATATTCTGTCTTCCTTTCTTTCATGTTTCCCGTGAGGACATCTATAGTGGCGCCATCTTTTTGAGAAAGAGTAAAGTTTTTAATGGTTATCAGAAGCTTCTCTAGGGCCGACCCGGAGGCGTAATAATCCCAGGGGGGGGGTCGGCCTTAAGATCCATCTTACAACTTCTTAGGGCCGAATTCGGCTCGGACATAAAGAAGAATATTATTGCACTTTTCGGAGATAAAGCACTTGAAAAAATAATTGTTATAATTATAAAACTTGTAAGAAACTACGATGTGCGAATAAGACACATAATATGCACAATTGGCGGAAGAGCCATAGACACCTATTTTTGTTTGCTGCCAGGCCAATCACCCATCAGTTTCAGGCTATTTGTTGCACCTATAGTGAAACATGGCAATAAGGGTCTTATACGATTTTTTTTTATTGCTCTAAAATGTTCTACAAGGTGAGTTTTGCTACATGAATGAAAATATTTCGTCTAAAAAGCTTCTACCTTTCTTAAAAAAAAATGTTGAAAATCCAGGCGGGAATAAGTCTGATTCAATTTCAACGTCTGATGACGTAGGCAGACGAGTTGATTTTGCGCAATGGGATGGTCGTAGTGTTCGTATAGCTGGAGCCTTGTTGCCAAATTGTGTGACAGGCAGTCAAGATTTGCATGAATATTTTGATATTCCTTAGAAAAAAATCACTTCGATAAAACAACACGTTAGGTGGTATGCTTTTGGATACAATGGAATACATTTTTGAGGCATGAACAATCAATTTTGGTGTTTGCAATGGGAATCCATTATAAATCTGGCAGCTTTGCAACAAGGAAACGTCATTTGAACCACGCTGTTGCCACCTTGTTAATTGTCTTTTTTGACAGAATGGTGGTTAAGTTGAAATTATTTGTTCGGTACATTCTGCAAATAAACAATTATGTCATCGAAAACATGCATTTTCAACGTATATCCCAACACCTCTTCAAGTGCCCCACAGAAAATTATCATTAGTATACCCAAGTCTCAACCCCTGAGAAACAAGTGCCATACAGCTACCGGCGACAAAAGCCCAGCCCCATGGGACAGCGGGTATTTTTACTGTGAAGATCATTTCAATGTAGGTAAAATCATTAAACTTTGTGACCCCTTACCTGCAACAGTCTGTTTTTTTCACAGCTGGAATCCGATGCCCCAAACTAGAAGTAGTAGTATATATAAGGTTTCGGGCTCGGTTGTGGGCTCAAAAACCGTTCAAGGAAAATATGTAGTACCCCCCTCCAGAAATTGAGCTGGAAAAGAAGCCTTAGCTAACTCCTTTTACAAAGAAAAAAAAATTAACTCAATACCTCACTGGCAGCAGATCGTTGAGGCATGCGAAGAAAATGATTCCAAGCAACACTTCAAAATGGATGTGGCAGGAAGTGAAATTATATGCCACCATCTAGGTAGGTGTAAGCAAGGATCCACAGCAGCTATCGTCATCATCAGCAACAAAGCAAATCGACAGGCCGTAGAACTTAATGGTTCTTCCAACTGAGTACGGGGTGTTTATAAGAATCTGTGGTCGCGGGAGGCATGGGTCAGGCCGAAAAACGCAACAACAGGCGCAATTGTAGTGATCGAAAGCGGATTCCAAAGGCGATGCGATCACAGTCATTTATAAACACCCGGTAGAACAACTCACCGCTTCGCTTCCAAAACGAAGATTTGGTACTCTGCCTGCAAATTAGCCACACCCAACATGTTCTGTTTTTACATTACATTCAACTTGATTATAACATTCAGTTGTTAACTGTATGAAAATTGAAACAAATGAACCTGTTCTTCATATACTATTATGATTTAGTTGATACTAGTTGATTTAGTGGTACCACTTTTAACTTTGAAAATTTCCTGGAGTGTTTGTCCTTTAAGGGTAGTTCCCACTTTGGCTGAAGCAGATTTTCTCCAATAGCACTCTGTGGAGGTTACTGATGGATTTTGGCTTTTGTTCAGTAGCCAATATAGGAGGACGACGCTATGCTTACAGCCTCCTGCAACAAAGTTACACAATAAATTTCAATTCAATTCAAATTCATTGATACCAAACTACAAAACAATGATATCCTTCACTTCGTCAAACTTGAATCGTGAGAAGTTTGCTAACAAAATAATACCGCACCCTACCTGAACTAGCCGCACAATCTCCACAGGTATATGAGACAACCTCCTCTGTTTCTTCTTCAATGATGTCTGTGACAGCATATGGAGTAGGTACTTCGGACTTTGTGCTCCGGTGTTACTTTGGCTTTGACAGTACATAACGTTTTATCACGTTTCACCTGTACAAACCCTATTGCTTCGTCTCCATATATTTGTTTGCTACTTCTGCAAAAAAAGGAATGATTAATTGATTGGGATCAGGTAGGTGCTGGAGGCTCGCTTGCCGCTTGCTTATGAGTCACAAAGCCTTACCTGCTAGTTTTAACATTTCTTACGGCATGTGCAAAAAAAAAACCTGCGTTCTATAAAAATTGTCTACCATGTCCGCATCGACTTCTGGGAGATTTCTGTCGTTGGTTTCTTCGAAACCAACTCACATTTTTTCTCCAATTTAGCACAAAAAACAACTCAATACGTTCAGCAAATATGAGTTTGCGGTCTCTCACAACAAAAGGAATCAGGAATGTGAGGTTAGACAGGTTAGATAAATGACAGACATGTAAGTAATGACAACGTGGCAACGCTGCTTCATGTCAACTGCGGTCTTGCTTCCATTTCATTGGTGGATGAGTTAAGCCGCGAATTCAGTCGATTCAAACAGAGGGAGTGTGAAGAGCCAAATTTCAAGCTTTTTTCCCTGGGCCGATTTTTTTTTGTTTCATCTTCACAGTATTTAGTTTAAGCATTTTAAGGTACTTGAGCATCGATTTACATAAGAACATCGCATTTTTTGATTTTCGTATAAGACCCCATCACTGTGTAAGCTCCTTTGGCAAATTTCATATCGCAGGTAGGTACTGAATCGGTTGCACTTCCAAAACGAACACTCGACATTTCCCTTATGCGCCTGGGTGAGTACTGAGTAGGCAACCAAATATACTTGAATAATTTCCAAAATAATTATTGTAATGTATTGACCTCTATGTACATCTCAAAGTGGTTAAATAAAGGCTCAAAAAACAACCCGTTCAGCAAAAATATGACCGCATGTGAGGCGAACACTATCGTTACAGTGCAATCAGAAATGAGAGGTTCAACAAATGACATGTAAACAATACCATTGTGGCAACGTTGCCAAATGTCAGCTGTGGTCTCGCTTCTATTTCATGGGTTGATGAATTGAGGCGCGTATTCCGTCGATTTAAACAGATGGACTCTGACGAGCCCAATTTCTCGTTCTTTTCCCTGGTTAGATTTTTTTTTTATTTTTTTTTTCAACTCAACAGTATTGAATTCAATTTACTTGAGCATCGATTCTTTCTGATAGAATAGCATTTTGGGCTTTCTTATAAGACCCCATTAGTGCTAAATTGCCAAATTAATGCTATTTTGAAGCTATACTATTTCTGGAGAAAGAAGAATGTTCGCTTCAACAGTAAATCGTTCACAAAATTATGTAAATACACCGGTCTGTAATGATTTCTCATTCGGGTATTTCCAATGATTTTTACAAGAGTGCATACCAGATTTGCAAAGCGATTCATCCCTCGGTTTCACTCCTCTCATTTCCACCGAATCACCTGAAGAATAAAATTGGGAAATTATTGTGGTAGTACAGATGCCCGCAACGAGGGGTTCCACTCCAGAAATGACGTCAATTTTTCATAAGCACTCGGCATAATTTGAAGGGTTGCACGAGAGACGTCTCGAATTTTTACAATTCCCTTTCACCGGTCTCAAGACAGTTGTCGAATCCAATGGACAACAACACGGGAGATTTATTCGCCAGAGCGGAGGGTTCGGGCCATATCGATCTGGGGTTTAGTGTGTTTTGTATCCGGGGATCCCTGATTTGCATCAGAGCTACACATGCACGAAGGCGGCGAAACACGGTGTGCACCGCCGCCGACGGCCCACCCCCGCCCACTCACAACCGGTCTTCGTGTCCGATAATTAAAAAAAATCTGCGTCTCGGCCGAAATTGAAGAAATATGCCGACGGCGGCGGCGGCCACCCACCTCGAAAACAACCCACTCTCACTAATTGAGGTTGTTCTTAACCTAATTTCTTAATGATTGATGGCTTCCTCCGGTTCGGGAAAGGTATAACAACAACACGATTTGCCAGGAGTTTTGTGATTTAATGAAAAAAAAGTGTTTCAGTAGGAACGGGAGGAGGGTTTTTGCATAAATTATCTTCTGGTGCAGACTCGCCGTGTGGCTATGGCCTGGCCCGACCCGAGCGAGATCTTGACGAGTTTTGGCAAGGCGCCATCATTGCCCGATTCTTAGCGGTGTGCAGTTCTTTCTCGTCCACTCTATCAGGACTGGGATTTATCTCCAACGGTTTGTTTTCGGGCGGAGAAACTTAGAACTTTACTAGACGCGCCGCATACACAAAAAGTTAATGGCATAGGAAAAGTCTGGTCAAGCTGAGGGTCAAGATTCGAAAAATCCGAACAACACAAGCATTTCTAGCCACAGGCCCGCACATTTCGGGCATTATTTGAAAAAAAAACAACAGTCTTTACGAACGCCATATGGGTAAGGTCATAAATGAGTGAGACCCCTGGCAGAGTCTGCACCAAAAAACTCAAAAATTACAAAAAAAATCAATAAATCTTTGAAAAAAAAACAGAATATGATCAAAAGTCCAAAACCGCTTCGAGATATTGATTAATATGCTTTTCGAAAATGAGACGGAAAAAAAGACAGAAATTCTACGACTTGTTTCCTTCGAACGGCACTTTGATTGAGTCAGGTCATTTTTGCCCTCCTTCCGTTGTCGCCCTGTGAATTGTACCGTATGATCAAAAACTTTCCTACTTGCGGTAGGTTGTGGCCTGGTCATTGGCAGGCAAACGAGGCTGATTTTGCCCAGGCCACAGTCTACCGCAAGTAGAAAAGTTTTTTGATCATACAGTATAATATTATAAGGTCGACTATATCAGGTGATCTGAGATGGTGCATTGTAGTCAAATAATCACTCTACCGAGCACTACAAAAATCTCCAAAATTAGGCTATTTGTCACGTCGTTTTCTGCTTCTGTCTGCTTTTTGATACTGTGACCGATTGGGCCAGTCCAACTCCACCCCGCCTAAAAGTAGGCGGGCTAGAAGTTCTAAAAGTTCTAATACACCAAGGGACCAAAGTGGATTTTTAATTTGGGGATTTGGACCCAAAGGGCCTTCCAGCAACAAACATCACCCAAGGGATCAAAAATCCACTTTGGTTTCTTGGTATACAGGGTGTTTCAAGGATGATAGCAAAAAATTCAACTGTGGGTAGACCTCGTCAAAATATGACGAAAACCTATATACCATTTTGCAAAGTTCGGCCTAATGACTGAGATACAGCCCTCCAAAGCTCACTTTTTTCGGATTTCAAAAATTTGTAACTCAGGAACGTTTCGACCAATTTAGCTTTAAATCAGCAAAAGCTGGTTCGTCATAATTATCTATCAACCTGCCAAATTTGAGAAGGATCCAACCAGTGGTGTAGGAGTTACGAGGGTCAATGATTTAGAAGCATCCGAAGAAAAGTTGACTTAAGGTGACCCCTCATAACTTCTACGCCACTGATTGGATTCCTTCCAAATTTGGCAGGCTAATAGATGATTATGACAAACCAGCTTATGCTGGATAAAAGCTGAGTTTGTTGAAACGTTCCTGAGTAACAAATTTTTGAAATCCGAAAAAAGTGAACTTTGGAGGGCTGTATCTTCCGTCATTAGGCCGAACTTTGCAAAATGGCATATAGGTTTTCGTCATATTTCGACGAGATCTATCCACAGTTGAATCTTTTGCTATCGTCTCTGAAACACCCTGTATAATCATTACCTATACTGTTACATACATTTCTTGCTACTGTAAATTTTGATGATTTCAGAGGGCCTTTAAAACATTTTACAGAAAAGCTGTGAGCTGACCACTTCTTAAGTGTATCAAGTGAAGCTTACAGAGCAATGCATCTTGATATTGGACCCGTGATAAGTGCTTAGAGTTTCGCATAGGCTAAATCGAAGAAATTGTCAAATTTCTCTGATCTGATTTGATTCCCTTAGTACACCCTGTATATGTACAATGTGAAGTTTTGACCTTCTCAATATTCGTAATCTGCGGTTCAAAAGAAAGAGTTTAAGAACATCACCGCAACTATAGCATGAGGGATTCTCGAGTAATCTCATTTTCAAATATTTTTGTCACATCGACATCTTAGTTTTTTGAGTCAAGTGGTCATGGAACTTTCACGACAATGACTCTCGCTTCCAGAAGCTCTATCTCAAAAAACATAGGTCGCAGAAAATTGATTCAAAAATCAAACTGTAGGGAATTTTACAGGCTTCAAAATGACTCCTCACATTTTTTGCTGTCAGATGACTCACAATTAAGATATTCGGCAAAATCCACGCTAGTGCACTTCTTGTTGATGATGGCGACATGACGCCGACATTTCCGAAAGGGGGACAACTGGTATGTCAAAACCTAAGCTTCACAGATCATTTTAAGCTAGTTTCCAGCCAGTGAACAATTATTTCCTAATTGTTTTCCCTGGCGCCTGGGCTACTTCATCAATTGTATTCTATCAAAAATGCCGTAACATATGATCTTTTTTTCTCGCTGATATATTGGTTTGAACACCACTCGAGTACCATTCTAGTAAAGAGACGGAAGAAAGATAGATTAAAGTTTCAAGTGTTGATGAAGTGCAGGTTAGAATTTAGTGGTTTCGCAAAAAAATCGTGCGACTTCGGCCGTCCGCCAAAGGATATATTCGCTTTATTCAAATTAACATCATATTTGTACGCTAGATTTGGTTTTGCCACTCGACATTTTTGTGCCTTTTTGCTGGCGATTCTGTGAATAACGTGATTTTTATATTTAGTATTTGACTTGGATAACTGTGATTAATTTTGCGAACAGAAAAATCTCAAATCTAAATACCTGGGTTCTGTACATGACATTATTGCTACTGGCGAGGCTACTGGTATGGAAATCCGATAAAGTTCTTCATGAAAACAGCGTTTATGGCGGTGGTTATCACGGCTGGTGAGGTAGGTAAGGACTTATCGAGTCGCGTTAATCCCCTTGTGTTTGTTATCTGACTTTCCTAATTCCGATAGTAGGTACCTACCTCGTTCAAACAGATAACCTTCAATTAATTCCGGCTTGTATTGAAGCCAAAGCCCTCTTCCAGAACGTAATATATCACTCATTATGGTAATAACAGCGACTAGCAGTTATTTCAGTATATTTCCTTTATTGTAATAAAAAATAGACTTTCCAGCAAAAACAGGTCGATTTTCATTTTAGTGGGGTCATCTAAGACAAGTATGGCCAAACTTTTATCTTCAGCCCCTTCGTCTCCACCCTACCCTACTTCAAAGAAGTGGTTAAAAAAAATAGAAATATGTTTGACGGGAAGAGTTTTATTGCCTTCAATTTGATGTATCACAAGATAGGTAATGCTATTCGAAATTTCAAAGTAGGGTAGGGTGGGGGCGAAGGGGTTGAAGATCAAAATTTGGCCACTCGTGTCTAAGATGACCTCATTGAAATAAGAATCGACCTGTTTTTGCTGGGGAGTCTATTTCTCAAGAATCAAGAGTTTATAGGGGGAACATTGTCCCCTTTCATTAACGAAAAGATGATTTTCACAAGGGTTGGAGCGTGGTTTAAAAATTTTTTAAATATGTTTAGCGGAAAGAGAATTTGATTGCCTCCAGTTTGATGTATCACAAAATAGGTCATGCTATTTGAAATTTTGAAGCAGGGTGGGTGGGGGCGAAGGGGTTCAAGATGAAAATTTGGTGATATCTGCTCTACATGACCCCCTCGAAACAAAAATTGACCTGTTCCGGCGTTTTCCTGTAAAAAATTTTGCCGACGAGAAATAAGGGGTGTAAACTTTTCCAAAAATCACCCTATATAGAGGAAGTAACTATTTCCCTTTCATTTACAGAGAAGAAATTCCTACAAGGCTTGAGAGGTGATTTAAAAGGATTAGAAATATGTTCAGCGGGAAGAGAATTTCATTGCCTTCAATTTGATACATCATTAGATAAGTAATGCCACGTGAAATTTCAAAATAGGGCGGTGTTGGGGCGAAAAGGTTAAAGATAAAAATTTGGCAATATGTGTTCTAGATGTCCCCCTCAAAACAAAAATCGCCCTGTTTCGGCGTTTTCCTGTGAAAAATTTTGGCAGCAAGGAATCAGGGATAACAACTTTTCAAATGAACATCTGTAGGATTTCCTTCAACAATAAGGCATATACAGCAGAGCTGAGGGTGAGTCTGGCCGATGGTCGGAAGAAACGAGAGAGTGCCTCTTGAGCATCCATGCGGGTTGGTTCTCAAAGAGAAGCAAAGATTTAGCGAATTTCCCGTAGAGGAAGATGATATCAATTTGATTGAAATATTAGCACCGTCTTTGTTTGAAGTCATTTAGTGATTAATATATTTCGATTGAGTCACACAGGACCTATTTGTTGGAAGTAACTTTGAAGCAATCATGTCAGGACGGTGCGTCAAGGGGTTGATATTTGTGTAGGGAACCATGTGCCCAGAGGTAGTTGTGGACTCGATATAGTCTCCCCTTAACAAAAGGTTAGTGCACGTCATAATAAAAGAAAAGCGAACAGTGTATTTTGAGTAAGTTATGCTTGTCGAAAACAATGTAATCAAATTAGCGACTAACGCTCTTGACAGGGTGGATATTTTTGCCCTGGCCGAAAAGTCCGCTTGAATTGAGTGATTGATAATCATAAGTTCCGTGTTATTATCCATCTGGTGGTGTGGTGTTTTGAACAAAAAGTTCGATGATTGAAAGGGTAATTGAAGAGGTGACCATCCAGCCAATCCGATGTCTACCACACCTGGAAGTCCGCAGTGCCGCTTCCCATAAAATTGGTTGTGCCATAATGGCGCTGGGGCGAATGAGAAAAGTCAACATGCTGTGATTTCCCAAAATTGTACCCATTTGTTCTATGCTGATAAGATGGCAACTCCCTGCAAAAAGGCTACAAGTGACATCTGTGTGACTCAATGGAGGGGCGGAGTCTCAAGCCATAATTTGAGTTAATACATTCTTGAAAAGAGCTACCTGATGAAATTCCGGGCGAGCGTTATCAAAGGGTTGTGAAATTGCACGTTTTAAAACCGCGTGGGCGCGATCGTTGAGTCGGGAAAACTACAAATGATGGATTTCATTCAGTGATCAAAAGCCAAGCATACATCGTGAATTGTGTCCTCCAATTATCTATTGGAAATCTGTCATATGTAATTCCTCTATTGCTGGTTACGCCAGCTACCCCTTTCCTAAATGAGATAGAGCAATCCACCGTGCCTGTTCAAGCTGGTTCGCAGTTTTCAGTCTGTTCCAGCCGACGGCAGCACGCATCTTTATCTACAAGACGGCCAGAATATTGTAAGCTAGAACAGCTGATGAGGAACGAACCTTCTGTAACTAGACCTCCCAGAGTTATCGTGAATGAATAATCAGACGAGGCACCTCGTAACACCATATGGTATTTAACAAGCGAAAATTGTCACCACGAAGACGGGTTTAACCGTTTCAAAAGCTAGTGACTATTGTTTGACTGAATTGAACAGTCAATATTTATCAGGAAATTGATTGAGTAAGATTCTCAATAATTTGTAAAGGTAATCCTTTGGAAATGACAAGTAATTGATCATCGAGTCAGTTTATTGATTGAAAGAAACTCAACGCTTGAGCTCCCTCAAGATAACGCCAGCTGTGTGCACTACCTGTGTCAATTTAGTTGGGCCAAGTCATTGCAACTAATTCACCTTCAGAGGTGCAAACCTACTTGTTTAATTTTTACAAGCTTATTTCAAGCTTCGGCTAATTATTTACCTGTTGGTCATGTAGCTGCTGTGAGAGCTGTTTAAGCTTCACGATTTAAATTACCTGTATCGGGAAGATGAAGAGTTAAAGCCGAGTTTCAATCGAAAGGCGAAGTGTCCGTCAAAGGGTTGGAATACATGCAAGATTAGAATAGGCTTTCTTTCAGCTGATTAGACTTTTCACTGTGTGTGGCGGTACAAGTTGATGATGTAAAAGTAATTCTAAATCAATTAGGCAATAGAGGTCAACCACCAGAGTTGATAACTGGTCAACTGTGGCCTTAGAACTATGCCATTTGTGATCTTTGTTCACCTAGGGACTTCCAGGGTAGTATGAACTCAATAGCAGCGCCAATTAGGCCCTAAATTCTGTATCCCAGAGTCCTCGGGACGGGCCATGCCAATTAGAAAATAGGCAGGACAGTGTAGTCCCGAAAATTGAAGAGAGAATGTATTGTCTCGATCTAAACGATCTTGTTGTGAAATAACTTGAATTATTATCTTCAAATTTGTTGGTTATTCTTGTTTGATTCATGTCTTGAAGCTCACGCCACGATTCCATAGCGCACTGGGGTCTGGGGCTTTCGGGGCACCGAATTATGTAGTGTTATTATTATTTATATAATTAATTGATCTCTAATTGATTAGGAAAGAACACAGCGTAGGGTCATGCTGGTAAGATATTATTAGTGGCGCAACGTCGATCTGAGAGAGTGCTGCACCTAGAGTCAGCAAAAGAAATAAAAAAGGAGTAAGAAATAATTTATTTATCATCGCGAGTCAATTAAGTAAAAGGGGTGGGTCTGTCCCATTACAGTACTATAATAATTTTTCGGAATTCGGCTCACAATACTGTGGCGCCCCCGATTATTTCAAAAACCCCGACCTTTTCCATTGATTAGCTGACGGGCCGTGTTCCTGAATAAGACAGACCGATAGGTAAGTCTCACCGAAAAGCACGAGGCCTTTTTGGCATGCAAAAGGTTGACTATCAGGTGATGTTGGCAGTGCATTGTAGGCAAATGATCACTCTATCGAACACTACAAAAATTTTCAAAATTGGTCTTTTTTTTCCAGATATCTGTATTTTAAAGGAGCCAAAATTTCGGTGTGGTCCACTTCATTTTTGGCCTAGTTTAGTTAGCGAACAGAATATTAATTACATACTCGATTTGGTTTCTCGGTTTTTTCCTCGGCTTTTTCACTTTATAGAGTATTGATGATGGCCTGTTGATGTTTTCGCTGAATTTTTGCATTTATTTCCTTTCAAAGCGAAATGAGTGTGAAACGTTCCGTTTGCAGGACGATGAGAGCGAGGCGACGCTTCCAACACAAATTGGTGATTTTCCCGTCGTTTTCGAAGCTTGGCTTCACAGGTGGCTGCACATATTGTTATCATCATCGTCGACGCAATGATGCCATCAGTGCAGTGGTTGTTGAGTGGCTAACCGCAATATTGCTCCATTGTGCCGGCGTATCTTGCATTCTCTCGCGCGCCCCCTCTTCACCACACAAAACTCGTAAATTTATATAAAGTTGATGTAATTTCCGGTGAAATCGGAAGCAAAATAAAAATGTGATATTTCAGTTAATAAATAGAAAACTCCACGGACGCGCACCACACCACCACCACCACCACCGGCAATTTATCTTCGCTTCTGATGCCGCTGTTCAGGCAAAGTTTCTGATGATAATAAAGAGCCCGGAGCCGGGCAGAGCGGGGAATTGCTGCGTGGTGTGGTCTTTTCACTCTCCCGGCATCAGGAGGAATTACAAAAATATTTTCTTTTAAATGAATATACGGTCGCGCCGGGCGACTGATGGCAATTGGGTGACCAAGAATTGCGCTCTTTGTCCCGGTGCGGTTCGGGACTTTGGGAGAATACAAGAAGGGCTTTCTTTACAAGTTTGCCTTTCAATTTCGGAGGCCGTTCTGCAGCTCTCACTGTAGGCTTTCCCTTACAGTTTCATGACAGGTTGCTGCGCTGCTTCTTCTTGTTCACAAAAAAATATTCCGGCTAAGCGGCTTTAATCCATTGTAAGTCCTTATCAAAGCCTGGATCGGTAGGCAACCTAGTATACTTTTTGAATTCAAACCCGTTTAAACGGCTCACTTTTTTCCGCTCATCTAGAAGTGTAGCCGGTGAATTTTTGCAGCAGAAAAATACGTCAATAACTTTACATGTTCTTTTCTCTAGAAAAAACTTATTCTCATTAGCTCTGTGAGTTTCAAAAAGCTTCAACATTCTTAATTATCCCTGTTACATAAGTCGGTATAGACAATACAAATAGAGAAGACCACATGTTACCACCACCGTCGTCACGGATATTGAGGCATCAAAAATCAGCGAACCTTTTTTTGAATGATGGACTCACCTGGTTCCTACGCAACCGTAAAAATCCGTGACGACATTGTGTCTTTTTTATTTGTATTGTCTATACACCTATCTCAAATAGATCTATCCTCAAGAGTAAAGCGCACTTTTAATTAAAAAACATCAGGTTGGTATACATATTTGAGTCTTCTTGTAGCTTTAAATATTTTCTATTTTCATTCGACTGCCAACCCAACCAGACAAAGATTCATTAACGTTCAATATTTAAACAATGAATATGTAAAAAAAAACAAGAACAAGCAAGCAGAGGCTACCTTTAACCAGCTCAGTTGCCGGCACGCTACTTCCCTATTGTTTCCCGGTCGACCACAGATTTATATGCTCTAAGCACCTCGGCTAATTAATTAAATATCGATTGCATTCCTTATGCTTCCACCGATACCTATACGATGATTTTTATCATAGTTACGTAACACTCTGTAGTTTGCTCTGTGAATTTTGAACAAGAAGATATTCTCAGATATTCTAATTTATCTCCTAATCACTTGATTTGACCTTAGTTTCCCACGTGCAGCCTTGCAACACTTCATCAAGAGCTCAATCGAAGCTGGTGCGCTGCGGAGCCCAAAAAGCATGAGAGTGAGCTGGTACAACCCACTACCGGCGGAGAATGCCGTTTTCTCTTTATCCTTGAGATCAAATCCAACTTGTTAGTAACCACTCTCCAAGTCAAGCGTCGAGATAATTTTGATCTGGACAAAGTGGTCGAGGCGCAATCAATTTGTGACAGAAGATGGCTGAATTTCTTGGTGACATCTTTTTTGATAACTGAAACGACAGGTGATGACCCTGGATTCGTGGATTTCTCCACAAAACCGTCGTCGAATATCTTCTTCGGAAGCTTTGAAATTTTTCCCCACTGATCAGTCTTCGGTACCAGCTGACAAAAATCATTGAAAGTCATGCTCGACTTGATTGCCGGTGACAACATCAACAGAAATCTGTACATTTCTTGAGAAGTAGCCCTAAATTACGTGATCCTTCTCTTTTCAGTGGACTATACCACTGATGGTTGTGTAGTGGTGGTGGTAGAAGGGGATTCATAATAGACAAGTCAACTGGAGCACTTTCTTTCACAGTCTTTCTCAGTCTTTCTTCCAGTCTTTCACTACTTAACCGTATTCACACTTCAGCTGTAAAGGTGGTAATTTACTAGTGAATGGAACAAGTGCATTGTACAACTCGTGTATTTTCGAGTGTATTTTACTCATGGAAAATGATGATTTTGGACACAATTTACAACAACGCCCATTGAGCAAGGTACATGGCACGGAAAGGGAAGCTTCCCGTTTCAAAACGCAAACGATATCGGCACAAGGCCTCTTACGAACTAGCCTGGAGAGAATAGACGACCCTCCCAGTTGAAGACGGGTCATAAGGCCACCGCAAAGTTAACAATTGATACGAATGCAACACTGTGCCGGATCTACTGGTTTCTACTGTGATTGGACGCCTTAAAATTATAAAATAAAAGGAAATTTAATATTTAGGAATAGATTAGAATTACGGACGATATTGGGAAGTGACGAAATTGCACACGGGATGATAGAAGAGTCAGGAAGCGCATGCCGGCGCATGGATTTGTGGGTCAGGGGCTTGCACACTTGAGACAGAGAGAAGGGGAGAGGAAAGAATCGGTCCGAAAGTGAAGACGGGGGTGAATAAAGATTCGAGTCGTGGGAGTCGACCACAACGGATGTGTTTTGCTGGGAGAAAAATTATCTCCTGTCAAGAATAACTTAATCAAAGCTCTAAAACACTTATTAATAGTTGTAGTGCAGTAGTTACGAGTAAAGAAGATATTCAGGCAAGTCTGATTTCCATTTGTAATCACAGGCTAATTGTTTGATGAGTTTGAAGTAATTGTTTGGTTTATAAAATGGAAGTAGGCTATGTTTTGATATTTCGAACAGTCATGATAGGCGTCAAGCCAATTTCAATCCCCTGTAGTTGCTTTGAGCTTTTAAATGCGGCTCCTTGTTTCAGCTACTCACCTTCAAGAAGCCAGAAAAAACAACGGAGATTTTTGGAATTCTTGTCCTTCAGGTTGGACGGTGTCTATCCTCCTAAGGGTTTCCCTAACAGAGAGCTGCGGAACAGGTTCCACTTACAGAGTTTGAACAATCGCAGGGCTGCCCACTCCGTTATTTACCTACACAAGATTCTTTTTGGGGGAGTTGACTGCGCTGAGATTCTAAGCAAGATTGACTTTTGCGTGCCTGGTGCTCATTTGAGGTCAAAGGCACTGTTTCTGCTGCCTTTTGCCAGAACAAATCTTATGAGACCTTCTTCTCTCAGCAGAATGTACTCAAATCACAGCTTGATCAAGAATGAAGTCGACATCCTGTTCTGCACTCTGGATTCTGTATATACCGTCCGTTTTTTATTTTAGGCCCCAGCCCGTAGCATCTTTTTTATGGGTTCTACACCCAATATATTATATATTTTTGAAATCACAAAAGCAAGATCTTTCGACTGATGATATGTCAAATTATTTTTGACAGATGTCATTTTTTGACAAATGACAGAATATCACTTGTGATACATCATTTTAAAGCCCATACAATTCTGAGGAGAACTGTGTTTTTATTTTTGTAATAGGGTGTCTTTTACAGCTTCTAGGGGTCTTTCAATATGAAAAAAAAGTTGAATTCCAAAAATACATAATAAGTAAATAGGTAAAGCAGGTACCTATTTTTAATGTAAACTAATGATAATGATGATTAAATAATCACAATGGAACAAAAAATGTCATAGAGAAGTTGCTCAAATGACCACCTCCTTGTTCCTTGAATGAAAGATTCGACGATCAGTGAATTGGAACTACCACCATCCCAACGCGATGACATCCGAGCTTGCCAGAAATGACCCCCCTCGAGTTTTTATGAGCCTACCCGAAAGATAAAGTGTTTATAAAGTTTCCCAATAATTTGGACAATTCAAAAATCAGATCATCACCATTAGTTAATTTTAAGAATACCTGTTACTTATTGAGTGGCTATTTCTAAAATTGACATTTTTTCCTATTGAAAGACCCCTAGAAGCTGTAAAAGACACTCTATTTTAAAAATAAAAACACAGTTCTCCTCAGAATTTAATAGGCTTTAAAATGATGTATCACAAGTACTATTCTGTCATTTGTCAAAAAATGACATCTGTCAAAAATAATTTGACATATCATCACTAGAAAGATCTTGTTTTTTTGATTTCAAAAATATATAATATATTGGGTGTGAAATCCATAATAAAGATGCTACGGGCTGGGGCCTAAAATAAAAAACGGACGGTATATTGCCTTCTCTAAACTCGACCTGTAATTGGGCTTAGGCCTATGGCTTTGTTTATTTTCAACATTTGTTCAATTCATCCCCTTTCAAAGAACGTGTGGTTACTATAGGTTGATTGAAGTATTAGCACGACGTGAAGTTGAGGTAGGTGGAAAATTAATGTTAATGACTTAGGTGAGGGTAATAAAAATCTACGGCACAACAAAACATGACGCAGGGTGACTAGACGTTTCACAACTGAATTATTTAATTCAGGGAAAGGGGGTTTCTCACACTACCTCTCGTAAGATTGGAAATGACTTCCCTGTGGCCGACAAGGTAGTAGTATTTCAAATTGATAAGCTAAATAGTAGGGTAAAAAAGAATTTAAGCCGCAAAACGTGGAAAACCAGCAGAGTTTGGCAATCATTCGATGTCTCCGAGCTGCAGATGTATGTTGATGAAAATCTTCATACAAGTCTCTTGGTAGCTTTACAGAAATTCTCGTTTTTGAGTACTTTTCATTCAAAAAGTCATTTATTCCGTTAGTGAAAGTAGTTTTATGAACTGAGTCGACAGTTCTTTGAGAAAAAGCAACGCTAATAAAAGAGAATCAGTGAATTTCACCAGAATAAAGGCTATAATTGCAAGAAATTTGGCAATACATACTTGGTTTGAATCAACCAAAAGAAAAGATATTCCATATATGTCGTCTTTTGATTTGACGGTAGCAATCGACCTGCTACCTATATCAGACGGTACAGAGAGTGAAACAATGAGAAAAATTTGATTGATCTTGTATTAAAAACAAGCGTGAAGCATGAAACTGAACTTCAATTGGATTACAATTATGACAAAGTATATGATTTGATACAGGCCATGGAAACACACTTGATACAAAAAAATCCGACACGGCATTGCAAAATAAACTCTTACGAGCTTGGCAAGGCGATGAGACTATAGAGCAATCCGTTGAAGAACTCGAGGACCTCGAGTTACGTTCCTGCTCTATTGGTGATTGAAACATGAAATCAACAATTTTTTAACTTTTTTCCAACTGTTCCGTCAAAACTTTTCCTTAGCCATAAGCATTTGCAGCCGTCTGGAAGACGGATGACTTCAACTAACTTCCAACATCGCTTCTACTTTCGTCACGTTCACGATAAAACCTAAAAACTTTAACGGTGACCCAATGGAATGGCAATTTTGGTCGCGTCTCAGTAAGAATATCAATCACCTTCTCGGGTACCTTCACATGGGCTGGAGAAACAGATACGATGATGATATTATCGTCATCGAGATGAACAAATACCAACGGTTCCAAGTCCACTTCCAGAATTAGGCCAGTCAAATAAGGAAAGCTGGAAGGAAAAAACTGTTGGAGTTTTGGAAATTTGACAGTAATGTCCGGTAAGGTGTACTGTTAAACATCCTCAAAGTCCCCAACTCTAATTATTGAGCTCGAGCCGCCATCTTGGAAAAATGGTCCTTCGATCCAGTTTTATGTTTATATTCCGCTAATCATCAAAGATATTCAATTCAGTTTGATAAAAAATCAAGGCCATAAAAATGTCTACAAAAATTGTTCCATACCGATTTTTTTCTCGAATCTGTTGAAATTAATTAAATTAAATTAACAAAAAAAAAATCAAAAAATAAGCGATTTTTGCCTATGCCTGGAGATATTGTCTTTAAAATTTGTGAAGATGTTGGCAGTCTACATCAAAGCTGAACGTGACAGTTGAGATAGAGAAAAAAAATTCGAAAATATTATTTTATTTTTTTTTAAATTAAGCAAAAATTTGGTTTTCGAGTTTCACATTTCCTACAGGGCGGAGTAAAGGTTTCAATCGAACATCAATCAGTTTTGATATTTACATATTGTAAGACAAGATTTCATAGGTATTGTGCCTTCACGAGCTTCTGGAATGCTCGATATGAATTAAACTGATAGAATAATAGCTAAAGCTAATAGCTAAGTCCAAAAAGTGTTGTCGATTGGTTCTGAAGGAAACATTTCGAAACAAAAGACATCAGCAAAGGATATACAGGAGGTCCACAGGTTATTCAACTGTATATGAGCCCCATATTGATGTGCCTTATCCAAAATAGTACTAAAGAATTAATCAAAATGTGGAAATCCACCCTGTATAACAAAAAGTAACGATACAAAATGGAAGTAGTAGATCATACCTGGTGCCAAAAATACAGCTTTCACATTGCTGAAAAAAAAAAAATTATTTGATTTATTTGAAAGTTATTAGTCCTCAAACTTGACTTCACAAATTTCAGCCAGTCAAATAGGGAAAAGTAGAGAGAAGTAACGGTCGGAGTTTCAGAAATTTGACAGCAATGTTCGCTAAGGTATACTTATAAACATAGTAAAAGTCCCCGCCTCTACCTATTGTGCTCGAGCCGCCATCTTGGAAAAATGGACCTTCGATCAAGTTTATCACCATTTTTCCAAGATGGCGGCTCGAGCACAACAGGTAGAGGCGGGGACTTTTAGTATGTTTATTAGTATACCTTAGCGAACATCCCTGTCAAATTTCTGAAACTGCGACAGTTACTTCTCTCTACTTTTCCCCATTTGACTGGCTGAAATTTGTAAAGTCAAGTTTGAGGACTAATCACTTTCAAATAAATCAATCAATTTTGTTCTTTTTTCCAGAAATGTAAAGGCTGTATTTTTGGCACCAGGTATGATCTACTACTTCCATTTTGTATCGTTACTTTTTGTTATACAGGGTGGATTTTAACATTTTGATTGATTCTTTTGTACTATTTTGGACAAGGCACATCAACATGGGGCTTATATACAGTTGAATAACCTTTGGACCTCCTGTATATCATTTGCTGATGTCTTTTGTTTTGAAATATTACCTTCAGAACCAATCGACAAGGTGTGATTGTACCTGTACCTTGTACCTTGATGTTTGATTGGAACCTTTACTCCGCCGTGTTGGAAATGTCAAACTCAAAAACCAAATTTTTGCTTAATTTGAAAAAATGATAAAAAAATATTTTCGCAATTTTTTTTTCTATCTAAACTGTCACGTTTAGCTTTGATGTAGACTGCCAACATCTTCACAAATTTTGAAGACAATATCTCTAGCCATAAGCGAAAAATCGCTAATTTTTGTTTTTTTTTTGTTGATTTAATTTAATTAATTTCAACAGATACGAGAAAAAATCGGTATGAAACAATTTTTGTAGACAATTTCAAAGCCTTGATTTTTCATTAAACTTAATTGAATATCTCTGATGATTAGCGGAATATGAGCAGAAAATTGGATCGAAGGACCATTTTTCCAAGATGGCGGCTCGAGCTCAATAGGTAGAGCTGGGGACTTTTAGTATGTTCAACAGTACACCTTATCGGACATTACTGTCAAATTTCCAAAACTCCAACAGTTTTTTCCCTCAAACGGAAAAATTTGTTCTAATTTGACTGGCCTAAATACGATTTATCAGCCGCTGGCATTTTGCTGGCGCATTCGATAATCCAAGCGGCATTTCTCTGAAGTGAAACAGACCCTTCACACCGTGAACTCCGCCTGATCACACTCCATTTTGGCTCCAACTTTTTAGCGCATTTTCCATCTTGATGAAAATCGCTATTGCAATCGCTTTGTCCGTCCGTCCGTCCGTCCGTCCGTCCGTCCGTCCGTCCGTCCGTCCGTCCGTCCGTCCGTTCCTCGAACTCCTCCCAAACTAGACGACCTAGCTTTCTAATTTTTTCGCTGTTACATAGTTGCCACTCCCAAAGGAGGGCTAGGCTATATTGGATGTCCATATTGCGCCGCCAACATAGAGAAAACCGCCCCCGATAAACTTGAAATAACATTATATTGCACTTTCTACCAGACCTGATGCTCTGGTGTTCTCATTTTTTTTAATAATACATAGTTGGCACTTATCAACGTAAGCCAAGAAACATTCCGTTATCAATATGCGCCGCCGACATGAAAAAACTGCTAAAAACCGCCCCCAATCACTTTAAAATGAAAAACATGAACCCGAAGACATAGCGATCTGATTCTCTCGGTATATAAATAGCTGACTAAAAATGGGAAAGGATAGGCTACTTTTGGTTAGTCGCCGCCCCCAGATTCCGCCCCCAAACGATAAAAAGTGCAACTTTCACAAATGTTACTGATTGAGATGTTCCCTTGAACATTAGGAACTGCCAACTCAAATTATGCAACATTTGCTCAGCCGAACGCTGCCGCTCCCACACGCCGCCCCCAAAGTAAAAGATAAATGAAAAACATGAACCCGAAGACATAGCGATCTAAGTTTTTCGCTATATGGATAGCTAACTAAAAATGGGAAAGGATAGGCTACTTTTGATATGGCGCCGCCTCCAGCTTCTGCCCCCAAAAGAAAAAAAGTGCAACTTTCAACAATTTTCACTGATTTAGCTGATAATGTTACCTCGAACATTTAGAAAGTCTTGACTCAAACTGTGCAAGAATTTCTTTGCCAAACTCTACCGCTCCCACACGCCGCCCCCAAAGTGCGAGATGAATGTAAAACATGAACCTGAAGACATAGCGATCTAATTCTTTCACTATATTGATAGCTAACTGGAATTGGAAAAAGATAGGCCACTTTTGATTAGCGGCCGCCTCCAAACAAAAAAAATTTCAACTTTCACAATTTTCACTGATTGTCATATTTCCCTTACATTCAGAAACTCTCAACTCAAACTGTGCAACAGTTACTTTGCCGAATGCTGCCACCACCACACGCTGCCCTCAAAGTAAGAGATAAATGGAAAACATAAACCCGAAGACATAGCGATCTAAGTCTTCCGCTATTTGGATAGCCGACTAAAAATGGGAAAAGATAGACTACTGTTGATTAGTCGCCGCTCCCAGCTCCCGCCCCAAAAAAAAAATTGATGAGTGAAAGAATTTTCATTCAAATCTATTTCATTGGCAAGTACCCCATTCTGATAACAAAATATCACAATGAGTTTCGAATGAAGAAAGTGGGCATGGAATGGTGTTTCTCCTTCAACCAAATTTCTTTACGTCCACAATATGCCTCTTTGAGAAAATGCGCTACTGAGACTCACGCACGTGAAGGCATACTCACTTGTTTGTCTTCATGTGCTCATATACCTAGCTCCTCGAAATCTGCACTATACAGGGTGATTCATGAGTGACCTTACCTAGGCTAATGGGAGATAGAGGACTTCGAGGCGAGTCAGGATCCACTGAAGAAATTTTATTTTCTCCGATGGTTACGAAGATACAGGGTGTTTTGTGTGTTTCGTATGAAACTTTGATAAGCGATATTTCTGAAACGGCCAAAGGTATTTAGTTGAAATTCACCAGTGATATTTCTCTGTTGGAACTAATCCCGAAGTCATACCGGGTAAGTCAAAATCCAGGGCCGGGCTAGAAAAAAAGTGCCCCTTTTTTATTTCATCAAAAAGTACATTTTCTGACCGCTTTTCTGAAAAACTGCTATCGGATTCAAATAGCTAAGGAAAAATGCTTCAAGAATCACTCTCCAATTTAGATGGCACACCTAAACCGTTTCGACAATAAAATTTAAAGTAAAATTTGTGGGTGAGTTCCCATTTTCGACCGGACATAATCGACTCATTGTTTGATCGAATTCATTAAAATTCATTTTTTGGCTTGTCTCTGTTGAATAGAAGGGCTTGGTTGAAAAAAAAACTTCAGAGCTGACAATTTTTTTTTTAGACAAAATCGAGAGCGAAACCAAAATTAGACTCGATTTAATCGTCAAAAAAAAATTTCCGGCTATGGAATTTTTCTTACTACCAAGCCCTTCTGTTCCACAGAGACAAGCTAAAAAATGAATTTTAATGAATTCAATCAAACAATGAGTCGATTATGTCCGGTCAAAAATGGAAACTTACCCACAAATATTACTTTTATTGTTTTTGTCGGAACGGTCTAGGTGTGCCATCTAAATTGAAGAGTGATTCTTGAAGCATTTTTCCGTGGCTTTTCGAATCCGATAACAGTTTTTCAGAAAAGCGGTCAGAAAATGTACTTTTTGATCAAATAAAAAAGGGGCACATTTTTTCAATTCCGGCCCTGGATTTTGACTCACTCGGTATGACTTCTGGATAAGTTCCAGCAGAGAAATATTACTGGTAAATTTCAACACAATATCTTCCGCCGTTTTAGAAATATCGCTGATCAAAGTTTCACACGAAACATACAAAACACCCTGTATCTTCGTAACCAATGGAGAAAACAAAATTTCCTCAGTGGATCCTGACATTCCTGACTCGCCTTGAAGTCCTCTATCTCCCATTAGCTTATGTAAGGTCACTCATGAATCACCCTGTATTGGAGACACAAGGCACAGGGTAGAAAGTGAGCAATTATTGTTTGTCTGAACTTCAGAAAGGACTTTCAACTTCTGGACGACTTTATACCTCCAAGTCTCGCCATATTCGTTGCATATTTTGTTGAGAATATATTGTTACGTATTTCGCGTACGGGTTCGAATATAACTGAGACGATCGTTTTAAAACACACACTGTTTATTACTGCGTACTACAATAAATACTCGCCAACAATTATCCACTTGGAATTATCGCTGTGATTATCGCTCGCTTATCTGCTCGCTGTCCCTCCCAATTCAATACTTAATTGACTGTCGTACTGGAGGACGGTGCTTTTATATGCCTCAGATCCGCGTTCCCGAACTTTCTATCATCTTCCAGCAATTTCCATAGTGGCCCGGCATATGCGGTTTCTAGACGACTCCCGAATAATCACACACACCTTTTGCGTGCTTTTCGTGTCATCTGGAATCTGCACCTCCGACAAAATGGACAGATGTGCCTCGATCAAGCGTTGAAATCTCCCCATTCAGTTTCACGTACACGCCCGTTCTGGAATGCACAAGAACACTCCGCACTTCTACACTGCGATCTAATGGATGGGAGAATCCAGAAAGATCCCGTGTTTACCAGTATGCACGGAATAGCGATATTTTGGGCCATGGCTGGTTGCAGGCGTTTAATAGATTACTGGATACTGGATATGCCGCAGAACTTGCATTTCTGTTTTATGCGGAATAATTTTTGGCATCTTGTGATTTGACATTGTCAAAATGTGTCAATCAACTCATGAGCTGTCGTCAGTTTGCTAAACCTGACAAAACAATATCATGGCTTGCTGTGTGGCAAATAAGGGTGAAACGGATAATAGGTATCCGGTGGAGATTGGAATGTACCGTAAATTTCAATATAAGATGACTGGTCTGCTTTAGCTCTTCTTTTGATTTCTGTTGACTGCATATTTGTCAAAATTTGACATAATCCATAATATCTGTTTTGCATCTTTGTTCAAGAGAATCGATTGGAATTTGTCGATGTCTTGTAAATTCCGACATGTACTGATAAAACATATTATTTGCAATGTCTCTGGATTCTTGAGACAACGAAAATCGCGGTACATTCTTGACAAATAAGCCGGTACTACATAATCCTCTTCTCCTCTATGGACTAATAGTAGATGAAACCAGATTTTTCATCGCACCTATCGATGTGGATTGCTTCAGACGCTCTAGCGAAGTTGAAAAATTATGGTCAGCAGTGAAGGAGGCGTATTCTACCTGGCGTAGACTACATCGTTGTTCACGCGTAAATTATATGTAGATTACATGATCATTTTGGAAAATTGGGTGATATGACTACAATATCGTCGAAGCGAACGAATACAAATGGCTCTAAGTCCAAGATCTTATTTATGAGCCGCTGCCATGTTGTGGGAGCATTACCTAATCCAAACGGCATTTTTTGGAAATGAAAAAGACCCCTCAAAGGCACCGTCAACGCCACAACGCGTGTTTCGTTGGTGATCTCCTAATTGATAGTCGGTATGAAATCGCAGCGAACCTCGTACGTATTAGAGTCAACTGAAAAACGCATCGTGAAAATCGACTCCAGCGGCAAAACTTGGGTGAATCTCCTCCCTTAACTTAACTACTTTAGTTTGGCTGTGGCTGTAAGCAGCGATTTAGGCCCTTCAGGAGCTTGAGGGTCTCGAATATTGTTCTCCGCTACGTTAACTTGGAGAACGAGTTTGCCGTGGGTATAGGTGTACCTGATGATTACCTAACCAATCCACTTAATGCAATTTGGCTTTGTATCGGATCTGGTAAGGATTAAGTTTCATATTACGCTGGCGACTTCGCGATAGGTGGCGCAAGCGTTAAATGTATTTTTTTTTTTTGGAGAGATATAGAGTGAGGGCGAGGGATAGAGAGACAGAGAAAGAGGGAGAGAGAAGAGAAAAAGGGTCTCGAGACGGCGGCGGGCTAGGCGGCAGGCGGCATTGCGGATTGATTAATGAACTATGGTTTGAGCAAACAGTTCTACTCTTTGTATTGGTGATGGGCGAACAAAAGGGGTGCGGAAAACAACTTTAATTAATTGCGGTTTTGAGTGGTGGTGAGATTTTGGTATCGGCAGCGAAGCGCAAAAAAAACCCTGGAGGTATATTAGAGAGTTTTCGACAGCAGACAAGTAGCAATCGAGAGATGCGAACGACAATAGAGAAGTTGTCTGCTTGACTACTACATTTTTCTTTCTACGTCATTTCACTTACATTTTCTTTTGCTAATATCATCGATAAAGACGGTGCAATTACACTCATTGTTCAACTACTTATGAGAAATCGTATCAAGTTGTGTGGCATTTTTGCATTCGGCATCGGCACTCCGCTGATCCAAGCTCGAAAGCAGCTGGGTACTGTTGGGTCAGCCAAACCAAGCTAATTTACCTACGTAATTTTTCTTGTTTGCATGCTTTTTGGTCTTGGACTTCGGGTTGGAACGGATTTATTCAAGAAACATGAGTAAAAAATAATAACAACTTGCAACGCGTTCAACAACTCGGTTTCGCAGGTGCTCTCCCGATTTCAGGCTTCAGGCTGTCAACTCGCTCCTACCTGCCGCTGGCTCTTATTCAAAGACCCTTCCCCTACTCCCAACTGCGAGTCGGGAGGTGTCTGGAATAGTCTAGAGAATACGGGTTTCAATCGCTCTGAAGAATGCCTGCGGATTCCACGTTGCTAGGAGATAGCGAGCTCAGATAAAGGTATACAGATATACAGGGTTATTCAAAAGTCCGGAATAAAATTCATAATTTTTTTCCATATCCATTTAGGAAAAGACGCTCGAACAGGTCGATTTCTAAAAACGGTAAGCCGTTTTTTCATGACACGTGTCATGTTCTACCGTCAACCCTCCAATCCCAAGCTACCCTGAGTATTTTTTTTTCAAATAGCACCCTATGGCTTGTGGGGGCTCGTTGGAAAGATTGTCAAAAACTCTATTCAGATCTACTATTGAAATTCAGATGGGACGTTTGACCATGAACTTTAAAGGAATACAACGAGCTCCCACAAGCGATAGGGTGCCATTTGAAGAAAAAATTGTAAGAATAGCTTGGGGTTAGCTGATCTTAGTATAACAGTGGGGTGGATGATTGAAGCCCAGAGGGGAAAAAGAATTTTCGACAATGGACCTTTTCAATAAAGGCAGTCTCTCTCGCACGATTTACGTCACAGCCCCCACAGGACCGCAGTGTGGTGCCGCGCACTTCATAACGAACGGAGTTTCCCTTGGAGATATCAGGCGCCGTTATAGCTAGACACCTCCAACTGCGCGGTATGAGCGCGCATGCATCTATCTTTTTTTTCTGAAAAGGTCCATTGAGGCTGAAACAGTTGCTTAATGTTCTAGATGTCAGCTGATTGTATAGCGATGATATCATACTGGTTTGATCATAAAGTTTTTATGTTTGGAGATTGATTTTTGACATTATTCTTTGTTAATTTTTCAAATGGTTCGATTTCACCTCAATTAAATGTGACATTCTAGATATAAGTACGGTGGCGAGCACATAACTGAAAATACTCATATCAATTCTGTCAATATTTCAATTTAACCTATGGCCTTATTTTGATTGGAGAAGATAATATCGTACGAACTCTAGAACCACGTAGTTACCTTAAATCACATTCACGAGGTACCTACCTACATACCTATGTAAATACCTATGTATTTTATATTTTTTCAATTAAAATCAATACCGGATCGAGTTTTCCAAACGACATTCTTATACAGCGTGGTCCATCCTAGCGTAATTATCCCATAGCGGTCTTACCCTTTAAGATAGAGAAAAAATTACTTTCAGCTATACAGGATGTCCCATTTTGACGGGATCAACAAAACGTCAATTTGATTAAATGGAACACCCTATATTTTTTTGCATTTTCGGATTCAGCTTTTTCAACTGTCTTATGCCTGTATTTTTGTTTTTGAATTGTGTGGCAGTGCTACCAACTAAAAATTAAAAACTGAAAAAAATCGCATTTCCACAGTTATCTTGAAAAAATCGTAGCGGCCTTGTTTTTCAAAACTAAGAGATGAAACTTGACATGATGATAGTCAAGTCACAGACCAATATACCAATGTCAAAAATTTGCGATTTCTTGATACAGGGCGTTCACAAAAAAAATCAAACTTTATAATTTTCAAAGTCTCATAACTCATTTTTTTCAAATAGCATGCCCCTAATTTTATAACGTTATCTGATAGCTTTTTTTATCCTCTTTCATTTTTACCAGGGGTACCCTCCCCTCAACTTCATTGTTCTCGAGATAATCGGAAATTTTCACAAAATTTGTGATTTTTTTATTTTTTTTCACAAATTGAGTTGGCCGTGATGAATGACAGACAAGCCAAATAGTACGCAACGCTCAATTAGTCAGTCTGAATATTGTCGAACAAAAGAAAATGGCTTCAACGCAGAAAAAAACAAATTGGGATCCTGGATATCGGGATCATTACCAGAATGTCATATCAATCATTTTCTCTCGCGTAAAGTCATTTTTCTTTGTTCGACAATATTCAGACTGACTAACTGAGAGTTGCGTACTATATGGCTTGTCTGTCATTCATCACGGCCAACTCAATTTGTGAAAAAATATAAAAAAATCACAAATTTTGTGAAAATCTCCGATTATCTCGAAAAAAATGAAGTTTGAGGGTAGGGCATCCCTAGTAAAAATGAAAGAGGATAAAAAAGCTATCAGATGACGTTATAAAATTAGGGGCATGCTATTTGAAAAAAATGAGTTATAAGACTTTGAAAATTATGAAGTTTGATTTTTTTTTGTGATTTCTTTTGTGAAGAAATCGCAAATTTTTGACATTGGGATATTGGTCTTTGACTTGACTATCACCATGTCAAGTTTCATCTCTTAGTTTTGAAAAGCAAGACCGCTACGATTTTTTCAAGATAACTGTGGAAATGCGATTTTTTTCAGTTTTTAATTTTTAGTTGGTAGCACTGCCACACAATTCAAAAACAAAAATACAGGCATAAGACAGTTAAAAAAGCTAAATCCGAAAATGCAAAAAATATAGTCTATAGTAATATATAAAAATTAGTCTTTGGTCAGAATGTAGCTTTGATTTGGTACTTTATTTATTTTAAGGCATGGAAATAGTTTCCTCTATCAAACAAAATGGATAAACTGGAATCGGGGTTGAATTTTAGTCATGGCATCATTTCTTCCGACATTGCAGAATAAATTTTGTGAAAAAACACGAAGTTTCAACCTATGAATTTGTCATTTTTCAGCTTCATTCCCACTGTGGTTGAAATCACCTATGATCACAATTTTGACATAGATTATTCAGTTGAGCTATTTCATGGCAGAACTTCATACACCAGGAGTTTCTATCGATGTTACAAAGTCACACCGTAGTTTTTTTTTTTCAAAACGTGCATCATGAAGAAATCTGATTTCAGAAGCTCGCAATGTCTGAAGGAAAATGTTGTCATGGCTAAAATACAGCTCCGTTCCAGTTTTTTCTATTTTGTTTGATAGGGATAGCTATTCCCATGCCTTGGAATGGATAAAGTACCAATTCAAAACTTTATTCTGACCAAAGCGCAATTTTTTCTGTGTAATAGCATGTTTCGTCACATCAAGCTTTGACATGCAACTTCTCAAGAAATAAAATAACTTCGTGACTTTGTGAGAACGGGAAATGGTTCTAGCAAATGATATTTGTGTGTGAAAAAGCCCAAAGCAACTGTCCAAGTCAAAATCATAGTCATAAATACATTGGACATTGAAGGAACTAGAATTACAAAACATCAATTTTAAGGGTAAAGAAATCATGCTTTTTGCTGATAAAATCGGTTAAACACGTCTCTATCAAAATTTCATTATCATTTTCAGAATGAGGATGTGTGATTTGGTCAGAAATGATACCAAACATGTCAAAAAAAAAGTATTAGTCACGGTTTACCATAAGACTTTGTGAAAAATCGCACCTCGGCCCCTTCGCAGCCGTCTGGTATGCCACTGGTGCATGACACATTCCCTAAACTTATTGCGTTGTGTTCCTTGACACCTTGACAGTGGAATGTTCTAACGATTAACCATAACTGTGGAATGACAGCGATAAAAACAGAAAATCGTCTTGGAATATGGTTATTGTGAACGCGCTATACTTTAAAACCGACTATAGAAAAAGCCAATAAGGGGATTTCTTGGGACTTTGGATATGTTATAGAGGATGAAATTCTGCGTCGATATCAGTCATAAAATTCCAAGATTCAATTTTTCTGAGGTTTGGGCAACATTTTTGCTTTGTTTGCCGCGCTGTAGTCAGATGTACTTTCGTGAAATCCTGATGGGATGGACAAGGAACTCTCAAGAAGCCTATTTTCGATGAGGCTCACATGTGAGAGGTGGTGACAGTGCCGACAAGTCCGCCCAAGGTACTGATCAGAGCGGGGTAAAAACAAAAGAATGATGCCGAGTAGGAAAACACTCCTTCAAAATTGAGTGCATCTACATTCGTTTCCGAATGTGAACACCTTTTTTCGTTTATTGCAAGATAAGTGACATGAACAGTAATGCGAGTTGGGAGGTGCCTCAAATAGTTGAGACAATACGGATTCCGATCGCTCTGGAAGATGCCGGCGGATTCCACGTTGCTAGGAGATTACAAGCTCAGGTATAGGTATACAGATGTATAGACAATACAAACAGAGAAGACCATATGTTATCACCACCGTCGTCACGGATATTGAGGCATCAAAAATCAGCCAACCTTTTTTTGAATTATGAACTCACCTGGTTCCTACGCAACCGTCAAAGTCCGTGACGACATGTGTCTTTTCTATTTGTATTGTCTATACTTGTATTATTAGGTGCACCACAGCTACTGCGTTACAATACTTTTGGTATTTGGCAAGTCTCAGAATGCCTTAAATCTGAACACTCTGAAAACTTTGGGCTTTTCAACTCAGTTTTGTTTTCTAATTTGAATTGACGTAGTGAATTTTGAATTGTACGGAGAGGCACCTAACAAATTTCGCAGCGCATTGATCTTTCAGAAAGCGATGAAGTGGTGCTGGAAGTGTCCGACAACAATAAACCGAACCTCAAATCCAAAAGCGAGCTCCTATAGTGCATAATTCCCGCGCAAGATTGCGACAAGTGTTGAGCCTCCCCCCCAAAAAAAAAACAATCAGCCCGCACGAGGAAAGCCCGATCTTCCGGAATTACCGTCCCTCCACCTCCGCCGCGCCGTCCCAATTACGGCGGCAAACAATTTGCAGATCTTTCTCGAGAAGACGCGCGGCGGACTCCCGGCCGGCGGCTGCGGCGGCACTGCGAGGATATTAACGAGGCTTTTTCCTCACGCCGAATGTATATTTTGCGGCCGAAATGGAGGTTGTAAAAAAGTTAAGTACTTAGTTTATGAAACCTCTCCGGTCTCCGGCATTTACGGTTTCGGGTCGTAATGGGACAAGGGCTAACTCGCACACCACCGCCACACACACACACACACACATACGCCAAGGGAACGGTCGCAGTTGGTGTGCGTGTATCCCAGACGTATTCACAGAGCGTTTGACATTGCTAATGCCCTTGTGGCTCTTCCGCACTGACCGAGCCACTACTGCTGGGCTTGGTCCCGAAAGGTTTTCCCGGGCAGTCCTGTGTGTATGTATGTTGCCCTTATCTGCGTCCTTGGCTGCGTCGGCGAATTTGCTACACCTACGTCTAAGTGTGTAGGCTGTAGATACAGAGTCGATTAAAATTTCTATCATGGAGCTCGTACCGTACCTGAAACAGTCCTCGTAAAATTCGCTCTATAAATGCTTCAATTGCTCTCGGAGAATATATACGTTCCTTCGTCGGGAAGCTTCCAATTTTCCAATAGCTTGGTATTTAATCGCCCATATATCGCGGTCGGTATGATTCAAGCCTTGCACACAGCACACAAACGTATTATCTCGGGGCGAAGCGATTATTCCTCCACTATGCTTTTTACGAGTTTCCCAGAGATATGTTCCAGGAAAAGTCAAAGTTCAAAATCTAAACAACCACGAGGCGCCAAACGTCCTATATCGTTAGACCAACAACAATTTTGCTCCGGTTTTTTCCGAATTATATATTTATTTGAAATGGATATGAAATTGACATCAAAGATTTTTGTCTTAAGTAATCGCGAGTGATAATCTACTCAAGTACTTATATGTCCAAGTTGCAGTTGCAGTTTTTGCTTTTTGTTTGAAAACGTGGCCCTCGAATATTGCGTTCTTATTTATCATTTTTCTGACACGGCTTGACCCCCATATTTGTCTTCGATGCGTCAGACGACTGAACAACGATTCTTAACTCGGGTTCAGGCCTACGCAATGATTGGGGATTGTTCCGATATTGTGGCTAACCTTGTCCTATGTAGTTAAAAACGCCTTTTTATTTTAACTTTTATACATTCGATTCTATGTCAAACGTCGTAACTATTACATTCTGAAAGTCTGTTGTTTTTTACACACTTGATTAAAATTCAAATT
Source organism: Anaspis maculata (assembly GCA_949128115.1). Taxonomy (NCBI): domain Eukaryota; kingdom Metazoa; phylum Arthropoda; class Insecta; order Coleoptera; family Scraptiidae; genus Anaspis; species Anaspis maculata. The sequence continues at coordinate 17,072,602 of OX421964.1, forward strand.
CTAACATTTCTCCTCCTCGTGAAGATCGTCACGATTCTTCACCCTGTTCTAAACATTCTACTCTACATATTTTGGCGATAGGTCTTCGAAACACTTCAGATTTTGTCTTGACATCAACTACTCTAATCTTTCCATCGGCCCCATTGATCACCTTTGTAATGATGCCCATTGGCCAATTGTTTCTTGGTAGTTGATTGTCCATTATTATTACTAAATCTCTTTCCTGTACCGCGTTCCCTTCTCGATACCATTTCGTTCGTTTTGTCAGTGTCGGCACATATTCTTTTATCCATCTATTCCAGAAGTTTTCTGACAAACTCTGCGCGATGTTCCATTGTTTTCTAATGTTTCATTCTTTTTTTTCAAATATCCCTGGCGGTTTTACGATGCTTGACGTTCCAATCAAAAAGTTGTTCGGTGTTATGCTTTCTGGATCTTGACCATCAGAGGACACATACGTCAATGGTCGACTGTTAACGATATGTTCTGCTTCTGTCAAAAATGTGTAAAGAACTTCTGGTCTCGGAGCTCTGTCTTTTAGTGTCAGTTTCAACGCTGTTTTGACAGATCGTACCATCCTTTCCCATGCTCCTCCCATATGCGGGCTTGCCGGAGGTATAAACTTCCACTCGATGTCTTCTGCGAATAATTCTCTTCTGATCTTCTGTCGATCTAGTTCTTCAATGCGTTTCCGTAGTTCCTTGTTTGCACCATGCAGGTTCTTGCCGTTATCGCTTAGGATAATTTTTGGTTGTCCTCGACCGACGTGCAATAAATCTTCTTATAGCAAGAATCGCTGAATCGGTGTTAAGGGACTCCGCCACTTCCACGTGTACTGCTCGAATAGACAAACACGTAAATAGTACTCCGTATCTTTTTTCTCGCCGTCTTCCTACTGTTACTTCGTAATTTCCAAAATAATCCACGTATATAAATGCTCGTTGGATAGGTGGCTTCGTAATTCTAAATTCGGGTAGTTGCCCCATTTGAGGAACGTCTGGGCGAGCTCTTCTAATGCTGCATATGGCACAACATTTTGATGCCGCCTTGATTGCTTTTCTAGCTTGCATAATCCAAAATTTTTGACGTATTTCATTAAATACTATTTCTACTCCGCCATGAGCCGTCTTCTTGTGGTAATCTTGTAGCAGAAGCTTGGTAGCGAAGTGTTTGCTGTCCAGAATAATAGGCGTCTTAGTTTCTTGGTCCAAGTCTAACGCATTATCGGTTCGTCCGCCTAGACATATCAAACCATTTAATAAAATTGGTGTAGGTAAGTTGATATAATCTACTACTCTTGTCTAATATTTTATTTTCTTTTGAAAATTTCACTTTTGTCTTAAAACAATCTTCCTGTATTCTTGTATACCACCGTTTTTCTGCTTCTTGAATATCTGTTCTGGTGATTTCCTTGTCAACTTGTTCTTTCCATGAATTTTGAAACGATAGCGGTACTTTTTATAAGTGAAAACCAATTGGAAAACTTCTTCATATTTGGTAGAGAGTCAACAATTTTGCAGTCAGTGACCAAAACAAATTCTTTAATTTCCAAATTGTCGTCTTTCGTGTCTTGTATTTTATCCTCTTTCGGCCACATTTCTTTCGGTAAGTATAAAAAGCAGGTCCGGTGTACCATCTGGTGGAAATATTCATTTCGATGCCTCCATCGTCTCTTGTTAAGTCGTCTGCCACATTTTCTTTTGTGGGCACCCAGTTCCAATCGTTTACGTCGCTTCTCTCTTGAATTTCTCCCACCCGGTGCGCCACGAAAGTCTTAAAATTCCTGGCTTCTGATCTTAGCCAACATAAAACGGTTCTGGAGTCGGTCCAAAGAAAGGTTTTGGTAATCTTCAAGTTATGCATTTTCCTGATAGTTTGAGCCTTACGACTCGCCATAACTGCCGCTTGAAGCTCTAATCTTGGCATCGAAAGTGATTTCAACGGAGCTACTTGTGTTTTCGACATGATCAAGCAAATTTTCGTCCCGTTTACGTTTTCAAACCGGAAATAGCTCACACAACCAAAAGCTTGTTCACTCGCGTCCGCAAATACATGCAGATCTCTCTTGTTGTTGACTTCCAAGTTGTAGCATCGCGGTATTCTTAAATTTTCGATCTCTTTCAACGTACCGAACCAACAATTCCATTTCTTTTCCAATTTTCCAGTGATCTCGTCGTCCCAGTTGATGCCACTTCTCCAAACGTCTTGCAAAATAATCTTTCCTCGAACCACGTACCATCCCAGAAGACCTAATGGGTCGTAAATCAACATTATAATTTTCAAAACTTCTTGCTTCGTGGGTACCTTTTCCCCTGATATAATTTTCTTGTCGACTTTCTGGAATTTTATTTGAAAATATAATACGTCTTCGTTTGGGTTCCATTGTAGTCCCAATATTCTTTCCGTAGGTAAAACGTGATCGTTTGTGAATATTTCGTCCGTTTTCTTTAGTTCATTTGGAATTGAATTCAAAACTGTTTTCGAGTTACTTGCCCATCCACGCAGTTCGAAACCTCCTTTCTGTTGTATCATAATCACTTCCTTTATCAATTCGATCGCTTCCTCTTCTGAATTTACACTATCCAAGTAGTCGTCCATATAGTGCTTGTTTACTATGGCTTCTGCTACTTGTGGATATTTCTCTTTGAATTCCAAAGCATTTCTGTTTTTAACGTACTGCGCCGCGAATGGTGAGGATACAGCCCCAAAAATCATCGCTTCCATTGCATATACCGAGGGTTCACTTTGTTTTTTATTGTCGTTCCAAAGAAATCTCTGAGCCGTTTGATCTTCTTTTCTTATTCGTACTTGGTGAAACATTTCTTTAATATCGGCTGCAAAAGCAATTGATTTTTGTCGGAAATGCATGATAATTCCCATAAGTGGATTAAATAAGTCGGGTCCTTTCAGAAGGAAATCGTTTAAGCTTTTGTTTCCAACTCTGGCTGCCGCATCAAATACAAACCGAATTTTACCTGGTTTGTTGTCATTGGTAACTGCAAAGTGTGGTAAATACCAAATCTTTTCATTACAATCCGCAATTTCCTTCTCTGAAACCTTCCTTGCATATCATTTCTTAACATGTTCCGATATCTTGTTGTCATAAGCTGTTGCAAATTCTTCGTCTTTTCCCATTTTTCTTTGAATATATTTCAAACGCTGAAAAGCCAAAGGTCTGGTATCTGGAAACTACAAATTTTCACTTTTCCACAGCAGTCCAGTCTCCCACCGATCGCCTGTTCTTCTCGTAACTGCTTCAATCAATGAAATCGCTCTTTCATCGTCATTGGATTTTCGTTCTTTCTCTGGGATTCTGACTCCTACTGATTCTGTGGAAAAGAAATGTTTGAAAAACTTTTATATATTCGATTCTATGTCAAACGTCGTAACTATTACATTCTGAAAGTCTGTTGTTTTTCACACACTTGATTAAAATTCAAATTCTAACAGGGATTATGTGGATTATGTGAACATTCTTGATCGACTTGAAAGCTTTCTGCTGAGCTTGATCCAATACAAACCAATGAATGTGGCTTGGCAGATACGTTCAAGCTATGCTTGAAGCGCCTGCCACCAAGTCTTTCTATTCACTGCACAACACCAAAAACCTTTGGAGGTGTCTAGTGTTTGGGAGAAAGGGTCCCTTTCAATACTGCAAGTGTTTACTCACTCCGTGAAGATATGGCATCGTCCGGAGCTACATTCTCCAGGAATTCCAAGGTCGCTTGACCAAATGTGGCCAGTCCACACTTGAAGTGATGGCTTTGCCAACGCTCCAGCACCAGCAGAGGTACTTACCTATTAGAAAATCATAATATCTTTCAACCTTGGAGTATACCAAAAGAAAGTTGCACAGGTATCTCACAATCGAAGGGTGATGCCCTCCTTCATCAACAACCTTTGGGGAGTGCTTGATATGTTTTTGAGCACATATGATAGGGTATGATTTGAAACTGATTCAGGCCGCCACTGGCCACTGGATATGAAAAATCCAGTTGATGCCGGTCATCTTTATCCAGGGGTATTTGTAAGTAGCCCGCTTCCAGATCAAGACAAGTGAACAACTTAGCCATATCCGGTTTCATCAGGATTTGGTGGACTTTAAACCTCTCGTTTTCTTGCCAAAACAACTCTGATCCTCGAATGGGGTCAAGGGCGCAGACCGGCCATCTACGGACTCATTCCTCTTTTATGAGATTGGTTCGTAGGCAAGTGCCATCGCGCGCAAAAAAAACGGAGACACCGACAATACTTTGAGATCTTAGTTTCCAGACTTCTAGTTGTGTAGTGGTGATGTTTGTATGTATTTTGCGTACACATTAATGTGATCAATCAACATGCATAAATGCATCAGCCTCACATAACTAGAAGTCCGGAAATTAGGGCCTCAAACTTTTTTCAGTGTCTCAGTTTATTTTGCGCGCGATCGTACATTCAGGGGGTAGGAAAACTCCTGATTATAGACTACAATTAGCGGACAGATTCAAAAAACAAGTACGATCAAATGACAACTAGATGTGAACAAACAAATAGAAGGTTGGTCAGAAGACAGAAAACGCCGACGCTAACGTCATATTTCTATTCAAAGAAATAAATCCGTCCGCGTTGTAACAAGTAACACCAACAATGCCACCATTGGCACTGGTGATGCCCCAATCATCCTGCCTGCGACTTACCGTCTACGACAAGGAAAACTATCCAGACACCAAGGTCGACACTGCAAATCTCAAAATTTTCCCCACAAACTACTTCCGACTGCCAAAATTTTACCACCAACATGATTCTACAAGATCAAACTACTTTTCGAAGAGAACTGGTCCACCATTACTCCAAAAAATTACTCCCACAACAAGAAACAAAATAGGCCAACATCGCGCTCAATTTCCTTTGTTGTATAAACAATAACCCCACTACCACCTGAACACGATCATCTCAGGGACGAAGAACCAAGATTATTCTGAGGAATCAAACCCCTCCCAGAGAGTAAACAAAAAACCTAACCGACGAACAACCCGGCAACCTATCCAACGCTCGCCTTCAGTGGCAGAATCTTCAGGCCTTTGATATTCCACATCTCAACCAATCTACCATCGAGGTTGTCCACTTCGAGTGTCCAGGAGTTGAGTTTTGTGGCGAATCCTACGTATAAGGACCAGTGCAGTTCGGCCTAAGCTTGGCTGTATAATAATTAAAACCATCCGACAACTTGAAGCAAAACCAACCAAAGACATTTATGGCCTCACAACAGAATTAATTAAACATGTGAATGAAGAGATAAAAACACCCATGACCTTCCTGATCAATAAATGCTTTGGGATATTTTCCGAATGAACTAAAGAAAGCCAGAGTCGTACCAATACATGAAGATAGGAAAGAGGACAACTACAACAACTACCGGCCGATTTCACTTTGCCAGTTTTGTCAAAAATCTTTGAGACCGTAATGAAGTCAAGACTTTTTGAGCTTTTTCGAAATGAGGTCTTTTCACGGACAGCCAGCATGGCCACAGGAGTGGAAGGTCAACGACTACGGCTGCACTGGAAGTGTTGAAGAATATCATAGAGGCATACGACAAAAGTGAGAAATTACAAATGCACTTATATGACTTAAGTAAAGCATTTGATACAGTTAATCATGTTACTTTGCATAGGAAGATGAGTCATTATGGAGTGAGGGTCTGCCTTTGCAGCTGTTTGAGTCCTATCTGAAAGAAAGAGAGCAAATGGTGTGGTGGAAGAATTCGATGTCGGCGGCCGGAGGCGTCAAGTATGGTGTTCCTCAGGGCTCGGTGCTTGGTCCAATCTTGTTTCTAATATACATCAACGACATGCCCTCAAATGTGCCAGCAACATATGTCGGCCTCTATGCAGATGATACGGTCGTGCTGGTGAAGAGTGAGGACAAAGTAAAACTTTAAAAAGATGCCAAAAGGACCGCTACGAAAATTAAACGATGGTTTGATAGCAATCAACTCAGGAACAACAGAGGGAAAATGCAACGAGTCACATCAACATCTATAATCGCAAATTGTGCAGGAAGCTAGCGACGTCCATCTTCACAATCAGAAGAATGAAGAGCATAGCGACGTACCAGTCAGCACGAACAACGTACTTCGCACATTTTCACTCCATTGCTTCCCATGAAATTCTTCTATGGGGGTATCGTCTGGACTTAGAGAAGTTTTCATTCTGCAAAAGAAGGCGGTCAGAATGTTGAGCAGTCTGGGACCTCGAGAATCGGCGATAGAAAGCTTCAAAAGCAAAAAAATTCTCACCGTGCTAAGCGTATTCATCCTTGAATGTTTGAAGTTCGTCCATCAGCATCAGGATAGATTTGTCAAAAATGGGAGCTGTCACCAGTAAAATACTAGGATAAGAAAGGCACAATAGTACACCACCGACTCACTACCACCCAACTATCTGCCGAACACTGGGGTATAAAGGTATACAATCATTTGCCAAGTGAGGTCCACCAAATGAATTATACAAAATTCATTTTTATAGTAAAACGTTGGCTTCTTGAGGGTGCCTTTTACTCATGTGAAGAATTTCTCAATGTAAATTTTGAAATGTGAAACTTTTGTGAATGTACCTACATGTATTTCCAATTCTGTGATATTTTAAAATGTTAACAATTTTTTTGACCTCACCATGTCAAGTGTTTTTGATGGTGAAATAAGTGAATATTGAATATTGAATATTGAAGTTTCTCTTTAGCACCATTCGACCCACCTCAATGGTCTCTGGCCGATGGCGAAGGTCATAGTACTTTTTGTTCGCCTGCGCAGAGAATAATAATTTTTCGTGTACCTTCTGACACAATATTGTCAATTTCGCGAATCGTTCTTCCTTATTGACCTGCATCACTTCAAAATTCCTACGACGATATCTAGAACTGTGCAAATACACGCCCGATGTGAGGAAAATACGGCGTATAGCCGGTAACCTCGTGCTTGGCGGTGCAAAAGGCGCATGCTATCTAAGCTAAATTTTGGCCCCAATATCGATGGCTCGGATCGTTCTGATCTGCTAACATTGCTCTCAAGACTGTTTTCATAGTCTGATTAACTCGTTCTGCGGGGTTCACATGAGGATCGTAATGAGGATTGAACAAAGGATTGAACTTCGCACGTACCCTTTGGAGCTATCAATTTCCAGCTGCTTCCTTCTGTCACCGACGTAGAATCACCTACATTTTTCAAAAACTTCACCCTCAACACACTGAACAACGGATATGACTTCTTGAAGTGCCTTACGTTCTTAAACATCTTCCGATACAAGACATCAGAGCTGCTATGAATCTTGTCTTCTGCACCGGCATGGATCGCGATAAACAATCGGGAGCTACATGCTTTCTACCTCTCTTATGGACAATTTCGTAGTCATAAGGTATCAACCGCAATGCTAAGCGGGCAAGACGACCTTGGGGTCTTCCAAACGGTAAAGCCAGTGCAAACTATGATATTCTAGTAATGATGAAATGACGGTCTTCGAGATATTAACCTAGCTTCTCAACCGCCCAGATACAAGCGTTTGGGGGCGGAAATTTTCTGCTTTTTAGCTGTCAGTGACCGTAAGATGTAATAAATGACCTTCTTTCTTTCCGGAAAACGCTGCGCCAACACTTCACCTAAACCATAGCCGAAGGCATCAACCTGCAACGTGGAAGGTTGTGAAATCAGGCTTTGCTAACACCGGAGCGCTGCTCAAACATTCCTTTGACCTTCCAAACGCGACATCGCGCTCAAGCGTCCTTTTTCGTGAGCTCAGTTAACGGCCTCTATGCTATGCTAGAAAATTCTGATACGGAACGTTGATACCAGTGAACTATTCTGAGGAACCTTCGCACCTTCTTGGCATTGGTTGGGGGTAGAATATTTACTACTGCCTTTACCTTTTTGGGATCAGTCCCTAGACTCTAACTGTCTATCACGGGCCCTGAGTACTTCAACTCAGACCGAAAAACTTGAATTTCTCGGCCGAAGCAACCATTCTGGCTTCACGCAACCTTTCGAACATCTTAGTCAACAGTTGGAGATGAGAGGGAAAGTCTGGCGCTTTCACCACAATGTCATTTAGCTATGCTCAGACATTTGGTTCAAAGTCCTCTTCTGAAGCCCTATCAATGATCTTTTGTTTCGTTGCTGGCGCGTTGAAAAGGCCGAACGGCATACGGGAAACTTAATGCAGTACTCGGCCAGGCACAACAAAGCCTGTGTATTGCATCAGGTGCGTAGGGCACCTGCCAGAATGCGGTTTTGATGTCAAACGTGACAGGTAACGCGTACCACCTGGATTTTAAGGATATCATCGATGTTCGGTATTGGATACGCAAAAGCTTGAATTGTCTGACGGGACTTATCTTGAGTCTATCTCAGGGTTCGCTCTATAATAGTCACCCCGACAAAGTATCACACGTCCGAAATTCAGGAAAGCCAGCGGATAGTCCGTGGCCCCAGTAACCACTAATACTAAGTTCTAAGCGCATATGTGATCTCCGGCAGGTGCTCATACCACTCTTGGTGATTACCTTTGATGTAAATCCTGGTGGCTGCGCCTTGGTCCTGTTGTAGCGCTCCACCGGATTCGACTGGGGATGATACCTTGAGGTGCACCATACTCGGTTAACATGGTACTTTTCGCTCAATTTGCGAGGATCATTACCGTTGTTGTTGTTGGCTATAATAGATTAAGGCACCTGGTACACCAAGAGTACCTCCCGCGTTGCGAAATTTACGAATTTTTGTTACGGTCGCTGGTGCTGTGGCTCGGCGTAACCTTGATATATTTTGGGAACAAATCGGCAACTACGAGGGAACAAAATACTTTACAGCTCTTCGGCAATGAACCCATGATGTCAACTCCACCTGCTATGGGAATCAGATGAATAGTTCAGCTAGAGATGTATTGCCATTAAACAAGCTTGGATTTGTAGTGTTCCAAGTCGCGGCCTCATTTTTGTAGTGTAACCCCGTTTTCGATGTTGGCAGTGATCGTCGTTGTTCCTTCCCTTCCCCACGTCGTTAACCTTTTACCTACGTTGTGTTGAGTTCTTACTCGAGATGAGAATGTGTCGTTGGGGATGAGGTTTGATTCTTGGATGAATTAAGGATGAAACGCGAATGAAATGCAAGCAAAATGAATGTTTATTGGAAATCAATTGCAAAGTTTTGAATGAATTTGTTTCTTTTCTCAAAACACCTCACAACAATAAATTGACAGTCATAAAATGACACAACATGAATAGACAACAATAAAACACAAAGACAAATAAAACAAGACTAATCATTACGAAATATTCAGACAATGCAGGAATTTACAACAATGAAATAAGCACGAAATCAGATTAGCAAAACAAAACAAGAAATCATGAAACATGTCAAACTGCCAATTTGATCGCAAAGGAAAAGTGACGTATCCGCTGACAGGCACACATGGGAAGAACACGTCAAAGAAGCCCATGCGTATAGCCTGGTTGATTGCTGAAAAATCCCTTCCCAAATGATCTGAACAAAAGTTAAGTGTGAATGAGTCATGATGAAAAGTGAAGTGACAGAGATATCACTCCAGTGATGCATTGATCAAGTCAGCGTGAATCGGTGCTTGAACCTCTTTGAAACGTTTGCTTCGTTTACAAGCTATTCACGTAACAACAAAAGGAAACTCGCTCGCTTACGCTTTGGAAGAACTTTACGCTCAGCAACTAATTTTACACTTGACAGACAAAAGAAGTCAAATTGATAGATAAGTAGACAATAAAGAAACAATCGGTAAACAAGTACATAAATCAGCGAGAAACAAATGATAAGTGATGATGTAGGTAAATAAACAAGAAACAAACGATAAGTTATGGTGTGAGTAAATAAACAAGAAACAAATGAGATGAACAGGTAGATAAATTAACAAGAAACAGGTGAGAGATGAATGAGTAAAAAGTTGGAGTTGGTCATACTCTTTGTAAGCCATTGGAAGGAAGAAGCATCTACAACGCATTCGCCCAAAATTCCCCAGAAGTTACCCATCACAAACCCCACAGATACATACATACATACAAAACATAACAATGGTTAGTCAACAGTAATCACATACAGTAAAAAACAGTAAATACAAGAGAATCAACTCGAGCCAACCTGTGGCTTTCTCTTCGTCATTTTACATAATTCCCCCCCCCCCCCAAAAAAAGTTCAGTAGACTCAACAAGGCAGATTCATACAAGTGGTGGATCCCCCCCAGGACACGGAGAAGCGAAAAGTCTCTCGTTTCTTCCTTCACTTTCATGTATAACCCGACAATGAGCAATGAAATGAGAATGAAACATAAAATGTACGATTCTCTACTTAGCGGCTGATTTGGCGTAGCAGAGATCCTTTTTGTCGTCTTACTGTTTGTGACGCAACTTGTGGAAAAGAAACAATCCATGAAACCTCGAAATACGCGCGACAGCGCAATTCTGAGGTTACGTCATGAGTGCGTCAGGTGCACACCCACTAGATTACGGCCTTTGCCATCAACATTCAGATCATTTGGGAGTAGATAGATCACACAAAATTCAAAGCAGTGCAAAGCTCCTTGATTTCGAAGGGGAAAAAACTGCGGGTTATGCAAGCCCGTTGAGAACAAAGAGAACAAAGAATTTCGGGTTATGTACAATAATTTTGCGGACAAAATAGGTATCAAAATGCATGATTTGGTGAGTGGGTAGAAGCCAAAATTACGAGACAATGATCAAAGAAAGACCGACCTTAAATACGTGAAAACGACGCACTCCGGAGCACTAAAAATTACGTGTTCTCCACCACAGCTGATCCTCTTCTTTTTCTGCGGCGGCCGCTCGCTCAGCGCAGCGCCATCTCTCTCTCCCATCGGCAAACGCTACGAACGTCAACGACCGTACGTACTTCAGGTACCAACGTATAAACAGAACAAAGGGGGAATAGCACAGATTTGCTTTTAAAATGAAGTTTTTTAAAGATTCATACTAATCTTACTATTTATTGTTTCAGGTAAGGATCTACTGATCTACACGAGGATCTACATGTAGCTGGTCGGACTTCTTGAGAAGACTCTTTGACAAAAGCAGGTATTTCCAGACTACACCATCAAGTACTACAACGGTTTTCTGTTGAACGATATAAAATACTCGTTCAACAGGTAGTTCCAACAGATAATCGTTGGATTATCTCAACAGATAATCGTTGGATTATCTCGCGATATTTGATACAGATTGCTTGTATGAGAGGTATCCATGACTGTTCAATCGTCTCGTACCCAGGTCATACAACAAGCTAGGCGTAACTACACTGCTCTTGTCCCTTATCATCTCACCAGACCTCGATGACGGCTTCTGAGGCCTAATGTTATGATGTCCGGTCAACCGCCCATTCAACTTTAACGAAGATATGAGCTTATGACGGCTTGAAGTTTCTTTCAACCGTAGCGTAGAATCTGTTTCAGTACTGAACCCAAGCAGCTCTCACGAATAAAAAAACAAACCTCCGTACCAGCCTTCAGTCCAAAAGTATAACTGGTTGCCTGCCTGCGCACCTATCCAAAGCACACCGTAGAGATCTCGCAGAGCTCACGCTCAGACAAAATCGACAATACCGCGGGAGAGCGTCGCGTCTTTTCTCTGGCACAGCAAAGCAAGTCGCCAAAAGTTGTACACCAGAGCACAACTCGTTATTATGTAGACTGTTAATTTAAATTCGCCATTTGCATACTACTCCGAATTGCGGAACTAATTGGAAAATGAACATCTGTATTACGGCGGATGAATGTTTAATTAGCGCAGTATTATACACCCCTGCCACCATCACCACCCCCTATGCTCTGGTGTATTTCCAAAGCTTGATGACGGCATCAAAACTGCGATGAAAACGCAATATATCCATAATAGGCACCTGCATGCTGCAAAACAAAATCATCAGAATATAGAGGAATGGGAAAACTTGAATGCCACTTTCAGTTTTAATCTTGTATTCTGCGTGTGCCACTTCCACGCCGCCACTTTCAAATACGGCACGTGATGTTATAAAAATATAGGAAACTATTGCGTGGGTGTGAAAGGGGTAGGTCGAGGGGTGGGTATGAGAAAATCTAGTAGGTTTTTGTAAAAAATCAGAACTGCCAAAGCGCCAAATACCTACCAAATAAAATGGAACCAGCAGAGCGGCATGTAATATGCTGCGGGAAGAGTGTTTACGTTATTTTCAACTCGTAATTTTCACGCGCCATAGAGAACAACAATCAAAATACACAACCTGGCACATGTTCAAGTTTTGTGCCGAATGAAGTTTTCTGGATAATCAAATTTTATTGCTCTTCACACGAATATACTCATGTATACCCGCACCCACTGGAATTTTATGTCATAATTAGAAACACTTGCACGGAACGAGTATAGATGGCGGTGTTGCAGGGCTCAAAACTGAACTAAATTAACAGAGCTATACTGTTGATTAGTTTGATTTCTTTCAGTCACTAGTTTGGTTGTAAATTTGCTTTCCCAACAAAAAGCAGTGTGCCAACGACTAACTGATGGCCAATTTTTGACGAGAAGAGTGCAAAAGCATCGAGCTACTCCATATTGCAGCGAAAGCTTTCGTCATTTGCTGCAATTCGCTCTGGGATTTACTAAACTACCTACTGATACGCGCTCGGGAAAAACTAATGCGATCTGGCTTACCTGTAAGCACCGTTGCTAACTCACCATTAAGTTTATTGTCATTTAATTCTAAGATTTCTAACCTCGGGTTCCACCAAAATTTTAAGAGCAGGTTAAATCTATCACGCTGATAGTTGCTATGCACCAGCCAATAGGATGGCCAGTTGCTTGGTTACTATCAGAGTGATAAAGTTATTGCGTTGATAAAAGTTTGGTGGAACCCGAGGTTAGTCTATTTGCTTTTTTATGGATAACGTGAGGTAGTCAATTTTAGCAAAACTGAAAATTGTTTTCTGAGTCGAAACTCCTATGGTAGCCCAATGCCTCGTCATCTAATTAGTAACACGCAATGTAGATTTTGAACAAATGAGATTATTTGAAGCAACAATTGTTATTTTTTGTTAGCTGTCACTTTCTCCAGATTTCCGGAGAAGACATGGACCACGATTATTTCTGGATTCGTTCATCTCAATGTTATGTGACTTCTCAGTATGTTTAATGACTTGGTGTAGATAGTTGGAGGGAAAGATAGAGATCGTAGAAAGTCGTAGAATTAAACCTGTATCTACCATAAATATGTATGTTGTATGTATACCACTTTAACCTGTCTGATCCTGATTGAGTGAACAATAATTACCTATCTTCGGTTCGTTGCATAGCAGCTTGTTTCACAAAATGTCAAATTAGTCCAAAAAATGTTAAAACGATTTTGAAAAGTCCAAAAAGTGCCAGAAAATTCCTGAATACATAGTTTTAAAAATGTTGTAATAGCTCCAAAAATATCAGAATGATATGATTAATTTCGTGATTTAGGTCGCATTTTGAAAATTTGAAGAGTCAAGGTTGAGCCCAAGAGTCGGACCAAGACTTAACCTTTCTTACCTGAAGTCGAAATTTCCATGTTCAAAGTCGAAATTTCGTGTTCAAAGTCAAAATATCGATATTGATCAAGTTTTTCGAGTCGGAATTTCAAGATCAAAGTCGAAGGTTTTTGCGTCTGAAATCAAAGTTTTTTGTTTGAAGTGGAATTTTTCTGTCTGAAGTCGAGGTTTTTCGTATTCATGGTCAACTTTTCGCTAAAATTTCCGAAGTTGTTTGACTTTTTCCAAGTTGAAATTTCAAGTTGAAGTTGAAATCATGACTTGAATTGAAATTTTTCTTATTCCAAGTCGAAATTTTGAAATCAAAGTTGAAATCTTTTGTGTTTGAATTCGAAATTTTGTGCTCAAAGTCGATATTTTGGAATTACAATAGCAGTTTTGATGTTTTAATTCCATGTCAACATTTTTGAGTGGAAGACGAAGCTTTTCGTGCTGAAAGTTGTACATCTTTTGTGTTTTGCAGCAACATTTTGTTGTTTAGGTGGAAATTTCGAGATTTTGGAGGCAAAGTTGAGTCGCGGGCTCGAACAAGTCAATTTTTCTTGTTTGAAATTCAAATTTTCATGTTCAAAGTCAAAATTTCGTGTGATAAGTCGAAGTTTTTCGTGTTCAAGGTCAAAATTTTGAGATAGAGGTCAAGGTTTTTTCTGTTTGTAGCTAGGAGGATATAAGAATAGTAAGGGAAAGTCCGTCATGAAAAGTGAAGTCATGAAAATGTCATCACGTCAATTTCTGCGAGCTGTCGCTCTTGTCAGTGTCAGTCTATGACGCTTGTGCTGCACCAGCACCAGATCCAGCCACATCCTTCCTAAAGATGATCGTTGAATTTCATTTACTTCTACTTATTGACATTTTCGTCACTAACTTTGTGGTGAGTAATAGTCCGTAGCAGTAGGTCAGGAGTTTCACCAAAATAGGTATACCTAACACTAGATTCAATTTTTGGGTCACCCCGTACGTCTCCCGACTTCGTTTTCTCCCACCCACAAGCTGGGTTATACTCCCTCCCTATCCATATATCCTCCTAGGTTTGAAGGCGAAATTTTCAGATAAAAGTCAGAGTTTTTGTGTGTTTGAACTAGATGTTTTCATGTCTGGAGTCTGATTTTTTTATGTTCATAGTCACATTTTCGCATTGAGTTGAAGTTGTCTGTCGTTTCAAGTCGGGGTTTCAAGTCAGAAGTCGAAGTTTCCGTTGTGTTCCAAGTGGAAGTTTTCAGACAAAGGTCAAAGTTTTTCGTGTTTGAGTCAATTTGTCTTATGTTTGTAGTCAAAGTTTCTCGATTGAAGTCGAAGTTTTCCATGTTCGAAGTCCAAAATTTGTATTGGAAGTTCAAATATCGAGATAAAGGTCATTTTTTTGTATTTGAAGTCAGATTTTCAAGATAAGTCGAAGTTTTTCGCGTCTAAAGTCTGAATTTGGGAATAAAAATCGAAGTTTCTTGTTTGGAGTAGATTTTCCCTATTTGAAGTCCAAGGTCTTTGTATTTAAATATAATCAAATTTTCGCAGTGGAGTGAAAGTTGTTTGCCATTTTGAAGTCAAAGTTTCAAGTTGGAATTAGGAGTTTTTCGTGTTCCAATTCAAAATTTCCAGATTAATTCGTAGTTTCGGGTTTGAAGTAGAGATTTCTCGTGTTAGTCAAGATTTTTTGTCTTTGGAGTCGAAGTTTCCAGACTGAATTAGGAGCTTTTCGTTTTTCAAGTAGAGATCCAAGCCAAGATCTTCCGTGTTTGGAGACAAAATTTTTTATTCGTACTCTGCAATTCGATATTGAAGTCAAAATTTCACGATGCACGTAGAAGGTTTTTGCATCTGAGGTCGAAATTCCTTGATAGAAGTCGAAGTTTCCGTGTTGGATCTTTTGTGTTCAAAGCCGAAGTGTCTTGTAATTTCGTCAACTCAAAAGTCGTAATTTTGACATCAAAGTTGAAATCTTTCGTGTTTGAAGTGTTCAAAGCTAACATTTCGAGATTGGAATCGGGATTCTCATATGTTTGAAGTGAAAATTTTCAAGTTGAAGTCGAAGCTTTTTGCATTCAAAGTCAAGAATTCATGATGGAAGTGAGAATTTTTGCATTTGAAGTCAAAGTCTTTGGTGTTACATCTTCCATGTTCAGTGTCAAAATACACACATCAAAAGAATCTAGGGGACAAGCAAATTCAGACGATTCCTAAAATCATCATAACCTCTGATTCCCGTAAGCGATTTCATATCTGTCTTCGGCGTTCGATAGCCCAATCTATCGTTTTCATGCCTTGATCACGTCAAATACGAACAGTGTTTCATAAGGTTGCTACAGGGTGATCAATGGAACAGTGTAAAATAGCCAAAAGTTCAGTACGAGCGCGATTTCCCAAAAAAAATATTGCATGCATTCCAAGAGCACAGTTATGAAGACCAGTGTTTCAGCTTCAGTAACGTTTTTGAATTTTGAAAATCGAAGGTGAATTTCCAAAGATATTGATCATTTTGTGCCGCCATGTTGAGCTTCAAAGAAAGAAGAAAGTGATCCGATTTCATTGAAACTTGGAACTCACTCATGTCTGGTTCAAGTAATTGGAATTTCAAGGTCAAATGTCACTTTCGATCACTTTCGAGCCGCTATACTAAACTTTTCACATGAATGATTCAATTTGAATAAAACTTGAAACACATTAGAATCAAATCATTTACATGAAAGTTCAATGTGGCGGCTTAAAAGTGACCAAGAAAGACATTTGACCTTGGAATTCTTATTACTAAAACCGGATATGAGTGTAATCCAAGTTTCAATGGAATCGGATCATTTTCTTAGAAGTTCAACATGGCGGCACAAAATGATCAATATCTTTGACAATTGACCTTCGATTTTCAAAATTCAAAAACGTTACTGAAGCTGAAATACCAGTCTTTATAACTGTATTTTTTTGGGAAATCGCGCTAGTACTGAGCTTTTGGCAATTTTACACTGTTCCATTGACCACCCTGTAGAAACTTTATGAAAGATTGTTCGTATTCGACGTGATCAAGACATGAAAACGAAAGATTGGGCTATCGAACACTGCAAACAGATATGAAAACGCTTAGTACAGTCGACCGATACATTCAAATAGGGTTTACCTTGCAAAAGGTCACGGAGATTCGAAAATTTGCAGTCTGGTACAGTTTTGTGTCCGGATTAACACACTAAGTTTTCGAATTCGGCAAGCCGCCGTTCGCTCCTCCACATTGGCAAGATGATGCCGAAGGACCAAAAAAGAACCAATTTCTACCAATTCACTGTTTATCGTCGTTTCATCTACCGCAATGGAAACCTATGACTTTGTTGAAACTATTGATGCATTTGCTGCCACGCCAGTCCCATTCTTCGCGGTTAAAGACAAATGATTCCTTCGGAAAACATCTAGTTTTTCTTGATTCTGAAAAGATTTTTTTCTCACGCGGAAATATGACCAGCTGACCTAACTCAAGTGAATTCCGATCAGCTTCTTTCTTTTAGCGCTAGTTCTGGTCTCATAGTTTCCATAACATCATTTGTTAATAAGGTGCACTGCAAGAAATGTTAAATCGCCAACACCAAATTCAACAGTCAATTTATCATAATTGCCAGTAATCATAAAGTTTAATTTTAACAAGAATTGATAGCTTGGACTGTTTTCTGTTCATTCAGCATGCGATCGAATTTCAAAATTCACGTGGGAGTACGAGAAAATCAATTTTCTTTTAGCGCGCGTAATCTGCAAAACCGCATCTAAACACCTGAGAATGGTCGTAACCAACACAACATAAATTTGAACAATTAGTAACCTGAACTGGTTCTTCTGTCACTCATTGTTTTGGGCATGTTTTGGGTTTTGTAGTGTTGGTCACGACTTTTTTCAGGTGTTCAGATGCAGCTTTGCAGATTTACGTGCATTCTGGGAGGAATTTATTTTTCGGTATTCCCACGGGCATTCGGGGATTCGGTCCATGCTGTATAAGCAGAAAACAGTCCAAGGAATCATTTCCTGTGGAATTTAAAATTCCTGATCGATGGCAATAATGAAAAACTCACTGTTGATTCGGTGTTGGCAATTTTACACTTCTTGCAATACACCTTGTCAACAAATGCTGTTAAGAAAATTATGAGACCAGGACGAGCTCAAGAAGGAAGAAGCTGATCGAAATCAACCTGAGTTAGGTCAGTTTGTGATATTTCCTCATGAGAAAAAAAATCTTTCCAAAATCAAGAAAAACTAGACGTTTGCCAAGGGAATTATTCCTTTTTAACCGCGAAGAATCGCACTGGCGTGGCAGTAAATGCTATCAAGGGCTTCACTACAGTCATGTGGTTCCATTGCGGTGAGTCAGACGGCGATGCACAAAAGATAAGTGAAAAGTGACTCTTTTTGGGTCCTTCGGCACCAACTTTTCGATGTGGAGGACCGAGCGGCGGCTAACCGAATTCGAAAACTCAGTATGTTAATCAGAACACAAAACTGTACCAGACGGCAAATTTTCGACTCTCCGCGACCTTTTGCAAGGTAGAACCTACCCATTGCCTGGACTAGCTGACGGTACTCAAAAGTTATGATGATTTTAGAAATCGTCTGAATTTGCTTGTCCCCGAGATTCTTTTGATGTGTGTAGTTTCAGAAATTTCATAATCAACAAAATAGGAATGATTTTGAACGTGTTGAAATAGATCTAAAAATATAAAGAGCTTTAACTGTCAAACTACTCTTCCAAGTCCAAATTTTTTTTGTTTGAAGTCAATGTCCCCAGATTAAAGCCAAAGTTTTCATGTTCGGAGTCAAAATTTTGTGTTTGAGCCAAATATTCGGTATTTAAGCTGAGTTTTTCGTGCTCCAGGTCAAAACTCTGCAATAAAAGTAAAAATGTATTTATTTGAAGTCGAAAGTTTTACGTGATAAAAATTAAAATTTCGCGATAAAACATCCAAGGTTTTGCTTATGGAATAGAAATTTGCTGCTTGAAGTCGGAATGTCAAGATCAAACTCGAGGTACTCGAGTGCTGGCAACCGAATCGGTTTTGGAAGCCGGCTCCGAAATCCGCGTTTCTGATGATAGCTCAAAACCGGCTTTCAGAGCCGGCTTTCGAGACCGTTTTTCGAGTCGGCTTTCGAAGTCGGGGCCGAAACCGACTTCCAAAGCCGGTTTCAAGTATCGGTTTTCGAAGCCGGCCTTCTGTACCGGTTTTCGGAGCCTGTTTTAGATATTGGTTTAACTAATACCGGTATCCGACAAGACTGGTATACCGGTTTTCATTTTTCGCGGTTTTTGCCAGCACTAATTATCACCTCTCTTCGGTTAATTGCATTGATCATTACATAAAAATTCGATGGTCTGCAGGGCTACGCAGTATTTCAAATACAAGTATTTTAAATACGTATTTGAAATACATTTGAGTGTTTTGTATTTTGTATTTAAATAAATTTGATTGAGAAATATTTGTATTTTGGAATAGTTCAGGCAGCTAGTATTTCGTATTTTCTATTTTAAATACATTTTTCGGAAAAGTATTTGAATTTCCAAAATACAAAATACAAAATACATTTGTTTCCCATGCTCTTCAGTCTGTTCGGGCCGAAATTGTTTTGGTAATACTGTTACGGTATTTGGGTTCGCCTATCTCGAAATTAAACGCGCTGATTTACTTGTAAGCAAACTGGACTTTATAAGCAACTACCGATACAACTAAATAGCGCACATAATTATTAATCGCTTAGAAATTCACAATGTCGCTTGAGATGTTAACGCCACGATCGCTCGATTCAAACTCTGCCGATGCCAGGTCGAGTTCCCCTCTTCTAGTGGCATCGAAGGTTCTGGATGCTTCCTGTTGGTGTTTCCAGCACACGAGTACCGTTGAAGCCTCTTGATGCTTCCCTAATGCAAGGCGGAAATCTAGATTTCTCTAGAAAGAGCCGGGATGATCGCGGGCTTTGTAATAATACTATATTCACCCAATTGACATTTCTTGCTTTTCTTGCTTAAAAGATTGCATCTTTTACGTTTTACTGGTGAGTGCATCTCACTGTCAGCCACGAGAGGTTCCACGTCGGATGTCGGACAATATTTTTGAAAAGCTGGTTGTCCTCAAAGGAAATCAACATTTGTTATTTTAAAGAATTGATGAATGAAGTGAGGAATAGGTTTGAATATGAAGTTTTCTTCACCTTATGTTTATTTTATTTGTCTTTTCATAGTTCATAATAATTTACTTATTGTTGCGACTGAATCAATGAAGTGTTCCTACTGAAATACTTGTATTTTATAGTTTTTCCAATAAAATGGTTGAAATAGGCAATAAGAATGGATTTCGTATTTAAAATACTGGGTTGTATTTTGTATTTTGGAATTTTCGGTTTTCCAGAATACGAATTTTGTATTTTGTTTTTCAAAGACATTTCAAGAAGTAGTTTGTATTTTGTATTTCGACTATCTTGGATCGTGTATATTTTGTATTTTGTATTTAAATATATTTTTCGAAGTATTTTGCCCAGCC
Organism: Anaspis maculata; assembly: GCA_949128115.1. Taxonomy (NCBI): domain Eukaryota; kingdom Metazoa; phylum Arthropoda; class Insecta; order Coleoptera; family Scraptiidae; genus Anaspis; species Anaspis maculata. The sequence goes on from OX421964.1 coordinate 17,092,637, forward strand.
CTGATCGTCTGTAAGGACAATGTATAGATGTAAGCGCTGTATCGCTGTAAAATGACACATATGATAATGCAAAACTTTTGTATAACTTTTTACTTCTTCCATTTTGCACCGATGTAGTGCTTACATTCATAAATTTTTCTTACAGAATAGCCCTGCACCCTCACTTCGACCCTTGGCTATGACTGTCGTTACTCCCCTCCCCTTCTACCTTGGACCTCTTACCTACGTTTTACTCACGTTGTCGTTTCACTCAGGCTCCACTCTAGACAAGAACGGAACTTTGAGGATGAGAATTGTATTGAAAGTTGAACTCATACAGGGGATCAATCTTAGCCCGGACCTGAACATGAAAACAATTCCTGTATACGCACCTAAGCTCGAACGTGAAACAAAGAAAGTCCCATACGCGTTATTCTTGCGAGGCACCGATGTGCATTCCTTGAGAGAGCAGTGCAAACACGAATATGACATCATCCATGTGAAAAACGCATAGGTACCTAGTACCTATCACCGCGTTCAGCGTCAACAGGACCGCTGGGCGTCCCCGAAAATTAGTAAAATACATGAGACGCGTAGGGTGCTTTTATCCTCGCTTCAAACTGGGCTGTAAAAACCGCGAAAACCCCTTTTCGGTCCTCTTCTTTGTTCTGAATTCCCGGAAACAAGTGAAATTGACGCCTGAACAGGAAAATGCGATTTTATGAGCAAATGAGTCCAAATCACCCACCTTGTGATAAAGCGTCCAGGTAGCGCGAGATAAATAGGTAGCAAGCGCACTCGTCCCGCGGTAAATAAAAGGTCCCAACGGTGACCAAGAGAGGGCGCCGTGCGGCCAAGCCACCGCACCGCGTCCAACGACCCAACGTAAGTAAAGTTGTGGCGGACGACCACTTCATCCAATTCCACTGGATCGCATGTACGCATGTCTTTGTAAAGACGTTGTACAGAGAATGCATCATTCATAAAAAGACACGCAGTTTGTGCCAGTCGCAATCGGCAAGGCGAACATCTAGGGAGGGTACATGAACGGTGCTTGACGAGTTAACTGGCCGACCAATTCGTACACCAGTACCAATCTAGTTTGTTTGAACCAAGCCGACGACGGCCAACTGACGCGGTGATGCCGGAATCGCACTTCTCGCCACTTTGCATTGAGATGCAATAGTGTCCTGCGGGTCACCTTTGTGGGGGATTAGCGGCGTCGAAGCTGTGGATGACAACCTGACCGTTGTCCTGAGCCTCTGATACTGCGACATCAACCGAAAGGGGGCGACTGACTGTGTGGATGTCCCTCCGTGTTAATACCGCGTCCTGCGGGTCGTCTTCGTGGTGCTCTCTCTGGTGTCCTGTCTACGGATAACGCGGTTGTCTGGGACGTGGGTACCGGACGAGTGACCTGAAGGGGGCTGCTGTGTGGATTGCTCTAGTAGGCTTACTCCACCTTACACTGTTGCGGGGTGGAGCGGATACGAAGAGTACCCTAGACTGTTACGGGGTCGGAACCCATCGGTGCTTCACCTTCACACCAAACGAGTAGCGCATTGCACTGAAATTGGATAATTGACGGTAGTCGTGTTGTTGTAGTAGATTCCCACAGGGTGGATAGGTGCGGTCACATTTCTCTCTAAGTAATGTTGTAAATTGTAAATATAATTGTTGTCTTTTTGATACTTGTTTGAGATATTGTTGTGTGTTCAATATACCGTCTGTTTTTTTTTCTAGGCCCCAGCGCGTAGCGCCTTTATTATGGGTTCCACACCCAACATATTATATATTTTTGAAATCAGAAGAACAAAATCTTTCGACTGATGGTATGTCAAATTATTTTTGACAGATGTCATTTTTTGACAATTGACAGAATAGTACTTGTGATACATCATTTTGAAGCCCATTAAATTCTGAGGAAAACTGTGTCTTCATTTTTGGAATAGGATGTCTTTCACAGCTTCTAGAGGTCTTCAAATAGGGAAAATTGTTAAAATTCAGAAATACTCAATAAGTACGTGAGTATAGGCAAAACAGGTATTTTTAATAATAACGAATGATAATAATCAATAAATAATCACAATGCAACGAAAAATGTCCTGAAGAAGTTACTCGAAATGACCGTCTCTTTGTTCCTTTAATGAGAGATTCAACGACCGGTGAATTGCAACTGCCAGCCCAACGCGATAGTATCCGAGGTGGCCAGGTATGGCCACCTCGATTTTTTTATGAGCCTATTTGAAAGATAAGGTGTTTATAGAGTCTTCCGCTAATTTGGACGATTTAAAATCAGAATATTATCATCAGTTGATATTAAAAATACCTTTTAATTATTGAGTAGGTATTTCTGAATTTTAACAATTTTTCCTATTCAAAGACCTCCAGAAGCTGTAAAAGACATCCTATTCTAGAAATGGAAACACAGTTCTCCTAAGAATTTTATGGGCTTTAAAATGGTGTGTCACCAGTACTATTCCGTCAATTGTCAAAAAATGACATCTGTCAAAAATTATTTGACATATCATCAATCGAAAGATTTTGTTCTTCTGATTTCAAAAATATATGATATGTTTGGTGTAAAACCCATAATAAAGGCGCTATACGCTGGGGCCTAGAAAAAAAAACGGACGGTATACTGACGGACAAAATTAGCGTTACACGTTTTTAAAATATTGGCGAAGACGAACCCGTCAACAGATTTTCTCAAAATTTTTCGAGGAGCAAGCTTGAAGTGTTTTCTTCAAGTCCACAAACGCGCAAAGACGTGGTCCCCAAGATGACTGAGTTGTACGGTCTAAAAGGTAGAAATGACCAGAAACCATTTTCGTAGAATTTCCCAACACATTCAAGAGTTTTTCCTAATGCTGCAGAAAAGGTAGTTCTCACTTAAAATCGTGTCAGTAGGTGGTTCATACCCTCTGTAGTCTTCCTGCATGATTTAAACCGTGAAAAATGTTCACCCACTCGGTGTTAGTTCTTTGTTCAATGAAATGAGAAAATTTCAATATGATTTCCAAAAATGCTTTGTGTGATTGGAAAATCTGTTTTTTACGTACTTGAGAAAGTAATGCAGCAGAAAATGATTGGAGAAATTTCTTGTCTCCTTCGCAACCTCTTCATGTGGTAAGTCATTTCCTTATCATGAGCTGATAATCCGTTGTCGGAAGAATCGAAACAGTCCCGGTGATACCTCAAGGTTCATTGGAACCTCAGAGCGCCATTGGCTTGGTATCCGACCCTCGAGGTCCTCGATTAACCATAATTTAACACCTTGTTGGTACCCTCTACAAGAATGGTAAAGGAAGCAGATTTTTTCAAACTCGCTCGAAAAAATGGTTTTTCATTTGCCATTTATCTGATCTGTTGACTCAAATGCACAAAAAATCCTCATCTTGTGTTTTGAAGTCAATTTTTGTGACTTCCGTACATCAACTTGCACCCAGTGCAACTTTTAGGATTTTTATCGCATTTTATTTATCGTTCGTCAAGAGAAACCTCGATGCCATCATTCATCAACGTAATCATGAAAATGCATACACAGTTCCTCAGAGTCACGCAATCAGCCTTTATTTTGGATGTTGCAATGGGTTTTCCCAGGTGCGAACAGCCGGTCAGGTTGGCGGGTTGCTATGCTAGAGTACGTGGCTCGTACCCAGGAAGTTTTTAAAAGTTTATTTGTCATCCTGTGCAACCAAAGGAGCCTTCCAAGGACTGGTGGTAACTCGTATTCCGGTAACAAAGGTCTACCCGAGAATTTTCAAATCCTTGCAATCCTATCGTTGGTAATTTTGTATCGCTTGAATATTTTTTTCTGACAAGCGTCAACATCAGGACCAGGCAGCAGTACCTTATTAATTGTTGTTAATTTACAATAGTGAAAGGTATGATTCACATTTCGCAAAATCATCTACGACAGGATTGCGAGGATTGAAAATCTTCAGGTAGATCGTTGTTACCGAAATACGAGTTACCACCAGTCCTTGGAAGGCTCCTTTGGTTGCACAGAATGACAAATAAACTTTTAAAAACTTCCTGGGTACGAGCCACGTACTCTAGCATAGCAACCCGCCAACCCGACCGGCTGTTCGCACCTGGGAAAACCCATTGCAACATCCAAAATAAAGGCTGATTGCGTGACTCTGAGGAACTGTGTGTGCATTTTCATGATTACGTTGATGAATGAAGGCATCGAGGTTTCTCTTGACGAACGATAAATAAAATGCGATAAAAATTCTAAAAGTTGCACTGGGTGCAAGTTGATGTACGGAAGTCACAAAAATTGACTTCAAAACACAAGATGAGGATTTTTTGTGCATTTGAGTTAACAGATCAGATAAATGGCAAATGAAAAAGCATTTTTTCGAGCGAGTTTGAAAAAATCTGCTTCCTTTACCATTCTTGTAGAGGGTACCAACAAGGTGTTAAATTATGGTTAATCGAGGACCTCGAAGGTCGGATACCAAGCCGATGGCGCTCTGAGGTTCCAATGAACCTTGAGGTATCACCGAGACTGTTTTGATTCTTTCGACAACGGTTTATCAGCTGATGGTAAGGAAATGACTTACCACATGAAGAGGTTGCGAAGGAGACAAGAAATGTTTTCAACCAATCGCTGCTGCATTACCTTCTCAAGTACGTGAAAAACAGATTTTCCAATTACACAAAGCATTTTTGAAAATCATACGTCAATTTTTTCATTTCAATAAACAAAGAACTAACACTGAGTGGGTGAACATTTTGCGTTGTTCAAATTATGCAGGAAGACTACAGAGGGTATGAACCACCTACTGACACGATTTTAAGTGAGAACTACCTTTTCTGCAGCATTAGGAAAAACTCTTGAATGTGTTGGGAAATTCTACGAAAATGGTTTCTGGTCATTTCTACCTTTTAGACCGTACAACTCAGTCATCTTGGGGACCACGTCTTTGCGCGTTTGTGGACTTGAAGAAAACACTTCAAGCTTGCTCCTCGAAAAATTTTGAGAAAATCTGTTGACGGGTTCGTCTTCGCCAATATTTTAAAAACGTGTAACGCTAATTTTGTCCGTCAGTATACTAAAGTAAAACCCGAATCTTGTTTAATTCCTTGCGGTAGAGTAAGGTGGCGCCCGAGCAAACCCAATAGAGAGAAACGCATCGATTCATGTGGGAAGAGTAAGAACCCGCGAGTTTATTCGAGTTGAAAGAGAAGGGAAGGAAAAACCCCACTTTTTCATTTTTCCCCCCGTTACAACCTGTAATGAGAATCTTGCAGGACGACGTCGCGGGACACATCTAGCTTCGACAAATCACCACACAAGAATCCCCTTTGACCCGCGAGAACCCGAATTCCTGCCGTTTACATTCTAATCTTAATATATAAATATTTCACTCGCGTCAAAGTATTAGAGTAAGTATGTGAAAAGTCGCTAAAATTGCGTTTCATCACAGCCCCAATAATTTCAATATTATTCATATACTTGGCTGTTCTTTCTCTTTCTTGTTCTCTATACTCTGATTTTGATCTTTCTTGCTTCATGTTTTTGGCAATGTTTTCTTCTAATTCACACTGTGGGTACTTTTCAATATTTTCCAACAAGTTTTGTAGGACCTCCTTTGTTTCACTTTTATCCTTTACGACTTTTCTTCTTCCGTATGATTTCGATTCAACTTCCATCGCTATGAAGCTGAATTACTAAATTGAATTCTATAATTATTATAGAACAAAAATAATCAAGTTTAGAGATAGATTGGTTGAAAAAATCTCTAATAAACTTATAAATTACTTGCCCTACGCCAGAACTCATGGGCTTGTTTTTTCTCCTCTCCACCGGATGATATCCGCCCTTACTCCTGCATTGAGACTTGTTGTGATGTTGCTACTTCTGTTTGGGCCATCAGGGAGGTTTTTGGCTCTTTGCCATGATTGATTTGGGCTTGTTTTGTATTGTTCACTGTGTTTCCTACTTGAATTCTGTTTTCTGCATTAACACATTCTATAAATAAAATTGATACATATATGAATAAAAAATAAAAAATAATAAGATGAATGAGAGAATCTAAAAACTAAAATCCACTAACTTTTACTAATTATAATTTTTTTTTTTGCTTACGTGATGCCTACTGTGGAAAAGAGAAATGGAGAAACAAGAGTGGAAATGTAGTATTTCTGGCAAGTAGTGTTCCATCAGGCACCTACAGCGCTGAACAGCAGACTTTGTCAGGTGTCATTTTATGAAAATTAAACGCCACCTACCTAATAGTTTATGAAGTTATTTATACGGGTTGTCGCTTCACGCGCTGGGACACGGAAATGAATGTCATTACGCCTAATTGAAATGACAATGGAGAAGTGTATACGAGCTTTTTTCAAACGATATAGCGCCGGCCAGAGAAAAACTCATTTATCCTGGCGCGTCCTCTGCAAAACAGAGAACGCACACGAACGCCGTTTGTGGTCGTTTCATCCGGAAGGGTCGCCCCTCTCCTCGAACAATGCCCGGACCGAATATTTTATGAGCCCGATGCTGTCGCATGAAAAAACCATGAATGACTTATTCCCTGCCCATTTAGCGCATTCATTAATCTCTATACTTGCGCCGACGCCCGTTCCATGGAGTTACTCTGCGGCAATAAAAAGTCTTCTGTGTACGCCGAAACACTCAATCTGCATACACACTTGGCGCTCGATGTATAAAGTCGCTGGCGCCGAAGAGATGACGAACGAGGATGAGGAATTCCGAACTCGATTAGCTTGTGTGGAGCCAATTAGGGAATGATTATTATTGAATGCGGATTTGAGAAATTAGCAGCGCGCCAGAGATCTCATTTGCCATTGTCATGGATTGTGCATGATGCACTTGTTGCTCCGGCATGCTGTGTGATTTATAGGAGAGGCGCGCTTCGGGGCCTCTCGCTCTTCACTCTCGGTGCTGATACGGGACTTCCGAGGGGTCAACCACCAGTGGAAATCACTGTACATTTTCTTGGAAATACTATGGAAATACTTGGAAATAGATGGAAATACAATGGAAATACTTGGAAATAGATGGAAATACTATGGAAATACTTGGAAATAGATGGAAATACTATGGAAATACTTGGAAATACCTGGAAATACTTTGGAAATACTTGGAAATACTTTGGAAATATTCCATATATACTTGGTCATAACTGCCGAAATTTAATTCCTAGTGAAGCCTGTGACAACTAGAACAGGTCTCTACGGTCGTTGTACTTATAAACTACTGGACAAATTAGTAGACGGTTTAAAAAAAACGTCTGAATTTGAAGGCCAATAACTTTTGTGTGCACATAAGGCGACTTTTAATTACGTTTCTTGAGTTGGTCAGTTTCATTTCTCTCTTAGACATAGGTATATCCCATGAAAGGAAACATCAAGAAACTCAAGATGAAGTTTCTACAGGGTTATAATATGTATGTACAGGTGTCCGGGAATAAGTGTTACAAAACTTACAGGGACATAGAAAAAAGACAAAATAAGGGGACTTTTGTTGATAAACATACCCTCGCAAATGTATAATAACGGAGATACAGGCCTTCAAAGTTGTTTTTTGAAAACAGTTTTCTTTGCATAACTTTTGAACCGTTCAACTGATTTCATTCAAATTCAAACCAAAGTTCACTAAAACAGGTTTTCATTGAACAATAATAACGAATTTCATCAAATATTTTTGGGGGCGAAAATAATAGGAGGTACCTTCCCCCTTTCCCCTAATTTTGAACCACCCTGAATATTCTTGGAAACGGTTTCAATTCTTGAATTCTGCGTCCAATTCTTAGAGAAAAGTCACTTCTGCAAAATTTTGATTAGATGAGGTTTCATTTTGAAAATGTTTTTTTTCTGAAAAACTCCATGTTTCTCAGCGAAAATGGTGATTTATCAACTTAAAACACCCAGAAAACTTATTCCAGTTGACAAATCATGAGTTTTCTTGAATATTAATTTTTAGGCCCAGGACAGTGGCGATTTCGAGATATTTTCCAATATTTCAAACCCAAACATCTTGAAAACGAAGGCTCTTATCAAAATTTTGCAAAAGTAACTTTTTTCTTTAAATTGAACGTAAAATTTAAACATAAAAACAATCTTCAAAAATACTCGGGGAGGTCAAAAATAGGGGTAAAAGGGGGAGGGCACCCCCTATTATCTTCGCTCCTAAAAATGCTTGATAAAATGTAGTCTTATTGTTCAATAGAGACCTGTTTTGGTGAACTTTGGTTCGAATTTGACTGAAATCGGTTGAACGATTCAAATGTTATGCAAAAAAAACTGTTAAGAAAAGTCCTTTTATTTTTCAATTGTCTATCTCCCTGTGAGTTTTATAACACTTATTCTGGGACATCTGTATACAGGTTGGTGTCCGGTATTTATTCGCGGAAACTTTGGCAATCAACAAGAGCATATAATAGCTATCCACGATTCAAGTGTTAGAAGTGACAGAGATGATTTTGTGAGCGGGAACCCCGCGAACAACATAAGACACTTTTAACGCGTGTATCGTACAAAATTTCACCTACAATGGTCTTTGAAATGTTTGATAAATGTCAGAATTTATTGAAAATATGACAGGAACGCGCAGGATTATCACTTTTAGCACGTCGCTCATGACGACGTGTTAGAAGTGACGGGTATTATTTAACGCTTGTAGATAATAGCTATTTACGATACAAGTTAGTGTTAAAAGTGAGGTATTATTTTGTGAGCGGGGACGCTTGCGAAACGAGCGTTAGCGAGTAGAGCAACTCCGCGAACAAAATAAGACACTTTTAACGCGTGTATCGTACAATATTTTATCTACAATGGTCTTTGAAATGTTTGGTGAATGTCAGAATTTATTGAAAATATGACAGGAGCGCGCATAATCATCATTTTTTCACGTCGCCCATGACGACGTGTTAAAAGTGACGGGTATTATTTAACGCTTGTAGATAAAAATAGATAGACTTTCCTCAAACACTCTGTTCAAAATCAAAAAATAACAGCGATAATATAGCCTTTCAAAGCTGAAATTGAAAAATCTTTTTTTTGCATAATTTATGAACCGTTCAACCGGATTTTGTTCCAATTTGGACCAAAGTTTACTAAAATATGTCTCTATTGAATAATGATAACGCATTTTATCTAACATGTTTTGGGGTGCAAATAATAGGGGGTGACCTACCCTTTTTCCCCTATTTTAAAGCCTCTAATTATTTTTGGAAATCGTTCCATCATTTTGATTCTACGTTCAACTTGAAAAAAAGTTCCTCCTGCAAAATTTTGATAAGAGGCTTCGTTTTTGAGCTATTTTGATTTGAAACTTGGGGAAACATCTTGAAAATTCCACTCTGAAAGGTCTAAAAATTGAAATTAAAAAAAAACTCATGATTTCTCAGATCAAGAATCCAAATCCAAGTTTTCTAGGTTTTCACGAAGCCTTCAATCAAAATTTTGCAAGAGTAACTTTCTTTTCTAAATTGAACGTGAAATTCAAAAATTGGAACGATTTCCAAAAATAATCAGGGTAGTGAAAAATAGGGTAGGTACCCCTATTACCTTTGCCCTTAAAAATGTTCGATAAAATGCGTTTTTATTTTTCAATAATAGAGACATAATTATTTCAGTAAACTTTGGTTCAAATTTGAACAAAATCGGTTGAACGGTTCGGAAGTTATGCAAAAAAACAATTTTCAAGTTAAACTTTGAAGACCTATATTTCCGTGATTGTTCGTTTTTGAACAGGGTGTTTTGGGGAAAGTCTTTTTTTGATTCTCTATCGATTGCCAAGGTTTCCGCCATTAAACACCGGACATAGGGTGTGTCCCGGAATAAGGATTACAACATTCACAGGGAAGTAGAGAATTCAAAAATTAGGAGATTTTTTTAAATTTATACCATCGCAAACGTATAATAGTTGTTTTTTGAAAACAGATTTTTTTGCATATCTTTGAACCGTTCAACCGACTCTATTCAAATTTAAATCAAAGTCTAGTCTACTGAAATATGTTTCTATTCAACAATAATAACGCATTTCATCAAACATTTTCAGGGGCGAAGGTAATAGAGAATATCCTCCCCCCTTTCTCCCTTATTTTTCAACACCCTAATTATTTTTGAGAATGGTTCCAATTTTAAATTTCTGCGTTTAATTTAGAGACAAAAGTTACTTCTGCAAAATTTTGATTAGAGGCTTTGCTTTCAAGATATTTGGGTTTGAAATTTTGGAGAACATCTCGAAATCGCCTCTTTCAAAGGCATGAAAATTAAAATCCAATAAAACTCGTGATTCCTCAACTGAAATAACTTCTTTAGGTGTTTCAAGTCGATAAACCACCTCTCATTTTTAGTTGAGAGACGAGGTGTTTTCAGGAAAAAACACTTTGGGCTCTGGAAAATGGCGATTTCGAGTTTCAAAGTTTCAAACCCAAATATTTCGAAAATGGAGTCTGAAGTCAAAATTTCGTTACTACTGCGTTATTATTGTTCAATACAGTAAGCTTTGGCTCGACTTTGAATAAAATCGGTGGATTGTTCCAAAAGTTATGCAAAAAGTACCGTTTTTGAAAAACCATTTGAAAGCCTGTATCTCTGTTATTTTACGTTTGCGAGGGTATATCTATTGAGAAAAATCCCCTTATTTTTCAATTCTCTATCTCAAGCCAAAAAAGTTTCAAAAGTTATGCAAAGTAACTATTCAAAAAAAAACATTTTTGACGGCCTCTATCTCCGTTATCATACGTTTGCGAGGTATCTTTATTGCGAAAAGTTCCCTCATTTTTCAATTCTCCATCTCCCTGTGAATTTGGTAACTCATATTCCGGGACACCCTGTAGAAATCAGTGCCCTCAACGGTTTAGGAATTTCTTGGTTCGGAAGTCTAACAATGAAGATATGAATTTTCATATTAAGTGATGTAGATTTGGCCATCGGGACACGGGCTAATTCTAGTTGTGATTTTGAAAAATTAAAATTGTGCACGGGTGTTCCCACAACCTTTTTGCAAATTGTGATAGGTACAAACACACAATTTGGTACACGTAGGTACCCTTCAAACTAGCTACCTACGTGTACCAAATTTCAAACTTTTCCCCCTGGAAGGTAGGCAATCTGCGAACGGAAATACTTGGAAATACTATGGAAATACCTGGAAATACTTGGAAGTATCATGGAAATACTTGGAAATACCATGGAAATACTTGGAAATACTATGGAAATACTTGGAAATATTTGGAAATACTTGGAAATATATTGGGAATACCTGGAAATACAGCCAAAATACTATCAAGTATTTCCAAAAATGGAAATCACTGTACAAATTTTCAGTAGGTGGTTGACCCCTCGGGGACTTCCGATTTTTCAATTATCGTCGCGCGTGAAATATTCGCGAAAGCGACGCGACTGCTCGGCTCAGGTGAAAAGTAAGATTGGTTTCTTCGTGCAGAACCTTTGAATCTGCAGTTCGGCTCCATTTCGGAAATATCGATGATAGTAATCATACAACGCGTCATGCAACGCGGTAATACGAAATCGAACGACGTCCTGGTGTAAAAATGAGTCTTGCAGAAGATTACGTAGGTCCTGTTCCAAATCCTCCTCCTCCCTCATCAATTTACATGAACTTTGCATGAACCGCGTCCAACTTGAGTGAACTATATAATATTTTTACATACCTAGGTCAAAAGCCCCAAATACAGCTAGTTTGTTACAAACGATCCTTTTATTCCTAAGTGGGTTCTCTCCTCTTTGTCCACTTTTATTTGAACAATAAAGTTGTGTTTGGTCCTTTTAGATAGCATTTGTTGTGAAACGTCATGTTTGAGAAACGGAAATTCTCCCAACTTCCGGTCAAATTCAAGGATAAATCATCCTGAAAATTGAAAATGAGTTGTCTCGTCTATTGGGTCAATTTGGTAAGCGTTTTTGGGGTGGTAGTACTGCTGTATCAGATTCGATAGTAACCAAAAGAGTGCCTCAAATGACAACACTTGATGCTGAATTAAATAAAAGAAGCGTCCAAAGAAAGAACCTCGAGTTATGGTTGCCTTATAAAACTTGTATCCACAATAGATTCCTAGGACACTGAGTGACAATTCGGGTCTCTTGTAGAACTCCATTTGGTTCGCGGGAGTCTGGAAGTGCCATTTCTGTTGAGTGACGGCCCCAGCGACATCTTATAATATAAGTCTGGATCAATCCCAAATCGATCAATTCCAATTATCAAAGTCAAAGCCAAATCACTCAAATCAGGTCAATCACTTGAGTCAAGTCAATCAATCAAGTCAGGTCAATCAGTCAAACACGTCAGTCAGTCAAGTTGGGAGGTTTTCAGGAAATAGCAGAATCAGATAGGACCTGTGCCGGATCATTCACACAGATCAATCCCTCAAGCCTGAACTGCTGTCGGCGGTTGGTCCTCAACTGTGAATCGTCTGCTTGAGTGTCGTCGATTGTCCAGCATTAGATTTTCACTAAGTTCAATTTTTTGTCGCTGTAATGCAGGACCGGGATATATCCTGTTACAATGATGACTATTTGAACCAATTAGAATGAATTACCTGGCTTTTTCGGCGGCGTGGGTTCGTTTGTCAAGGAAAGAAATGGAAACACAATAAATTGAATATCTATTGATGAGGTAACAAGAAAGAAAAATATACAAATAGGCCAGGCGGTATGTCGGTAAAATCACTACAATCTGGAAAAAACTTCGACCAAAGCTTTTATGGTGTCAAACTCTTCGTGAGGTCAGTGGGTATCTACCACTGAGTTTCCGCCCAAAAACGAGTTGTGCTGATTCTTCCACATCTGCACGAAGGGAAATGATGCCTTGGAAGTGCAAAAAGACCTGCTAAACCTTCGTACTTTTTCGTTATATTTGCCTCAATGCAAACACACAACTCTTACGCAAACATTGGAAGCATCTGTCATCATCTCCGTGCCAGTCTTACTGTTGGAAAAAAAGATTTCTTTGTGTGGGTCAGATAAATTACATTTATTCGTTTTTTTACACATGAAAACATACATGACACATGACACACATGGAACACGAACGTGAAACACACATGAAAACGATGGAGCAACTTGTATTTTGTATGTTTTCTAATAGCTCGTATCCATTGAACCCATTTATGGCGTTAAAATTTCAATAACAGCATTTTTGAAGATCCTGCCAGCTAAGAAGTGAATAATTTTTACCCGCCTGTTCAGCAGCAATTTTTTCAATTTTACCAAACACCGTTTGCGAAAATTTTACAAGGAATGAAAAGCTCAACTCTTCTCTAACTATATCGTGCCTGGCTTAATCGCGGCACGCACTTGAAAGTCTTAAAAACTTATTTCTTTTCGAGCGTTCCTATTTCACCCACGTGCCTACTTGACATAGACCGGACTGATTACACGAGCTTAGAAATGTACTCTTTTCCAGCTTTAAAACACGACCATTATTATCAAGACTTTGTACATAGATTCATGAAGAAACTATATATTATTTTATCAATAACTGTCGTGTTTTAAAGCTGGAAGGGAGTACATTTCCAAACTTTTGTAATCAGTCCGGTCTATGTCAAGTAGGCACGGCCGCACGCGGATAAAATAGAACAGCTCGAAAAGAAATCAGTTTCCTACGCTTTCAAAAAGCGTGCTGCGGTTAAGCCAGACATAATATCGTTAGAAAAGAGTTCCAGCTTGTCATTCCTTATAAAATTTTTGGGAACGGTGTGTGGTAAAGTTGAAAAAACTGCTGCTGAACAGGCGGGTGAAAATTATTCACTTCTTAGCGGGCAACATCTTCAAAAATGCTGTTACCGAAATTTTAACACCATAAATGGGTTCAGTGGGTACGATTTATTAGAAAACATTCAAAATACATGTTGCTCCATCGTTTTCTTGTGTGGAAAAACAATTAAATGTGATTTATCTGACCCGCACAAAGAAATTTTTTTTTTCAACAGTAAGACTGGCACAGAGATGATGACAAATGCTTCCAATGTTTGCGTAAGAGTAGTGTGTTTGCATTGAGACAAATAAAATGAAAAAGTACGGGGGTTTAATAGGTCTTTTTGCACCTTCAAGACATCTTTTACTTTTGGGCAGATGTGGAGGAATCAGCACAACTCGTTTTTTGGCGGAAACTCAGTGGTGGATACCTACTGACCTTAGGAAGAGTTTGACACCATAAAAGCTTTGGTCGGAATTTTTTCTATCCAGAATGACTCACCGCCTGGCCTAAAAAGGGGTGGATGAAAATGGACGCTAAATTCAATTACTCACTAACTTAAAGTTTATTTGTATACCTTTCGGTTTTAAATTGTTCGGATACAACAACCAATTATTATAATACATAAAAATAAAGGGTCCTTGCATGAATTTTATATTGTAACGATTACTTCAATAAATCATTCAAAACGTTATCCACAATAATTTCATCAAGATCAAAGATCAAAGTCGGAGTTTGAATTTTTTTTTCGCGCCAAAAAAGCGGTCGCTCTCACAATGACCTTGTATGACCACGACGACGTCAACCCAAGAGTTCCGTTTTTCGTTTGCAAGTTTTTTCTTTGCGGGGTTGCAGCCCTGCGCCTTGAAACCCCGGGAAAATTCAAATATCCATTATTTTACAGACCTATTTCAATTTTGGAGCCGCGAATAGCGCCGTTGCCCTTGCTCACGTATCAGGGCCATCTACAAGCTCATGCTGCGCACTTTTCAACCTGAATTGAGCGTCAGCCCCACAGACGTCTGAGACGGTGACAGTGAAATTATGTCAAACATTTAAAATTCTTAGTCGCAATCTGTTCGTGTAGAATCAAGTAGCCCCAGCCCGGAGCACGATGAGGTCAATCCGCAGCTGACACATCGGTGCATGGAAGTTGCATGCCTAACAGTTTTTGTGTTTAAAATTTACAAAATAAAATAATATATTAAGATTCTCGAAAAACCGTTCAGTCTGTAGTGCTATTTGGCTACCAAAGCATCATTGGAGGCAATAAAAAAAAAGTGCAAGGACCCCATTGAATATACACACATCAAAAGCATCTAGGGGACAGGCAAATTCAGACAATTTCTAAAATCATCATAACTTTTGATTGCCATCAGCGATTTCATATCGGTTTCCGGTGTTCGATAGCCCAATCCTTTGTTCTCATGCTGTGATCACCTCGAATACGAACAATGTTTTATAAAGATTCTACAGGGTGATCAATGAAACTGTGAAAAATTGCCAAAAGTTCAGTACGAGCGCGTTTTCCAAAAAAAAATATTTATACTTGCCAATAGCACAGTTATAAAGACTGGTGTTCCAGCTTCAGTAACGTTTTTGAATTTTTGAAATCGACGGTAAATTGCCAAAGATATCGATCATTTTGTGCCACCATGTTGAACTTCTAAGATAGTGTTCTGATTTCAATTAAACTCGAGTCACACTCATGTCTGGTACAACTGATTGGAATTGCAAGGTCAAATGTCTTTTTCGGTCACTTTCAAGCCGCCACATTGAAGTTTTATGTAAATGATTGGATTCTAGAGTGTTTCAAAGTTTCATTCAAATCGAATCATTCATGTAAAATGTTAAGTATAGCGGCTCGAAAGTGATTGAAAGTGCCATTCGACCTTGTAATTTCAATTACTTGAACCAGACATGAGTGTGTTCCAAGTTTCGATAAAATCGGATCACTTTTTTCTTTCTTGGAAGTTCAACACGGCGGCATAAAATGATCAATATATCTATGGCAATTCACCTTCGATTTCTGAAATTCAAAAACGTCACTGAAGCCAAAACACTGATCTTCATAACTGCGCTATTAAAATGCATGCATTTTCTTTTTTGGAAAATCGCGCTCGTACTGAACTTTTGGCAATTTCACACTGTTCCATTGATCACCCTATAGCAACCTTATAAATCATTGTTCGTATTTGACGTGATCAAGGCATGAAGAAGAAAGATTGAACTATCGAACACTTGAAACCGATATGAAATTGCTGACGGACATCAAAAGTTATGATGATTTTAGAAATCGTCTCTTTGCTTGTCCCCTAGATTCTTTTGATGTGTGTAGTTATCGTCAAAAAATAAAAGACCAAATCAATAATATACTGCCTTCCAAAAAAAGTGCAACACCATGAAGCCGTGGATCAATTTTATTCAAATTTTCGCAAAACATGTGTTTTAACAATAAAAACAAACGATTAGATTCTGGAAATCGTAATACAAGGAACTTCAGAAAAAATTAATAATGTTTCGCTCCTCCACGATTTGCCCGACACTCATTAACCCTACGAGGCATGCTTTCAATCAAGTGGTCGATTGCCGCTTGTGACAAGCCATCCCATGCCTCTTGCAAGGCCATACAGAGATCTTCCAAGTTGTTGGGAGGATGGCGTAATTGCCCCACCTTTCTTCCCATCATATCCCACACGTGTTCGATGGGCGACAAATCAGGAGAGCAAGCAGGCCATGGAAGCACGTCAACGTGTGCATCTTCCAGGAACTGCATTGAAGCTTTTGCCGTATGAGGACGTGCATTGTCTTGCTGGAAAATAGGATTGTTGAGCCCCTGAAGGTATGGAAGGCAAACGGGTTCCAGCACACTCGCGATGTAAGATGCAGCTGTCATAGTGCCCTCAATGAACACCAATGGTGACCTGCTTCCATGGCATATTGCTCCCCAAACCATCAATCCGGGTGTACGGGCAGTGTGTCGCTCGGCAAAAAATTCGGGATTATGCCGTTCCCCACGAAAGCGCCTCACCCTCCCCCGGCCGTCATGAGCCCAAAGACAAAAGCGGGACTCGTCACTGAAGACCACCCGATGCCATTCTTGGACCCAGTTTCTGCGCTCATTGCACCACTCCAATCTTCTGGCCCGGTGAACAGGAGTGAGGGGAAGGGTTAACAGCGGACGATAAGAACTTAGCTTAAAAGACCTAATTCTTCTATAGACCGTGCTCATTGAGATTGGGCGTCCTATAGCTGTAACCCACTCGTTTCCGACTGCTCGGGTTGACGTAAATCGGTCTCTTACAGCCGCTACTCGAAGACGTTGATCTTGACGTACCGTGGAGGCTCTACGACGACCAGATCCATTCCGTCGCCGATAATTGGCCTCCTCGTTCCATCTCCGCCACCATCTCATCACAGTCGAAGCATTGCAACCAACAAGTCTCGCAATTCTTCGATACGAAATCCCCTCATTTTTTAAGCCAATAATCTGTCCCTTCTGGAACTCGGTTAAATGATGGTACTGCCGAGGTTGACGGGCTCTTGGCATTTCAGGACTCTTGGGGTTCACTATTGAAACTTGGTTGGAAATGTGGTTTGTAACAACCAGGAAAAACGAAAAACAATTTCTTGTGTTTTACGGTTACCAAGGGGGAAAACAAAACAACTACAGCGCCTAGATATCCAGAATGTTAATCATTTATTTGTTAGTGTAGATGAAATACTTGTTTTGTGAAAATTTGATCAAAATCAGCCAACGGCATCGAGGTGTTGCACTTTTTTTGGAAGGCAGTATAATTCTTATTTCTCCCTTCCCTCTTCCCTCTATATCATTATCTTTATCTCCTCAAGTCCTCTCCCATCCTGGCGCAATATATTTCTCCGTTTAATCATCTGTTCGTTTCCATTTCTCATGTGGTAGCATTCAAGTACATGTTCTAAAGTTTCTTCTTCCTCCTCGCATACCCTGCACAGCCGATCCTTTTCTTCCCTCCAGTATTCACTTGCTCTCTCTTCGCTTCCACATCTGAACCTGGCTATGGCTTTGTGGTTTGTGTTCTTGTCAAGATATTCCGCTCTTGTCATGGATTGAATCTGTCGGTAGTGTCAGTTGTATCTTGATTTTTTGATGTCACTTCTTTGTCTCTGCAGTTGGTTGTCTCTGTTCCTTTCCCTTACTTCCCACTTTATGTCTTCTCCGTTGTTTTTTTTTTGCTTCTATCGCCCTAGTTGAATATCAATTTCTTTCGTAACACTTCCGTCTAGCTTCTTCCCATTTCATCATTTTCCCATTCTTCTGCTTCTGTATCTCCTTTCAACATTCCCTTAGTATTCGGTGTGTGGTGTTTCTGACCTTCTCTTCAAATTTAACTGCTCTCATTCCACTCTCTATCCTTAGTTGGTCTCTTTTTGTTTCTTCCAGTAGTATGTAGTCAGGCGTTGATCTCTCTAAGCCAAGCGTTCAGCTAATGTACTCCATCTGCAGTCATTCAATATCATTCTTCTCTGTACATCCACAGATTTCTGCTTCGTCCAATAGAATCGATTTAATTATGCTTTCGAACATCAGCATTCTGATATTGAACTTGTTTTTGAACTTCCTCTCTCCCATTCCCCATACTTGGCTCAGGGCTTTGTTGGCTTTTTTCTTGAGTTCTTTGATGTGTGCATTTTCTCCATTGTTCTTGTGAAACACATAGCCCAGATATTTGAATTCTCCGACTGTTTCGATTTCCTTTCCGTTTATCGTCCATCCTATTTTTTTGGCTCTGCCTTTTCCTTTGGTGAAGCACATCATCTTCAAATTTAATTATGCTAGGTTGAAAAGTTAGCATCACCGAGTCAAAAAAAAGAGTACATTATGTACGCGAAGTGTAGTCACTAGTGGTAATAAACTGCTCAACAACTGGAATTACGCTATCGAAAATTTTGCCCTTTTTCAAAATGACGTAACTTTGGATTGACGCAACCGATTTTGAATGTGTTTCCACAGTTTTTTGGATCTATCCTTTGACAATCCATCCCATTGACAAGATTAGGTTTTTAATTCCAATCACTTTTTTAACAGGGTGGAATGTAAAACATCGCAAAATTGTCCTAAGTTCGACCGATCCCTGTTTACTCCGGATTTTTTTTTAATTATTTCTAATGAATTATCCATAAAGCCTGACGTCCAGTCTCGAAACAGTTCTTGATTTTTTTTAGATCGGAAGTCCAACAATGGCGATATTATTTTGTTTTCTTTCCCGACCCACCACCCAACGAGGAGGGAAGTATTGTGAACGCGCTAAAAATTGTTCGCGAGATTTCGACAGATATATCAGTTTTGAGGTCCCCTTTGACGATTGAGACCATTTCTAACGTGTAGATATATCTTCGAAATCGACACGGTTTAGGTTTCCCGACGTATTCAAAATGGAATTTGGACAATCTGTAAAATTGAACAAACTGCAGTGCAAACTTTGACATGCGATGAGCCACACGAAATATCCGATTTAGGTGCAGACATGCTGGGAATAAAAGTTTCAGAAAAGATTGAATTTATTTTTTTTAATTTTTTTTTAATCGGATCCACGGTTTTCGAGTTTTCCTCTCTGGAAAAACTACAAATTTCTCAACTTTTATCCCGTGAACCGATTTTGGTGGGTCGGGAAAGTGAAAAAAATCATATCGTCATTGTTGGACATCTGATCTGGAAAATTTAAAAACCATTCCGAGACTGGACATCAAGCCTCGCATCAGGTTTCATGAATAATTCATTAGAATTCGAAAAAAAAAATTCTACAGAAACGGGGATCGGTGGAACTCAGCACAATTTTGCAATGTTTCACATTTCACCCTGTTACAAAGGTAATTGGGATCACAAACAAAATCTCGTCAGTGGGGTGGATTGCTAAAAAATGGATCTAGGAAACTGTGATAACAAATTCAAAATCGGTTGTGTTGATCCAAAGTTACGTCATTTTGAAAAAAGGCAAAATTTTCCATACCGTCATTCCAGTTGTTGAGTTGAAAAATACTTGAGTACTACTACACTGATTTCAACTGCTAACAGTGAACAACATAAAATAATTATAATCGAGAACAAAACTGAACACCACACAGCTAGTCCAATTCAGTTCAATGATAGTACGTACCATGACAAAACTGAGATGGTTTGGGGCACATTTTCGAACTCTCACTCTCCTGCCGATGCCGCCCAGGCGGCAAGGATACCTGCTTCTATCGGTACTGGTTCTTGTTGTTGTTGTTGTTGTTGTTGTTGTTGTTGTTGTTGTTGTTGTTGTTGTTGTTGTTGTTGTTGTTGTTGTTGTTGTTGTTGTTGTTGTTGTTGTTGTTGTTGTACTCTGGTCTGTTTGTGACTTGTAACTGATCCCCGAATAGGACGCTTCTCTTTTTATACAGAAGCTCTAGTCCTTTGTCTTTTTTGTGTGGTACTCCCAATGAACATTTTTGGTTATATTAAGGTGATCATTACATTTTCTTCACTAGTTTATGAAACTATAGGTTATATTAGTTTGCGTTCGTTACTCCTACATAACTTTTACAAACCATCTATATATCCAAAGTGGAGAACCCTATAAAGGTTACCGTCACGTATCAGAAGTACCCGTTAGTTTTATAGTCATGGTTATATTATTGTAATCAGCGTATCTTACAAACCTCTTATAATAGTATATTATATACCAAGGTTGAGAAAGTATTATTATAGCTGAAGCGCCAGTTTAGATCCCGAAGCGCAGCTGAGGGATATAAGGCGCTGAAGCTATAATAATTTTCTCGACCGTGGTTTATATAGAATTTTTTTTACTACTTGAAAATCACCATCCCAGTTGAGGAACAGGTTAATAATGATGTACTTCACGGCTAGTAGTGAAAAAAACCTCTTATATAACTCTGCACAAGTTATTTGTGATCACTATAGGTGATGATATAGTTATTATCACTTACTAGTAGTGATTATAAACTTAGTTTATAGAGGTTGTTATGATGTTTATATAACTACGTGACTGAGCTACTTCACAAAAAAACTATGCCTCTCTCTTGCTCGCAATATTTATTCATAATGTTGTCTTCCTTTCAATCCGGCATAAGATTTTTGCTAAGACAAGTCATGAATCCTGATTATTACAAATCTTTTCATCTACTATTATGATGGTAATGACCAATTTCTTGCCAGTAGACTCGCGAATAACACCTGGGAAGTACAATATATCGAGTAATTTTCTGACTTACCTCGATAAAAATCACGCGCTCCAAATATAATTAGGTTTTGATACTTTTTCATAGAAAATAGTAAAAATTATCATTGACAAATTTGTTTTTTTTTGTTTTCCTTGAATGACATTCGATATTCAGACCTCTTTCCAAGAATAAATGAATTTTCTATGATTTCTTCAATCAAAATATGCATTTTTACGAAATGTTCCAAGCAAGCTCCATTATTTGAACAAACAAATATGGCCGAAATTACAAGTCGTCAGCTATCACTTTTAAATAACAATTATATCACATGTATCGCAAATTTTAGACCTATTATACCCAAAGCAAACATTCGAAGAAGCATTGACACCAGTATATGCCTTCAGGTTATATAGGAGAAGTACAAATGACCGCAATATACCCGAAGATTATAAGTGGTAGCATCTAATCGTAATAGTAACAGTTTGATGCCTTTAAGTTTTATAGCAGAAGTACAAATGACCGTGATATACCCGAAGGTTATATAATGGTGACATCTAGTCGTAATGGTAATAACTGATCTCTTTATGAAACCTGCAGTAGCAACTGGGTTTCTCCCGCGCCAACTGCATTATTTCCTGTGCGACGCAAAATTTTGTGAAAATTCTGGCTATGTCGTTCAAAATTGTACTTGTGAGATGTTGATTGTGAGATGTTCTCGTAAGAATGAGATTCAGGTTTTGTTTCGCTCTACAATGAAACGAACCCCTTCTTTCACTTTCTTCCAATTATTTTTTATTCGCGAATTCACTTTCTTAATCTCTCCCGATCTGTCATCCATTTTGTTTTGACTTCAAACGATCACATATCACTCGACATATTATAGAAAGACCCCACTGTAAAACTCAGTGTTTTGTAATTGAAGTTATAGGTACTTTTGGTTTTCTAACAGTATTAGTCGGCACTAATCCTTTACTTTTGTCACTAGGAAGATTTCAAATTGGTTACTTATATACCATTTATGAGAGTTGTTTTATTGAGGTTACAGTAATTCTGGGAAGATTTATAGTTGTGTGTTGTTACACCGCTATAAAACCAGATTACCCTCAGTTACATAAGATGGTAAATGGAGACAACTATATATCCACTTTTATAAACCTATTAGGAATTAAACTTGAAGTGATCATGAACATGGTAACAGATACGTCTATGACACCATTTTAAAAAACTGGGTATATAACACTTCAGGGTTCTTGAAACTCTTAATATAACAACAAGTTGTTCAGAAAACCCTAATATACCTTTTATAAAACCAACATCCCTTTAGGTGACCCGAAATGTTCATTGGGCAAGAAGGTAGTGGGATCGAACCGCAGCCGTGCCGAACTTTTTTTTCTTCCAAAACACCCAAATTGCGATTTTAAAAATTGGAAAGAGAATACAAAGTTCAAATTAGTGTTGCCCAACTCATATTTAATTTTTAAAATCACAATTTAAGCGTTTTTGGAGAAAAAAAAGTTCGGCACGGCTGCGGTTCGAACCCACTACCTTCCTGTTGAAAGTCAGGTTCTTAACCAATGAGCTACCCGGTGACAAATGCGCGGTCCGCTTCACCTCGTGATAACGTTATCGCCTTGTTTTTGGTCTTGACAGTTCGGCGGTTCAGATTGTGTTTTGGTGGATAAAAGCATGCCCGATTCATCTAAAAACCACCAATCGTTGAATGTGCATCAACCATTTCTCGTCCAGTTCAGAAATTTGGTGGATTTCCGTCGAAATAAGATCCGAAATGTCAAACGAAAAAAGCGACATCAGTTTCAGCCAAAATCAAGTACCCGGAGGGTATCTTGTGACGTCACTCATAAACTGGATGAGGCAACCTATAGTACAACATAACGTCGACCAGCCTTGCTTGTAAACCACGTTGGCGCAGTTTTTGACTGAGGCAAATGCTTACAACGCTCGCTCGCTCCTGAAGACAATTTGAGGCCATCACTCCACCTTCCGTATATTTGCTTGAGCTTTTCTTCTCACCATCTTGCCTTCGAATTTTTGATCAAGTTTCGCAGTGCTTACATTCCCTTATTTCATTCATTTTATTGTACTCTAAAACGCTTCCCAGTTTTACCAATTGCCTCATAGACCTAGAAGTCCCCAAGTCAGCGGAGCAGCAACTAGCACCTGTCAAAGTTACTTATCGTCGATGTAGGGTCATAGAAAAAAAAATAAAAAAAATAATGAAACTCAAAATGCATCCACTCAGAGCGTGTTTTACTCAAGAGCGTTGATGTTGATACACGGGTGATAACGGAAAGGGTTGCTCATGAGTACGGTGAGTAGCGCCGCGCCGCAAGGAAATTGCGTCACCTGACAAGGCTTTGTTTCGTTCTCTTTCAAGACACACTCCGACATCGTCCGCGCCTCCGAAGCAAGGCAAAATTCGGCGTCTTCTTCTTTTCTTCTTTCTTCAGTCCTTATCGTTCCCACTGGAGCATAGGGCGTCCACAAAATGCCGCCATTTTTTCCTGTCTCTGGTCTTTTCTTTCACTTCTCCTCACGAAACATGTCTATTTTGCATTTCCTCCATTAAACTTCTCCTCCATGTTTGCGTTGGTCGGCCTCTTGATCTTTTTCCCACCGGGTTCCATTCCAGGCTCTGTCTAGTGACGTCTTCTTCGTTTCTTCTTGATGTGTGTCCCAGCCTTGTTTCTTTCTCTAAGCCCACGGCGAAAAGCGTCCACTCAAAATGGCTATCAGGCAAGCCAGGTAGATGTCAAAGAATGGACTTTTCTCTATAAATTGTTCCTCATCACCCACACAAAAAACCTCTCTTCCAGGGTTAAGCAGATGATTGGCCTGGTCCATTGACATACCTGTCAATGTTTGTTTATCTTCTGAGAGTACTTGAGGAGGTATCGGAAGAAGCGAGAACATCGATTTTGGATCAATGTTTTTATTTGTGGAGCAAGTTTGAGCTACCCACAAAAGTGTAACGTAACAACTCATTTTTTCTGCTTGTTTTTAGGTACCTGCTTCGAAAAAAAATCTTTCATTTCCTCTGACGTGTTTTGTGGGTCCAAGTAATCTTTGGATCCAGGTAGGCACTGCATTTCTCATAAGTTGCCGTGGCCTTAGAGTTCCAATGATCTTTGTGCTGGACCAGTTTCGCAGACTTTTTCTAGCTTGAGTTCAAGCTCTGTCCGCACTTTGTTCGAGTCGATTTTTTCAGGTGTTCCAACCCTTTTGTCCTGTCTGTATTGTTTCTGCTCTTTTCCATTGTGAATATAGCCCATGTGTTGATTATCATTATCACTGAGGGTTCCTTCCATTTATGGAACTTTTCGGTCCAGTATGATTCCGATTGGTTTTCTTGTGGCTGTCTTTCTGAAAAGTGTCGTCCCTCGTGATCACTATTGGTTGCTTCTCATGACTGGAGTTATTTCATCCAGTCTTTCTGTAAGTTTTCCAGCTGTTCTGTTGGGAAAAGCTCGGGGAAAAGATAGCAGCTGCAATACAAGACTTCGCACGGTGGATCATGCGAATCCTCCCCCTCTACCCATCTTTTCTTTTAAAGGTTTTGTACGCTGCGTCACCATCGATGCCTTTGTGCCAGGCTGGGCTTTGCATGACTTGTCTATTTGGTTCAAACAGACAGGGGCATTGCTTATTCTTTCTCCTGGTGCTGTTCTGTGAACGATGTCTCCCTATTATAAATTTCGGGGGTTGCACCATTTCAAAACAGCTCTTACCACAACTTATTTCATATGTAGCACTTGTTTTCTATTGATTCATCCGATTCTCAACAATTTCACGGTTTTATATGTATTTACAGTTTTTTTTTCGCAGTATTCTTTCAAGTGAATGTAGACATCGCTAAAGCTCGACGAAAACTGAGTCAGGTAGAATACAACAGCGGAATAATGCATAATAGCGTCAACAAATAACCAGGAGCTAGAGAAACGTCTCGCGTGTTGTCTCTCGATTATGTCATCCTCGCCGATAAATAATTAGCGCTGTGCCAACATCCAGCAAGGCCCCAGCGCTAATAGTGCAACCCAGAAGCTGTGTGTGTATGTATGTGTACGTTCCGAATCGTCGCAGAGAAGCGCCAACTTGTAATTAGACTGCAACGCTCCGGGAATTTACATTGTATATCCCCCGTTCGTTATCCGTGACGTAATATGCGGGACAAACCGGACAGCTATATTGAGGGCTTTTGCGATTTTGCTAGGACGGGAAATTGCATGTGACCGTGCTTATGCTGACGGCACGAAATGGTGACGTCGCTGAGAAACCGTGCTTTTTGTGGGGTTTGAAGACTTCGAGAGATCGTAAACAAGAACGATAGCAACCAAGAGTTCGCTTCAAGAGATGTACCGTATTCAAGTCTGCGTTTCATATGCACCACTTATTCGCCTGCCTCTTCTTACTCCCGCTAAAATAACTAGGAGTTTGGTTCTATGTTGGAAGTTTCGCAAAGAGTATTACGTAGTGTGTTACAAGCCAAAAAGGCTATAGTCCGGATGCTAGTTGAAAGTACCTTGCATTTTTTGATGAGAAGATGCCACTCAGTGGAAATGTTCTTTGCATCGTACTCTTCCGATCCAGAAAGGTAGCCATCAGCGCCATCCATGCCGGCGGCGTATACAGGGTGATACAGAAAAAAAAAGTTGAAAAATTATATTCAATTAACCGAAACAAGTGGAGACGTGTAACTCACCACATACATTAACTATTTTATGCTGATGAAGTCACAGCAAACTATTCTTGATTACCTTGAACCGTCTTTGAAATGTAGGGGAAAACCAGAAAAAAAAACAACACTCTTTTTTCCATAAATAAGTAATTCTTCAAGATATTGACACAATACTTGGTATTTCTACAAAAAGTAATGTTAGAAATGATATGAGCTTGGTAGCCAATTTCTAAGCCAACTATTTCCAGAAATACGATTGTCAACTTTTTTTTCCTCTTGAGCACCATCTTGAATCTGCCCTGTGAGGCATCGTTGAAAAAATGATTGGTTATTATAATATTGGTAACATTAAATCATTGCATCGCGAAAACAACCTACTCATCATAATTTAGTGACCTCTTCAGCGGGAAAGAACTGCCATTCACGTATTTTTTGGCACTTCAAAGATTTAGTGCCCATGATGGCATTTGCAACATCTGGAATGGTGGAATATGTTACGCATTATGAACCTTGATGTACTTTGAGGTAGCCTATCAAGTTTCACCATCATCGATTGAGAGGTTTGTTCTTAAAAGCTGTTTGACCAAAATTTGTGTGGTTTTTTTATGAAAAATTCAAAATATTGGGTCTCTTACCCTTACTTGATCCCTCACTGAGGATAGCCTGAAACCAAAATTCTCCGAATTTTTCATGATAATGGTTTAGTGGGAAGTGCTTTTCAATGTTCAGTTGTCAAAAATGCATAGTTGCGTTCAGATTCCAGACAGAGAGCGACAAAGAAGTTCATGCAGTAAAAAAAGACATGAATTACAATCGAGAGAAAACTAGTCCAAAGCTAGACTGAAAGCTGTCTGGAGACCTTGCTTTTTATAACATAAGTGTGCAATTTGGTACACTGTTAGAGCCTTGAGTTAGTAATGTTTCAAGCCTTCCACCCACGCTTGAGAGTCTTACAGAACCTGTGTATTGCGGAAAGCCTATCTAAAAGGGACATTTCCGGTATTTTTTCGTCGCATTGAAAGTTGTGTCTTTTTTCACTGCATGAACTTCTTTGTCGCTCTCTGTCTGGAATCTGAACGCAACTATGCAGATTTTGACAACTACACATTGAAGAGCAGTTCTTAGGGAACCATCAGCATGAAAATTTTGGAGACTTTCGGTTTCATGCTTTCGTCAACGAGGGATCAAATAAGGATGAAAGATCCAATATTTTGCATTTTCCATAAAAAAATTGAACGAATTTAGTTCAAACAGCTTTTAAGAACAAACCTTTCAATTGATGATCGCAAAACTTGGTAGGCTACCTCAAAGTACATCAAGGTTCATAATGCGTAACATATTTTACCATTCCAGATGTTGCAAATGCCATCATGGCCACTAAAGCTTTGAAGAGCCAGAAAATACGTGAATGGCAATTCTTTCTCGCCGAAGAGGTCACTAAATCATGATGAGGAGGTTGTTTTTACGATGCAATGATTACATATTACCATCATTATGATAACCAATAACTTTTTCAACGATGCCTCACAGGGCAGATTCAAGATGGTGCTCAAGAGGAAAAAAAAGTTGACAATCGTATTTCTAGAAATAGTTGGCTTAGGAATTGGCTACCTAGCTCATATCATTTCTAACATTACTTTTTGTAGAAATACCAAGTATTGTGTCAATATCTCTGAGAATCACTTATTTATGGGAAAAAAAGTGTTTTTCTTTTTTTTTTCTGTTTTCCCCTACATTTCAAAGACGGTTCAAGGTAATCAAGAACAGTTTGCTGTGACTTCATGAGCATAAAACAGTTAATGTATGTGGTAAATTACACGTCTCCACATGCTTCGGTTATTCAAATATAATTTTCCAACTTTTTTTTTCTGCTTCACCCTGTATACGCTGCCGGCTTGGATGGCGCTGATGGCTACCTTTCTGGATCGGAAGAGTATGATGCAAAGAACATTTCCACCAAGTAGCATCTTCTCATCAGAAAATGCAAGGTTCATTCCATTTTATGCAACTAGCATCCGGACTACTACGCGTACCTTCCACCGTGCGCCTTCCAAGTGTCGGTCCGACTCACTTGAAACACAGCCTGCCAGCTGCCAGCGGGAGAGGCTGGGTTCGATCAGATGGTAAACGGGCGCCACGGTTTAGTGAGCCGTGATCCCGCAAATGTAGCGCGTTAATAAGGTTTTTCTTCATGCCGTCTCAGAAAATTCATTTCACCTCTCGAAAAGATGATCAAAAACCAAATTGCAATTCTTGACGGGATTTACATGAAATTACAATATAATCAAATGGCGAGCAGGAATGCAAAAGTTTCAACAAGAATCTCCTCACCAAGCTTTCTGTGTACGTATGAACTAGTAGGCGAAGAAAAATGCGGACTCGCTCCCTCGGACAGTCGCTACGACGCAAATACTTTGTTTGTTACCTGAGTTCCAAAAAGGTCTACTCCACCTAAATAGCCCTCTATCAAAGCCCTATCTGCTTTCTACAGAAAAGTACTCGAGCATGTTTTCCAAAGTAGTATCATAGATCGTGTTAATCACAACCTCAAGGCAGGGGGAGAGGAAAAAATGATACCAAATAACAAAATACCCGTCTTACGCAAGTTTCGCTGTCTTCGAGCCTCGGGGAAGGCGATTCGGCCCTCCTCGCCAAAAGGGGTGATGTCTGCCGGGTCTAGCTGCTTCCAGTAGGTGAATAGCCTAATCGAAGGCCTGCCCAGGTAACAATTCGAGTGGTGAGAACGTCCTCGAGACACGCAGAGGTGGTGAGAGCTAAAACTGAACTCCGAAAGGCGACTCCTGGGGTACGACTAGTCTTGAAGCTTCCTCTGGTTCTTACTGTCGTGCACGGACTGCAACTACTCGCAAAGAGATGGCTTTCTCGACGTAGGCGAGTCTCTTGCAACGAACTAGGCTTCCGTAGTAACTGAAATCCACCGTAGAAAGTGGGAACGTCCTGAAAGGTTGGATATTGTAGCAAAATTGGAATAAAACTTGAAGTGAAACTTGGAAATCGCCGTATACTTGGAAATAAAGTTGGAATCCGCCGTGTGCTTGGAAGTCGCTGGACAGTTGGAACAAGACGACAGAAGCTACCACAATCCCAAAGCAAAAAACTAATTTCTTTTTCGTTTACCTTTGATGGTGCGTGGTTCCGTGATGGTAGGCCGTGTGGTGAAAATGCTTTGTAACGTTTCGAAATCGCATTATTATCAAGAAGCCCAGTTCCCGTAGAAACGGAAAAAGACAAAAATAAACATCGTGTTTTGACGTCTAAGAAAAAAACGTGGAAGTGACATTTTCACAAAAGGGCAGAGACCGAAGCGCTGGTTCATAGCCGATCAATTGCGTTCGGACTCGAATCTTCATTGGAAAAAAGGCCCCTCCTGAACTGTCTTCCGTCTTCTTTGACTGATCAAAACTTTTGCTCAAGAACCCCTCGACTAAAGGGTGAGTCCTTTACATCCTACCTGTTCCGCCTCCACTAACGGTTTCTTCTTTACAGGGTTCTTTCTTCCTTTCTATCTTTCGTTTCTTTCGATCGTCGTTCCTCCTTCTTGCTATCTTTTGCTGGTACCCTCATTTTTTTCCGAGCGTCAGGTGCATGCATATTTAACCCGGCCTGGAGCGGCAGATTTATCCTGTATCTACCCGTAATCAGTTCGTCTGCTACATTCGACGAGAGACGAGTGGAATCTGGAAGCCTTGATGATGTAAGGACGCATGTCAGAGGATATTGCCGCTTAGGAGCCCGTGGTCCTGGTGGTGAATATCAGGACGGTGCCGGCGCTGTTTGTCGTCAAGTTACCTAAGGTCAGATTCCCTCTAGAAAAGGGTGCAAAACATCCATTTCTACCA
Source organism: Anaspis maculata (assembly GCA_949128115.1). Taxonomy (NCBI): domain Eukaryota; kingdom Metazoa; phylum Arthropoda; class Insecta; order Coleoptera; family Scraptiidae; genus Anaspis; species Anaspis maculata. The sequence continues at coordinate 17,122,056 of OX421964.1, forward strand.
TAAGCTGCTCTCTCTGTACAAGACTGACTGACGTTGGATTACTTGACTTACTCAACCAACTTGACTGACTTGACTGGACTAATTTGACTGACTTGACTTGGCAGACCTGACTAAATTGACTAAACTGACTTGACTTTTTCTTTTCTTCGGGAGGCGAGGAATGCTTTTTACGCACGCCCCGGCTGGAAAGACACCGAGTGAGTGTGGTACTCGCCACTTTCGCAAACTCTACACACTAAACCTCTCCTCATACCTGGTGATTAACCCGCCCCCTGTGACCGCGTAAGCATTGCTTCGGCGGCGGCTGGTCTCAGTTTCTCCTGAATCAATTTACCGTCGTCATCTTCTTCGTTTTTCGTTCGCAGGACTTCAGTGCACCAGTTCGAGACCGTAGACCATCCTTCTGGACTTCCCAGCATCACTTCCATCACACTTTCTACCGTTATCGCTTTGCGGGCGGGCAATTCCGCTTCTTGTCGATGGTTCTGCCTACGGTGGCATTCGAAGAACGTGTGTAGCACAGTGTCTTCTTAGTCTTCGGCCTTGGTCGTCTCTTCATTTCGAACAGATATGGGTTAAAGCAGCCGTGCCCGGTGAGAAACTGTGACAAAAAGTGAATGAGCTCGCCGCGCTTCCTGCTTATCCAAGAGTGGACGTCTGGGATAAGCTCCTCTGCAAGCATTCGATCCACTGTTTTCGCCAGGCATCTATAGTGTCCTCACGTCTTTGGCTGCATTCTCCTTCTTCAGAAATATTCCTACCTCTTGCTTACCAGAAGTTCAATGGGCATCGTGCCTGCAATAACTCTCATGGTCTCTGTTGAGGTAGTACGATAGGCTGTCGTGATTCGGAGCGCCAAAGCGTTTGGATCTTCGTTTTCCAAACCTTATACTAAAGGACTTCGGCCCATACTGAAGCGCCGTGAAGGAAGGCGGAAGTCACCACGCTCGAAAGCAGTCTCCTTCTGCTTGTTTGTGGTCCTTCAATTTTTGACACCAGCTTAGCGAGTGCAGCTGTTGTCTTATCGGCTTTCTTCAGGCATGCTCCAATATGACTTGTGGGTGCGGCGACAAAATATCCCTGCGACAAAATATCCCAGGCCAAAAATATCCCCGCCAATAATATCCCAGGCCAAAAATATCCCCGTCAATAATATCCCAGCCAAAAATATCCCCGCGACAAAATATCCCAGGCCAAAAATATCCCTGCCAATATATTTCAGCCAAAAATATTCCCGTGAAACCTGTGCACATGTACCCAGTCAGGTACGTCTGAAGAGCGGTGATTTTCGGCTGCACTATACATTTTTGACTCGAAAACAACTCTCGGCCGCGAAAGTGTGTGCATGGACTTTGTTAAGTGCCCAAGGGGCTGTTTGTAATATCCGACCGTGACACTGATATGTGACTCAAAATCAACGTGGACATTTCACTGACAACCTAATCACCGACTAGCGAATCCACCGACAGGTCAACTCACGGACTCACCAATCCACCGACAGGGTACTTCAGCGACTTGCTGATTCACCAACTCACCGACTCACCAAATCACCGACGAGACATTTTACAGGCCGATTTTTGACTTAATTGTATAGCTGATAGGGAGTCTATTCTCGACTCAAGTATCATCCTTCTTTTCAGACCCACCAGATAAAGAACTGATTCTTGACTCAAGCATCCTCCTTCTTTTTACACCCATCAGATGAGAAGTTCATTTTTTAGTCAAGTATCGTCCTTTTTCTCAGACATACCTACTACATAGATGAATGGTCTTATTTTGACTCAAGCATCCTTTTCAGACCAGTCAGATAAGAAGTTTAGTTTTGACTAGAGTATCATCCTTCTTTTTAGGCTCATTAAATACGATATATATATATATATATTTTTGGCCTGAGAAATTGTGTGGCAAGGATATTTTTGGCTGGGGTATTTTAGGCTGGCACAATTTTGGCTGGAATTATATATGTGAGGATATTTTTGTCTTGGAATATTTTGTCACGGAGATATTTTTGGCCTGGGATATTTTGTCGCAGGGATATTTTTGGCTGGGATATTATTGGCTGGGATATTTTTGGCCTGGGATATTATTGACTGGGTTATTTTTGGCCTGGGATATTCTGTCGCGAGGATATTTTTGGCTGGGATATTATTGCCGGGATATTTTTGGCCGACCGACTTGTGTAGGTCAATCGGTTGGCCATGATGACTCCTAGGTATTTGACCGACTTTTTCACTTCCACTCTGACTCCTCTTACTTGGAAGGAGACCGGTGCCGTCCTTTTGAAGCCAGTGAGAAGCACAGCTTTCGTCTTTTCTTGGGTTATTTGCAAGTCGTGCTTTTCCAACCATGTCGTTATCTCCTCCAACGCAACGTCTCTTCCTGAAACCGAATTGGTTCTTGGAAAGTCCACCTTTCAAAGAACTCTGTCTTCCAGCTCTTTCTGTAATCGGGCCTATATATTTAATAATTATATTGGTAAAACTTCCCTGGAAAGTTTAGCATCCAGAGTAGACGGTAGTAATTCAGTTCTCTTTCAGTTTTTTTCCCGGTTTTAGCCGCAGAGCCAGTATTCCCGTTTTCCATGTTTTGAAAAATCCTTGTTTTTTTTGTTCCACAGTTCTTCCCAGCATTTTTTATTGGATTGATTGATTTCTATTCTTAAGGCTTTTCTTGCGTTCGTATATTCTTTCCAATTCCTCATTCTTTTCAATCCTGTCTAAAGCTTTCTTCTGACTCTCTTCATACAGGCTGTCTAAGGCCTCACAGTAGATACAGATAGCTTGTTTCTGAATCCCTCTCCTCCTCCTTGTCCTCTTCTTTCTCATCCTTCTCCTCCTTCCCCTCCTCCTCCTTCTCCTTCTCTTCAGCTATATCAAAGACTAAACCAATCAAATTGAGTTTAAAATTTCAAAACTCAAGACTCTACTCTCGCAGAGCCTCCATGCACCACCCCCATCTGACGGAAAAGCATCGATTCGCACCCCATATCTAATTAAAGTCGTGTACACATTAATTACAACCGGAAAACGTCCCGTTTTTACAGCTTCCCCTTGTTCGAAATTAACTACACCACGGCGGCGATACCACAAAAAAAGTAATGTTTCTTTCTATTGCACGATCTTCTAAGTATTGCGGTGTATTTCTATCCGCCTCGTCCTGAGACGTTCTCTCCAGAAGCGCGCGATGATAATAAACTTGGCATTAAAATTAGACGTCCGTGATAATTACATTAATATATCTGCAACGTTAAGTTAGCACTCTGCGCGAGCTTTCACGCTCCGCGAACTTTATAAATAGACTTAATTGTCTTCTCTTTATTCCTGCTCTCTCTCCCCACTGTAGAAATGAGCTTTTTCGAGACGATATTACGGTTTAGTGTACCCATCAACTTTTAAATAGTAGTTCTCGCTGCTGTCACTCAAATATTTGACGGCGCCGGGGAGCAATCACTAGCAAAATAATCGTGTGATGGTGCTTGCTTAGCGACAAGAAAGCTTACACGGCGTGTCTGTGTGTTCCTGGTAAACTGCGAGCTTCCGTGCGGAAAGCCGGCGGGGCGAGAAGCGTTCGATTTGAGCTGACTGACGTCAATCTTGATAGATACGAGTGGCTTTTTTCACGTATAATTTGAATTTATGGGAAACGCTATAAAAGTTCAGCATGAAACAAATCGTCGCCGAGAGGTCATCCAAGATTTTGTCGTCGCCACTTTGTTGTGTATGGTAGGCTTGGGCTGCACAAGCTTAGCGAGAACAGTCTTTCGGTTAACATAATTCTCGAACGGACTACCGGCGACCTCAGACGCAGAGACAATGCGAGAGACCATAAACGCGGAACTTTAACGCCTCCCAATAAACTTTTCGAAACCGGCTGTTGTGTGCTCTTTTACTTTTTAAATCCGGTTTGTATTTGGCCCAACTGCGAGTAATTGTTCGTAATCTTGTCTCTCCGTTTCGACTGGACTCTGCTCGACGCAGTTGAATGTGTATGTTCTTGGAAAGTTAACGATGGTGTAATGTGCGGGGGTCGTGAAGCCAATGGGGAATTAAAAACTGCGCTTTGCTGCTGACTACCGCTGTTTTGGAAGATAATTAGAGTGAGCGGTTTTGGTTCAATTGCTTGAAGATCCTTCTTTAATGTAGGTACAGTTGGGGCAGAGCTACTGAATTCTGATGGTCTCCATTCCAATTGCTTCACACACAGCTGCTTCCGACCATTTGTCCCACGTAGTCTTCATTTCGAAGCCTCGCTACCTGCCACCTAACAGCTTCATACGGGAATTTGCTTCTTCGCCTCCACATCGAATACATTAAGCCGTTGCCGTCAGATATCCCGTACATTGACAGCTTTCACAATGATAACCCCTATCTATAGGTTCATACTCCAGGCGGCAGACGGTAGTCTCATTCACATTATCTCCTCTGATATTATCCCTCCTCACCAGTGAAATTTTTGTCTCCAGCCAGCTGTTCCACTGAGAACTCTGACTCCTGTTTTCTGTTATCTCATATTCTCGAATTTTCTCCTATATAAATCCTTTTCTCGAAAGATATTCCATGCTTCCCGCAGGTGAACTCTTCACTGATAACTTTGCCTTTTCCTTTAATAGCCTTTATAATTATCTTAGGCTTCAACTTCTACAGAGCCAGACAGCTAGGCTACTACACAACACTAGTATCAACATATTAGTGGAGCCTCAACTCCAAACTTATGATTTAGACCAAATTATGACCAGTATCTCCAGGTACATGCGTTTCTTGTTAAAACACTTTGCCCAAATCAGAAAAATGGAAGCACAAGCAGTGAGCCAGCGGCAGTGCAACATGCGTCAAAAGCATATTTTTTTAATGGTAATGGGGCAATCTTGTCTCGCTCGTCGCACTGGAGTGGTCACGATTTATCTGGAGGTGGCATGAACACGCTATGCTGCGATGGAAATCGTAGACCGGTATGGTCAAGCGCTGGCGAGTTGACGGCGTTCACTCTTAGGCCGAGGGGCGGCAGCAATTGATTCGCGGCCAGAAACGATGGAATGTTAGCACGCTCCAAAAGACGGCGATGTAGTCGCTTAGCAAATAGTCTCAAAACGAAGATGACACGTGGTGATACAGCACAGCCAACGTCAAAATGTTGCTATTCCCCAAGAGACGGCGGTGGTTTCGCTGAGCGAAGAGCCTCGAGACAAAGAGAGTACCTTATTGTGATACAGCACAGGTAACGGAAAAAATGACGACAGATGGGGGGCATTCAAGCCGGCTCCCGGCTGGACGAATTCATGAGGGGTTGTGTCGGCTGAGGCATTTGAATAGGCCCCCGGACGGAAAGTCTGTTGCACAAAACAATTGATAGTACATAGCAAGAAAAATCCACAAAATTTGATCTTTTCTCAAGACCCCAAAATCTCTGAAGTAGTTGACATGTGAACAAAGAAATGTCAATGTATAATTGGTTGTCTACTTTCATTGTTCAAATGGATCAGTTTCAACGCCATCTAACGGCGGGGATTTTGAATATTGATTGTCTCACTTATCGGGCGTCCCAGCTACTGTCCTGAAGACGGTAGCAAACTCGTGGTACAAAGACAGAGGAACATTGTACAGAATTTGGACCACATCAAATTGACTCCGGCGTATTACAATCAACAAGAAATTGAAACACAAGCACCTGAACCACAGTGGGCTGAATGCCCGGGAGCTACTTGGATGAGTTATACGAAACTACGGGGAGAGAAACTACGCTGGCTGATTGTTAGACAATTTTTTACGAGTAGCAGAGTACAAATCTCGGTCTCAAAATTATTGAGCGTCGCAATGGAGTCCATAGCCTTCAGGAAGAAAATCTTGCAGCTTCCGGCGTGTCTGCAAGGACTTCCGGCTGTCTAGAACATTGTGCGATTCGATGGAAAACTCGCCAGGAATTCGTTGAGGTTGGCCGAAGAACAATTCGGCCGGTAGTCCGGCGGATTAGCTGATGAATCGTGCATTTTGAGTAAAAGCTAGGGTCAAGTTATTTTCGTGTTCTACGATGAAAACAAAAATTTTTGAGGGTGGGAGGCATTCTGGGATTTCACCCAGGGGGGGCTGAGGGGGGTTTTTTCGGGACCCTTTGGGTGATTTACTTGTTTTTCATGATAGAAGCCAAATCCATTTTTTTTTCAAATTCTGTGATTTTTTTTGAGATTTTTGGGATGTATAATCACCCCCCATTTTCAACCGGGGGGGCCTTGGGGGGACTATTTAGCGTTGTTTCCACGATTTTCATCTTCTGCTAAATTAAGACGTATATTGACGTGCTTGATATCGTTTCTTACTAAATCCCGCCTTCTGAATACGAATCTGGCCTTGAACTTACAACACGAGCAGGTTTGAATTAGTTATGCAAGAAAAAACAGGTTTTTTGGGCCCACTTTTTTGACACGCCTTAGTTTGGGATCAAGGCTTAGGCGATCAAAATCCTCATGAGGATCATTAGTCGCAAGTATTTTAAACATGATAATCGTGTACTGGATGCGTCTTTTGCTTTCAGAACCACACTCAATTGTTTTCTTGAAGAACGGTCCAATAATTTTTGAGCTAACTAATTAATTTGCTCAAACAATTGTGCATTTCGTGTAAAAGGCAGACATCGGCAATTTTCCTGGTCTACAATTGAAATGGAAATTTTTGAGAATGAGAGGCATTCTGGCTTTGTACCCAGAGGGGGCTGAGGGGGATCTTTTTTGGGACCTTTGGAGTAATTCACTTGTTTTTCATGAGAGAAGCCACATCCATAATTTTTTCAATTCTGTAATTTTTTACAGAATTTTAGGAATGTTTACTTACCCCCATTTTGAACCAAGGGGCCCTGGAGGGACTTTTTGAGATTGTTTCCACGATTTCTATTTTTTGCTAAGTTAGGATCTATATTGACGTGCTTGGTATCGTTTCTTACTGAATCCCACCTTCTAATTCCAAATCTGATGTTGGAAATACGATACAAGCAGGTTTAAACTAGTTGTGCGAGAAAAAACAGGTTTTTTGGATCCAGTTTTTTGACATACCCTAATTTGAGCTCAAGGTTCCAAAACCAAAGGCGCATGCTTTATATGTTGTGAATACTTGAAACTATTGATTGTGAGGAGGATTTTGATCCTGAACCCTTAGACCCAAATTGAAGGATGTTATAAAAATGGACCAAAAAAACCTGTTTTTCTTGCCTAACCAGTTAAAACCTGCTCAAATCGTATTTCCAATACCAGATTTGGATTTAGAAGGTGGGATTTAGTAGGAAATGATACCAAGCACGTCAATATAGATCCTTACTTAGCAAAAAATAAAAATCGTGGAAACAACCCCAAAAAGTTCCCCCAGGGCCCCTTGTTCAAAATGGGGGTGAGTAAACATTCCGAAAATTCTATTAAAAATTACAGAATTGAAAAAATTATGGATTTGGCTTCTCTCATGAAGAATAAGTGAATTACTCCAAGGGTCCCAAAAAAAAATGCCCCCTCAGCCCCTCCTGGGTGCAAAGCCAGAATGCCTCTCACCCTCATTAATTTTCATTTTAATCGTGGAACACAAAAATTACTGGTGTTTGCCTTTTACACGGAATGCACAATTGTTAAGGGAAATTAATTATTATTTAGCTGAAAAATGATTGGACCGCTTCTCCAACAAATCAATTGTGTGTGATTCTGAAATCAAAAGGCGCATTAAGGATATGATTTTTATGTTCCAAACACTTGAAACTGATGATCCTTAGGAGGATTTTTTCGCAGGAGCCTTGGGCCAAAATTAAGGCATGTCAAAAAAGTGAGCCCGAAAAACCTGTTTTTTCTTGCTTATGTTGTAATTTCAACACCAGATATAGATCTAGAAGGCGGGTTCTAGTGAGAAACGATACCAAGCACGTCAATATACGTCCTAATTTAGCAGAAGATGAAAATCGTGGAAACAACCCTAAATTGTCCCCCAAGGCCCCCTGGATGAAAATGGGGGGTGAGCAATCACCCCAAAAATCTCGGCTTTCTCGGCTAAAAATGGATTTGGCTTCTCTCATGAAAAACAAGTAAATCACCAAGAAGGCCCCAAAAAACCCCCCCCTCAGCTCCCCTGGGTGAAATTCCAGAATGCCTCCCACCCTCAAAAATTTTCATTTTCATCGTAGAACACGAAAATAGCTTGACCCTGGCTTTTACTCAAAATGCACGATTCGGCATAAGAATTGCAATCAGCTGCCGGACTACGGGGCACGTTCCACATCTTCCCTAACGCTTGCTTTGAACCCTAGCAAGATGGGTGGAATTCCATCTTTCCAGTGTTGAGTTCTCCTCGAGCTATCAATGCTGATTTGAAGATGTGGTGAAAACGTTCGATCATTCCATCACTCTCAGGGTGAGGAGATGTTGTATGGATTTTTTGTGCGCCTAAAAATTAGGTGGATTGCGTGAACAATAAAGACTCGAATTGTGTACCTTGATCATTCATAACGGTATGTGGAACGCCGATTCTGGTGATGTAATCATTTTTTCATTTTATTGAAGCACCAATTGCAATCATCGGACCAATTCGAGATTTGTTAGTTGTTAGAATTTCGTAATCTGCTAATCAATTGATACAAAGGATGCTTCACTCCTGCAAGCTTTGGAATAAGTTTGTTGCAGTAATTTATCATACCAACAAAATTTTCAACTTTTTGAGGCAGAGTGGTTTAGGTAAATTTTTTATAACTTCTACTTTGTCTTCTGACGAAAGACTAACTCCAGCAGGGACTTCATGACTCCAATGAAAATTCAGTTCGTCTGCTCCTAATATGCACTGGTCCGTTCAATGCTGAGACCATAGTGATTGTAACCATTCAAGAACAATTCCAAAATATTTCAAGCGCTCATTTTCTGACTTGCTAAATATGAGTATATCACCTAGATAGCAGTGAATAAATTCGAGACCGTTGAGGACCACATACATGAACCTATGAAACGTTTGTTCTGCATTTCCCGTCAATTTCTTGGCAATGGATATCTATCAAGTATTGCAATCATATTCAACTGTCTGTAATCTCAGCACGGTCTCCAATCGCTGGGCTCATTTTTTGAACTATTTATATGCAATGGTGAAGATGCGTTCGAAGAAGATACATCTACATATTGTCATGATGATGACATAAAGGCCCTGGGTAAAAGTTCATCTCTTGAATATAACGGAAAAGGCACGTGTAGGTAGGTACCTGCTTGCGTCACTGACCGATTCGGACGATTCGGCAGCTAACATACTCAGGCTACACGTGCCTTTCCCGTTACATTCAAGGGGGATGAACTTTTACCTAGAGCCTCTATGTCATCATCATGACAATATACCGTATGATCAAAAACTTCATTACTCAAGGGAGGCTGTGGCCTGGTCAAAATCAGCATCAATTACCTGCCAATGACCAGGACCACAGTCTGCTTCGACTGAGAGGGTTTTTGATCATTAAAAAAAAATCTTCTACAAACAAGCAATTCATACACTTTTTTAAATAGTTTTCTGATGATGGGGGTCTTCCCCGAAACAATTGTGAATTAAACCTCTTTTAAAAAACAACAAATACGTGGTGACTGGAACAACTTTAAATTTACACAAACATATTTATATATAATATGCTATATTTATTTTTATCTTTTAACTTCATACATTTTACATTTTTCCATTGGATTGATCGGTATGCTGTGTACTATTGCAACCCGAAGTAAACGGGCAGCCCACTTTGAATAAAGTTTTCTTTCTCTGACAAAGCCACAGATGGACCAATTCTACAATAATATATTATAACACTTTCTAAACCTTGGTATATGATATACTAATTCTCAGCAGTTTGGTGAATTCACTCTTCAATCTCTACTAAGGAAAGTTGGTGTAGGAGTGTTCGAATTCATAATAACGCAACTGGCTTCAAATTAGATCCAGAATCAATAGACGTTTGTTTCTCAAATCAACAGTTTTGTACCACCGGAAAAAAGAATTTGTATTATAAGGAAGATATGTCGTGATACTAGATTATAGAGTAAGGATGATGTGTCCTTACATTGTCCTGAGAGGCCTTGAAACTAATCCGATAGCGTAACGCTGCCACCACCGCGAAGTGTATTCTACTCCCGTTTCGCGGGCCGGCAGATTTTTGTGGTGGACGTGCTCTTTGGATTTCTTTGAATAGAAGCGTATGAAAGACGGGTCTGCGTCCAAGCAACTAATATGGCAGATAGTGTAAGTTCCTTGTAATGCAGTTATCAGTTTATTGCAAATAAAAGACGTTACGTGAAATCAACCAACGAAACAAAGTATATTTACATAAGAAAAATAGGTATTCACAAAACACAAATATTTAACGGCTAGCCAGTTTAGGCAATATATGCCACGATCATCAAGTAACATTGAGAAATGCCCGTGAAGTAATGATGATGAACAATCAACACGTGGTCACCAAAGGTATAGGTTACGTCACTGTGAAGCATGTGACGTCAACCCGTCGGTGGAGTGATATAGCGAATGCGGTTGTTTCGTACACTGGAAGGTTGTTTCTGTGATTACATCAGAGAGATATATTTATTATGATTAAAAATCAGAGAAGCATAATTTCGTATTTCCACCAGAGAACTGAAAACTCCTTAAGGGTTTCTTATACCCTCCAATGACGTTATTCGCGTGATTTGTTCTCAACCAATACTGCCGGTTGGTTTCTCCGCGGGACCTGTGGGAACGTCCTGCTCCCTTGACGGAGCCGAATCCTAACGTAGATTGCTGAATGGATTTCATCTAGACGATAAGAGAAAACGGTTATGGGCTCGGTTTAATTAATGGTTTCTTCACCAGCGATTCTGAGACACTTCGTGCGTGTGGTCACATAGCCGCGTATGGAACATTCCTTGTGAAAATAATTATTGAGCTTATCAAAATAAAAATAAAGGCTGTTCCATCTATGGATCACTCTCTCTTTCTTGGTTCTAAATTTGTTGATGTTTGTTGAGCTCACGTAGGAGGATACTCCAAGAAATTATGATTATCAAATGAGCAATTTCCACATAGAGGAAGGTGGGGCAAATATGGTAACCGCTTTGCTACAGTTATTCCAAAATGTGCAAAATAATAGCACATACTAACTGCACCGATAATAGGCCGATTGACACTTGCGACTGTGAAAACCAATAACTACTTCCTCTTAGTCTCAAATCGATTTTCAGAAGTTTCTTTGCCAATGTTCAAATTGCAGAGCCAATAACAGCGGATAATGTGATGTATGCGTTTTTTTTTCATATTGGGCTGAAGTATTCTTCAAAATGATAGAAACTTCCGCACCTGTATCGATAAAAAAGTTGAGTTCATCAATGGCAATGAAGTCATAAATGGAAAGTCAGCGATTTGAGAGTTTTATCTCATTAGTCTCATTACTGACCGCCGCGAAGCTAAAAATTGGCACCTCTTCTTCGAATTTTTTGTTATAAAAGCAAATTATATACAAATTACAGCCAGAAAGTTCTACGTTAAGGTCGTCTTGCCTGTGGCTTTTGATCCAGCGACTGCGTTGGACCTGTGCTCTTGTCTTGTCGCTGACGATGAGGACGTCTTTACCTGTTGCTGCCGAGGTCGTTGAGGTTGAGATTCTTTGTTTTTAACAATGAATGTGGTGTGAATAAGCCCACCGCGAGCTCAAACACTCGATAGCTTTTATACTGGTGAGCTTCATCTTCCATTATGGTCAGCTTCCTCATCCTACCAGGTTCCTTGTCCATGGCAATCGAGGTGGCGATCTCCATGCATCTTTTTCCTGTGTGATCAATCCTCCTGCGTGCGGGGTTGAGAGATTACAAACCAACTAAATCCGATTTTTATAGAGCACTAGGTACGAAGTACCTACTGCACAACATTGAGCTTAAATAAATGATAAAACAATTAGACTTGCGAAACTGCTCCAACGTGTTCACTGTTTAGCACTGTAGCACCCACGTACGACGTAACTGTGCCATCATGATGATCATAAACCAGAATGATTGTGTGCTCTATGCGTTACGAGCCTTCACACTTTCAATGTCGCGACATTAAAATGACTCGGAACTGCGCGTATTTCCGGCGCCATAAAACGTTATCTAGCCTGGGGAAGCGTAAAACATGCCCTCCCCCGAGCCCGAGCCCCTGCCCTCTCATGCAGGCAAAGGTGCTAGGTGTATTATCGCGCAGAGCAAAGAGCATAACATAATATATCTGCGCTCACAAAAGACGCTTATTGCTGTGTACACAATGTGTTCCAGTGTGCTTCCTTTTCTTCAATAATTAATTTCGGGAGCAGCTCCGGTAACGTGACACTCTCGGCACGCTCTCTCTTTCTCTTTTGCAAAGACGAAACGCAAACAGAGTCCGGGATTCCGAGAAGCGGCGGAGAGCGACGCGACAAATTTAATAGTTTTGTTTGGCTTTTGGTCCAGGCGCGCGCGCGCACGCAAACGCGCAGACGAACACAGGTTTAATTAGGATTAATTAAAGAACGCCCTGTAGACGTGCGTGTAATTGGGAGGTTGGGTTACCTCCACCACTCTTCTCGATCCTGAAGAGCCCAGCGTTATTATTTTGGAGGGGCGCGCGGGGCGTTTGCGGAGGGATTTCTGGTGGTGAAGTAATTAATGAGTGTAAGTGTGTGGAGTGTAATAATTATAATTGCCGAGAGCGTGCCAAACAGGGCAGCGTTCCCGCTTCCCGGAGGTTCAATTTCGCCTTTACATCTTCTACCTGAGTCTTGTTTGTTTTTACGGTATTTGCACAAACTTGACTAGCATTCATGTGTATTGTGGAAAATTATTTTGAGTACACCCTGCCCATTGCCCAACCAGCATAACCCATTGGGAATTTGTCTTTCTCGCTCGCACTCACGTAAGATAGACTGTTTCGAAAGCCTCACAATTTCACGATTCACCCGTTCAGTCGTGTTTCCCTGAGGATAATAGAATGAAGTATGAATAACGCGAATTTCCCATTCCTCCAATCTCTTCAGCCACAATTTGCTGGTGAACTGTGACCCGCTATCACTCAAGATAGCGTCAGGTTTCCCAACCTCCTCGAAATACCTCTTCGACAAAAAATTCAAAATAGCCAAACTGTGGCGCTTTTCAACGAAAACAGAGAGTTATAAAAAGCATCCACCACTACTTACAAATTATATTGATCCCGCTGTAGGCAAAGGGCTACGCATGAAAGATCTTATAGGTCGCAGTGCAAAAAGGATCCTCCAAGACCAAACGACCACCTCTAATCTACAATTTAGGTAAAGGGCCTAGCAAATCTGAACAGGCTGGCTCCCTGGGTTTGGAGATCGACACAATGCGGCACCCTTTCTGCACGCGCTCTCACCTTTGGCTGTTGACATAATTCGCAACTACTCCCAATTTTTCGTACAGTTCCTCCCATTATTCTGAAAAAATAAAATTTCTTCAGCTTACACTAACATTTCTTTGTTCCACGGTTGAAATCGGTGCTCCTTCTGAAAACGATACCCTCGTGCACCACGTACTATTTGCTTTATGCCTTCATCCTCGTCCGAATCCGAAGTCAGCCTTTGAAATATTCTTGCACACTCTTGATCTTGCTGCTGTTATTCTTTGATATTTCCCTTTTTTTTCCACCAGATCTGTGGGGCCCTTATTCTCCATTGCATCAATTCTGGAACTTGAGCTTTCTGGGCCTTCGACTATCTTTTCATTTCCGACAGCACCCCTGGATGAAGTGTCTGCTATAACATTTTCAGGCCCCGCACGATACTGTACCTTGAAATTGGATTCTTGGATATACAGGATCCATCGGCTTAACCGAGCACTGCGGAATTTTCTTGGGCTCAAAAATTCTAAAGCTATCTACTGCTATCCGTTTCCAGGAAAAACGGTGCATCCAATTTCAGATGACCACAAAAGTAGAATTCAGAAACTTTCGTCTAGTTTTCACAGAAGCTCGAGTATAGTCATCATCACAATGTCAGACCACTTCCTTTTTTCAGTAGGTTAGGTAGCGGGGCCATCAAGTCAGCCATATCTGGACAAAAACGCCGTCCAAAATTGATAAAACCCAAAGAAAACCCGAAGTACCTCGACATTTCTTGGGAAGGCTACTCTTTTAAAACCCTAACCCATTCAGGATCAATAGAAATTCCCTGAGCCGTCACAACGTGTCCAAAAAAATGTATAGTTTTGCACGCAAAACAACATTTTCTCCGTTTTACAGTTTAAACCCGCTAGCTGAAACTTCTTCAAAATCATTCCCAAATGACAAGTGCTCCCCTAGAGAAGCGGAACAAATCAGCACATCGTCAACATACGCTTTGGCAAAACTTTCAGTGTCCGGACCCAAAATCTTTCCCAACTCTCTAATTTAACTGGCTACCGAATGCTCAACCCATAAAGCAAGACATTGAACACGTATGTTTGATTGTCGAATAGAAACCCAGTATATTCTGGTGTTCCTTTTCAATCGGAATCTGCCAGTAGCTTGCTGTTACATCCAATAAAGAAAAAACGTAGCCCGCCTGAGAATACCCAAAAATTCTTCCGGTCTAAGAGGCACAACACAATCCCCATCCATTACCTTATCCAGATGTCTGGCATCTAGGCAGACACGGATAGATCGATCCTTTTTGGCCACTGTAACCAAAGGCGAAACATACTCTGTATAAGCTGGTTGAATAACGTCCCAATCAAGCATTTCCTGTATTTGACGTTCAGCTTGCTCCTCATGGGCTGGAAGCAGAGGGTACGGTTTCTTGAAAGAAGGTTGTTCGTCCCGCAATATGAATTCATGTTCATATTCAGGCTTGCAACCAGGACATTCCGGAGAAACGCCGGAATAAATGGTCACCATTCGGAACAAATATTCTTTCTCATCCTCTCGCAAATTTCCTGCCCGATCAGCCGAACTCTTAAACTCTTCCCAAGAATACTGTTGTTTTACCGGGATTCCACCTTCTTCCAACACATCATTCTGTTTGGTATCAAATTCTGACTTAAAACCGCCGTCCTGGAATTTTATCACAGCTCAAAATTTATGTAAAAAATCACATCTTAAAATTATATCCTCGGACAGACCCGGCACAACAACACAAGGATACTCAAACTGCTCTGAATCAGTAGAAAATTCTTGATATACTTGCTCAGAGATTTTCTTGTCCCCTCCAAAAGCTCCGTACGCGATAGTATTCGTAACTGGTAGGACTGAAAGTCTCTCGTGCCGAATCTTTTCAATGGCTAATTGACTTCCTGAATCCACAAGACCAAACGTTCACTGAATATTCACCCTTAACTGTGGTCTTCCAACCTTCTACTCAACTTCAGGTTCCTCTCCATCACTCAACAATTCTTTCCCCGGATAATTGGACGCTGTGACTGAAGAAACTCGTGGCTGATTTCCCGACTGAACATTACTGTTATTGTCCGAGTTGTTCCGCTGACTGTTTCTCGAATCTCTTTGTTGGCCTTACGAACCCTGATTGCTATCGGTACAAGTGTCATCAATTTGGCGAAGATACTCCTATGTAGAAGGAGCGACTGAGAATTAATGGAAAATAATACAAAACATGTCAATACAACATTGTTTTCCATGGAGATTTCCATTGATTTTTTGACCAGGTAAAGAAAATTTCTTTTCAAGTGCGACGAATGACCCAAGTGAAAGAACCAATGCTGTCGATATCTACGATAGAGTTGTATGCTTCCTTCAAGATAGATACAGCTATAATCAAGGGTGACTTGGTAGCAAGTTCTTGTAGGTATCTCAAACTGAATGGACTCAGGGGAGCTGTAGGGGGCTCCTGCAGCCCCCTAAGGCAAATTTTTTTTTGGAGCTTTGGATGGATCGACTCCAAGAACCCTGAAGAGCAATTCTGCCAAAGGAAATTCTACCAAAAATACGGCATTTGCTTCTTCGTCAAATGCCGTATTTTCACACCTATCCCGACCACTACATCAGCCGCGTGCGATTTGCAGTAGCATCATACGGCGTTTTATCAAACTGACTCATGCGCTCTTTTCAAAATTTATCCAAGTAGTACTTCAAATCCGGTCAGATTTGAAGTAACGAGGCAGAAACCAGAGCTTTGAACTACATTATATATCGGATACAGGATAAATATATATCCTCGATGGCAATCAACGAAAGAACTTGATTTTTCCCATCTTTGACAATAAAGTCATTACAATAATCCACCTAAACGAACACGTAAGGAACTACAATATATCATTCTAGACGTCACAAGGAGATTAGATGTCAAAGTGTATAAAATACCTATACATAAAAGAACTGCTTATAATTCAATTTCACACCGATTGCATTCTTTGTACTCTGTCTCCATAGAAAACAGACAACTGAAACGTTTTGATTGATCTATTTCGCTCACCATACAAACTATCGCATTCCTATATTATACAAAAGACGGTTTAGCTCATACAAAATGCTGTTTACCTCCAGGAGAAGGCATAGCAAATTATTTTGTGGGAGAACAAGAACAAAACGGCGCTTTTATTGCTCCAATAATGAATAAACCGGCTCAATCTCGCCATGAGCAAACAGACACTTCCCCGCACTCACGTGAGTTTATTATTTCATACGCACCAGGACCGGGGCCGTAAAACCCATGCCCAATTTATATTTATAGGGCGAGCTTTAGGGCCGTCAGTCTGGGCGCTGCTGCTCTCTCGCTGTCCATCTGATGGAAGCGTGGGCCCCACTACAGGTTCAGTACCATAAAAAATTGAGGTCGCACCTAATGAACCTCGACATTCGACCAAACCATTCGCAATCCGTGTCGGTGGGCCCTTTGTGTAATTTAGACAAATTGCGGATCGAAGGAGGCTCCGCTGCTCTGCTGCCCACCACCGCCACCGCCGGCCGCCGCGCGATTTATCCTTTTGACGAAAGGACGGGAAGCCCGGGGATTAAGAATTTCATCCAGTTTGGCGGCTGGATTGCTGCTGCATCAGCTCCACCGAAAAATCAAAAACGAAAAATAGGTTGCGGGATGATAAATTGGAAATTAGTAATGGTGTGGTGGAGCAAACACGAGGCACGAGAGAGGGAAAAACAAAGAAGAAGTTATGGTGACAGAAAACTATTAGAGCGGGAAACAAAGGGGACGTTTTAAATCACGCGGGGGGTAAGGAATGGGCTCTTTGCGTTTTCTTAAAACTGGTGCCAAGACTGCCAAGTTCCAAAGCACGGCTTTCGATTCTGTGGAATTGTTGTTTGCTATCAGACAGGATAAACTTATGATAAATAGCTACTGAACTTTACTTATATTTCGATACCGAAACAGTTCCATTCAAGCAGATAATTAATAATTAGATGCCTACATATCTACAAATAAATGTCAATAGTAACAATAGGCATAAGGCAACAAGCAAATATAGGTAGTTTGCGCTCAATACATACGTAAAACGCAACATGAAACGTCAAAATTTCCTCTGTGACTCAAGGAGTTTGCTCTTGGTCGCAAGCCAGATTCACGCGACATCCAGCGTTATGTCATACATACGTGAGAATTGCATAGTGTCTAATATACCCAATCCACAGTGGACGTGATACGTAGGAATTACACAAGAAGTGTTTTTTAGCAAGCCAATATACAATGTTCGAGTAGCCGACTTTTCATTCATGACTCCGCTGCTAAACTCAATTTTCTTATTGATACAGGCGCACATGTTAATATCATTCCACAGGATACTTTCGCCTTTCATAAGAAAAGGCAAACATCACATTATCTGCTGTCGATGGTATGTAACCATTCGGGACGGAACTTCTGAAAATCGATTCGAGACTAAAAAGCATTTTCATTTGTTTTCACAGTCGCAAGTAATGATCGGCCCATTACTGACACGAATTCTTTGACACAGTTTGGATCAACTGTCGATATAGAAATAAACGTCTATTCGTGACTGTTTCTGACGCTTCACTTCACCGTCCACGAAATCTTGTACAATAGCGTAAAGTTGAGTAAAGTAAAGTTCTTTGACAGCTGTCAATTTTGGCGGAAATCTATCAGTTTGAACAGCGTTTCTGGCAAAAAGTGACTGCGTCAGGTTGCAAAATTTGACCGAGGTGTTGTGGAGGACCTTGTACCGTCTATAGAGACCACAAGAACGGAGCCCCTAG
Source organism: Anaspis maculata (assembly GCA_949128115.1). Lineage (NCBI taxonomy): Eukaryota > Metazoa > Arthropoda > Insecta > Coleoptera > Scraptiidae > Anaspis > Anaspis maculata. Next base: position 17,140,187 of record OX421964.1, read on the forward strand.
CTAATGAACAGAACAATCGATCAGATTTTGCAGGCCGGTCTCAAAGTGACGAATCTCACCAACGGGGGGAAATTAAAGGGGCGAAATCAGAATAAAAGGTGTGTAAAGCACTATGTTGCGACGTCGTGAACGGGTCGTGGAAAAAATGAAGAGCACTTTGCAGAATTAAGTTTTTATTCCACATAAACCGGCTACTTTTGCGCTGCGTGTGCTTGCTCCAGGCGACGACTCTATTCCAATTCTTCCGCACTGGTAGTCGACTTTGCCAGACGCTGCCGTGTCATTTTCAGAGGCATTTTCAATATTCACAGCGCACTGTCTCTCGTGGTAGTGGGCAAACGTGGTTTTGCTAAACGGACGTCGAACGATAGCCTTCGCCGTTTTGATTGATGCAACTCGAGTTACGGAGTCACCACCCGTGTGAAACTGAACGATTCGACCAAAGTGGGAAATCTTTTGGATGAAAAAGGTTGTTCCTTGTTCGAGCTTACGTGTATTCGCCGGAGTTCTGGGAAATCAGACTGAGGCTGAGTCTTAGGGATATTGAATTCAACGTCAGACAACCATTCGGGGCCGTTGCACCAAATGACTTGCTCGTTGAGCTTTTCAGCATCCACACCGCCAGATAATAGATCAGCAGGGTTCTCAGACGACACCACGTGATGACAACTGTTGGACGTCGCACAGCTGTGTAATCTCCGCTACACGATTGCCGACAAATATCTTCAACAAATTGGGGGCTGTCTTGATCCAAGATAATACAAATGTCGAACAAAAACATATTACTATTGAAGCCACCCGCATTTGGCGGGCCGAAAATATTCCGGAGGAAAATAATTCAAAGCCGTGAAATCGAGGTATGAGAATGTGAATATTCAGAGTCAAGGCATCATTAAAAGATGTCGCTAGCTATTTAATTCATTCGTGTAAATCCCGCAAAGCTCTATAACATAATTTACTGGCCCATCATCGACATTCAACAACCGTCCCTGCTTGACGTCCGACGAAATGGGGAATTGGTGCATATGAAGTGAAGCACCCGCATATTGACCCAGCTAGTTGCTGCCGTACTCCTGCTATGTTGACGCGCCGTGTTACCGCCCGCTCGCCGCCGCCATCATCCGATGTCCACGTGTCACCCGGTGTCCCAGCGCAGTGTATTGAATTACCCATTGGAATTCCACGGCTATACGCCGTTCGCGATCGTTTTGGATGCAATAAAATATTCCGGATGGCTGGGAATGGAGGATATCGCCGGAGATTGACCGTGGTACCTGGACCAATCCTCCTGGGCTGCCGTCCGCTCCCGACTTGTCACGTCCGCTGCCGAGTGCTTCTGCGGGCCTGTTAGCGAAGAGTTTTTGTCCCCTTCGAGGAAGCTGAGTTAGAACCCGTTTATGTTGCGTCGCGACCCTCCTAGAGGCCGAAGCGTCGAAGCCCCAATGATGAGTCCCAGCCCACTTGGAAAATGACGAGTCGATTTCCCCCGGCTGATGTGTCTCAAAGGCCCCCTGGAGAAAGCCGAGTTGGAACCCTTCGGAGTCGTGTTTTGGTCCCCTTGGGGGCACGCTGAGTCGAGAACCCTCCAGGTTGAGTTTTGACCCTCCGAGAGACTGATGAGTTGCTTCCCCCGTTGAGTTGCAACCCGTCTCTAGGATGTCGAGTCAGAGCCCTTGGACGTTGAGTCTTGATCCGCCTCCAGGTGTCGAGTCAAAGCCCTCCGACGACGAGTTCCAGCCCTTCTCCAGGTCGATGTGCCAAGGCCCTTCCGGTGTTGAGTTTCGACCCTTCTCCAAGTCGTAGAGTTGGGACCCGTTGACGAAGTGTTTCGAACCCCCTCCAGGATGCTGAGTCGCGTTCCCTCCACGGTGAGTTCTAGCCCACCTCGAGGATGTCGAGTTAAAACCCCTAAATGATCCAGGCCCGATAGAAATGAGGTCTCTCGTTTCGGTATCTCGTGTGGCGGAGTGATGACCTCGACGAGCGGGAGGTTAGTCTTGGTGAGTTGGGATAGTTGCTTACGGTTAGGCTTTGTCGGAAAAATCTATGATGGGGCTCACGCGTGCTTTCTGAATCTGCCTGCACGTGCTGGTGTCTGCGCTACTGTCTGCCGTCAGGTACAGCCACTGGCAAGCCTCGTCCTTTGATGGATACCTTCATAGAAAGGTATTCGCGCTCTTGGGCCCTCTGGACTTGGCTTTGTGACTGCGGTACTCAGAGCACCGGACCTAGTGGGTTAGATCTGGAAACTCGCGGGTGACCTTCCCCTGCGTTTCTGAAGCTCCTAGTTATTCGGAAAATGTAAATTTTGAGAACTACGTGGAAAATCAAGTAATTGAAATAAAATAGCATCGCGTTGAGATCGGGGTTCGGACCCTGCCGTAGAGTCGCAATTGTTGATCGGATTGATGGACACCCCCCTCCCCCCCTCCTTGAAACTAATGATTTTGTTTTAGTGCCACGACAGTTCCGGATATTTCCATATAGAGCTTGTTACGGGAATGAAGACGTTCTTATTCGAAACTGATGAATTTAATCCGGTACCCAACGACGCCATCGTTCAAATAGGGACTTTGTAAAAATGAATTGTTATTAGGGCTCGATCAGGAATAGTGTAGACGGCGATTACTTCGTGTTAGGGTAAAGATTATTTCGACGCCTCTCCGCATCGGCTTTTCGACGAACACCCTGTATAGTCAATCCTTTGCGTTTTGTTTTTCCTGACTGCGGCCTTCTCTCACAAATTGCTAAACAACAACGAACTAGCGCGTATACGGGGCGTGCTCAAAACGTTCTCCAAATTAAATTTGTATCTTGACTAGAGTAATTGTTTCGCGCGCACCATCGGTTCGAAAGTTTTTGGAAGGGCGAAATTTGGTTCAACATTTCCGGTTATAGACACGCGCGACCGCGGGAATCTTTCCAAGCGTTGGGGGCGACTCACGGTGAAAAAAGGGAATAGGCCCCCACAAAGGTAGCCATATCCAATCCTTTCCAAACGGGCAAAAGAGACCATGGCCCAAAAAAGAAGCAACAGCCTTTGAAAAGAATGCCACAATAAGGTGGGCTACCATACACACACCGGCCCACAAATCTTGGATAGCACTCGTGGTCGAAATCACTCTTCTCTTTTCAGTGTCTAGAAGCCGGGCCTAACCCTAACATAACCTCTAACACTAATATGAATGTTGGATCGGATTTAACCCCAAAAAGAACTTTGAACCGCGAAAACCAGTCAGAATTAAATGTCGGTCAAGGTGTAGAGTCAGGTGTTCGTCGGAGGGTTGGGGTGTTGGGACGTCTGAAATAATTAGGGGAAAGTTATCTCTTCGGGAATAGGTTAGATCTTTTAGATAATTTAGCCTGCGCTGTGAAGGTAGGACTAGGTATAGGAGCGAGCCATTATTTAAACATTTTGAATTGTACATAGAAGTCAATAGATTGATGTTATGTTAAAACTTTAACTGTGTCTTATTGCGTTCAAACTCGTAGTCAGACCTGTCTCAACAATCTCGAGAACTCTATAATCGAACAACAAGAAGAGAGGCACAACGGGATGTCGTCCTGATACTAGATGATCATCGGCCAAGCGGTTCCAAAAGCGGGAAAAGTGATTTAATTCAAATAAGTTGAATTAAATGCCAGTATAATGGGTTGTCTACCCATTCAGGGGTACAAGACGATAGCTGGGGTCGTTTCACTATTACGCAAATTTTGCGGATTGAATTAATTTGATCTGATTTGACTACTGTATTGGTCATTGCTTGGTACTATAATTATGTTTGGGAATTCGTGGGAATTCGGCTCACAATACTGTGGCGCCCCCGACCATCTGAGGAACCCCGGCCTTCTCCACTGATCAGCTGGCGGGCCGTGTTCCTGGAAAAGACAGATCGATAGGTAAGTCGCACCAAGAAGGCACGAGGCTTTTTTGGCATGCAACATGTTGGACCCAATTGTCACTGAACTTACAATTCAAATTTTTGGTAACACCAACTCAGTTGGGATGACATAATTTCGTCCACTTACAAGCGGCTTAGTTACAATTCCAACACCAGTTGTAGGACCTATATGATTATTAAATTCGTTTCAGATTTCGAGACATGCGTTCCTGGATTATATAGATCTGAATGAACTGCATGGATAAGCTTTATGAGTTTCCGTATGGCGCACGCATATATTATATCCACATCATATAGTTCAGGCAATGCTTTGGTAGCTTGTAATTTGTTGGTGGCTAAGTTGTTGCAAGCCAAAATTACTACGTCGCCGTTGGGTTGACTTTCACAGAAGTGTGCAGCTTACCGCACGTAATTTGTGCCAAAAATTGATGAGAAAAATCAAAACCACCCACAGTGCACTGAGAACAGTTCTCTCGTTGTAATCAAGGATGACAATCTGCCACTCAATACGTATTGGGCTAAATGAAACAGTTACAACAGGAAACCATGAAATAACAGGGGCGGGGACGGGCAGGAAATTTGCTGTTGCTTAGCCTGTATGCAATTGAGCCAGTTCTAACTCCGATATTGTTCGGAGTTAGAACTGGCAAAAGGTGTCCCCATCTCATTCTCCACCCGCCAAAATAACTAAAAACGAGGCTAAAAAGAACCTGCAGTATATTTCATTCTTTTTTTGTAATTTCTCCGGGATTAACCCGGCTAATGACCATAAGCCCTTGGCGCCCCCTCCCTCATCTCCGTTTGTTTGTCTTATGAGGAGGCGAGCAGTAAAACCCGAGAGCACCCTTCACCAGAGGGCGCATCTCGTGAAAGATTGATGGCGTTACACTTGCACGCGCTGAACGCCACCTTTTCCCGAGGAGAACCCCCTGGAAAATTCTCGAGTATGGATAATTTAAAAGATATTTATCATAACTCGCGTTTGATGGCGGCAAAAAGTCAACCCCGCTCTTCGCTCTTCTCTCCGCACGCGGGATTTATGCTCACGAACTCCATCGGTCTCGATGCACTCCACTTATCCAACTTTGCCGTCAAAAACGCGGAGGAGCGAAAACACATAAATTTCGTGTCGTCGGTTTGTGTGTGTGTAGAGTCAACAAAAAATCTGTGACGGAATAGAACGTACAACATAACATAGAAAATGAAAAGTTTGTACGGTAGTAAAATGTTTCGTGGGCAATAAAACGTAATATACGGTTACCTATCGATAAACTGGACTATGTGTTTTGATATAAAATTGGCGCGGTTTTATCAACGGATTCGGAGTACACAGACGGAATTCAAGCGTCGGTGCTGCGGATTACGGCTTTGCTTGACAAATACCACGTAGTATATAATGGGGTGATCGCCATTGCAGTAATTCAATTTCTAAATCTAACCGAGGCACTAAATCCAATATAAAGCTAATCTCGTGGTGGTCTTGTTGGAGTTTTGGTATATTGGTGGTGCACGTAATTGGTTTATTGTGTCAAATATCTTCGACTGCAGCTTAGGAATATGCGGTGTAATTTAAACCACCGAAATTTGGGCAGTATTTATGCTGTCGTCCATTCACGAACTGTGTGCTGCTGATGAAAACAATTTCCTATAAGCCGGTGGTTCCACTGGTTCCGGAAAGACCAAATACTTATGTGAGAGACAAAACTCCTGTGAGCCCGGCGGTAGCTCGATGAGCTCCGTTTCTGCTTCCGAACCCAGAGGTCCGGAGTTCAAATCCCGCTGGGGCACTTCGATGGAAAAAGAGCGAAACAGGGGAAGTCACCGCAAGGGCGCTAATGAGCTAGTACCCAATGCACCCATGAACACACCCAATTGAAAGAAAAAAAATTGTTGTGCAGCAGAACACAATTGGGGTTGTAGGTACGTTTAGAATACGACTGTGACATTCGTGAGGTCGCAGGCTTCTTTCGTGCTGATAGATGGTGGGAAAAACTACATTTCAAGAGAACTGTATTTCGAGAAAAGCTTATAATTACAGGAAGTTCTGCCGGTCACAACACACGCTTTCGCTGCTCAACGCCATCTCCGTTTCTCCCCTTGTTACTCTGCTTAGGCAATCAGCCTTTCACTAGACAACTTAGGCTGCAGCACTAACAAGCTGCCCACTTTGAAAGCTAGGCTTTCAACAATAGGAAAATATTGGTGTGCAAGATAGGTATCCACATAAAACATTGAAAGTTGACACAAGAAAAATAGGTTATACTCGTAAATAAGATATTGTCATGAACATGACAGAAGTGCCATAGGGGAAAGGCTCATCCCTTAAGTACGAATTATTTTATTATGTATAAATTATAATAATTCATAAGTCGCCTTCAGCCAAAAGCAACGAGCTGCCACAGGAAATGCTGAATGCTGCAAGGGCAGCACAATTCTTAGTTCATAACCGCCGTGGTATGCCGAATTCACCAAGCACGAGGAAACGTGCATCGACGATTCATGAGGATTCGATGATGATCTCTCGACGGGTTCGGTGGTAGTAACAAGTACTGCGAGTTGAAGGCAGACTGTCGGTTCAAGGGACTGAGGTTGTGCCCTCAGTCCCGAGTTGATAATTGTCATGTAAGTAGTGTGATGTAGAATTATTTTATAATAATTAATAAACCTGTATTATGTTAGTATGCTCGAGTTCCATTTACCCTCCCTCCTTCCCGTTTCAGCTGTACAAAACAATAAGTAAAGAGTGAGCCCTCAGCCCACGGGTAGCAAAGGGTAGACCCTTTTCTACTCGTGACAATATCCTGTAAATCGTTCGGAAACCAGTTGTTCGACACCAGTTGTTCGAGTGAGAATAAATCAACAATTTTTATTCGTGAAGGAAATTACAAAATTATATAAAATAAATAAAGGATAATGTAAAATGTGTAGAAGGTATGGAATATAAATATATATAATACATGTAGAGATCTAAATACCTGACCCATCCTCTAAGCCTACTCCGCGAATAATTTTCCTAGTTCTTGGAACAGTGAGAATCGTCTGAACATAATCAATCGGAAAGGTGAATTATTTATCATTAAATTCGACCTCGTCACTTGACGCTTCCAATTTCTCGTGTTCTCCGAAACTAAGAAGAGGATGGTCAGTTCCAGGTGCAGGGAGGTTCTTCACTGTCCTTGGACAATCCAAGATAGAGCTTCTCAGGCTAAGTTGAGCTTTATCCAGTATCCTTATCACACCATTATAGTGACCTACTTATTAATAGCCTCGTGGTAGCGCAAGATGTGTCAGCACATTCTTCGACCGTCATTATTACCTATACCTATTTAAGCTGTAACGTAGACTTGGAACGAACAATTAGAATAAACCTATGAAACATACAACATTTATTCAGTCATTCGTGCACTAGCCTAAAAGGCCTTACCACATGGCGACCGTGTCATAAGTTTTGCAATCTTCCTATGTACTGCAGTGTGAGAGTGTGTAAAAGTGCAGAAGACAAAAAAAGGTTACTTCAAGAAATTAGTTCCTTGAGCCCATCCTCGAGCACAAGTAGACGCTATGTCAACAACCCATCTCCACCATTCGTGGTAAGGGTAAATCCAGCATCAATACAACCATGATGGGACTGCAAAGAAAACAATCCACTAAGACGTTATGCGATAGTAACGGCAGTAATCCAGGAGGGCGAAACGCCAGGCGTAACCCTCCGCGAAGACCAATATCAAACGAGGTGCTAGCTCATTTTTAAAAAACGTTGCTTATTCACGAAAAAAATCAGCATCACCCGGCCCAACATCCAACCCAGTAGAGGCTCCTTTTTGATGCGCGAAGAGAAGAACCACCCGGCCCTACATCAATATCCCGTTGTTCGAGCAGACAACTATAACAGCAACAATCTTGTGGACGTCGCAGTTTTCGACGACGCATGAAAATCGCTAATTCAAAAATGACGAGTGAGTACAAATCATCACCCTAAACTAACCCGTGAGAGAACTTGACGACGTCTGGTTGGAATTTGTGGAAACCAGACATCGGATTTTGACGGAGTATTTTTTTAAAAAATTTCGCAAACGAACCGCAATACAAGTTGACGATGGGAAATTTTCAAAATTTCTGCCAAATTTGAGAGGGTTTTTCGAAAATTCATGATTCATTCCAATTTTTTTCAGGGAATCGTCATTTCATATAATTTGTCCGAGATTTCTTGACACATTTTGGCGGCGAAAACTCGGATTTTCGGGCAGAATTTCGAGAAATTTGGTGTAAAATGCCGACCGGGGGGTTTCGAGAACTCATTATTTAATTTATTTTTATTTAATTGTCTTATTTTACGAGGCGGCATTCAGCTATAAGCTGCTCTACCATGCAACCTCGGGGACAGCACAAAATATCCATGGATGAAGTAGGATTCGAACCCACACAGGGCAGCGCGAATGGTTTGGCTTGCCATCACCTGTACCACTCGGCTACCACCGCTCATTATCGTCTGGTGCGAGCCATTCGGCGTGGCTTTTCTTGGAATTTTGCCGAAAAATGTTGAAAACGGTACACGGCCCGGCCAAATCTGACAGAAACGTTATTATTGACGCTGTCGGTTTTGGGAAAAACTCGACAACACCTCGGGGCATTTGAACAGTGTTTCTGGAAAAAACGTACCGTGTCAGCGTGCGACATTGAACCGTGGTCTAGAGGGGGCTTTTCAGCGTCTATCGGACACCAAAAACCAAAGAATTCTTCAAATTCGACGGCACTTTGATAAAATTTCCCAGACCGGGACAGACGTTGACGGCGTAATATTTCACAAAAACAGGCGATTGATGGGGCAAAACACGTCTGGTAGGTACTCACAGTATATTTGCACTAGAGCCCGATTTTTACCGGCTTCACATTTCGAGAAAAGCCTCTTTTTTCCTTTTCCAGACACATCTCGTGGCACCGTCAATGTCTTGTTGTCACGTCTTGTTCTCTACGAAATCCCAGATTATTCCATCGGACCTTCTGGTCAGATCTTCAGAAAGGGTCCATGCTTCGATCCATATGCATTCTATTACGTCTTTGTAGTCCATTTTATCGAAATCTGTGTGCAACTTTTCGCATCGATACGGTCGACCTAGCGTCGGACTGCCACTGTCACTTTTGCCAACAGCACCGCGCGCCTCCGTTCACTAAATGTTAACGCGAATCTGTCAAACTCGCGCCACCGTTCGCCGAATTCTCAAGTCACATTCATCGTCATGTTTGCGGTGTTTTTTTTTGCGTGATCTGAACCAAAAACATAGACGACCGTCGACCAGATCCAATTTGTTGCTTTTTCATTCGAAATTTCATGGTATTTCCTCTTTTGTGAGCGTTCGCTATTTAATTGTTTCAATAGGTTTGTTCCATCAGCAGTCCCTGACTGTTTGTGGACGTCAGCAGCCTGCGCATTACGATTTATGAAGTAACAGGCTGCTGACGTCCACGAACAGTCAGAGCCGTTTCACATGGAGCGTATGGTCCGCGCGGACCGTCAGCGCGGACCGTACGCACGAATTTTTCATACGCAGCGCACGTCTTTCACATGCGCGGCGTATGCTCCGCAACCGACCACAAGTCGAGTAGTCGGTGTTGCCAGATGAGTGATGAGTTCACAATCATTACGACAATGTACAAGGGCCGGAATAAAATAATTGCGGTAGCGTTGTTGATCAAGAGAAGACCAGTTCAAAAAAAGAAAAAGAGATTATGGGTGCATCCCCTTGTGTTAGAGAGGCCAATAGTGGGAGCTTTTGTGATCTTATACTCCAGATTAAGAGAGGATGTGATGATAGTAGGTCCGTAGGTGATAGTAGTGTTTCGTACTTTTTTAGTTCATTTTATTTTTCAGTTTCCTATACTTACATTTTAGAGATTTTCAAGCAGATTCAAAAGAAGTCTAAAAAAATTGGAACTGGGATCATTCTGTATAAGAACTTAGCCGGCAAAATGCTGCCCCTAAAATTTTAATGCCCTTGTTCGCACAATAGGCACCATGGGTAGGTACGCTCCTGTTTACCTGTATGATAATATCGTAGGTACCTACTGCCTATTAGTATACAATTATTGGAGGTAATCAGAACATCAACTGAAATCTGAAATGAATCTCTCACCTGCTTCATTTTGCTCTCTCTCAGACAAGTTTTCGAAGTCCGGGATTACCACCAGAGCTACTTCCCGGAATTTCTCGTCTTTGTTTTTTGTTTTATACCCTTCATCTGATAAATCCCATATAGCTCTGATATTTTCAATCGTGGAGATTAATAATTCCGTGTCAATTTTAAACTGCTGTTGCTGGTTCAATTTCAAAGGAAACAACAAAGACAACCTTTCCCAAAGAATAGCAGCTTCCCTCTTAGCATGAACACTGTGGTATGGAAATGTGGCAACATGCGAGATCATACGCTGCGTATCGTCCGCGCCCATGTGAAAATGCCCATAAAAGCAATGGCTCGTACGCGTGCGGACGATCCGCAATGCGCACGGGCTCTGCGGATGCCCGCGGACCGTCCGCAGCGGACCGTCCGCTCACGGATCATACGCGCTCCATGTGTAATTACCCATATAAGCACATGGATCTTGCTCGTCCGCGCGGACGGTCCGCGCGTACCATACGCTCCATGTGAAACAGCTCTCAGGGACTGCTGATGAAACAAACCTAATTTTAAACACAACGGATTTTTCTTTGTCAGATTTCGATTTTTGACGTCTCCAGAGGCCACCATATTGAACTTTTCCATTTCTCAACCGATCGGATTGGATTTTTCAACCTGTACTTGCATTGGGTGGGCATTCGAGTTACCTCTGTCACATTTTGATTTTTGACATTCCAAAAGGCCGCCATATTGAACTTTTGCATTTTTCAACCCATACGATCGAGATTTTCAACTCATACTACTTGCTTAAGGTAGGCAATCAAGATGCAGCATCTGTCAACCTTCGATTTTTTACGTTTCAAAAGGCCGCCATATTGAACTTTTGCATTTTCGACCTATCCGATTAGGATTTAGAAATTAAAACCCATACCAACTTGAGGTGAACAATCAAGGTGTATCTATCAAATTGGACGTTTTGACAGTTCCGAGGCCGCCATATCGAACTTTTGCATTTTTCAACCGATCCGATTGGGATTCAAAACCTATAACCACTCGAGGCGGACAACCAAAATACATCTGTCAAATTCTGATTATTGACGTTTCAAGAGGCCGCCATCTTGAACTTTTGCATTTTTCAACCTATCCGATCGAGATTTTGAATCTATGACAACTTGAAATGGGCAATCTGAATACATTCGTCAAATTTGTCATTTTGACAGTTCCAATTCCGCCGCCATATTGAACTCTCGCATTTTTCAACCTATCCGATTGGGATTTGGAACCTCTACTTGCTTTGGTTAGGCAGTCCGGCAGTCGAGATGCATCTGTCAAATTCCGATTTTTGACTTTTCTAAAGGTCGCCATATTGAACTTCAGCATTTTTCAAGCAATCGGATTGAGATTTTAAACCCATACCCACTTGAGGTTGACAATCGAATTGCATCCGTCAAATTCGTCATTTTGACATTTCCGAGGCTGCCATTTTGAACTTTTGTTAATTTTAACAGATTTGACTCTTCTTATACTCAGTCAAGATGGACAATTGAAGTGCATTTTCGAACTCGACATTCCGGCAGCTCAAAGCGCCGTATTGAATTCTTGCTTTTTTCAACCGATTACATCGGGTTTTCCAACCTATACTTGGTTCAGATGAACAACTGGAACGTAACTGTCAAATTTTGAATTTTGCACATACTTTAATTTCATCTCAATTTCTCCTATAGGTACATATTTAAAAAGACTCCTAAATAATACATATACACGGTTCTTTTTTGCTTTCCATTACACAGTGTCCTCCACGGCATAACCTTTTTCACGGTTCAGGTTTTTATAACACATCGTTGCTTTCATTCTCAAAATTGTGTACTCCATCATATGTTTCCAGTATTTTTGGTAGTTACCTTCAACAAAAGTAGAAATACATATTAATAAACATAATAATGGTGTATCTATTTCTCCCGACAACTCTTCACTGGCCAGACACTACCCATTGACATGCGTTCCGTTCACAATAGAACCCTACAAGTCGAGGCAAAAACTTCAAAGCACGCGAAAAACAAACATCTTTTCGATTTCATGTTACTAATACACAGTCAGTTGCTTACGCCTCTTGGAAAACTTTATAACTGTATTTTAGATTTCGACAGATCCGTATTAATTTTGAAATTTGGAAATGAATGTCGAGAAATTCCAATGTGTTACTCCGCAGAAAAACTTACACGTAAAATATCACCGCGTTGCCAAATTGTAAAAAAGCTCAAGAGCAAAAATGTCATATCTGATTCAACAGAAACGGCAATTGGAGTTCATAAAAGTCTGCCTACAGTTTCGCCTTACGAAGCAAAAATGGTAAATAGAACGCGCGAAGCAATTGTAACTAAGAAACCAAAACTGTCGAGTCAATCGGTTTCAGAATTTAACGTTCGATCGTTTAGAACAGGAAACGAAGACACGCGTCCGCAAAATATTTTGAATGTGAATATAGCAAAAGTAAACACCTTCGTGAACACCTCAGCCCAGAGTAGAAAAGAAAACATTTTTCAAAATTCTGACCATGAAGAAACTAACGTTTTGAACGGAAATGCTACCGTTTTCAAGGTAACAAGTAATAAAGAATCTTTCGATTTACCACGACTCAAGTTCAAAGTTTTCAAAAATCGAATTAGTTCTGCAATACAAGACTTCAATTCACAGAGTGCTACGAGAGTTGATAATAAAGTCATTCGTGATAACAAACCTATAGAATTGTTATCCAGGGTCGTTCCCGATGATGAAAACTATAATTATTCAAGTAATAATAAAGGACTCGCCAGTGCAAACAGTGCTTTAGAGCATCTGCTAACCAGGTTAAATACAATAGCCAGCCGGTGAGAATAGACTTGATATGTTGAAACTTCAGTATGAAGATGAGCAATGGAATTTGGTGGGTATTAACGCATTCAAAAGGAAAGCAAGTAAAGTACTCACACATGTAAAAATCGCGTTTTGTACCCCTATTATCACACTATCCGACAAAAACGACTGAAAAGAAATTTTAAAAATATTCCATATTGACCTACTCCGTGGAGGCCACATTGGCCCCAAAAGAATGTTATCGAGATTGAAAATGTACTCCAAGTGGAGAAAAATGAAAGAAGATGTAGTGAATTTCATAAAGAGTTGTGACTTATGCAAACTGAAGAAACCGATCTATGACATGGGAAATGTTGCAAATGAATTGAAATCTTGTTTTCAATTACCGCGATAGAGAGCTCAGCGACAGACAATGATCATGGGAAGTCAACTCTTGACTCTAGAGCAAATCCCATTCAGTTAGAAACTGGAGATTTTGTCCACGCGAGAAGTGGAAAAAGACAAAAACTCGATCCTGTGCAAAATGGTCTATATAAAGAGATCGAAATGGATGACCCGAATAGTGCATTACAAGATGGTGGAAACAGTTTTCCCATTCATAAAAATGGATCAATAAAATGCTAACGTTCAACTATATAAGTATAGAAAAAAAAATTTCTCCTCAACAGTATCATCACCAGTACCAATTATTTAAGGTATTTAACCACAAACATTGCTATTCGGAGATTTATATAAAATTTTGTTGTTGAGCTGTAAATATTTGTCGACCTGAATTTCATTATTTAATTGTGTGTATTTGTGTATTTTTCCGTGAATTTTGCACTTACTGTCTATAAGTATGTTTATCTACAAGCGTTAAATAATACCCGTCACTTTTAACACGTCGTCATGGGCGACGTGAAAAAATGATGATTCTGTGCGTTCCTGTCATATTTTCAATAAATTCTGACGTTTACCAAACATTTCAAAGACCATTGTAGATAAAATCTTGTACGATACACACGTTAAAAGTGTCTTATTTTGTTCGCGGGGTTGCTCTACTCGCTAACACTCGTTTCGCAAGCGTCCCCGCTCACAAAATAATACCTGTCACTTTTAACACTTGTATCGTGAATGGCTATTATCTACGAGCGTTAAATAATACCCGTCACTTTTAGCACGTCGTCATGGGCGACGTGAAAAAATGATGATTCTGCGCATTCCTGTCATATTTTCAATAAATTCTGACATTTACCAAACATTTCAAAGACCATTGTAGATAAAATCCTGTACGATACACGCGTTAAAAGTGTCTTATTTTGGTCGCGGGGTTGCTCTACTCGCTAATGCTCGTTTCGCAAGCGTCCCCGCTCACAAAATAATACCTGTCACTTTTAACACTCATATCGTAAATATATGCCGATCAGCTTTTAAATTCAGCACTAGAACGGTAATTTTCTTACGCCAAGTTGGCAATTCTGCGATAATTGGGGATGCTCAAATTTGTAATGTTGGATCACTTTTTCCCTAGATGACCTTGAATTTTTATTGTCAATCGAGTACAGCGCTGTTGCAAGATTGTATAAACGTTCAAGGCGTCTTGATTTTGGTAGATTTTCGCCAGTTTTAATGGGCGACTGGTGGAATGTTTTTTCCAAGGTTTTTTCAAATTAAATAATGAATTACGTTGAGGAAACTGTTCTAATTTTTGGTCAAAAATAAAGGTCAATAGCTGATATCTGAAATTAATCTGTGCCTTTTAAATTTGACACTAGGTGATAGATTTTACAAGCTCTCGAAGGTAATAATCAAAAATTTCACAATTTTTCTGAATTAATTGCTATGCCTGTACTAAGGATACAATATTAGTGACAACGTGAATCAACTTATATAGTGCAATAGTACCTAGTATCACTATATGTAGGTACTTAAGATACATTGATACTATAACTAAATATATACAACAATTCTTGAAAACCTGTGAGATGAATTAACTTCAGCTACAGCATTCGCTCGAAGATCTATAGGCAAACCACAGAAAAACTGCTCGACGTAGCTTTAATGAAAAAAAAAAGGAAAAGATGTCAGCGAGGCTGATATCAGTGGCCATCTTAGGGAACAGAGGGTAGAGTAGATGCAGCAAGTGGGCGAGTGCGAAGTTGACGATGGAGATGTTAAGGAACTACAGGTCTAGCTCAGATGCAGTTTTTGATAGCCATTGTCCGCGGACACCTACTCCGCGACGATGTGGTTCATGGTCTGGTTCTTAGTTCCACACTCAGAACTCGGATCTTTTACATATCCTCACTGATAGAACTGAAATCTGCATTTTCCCTGCCCTGTTCGTATCCTATTGAATCCATACTTTCCTTGGAAGGGAGAAGCTCTTCGGATCCTCTACAATCGCTCTGTTCTTGACGGCGGCTTCAGTATCCCATATTTCCTTCCAGTGTCTTTTCATCTCGAAATCTGCAGCACGGATTTTTGGCTGCGATGTTCAAAATTGGCAGCCAGAAAGTCTGGGTAGATTTGACAACTCCAGCAATGATTCTCAATGCTTGGTTAAGAATGACGTCAATGATGTTGTGTGTGTGTGCTATTCATCCAAACAGGAGCGTAGTATTCCGCTGTCGACTAGACCAAGACAATGGTGGATATCCGAAGAGTAGTGGCGTCGACACTCCATGTAGTTCTCGCAAGTCTCTGAACCAGGTTCATTCGTGTCTTCGTCTTGGCAGTGAGTCTCTCCAAGTTGATCTTGAAGGATAATGTTTGGTCGAAGGTCCCACCGAGGTACTTGGAGTGGGACTGTGCTGCAGATGAAGTCCGGCCATCAAAGCTGACATTGAGGTGACGAACTGCTTCTGTCGTTCAGATGAATGGCTCTAGTCTCTATCTCCAGAGAGTTCGGATTCAATCCTCATTTTTGAAAGATGACAAAATTCTGTTGGAAAATCGTAATACATATTTATTATGTGCAGAATCGGCGAGTTTTTATTTTGCACATCTGTGTTATTTGTCCAAAAAGTTCGTTTTCAGTTTTGACAAAAAAATACAAGGTAAAACTTTGGATCAAGTTTTCATTTTTGGCTGGTCATAATCTACTCACTGTTCGACTGAATTGGTTCAAATTCATTTCATGGCTTGTCTCTGTTGACAGAAGGGCTGGCCTAAAAAGCTAAAATTACAGAAGCCAACTTTTTTCAATCGAGTCACATCGCAGGTCAACCATTAAATTAAACCTCAATATGGCTCGAACCCGATAACAGTATTCCCAAAAATGTAAATTTGACCAAATAACACAGGGATACATTTTTCCGAATCTGCGGCCCTAGACTTTGATTTACCCAGTAATTCTTGACAAGTTTTAACAGAGGAATATTGCTGGTAAATCTAAACAAAATTGAAATCCCCTATCTGCCATTGGTCTATGTAACGTTAATGAATAACCTTATAGCGTGGAGACCTCAGGTGATAATAAGCGCCGCAAAGCAAGAGCGCCTTTCTCTGGTGGTGATTCATGCGTGGCCCCAAGCCGTTGGTAATTTGTGGAAATTCCCTGGAATCCCGTGGCTATCCATTTAATTTGAAGAAATCGTATCCGGTGGAAATCCCGTGGTAATCCCGTGGCAATCCATCACAATCCGTTGAACGCTCTGATGTCCCAGTAATTCACCAGAGGACTCACCCTATGATCATTTGCATCTGAAGTCAACTTTGAATGAAAGAAAAAATTTACATGAACTTGAGTACTCAGACAAGAGTGTTACTCGTACTTACCTTATAAATATACAGGCAGAACCATGAATATAGCAATAGCAGAACCGAGGGCAGAACACTTAATGAAATTTTCCCAGGAATGTAAACAACTATGACACTCACCTGACATCATGACAAACAACGGCCAAGGCAACAAGGCAGCGGATATGATGCAAGGAGACGCCAGAACTGGCATTTCTTGTCAAAATTTTCTAACCTCTTTGAGCTCAGCCCATTTTCGCGCAACTTGGTCTATGAGCGTCCGTTACACTCTAGGCAACATGGCCAACCGCGTTTTATTTTCTGCTGAATTTAAAACGATCGGCATATAGCTATTATTTGGCTATGAAAAATTTTGGTCTTTGAAAAATTTAAATTTCAGAAAAAGGTTCAATTGTGCTGTACGCGCGCGCAGTGCAATTAAATGTTTTGAATGTAATTGAGTAGAAGAACCCAAAATTTTGATCTATTCATTTCCCATGTTTGTAATTCTTGTAGTTTGATTTGGTATTCGAAAATTTCAGATTCAAATTTATAAGGTATTCTATTATTTGGTTGATTTATTTTGAGGTACCATTATGATGTTATATTTGTTTTTTTTTTTCTTAATTGAATTTTGAGTTTTTGAATGGTTAGAATGACGCATTCTCTGACAGGTATGCATCATACTCCCAAAAGGGGAGGTGTAGTGACCTACTTATCAATAGCCTCGTGGTAGCGCAAGATGTGTCAGCACATTCTTCGACCGTCATTATTACCTATACCTATTTGAGCTGTAACGTAAACTAGGAACGAACAATTAGAATAAACCTATGAAACATATAACACTTGTCCAGTCATTCGTGCACCAGCCTCAAGGGCCTTACCACACCATCTCTAGTCTCCCTCAGAAATTCAACAGAATCGGATCCGATGAGTAAGTCATCAACATAGAAATCGTTTTTCTGTGATTCTACAAGGGTACAATACAAGAGTATCACTGCATTACAAGGCAATTTTGCACAAAATTGAAGTTTTTAATGATCTTTGAAGACGCTGCGGGGAGGAAGCTACGATAAGAGGTTCCGTGGCCGACACGGCAACGGTTCTCTTATTCTGTACGATCACTATGGTTCCCCTTCAATATCGTTGGGGGCCGAAAAGTAGATTATATTGTTCTACAGATGCTATGCGAGATTTTTTTGTCGTCCGCGTGGGTTATTGCTGCTGCGCTTTGCGCTTTTCCACAGCGATTTGTGTGCAATTGATCGAATCGGTGCGACGAAAAAATGAAAAACTGGATATACGGTGACACGACGCTTCAGCGTGCCGCGGTAATGAGGAAACGCGCCGCTTTTGCCGTGTTTTTCGAATAAACGCGATGGACGGGCGCGCGCGTTGGGATAATTTAAAAGCCAAACAGCCCATTGTGACGAGAATTCGAGGCTCGTTCATTAACTGAAAACGCCAGTCATGTTCGGTTACTAATTACCTGCTGCGAAAGCCAAAAACACGGTTTTGGTGTATGCGCCGGCGTTCATGTAAAAAAAGTAATAGTTTGTACCGATAAGGGCGGAGGTTTGAAAGGTTGTTTTTCTTACGCAACGATTGACGCGCAATTAAAACGACGTTTTTGGTCGAGTTTCAGTTTGGAACATAAACTTCAATTATGATGAAGCAAACAACACATTGCGTTAACTGGTGAACTCTTCAAGAATGCAAAAAAATATGCTACAAATGAGCACAGTGGGGCTAGAGTGGAAAGAAAAGAGCCTGATTGCAAAAATTGCGATAGGCGTTGAGTAATGTGGTGGCACAGAAGGCATGAAAAAAAAGCATTGGGGAAGATCATCAAACAATGAGAGCAAATTTACCTGGCTGGCTACAGTATGAAATTACTAAAACCAATTGAGAACGTGTAGTTCTTGGAGAGGGTCCAGGGCTTTGGGACGACCTGTCCAAAGCTGGCTGAGTCCATAGTACTCCCACTATCAGAGCTCGATGTTGCCTAATGACGTGGCGGTGGCCGGCGTGACTCGCTGGAGAACTGCTTGTCGATTGTCTTACTCAAAGACGTCACCGAATCTATTGCTCCAGCGCCACGAGGAGATGCTGGCCTATTTGGAAATCCAGCAAGCGCCCAGTTTCTGACCGCGCGGCTAGTATCTGCAACAGCGGGCCAGAACATTGAATCTACTTACTATTCTTCACAGGACCAGACTTTCCGGATCCGTGAGCACTCAGCAATGAACACGTCAACTCTGGAGCACACGGTAGCATACACCATATTTGTTCATTGAATTTTCCGACAAATCCAAAAATTGGCTCTCCGGGTTTGGTAGTTGTCGCGTTCAAATTGAGTGGTCGTGATGATGCATTAGCGTTGATGTTATTTGCCCTTCACATAACGTACTTCTCAATCAAATTCTTTTTGAATGAGAAAAGCCAAGCTAGGGGTCTGGGGTCACTGACAATTTTGAACTTACGTCCAAAGAGATGAGGCGATTGAAAGATCTGAACCATGTGATCCTTGTGAAAGAACATCGCTCACAGCTTGGTTATTGCCATCTGTTAAGAGAACAAATTCTTTCAAAATTTGGAAAACTGTAAAATTGAACTGTTTGTCAAAAGAGTTTTACCAAAGGTCGAGACATTTTTTGCTTTTCTAGTCATTGAAATTGATAGGATGATTCTCTCCAGTTTCATAATATCAAAGGCTCTGTCAATTTCAAAAAGGCCATAGCAGGATAAGGGGCCGAAAAGTGCCCCCGCTCGGATTCAACTGAAATTCACATCACACGTCCTGCTTGGTACTTAAATACATCATACCAAATATTAGCCCGATAGCTCCACCAGGGGGCCCCCCTCCCGGGGGTATGCAAAAATTAAAAAAAAATTATTTTCTCAAAAATTAGGGAGAGGAAAAATTTGAAAAAAACGTACAGTATACATATTGATAGTGGGCTTCTGAAACATATCAAAACATCAAGATGGCTAGTCAAAAAATATATGAATTTCAATTTTTCAGTTTTTTTAATTTTTTTTTCCCATGAAGGAATTTTTTGACCAAGATTGTACATATTCTCCAACATTACTACTTATCTGATGTATATAAGAAAAAAATTACAAGTTGCAAGTCCATGCGGAAGACAGTCAAATTTTGAAAAAACTCATTTTTTTCCGCGTCAATTCAGGTGACGAAAATTGATAAATGTGAGGATGAGTTAATGGCGCTGAAATGATCATATTACCTTCATATTATCTCATGCAAAAATGAAATGTGTCATCAATGTCAAACAGTAATCAAAATTGCTCAAAACCGTAGAAAGCGAGAAAAATAAAAATATTTATTTTTATGAAAAAAAAAAGATACATGCAGGAAGGAATAACTGTGTATTAATGCATACTGATAATATAAGACATCATACAAAACACAAACAAATCACGTTTTAATTAGAGAAGAAGAAATTTTTACAAAATACAGAAAAATATTGAGAGAAAACACAGGTGAGGAAAATTGACAAATGTGAGGATGAGTTGGAGGCACTTGAACTATTACCTTCATATTGTGATCCCATGAAAAGTGAAATGTGCCATCAATGCCAAATAATAATCAAAAAAGCTCAAAACTGCAAATAGCGAACGAATAAAAAAATATATTTTCAGGAAAAAAATTGCAGGACGGAATGATTAAAGGCTCAATTTGAAAACTATTTGATCAAAGTAGGAAAAACACGGTGTTTTTACTATCAGGACAGCTAATCTGTCGGTGTCTCGACATATTACAGTTTTTTTTTTGAGTTTGCCAGATATAATACCAGCACGAGTTTCTTTCACTTCGATCGGGTAGTTTTTGAATGAAACTATCTTTTTCCCTCCAAAAACGGTAACTACATTTATTCTCGACGTCGCGTCGGCGTCGCTTGAAGTCTCCGCTTTGAAAAGAATTCTTCGTAAGTGAGTCTACAAAATTATGTCCCGTAGATTGTTTACTGCGCATTCAAAATATGTATATTCATTGTTTGTGATGTTATTGTTTCGAGCGGCATTCGAGTAAACACGCGATTTTTCTGGATTCTTCCATCCATCATGTAGCGGTGTAGATAGAAGAGCGGTGCTCTGGACATTTCCTGAAGTATACGCAATGGCTTGGCATTGGGAACCTTCAACGCTCGATCAAGACACATCTGTTAATTTTGGCGGAGGTGCAGACATTCCGGAGCACACGGGAAACACGCGGAAGGTATGTGATTAATCGGGAGTCGCCTAGAAAATCTAATGCCGGGCCACCATGGAAATTTCTGGATGATGATGGAAAGTTCGGGAACACTATTCGGAGGCCTATACGCATATGTATAAGGTTATACAATGGTATAAGGCATCAACCGTCAGCTCACGGGCAGTATTGTATTCGAATGCGAAGTGGTAGCGAGTGGATAAAAGCGAAGTACCTGCGATATATTTCCAAGTAGATAATTGTTGGCGTGTATTTATTGTAGTACGCAGTAATAAACAGTGTGTGTTTTAAAACGATCGTCTCAATTATATTTGAACCCATACGCGAAAAAGTAACATTATTCTAGATCACGTCTTTGCAGAAAAATTTATTGCAATTGAAGCATTTCCTCTTCATTGAAAACATCGATTTGAAGGCTTGATTTTTGCTCCAAAAAGTCATTTTACTAAAAAAAAAGTAAACGGGATATAGGTTTCTTTTTTTGAGGAGAAAGAGATAGCTTGATCTGAAAACTACTCAATCAAAGTGAAAGAAATGCATGATGGCATTATTCTTTGACAAAATCGAGAAAAAAGCCTGTAATATTTCGAGACACTGACAGCTTAGCTGTGCTGATTAACACCGGGGGTTTTTCTCACTTTGATCAAATAGGTTTTAAATTGAGCCTTTGGTCATTCTTTCCTGCGATTTTTTTCTCTGAAAATAATGGTATATTATTCAACAAGCGGGTAATGATTGTTTCTTACTCACGAGGATGCAGTTTGCCGACACGAGCCTTGGCGGGTGTCGTGAAGCATCCGAATGAGTAATAGCCATTACCCGCGAGTAGAATACTATGCTTTATCCAGTCTTATTAAAAAATGCAAAAATGCAAAATGCGCGTGATAATGCGTGCATTATTCAATATGATTGGATAAAATATTTATTTCGTTCGTTTTTTTGCGGTTTTGACCTTTTTTGATTACTATTTGGCATTGGTGGCACATTTCACTCTTCATGGGATCACAATATGAAGGTAATAGTTCAAGTGCCTTCAACTCATCCTCACATTTGTCAATTTTCCTCACCTGTGTTTTCTCTCAATATTTTTCTGTATTTTGTAAAAATTTCTTCTTTTCTTATTAAAACGTGATTTGTTTGTGTTTTGTATGATGTCTCCTTATTATCAGTATGCATTAATACACAGTTATTCCTTCCTGCATGTATCTTTTTTTTTCATAAAAATAAAAAAAATTATTTTTCTTGCTTTCTACGGTTTTGAGCAATTTTGATTACTGTTTGACATTGATGGCACATTTCACTTTTGCATAAGATAATATGAAAATAATATGATCATTTCAGCGCCATTAACTCATCCTCACATTTATCAATTTTCGTCACCTGAATTGACGCGGAAAAAATGAGTTTTTTCAAAATTTGACTGTCTTCCGCATGGACTTGCAACTTGTAATTTTTTTCTTATATACATCAGATTAGTAGTAATGTTGGAGGATATGTACAATCTTGGTCAAAAAATTCCTTCATGGGAAAAAAAAATTAAAAAAACTGAAAAATTGAAATTCATATATTTTTTGACTAGCAATCTTGATGTTTTGATGTGTTTCAGAAGCCCACTATCAATATGTATACTGTACGTTTTTTTCAAATTTTTCCTTTCCCTAGTTTTTGAGAAAATAATTTTTTTTGAATTTTTGCATACCCTCGGGAGGGGGGCCCCCTGGTGGAGCTATCGGGCTAATATTTGGTATGATGTATTTAAGTACCAAGTAGGACGTGTGATGTGAATTTCAGTTGAATCCGAGCGGGGGCACTTTTCGGCCCCTTATCCTGCTATGGCCTTTCTTCATGAATTTCCTGTGATATCCAAGTAAACCGAAAAAGGCTTTCAATTGTTTTGGTGTTTTTGGGATCGGTACAACAACAATTTTGTCGTTGTTCGGATTTATATCGGTTGGGGTGATAACTTGTCCAAGGTGATTGATTAATTTTAGCAGGTACTCGCTTTTATCTGAATGAATTTTCAAATTCAATTTCCTGGGTCTGTCAAAAACTTGAGTCGATTTTTCAAAATTGTCCCGTATGGAAGTTGAGAACATGATTACGTTATCCAAATACAGGACACAAAATTTTTTGAGGATTCCTCCGATCACATTCTTCATAACACGCTGAAATGTGAACGGCGCATTGCGTAGTTCAAAAGGCATGCGCACGAGTTCGTAGTGCTTGTTTTTTACAGAAAACGCGGTTTTTGCAGCGTCAGGGCTAACTTCCACCGGGTGGAAACCTGAAGCTAAGTC
The DNA here is from genome assembly GCA_949128115.1 of Anaspis maculata. NCBI lineage: Eukaryota > Metazoa > Arthropoda > Insecta > Coleoptera > Scraptiidae > Anaspis > Anaspis maculata. The sequence continues at coordinate 17,163,306 of OX421964.1, forward strand.
CAAGGTTGTGAAGTATTGGCTGCTACCTAGCTCATCAAACATGTGATTCATGTTCGGTATTAAACACAGGTCTTCATGTCAGTTTTTTGTCTCTGTGCCCTCACCTTATGGAAGGGTATCTGTAAGTTTTCGTATGAATGGGAGTATCGTCCTTCAATCTAATGTTGTGCTTGACGCATTTGTGGAGGTCAAGTTGTTCTCTTTGAATTGAAAAATGTCCAAATAAGATTCAAGTATTTCCGTTATTTTCAATTTCTCTTCCGAGTTGCAATGGTCTGAACGTACTTCAGACAGGTCAAAATGGAATTTTTTGCCATCAAAGTTATTGAAATCTACAATATGTGATTGAATTTTGACTTTTGGCACAAGGTTTTTGTATTCGATTTTTATATCGGTTTCGGGGGTGATTATTTTGTTATCTTTCACGTTGACAACTACTTTAAAATTCTGTGAGGTGTCGATACCTGATGAACAGTCGAAATAGTTATGATATTCAAATATGTGAAGTTTCATCAGAACATTTTTCTTCATTTTTGAATTATTTTGAACAGGAAATACCTGAGCTGATTATTTCAATGCTTGTTCCATCTGTAATCGCATTCTATAATCGTGGGAAGATCACTTTGTAGTCCATGAAAGATTTTGTTGAGCCAGTGTCGATTGAGCATTCGAGTGTAAATTTTTCATATGTATTGGAATGTGGAGCAAACATGAGTCAATGTGATCAAGGTTCAATAATTTGAATGATCTGAGGTTCCTTGTAATGGGAATAATCAATTAGTAATCAGTAACTCTATAGTTCATTCAATTGAGTTCAAAAACTCTTGTGAGGTTCAGCGACCTTGTCGCAATCAGCGAAGTTCAATTGTCAGCGTGTGGATGTCGCGCTTATCAGAATAGCACGGTAACAGTGCATTTTTCAGGTCAATTTTTTTTTAATTTACAAATTTGTCGATTTGGGAAGTTCTTCATGAATTTCCCATAATATTCAAGTAAACCAGGAGAAGCTTCCAATTGTATGGCTGTTTTTGGGATCGGGAATTCTGTAATGGTTCGATTTTGTCGTTGTTCGCCTTCATACTGTTTGGGGTGATGACGTGTCCAAGTCAATCGACTTCTTTCCAAAGGTGCTCGCTTTGGTCTGAATAAATTTTCAAATTGAATTCTCTTGGTCTGTCAAAAACTCAAGTTAATTTCTCGAGATGTTTCTGTATGGAGGTTTAAAATATGATTATGCCATCCAAATATACGATACAAGATTTGTTAAGGATTCTTCCGAGTGCATCCTACATAACACCCTGAAATGTGAACGGCGCATTGCGTAGTTCAAAGGGCATGCGCACAAATTCGTAGTGCTTGTTATCTACAGAAAACGTGTTTTTTCAGCGTCTCCAGGATCAAATTCCACCTGGTGAAAACCTCCAGCTAAGTCAAGGGTCGTAAAGTATTGGCTTCCACCTAGCTTGTCAAACATGTCATTCATTTGCGGTATGATTAACCCATATAGCCCGACCGTCCTTTATAAAGGACGGTAAAAGTTTTTTTCACAATAATCAACTGCTATTACTAGTATAAACAGATAAGTCACTACATACCAAACTTCAAGTATTGAGAGCCCATTCATATCACTAGTTCGTTATAATTACTGAATTTGCTTGTATGGTGCCCTTTTGTTTGTTGTTGGCTTTTACAATGAATAACCATAGGTAGGTATATTTCGTTGTTGATAGCAGTTTATGGTTGTTTTTTTCTATATTTGGGTACTTCAAAGATCAAGTAACTTGCCTGCTACCAAAACTTTAATTTTTTTTCAAACCGTCTTGTGCAAAAAAACGGTGTCCTTTATAAAGGACGGTAGGTCTATCCACTACTATCAACTACAATGATGTCGTTTTTATTTCACTTATGGAAAAGACCCCTTACCATAGCACAGTTACGGGAAGAAATCGAGAAGGATGTATTGAAGATATTCCAGGAGAAATAGCAATTCTTTTCCCAAAAATACAAACGATGAGTGCGATACGGATGAAGATTCAGCTGAAGAAAATTCTATTGAACCAAACAATTTGCCAGAAGCGCAACTCAGAGCCAAATTTGGGCTACAAGTTTTGGATTGGGGCTTTGCGGCTAGGCATTATTGTCTATTTTGAGAAATGACGAGGTTCTCGTGATCAGAGAAAAAAGCACATCGTAGCACGTAGATCAACCGCTACTGATATCATACTACGAGAATATGGGCGGTGTAGATCGTGATGATCAAAATCAAGGCTAATACAGAGTTTCAGTCAGAGGGGAAAATGGTATTCTCCACCATTTGCTCACTGCATAGATATGACTATGCAAAAATCTTGGCGACTAAATAAAAATAATGGCGGAAACCTCGACCAACTTAAGTTCCAAAGATCTGTGAGTACAGAGCTGCTGGAAACTAGCAAAAAAATGGCAAAGAAAAAGACCTTCGAAACCACCCGGGAATTTGCGTGAGTTTTTTCATGAGCATGAGAAAATCACCGGCGATGTGCGGTATGCCATAAAAAAGACCAATTTTATGTGCAAAAATTGTTATGTCGGCTTGCATCTCAAGAATTGTTCCATTTTTCACCACACTCAAAATTTATGTTTGTTTGCAAATTGTGTGTCTTGTGTTTGTTTGTTTAGGTTTTCCTTCAATGATTTTTTCTTTTGTTCTCTGATGTTTTTTTTTGTTTTATATTGATAATTTCATGTTTTTTGAAGTGCAAGAGAACATTTTTCAGTCGTTTGATGTTATCAAAAAATTTATATTTCATAGTAGTACATAGCCCTACCGTCCTTTTAAAAGGACAGCACTTTTTAACTAAATACGACACTCAAAGAATTTTTTTCTTATTTTTGTGTGATTCTACTCTGCTTAAAAGACCAGAATTTTGAGAAAAATTTTCGATTACGGAAAAAATTTTAATTCCGGACCATATGAGTTAATAATGTAATAACGCCGTTGCTGTCTGTCGTGACTTTTCATCTATATGATCCTGACACTCAAACGCCAATCGGTCTTGATTTTATTTTTTCAAACGTGGTCGGCGATGAGAGACCCTACCCCAGAGTCAGTGTTTTGGGTGGGGACATCCTTGGACTGCTCGATTCTCCAGTGAGCAGGACGATCGTCGAACAGCCAGGAATCGACATGTTTAGAAAAGTCTGGGACTTCCGTTTCGATCCACTGAAATCAGGCCTTGTCGTGTTGTTAATGGAGAGGAATGTCAGGTGAGCCACGTTGTTGCAGTACCGTTTAGGCTTGGAGATCGAGCCAAGGTCGATCCAAGTTCAGGTTTCGTATTGTTTTCAGAAAGGTCAATGAGGTGACTGAAAGTGACGCTTCCTTCCTACTATTTGTAACGAATACGCTGGATAAATTGCATAGAAAAGTGCATATTGGCAAGTGTCGCTGTCTGAAGAGTCGAAGCCGGTCGCCGCTTCTCCTGTACCAAACCGGGGCTCAATTGATTACGCCCTTGGCGTCGACTTGGATCCCTTCGTATTTTTTTATTTGGACGTCGTCGTCAGTGACCAGTAGGCTGCTTCTTGCTGCTGCTCACATACTTCCGGTCGGCTCAACATGAAACTTGCTGGCGGCTTTTGATCTGACTTGATTGACAAACAAGATCGACAATGTGTCATGTATTTAGTGACATTGGCGCGCATTTTCGGCCATTAATTTTCAGTAGAAATGCGACTGAAGGTCTTGTAAATTCCACAAGGACCGCAAAATGGTGGATCGTGATTTTCCGATTAGACTTTGAATATTTCTCGAGACGGAACTACTAATTTCCAATCGTGGAGTTTGCCGTTTTCGCTACGCCAAGATGGGAACCATAGTGGAGAACCTGCCACTCACTGGCACATCTTCGAGCACCACCTGTTTTTTGTCTCCGGTGACGAAGATGTTGAATTTCGTCTATCACTGGCACTGATCCTGATAGGGCATCAAGAGAAATGTGATTTCTGCCGTAACACTTGAAACGACCCCAGCTATCGTCTTGTACCCCTGGATGGGTAGGCAACCCATTATACTGGCATTTAATTCAACTTATTTGAATTAAATCACTTTTCCCGCTTTTGGAACCGCTTGGCCGATGATCATCTAGTATCAGGACGACATCCCGTTGTGCCTCTCTTGTTGTTCAATTATAGAGTTCTCGAGATTGTTGAGACAGGTCTGACTACGAGTTTGAACACAATAAGACACAGTTAAAGTTTTAACGTAACATCTATCTATTGACTTCTATGTACAATTCAAAATGTTTAAATAATGGCTCGCTCCTATACCTAGTCCTACCTTCACATCGCAGGCTAAATTATCTGAAAGATCTAACCTATTCCCGAAGAGATAACTTTCCCCTAATTATTCCAGACGTCCCAACACCCCACCCTCCGACGAACACCTGACTCTACACCTTGACCGACATTTAATTCTGGCTGGCTTTCGCGGCTCAAAGTTCATTTTGTGGTTACATCAGATCCAACATTTATGTTAGTGTTAGAGGTTATGTTAGGGTTAGGCCCGGCTTCTAGACACTGAAAAGAGAAGAGTGACTTCGACCACGAGTGCTATCCAAGATTTGTGGGCCGGCGTGTGTATGGTAGCCCACCTAGTTGTGGCATTCTTTTCAAAGGCTGTTGCTTCTTTTTGGGCCATGGTCTCTTTTGCCCGTTTGGAAAGGATTGGATATGGCTACCTTTGTGGGGGCCTATTCCCTTTTTTCACCGTGAGTCGCTCCCAACGCTTAGAAAGATTCCCGCGTCGCGCGTGTCTATAACCGGAAATGTTGAACCGAATTTCACCCTTCCAAAAACTTTCGAACCGATGGTGAGCGCGAAACAGTTACTCTAGTCAAGATACAAATTTAATTTGGAGAACGTTTTGAGCACGCCCCGTATACGCGCTAGTTTGTTGTTGTTTAGCAATTTGTGAGAGAAGGCCGCAGCCAGGAGAAACAAAACGCAGAGAAATGACTATACAGGGTGTTCGCAGAAAAGCCGATGCGGAGAGGCGTCGAAATAATCTTTGCCCTAACGCGAAATAATCGCCGTCTACCCTATTCCTGATCGAGCCCTAATAACAATTCATCTTCACAAAGTCCCTATCGGAACGATGGCGTCGTTGGGTACCGTATTAAATTCATCAGTTTCGAATAAGAACGTCTTCATTCCCGTAACAAGCTCTATATGGAAATATCAGGAACGGTCGTGGCGCTAAAACAAAATCATTAGTTTCAAGGAGGGGGGGGGGGGTGTCCATCAATCCGATCAACAATTACAACTCTACGGCAGGGTCCGAACCCCGATACAAACGCGATTCTATTTTATTTCAATTTCTTGATTTTTCACGTAGTTCTCAAAATTTACATTTTCCGAATAACTAGGAGCTTCAGAAACGCAGAAGAAGCTCACCCGCGAGTTTCCAGATCTAACCCACTAGGTCCGGCGCTCTGAGTACCGCAGTCACAAAGCCAAGTCCAGAGGGCCCAAGAGCGCGAATACCTTTCTATGAAGGTATCCAACAAAGGACGAGGCTTGAAAGTGGCTGTACCTGACGGCAGACAGTAGCGCAGACACCAGCACGTGCAGGCAGATCCAGAACGCACGCGTGAGCCCCATCATACATTTTTCACGACAAAGCCTAACCGTAAGCAACTATCCCAACTCACCAAGACTAACCTCCCGCCCGTCGAGGTCATCACTCCGCCACCCGAGATACCGAAACGAGAGACCTCATTTCTATCGGGCCTGGTTCATTTAGGGGTTTTAACTCGACATCCTCGAGGTGGGCTAGAACTCATCGTGGAGGGAACGCGACTCAGCATCCTGGAGGGGGTCCGAAACTCTTCGTCAACGGGTCCCAACTCTACGACTTGGAGAAGGGTCGAAACTCAACACCGGAAGGGCCTTGGCACATCGACCTGGCAAAAGGGCTGGAACTCGTCGTCGGAGGGCTCTGACTCGACACCCGGAGGCGGATCAAGACTCAACGTCCAAGGGCTCTGACACGACATCCTAGAGACGGGTTGCAACTCAACGGGGGAAGCAACTCATCGGTCTCTCGGAGGGTCAAAACTCAACCTGGAGGGTTCTCGACTCAGCGTGCCCCCAAGGGGACCAAAACACGACTCCGAAGGGTTCCAACTCGGCTTCTCCAGGGGGCCTTTGAGACACATCAGCCGGGGGAAAGCGACTCGTCATTTTCCAAGTGGGCTGGGGCTCATCATTGGGGCTTCGACGCTTCGGCCTCTAGGAGGGTCGCGACGCAACATAAACGGGTTCTAACTCAGCTTCCTCGAAGGGGACTAAAACTCTTCGCTAACAGGCCCGCAGAAGCACTCGGCAGCGGACGTGACAAGTCGGGAGCGGACGGCAGCCCAGGAGGATTGGTCCAGGTACCACGGTCAATCTCCGGCGATATCCTCCATTCCCAGCAATTCGGAATATTTTATTGCATCCAAAACGACCGCGAACGGCGTATAGACAGCTCAGGTAATCCGAGAAGCCGCTGGAGAATGCGACCGGCGGTGCTAACACGTGTGAATCGGATGGTGGCGGGCAGCGGGCAGAGGCACGGCGTGTCAACACATCAGGAGTACGGCAGCAACTAGCTGCGTCAATGTGCGGGTGGTTTTTCATATGCACCAATTCACCATTTCGTCGGACGTCAAGCAGGAGCGGTTGTGGAATTCACGATGAGAAGCAAATAAATTATGTTGTAGAGCTTTGCGGGATTTACACGAACGAATTAAATAACTAGCGACATCTTTTAATGATGCCTTGACTCTGAATATTCACATTCTCATACCTCGATTTCAAGGCTTTGAATTATTTTCCTCCGGATTATTTTCGGCCCGCCAAATGCGGGTGGCTTCACACTGAATTATATTGTAGTCGTAGTGCTGTAAACGTAAACACCAACGCGGCGCAATCTACCAGACGGATCGCTAAGTTCATTAGGCCTTTTTAGACTGTAATGATTCGTGATGACTGTGAATCTGGAGCCTATGTAAGGGCGAAGCCGTTCTACAGCAAAAATGACCCCCAAGCATTCTTTCTCGGTCGTGCTATATCGTCTCTCTGCACGGCTTAACGATTCACTGATGTGTCACGTGTTCTTCATCCCCATCTTCCTGATATAACACAGTCCCCAGTCAAAAATCGCTTGCATCAGCCTGGATGACTCTTTGATAGCTTGAAAATCGTTTTCGCATTCGGGCAACCGGACAAACTTTGCGCTCCACTTCAGGAGTTGATAAAGTGGAGCAGCAACGGTGCCAAAGTTAGGGATGAAGCGTCTATACCAAGAGGCCATGCCCACAACACGTCGAACATCCACCACATTCTTGGGCGTTTGTATTCACAGATTCGCTTCAACTTTGTCTGGGTCTACTCGTAGCCCATTTTCATTGACGATGTAGCCCGGAAACTTGAACTCCGGGCGGCATATTTAGCACTTTTCTATCTTAATGGTAAGCTTTGCTTTTTGAAGACGATGGAATACTTTTTACAGGGTTTCAAGACGTTCTCAAAACGTACTGGTCACTATGACGATGTCGTCCAAATAAAGAAATACGAAGGGATCCAAGTCGACGCCGATGATGGCGTGATGAATAATTCATTGTCATGTGGATTTCAAATTGTGAAGGGCAAAATGCATTTGTTTGAATTAAAACAAGCCTCTGTTTGGAACAGGAGAAGCGGCGACCGGCTTCGATTTTTCGAATAGCGGCACTTGCCAATATGCACTTTTTATGTTTAGCGGTGATAGATATCTTGCATCTTCGTCACAAATGGTCGAGGGTAAGCGTCACGTTCAATCACCTTATTGACCTTTCTGGAATCGATCTTCTTGCGCTAAATAAAGATTGTATTGTATTGTATTGATACAAAACTGGTCTTTTTTTCGCATCAGAACTATTGGAGACGCCCATGGAGAAGATGAAGGCTATATGATGCTGAGCATGACGCATAGGGTCGATCCCCTTGTTAATGTACTTCTGTACGATAGGAGAGATGGTATAGTAGCGTTGTTCAATCGGCTTGCCAGAAGTTCTTATCGCGTGTTGTACGACGTCAGTGCAACTCATTGCGTTGGAAAATAAATCGAATACCTCTTGTAGTTGTTCAACTTGCAGACGCTGCGATATAGTACGTTCTGTTGTCTTCTCAATTGACGAAAATTCAAGTGATGCACTGAAGGTCCAATCCTCGTGACGCAAATCCGGGACAACTCCCATCTTCCACCAAAAATCTGCGCCAAGCCGCCAAGTATCAACGTATGTAAGAGAATAGAAATGGATAACAACTCAATGACCTTGACTCGATCTCTAAGCTTGAACGGTACTACAACAACGTGGCTCACCTGACATCTCTGCATTAACAACCCGACAAGGCCTGACTTCGGTAGAGCGAAACGGAGGTCCCTGACAATTTTGAGAATGGCGATTCCTGGATGTCCGACGATCGTCCTGCTCGCTCCATGTTAGTGTCAAGATCAGTTTTGAACTGAGCTGGAAGTTTTATCCGGGTTCACCAGTCGATCCCTCAGTGACCCGAGACCGCGTTTTCCGAATGGTGATTACACTAACTTTCCACATGTTCGAACGTTGACTCCCAGTTCTCCACAATTGAAACATTTCAGTTTTCTTGGCTGCCGGCAATTTGACCTGATGTGACCCTTATTTCCACAACTGTAACAGGAAACTTCATCCAGATAGAATGATTCATCAGCGATTGACGACGATTCCATACTACTGTACCGCCAAAACATTCTGCTACATTCCATCCAACGTGTCTACCCTTCTACAAAAATGAAGTTTCCATAAGTTATCCACCCGTACATTTATGCTGAACTACATTTCAGTTCGTTCAAGTTTCCCGAGAAAGAATAACACGGAAGTGCAACAACATCCACCAAGCATGATGCAAATCAACCCATAGTGCATTTCAGGATCGCATTTCAGTCGAAAGCATAATGAATCCTGGTTTCGAGACGGCTAGAGAAAAGTTACGCGGCAATTTATGAATCTAAATTAGGCACGTGAGAACTGAAACTTCGAAACCCTTCACTCTTCAAGCGGGATGGCGGCCAGAGGCTTGTACGCTTTCTCAATTCTTATTAACCGAATAAAGCTTACATTTCCCTGAGCAAGATTTTTCTTGAAAACTTGTAATTAGTAATACTCCTAGGACAATCTTAGTAACATATTTGTTTTGCTTTTATGTACGACCATGCATTTTTCCAAGTTCCAAGCTGGAAATTTCAGTTGCCATAGGGCAGATCCGATTACATCATTAGTGAAGAAATCAAGGGGTCACTCTAGTTCCTGCCACAATTAATACATCCAGAGCAATTACTGTAAGCATTCCCACTTGCTTCTGCTTCCCATACTCTCTCTCAAGGCACCAAAATGGGATGGCATTGTTTTCAATTGTACATAAAGGCATCGAGAGCACGTGTGTACCGACAGACAGCTCGGATTCTTGTCACAAAGTGCTATGTCGGAGCCGTTTTTGCCGCTCACCGCCGCAGACTGTAACGGTCGTTACGGCGGCATCAACTGCAAAGCATGACGCTCGCGAACGTAAGATTGGCTGCAATTCGTCGTCGCTGCACTAATCGACTGCCAGTTGCTCCGCGAGTTTAATGATTCCATCTCCGCCGCCTCTCGGGAAAGAGCGTCGCAAAACGTTGTGTCGTTTCCGGAAAACGCGCGGCGTACGCCAATCGTGAATAATTGTCCAATCAAATTTAAACGACAGAACCGACGCCAGTCGATATTGTAAAGAGCTTAGCGAGCTTAGTCGGAGTGGAGCTTAGTCCATTACGATGCGCTCGATGGCGACAAAGGGAGTTCGAAGCATATCAAGACGACTTCTCGCTCGTTTGTAGAATAGTACATTCATGAAGAGTTTACTAGTGGAACCCTTTAAATATGATGCGCTTTGGAAACCCACGGGAAATATCAATAAACGCAGAATGACGAGCTAGCAAGTGAAGGTATGTCAGGAAATGAACAAAAGAGAGCGCCACTGATGTAATTCACATAGACGAAAAGAGCCGCCTGTTATAAATAATGCTATAGGATTCGCATTGTCAGCTTCATCCATATCGTTGAGGTGAGACCGTGCCTACTATCCAACAGCTGCAAGTTATAAAGGAGCTCCATGAATACGAAGAAGCGCCGAGAAGTGGTTTATAGAGCGTCCTTGCACATCATGCACTTTTAGTTTATGAGCAGTTTTAGTTTATAAAAGAAATAGAGAGTAGAATCACGCAGCTATTAGTCTTGAACAAGCACGCTTTGCTTGATCAAAGCATTTTTTTCGAAAAATTTGAAATCTGAATTGCAACTGGCGCAGTCGGTAGAATTTTTGTAACGTGTACTCAGTTCAAGTACGAGGAGCCTTTGGTTGTTTGAATCATCAAACCTTTATCATACTCACTCACAATCACTCCTTCATTTCAATATTATCAGTGAAATTTACAGTTGAATGACTAATCGACACTGGCTTAACAAAATCTTCAAATAACCCAAAATTGTGACTCAAAATAAAAATTGAAACTGACGAAATTACTCGAATCTTATCCGGACATTCCCCAATTCGAGAAGAACAACTTGACCATCATAAACGCGTCAAGCACGTACTTAATTGAATTAGAGGATGACACCTCTATTTATACAAAAACTTACAGGTACCTTTACGTACATGAGGAAGAGGTACAGATACAAGTAACTCACATACTTCGACAGGGTGTAATCAGACCAGCGCAGTCCCCTTTTTTAGCGCGATTCGGATAGTCCCAAAAAAGCGGATGCATTCGAAAAAAAGGAGTGGCATATGGTAGCTATTACCGGAAGCTCAATGAGCAAACCATAGAAAACCGGTATCCAATAAGGTCATGAATGAACATCATTATCGTTATTATGATAAAGAGTTACAGTGAGGTCACGACTATCATAGAAACTGCAATGATCGCACAGATCTCAAAATAGGAGCTCATGATAATCACAATTCTAGCGTTGGTATTGTGGTGGGACGACTTTGAATTATAAAATGAAACGGAATTGAATATTTAGGAATAAACAAGAATTACGGGCGGAATTGGGAAGTGACGAAATTGCACACGGGGTGATGGAGAGTCAGGAAACGTATGCGGGCGCATCGATGTTGATGGGCCAAAAGCTTGAGACGTGAGACGGTGGTGGTCATAGGAAGGGTCCAAGAATAGAGACAGGGGAGAAGAGGGGATTCGCGTGGTAGCAGTCAAGAACGGCAGATGTGCAGGAGAAAAAAAAATTCGAATTTTTCAATAAGAATAAATTGAGAAAAGTGCTAAAACACTCTAATTAATTGTAGTAGTGCATTAGTGACGAGAAATGAAAACATTTGAAGCAAGTCTGATTTCTATTGTAATCAAATGCTTATTATTGGATGGGGCTTGAGGTAATTGTTTGTTTATGAAATGATCGTAGGTTTTGTTTTGATATTTCGAACAGCCATGATAAGCGTCAAGCTGATTTCAATTTTCTGTAGTTGCTTTGAGCTTCTAAATCGGCCCCTTGTTTCAGCTACCTACCTCCAAGAAGCCAGAAAAAGGGTGAAAACCTTAGTAACCATTTCAAAAAGGTTTCGCTTCCCACAGACCATGATTTTGTAGACTCTATTAGCTTGAGACCAGCACTAGCAGTATTTATGCAAATCAAATCTGGGCAAAATCTCGATCACGCGTTATTTACTCCATAGAATAAAATATCAGACCCTTTCGCATGACAAACAGTTTATGGGTATAAGGTTGAGTTTCCCAGAGAGAGAACCCCTTAAGCAATGCCAAGAAAGTTCAGTGTCGTTTCGAAAATACTTCAAGATAGAAAGGATCAAAACGTCAATTTTGCAGGCTATTTGATTGGAGGCTCACCGCGACAATTGTACAACTGATTGCAGATGTGTGTAAAGTTATTTAACCCAGCGTGAAAAAAAACTGCTGGATGAGGCTGTCAGTTCAAACGACAGCACCAGCCGGATATAAAATCCATGGAATGTAAACACCAAATTTTATGTAAATTATTTGATCAATAATTAGAATAATGGCTATAAATTCTAAAGACCAAGACGAAACTTAGTGAACAATCTCTCTCTGAGAACAATTAAATATTCGAAATTTTTCTTCGTACAAAACGAAAATGGGCAAAAAGGAAGGAAGGGTTGAAATTGAAATTCGACAAAGTACTGATTAATTAAGCGGGGAACTGAAACTCAAGTGCATTAGGGAATGGGTTCATCTATAGTTAGGCAAATTAGGAAGAATGAGAAAAGAATTAACGTTGGAAGGGTTGAACAAATTCGTCGTAGGATTGCGCACGTAATTAGGATGTACTTCCGTTCCAGAAACCTATTACGGGTTGAAATTGTGATTGAAAGTGATTTATTCCGAGGTGGAGATAGTTGGGATTGGGAGAATTAAAAATACAGAATAAACTACAAAGAATCAGGTTTATGATCGAGAAGGAAAGGTTCAAGAATATCAACAGTTCAACTTGACATAGCGTGTCAACAAAAATGAAGAGGCGTTGCGCAGAGGACGCCAATAGACAGGGTGAGCAATACCGCGAGATTTGGCTTACAAACTATAACCTAGATACCTACCTTTTCGATGACGCTGCGAGAACTCGAAGAGCTCAACGAAGCTCCAGCGACGACACTGAAACAGAGTACCCACACGAAAAACAACATACTGCCGTTCTACCCCAAGGGAAATTGGTTTAGTAAACCGGTATAGCTACCCTCTAATAACGTCTCTCACTTCACGTAGAGACAATAATAATACATATAACCACAACACGCTGAATGTCAAATAGGTAACTTATTCTAAAACAGTAAAATAAAAGATAAGAGGCATCACTTAGTTTGCCCATCAACGAGTCTTAAACGCATGAGCTTCGAGGCAACCGCAACGATTAGCAGGATCTTGATAAACTGGATCAACTGACAACGTTGGCGAAGACGCCGATTGGACGGTAAGGTAGTGAAGTGATTTGGTACCTTTGAACATTCCAAAAGCTCACCATACGCTCTGGCATCTGGACAGACGAGAGAAATAGAACCGAGATGGTCACTTCAACGAAGTTGGCGATTACTGACAGTTGCTGTCAAACAAAGGCAGCGTTCTAGGAGTGGCGTTCAGCGCCGCTTTCGTTTCTCGAGGCACATCACATGACTGGTGGTACTGCTTGCCATCAACAGGAACAGCAGAGGAACACTGAATCGCTACTTGGCCGATGGTTATTGGATCTTTCTTAATTCTTTGTTTTTGAAACCGTAACATCCCTCCTTTTCTTCGAAAGAGAGAAGACCGTCAGGCTTCTCGATCATAGCCAAACCAAACAACAGGGAACAAAATAGATGGAAAAGATCTATTTACAAAAAAAACGTTGATGTTCACCACATTAGTCACAATACTAAACACGTTACTACTTGAAGGCATGAGTCAGTCTTAATCGCATTTAAATCCTCCAGTGGAGAGCCTGTAGAAACCAAGGTTAAAGACGAAATTCGATACA